>JAUAMA010000002.1:11090000-13590000 GCA_030819835.1 Acmispon strigosus | reverse complement strand
ACTGAAACACCTGAGCAGTGTTATGGCCACAGCTCCCCACCATCAAATGGGTCCTTATGGTTTCCAATGGTGCCACTGCAGTCCTTGACACAGCACCAGCAACTGCCCCACTTATCAACCTTCTCAATGATGGGTTCCCAATCTTAAATTTCATCTTAAACCCCTTCATCATTTTTCCCTTCATTGCAAGACCTTCCTCAACCACCTCACCACTCAATAGTCCTTGAAATCCCGCGGTTCGAAAACTGGCTTCTTCAGGCATTAAAACATACTGCATGGAAGAATTAACCAGTGGAAGTTTGGTGCCACTGTCTCTAGCAGTAGTAGCAATTGGAGGAGGATTTGATGAAATCCCAATTCCAAATCCTGCTTGACTAACGCTTGCAAATAACCCAGTTGGATGAACATTGCCACCATGAGAACCCCATTCAATCTTTATTCCAGAGCTGCATATCACTACATGTTTATCTTTATAACCAGAATCAAAACCTTGCACTTTTACCCTTCCTCTACCCATCACTCCTATTCTCCTAAGCAAGGTAGAAATGGAGGCTCTTAAAAGGGCTGAGAGAGCAACCAGGAATATGCGAATTTAAGAAAGGTTAGTTGTAAGGGGGATTTTGACGAAGAACACTAGCTACAAACTCTGTTTCTACACAACGATGAGAAATGAGAAGAGAGGAAGAGATGGTGTAGTTTTCAATGCTATCTTAACCTGTCTGCGTATGGAAGAGAGAGCCAAAAACCAATTCAGACTTATTATCTTAAACAAAAATGATTGGTATACGTGCCAATAACTAAATACTTTTTTTTTTGTCATGATAAAAAACCGTCACAAAATTATAAAAACCGTCACAAAAACGAAATTTGTAATGATTTTTAATCATCACAAACAAGATGTGTGTAGTATTTGACACTATTCACATGTCTAGGAATCATCACTCTATCTTAAATGCTATACAATTATTCATTTGGAAAAATCTAAATTATCCTTTTTTTTTTTCTGTTGTTGGATTAAGGTCATTGTTAGCCACAAAAATTGGATAAAAGAACTGGGTAAAGTTGAGACACAGAACAACACATACACACCCGAGTCCAGGAGGAATCCACATTTTGTTGGGAGAGATTCCTATCATACACGTGGCTAATGAGATATCTGCTGTTTTTATTGACATGCTAAATAATGAGCAAGGAACTAATATGCATTGTGTCATATATTTGAAAATCAAAAGGGAGCTCTTTCGTCTATTAATAAAAGCGAATTGATTCCTTCCACCACCAGATCTTGCAGCTACTTTCAAGTTCTGTAGTCTGTTTATCAACTCTGTTCTTTTTATTTTCTTTTCTCTTTGCAAAAGGATCCTCTGTAGGATCTGCACAATGTTACAGAATCAATTAATGATATATCATCGTCATAGATTTTATCAGTGTATAAAATCACACCCAGAGAGTGATAATTACAAGCATGCAGCAGAATATGCACTGAGAAAATGTTAGAAAAACAATAACAGCAATCACATATGGCCCAAGAGGTTTACATAATATTTATCAACGATTAGAAATAGATAACTATAAACTACAATCTACTTCAATCAAGATAATCAAAGACAAGAATCTTTATGTCCAAAATGCAGAATTAAGCACAAAAATAACAATTTGCCAAAAAAAGGTACAAAAACATCTTCCAAATTTTGATGTCGTTACTGAATGCTACTTCATCAAATAGATGCATGGTATACTACTATTGGAAATCCAGAAAGTCAACTATGTGTTACAAACTTACAATTGAGTATTGTGGATTATACGTTTATATTTTACAGTTTGAATCCTCAAATTGCTAAATGGTGTGCTCCGATGCAAATTTTTCATTAAACATGTGATGTCTGAGCACATGTGCCATGTACAGGTTTACCATGAATTGTATGAAGTTAAATTTCAGCCTATTACTATCAAATGTACTAGTTCTGTTGATGCCTAACACTTCGCGGTACGAGTAGCAGCGATTTCAGTATTTATTACTTAATTACTTAATGAGAAAGGACATGTTGAATTATTTACCATCAGTTTCTTTTGCTTCAATGATAGGCACAGCATCTTCATCGTTGGCACGATCATACCCAAATCTGCGTTTCCAAGTTCCAGATTGTTCATCATACAGAACCTTGTCTTTCTTCTGATATTGTATGCCTGCAAAACAGCATCAACTAGTAAAAACAGGAGAACAAACCAAAGCCAAAATCAGACTACATAAATTACACACATGCAGCATGACTAACCAACCTTTCTTTTTGGCAAACTCTTCCCATTTAGTAGCAGGCTTTGGTTTTGGCAGCTGAAAGCATTACAAAATATGATGAGCAAAAAGTGATCGAGCAATAATAGGGTTAGATTGAGACCCCGTTTGGAAGAGCTTATATGAGCTTAACTTATAGTATAAATGCTTATGCAAGCGTTTGGGAGAACTTATGCCAATAGCTTATGACCTACCTATAAGCTGTTTTGAGCTTATTTTCATAAGCTATTCAGAATAGCTTATGAAAAAGAGCTTATACTTATATATAGCTTATTTTCAATTTATTATAATAAGTATTTTAAAAGAGTTTATTAATAAGCGCTTATGCCATAAGCGCTTATGGTCATAAGCGCTTAATTAAGCTGTTTTCCCAAACGGGGCCTGAAATTAAGAGTGTAAGAACTTAGTTACATGTTTTTCCCTGGGCAATTTAGTGAGAGGAGCGGGAAGCTTAACAAGGAGACCATCCACATATTCGGTTGCTGGCAAAGTAAAGAGGGAATCTGCAACAGCTTGATCTAACTGAGTCGCTTTTTGCAGACAGTGGTTGACAAGGTCCCTCCTTGGAAAGAGGTGATTGAGAAGGGCATGTGTGATGAGAATCGAACGCCATCAGGTGACCTAGGTCCACCTCAAACACCTTCTTCTGCTCCTCGCCTTCAATCTCCATCTACGGCGGAGAGCACTGATCCGACACGGTAGAAGATGCGGCAGTGGAAGGAGAAACGACCCAAAGAAGACTTCTGCTACTCTCTCTTTTACGGTTTATAGTTTATGGTTGTGACTAGTAGGCCTTGCAAGATAGTTGCTAAAGGAATGTATCTGGGCTTGGCCCAACTTATTTATTTTGATTAATCCTAATGAGAGTTTTGAAAAAAAAAAACAAAACACAAAACCCTAGAGATCAATGTTGTCAGGATTCTGAACTGATCTTATGATTCTATGATTCGCGGAAGCCCCAACGATCTAAACATTGCTGGATCTAAAATGAGATATGATCGATCTTGAATCCCCATTCATGGAGAAAAGATCTCACGAACCCATTATTGCGATCCTATAGGCTAAAATTTTCAAAATTGAGTTTTCTCATTTTCAGCCCATAAACAACTTCAGACAAACATTTTCTCATCCATTAATCAATTTCAGCCCAATTTTGACTCATTATACTAGTATTCAGACACTTGGATTATATTATTTTGGGATATTTATTGTTAGTTTATCTTTTGTTATAATTATGAACTTATGTTCTTATGGGTATGTAATATGATATAACTTATATGTTTTATGACAATTGAATTATGTTTCTTATGTTATGAATTTATGTCATTATGTGTGAATTTTAATGTGAATTATGATTTATGTTCCTTATGTATGTGAATTTTTATGTATGTGTATTCTATGATGTATATATTTTATATTCCTAGTAGAATCTTAAAAAATTTACGATTTGGATCTTGATCCTGTGATCTACTATCTTTTACCCCAAGAGATAGATAGTATGACAAATTTGGAACTTCAGATCATAAAACAACAGTTATTTTGAGTTTATATATAATTGTAAAATACTTTTTCTATTTGTAAATGTTCTTCAATAAAAACAATTTTATACATGTTAACAAAATTCTAATGTGATTTAACTTTGATAGCACGGGACAACCGTCAACAATTTTATACATGTTAACAATTTTATAAGGAGTTTTGGTTGATAGATATTATTTCAACTATCATAGGAGTAACAAATGGCAAACCTGTTAAATCCTTAAAATCCCCAAATAATTATTGACATTCACAATAAAGCAACTTATCTTGTAGGAAAAAAAAGACCATTTTCCATTTAAGATGAACAATTTTTTTCAGCTTTATGTGAGTTTGATTTGTCACCTAAAAAATGTAGCAAAACTGCAAATGTGGAGGAAATAGTGCAAGCATTTTCAAAAGTTCATATAAGAAGATGGAGATTTCATTCTCTGAGTTAGAATTAAAACATATATTGCTAAATACATACATTACAAAATGAATTTAACTTATGTAGTTACAATGTAAAGAATTTTACACATACATCTAATTAAATCTCTCCTTTTTCTATTTTAAATAAATTTAATTATGACATAGTAAGTAGTTTTGATTAATTATAATTGATTAATTGTTTAGAATGTTTTTATATTATCGATAGTAATTAAACTCTTACAAAATAATCAAATATTTGATCATTTTCAAGAATTCTTAATAATATTAAACTTCCACAAAAAAAATTAAAATTCCAAAATAGATTGTCAATAATTATTTAATATAAAAAATGACAAATTAAAATTATGATTTACAAGGAATTGTTGGTTTTAAAAATATGAAAGGTAAGCATCATGAAGTGAGCGTGCCGGAGTGGTTATCGGGCATGACTAGAAATCATGTGGGCTTTGCCCGCGCAGGTTCGAATCCTGCCGCTCACGTTTCTTTTGCTGGTGTTTATTTTTATTTGATAAAATAAAATAATAATACCTTCATTTCCTTCAAAACTCAACATATAACTTTTCCACCGTCCATATTTCATTCTGTGGTCTACACAAATTGTCAACCAACCAAATCTATAAATCTGTGTTGGTTCTACTATGTCCCACAAAAACAAAAGTTATGTAAGATTGCCTTCTAATTTCTATCCTCAAGCTATCTTGGAGAGATGAATCATTGCTTTGACTCTCTTTATGTTTATCCATCGAACTTACTTTTGCATTGCCAACTATATACGCTTATATGCACCACTAATTAATTATTCAATTGAAATATATTACATTATTCATACTTTTTATTAGTTGTATCTAGAACTACTATCCACATGGAAAAGTTATCGAATTCTGATACTAGCAAGTTTTGAATCCTTAAGTTCCAATAAGTACTATTTAGACCCACCATCACGCTTTTTTATTCTTTATATAACTCATGAGCTCTTATAAGATATTCATATACTAAGGAATATAACTTAAGAGCTCTGGTAAGATATATATATCAAAGTTAATAATTGAGAGAACATTAATGTGTTATATTTTTCTTTCATAAATATAATCTTAAAGGAAGCTATTTTAAAAAGGAAAAAAGAGTGTCTGTGTGTACAGTGCGTTTGTGCATACAAATAGAATATTCTGATTTATCATCTTAGTGGTGATTTTGAATAAAGAAAAAAAGCATCTTAGTAGTGCACATTTTTTCTGTTGATCCATCATCATCATGGGCCGCAATATTGATACGTGCGCGCTAATTAGACTTTGTAAATCAAATTGCCAACCCTTTTCCCGGCGGCATCTCCTCAAGGGGCTTCCCTCCCTCAATAGGGGCTTCCCTTAACCAGAGTTTTCTTTCCATAATAGCTCAGTTTTCTTCTTTTCTTAGTGTAGGGTTTTTTCTCCTACGCCTCCCACAGCCGTCACAACTTTGCCTTCCATTTGCCACCACTATATTGTTGTGTACACATATGTCGCAACCGGTTTTTTTGTGTTATGACCTTCTACCTTCATCAGTTGTAGGCTTTTTCTTTATTTAACTGTTTGTCGATATTAAAAAAATCAGACCGAACCAACCAAACTCACGCTTTTAATTTTTTAAGTAGATAACATATTTAAACAAAGTTCAGTACGACCTAGCGTATTTTCACCTCTGACTCATATATAACATACCATTTTTATTTAAAATCCTTGTAATAATCTAGCATATTTCCCCTACCTTCCCTCTATCTCGTCAAACTATGGACTCATTCTCTATTTGATTTATTTTAACTTTCAGCACTCATTCTCAGCACAAAATCACTTTAAATGACACATTGTCATCTATTCTACAATGGAAGATATACATTAACTTTCTCTCTAATAATTCCATTCTTAATCTTCTTATATTTCGTGCAAACTATTCATCTATTATAACATTTTTCTTTATATATGCAACAATAATCTTACTTTCTTATTGATTCTTCATTGCCCAACAATATTAGTCCCGCGTATTTTTAATTGCATAATACAAGACCAACAAACAATACACGGTCTTGTATTATACAATTAAAATTTCTTTAAAACTTGAATATTTTCTATTACAACTAACACTTAAGCATATTCCATTTTTCCCCCTCTAATTAGTTAATATGTTATATATCATTTTATATCCATTTTTCCCCCTCTTATTAGTGCATGGGAATAAAATAATGTTTAATGCACATGATAAAACTATAGTGCATGCTTCACTAATTGTCACCACTATGCTAATGACTGTCTTCATCTTCGATCAGATTTGATCAAACAAACCAACCATATCTCTGTATTCAAATGGTATATTGATTTTGTTCATAACACCATCCCCAGTTGCTCATATTCTGCAAAGTCGCAAGTTGTTTCCCATCACGGGGAGTCTTAGCAGATTTTTATTTGCTTGCCACTGATGAGATCAAATAAATCACAATAGTGAACAGCCAACTATGCAACAAACATAATATTAATAAACTGAAAGATTGGTAATTATTCTTTGGCCCTAACAGTGATCTCTCAGCTATAGGAGATAAATCTTAATTATCATCGTATTAAATTTGGCTTTATCTACCGTGCAAGAAGAGAAATATATATGGTTCATAAGTTAAACGGACTTGTCTACAAATTAGCTTTAACATATATGAAACATATTGTAAATAATATGTTCTAAATATTAGTTGTAAAAATATGCTTTATGAATGGATCCAATTTTTAACTTAATCTATTATAGAACTGCACATCAAAAATTGGAACGCAATGTATATATGCTTTTATTGCTAAATTTTATAAGAAGATCATAACATCATGCAATTCTATTGATATAGATTACAGCATGTTAATTGTAATTGTACTACAAGAATTGTGTACCTGGAGAATCCATGATCACTGTGTGTGAGAGGTAGAGAAGAAGCAGAGTACGTGAGAGATAACTGCTCTCTATCTGATGTATATTCCAAACTTAATAAACTGATTAATGGGAATCAGTTTATATACTGTCAGATGAGACCAAGGTCCTCCCACTGGGCATAGTTAACTGACCCAACCCATCATGGGTCAGTTAATAACAAAAACCCACAATATCATCTATCACAATACATGCATATGAATTAAATTAATAATTCATATAATTGATATTAATGACCAAAACAAAATATATTCTAAATAATTGATAATGTTAATCCACATAACCAAAATAGAGAATTAATTATAAATAATATAACATTCTCCCACTTGGATTAGCATTTGTCAATTAATATAGAATATATGTATCATTAAACAAGATATCAATTATAGCAGAGTGCATGTAAGCCAAAGAAATATGAGCTGTATCATAAGTTACTCAACAGAAAGATCATATCCGATAGGGATACTAATCATATGTAACAAAAACTCATATTTCTTGCAAACCAAAGATGAATATGGAAAGCACAATTCATAAACCAAAAGCTTTTCCATAAATAACCCAAACATCTATGTCAAAGAAATATAAGCTGAATCATAAGTTACTCAACAGAAAGATCATATCCGATAGGGATACTAATCATATGTAACAAAAGCTCATATTTCATCCAAAACAAAGATGAATATGGAAAGCATAATTAATATACCAAAGCTATTCCATAAATGACCCAAGCATTCAAAAAAAATGCTGAAGAGATATGATACAAGTGACGTCATTACAAACATATCTCATAATAAAATAAATTTCAGACTCCCACTAATCCAATACATCAAAAGACTTAAGTAGACCCATATGAGTCACATGAGTCTGAAAGACTCCAACAGCTAAGCCTTTGGTTAGTGGATCTGCTAACATGTTCTCTGTAGCAATATGTTCAATCTGAGTCTGAAATTCCTTGATTTTCTCTCTAACAAACATAAACTTTATATCAAAATGCTTTGATCGAGAAGACTTTTTGTTATTGTGAGAGAAACTAACAGCAGCAGTATTGTCGCAATATATCACAAGTGGTCTAGAAATACTTTCAACAATGTGAAAGCCAGAAATCAAATTCTTCAACCACATGGCTTGACGAGTAGCCTCATAACAAGCGACATACTCTGCTTCCATGGTAGAAGTGGCTGTAAGTGTTTGTTTAACACTCTTCCAAGAAACAGCTCCTCCTGCCATCATAAATACAAAGCCAGAAGTAGACTTCTGGTCGTCAGGGCAACCTCCAAAATCAGAATCAGAATAGCCAATAACCTGAAGTTGATCAGACTTCTTATAGGTTAACATGTGATTCTTGGTTCCCTGCAAATATCTAAAGACCTTTTTCACGGCCTTCCAATGACCCTTACCTGGGTCGCTCAAGTATCTCCCTAAAGCATTAACAGCAAAAGCAATATCAGGACGAGTACAAACTTGAGCATACATCAAACTGCCAACAGCGGAAGCATATGGGACCTTCTTCATTGCAGTTCTATCATCATCGTTTTGAGGACATTGAGATTTAGAGAGTTTATCACCTTTTTGAACAGGTGCAGCACAAGGGGAGCAAGTAATCATGTTAAACCTTTTCAGGAGCTTTTCAATATATCCTCTCTGAGATAATCCTAGAATGCCACGTGACCTGTCACGAAAAATTTGGATGCCAAGAACAACAGAAGCATCTCCAAGGTCCTTCATATCAAAGTGGCTACTGAGCATCTGTTTTGTCTCAGTCAAAAGTTTAACACAATTACTAGCAAGAAGAATATCATCAACATATAAGACAAGAATGATGAAATAACTCCCACTGGTCTTCAAGTAAATGCACTGATCCGATGCATTTTCCTTGAAACCAAACGAAGTGACCACCTGATCAAATTTCAAATACCATTGTCTAGAAGCCTGTTTTAGCCCATAAATAGACTTCTTCAACCTGCAAACCAAATGCTCTTTGCCCATTTCAGTAAAGCCGTCAGGTTGAACCATATAGACATCTTCAGCTAAATCTCCATTCAGAAAAGTTGTTTTAACATCCATCTGATGAAGCTCCAAATCAAAATGAGCTACTAAGGCCATCACAACTCGAAAAGCATCCTTAGTAGAGACTGGTGAGAAAGTCTCTTTATAGTCGATGCCCTCTTTCTGACTATAGCCTTTTGCAACTAGTCTAGCTTTGTACCTGTCAACATTACCATCAGGATCACGTTTGGTCTTAAAGACCCATTTGCACCCAACTGGTACACAACCAACTGGAAGCTCCACAAGATCCCAAACATCATTATGAGACATGGAAGCTAGTTCTTCATGCATAGCATTAAGCCAATCAGAAGCATGAGAACAAGAGATAGCTTCCCTAAAGGTGGTAGGATCATCAACATCATTAAGATCAAACTCGTGCTCATGAAGGTATACTAGAAAATCATTTGGAATAGATGGCTTGCGGGCTCTTTGAGATCTCCTCAATGGAACTTCTTCACCAATTTCATCATGCTCATGCTCATCCGCCATTGGTGCGGCAACATTAATATCTTCTGGAACGTTTTGGCCACCAACATCAGCATTCGCAAGTGCCGCATCTGCTGGAAGTGAAACGGGTGGAACGGGAACAAGAACGCTATCTTCTCTAAGAGTGACTGGTCGTGGTGTATTGCTCCCACTATCCAAATCATCCTCAAAAAATATAGCACGATCAGACTCGATGACTCTCATGGAGTGAGAAGGACAGTAAAATCTACTACCTCGTGAACCCACGGAATAGCCAATAAAGAAACCGCTAACTGTTTTAGGATCAAGCTTCTTCAATTGAGGATTATAAGGTCTAACTTCTGCTTTGCAACCCCATACATGAAAGTGCTTCAAGCTCGGCTTCTTTCCAGACATCAACTCATAGGGAGTTTTAGAAACTGACTTGCTGGGTACTTGATTAAGAATGTACACAGCAGTCCTCAAGGCATCTCCCCAAAGGAAATCTGGTAAACTAGAATGACTCATCATGCATCTCACCATATCTAGAAGCGTGCGGTTCCTTCTTTCTGCAACTCCATTTTGCTCAGGAGTACCAGGCATGGTGTACTGAGCTTCAATCCCGCATTCCTCAAGAAATCTAGCAAAAGGGCCTGGGTTTCTCCCAGTCTCATCATATCTGCCATAGTACTCACCTCCTCTGTCAGACCTCACACACTTGATTTTCTTGCCTGTTTTCAATTCAATCGCGACTTTAAAAGATTTGAAGGCTTCTAAGGAACTTGACTTCTCCTGAAGAAGATCAATCCATCCAAATCTGGAGAAATCATCAATAAAAGTAATGAAGTACCTATATCCACCCATAGCAGTGGGTGTAATAGGTCCACATATATCAGTGTGAATCAATTGCAACACATCTTCACATCTGTTTGCACTATTTTTCTTAACTTTAGCAGTGAGTTTTCCTTTGATACAAGCAACGCACATATCAAAGTCAGAGAAATCTAAGTCAGAAAGAACGCATTCCTTAATAAGTCTCTCAATCCGGGGTCTAGAAATGTGCCCCAAACGTCTATGCCACAACATAGAAGAGCTCTCATTAATTCTACTGCGTTTATGTCCAACCACAGTATTAACAGACATGTCATTTAGATTCAACCTGTACAGCTTGTCACACAAATCTCCTGAACCAACAGGAACAGAATTGAAAAGAACAACTAGTTTTCCATTGCCTAAATTAAAAGAGTAGCCACATTCGTCCAATGCTGAAACTGAAATTAAATTCCTCCTCATGGAAGGTACATAAGCAACATTCTTTAAACATAAAACATGTCCAGAAGGCAAAGGCAAAGATACAATTCCTATTTTCACTACAGATGCTCCAGCTCCATCTCCCATAAAGATCTTGGACTCAGCATCAGTGGGCTCCCTCAGGCTTGTGAACCCCTGTAAAGAATTTACAACGTGAATAGTGGCTCCAAAGTCCACCCACCAAGAGTTGGGAGAAACGTCAATAACATTGGTTTCAAAACAAGCTAGAGCAAATAGGATTGTACCTTTCCTTTGATTCTTCTTCTTGAAAGCATAACAATCTACCTTCTTGTGACCATACTTCTTACAGTAATTACAACTGCCCTTAAAAGAGAATTTCTTAGGCTCCAAATTCATTGGTGCTTTCCCCTTATGGTCATTTTCAGAATGAGGCTTTCCCATGAAATTCTTCTTCTTATGCTTGAATCCAGAACTGGAGGCAGCAAACTGAACACTGTGAGGCTTTGATTTCATCATGGACTCTTCTTCCTGTGAGACAATGGCAATCATCTGATCCACAGTCCACTCTTGATTCTGAGTATTGTAGGATGTCTTGAGAACATCAAACTGAGAAGGAAGAGACTCAATAATTCGCCAGATCAAATAACTGTCCCCAAGAGTAACCTCCAGAGATTTCAGTTTGTTGAAGTAGTGAATCATTTTCATCATATGCTCACGTACTCCACTGACGCCATCATACTTGGTTTTCTCAAGCATAGAAAGTAACTGACCCTTTTGAGCCTTTTTAAAAGTTTTGAACTTCTCACCAACAGACGTGAGAAAATCCTTAGCATTTTCAGTTTCAGGGATGCTCTGACGGATTGACTTCTCCATAGTGAATTTCATCACCTTAAGACACACCCTATTAGAGTGCACCCATTTTTCATAAGAGGCCTTTTGTTCAGAAGTTGACTCAGAAGTGGGAGCAGCAGGCTTAGCATCTCTCAAAGCTATGTCCAAATTAGAAATAGCCAAATAGAGGTCCAATGACTCTTTCCAGTCCTCAAAATTGGTCCCATTCAAAGTTTTGACCGAAGTCAAAAGCATAGGCAGAGATGCTGGTATCATAAACAAAAGAAACATTTAATATGCACAGTTTATTATGCAACAACAAAATAAATGTTTCTGTATACACAGCTTAATATGCCTATTGTCCAAATCTCTCATTTATCATGATCCCGCCTAAGGGTCCCGAATCATAACAAATGAAAAATATAACAATAATACAATGCACAAACTCATGTCACCAGAAATCTAACACCGATAGGGTATTGGATAATATAATTGACATAAGGCAAGACTAAAATGCATTGTATCAAACACAAATTACACTAATAACAAACACCGATAGGGTATAATTATTATTAATGCAATATATAATTAATTCAATTAAATCAATTGAACTCACAAAATTTTATACAATTGTACCCACGATAGGCGAGCTCACAATTATATAAAATAACAATATTCATGCTCACAATAAATGATAAAGTTATATCATACATGAATATAAATAATTCAATTATCATAAATCCTCTTAGGATAGAATTACATTCATAATATATACATATACCATGTGATATCATAATATGAACAAAACAAATATTAATAATATTTAATATTTATGATATGTGCCGCACTGACCATATATATATATATACTTTTATGTGTGCTTTTCTAATACGTGAAATTCGTGGATTCAATACATGTTTTGATTTGAAAATCAAAAACTTACTTAGCACTAACCATATATATATATATACCTTTATGTGTGCTGTGTAATGTTTATTATATATGCAGCAGTAACCATATATATATATACATGGTGCGTTGAAATTCTTCAAAGAGAATTACGTGCGCAGTAACACTATCTAATACGTGAAATCCTCTTCGCTGACCGAGTCTCACGCTTATTGATTGCACAGTTTCAATTTTTTTTTTTATTTTATTTTATTGCTACAGTAACAAAACAAAAAAGAAAACTTCTTTTCCCCTAAAAGCAGTTACAGTAATGAACACGCAGGAGAGATTAGCATGGATAGATTTTTCACCATCAGTAGCACAGAGTAGAGGGATCAATAGCGCAGGGTATAGGGAGTAAAAGCCCTCAAGAAAATTTCGAAACCATGAATCACACATAAAGAAATCACAGATCAAAATTTTTGGCTTCATGAAACCCAAACGTAAAAGTTTCAAATTCTTACAAATTACTCAACGAAATCACACCAAATTTCAGTAGGTTGATTATATAATAACAAGAATCAAAACCCCTAAAATAATTTGTGATATACATGCATAACAGCTATAATCAATACCAACCTGGCTCTGATACCAATTGCTAAATTTTATAAGAAGATCCTAACATCATGCAATTCTATTGATATAGATTACAGCATGTTAATTGTAATTGTACTACAAGAATTGTGTACCTGGGGAATCCATGATCACTGTGTGTGAGAGGTAGAGAAGAAGCAGAGTACGTGAGAGATAACTGCTCTCTATCTGATGTATATTCCAAACTTAATAAACTGATTAATGGGAATCAGTTTATATACTGTCAGATGAGACCAGGGTCCTCCCACTGGGCATAGTTAACTGACCCAACCCATCATGGGTCAGTTAATAACAAAAACCCACAATATCATCTATCACAATACATGCATATAAATTAAATTAATAATTCATATAATTGATATTAATGACCAAAACAAAATATATTCTAAATAATTGATAATGTTAATCCGCATAACCAAAATAGAGAATTAATTATAAATAATATAACATTTTATCTCTCTCTGCTCGTGTTGTGAGAATCAAATGAATAAGTGTATATTTGTATACCTATTGAGATAATGTGAAAAACATTTATTTTAATTTATAAAAAGAATTTCGTTCACTTTTTCTTTTGCCTTTTGAAATGACACCCGCACGATATCACTAATGGCAACATGTATATTAACATTACAATATCCACATGCAGAAGATAGATGTAGGCATATTGTGGTTTTTTGTGCGGATAAAATAGGCATATTGTGTTTAGTTTTTTTATTAGGGTCTCCCAAAATAATGGTTTCGGACCAAAATTATAACTTGTAATGTTGGCTAAAATCTTGATTTATTTCAAGAATGCCCAACACAAAAACTACAAAACATGCACTTAGTAGCTTTGTAAATAGGTAGATTTCACTTGTAGTGCAGTCCAATTAAAGGCCAACTAGAAGTGTATTGACTTAGGGTGTGTTTGATTGCTGTTTTTAAAAACTGTTTTAAAAACAGTTTTTAAAAACTATTTTTTGTTTCTCTCTTTTTTACTTCTCCATTCTACATCCTCTAAATACAAATATATCATGTTATTATTTCAATAAAAAATTATTTTAACCAAAAAGAAATTTTTTATAAGTTAAAAATCTCATTAGTTGATAATTCTTTTGTTGATGTTTTTTTTATTTGATAAGCTCGCTTTTGTTGATTGATCATTTCAATATATAAAATACTCTCTGATACAAATAATTTTTCATGCAGTTTATACGAATCAATATAAGGGGTTGGTTTTAAAACCACCTCCTATTTATCTAGTAACTATCCATTTTCTTCCCTTTTCTCTCTGCGTGCTGCGTGTTTCATCTTCTTCTCTCCCTCTTTGATTCTCTTTAACACCCAAACCCAAACAAACTGTCATCTCCTGTACGGAATCACCCCAACACCCTCTAATCCTCTCACAAGCGGCCATTTCCTTTTAAGTGCGAAATAAGAGTAATTTTCGTACTTTTAAGTGTAATCTTTTTCAGTTCGTGAAAAACTTAAAAAAAATATAAGAATACAATTTTCGCACTTTTAAGTGCTACTAAAGAGTAATTTTCGCACTTTTAAGTGCAATTTTTTTTCAGTTCGCGAAAAACTTAAAAAATAAAGTAAAAATACAATTTTCGCACTTTTAAGTGCGAAATAAAAGCAATTTCCGCACTTTTAAGTGCTAAAAAAGAGTAATTTTCGCACTTTTAAGTGCAATTTTTTCAGTACGCGAAAAACTTAAAAAATAAAGTAAAAATACAATTTTCGCACTTTTAAGTGCGAAATAAAAACAATTTTCGCACTTTTAAGTGCGAAAACAATAAAAATATTGAGTTTTTTAAAATATAATATTTTGATTGCACCTTGAGGTGCGAATGTTGTATAAATTTCGCACTTAAAGGTGCGAGAAATACACAAACATAACGAACAAGAAACACATTATGAAGGAGAAACAACGAGGAAGAAGTAGAAGATAATGAAGAACGAAACAGACCTTGGTTTGGTAGGGAGAGTTGCTTTGTGGGGATGATGAGAGGTTTGGTTAGAGGTTGGAAGTGAAGGAGGTTAAGGTTTAATGGTTTAATGGAGATAGGAATGGAGTAAGAAGGGTGGTGGTAGTGGTGATGGTGATGAGATGGAAAATGAGGGTGGTGGAGAGTGAAAGATGAAGAATGAGGAAGGGGGTGGTGGGTGGAGGGAGAGGAAGAAGGAGAAGGACATGAAGAGAATGAAAATAAATTTTAAGGAGTAAAAATGTATTTTCGCATATAAGGGGTGGTTTTAAGACCAATTGGGGTGGTCTTAAAACAAACACCCTCAATATAATTGGTTGAATAGTTTTCGGATCCATAAAAAAAAAAATGATTGGTTGAAAGGAAATAAAAAGTATAAATACAACTATCTTTAAAAACAGTTTGCACATAGACCCCATCATGTATTGGTATGGATGCCTATATCTCATACTCAATTTCATAACAAATTCTTCGTACCAAATAGCTAATGTGTCAATCCAAAGTCAACTGTATCACACAAAAAAGAGAAAACACCCCCAACTTTAGGGTACGATATAAACAGTAATAATGAGAAAAAAAACAAAGTCACTAATGATTTAATAAATAAAAATTATTGACTCTTTTGCACGTGGAGCCTTACTAGAGAGGGAGACATGTTCAAAGAGATAGCTCATGAATCGTGATATGCCATGATAATAAAGTAGATAGATCCTTGAAGTGGTTGGGTTCGATGTGATCCAGTTATAAAAGTAGCTAACTTAGTAGCTCCCATTGTAAAATAAAACCATTAAAATAGAAATAATCATTAAGATTATGATTATATAACCTTACATGTACAAAAAAAACATGATTTTTTAAAAATCTCAGACCATTAATTTTATAATGAATTGCCTGTTTGTATGACAACTCTCATTCAAAAAGAGTGGAGAATGATTTTTCCATGTTGCTTGTTGGTCTAATGGCTGGATGGCTGGATTATCATGGTGCTCTATGTCGGTACGTGTAGCAGTGCCTCGCACGTGCACCACACTCCACATGGATCTAGTGTTAGTGTGGGTGTTGGGTATAATGCTTTGGGAAATTATTATTATTATTATTATTATTGTCAATGGTGTAAGGGAATGGAGATGATTCTCTGGACCTACTCAGTATCAATTATTTGAGTCAATACACACATTTGCAAGCAATTTCTCTGATTTGTATATAACGCCAATCCACACACACCATCTTGGTTTGTTATATCATTCAAGTCTTGTCCTGCTGCTACTCAATCAGCAAAGTTATTGAGTGAAAGAACTTCACATATTAAGCAAAGCAAGGCAAAGTTTTCTAATCTTTGTAGGTTTTTGGCTGCTGGGAAAGAAAGGGGATAAAGGAATTTTAGTTGTCAAAAGAGAAAGTTATGCATGGTCAAGGGAACACAACTAAATTGTTGCAATTTCATGATATGAATGGTTTAAAAAAATAGATGTTGGTGACTGATCATAGACATACACATTTTTAACCATATTTGTTGGACATATGATTTTGTGGAACATTTCGTTGTAATTTAAAACCACCACAAATAGATATGTGTGAAGGGTGTCACCAGAAATTATATGTTCATCAATGATCATTTTCAATGTTGGGAAGAGAAAGAGAGCTCATAGCACCAATATGCTAACATTGAAGACTACCAAATGAACCAAATAATGCATAACGTCACATTACATTATGCTCCTCCTTATGAGAAGCTATCAACCACTTGCGTCACATTTCACTTTATCATTAACTTTATCACTGTGACAACATTGACACGTTGTCTGGCCATCACATACCACTTGTTGTGGAAAAAGATGAGTTCAGGCCAAGAAAACAAAGACTTCAATTGAGCAGGTTAACATATTTTTACTAAAACTTTAAGACATTGGTTTAATCACATTTTTTTTATAATCTTCTGATAAATTTGTAAACAATGTGAGACATGGGACTCACATTTTTATTCCAATTCCAATGGTATATACTTTCATTACCAATTACAAAAAACACCATATTGTTAAAGCCAACCATCAAATTTAAAACGTGTAAAAGGAGTTGAGAGGTACACCAGAAAAGAAGACTTTAAAATTTCAAGTGTATATGCTTGTCAAGTTGATACTGAGTTCAACAAGCAACAATTGTTTATTCCTCATGATATTAGTAATGTGGGTGGTTAACCTCCTTTTTAGTCAGAAAAAAATTGACAGTTGGGTAATATCTATCCTTTTATAGTTAAAGCAATGATAATGCTAATCAAACACGCAAATATAAGGTCTTCAATTCAAAACCAATTAGAGTCCTTTACATTTCTACCTGCACAGAGAAAACACTAGTATAAGATATGGATCCTTTTCAAGTGTGGGGTAGCAAAAGCACTTCAAGGGTTTGGCCAAAGGTGTTGTGGCTCACATCCTTCACAACCCAAATCACTCTACCATACCACAAAAATAAGAGACGAGACTGGAATGCTGCAATTATTGCATGCTTCACATCCCACACATTCTTCCAATTCTCTTCTCATCAATCAACATTTACTTTACTTTTCTTTATTTTGGCACAGCTATCCTCCACAACACTGTTTGAGCTAAAAACATTCAAATTTTAGTAAGATTAACTCTCCCAACACAGCAGAGGATTTTTACATAACTCAAATTCAAGACTTTGTTTAACAGAATTAAAAATGTACCACGTGAACCATCTACCGGTTGGTTAAATTGACCTTATTAACATTCTAACAAATATCTGATCACAAAAAAATAAAAACAAAGAAAGGTCACTAAAAATTGAGTCCAACCTAATCCCAACCTTATATGAAAAAAAAAAAAAAAACATTGATCTGTCTCAAATCAATAGTGCTAGGTGTCACTTTCAGGGTCTTATTGGTACTTATTGAGTTCTCTCAGCCTATAAATGGGGAAGCTCTCAGCACAAACTTAAGGTGTGAGTTCAAGCATAGAAGAACAAATTTCCCTCCCTAGCTCTCTGCTACTTTAGCACTTTGAAGTTCTAAACTTCAGAAAATGGTTAGCATTGCATTAGTGATCAGTTTCTGAAGAGTTTTGGTCAATGAGAGTGCTTGAAAAATAAACTTCTTTTTAATTTTAATGAATATTTTGTCCCCCTATTTCAGGAGAAGATGAGTTGGACAGTTTCAGATGCTGTGGACTATAAAGGTTTCCCTGCTGATAGGTCCAAAACTGGTGGTTGGGTTCCTGCTGCTCTCATTTTAGGTTTGTAATGCTACTTACTAGTAGTATTGGTAATAACTTTGTCTTGGCTCCATTTTTGGAGCTCCTCCTGTCCCTTTTCACTAGAAGCTTTTTTGTTGTTTGAGGGACGTTCTCACCCATTCTGTGATTGTCTCTTTCAACATATGACTTTTGCGAAAATGAACTTGTATTAGAGAGTATAGTTTGCTTACCACTATATGAACACCGTGTTGGTTTCTCACTAAAAGTTTGCATTGAGAAATCATTTTAAAAGCTTGAAACTGTTATAATTAGAGGGTCGTGAAAGATCTTACCTCTTTCAGGCCTGATCATAGCAACTGTGGCTTGAAGCCTAAACAAGGCTCTAACACTCTGGCACATATCAATGCTCCTAAAAGTAGAGAGGTGTTAGTTGGATGACATAAATGGTTTTATATACTAACTAGCTGCAATATTAAAAGCTCCTTTGGATTCTATCTGATAAAAGTTTTGGAGAGTTCTGTTGATGCCTTTCTGACATGATCCAATATCAATTTCTTCTATTTGAGTGCGAGTAAAAGAATTTTAAATTTTTTAACATGGTACTTGGTTCATTTTTCTATTCATTCATGATTGTAATTTATAAAAAGTATGTTATAAAAAATTCATACTAATACACTAGTTACAACTCTGTTAGATCATGTTGGAAAGATGCCTCCATTTCAATGAGTGCAATAGCAATATTCACACTTACTTTTTATTTCATTTCAATTTCACCACTTAATATTTATTCTTTTACATCATTTTACTTGTTTTTTCACTTTTCTTTTTTATTTCCTTCTCGCCCTAAGTAGAAGTAAAAATAAAAAATGAAATGTGAATAAATCAGAAGGAGCAAATAACTCCCTTGTGCCCTTATGTGTTTGGGTGCACACACTAGTAACAATTCTATTGGTTCATATTAAAAGGTTCAAAAGACCACACAAGTCACAATGCTCTACACCTTTTTCGGGGTGATGATTGAGAAAAGAACGAGTCGAATATTACGAGACAAACCTTGTGGAATGTTATGTTAACTAAAAACACACGCATACATACTTATTGAGGACAGTTCATGCGTCATTTTCTGTTTGGACTAGGGGGAAAAACAGAATATTATATACAAAGCTCTATTATGATTTCTATATGTTTTTTATCTTATTTTATCACCCCAATTTCAAAAAGTTTCCTCCCTTTTCAATAGATTAGGGTTCACTTTTCACTTGCAATATCAGCTTACAAACACAAGTATCTGTATTTCACATTACTTTATCTTATATTATATTAAAATATGTGCTAATCACCCTGATTCTCTTTTACCCTTTTCAGCCCTTTTTTATGTTATGGAATACCAATATTATTTTTCATAAATAAGTTACATGAAATGTAAGAGTAGAAGGTAATTCTCAAAATTCTTAGTTCATCTTTGAAAATCCTTCTAAAATTGATTCTAAAGGCAAAATTAATTTTAGGGAATGAGTAGTTTTTGGGTGCCAAAATTAATATTGAAAAAAAAAAAAAACTAATGTGAACATGCTATTACAGGGATTGAGATCGTTGAGAGGCTCTCCACCATGGGAATTGCTGTCAACCTGGTGACATACATGATAGGAGTCATGCACCTGCCAAGCTCAACTGCAGCCAATACAGTGACTGACTTCATGGGCACATCATTTCTCTTGTGTTTGCTTGGAGGTTTTCTAGCAGATTCCTTCCTTGGCAGATTCAAGACCATTGGAATCTTTGCTTCAATACAAACCCTGGTTAGTTACACTAGTAGTATCTTTGGATCAACTTTTATTTTTCAGAACCACGCAGAAGCTACTCACATAAGCATCTTTTCAAATTTGATTCAGGCTATAGATTCAATTATAGAAGGAACTTTTCACAAACCAAGTTATAGTTCTTAGAAAATATCAACTTTAGTTATCTATTCTCCATAGTTTTAACTTATATGAGATGGTAATTTCAGGGCACTGCTACATTAGCAATCTCAACAAAATTGCCACAGCTACGTCCCCCACCTTGCAATGCCACAGAAAATTGCAAGCAAGCCAATGGATTCCAAATGGGAATCTTGTACTTGGCTCTATATCTGATTGCACTGGGAACTGGTGGCCTGAAATCTAGTGTTTCAGGATTTGGTTCTGACCAATTTGATGTGAAAGATGAGAAGGAGAAGTCTCAAATGACCTATTTCTTCAACAGGTTTTTCTTCTTCATCAGTATGG
The DNA here is from genome assembly GCA_030819835.1 of Acmispon strigosus. Taxonomy (NCBI): domain Eukaryota; kingdom Viridiplantae; phylum Streptophyta; class Magnoliopsida; order Fabales; family Fabaceae; genus Acmispon; species Acmispon strigosus. The sequence goes on along the minus strand of JAUAMA010000002.1, from coordinate 13,569,218 downwards.
GAACTCTGGCAGCTGTGACAGTACTAGTTTATATCCAAGATGAAGTGAGTCGAAGTTGGGCATATGGAATATGTTCTGTTTGCATGGTCATAGCCATTTTGGTGCTGTTATCAGGCACTAAAAGGTATAGATACAAGAAGAGTGTGGGAAGCCCCATTGTCCAAATTTTCCAAGTTATTGTTGCAGCAATTAAGAAAAGGAAGATGGAACTCCCATACAATGTTGGCTCTTTGTATGAGGACACTCCAGAGGATTCAAGAATAGAGCACACTGATCAGTTCCGGTAAGCTTATCTCAATATCTTCATCTACACTAAATCTGTTCGGAAAACTGTGGCAGTTCTTTTAACAAATGACTCTCGAACACTGGGAAAATCATCTGTTGAGAATGACCGTCACAATTTCGGATGAGAGTTTCCAAATATCCTTTTTTGTGGTTTCATGACATTGTCTAAATGATTTCCTCCTTTTCTTCAATTATGTAGTTTCTTGGAGAAAGCAGCCATTGTGGTAGAAGGTGACTTTGAGAGGACTTCATCTGGTTCTGCTCCAAACCCTTGGAAACTTCGCTCACTGACAAGGGTAGAGGAGGTGAAAATGATGGTGAGGCTTCTACCAATATGGGCCACAACCATCATATTTTGGACCACATATGCACAAATGATCACCTTTTCAGTTGAGCAAGCCTCCACCATGGAAAGGAATGTTGGGAATTTCCAAATCCCAGCAGGGTCCCTCACAGTCTTCTTTGTGGCAGCAATACTAATCACTCTTGCTGTATATGATAGACTCGTCATGCCCCTTTGGAAGAAGTGGAATGGTAAACCAGGTATGAAGAGAGAAGGCAGTATTATATTTAGTTCACTTCAAAAACATTTGATCAATACTCTCATTAAAACAAACAAACAAAAACATTATCACACTCCATGAGGTCAATTATATGGATGACAAATCCATATTAAAGATATCGACCGGTTTTACCTTGGGTGCTGAAAGCCTAACAAACTTCTTCACTTATCCGGGCTTAGGACCGGCTATGTCCAATGATAGGCGGAGCTGATCAATACTCTGATTAAAAATATGAAATGACTTTGTCATGATCAGGAGACGATTGTTAATTATTCTATATCATTATATATATAACAGAAAGCAGCATGTGCAACCCACATAACATTGTTGGTATTGATATCTCTCACAAAGTTAAAATTAACTTTGATTGCCCTTTTAGTAATATATGTGTGTGTTGTCAGCTGATAATACCATAATTTTAGACCAATAAAGTCAATACAATCCATGTTATGAAAGGAATTAACATATACATTTTTTGTGTCCTAGGTTTCACCAACCTACAAAGGATTGGAATTGGACTTGCATTGTCCATTCTTGGAATGTTGGCTGCTTCTGTATGTGAGATGAAACGTTTGTCTGTGGCTAAAGGTGCAAGTGGTAACCAGACAACACTTCCAATAAGCGTTTTCCTTCTAATCCCACAGTTCTTCTTGGTTGGTTCTGGTGAAGCATTCATATACACTGGCCAGCTTGATTTCTTCATAACACAGTCCCCAAATGGGATGAAAACCATGAGCACTGGTCTCTTTCTCACAACTCTATCTCTCGGCTTCTTCGTCAGCAGTTTCCTCGTCTCGGTCGTGAAGAAAGTAACAGGGACAACAGATGGGCAGGGGTGGCTAGCTGACAACATAAACAAAGGAAGGCTTGACTTGTTCTATGCACTGCTTACCATACTTAGTTTCATCAATTTTGTGGCGTTTGTGGTGTGCGCATTCTGGTACAAGCCAAAGAAAGCTAAGCCATCTATGCAAATGGGGGCAATCAATGAGGACAAGTGCTGAAGATGAAGACATTGAGGATTATCTTAGCATTGGGGACTATACTCATTACTATTATGGGTTTGGTTTTGTTGACTGTAGATAGGAAGTTATATATACCTATGTATGCATCTTAAGAATGGGTTGAGTTTGGTTTATTTTTCGCAATATCATAGAAGTAATGTTCAGGTTGGGTTCAATGTGTGAAATTGTAACATATTAGCTGGTCTTTAAAGCTCTATTGCTACAGTTTTCTCAATCAGGCTTGCTTGGCAATTCTTTAGGTACTTTAGGATAGTTTCAATTGAAATATTCACACAGATCTTGTAGGATAATAATGATAACATACACCTCCTATTAACTCAAACACCATGAGCTAGTATCTGACTTTTAGGGTTCTTGCCTTCAAGGAATCTTTAGGTTGGCTAGTATAGCCCATTCGAAGCTTTTCAAACATTCAAAAATTACACAATTACAACTGTGATCCTTTTATATTCACAGTGTCAACCCAACTAACTGTTACAACAACCGTAACAGAAATAACTACCAAAGTAACTAACAAAACTAAATTTTTGAATTATTATTTAACACTCTCCCTTAATTCAAAAGTTATCTAAACAAACAACACTCAATATATTCTTACTCCCTTGAGAAGAGGAAGTCGATGAAAAATAAGACAAAAGAGAAATAAAAGTGTGAATAAATTAAATTATTCCTTAATCCAAACATTTCTCTTTTTCTCACTCTCACTTTGTGAGTTAAGTGTGAATGTACATTTGGTGTGAAGATTACACTGATAAGATAAAATTTGACATGGTATATACCTTGACTTCATGATTTTGCTGTCTTGTCAGCAAGTCAAAGGAATTGTAAGAATATTCGTAACACCCAAATTTCATGATCCTCATACACAAACAGTTATAAGGAATCTGAAAGGCTATTTCTTAGAAGAACAGCATCTATCGCTTTCTTTTTGGTCATATCAATCAGCAGTTTTTGTTATAACTAGTTACTTTATATGAGCCAAGCAAATTCACAACACAAAACAGTGTGCAGATTATATACAATGATGAAATAAGCAAAAAGTTGCATATTCCTCTTGATTTTAGTGAGCGGCCAGGGATCCAAATTTGAGAAGTGACGACTTGATAAAGAAACAATGTAAATGGTGGTGGTTCTAATTAAAAGAAATGAGCGGTGATAATGCATGCTGAAAGAAAGTATATCAAAAATGCATATTTTTAATAAATTATGTATATTTTCTTTAGAATGTGTTTTTTTATAGGAATTAAGTTATGTTCACACCTTTTAAATAGCTGTAAAAGGTGGAGAGAAGACAGAGATAGGAAAAAAAAAGTAAAAGGTGTGATGGGTGGTATGATTAAAAAAGAAGACAGAGATAAATAAAAAGTGAAAGTGGAAATGGAATTAGAGTGTGAATGAATCAAAGCATTTTTTATAGTAACGTGAATCAACATCTAACCTTTTAAAAAAAATCTTCATGTAACATAATTTCATATGGTCACTTTTTTAGAAAATACTTGACTTTATTATTTTTATTATTATTATTATTTACATTTTTAAAAAGCTAGTTATTATGAATTTACTTGTTATTACATTAAAACAAAATTCTTTCTTTCTAAATCACATAATTACTAGAATCTTTTGATTAAACTATAACAACCTCGTGTCGGATCTACGCGCTTGATAATCTTAAATGTTTTTATTTATAATTTTGGATTTTACATAATTTTAAAAATGAGAATGGGTAAAATATATGCTAATATAAATTAAGGAAAACTATATAGATCAGCTCCTTAAATTGAATTTTTCTTAACAATAGACTTTCAGCTTATGTAGCATGAACTTCAACAAGGACACAGGACGCAATAAGAACATTGCGACATGGATTAAAAAAAAAAAATAGGACATTAGGACACGACTTTTATTTATATATATATATATATATATATATATATATATATAATTATTATTATTTTTCAAAAACAAGGGAATAGGGCATAGAAAAAATAGTGTATTGGGTTCAAATTAACTTCAAACAAACCAATAAAATCACAAGAACGGAATAAACTCATGTGGATACATAACTAAACACATAACTCATGGGAAAAAAACAGCAACACAATTTCATTTGGAACAAAACACAAAACTCCTAAGAACACAAAACTCACAGACTTTGGATGCCTAGCCAAACAGGAGTGTTGTTCAAGCTGTGTTCGAGCCGTGTCATAACCCAAATTTTTTTTATTCAAACATTTCCAACACTGTCGGGTACATGTCGCACGCGTGTCGAGAGCTGTCAATACGGGTCAGCCCGGCCCATATGGGCTGGCCCGTCATAGGTTGGGTTCAAAACGGGTTGGGTTAGAGCAACCCGTTTCTAAACGAGTCAGGAATTAATCAACCCAACCCGGCTCGCGGGTTGGCGGGCTGGTCCATTTTGGCAGTAGAAAAATCTAAAAATTAGGAAATTCAATTAAAAAATGATGAAAAAGTAAAAAAAAATCATATTAAATAAATACTAACACATGCATTTTACCAAACTTACTAATTCAAGATCATAACAAATTAACAATGTTGCACCATACACTTTGTGCATATCTAAATTCAAGTTCAAACTCCAAGGCATTCTTGAATTCCAATACAAACACAACCCAAGATGGAAAAAAATCACTCCCTTATCTTTGCAGACTCACTTCACTTTTCACGTGACACTTAGACTTAGTGGCCCAACCCAAGATTTAAGAGAATCAGCTAAAAAAATGTTTTTATTTTATTTTATTGCCCAACCCGCGGGCTGACCCGTTTGACCCGCGGGCTGGCCCGTTTAACCCGCGGGTTAAACGAGCCGGGTTGCTCTAACCCGTATTCTAAACGGGCTGTGATTTCATCAACCCAACCCGCCTACGGGCCGGGTTGGGCCGGGCCAGCCCGCGGGTTGGAACCCATATTGACAGCTCGCGCGTGTCCGACATCTAGACACTCCGGAGTGTCTAGTTTCTAAGCGTGTTGATGCTTCAGAGCCATCAGCTTTAATTTAATCTCAACAATGATATATTCACATTTCACTTCTCTACTAGAGGTGTACAGTACCCGACCCTGTCTCTTGACTCGTCCCGGCTCATGAACACTCCTACACTCCATTTTATATGGATACCATAAAAATTGCCTATTTTTAATACCATATTATTTATAATTTATTTACTATTAACGAGTTAAAAATTTCCATGTAAGAAACTCGTGACATGATGTAACTATATATAAACCACATGAAATAATTTTGGAATAATGGGATCAAAAGGTAAAAACAAAGTCAAAACAGAGATTTGAATAAAAACTCCAATAATACAGATAGATGAGATCCATTGACTTAGCACTTGGTATGGCCTGTCTTATCATCACCTGAAAGGAATATATGAAACATCTCATTATTCATATAAGACCCAAATTTAATTTCTTCTCTTGACTTTATATATATATAGGTGCTGCATTATTATAAATCAGTTATGAGCCGTTGAAGAAATATGAATTATAAGAGCCACATCCAGTATCTTCTTTCTTTTCCAGTCTTATCAGTAGCTTATAAAAAAGAATCTGGAAATTAAACTTACTACTAGTGGCAACAGTAACATTAATTTGGCATTTCATAATTGGCCCAACATCATTCTGAACCATTACTTTAATTTGGCATCTCGCTGGTGTGTGGAGGAAAATAAACTAGTTCCTATTGTACAAGACAATAGGAATAAATAAAAATATAACATTCCATGAGCATGTAAATGTACAAGCTAAGTGAATCCAATTTTGGCATCAATGAACCCACCATTTACATGTTTTTCACAGTTATCCAGAAACATTGCTGTCGGAATATGTAATGCATTGTTCATGTTCTGTTTACAGCGTCACCGTTTTTTATAGCATTCTAATTGGTTCTAATATTCCTTGTTAAATTAAAGATTGTAACACATGGTATGAATAGGATTTATATATTATATGATTTTCAATTGGTTTACACCCTACATTATATATGTTTGGTGCTGGATTTTTGTTAGTATTTGAATGCTTGTCAAGTATACTTATGATATATACTGCTCAATGGTCCAATTTTCATTTTTTCCTCAATGTTGCACATATGATCGGTTGAATGTTAGTGCATGGTTTTCTTGGAATTCCACTGGTTTGCTAATCTCATGTTCTACATAATTGGCTATTTCAAATGCATGGTTGTCCAAAGTAGGGAGAGTTCATAGGAGGATTCTCGCGAAGCCTGAGCGGTCACCTCTATAATGTTATTTGGGCTGAAAAGTGACGAAGCCCAAGTGATAAGGTGATTTTAGGGTTTTAAGATCCACTTACTGTATAGTATAAGAGAGCTTCACTTGTAGTTCTCCAACTTTTTAATAATACACATTTTGAGAGACATTTCTATCATATCTATAACATGAACTCCGACCTCTCAACCTTTTGTAATGGAGTGTAGGTTTAGTTTATAAAGGACCCCATGTGATCAAATTGAATAGAATATGATATGCCTACATAATTACAAAGACGAAGATTCTGTGCAAAATAACATATACATATGTGATATCCAACCATATAAAGTAGTAGATTAACTAGGGTCCCCACCAAAACCTTTTGAATAACAATAGAGAAATATAAAAGAAGCCACAATAAGAATATGAAAATTTTCTCATCTTGAAATAAAACTAAATTTAAGTGAAGTGATTATAACCTTTGGATATCCAACCTATTGGACAACACACCCATTGTTAGCGCACGATAATACATTTAATATTATATCGCACTGATTGATAAACATATAAATAGTGACAGACATTTGAAATTTGTGGTAGTAAAAAACAACCACAAACTATAGGTGTCGGGGTGTCTGTCACTAATTATTTATTGAATATTATAAGATTTTTTTTTTTAAACAATATTATTAGACTTGAAACCAATAGACCTAATATTAAAGGGACAAAAAGTTCTATTTTTATCATTATTTTCCATTTGATATGTGAGTAGTTATTTTATTTTTATTTTTGGTTCAAAATTTGAGTAGTTAGTTTGAAATGCTAGACTCGAGAGACCAACTTCAGGATGGGTGGTCCTTTTATGTTTTTGCATATGATGGTCTACAGTAAAGCTGATCAAGGAGGAAATCGTTTGGCCTTTTTGTTTAGTCATCTGTCTTTTTCTTTCTTTTTGTATTCTTCTCTTCTTTTAGGTCCACGTTTTCCCATCATGGGCTTTTATTTGAATAACACAAATAGGGCCTATATATCACATCGCCTTGATTCTTGGCATATTAATGATGTTATGGCCCCAAAAAGTAACTTTTATAGGGAAGAAAGTAATTCCATTTTCCAACTATTACAATTGTTCAAAACAAAACTATTTCCATTAGATTTTTCATTCATTTAGAGGTGTCCATCCGTTTCAAAATAAGTGTCCAGAAAGAGAAGATGTACATATCTTAAGAAATGAATCATTTTTACTAAAACTCAGAAATAAAATATATAATTTCTTATTTTACCCTTTAAACTTTGATCTTATCTCACCTCATTTATTATCTCTATATTCCCTCCTTTATTGTTTTTCATTACTAGCAAATAGTGTCTTTTTTTTAACCTAGTGTAACCTTTCATTTGATAAACATTTGATAAACCTTAAGTACTTGTCTATTTACCTTCTTTTAACTAGCTTTTTTAACTTATCAATGCATATATTTACCTTCTTTATTTGTCTAGATTCAACGTAATCTAAGAAGAATCGAGAAACTCATTTAAACCAATAATTTCTTTTTATTAAAAAAACTTGTTTTCTTATACGGGTAGTATATCTATCTAAATTGTCTATTTTTTCAATTTTCAATTCGTTACTGAAAAATCAGCTCAATTTGAACTTTGAATCACTTGTCTATTCATCTTTCATTTTTCTGATTGATTAACAATTAGTTTTCCCGGTGAAGGGCCAGGATTCGAACCCTGAGGAAGGATAATTTGTACTAACTTACTAATAACTAACATTTGTCTTTAATTAGTTTTTCTGTATCTATCTTTAACCATTTGGATTCTACCATTAAGTTTTATGAGAATCATTATCAGAGAAATTAATGTATTTGGCTCTCTCTTTAACCATATGGGTATTATTGAAAAATTATCATTTAATATTTTCTTAAAATTATAAGTGGACAACTATTTTGAAACAAAAAAATTTGCTCTAAATAGACACTTATTTCGAAAGAGAGGAAGTAAATCTTATGGGTTTGACTCATTTAAAGTGTGGCAAAATAGGCAATCAGAGAAATCAGTGTGATTTATATAATTACACATGCATAATAAACTATGGAGCTCAACCATTGGTTCAGGAAAATCAAGGTTTATACGGAAAATCAAGGTTTATACGGACCTAGTCTCATACGGACCTAGTTTTGATTCAGGAGAACCAACGTTTACTGAGATTATTATCACATTTTAGAGGATTAATTTTGGGCTAGGTCCCAACCAATTATTTAACAAAATCCATCTTCTAAACTAAAGTTATATTTTTAGCACAAAAAAAAAAAAAGCTTCAAATCATGTCATTTCTCCAATCTTAAAGGCAATCCCTCGTATAAAAAAACACACTTTAGCAATCAATCTATGTAAGTAATGCTTCCTTCCCAATAGTTGTGTAATCGAAGGGGTTTCCACTAACACAAGATACGTGCTATTTTATAGTAGTTGTGATTGAAGGTTCATATGAAGATCCAGAAACGTAGTGCAAGATCAACATTGACTAAGATTGACTAGAAGATAGATAATAATGAAACTCATTTTCCTTTATGAAACTCAAAAAGTTCCACCGAAGAAGCTGCCCCTTCAAGCAAATTGCAAAGCACCGTAAGTAACAAATACACTCTCAGAAGAAGTAAGCAAACATATTGAGATCTACACAAGGAAGCGTAAAATGGCAGGAATCACTACCAACCAAAAGTGGTAGCCAAATATGCGTGAGGAAATGAATTAAAGGTAGTGCTGGCTAGTACTTCAGGCGATCAGTGCAAAGATAGCAAAAATCATGCATAATGCTTAAATATCAATCTCACGCAAGTCCAGTAAATTTGAATGAGCCGAGCAAATGCATAAAAATGTGTAAAGAAAACAGATGATCCAACAAGCAAACCACTAAGAAATATGCGGTTCCATCTTCTTTTTCTAATAGTGTTTGGTAATCTCTCCTCTGACCCTTACTTTACTTTCCCTCCCCCTAAACATGGTAAGATTTAAAATCACTCCCCCCCCCCCCCCCCACGCACACTCCAATAAAATCTCTCCCCCCTTTCCCTACCATCCATTAAAATCCCTCTCCTCCTTTGAAGTTTGTCAACGATTTGACAAGGAAAAAATGTAAATGGTGGTTTTACAAGAAATGAGCGGTGATCATAAAGAGATTAGCACCAAAACTAGAGATGTAGCTCAGGGAATGGACATCCTATATTTCTTCACTATCAGACTGATAATAAGAATGGGAATTGAAACAGAAGACTTATCCCATGTTACAAACATAACTAGCGTTAGACATCATCTTTCCTCAGGGATAAAAATGCTAAATCATATCAAAGCTATAGGATGACAGAACAATCCCCACCCCAACAGAAAATAAATGCAGAAAAACCTATAAGTATAAATGCAAATTTCAACATGATAACTAACAAGTTTGCAACTGGATAATAAACTTTCGGAACATCCATAATGCATAATTCATTATCTAATCATAAGCACGGATCACTGAATGAGCAATATTATAAGAGACAAATGTCAATCTCAGGCCCCATATGACAGCTACTATGAACCAAAAAAACTGAAGTAACATCATCATCATCATAACAACAATAAACTAATAGCAGTAGAGTACACCACCACATACCCAAAAAAAAAATTGTGCCTGATCCAACATGAACCGAACAATACCAAGTTCTGTATCCCAAAAAAGTCAGAGATCCCCGGTTGAATCAGCCCTGGTTCTCGTTCTTCCTTCCGATCCCTTCCCCGTCTCTCTGTTCCAACAACCTACCAGCCTCTTCATCAGCCTGCTGAGCCTTCTTCTGCGCCTCGGAAGCCTTGAGCGCCTGCAACTTGGAATGATTATAATAACAAACCCCCAAAAACGCCAGCCCGTAACCGATCAAATTAATGGGCGTGATGGTGTCCTTTATGACAGACCAAGAGAACGCAATCAAAAGCCAATCTTTGACCACCCCAGCAACATTCATGGTCAATGCCGAGGTCTTCCCAACCAGCAAGAACACCCCGAGATTCAGAGCAAAAGCGCAGAGCGAATTGGTCCCGAAAATGGTGAAATCCAAATGGAAGCTGGAATTGTCCCTCAATGAAGGGTACTCCACAACCAGCCACGGAATAGACAAGAACACCAAACAACAAGGGGCAATGTAGTAAAGCGAGGTAATCGGATTCAGCGAGATCCCTTTAGAATTAAGCAAAATCTGGATCAAGACCAAGCGAGTGGCCTCGAAGGCGACCGCCATAAGCTGCAAACTGACACCGAACACATCGAATTTGGCCTCGCCGTAGGCCGCGACGGCGACACCCATTGAGATAGAAACCATGTTAGCCATGGTTTCGTTCCTGAAAGACTCTTTCTTGAACAAAACCCCTATGGAATAAACAGCCACAGGCATGAGTGCCTTGAGCATCTGAATGAACGACACCGAGAGGTAGATGTAAGCGGAGTTGGAGAACCAGAGGGAGAGCGAGTAGAGCGCGCCGATCGGAACTACGGATTTGAGGTAGACCTCGCGGGACATGGAAACGGGTTCGACGAGCTTGAAGACGCGGACGAGGAGGTAAGCGAGGGAGGAGCAGAAGGCCATGTGGATCATGGTGAGCGAGATCGGGTAAGGCCAGTTGTACATCTTGCGATCGAGGATGTACTTGTTGTAGACGATGACGGTGAAGCTGAGGAAGATCCATATCGCGACGTAGGTGTAGGAGAGGACGATCTTCTTCACCATGCCATCGGAGACCGCCATTGTTTCTCTTCTGCAACAAACCCTAGCCCTAAACCTAGTGAGTGAGAGTGATTGGAGAATCAGGGGTGGGTTTTGAAGAGGGTGGATGAGTGGAAGAGAAGGGATCTGGCGGAATTTCAGGTGATCTGCATTCAATTGCAGAGATTAGGTTTCTTTCTTTCCCCCAAATCTGAAAGGAAAGTGAGGAGAAAATTGAATTGGGGTTGGGGAATATCCACATTCACAGTGCCATTTTGTATTTGAGGGATTTCACTTTGAGTACAGAGTAATCGATGGCTTTAATTTTTGCCCCCTGTTATTACAAGTAATCTATAGCTTAAAATGCGCCACTTGGCCTCTTTTATTAACTTCTATCTTATTTATTTTTTTCCTTAAATACATTTTTAAGTCTATGCAATATACATTATTAATTTTTTTTCTTAAAAATACTCTCAAAAATCATATGTTTAATCTCTCATTTCTCTGTAGTTGGTTTTTCCATCCATTCATATCTAAGTTTTTATAATGTGAAAAAAAATTATAGATCTAAGTGTGTGATTAAAATGAACAGCTACCATATCAGACCTTATGGTTAAAACATTATTAACTTTTATTTTGATAATATTCAAATAGGGCATTTTTATTTACATAAATAAGTTGACGAACTATTTAGACATTATTTTTATGACATAGTTTTTTTAAGATACGTAAGAGTTTTAAGAAAAATAAAGATGGTGAGATTTTAAAAAAAAAGTAAGTAGTTAAAGACAAAGTGAATTATAACTAAAGGACAATTATGGTAGGGTGTTTGAGTTTTTGGGTTGGGATACCATTGAAGCATGTTGACTGTTGAGTCTTTTGTAGTGGCAATTTGAGATTTAAAAACGATTAAGGGTTATTCCAATTAATTAAGGTGAGAAGGCACTAGAGTTTGATTAATATTGCATAAACTTAAGAAGATTAACAATGACAGTGTGTGAAGTAGAGAGCAAACAAGGGAGTGTCACGTGGCGGAGAAATTAGGAGGTGGGTGGGTGGATGCATCCTCGATGAGCGTATTTGGCGTTGGCGATTTGTGTCACATGGGATGGGATAGCTGACTTTGCCTCTTTCAGTTCAGATGGTGCTTCACATGACCCATACCAGTGGACAAACTAAAAGTTTTAAGATTTTAAAAAGTTATGTTCATATACACAAATTAAATATAAAGAAACTAGAGATTAAAAGGTTACTAACCCTTATTTTACTTAGTTATGAAGGTTGCTTTTTAAAAAGTCCAATAAACAAATAAGCTCACGAAAGCCCCGTTTGGAAGCGTTTATTTAATTTTATCTTACAGCATAAATGCTTATGTAAGTATTTAAGAAAACTTATACAAATAACTTACGACCTACCTATCAACTATTTTGAGTTTATTTCTATTAGTTGTTCAGAATAACTTATGAAAAAATGTTTATATTTATTTGTAACATATTTTTAACTTATTTCAATAAATTTATTAATATAGTTTGTGAATAAATATTTATGCAATAAGCCCTTAATAGGCTAATATGCTGCTAGGGTGGAGTCCCTAAGAGTTTGCTGCCAACCACCTCCTTTTATCTTCTCTCGTGCTTCTCTTCAACTTTTTTGTCTCGTGCTAGAGAGAGCACATAATCCTTTTTCAGATGAAAATGGTGATGTTTGACTTGAACTATAAACTATGGGTTTCATATGGTTAATTGGTTTTTTTTATCAATTTATCTAGTTTTGATTGATTTTTCCATTGTTGTGGTTTTGTGCTTGTTTTGGACTAGACATGGGACCACATCCGAGTTGAATTGGTCAGCCCGATTCAGTTATGATAACGCTTATAAAAATAAAGCTTTAACACTATCTTTCAGGTCACTGCAAATTACAATAACGCGTCAGTTGACTCAACAATGGGTTACTTGAGGAGAGACCTCATGCGGATTAGTTGCTCTCAATGTTTATGGTAACCCATTGGGTAATCCTAGTGTTGCATTCTTTGGTGGTTTGGTTCGGAATAACTTTGATGTATGCTGAAGGGGTTTAGTGGCATCTTCATGCCTCTGAGTACCTCGAAACAAAGCTTATTACAATCCTTCAAGGCTTGCTTATGTGTTAGAATGTAGGTTTCTGGAAGATCATTGTGTATTCAGACTCACTTCATACTCTTATGCTTGTCGGAATGATGTTCTTGAGTTTCATCAATACTCTTCAATCGTTGGGGTGCTAAGAAACTCGTTGCTAGAGATTGAGTTGTTCATCATTTTAAGCATATCTTGCGCGAGCGTAATGCTACAATTGATTTTTTAGCTAAGTTTGGGGACAAGTTTTCTTTTGACTTTGTTGTCCATGGTTAACCTCATATGGGTTTGATGGATGTCCTTTGTATGGATTATTAGCAGGTACCTACTCTTAGGGAGTAGTTTTCTTTTATTTTTCTTAGCAAGGCGGAATAGATTTCTCATTAAATATCATGTGGCATATATATATATATATGGTGAGTCATTTTTTTAGTATTTTTTTTTTACAAAAATATTTAGATTAAAGCCACGAATGAGAACAGCCTAATAACTCTTACATCATGCACATAGAGGACAAACCTCCTACAAAAGAACAATACTACAATAGTACAATGTTGTTAAATTAAACATAACATGTTTGTTCGCACATCCACAATCCAATGAAAAAAAAAAAACTAAATCTTAAGAAAAACTCTCAAAGAAGTGTAACACAAAAATTAAGGCCCCGTTTGGAAGAGCTTATATGAGCTTAACTTATAGTTTAAGTGCTTATGCAAGCGTTTGGGAGAGCTTATGCAAATAGCTTATGACCTACCTATAAGCTATTTTGAGCTTATTTTCATAAGCTATTCAGAGTAGCTTATGAAAAAGAACTTATACTTATATATAGCTTATTTTCAATTCATTATACTAAATATCTTAAAAGAGCTTATTAATAAGCACTTATGCCATAAGCGCTTATGGTCATAAGCGCTTAATTAAGCTGTTTTCCCAAACGGGGCGTAAGTCCCTAGCCAAAATCTTTTTGTATTCTGCCATCCATTTTTTTTCCGGTGCCCTTAATTTTTGGGACATATCGACTCTGATGAATATGCTATGAGGGAGTTTAATCAAAAAAACAAGTGGCTCAATTGCATCATATTAAAATTTTACAAAGATACACTGAACTCAAAATCTAATGAAAGAGTTAAGGAGAAGAAGATGGGTGAAACTAGAGCTAAAGGAGGAAAAGATGGCAGATAAGGGAGGGTGGAAGGTAGAATAGATCACATAGGAGTGGGCTTGTTTAGAAAACCAACTAAAATGAGTAGAAGGTCTCTCATAAAGAGATATAGCCCTCCCCCATAGTGGTGGGAGAGTCTGAAAATGAAGGGTTATGCAGCCCTGCAAAGGTTTGAAAATAGGGTTGGGTACTTGGGTGGGGCATTATTTTTTATTTTTAGCAACTTTTTTTTTTGGGACTGTACTTCCATGTCCAAACTGAACTTGTCGTGGGCTTAACAAAAGTGGGCTTGTGATTCTGAAATACCTCCCAAAGCTTGTTAGAATCTTTCTTGGGTATTACACAGACGCCGAAGTGGCTCCATTTGGTGGTGTGATGAGAGTGGAGACAGTTTATTAGTTGACAAAAAAAAAGACAGTTTTTTCTGTTATAGTATTATTATAGGAGGCAATTCAATGGCCATTCTGGCAAAATTGAGTGTTCCCTTCTACTAATATATTTGGAAGGAAGATGTTTAAGATTTGTATCATTTTTATGCATCAATCGTTTCTAGTCTGTATATATTTTTTATATTTGCGGAGTTGTTTATTTCTATGTTAAATAAAAAACATCAGTCCAAGGATTAATCACACAACAACAATACTTGCAAATAAGCTTCACTGTCCAATGATCTGCTCAGATTCAAGTTGTGTAAAATTTTATGCCCAAAATTAGTACTAGTAGATAGGAGTAATAGTTTTGTCGAAAAGGATAATTCATGGGTATTTAAAACAGATTAATTTGGTTAGTTAAATAAACACAAACTGAGTGGTGGGTAATGACAGGTGAGCCTTGCACTTTTGCTTTCCCAAGTATTTCAAGATAAACAATTAATTATGACACTAATTTTTCGAGATTTGAAAATCATGTTAAGTGAGCATGCGACTCTCCTAACAAATGTTTTTTCATACATATTCAGTAATCAAACCTGAACAAGGAAAAACCAACTATCTACTAGTTGTGATACCCCGTGGGGGTGAGACATGCACTTTACCAAAATGGTGAGTGGGTATTAAAATGGTTGAATGAGGCACGCTGATACAACAACACCGTTCATGGCTCGTGCCCCCACCGACACTTGTCCTCTTTAACGCTGCTTTAATTGGATTTTTGGATCTAAACCCGCTCATTCTCCGTGACACATAAACCAGTTTAGTACTATAATTATCACCCATTAAAATGAAAGAAATTTTTACACATCTCAAAATATGAGGTATATTCATGTTTCATGCAATAGCAATAGCAATATGCTTAGGTTCAACTCAACTGCATTACAAATTACAATCATTTATATCACATTATTAGTCACGCTTTTCAGTCTTCCCCACCAGCAGCTCAGCTTTCAATTTCTCATCTCCAATCCACTGTACTACTGTTTTGCACCCTGTGATCCCATAATTAATCACGCCTTTTTTATATTATTTTATTTTAATAATTAAAACCTTTAACCATGTAAAATATCATGAAGTGATTTTTCAATTTATAAATTCAACTCACTAACAATTCATTCACTAATGATTCCTTATCGAGTCATCATCACCACCAGTTTTGTACAAAAAGAAAATTAGGATTAACTCATTTTATTACATAATATTTTTTATATATTAAAATATATTTAATAATTAGTACAATTATATAATCTCTAATTAATATTATCATTAATACTAAGTTCTCACATGTTAATGTATACTTCTTCTATCCTTATTTATAAGTCACTTTTATGAAATTTTGTTCTTGTTCATTCTATCATATTCTTTTATGTTATAATTATGTATCTATTTATTTTCATATGTTTGTATTAAAGAAATATAGGTGAGACTTTTTTTTTTTATTAAATGAGGGGCTATACCCCGAAATAAAACAAAGTTAACCACATGCTAAAATAAATAAAGATGATTCAGCCTCCCCTAAGTTCTGATGAACATACTCAAGACCAACATGATTAAAGGGGGAGCTAATAAGATGAAACCCAAAAGGAAAACTATGACCAACATGAACTAAATAATATGTAAGAGAATTCGACTCCATAAGACAATGATTGAACCTAACACAATCATGGGCAATGCTCTTATGAGTAATGGGCATCACCATTTCGGCATAAGGATGAGATTCGTTTAGAGAAGAGATGATAGTCTGGATATATGACTTCAAGTGAGTCACGTTCAATAATCACCTGTGGGTGGTCCAAGTCATAGACACCGCCAACAGTTCAGTTAATAAGACATTAGTCGCACTTAGACCCCCTAAGTTTTTGTAGAAACCAGAGACTCATTCCTCTGAAGAATTCCTCAACGCTCTGCCACAGCTAGTGACAAGATCCTCTAACACTGACCCATCAATGTTAAACTTCATCAAACCCTATGTCGGGACAAGCCAGTTATGAGGGGGAGAAGAACATTGCAACCTGCTAGTACTAAATACCTCACGCGTGGCATTCAAAACAGGAAGTAGAGTCTCAACCTCAACCTACAAATAGCTATAATATTTCAATTGACATTGTCATATCATATGAAATGATCAAAGATGCAACCGTACATGTATGCATCTCAAAAGTGCTTACCATGTCTACCATTAATAAGAGTGGAGGGAATAAGAGTCCTTTTTTTTTAAGGATAGTTCTTGGATTCATAAAACAGAGCTAGGAGAAGACTCCACAGCTACAATAGCAGAAATACAACAGGGAGTTTCCTCTATCCATTCTTGATCCACATGAGATAATGAAAACTTAGCTAAGAAGTGGGCAGCTGAATTTAAATTCCTATTAGCATGATTTAAACAGAAATTGAGGAAGTTTTCTTTCAAGTGCCAACAGTCTTTGAGAACAACTCCAAGATATGAAGCGATTCCTCTTCCTTTTGAGCTGTTGAAATTTCTTACAACTTCCAAGCAATCCATCTCCACTTCCAGCTCTCTAAAGCACATCTCCGCTGCAAAAGTTAAGCCAAGACGCAGCCCCACCGCTTCTGCAATTGTCGCATCATGATTTGCACTGAAAATTCTGGTTGCTGCTGCCATAGGCCTTCCTTGCTCATCCCTAATGATGGCAAGTACGGAAACATATGTCAAGTAATATTAGTTTTAATAAGAAATATTGTTAATGGCTATATATTTCATTTCATTATATTCTGTATTATAATTGAACAAAAAATAAAAACAAGATAAGAAAGTACTACTATGACTAAATATACTGTATAAATATCATTATTAAAATTGTAAATTTTTAAAAGGTTTAAGTGTGTATAAGTAAAACTACATTGGAACTCCATTTATTAAAAGAAACTATCTTAATAACACCCATTGAGTTAATTACACAACAATTAACGATAATTACTTATTTATAAAAAATAATAATAAAAAAACTCAACTCACTTTACCGTATAAAATAAGTTCACAGCACACTAAATTTATGAATTAATTAATATGATATCTAAGGTTTGTGCCATTTCATGTGACAGAAACGCCCACTAAACTAAAGCATCACCAATCTCCCCCATTAGCCATTAGGTGCGCATTTCACCCCTTCCTTCCTTCCTTCACTCTCAAAACCTTCCTCTGCTCTGCTGCATCACTTCATTCAACTCCGAACATGGAAACCAGCAACAAGCAGCAACAGCAGCAGAAGAAGCGAAAATGGTTTCTTCCACTGGTCTTCTCTCTTCTACTATCCACCATCCTCATACTCCTCTCCATCTACGTCTCCTCCGATTCCTCCTCCTTGCTCTACCTCTACCGCTCACGCGCCACGCCGGACCAACCGCACTTCGTCGAGTCCAAGCTAAAAGTCTCCTCCACTTCACCCATCGACTCTGTTCCGAGGATCGCCTACTTGATCTCCGGTTCAATGGGTGATGGGGAAACTCTCAAGAGGACCCTCAAGGCCCTTTACCATCCCAGGAACCAGTACGCTGTGCACTTGGACCTGGAGGCTCCTCCTCAGGAAAGATTGGAACTTTTCAACTTCGTCAAGAACGAGCCTCTCTTTGCTCAATTGGGTAATGTTCGGATGGTTGTTAAGGCCAACTTGGTCACCTACAGAGGACCCACCATGGTCACCAATACCCTTCACGCTGCTGCTATTTTGTTCAAGGAAGGTGGAAACTGGGACTGGTTTATCAATCTCAGCGCTTCCGATTATCCATTGGTCACCCAAGATGGTACCTACTTTGTTAATTCCCCCCCTTTTTTCTTCAAGTTTGTGTCTTGACGGGTAAAACGATGCAGCTTGTTTTGTTGGTTAGCGCGTGTGATTTTTATGGAAATTCATTTAAAATTCGTTATATTTGTAATGGGGATGGACGATTTATTCATTGTCTTGGCTGTTTCCCAATTACCAATCTAGTGTTTGGTGATTTAGATGATGTTTTGTAGAAAGTTAGAAGCTGACCTTCTTGTTTCTTAGTGAGGTTATTACCAGCTGGCAGCTGCATTTTGTTGCTAATTTTGCTTCAAGATAAATGTAGTGGCTTTGTGAATTTAGATTAGTCTGATCTGGTCCCAACTTGTTGTTTTTGCAACCTTTGTCTGCAGGCACCCCCCAATTTTCCCCTTGTATTGTAGCCGGGGATTTTGGGGGTAGGAAGGAATGCCAGGTTTCAGATAGAATTGATTGAAACTCCACCAGTTTTTGCTTTGATTTTACTTTATGTTTGCAAGTGTGTAACCACAATGCCATGTGTGTTGGATGGATACCATACAGGAAAAAAATCTAATGAGAATTTTGATGGTTGCTTGTTAACTCTGTTAATTCATTTGAACTTAAAAGAGAATAAGGAATGTGAATTATATTGTCCTGTTTTCGCAATCATCAGCTGACTCTTACAATTTACTATGTCTCTTTTGCACAACAGATCTGCTGCATACACTATCATCTATTCCGAGACACCTTAACTTCATTGAGCACACCAGTGATATTGGATGGAAGGAGTATGTTGCTGATCCTTTCATCCCTTCTTTTTATTGTTGTATTTGCTTAATAAATCAAAAGTTACTTGCAGTTTTGTGAAATATCAAATATATCTTTTCTTTAGAAGTAAATCTTTACTGTTTTCTTTTTTCAATAGAGATCAGAGAGCCAAGCCTGTTATAATTGATCCGGCACTTTATAGCATCAATAAGTCTGATGTGTTTTGGGTGACAGAGAAAAGAAGTGTTCCATCAGCATATAAGCTGTTTACTGGTGAGAAACCTGGTATCTGATGCCTATCATTTTTATTCAATCTCTATTTTGTTGCTTTCTTGTGAGCTTAATTATTTCGCTCTTTCAAATTTGGAGAATGTTTCAGTAGTCTATGAGCCATCTAACCCTTGAATAGATTGAAGATATTACTAAAACCCAAATAGCTGTAAAAAATTCTGGAATGAAGTCAAACAGCCATAGTGAAAAAGGTAGTAAAAAGAGAGAGAAAGAGAGCAATCATAGTAGTGCCAGTCCAATTTATGAACTAACTTCAGTATCCAGTGGTTTTGAGTATGATTACTCAGAATTATAGCACCTTTTCCCTTTTCACATCCTTCTTGAACTCATTATGCCATATGTCATGGGTACTGGTTGGTAATTCTAGTACAGCCTTTGGCAAGCCTTTTCTAACTAGCTGTGTATCCCTTCCCCGCAAATCATTTCATTCTTACATTTGGTCTAATTGCATATGCTCATTCTGGTTCCTTTTTCCTTATTTTGGGCTTTTTTAAACAAGAAGCCATTTACAGCTAAACTAACGCGTGGGATCACCTACTTAACTCGAATCTGTGATATGAAACAAGCTTTTTCAATGGTTGTTTATGACCTGGAAAACTTAAAATTTGGAGAAATTGAAATCACCAGTCCTGGCTTTGTGTTATCTATCTATCTATCTGACTTTTATTTTTGCTACCTGATTTTGCTTAGGTTCTGCGTGGATGATGCTCTCTCGCCAATTTGTTGAATATTTGTTATGGGGATGGGATAACTTGCCTAGAGTAGTCTTGATGTATTATGCCAACTTCTTATCTTCCCCTGAAGGGTATTTTCATACAGTCATCTGCAATGCTGAGGAGTTTCGTAACACTACTGTGAACCATGACCTCCACTTCATATCATGGGACAACCCTCCAAAACAACATCCACACTTCCTCACAATGGATAACTATCAGGGAATGCTGGACAGCAATGCACCTTTTGCTCGGAAATTTGGCAGGAACGAACCCCTCTTGGATAAGATTGACACTGAAATCCTGGGACGAAATGATCAAGGTTATGTGCCTGGCATGTGGTTCACTCAAGCCAATCCAAACATCACAAAATCATATTCTTTTGTAAGGAACATCACTGAACTTAGACCCGGCCCTGGGGCAGAAAGGCTGAAACGCCTTATCAATGGCTTATTATCAGCAGAAGATTTTCAGAAAAACCAGTGCTCTTGAAACTCAGGTTCCTAAAACCTGCTATGCTCGTTGCTACTTTTCCATCAGCCAACACCAACATCAGACAAACAATTGCTATTGCTATGTTCATTCAACACGAGGTTGGTTGCTTTGAGACCAATCAGGAAGAAAACAGGTTATACAACACAAAGGATAGGTTCTTCAGAGATACTGTTGCCCTCGACTTATATTTTTACACTAATTTTAACATGACCCTGAATTTTGAGTCCATATGTATCAATTGGTTCACATGATTCATTAAAACTTTACTGGATGACTATATCAAGTCATCAATGTTACTGTTGTACTCTGTAGACTGTTTTTATAGAAAATAAGATATTCAGTTTTGTAATACAAAGGCAGGATACCTGTTAGGTTGGAAGTGCCACAAACCAGCGAAAACACTCACCAAAACTCTTGTGCTTGTAGTTGGAGTGTACCCTCCTTTTCCTTCTTTTTCAGGTAATATGCCTCATGAATTTATGATTTGAAGGCCAATAATTTATATGTTTTTCCCCTTTCACGTAGACTCTTGCAAATAGGTGAAGAAATAACATTATACTAGAGCATCTAAGGAGGTTATTTCCTAAAAAGTTCAAGTAACTCTTCTCTCCAATGACTTAACTTTTAAAGTTCACCAAAAGGGTCACACACACACACACACACACACACACACACACACACACACATATATATATATATATATTATCTCTTATGACCGAAGTTAATGTATATTTGATTATAAATCTCCAATGAGTAGCTTAACATGTTACCACCTTGACCACATTCTTTACAAGAACACAGACATCCCGGGGGCTATGAATCTAGCTTTCTACTTGTAAACTAACCTCTCTTGTTCATTAAACAACCTTATTTTAGTAAACTCTTTCTAATTTTATAATCCATGTTGAATTAGTTATGCTTCTAGTCCATATTGACATTATTTGACTATCCATATAGACATTTTAAACTCAACTCATAAATTTATACTTTCAAAATTCTTTTACATTCTATCTACATAAATTTTTGGAAGAGACAATAACTGGATTTTGCATTCTCAACATGAGTGCACGTTCACTCAACTCAAAACCTTCATTCATATTCACCGGCTTTGAAATGTGTGTTAGCATTAAAATGTGTGTGAATACCTTTTCAACTGAAAAATAAACAAACACTCCCTCTTTTGGAGGGGTGATCCAACATTTCTTTGCCAAACCTATTTCATATACTAGAAGGGGAAGTAGAAGGGGCGTTAGTGAGGTTGCTATGTGCGCGATGGTGGGGGAAAAGGTAAGGGTGGCGGAGGACGACATTGATGATGAAGATGGTTGGGCGGAGTAGCGAGACTGACGGAGGAGGGCAGCATTGATGATGAATATGATGGGGAGGCGTTGATGGTGAAAATGGTTGGAAGATGGAGGGCGTTTAGGGATTTTTTTTTTAAGGTAGGATTTTTAATTTTTAGTATTAATTATATTTTATTATTTATTATGTGGCATTTACATGACGCACACATAACCATCCACATCATTTAATGAGGGACAGATAGGACTAATCAATTATCAATTGGATGAAAATGAGACTGAATGGTCCAATTTTCACAAATTAAAAATTCTGGGACCAAAATTACTCATTTAAACATTAGGGAGTCAATTGCACTATTATGATAAATGAGGGACCGAAAGTGTAATTAAACCATTTTTTCTTTCAAGAAAGAAATGACTAGGAATTTAGCGTGTTCATTGCTAAACCTAGTAGTCATGTCTCGTGTTTTACTCCAAGTTGTTGAGAAATACCATAATAACAAAAATTAATTAAATCACACCAAGTTGGTAATTAAAACTAGTGTAATTACTAATTAAAGTGGACCTAGGCAAAGGTTTCCATAACTATGTCACTCTTGCTACACCCGTTTATAACTACTGTTATAGACTTTTAGTCTACCTTAGTGTTAGTTTTCAAAAAAAAAAAAAAAAGTCTACCTTAGTGTTCATTTCCATCAAAATATGATTGCATTCATTCTCTTTTATAGCTACTATTCTTTTTCTTTCTCCATAGCATGCATCTTAATGATGTGCTTTTTGCCTTGAAGATGTTGGTTGAAGGAAAACTCATTAATGCACCACAATTTGCATACTTCACACCATTTTTGCTGCTTATTTGGATCCTCCCCATCTTGCTTATTAATTTTCTGCAATTTAGCCTTATGCTTTTGACCTTGAAAGTGCAACTTGAGCAAGTCTTCATTCATACACGAAACATTACAAATTTCACACCATTGCCTCTGTTGGCTTCTACCTTCTCTTCCACCTGTCTCACACTCTAGCTCTTGCAGTTTTCCCTTGTGCTTGTGACCTATTAAATGTTGCTTGAGATTGAACGGACTTGTGCAAGATAATTGGCAGATTGTGCAGTATAAATCATCAGAGATAGCTTTTTGATTGAGACTGCAATGAAATGGTTGTTCATGTCGCGGATGAGAATGATGAGCACTGCTTGTTGGAAACTCCTTCCGCTTAGTTCCTGAAAGATTTGAACTTGAAAATGGCCTTGAACTTGGATCTGACAATGGTATTAGGTGGGGAACTTGATTTGATGGTTTAACCTGAAGAATGAAAAATTTAGATTGACACACAGAAAGTTTGAGCTTCATAATTCAAGACTGAAAATGTATATTAAAAACCCTCCTTATCCTTGTTCTTCAATTTGTTAAGTCCTATAAATTTTTTATGGCTATGAAATATGTCAAAGCTCCAGATATATATGAAATGATCACAACATTGCTAATCAAGAAGGCTTATCAGCTTTTAGTCTTTTCCTTACAACTCTACAAACTCATAAAATTATCTTCAATTTGGAGTACCAGAAGGAAAATTAGCTTTTCTAAAATAATCATGTTGTGAAAATGTCATGAAGGCAATGAGAAACATAGATGGGTTGAAACATATGAAAACAAAAAGAAATATACTTTATAGAATTGCTGATGGTGGAGCAGCATTTTGTAAATGTTAATAGAATAAGAGTAAGATATCACCTGTTTAGTGGAATTAGTGTTTCGGCGCAAACGAAGTGCTGCTATCTTCCTCCTATATGCCAGCTCCCTCTGGATTGCAAGCTCCACTGGCATTGTCTTTTCCTCTTTCATACCTCTGCTAGTGCTAGCCATCTATTAAAAGTCATAAGATAAGTAAGACTGCAAGAGAATCTAATGAAACCCAAAATTCACTCTTATAGAAAGAAGAAAGTGAATCGAGAAACAGCAATGGGTTCAAATGAGTTCATTCTCCTAGGAACAGGTTTCCTTAAGAGATGAATTTAAGTTAAATACTAGTGAACTCTTGGAAAAAATTGAAGTAAATGTGCAAGTAATTAATTGCAAATGTTATAGAACGGCTTATAATAGTTGTTTAATCTCAAAACCAGCAGCACATACCAATTACGGTTCAAACAATCAAATCTCAGTAAGCAATATGCAAAGTGCAAAAGAGAGTAAACAATGGTTAAATGGCATGTTAGAGAGTTGAGAACTGACAAGTTTTATAAGGGAATACGAGAGCAAAGGCAAGGGGGCTATTCTTGTCAAGGTGAAAATAGCGTGATAGGAACCTTTAGCCAACGCAAATGGTGTGTTCCTGTGGCTTAATTCTGTTCTGATAATTAAAGAATAACATTTTCTTTTCTGTACAAGATATCATGGATAAGTGCAAAGATCGTTTGACACACTATATTAGGTCCGATAGTAGGGGTGTCCACTAACCTGCGGCCCAACCCTAAACCGGCCCAACCGATTTTTTTTTTGTCCAAACGGGCGGCCCGGGTCGGGTAGTGGGTCCAAACGACCAAAAAAAAAAGGGGTTGGAACGGTCGTTGTCGGTCGAGTCTAGTTTGGTCTATAGGAGGCATTTTGTTGAGTTTCAATATCCATATTCCATACTATCCAAAAAAAATTGCACATGATTTAGTATAAAATAATAAAGCATCATTATGAAAGTGAAAGAAATTCTGAAAAGGAACCTCACTTCACTTATCACCCCTCATCCTAGCTCACAGATCCAAATCTCAATTTTCCCGTAAATCAAATTCCCTCACTTTCTCAAGAAAATTCCCCCTTTCATATAAACCAGCTGAAGCTTTGATCGTCTCCACTGTCCTTTTCCATGGCTAATGCCTGGAAAAGAGATAAACCCACGAGATTACTCTCCCCAAAGTTTCTGTTTTTACTCTTCTCTTCCACACTCCTCTTGTTCATCTTCTTCTTCGTGTTCCTCACACCTAGCCCCTCAAACCCAAACCCTAGCTTCATCGCCCTCAACACCCACCTCTCCTCAAATGCAATTTCCCCTTTCGATTGCATGAAATCCCCCCAGGCCCACCCCGTGGTGGCGAGCATCGTTGAAGGCGTGAAGTACCCGTTTCTCTTCTCACTTTCCGATTTTGGAAACCTACCCGACAAGCCACACAAGAACATCGTGAGGATGCTCAAGGGGAAGCCTTTTCGCAAACCTGATATCTCCGTTACAATTCAGGAGGTTCTGGAGAAGGCGAAGAGCGAGGGGAGAGATGGGTTTGTGGTGGATGTGGGTGCCAACGTGGGCATGGCGAGCTTCGCCGCCGCGGCGATGGGGTTCCGTGTTGTGGCATTCGAGCCTGTTTTCGAGAATTTGCAGAAGATCTGCGAAGGGATTTACTTCAATAGAGTCGCGGATTTGGTCACTCTCTTTGAGGCCGCAGCTTCAGATCGTCTTGGTAATATTACAGTTCACAAGGTGACATCTCTCTCTCTCTCTCTCTCTGAGGTTTTGCAATGTTTGAATTGAATTTTGGTTCCTATAGTTCGTGGTGAGTTTGTTATTGAATTATAACGAGAGACTGGGGAAGAAGGGTTGAGATAGTGATTAGTTGGATTATTGGATATTAATCTATGTTAACACTGAAACGAATCCTCTAAAGTGCGGAGATAAAAGTGGAGGAGATTGCAGCTGGTGAGGCAAAAGAGAATAGAACTGCATAGAATTTTGTAATGTACAAGTCTGGATAATGATAAATTGATATGTGAAAATGGAAACTGTTTTTCTCGATTTTTCTGGTGTGTTTACCTGCCACTACAGCTCTACTGCACGGTGTGTTTGCTCAAACTTCTGGTTGGACATACCATATTTATAGGATTGCAAACCAAAAATTTAAGGAGGATCTTACATTTTAATCCTACTTTGAAGATTGACCATGGAATACTTATGTATATAAGTAATCAACATGTTCTCCGAGTTGCTTCTAATTTAAGTGTAGGAAGCAAATAGTGATGTTTTCATTCTAGTCTCTTTTAGTTTATGTTGGAATAAGTTCAGTCTTACAGCACAAGGTAATATGTAAGTCAGTCGAAGCATGTTTTTAAAATTCTCCGGAAGCTGTTAACATGTTAAATAAAGATGACCCAGATGTCACTAGTATGGAGCTATTATTCAAGATATTTACATTCTCTTGCCAAGAGTCTAATAAACTTTTCTCGATCATGTTATCCATGAGTCTAATCAGTTCACGCAAATTTATTGGCAAAACATGAACTGAGTGAAGATGGATTGTATCTTTACTTACTGGTCGCAGCATCCTTCTGAGTTTTCCATTATCCTGTCCCA
Source organism: Acmispon strigosus (assembly GCA_030819835.1). Taxonomy (NCBI): domain Eukaryota; kingdom Viridiplantae; phylum Streptophyta; class Magnoliopsida; order Fabales; family Fabaceae; genus Acmispon; species Acmispon strigosus. Next base: position 13,543,033 of record JAUAMA010000002.1, on the reverse strand, counting down.
TTTACCCAATATAAAAGATGATAAGCTTCCAATTTAAAGTTCTGCTGAAGTATAAGGACATTTTTTCTTAATGAGCCGTTTAAGAAAACTTGAGGTGAGTGTAAAATTTTGGAAGACCTGATTTAGCTTAGGTGATTGGGTTGGTATGGAGATTTAAGTAAGGTTATAAGCTCAGGTGATGGTAATAACTTCCCAATGTGCCCTGAAAAAATCCTCATGTGCTGATTAAAATTTTGTTAGGGCAGGTTAGACCTGACAATTGCGTTGCAATATTTTGAACAAAGATCCAATGATCCATTACAATACTTGTTTAAAGAGCCAGCTATTTTGCATTAGTTGGATAGTCTTGGATGAATGTCATAAGTCTCAATATCTCTTGAGATAGCAGCTTGAAATGTGATCTCCAGAAGTTTAATATAACGACAGTTGGTTTCTATTACATCTTAAAAATAATGCACACAAGGGGTCTACGTTGTGGTTTGTAAGACTTTAATTTTTTTGAAAAAGTTGCAACAGAAGTTTGTTTCTATATTTAATTTTGATTGTAATTGTCAAGTCTGATTCCATTGTCTCGTATGGAAGTTTATGATTTTTGAAATAACTTGTTGTGCAATGCAACTACTGCTTGTCTTTCTTGTGCTGAGTGCTGACCATGCCAATTTTTTTTTCAAACTTAATTTGGCAGTTGGTTGGTAGGCTGGACAACAGTGCAGTTTCTGCCACAGGTGCAAAGCTGGCATTTAAGTCCAATGAAGAGATAGCTTTTCAAGTAAGAACTGTTCCTCTTGATGAAGTGATTCCTGAATCAGAGTCTGTCCTACTGCTCAAAATAGATGTTCAGGGCTGGGAGTATCATGTTCTTAAAGGAGCATCAAAGTTGCTCTCAAGGAAAGGAAGCCAAGCCCCTTATCTCATATACGAAGAAGATGAGCGTTTGTTACAAGCCAGTAATAGCAGTGCAAAAGAGATTCGAGACTTCCTCCGGAGTGTGGGGTATCATGATTGTACCCAGCATGGCACTGATGCACACTGCACCAAGAAGGATTGATTATAATTCTGGTTTTCGGTTTTGCAGCCCCTGGAATGAGAACCAAGTCATTGCTACTTTCTGTCTTCACATTGCACTTGACAAAAACAATGTCTCAGCTAATTTCGGAGCGGCCAACAAATAGATGAATTGATTACAGATGCTGGTGGGAGCACGTTAAGACTATCGACAACTTCACGACTAACAGCAAGCTGCTTGATAACTTTATGAATCATGATCATTCCAAAGTATCTATTTGTTATCAAAGTTGGAAAGGCATATGTTCTCGATATCTATTCATTCAATATGATTCTTGTGTAGTTCTGTGTTTTACTGAGGTTTTGTATACAAGCTTTTTATTATAGCCATTTGTTAAATGCCATTTATTTTAGCCTCTAGTGTAGCCATTTTTTATTACAAGTTTTTACTTAAGTTTCCAATTACATCGGAGCCTCTTCATAAGAAATTTGTGTCAAGACATACAAAAAAACAAGAGCTTCTAACGTTTGATTTGTCATAACCAATATGAAGTGTTCAGTTATACAGGAAAATATATCATCTGTGGAAGCAAATATAACCAGAATAAATGGGCACTGTAAAATGATACGCATTCCAGAATGAAGTAAAATAACTGGGCCAGGCTCAAAGAAATTGGATGTACTGCTATATTTATATGCTAACAAGGCTACGTAATAATTGAATTGTTCATTTAACTTCAATTTTTAGGTTCTTCTCACGAACAACAACTGTGGAATCTTTAGAAGCCTCTTTGAGGTTGTCCCAGAACTGTAAAAACACAAGCCATTTGAGAAAATTTAGAACCATTGTATTATAGGGTAACTGATCAAATAGGCAATCCTGCAGACACAGATACCAAATGTGAAAAATATCTGTTGATAAATAGTCATCCTGTGCAAGGGCTGTGTAACTTGTGGCACATACGGAGAACTTCAGTAGACTTATCCAGTTATCCCTCAAAATTTTCCTTAGACCCTCTTATGCTAAAACATTAAGGGGAGAAAACGTAAGTCACACAACTAGGGACCTAAGCAGGGACCTCAGAATACAAAGTAGAAATTTACAACCTAATGAGATTGATGCTCAATCTAGTAAGTTAAAAAAGGATGAACAAATGGAAGGCAATTGTATCAATTGCCAAACTACACTGCCTAGTACCATTGGTATATCAAACAGATAACAGTACCTCGTTACTAAATTTGGTATACCTGAAGTTTAACCATACACAGCTCAGACCTTAGGATTCTCTTGGCCCACTATTTTTTGAAGGGCCAGCTCTTTCCACCATTATATCATAAAGCTGCTTTCCATTCTGCTTGTCAAAATATATCAGCAACAAACAATGAAGAAAATGTTAAAAGCTTAATGTTGGCAACTCAAGTAAGAATGAAATTCTATATATGTATTCGCTATATTACTATTAGAAGTATAATATAAAACCATTCTTGTATATTTACCTAACAACTTAAGCTTTTGGGATAGTTGGTTCATGACTTGGTACTGGAGTTTCTACGACCAAGTGGCCTAAGTTCGATTTGATTCTAGTTAGCCCATTATATTTTGAAAATGTTTAATTTCAACACATGGTGAGTGGACTTATGCATTGTCCACACTTAAAGCCCGATAGACTCATGCGAGACACGGAATGATAGAAATATAAAACTCGTTACATATCTTCACCTAACAGCTTAACCTCTTAGGATAGTTGGTACTTACGAAGATTATTGGGAAGAAATGAATTTGTCCCTCGGGCTTTGTTTGTGTCTCCTTGAAGTAAACCAAGATAGGGAAGTTTGGCCACCAGAATTCCCAATTAACAAATGTTGAGTACCTGAAGCATATCAAACGGGTTTTCTTGTCTACTGTTTTGAAATTCTAGTTGTTGTGGAAATACTGAAATAGGATACTTACTTCCACCGGTTCTTTCCTCCCACGAAAGCATTCTCACCTGACTCTTGGAGCTGATCACCTATCTTTACCTCCTGAACCACAACTTTTGTGTATAACTCTTATATGAATAACTAAAGATAACAGATCACAAATCACTCTAGAATTACATGAAGAGATGCACACACAAATAATATGCAGAGGATGTTAAAAGTTAGGATGGTAACTGAAGTTGGATGATGATCTAATATATATATATATATAAGCCATACTTAAAGAAAGTAACAATTGGTCAAGATGCAGAATTCTAGAACTTAGTATGTTTAGTAACAAAGTTAGTCTTTTTGTATCAAATTGATGAAGTTTAATAATAAACCCATGGAACAATTGGAGGAAAAAGAGGCAGAGAAACATAAATGTTTGAAACAGAATTGTTCTCAGAAATTGGGGGGGGGGGGGGGGTGCATTCTATATTCAGCAACGGTAAAGCAAAATTTTATGGTTTTAGGAAAGTAAATAATGGAGATGAGCAAATACTAGTATACATAAATCAAAAAGTACACTTGAAGAGGAAGGGAGCTAACCAGAGCCTCATCATCAAAGACGAATCTCACTCTAGTGGTCTGGGGAAATAAAAAACAAACAAGAGAAAAAGTCAGCTTTTGAAAATGAAATGGAAAATATAAGATGTTTTTAGCAGACAAAGTGAAAAGTCAGCAGATAAAATAATGTTATCTAGCTTTGAGAAAAGTAATTGGATCATCATGCTAGTTTGCAGCTTTCTTAATTACACATTCCTCTACTAATAATTACCTGGAACAACAGAAGCAATCCAAGAAGACCAACAGGTACTGCAGGCACTAGATTATCTGTGTAAACCAACCCACCAGCTATACCTGATAGTACAATTTTTAAGTCATAATAAGTTAGGGTGTTTGTGAATCAACTACCTAAGGGAAGGTAAAAAAGAACGAGTTAAGTAGTTAACAATACTTGCAGGCTGTCAAAAAAGTTTGTTCATCTAACTTGTCAAGATTTTGATTCACTAGGACTGCTTGGATTGATGGAAATATATAAACTTGAGTGGAACATAATGAAAATATATCAGGCTCTGTTGTTTCTTGTTTGGATTTTTCAGAATAGGTTAGAATAAAATGGACTAGATGTAATGCATTCTATCCCATTCCATCCAACACCTCACTTTCTCTCTCTCCAATTCAGCGGAATAGGATGGAAAAAAGTGTTTTTTTCTCCATTATATCATTAAAATATTCATACAAGGAATGGTAAATTTGTTCCATTCCACTCCATTATCTTCTATTTCATTCCATTCCGTTCTACTATCCATTAAATACCCAAAAGGTCCGCTCAAAGAACCCAATAGGTCCAAAGGCAGCAGCTAGTCCATGAGGGATACTTCAAATTAATCAAAATCAGCCCTTTATTTGTAATTGTTCCAATTAAAGGACCACCCTACAAGGTACAACAACAACAACAACAACAACAATAACAACAACAACAACAACAACAACAACAACAGCAATAACAACAATAACAACAACAAAAGTCTTTTCCCACTAAGTCAGGTAGGCTATATGGATCACCCTACGCCATTATGCTCGATCATAAACCAAAATTTGTGAGATATTATTGACCATGGAGTTACTTTGAACAATAACTTCCAATGTCCATTTTGGTCTTCTTCTACTCCTCTTCACAGGACTAAGAACCACGTTACTGACCTACAAGGTAGCTCTAGATAAACTATTCAGGACAATCCACATATTATACATTTATACATGCAATATGAGGTATGGCTTTCCATTTTCTGAAGAACAAAATATATCAGGCTATACCATACCAATCTCTATGGCTATAGATGCAGGCATGCAGCCTATAGCAAGCGTTATCAGTATCACTTACTTGAAAGCCTAAAACTATGTGGTAAGACATACAAATAAAGAGAGAATCAGTAACCACCGAGTAACACGATAGGAATCCTGTAATCTGGTTCAGGAATCACAGTCTCTCTTCTACTCTTCACCTTCCTTCCAAATCCAAGCTGTCAACAAAGAAATTCCCCACTCAGAATCCACAGAAACTGCATCAAAGAGGCTTACAATACACGCAAAACACAATTATTATAAGGGTGAAGTAGTAACCAATGAGTTAACAACAAGACGGCTTCCATAGCTTCCACTTATTTGTCTCCCAGAGAATTTTGGATTGAACACAACTTGTCCACAAAATGAAGTCCTGAAACCACTTAAGCATCCAATCTTTTCCCTCCCTGAAACAAATACATAAAAGTATCTAACTTTCCCACATAAGCATAAAAAAGAACAGTATCTTCATCAAAATATCCACATTTTTTAAAAAAGGAACGAAATTTTGACTACTACTGACTCACAACATCGATGAGTAAACAAAAACAGACGAAATTACATGCAATTTGCTTACTTTGGGAGGGAAGAAAGGCGTGCACGGACAACAAAGTGCTCGCCATTTGTTTCTGCTTCAAAAAATCCATGTCCTTTGTTTTATGTGGGGTGAAGCAGGAAGAAGGATTTGACCGAAATGCCCACTGTTTTGTGACGTCAAAGTTGTCGTCTTTCGAGGCCATGGAATATGCCCAAGGACATTATAGTAAAAAAGGAGTGATCTTTAACCACGGATTCGAGGGCCTTATCTGCTCACTCCTTCCTTCGGTTCAGTTAAAAGAACCAAGCTTTGCTACCCCTTTTGATATTTTGGAGTCCCTGTGATTTTTTCCAATGGCGCACTCTCTGTGTTTTGCTCCTATTTGTTCCTTGAAATCTTCAAACAAACTTGGTATTCTTATCTCTCTCTCTATCTGTGTGTGTTTGTGCTTTCTTCTCTTTGTGGGGTTTTGCAGTGCTTATGTAGTTGTAATGAGAATTTGCACCCATTTAAATAGGAGCGGTTACCGGTAATTCAGTTGCCCGCACAGTTTTTCCGATGAAAGAGGCATGCCAGAATTCTAAAGCTAGAAACTTTCAGTCTTTGGAGGTTAAGGTGAGATTTATTTTAGTATCTTATTTACAAATGAAGATGCTTTATGCTCACTTTTTCATGTTAAAAAGGCTGGGATTAAGACATTGGTTTGTAGCATGTTTGAAAATCCTTCTATAATTGATTTTAAAACTAAAGTCAATTATGAGAAGAAGCTTATTTCAGTAGCTTCAGTAGATCCAACCATATGCTATTGGTCGATTGTGAGCCATGTGTTATTTGGTTCATAAGCTGAAAAGAAGGCACACAGTAGCATGAGTACTAAGTATGAGTTAAGTTCTGTGTTCGGATATCTATTAGTATTATCTAATGGTGACTGGAATATGATGGATTGAAATGGGATATAATCATCATTGTGTAGATATTATAATGATGAAATGGAACAAGACTTGATTTGATTCTATAACCTCTTGGTTCCATTTCGTTGCATCTTATTTTAAACAATCCTTACAATGGAACCTGGTATCGTTCCATTATATCTCATTTCATTTCTTTCTAGTATTACAAGTATAACCTATTAGCCTTGAGTCTATATCATTGGCCAATTTAATTTTCCTGATGTAACGTGGCTTTTGTTTAACAATGCATTAATTACTCTCTGATTTGGATTTAATAGGCTACAGATGATAGTACCCCAAGCACAAAGGTAAGGAGCATTGTTTGTGCTGATTGTGATGGAAATGGTAAGTGAAAATGCAGATTTTAATTTTTTTTATCATAATCTTATTGTAAATTTCTTATTCTTTATCCAAAGATTGGTCTCAGTCAATTATATCACAAAGCAATTGCTAGTTTTGTACAAAAATTAGAAGAAGAAAAAACCCAGACTTTATTATTTAAACTCACTGGGTTGTTTTATTATCGTTTTGCTCAACTGCCAGGTGCAATATTATGCACTCAATGCCAAGGCAATGGAGTTAATCTTGTAGATCACTTCAATGGACGATACAAAGCTGGTGGACTATGCTGGCTATGCAGGTAGCTGCATCGAATACCACGCCTGCCTTATCCTGTCTTAAGCATGTGTGATTATGCTTTTGTTGTGTGTTGTATGGTGTGTCAGTATGTCCTTACATGCATAAATTTCTACAGAGATATATGCATGAATATGAGTAGAATCAGTACTGCTGCCTCAACATGCTTTGTCAATGCCATCAAGGTGTAAATAGAAAATTCTAACAATTTACCTAAGCTTATAAAGTTCAAATCTGAAGTTTATGCAGACATTTTAGTAATAGCACTAGCAGAATGAGTAAAGGTAGTACAAATTCCCTTCCTGATTTTAATTTTAAGAATAGTTCAGGATTCTACTCAATTGATTATGGTCAAGAACTATACTGCCTGGACAGAATGAATGGATAAACAAATGAGACTCAAATTTGGACAAAATGCATAGAGTAAGAATGATAGTCCACTATCACAATTCTTGTCCAAATGGTATATGCAATATCATTTTTTCTTCTTTTCCTTGAAGCTAATTGGTTGGCTGTTTAGAACAATAGCCACTGGAAGCTAAATGGTGAGCATGCATTTTCTTGCATAACTTGGTATCATTACTTGTAGTAGTTGTATGTGAAAAGATAAATGCAGAAGATTCATCTGTAGACTAACCATCACTGACATATATGTTTCTCTGCAGGGGTAAAAAGGATATCCTGTGTGGAAGTTGTAATGGGGCTGGTTTTATTGGAGGATTCATGAGCACTTTTGATGAATAGAAGATTGGCTTTGATTGAATCCTTGAGATTCTTCATAGCTGAACGAAGAGAAAAGGAAGAGGGAATCCACTTGTTCCTCTGACTTGGTTTTTTGGCAATGTTTATTTATTGATGTTTTCTGCTGTTGTGGCAATACAATTTTGTCTTATAATTCACGAATTTTCCCTGATTGAATGTGTCCACACCGCATTGCATGTTATTGTATTAATTCACGATTTGATTTTCTTATCCCTATATCGTTTTTTTGTTTTTTTGTTTTTTTGTTGTTGAAGTATTTACATATTCTTTTACTTGTATTCATTCGTTTTTCTTTTTCCTCAAACAAAAAAAAGTTCATTCGTTTTTCCTTAATTGCAGTAGGTGTAGATTTAAAGGTTTTATATGTTCTTCTGTAGATTGGTATAGACATTCTTTATTGTGTTTATCATGTTAATTTTGTATATGGGTTAGGGCACCCTTTATACCCTTTTATATAACAATTTTTTGGCTTATAAAAAAAAACATATTCTTTTACTTTCCTTTGGACCTTGTACAAATTCATTTAGAGTGAACTCTTTTAAAAGGAAAAGTTAAAAAAAAAAACTTATTATATTTAACTTAAATTAATTAATTTATATATGTAAAATTTTCACTAAAAAAAGCTACCTAAATATAATTAACGTTAACCAAAAATTAATTTTCACACCGCAAACCCGCGTACAATTAGAACAAGCAGCATTCAAATAGTTTACTTATATCATAGTTCCGCCGAGAGAGCATACAAGTCGCTTTGGCCGAGTGGTTAAGGCGTGTGCCTGCTAAGTACATGGGGTTTCCCCGCGAGAGTTCGAATCTCTCAGGCGACGAATATTTTTTAATTTTTTATTTATCCATGCCACCTTCCATATATTCAAATTCTTTGCTTTTATTTCTCACTACTACCACAAACGATCAATTAAACTTTGAGCACACTTTTCTAATCTCGCCATCACTACCAGTTTTCACCTCAACACTACTCATCTTGATCATAGCCTTTGGAAACTCAAAATCAAATCTCAACCCATGTAGCCCTCTAATTTTCCCACCATAATTTTGCACCACACTTCGAGTAGCTGAATCTTCCCACAGCCTCTGATCAGATTCTAGCACCCCATTACCATCACGCACATTCTTGAAGAAACTAACATCAAATTTAGCTGCACTACCTTGGTCTAAAGCCACCTTTCTCAACCCATCTCCATTTTTTGGACATAGTGCTTCAAGTTGGGATAAGAAAGCTAGGCTTATAGAAGGATCTGCATTGCCAGAGGTGGTGAAATTGTATAGACGATAGCTGAAGAATCTGCAATCTGTTTGGCCTATGGAGTGTGCTCCTGCAGAAAAAGTAAGGGATATGCATAAATCATTGTGCACTACTTACCGTTAGCATGTTTGGTTTCACAATTCACATAGAATTTAAGACAAATTTATTCATAAGCTAAATGCATATTTGGAAATTCTTATATAAATTGATTCCATAGTGAAATTCAATTCCTGTGAAAAACTTTTGCTTGTAGCTTCTACTTGTACCAAATATGCTATTAGACTTAAGCGTGTTTGGTTCTTCGTTGGATAACCTAAGAATCAATTTTAAAAGAGTAAAATCAATTCTAAATGACAATATAGATATTTGGAGTTATTTTGGAGAAGTGATTTTATCCCAAAATCTACTAAAAGCTAGAGAGAGTAGCTTATGCATTAAACATAATCAATTCTGAGATTTTACAACTAGATTTCACAAACTTACCTACTAAAACCACTTTTTTCATAAATGTATCTAAAATCACTTTTGTTATAATTAATTTTAACAAAATCAATTGTCACAATGTTAATCCAAACACACACTTAGCGTCCGACCATAAAGTGATTTTGGAGGAGTTCAATGTGGAACCAAACATTCTAATGAAAGAAAGCATACCAACTAAGGTGACAAGGTCATGATCATCAAGACCTTTGGCAGCGAATTTTTGCCTCTGGACAGAAACTGGATCAAGTGGAGAAGGCATGTTGGAGGCTTGAGATGAAGAAGAAACCCTCCCATCTCTTCTTCCTGTGGGTACTCGCCAACTTGGACCACCACTCTGCCATTTCCACAAGTGTCAAACTTTACCATAATGCCTTTAAAAGGACCATGTGTGTGTGTGCTAGAGTGTATTTTCAAATATATAAAGAGTTAGAGATTATTTGAATACCAAATCAACAGCATCACGAGCTGCCAATGCTAAAATGTCAGCACATGAGACAACACCAGGGCATTTAGCCTCTATTTGTGATTTTGCATCGTCAATCACTTCAAAACCTCTTAGGCCAAGGTTTGGCAATGCACTCCTCTCAGCAGAAGAGCCTGCAATCAGAATTGAACCATCGCAGCCCTGTGATAGATATTGTCAAATGACTTCTTAACTTGTAAGCTAAAATCAAAATAAGGTTTACAAATAAATATTAAGGTTCAGCTACTTAATTTAAACTAAGTGGTACCCGTTAGGGAGAAAAATACAGAACTGGTTAGAACAATTTCATTAAGTTTGTTTCACACATAATATACTTTAGTGAAGTCTTTAACTATTAATTTTTCAATCACCAATTGTATAATTTCTCCATTAAAAATTAGACCCCACCTGAGAAGAGTCAAATTCTAAGCATTTGTGGTTTGAGGTTGAGGTAGCTTTAATTACCTGGACAAAGCAATCATGGAAATGAAGCCTGAGAAGTCCAGGAGCAATGGTAGGATCTTTGTTGAAGTAGGATACAACGGTGGATCGTACTATGGTCTCAGCATTTGGACATGAACTAGAATAAAATCCTGTTTTTAGTTGAGCTTGTACTGCCATAATCATCACCAAAATCATAAGGGAGCCTAATTTGACATTCATTTTGCACTAATTAATAACAATACAAGTAGAAACAAGTATGTTGGTATTAGATACTAGATAGTTCTCTCTAACTGTCCCTTGCTTGCAGCATTTGTACCACTTATGTAAGGGTTTGTTTGTTTGTCTCATGGCAAAAGTGGATCTTACGAGATGTGATTAAGCTTTTAATAAAGTTTTGGAACATTAGTCAAAAACACTTTGATTAAGCTTTTAGTTTGCATGGTGGAGAGGTGTTTCCATCACTCTCTTCTTATCTTTGATGCATGTGCTTTATTCCTTAACGCGTTTCTGCTTTTCTGTGTTATATTTTGGCCCATAATGTTCATCTTTTTGCTATACATGTTGACTTGTTTTGGTTTTGTTCACATCAGCTGGTTCATCTATTTCGGGTGAAAACTTGTTGGCAACACTTCAGTACTGCAAATATCGTAAATAGAGTATCAAATAAAGATGATTAGCAAGCACTACGCGGAAACAAAAAGAAAAAGTTGAATAAGAAGCAGATGGTTGCATGCCTAAGTAGAACATTTGAACTTGAACTTGAAGTAAGTAGTTAACGAAACACGGGTGGTAGAAGACTTAGTAGCTATTGGGGCTGGATAAAGGATGATACTTAATTGATTGCCCTTTAGTGTTAATTAATATGTATTAGCTTTATTTCTTGTTATTTTCTATCAATTTCAATTAATGTATTGGACTGGTAGTATTAGGGCCATTTTAGCTTGTACTAGCTTATATAAAGCAAAACTTAAATGGTAGGAAATACGAGAAAATTAATCCAAAGTCTTTTTTTCTTCCTTCTTAGTGTAGCTGCTACTGTTATTTGCTTTGATTGAAGGAATTGATTTTTCTTCATACCAATTTGGTGCTTTCATTCTTGATCTCCATGCCTCCTACCAGTGATCCAACTGTTTTTTCTATGGTGCTTGCTTCCTTTGACAGCAAGTTTGGTTCCATGGCCTACCACCCAGCCTACGACATCAACTCTAGCCTTTCCGATTATCCTGGGTTCATGGATAAAATAACACCCCTCCACAATCAACAACCCATTCCACCCCAACCACCTCCTTCTCCATTTCCCTTCTACGAGGACATTTCTGCGCCTCTTGGACCAGTTTCTTCCCACTATTTTTATTACCCACACCATGATAACCACACTTCATCGAACAAATTTCCATCAACAAATCCATATTACCCACAATAATACTCCCACTATTGTTCTGATTTTAATTCATCTTATCATATTAATTACCCAAATTACTACCTATATGCCCCTCCAGATCTAGTTTACCCACTTCAACCAAAACCTACACCCCCCATTTCATCTCCTATCCATAAATTCACCATATTCTCTAGAGCTAATCCTATTATGTGGTTGAACACTGACTATTATTTCATGCTAAACCCCTGCCCCTTGGAAACGCGTTTTCAAATTATTGCACAGTATTTGCAAGGGATAGCCCTAATATGGTTCAGATTATAGGCACACCAGCTTGACTTATGGGAAAAATTTAGAGATATGTTCAAGTTTCAATTTGCAAATCTCATACCTGGGCAGTATAAAGTCTCAAATTCAACTGTGTTAAAGAGCACAATCGTGGTTGCGTCTCACCCCAAGTCTGAGAAGATTAAGCAAAACATCATTAAGTTTAAAGTGGCAGATGAACCCAAGAGCATCTCTTTGGTAATCTGACTAATCTCTAAGGATGAATCTCAGGTCACACCACGACCAACAGCAAGCCTTGAGGCAACAACGACGGTTTGGCCTCCTAATCCTTTTCCTTTTTTTCTGTCTCCTCAACATTCCACAAAGGTTCGTAGGATATGTACTGATTGTTTAGATTCTGATTCAGGACACTATTCTCTTGCCACAATTTCTGATTCTTCATGTGTTCCTGCATACTTTCTGTTTGTAAAAATGCCTGTGTTAACTAAAGCATATGTTTGTGAAAGCTCACCTAAGCCGCTTGATTTCATGCTGTTTAAATTTGATGAGATTGTTGCTAGGTTACATGATCTACATGGGTTGCTTCATATGATATTCGACCCTGGCATCTTTAACTGGGAGTTTTTCTACTTATCTGCTACTACCCGTCTTAAATCTGTTAATTCTACCGTCAATCACACTTATGTTGCTACATTATGCATGCTTGAAAAGAAAATGGAGACACTGAATTACATTGGAATAGTTAGAAAAGGGCAGAAGGAACTTGCTTGGCATCAATTGGGGTGTGTGTTACTTGCAAAGAAAGAATTTAAAGATGCTCAGCATTGTTTTGAGGAAGCAGTTGAGGCAGGTCCTGCCTATTCCATGACTGGTTTGGCCAGAACCAAGTACAAATGTGTTTCACTTGACAACCATCTTCCGAGGGTTCCTAGTCTACAAGATATGTAGTTGATTAATCCAGTGACTCTATTGTCAAAAATTGAAACAACCTTCATTGATTTATATGGTTCAATTTTGATGCCATTTGACCCTGGGATATTAGCTACATTGGATAGAACTAACAGTATTTTTCACCCATCTTTGTTTCACACAAAGTGTTTACTCCCGCAATTCTGTGTCAACACTTTTTCCACTGATTGTGCAAACTACTACAGGTCTCATGAATTGCCTATGACTAGGCATGATTTTTCCCACAAACATGACCCACTTGATCTTTCCTCGAGTCCATCACAGATTTCCAATCAGTATTTGGGTCACTGTTTCTTTTCATATGAAGCATTGATTGAGCCTTCATTCTTGAATCAGCTCCTTGAAACTCTCATGGGTGGACAATTCCTTACAAATGAACTGTTTGCAACTTCTCCTTTAACTCGTGGATTTGTTTTTCCATGGAACATGGCTCAACAAATAAATTGTACTGCTATATTGTCCTATCATGCTCCATTGGGTCCTTATTTCAAAATGCTAGCCATTTGCTTTTCAAGATTTAACCAAATTGGTGATTCTCTCCTCACATGGATCTTGCTTATCGCTTGGCTTGCCCATTTGGTGTGTTCAACGTGCCAATTCAAGCTTCAGATTATTTTCACCTTGCTCTCATGTCATGCAAAAATCTCTTTCAGCCTTGAGGACAAGGCTAATCTGAAGGGGAAGGGAATTGGTAGAAGACTTAGTAGCTATTGGGGCTGGATAAAGGATGATGCTTAATTGATTGCCCTTTAGTATTAATTAATACGTATTAGCTTTATTTCTTGTTATTTTCTATCAATTTCAATTAATGTATTGGACTGGTAGTATTAGGGCCATTTTAGCTTGTACTAGCCTATATAAGGCAAAACCTAAATGGTAGAGAACACGAGAAAATTAATCCAAAGTCTTTTTTTCTTCCTTCTTAGTGTAGCTGCTACTGTTATTTGCTTTGGTTGAAGGAATTGATTTTTCTTCATACCAACAGGTCACTTGGTGATTTGAAATGTTGAGTTTTTTAGGACTGAAAATTAGTTATTTGCTCAACTTATTATTTTAATAATTACCTTATTCCGAATATATTTGTGCTTAATTAGGTTGATTGGAGTAAGTTTTATGATATTGAGCTTAAGTGGGCTTTTGTATAAATTTGTGTAGACTATCATTTCTTTATTTTCTCTAGTGGAATTCTTCTCAAATCTCTCTGCATTGAAGAGGATAACTACCATGTCAGAAAGCTGACCTACACTTAGTCAGAGGAGAAGTTGCTAATGATGCACCACCACCCATCAGGTTGCTACTTGGGCGTAAGCAGCCACGTACAGCTTAACAAAAGAGCCCGAAGAAAGGAACCAAACTAGGCGAGCAAGTTGATTATGAGGAGAAACAGAACTGCTATCTAGAAGAGTGTCATATTTCTTCACCGAGAAGAGATATGATGCAAAACGACATCAACTTACCACGAAAATCATTAAAGGTGACATTATTCTGCCAATGCCAAATCCACCAAATGATAAGTGCGAACCTTCGATGCTCTTAATGGTGGATAAGAAAAACCAGTCAAATTCGTAGATCACGATCCAGAAACGTAGTAGATGGAGGAACAACACATCTAAACTAGATTTTGGATTTTGCTTAGTGTATAATATTGAGATTATTTATATTTTATTTAGAAAAATGATAATATTTTTCCATCCATGAATTCATAATTTATTACCACTAAGCCACAAAAGGCTAACTACAACATATTTATTGAAGCGTATTCGGCAAAATATTTTTTTTACTGATATCACCACTTGCTGAGATATGATTCTGTGTCGTAACAATAAATACTTTTTTGGGATTTGAAATGGTGGTCTAATTCTTTACATACGTCTAACTTACTTACGTGTACACCAACACCTTGTTGGTTAAGACAAATGCTTTAAAAAAATTAATTTATATTTATAAACAAACATCTTTTTTTTTTGTCCCAATGTAAAAAAAAACAGTACAAATTCGCCAAAATACAAACCTCCTACAAGATCTCAAAAGTCCCAAATCCCACTCTTCCATCTCCATGATTTGGCGCCCTCAGAAGCCCCAAACCTTCACAATTTCCCTCATCTGCGCGCCAAGCCTCGCTCTCTCCACCGTCGCGAACCAGGTTTTCCCTTGTCTCTGTTCCTCCTAAGATTGGATCATTTCTTTTCTTCTTCAATTTCTAGGGTTAGAGATGTCTGGGAAATGAAATTGCCACTTCAGAGTTCTATGTAGCGCCACATAGGAATTTTAATACCGATGATGATTTAAATCGATTTTCATCATCCATTTGTTGCCATAAATCCTATGTGCATGCCTGCATTAGCCTGGCTGTGAGAGGATCCGTCTGAGAAGCATTCATTGGTGATGGATTGTTTGTATTTGTTAGTTTTGTTAGTATTCATATATTTATTTTCAATTCTTTTTATCAGATTCATACTTTGTAGGAATAAATATGGTTAATTTTTTTGAATGAAATGATGAAATGGATGAGAGAATCCAGATTTCTATTTTGAGTGCTGTTGCATTTATAGATATTTATTGAATTTTGATTTATGTAATAGAATTAGAATAGAATTCTATATTTTTTTCCCTCTTTGATTGATCAACTTGTGATATTTCGAATCCTCATCAAGGAAAAACACTTGCGACTCGTTGGTTATTAGGGGCATCCCGAAAACGTCCGGTCGAAATATGGCTTTCTGTTTTATTATTTTATTCATCTTTTGTGGACGTTATCATTTGATAATTGTAATGATTCTGGTAGATGCTTTACCAAAAATACCCCTGGCATGGAATGTTAGCTAACCTATTCTATCTGATTGCAAGCATATTCTATTTGAATCAATATTGAGTTAGCTAAGAAGTAGCTTTTGCACTAGTTTTCACACCTAATCTGCCTTCTCACTTTTCGGCTATCAGGTTAATGTTCTGAGGCCAGTAAAGAACTACAAGTTCCTTGAGCTTGGAATATTCTGGAGGCCTCCAGTGCCCATCTGCACATAGTTCCTTGTGGCTTTTAGCAATAATTCATATCTTGCAGAGAAAAGGTCTACAATTAAAACTCCCTAATCCATAATCCATAGGTAGGTTACTTATTTGATGGTCATTTTATCAAGCTTCTTCCAAGTTGATTAAAAACTATGTTTATTATTTTTGTGTAGATATTGCCTTTGGATACTAGGGAATGCATCCACTTTAATCAATTCTTGATGCTAAGAGAAGAGATTGTTTCCATAATGCGAATGTGGGCAAGAAATTGGCTCAGGCTAGATGTTGTTTGGGCTATAGCTTCTGCATTCTCTAACTTTTGACAGCATTCAAGTTGCAAATTGACTTGTACAGTTGTACATGATTAAGGTATGCAAGATTGCTTATTTATTATGACTGTGACATCTTTATGGATGAATTTTCAGCCTTTATATAGTGAAAAGTGAACTGGAATGAATTTTGAACATGAGCTACTATTGGTTTTATTTTCTTTCTATGCATTTGTTCTAGAGGAGATTTCCATGCATGAGCTTTGGATGTGAACCTTCTTTAAGTATCTTGTTATTATATTTAGATTGACATTTCAAGTTGCAAATCAATAGGATTTTCGGTTATGTGTATTGCACCAAGTCACTTGTTTTATCCCTTTCTTATAGTTGCTTTTTATGATTCACGTGCAGTTTTGAGGAACATGAGGTGAAGAATGACCTATAATTATAATATAGTATTGATAGGTACAGAGAACAAAAATTGTTATTATTCACCAATATCAATATCAATGAACTACAATTACTGGTGTTGTTCGAGAGAACCGACACTTTTCCTATAATTATCTTATTACAAACAAGGTACCCTCCTATTTCCCTCTTCCTCTTATTTATAATCTCCTCACTCTCACTAACTAACTCACTTCCTTTAACTAACTAACTAACTAACCATAACAACTATTGGCTAGTTAGTTACAATAACCACCCCTTCTTAAGAAGCCTAATTCCTATCAATGCCCTCCTCTAGAAGATCCACCTTGTCCTGTTGTCCTCAAGGTGGGAGGTAGGAAATGCTCCTTGAATGTAGGTTGCTGTCCCCAAAGTGTTCTGCCAATTGGTAACAGCTTTCATATTCTACAACCTTTTTTTAAAGGAGCGTTGTTCGATTCTACAACACATTATTGTTATACAGCATTTTAAAGTGCTATTAACATGCAAAATAAACGCTGTAAAATGCATTTTCTGGTGTAGTGTTATTTACCTTTTTCTAGATAAAGTCCTTTAATTTATTTGTAATTATTACTACTTGCTATTATTATTAGTGTGCTTATTTTGATTTTTTCGTTCACTGATTCTAGAGTGTTGGACTCTTCATTAAAATGAAAACATAAAAACGATGCTCATCCTTTTTCTCAAAGAACCAAACCTTGGTTTATCATTTCATTTGCTTTTAATTGGTGCATCTTTGTGGAGTATTCATTCAAATTGAAAACTTTAAGAAAACACTACCTACTGCTAAAACATGCATTAACATAGGAAACAACTACATTAGCTTTTGGCTTGCTACCTTATTGTCTCATCTCAACTAAGGTCTAAAAGACAAGCTCAGGAACTGAAAGGAAAATAAAAATACGCGACAGAACATAAAAAAACCGTACGCTGTAAAGTTGCAACATTTTCTTCACTGACTAATTCACACAGAACTTGAATATGGAGAAGGAGGAATTGCTATGTCGGTAATCCCTTCTAACATCAACACCACACTCTTCATTGCTGGCCGACGAACAGGTTCATCTTGGATACACCAAAGTGCCACCTTAACCATATTTTCCAGGACATTTTCATCTATGACTTCCCAAGGAACAAGCTTATTTAACTCTTTGGCCACAAAGCACTTATAGGCCCAACCAGAGAGAAGAACCACCTCAGGTTCCGAGACATTAATTTCGATGTTTCTTCTGCAGCATAAAATTTCCAACAGCACAATTCCATAGCTATAAACATCTGCCTTCACTGATATTGGGGTGTTTTTGTTCCATTCTGGGGCCATGTACCCTCTTGTCCCTCTAGCCCCTGTGAAGGTTCTGGTTTGATCTGGCATTAGAAGTTTTGCAAGCCCAAAGTCAGATATCTTCGCAGTCCAAAACTCATCCATCAAAATGTTTTGAGGCTTGAGGTCACAATGAATGATTGGTGCCTCACATCCTTCATGGAGATAGAGGATCCCTCTTGCAATGTTGAGTGCTATTCTTACTCTCTCCTCCCAATCGGGACGCCTTTGATCACCAAAGATAAGCTGCCCAAGGGAACCATTACTCATGTATTCATAAACCAGAAGCCTTTTGGAACCCTCAGCACAAAATCCCAGCAGCCGAACCAGGTTCCTGTGGTGGGTTTTTCCAATGGCCCGCACCTCTGCTTGAAACTCCCTTTCTCCTTCTTCCACTAACTTCTCTAGCCTCTTCACCGCAATCAGTCTCCTACCTTTGTACAAGGCCCCCTTGTAAACTGCTCCAAAAGACCCCTTTCCCAACTCTTCCCTGAAACGATTTGTTGCTCTTTTAAGCTCATTGTATGAAAACCTTCTCAGAGCCACCTCTTCATTCAGACCCAAGTTCCAAGTCTCCACCAGCCTTTTGTAACTTAATACTCGAATCTTGTACATGTAATGGCTGGAGATTGCAATCATTGAACATAGAAAAAAAGTAAATACGGATATAACCACAATAACATGCACCACTGCTTTGTTACTTGTACTCTTGATTGGGAGTGGTTGTGCTGATACAGGTTTATGGATTTTGAGGCTGTTGGTTCCCACTTTTAAGAATACCGTGCCCGAGTCAAATTCATCTTCTCCTCGCACTATCCTTTGGACATATCTCAAAGGCAGCCCATGTTTTTTGCAGCTTTGATCCTCATATAGTGCAGCCCAACAGTTGGAATCAGCCAGACAAGCAGAGGAGCATTCTTTCTGTGACATCTCAGCCACAAAATAAGGATGATCCTCCCATTCAATATTGTTCATCAAGACCATGTTATAATGGGCTGAATTGTCTTTCTCACTTGTAAACTCAGCTTTTGATGAGTTCCTTTTGCAGCCAAGAATCTCTTCATTTGCATCTTTGAATTCAAACCCCGTAAGACAATTGCACACTGGTTGGTCGTCATTGAATGTGCAGTAGCTGTTGAAGCCACAATAGCCCTTTACTTGACATATATCCGCACGCGGCCACCTGTCGAGTTTTATGCCACTGCCATTGTTATCATGAGCATACAGCCGTAAAACCCCATCAATATCGAGGGTTGCACGATAAATGGTCTGGTTCCCATTGTTGAGTTTGTTATCTGAATCTGAACCAATATAAACACTTCGAAGGCTCAAATCACTGCTATTCCTGATCTCCAGTGAGCCTGTGCTGTTTAGGTAAAGATGATTGGGATAACCACCAGTATTAGAGGCCCAGTAAGCATTCCTTGCTCTGTCGAATGTGTTTGTTGGATACAGAACAAGATTTCCATCATCTTGCATCTTGAGACGAAACCTTCCAGTTGAGGGGTTAGTCTCTGAAAAATTAGAGAACAGTTGACCTCCACAAGGCAGAGATTGACCCCCCAGCATAGTATCAGTTGGCCAATCAAAACTCTGCCATATGATGTGGGAGTTACTGTTGTATAGTACAAAGTTCCCAGTATCAAGCATGGAGGCAAAGGAAGCTGTTTCATTAGATTTAGCAATAAGCTTCTCTTGTGCTTTCTCTGTTAGTATTAGCTTGCCATCAAGTGTAAGTTGTAGATTTGCATTTGAGGTGACTGGAGGATCATCTCGATTTGCAGTCCATACCACTGTGTTGCTCACCACGCCAACCAACCAAATTCCAACGAAAAAGCCACTGCCTTGCTGATAAAAGCCAAATGCAAAGAGGCGGGAAGGGGAAAGCCACGAAGTACCATTGGGGAAAAGTGAGGTGTCAAGTGCAACTTTCTGCTCTGGTGGTTGTGTTTCAGCTCTTGTACCTGCTGTTGATGAGGACATCAACAGCAGGAACAGGAAGGCAATAGTTGCAGCAATAGCAGCGTCCATAACAACTGAACTGTTTGGCCTTGATGAACCAAAAGAGAAAAAAGAGAAGCAAAGTTGGTGTTTGCTAACTCTGTCAGTTGCCTCGCGTGGTTTAAATTAATGGAAATGAAAAAAAATCTTCACCACCCAATTACACATCCAACTAAAGAGATATAGAAATAGAAGAGGCCAAATTGAGAGATATAATAAGTGATATGATAGGAAAAAAAGAGAAAAATAAGAAGTAAATTGAATGGAAATGAGATGGAAAAAAAAAAACTGAGAATGTATCAAAACTAGGTTTTTTTTAAATAATAAAAAACAAAAAATATTTGTCAAAATGGGGTGCATTGGAAAATATTTATTAAAACAGGTTGTTTGTGCCAATTGGGATCTGATGTGGCCTGGGTTGTTGAAACAAGCCTCACTTGAGACTTGTTCAAACACGCTTCATAGTAAGCTGATTCAAACATGCCTAGTTATAGGCTTGTTACAATAAGAGAAAAGAGAATCAGAATCTAGCGCTCGCGAGGAGAGACGAAGGATGTGTGATTGGACAGGACAGCTGCCAAACACGCCTAAGGTAAATCATAAATTCGTACTATTTTAATGATTCAAATTAAAATATTCATATCTTGAGTTACAAAACTCGGATTGGACGCGGTTTGAAGCCACGCGAAGCTCATTTCAAGGGCTACAACTTTCATGAAGAGTTGAAGTGTAGCTAGCATCATTTACATGTTACCGCTGTCGCATATTTCATAAATTTATATTATTTTAATGATTAAAATTAAAATATTCATATCTTATCTTGAGTTACAGAACTAGTCGGAATTCCGATGCGGTTTGAAGCCACGCCAAGATTCAAAGAAATTATTAAAATAATACAAATTTATGTTTGGCAGCGGTCCCGTCTAATCACACAGCTTTTGTCTCTCCTCGAGAACGCTAGATTCTGATTCTTTTTTGTCTTATTGTAACAAGCTTACATCTAAGCTCATTTGAATTAGCTTATTGTGAGGTGTTTGAATAAGTCTCAGGTGAGACTTGTTTCAACAACCTGGACCACATCAAATCGCGGTTGGCACAAACAATCTGATTATGACAAATATTTTTTATTGTAACCCATTTTAATAAATATTTTTCTTTTTTGTATTATTAAAAAAAAACCATTAGAGCGGCTTCGAAAAGACTTGCTTTTCTAGGTCGTTGTATGAAGACTTGCTTTTCTAGGTCGTTGTATGAAATAGACTGGCACTTTGGGATATTAGCAATGCAAGACTTTAACGGGTGAGTCTTGGCCATATAACTTCTTTCTAACGTTACGCTATCTTTTCATGGTGGATATTTTTTGGGGATATCCAGACATAAGAATCAATGTAATCTGTAAAAATCAATATCAATATCAATCAATATATATATATAATATAATACATATATGTAAAACTCAGTTAACTTATTCATTAAATACATGAAGCAATAAAAACATCATACCTTGGAATTAAAATACATTAAGCAGTAACAAATTTGTATTGTAATAAATATATTAAATAATAAAATTGAAAACTGAATAAATTGTAGGGTTAATAATATACTGGGTCCTTGTAATTGTAGTGAAGTTGAGATGAGTCCCTCGTCGGAAAAATATTTTGTATGGTCCCTAGGATTGGCAGACGTTTAATCCCTGCCCGTCCCGAGCCCGGAGCTCCGGTAAGCGCTGACGTGACACTGGCTGGTTTAATGAGTCTGACGTGTAATTTTTTTTAATTTTTAATGCTTTGCCACGTCAGAAATTCCACAATATTAAATTACCTCAAATTTCACTAATTAAAATTATTAATTAAAAAATCCACAAACCCCAGATTTTTCATTCACCATCATCGATTCATCCACAAACCCACAATCAGAAAGTCCACACTGCACCACCATGGAAGGAGATGAATTAGAACACCCAGATTTTTCATTCACCATCATTGATGCATCCTTCTCACCTTTACACGAGCCCAATCTCACCTCCTCATCAACCCTCCAACACCGAACCCAAACCCTCCATCACCGTCAAAACCCACAAACGCTCTTGAACAATCTGGGTGTTGAGCCCAATCCCACCTCCTAATCAACCCTCCCTCACTAAACCCAAACCCTCCATCACCATCAAAACCCACAAACGCTCTTGCAGGAAAAGATGGCGAGATTCAAGAGGGAGAAAGCGAGGGACCGAGAGATCTGGGTTCTCTTGAACAATTTAGATTCTCGCGATTTGAGCGATGGCGGTGGATCTGGAGCGACGATGGTTGATCTGGAGTGACAGCGACTCGATCTGAAGCGACAGTGGTTCGCTTTGTAGTGATGACGACTCGATCTTCCTCTTCTTCTTCTTCTTCATCTTTTGTGGGTTGGTTGTTGTTATGGGTAAATTGATTTGAAGCAAAAAAAATTGTCATGGTTGTGGTGGCTCTCGACGTGACGACTCGATGGAGGTCGGAACAGAAGCGTGGAAAAGGGCCAAATCGCTCTGTATAGTTTGGCTCGTCTGTATCGTTTGGTGATGGTCGTTTGGCTCTAGGAAAAGGGCAGTATTGTCTGTATCGGCAGTATCGCTTATCTTCTTGTCTCCACCCTTTGTTTCTGTCACTGAGTTTGAGGTTTTGATTGAGATTTCTGGGTTGGGGTTCTGGGTTGAAGAAGAAGAGGAAAAAAAAGGGTTTCTTGGTTGTGGTTTCTCGCTCTGTGTTCGCCCCCTTGCTTTCAGTTCTGGAGGTTTGGGGTTTTGCTGGATTGGGGTTTGGGGAGCAGAGCCGTCTCTGCCGTGGAGCCCATCGTCATCAACTGATCTTCCCTGTCATCGTCGCGCAACAACCACAACCGCCCAGGGTCGTGCAATCACCATCATCGCCATCTCACAATTTCGCCGCTCCGAATCTCGCAACTTTTGAGATTTTATTTGGTTTCTCTGTTTCTGGGTTTCTCTATTTTTGGGATTTTGTGGGTTTCTCTATTTCTGGGTCGATGAGAAGGAAGGAGAAGAGAGAAAGGGGAAGAAAGGTGATGATGATGATGATGAAGATGAAGATCTTGAAGATGATGGTTGCAGGTGATGTTGAACATGATGATGATGATGCTGGAGATTTAGATGAGAAAATGTTAAATGTTAGGATTTAAGGTTAAGTTGGATTAATTTAGAAATTGATCAATTTTATTAATTAATTTTCTGATTAGTATTTTTGTGAATTTTGATTTGGAGTTAATTTGGGTAAAATTATTATTTTTTATTCATTTTCTGACGTGGCAAGGCATTAAAAATTTAAAAAAATACACATCAGACTCATTAAACCAGCCAGCGTGTCACGTCAGCGCTCACCGGAGCTCCGGGCTCCGGCAGGGACTAAACAAACTTTTTACTTTGGACCTAGTGTGAGGTAAAAGAAAAAACATAATCTCTCCTCACCACCAGAGCCTCCCTCTCTTTCTCTTTCACCCAACCAGTCGCCACACCTTCTTCTCTCTTCTCCTTCCCATTTTGAAACCCTAATGCAGAGGCCTCCACTCTCCCTTCCAAAAGCCTAACCCTCCTCCTCACTCTATTGCGCTGCCACCACCCCTCTTCTGCTCCTTCTCTCTTCGTCTTCCTCTCTACCGAGCCTCTCCTCCCTTCACTGCTCAGCCGCCACCCCCATCAAACCTCCACTCTTCCTTTCCACTCAAACCCTAGCAACAGTACCCTCCCCATCCAGCGCCATCACCATCATCTCCTCCTCCTCCTCCCTCTCCGTTCGAGAACTCACTGTCGCGCTCCTCCTCCCTCTCTGATTCGAGGCCTCGTCGTCACCGCCGCTCCTCCCTCTCTAATTCGAGGCCTCGCCATTGCCGCCGCTCTTCCCTCTCTGATTGGAGGCCTCGCCGTCGCCGCCGCTCCTCCCTCTCCGATTCGAGGCCCTGTCGCTGCCGCTACTCCTCCCTCTCCGATTTGAGGACCTTTTGCAATCGCTGCTCCTCCCTCTCCGTTCGAGACCCCGTCGCTGCTCTTCCCTCTCCGTGAGTTCCGGCATGCCAGAGCAGGCTCGATCCTCCCCTCTCCACCATTAACTCAGGGTTCTGAGGATGAAAAAATCGGATGTAGAAGAAATCAAACATGGCTAATCCAGAATGATGTTATTCGATCCCAACCTGTTTTCAGCTTCTCAAACAAGTGAGAACTTAGATACTGAATCGGTGGTCATGGAGATGGTGGTTCAGAAGAAATAGATTTCGGCAGAAGAGAGAAGATGGACGAACGGGAGAGAGAACGCAGATTAGGGAAAAAGAATGGTGTAAGTGATTTTTTAACTGAGGTAAGTTAGATGTTACTGATGGTCATAAAATAGATGTTGAAGAAAATTGGGGTCATTACATAATTAATGAAAGTATAGGAGTATATCAAAACAGAAGGTAAAATCATATTAGGTGTGTTATTATTAGTCGTACATGTCACTCCTGTCCATACACTCTTTTATAAACATGGTACCATAGCAAGCACCATCAATTACACATCATATCTCAAAAAAAAAAAAAATTACCCACATGGCAGCCGGAACGAAATACTCACATACCAAGAGAATATTGAGTTTATTATAACAAATTTCCATTCCATGAACGGCAAGCAAGGAAGGTAGCTTTTGATATAATTCACACCACAAGTCCACAAGAACAACCTGAACAACAATTCATAGATAAAAATGAAAACACGGTAGTACATTTACTCACTATATGCTTATTTGATATAATTCACCACAAGTCCCAAGTCTTGGTGTTTATTTGGAAATCCTTATACAATTAATATTTATGGAGCTAGAATCGATTCTAGGGAGAAAGTTATACGAGTGGATTGAAGCTAGAATCGATTCTAGGGAGAAAGTTATGCGAGTGGATTTGATTTCATAATTGATTAGGGAAAAGTGAGGTGACTACTCAACCAAGCGGACTGGAGAAGGTGGAATTGGAATATCTTTCAATCCTTCCAACATCAAGATGACGTTCTTCATTGGAG
Source organism: Acmispon strigosus (assembly GCA_030819835.1). Taxonomy (NCBI): domain Eukaryota; kingdom Viridiplantae; phylum Streptophyta; class Magnoliopsida; order Fabales; family Fabaceae; genus Acmispon; species Acmispon strigosus. The sequence goes on along the minus strand of JAUAMA010000002.1, from coordinate 13,517,961 downwards.
GACGAAGAGATGGGTTGTCTTGCACACACCACAATCCCACCTTCACCATTCTTTCCATTATCTTCCAATCTACATCTACTTCATCATGTGTAACAAGCAAATTCAACCGCCCAGCTGCAAAGCATTGATATACCCACCTGGAAAGAAGTATCTCCTCAGCTGAGGAAACATTCATCTCTATGCTGCTTCTGCGGCAGATAATCTCCAATAATACCATGCCAAAACTGTAAATGTCAACTTTTACTGATACTGCTGATGCATCCTTGTGCCATTCAGGTGCCAAGTACCTGCTTGTCCCTTCATCCATTTTTTTGGTTGTTGAATAATCTAGCTTTAATAGCCTAGCCAATCCAAAATCAGAGATCTTTGCAGTCCATGCTTCATCCATGAGTATATTTCGAGGGTTTATATTGCAATGGATGATGCGGACTTCACATTCTTCATGTAGATACAAGACTCCTCTAGCCACATCCAATGCGATTTTTATTCTTTCTTTCCATGACATCCCCTGCATCTTACCATTGAAGAGAAGATTTGCAAGAGACCCGTTGCTGACATATTCATAAACAAGCAGCTTCTTAGATCCTTCTATACAAAAACCAACAAGCTTAACCAAATTCCTATGATGTGTTCGAGCTATTGCAGTAATTTCAGCTCGGAATTCCCTCTCCCCCTCATCAGCAACTCTCTCCAGTCTCTTGGCCGCAATCATTCTGTTACTACTGTCACCCATCGTGCCTTTATACACAGCTCCAAATGATCCTCTGCCTATCTCCTCCGTGAACCCTCCAGTTGATTTCTCAAGTTCACCATAAGAAAATGAACGCAAAGAACACTCTTCAATAAATCCCAGATCTTCATTTGCAGACAGCGTTGTATACCTGTAAACTTGACGCCTGTAAGTGTAGAAAATGGACACTGCAAAGACCAAACAGAACAATGAAATGCAACCCAGAGTAAGGGCTAGAGTCAATATCAGACTTGTCTTGTTATCAACAACAACGACATTAAGCATGGCCCTAATGTCGGTGGTGTTTAAAGTTGGTCTACTGACATTTCCTGAAGGCACCTTTAAAAGTGCCACAGTTGATGTATATTGAGACCTTCTGCCATATATAAGGGGAAGGTTATATTTACTGCAGTGGCCACTCGAATACAATGCTCCCCCGCAATCACAATCTTCCTGACAAGACTTCTCACAAGCTTCCTTCTCCGTCGATATAACCGAGTATGCAGTGTCACCCCAAGAGATATTCTCCCATTGAATAATACGATACAACACCATTGGGTTTTCACTGCTTTCACAATCATGTTTGATATGGGTCTGTGTGCAGTCCATTGACACGTTTCCGCTGCTATTGGAAGAGACAAAACCAGGATAGCAGTAACACAGAACATTACCGCTCACGTTCGAGCAATAACTGTTCAACCCACAAACCCCCTTGATATCACATTTATCATGCAATGCTTGCCACAGCGTACTTTCCTCATGTGAGCTTGTACTATTCGCTTCAAATCGATGCTCATACAATCTGAAGTTCCCATCTACATCAAGTGATGCACGGTAGATTGAAACTGTGTTCTGTGACTTGTTTATACGCTTATCGTATAAACATGGAACGGCATCACCATCTGAGCAAAGAAAGCCTTCAACATTAAGACTGAGCTGCATGGCTCGATCAAGAACCCAGTAACAATCCTCCTCCTCTCGTGAGCTGTTGACAGGGTAAGCAACAAGGTTGCCATCATTTTGCATGCTGAGATAGAAACGTCCACTCGAATGGTCTGATTTGGACATACTAGAGACCAGGTAAACGTCCCAAGTTAAGTTCTGACCTCCTAATATGGTGTCAGTTGGGTGGTCAAAGCTTTCCCAGATAGCACCGAAGTGCTTATTATAGAGCACAAAGTTGCCAGAATCACGCATAGATGCTGAAGCTAATGTATAATCCGAAGATGAAATGAAACGATGGTCTAACTGATCTCCAGTTCGAAGAAGCAGGCCTCGCTCGGTCAAATTCAGTGAAGAGTTAGAGGAGAGTGGTGGACTATCACGATCAGCAGTCCAGACAACAACAGTGTTTTCAGGTGAAGTGACCAGCCATATTCCAACTGCAAAGCCATTACCTTTGGGGTAAAAGCCAAAAGCAAACCGGCCGGAACTTGATGCCCATGAAGTGTGTTTTCCTTTAGGAGAGAGCAAAGACCCCAGCCGGATAGTGCTATTGGTATTGCTATTGCTATTTTTAGAGGTACTTCCGCTTTCAGCTGTGGCTTCTTTTGTGAAGAGCGTTAACAACAGTAAGAACAGAACAGGAGTGAAAGAAGCCATGGGATTTAGAAATTAACTACTTTTCTGGTGTCCCCAATAAAAAATCATGATTCTTACATATCAACTCGATCATTAGCTAGCCAAAGCAAAGCAGATAGCTAGCTAGGGGCCAAATTTCATTGTGGGTGGACTGCTCAATTATTCACTCCATTTCCATTTGACTGGCTCTCATGCATGCATTGCCTCAAGTCAAGTCTTCCTAGATTCCACAAGTGGTCCACATGCATGCCGTGTTGATTGGTTGATGTCCAATTAACATAGGAAAAAACAAAAATATCAGGTGAACCGGGTAGAATTGAGTTGAGTGACTATATTGCATTTTGTATTTTATATTTTAGCTAGCATGGACTAAGTTGATGTTAGTTCAATTCACACAAGTTGCGTTAGGGTAAATTAAAACAGAACAACAGTCAACAGTGGAAGCCATGGGATTTGAAAACTAATGTGACAAAGAAAATGATGATTAATTGCAAATTAAAGCAGACAGACAGATAGCCATAGGGGACAAAACTTCATTGTGATGAGGACTGACTGCTTAGGGGTATGTATTCACATTTATAAGCATCTATATTATAATTACATGCACTAAGTCTAAATATACTACTTTATAATCTAATATTTAATCATAAAAAATAACTTATCTTTTGATTAGTATTTATAAAATCTTTTGATATAGTACCAAATTATATATTAATATTATAAGATAATATTGTAAAAAAAGTTTTATATTGTATTTAATTCACAAATGTAAGTTGCAAAACTTGTCATCATGCATTGCCCTGTTTAGATGTGATATTTTAGTTGTTAAATAACTAGCATAATTCCTGTGCAACACACGGAGTAATAATAATTCTACAATTTGTTAAAATAAGTTAGTCAATTTACAAATAGATACTACTACTTATTAATTTTATAATAATTATTTTATATTTTATAAATGTAAGGGGTTTTGATATATTTACATCTTGTTTTATCTTTCATTTCATTTTCACTTATTTTTCTTTATGTTTTTTTTTTTGCATTTCTTATCATATCACCTATTATATCATTTATTTACTATTATTTTCTTCATATTTTATCTAGGTGTGAGTATTTAAATGTGTGACCATGATTATTTCGAAAATAAGGCGAGTATCAATAAGCATGCTCTAATTTGATCACAATGATACCATCTTTTTGAATATTACAAAGCAAAATTAAGAAGTGTTTGTGGTTCAGGTATTGAATACCTTTTGGAAAATCTGCTTATACACAATATTCTATGTCATTATCGTTGACTATTTCAAATCTGTAAAATCATTTAAATAATAATACACACATTGATAATTCTTCAATATAACTAAGTATAATAAATAAAAATTACGGAACAAAATCTAAAGGGATAAATTGAAATATAAAATATTGATTAATAGGCAAAATAATTTATTCAACAACAAAATTTTGATTATTTAAAAATGACTTTATAAGGTACGTCATGTTTCAATCACACTTAACAAAAATCAAACCAAGATACACATAGGTAAAACAGGTTTAAACAAAGGAAAACTAAGATAAGTGATGTGGTGTGAAAATCGAAATAGATAAGGAGGTAGAATGAGAATATGATTTGGAAAAGAAAGTAAAATAGTAATTTCATAAAAGCTCAGAGAATTTTAACATGAGAAAACATAAAAGAACATTCACATGAGAGCATCCTTTCTCCAAAGATAGGTTTAGGTGCTACTAAAAAAATTTAAAGCTTTTCCATTGAAGTTTATGGTTGGTCCTTTAATATTCATGTAGGATAGGAGGGTCTGATGTTAGTTTTGGTGGGTAAGAGGAGTGCTACCAACACTCACTCTAACACCTTTTTTTAACATTCTTTCTTTTATTGGTTAAAATTTATGTGGGTCATTAAATTGGAAGTAAAGTCCACATTTTTAGTGGACCCCACATGAATATTGACCAATAAAAGAAAAATTGTTCAAAAAATTAGAATAAGTGTTAGCATTTTTCCTCATCTGAATTCCAAACTTAATATGATTTTTTTTTTGTTACAAAACTTAATATGATTTGAGGATTAGTAAAATGATTAGTCAAAAAAGGAAAAAATGAGGAAGCCCAGCCCAGAAAAGGTAGCGGAAAAAAAAAAGTAACCCATGGACATTAAAATAAAAAGTTACAATTATGGGGTTGGAGTCTTCGAGATCAAGTTAGGACTAATCTCAGAGTCACTTGCAACTAATTTCTAATTTTACAACCCAAATTAGGGGAAAATTTTCAAGTACCTATTCATAAATTAGACTAATATTGTGTTAAGTGTACATCACTAAATATTTTTCGGGAAATGCTCATTTTAACGAAATGCAAGAATGAAACGTGATTGGTGTGTACTTAATTTTTTTTACTAACCACCCACCCATGATTTCCGACAACAACCTCTGATTGGTTGAAAATACCTTCTTGAAATTCTACCAGACAATGGATTTTGCTTATTTAAGATGCATTTTGAATTTATTTTTGGCGGGGTTGGGTTGGCCTATCTGTAATTTTGGGTTCAGCCCAGTAAAACAGCTAATGTTCAAAACATGGAATTCAATTCAATTATAATTTGCTAGAAAAAAGTTGTCATTTTGGGCTATTATTTTTAAAACATTACAGCCCAATCCTAATCTTGAAACATGCGATCTATTATGGGGATTATCTCTTGCACATCCCCAAGTTTCTCAGCATAATATTAGAACGGAAAATGCTAGACAGTAACCAACAAAATGTAAGAATTAAAAACACCATTATCCCCTTGTTTTCCGATAAATGAAATTTACTCACTAATGGTTTTATTTTTCATCAAACTACAATCATTTGTAGCCACTTGTCTATTCTTGTGTTTCTTAGTTTCTGCTTTCGCAATAAATAGCATGGCTCTATAAGAATTATCTCATATTTGTTGGTAGGGCTGTCCAACGGTCGAGTACGAGCGCGAACCTCTGTTTTGGCCGGGTGAAAACCCCCAAAGCGCCAGATCGGCTACTGTCCGAAAATTGTCTTCGGGTTGTTCGGCTCAGGTTTGGGCGGGTAGTGGGTTTCTTCAGTCGAAACCAATTTAGAGAAAAAAAAAATATCGAAATAAAGTAGCGGGTAGCAAATCAGAAACAAATCTGTAACCAAAAAAAAATTGAAAACAGATCGAAATGAAGTAAGAGAGGTGAAGGTGGAGGAGGTTGGATTTAGAGGACAGATCAAAATTTGAAGGTGTGCGTCGCATGTTTAGTTAAGGAGTAGAGGTGGTGCAATCACCGGTGGTGTTGTTGAAGGTGTGCGGCGTTGGTTTGTGTTCTGGGTAGTGGAGGATTGGTTGGGGAGAGGAGAATGGTGAGCTGAAAAGGACTAGGGCTCTGGTGTTGTTGATGGGTGAAGACTGAAGTTTTTTTTGGGCCTTTTTTCCTTCTGGGCCTTTTTTTCCTTTCCATCACTCATTACTTAAGTTTTCATTTTTTCTCTATACATGTACTTTGGATTGGGTCGGTAACCGAAGCTAGTTTATGGACCACTGTAAAAGCTTCTCGGGTTCCTCGGTTTGGCACCCGCCCAACACGTCAACCCGCCAACCGAACCGGCTCGATCCGAGATGCAAAATGCCAGTTCAGGTTCGGCGGTATTTGTGGGAACTACAATTGATTGTTATTTTTTATTTTCATGAAAACAGATTAATTCATGATTCAATTAAGGATGCATGAGTAGATCTACTTGTTGTTTAAAGTGATCCATTTCATTTAGTCTGAGCACTTGTAATCACAAATTAGAAACAGCTCCACAACTTGTCCTATTAAAAGATACGAAAAGGAGTATGGGATACAAAAGAAGCTCCTAGTCGCTCAACCCTTGCTTGTTTTTTGGATCAAGGAAGGCTATCGTTTTTCACTCGTAATCATGTCTACCACAAGTAAGTGCGTAAGTACTCACTGTTCTAATTTCATATAATCATCTCCATGAAATTTTCTGCTTACACATAAATCACATGACTTACACATGTCTGTAGAAAAATAGCCCAATTAAGTTACTTTGCTAGCCTTAAAAACTATAAAATGATTTCCAAATACATCGGATAACTTCATAGTATGAAGCAGATACAGAACATATATAATTACATTACTCCATTACAAAATGTCAAAACATAATTCTTCGAATTCCAGAGGTTTTATTGTATGGTAATGGAACCTACAATTCTGTAAAATTAATTCCATCTTTACATTTAGCATCTTACATCTGTTGTTAGTATCTAAGGCGTGCATAACAGAGGCGTCTGATTTAAAAGAAAAAACAAAGTGTAAAATATCAATCCTTATCCACCTACATCACCCTCATTGAAGTAACCCAGCAGGTTACTTACTTGGCTGTTTGTTCCAGCACAGGTATTTTCTTCCATGTTTCTTCCACACCACTTAACTGCAATGGTGGCAATGAAAACATGCTAACTGTTGAGCTCCCACTTCTAATTTCCTGCAAAACGTTCAAAGCTGATACGGTGCTCTTCATGTAAAGGCTCTCCATGTACTCAATCTCTGCTAATTCCTTAGGTATCAGCAAACCATCACTCTTGGTAGTGGTTGAAGTTGAGGGATCAAACCCTTCAGCTTGGGGACTTGTCTCGCCAGAAGCTGCGAGATCGATCGCAGGGAAAAGGTAATCCAGCATTGTTTCACACTCCTTCACAAGCTTGTAAAGCAGGTCAGTGGTGAAGAAAGGTTGCTGTAGGACCTTCTGAATGAAGGGCAATCGAATGAGAGCACCAGTTCTCTTGTCATACTTTTTCAGTATTTTCACTAGCCCTGTGGAAAGAAAATTGAGGTAACTATTATGAGCCTGTTGATTAAAAAATGAAGAAAACATCATAACACAATCTTCATTTATGCTCAAATTAACTAATCTTCATTTGTAGGGTAGGGTGACTTACTATTTAGGGTGAATTTTTCAAGTTTGTCTAAAATATAGGCAAGAGATGCCGAACAACTTTGATTATTAGTGTAATCCTATGTTTTTCTCTGCTTTTGGCTGTGTTCTCATCTCATTCTCAATCCTCTGTGTGGAGAATTTATGCAACATTATGAAAAGGAAAAAAGGTTTACTATATTAAAAGTGCAAAAGAGGGTATTCTTTAGCAAGACTCTGGTACTCTGGTTTATATTCCACGTGCTTTTGTAAACATTTTCAAACCAGAATCACTTTGGAGTAACAGGTAAAGAGTTCTGTTTGATTGTTTAATCTTTAAAATGATGTGGACGGACTCCCTCCGTTCCTATTTAAGTGTCACTATTTTTATTTTATTTTTCCTAATTATCTATCACTTTACAAAGTTCAAGAGATGATTAATTATGTTTTACCAATTCTATCCTTCAATTAATGGTGATAGGAAATTAAAGAGTCTAAATTAAGAAGAAAGATAAAGGGTATGTTAGAAGCTAGGTTGTAATTTTGATAGAAACAAGATATATGTGCAAAACAAGTGACAGTTATTTATGAAGATAAGCATCATATTTAATTCCAACATTGAGGACATACACATACAATTCTTGGATTGGCTTACCAATAACATAGAAGAACAAGAAGCCAATATAGAGGTATCAAGAGGACAGAATGTTCAATTTCAGAAGCATGAATATGTCCAAAGTAGATTCTTTCTTCCAAGAAAAGCATATGCTTTGGTCCTACCAACTTGTCCAAAAGAATTTTCAGGACCAATGGACAACTTGTATTGGAAATGAATCCTATTCTATTCTACACTTCCCATTTTATTTAGAAGTGTTATGATTCTAAAATGGACTTTGGGACATGTTTTAATAAGTAAATGTTGAAATTTTGTGATATTTTAATATCAACAAAGAAAAACAACGTTGACATAAAGTATACTGAATGTTGCAACTACCTGTGTAGTTCAGGGCACTGTAATTCTCCAGCAAGACCATCTCTCCATGGAAATCCACAATTTCCTTGCGAATTTTCATCATCTGTTCACTAGAATCATTTACTTTGGCCACTCTATCTTGTAACTCCTGCGAATTTCAACCATAATTCACATCAATGAACAGTCACATACACAACTTTGCTTACTTCCCATCATCCAATTGTTTTATAAATACAAATAACAAAAAAAAAGCAGGATTTAATTAGATATGCTTGAAGTGAGGTTACTATCCATAAATATTCGAATGGCTCAAAAAGAGCCAGTCACATCTTATCGAGAACCAAGACAAATTGACATTGCCTGAATGCAATAAAAATCTGATTGGAATACTAAGTGTGAGTAAGAAGTTTTATAGGCTGAAGTTCTCTTACATCGAATGCTAGAGTTCAATCCACTTGTTGTTTGTTCTTAAACAAATGTGAGATCTCACAGAGTTTTAAGCATCTCAAAACCCCAAAAATCTTTCCTATACCAAATTATAACCGCACATTATATTCTATTTTATCACATCAAATATTCATTACTAGCCTACCATTCCTTTAGCTAACTGATTAAAGCTAAAAAATTCCACAATAATACAAAGATTTGATATTAATTTTAAATTCTAGAAATTTGTTAACATAATCAGCGAAACTTCATCATGAATTAAGCAAAAATAGCAAGTCATTTCTTCATGAGAAAATTGTCAAACTCATTCAAACAAAAAAGAGTGAAATCCTAAGCTATTGAGCATTCAGTTTAACTAATTGAATGAAACCTACAAAAATTGTAAAAAGGAACAGATTTTCTGATGAATAGATAAAAAAGGAAAAATTGAATTTGGTGAGAGAGTTACCTTGAGCCTGATAATGTACTCTTCCTCTTTCTCAACGAAGAAGTTGTTGAATTTGTCGAGTTCATTCTCCAACAAGTTCCTGAAATCGGTCTCCTCCTTGGACATGTCTCCGGCATCGGCGTCGGCGTCGGCCCTGAGACGCTTGGGTGGGCGGTCCTCTCCGGCGGCGGGGGGCTCGAAGTTCTTGAGCTTCTTCTTGAGTTCCTTGTAGGAGAGGAACTTGTCGCGCCATTCCGGCAAGGTTTTCTCGATCTGGCTGCTCAGACTCTTCCCGAACTTCATGGCTTTCCGTTAATATAGAATCAAAATTGATATGTATTTGTGAGGATGAGAAGGAAGAAGAATAGGGGAGGAGAGAGAGGATGGTGTGTGTGTAATATAACCGTTAAAGAGAGGGAATATTCGGAGGGTATTGTTGGAATATCCGTAAAAAGAGTATATTTCAGGTTTTATTCCTCTCTCTCGATACTGTGCTGCTCTCTCTGTTTACTCACGGAGGAGTGGTGGTTGTGGTTCAGCTGTGTCTCTGCATTTCCTATTTTTTACTATTAAATAAAAAATAAAAAATCAATATTCAGACTTGTCTGTGTGGTTAACCAAGCGGGTTGGCGTAGTGGTTCAGCACTTCGTCCCTTAAGCAAGTGGTTGGGAGTTCGAATCCCAACTCTTGTGAATGGAAAAAACTCATTGGTCAGCCCCCTACCGCTTCGTGCGCTGACCGTGGGGCGAAGGATTAGTCTCACGGCGACCGGCTGTGGAGATACCTTGGTCAATACCAAAAAAAGACTTGTCTGTGTGGTTGACAAGTATGCAATTACTGCTCCTTTGCTTGCCGCGCAGATAAACCGAAGAGTTTTTTTTCTATTAACAAAGTATGAGATTTGAAATTGCAATCACTTTCTCAAAAAGATGAAATACTGAATAATAAATGTTCATATGAACTTGTATCATATCCTCCACGCAGTCAACACAGGAGTTCACCGGTCAACGATACGCTTGGCTGGGGAGGAAGCGAGTCAAAAACTGTAGATATTTAAAAACTGCTGGAGGGAGGAGAACACACATCTCCACCACTAACCTGGCATGTGGCTCATGTAAATATGCCCAAGATGTTATTATTACTAGATTTTTCATTCAGAAGCTAACCCATTTTCGCGACCGGTAAGAATATATCACTTTCCGTTAGAATGTTGTGTATTAAATTATGTTGTTGATGTTAGAGTTGTATTGGTGCTGATGTGTCTATTCCTTCGTAAGCAACTTATTTATGATAGTGACGGAAAGCTAAATATATCCAAACTTTCATCAATTAAGGAAAAAAAGTGTTTCATTGAAATAAAATATTACTTTGTAATTTCAGTAACTTCTACTCAAATTCAAACTTTCAATTTCTAGGACCACTTTTATTATAGTAAATGGCACTCTACTTCCTTCAACTTTACTCATATGATAGTTAATTCCATTTTTCTATGCGATCTACGTTTCACTCTACCATTTTTAACTTTTGTGAGGATTGGCTCACCAGTAAGATTATGATATTTGTTTTATTTATTTCCAAATTATTTTTTAATTTTGATTTTACTTTTCCACCTCAATTAATTAATTCAATTAATTAATATTTTTATTTAAATTATTTTATAATATATAATTATATGTGCTAAAAACATATTTGTATTTAAACCCCACTTGAGAAAGGGTTCTCATTTTCCACCCCTACCCCTACAAGCTAAGATCTATGACCTTCGAACCCTCTCCTACACGGCTGGTACCAGTTTGCTGAGGCTACCATTGATGGAGCAGCACAACGATGGCCGCCGAACAAGGTTTTTGGAACCAACAACAGTGAATTTACAAAGTTGCTTACGATGATGTTAAATGCTAGAAGAAGGAGGACGATACCATGAATTATAAACATAAACCACTTTCCTTTAAACTATATCCATCCTAACACACAACACATTGACAAAAACCTTGTTACATCCCTGAGTAGCTTTTTCAAAAGGTCTAGCAAAAGCCACTTATGGATAGAAGTTTTATTCCCAGATTCATTCAGCATGATTGTCCATTTGTTGTGTTGCTCCATCAATGCTTGCCTTGGCAAACTGGTACCAGCTGTGTAGGGGAGGGTTCGAAGGTCACAGATCTCAGCTCGTACGGGTGGGGGTGGAGTGAGGGTGGAAAATAAGAACTCTTTTTCAAGTGGGGTCTAAATACAAATATGTTATTTATTATATATATATATATATATATATATATTATAAAATCATTTAAATAAAAACATTAATTAATTGAATTAATTAACTGAGGAGGAAAAGTATAATCAAAATTAAAATATGATTTGAAAATAAATAAAACAAACAAGACAATCTTACTGGTCCATGTGGACATGTGGTTAAATGACCCAAATTAATCAAGGGGTCATTTAGCCAACCCCTAGCGGGGCTAGCGACATATTCTAGAGATGGAAATAAAATTTGTTACTAATATTGACCTTTTTATAACAAAGTTGTCAATTTGTAAACTAGTGATGAAATTTGCGACAGAAAAAGTTTCTCTAACCTAGAGAAGGTGGCGGTGATGGTGCTGGTGGGTTCTCTGCTGGGCTCGTGGTCTCACCGGAAAGGAGGAGAAAAGGTGGCGGTGATGGTGGTTTTCCAACCTAGATCTCCTACTCTTCCTCTTTTTTTCCCTCTGCACCTGCGAACCCAACTTCAAGCACCTCTCACACAAAACAGAAAAGCAGCAAATCGCAAATCCCTCTTAGTCGCGAATCTTCTCCCACCTTGATTCCAGATCGCGAATCCCTCTCTCAACCGAGGGGTTAGGTTTCAACTTCGCATCTGGCACTTTTGTGCGTGGCTTTGGTGCAGTGGTGGTGGCTAGGGGTGAGGCGAGAGAAGGAAGAGAGAGAATGGCGATGGGTGAGGAGATAAATGAGGGAAGGGAAGATGAAGATGAGATGATGAGCGTTCAGAGAGATGAGGTTTTAATTTATTAATTTTTAATTTTTTTATTAATTTTTTTTTTCAATAAATCGTTAAATATTTGACGGAATAGTGACGGGGGACTAAAACTGCCGTCGTTTGTCAAAGTGAATAACCATTTAGGCTAATTCTTTTTGTTAGGGATCACAAGTGTTAAATTGTGATAAGTGAGAGACCAAAAGTGCTATTAAGCCTTAATTCTATCTCTTCAATCTTTCTATCAATGGTACAATTGGTAATTAATGTTATCTTGAAATTGAAATTGTAAAAAGTAACAAATAAATAGAAAAAAAATAAAAACATTGCTAGATATAAAGGAAAAGATAAAGTACTGGAATCAAAATCGTATTAATAATTTATCATTAAGGGCTTGTTTGTCATTGAAAAAAAAAACCGATTATGCTTTTAAAAAATTAATTAATTTTATTTTAAATGATTTTTAGAAAAGTATAAATTTATTTGTGTAACGTCCTCAAATATAAGTGTTTTATGTAAAAAAGAAAAATATAAGTGTTTTTTCATTTTAAAAAGTGATTTTAAATGGTTTGACTATAAAATTATAAAAGTGTTTTTTTATATAAAATAACATTAAAGAAGAATATGTTTGAGTAGTAAAAAGTTATTTAAGTCTAAAAGTATAAATTTGAATTGAAGTATTTTCTTTCTCTTCGATCATAATTGATTATTCAGGAGTTATTTAAAATAACTTAAGAAAATAATCAGTTTTATGTTTCCTTTACATGATTATTTCTAAAAGCAATTACAAACAAGTAAAAATATGCTTAAGTGATTTTTTTTTAGAAAATGAGTAATTATTTAATAATAAAAAACAATGATGAACGGCCCTTAAAAGCTAGTAAAACACAAAAATATAAAAGCCACGATCTCTACACCAAAATAAGAAAGGCCACGATCTATAAAAGTGAAAGCCGATGAGTAAAGGCCACGAATGGTATAATTCCGAAGCATTTGGAATATCCATAGTTTTACGACCGCGAAATGTGTCAGGAAAAAAAAAAAAGCATAGATATGTGATCCATATATTAATGTGAAGTGTAAAATGACGACGTGACATTAAATAAATACAGGTACATACAGACGTACATATCTAAATTTCATGTTCGCAGTGACTACCTGTTCTATGGCCACTGGATGTGCCTTAAAGTTGGCATCTTTCAATGGATATTCGTGGAGTGTAAATTATTTTATTGTAAATTAACAAGTTCTAGTACAACTGACCGATAAATAGTTAATTTTTTAAACATATAGTTTAGGGTTTAATTCTTAAGTCTGTGTATGGAAAATAATTTTTCGGAGAAGCGTTCCTACTTAACATAATTTCAGATATTAAAAGATTAATTTAATAACTATCAGCTATGAGATACTTTTAGGAAAAAAAATTATTTAATACTTATCGTGTCCTAAAGTTCTAAAAAAAATCCCGATACTACTGATACACTAACTTAATTGTAATTTTCCTGTCAACTTACCCACAAAAAGTTAAAGGAAAATTTTACGAAACCGCTTTAAGACATGTTATACTTTACGATAATAAATGTTGGGCTTTAACGAGACAACATGAGATATAATTTGGAGTAGCAGAAATGAGAATATTAAGATGGATGAGTGGACACGTTAAGAATGATAAAATACACAATTGGCGAATTAAAGAAGATATTGGTGGTGCCTATCATGGAGAAGTTGACGAAAAATCGATTAAGGTGGTACGGACATGTGCAAAAAAGACATATGGAGGCACCTGTGAGTCGTGGGACGTGTTGATAATATAGTTTTTAGTCATGCAAAGAGGGGAAGATGAAGACTAGGAAGAACATGGAAATATATTGTTAGAGACAATCTCATTATCAATAATATCCCTTATAATTTAGTTTTTTATCGAGTTCACTGCTATACTATGATCCATATAGCTTACCACACTTAGAGTGGTATAAGACATTGTTGTTTTTGTGAAAAATTGAGTAGAAAATTAAAAGTTAGTAAAGTTTTAAGGAAATAAGTTTAACCTTAGCTTCGTCTCCTCCTTAGCTCACTACGCGAGGAGAGTTAATTTATATTTAATATCAAAATACTGGAAAATGAGAAGAAAATGATAAAATTAAATAAAGTCTTTTTTCTCATGAAATTGATTCAACACCCTAGGAATATAATCATTAATTGATATTTTGCCTACAAAAACGAAAGAAATATATGGAATAAATTAAGAGGAGAATAGAAAGAGTTCAATCTGATGCCAAGTGCTAGTAAAACTTATACGCATAAGGGTTTGGCATATCCTTCAATTATATTTATAGGCAGAAAAATTAGCATTCTAATCTTTGGCACATTCACTTTCAACTCTCTTTATTCCTGCTGGGAGTCTAGCTACCCTTCGATTTAAAGTTGGTGGCCCACCCTTTTGCCTTTTCCCTTAACATTTATTAGTTAATTACTTTAGTACTTAGAATATATGAGTTCCTTCTTCTTCCCCACGTTCACCCTTTTAGTTAAATTAATTGAAACATCAACTTTGGATTAATTAGAGAATCTTTCTTAGTTAATTCATGCTGCGAAATTACTGTAAATTAGCTATAAAAAGTAATAATGCACTCTAAAATCGCAACTTGAAATATTTATATGTGTATGTGTAGTGCATTAATTTAAATGTGGAACATGCGGCGGCAATTAGGATGAAACACAAATTAGATGCTTCATGGGTGAGTCTCCAGTTTTAACCGCTAGATTTATCAGTAATTCAGTGGGACCTACTACGTGTAATTATTGTTTGCTTAACTTTGTAATTTACATATTGGTCCCCAAATTTTTTTATTAAGAAATACTCCCTCCGTTCCTAAATAACTGCCACTTTAAGATTTTGCACATATATTAAGGAATTGTATTAATGTTATTGTTTCTATCAAAATTACTATCTAATTTCCTAACATACCCTTTATCTTTCTTCTTAATTTGAACTCTTTAATTTCCTATCACCATTAATTGAAGGATAGAATTGGTAAAACATAATCAATATTCTCTTGAACTTTGTAAAGTGACAGATAATTAGAAACAAAAAAAGGATAAAAATAGTGACACTTAAATAAGAACAGAGGGAGTATAATTTACAGGGAAAAAGAAAAAAGGTTTACATTCTTGTTCTAGTTTCGAAAACTAATTAATCTTAAGATAGAACTTATATCAGTTTTATAAGTTCACCAATCATATAATGACATTTATATAATTTTTCAAAGTTTAAGAATAAATTCTCATAACTAATGCCATTTATTTTTAGAAACAAAATTCACTTGTCAATGTTTGAACAAAAGACTTGATAAAAAAGATGTAAAGAACTTAATCTAAGTTTTATCCTTTTGTTTTTATTATGAAATTTCAACTCTAGGAAATATAAATTTTTTTCCCCCGGAGATGCACAATATTTTTGCTACCAAAAATTTATGTTCAGGAAGTGTAATTAACAAGAAAATTTGTTGTAAACTTCCTAAAGCTAGTTATTTTTACTTCAGAAAGTTTAATTAATTTTTTATGCTTTAGAAAGTTCAAGTCCTAAAGTTTAAGTTATGGAAGTTTAATTCACAAGAAAAAAATCTTACACTTTCAAAGGTTCACTTCCAGAAACTATTTTTTTACTTCTGAATTTTCAACTTTTAAAAGTATAATTTTTTTAATTTAAGGTTATTTTAGGAATTAAATTTTGTAATTTATACGGTATGTTAATAATAATTTTGGGGTGTCCACAAAGCAATGCCCGAAACATTAAGAAGAAAAGAATGAGGCCCACTAAGGCCCAAACCCAAAATCGGAAGAAAAAAAACCCGCTAACCATGCACCATTATTTTCCTACGGGTCAACCCAAACCCAATAATCATGCTCCATTGCTCATTCCATCAATTGCTCCCGTTCGACAAAAAAAATAAAATTCAATTGCTCCATTAAAACGTTGCAGCTAAGGCATCAAAATATCTTCGGTTGAACTTTGCATAAGGCCCTGTTTGGGAAAACAGCTTAATTAAGCGCTTATTATGACCATAAACACTTATTGCATAAGTGCTTATTAATAAGCTCTTTTAAGATATTTATTATAATGAATTGAAAATAAGCTATATATAAGCATAAGCTCCTTTTTATAAGCTACTCTGAATAGCTTATGAAAATAAGCTTAAAACAGCTTATAGGTAGGTCATAAGCTATTTACATAAGCCCTTTCAAACACCTGCATAAGCACTTATACTATAAGTTAAGCTCATATAAGCTCTTTCAAACGGGGCATAAATAAGTTTGATTTATTTTAAAAGAAAAATTAAGCTCCAATCTCCGGCTACCTACCAAAGACTTTATTTTTAGGCCTGAGCTAGCTTTATCAAGACTTGGCCTATTTGAAAATATATTTATAATAAGATATTTATTAACTTAAAAAAATTAATAATAATAACAATAAGATATTTGAATAGATTAGCAAAACCTGAGTGTAAATAAGATGCCACTTTACTTAAATATACTAAAAGAAACTTATTTATAAGTATGTCAACAAAATTATAAGTTAATAAATAGAGGTGGAAATAATTGTCAGCCCCAAAAGTTTATTTAAATAACATTTGTTTAAATAATTCATAAATCTAACCAATGTATTTAAATATACAAATAAGGAAGGAAATAGTTAATTTCAACATATCATAATAATAAAAATGTAAAGTAACTATAATATAAAATTAGTTCATATGAAATATATTTTTCTAGCAAAGATGATTCGTGTACATCATTTTTTTAGCAACATTTCCAGTTTGTAATAATGTTTTATCACTAGTAAAATAAAAAAGTCCTCAATTTTGCGGTGGTCAGAACTACAAACTAATAGGTGTCGTAGGTGGCACAAAAATATAATGTACTCGTGTTGCCACTATTTATTTAAATAATTGGGCGTGTTAAAGTTTGTTGAATAACATGAGTTTGGAACTTTTTATTAAATAGGTTAAGGCTATGAAAAATAGTCTTAACATTGTTAACTTATTAATTTGATGTGGTATGACTTATAGGTTATAGGCCCATATAAACAACGAGTATGATTTTGGCAAAACAAAATTCTGAAGTGGAACAAAGTGAATACCCCTATCAGGTTCATTGCTTTAACGGATAGTCATTGTAAAATTAATATTCTTTGACTGATAATCAATTCTTTTGCTTGAAACTAATGTTGAATAATTTATTTTGAACTCTTGTTTTATGTAATATGTCAATTTGCATTGAGAATGCTTTGGTGCTCATAATTTCTTGACTGACTTCAATGATAGGATTAAGAAGAAGAGGATGATGATAGGGCATCTTCTGATTCAGAATCTTCGAAAGGGTAGGAAGAAGGTGGTTATAACAATAATGATGACACAAATGGTGCAGTTTTTCTCCTCTGACTACAATTCAAAGATATAACGTTATTATGTTATCTCCTCTGCATGACTATAATTCAAAGCTTACTTAATGAGTTAAATCAAAAGAGAGAAAGAAAGTAATTTATATGAACCAGATAGTCTATGAGTTGTAGCTCTTCCACTTTTATTGTTTAGTCAATTATCTCAAAAGCGAACTTGACTACATTTAATTTTCTTTTTCCTCTGTCAACACCTAATTAGACTCCACCCCTTTTTTCTTTCACTAATTTACTATTACTTATAATACAGTTGAAACTTAAAATAATTACTCAAGAGTAACTCAATTGGCAAACGCATGCCAAATGTGTAGGAAAAGTTCTCGGATTTGATCTCCACATAATACACTATAAATGAGGGATGAATATTTTTAATTGTGACTGAATCGTGAATTTGGAATAAACGGTATTCAAAGGGTGACCGAATATCAGGTGGTTTATAAAAAAAACACTTAAAATAGTCACTTATATATATTTTTCTCCATGTTGAGATAAAATATTATAGAGGTATATAGTTTTCTTTAAAGGAGATAGCCTTTTAAAAAAAAATAAGTATATATATACATAAGGGATGTATCTAGTGAGAAAACTCTTCTTATATGAGAAGGATGAAAATAAATCGTGGCCGTTAGATCTAACAATGAGTGGTCATGATTAAAAGAAATAAGTCACGTGACTTGTATGACATTTTTAAGTGGTCATGGGACCACTTATTTCTTTTAATCATGACCACTCATTGTTAGATCTAACGGCCACGATTTATTTTCACCATTCTCATATAAGAAGAGTTTTCTCACTAGGTACATCCCATATATATATTATATATATATATGACTTCAGTCCTACCATCTATCTATCACGTGGAAAAAAAAATAAGAAAATGACAAACAAAGTGTGAAAAAATCCGAATAATGTACGGAAATTTGTCATCGGTTGGTTGAAATAGTTCAACTGTCAATTTAGGGTCGGGTGGACATGGGCCACACGGGCCATTATGTAAATCATTATTTTAGTTATTGAAATGTAAATGTAAATTTTGTCATTTTAATATCTGAATCACATAAATTATTACTTTCAGTTCTTTCTGTGTTGATTAGTCCTTGAAAAGAACTGCATTAATTATTTTTATTTTCATTTTTCTGGGAAAAAATTGTGATTGTTGTTTTTGAAATATTAAATTGACCGGCATTATACATTTTATGATTTTAGTGATTAAAATGATGATTACTCTTGTCCAATTCAGTCATTAAATGGATTGTCATTTGTCATTTGTTGTTTTTATAGTGATTTAGACAACTCATAATTAAACACTTATAAATTTAATTAATTTCTTTCTTTTTTTATTATTTGTTTAATTTCTCGTGAATTTATTTCTCTAAATTAATAAATTTTCAAAATTTTATTATCTCTTTCATAATATTAAATAAGAGGATAAATTTAAAAAAAAAATGCCTCATAAACATTAGAAAGTGACTTATATTTAGAAGGAAAAAAACTCAGAAAAAATGAAAGATAATAAAAAACAGAGAGAACGATTACTATTTACCCATTTTCCGAAAATGAGGCATAGTGAAGAAAAATAAATGAAGAACATGATATTTGAATAAATTTAGCATGACACTCGATATTAATTTTTAACGTTAAATTTCATCGATGAGAAGTTTTTATTTTTTTATTTTTATAGGGTTGTCTAAGTCATCCATTAGGATGATTTAACCTGATCATAGATGAACCAATATAATTTAAAATAAGTGGGTAAGAATTTTCATAACATTTTTCTTTATTTTTTATAAAAAAAACTATTGAGCGACTAGGGTGATGTTAAATCAACCTCGCGTGCACTCTTGCAAGAAAAAGAAGTAATCTCATGGTAATTTAGACAACACCTTTCTTTTTATTATTCTGTTTTGTTTTTATTTGGTTATGTATTTGTAAGCAACACTTGTGTGTATACTGTGTTTTGCTCCTGAAGCAACAATGCTACCCATTAATTTGTAGAGGTGACCACCGGTTCGGTTCGGATGTACCAGATTATCCAAACAAAACTAACATAATTAGTTCGGATATGTTTGGTTGATGGGTTCATTTTATGTAGAATATGAACTAAACCATCGTAATCGTTCAATTCTCAGATTTTCTTATTTCAACCCAAAGCAATCCAATCACCCAATCAACATTTTTAAAATTTCAATTTTATATTTATACTTTTAAAGTTATTATTTTTAAATTTTTTCCATTTTTAATATTTCTTAAATCATTTTAACTTTGTCATATTAGTTATCATGTGTCTTTAAAAATATTTATTATCCAATTTATTATTATATTTTAGATAAAAGAGATTTAAGTTACAAGTAGTCATAAATATAAAATGCTAATAGTTATAAAAGTAATATTACTTTTTTGAATGATTTGATTATTGCTTAAAATTATTCAACAATGAACTACTTTTACTTATGGTGACATAAAATATACATTTTATACATAAAAATGGAAAAATATGTGAATAAAAAATTAAAATTTTAATTTTTATATAGTAACTCAATAGTCTGAGCCAAACCAACTCAACTTTAATTGTGTTTGGATTTGTTGATTTTTCTTTACAAAACTAAACCAATTAAATTTGATCAATTTAATTCCGTTTTACCCCAAACCCGAACAAACCAACCCATGTACACCCATATATATATAAAAAAACAAATGAAATTGGAATGAAAGAAAAAGTTGGTGTGATTATGTATGAAATTTAAGTAGGCAGTAGCTTTGCTTGGGTTTCTCTTTCCAGGCACCCTCTATTGGCGGCTGCCAGATCCTCCATCTGAGCCGCTCCCTGCTGTTATTTCTCCTTCGTCCTTCTGCGCCGTGCCGCTCCGTGCTCAGGCTCTATAACTTTCGTTGTTTTCGATTTATCTGCTAAGGCTTCTCTTCCTTCGCATCCACTTCCGGGGGTGGCTAGATCCTCCTTTTGTGCCGCTCCTTCCGCCTTCTGCGTCGCGCCTCTACATCTATGGTGCCTGCCACTTCTTCCTCACGCCTACTCTGTTCTATCGGCCCTCTCTCTGTTTCTCATTTGGACAACAATGGAGCCCCTTAGTTCTGCTTCGGCCTCCCCTTCCCTTTCTGGCTTGTTGGTAGTAGGTGGCGGTTCCGGTCAAGGGCTGCCAGTTGAAGGAGGTGAGGCGGAAGATGATGAACTGGGGGATAGACTAGGAGGTCCGCTTTCGAGTTTCACGAAGGACGGTGGCGCGGTGGCCAAGAGGGAAACCGTGGCTGAGGTTGGTGTCTCACTTCAATCATGCGTCGTGCCCCGTCGCTGCTGTTCCACTCTATTCGTCGACGGCATCGAGGAGGCGATTGGCTATCATCATATCCGCGGCTTGTTTTCCCTTTTTGGCAGGATCCTTAATGTGTTCATCCAACGGAAACACAAATTTGGGTGTCGTTTTCGTTTTGGTTTCGTCCGCTTTTTCTCCAAACAACAGGCTGTCTCTGCATCTAATGCTCTGGATGGCCTTAAGGTGGGTGGGGCTTTTCTGTCGGTGGCACGGGCAAAGTTCCCCAGGGATGATTTGCATTGCATTTCGGCGCGGTCTTCGCGCGGCGAGGGGCCGCCTTTGGAGGTGGCTGGTTCGCCTAAGGTCAGAGTTCGTGGGGTGACTGGAGATGTAGGACGTCATCCTTCATGGAAGGAGGCTCTTGTGGGGAAGCTCACGGACTTATCTTCTCAAGAGGTGGCTTTGGTTCTGGGAAATGACAATGGGTGCTATTCTGGTGAAAGAATTCCCGTTGAATTTCTTTTTCCTGAAATCGGTCCCTTGTTGGTTGGCTCTATCGAGGGGGAGTTGCCTTTTGCTCCTGAGAGGATTTCCAGCGAGGCCTTTTTTCTTTCTAGAGGGAGCGTTGATGTTCATGGGGCGGTGGAGAGAGATGTCAAGGAGGGAATAGATTTGCAGCTACCTAGAAGACGTGGTCGACCCAAGAAACTGGGGGGCAAAGGCGATTCAAATCTGGCTACAAACTCGGCAGATAGGGTTCGAGGTCATAGGGAGAAGAGGGCTCGGGGTCGACCCAGGAAAGAGTTCAGATGCCACGAGGTGTACAATCCTGTCAATTCCACTTCATCCAGTTGTTTCGTGGGGGTCGTGGTGAGAGATGTTGGAAGCGAAGGTAACCATTCCTCCCTCTCGCCGCCCGAGTCTTTAGTGCCTCCGAGTGTTATGACGAGGGCAAGGCGTGCCATTTCGGTGGGTAAGCAGGTAGGTGTTGTTTTTGAGTGTCCTGACGAGGTGGTAGTTAATCATATTGCGGCTCAAATTATGGAACGCAAGTTGTCATAGGAGCAGTTTCTTTCTGTGTAGGTGTTGCTTTTTGGGGGTTTTCGCTTTGTGCTTCTTTGGGTGGTTCCCTTTGGTTTGGGCTTTGTATATTTTTATTTTTTTTCTCTTGGCTAGAGGCGATGCCGCTGTCCCTCTCCTTTTGGAGGCATGTTTTTTAGGCGGACGGGTAGCTCTCCCTCTTTTTTGTGGCGGCCGCTTTTGGGGTTGTATATTCCTCTTTAATATATCATTTTGCTTTCGGAAAAAAAGAAAGAAAAAGTTCGTGTGAAATGAGCTGATGATTGTTTTCCCATATATAAAGGCTATATATATTAGCCATATCTTTTGTCAATGTGAAACTTCTCAACACATTTCGGGGGGAGAACATCATATACAAGTGGTTGCTACTAAACAAATCTAGGATAAACTATATATCATATTAGAGTTTGGATCGTTACCCATATATAGTAACTATCTTGTTCATATTACTAGTCAATATGAAACTTCTCAACAAATGTCGAATAAAAGTATTTGGTAGACCACCAAAGATTGTAGACTCCTAGAATGAAAAGAACAAAAAATGCATGAGTAATATATGTTTTTTTATAAGCCACTTAACCCAAATAAAAACAAAAATAGTGTCAAGATCCTTCCATATTAGACAGATTCATTACAAACCAAATAAAAAGAACAGCGAATTACAAAAGAAAATTTTTGCAGTTAACATGTTAACATAACCAATATAAGAAACTTGCCCTGCATCAAGTCCAGCCTCCTTTTACCTTTCCTTCAAAAAATTGCATGGGTAATATATGTGATAAATGATGTATTGTGATAAGAAGTGACAGTGAGAAAAGTTGATGTTTAAAGGATGTAGGCATGGTTAGTGCTCTAAATATGATAAGTGTATTTCAATGTAGTTGTGTTTTATGGTGGCGCTATCTTATTTCAATATGGTATGGGATAATAGGACGTAGATACCAAAAAGAACCAAACAAAATTGAGCCGCCGAAAGTAACAAGAATGGCATACCAGTACTAAGTAAAAGGAAAACTGGAAATCCACACAGTATTCAAAATAAGTAAGTTATGATTCTCAAACAAGCAGAAGGTAAATGCAATTTCTATAAATCACTTTGATAATAATAAATGTATACACTCACTCTTATTTCCCTTCAAAGCCCTACATTGGGCTATATGTATGAATATACATAAGTATAGTAAATTAGAAATCATTCAAGGTAGATACAACATGATTGCAACCCAGTACTTATTATAGGTAAGTCTATATATAACTGCAATTTCCGTTCTGACCTTGATGTAGATGATGATTAGCACGTGAATCCCATAGTTATATAAGGAAAGAAGACCCTTCAGAGGAAAAAGCTGTCATCATGATCCACTTGTTGTGTGTTGTTGAATGATGATGGACTAGGACAGTTTCTGTTATTCAGAAGCTCCTCTATCATTTGCAGTGCCATTCTCTCCTCCTCATCAATCTCCGGCCTCACCAGTTCCTCACCTCGTGTAAATGCGGGTGAGGCTAGAGATTGATCGGACGAAGAAGAAGAAGGCAGAGAAAGGGGACCGCCATCGTTGTTGGTGGCGGCGGTTTTTCCCAGCTGAACCGTCATGACCCAATTTGAATCAGAACGCCTCCCGGCACGCTTCTGCCACACTCCGATGTGGGAGTTCTCCGTGTCGAGCCTCAAACATGTCATGGAAGGGGAAGGTGCCTTGCTGCATTTTCGAAGCTTCGCGTGCAGGATTTCTTCCAGATCTTTGGAAGTGGATGAGGGGGTTTCCTCACTGGTAACGCTCTTCGGATCACCTTCCGGAGTCTGCGTAATTGGGAAATTGGTTTTCGCATTTCGTCCACTCATCAAAATCGCAGCCTGATCATACGCTTTTGCAGCTTCCTCTGCTGTTTCAAATGTGCCTAGCCACACCCTTCTTTTCCTGTTTCACGTACAAGCTGGTAAATCAAACATTCACGATTGGAAAAGGAAAAAGACCAAACCTTTACAATAATTAGAATCAGGGTATGTCGTGTTGAGGTAATTTGAGAAATGTAGTAAGAAATGATGAAAGTGGAGAAGAAACATACAAAAGGGGGTGTCGAATTTCTGATACCCACGAACCCCAATGACGCTGTCTGACACCTCTGAATTTCTTTGAATGAACCATGATACTATGTTGTTGGGAATTACGGAAGATAAGAATAAGATAATGCTGTAACTTGCTAGTGGTTTAGGACTGATATACAGTGATGGGGAAGTACAGATGGAACAGAGCAGCAAGATATAGAGGGAGGAAATGAAGTCTCAGTGTCGGCGAAAGGTGTGATAGTACAAGTGTATTAAAGAAACTCACCTAAAACCGTTCATTCAAGCAGTTACTCTTCAATTAATGATTGTGCTTGACTTGGATGCATGGTCGCTGAAGCGAGAGAAAGAGAACCTTCTCTCTCTTGATTCCTTTGTTTTTGGTTTGTCTTTTATTCCTCTGGCTCATGGCAGAGTATGTGTATACATCAGTTAATTAGCGGGCCAAGCTTCACATCTAAGAAAAAAGGAAGTGAAGGTGGTGTTGAATTGCACTATACCTGCAATTATTAGGTGGAGGAGTCAGTACTCACACACTCACTCAAGAATCATCATCATGGTCTGTTAGATTGTTATGGAGGAGCGCATAATTCAAAATGGTTGATGAAGGTATTTAAGTGCAGTAATTGGTTTAAGTGTTGAAGAAATTAGCTAGAGTGAGAGAGAGAGAGAGAGGGAGAGAAGGTAAGGAAAATGTTATTTAAGTAGGGACGTGGATGGACTCAAAGCGTGAGTTAGAGAGTATTAGTTGTTGTAGCTAGATTTTGAAAGAGGGAACATGTTGTTGATATTATTGGGGGACATGGGTGGTGAACTTCATACTGGTGGTGCCACTGCCAGCTTCAAGCTAAGCAGGGCAAAAAATGAGGCCTGTATGGTATTCAGTATTCACCCATCAATAGGATCATTTTAGTGATACAATTTGACATCTCAAATGTGTGGTTATGTTAGTAAGCAACTAAGCATTGTGCATGACTACTTTATGAGAGGGTACATGGTGTAGTTAAGTAATTATTGTTTTTGGTTCCTAATTTTTTTTTTTTGAAATACACATGTTTGAGTCACTCGATGACCAAAATCTTAACAAATAGTAATTTTGAAGAACTAAGGGGGCGTTTGTTTAGGGGATTGGAAAAGGATACCCGAGAATATAAGAATGAGAATGCTATTCCGTGACATCTTTTAAAAATGTGATTGGTTTGCTAATTCAATTCCTGGGAATCTTCATCCATATTCCTGGGAATAATTATAACATGGGTTTAGATAAAAATACATATTCTCGGGAATATATATTGAAATTCTTAAAATACCCTTATGTTATTTAGTATTTAAATATTTTTCAATGTAATTATTAAAAGACAAGATAAAGGGATATAAGCTTGACACCTTGTTTTGGCCAAATTCTCATGTGAAAGGCACTACATGAACTTCTTTTTATTTTAGTGCAAAGAATTTCTTAACTTATCTAAAAACACATACATGAAGCTTGAGATACGATTTTTTTACTCCATATACTCAAACAAATCAAGTGACTAAAGCATCATGGCTCATGTGAGGAAAAACTATTCTTCGAGTACATGAAGCATCTTCAATCAAGCATCCCAATACAAATTGCTAAATCTAAATTTTCTTATGTTCTCCTTTTCTAAAAGGACAAAAAATCTTATTTCTATGATTTTTAAAACACATTTTTTCAATTTAAAGACTTCTTAAAATATGCAGTAGCTTTCGATCGCAGGCTGCATTACTTAATATTTATTGTGACCTTATACCTTGGCTCAACATCATCCAATCAATCAATAAGTTTGTTTTCCATGTCTGTAAAATTGCCCAAACGTGGGTAGTGGCATATATGAGATTTCACAAAAAAAATTGTCATTCCTGGTTTTCTGATTCAACTTTCCCACCCTTCTACCATGGGAATAAAAAATGCCTATGAATGAGAATATCACTTTCCCAGGAATGAAAGATGTCCAGGAGTACTTTTTTAAAAACTTCTACCAAACGCAGGTATGCTGGATGCCAGACCAATATTCCTGAGAATCATTTTCCAAACCCCAAAACAAACGCCCCCTAATGTTTTAATAATCGAAAGTTTGAAAACTGTAATTTCAGGTATTGAATATTGATTTTTGTCTATCTCAAGTACTCAAACCTATGTATTTCCAAAAAACTGAAGATTTATTTCTAAGAGTTTTTTTAGGAACTAAAATTAATAATTTTTAATTTTGTAGGAACCAAAAACATGGATTTTTCATGTAACAACGGTAAGACTAATAAGAGTGTTTGGTTTTCAGTTACTTTCATCCTATAAGATCATTTGCATCAATCAAAAGCATACAAAAGAACCAATGGAATTGTGAAGTTCGATTGGGTTGACATGTTTTCACTTTGTGGATAATTTACATGTATCATATAAAATAGAGTTTCTTTCAAATAAAAAAAAGTTAGTGTTCTCAATTTAGAGAGGGAGACAATCACTCTCATCACTCTCTCAATTAAACTAGTTTTAACATTCACTCTTCACTTATTACATTGTGAATTTCATATAGTATTATGAGAGTGAAATTGTCCTAAGACAAACATTAAATACTTTTTAAATTTAAAATTTTAATCTCTATTTTTGAAATTCAAAATTAAAATCCCTTACTATTTTTCTTCTAATTTTAATTTGATTTTTTGCATAAATTTAAATTAAAATCTTTATGATTTTAATTTATTTGAATATCAGTTATGGTCACATTATATAAATTTATTAAAGACATAATATGCAATTACAATTTAAAATTTAATAATTATCCTAAAATTGAATAATCGACAAAATTTCACTCTAATATTTATACATCAAAATTTATTTAGTGATTTAATTTAAAATTTAAAAATTATTATAATTTTACATTTTACTACCTCTATTCCTTATTAACTGTTAACAAAGACAAGAACACTCATATTAAAAAATACAATTAATTTAGTTAACTTTCATGAAATATCATTTATTTTCTTATTTTACCTTTTAATGTGGATTTTATCTCTTCTCATTTATTCTCCTCTCAAAAATACTATTTGAAAAAATATTAATCCATGCTCTCTTGAATTTTTAAGTCAAAGGATATATAGAATTTTTCTCTCTAAATAAATAGTTAACAATAAATGGGGTAGCAATAATTAAAAAATATTTTCTCCGTGCATGCTAAGAAGCTAATGTTTTACAAACACACTCTAAATCATAACCGTATCAAATCATAAATGGTTAAGATTAAAAGTTATAATGGTTATATGAGTACTTAAACACCTTATGTGACTTTTTAAAGTCAATAACTTACTTCCTCTCTTCCAAAACTTTTGTTGTTTTAGCTTTTCACATATTTTCCAATTTTTTTGTTGTTTTAGAAATCCAGGACTATTTATCACATTTTCTTCCACGTTTACCTTCATTTAATACTATGTATCTCACGCATCACGTCTTATTTTCACCTATCACAATTCTCACAAATTACTTAACCAATAACTATTATGCTCTCTCTTTAATATAACACAACTTTTTTTTCTCTTTAATATAACACAACTTTAATTAGATACGTTTCTGTCAAATTATTAGATTAATTAACAAACTCTTAAACTATGTGCATAACCTTAAACAACAAAAGTTTTGGAACGAAATGAGTAATGTTTTAAATCTTGTTCATTTTTAATTACATCGAACGATCATGATTTATTCATACTACTCTTATATAACAAATTATTTTCATATAATACATCTCATCTCATATATCTAAATACACTCTAACTAACCACTAAGCGTGTAGAAAATTGACCGAGGATGTTGTAGTAATTCCTCACTCCATTATCACTGCACTAAGCGGTAGGAGATTGACTCATGAGTTATTTCCACTCAAAAGAGTTAGAAATTGAACTCTCAACCACTTACTTAAATGACATAAGCGAACCACTACACCAGCCACTTTAGTGACAAATATAAAGTTGGACTAATTTTTTATATTTCTTTTATTTACATCACTTCATCTCATGTAACACATGTTCATTACTTTTATGAATGTTCCCGAATTATTTAAAAAAATAAAATTCGAATGCATTTTCCTTTTGTATATCCTTCAGCCCATCTCGGAATTCCATTTTGGGGGCACCAAGATATTTAACCAGTCCCTCCACCAGGTCCATGACCACATGGGTAGGGTTGTCTAATGCCCTTACATTCACTTCACACTAAACAGTGTGTTAAAAATTAAACCCCACCACACTCACAAGTCACAACCACCAAGAAAAAAATGTACTGTATGAGTACTGGACTGAGTTGTATGTGGCTTTACTTTAATTACTTACAACACATTGACTGTACCAAACCTTAAAGTACCAAGTTTCAGACTGGCCATAAAAAGAGTACCAAGTTTCAGATAATTATATACTCTTTTTTCATCTTTAACTGCAATAGTACATGTCCAGTATAATTACTTTTATCTAATTATTTTTATACAAATAAATATTTATTTAAAACATTTTTGCATAATATTCTTTGTATATTTTCAATTTTTATAATAGATTCAATATTAGATTCAAATTTTTTTCTACGAAATTAATCAGACACTTTTGAGCCCCTTATGCTTAGAGTAAGGTAAGTGTAAATCATTTAGAAATTCTGTTTAAAACCCCACAACTTTTTTTATTTTTCACTAGGAAAACATGAAAACATCATCTCCCCCTAAAATTTTATTTACTCAAAATAATCAAGTACTATACAAATAATACTTCAGAAGCACACAATTATCTTTACAATGTGATCAAGTAATTAATTTAATTTTATTGTTTCTGAAAACTTGTAAATTTTCAATTTTACTCACGTAGTTTTATTTTTAGTGGAATACTATAAGAACAAACCATCAGCAATATCATGCTATGAATAAATATTTAATTTATAGAAAAAAATCAACTACTTTAAACACTTGAAACATTATTATTGTATCTAAAAGTTAGTTAAATAATAGTGCTTATATAAATTTTAATATCGATTTAATTTAAA
Organism: Acmispon strigosus; assembly: GCA_030819835.1. Lineage (NCBI taxonomy): Eukaryota > Viridiplantae > Streptophyta > Magnoliopsida > Fabales > Fabaceae > Acmispon > Acmispon strigosus. Next base: position 13,488,986 of record JAUAMA010000002.1, on the reverse strand, counting down.
ATTTTAATTTTGAAATATAGAAAAAATTGATCTAATTGTCAGGAAAGTATTTTAATGGTCAATTGTAAATATCTTATCATATTTGATATTGATTTAAGAAATTTAAGTGTCAAACGAATAATAATTAAAAGTATCTAATAATTGAATAAATTATTAAAAATGATTTTAATATTGATTTTTTTACTATGAAAATCGCGTAACGAAAAAGTACACAATTTCATAAAAACAAAAGTACCAATGTTCCATACTCTTTAGAGAAAGAACTCAAATTAATTTAATATATATATATATATATATATATATATATATATATATATATATATATATGAGAGTTAAATTCAATCCTTTAGATTGCATTATTTTTAAAAATTATAAGTTTCAGATATTTATATTATTTTAACCTGGGTAGAGCAGTTCACTTATGTTGTAACAAAGAATACATTAATATTTTCTGATTGATTCCAAATATTTTTCCGATTAAATAATTTTTTTATATTTTACAAATAAAGATTTCACTATGCACACAATATTTACTAGTATTATTTATTTTAAATTGGCAGTTTTACATATTGTTCATCATGTCATTTTTCTTATAATTCGATCTTCATGTCTGAAAATAAATTTGCTTTGGTAAGTCGGGTTTTGTATTGAAAAAATTCTTGCGTGAAACGACTTTCTAATTAATTGGGAAGGAAACATGTACCTTAATAACTGTGAGTAAAAACATAGTCTCATGTTATATATGGGGCATTTCATAATCATATATTACCAACATATGCAAAGCAATTTAATGAAATTTATTACAATAAAAAAGTGAGATTGACACTTGAACAGATCATTAAATTTAGGGCACGGACTAACCTAACCTCCAAGATACATATTACTTGTATTGTATCTTTTAAAATTTTCACACCAAACTGGTCCATGCTATCTCCTCCAAATTTGCTACGTTCGCCATTGTATGCAAATCCGGAATAAGCCCTTAGTAGGGGTGGAAGTAACTTGGGTTCAACTAGACTTAGCATAAAAATTCAAGGTTTGAGTCTGACGTGTCACACTACTAGAAAAATAGAATTTTGTGGTGGACAATTGGGGGCGGTTCTACAGAAACCGCTGTGAAGTATTACTTTGAGGCGGTTTTGCGGCGGTTACGCCAACTGCTGCAGATTAATCACAAACAGAGGTGGCTCTTCATCCGTTGGAGGCGATTTCTAAGTTATTTAGCGGCGGTCAAACAAGCCCCAAAATGATAAATAAGATTTTAAAAATTAGAATGAGTCATCAAGTTTCATTTTCTTTATCACTGAAACCCTTGACCTCTGGTTCGTTTTCTCCGTCCAACCCAAAAATCTTCCATCCTCTCCCCGAGTCTTATTATCACTTGGCCATGGGTCGAAGGTTCTCGGTCATGGATCGAAGGTGGCATTCTCACTCAGTCATGGATTGAGGTAACCACCTCGTTCTCTTCTCCACTGCGATTTGGGTAGAGGGTACCACCGATTTGTGTTTTATTCACTAATTAGTTATCATTGGCTTTTTTCTAGGTTTGGTCTAGGCTTCTTGAAATCTTAGTATGGTCTAATAACATATTTAAAGGTTTGTTTCATATAAATAAAACTAAATTGATTAATAGACCTATGTATAAATAGGTCAACAAACTCATAGAATACTAAACTAAAATACACTAAAAAAACTATTTATAAATAGACCAGCATGTATGTTAATAAAAAGCGTAACAATAAACAAGGTTGTGCTAAACTTCTTAGGACTTGAAAGCTTATTTTTTATTTTTTTTAACTGGACTTGAAAGCTTATTTAAAATGATATCTCGTGGTGAGATATTTATATAGGTTATAAGAAATATGATTTTATATGAATCTGTAAAAATAAATTACAATCGTTAGATCTAATCATGGGTGGTCAATATTAAAATAAGAAGTCATGTGATTTTTTTAAAAAAAAGCCACATGACATTTTTAAGTGATCATGTGACTATAAACTGTTTAAATTTTTACTATTCATAATTAGATCTAATGGTCATGATTTATTATTATGTTTTCATATAAATACATCTTTCTCATAAGATTCAATATATATATATATATATATATATATATATATATATATATATATATTATAATATATATATATATAATTTAGCAATAATAAAATTATATTTATTTAAATATGCAAACGTATCTGAATTAAAATGCTTTTTGAATGGTCTGAACCTAGACTTTCTAAAGGAAAAAGAATTTTGTGAAATCTTTAGTCTGGTCTATTTATTAATTTGGCTTGATCTGACCTGAACTTGATATAGATTAGGTGGTAAACCCCTATTAGCAGTCTGACCTACTTCACTAACAACACTAATGTTTCATATTTTTGGCACAAGTTTGTGAAAGACAGTCTTTTTTTCCAGGGGGCTAACTTGAACGACGGACTATCTTTTTAGTCAATACAAAAGATATAAATTTAGGGTCTAATAATATGGACCCTAAAAAAGATGTTCAAATTTGCACCTTGTAGTTTGACCTGTAATAGATACGCTTTTTATCTTAAATATATTAAAAAATTTAATACAATACCAACATATTTTCAAAAGAAAAAAGCTAAAATTGGATTGTAGGGTAAGAGAAAACCGACATAGTAAATGAATGTCAAAACTCATGAAAACGAAGGAAGTATGTTTAGTCGAGTTGGAATAGCTCGCAGCGAGGGTCACGATAAAGGTGGTCTCACACCATCAAACGGACAAGGCTCGGAGAATCATTTCCGAGCAATATTCACTTTTTTTTTGTCAAGAAGTAACATTTTTTAACCACAAAACAAAACGATTTGGGTGGCTTCTACGGTGCATTTGCACCCTAAATAGTGCACCGTGCACCACTCTAAGTGACCTGCTATAATAAGTTTTTTTACCTGATTTTTAAAAAAGTTAAAAATAATAATAATTAGTCAATACTATTTTTGCCCCTTCTTTCACTAAAAAAAGTTTGAGAAAGGAAGAGAAATACATTAAAAGGGCTTTATGGTAATGAACAAATTGAAATTGTAATAAATTATAAAAATTAAATAACTTGTAGAACCAGTTTCCAGTTTCTCACCTGGACACTTGACGCGATCTCATTAGTCAGAGATGACAGTGCGTGGTACACTACTTAAATGGTATTTCACCCTAGAACACCCAAAAAGACATTCACTTTTTTTGTTTTTGGTAAATAAACACATTCACTTAGATTGTGAAAATAAACAAAATGGGCTTGTTAGGACTGGTCCTGAAATAAGTCCGGTCCCCGGCCCAAATTGATCCCCAATTCACAGGTCCAATTTCAAATTTCGACAAAATTAAAGGGTCTCATTTCAAATGGCGCCTACCTGCCATTCAACCGTTATCTCCCGCAACTACCATTCTTCTTCTGAGTAACTAACTGAGTTTCATATCCGAGTCACTATGGAGGAAGAGGATGAGCACTTCCTCTCTCCGCTTTCCAAATTCTGCTTCGTATCTTTCCAACTCGTTCGTTTCCTCTCTGTAAACTCGGCCTCAACTCACCCGCCATGCTCAAAGGCAAGTTCAAGCTTCCACCTACTGACAAGGCTCGGAGAATCTTCCCCGATCGGCTCGGCAGCTTAGTCGCCGGATTCGATGAAAACGGCAAGGAAATCGAAGCATCCGGCTTCGAACTCGATCCCGGTGAAGAGCTGGAGCCGATTCACCCCGGCGGGTTAGGGTTTCACAGAGGGAGCGACGACGGCGACGAACCTGTCGATTATGATGGTTGTGATGACGACGTGGACCGGAAAATCCGGCAGAGGACGAGTAAAGACGCTGCCACTCCGGTTTCGGTGCTGAAATCCATTTCGGTGGACGAGAAAAGATCGGATCTAGAATATGAGGTTGGAGGTGTGGTTTGGAGAAGGAAAATTGAAATGAAGTAGTGAATTATTTGTTTAACTGGTTAAGATTTTGTTTAATTTGTTCTGTTTTTTGGTTTTTCCTTTTGTTAATCTAGCTTTCGCGAAGGGAGATTAATCTAGAAAAGTTGCAAAGAATTGCTAGCACTGGAATTCCCGATGGAGGAGGTATGCGTGCAATGGCTTGGAAGGTTAGTCTTAGAATCTATGGATTTTCAAAATTTTGGTGATCACATTGCATATGAAGTTCAGGATCAGACACCTTCATGTTTAGAAATCTTATTCTTACCATAGTGAGGAATAGTGGAATACAATATTATCTTGTGTTAATGACTTAGGTTCCATAGTATAGTAATGAAGATTATTAGATTAGTAACTATGCAGATTTAAGTTCCATTTGCATAAGTATGAAATCCTTTGATTGTGGTTATGTTATGTCTGCACACAAGATGCTGATTGTGCTGTTATGATTTCCACAACCAGCTACTCTTGGGTTACTTACCTTCATCCCATGACCTATGGGAGAAGCAATTGAAAGAGAATAGACAAAAATACGCTAAGCTGAAAGAGGAGCTTTTCTTGAATCCGGTAATGTACTTCTAATTTGTGCACTTTTCACATATGCAGCTATATCTGCTGCGGTCTTTGTTGTAGCTCCTGCTTTTCAGTTTTCAGTTTCACTGATCTTATTGTTGAATATCAAACAGTCTGAACTTATCTGGAAGGAATATGAGCATTTAAGTTCCACTAAGCAGCATGAGGACAATGACGTCGATGGCCCCCTAAGGCGACATGAAATCTCTGAGGAAGATCACCCTTTGAGCCTTCGTAAGGCAAGTCTTTGGAGTCAATATTTTCAGGTAAGTGTCTCCTCCATTTCAAAGTTACTTTTGGTTCCTTTAGGATAATGGAATTGATACTTAACACTATCAGTTCATCTTCTAGCATACTGAGATAGTAGAACAGATAGATCGAGATTTGCAGCGGACACATCCTGATATGCCATTCTTTTCAGGGGAGACATCATTTAGTAAAAAAAATAGGGTAAAGGAACCCCCCAAATTTCTATTAGTTTTCTATAAATTTTGTTGTGAGTTTTAGTTTTAGATGAACTATTTATCAAACTCTTTCTCGTCAGTTTTGTTTTCAGTGCCTGGTAATAAATTTTAGGGTGTTCATATCAGTTTCTTTTTTTGACAATAGGAAGCGATGAAGGATATTCTTCTCCTTTTTGCCAAGTCAAATCCTGCAATTCGATATGTGCAAGGCATGAACGAGGTCTTGGCACCAATATACTATGTATTTAGCACTGACACTGACAAGCAAAATGCTGTAAGCACTTTCTTGGTAGAAACTGGTTACTATGTGATTAGTGCCATCTCCAATACTCTTGTTCTTTGGCTAAGGTTGATGATTAAAGGAGGGTTGAACCTGTGTTTTAAATTCCAAGTTTGAGTGTAACATATCATACCATATTGCTTATGTAGGAAGCCACTAATGATTCCTCTCTCTACCCCTTCTGTGCAGAAGCCTGAAAGTTATACTGGTAGACAATTTGGAATTTTAACTTCTGTTTTACACATGAATCAACACCAAACCAAACATGATTTGGTGTCTTTTATAATATATTGACTGATATCCATCACGCCGAACAACCATAAATTGTATAACTTTGCAGATCAGTTATTAGACTTGTCCTTTTAGATATTGTCATCCTTTCATATCATTCATCACATTTTGTTCCTCAGGATCGTTTGCATAAATATCAGCTGGCATAAATATAATTGTATCTATTTTTTGGATATAAATTTCATCCTTTATTATTTACTATGCTTTTTTTCTTTCTCTTAGGCCAATGCAGAAGCAGATAGTTTTTCTTGTTTTGTTCGAATCTTAGGTGACTCTGTGGATCATTTCTGTCAACAATTGGACAATAGTTCGAGTGGCATCCTTGCCACTCTATCTCGTCTGTCAGATCTGCTGAAAGTAAATGACGAGCAATTATGGCATCATCTTGAATTTATAGCAAAGGCATGTCCTTCACAAGTTTTTTAATTCAACAGCTTGTTCAATTCCTCTCTGTTAAAAATTGATTCCATGGAGTCTCATAACAGGTTAAACCACAATTCTATGCGTTCCGGTGGATTACGCTGTTACTCACGCAAGAGTTCAAATTTGAGACTATCTTGAGAATATGGGATACACTTCTGAGTAACCCTTTTGGTGTTCAGGTCTCTCTCTCTCAACTGAACGCTTCGGAAATCTCTTGGAATAATATTGATGCTCAATGTAAATATTCTTACTGTATATTTCATGTTGTGTGGCTGCTTATAATTGTTTTTGCAGGATATGCTTCTTCGGATCTGTTGCGCAATGCTACTTTGCGTGAAAAACAGACTTCTAAGCGGTGATTTTGTGGCTAATTTAAAGCTTTTACAACACTATCCTGATGATATCAACATAGAATACCTCCTTCAGGTAGCTCAGTACATTAGTCCTGACACGTCTTCTTATCGTTTATCCCCTTGATTTACTAGGCATTTAGATTGTTAGTAAAATTTCATTTTGAAGACTAAATATTCTACACCCTAGCACAAGACATGTCCACTAGACCACTGGAGATGTTAAGGATAGAGTTCATGAGCATCATGTTGCTTCCATACGACAGTGATGGCCCCAGCTTCATTTTCCTTTCATCATTATTTTCTTCTATGAGTTGAAGTGCTTCATGTTTAAGTAATGTGAAATTGCTCTTGTGTGCTTTGTTTTGTTTAGTAAAGAAATTAGAAGAGAGAAGATGAATAGAGAGAAAAATGTGAGAAAAAGTGTAGATTTGTTGGTTGTTAAGTATTATAGAAATAGAAGAGAAATAATAACGTGACTTCTTACTCCTTTTGTTTGGTTGAATAAAAATAGTAATAAATCATTATTTAAATCTAATATATAAGCCTATTATGTTTTTTTTTTTTTTTCTGTTGATGAGTTTCCATTAACATGATTGTCTGGAAGAAGAAGACGATTTTTCTAGAAGGTCTTCTTGAATAATGAAGGCCACAAAATTCCAAGGCTACGTGTTCTCTAATATGATATTTAATAGAACCATGATTGCATTTGCTCATTTTGGGTGGGGATAACATGGAGTTGCATATGATTTACTCATGCCTTCAAAATCCGCCAATTACAAACTTACAATTTACAAATTAGACTCAAACTCAATAGCTATTAGCCAACACCACTACGACTGTACTTGTGCAATCATGAATCATAAGGTCCACTTAAGTGTAAATTTTGAATTAACTTTATAATGACATGACCCATTTGATGCGTGTCTAAAGTATACTTCATCTTATAAATTTAAAATGTTTCTATTTCAAAAGCACTTTAGTTGCGCTTATAGCCAAATGAAGTTATGAACTACAGGTCAAAGCTCAATACACGAATTGCATACATTTCGATCTCTAAGTGTTCATAACCATAAGATTCCCACCACAATATTGGACTCTTGTTTTTAAGATCAATTTGAGCTAATCGCTGACAAGAAAAACGTAGCTATACTTTTGAAATCCTGAAACATCATCACTCTTATAATTGAGTGATAATGTTTTATAGTTTTGCAAGGAGTATCGAAATATTAAGGAATAGTTTAACTATGATTTATGAGAGCATACATTAACACAAGTATATGTGCAAGGGTAGATTGAAAAATTTCCACTCCCGGTTCATAACACTACGAACAAAAAGAAAAAAATAATAACAGGAGCTGCTTCGATGGGAAGAAGATACAAAAATGAGAGAAAAATACAAGTGAAAAATGTGATATACTAACATGATAATGTAATGAAGTTCAAATATTGTTGTTTATGGTACATTGCGTAAAAACAAAATAGGCAAACCACCCGAACTAAGACCTCACAAATGAAGTACCCACCGCATCGGTTAGAAGAAGCATACTTAAACTCTCTAAAAGAGTTGAAGTGACTCAAAATCAAATGAGCATCAAAGGTTCTCCTAACTGCTCCGTGCTTTACTAGAAAGTATGTACAAACATTATCTTCCCTCGTTATGAATCTCCACTCGCGAAGGTCCAACAATTTCTTAATATCCAAAATGAGTGAAGAAAAAAAAAACTTTTCATTCAACAAGCATACATAAATTAATTTTGAAATAATCGTCATTGTTTAATTTTTTTATTTTACAAAAAACAAACAAACCGTACAGGTAACGATAAGGTCCCAACTTCCAAATCAAGACGTCAGCTAAAATAATATAGCTACTGGCCATTAGCATGCCCTCCTATCACTTTTTCTTGTTACATTTGTTAAATAACTATTATTTCCAGTGGTCTTTTGCTTTTATTTCAATTTCTCTATTTTTTAAAACAAATCAACCTCCCAAATTTCATACAACCAATTATGCATCCGAGTTTAATTTTAATGCAATGTTGTAGAGAGTTTTAGTTGTCCATCTAATCACATTTATCTATTATTTATTTAAAATAAATTTAAATTTAATTATGACAGAGTAAATTGATGGATTCTGATTGGATGCATGTGCGAAACTTTTTACACTAGTGCATCAAACTTAAACTCTATCTAAAATTTATAAAAGCTACGTGAATGATTTTATGATATATTTCAAGACGTCTCTGACACAAGAGTCATATGGTTTTAAAGCATGAATAATAGACAGAACCAACTACCATATATTGAAATTCAACCTAACTTTTTTTTATTAGAATAATTTGGAACAGTAAAGATCAAACTCTAAACTAATTAATTATAGAGACTCTGATATCATGATACTAAATCAATTATTCCAAGAGTTTAAACCGTAAGGTAAACGTCGCACGAATAGTTTTATGTTACCTTCTAACACCAAATGTTTCAATTTTCAAATATTTATGTTAAATGATTTATAATATTCATTATAGGCTTGTAGCTACTCCTTAGTCTTCACCACTTTGTTGTTCTACTATAATATATTGATATAGTCTCCTCTGCTCTGTTCTGCACGGAGAAAAGAAAAAGAAAACTTCTCACTCACTCCTCACAAAGTCACAAATCTTCACCACATTCATTCATTACCATTTTTCCATCAAACAATTCAAACCAAAACCTCTCTTTCTCTTCTTCTTCTTGCTGAGACCATGTCTCCAATGATAAGCGAACACGGGGTGGTCTTCGCAACCGCCATGGCCGTCTCCGGCACGGTGATCCTCCTCGCTCTGCGTCTGCAGAGGTCTTTCCCACAAACCCAATTCCCCGTTCACGAAATCGCTCCTTCTGCACCCCCAGTTCTGCGATCTTGCATATCCTCTGGTGGGTACACGCAATTCTCTTGTCTTTATGTGAATCAATGACAAAAAGATTTGTTTTTTAACGCAATTGTGGGTTGTTGTTGAGCAGATGTGAAGAAGAGGGAGATGAAGAAGAAGAAGAAGAAGCGGGTGCACTTTGCAGAGGATGTGATGGACTCGTGTGGAGATGGGGAAGAGTTTCGGAGAAGGATGATGATTAGTCATCATCATTCTCTGAAGTCAAACTCAGAATCGAAGGTTCAGAAGAATTGTAATGGCGGAACAGAAAACAGAGGAATGCCTGCGAACAGGGTAGCTTTGTATAATGGAATTCTTAGGGACCGTGTTGCTCAGCGATTAGCCTACTCTTGTTGATTTTGATTTTTTTCACTTTTTTCTGTGAATATTCTGTGATTATGCTCTACTCTTTTCTTTTTTACCCTTTTACAAGTAGAGGGGAGGGCCCACCTGGTTGCAGTAATAGCTCTTTTTCAATGAATTGATTGGGTTGGATTGTCTTGTGAATTGTGAAGAGGATTTTGGATAATATTTTAGGATAATTTTCTTACTCTCTCTCTAGTCTAGTGTCTTCAGAACTCCAAGAGCAAAATCATGTCTTCCATTCTTTCTTCCCCTGTTTCTGTTTTGTACTCAATACAACAGCATCTAGTCAATCCATCCAATGTTCAAATTGTGGTTGTATTTTCACTATTTTGATCATGTTATGTGACATGTAAATACAAATATTATACTTCTTGAAGGAGAAGGCCAGCCAGAGTTGCTGTTTGGGTTTTTATAGTTCGAATTCTATAGGCAGAGCAAGTTATATATTTTTTTTCATTTTCTTTTCCTTTTGACTATTTTCGGTTTAGAATTATGGTAAACACAAACATGATTTCACTTGTCATAGGGTGCCAACAAAGAAGCTATAATTATTCGCTATAATCAATCTTGTTCGACTTATGTGTAGTGAAGTCGAGCCTTTGACCCCGACTTTCATAAAAAAAGTGTGTAGTAAAATTCAAAGATTTTCTTAAAAAAGATCGAACTTTTAATCTTAGAACTTGAAACGGTTATTTTTAGTTGAATTGAAATACACAAATTTCTTGCTTGGTGTTAAGTTTAATGAAGTGAAGGTAGAAAAAGAAAGTATGAATTGAGTTGGGTGAGAGTTTGGGCAGGTATGAGCGAACATAACATAGGTGGTGGCATTTGCAATAAATTTGTGTGTGTTTCCCTGTTTATCATCTCAGGTGCGGGTGGGCCAATTCACAACGTGTTGTGTGCTCTTTCTTGGGTCATATATTGATGTCTTCAGAATTGGCATGCGAACATGGTCATATGCAAAAAAAAGGGAGTTACCTTTCTAAACAAGCAACCTGTACATGAAGCCAACTGGATGGTTAAATAATGAAAGAATTGACATTGACCTAATCTCAAAACGTTACTCAATCAATATCATACACTCCTCATTTCATTTATGAAGTGCTAATCTTACCTCCACTAGTCTCCAAATTCGAAAAGGAAGTGAAAATGAAAAGAGCTACATTATGATATCTCTTTGTTTTGATGTCTGGAAAGCCATATTGAGGAGGACACTTGGCTAATGGGGGTTGGAGAAAAACAACAGCAGCAATTTCTTGAGAGGCTAAGCGAGCAACATGGGCAACTGAAAAAATTGTTGGTTATTAGATTGTATTTATTGTTGGACAGAATCTCTATATAAGCTTCTTTGTCCCATTCGACCATTCCTTCTAACTCTGCACTGCATATCTTCAAAGCAAAATTGGGACTAGCACCGTGTCCGTGTGGGGCTCTTACTTAACCTTCGTGTGTGTGTGTGTGTGAGTGCCCCGCATTTTCTCTCTCTTTTCTAGTACATCTTATTCCATATTATGGTAAATAGAAGGAATTTTTTTTAGTTGTTGTGACTGTTAGTGCCAACTGTAATCTAGATTTCACTTTAATTTTTTATGATATATTTAAACATGCACTAAAATATAGAAAAGTTTGGTTTGTGACTTGACACTAATCGCAGGAGAGAAATATGATATATAATAAGCGATGTGATATGAAAAGAAAAAAGGAAATTAAATGAGTTAGTAGCATTTCGTCCTCTAAATCTTAAAATTATTGAGTGTTGGTGGCGTGAAAGTAGTTGCATGTTGGAGAGTAGAAAAAGGTCGGTTACCCAACTAACACATGTTGAGTGTTTGACCAATAATCCGAACCAATGAGAGTTTGGAATGATACCACCATGTCCATGTCTACATCATCTCCCTCGTCACTCAGCATGCTTGGGTTATTATTGGACTGCCCATGTGATGTTCTCACAGTACTGCTTTCAACTTGAACCAATCAAACTTCACCCCAATGAAAAACAGACAAAACAAGATAAATTCTGAGGTACCTAGCTTCGAGTTGGAGTGCTGCCAACAAAAAAATACTGTTATTTTTATTAGTAGTGAGTTTCCATGTTAAACCAACAAATCTCATTTAAGTCTAGTTTCTAGATGTAAAGAATCAATTCTAACCCTCTAAAAGCCAATTCAACTCAATGGTTCATTAGTTACTAGTAAGATGAACTGTTTCTATTGACCTCAGCTAAATTTGAACTGGTTCAAAATTGTCAATCCAAATTAATGTTTAGTGGCGACAGAATTTGGGATAAACTTTTGCAAAGGACGAAATTAGGAATAAAAAGTACTATAAAAAAAGAATGGTATTGCAGCATGACAGCGTGGCCATCATTCATTTTGAATATAGAAGGTAACAAAAGCATGTGATTCGTGAATATAAAAAACTATTTTAGAATTGGATTGTGAATGTGAATATAAGGCAACAAAACCTTGGCTATTCAAAGCAACGAAAAGCTTTCTGTGTGCTTCATTAACATATTATTATTTCTTGCTTTGCTTGGGCCCTCTTCATTGGATAATGCTTATATGCAGGGGAGATCCCTGCAATTATGGAAGACTCTCAGCTTTGTTGTTTTATTTAATTTTATAAAACAGATAAGAAGAAAATAAAATTGCTCCTTATCCATGTTCCAGAAAAAAGAAAGGTTCATGATCATGGCCAACCCTGGAATCAGATGCTGGAAAAGAAGCACAATCCTTCAAGTTAATGGATATAGGTATTGATTGGCAAGATTTGCTTTGCTCCCACTTTTTGCTCTCTCATTGTGACATAGTCGTATATTTTTGACTAAGTTACTCTCAATCAAGATATAACTTTACTTGAATGGACACTCTCCTTATCATTTATCATTTCGAATAATACTTCATTGAGTTTATTCCAACTCTACCTTAACTCACACTTATTTTAAGAAATATAATAAGTGATATAATAGGTGATGTTATAAGGAAATACAGTGATAGTTAAAAAGGAAAGTGAGTACAAACAAAGTGGAAGAAAAAGTTGATGTGAATAAATCATCACTCAATTGAATCATTCTTCCCTACATAAAGTTAATAGATGGATGAGTGTCTTAATAAAAGTGGCAAACCAATTTTGAGTTCCAAAATCAATTTTTCACATATACATTATTTTTCATTTTTTTTCCAATGTATCTCGCAGCCGACAGTCATGAGTCTAATTTCTTAAGGCTTGGAGATCATGTTAAGTGGATAGGTTTCTCTCAATAAATGTTTTTCCATACTTACCGTCAAGTGATCGAACTCTAGAATAAATATTTAAAAAATTCAACTATCTATCAGTAGTCAAATACATTATTCTTGTGACGACAACTCAACCATGCACAAACTAAGTGTCTGTTTGGAAAATTCTTTTCCGATTAATTTTAAGACAAGAATCAATTTAATTGAAAAACTTGTGTGATGAGTAAGATTATGATTTTTAAAATTGATTCTGAAAAAAGAAAAAGAAAAGTTGATAAAAAAATGATATGAAAAGGAAATGCTTGTGTCTTGTGTGGTTGCCTCCAACTTTGGACAGCTCACTCATAAACAAACACACCATAAGGAAATACTCTTAAGTCTTAACAGTCTAACTTCAACTCCTTGTGGATATCATCACATGGATGTGGTTTCTATAATCCTAGGAACAAGGAAGCATATGTCGGTCTTTTCTAGGCTGCTATTATTGACAACTAGACAATTAAACAAGAATAAATTCCCTCCAAAATGAAGGTTTTTTAATGCAAAATGTGCAAGTGAACCTAAAAATATAGTAATATATGACTCATATCATTGGTGGTCATTCATAGTGACCATTTAACACTTGAGACTCTTAAAATGGCTGCAATCTTCTTCATGGTTTGTGATGTTAGGAGTTTGAGTGAGCACTGATCAAAGCTAATTATATGGGTGGAGCATGACACACATGCACATCCATTCAAAATACAACAACCACAAAGCAATTAGATGACATCTACAACTCTCACCGGTACATATTGGAATCACTTTCACTATGACTTCATCAACTTTATCTATTTGTTAATGTAGGAAAGGAAAAATGAAGTTTCTAAGAAAATGGCTTCTTTTCATGTGGACCATACTACATGCCTCTAGGCTTGGTAAAAAAAAAAGATAGAACCATTTTATAATCATAAACAAAGACTCACCAATAACTAATGATTTCCCTTCTTTATTACGTCATTCTTATCTATGATTAAGCTTGTATTATGTGGTAAACAATTTGATTTTCGCTTGATTATGAAAAGCTACTAAATTATATTATGTTAAAAGCGACCTCAAATGGCATCTCAGTTTGTTTGGTTTGTGACTGAAAGCGCCAAGCCCTTACTACTACTATATAAGGTAACTATAAATTTTATTTTACCATATTAGTGGTAAACAAGGGCGGCATGAGATAAGGTTTAAAAATAATTGGGAATGCTTCTATTTTAATGGCATTAGTTGTCATTATTTTTATGTGTGTAGTTTCTATCCAAACCCAATTAAATGGCAATATTTACACATGGTAGTACTAGTTGGCATTATTAGTGGCCATAATTCAGCAATGTGAACTACAAGGTGTCGTGTCCGTGTGGCGTGCTGGTTAACTCATCTTGTAGGATTCGATTCTTGTTCATGAAAATGAAATACATATTGTGATCATATTTATCGTTTAGTGCGAGCACCCACGATGAGTATTATCGATTGACGGTGATACCCTTGAAAAATAAAAGTTTAGCTACATGTTGTTCCAGAGTTTAATCACTCTCTAAAATTACCAAATGAGCCTTAATTAACTAATGAACAATAAAAAAAACGATAAGATGACGCACACACCTGCAATTCCGATGGGCTATGCAGAGAAGGTTTCATCAGGAAGTCCATTTTCTACATGGTTGTTAATTCTAAAACATTTCACCATAAAACATGCTAAGAGTCAATTTTAGAAAAAATTCTAAATATGTTCTTAATAAATAGTAAATACAAATGAAGTAATTTTTTAAATAATGTAAAAAATTGAAATTATAAATAATATCTTTAAAACAATTTACTTCTATGAGAATATTTCTGTTATGTTAGATGTTAAGGTGGAAACCTTTTTGCAAGAAATCTCACTTTCTTTGAGATGCCACGTGTAAAAAAACATATGAATGTTGAATGGGATGTGACTTCAAAAGCGTTTCAAGTGTAAAGACACATGACATGTTTCAAATAATGCATCTCATGTCTCATGTGAAATACTATAATGAAAACTCTCAAATAAAAAATGTAAAATCCTATGAAAAACTTTCATTTATTTTTGTAAAAGACTTTCACATAAAATACCCCTAGGGCGATAGATGGATAAGATGTAGGCCCATTTCAAAGAAACTAGCTCAAAAGCCCACTTGCCCTTGGACCAAAACAAAAGCCCATATTTCCTTGTTCCTCCAAGTCCTCGCTTCTCCTTCTCCATGTAAGGTCTTTAAGGAAGTTATTTTTAATGTCATCCCCATTGATTTTCATACTATCTTCATTAATGGTTCAATTATTAAATTACCCTTAAAAACAAATTTTATTACTTACCTGTTCTTTATACTCATCTTCACCATCTTATACCTTCCTTCATCATCACCATTCTTACCACTATCCCCTTCCTTTCCTTTCCTCATCACCATTCTCACAACCACCCCTTCCTTTCCTCATCATCATTCTCATCGTCATCCCTTTTCAATGTTCACAACCACCCATCACCTTTATTTTCTTCATAAACCCTAAACTTCCCTCATAACCATCCCCATCCAACCTCAAACCAACCTAACTCATCATCTTCTCCATCCCACCCATCACCTTTCTCATCTCACCCATCATCTTTGGGGGCTTTTGTTTGCACTTCCACACACAATTACGAGGTTCATTTCTCGATTTTCAAATAAAACTTGAAAAAATGCGATTTTATAAAGGTGGTCGCACTTATAAGTGCGATACCCTATTTTAATTAAACAAATTAAAATACTACTATCGCACCTATAAGTGCGATTTTGATGCAAAATCCACACTTATAGGTGCATACACATTGATTTAATTTAAAAAAAATTAAAATATTAATGTCGCACCTGTAAGTGCAATTTTGATGCAAAATTCACACTTATGGGTGCAATACACATCGATTTAACTAAAAAAATAATGTCACACCTATAAGTGCAATTTTGCTGTAAAATTTGCATTTACAAGTGCAATTTTTTAGCAGATCAGGAAACAACCAAAAATTGGACGTGCCGAACATCCACAATAACCACAAGCAAAATAAAACAAAAATTGGGGGCGAATAGAAGAAGGATTAAAAGGGATTGAATTACCTGAACTTGGATTGAGGAAAGAGAAGGATGTTGGATGACTATGGAGGGTGGGTCGCAGGTTGGATTTGAGGGAGGAGAAATGTATGCGTGTTGGGTTTGAGGGAGGAGAATGGGGGAATTGAAATGGAGAAGATAGGATAACATGCAAAAGAAATAAGGGATGATGCGTGGGGTTTTTGGTGAAAAATGATTTTTTTGTTTTTAGAGGTATTTTAGTGATTATGAAAATAAATGGATGGCTTGAAAATTAGTAGAGATAACATTAAAAATAACTCTGCTTTTTGATCGTGAAATTCATCTCCTTCACGTCTTTTTCATTTTCTAACTATATATGTACTTAATTCAATTGTTGCATAATATATATATATGTTCATAATCATGTGCTACATGAGGAATGCTATGCTTCTAAAAGTTTCTATGCCCTTGCAAGGTCTAGTGTAGTATGAAGAGCTCCATTTGGGGTTCATAAAAGTAATTGTTTATCGTGTTGCTGTTTTGGTTGTTGTTGATTGCTGTAGAGTATTTATATACATGATAGCTTGTTGG
The DNA here is from genome assembly GCA_030819835.1 of Acmispon strigosus. Lineage (NCBI taxonomy): Eukaryota > Viridiplantae > Streptophyta > Magnoliopsida > Fabales > Fabaceae > Acmispon > Acmispon strigosus. Next base: position 13,472,469 of record JAUAMA010000002.1, on the reverse strand, counting down.
TTTACTTGAGAATAAATCAGAAGTCATTAATTAAAAAAGAACAAGAGTATGGTTAATTACTTGATTCCAACAAAAAGTTAGATCTTCTTATGCGTTTTGCCCTACACAAATCCTTCTCCTCTTCTCTTTCCCTGTTTTCTACTTCTCTATATCCATCCACTTCTTCTCCCTTTTTAAGTTGTCTGATTTCTATTGCCTCCTTTTCTCCTTAATTTTTATTGATTTCTTTGATAGTTGTTCATCCTTGAGGACCAAAGAATGTGATCATTGATCTATGGTGTTTCACTCTTTTTTTTACCTCAATTTCCTCTCTTTTTTTAGTAGCGTGAACATTTTTTCTGTCCTCACACTCTCTGAAATCTGAATTGAGGTTCAAAGTTATTTTATTTTTTTTTGATAAATCCACACCAAAGAAATTAGATTCTTGGACTCCTTGTTCTATTTACCCGCGCGCGTAATACATCATTTGATGACCTTAGAGAATAGAAAACAAAAGTATATGTATATGTTACCAAATAATACTATAAGCCACCATATTGACCTAATTAGAGAGGTCATACGCCATTACGAGCCTCTCCCACTAAGGGGGCGTTTGTTAGGTGGGTATAAAAAAATATACCCGGGAATGAGAGTGTGGGAATGAAGATTCCCTTGTTTGGTAAGAGGTTAGAAAAATATATGCCCGGACATCCCACATTCCCGGGAAAGTGATTTACACACATTCACCCACCTCAACATTCCCATCTTCAGAGGTGGGTATCAAAGATGTCCGGGAATGTTCTAAACTGGGTAGCAATTTTTTTTAGGGAAAAAACTATTTTACCCTTTTATTCACCCACGATTTCCGTTTATTTTTCTCTTTTTTAAAGGCATTTTAATAATTTCATTATTTATTCCTGGGAATTGTTCCCAGTAATGTTGGAAAAGATTCTTAGTAATCAAATTTGTTAACCAAACACATTTTTTAAAGATGCCCGGGAATAACATTCCCATCTTAATATTCCCGGGAATAAGATTCCTGAGTATATTTTTTCATACCGTCTAACAAACGCCCCTAAGCAACCGTGAACCTGAAATCCCTTTGTTCTTCTATTTATACAAATCTTCATTTTTAATTTTGTGACCTCATTGTCTGATTTGATATGGTTTTATTATTTGATATTCTGACTGTAATCTGATTCTTTATTTATAGATATCTCTTCCCCTTTTAGGTGAAATTTGAATGGATTATTACAAAATAATTAAGAGGTGTCTAATTGTTATAACACAACCTTTTTTGTTTTTCCCTTTTTAGAATTATTTTATTTTTCATTTAATTTTCAGATTAATTTTTTCTTTCAATTTTTGAATTTATCATATTTAAATTTAATTATTAAATTTATTTCAAGATTGCTTTCCTTCAAAAAAAGTTATTGCAAGATTGAAAAAATTTCGATGCTTAATAATATTAAATTGATCTAAATTTTTTACTGGTGTAATAATATATTATTAAATTCTATTTTTAGTATATATTTATATATATTTTTGGAGTTATAATTATTTATTAATGCCTTTATTTAAATTTTTTTCATAATAATTTACATATTTAATTATATAAAATATCACTAGATAAAATTCTGATTTGGAAACTTACCCTATTATAATATTTTTTAATTAATTTTTTCTCACAGATTCAAAAAATAAAATATTTTGTTGGCCAATTTAATAATAGAATATAATATGTATTTGATTTTATTTATAAGAAAGTTATAAATAATAGTTAATACATACGGCCTAATAAGTAAAAATAAGATTTTGACTTATTTTATTTAAAAAGTAGGTTTGAATTACCTTAGGTCAAACGTTTAGATGCTAGGCGTATTTCTATTCTGTCCCAATGCTATGAATTATAAATAGCACATAAAAATGAACTAAGAATCCAATTCAAAAGCAGATTGATAAACTAAAAAAAATAATTTCTAATGGCAGCTCGCACCTTAGACTCATTTCATTTTCTTGTCTTCCTAGTGTTGGTTAGCACGGGTAAGTCTCTTATTTAATGATATGATGTGAGTTAAAATATAAGTAAAGATGATATGTGTCATGGTCCCTAATAATCTCTTTTTTTTTTAATCATTGGGATTGTACAGTGCACTTGACAATGGGGGAAGGTAATTTATGCTCAGAAGTTTTTGCCATTGATAGTGGTGATCAAACTTGTCATAATGAATGCAGTATCCGACATAAAAACCGATCATCTGGGTTTTATGCTAATGGCTTATGCACCTGTTTTTACGAATGTCCGCCTGCACGCCCGGGCTCTCCAAGATTATGCAAAGCTGTACATGGAAAATGCAATGCTGCTGTTGAATGCAATTCAAGTTGTGCAATGTTCAGACCAAATATTGCTAATGATTGTATCAATAACGTATGTGTCTGCGGATATTATTGCTAGTTGTTTTTTGTTTACTTTCTCAATAGTTGTGTAAACAATAAGTCAAATTGAAATAAATAAAAATAAGAAATATCTTTTTAATCCTATTTCATGCCCTCGGATATCTTGATGCATGTACTTTCAAAAAAAAAATCTTGGTATATGTTTAATTTCTCCTAGAATAAGACTCCAGTTTTGCTCCAAGATCTCTATAAAACTCCTTACAATGCTTGGCTCGTGCCTCACTCATATCTTTCCTTGCTTCATTTCTAGCTTTCTGATACTCACATAGGTCGATGTAGGCCCATTTATAGTGTGTGAAAGAAATCGTAGCTCAAAGGCTCACTTCTCGACAAACAAAATAACTTTCGACAAACATCCAATGAGGGGTTTAGGGTTTAGTCTACTTAGATAGTCGTCAACATCCAATGTACCTAGTGTTAATAGTTTGAAGCTCACCCAGTATATAATGGGGGCAAAGGTAACATGTTATTCATTCACTTTAAATCCCATACAATATCAGTTTCTCATGTTCTTGGTCAACTGAATACTCTGAGTCGTTTTAGGAACATTGGCGCCCACCGTGGGGCCACGGTAAAACTTTTCCCTAGCCCTTGGATATTTACTTCAGCCATGAACTTACGATCTGGGACCAACGGTAGCAATTAGCCACTGTCAGCGATAGAGGAATCCTTGAGAGCCATGATGGGACAAATTCAACAACTGAGTCAGACCATGCAATGCCAATTGGTTGGCATGGACGAGCTACGATGCCAAAATCTGGAGATGCAGACAAGGATCACTGGTTTTGAGGAGCTATGATGTCGGAATCAAGAGATGGAGACAAACTAGCAGTTGGGGACGAGCTGAGGTGTTAGAATCAACAACTGCAAACCCAAATGGAAGCCCTATCCAGGGAACGACGGCAGGATGACATTCGGGAGAATTTTTTGTGGAGTTCCAACCTTTCTCCGAGGATCTATCCATAGTTGTTATCCCGGATAACCTCAAAACCTTAGTTCTCGGTTCATATGATGGTACCATCGATCTGGAGAGCATCTAGTCGTGTACAACACCAAGGTGTTGATTAACGGGGCTATTGAGCAGTTGAAATGTTAAATGTTCCTGGGAACCCTGAAGAAGGCGGCCTTGACCTGGTTCACCATCCTTCCGCCACAGTTAATCGTAACTTTCATAGATTTCTCTCAGCGATTTTTAGGGCAATTCTCAACTGAACAAACTCACCAGATAACGTCAGCAAGCCTCTTCAAAATGCACCAAGTAGAAGGTGAGAGACTCAAAGAATACCTGTTTAGGTTTACTAACCTTGCTATGCAGGCAATAATTCAGAACCTTAGGTTGTGCGCCGAAGAAGTTGAAAACGAATTGAAGACGAGAGATTTCAACAACTAGCTATCCGTCCAACATGTAGAGTCATTAGATGAGATCCATTGGAGGGACGCTTCTTTTGCCATCAAAGAGGAGAGAAACAATTTGAAAACAACTTGAGATGAGGAGGGGGCAAACCATACGACAACACCGCAAAGGAAAGTAGATCGTCCATGAAGAACGAATGAGGCGATACCCGCTCCCATGAGGAACCAAGGCTAGCCCACTAAACAACATGCAAACAACGTCTGAATCAATGTGTGGATGAGGAAGTGGGATGGTGACTTCACATTGTTGTACACTCCACGAGGTAGATTTTTCAAAGTGGCCATGAAGTCAAAACCTCATTTGTTTAGGGTTACCCGACCGCCCATGGACCTCGGGCAAGCAGATAAGTCTACGTGGTGTGATTTTCATAGTACCACAAGCCACACAATCGACAAGTGTTAGACGCTTAGACTTGCCAAATCGAGCATCTGGTTCAGGATGGACAACTTAGGAGGTTCGTTTACAAAGGACGCAACCGGAGCAGGAGCCCGAGTCAATAAGAGCGATTGAAAGCCGATGACACTGCCAAAGAGTCCATGAAAGATACTGCGACAAACAAGGTGCCAAGCCCTAAAAGGCATCTGTGTTGCATTTCCGGAGGCTTTACAGGGGGTGGTGTGACTACCTCAGCCAGGAAAAGGTATGCCCGGTCATCCAAACAAGTTGAATTTGCCAATTCCTTGTTGTTTAGGACCCTCCACTTGAGCCGACCTCAAATCACTTTTGGTGACGAGGATTACGAGGGCATCTATCCCCATGAGGATGACCCCATGTAGTGGTGCTTCAAAATATTGCCGATTACGATGTCGAGAGGGTGCTGGTCGACCAAGGGAGCTTTGCGGATGTACTATGTGGGGACACCTTCAAAAGACTAGGCTTGAAAGCTGAGCAACTTAAATTGTTCAAAGGATCTCTAGCAACTTTTCAAATGAGGAAGTACACATCCAGGGCTACCTCGAGTTATTGGTCATAATTGGAGAAGACCAACTCACTTTGATATTATCGGGGCCACCTACCAACATCTGATGGACAAGGTTTTAATTGCCCAAATAGGACGAAATATAGAGATTTATGTGGACGACATGGTCGTCAAGTCCACCTCAGAGGAAACTCATTTGGATGATCTTCATGAGATATTTGGTGAAATTTAGGGCATAGGCATGAAGCTAAACCTAGAAAAGTGTGCTTTCGGCGTTCAGAGCCACAAATTCCTAGGGTTCATGCTTACAAATAACGAAATCGAAGCAAAGCAGGATACATTCCAGACCATAATTGATATGTGGAGCCCAACATTGGTCAAAGAGGTCCAACAGCTGATCCGACGAGTGGCAGCTCTCTCTAGGTTCATGTCTGGGTCGGCTGACAAAGTCAGACCTTTCTCTGGATGCTTAAGAAAAGTGGAGCGATTTGAATGGACACCCGAATGTGAGGTCATTTTTCAGAAGTTGAAGAAGTTCTTAGCTGCACCATCTATAACTCAATGAGATATCAAATCAAATCCAATATCAAATAACTTAATAGATTAAAAATTCTCAAACATTGAAATTTAAAAAATGCAATATAAGAAATATATGATTTTTCTAAACTGGGAAGAGTATAATTTTTTTTTAGTATAATTGATTTAATTTGGAAAAGTTTTTATTTTTAGTAGGTAGGAGAATGATTTCTTTTTAAGCTATTGTACGAGGGAGCAACATTTCATATGACTTTCCTTATTATTATATTTGTTTTATATTATAGTATTAGATTAGATTAAATATAAAATTTCATTGAGCTAAATAATAATCTCTATCAAAAAATTAACATAGGAAGAACAATATATATTTCATTATAGAAACGAGTAACTAACGAAAACATTTTACTCCTTCCGTCCCAAATTACAAGACCCTTTAGAGATAAACTTGGTGTCCCAAATTATAAGACCCCTTCTAGATTTCCAGAAAAAAAAAAAAGCTTTTCCTTTTTTACTCCTTGCATTCATTATATTTTAAATTCCAAAACTTTAATTATCACCTCTACTAATTACTTCTTTCATATTCTCAACCAACTTTTGGTATATCCAATACTTATATTAACAATTTCCAAATTTTTTTAAATAGGGACATATTTAGAAGATTTGTATAAAAAGTAACAAAACCATCATATTAATTAGCTTATTACATATTTTCTTAATAGACGTGATTTTCTGAAAAGAACCCTATGATTTAGGACGGAGGAAGTACTATTTAGAAAGAAATAAAATAAGAAAAAAAAAACAATGAACCCTGAGCGAAGAATAAAGATAGAATAGTTTGGGCTTCGGCCTTGTTTGTTTGGCCCTTTTTCATTATATAGGATGGACGGTGAGGTGAGTATATAGTAAAAAAGATCGGAAAAGTAAGAGAGTGGAGCGAGCGAGCGGTGGTCGACGGCAGCAACAACGATCTGATCAGGTTGGAGTGACGGCGGACGCGGCAAGGGTTCACGACTGAGATCTGGTAATACATCTGAGTGTACCGGTGCTTCATAGTTGATTTGGGATTTTTATTGATTTAGGTTTCTGGTTACCCCCGCTTAGCATAATTTACATTGAAAAATGAAAATGAACTTTGTATAGGACAAAGTGGCTACTTGATTTTCTAGCTGTGTACTTAATATATGTTCATAACCATATGGAATGCTACGAAAAGCTCCATTAATTGTTTATCATGTTGCTGTTTTACTCATTCAGAAGTCAGTGATGAAGGTGCGGTCATCTGTGAAGAAGATGTGTGAATTTTGTAGGACGGTTAAACGTCGAGGACGGGTCTATGTGTTGTGCACATCCAATCCTAAGCACAAACAAAGACAAGGCATGTCAACATTTGCACCATCCCATCATGTGTATGTCTTCTCTTTTACTTCTTTTCTGGTTTTGAACTGCAGTGTAGCATGTTTAAAATTTAAATTCAAACCAAGTAACCAACACTGAGTATTGTTCTTTTTAACTAGTTTCTTGAGATTGTTGATTAATCTTGATAGGCTAGGATGTTATCTTGTGAATTCCATTAATGTGACTGCTCAAGTTTAAAATCAATTCAGGCCCTTGGAGATAAGCTCTGCCAAGCAAGAAATTAGGCCAACTCATACTTTGCGATCAGGTCCGGCCTCTATTATCCCACAGAGGCACAGCTTGTCTATGTTGTATGGATGGAGGGTGGGCCTGGCCTCTATTTTCTCCAAGAAGTAGTAGGAAGGGTGATTAACAAGTTGACAGTCAACGGTACTGGATTAAAGCCTCTATCTCCCTCTCTTCTTTCTTTGTATTGCTTTATGAAGTTATCTCCTTCAACTTATATTTTTCTGCGCCATTTTTGCTGTACCTCATGGATTTTGTTTCTCTGCTAAGAAGATGGTCAACAGAATATACTCTTGTAGCATGTTTGGGTGTTCAATGAATTAGTGGAACACAATTAATACGCCTTATCACTTGATCCAAAAACAAGTTTTGTAACGTTTTGTGACCTATATATCCTGCATTCTTTGTTACTAGATATATATGGATTGTGGAGTTTCAAAAGGCAGAAACAAGCTAGCATTGTTTGATCAGCCTGTGATCTTATGTGGCTAATATTTTGCAATCCCAGTAAGATGGCTCTTATTCTCCCTGACGTATTTTTTTAATAAAAAGTCTACTCTGATTTTTTTGTACACAAGAAGTTCGAAACTTGTTCTTTTTTTGTACAAGTAGTCTTTTTCCATTTATGTACCCTCTTTTACTAGGGTTAAAACTTATAGCCAAGGAGGTGAGGACTGAGGATCAATCTTTTTGATTTATCAAATAGTGTTTTGTGTTGTCTACTAAGTAGTTGAATGCTGCTCATCTTTTGTCCTAGCATTCCTTGTTTTTCCTGGATGAGGTTTGGTTTGGTTTGGCTCCTCCTTGTATTCAAGCTTGTGTGCTTTCGGACTTAGTTCCGCCTTTAGTTGAATGAATTATAAATTTCCGGTAAAAAAATGTTAGTATTTAATGGTAGAATTCTCTTTGCAAGAGGAATCCTTAAGGATTATTTATGAATTTTACCAAGGTGAAGGTGCCATTTCAAGGAGAAATTTTAAATTACTCAGGTTACTTTCTCAAGAGATGACATTTGATTTTGTTTCCTCTATGCCTAATGGGTTCACTGGGCCTATTATGCGTATATGGCAATGGTTTATAATTTTACTAGAACGAAAATTTTACTGCCATCGTGCAAAAGAGATTTTCATTTGAAGGGAGAACACATTTGATTTTGCTTGTGATTGATTTTTATTAGGTATAAGTTCAGTTACGGAAACGAAATTATGATTGTTGGTGAAATCCAGTCAAATTTTTAATTGTTGACTGGTGTGTTAATTAGTATTTTTGGATTGGGTACATTACTTTGTTGGTCAAATTCTGTGTGTCTAACAAAGTGAATTAGCGTAGTGGTTCAACACTTCGTCCCTTAAAAGTGGTTGGGGGTTCGAATTTCAACTCTTTGTGCGCTTATCTTGAGGTGAAAGATTAGTTTCACAACGACCGGCCGTGGATATCTTGGTCAAGAAAAAGTCTGTGTGTCGAATATTTCTATTTAGTAGGCCATAACATTAAGAGTTTGCTAGAGATGATTTATTCGCTTTTATTATGTGGATTGCATTTAATCGGTTACCAATTAAGCTCTGAATAATAGAAATGTTGAAACCAATATTACTTCATTGTAACCTTCACAATTGCTCTTGTTCTTGTGGATTATTTCTGAAGTTAGTTGTTGCAATTGAAGACAGGTTGGTGCTTCATGCAGGCAACTTAAGAAACATGGTATGCATATTTTAATAAGGAAACCCAAGCTAAAAAGGTAGTAAAGAACAACAAGAGAAGAAACTGCACACTAAAAGAGCTTTGCAATAGAGATAAGCAAACATAAACATAAGAAGTCTCGCTTAGCTTGTGGGATACATAAAAGGGATGCATCTCACTTTGTCTCCTTTCAACCCTTATTATTTGGGCTCCTCTGATTTTAGTTATGCAGAAAATTTGGCATCTGAACATGTTTTAAAAAAGGGTCACAAATGCTCTTCATGCTTTTTGAAAAGAAAAATTAAACAAGAAGAGCATTTTTATAATTTCTTTTAATTATTAATTTTTTGGGGATACAATATTTTTCAGCACATCGGAAATCATTTAAATTCTTCTTTCAGGAATTGATCATTGGACCTTTCCCTCTTCAATCCATATGTTATCACTTAACTATCTTTCATGAACTTTTGGGGATACAATTAAAGCAACAACTATATGTTTTTAATTCATCGAAAAAAAACTATTTTTTTTTAAAAAAGCAGCAAGGAAAAAAGCCTTTGCGAATGAATGTCCTGAAAGTGTTTCAGTTGAATCACTTTTTAAAAGGGCATGCGACAAAATTGGTAAAGAGGAAAGAAACGAGCATTTGAAGAGCAACATCATAGATGGACCTGAAAAATGATAAAAAATAGGTTTTTTTTTTATAAACAATAACATTCATGAATTCTTATAAAAAAAATTCAACCATTAAATTATTACATTAAATTAATTGAGGTGCCAGTTGGCAATTTCATGGTGTTGGTATAGGTTAGATTAAATAAAGAGAACATTAATTATTGGTCGTCCTACATTGCATGCCTTTTTAATATTCCGTTTGGTCCAAAACGCTAAGCGTATGAACGTAAACGACGATAGCGTATTACATATAATCACGTAGATATGAAGGGTTAAATGCGTTTTTAGTCCTCTAAAATAGTGGGTTATTAATTTTGGTCCCTTTTAAATAAAAAGAAAAAACAAAGAGAGCGTAGGGAAATGAAATTATGGATGTTAAACGACAGTGGTAGGAGACAGTGACAGTAGTGCAAGAAACACGATAAAAGCCCAGCCAAGCCAAGCAAAGCACCTCGGTCGCTGTGAAACTTCTTCCCCTTGTTCTTGTTCTTGTTCTTGTGGTCTACTTTCTTTCTTCATCTTCTTCTCCTTTGGTTTTGCTCTTTGCAGCAGCTTCTTCTTCTTCTTCTTCTTCTTCTTCTTCTTCTTCTTCTTGTCGTGTCGGTGGGGGAAGGAAACCTCTATGTTGTTGTGGGGTTGTTGTTGATTTTGGTGGAGATGGTGATGATTACTACTTGGATCACTGACCTCTTCGCTTGCATGGGGTGAGTGAGTCCTTTCCCAACATAGCTCTTTCAATTTTAGGTTTATTGCTATTTCCTTTCAATTTGCTTGCTTTAATTGAATTTGAATTCAATGCATGACTTTCCATTTCTGGCAAATTGATGTTGAATAAGGCCAGCATTTGGGTAAAATAACTAAATACTGGTCTGGTATCAATTAGGGACTGTTTTCATCTTTTAATTGTGGACTTGTATTATATGAGAATGGGGTTTTAGGATTGTGATTTCAGATTAAAGTAGTCATCTTGAGAAGTCCAGATAGATGTTTTCTGGTTTCTACTCAATGAAATGCAATTTGACTTAATAAATTGATGTATACTGTGAGGAGTTTGCTTGTGGTTAATAAATCATATGCTTTGTCTATTGAAAAAATAATTCCTGAGTGATTTAAAGTTATGTTATTTCTCAATGAATGTTTGTATTTACGTTTTAGTTGTCCAGTTGTTCAATAGCACATTCACTCCAATGACTCAAGAGATATGGATTGGCCAAAAGAACTTTGAAACTGTCTTGGGATGTGCGCTGACAAAAAACAAACAGACTAAAAAAGTTGTTAATGTGGGAGCTTCAATGAGTAGTGAATGTAACTGTTGAATAATAAGTTAACAACTTAGACAGAAGAGTGAAGTTTTACCTCTAGCACTGCTTAGCTGTGTATCGAATCCTAGCGTTTTAGTATTTGGCTATTTGCTATTTCAGACTCCCAGAGAGCTGTAAGCAGAAATCTTGTCTTCCACTTAATTTATTTTATTTAATGGAATAGCTCTAAGTACCAATCTAGGTTAAGGTTTATTTAATCACAATTGCTTAAAACAGAGTGCCTTGGTGAATAAATAGGAGCAGGGTTTGAATTAGAGGCCGTTTAGATGCGGATCAAAGAACGCTTATTGGAGCTTATTTAGTGCTGTTTTTAGTAGAGAAGCTCCAATAAGTGCTCTTTGGTCTGTATCCAAACGGGCTCTTTGTTATGCAGTTGGATGTATGTTTAATTAGACAGTCAGAATCTATCAAGGGGATAGGTAACTAGGTAAGTTAGATAATAGGTAGAGGGGTTTAAAGAGCAGGAGCAAGAGAGAACAGAGGGATTCAGGACAATAAATGAGAGAGCTGAGCAACAACTCTGCTGTGACTTGTAAGGTGAAACCCCTGGAGGAAAATAATTTCTCCTATTCTCAGTATTCAATATAATTTGTTCACTTCTTTTGATTGTTTCTGTCCATTTCCCGTTTCTCTTCCCTAGGTTCCGCACATTTCATATGCACATAATCATTTCGTAAATGGTCTTTTTTATTGAAGCTTCTTAAAGAGAGTTAATTTCTGTGTCGTACTTAATTAATCACTAGTTGTCTTGATATAGCATAGTAAAGAGCTAACCTCAGCATACTGTTAAAGTTGGAAAAAATGAAACATTCTGGGGTTATATAGACCATCAATATGTTTCAACATTCAACTATTGTGGATAGAGCAAACAAAGGCTGTGGTCCTGTCCATGTGTTACTGTTGTTAAACGACCAACAGTGTTGATTTTGTAACAAATTTTCCTGGATTTAGAGGATTTGACTGTTATGTGAACTCTATAGAAACACCTTTTTAGTTTAAGAAAAAAATTGAGGTTCCAAACAAAGTAGATAATTATTTTAAATAGCAATAAAAGAAGAAGATTTGCTATCAAACAGGAACAAGAAAGTGGTGCTTGTACTAGGAAACAAAAAAAAAAGGAATTAAAGAGAGAATGAAAGATCATTCTTTCTAATAATGTTTTTTGTAGTAGTGCTTTTTAAGTAAACAATTTTGGAAAAGAAAAATAAGAGGGAAACATGCACTTTATACCTTGGTCTATATTTTGCTGTTATTTAACTTGTTTTATAACAGAGCAGTGGTTGTTTTGGATGCTGTATGAAACCAACACCAATTATTGCTGTGGATGAACCAGCAAAGGGACTAAGAATTCAGGGTCAGTCAGTGAGAAAACCAACCATATCAGATGGGTTCTGGAGTTCAAGCACTTGTGATTTGGATAACAGCACCATTCAATCTCAAAAAAGTCTCTCATCAGTCAGTACATTGAATAACATTCTCTATCATAGCAATGGAACTTCATCTGCTGGCACCACTGCTGAATTTGTAAATGAAGGCATGTTTTTCGTTGGTTTTTGTTTTTCTTCCTTCAATTGATATCAGAATGCACAGATCTATTTTTCAGCATAGGATATGAGGTTATTTTTTTGGTAATATAATGAAGCAGGGGAGTTGGCAAGTGGGGGGTCAAACCCCCATCCCGTCAGGCCGAGTCATGTGATCAAGGTTTGATCCACGAAGGTGTTGCAGCATCACATATGATATATTTTGCTTGGTTTGTTTTTCTTCATTATCACGAATTATACACACAACATAGTGCAAACTTCAAACTACATTTTAGTTTAGTTTACTTTTACTTTGTATATTATTTATAAGATTTAGTTTCCTTGCTTTAAAGGGGAAATGATGGTTAATTTCTATCCCACATACATGCTGTTCATTGCAGGTCTTCTTCTCTGGAATGAGAGCAGACTTCAGTGGGTTGGAAGTGGCAGATCTATGAAGCAAAGCCAACCAAAACGAGAACGCAAACTAAAGTATGCCAACTGCTTTACATTTGGACCAATTCATTGAATAATCTTTAACCAACTGTTTATGCAAATAGGGGGATGATCTTAGAAAGTTGAATTCTCTTATTTTTCTTTGCCCCGGGGGTGGGGGTGTTATGAGTTGAAGACTGGAAGAAGTAATTAACAACCATCTAAAGCTTTTCATGGCCTGCCTCTTTATTAACCTCATTGTACAACCATATCTAACTACATTCTGATTCACCACTAAACTATACACGTAATATGTTCCTTTCGCTTATATTTTCGATGTTCTTTCTTTTCTTTTCTTTTTTCACTTGTTTTTTATTCTATTTTTCCTTTCTTCGGTTCTTGTCTTTGTAATTTCACAATGGCTAAAGCACAAGTTCTATTTTTTAGCTCATGAAGCACATACTTATCTAAATCAAAATATTGTATTGATGTCTATTTTGTTTGTGGCTTTATACAGGCTCGAGTCTCCACCACTTGTCTCTTTACCTTTGTCATTCTCAGTTTCTATCTTGTGGATGACTTATTAATCATTGTGTTTGTTGTAGTTGGAATGCATCTTATGAAAGTTTGGTTGGGACCAGACAACCTTTCCCCAAGTCTGTACCTTTATCCGTAAGTGTCCTGTGTATATTTGTATTTCATTGCTGGGGTTTTGAGGTGAGAATGCAAAGCTAATAATTGACAATTTGATTTTCAATAAATAGGAAATGGTTGAATTCCTGGTTGATGTTTGGGAGCGTGAAGGGATGTATGGTTGAGAGTTGAGAGGCTAAAATGCTGAAGCTGTATTGTAAGCTTGTTTGTTTCAATGCTGTATTTAACTCGTTAAAGGCTTTAATTTGTATAGTTGTGCAGAGAAGATTTAAAGATCAAACACAAGTTTGTTCTCCCATTTTAATTTAAAACACAAAGGCAATCCTTTTGTTTTTGCCCTCCTGTAAATGATTCTATACCATTTTCAAACTAAAATCTGAATGACTGAATGCAGAAGTTATTACTGTTACTTGTATTTATGCATTATATGAGTCATTTCCCCTGATCCCTCCATGGTGCTGGAGGTAATAAGAGACCTGTTCTTTATTTCCTTTTGAATATGTTTTCACATGGTGTTAAGACTTCAAGACTTCCATGTTCTTGATTCATTTTCAATTTATTGTAAAATTTGGCTTCCTCGTACAAGCGCTTGAACCTGGAACCTGATGGGTTTGTGTTTCAACAATACCATGTAGGCTGGGTGTAATATTGTCTTGCCAATTTTATTATAATGGAGGTCCATGCTTATCCAAGCCATGAATCTTCATGAACTATTGTGGATCTAGCTTACTCGATGTAGAAGTCTCCACAAAGGAGTGAAGAAACGTCAAAAGGTGGACGAGGAGAGGTTGAGTTGGCACCACTCGTGGAGAGTGATAAGTCTAAGGTGTAGAAAAACCACAAGAAAATGATCTCTTGATAATTGATAATTCTCAAGGGATGAGAAGCCACACAAGCGTAACACTTCATAATTCTCTATAGGGTTCCTTTAGAGAAAACTCTGAAGAAACTTCTCACCCAAAAGGAGAATTTTATCAAATGATTCAATGTTCTAAAATTCAAAAAGGCTACTCCAAGCAAATTTCGGCCATGTACTAATGCCCTAGGTCCATGTTGGCCCAACTATGCAAAAAAAAAAATCCTTTAATGAACCTCAATACATGTCCAAAGCCCCAAAACCTTATTGGGTTCAAATACAAGCCCTAAGCCCTAAGCTCAATCCTAAATCTTAAGCATGCGATATACAAGCTCTAAAGAAAATACAAACAAAAACTCAAAAAGACCTAAGTCATATATGAGTTGGAATTACAAGCCCAAAAGAAAGAACTATAAAAAAAAGTAAAATACTAGTCACACTAATTTATATAAAGATAATATTTTTAACCATTACTTCAATGATCTTCTAGGCCTGGTTTGAAAGGCATGAAAATAAAGAGAAGAGAAAACTTAGATGAGAAAACACATTTTTGTAGATATTTTGTCTCCTTTAGTTTAGAAGAAAATGTGGAGAGAAAATGTTGGTTGAAGTGGGACCCCCAAAAAAAACTCCTCTTCTGGAGTGATGAGAAAACATGAGAACGAGGGTATTTTGTGGGATTGATCAAAATATCCATAATTTCACAATTTAAAAAAATATAAAAAAATAAAATAAACAATAATAAATTTTAGTAATAGATAATGACAAATAATTTTAATATTATTTCTTACTTAATTTTTTTTCTCTCTTCTCCTACTTTTCTTTTCATTTTCTCTTCAACCCAACAACTTAATTATTTTATTTTCTACTCTCTTTTTTTTTCTCTACCAAACATACCGCTTGTGTCATTTATCTCAGAATGATGATGATATTTCACAAGTAGCATATTCATTTCATCACATATTTTAATTCGACCAGTGTATTATTCTCAGAATAAGAAAGAAGAACTTGGCTTTATAGAGGCCAATCCGCGGAGAACAAGATAGACATTTACATTCCTTGGCTAAGATATTTTTATAAGACCATTCCTAAAGATTTGTGGGGGAACAAAGACCATTCTTATTTCTTAACCGTGACATAAGATATGCAAAATAAATAAATAAAATCCCAAAATGAAAAATCTCGTGCAACGCAATCTTTATTTATCTGACTGCATGAAACATGTTGATAGTGTCAGATATGGCTTATTTGATTTGAATATTTAATTCAATTGCCCAAGTTTCCAAGCCCAGATTCGTTCTGGTGTGTGCACCTCGAAGATTCACAACGCAATTCAAGAAATCAAAGCTCACCGGATGAATCTTTTCAAACCCCAAAATAATTTTGTCAATGATCACGCAACTCAAGTTTTGTTTCTATTTGAGATACTCCAAAATGTAATAATATTTTACATAGAAATTTTCTTTTCATTATTTCTATTGCTTATCATAGTAACGTTAAATATAAACTTGATCCTTATCCTGATAGGCTAATATTTTTCATAATTAATCAATTGCCGACATGAAACTTTTTAAGGGAATTATGAATAATGCTGTAGACTAGTTTAATTTCCCATGTAGGAATGCATTCAGTCAATAATACACGCCCACACAAATACAATGAACGTTGGCATGCAAAACTGAATATAATGCATGCATGAATCATGATGCTGCTGTTTATTCAACAACAGTTCCAAGCGGTGGTTGGCTGCTTCAATATATCTCATTTTACTTATAAAAATATATGATCGATATATATCTGATTTTGAAAAGGACAATGATACTCACGGATTTTTTAATATTAGTATGTCATAGTTATATACCAAATGTAGCATAACCACTACATAGTTAGGCATTTTAAATTTTTAATCATCTAATCCAATGTTCGATCTTTAAATAATGAGTATGAAAAAAAAAAGTTACAATTTATATCATATTCATGAAGTGAACTACGCAAGACCAAGCTAAGAATGAGCCAAACCTTCTTGAGTTCGCTCAAAATCACTAGGATTGAACTCAACACTCATGAACTCAAGTTTTTATTCCGGTGTACAAGATTGCTAGACACAAAACTTAAAGTATTAAGACAAAGTGTGTCTTTATTATCTGCATTAATCTAGATTTTTTTGGTATAAAGACCCTAAATTAAGAGTTTGATTTTTAAATGTCGCACTCTTAAAAAGATCTTTAACATTCGTTAAATTGCAAGACAAATTTAGTAAAATAAAACATCAAAATAAGAATTTAAGATTGAAAAAGTTTGTAAAAGCCATTCTCTCTTAGATTACAATGTATCCGGTCTTTTCTCAATGTTTTTTCTTTTGAAACTTTCTTTCCTCAATGTTATCTGAATACAGTCATAAACGTTTTTCTTAACTTTCGATCACTGTTATTTTTCCTCCATATGTATTTATGCATATAAAATATGACGCTTCTCTTTAATTTTCAAAAGATTTCTTATGTTACATTGACCACTCTACCTTCATTTCTTGAAATTTTGAAGAACTTTCCTGAGACTTATCATCGCGGCCGGAGAATATGACTTATAATAAATTATAAAGTTTTTTTCATCCTGAATTTTGGAGAATATAAAGTTGAAACACATAACTACATTCCAATGCAAACAAATGCAATTCATATTTTATTTGCAATTGCTTGTGATGAGTGGTTTGATATTATTGTTGAGAATTCAAATGTGAGTTGAAGTTTTACATTGATTAAATATGTGTAAAGTGAAAGTGACTTAAAGTCTTGGGTAAATATGTGACGTTAATTTCTCTTGATAGTCTTCGGTGTTGAGTATTGGTGTTTTAGACTCCATTGTCTTTCCAACAAGTGATATTAGAGCTAGTGGTTGGTGTGACTGGTCATAGTGACGACTACTCGTATTAAAAGTTTTCCTATTAATGTGGTTGGACGACGAATTATGTTGATGTAGTTGTGATAGACAAACATAATCCCGTCACAATTGTGGATTAATCGGTGATTAATTGACAAACATGACTAGAGGGGATGAACTATATATACAATGAACTCTGAGAAACATAGGTATTCATAAAACTAAGGGTGTGTTTGGTTTCACGTTTGGAGAGGCCAAACGTGGATCCGAGAATTCAAAAATAACTATTTCTTACTTTTGAAAACGTGGATCTGACCCAAACGTAGATTCAGACAACATTTTCCAGACATGCATAGAACTAAATTCTGTGTAATAAAGCTGACTTTTATGCCCGGTATTATAATATATATATATTTCAAATTTTATTGTCATTCAATTTATATGCCATTGTGTTCATAGATATACGTGATTATTTAATTAATGTTTCACTTATTTATATCTTTATAAGCATAGTTTGCGTATATATGTTATGGCCAAGTGGAGTGGAGTGGTGGGCAGGTTGCAATTGCATGCATGCATGCACGGGCGCTATAGGCTGAGTAGCTTTATATATGATCTGATCTGATCTTGTGGATTGTTTTAATTTGATTGATTTACTAATTAAAATCCAGACAGGTAGACAAGAGCTGGTATATATAAATAACATGCAAGTGGGAACATGCATGGCCAAGTTGGTTCAAAGAGAGAGAGGGTATCCAATATTAATAATGATTTAATTAGTCTTTTTTAAGACTAGACTAGATAGAACGACCAGAGCCATTCTTTTTCTGTTTCTTTGCTCTATCTAGTGTTACCAAAAACACCAGGCCACCATTCATAATAGACAATAGTTATGCCATTACCATACCTATTCATCATTTGATATGGCCTCCACGGTTCATGTATTTCATTGTTTTAGAAATAAATATCGTCTCTCAACAAGGCCAACTATGTAATGTCTATGCTTTCAATCATGAATCAGGACATGAGGAGCTAAGTAATCAATGCCAAGAGAGGAGCCTCTTGTACAAGTTGAGAATATCTTAACATAATTAATTAATGTCAACAATTTTTCACTCTTAAGACAAAAAACTCACAAATTAACTCACTTGTACAGGGGCATTGAAGTTGTCATAATTAACTACAAGAAATCTCGACCGTCAAAAGTTGTCAATAATTGCAAAAATTCATACGTAGATAAGACATTCTCGACTATAAGCCATTGCCGATAATATGTACCACAGTTTTTAAAAAATTGTGAGGGCAATTAATATGTACACACATGTACTTAAATATGTAATGTTCAAATATAAAAATTTATCGGGAGCAATTAATACATTTTTATAAATACAATGTTCAGTTACACAAAACACTTGTGAGAGATTAGTACATTTTACATGCAGTGTTCAATTAGTATAAAAATCTTGTTTGGGGGAGACTTGCCCCAATAGTTTGTGAGTGGATCTCTTCCTGGTTTGGTAATGAAAAAAACTTTCGGTAATGACCTATTTTTTACGACCACGCCGCTGCTTATAATCGACTCAATTCGTCGATAACAGTTATGACGGGTTTTTAAAAGTCCTTAGTTATGCCGATAAAAATATTACCGATGATGTGAGCTGTCGTCAATAACCACGAGAAGATACAGACGGTCATGGTCATCGATAATTTTGTATTTATTATTTTTCCAAAAAAAAAAAGATATGAAAGGTTTTTGTACTCGGTCAAAGTAGATGAACCAAGGGAGGCAATTTTCTCGAAATCACGTTCTCCATTTGTTTATTTAATACTTCACTTGATCTTTAAGTGAAATGGAGTTTTAAAGTTTTGTTATTTGAACTTTTCCTTCAGTACATGAAAAACAGTGGCGCGCCTATTGACTAGGAGTGTCCATTTTGGTTCGGTCCGACCGAACCCGACCGAATTGAAGCTTTTTTTGGTGAACTGGTCGGTTCGGTTCGGGCCTCGGGTGGCTCGATTGGAAAAAATCGATTCTCGGCAGTTTGGTTCGGTCGAAATCGGTTTGGGTTGTGAACCGACTGAACCAGGTCTTTTTTTTTGTCTAAACCTAACAAGGTAACCCAACCCAACCCAAACCCTAACTATATGAACCTAACTAAAGTGACCCACCAGCAAAACTGCAGCAACCCCCAAACCAAAACCCTAATTCTCTCACTCTCCTCTCATCTCAGTCGCTGCCCCTTCCTCCCTTCACCTCCATCTCCCTTCTCTTTACTCCCATCTCTTCTCTTTCAGCCTCAAACCACCGCCCCTTCCTCTTCTCCTCGTCGTTTCCACCACCGCTCAGGACCGACGCCGCCACTGGTTCCTCCGTTCTGACCTTTCTCATCGTCGCACCATCACCTTTCCGTTTCTACCATTGTTTTGAGCACCGCTGCCACTGTTACTTGCGTGCCAGACTCCATCCTCTCTATCGCTGCACCACCACTCTCTATCCTCCCCGTTCTCATCGCTGACCTTGATCTACTCATCTCGCCTCTGCACTCATCCCGCCTATGTTTGTTCATGTCGCATCGAGATCGGAGAACCTTCGTCGACCCAGATCTATTCATCTTTCCTATGATCTGTTTATCCATCGTCCTGGAGTTCCACCGCATGCGATCGAAGAACCGTTGCCTCCGATCACTCCGTTGTAACCGAAGACTTTAACTTTCTATAATTTGTCACTCTCATCTCTTTTTGTTGTAAATTTTTCTGGATCATTGTATATTTGTCGTTTTATATCAAAGATTGTTCTGGTTGTTTGGTTTTTTTGGTTCCGCCGTCTTTGTCATGGAGTTTCGTTGCATTCCGCCTCTGATTGTTTTTTTTTGTCACTATGAATCAATGTTGCAGAACCGAACTGGATATCGAACCGTTCGAGCTACTGGTTCACAGTTTTTATTGTTCAACCGATAATAATGAAATAATATTTTTTTAATTATGAATATAATGCATCCATATATATATATATATATATATATATATATATATATATATAATTATATACATAAAATGAAAAATATAACGTGTTTCATGAAAAACGGATAAAGAGAGAGGGAGAGTGGCAGTTTGGGTAAATAAGATGCGAAAACAATGGCATTAAGCACGCTACCTCAAACCCACAATAACCCCCCCCCCCCACTCAGACATCACTTCACATGTCTACTAACCCCTGGCTTGTAATTGTTGCTTCACTGCTCTGCCCCCAATTTTGCGTTTATTCACCATTGCTCTGTATTATTACTTTCATCAGACACCCTAAATTGGACAGCCGTCACACTTCTCTCCCTCTCCTCTACTTCTCTCTACATCTCTCTGTCTCCTCTGCTTCTTCTCTCTGTCTCCTCTTCAACAGAACCCTTCTCCTTTCACTCTGCCGCCAACTATTTTCTCTCCTCAATCCTCAACATCGCCGACAAGAAGAATGACATGATCAAGGCGCGATCGAGGGTGGTTCAATGCAGAGATCGAGGTTGCGATGGAGGTAGAGATTAAGAAAGAGCAACGATTCCTAAAAAAGATGTTTGTCTCTAATGGAGAAATGACAGAACTGGCTCGATGCGGTTCGATCTGTGATGATGTCGCAGATCAGAAGAAGATGGTGATTGGTCATGATTCTGATGAACTTGTCATGTGTATTTTACTTTTGATGAACATGTATATTGTTTTTTCTGATGAACTTGTCTATTGTTGTTGTTGTTTTCTTCCTCACCCTTTGATTTGGTTATTTGGTTCTCCTCTGATCTTTTTTTATGAAATTTCTTCTGATTTGTTCCTTTTCAAAACACCGTCGTTTAACAAAACCGGCTGACCTGGAAAACCACCAATTTTGACCGTTTTCACCGGTTCAGGGACGATTTTTCCGATTCTCTTCCGGTTTATTTCTTCTTGGTTATATGAGCAAACCGATCCGGCCTTGTATGCGGTTAACGGTTTTTCCGATCGAACTGATATGTACGGTTCGGTTCTGTTAACATTGCTATGAATTGATTGCTCTGGTTTTTTTACACCCGCCCAAACCTGACCTGACCCGACTGCTACCTGACGAGACCGAATCCGAATTCGAACCAAACCAAACCTACACACGGTCGGCTGCGGACTGGGTTTTAGAGTGCGCGGGTTCAGTCGATTTAGGCTTTTTGGGCCTGAACTCGACCGAACCCGACCGATGGACAGGCCTACTATTGACTGTACAAATGAGTTGACATGAGAAATGTGAAAAGAGCGAGAGACAAGCAAAATAATTGTTGTTATAAGCTTTTAATTACTTGATATTTGTTTCAATTTGAGAGGCCTAGAATTTTAATTAGCTTTTAATTATTTTTGTAATTGTGTAATATTTTTCCTATGTCAAATTACAATTATTTGTGATATACTTTGAACCTGTGGTGATTAATTTGATTGAGATTAGGATCTTATGTTGGCTAATATATTGATACAATGCTTGGATTATATTTTGATCTACTTGATGCTGTGTACATTAGTTTTAGATTGTTGGTTTTGATTGTCAATGCAAACTTGGTAATGACTTACATTATTTGCTAAAAGTTTGAAGGACTTAAATTGGCTCTCTCAAGCAAGACAGACACTACTTCTAATTTGAAGATACTATTACTAATATAGTAACTCGAAGTTAGAGGTAATTTTTGTCTGCCTGAGAGCAGACAATTTATAGTCTCGTAAATTGTGATTGAATCATGTACGTCATCATCATTTAAGCATTCAAGGGTAATGTTAGTATCGGTCAGGTCAACGCTAATTAACATTGTCCTATGCGATAGACACAAATTTTTTAGAATTTGCGTCGGCTAACGTCTCTGATGAATTGTGTCGGCTTAGAAGAGTCATGTAGCGTTGGCCATTGGTCCAACGTTACACATTAACTTTGAACTTTTTAACATCAGCCACAACGCTGACGCTAAATAAACTCTAAGGTATTTTGACCCAAACATTTTTTAGGGTCATTTGGACAATCACACATTAATTACTTGACATAATTATTTCCATATCATCACTTTATAATTATATAGCTTGATTTAAGAAAAAGTTTGCACTTACGTTAATAAATTTAAATAAAAAACAAATTTCCAGGGTGCTTTTATGTGCTTCCTTCACGTTGAGTGCACGTGGATAAGAAATATTTGCGGTTTCCAAATAAAAAAGACAATGGAGTTCATCTCACCCGCTAGTTGCGTAATGTTTATGGTTCGAATTAAAAATACACAATCACTTTCTCATACATTATGCAATGTATCCTTCCCCAAGTGAAACTAATCATGCATTGATTATTGATTTATGCAAGCTAAACCACCATCGAACTTGATTATCTATTACTAGCCTTTTACAAAAGCACCAAAACCTTTCTTTGGATTTTTGTTTAATTGCCTAAGTCGGCAACATATCATTAACTAAAAGCAACCATAACTCAATCATCATTAAACAAAGGGTAGAGTTTCATCACTCAAACAGGGAAAAGGTAAAGTTGGCACGTTATAGGCTTAAGCTAAATAAGAGATTCCATTGATTTAAAACAAGAGATCCATTGATTTTAACCCATTGTTTGATGTATACATTATACACAATTGTATCCTTTTAAACCTGTCTCTATTAGTCCCTTTCATTTAAGGGCCATGTCATGGACCCTACACGTTTTACACATTGTAACGGCTGGGAATTAAGTTCATTGTACATTTAAAGAAACTTGTCCAAAAGAGGTGAGTACTGAGTACCATCAAAGTTCAATTCTAACATATATACATTCACCAATTGGAGTCTTCCGATCCTCATTACATATATCATTTTTTTTCCAAGTCAAAAGAGGCCCAGCAAATTGTCTCACCCTTTACCTGCAGACTCATCAAAGGAGGAAGCTTTATATTGACCTCTTCTAAATACTGATGATGAAAATTAATTGGTTCTGGATGCATTTATCCCAAATATTATTAGATTTTTACATATATGCCCCTTTTAATTGTTTTGATTCTCGCCCACTTAGGGATGTTAATGGATACGGGTAGGCATGGATAGTATATAACCATTATCCGCTCCGTAAGTAAAAACCTACACTCACACTCCTTTATTCCCACATGGATATTCATTGTGTGGATTTTTAACGGATTCTTGTAAATCCACGGGTACCATAAATATCCATAGATGTATAAATTGGTGGATATTTATTAAAAGAAAAATAAGAACCAAATTAATAAAAAAAGTATATTTAAGATAAATAAAGATTTTAAAATTATGATAATGCTATAATATTAAGTTGATACACAAACATACCATAATTTCTTATTATCGTATTGAATTAATTAGTAATTATTTACATTATATATATTTATGGCATGTTAGATATTGAGTAATGGATGTCTATGGGTATGAATACAACAATATCCAATATACCAATATCCGTATTACTAAATGGGTAGAAAAAATATTTATTAAATAAATTCATAAGTATTTATCTGAATGTATCCGTGGGCATAGGTAATTTTGACATCCCTACATCAACTTTTAACTTTCTCTCTCTCAATGTAATGATTAAGAGTAAAAAAGAAAGATTATAATATTTTTTATAAAACCTAGACACTAATTAGTCTCGTTACATGTTTTATTAATAAATGTAATTAACCCCAAGCAATCTTGTAAATAAGAATGAATGGAGTATATTAGATGGCCATACATGGGTATGAATGGCTCTTCCTTGCCCAATTCATTGATAAATGGACATTGGAAATATACACTACATAAATTCGTGAATACTCATATGTGAAGATAATATTTTCCATAACGATTTTTATCCGCAGGTGCAGATTATTTTGACAACCCTAAATCCACTTGACTCTTTCTCTCAAAGCAGCGGTCTGAGAGGATTTTTCTAGTAGGAGAGAGGGCCCTTAACAAACACTAGAAAAGGCTAGAATTAAAAAAAAAAAAAAAAACCAACTCAGTAACTTCAACCTTTTCTGTTACCCCCAAAAGTTACAGATTTATCCATACATGACATGAGTACATGCAGTAAGATGTTTATATCAATAGTGAAATATATATGCATTTCCTATCTGCAAGAAAATTACTCCTAATAATATATTAACTTGAGATGAAGCATTAATTCATTCCAAGGTTAGCATCAGAAAACTATTAAGAGAAGCAAATACTACCTGTGTTCTGTGCCCAAAAAGTCAGCCGTTAATTTATAAGATATTTAATTATAACCAATAGCACACACCTTAAATGTTTTTTTATTTGAAAATGCCGACATTAGCTTTTCTTAGTAAGAAGATTCATTAACCCTGTTAAATGTTCGGCTAAAAAAACGTTGTTGATTTACTTAGAGTATGTTTTATTTCACATTTGAATTTGAATTGGTAAAATGTCAATTCTTGAATAAAAAATAATTATTTATTGATCTTTTTTTGTTACAATTATTATTATTATTTTATTTCATTACCCGTATTTATTCATATACCTGCGTCGGTAGAAACTTGAGTGCCTATCTCATACCTTATAGGTACCTATATGCCCATATTCTATTCATTACTCGCAATTTAGTTAAAAAAATATGATTTTCACTATTCACATTTTAAAATTTCAACCCTAAATTATACGGTAGTCTATATACTAATTTAGTTCACTAAAAATTTATTTATATATTAAAAAAATTTATATATATATATATAATTATATATATAACGAGTGTGTGGTATGGGGCGGGTGGGTATTATAGTACCTATACCCGCACCCATGTCCATTAATTTTTACGGTTATTTATACATATCCAACCTTATACTCATTTAATGAATTTTTACCCTACTAGTGGATATTTTTTATAGGTACTCAATGAGTTTGAATCCAATTACCATGCCTAGTAATATCCAACCCAAGATTCACATAATGACTATATAACATAAGGACTAATCTAATTGTATAAATTATACCATAATTGTATTAATCTAATTGCTCCATATTATTTCAAGAGAGAAAGACATGTAAGCAAAGAATTAGATGATAATATTTTGATTAGAGTCATTTAATTTAATACTAATCCTTCATCAAGTACAATAAATATTTATATTTTTTTGATGCATCATTATATTATTAAAAAATATGAAAGGTTATTTGTATTCATAGTGACATTTTGTTGCTTGTAAATTGTTTATTTGTTCTTTAATTCTGTTTGGGTAGAAGATGACCCTGTAGGTTTAGAGTCTTACTTGGCTAACGATTTATGTAATAATCTTGATGCTACTGGTTCATGAAAGTACCACTTTGATATAAAAAAGAAAAGGATGTGACACTATTTGTTTAAAAAATCATTTAAGAAATTTAGTTTTAATTAAAGGTAATGATATTTAGATTTGTTGATCACAAAATACCTTTGAATTATATGAATTTTGGAAGATGCCACTAGAGAGAGAGATGGAGCATGAGTCCAAAATAGAACACGGGAACTCTTAATCATAATCATAATCATAATCATAATCCCTAGCTAGTTTGAGTTGAGTTCACATATATTATAATATCACAATTACATTCCCCTTATTATCCTCACTTTTTGTCTAAACGGCTATATACATTTAATCATACTCAAATTGATGCACTTGCCCTTGTACTTGCCATTGTCCTTTCATTCACCTTTCTTTCAATTTTTTATTCTTGTTAACTTTTGGTGAATATAATTTTCTTTTTTCGGTGCATAGTGATTATTTTCTACTTTTCCTTGTAGTTACTAGCAGCCGTTTTCAATTTTTATCGATATTATGTGTAAGCAAAAGTTGTGCTTTTGCTAATTCATATTATAAAAATCATGGTCTTACCCAATAGAGTATATTGTAATTACTAATTAGTAAAAGTACATGTTCTCTGGAACAAAATATTATCAAAATTAAGTCAAACACAAAAAACAACTTCACAATTAATATAATAATTAATATCATTGAAGTAAATTACAAATTTCGTCGAAGGTATTAAGAACACACTTTCTAAGATTTTATTTTTAATACTCCCACCCTCCCACTTCATTTATTAAATAAATAGTTGAACATTTAAATCTCAACTTTTGTGAATAGGAAAAAAAAATTAGTCAACCTCTGCCACTTAGTAAGCTGATGATAGGGCTAGAGATTAGTTTAACGGCCATCGACTATGAGATTACCTTAGTTAAGAAAGAAAAAAATCATCTTCAGACAATTTACGCTTATTGAGATAACATGTGACAATGTCAATAATGTATCCACAGGGTTCGCAGCTGAGCCATGAGGTAGATGAGTTGTTGTAGAGGTTTCCAAGAGAAAATGTGGTGCTCCGACAACAAATGATGATGATTATGAAGCAGATGTATGAGGTACGCACCCCGCCGCAACCTTGCATGGGGCACTGGAAGGAAGCACAATTAGCCTGGATGTCTTCACAGTTCGCAAGCTTGCCACAACAGTTTGCGATGTTGCAGGGCGTGCTTGGAGCTCTTACAAGTGGTAATGCTCATCCTAATGCTGCTCCTGGTGGCCATGCTTAGTCAGGATATGAGCCATACCGAGATGCGAGATGATGATCAGGAGGGTGAGGAGCACTCGGTGTAGGTTAATTGATTGTGTTTTTCTTTCATTTATAAATTTTTGTATTTATAACTTTATGCTATTATTAGTTATAATTCATGTTTTATTCTTTTCATTTTACTTCATTTCCACATATTATGTTATAATTTTCTTTTAAGTATGCAAAAATTTAGTTAAAGTCTAGATCATCAGTAATCTTTTGCGGTTACAGATGTCCTTGCTAATACAGTCAGTAACTTATCAATGATCTTTTTAAAACTATTAGTAACACTTAATGACAAAGGGTATACCAAATGCAATGTGGTCGTTAGTAATCAATTAAAAATGTATTATTACTGACGGTCTTTGGGCATTTCTAGATGCGTCATTCGATAAAATTGAGATTTCATGTGGTGATTTTCTTCAATAATATGAGTTATTGTGATAGAACCAAAAAAGTAGAAGAGGATTGTTATTGTGTAAAAACTCTAATCTCAATTAGGGATTATGAGAATTCGAGAGACTCACCACTCTCCTCAGTCCTAAATGATCCAAACGTGCCTCTATTCTCACTAATCTCATATTTACAATATTCTCATTAACTAACTAACTAAGTATATCTATCATATTGGTGATATGTTATGGCACGTAAAAGATGACGATGATGATTCACATTATTATATAAAAACTTCCTACTTGGGACTTTTGGCTAATCTTTTTTAATCTTTATAAAATTGATAAAAATTTCTTTTTAGATTTAGATTTTTAAAATGTGTCATTTTTTATGGACATGTGTTTCTTCACTATAAATAGGATGATTACTTGAGTCCAATCCAACAAATCAATTGACTTAACTCGCCAAACATGGCGCGCGGTGGGTTGGGTGATTCAACCCACTAACTAGACAGACCAACGGCATGGCGAGGTGCACCAACCCATTGGGCAATTTTTTTTTTTTAACATTTTAACATTAAATATAGTGATTTTAATAAATATTTCATTTATATGCCTTAACATCTTTAAGACCACTCATTACTAAATTAAAAAAACAAAATCACATGTTGTAATTGAAAAGTCAAAAATTAGAATCTCATTCATCTCAAAATAAATGTAAATCTTTTATCAATATTTTTCACTAAGGTTCCATCTCTAACTCTAAACTTAGTTCATGCTTGAAAGAAATTTAAGGAGTAAAAAGCAAACACCAACTGTAATGCACAGTCCATTGTATCTTGCTCAATGTTCATCATGTATATCAGTAATTGGAGATCCTTGGAAGGCAATCAATTCACCCCTCCCTCCCTCAACCCTTTAAAAAAAAGTTAAAGGGCCAGATAATAATAAAATAAAGTATATTATTCTATTCACAAGTAGCGGTTTCCCTGTTCCTGGTTTTGGTTTTGGTTTTGGTGGAAAAAGCAGTGAAAATGCTTAGGTGGTTGGTTCGGTTGGACTAAGAAAGAGAGAGAGAAAGAGAGAGTTGTGTTGTGTTGTGTTGTGTTGTGTAGGGAATACCCGGTTTTGAGGAAGGATTCATTGCATTTTCTGAAATGTGCAGTGCCAGTACCTCTGTCTCTGGACGACACCTATTTCTTCTTTCTTTCTTTCCCAATATCAATATAAATCAACTTTCTCTTCATTCATCCCCCCAACCCCAACAAATACTACCACCTTCACCTTCACCTTCATCTCATTCATCCATTCCTTCCAAAGCTTCTTCCTTTTCTACTATTTTTTAGCCCTGCTCAGTGGGGTTTTCCTCTAAATGCTCTTCACCCTTCTACTACTACTACTACTACCTCTCATCATCATCTTCTCTGTATTTCTCACACTTGTTCTGTTTTCCCTTTGTGATTCTCCTAAGCACTTTCACCTTCTCATACTCCGATTCTCTTTGGTTGTGGACTCAGCTTTCGCACTCATGCCTACCCTTATCAATTACAGTGGTAAGCTTCATTGCTTCTCTTTCATCTTCAATTTTATTTACCTTCAATATTGCTTTGTTTGTCAATCAATTGTCATGCCTATTGTTAAATTTCAATTCTTGATTGGGTTTGCTTGTATTGATTGAATTTAATGGATAGGAACAAACCATAACCTAGAAAGTTTATTTTTTTTACTCTGTGCCAATAGATATTTTCCTAGATATGCTTAGAAACTGCTTCTTAGAGCTTGTTGTTGCAATAAGAATCCTTGATCAATAAGTTTGGATCTAGTACTAATAGTAATGTATAAGTTATAACCCTGAACATTTTTTCCCTTTTCCTTTTGTTCTGTGGAATGAACATAACATGCATGATCAAGTCGTATTCTGCTGAAAGTTTAAATCTTTTGTATGTGATGTTAGATTAGTATTGAGTTTCGGTTCTGGGTTATCCTATTCTGTTAATTTAGAACAATTTTGTCTGTGGCTGAATTTCTGTGTATGGAATTTCAGGGGATGATGAACTGTATCAGGGGGGTTCTTTTTGCTCAAATCCCATGGATTTGGGTCGATTTTACACTATTACCTCCAATGTAGATCATTACTACCCTGCCACCAAGCGAGCTCGCATGAGTGCCCCGTTTATCTTTGAAACTCTTGAAAAGCCTGGTATTGAGGTCCTTCCAGATGAGTGTCTATTTGAGATTTTCAGAAGACTCCCTAGTAGCAAAGAGAGAAGCTCATGTGCCTGTGTTTCTAAAAAATGGCTTATGCTCATGAGCAGCATCTGCAAAACTGAAATTGAAGATGTTGAAATGAGATCATCAGATCAGGATGAAGATATTGAAGGCGATGGCTACCTAACGAGGTCTTTGGAAGGGAAGAAAGCTACTGATGTAAGACTTGCTGCAATTGCAGTTGGGACTAGTGGCCGTGGGGGACTAGGAAAGCTTTCTATCAGAGGAAGCAACTCTGCGCGCGGTGTCACGAACCTTGGTCTCTCTGCAGTTGCTCATGGTTGCCCATCTCTCAGATCACTTTCTCTGTGGAATGTGTCTTCCATTGGGGATGAGGGTCTGTCTCAGATAGCTAAAGGGTGCCGTATGTTGGAGAAGCTTGATCTTTGCCTGTCTTCCACAATCAGCAACAAGGGTTTGATTGCAATAGCTGAAGGCTGTCCCAACTTGACCACCTTAAACATTGAATCATGCTCAAAGATTGGAAATGAAGGCTTGCAAGCTGTTGCAAGGTTTTGTCCCAAGTTACAATCAATTTGTATCAAGGATTGTCCTCTTGTTGGAGATCATGGAGTGTCTAGTTTGTTATCATCAGCTTCTGACTTATCACGGGTGAAGCTTCAAGCCTTGAACATCACAGATTTTTCTCTGGCTGTTATCGGCCATTATGGAAAGGCAATAACTCATCTAGTCCTCAGTGGTCTCCAAAATGTCACTGAAAGAGGGTTTTGGGTGATGGGTGTTGCTCAAGGTCTGCAGAAGCTTGTGTCCTTAACTGTTACTTCGTGCCGAGGGGTAACCGATGCAAGCATTGAAGCCATGGGTAAAGGTTGCACCAACCTGAAGCAGATGAGCCTTCGCAAGTGCTGCTTCATATCCGACAGCGGATTGGTTGCATTTGCCAAGGCTGCTGGATCCCTTGAGAGCTTGCAGTTAGAGGAGTGCAACAGGCTCACCCAGTCTGGGGTTATTGGTGCTATTTCAAACATGAAATCGAAGTTCAAATCTCTTACCGTTGTGAAGTGCATGGGAGTTAAAGATATTGATGCTGATGTTTCAATGCTTTCTCCTTGTGAGACTCTTAGATCTTTGGCCATTCAAAACTGCCCTGGTTTTGGTAGTTCTAGCCTGGCCATGATTGGAAAATTGTGTCCCCAACTTCAGCATGTTGATCTGACTGGACTCTATGGCATAACAGATGCTGGCCTTCTCCCTCTTTTGGAGAATTGTGAGGCTGGACTTGTCAAGGTGAATCTTACTGGTTGCTGGAACTTGACGGATAATGTAGTATCTACCTTGGCCAGGCTACATGGTGGAACCCTCGAGTTACTGAATCTTGACGGATGCTGGAAAATCACCGATGCAAGCTTGGTTGCAATTGCAGACAACTGCCTACTGCTTAATGATCTAGACGTGTCGAAGTGTGCGATCACCGACACTGGTTTAGCTGTTCTTTCCGGTGCTGGTCAGCTTAGTTTGCAAGTGCTTTCCTTGTCTGGCTGTTGTGATTTGTCAATCAAGAGTGTGCCTTTCCTGACAAAATTGGGCCAGACCTTGTTGGGATTGAATCTTCAACACTGCAGTTCAATTGGCAGCAGCACAGTTGAGTTGCTGGTGGAGAACTTGTGGAGATGTGATATTCTGGCTTGATCAGGAAAGGACATAGAACTGAACATATGGAACTGGATCTGGAAATTCTAGATATGAAGTGCATGTATTGAGCTACAATAACGAACGCAACAGGTGGTGAAGTTCAGCATACTTTTTTGGCTGATATGCCTCTCAAAGGTGGATTGGTGGTGGTTTGTTGACTTGGTTGTTTTCCAGGGAACTTTGGCTTGTCCCTTCAAGACCCCTTTTTTGCAAGCATTTTTCACCCAGAAAATGCTTGTTATAACCCTTTTGGCCTTTGTTTAATGGAGGCCACATCTTTTATGGCTAAAGTTCCCTGAGAATACAGTTACTGAGTCCCTGGTTCATGGTTTCCACTGCTAGATGGTGCATCTGCTTATGTTTGTATTACTGGATGTTCTCTGCTGAGTGTTTTAGCTTCTGTGTACGTTGCTATGATGTTAGCTTGTTTTCCTTTTGTTATGTCAGTGTGGTTGTGTAGTTCAATTGTTCAAGGGCTTTGGTGGTGGCAGGGCATTCTTCTGGTCCTGCCACAACAACCCATGTTTTGGGTTGCTTTTTTCCTTTTAAATCGAGTCCTTGTTTTCGTAGGCTTCTCTTGCTTATAAATTGTACTTACCAGACCACTATGGTTATTCTGTGATAATAATAAAATTTCCACTTGTACCTATTTGTTGTTACTGTTTTTGATTGTGTTATGAATGATGGATACAAATGAAGTCTCTACCTTGTTAGGTGTGTAAAAGAAAAATAGGGAACCATCTAGGAAAGAACTCGTTTTAAGATTCATTCAACATTATTGTGAACCTGCTGTGCTGCTCTTGAAGATATTTTACTGTTAATGGTCCTTTTTCTGATGTCACTTGTTACTGCAATAGTTCTACTAAAACTAAATATATATTTCTTACAGGGTAGATTATAGAAAATCTGTTTCATGACTTTCATCAAGTTATTATTTAACAATTGAAAAATTAATTCTGATTGAAGTTTTTTGAGTAGCTTATGGTTATTGGGTGAAGTTTATGTGAATAGTTTATGACTTTCTGAATTGATTTTGAGCAAAAATAAGCTTATCATAACATGCTAATAATAGAGATGCAAAGCTGTGCCTAAGACATGCTGAGTTGGTGATGGCCTTTTTTTGTGAAGTATGGATATAATTTGTAATGCTTGTATTCTTCAAAGGCTAGTAGTCCTTTAAAAATAGAAGGATGCCCATTAACTTGTGTTTAGATATTTTAATGTAGGATGGAGGAAAAAACCTTGTTTTATGAATTCCATTCCATTTAAATTGAAAGTGATAAAAAAAGGATATTGGATAAAATAGAATGAAATTTGTTCTATCATATTTCATTTTAATATTTTATTCTTAGGGCGAGACTCGGCGCAATGGTAAAGTTACTGTAATGTGACTTTACGGTTACATATTTAAGCTGTGGAATCAACATTTTGCAAAAAATACAAAATAAGACTACTTATAGATGTTAAAAGTGAATACAGTCTCTCCTTGAACCTTCAGCCATAATGAGAGTTTTATCACAGGTTTTCCATATATATAGATATATATATATATATATAACAGAATCTTTAATGTTTTTATTTTATTTTACTCTGTTCCATTCTTTACTAACGATTTTGAGGTTAGCTGAACTGCCTTCATGAATTACAGATTTAGTGTGAGGACATGACCATTGGGCACCTACCCCACCTCCCAGGCACTTTTTCTATGATGAGAAAGAAAGGCATCACTGCCCCATGTTCATGGTGGCCATGGATGCTAAGGTGTTGGGACTTGGGGAATGCAATCAGCAGGGTGAGTAATGGGGTGTTCCTTTTTTCTCCAAAACGGTTAGAATTTGCTGCCCATGCTGAGACATGTTAAAAGGAATGCAAGCTAAAAATGGTCTTAGATCACTTCAAACTATACAAAAATAAAAGGACAAAGGTGCTCAAATCACACAAGCTGAGGGTGCTTTTGCAAGGAGAGCAAAATACCATAACAAAATATCTTTGTACAACAAATGACATCAACTTTCTTTACTGTGAGATCTACAATAGAAAGATATGGAAGTGATTCTGGTGTGAGAAAATCTGTCTGTTCTAGAAAAAGCATAATTGGTATAGGAGTTGTTATGAGCTACTACTGCTCATAGTCTTTTCCTGGAGTGACCAGTTTGTCCTGCTTAAAAAAGGCAACAGCAACCAAAACTCCCATAATGGACTTTTCATCACACAACACAACCAAGACCTCTGTGTGCCTTGAACTACTACTATTGCTACCTTTACCACTACCAGCCAGGGCTATTTCAATACCTTTCCTTTTCCCATGTGGC
Organism: Acmispon strigosus; assembly: GCA_030819835.1. NCBI lineage: Eukaryota > Viridiplantae > Streptophyta > Magnoliopsida > Fabales > Fabaceae > Acmispon > Acmispon strigosus. Next base: position 13,439,299 of record JAUAMA010000002.1, on the reverse strand, counting down.
TCAATAGTGCCATTTCGTGCATGTCTCAATACACAGTGAGAAATTACTATAATGAAATTAAAATCATGGTGACAGAAGTAATTTTTTTTAGCTTTTATAATAACTGTTTACAATAATTTTAGCATCACCGTGTATCTAAACATGCACGTCATGGTGCAAAAGAAATGAAATAATAGTAAAATAGAGTTGTTGTTTAGTTGTGTTATATAGTATGTAAGTGTGTATGTAACTAATTAACATAACACCATCATTCCCTCCACCTTGATTCTTTTCTTCACTGATGCTTCACTTCCAAACAGTGTGCCATGAATGAGAGGTTAGAATCTCTGGTGTAAGTGTAACTAATAAAAAGGTCTGAATCTCCACAATTCATGCATATTTTTCCATATAATTAAAAAAAACATTTTACATGTATTTTAAATTCATATTTTAAAATTTAAAAACACTACAAATTTCAGAATACTTGCAGAAGTTTATCTTTTCCTCCCTTATGGAAATCAATATACAGAACACATGATACAGTAAGTTCATCTAAAATTACATTTCACTTCCATTCTGACCCATCAATGTTGGGTAGTTGTAGCAGTGTTTGGAAAGCAGTACTTTTTGCTTATACATATTTTTAAGGAAGATGTTCTATTTTCAAGTACACAATTGATTTCCTTACCTTTTCCTCTAAGCAATGTCTTGAATTTAAGTATTTTTTATGAAAAAACCATGTCACTTGTAGAAGATCTAGCTGTACCAAAATTTACTAGTTCTCAGTTCAGTTAACAAGATCTGTCATTGTGGGCATATGTTTTACCTAACATATAATATGCTTTGGGTAACTTAAGAAAACTATAAGCATTGAGCAGATATTGTGGATTAGTGTCTTGTGTTGGTTAGGGTAATCTTGACACGAAGGGTATACAAAAAACATTGAAACGACACCACTTGTCCTTCAAGTCAGCGGAATCTCTCATCTAATCCTCCTTCATTGAATACATTTCTCTGCCAAAGCTGTACCTGTAGGTTGTCATCCAACTTCTAACAAAGTAAACATCATCCACAAAAATCAAAATTGAATTTGTTATCTTATCTCCTTGCTGATGAATGATGATATAATGAAATAAATTTCACATAGTACTGATCTGTCACAAATGACATTATCATTCAATATCTAATTACCTAATACTTGTATGTGTACACTCAAACTCAAATTAGTACAGAGAAGAGAAAGAACGGCAATATAAAAAGTAATAAATGTGATATATAATACGAGTTTGGACATAAAGAAAAAAATTAGTGTTTGTAGAGTGTTAATTTAATTAAAGTGTTTAAAATTTGAGATTAATTGCATGTTTGGATACATAGTAAAAAACTATAATGAAGTAAAATTACGGTGGATAAAAATAATTTTTCTTAACTTTCAGAGCTATACATTGAGATTTTAACTACATCATAATTTTTCATCGTATATTCAAAAATGTATTAATTTTGATTGTCAATAGATGATCTTAAGAGCAATTTAATCCTAAAATGGGTTTTGGAATCCAACATGAAAAGTAAATTATGTGTTTAAATATTAATGAAATGTAAGGTAATCATCTTTAAGAAGAGTTCAATTCACTTTTATCTTAAAAGACGTATTATTATTCATTTAAACCGGTGCGAACTAATATCTAAACATATACAAAGTCAAACTAATGGAGTTGGGGGTGTTTAAAGGCTTGCCCATAACTAAAACTGAGCATCCAAGATCATACAAATTGTAACAAGTTGGGGTTCTAGCTTCCATTAATCAGTACAGTGGTACTTTTGGAAAGCAAATACTGGTAGAATTGACTGTAATCTGAAGTGATTTGCATAGTTTCATTGGATTTTAGTTCAGAGGCAAACACGGTGTACTAGTAGTATTTAATAGTAGCATTAATATCATTGAGGAGCAGAGGCAAAGGAAAAATGACCAAAAACTCATTAGCCACTCCCCTGTATGATGACAAAAGAGAGATGGTCTAGTACTTCAATAATTTCAAAAGGTAGCATAGGGTAGTCATTTCAGCCAGCAAAAGATGAAGAAAAGAAACTGTGACTTCAGTCACTCACGCTGAAAACCTAGAGTCAGAGCTGCACCCTGTAGCTCTTAAAATTATTTATTTCAAAATCCCCACACACCCTTTCATTTGGGTCCCTTAAAAATTGATGAGATGATCCCTACCATTGCAGAAGTTAGCCATTCCTCACTTTCTCTTTCTCCCAAAACCCCTGCAGGTTCACACTTCTTTGCTCACCATCATCATTCTTTTCTTTTCTTTTCCTTTTTCAATAGATTGATGGATTCTCCAAAAATATACTCAAATAGAGCAATAACTTCAGTGACCCTGATTCTCATAATTTTTCTCATGTTATTTCCTTCTAATTCAGGTAAAACACCATCAATGTCCACATATCTTATGTCAACAAAGATGGATTGACATCATGTTTACATTTTTCTCAGAATCAATTTTGTCCAGCTAGAAGCTATTAACAGAAGTTTCTCTCCAGAATTGGACTTTCTCAATCAATTTTGTTGGTTTATAGTTTGTCTCCCAAATTGATCTTCTCAGTAGAAACTATTAACTCTCTAAAATTGATTCTTGATTCTGGTCTGCATTGACATTTTGTGATGCTCTATCTTATGTTGTTGTTTACTTTTGTGGAACTCCAGGTTCAGGTTCACCTTCAACAAAAGATGGCAATAAGGGTCTGAATCAACAGAAATTGACATTGGGGTCAAGGCCTCCTAGGTGTTTTAACAAATGCTTGAGCTGCAGGCCTTGCATGGCTGCTCTAGTTATCTCTCCTCACCACAGAGTTGGCCAAATTCAAAAGGCAACAGCTCAAAGAGATGAGGGCTACTACCTTCTGTCATGGAGATGCAAATGCGGTAACAAATTCTTTCAACCATGAAAGTAGAAAGCTTCTGGGTTGTGGTGTCTAATATATAGTGGCATATAATGTATAGTCTAAGCTTGAGGAATTTTTGGTACCTTTGGTGTGTGTAGCATGAACCAAAATTAACAAGAGTCTCTTTTCCAAATTTATGGCAATCAGTTCCCAACAAATTCGAGTAGAAATGTATCCACTGATTCTTAGTTCAAACTTGGTTGATGTGATAAACAACTAAATACTGGTAGGAGCAGCTTATTAAGGTTGCAAGAAGTTTATAATCCATATTTGGTCCTCTAACTCACGGAGGAGGTGAGTCTCGGCGCAATGTTAAGGTTGCTGCACGTGACTTGTTCGAGCCGTCGAATCAGTCTATAGTTAGCGATGCAAATAAGGCTTAGATCCAGAAAAGTGTGATCAATTATATCACTTGGGCGCAAGCATTGAACCAGATTTGCTATTCAGTTGCATGCTACTAAGAGAAAGTAATGAGCTAATGCAAGAGGGAGAACCTACTAACTTTCTAACCTCGTGGTCTGTGCCTCACTGCTTTAGCAACAAAACAAGGTTGGCACCACCAGCATTAATGGAAGTCAGAATAAATCAAAGGTGATTGAGCAAGAAGCAGAACTTACTACTTGCCAACAAATAGTGCGTCATAATAAAACTGCAGAATATATTATTTTTGTTTTTAGTTTTTGAGAATTTCTATTTTGTTTTCTGTCCTATGAAAATCACATGTTTTATCTATTAAATTCAGATCTGAAAACACTCTCCCATACGCTTAAATCTGTTCTGCAAGCAATGAAATTATGTTCAACCATCTCAGATTTTTCTCAGATCGTAAAAACTCAATTTTAAATGAATAGAAAAACAATTAGCAGGCTCAAAAAATAAATCACGTGATTTTTGGAAGATTAAAAACAAAACAATTTTTTTTTGGAATGAGAAAAAAAAACAATGTAATCCGGTTGGTAGGAATTAAAAATGTATTTAAGTAAAAAAGAAAATAAATCAAAAATCATGTTGGTGAAAACTTAGCTATTAAACTCAGACCATATAAGTTGTATGGATAATTGGTCTTAATAATGTGTGAGGACTAAGAAAAGTTGTTTTTAAAAGGAAAAATGTTGATTAACATCTCAAATACACTGACACAGGCTAGATGACAGATATTTTGATGGAAATGAGATAGAAAATAAAATGAGTTGGAGTTGATAAAAAATGATATGCAAAAGGGCATGTAATGCTAGTACGGTACTCATTTAAATTGAGTTGTGGTATGATAATTTAAATTGTTTGTCTCAGTTTGAACTGTGAATCACATGAGTCATTAATCTCAACTGCTGTTTGTATATGCATTAATTGATGTAGAGTATATAATATTAATGACCCTGTCCCTACCAATATATACATTTTACTCTGCATATTTTATCCTCCCTCCCTACTCTTCATATATCCATTATCATTATCCATATCATATTATGTCTATAAACGTTCCATTATTATTATTATTATTTTGGTAAATAAACGCTCCATTAAATTTTGTGTTTTCCCCAAGATTTTTTTTTGGGGTCTTCAGCCACAAGTCTTTTTTTATCACGGCCCAAGCCATACACAAGGTGAGTCTTTATAGTCTGATGACCCGTTAATAATTTTCAACCACAATATATAAAAATAGTTGACGAGTCTTCTCGCAACCGACCTTAGCTCAGTTGGTAGAGCGGAGGACTGTAGTGGGTTGAACTCAGATATCCTTAGGTCACTGGTTCGAATCCGGTAGGTCGGATATCTTTTTTTATTTTCGACACAAAAACATGAACAAATATTTCTTTAGATTAAAAAAAAAAAAAAGCACAAAAAAGGCATAGTGGGTGATGTCTTAATATTAAATATCCCTACTTTCACTGAAATTTTTCCCCCTTTAACCTTGATCGGTTTGCTAATAATTGGTGAAAGAGAAAGAGAAGTCTTAACAGAACTGAAATTTCTATCAGAAGCTTTTGTATATTTGTTAGAGAATAAAAGGAGAGATCATATCAGATAAATCAATCAAACATAAGGTGTTCCCCGTGAGCTCAAGAATATGATGGTTGTTTTAATATCTTCATAAGACTTGAAAGGGTAAAACCTGTGTTTATTAATATAAAATTAGAAAGTAATATATTTCAATGTGAGCAGAGGCATATTGTTATTCTCTTTGGAGTCTAGTACTAGTACTCTTTGGAGTAAATGACTTCTCTTTACACTTTTTGATCAAGCTACTTTGACCAAAAAAAGAAAATGCTAAACCATAATTCAATCCACACTTTTCTTATTCACCTTACATTACAAAACAGAACTCAGGAAGGGAAAGATGCATTGTTTATACCCTACACTGTTTTTGCCTGAACAAAATATCTATTGATTTTACAAACCATTGCCATTGCGGCCTAGATTCGTTGATGCATTGCATTCTGTTTTCTGCTTACTTTCCCTAAAGATATCAAGCCACGTTCTCATTTGATAGCGACACCCATTGCCAACATGTTGTTTCATGCAAAGTTCATATTGCATTATGATGGCTGGAAAGCATGCCAGTACTTTGTAAGCTCTGGAAGCAGTTGAAGCTTTCGGCGGTCTTCTATTTAGATATGCATCACACTGCAAGAGCTAGATCACGCGGTTATTTGTCGAAGCAAACCAGAATCCGGCATAGTCTCTGTCGGTCTCCAAATAATGCTTTCTAGTTTGGCACAAAGATTCTTGTAAAACTGCAAAGGAATATAAAATAATGTCAGTGTCACTGTATTATTTGCACGTACAAATACATATGCATGCGAGATGTGACACTGTATTTACAGACGTTTTTAAGTACACACACTTGTGAAGCGGATTATTGGAAATGCACAGCTGCCACTTGGACTAAATGCTGGATAAGACAACCAAATTTGTACATTACTGTATACAACCGATATAATGGTTTATGGCTTAAGCATCTATACAGGCTCAGCCTTGTTATAACCATTACAAACTCATTTGTGAGATCCGCCTCCCAGAGATCTAGAGATAAACTCAACAAGCATGGCTGCCACAGATATCAAGGAATCTAGGGATATCTTGGGTTTGACTTGTTATTATAGACGTTTTTCTAAGAACTATGATTACTTGAGAAGGACTGCTTCAAGTTGAATGATATGGCTCAACAAGCTTTTGAACAATTAGACAGAGCTATTATCTACAAATCTTAGCTGTTTCGAATTTCTCCAAAACAATTACCATTTTTTGAACAATTAAAGACAGCTATTAATGCTCTAACAATCTTAGCTGTTCCGGATTTCTCCAAAACATTTACCACTGAAACTGATGCTTCTAGTAAGGGTCTTGAAGCAGTTTTATTACAAGAGGGTCGACTTTTGGCCTTCTGAAGTGAAGGATTAACTCAGGGCAAGTACATCAGTTTATGAAAGGTAACTTATGGTTGTCATTCAAGTTTTGCAAAAGTGGAGACATTAGTCAATGGGAAGTCATTTTATAATTTTGACAGGCCAAAAGAGCCTCAAAATCTTGCAAGAACAAAAGCTACTTATAGAGGAGCAATTCAATGGCCTTCTAAATTGATTGGTTATGATTTGAAATAAAGTATAGGCCTGAAAGGAGAATTCTGGAGCTTATGCATTCTCTACAAGGATTCAATACTCTGCAATTTCTATTTTGCAGCATGATGAGTAGGAAAATTGGGAAAAAGAAGTGCCAAATGATGAGGAATCACAACAGATTATTCATGCAGTAGTAATTGATCCAAAGGCTAGAGCAGTCTATGAATTGAAACATAGAAAGCTGTACTTCAAAGGCAAACTGGTTCTATACTCTACTTGAATTCAGTTCCTCTGGAATGAATTTCATGATTCATCTGCTGCAGGGCACTCAGTTTTTTCAGAACATATAAAAGACCGGGAGATGTGGTTTAAGGGAAAGGAATGAGAACGATATACAAAGCTATGTTGTCAAAGAAATAAATACCAAACCTCATCTCCAGGAGGTTTGATTCAACCGATACCCATTCCTAAACAAGTTCGGTCTGATATTTCAATGGATTTCATCAATGGTTTACCTAAAGTAAAGGGCAAAGACACTATTTTGATAGTGGTGGACAAATTCTCTAAATGTGCTCATTTTTTAGCCGTTAGCCATCCAGTTACCGTAGTAGAAATTTCTTCTTTAATTCTTTATGTTTGAGAGAGATTGTTCGATTACATGGTTTTGATCAAATATTCATCAGCCAATTTTGGAAGGAATTGTTTAGATTGGCAGCTCATTTTATGTTTACTACAGCCTATCACCCATCATCACATTGCCCTACTGAAGGGCATCTTTTTTGGTTGCCGTTGATGACCGGCAAATGTCACTACCAGCAATTGGATTAACTTCAGAATTTCAAAAATAAACATGGGATGAAGCTGACTTCCAATATGGAACAAAAATCACGTAAGAATAAGGAACCAGAAAGTTTTTCGTGTGCAGAGCAAATGAGCAGTCTTAAATGATTTTTTGTCCCCTCTTTAACCAAGTCTTGAATCATTACGAATAGTTATATTGAGAAGGAAGAAATATATTAACTCAGCATGTTTGTATGTGCAATTGTGCTTTGTCCTACTCCCTTTTAGCATCAGCTATTTCACTTTAGTGATTAGCATGTGATAGCTTGAAAGCATTTTGAGGAATCAACTGCAGATATTCGTAGATGCAGAAGCTAACCTTGTGATAGTCAAGAGTATCCCCAGCTGCCTTTCTAACATCTACCATGAAAAGGGATGGTGCGACTTCATACACCTTTTGACAAGATACAAAGATGACTATAATTATGGTCCATACAGAAACAAAGTTTTCAAATTAAAAATAGTAAGTACAACCAAAGCAAACAAGTTACCTCCAGGACCACCGCGAATTGTCCAACCATATTTGCTAAAAGTCCTTCAATCCTCATCTGTCAGAAAATTATATTAGGGATCCAATAGGGACTTTGGAAGGAAGATCTAAATTTCCTTCCACAATAAAAAATCTCTACCAACCCTAAAAGGTTATACCATCCAACAATCAGTTGGCTAAATTATTCAACCGCCCAACCCACCCTGCCTTCAACAAAAGTAGGTGGGTTGACAGATCTGCCCAGCACAAAATTTAAAATGCAAAAAAAAAAAAAGGGAATGTTATAAAGCGGTCGGTTAGCTGGTTGATCCGACAGAACCCGCAAAATAAAATAGGATACACTAATCTAAGTTTTTTTAAGTAACATGGAGGGTTGACCAGCAACCCGCCAAGGCCCGTTGTTGCCTCGTTCGATTGGCGGTTTGGTGAGCTAGATCACCTAACCCGCCCCACCAACTGTGGCAGGTTAAGCGGGTTGACCTGCCGAGTCTAACCCACATTGCCTATACTTGCTTATCAAAAAAAAAAAAAACATTGCCTATACTTATTCTTATTTCAAATCATAGTTCGCTAATATGCCATAACAATGATGCAGAGTAATTTAACAAGGGCTAAAATGGAACGCAATAGTTAGAAGCAACAAAGATTCCATTGACATATGATGACAATGGGATTAAATCACACTATTAGTCTGCACTGGATAATGTGAAAAGTTTATTGTGTGCCGCAATACCAGTTATTATCAGCTTAAGCATCTCGGGCCTAAGCATATTACAACATTTGTTGTCTAAAGTAGACATGCCAAGTGATACCTTGTAATCGCGAGGTTGGACCTTAAGACCCATTGACTCGGCAACAGCTTTAATAGATGAGATTATAACTTTTGCTGGTTTGCGGGAAACAAAACGAGTTTGCCGCTTTACATAATCCTGTTAGAAAAGCAAAAGAATGTCAATGGAGCAATGCAACAGACAACCATGAAAAACATGGAATCTGAACTAACATCCAAGAAAACTATGTATTAAAATCTACAATATATTATATTCATGTTTGTTAGGATCCGAAAAATCCTAACGGCGAAATGGTAGAGAAAAGAGGGAAATAGTAGTATTTTTTTGGTATTTTTATTATTAAAAAGTGAAAAAGTAAAAGATAAACAAGAACTAAGAGGTTGGGTCCTCTCAGAACCAAGAGGCCGGTTACTTTTCAAGGGCTGGTTGGTTCCCTTTACAACTCAATAATTCTCAAAACATGAAAAACTCCTAATGACTCTACTCACTATTTATAATAACTAATCCTAATAATAATAAACTTAACCCCTAAGAAAAATAAAGATATACTCTTAAAATAAAAGATAACCCAACCCAAAATAAAATATTACTTCCTAAAATAAAATATATCTTCCTAAATAAACTAGATATCTAGAATCTTAACAATGTTACACCACTAAAACTCAAACCCAAGTTAAAATCAGATATCCTCTAATGCCCATGCATATCTAGGCAGGTGGAAGTACTGGAAATTTATATGGCAGCCATAGACACAAAAATGAACCGTGAGATTTTAGGGCAAGAAGATGGAATTGATACAATACCTGATGCCTGTCAAATAATGGTGAAAGATTCAACCCTTGTGATAAGGTAATCATCTCAAATGCATTCATTATCAAAGGACCTCCCTCTTCTGACTGTTCAGCAACATAATGGTCCTGTAAACCAGAAAAATTTGCCAGTCTATCTCAGATAGCAAAGGTGGTGCATACTACTACTGGATAGCTAGTAACATATTAACCTCTTGACATGCACTCAAGCATGCTGACTACCGAGATGCATTATATTTGCTTAATTGTTTTTAAATTTTTCTATAATTTTTCATTTACTCAAGGGAAACAAAACCCCAGAGGTGGTTAATGTTCGTTCAAACTCTTAAAATAATTGTATAATTAGTACAAAAAGTTCGCAAAAGAGTTTTGATACTCGTCCTGACTCCTTATGAAGTGAAGAAAGTGAGTTTTTTATAAAATTTGACATATTTTAACTGAATAAAAATGTGGCTGACCATGAAGGCTGTTCCATTTGTAATAGTATAGATGTTCTTCCTACAAACAAAAGCAATTTTATAGCAACATAATTTCCCATAACCAGATGCAGATATTCAATTTTTGGTATAAAGGGAAAGAACTCAATCAATTTTTTTAATAACAAATAATATTACTTGTAGCACATCTTATTAACCTATTTCCATCCATCTAGTGTCAATATCATAGCCTTCCTGAAACTTTTCTCCACGTATTTCCACGTCCTTCACATGTTACTCAATGTCGCATATTTTGTAATCTTGTGTTTGCAGCACTACCATTCATTTATGGATATATATGTAGAGAAAGGACTAACACATACATTATACATTTACAAAAACAAATCTGGTTTTTATAAGTTAAACAACAGAATAAAGAATAACAGTAGACCTTGATATCATCAAAAACAGCCTGAACATCATCCAAATTCACTTGCTCATCTACACTGAGCTTGAGGGGAAAATAGTTTCTCCGGAACCATGGATCTTTCCTGATTACTTCTATTCTCACCCGCTGCATTTATAAAAATATATCAGAATTAATTAAGAATAATAAATTAAACTATTAAATATTTGTGAACAATCAGGTGTAAAATTTCACAAATAAGTGCAAACCTTTGATGCAACCATATAGAAGCAGATAAGAAAATTGCATAGCAGATAATATACAGTTATACAAATTACACTGGCAGAAGCAAATTTTATATATAGAAAACTGTGGATAAGAAAATGCAATTATTTTAATATCACCGAAAGTCATGTGTCCTTATAGAAGCACCAGAAGACCAAGCAATGGATCATCATAACTGACATCATTTAATACGAAGAAATTTGATGGTTATCTATTTTTTGGCTATTTGCAATTTTTATGTTCTCAAAATAGCAAAACAAGAAAGCAAGAAAGAAAAAAGTAAGTAAAACAAGATAAATGAGTATAACTGTTCACTGTAAATTACATTAAGTAGTAGGATCATACAGACACAATTATTATAAAAAAAAAAGTGTCAAGGTAATCAGTGAGAATTGAGAAATGCACTTCATATACACTACAAACCATGCATATTTGCACTAGAGTGTATAATAAGTGGTAACAAACTAACAATTTGATGCGGACCTAGGCTCACTCAGGTATATGTTCTCGAATTGCCTCTGTTATCTTTTCTTTTCAGTTTTCTTCTACCTTCTTTGTATTTTCCCTCAATCTGGATCTGAGTTCATCTCAGTATTCCAGAATCAATTATTACAAAAGTTTTTCTATTCTATTTCCTTCCCTGAAATGTCTGGTACCTATCACAATTGAATCAATGTACTCACTGTTTTAGGATTAGGATCCAGAATTTTATGTATCAATGTCTTTGCGGCAGCGGAAAACCAGAATGGGCAAACAAACTCTGCAGCATTGATCTACAAGTTCAAATAAAAAACAAAAATCAGCAACATCTAGAGCAAAAGTTAATAGCTGGTTATTGAACTACAGCACTAAAGGCTTCTAAAATGAATATTCACACTCTCAGAAAAGGCAACTTACGGTATCTAATATGAAAAAACATGATTGTTAGAACTATGTATCTAACCCTTTCAAAATATGTATTACAGCTTGCAAGTAACTACTGGAGTATGAATGATACAACAAAGAAAGATTAAGGTTACAGAAATATTTCTTCAATTTTGACAATTTTCTGTAACCAATGGAACTTTGTGTTGACTAGGAAATTCAATTTTATACTATGTATTAAGGTTATTTATTAAGGATATCGCCGTTAACATTTTAATTACTATGAGTGTTGTTATCCTTGATTATAATTAATTTTAGAGATCGATTATTGTATGATTAAGATTAGTTTAGGATATAAAAGTAAATAAAGCTCTGAGTAGTTAAAAATGGTTAGTGATACTATATATTGATGGACTAATTATTGCAGAGTTTTGTCCCAATGATCTTCAATAATATTATTCATCAGTTACATTTCCCCTCCTCTTCTTAGCTCACTAAAGTCGTTACTTCAAGATTATAAGGGAAAGGCAGAAATTACCCTTCGGTACAATGTTTGAAGGTCTGCCTCCTCAAAAGGAAGATATCCAGCCATTAGAACATATAGGATGACTCCACATGACCAAATATCAGCTGCTGCACCATCATAACCTTGATTGCTGAGCACCTGCAAGACGACATTTTAGTAAGAAAGTTGGAGCACATAAAAATGAGTGTACATTATTGCACTAATGCACTTAAGAGAACACCAAATTAATTGTAACTCATGATTAAATCACTTAGAGGAAACATTTAACCTTTCACAGAGAAAACTACTACCTAAAGTGACCTAGCTTGCCTTATGCCTATATATTGAATAGATCAATGTCATGAAATGAGAAAAACACAATAATTATCATCACGAACACTAAATGTATAAATAATGAACTGAGCTGAAGATGACTCTTGTTCCACGATGAAGGTTTACTAATAATGACTATCAACACATCATATTATTCCTAGATATCATATTAGAATACATTTACCCGAAAGTGGAATAATTTCTTATTTTACTCTACCTCAGAGAGAGACATACGTAATTTCTCTACGTATAAAATTTAAAAATAAAATTATATATAATTTAATTTTGCATATCTTCCTTTCAGATTCAATATATTTCTCTCATAGTTATCGATCACGCACGATAGCGCCGTCGCGTCGCGGACCCCTGCCGCGATGGGATTCAGGCGCGAAATCCCGCGATTCGCGGCCAAATCCCGCGATTCCTTGTATGGGATTTCAGTTTTGGGGGTCAACCGCAACAAGCCGCGATCCGCGATTGACTACCTTGATTTCTCTTTCAATTTACACTTAATTAAAAAATCAAGGGAAACGGTTAATTCTAAACTTGAGATTTGGAGAAAGACTTTAGAATCTAAGTTTTTTATTAAGCAGAGTAAGACAGAGCATATGCATTGCAATTTTAGTAAGATTGATGTTGGAAGTAAAATTGGAAACGACATCATACCGCAGGTTGACAGTTTAAGTACCTTGGATTGTAAAAATAATGAGGAAATTAACAAAGATGTTACACATAGAATTCAAGCTGGGTGGTTAAAGTGGAGAAAAGCATTAGGAGTTATCTGTGACCGCAAAGCACCTACCAAACTCAAAGGAAAGTTTTACTGAACCGCTATAAGACCTGCTATACTCTATGGTAGCGAATGTTTGGCTTTAATGGGACAACATGAGAAAAAGTTGGACTAGCAGAGATGAAATGTTAAGATGGATGAGTGGTCACACTAGGAGGGATAGGATACCCAATGATCGTAAAAGAAGAGATATTAGGGTGGCATCTACCGAGGAGAAGTGACGGAAAATCGGTTAAGGTGGTATGTGCATATACAGAGAAGACCTTTGGAGGCACCGGTGAGAAGGGTTGATAACATGATCTTTAGTACTTTTTAAAGAGGGGTAGAGGGAGGCCAAAAAGAACATTGGAAGGTATTGTTAAAAATGATCTCATTATCAATAATATCCCTCAATATTTGGTTTTTGATTGAGCTCAATGGCGTAATGTGATCCATATAGCCAGCATCACTTAGTTGCTGCTGTTGTTTAATTTATACTTAATTGAATTCTAGCTGCATGTAGAAAAACTGTGCAATGCACATGACACTCTAATAGTATTGATCAATCAGCTATTTCATCATCAATGATTTATTCATAACTAAAATCGATATGGAGAATTATATCAAACCATTAATCTTAGTTAACCATCCATAGGAAAAGGAGTAAAGGATTAATGCAATGATTAAGAATGGCATTAGAGTTGTGTATAATCAATTTTACCTCAGGGGCAACATAACTTGGGGTCCCACATGTGGTGTGAAGAAGGTCAACAGTAACACCCTACAAGACAGAGACAGCCAGGGAGAAAAATATGAGAGACATTAATGCCGCAGCTTCTACTATCTCCAAAAGTCATTATTCAAGACAAAGGAATGCTTAGATGCTCGGGGGACAAAACCAATATATTGTGTGTGTGTGTGTGTGTGTGTGTGTGAGAGAGAGAGAGAGAGAGAGAGAGAAACTGTCCATTCATCTCCTTTTATAAATAGTGCATTCTTACCTGCTTAGTCAATGCACTTAGTCCAAAGTCAGAAACCTTCAAATTCCCATAAGCATCAAGAAGAAGGTTTTCAGGCTACGCAACAACATAAATTGGTTAAAATAGTTATGGCAAGTGCATAATTAACCCCATATATAATATCGTCTTTCACCTTCAAGTCTCTATGGTACACACTCTTTCTATGACAATGGGCAACAGCATCTATAAGTTGTTGAAAGTAGCGCCTAGATTCATTTTCAGAAAGCTTTCCCTGCTGAACCTATGGATGCAGAAACGACATAATTTTAAAATATAAATAAAAAAATCCAATATCTGCATAAAAAAATTAATCAAATCACTATAAGTAATTTGTAAGCATCTCAACAATGCTAACTAACTTAAAAGATCAGGCTTGGGAATTCATAAGCATAGAAGAATTAACCTCTACTACATCACATAACATATACACATAAAAATTCTTACAATTTTATCATATAATTCTCCTCCCATTACAAATTCGAGGATTATGTAGATCTTGGTCTGGCTGGCCAAAACCTAAAATGTGTAAACAGTGTGAGAAATGTAATATGGAGAGAAAGAAGTATAGTTAGTGAAACTCTTGAAGTATTAGGCTATCTAACACATACCTCATGCAGCCTTACTATATTAGGATGCCGGACAATTTTCATAATGGATATCTCTCTTTTAATCTGTAACAAGATTAAGTTAGAAAAGCTAATAGCAGAGAGATGGAAAGAATTACAATAGGTATTCAGTATAACAAACTACATCATTATTCTGCACAAATGCAAAGTTAGGCGCATAGAGATAGAAAGAGGAATTTAACTGCAACATAAGATCCATGAACAGGATAATAAACATCAAAAATACTTTTTTGATAACATTGGAGCAAAAGAACATGATTGTTGTAGAACAACTAGACACTTGCGTTGTAATGCATTTCCATCAGTACTACAGATTTCACTGTCCACTTTTATCACTGTAAAGACGTTTAACCATGTGGCCGTAGTTTGTTAATTTATAATATCTCATAGAAGCATTAATACTCTAGAGAGTACTCAAAATAGCTTGGCATAGATCACTGAGATCAGTGAAACAGAAACCCATCTTAAATTACATTTAAAACCCGTGATGGAAGCAGAGAAACAGAAAATAATGATTTTAATACTTGACTAAGGGCCCATTTGCGTAGGAGCTTATTGGAGCTTATTTGCTAGTAAATGCACTAAATAAGCTATAATAAGTGTTCTAGCCCGTTTGGGTACGAGCTAATTGCAGTTTATTAGAGCTTATCTACTAGAAAATGCACTAAATAAGCTCCAATAAGGGTTCTTTGATTTGCATCCAAATGGGTACTAAAAATGAAAAGAAGTATAGCCTTATTGAATTCATAATATGTTATTTGCATTCTGTGTACTCTTACAGTGTAAAAGTATAGATAGCATGTAAACATGATTCAAACATAAAAAAGAGTTTTTTATTGATAGGTGCAGAAAGGGGAAAAAAGGTCGACCTGTTCAACCATTCTGTGCTTGAGAATGGATGATTTAGCCATGACTTTAATAGCGACACTTTCCCCTGTTTCGGTGTTTTTGGCGAATTTAACCTTGGCGAATGTACCTTGGCCGATTGTTTGACCAACCTCATACTTCCCGATCCTTCTCCTCACCTTCTTCATTGATTCTCAACAACACTCATTCACAGTTTCTGGAATCAGAGATGACCTAGAAGCACGAGCTGAAAATCAACGAAATCCAACTCGCTGAGTTCCTGAAGAAGAGGAAGAATATCCTGGAACCTTGCGGTTGAGGTGAATTGGAATATTCGAGAAAACTGGAAACGAAACAAAGAGCGAGACGCAGGCAAGAGAGAATTTGGAGAGAGCAGAAAGAAAGAAATACAAACAAATTGTCTCACTCACTCCAACGCCACCTTTTAATGCTTTTTTTAGAACACAAATCTGATTAAGCTTTAAAGCTTTGTATAATTTAATTTGATAATTTCGAACTCCAACATATCATTATCATTAACAACCACCAATGAAAACTAAGTTGATTCAAGTTGATGAGAATAATGTCTAAGTTGGTTCAATTTGTGAATATTTTTCTTAAAAATGAGAATTTAAGATTGTTAAGTAAAATAATAAAAATATGGATACATGATTTGCAGCAGGTAAAAAATAGAGGGATTAGATCTACTCAAAAAATTATTATGAAACCAAAATTACTCATAATCAAAATAAATAGATTAAAAGTGCAATTAAACCTTAAATTATTCAAAAAGAGAATTATAAAAAAAGGGGAGACATAGAAAGTTAAGAATGATGGAAGGGTGGTGGTGGTGGTGGTGGTGGGGGAGAGGAGAGGAGAGGAGAGGAAAGGAGAGTGGGGTGAAGGAGAGAGAAGGGGAGAGGACCAAATTGGTAGTCGTGGGGCCTAGATTGAAAGTCGAAATGTTGGGGGAGACTTATTTTGCCTTGTGAAAATGCCAACAGTGCACTTAACGTGTCATTCACTAACGAATTTGAGGTCCGGGACGAACGTACCCGACGTTCGTCAACATCGCGGACCACATGAGCCATTTCCTGATTATAGAGACAAAATTATGAACGAGTGACAACTACAGGGACCAAATTGATCATCCACCCCCTTATACGGATGCTCAATTGTTGTGGTAGGTTGGTAGCTCTACTATCTCACTTTATTGAGGTTATACTTCTTATTCGAAACCCTTCCTTTTATACTATTTGGGCCAAAAATCGGAGGAACACTTTGAGCAACACTTGAACTCCTGTCGAAGTGACTAGTCAGATATCGACGATGGGTGGTGGTGACAGTTAGTCCATGGGAACCGAAGAAGAAGGTGAAGATGCAACAATGGTAGGGAGAAAATGACAGACGAAAGAAGAACAAATCATACATAAACAGCAGGAAACTCCTCCTAATGAGTGCAATTAAGAACCCCCAGAAGAATGAAACCCTCCCAACGAGGGATAAAGAATCTCCATAAGGATGAAAACCCTCCACAATCCCAAAGGGGAAGGTTGAAGGCACTTTAACTCTTTTTACTTCTATTAGGATTTTGCCGAATCAATTTTTCTAAATAATATTGTTGAGAACAATATTTTATAGGAGTATGTATTTTACTAGTCTCGTCGGTAATTGTATTGTACCTATGTTTGGACTTTGGAGTCACTCATGGTGTTTTTGGCATGAAGAAAACAAAAGGAAAAAAATGGAAAAGATGATTTTTAATGTCATTTTATTTTAATGTCATTTTATTTTATTAGTGATTTTACACTTTTATCCCATATTTACTTGATACTACATCCGGTCCTATTTATAAGAATCAAAAAATCAATTCACACAGTTTAAAAAATTTAGTTAAAATAGTTAAGTGCATTAAATTTGTTTTTAATTGGGGGTCGGCTAAATGACCTCATGATTAATTGGGGTCATTCAACCCCATATCCACATGGACCAATAAGATTGTGTTATTTATTTTATTTATTTTCATATTATTTTTTAATTTTAATTATAGGATAATCTTATTGGTCCATGTGAGTATGAGGTTAAATGACCCCAATTAATCATGGAGTCATTTAGCCAACCCCAAACTTCCAAACTTGTCATTAACTCACTTTTCTTAATTTATATGTATCTTTAATACTTAGACGAGTGAAAACAGAAAGAAAATTCAATTAAATAAATGTATTATTTTCAAAAAGAAATTAACGCACCACAAACTTCAATTTAATAAATAAGCTCGGAGGTGCCGCAAAATTTTGAAATTCATGGTGTTCCTCCGACTAACGGCGCTACCTACCTGCAGTACTTTAATATTGAAACTCTATCATCCTTCAGCTTATCAGATTCGGGATCACATAAAACACCGTTAATTATATTGGCTTCCGTCAGTGTCATCCCTTTCCTTTTCATTCACTGTAAAATAAAATAATTTTGGTCAAAGGAAAACATTTGTGGTTGAAAACTCTCCTCAACTTGAAAGTTGAAATAGATCAGGATTGAGAGAAAAAAAAAGGCCATGTAATTTGCTTTCATCCATACGTAAGATAATCAATTATTTCACGTTTTATACATTGAAATACCGTTTAAAAAAATACATTGAAATACATGTTTTACCATTACTTTGTTTTTGACGAAATTTACCATTACAATGATGTTGATGGCCGTTGAAGTTAGGCTATTTATCCAAAAAAAAAAGTATTAGGTATAAACATTAAAGAGGAATGAAAGATGCACACATGAGAAATCGATCGTAAACATTAAAGAGGAACGAAATATGCACCCAGGAGAAAACTATGAAGTTAGGTTATTATATAGAATAGAATAAACATTAAAGTTAGGTCTTTTATGAAAAAATAGATTGTATTAAGGTAGGTTATGTCAAGAACAAACATTAACGAGAGTGGAAGATGCACCCCAACGAGGAGCATGGTTGGTTGGAAAGTAAGCATAAGGGTGTTAGGTTATTTTATAAAAAGGGATTATGTATTAAAGTTAGGTTCTATTTATAGTAAAAAGATCGAGATTATAGTAAAGTTAGGCTCTATATCAAGAATAAACATTAAAAAGTGGTGGAAGATGTCAAGATGCATTCAGGAGGAGAATTGTCGGTAGTCGGGCAAGCATGGAAAATAAAATCAAAAAATAAAACAATTAAAAATTGTCCTCAACATATATTAATGTCTCATGTCCATAAGGCGTTGCAACACAGATCGAGTGTGTGAGAAAAATTCTTAGGTTTGGTCATCATATAATACCACGAGGAAAGAGATGAAGAGTTTTAATTGCAACTAAATCTTAAATTTGAAATAGTCTACATCTAATGAGTGATAGAATATTGCATGGTTTACAATTTACACACATAAAAGAATGTTTAATGTAATCTCACACATCCTCAACACATAAAAAAAAGCAAGATTTGTAATATTGAGTTCAACGGAAATTTGAACACCCAAACTTTTATTCGATAATAAATGATTTTAAAAAGAATTAAATGTGAAGCTAAACATACAAGACCCTAAACCACGCACAGATAGGAAAATTCTTCAAGCATAATACTGAAATAGGTAGTAGTCTCATTACTATTGAAAGAAAGTTCAATTTTTTTACCAAGCAAAGTCTTAGATTTTGGATTGCTGTTCTAATTCACTACTAGGAAACATGCAATCTGCGGCGGTTATACATATATACATAATTGCAGTTTAAACTGACGCAGTTTACCTTTTGTGGTGGTTTTTCAACCGCAGCAATATGTTATGCTGCATTTTGGAGCAACCGCTGCAATGTCTGCCGCAAAAAGATAGCCACCGTAAAGGAAAAAATGACTTGACCTTTCGCAGTGGTTTAATAGGATGGTTGTTTACAAATTGACTTAAAGAGTAAAAAAATAATTTGTCCTTTCACGAAGAAAATTGATTTAAAAATAAACATGGCAGTTTCACACCACTGTAAAATGCTTTCTGGATGCAACTAAAAATAGCACCGTCAATACACCCATTAAACCTGTTGAGTAGCGGCTCATTAAGCAGAACGACAGTAGAAGGAGCTACCGCATATGCAGTAGGATATGTATGCATATGCGGTAAACGACGACAATGTCATGAAGTTGGCATGTGTCGCATATGCGGTGGTACATGTACCGCATATGCGTTAAACGACAACAAGGTCGTGCAGCTAGGAGGTACCGCATATGTGGTACGACACTGCTTGTGATTTTTTGTTTATTTTTGCTGTTTTTAGGATTTGTGTTTGGGGGGATTGTGATAGGATTTAATGAGATATTATCTTGTAATATCTGGATCACTGGAATCCTTATATATCTTGTAACACCGTAACCCTAAAGCATAATCTGAATGAAACGGAGCTACAGCTACTCTATAGTCGCAGAGGTAGGCTCAATTGGCCGAACTGCCCTCATCATCAATTTGACCCGTTCTTCTTCATCATCATCATCATCATCAACCTCATCGTCACCATCGTCATCACCATCACTACCCTCTTCATCATCCCCCCTCCATCTTCATCATCATCGTCGTCATTGTAATTCACCTGCTCGTCCTCGTCATGACCCATATGCTGGTCATCATAGCATACTAATGCTGCTCCTCAATTTGGTCCTGCCACTGCTCCTGCTCCTCGTACTAATCCTCATTATAAGATGGCTCCTTCACCATCGAAGATTTTCCACGCCGCCTACGATGTGATGCATGTCCTCTACGTCGGATGTTGTCTTCTTGATTTTGTGCTTCTTTAGGTTCAACTGGATGACCGGTATAACGAGTCCTTTTCATACCTGTATCAAAAAGAAAGTATATTAATTTTACAAAAAGAAAGTATTTTAGTCCAAATAATAACCCAAAAAAAATTACCTTATCCGCACTTGTAAGTGCGAAACCTGAAAGTGAAAATCGCACTCACAAGTGCGACTAAGATCAACAAACAAATTACACAGATTCGCAATTGTAAGTGCGAAATAGGATGAAAAATCGCACTTACAAGTGCAATTTTTTTTTACAGATCGCGAAATCCCAAATATTGGACATGTAGAGCAGATCGAAAACAACAACTAGCAGATAGAAAGTAAATCATTGGAATAAATTAAATGAGAAGAACTACAACAAATGCTAAAGGAAATTACAACAAAAATGGGGGAGAAGAAGAATGGCAGATTACCTGAACTTGGGTTTGAGAGAGGAGAAATGTATGTTGCAGGTTTGAGAGAAGAAGAATGGCAGATCGAAGATAGGGGGAGAAGAAGAACGGGAGAAGAAGAGTGGGATAGTGTGGTATAAGGCAGGTCGCATGTTGGGAGAAGAAGAATAGAAACCATTGTTGGCTAGTCGCAGGTTGTGAGAAGAAGAATGAGATGGTGTGAGGTTTTTTTTTTTTTGGGCATATGTTTCTTTTTTTGGTTTATTATATTTTAGGGGTATTTTAGGGATTATGAAAATAGGAGGATGACATCAGAATTAGTGGAAATGACATTAAAAATAACTCCCTTCAAAAGATTGTTTCAATATCTTTGAAGTTGGAAGTGTGATTAGTTTGATCGTCATGTTGTATGTTTAGGGTGAAAATTAATGGAAGTAAAAATGGTGGAAAATAGGCATCTTTATGTGTTTGGGAGAGTAGGGACTAGCGAGGGTGTAAAACTAATAAACTTCCAAAATTACTAGTTTATCCTTCTTACTAATTTCAATGGATGGATTGATTCATTTTGGATTGTATGAAAATATATAAAATGGTTTAAGTGTAAAAATTTTACACCTGGTGTTAATTGATTATTCTCAATTTTTTAATATTGAAGTTATCAATGGGAATGACAACTTCTATAATTACATAATCCATTAAGTAACCCTACTATTTTTTAATTTACAAAATAAGCAACGACAAAATCGGTTTAGATCGTCTATAGAACGTCAAAATTTACATGCACGAATACCTGACCTATATTCATATGTATATTAGACGGGCCTAGAAGTTACTCTCTCCGTCCCAATTTATAATCCACTGTCATTTAATTCGCTGGGATTAAGAAAAACACTCTATTTGCCCCTAATTATAAGATCCTTTAGAGAAATTTTGGTGTCCCTTAATATAAGACTCCTTACTAATTTCAAGAAAATGTTATTATCTTTTTGTCATATTTACCCATTGCATTTATTAAGAGAGAGTGCGATAACATTAAAGAGATATTAATACAATTAATACAATGAAGAAAGAGTTAAGGGTAAATATGGAAGATTGTATAATTTTAAAAAAAACCGATGCATTAATTAGCCCAATTACATGTTTTCTTAATAAGCGTAATTGTTCCTATGAGGTCTTATAATTATGGAGGGAGGAAGTAGTTACTAACAATAAATTTGTGAAATTTTTTATTGACTTTCTTAGACTACCCATGAATTTCTCTCTCTAAGATATTTTTTTGAAATCAAACTATCTCTTTCGTATTAAATATGAGGGTAAACATGAAAAAAAGTAATAAATGCTTCATAGATATTGGAAAGTAACTTATATTTTAGGACAAAAATATCCGAAATTATATGACTTATAATATAGGACCGAGGGAGTAATCTTTAGTAACAAGTCTTGCTTGGGTTTTAAAAGTTTTTAATGAATATCAATTTTCAAGGAAAAAAAAAGTGTCCACAAAAACGCGTTTGGGCAAATATTTTAATTAAGTGCTTATTTATTTTTTGGTCTTGACCAAGGTATCCCCACAACCGATTGCTGTGAGACTAATCCTTCGCCCAATAAATGTCTATCACTTATTCATAAGTTAATTTAATAATTTTATCAAAATAACTTCAAAATATGTCATATAGTCATGTATAAGTACTTATTTATACATTAATCTGAGTAATTTTAAAATTTAACTCATTATAAGTAGGTAATAATTGTTTTATGCAATAAGGGGGCTAAGCCCCAACAACAACATAAAAAGAAATATAAGGAAAACAAATCTGACGCTATAGTCTCTAAACAGAGATCTCTTTAGCCTCCTTGAACAGAAGCCACTAATTCCCACTAAGAGAAAATCAAATATAGAGGTTGCTCTTGAGATTACCACACATATTTTTTTCTCTCAAAATATGAATAACCCTAACTTGTCAATCCCAACCCAACAAATCAACAATATACTATAAAAGAGAAACATGTTTATGTCTATCGAAAGGTCTCTTACCCAGAAAAAGAATTACATCTAAAACATTTATATAAATGCTTATACTATAAAATAAGTTAAGATAAACTCATCGAAATGGGCCATCTAACACGACAAATCCTGGATTTGAAATATCAAAATATATAAGGCCATAAGTCAAAAATTAATAAATTGAATTGCAAGCAAAATTTTCAATTTAATCTACCAAAAACCGAAACAAACACACCCCATTATTGAATTTGTATGTTTCTTACACAAAGAAAATTTTCCCCCAACATTCCAATGTGTAGCAGTGTCAGGCTCTATTTTTTGCTAAAGTCAAACTAGGCAAAGATGGGTTGCAAGAACATTTACCTTTTGCAAGCAAAGCACATCACACATGTAATCTGATTCCAATTTCCAATGGCTGTGAAGTTAAGAGTGATGGGACAATGTTTCATTTCAAGGCTCAACAAATCTTTGTACTGTACTTTATCTTGTGGATTTTAGTTTCCCAAAAGGAAGATAGTCCAAATGAGTTGGCATCATGCCTGCAATGTCATCATGTGCCTCCATTACTCCTCCTATATATCATTCCCAAGCTTTGGAAACAAGCTTTTGCCAGATAAATGCTCATCATCATCACACTTTGTTTGATACAAATAATTGAAAAGTGGGTCTGCAATTAAAGACAATGAGTTAAAGAGGGAAGGTAGGTACCTTTTTAGTTTTATATATAGCTGCAAAAACCATGGATTACAAGCAGATTTAGATGCAGGGGCCACAGAGAAAGAAAACTCCAAGTTAGTGTGTGTTACTCTTAACTCAAGTGAAAGTGCAGTGAAGTGCTTGGAGACCAAAGGTGCAAATACTTTATTCTTCTGCTTCTTAGTTAGATTTAACTAACTACTGCTAGTATGTCTGATTTTACTGTGAAATTTTCTATAATGACTTCCTGTTAGAAGTTACAAGTTATAAAACACTTAAATTTTCTATAAAATTTGTTCAAATTGCCCACTATTTTTTTTTGGTCAAACACCTATACAATTTACAAACTTCTCACATTGTGCTAGGTTTTGAAATTCTTAAATCATGATTTGGATTGAAGTTATGAGAGATAAGTAGCCTGAACTATAATTAGGAATATTCCAAAGGCAAAAAGGTCCTCTCACTTTACCATGTTTATCTTATCATTAGTCTTTACCATGTGTTGCAGCAGGGGAAGCTATGGAAGGTGGTAGCTCAAATAGTACAAATATAGGTATTTATGTATATTTTTTCATCTCTTTATGAGAATATATTATATAACTAATGTTTTTATTCTATTGACAAATGTGCCATTTTATTGGAAATTTCCTTAGGACCAAAGGGGTCAGAGTTTGAGGCGTTGCAGAAAGAGCATGAAGAGAAAAACTTCAAAATTCAAGAGCTCAAGAAACAGATTGAATTGACAAAACAGCGGTTGGAAAAGAAAAAGAAGGAGGTTCCAGAGGAGCAAATAGCAGGTTTCAATACCTTAAGCGAGAAATATAACAGTATGAGAGAGGAATACAATGCAATGCTGGATGAAAAATCAAGGGAATCTAAGTGACTTTACCTCTCAAATTAGTAGCCTTGGTACTTGAATTAGATCTAGTTTCTAACTTGCAGTGTTCAAACAAAAGCTAAGGATGTATCTAATCAAAGCTATGAACATATCTAATCAATGTTAACTAGTGCTTCTCAATGTCTATTACAGTGTGTGTGTGTGTCTGTGGTTAAGCACTTGCACTTGAACGTTTGCAATTTCGTTTTCACATGATTTTTATTTTATTCTGGTTAAATTCAAGTTCAGATTAAGTAGTTTATATGTGTCTGAAAAATTAATTTCAAAAACAAGTTTAATATAAAATTCTCAATCTGCTAGAACAAACATGATTTTAATTTACTATAACCAAATAAAAAGCTCCTAATGTTGCATCAAACAGATTTTTGTACTGATGTCTGGCATCCTTCGCCACAGTTTTTGGTGACATGAAGAAGGCATAAGAAAGGTCAATGCCACTTGTGTCACTTCTGTAGCTGAAGTAACTCTACACATTGGCAAGAAGTGGTGCCCCATTATTCACAAGGAATCTAAGAATTGGAGTTATGTATGAACTTGAAGAAGTGATCTAAAATTCTAAATGCTCCTTCAGATGGAGGGTAGGAACTTTCCAACAATGACAACTGTAAAGCTTTTGAAACCTTAATTTGACTATGTAGGTTGACAAATGCAATTGAAAAATGAATATTTTGTATTGCTGACAGAACAAATTGTGCTTGTGCAAAGTTAGGACTTATCCCATTCCCTACAACAATGTGCCTAAATTTAACACCTTGAGAGTATTTTTTGACTTTTGGACCCATTTAGTAGCTGTAGCAGTATTGGTGCCAAGTGATTGGATGATTTCATTCGGGGGCCCATAGCAAGTTCTATGTTGGACCCTTTAGGGTTACTCATGAGGGTCATATATTCTCATACTTCCAATTCCAAAGGCATATGCTTTGTAAAGATTTAGTACTTCTTGAGCAGGAAGTAAGTTGTTTGCTACTCCTTCATAGCATACTCCTATTATAGTGGTGCTGCATTAAATGTTTTCATTCCACCTTATCTATTTTTAAGCCAATAGCGATTAAGAGTTTTTTGGAACATTTTAGGGACCAAGATTGAGAAGCGGGTCTTCCTCAATCAATCGCTCTAATTAGAGAATCATTAATTTATTAACCGACACTTAGCTACTCCTTAATTATTTATTTGAACCAACATTTAATATAAAACATGTTCTTTTAGAATTATCTAATAATTCTTATGAGTTACAATCAATTATAAATTATCCAGATGATATTGCATAAGTAAGGCGATTAACTAAAGTGATATATTTATTTGGATTTAGATATCTATATTATTGATTAATGTGAACAATCTTGATATTTGAACCTTAATGAGATCAACATTCAATTGACATACGAGTTTTCTAGCGATTTTGGATTGTCAGTAATATATATTCTCAGAAAAACAATCAACAAAAATTTATTTCCATGATGTATTTTTGAAAATACATTTTGAAACCTAAAACGTGGAATGCAATATTAAGAAATACACTCTGAAATTTAGTTCGAAATACATTCGAGGAATTAGTTTCCGATAGAGTTTTTTAACTTCACATATTATCGGCGGTTCTTAACCGCTAAAATCCATATATGTTGATTGAATGTCCACTTTGTGTGATGAGATTCAGAAATCATTTCCGCATTGTGAATTACAATTGGAATTACTTTTGGCACCGGTGGGTTTTATACCTACACAACCTAGTTGGTTACAAAAGTTAAATTCCAAAATTAAAAATACCTCACCAATGGATATAATTCCATTTCTTCTTCTCTTTGAGTAACTGAAACCATCAAGATTCCTTTTATAAATGCAGTTTTCTTTTTCAAAGGGCTTCGAAGAATATCTCCACAGTGAAGAACAAAGCTGACACATAAGGAAAATGTTTAAACTTGTATGAAGTCATGCACAAGCATTTATCAGAAGCATCAAGTGCATACATACACACTACATTATTCTTGGTGCAAAACTAAAACCATGGGCACTAGGTACCCTTATTCTAAGTGACACCGTTTATTAACTATGATCAATCAGCAACAACCATTGTTTCAATTCAATTGAAACTGAGTGAATATTTTGGTGATTTATCAGGTCTGAAGAGACCAAAGTTTCGCTCAGTTTCTGGACCATGCTTCTGGTTCTCATCAAACAGAGCAAAAAGGTAAGTCTCAATGGGTCCATTAGGCCTCTTGGGAGTTCCACCCTTAACATGTTGGATCAAATTCCTGTAATAAGTTCTTGCATTCTCAACACTAGCTGCATCTCCACCTGCTGATGGCCACCCACTCTCAGACACCACAACCTTCACATCATTTCCCCCTGCTTTCTCAAGAGCTGCATACAGAGCATCCAAAATTGCATCAAACAAGTTCTGGTACCCAGCATCGTTGTTCCCTTGTTGGGTGAACAGGGCATAGTCGAGAGTAATGCTTTGTTTGTCACGGACATGGGCGAAGTAGGTGTACACATTGGCTAGAAGGGGTGCTCCATTGCTTTTCAGAAAATCAATTATGGGTGTTATGTATCCACTGTCGCCGAAAACACCCTGTTTTGGTGGGTAGGAGTTGGTTACCAGGCTGGTAGCTATGGATGTGGAGACCTTGATTTGGCCTTGTAAATTGGCTGAAGAAATTTCATTCTGGATGTTTCTCATTGCAGGGAGAACAGACCCTGCTACAGCATCACCTGTGTGTGTGATGAAACAAACCATAAAAAATGAGTAAACAAGGTAAAACTTAGGGCTGACAAAATAAGTAAAGAATAATGATTAGTAGATATTTAAATGGTGTAGACCACTAAAGAGATAGGAAGAGAGGAGAGATAAGTGATAAGTGTAATATATGATGTAATGTAGTTGGAAGAAAGAGATAGAGAGAAAAAAGGGGTGTCCAGAGGTGTATGTACTGTCTAGGTGTACACGAATTATTGCCCATAAGTAAATGTGAGAAGTTTATTAAAATACACTGGAAATAAAAATTAGTTATAGATAAGGACAAACATTTATTCATTAGGAAATCGGTGACCATTTATGAAAATAAACTCAAAACAACTTTTAGATAAGTTTTAAGAACACATGTATAATCTCTTTGAGGTGGGGTATCGCTTATTTTATGAGTTAAGAAATAGTCAATTCTCCTCGATCCACCTCGAGTTGGTGGGTCAAGCGGGTTGACTCATTTAAATTAAAAAATATTAACAAATCATATAAAATGTAAAAATAAAATAAATATGAGAATAATAGCTATGGAAAAATAAGTTGGTTCAAGTGAATTCAATTCACCTTTGTCTCATTTAAATGGTTGGTTAAGTGAGTCAATCCGAGTATGTTTGGATAGTTGTTGGCGTCAGTGTTAATTAGCATTAGCGCTTACTTCAAATTAAAAAATGAACGGAACTCAACTTGTGAATTGAGATTTATGCATTTTCACGTTAATTCAATTGGTATCTAAACACACACATAACATACATAATTATGAGTTTGCAACCCAACTCTCATGTGAATCGGGTTAAGCCGGGTTGCCCCACGAGCCACAACCCATATTCACGACTCTAACACATATCAAGTAAAATCAACCGTCTAATAAAAGAAAACAATATAAAATTTTTGAGAATTTAATAGTATTTTATTATGCAATTTTTTCTGTTGTATGTGGGGTGTGACTGCTCGTTTACCTGGGGAAACTTCGTTACCAACAGCAATATACTTGATCTTGACGTCCGGTGAGTAGGCTTTGACATACTTGTTGACCCACTCATTGGCAGCTCCAGCATCGGTTAGAGATTGGAGCTTGTCATTTGGGACACCAAGGATGACCTCTATGTTTGAACCCTTTAGAGCTTGAAGTGCTCCTTCATCTTGATCGTATATACGCATTCTTCCAATTCCATTTGATTTGTATAAATCCACCACTTCTTGCTTACTTGGGAGGTTGTTTCCCAGCGTTCCATAGCATACACCCACGGATTGTGCACCTGTATATACGTATGTGTGAATATTGAACCAAAAGTAAGTCATGATGAAAAAGGAAACTAGTAGATTAATCAATCAGCATGGAAGAGAGATAGAGACAACAGTAAAATAAATTTAAAAATTAGTGTGAAAAAAATCCAACCTTCTTAATTATGAACATTTGTGATATAACTTAGTGGCTCAAGTTATAACTACTTAAAATAAAATTGGAAATTGGATGTTCGGTAAGTTGTAACACAATTGATTTTGAGAAAAAGAGAAATGATCCTAAAAGAGAAACTACTACAAAGACAATAGCATGTATATGTCTTCTATTGAGAGAGATAGAGATAGAGTAATAGACCCGTAAATTGTAGGGTAGTAGAAGATAATATCCCAATAAGCAGCAATATGGCAGACATGGGATTGTTGCCTCTTGAGAATAATATCTTCATGGTTTATATGAAAATAAAATCTAACTCAAGCACTCAGATAACTCTTAAACACTGATATATATCTTTTGCTCCACAATTACAAGCTATATATAGGTGAAGTATTTGCTTCATTCCAAGGACTTTGGCCCCGTCAATCACTCCATAGAAAAGTATTTTACTATGTGATTCATTTTGAATTCCATTCAATTTAACTCCAATAAGGACCTACAATATTAACTCAGAGAAGTCCTTTGTGTCACTCAGCCTAACGTAACGAAAACGTTCCAGTGTTTTGAATACAGAGCGACAAATCAGCCTCAAATGTAGGTGGACTTGCTTTGTGTCCTAAAGACCAAGGTTGAATAGTCTCATTCCTATATATGCCGTATGTAATCAGCTAATAATGTTACGGTCTATCATATCATATCATGTTTAATTTTTAATCGTGGGGAGTTAATATATCTCCTCACCACTAATGTTAGAGTTGTTAGAGGTAAGAAGTAAACGGCTGGTCACAAAATGTGTTTTATTATCATGAATAACGATTGAACCATTGACCTCATGGTTAATGGATTGGGTGAGCTAACCATCGCGTCACACCTCGTGATTTTAACTTTCTCCTTAACATTATATTTGGTTTAATGGAACATAATGAGATAGAATGAAACACAATGAATGTAACAAGTGGAATGAGGTTGAATGGAATAAAAAATACATTTTCACTGTTTGAATATTTTAATGATGAAATAAAACAAATTTAACACTCCATTATTAAGATAAGACTTAATAGTCATTTTGGTCCCCCAGGTTTCACGATTTTGCATTCGTGGTCCCCCTTACATTTTATTAGCACCGAGCATCCCTAAAAGTTTAAAGAAGTTGCAAAACAGGTTTCCGTTTGCATTCCGTCAGAAAACTAACATTGGGATGTAATGTAGGACCCAATAAGTGAAGTGTCATGCATATAGGAGAGAGAAATAGGCTGAATGAGAGAGAAAAGGAAGAAGCAACGTTCTTCTTCCCCTCACCCTCATTTCCTTTGAAACCCACAACCACCAAAACCTTCAACCTGAATTTATTGATTTAATCCTGAATTAATATATTCAAATTAAAGAATGGATCAATCAATTAGATGCTAAGATTCAAAATCGCATCAATATTTGAAAAAATTGAACTAATAATTCAAACTAATATATTCTGCAATCATGGAAAAATAAAAACCAAATGTGCAAAAAATCATGGAAAAAGAAAAATAGGATATTCGGTTAAAATTTACACAAATATTATGCAATCAGGAACCATTATTCGGTCAAATCATAAATACATTATTAACATAAAACTACAATTAACCGAATAAAATTAAGAATAGGAAGAGATGATCTTGATTTCAATTGAAACTGAGTTGATACTTGGGTGATTTGTCAGGACTGAAGAGTCCAAAATGACGTTCAGTTTCTGCACCAGGTTTCATGTTTTCATCAAACATAGCAAACAAGTAAGTCTCAATAGCCTGATTAGGCTTCTTTGGAGTCCCGCTCCCACTCTTGGCATGACTAATCAAGTTAGCATAATATGTGGATGCATTCTCAACTGTAGCACCAACTCCGCCTTCAGATGGCCACCCGCTCTCGGCTACAACCACCGCCAAATTGGGTGCTTCTACTTTTTCCAGAGCAAAATAGATTGAATCCAGCATCGCGTCGAAGAGATTTCCGTACCCAACGTCGTTCTTCCCGTTTTGAGTGAAAAGTGCAAAGGCAAGAGCAATGTTTTGCTGATCATTAGCATAAGCAAAGTAAGGGTACACATTGGCAAGAAGTGGCGACCCATTTTGCACTAGGAAGTTGATAATTGGTGATATGTATGGCTTAGCGTCTTCGGTGAAAACGCCCGCACTCGGTGGGTAGGAGTTAGTGATCAAACTTGAGTCTAGTACTGTCGTAACCTTGATTTTGGCCTGTAAGTTGGCTTGTGAAATTGCAGTCTGAATGTTCTGCATCGCGGGGTGGATGAACTGAGCCACATTGTCATTAGGGTGAACTTCATTCCCGACCGCAATGTACTTAATATTGACGTCTGAGTAAGGTGTCACGAACTTGTTGACCCACTGTGAGGCAGCATTGGGATCTGCTAGAGATGAAAGTGTTTCCCCCGCCACACCAAGGATCAACGCCAAGCCAGAACCTCGAAGGGCTTCGAGGGCTTCTTGGTTTGGGTCGTAGATACGCACTCCACCAATGCCATTTGCTTTGTATAGATCCACAACTTCTTGCTTTGATGGTAGATTGCCACCATTCAGTCCATAGCAAACTCCGAGTTGTGCAGCTACATAATATTGAACCAAATGTATATAAGTAAATTTTTGATCGCTTATTTAAAAAGAAAGTAAATTTTTTATTTCACGATTTGTTCATAACTTCTAGAGCATTTGACCATGGAAGCAAACATTCATTCTAATAGTTATAAGTGATTTGATTGTGGCTATAAGTAGAAGCTACACCTTGTAGCTTGTGAGAGAGCAGAATCGATTTTACAAACCTTAAACCTAATCTAATTTTTTTAAAAAAAGAAAAACCTAATCTAAACATGAAATACTGTATCAAAAAACATGAAATACAAACAATTTTTTAAGAAAAGGCAAATGGGTATTTCATTAATTAGCTAGGTTAATGAGAAGAAGAAACTGTAATCAAAATTTTGCTTAGACCTGATCGAGCAAGTTACATATACACTTATTCAATTAACCAAATTACTTTCATTACTTTAATTTCAATATACAATATTCAGTATAACAAATCCTTATGTGCATGCAGTGAATTAAAATGTTAGAGCTACAACAAAATTCTGATCCAAAGTTTCAACCTATTAATATTTTATAGGCTTAAATTTAAATATTTTAAAAAAGTGTTTTAACCTAAAAGTTGAATGGACAAAACACGCATCCTTTCAATATACAAAGAGTTACTCAAATATTTTTTAAAGAATTCTTTGGGTACTAACAATAGCATTTTTCACCCGCTGGGCACATTATGGGAGCATGAATCCTTTGTTTTAATGAGAAACTGAATAAAATGCATACTATCATGCCATGCAAATAAAGAGTACAAACCTGTAAACTCTACCCCAATGGAGGATAGTATTCCAATAACCAATAATATGGAAGACATTTTGAACAACATTCTTCGTGAAAAACACAAAAACCAAGTCAGAGAGGTTTGAAGGGGTAGGCGAGTGCTTGAGCTTGAGTGAGTAGTGAAGGTTGTGCTTCTTTATATATGCACTGATGTGAGTAATTAATGAAAAAATCATCATATATCTAAAAAGCATGAAAATATAATTTTAATTACTATTATCAAGCAATCAATTATCCTTTTCTATTATTGTTGTCGTATGCAGAACATATAACACGTGAGATTTCCATGTAGAACGTGATACTAACTTTATATATACACTTATTTGTTGATTCTAAAATGTAATAAAGGTAATTGAAAACTAAATCACGTTTAAAACATATCCATTATCTATATTTATACTAGTGCATGATACGTGGGGTTATAATTTAATTAAAATATCTATATTTATTTTTTATTGTAATCAATATTATAAAAATAAGTGAATGGAAAAAACTCATTGGTCAGTCCCCTACCGCTTCGTGCGCTGACCGTGGGGCGAAGGATTAGTCTCAGGGCAACCGGCTGTGGAGATACTTTGGTCAAGACCAAAAAAAATATTATAAAAATAAACCTAACGGGTCACAGTGATAAAAGTGGATGTTTAAACCTCTATTCGCTTTTGGCCTTCAACACATCCGTAGTAAAATTGTGAGAGCAATTTATTACACTAAAAAAGTATTATAAAAATAAATAAAGGTAATTTATAATTTTATTTGAAAAACATCTCTCAAATTTCATGAAAGGTGTCTCACACGCGCATGTTTCTTATATGATGTTTGCATACTATCTTCTGAAAATAAATGGGCATTCATTAATATACCTCTGATATACTCCTCTATAAAAATATTTAAAATTCATACATAATGAATTTATATTTGTCATGTATAAAAATATTTATATTTAGTTATATTTACTTCTACAAATTATTTTACAGTGGCCCAATGGTGATTTTTAAAATTACATAAATAAAATCACAGATTTTAAAATTTAAATTTATCGGTAAAAATTATTTTAATATGTTTTTTAGAGAGAAAAAATATTTTAATATATAGGTCTTGTGTTTTTTACATTTTAATTTTAAAAAGTAAATTTGAATAAAAAGTAATTTTCCAATAATTTTTTACATTAATGAATTTGAATTTTTTTTATAAGAAAAATACGAACTTAAGTTAATTAAAACTGATAATATATCTGTTAATAGGAATGAATTGATCAAGAATGGAAATTATCCCACGAACAAGTATTACCCCTTTTTACATGAGACAAACTAAGAGAAGTAAAATAAGATGCGAGGATCGAAATGGGAAGAGACGTGGGTTGAGACGCCATCGTCTTTAGGAAGTACAAACTTTCTGGTAGCTTGTTGCTGGATCGACCCAAGAGGCCCATTATCCTATCTATTAGATTTAAGGATTATTACACCTAAGAAAATTATCTACTTTATAAATAGCTTGCTTTAAGTATTTAGCTTCTGAATGTTAGGAAGATATTAAAGAATTGGACTGGCCACTTGTAGGCCCAAGCCCATGAATAGTCTGTTTACTTTATAACCTGTACCTACTGTTTGCAGAGGTAAGGAGAAAATTGCTCAAGTTATGTTGTTTACACTACATAACAAAATACAAGGACCATTGTGTTGGTAGAAATTCTACCGCTACCACTTTCTAAATGTACTCATTTTATCTAATTAGTACCTCAGCTTCTATTTATAAGAATTAAATGCAAGATTAATCTTAGTCTTTTTTATTAGAATCAAATTAGAGCACGTGTCATATTAATTATTTTTAGACTATATTACCCTTAATAATTCTGAACTAGTAAAATATGTAATTCATTAATCATGTTCTCTCTCTTTTCCACTCTCAACACCAATACTACAATTTAGCTTTGAAGAAAGAGATTACATATTAATAAGAATGAGAAATGTATTAATGATAGAAAGATATTAGTAGAAGAATAAAAGTTATAATAAGGGTAATTTTGGAAGTTCAATCTTATTTGAGAACAAAT
Source organism: Acmispon strigosus (assembly GCA_030819835.1). Taxonomy (NCBI): domain Eukaryota; kingdom Viridiplantae; phylum Streptophyta; class Magnoliopsida; order Fabales; family Fabaceae; genus Acmispon; species Acmispon strigosus. The sequence continues at coordinate 13,405,436 of JAUAMA010000002.1, read as the reverse complement.
TTAATGTATTTTACTTTAATCATAATTCTTAGACTGTGCGACTTAGATATTTGATTCTTATAAATAGGACCAGAGGTAGGTAGTATGTTTTTTGGTAATGTTTTATCTAGTAATAAACTAACTCTAATAAATAAGAGTCAAGCTAGTTATTTACTTTAGGGAAATGTGATGAGTGATGTTAGTTTGAGGTTGGATGAGGATGGTGATGAGGGAATATTAGGGTTTATGAAGAAAATGAAGATGAAGTGTGGTTGTGATGATGGGAGTTGTGAATATGAATATTGAAGAGGAAAAGGAAGGGGATGGTAATGAGAATGGTAATGAGGAAAGGAAGGTAGATGATGGTGAAGATAGGTATAAATGACTCTTAAATAATAAAATTTGTTTTTAAGGGTAATTTAATAATTGCCTAGTAAATGAGGATGACATAAAAACCAGTAGGGATGGCATGAAAAACAACTCCGATTTTTCATAGGGTGTTGGTTTTAAGACCACCTCAATTGGTCATCCCACCACCCCCCCTATGTGCGAAAATACCATTTTATCTTTTAAAAATAATTTTTATTTCCTACATATCCTTTTCCTTCTTCTTCTTCCTCCACCCACCACCCCCTTCCTTCTTCTTCATCTTTCATTCTCCACCACTCCATTTTTCCATCCCCATCACCATTACCACCACCACCACCACCACCTCTATTTGCTCACCGCCTTTCCTACTCCATTCCTACCTCCACCATCTTTTTCTCCATTAAACCATAACCTTCATCACTTCCAACCTCAAACCAAATCACTCATCATCTTTGAGGGTGATAATCGCATTTCCCCATCTACACAAAGGTCTGTTTCTCGTTCCTCATCATCTTCTTCTTCTTCCTCGCTTTTTCTCGTTCCTTGCGTTTTTTTTAAATGTCGTATGTGAATTTCTCGCACCTTTAAGCGCGAAATTTTAATAAAATTCGCACATAAAGGTGCGGCCACAATATATTTTTGAATAATCACATTATTTTTATTATATTCGCATCTATATGTGCGAAATTTTAATAAAATTCGCATATAAATGTGAGATCACAATATATTTTTGAAAAATCACATTATTTTTATTAAATCGCACCTATAAGTGCGATTTTACCATAGCAATTCGCACCTTAAGGTGAAATTTTAACTGGTCCGTCGAACTTCAGCCTGCATTCATTTTCTCATCAACAAACCCCTAATAATCTAAATTTAAGCAACAACAACAATCAAAAATAAACAATCCCTAACGAGAAATCCCAAACAACAAAAAAGAAATGGTTGTGAGAGGAAGAACAAGAAGAAGAAGGGGCGCTAGTGAGAGGAAGAAAGGATACTTGAAGGCCTATGTGTAGTTTGTGGGAGAAGAATCGAGAAGAAGAAAGAAGAAGAACACAATCGAAATAGAAGATGCCGGGTGGGATTTTTTTTTTAAACAGGGGTATTCTAAAAATTCAAAAAATGAGGAGATACTGTAAGGGATGGTCTTAAAACCAACACTCTTTTCATATCATTTTTCGCAACGAAAGAGAATCCATTCATCACCACCGTTCAAACCTATCCAACGGCTTCAAATCTCAAACGGAGGGCCCCATATCACGTGACTCGGCCCTACTTGATGAAATATCAACGGTCGAGATCAATTCCCACCTTCCACTATAAAAATCTATCACCAGTGCGTTAGTCTCTCTGACCAGTGAGTGAGTCAGCGAGCGAGTTCTCCGATTCCGGTTCCGATTCCGGTTCCGATTCCGATTGAACCAGATCCATCACAACAACAATGCTTCTTCAAAGCTCTTCCACGCCGATCATGAATTCGTTTCTTCCTCATTCAAAGTACCCATCTGCCGAACCCGAACTCCTTCACCGGATCCCGAGAACCCGATCCGTCACGCTCTCGGCCTCGTCGGGTTCCTGGTCGCCGATCGACGGTTCACGGACCAGAATGACGCGGGCGCTCTCAGAGACGGATCTCACCGCCGCGCCGAAGCGGAAACCGCTCAGCTACAGCCTCTTCGATGAAGACGACGACGAGGGTAAATCCGGCACCCTCGCTGCTCGTTCGAGAACGACGTCGTTGGGTCCCGCGTTGTTTTCTTTCTCCGAGCTGGACGAAGGCGAGAGCGGGGTTGGAAGCAGGGACGAAGGGTTGCTGGCGTCGCGTGTGTTGGTTGAGGGCGGAGGCGGAAGCGGCCGCGGCGGTGGATGGGACCGGAGCGATGGCGGAGGTTCAGAGTTCTGGGATTCGAATCACGGGAATGATAGTACAGACATCTATTACCAGACAATGATCGAAGCCAATCCCGGGAACCCACTTTTTCTTAGCAACTATGCAAGGTACTTGAAAGAGGTATGTGAAGATAACGTTTAACTTCGAAAGCTAAAAGTTTCACTTTGAATAACATTTCAAACCATAAAGCATATAACTTTTTTTGTGGGGGAGGATCTAATTATGAATTATATGTTGATTTGGTTTTGGGATGATGAAGGTTCGTGCAGATTATGTGAAAGCTGAAGAGTATTGTGGCAAGGCAATTTTGGCAAATCCAAATGATGGGGAAGTTCTGTCCTTGTACGCAGATTTGATATGGGAGAGCCATAAGGATGCTACTCGAGCTCAAACTTACTTTGATCAAGCAGTTAAAGCCTCCCCAGATGATTGGTAAGAAATGTTAGTTCTTCATTGGAACATTAGTGATAGATTTGAGAAAAAAAGTTACTTGCATGAATTGAAATTTCAAATAATCAAATATTTCAATGACTAGATGAGAATCTATTAATGCTGAGGTAGTGATTGTTTAATTCATTATGTGAATTGACAAAGTGTTTGTTTTTGCTGTTGCAGTTATGTTCTAGCATCTTATGCTCATTTTGTTTGGGATGCCGAGGAAGATGAAGATGTAGTGCAAGAAGGTTCCTCTGAGAAGTCTCTAAGTTTCTTCCATGGAGCTGCTCCACCACCACCTCCTCCTCCTTTAGCTGCTGCTTCTTAAATTACGTGCTGCCTTTGGTGTCTAACCTTTGTTTATACTACTTTGACTTTTCCTTGTACTATTTTTGGCCGATGAATATAGTTGTAATGTTTTGTGTTCACCTTGTTGTCTATGTAGATTATGATAGGAATACAGGAGAATAAAAAATTGGGCATCTCTCTGCCTTTTTGCTTGAATTCTCAAGTCCCTTTTCTTCTGGCATGCTTGTATAGCTGTATTTTGTCAAGAATAAGGATACTGGCATGATTTTTGGAGTTTATATTACCAGTGTTTAATCCTTGTAACATTCTCGCCCTTCATATACTCTTTCATGCCCGATATTGTAGTAACCAAGCCAATCATGTCCATGTACATAATGTAATATTTAGAAAGAGCAAGAGATGATTTTAACTGAATTATTCAACATAATCCTTAAGTCTTAGAAGGATGGAAGATGTACAAATGGCCAAATTATTTACATTTTCAGTTCACTACTAGATAATTCATCGAGGACTACCCTTGTCCTACAATTGAAAAGTATCTTGAATTTATGTGAGGTTGCCCTGTAAGCTCCAACGTTGATAATTTGATTCTAAACAGTTCTTTTGTTGTCAGTATCAAAGTATCTTGTGCTCATTTCAGCAAAAGAAGCTTCTTCGTGGCTACCTCCATGTAAATAATCTGACCACAATCAGGATGCAATTTAATCCAAAGTTTATGAAACACTGTAGTTTAATGGTGATCCATAAATGTATTGATCACAAAAGAATAGCTAAAAACTTATACATTTCATGCCAAAACTAATAAATTTCATACCAATACATAAGATAACAATCTCCATTTCTTTAAAAATAAACTTATCAAATGACAGCAAAAGAACTGTTGAGAATCAAACTGTCAACTTCAATCATCACGAAAAAAATAAAGAAAGACCCAAAGATTATATGGAGGTTCATCTCAATGCACCAGTAATGAACCACCTATAGTGGAGTACATCTTGCTCATGGTCCATGGCAAAGGTTTCAGGGTCAACCATTAGTTATAATTAGTATTATTTAAGATGAAGTGGTGACTGGAAGTGTGAACAACTAAATTGCTACATTGAGAGGAGGATTAATGGACCCAATGTGTTGCTCCAATGCTGTAACTTGAAAAATGTTACAATATCAGAATGAGTATCAGAATAATGACTAAGAATTCATATGGTTCCCAGCATAAACTTCTAGATTTTAATAGATGTATGAAGGGGGTTAAAGTACTACTTACTTGAAGAGTGTCACCAGAAGGATGATGGGTCATGTGTACACTCAATTGGAGTGATAGTATTTTTCTTTGTGAAGGAAAGAAAATTGATTCATGTGGGTGAGAGCAACAATAATAGCAAAACAGATTTTGCAAAACTAATCCAATAACAAATTAACATGAAACAACAAAAAGTACATAAGACCATGATTTTTATATGTCCAATTTAGAGGAATATGAACAGGAGAGTGTTGGTGCAATTTCATAAAACAAAGAGAAGAAATAGTAAGTTTAATATTCCAGAACCCACATATCAGCATAATAACAAAATAGTTTGTCAAAAGCATACAAAATAAATAGCCCCTCGTCTAAAGGGATGGGAGGAGTGAAGAAGGGGATGGGTGAACCATTTTTCTGACTAATTTTTTTGGGAAAAACCTTCCATAGAATTGTCCATTCCATTTCCACCAAAAGTTCACATCTTTGGCTTGAAAATAAATTCATAAAGGACAAACCATATACTCATAAAAGAAGTAGAATATTGATGAAACTTAGAATTTCAAAAAATGACATGCCATAATATATAGCTCCACAAATGTAAGATGTTAAAATGGCATGCTCCCCAAAAAAAGTTCACCCAACTGATTCCAGCCAGATAACTTATTTTTCTTCAATGCCACATACAATACTTCATGTACTCATATTGTAGGAAGGTTGAAAAAGAAAAACATGGTCTGTGGCAATAACTTTGTGACATGCAGTCTTTTTAATCGTTCTGGTGCTACTATGTAAGTATTCAGACTAAATGGAGATAGCGGTATTTTACACGTGTCACATTCCTTCCACCTGTTTGAAAAATACCGCTCTAAACTGAAAAACATATAAGCAGTATTTTTCAATTACGGGGAAGAGTGTGTTGATGAACAATAAAAAGCAACGGTACCAATTTCAATTAGTAATAAGGGTGTGTTGATTCACACTTGATTTACCGTTAGAAAGTATGAAAACTGAAATGTATTATTTGCCTGCTTCTATACTTTCTAATGATAAATAGAGAATTTATTTGCATTTTGTCACAAGAGTGTACTATTTATAATAACAGTGATCTTAAACCCCATTCTCAGTTTATGGATTTGTTACAATGAATGCTACTTTCTATTGCACATATTATTAGACCATCATAAGATCCAGAACCAGCCAAGGACTGAACCACCAACCAAGCCAAAGCCAAGGAACGCAATCATCACTATAGCAGATAACTCTGATTCTGAGAAGGGCACTGACTTGGGAGCTAGGATCATAAGGACACTGGTGAGGTACCCATTTGTAAATCCAAGCAGAAATGTCAAAACCACTATTGGCACTTCTGTTTTCAGCCACTTTGGTCCATGAAGACAAACTAAAAACATTGGATAGAAAAGAAGCCTGGTTGTGGCAGCCCATATTGCTCTTGTGATAGATTGTGGAACAGAGAAGGCAGTTAATGACTTCCCTGTTAGATCAGCTAAATTATAAACTGTAATCAGTATAATAGGATACCAATCCTTAAGAAGCTCAGATTCCAGATCTTCTGCAATAAATCCAGGGAAAATAGACAGAGTCACTATGTAGATTATGAAAATTCCAAAAGCTGGCCCCTTAATTTTAGCTGCCACTGCCAGAAATTTGGTCCCTGAGCATAAGGTGGTGTTCTCCTGAAGAAGCCTCTGCTGATACTGCTGCATGACTGGTAACTTGTGTAGCAAGTTGCTAAAGACAATGCAACATATGAGGAAAGTTATGGCTACCATGAAGTACAAGTGGGCGCTTATCTTGAGGCCCTTTGGGGTTTGTGGGAGTGATGCCTTGGTTATGATCCTCAAGATTGAAATTATAATACCTGCAACCACAGAAGATTTGGATTAGTGAAAGAACAAACTGTTGACAGCACCTCAATTTCAAAGTTACAACTGAATCTGCTCTGTGTATTGATTGCTGAATCTTTAGCTGTACATGTCAAAACTAGAGCTTTGTTTCAAACACAAGAAAATGAAAGGAAATAATGGGAAAAGAAAAGCATGCTTTTCTCCTGTTGGTTTGATCATAAAAAGGAGGAAAGCTTAGTTAGACAAGGAACATTAACAAGACCAGTAGCAGCTGATGTCAGTTCAAGTGGCTGTCAATGTAAGTTGTAGCATGTTTTTATCAGATAGATAAGATTATTTATAGATTACACAAGAAAGAATATGCTAAATATATGGACAGTATCTTGACATATTGGTGGGAATAGTTAGAAACCAAGAAAAAGAGACTCTGGAATCTACTTTAGTTTTTGCCCCTAACCTTCAAAATCTTGTTTAAAATTGCTTTATTTTAGACATTCTTTATCTTATGCAGTGTTCTTATATTCCTGAGAATTGTGCAAATATAGGAAAACATAATCTGCATGTTTGTCCCAAAAGAGGAAAGTAAAATTGAATACTTTGGAGTGCACAGAAACTGTGTTTTACCTGAGGAAGCAGTTCCTGCGAAAACAGCTTGCATATACTGTTTGGGGAGTTTCCCAGCTGATCCTATCAAGCTTCCACCAACCAAGCCATCTGCTAAACCACACACTACAACAGCTGCAACTGTCAAACCAAAGGCACCACTTGGTCTCTCTTTCAGGCTGGTGCTGCTGGAGGCCCAATCGATCACCGGCGCTACCATGAGAGACACGACAAACATGGAGAATCCTAAGTTCAATCTCAACCTCAATGATGTTTTGCTCCAACCTCCCCAACTTATCATCACTAGAAGCACCAGCACTGATGAAATCATGTAAGCCACTGACAAAACCTTTTCGATGTGTTTGGTCGGATAGAGGTAGGAGAAGTAATCAACCGCTGTGATCAAGGCATTCCAAGGAAGCAAGTTTCCAGCACCAAGCAAGAAATGGATTATGTAAGCAACTTGGTAGGTGTCTACTCTCTCACTTGGATCACCAGAGACCAGCTTCACAGCTTCCATTGCATTCGTTGTTGATACTTTTGCTCAAGCGCTCAACTATGATATTTGAATAGAGTTAAAAGGGGGTTTTCTGTGCTTAAAAGTATTCTACAGTTGCTTGCATTGTTAGCTGATACAAGTAGTTCTACTTATGCTAGAGCTGGTTTGGGACTAGTTTGACTTCTCTGCCAGCACTCATGTGTGTGTGTGTATATATATATATATACATACATGCTCCCACACATGTGATTGATGGGCTTGGACTTGGAATCCATATGCTTAATGTATGAAGAAGAAAAAATGTGCTCTGTGGGGACAACAACGGATGGGTGATATCAGATATACCATTTGGTCATACAGTCACACCATGTGTAAGCTGTCTTGTAGTCTCTTTTACTTGACCCCCAATGAACATAACTTGATGCTTTCGTATAATTAGACTCTATTTAGAAAGAATTTATTTGAACTTATCTTATACCATAAGTGTTTATTATGTAAGCACCTACTTATAAATTGTTTCAAACTCATTTTTTATAAGTTGCTCATATTAACTTATGAATAAGTGTTTATAACGACTCATAATAGCTTATTTCAGTAAGCTTTTTAAAATAACTTTTAAATAAGCGTTTATAGCTACTCATGATCTATTTTGAGTTTATTTCAGTAAGCTTCGAAAAATAGTAAATAAACCCTTATACATTAAGCGCTTATTAGTTTACCCAAATGTAGCCTTGTCTTGCAACCAAGGTAATCCACAAGTTGCAAAAGTTCTTTAGAACATGTTAAAAAGCAGTGTGAATAGAAATTAATATGCCACTAATCAATGGTTGTATTAGAGTAGTCAATGAAGTCATGGAGAGGGGCATGGACAAAGGAGCTTGTCAAGCGTGACCTTTGAGAAAAGAAAAAAACGGGCCCTTGCAGCGTGTCACTTGATTAGTAATTACTTTACCTTAGGAGAATTTGATACTGTTTCAGTTTCAGAGAATTTATACAGCAGAGGTTAATCATGTCACATTGATTTTCAGTTGCTGTTATTCGAGACTTTTATTAACATAGTGATGTGTTGTTAAGGTCCATGGTTTCACCAATCAAACTTAGAGCCCTATGTCACTCCCTGAAAACAGCATTGTAGAAGAAAAGTGACTACAAAAAGTATCTTCAGGATTAGTATGTAGAGTAATAATAACACGCATCAATATTTTCTTCTTCTTTTGGTCAACTATGAGTTGTATAGTATGTAGAGTTTTTCTTTATGGTCATGTAATGTTCACAAAATAATAGCATGCATCAATTTTATTTTGTATTTTCTTTTAGTCAACGGTTAAAAAGAGGCTATCTAGTCGCAAGGTTGAGATTAATGTCATGTGATTTTGCAGTGACAAATTTGATTTATAGAATTAACTTATTTCAAAAATGCAAAATAAAACTTCATACATTAATCTAGAATGAATTCGCACGTAACGAAAGCTTTATAATTCTTTTGGTCAACTGTACCAGTGATAGTATATGGAGTGTTTCTTTATGTCATCTAGTGAGTGGAGCTGACAAACACATGAACCCAATGACAGTGATTGCTAAGAGACTTAAACCTAACAAAGTGTACTACAAACTGGATGGACAGAAATTATCAACTATAAAAGCAGTAGAAATGTACCCTCCATATTGCAATTATTGGATACATTGAGTCAAGTTTTTTTCTTTTCTCCAACATAAATTGAAAATCAAATAAAAATCAGAGAGCAATATTTTGAGGAATTGAGGTCATATTGCTCAGAAACAGTGTTGCTTAGAAAACGATGTCAAAGTTAGTCATGGATACAGAATCCTGGATTAATAAAAGAAGCATAATGTTACAGTGACTGCAGAAAATGATGTGAAAGTGAAACTAAAAGTGAAGGTATGAACTAACATACTATCTCCATGTGTCTCCCGGAACACACTCCTAGGGTCAGAATCACGTGATTCTATGGCGTTTCCGGGCATACCACCCCCTTCTGGTCGTGTATATCAAATTCTCCTTAATGCCTTTTATGTGTCAAGTTTATCATGAATTTGTTTAGAATAACAGCTTTTATTATTGGATAGGAAACTAGAAATAGCTATGATGTGAAAATAACTGAAGCAAAACCTCATGGTTGTTCTATCAATTTGTCAATAAATCTAGGAGAAAAGCACAATGATACCTAGAATCAACTTATTTTTCTTATTTTTCACGTGGATTAATTCTGTCATCAAGAAGCTACTTACATAAGTTTCTTCCCATTCTTTTAAAATCTATGCTAGTGGATGCTATTGATCTTCAGCGGTGGTGCACAGTCTTGGATGGATCTTCCAGTACGTTAGTGTGATGTTGACACGACAGGGGATGTGCTTGCAAAGGTACTCCAACACTCATGTTAGTATGAGAGCATAGAGAGAAACTCAAAGTCATAGAAGAGCAATGAGTTAACAGAATAAGTAATACTTATGTAAAATAAGATCAAACTTGTATTTATAGACATACTAAAGATATACTCAAGGCACTGTACTTTGGTAAAATCTTTAGGTATGACTTATGAGATGATCACGGCCTATAAGTAACTTTGTAATTGTATCTACTTAGTTGTGAATCTTTTGAGCCACCTGGACGATATTAGGTCTAAAACCTTTTAGACCGACTGAAGCACTTTCCAAAATTGATTTTAACATTAGAATTAATTATAGAAGAATTTTTAAATATTCACGAAATGATTTTCCCAAACAGGGTTATATTTGAAGGGGAAAGCTTTTGCACTTTGTCTCATTCTATGCTATAAATCACTTAAGATGGTAAAGTTGGAATAATGAGCTTTACCACCAAAAAAATTGAGTGGCGTGATTTTAGTATATTGTATGTGAGATTGTGATTCTGACTACGATTGATATTGTTACAGTACTGAAATGTCCAAGTGTTACTTGTTAAAATCCAATAATTGTTGTTTGCTTCTGATAAGTATTTCCATCAATTTTGCACTACTAAAGTAAATGGATGCATTGATGATCGTTGAAGGTAGATAGATATGCATTACTTGAGATAAGATGTTCATTATTAATTTTAAGAACCGTTTGCTTTGCACCAAGGCATGATGATTAGAAAGGAAAGTTACTCTGAGCTATGTTGTCAAAAGGAAGCTTTAAAATCCACAAGCACTCTCTCAACTCATTGTATCACATATATCTGCCACAACTTCATTGGCCAGTGGAATAGAATATTCTTGAGTACAAACACATTATTGGTTGAGCCAAACTTAGAATGATGTCCCATGTTTGGAGTCAAAGTCCACTGCCCTCAAAAGAAGAAAAAGAAATCTCTCTTTTGCTGATGAAAGAGTGAAGCTAGCCACTTCCAACGAATCACTTGCATTTGTGGCTTTACTTTATCTTTAAAAAGGGGATGTCATTTTTCTGGCTGCTAAAATATTCATTTCTTAATATTTCTGCAGCATCAAATTCCTTCTTTTTCATCATTACATGCCTGCCAATGCTTGACACATCTTGCAGAATGCGAATTCTGATTTATGAATAGCTAGAAGCTTTTTGGCTACTTGGTCATATGAATTGCTAAAAGGAACACTTAAACTAATTGAAGTGTTCTCTGTCAACTTTCCCTGTATCAAATATATACAGAATATTTTCTTGTTTCCTTGATTGCTCTTAAATCTTAAATCTTAGCTCTATAGTTTTATATATAGAATAGAGCTGGCATGTTCCCTAATCCCAATGCACTAGAGTGAATGAATATTATTGACATGTAAATAGGAGCACTATAAGTTATGCAGTGAGCCAAAAGATATGCTATAGACTTAGATTTAAACAGCAAAGTTAATGAAAATTTGATACATTAATATCTTTGTTGTTTTAAATCATTGACAAATAAAAGTTTCTGAATTCTTAGAGAACAAAACATATTGACCATGATTTTTCCATTAATAGTTTCAAAAGTGGCACAATCATTGCAACGAATATAATTGTTGAGAATTTAAGTTGAAGTTAAAGTCTCACATTATTTAAGTATGAGTGAGGTAAAATTTTTATAAAATATGTGACCCATAAACTTAATACTTTAAAGTTTTGGGTAAAGATGTAGCATCAGATTCTTTTGATAATCTCTCGTATTTGCCCATTGATGCATGGTCTCATGCTTTGGACTTCCACCACCTATCCACTAATAATAATCTATTCTAAAATAATTTTTTAGAAATAAAAAATTGAGAGATAAAAGTAAATTAATAATTATCTATTTCCTTTCTATAAATAAACATATAAATCGCTAATATCAAATTGGTTCAACTACTTGATTGATTAGATTACAAATACCATCATTAGCATGATATGAGCACCTTTTTCGTCTATTTTTTACATAAGAAATTCTTCTGTTTTTTGTTTTATTATACTTTTTTTTTTGCTTACATGTAGAAAGAAAGACATATATTATACTTTGATGTTCTAACCACAGTCTCTATTTGTTTAGAATCAATTTCTTTTGAAACTTCTAGATTTTATGGCGAACTTATGCCACTTGCTTGATTGTGGAACGTGGATGTTGATCCCTTCTCTATATGTAAAAAAATATTGTTATTATTATTATTATTGTCATAAAAATGAATATAAATAACTTTTTACAAGAATTTACATTTGTAAAAATTTACATAGCTATTATACTTTATAAAAATATATTTTAATTGAGGAATTTTTTTTCTTTCAAGAAAGGCTTAATTATACTTTTGATCCCACACTTGTACCATTTGCGTAGTGTTGATCCCTAAAGCTTAAAAATTGCACTTTCATCCCACGCATTTATTTTTATTAGCATTTACAGTTTTCCGTCCAATTCCATCCAATTTTTAATGGTTTCTAAATTAAAAATTAATTAAAAAACAAAACAAAATTTGTTACTAATTTTTAATGTGAAAATATGTGGGGTGGGGGATGTGGTGAAATAGGATGTATCTGAATGTTAAGAGCTACCTTATCCATATTCATCTGAAGTTGAATTTGCCATTAGGCAAGATATGCCATGGAAGCAAGAATTCAGTAGGAATTGTGTAATCAGATTGTGGAGGTATAAGGAACAAAATGAAAGCACCAATTTGGTATGAAGAAATGATTTACATGAACAAAGCAAAATTAAAATTGCATCTAGTTGGGTTTGTTAATGATTCTTTTGGGCCTAGTGATAGCTGTTGATAAAGGTCCATTATTATCAAGGTATGCAATTTGTATCGATCATCTTGGATGTTACGTAGGATGCAAATTAGCCCATCAACCTTATTACTGTTTTGGATTTTAATTTTCTAGTCTCATTATTGTTTCTCAATCATAAAAATGGGCCTTCTAACTCAGGTTTGCATCTATAACTCATGCTAGGTTTTGGGCTGAAGATATCCTTCTTTTGGGCTGACCAAGATAAAGGTAGTAGAATATTAAAAAGAAAAGGTTAGTAATTGGAAAAAATTAAGAGGCAGTAACGGACAAAGATAAAACAAATTCTTGAGTTCAACACCTTCCGTTCATTTGGACAGCCAAATTGTCATTAGTTAGTTGTTAAAATAAATTAAAAATTATTCTTTGCTGTCGTAACTTGTGTATATCCTACTCCAAAACTTTGCAGACTTCGCATTGTAGCCCAAACAAAGAAAAAACAACTAACGATTTCACAAGCAGATCAACTTCCTTCTGATCTGTCTGCCTTGAAAATATCGATCCATGACCAGGTATACAATTCCAAGAACAAGAAGATTGCATAAGCATACCTCAGATTTGGATATGAAATCTGCAATATCCAATGCTTAATAATTAGTACTATCTATCAAGTCCTTGGGGACATTCATAGGAGAATCAACAATTTTCTTGCAAAACTGATTCACAACTCCTATTGCTATTGAATGTCTTCTCTGTGATGGTGTCCAAGACAGGTTTCCATGGTTGCATTCTACAAGGGCTTGGTCCCCCGCTGATCATACTCACACCAACTTTCTCTGTCACGCCTTCTGAGACAAAATCACATGGCCTAGAGGTTTTGGCTATTGCAGTGAGCCTCTTTGCAAGGCAAGCCAAGTCCACAGGGGAAACCTCAGATTGTAGTATTGAGTATGGGAGCATGAAATACACTTGCCCAAGTTGGAGTTGGATATTTCCCTTGAATGGATTTGGAGAAAGAAGCTGAATGGAGGTGCAAACAAAGTGTTTTGGTAGGGTGCCAATAACTTGGCTTGCTGAAATGGGTTGCTCAAAATACTCTACATAGCCATTGAGATGAACCACACGCACATTCTTGAAGGTGGAGGGTGGGTTACGAGAAAAACAGGCACCCATTTCTCTGCTAGCTTCTCACTTGGTTTAGATGCTAAATGAATAATGAATTGTGATGCTTATGGTCATGTATTTATTACCAATAATGTTATAGTGTGTTTATACAATACACAAGTGGGGTTTGACTATTCATAATTTCATAATTTGAGATAGTTATCTTGTTTTAAATGAAAGCCTTTGTAAAATGACATTGATGGATACCTAAGCCGTGCCTTTTCTGACCAATTGTGGGTGTTTCAAAAAATTGATTAAGAGTTAGAATCAATTCTAGAGAGAAGTTTTCCTAAGTAGATTCTGATTTTTAGAATTTGATTCTAAGAAGAAAAAAAAACCCATCAAAACATACTTCCTCTTGCTCGGATTTAACTTATCTAAACTAAAGTGTAGATTCATTTTTTTGTTACATTTGGAAAACTAAAGACAAACTACACAATTAAGTCCTCACAAAGAAAATAAATAACATTGGAAGGAGAAAACTTCCAAACACGGAGAAGAGAGTCATCTTTAGAAATTCGTCCAGTTAAAGCATCTACAACTATGTTGCGCTTTCTACAGATATGAGACAAAGAAACGGACTAACTCCAATTCAACATACTCCTAACTCAGAGAATCACATCTCTCAACAGTAAGTACTAACATTAGATTAATCATAACTCATAAGAAGATTGATAACCTCAAAGCAATCCGATTCACAGTCAACCTTCTAAAAACCTAAGTCTCTTGTAAACAAACGTCTGCTGCGAGTAGCTCAGCATGAAAAAGATTTCCATTACAAGAACGGGAAGCGATGTTAGATAACTATCACCCATCCTAATCACGTAAAACAACATCACACTCCATTCTGCATAAGTTAGAGATCCAACTATCATTCATATTTAAATAAATCTCATTCCGACGAACGACCATTGGCACGATGAAAAGAACATTGGCCTTTCCAAACACCTAAAATTTTGAATAGTAACTAAATTTTACCTTAAAACAAAGTTACAGATTTTAAGAATACTATAATTTACCATATATTAGCTAGTAAATGATTATGATGGCTTATTTTAGCCTATAAGGTGACTTGCTTCTATTTTTGCAACTTGCTGATGGTTCCGAGTGGAGATAGAATGTGCCACATAAGCAAAAGCTTGCTGCTTGCTAATGGATTTGTACTTTATATATACATTCTACAAAATAGTTTGCTTCCATTCTTTTTCAAACCCAACTATGACAAATGTGAAACAGACCCCATAGTCCTGGTCCCTCAACTTTATTATTTATGCCGTGTGGTTTACTTAGTTAATTGCTTTTGGTTAGAAGCGTTGAATCAATCACACCAATAACTTATCATTCATGAAGAAATAGAGTATGAAGTTTGGTTAATCTAAAATGCGGAAACTATTTATTTATCTTTTGTTTTTCAAGTTGTAAAAAAAAAAAGAATTTACCTTCAGAAAAAAAAAACAAAAAAAAATCTATATAAAAAACTAAAAAGTCTTTGCCCAGTGTGGCTAAAATTGAAAATTTGGCTAGGATAAGTTAATTGGTAGCTAAGTGGTAGTTAACTAGCTGAGCTTTATTTGTGAAAACTATCCGTAGCTAAATTTGTTAAAAAATTCTTGTAGTAATACATGGCGCTCTATATAAATGCAAAATCTCACATAATAACTTTTTTTAGTGAGAGCCGGGGACATATGAGTTGAGGAGGCAAATATCATGATTGGTTCTTGGAAGAGAAATTTGACTGATAAAAAAAATTAAAACAGAAAAACTTACCTAATAATTTGAATTTACATTTTTTTTTTGTTACAAGAGGAAATCTAAACGAGAGACAAAACTAAACAAGAGCGTCTAAATACAATGACGCATAAACCGAAAACGGAGGTTGCCTCCACACACGGCGCTGAGTCCCCTCCCTAGCCGCCTTCCTCGCAAGGAAATCAGCTGCATTATTCTTTTCCCGCTGAATATGGATGAATGAGACATTTCAATCTCTCGCCAACCAAGAGCGAACCTCCAAAATTAAGTCACGATCTCAATAGGAGTTAATGTGCAAAGGTGCTTTTATGATTTATTTTTTTAATTAAATTACTTAAATTTCAATTATTGTATATTATAACTATTGCCCTTTAATAGTTTAAATTTAAGTTTATGATGTAATATTTTAATTGTTATTTAATAGTATTGATGAATGATTAAATGTCTTTTTGATTCTATACCGGAATGAAAAATTACAAAATATAAATATAAATATTTAATTCCAGAGATAAAGTTTATACTGAAAAAGTGAAAAGGAAATAATATTTTAAGGAAAATTAAATATTAACAACATTTCTTAATTATTCACACAATGGATAATTTTTATGCTTGATGGTGAAATATAGCAATTTCTGAGTGATCACAGTACTAATTATAGTCAATCAAGTTTAATATATATTTAATGTAATAAAAAAGAAACAACATTACCTAATAATTTGAAATTACATTTATAATCGTTTTTATTTTAATTAAATTACTTAAATTGCAATTATCATATATTATAATTATTGCATAACTTTCTTAACTATTATTTAAAGGAAACGAGAAAGTAGAGAAAACATCTCAGTCGTATCAGCATAGAAGTTTGCCAATTAAGAGCTCATGAGAAGAGAACCTGTGTATCCCATCATTATGGTTTTCCTCTAAGGATCTAATGCTGGCCTGGCATGAAAAACCAGCACATCTTTGTTTTACTTTTTGTATGAAGATGTGCTGGTTTTCTATATGGTCTATATTGTCTAATATGTCACATGCTCCTAGTTTTTTCTACATCAGTTCCTTCTTTTGAAATATAAAATGGGAACACTAAATACTCAATGAAGAGAAAAAGTTAAGTGGGTTGGAAGACATGTCACAGTGGAAGTATTGTATCTTTAGGTGGGGAGGTGAGGAATATTGTTGATGCTCTATTTTCTCTATATCATGTGTGATTTACATACAGTATTACAATTTTCATTGTTTCATTTTTCCATATGTAGCCGCCAAAAATTTGAGATTTCCTTTAAGTGTGGCAATGATGAAGAACAGAAAGGAGAGGAAGCGGAAAATGCTACAAGAGGTATTTAGTTTCTGCCATTCCCATTTTTTCTTTATTTGTTTCTCTAATAAATCTTATTGACCTTATTATTCCTATATGTACCACTTGTGGCTTTTAACATATATGATTCTTGGACAGCTTGTGGGAAAGGTTGGTGGTACTTGGTAGCATTAAAAGATCATATGGAAAGCACAAGTATGAAAAACGGGTCTGAAGTCAAGCAAAGGTCCTTTTAGAAATGTCATATTCAATATAAAACATTTATTAAATTCAACACCATCAAGAGATCATGACACCATAATCAATACGTCTAATGCAGAGAAGAGGAAAGGAGGAAAGATGCAACATGGTAATTGGTAAAAGGGATGCTGGTAAGAAGCACCATTGAGTGCGTCCTTGTCGATAGTGTTTTAGGAAAATTGAGATGAGTCACTCGTCTAGGTTTTGAAAATCTCAGCAATTCATTTTGCAGCGTTGGAAACTCCCGCTAAATAAGAAACACAGCCGCCGCAAAATAACAGATTTTTTCTAGTGCTATAATACCTATACCGACAGTAGAAAAGTCGTGGGTATAGCACAAAGCATTATTCTTACGGATTTGTTACTGTCAGTTAAAGCTATAGTGACGGAATTTAACCATAGCTATAGCAACTTAAAAACTACAAAAAGAAGTAAAAGTTTTTTGAGATATACCTATGGTTTTTTATGTTTTACCAACGGTTTTTTTGCCGTCACTAAATGGCAAATTCCCAAACATGAACATGATCTCAGAGTTATTGTTAGAAAACATGAGCCATTCTAGCCAAATCTACTCTCTTTAACTTTAGAAAGCTAAGGTGCTGGCTAGCACTCCTCTTACTATTAACATTTGATCATTAAGAAAGAGTCTTGTTCATGAGGCAAAATCCCAGAAACAAATTAACAACCATAGCTATATCAAACATGCCACATGTATCATATGCCCCGGAACATCAATTAGCAAAAAAGAACATGAACCTGAGTTAAAACAAAAGATCCAACTATACAATTAAATAAAAGTTTAAGATTCAGCTTTCTAGACTCAAATATCTTCTATAAGATTCAACTCTACATTTCACAGAGAAAACATCCCCTGGTTTTGGAGGGGTCTCTGCAGTATGAAACAATTCAAAGTTTTTACTCCAATCCATTTGGAAAAATAAAAATCATTTACACGCCTCCTTTTGTAAAAAGTACACACACATGGTGAAAAGTTACAAACCCCTTGTCACAACAGAATCTGGGGATGGCTTTCTTGTCAGCATCTTCTGGCACCAGGTGGTTCCCTCGAAGTCAAGGAAAGAGTAGTCCACAAACTGCGATCTGTCTAAGTTTGTCATCTCCGCGAAGCCGAAAGAGTTGATCCATGTTTGTAGCACCTGTGGCACAGCAGGCAAGACTAGCCTCTCCACTCCTAGTTGCTTGAGATTCTAATGAGAGAAGAATTCAAGTGAGAATAGGATACTAAACTCAAGAAAATAACTGAACTTAGGATTATTAATTACACATTAAGTAAAGTTAGCAAAATTTGATGATGTACTGTAATTATTTTCCAGTTTCAAATGGCTCTTATCACTTTCAAGTCACAGATAAAATTCTACATCAGAAGTGAATAACTGCAGGCCATATCAAATCCCACACATTATTTGTATGCTTTTCATTTCACCTTTTCAAGCTCGTCCATTAGAATGCGACACATCCCGAGCCGGCGATACTGACTTCTAGTAGCTACAAGAGGTACTTCAGCCACCTTCTCTCCAAATACCCTACAAAATGAAATGGCCTGTAAGAGGACCATGAAATGACAATGCATAAACAAAAATGCAACTTAAACAGGAAATGCAATCATGCAAGACTAGTTTTTGATACTTAGTAGTACAGATCTTATACTCACCTAATAGTTGCAACACAGATTAGTTCGTCATTTCTCTCGAGAAGCACGGTGTAGAAACCTTGGTAATTTAATCGATTAAACCCCGACCTGCAAAGTTCCAAAGTGATATCAGGCAATGGCTCAAAGAATATAACAATAATGCAGCACAACCTAGAGACAGATATCATGATCATAAACAATGTATACTTGAAAATAAATCTGTTTCTCCATTAGTAGATAAATAGTGTCAATGTAAGGGACTAAATATGCACAAAGATCTGAACATTTTAAAAAAAGTAAGTTTCTTGTTATGAGAAAGTTGGTACATCAGAGAATCTACAAACTACATACACCATTCAGGCTAAATTTGGACAATATTGAAAAGATAGAGAGAGAGGAAAGTGAGTATTACTTTTAGTTATGTTGCCTGAATATTACTATGATGTAATTGGAAAGTGCCAAAATAGAAAAATAGCAAGTGAATTAATAGTGAACTAAAGATGAATGCTAGAAAGAAAGTAGTGTTATCAATGTCATCCCAGCCAAAGAGTAACAAGTTCAACTCAAGATGCTTTGATCATGAGTAAAACATGAACACAATGTGCAAAGATTCCTATAAAATGTTGTGAAGATGAATTGAAGAATAAGAATGTCTCACCTTCGGCTGAATATCACTTCCTCCACCAGATCTCTAGCAGACAAAGGGTTCTCTAAGGGTCCGAAGCACTCATGCATCACTGAGAGTGCAACACTAAGTTTGCTGTAACTCTCAGCCTTTGAATTGATATCAGTGTTGTCCAATTTCAACAATGTCCAAGTCAGGCCGTTTTCACCAACTATAATCTCCTTCCCTAACAGATTGCGAAGGCCTGCGTGTATCTGTGGAAAATGTACACCAGTAAATGTAGTGTATAAGCAGTGTCCTAAAAATGTATTTCTAGCAGTACACATTAAAGATAAGAGAGCCTTGAATGTTTCGCAGACATCAAATGGAAGGTGATTTATACCTTCTGACACTCTTGGCTGCATAACCAATTTTCCTGACAGCTTCCCAAATTATCTCCTAACTTATTTCTCTGGCATCCAACATGATCTACACAGAGTTGACAATATGACACCATCAATATTGCAATATTGTTCAACATAGGCATGTATGAAAATACACACCCAAACAAAAGAAGCAAATACACAAATCAGCTTACATTTATGTTCACACTGAACACAAGTAAGTAGTTGTTCATCCCCAGTCTCTTCAGTATTAATTTGTCCGCAACTCCCGCAACGACACAATGGGCAAAACCAGTCACCATCAGGGATGTTCTAAACATACAGAACAAAACCAGTCCAAGGTAAGAACTCATATCCACTAGACCACTACAAGTTATTGGTATGGAAGTACTGAATTGAAGTAATCACATGTGGAAAAAAAGGAAAGGAAATACAACAAATTTGACAACAACATAGCACTTAATATGACATGATTAAAAAGGAATACTCAAAACAGTTAATTTACCTCCAAACCAAGGCAGTTCTTATGAAACGAAGACGGGCATCTGTCGCATAAAATAAGATCACCACCATAGTTACAAACAGCACAACTGTTGTCATTTTCGCCTTCAAACAGATAATTGGTGGGATTGTCCATAGTTTCCCCCACTCTATGTTCATGCATCACTTCTATCATGCATTGTAAGAGTGACCTACCATCCTTCAAATAGATACAAGCACAAGGCCTGCCATCACTACTACCATTAGCATGATTTACAAAGCCACCAAGACCATAAAGCTTCTGACAACAGCTACATTTGATGCCGTCACGCGTTATCCTACCCTCAGTCACAGTAGAGGTGCTTCCTCCTTTGCCTGAGTAGCAATAGACCTTATATCTCGGAGACACCTTTTTGTTCTCTATTAACCAAGACAGAACACTTTGAGGTTTTTGTGGTGCAACAGAGGGGGAAACCACCTCCTGCACCCTTTTGCTTGATTTTAGCTCTTGTGTCGATGACTCATCATTCCTCTGGCGCATTGGAGAACTCTCCTGTTTATGAAACTCATCATTCCTCTGGCGTTTTTGTGTGCTCTCATTTGAACTCTTTGTGCTTTTTCTTTTTTTATTCTCAGATGATTTGTCAGGTGATGTGTTTGCTGATGAAACATCTATGGTATCCAATTGAGGCTCTCTTTCAAGCATTTGGGACACACTGAGAAGTAGATCATTGATACCAACATGATCAACATTCACTCCACTACTCGCCCTGCCAGAATTATTCCATTCAGTAACCTTTTCCTTAAGGTACACTCGGCAGGCGCCTTGAAGTGTTCCCAAAAAATTATTTCTAGGGAAGAAATACAATGTTGTCCTCCTCATTTCAGTTGGGTCCTGAATGACCCATCCTTCAGCCAACAGATGGTTCTGGGCTTTCAGCTTCCATTCCCTTTTACCATCCTGGTTTTTCTCTAATGCATTCAAGTAATATTTGGCAACCGCTTCTAGACCAAAATCTGTTTCAACTTCAAGTCCATTCCCTTTTGAGAAATCCTCTGGAAGGTTTAACAATGTTTGAAGCTGTTTGAGTGTGAGAATATAGTAATCATCAATAACCTCCATCACAGGCTCTCTCCACAAATCCTTCACATTCCGAGTCCATTCTCCAATGTTGTTAAAATCCTCCCTTGTCCTCACATCGTACCAAATTTGCTTGATTGAAATTGGAACATAGGATTTCCGATGACACTCCTCGTACAATTCAAGCATAACCCACTTCCCTCGCGGCTCCCAATTCCCGGTGGCCTCGTCCCAGTCCTGAGTGATCCTCAATTGATCAATTTGAACCCTCATTTCATCCCCCAAATCAGGGAAGAACACACTCCTCTCCTTTGAGCCATTGGAGTAATCAAATACAACGCCTTCCCACCACGCTTCTTTGTAATACGCATCGATGCAGATACCGAACTGAAGCTCTCTTTCGTCGAATTGAACCGGAGGAGGCACCGGTCTAATGAAGCCACGCTGATAGCAGCTATCTAATGAAGAAGGAATACCATCCAGAACATTGGAGACTTCCACCACCTCCTCAAGATAGTGCACTTCCTTATTATCCAGAAGGTTATCATATCGGACATGCCGCCTCTGCCTCCCGCTACGGATCACGGTCCCTGGGTGCCATGACCCCAAAAAACCATCCTCTACACTCCTCACCTGGAAAAAAAAAAAAACCCATGAAAAAAGAATTAATTTTTTGAACTGGAAATTTCAGAAGACAAGACAAAACTTCCAACCACATTCATGTTTTTCAGCAAGGAGTGATTGAAAAACGCAGATGGTAACAAAACAAGGGAAAAAAATTGGGACCTGCAAATTCACATTGGCCCCAGTGAACAGAACAAAATTTCAACACTTGCATGAACGGCATGGCAAAACAAGGCTCATGAGAATGCCGACCAAATCATGAATGGGAATTCAATTATGAAACCGGTGATCGGAATCGGTAGCGTAACCGAACGATAAAGTCGAGAACAGGGGATCATGAACAGCAAAAAACAAAAAAAAACAGAGACAGAGACAGGAAGCCATGACAAGTTTGAAGCTTGATTATCGACTACACAAAATCCATTAAAAGAGAAACGAATCCAATAAAAAAACCGAAAAAGAAACAAAACATCACAGAAATCAAAACGAAATCACCAGCCCGGATATTCATACACGAAAAAGATCACATCTTTATTACAAAAAACCAAGGATTAGGACAGGATCATTACCTCGACTTTCTCATTGACGAGAAGCTTTTTTCTTTGAAACCCTCTTCTGCGTCCACTGTTTTCGTGAATCCTCTCACCGTCAACCGCCATTGGAGACCAATTCAGAGATGAAAAAAAAAATTCAGCTGAAAACTCAGAATGCCGTTTGCTTACACCCGTTTGGATAGAATCCAAGTAAACAATCAGAAATGAAGGAAAAAAATTGGATCAGGAACAATTTTCTACGTCAATCAAACAAACGTACGCAATTCAGGTTCTGTTGTGTTGGTCTCGCCGTTCATGTTTTTGTTTGCATGAAGGAAACACGAGACACAGTCACTCACTCACTTCAGCTGTCACTGTTTTGTGTGAGTTTGATTCACTTAACCAAACATAAAAGCTTGCAAAGAAGAAATTAGGATTCCTTGCTCTCACCCCCACCGTAAGAGAATCGATCCTATTGGTCCACGTTGGCAATCTAAGCACGTTTGTCACGTGTCGCACAGTCACAGCGCTTGGAGCGTGGTCGTGCACGCAGGGTAGCTCAAACTCTCCTTACCAGCTCGTTGAATTGAAGAGGAGGAGTTAGGAAAGGGTGTGGTTCGCTGCGGCGAGGTGCACGGTTAATTCTACGTGTCATTACCAGGTCGCTTCTAAGTCGGTGATGGACCCCACTAGGGCATTGGAGTCAAAGAAACGGGTTTTTTATTTTGTCTTTTAGTTTCATGTGGGTCTTATCATCCACGTATTTCACCAGCAATTCAGGTATAATAGTCTTTTTGAAAGGAATTCAGGTATAATAGTTACTATGGGTAATGAATACAATAAATTCACTCCTTAAATTGATTACTTTATCAATATTATCCATATCCACATTTACTTTATCTCTCATCTTACTTTCACACATTTTTCTTTTATTTCTTTATGCATTTTCAATTACATTATCTATCATATTACTCATTTATCTCTTATTTCAATAGGGTAGAAGTGTCAAAGAAATATTAGCATACATTTTTCCGCTAACCCGTATACGCGTAAATTAATTTGTATGTATTAGAGAGATTTCAAGTTTGTGTCTTGGTAAACATTTGCGTTAAATATTTGATAGGAATAGTTTTAGGGCTGATAATCATAAAATATGATTTTAACAAAATTGTCTCATTTGAAGGTATATGGGGTTAATATGTGATCATTGTGTTAAAAAGGTAAATAATGTGATGAGTTTTGCTGCCCTTGTTAGTTTTTTTTTATTTGTCTTAAATAAAATTGTCTTTTTTTTTTTATTCATGTGATCCAAACATAAAAAGATAGTATTATTGAATTTATATTTTTTATAAAAAAAAAAAAGATAACAAGCAGAAAACCTATGCAAAAGTTAATGCATGTAGTTACTCATGAATTGAGTGGATTTTCATTCTTATTACATTATTATTACTACAATAAAATAAATTCAATTCAATAGACTTAAATATGGGTTGAAAGTTGAAACTGAGGCTTTGAGGTTGAAAAAGTATCTTTTGATGACGACAAGTATTTATGGGTAATACTTAATAGGCGTAAAAAAGGGAAACTGTAGAAGCTGATAATTTAAATCTTATTAATGTTGGATTAAAAGGTTTATTATATATTATGACAAAATAAAAGGAAGTTACACTTTACATAGATATACTTTTTCTTTTTGTCTATAATTAATCATAAATGTAATTCAATGATAGATACTTTGAAATCTATTATTTTTATTTTAAACCACATGTATTATCAATTGAGATTCACAAGTACTCAAATTTGATATGTCTACTTAAATTATAACAACTCCATACTATACTTAATGTACGTGTTTGGTGGTAAAAATTTATTATTTCTACACCTTTAAAAAATTGTTTCTATTTTATTGTTATTAATATAAAATAATTGAAGGAGAAGAAATGAAAATGTTAAATGAATAATTAAACTAGAAAGGATAAGGTTTATTCGAATTACTTATAGTTGAAAGTTAGTTTCAGTTTAGTTAGTAGTATACAATTTTATTTTAGTGTTAGTTTCAGTTTAGTTAGTAGTTTACAATTCTGTTTTAGTTTATTAAAAGTAGTTTCATTTTTCAGCCTCTACTAATGTTGTGTAACTAATGAAATTACAATGTAGCTTTTATATTCCTAAAATAAGATAAGCAATGACTGTATAATTAAGATGATGTATTAGGGTGGTGTTTATCTGCAGAAGTTGACGGATAATCGGTTAAGGTGGTAGGACAAATGTAAAGAAATTTTTCGGAGACACTAGTGAGAAAGATGAATAACATGGTATTTAATCTTGTGAAAAGGGGTATAGCGGGACCAAAATGAATTTAGGAAGATATTGTTAAGAATGATCTAATTTTTAATCGAGGTAAAAAATCTAGTGTGATGTGATCCATATATAAAATCGACCTGTAGGATAAAGGTTTTTTGTTATTGTCATTTGTAGTGATATTAATAATTATTATTAAGAAACAAGTACTATAATTATTTAAATATGAATTTAATAACTATACGATAAACAGTGTAAATAAGCTTAAAGAAGGAAACAAGAATTTTTTTTTAAGGGCACAAGATATTTGATAATTTAAATCTTATTGAATTTTGGATTAAAAGGCTATATTTGAAAAAATAAAAGGAAGTTATATTTACTTATACATTCTTTTTTATGTCAATATTTAATCATAAATTCTATGCGTTGTTTTTTATTTTTTTGAAATTAATTCGATGCATTGTTGGATGTTTAAAAGTTTTTTTTATGGAAGTTTTATATTATTGTTATTATTATTATTAAGAAAAAGTACAATTATTCACCGTATACTAAACTTGAGTCATCATGATTTTTTTCGTCATACAGTTATGTAGGTGTGTGATTGGCTTCGGTCAGATTAGTTCGGATTTGAAGTGTTTATAAGTCCAAGCCAATCAAAGAGCCTCGAGTTGGGTTGAATCAGTTTTTTAAATTTTTGCCTCTGACCCGAACAAACCAACCCAATGATGAATGGGTTGATTCAGATCAGGTGATCGGATATGAATATAATAATATATTTTTACAAAACTTTGCACTAAATTTGAAAAGAAAAATATTAAAAAAGAACATGACTGAGACAAAAGCAGAAACAATAAAAAAAGGGCTAAGCACGAAGAGAAAATGCCGAGAGTGTGAACTGCTAACTTAACAGATAGCTTGAATCACAACCCAGAAAGGGAAATCATAACAAAAATATGAAGGATAGGCCATTGGAATTATTCATTATTTGGTGGAGGTGAGAGATATGTCATGGCAATGGTAGCGAAGTAGAGAGATTGGTTCTTTGCTAGGGTTTTGTTGTGAGAGAGTGACGGTTGGGGTAAAACTCAACCAAAACTTAAAGGCTAAGTAAGAAAAGAGACTCACTCATTATTTCTAATATTATTAATTAGATATGTTTGGGTTGAACGAGTTCGCAGGTTGGGTTGAGTCTTCAATCTCTAAACTCGATACTCAAACCTATCGTGAACGGGTGTAGTGAAAAGAACCCGAACCGATCCGATGACTCAATGTAACCCACCAAAATGTGATTAGGTTGGTTAGCGTTGATCGGTTTGTGGGTTGGTCGTACCCGCTTACACACCCCTACAGTTATGTGGCATGAATTTCTGTATGAAATAAAAACCACAAATTTTTATTTAGTAATTACTATAGGATTAGTAATTATTAGCATATCAAAGTATATCATTAAAAAAATTACTCAATTAATATTACATTATCATTTAACAAACCATAATTATTAGCTTTGATTACTTTCTTAAATAGTTATTCAGTTAATCAGTACTTAAATTCATTTCACTGCACCCGGTGGTGATTGGGTGTAGTGAAAAGAACACAACCGATCTGATGACCCAACGCTACCTACCAAAATGTGATTAAGTTAGTTAGGGTTGATCGGCTTCGTGGGTTAGCCAACCCCATTTTTTTAGTGGATCACAGTATATCATTAAAAAAATTATTCAACTAATATTACATTATCATTTAATAAACCATAATTATTAACCTTGATTACTTCCTTAAATAGTTATTCAGTTAATCAATACTTAAATTCCTTCCATTATTTGACGTCAAATAAATTGACATATTTTTAAACTTTATCAATAAGATTGATTTTTAAAACATATACAAATATCCATATATTTTACTAAAAAAAATTATATCTTTAATTCCACTTTTATGTAAAAAGATTGAAATTAATACCCTTGCACACGGATACTTAATAGTAATTACATAAATAAGAGTTTAATAACTATCCAATAATAATGTAAATGAGTTATATATATACCAATTAAATTTCGTTATCTTTGCACATCATAATTAAATTAAAATAAAAATGACAAGAAAAGAGAAGTAATTGGATGTAGGGTTTTTTTTGTCTTGACCAAGGTATCCCCACAGCCGATTGCCGTGGGACTAATCCTTCGCCCCACGGTCAGCGCACGAAGCGGTAGGGGGCTGGCCAATGAGTTTTTTCCATTCACAAGAGTTGGGATTCGAACCCCCAACCACTTACTTAAGGGATGAAGTGCTGAACCACTACGCCAACCTGCTTGGTTCCTCCATTATAAGTTTAACTATTTCTTTATTATGACATGATTTTTATGATAATTTAATAATGTAAGTAAATTTTAACGTGATTCTTTTATTAATATTCTTGTGAAACCAGGCTGTGAAATCCTAGAAAGAATAAAGGAATTTGCAAAAATTACTTTCTACCCTTTTTTTGTGCGTTGTTTTTTTCTCTCTAATTTGATAAAATCCTTAAAAGATTTTGGTGGCGGATAAGGTGCAATACACATTCAATGTTGCATAGTGCCATACATGGTAAGGCCCAATAGGATTAGGCCACTTGTCAGCCAATGGTGCATGTAACCTGATTTAGTGGTAATACATATTTGTAATAATTATTGTTATTATTTTGTTTGGACAATAATGCCCTTTAGTGCCTCGCATGTTTCAAACTGTCTCCGACTGTCTGTGTTGTTGATTCCATCTCTGTCCAGCCCCACGGCGGCGGCTGAAATTTTCCGACGCGGAGGAGTATTGGAACATTCTAGATCTAGAAGCCATTTTCAGTCGCAGATCAAAGAAGAATGCAAAAACACCAAACAAAGGAAACGACATCACACATCAACCAATGAACTCAAACCCCATACCTACATCGGAATCCAGGTTCCAATCAAAATCCCATGGTAGTGAATCCATTCAATCCATAAACAAGGGTTCCCAAGCAAAAACAACCAAGAACCACTTGATTGAAAGTGTATATAAGTTGTGTGCCAAGCCATAGATTCAACACCCAAAAGACCACAACCATGAACCACCTGATTCGTGACCAGAACCTCAATCACTGAACTTATTTTCTCTTGCTCTGACAAACCGCGAAGAAATTCGTCTTAGTCCCCCCGTTCCTCCAAAACCAGAGCCATTAAAATACCAGATCTACTCAAACACAGTCTTTATTGTGCCCAGAAAAACCCCAGGGTGAAGAAACAATAACCCATAAAAATATAGACGAATCCGTATCGAAGTTCCGCCCAAGCAAATGTCCAGATCGAAGATCTTCGAGGAGACAAATCTCTGCAGATCGACTAGTTTTGACCCCCACCGAACTCATATATGCAACAAAGAGAGGGAAGGATTGGGGTGCGGCGACGCGGCGGCGGAAGTGTCCCGGCACCATGGTGGTCTGGTATGTGGATGCAGTGCAATGGTGGGTGAGTGGTAGAAAGAGAGGGAAAATATTAAGGGTGTTTCTGTAAACTTTAATTTTATTTTTATTTTCAATTTTTTTAAAACAAGTAAAAAACTTTTTATAACAGGTGAAATTGTGCCAAACACCGTGTAAGATCTAGGGTGCACTTGCACCCTAGTCGTGACCAAAGTTTTCGACAAAAAAAATCCTTACAGATTTTATTATTATTTTTTCTTTATCATTACCGATACTAATTTCAACTTTCTGTATCTTAAAAGCTAAATTGTTACAGAAAAGTCGTCATATATGTTTCATTCTTTTTTTCTTCTTAACTTTTTTTCTTTAAAAAATAAAATAAAATGTAAAGAAAAAATCTTCTGAGCAATGATCATACATGCGAATTTGGTGCTTATTAACAAATTTCATAATTTTCCATATTTATTGGTTTTTGACGGAATATTGACTTTACAAGTGCACACAATTCACATTCTTATTTTAAATAGGTGCTATTTGTGTGTGTATGTTAAATATTAAAAGTTTTTAAGAAATTTATGAATGAATGAATGTGTTGAGAGTATTGGTTAAGAAACATTACTCAGTGGCACCTTTTTTTTTGAGGGACTAGGTTTTTTTCCCTGTTTTTTCTTTGTTTTTTTAGCATTGATGTAAAAAAAAAAGTTAAAAAACATTCAATATCTTAATTAATAATTTTTATTATTTTTAAAAAATAAGTATTTAATATATTTTTGGTGTTGTCTAGGGTGAACTACCAATTAAGTAGTGCACCATGCACAGCCATCTTCTGGCCAATGAAATCGCACCAGGTGTCCATGTGAGAAATTGGAAACCGGTTCTACAGGTTATTTAATTTTTGTAATTTATTACAATTTCAATTTGTTCATTACCATAAAGCTCACTTTTAGGGTCTTTCTCCTCCTTTCTCTGTTAACAGTATTCCCCAACATCCCAAAAGCATGCACCGCCGCCTCCTTCCTTTTTTGACCGTAAAACCCCACCGCTCCCCCTCTAGGCCCTCCCACCCTCTCCCCTTCCTCCCGTAACCAAACACCTGCAGTCATGGTTTGTAATTATCACTCACAAATGCACTTTCACTTCCCTCCTTCTTCGTTCCATTTCATGTTAATTACCGAATCAACTTGAGATGTTCTTCCGTTGGATTTTCAATAAAAAAAATCCTCCACCTTTTTCAAAGTATTTAGTGCAGATAATAACAACAAACATTTCAAATTAACAAAAATCAAACATGTATTTCTAAAACAGAATAACCATTGTTGAAATGGGCTGGTAAATAAAAAAACCATAGTTGGAATGAAGAACAATCACTGTGGCTCTCTCTTTCTGAAGCAGAGACGTCAGACATGGAGAAGGTCAGTGGATTTGGGGTTTTTGTTTTTGGGGCTACGATTTTCTTAGATTTGGAGATTTGGGGTTAAGGTTTGTGTCGATTTGGGAATTTGGCGTTAGGGTTCTGCGATTTGGTGGTTGGGGTTTCAACAAAATCTGGAGTTTAACAAGGAGGGAAGGATGGGAGAAGGTGATAGGAGAAGAAGGAAAAGTTCTATTTTTTGGTTTTGTGATGGAGCAGCTTGAATTCGCAAAAACACTAAGGCAGAGCAGAGCCTCTTCCCATGGCAAACTCATCTCAATGAACTTTCCATAGATATTCCATAGGTTTGAGAGGAGGTGGTGGAAGGGAGGAGTGGTGATCGGATGCGATCTTCGACAGAGATAGGCGACGGAGATAGAGCAATGAGATTGTAGAGGGAGGGAGAAGGATTGCATTACAAAGGGGAGAGGGGCGGAGGGGACGGTGGTGTGAACCTCGACGCTGACGAAGATTCTGGGGATGAGAGTGCGCTTGCGGCAGCGGCGTGGTGGCAGAAATGTTCAGGCACGGAGAGGCAAAGCTCTAATGACGTCATCAATGAACCTTCTTTTTTAGTTAAAGAATGGGTAAAAATAGTATTGGCTAATTATTATTATTTTCAATTTTTGTAAAAAAAATAGGTAAAAACCCTATTGTAGCAAGTTATTTAGAGTGATGCATGGTGCAACACTTAATGTGCAAGTGCACCCTAGAAGCCACATGTATTTTTGTGTTTTTATTAATGGATTAAATTATATGTATGTCAACTAGTAAATAATCCGTGCAGTGTACGGGTGTTGCACGATTTTTCTTCTTTTAAATATCTAATATGTCCTATTTATTTTTTATATTGTTGATATTATAAATTGTATAAAAAGATGACAGAGTGAAAAAACTTTAATAATTATATCAATCCTTAAGCTAGATTTTTAGCTCCGCTTGATCATTTTTCTTATACATGAGTTTGCTATCAAATAAAGATTAGACATTGCTATGAATGGATTATATAAAATGATATAAAAAGTAAGTAAAGTTGAGGTTTATTGTAACATAAACTAAACTAAGTTTTTTTATGTTTTTATTAATTTGAATATAAATATGAAAGAAATATTCTATATATTGAATTAACTTTTTCATATAAAAAACGTTAATTAAATAGAATATGTTTCTCGTATGCAAGCTATGGATGTGTTTCCATAGCTTGAATATGAAAAAAATATTCTATTGATTTTTTTTTTTACAAAAATTATCATAAACATGTGTTAACTTTATAAAAAATATATAATATAAAAACTTTACCGAAGTTTTTTAAAAAAAGTCTTTTACAATAGTTTTAAAAAATATATTTTTAAAAGTATATCATATAAAAAAATATTATTTATATTTAAATTTATACTAAAGTATTAGCGCTAAATTTATAAAAAAAACTGCTAATTAGTTTTAATATGAAAACAAGAAATGATTAATTTGGTGATAATATTTTTTAAGAAATAATCTATATGATCCCCCTTAAAATTTTAGAGACTAATTTAGTGAGAAAAACATTTGAAGAACTACACTAATGAGTAATTAAATTGAAATTTTTTATGCATTATCCAATAAATTAATTAGAGATAAATGGAAGGCGTCGGTAGCTTTGCTCCCATCCCCTCAAACTCATGAAGATGGTATGCTCCCAAAAAAATCCAAATAAAAAAGCGTACAAGGAGTACCCTGATGACTCGGAATTTAAGACTATTTTTCTAGTTTATTTTCATATAGTTTAATATATTTTAAGGACATTTTAGGACACATTAGGCTTAACTCATGTATTTTGTTATTTTAAATCTATTCTAATATCTTTTATAAATTTTATATTAATTTATTAGATTTTTTTAGAATTTAAGTGTTTTGATTTAGAGTTGATGAGTTATTTGAGTTTGCTATCTTTTATTTATTTTTATTTGATTTAATTTTAGGAGAAGATATGAGAAGAATAAGCAAATCAAGGGAGAAAGAGGAGAATTTCGAAGGTTTCTGCATTCTGCCCCGTGTTTTGGCGCAGATAGGAGTCATATGAGGATCGTGAAGGGCCATTCTTCACTTTTCTTCTTCGGTTATGAATTCTTCCTTGGTTTTTTATTTTTTTTCCATGAATTCTATGAGGAACTAATTCTCTTTGTACTGAGAATGATGTAGTTTTCTAATTTTCTATGCTTTGATGCACTCGTTCATGTATCAATGATTATTATTTTTTCTATGAATTTCTTCTCCGTTTTAATTGAGACTTGAGTTCACGTAAGTATTTTGCTATTTTCTGCGCAATTGGAAAATAGGCAGGATTTAGGGGCTTGGGAAGAAATTGAATAACGGTCTCTACGCCTTAGGGATAAAAGTAGCAAATTATTTGTGTTGACCTGAACATATGATCTTAATCTTTAGTTAAATAGGACTTGGTACTAAGGAATTAGTTATTGCTATTTAATTAAAAGGGTTGCTTAGCTAAGGAATTAGTGAGTGAGAAATTAGGCAAAGCACCATAGATGAGTTTAATCAAGTTCATATATAATCCGAGTGAGTAAGAGCATAGTGAGTAGTTAACGAAATCAATTCTCCGGTACAGTTTACTCCAATTATTTTTATCTCAGTTTACTTCCGTTCTTTAATTCTGTCACTGTTGCCACCGTTATAAAACTCCATATCAATCCCGTTTTATTTTTTATTTCCGTCCTTACAACAAGTAATTGGTGAATTTAAACATAAACTACCACAATCATTGTGGATTCGATAATTAAAACCCTGGGCGAATCTGTATACTTGCAGATTGGCACATCGTACCCTAACCTATATACAAGATTAACCTCTTAAACACAATAAAAACCAATCAATAAAGGATGTTTGATAATTCTCTTGTGTTGTGGGAGAAGGATTATTCTCTCACTGTAGGGTGAAGGGTGGTTCCTGCAAAGAGGTCTCGTGACTGTCTGAAGAAAATTTTCATAGGTCACAAGGGCCTTGATCTTAGGACTGGGGTGGGGTTGATATTGTGGAGGTTTTGGGCGTAGATGAGTCCTTAGATCTTTCTCCTCCAAATCCCCACGGTCGTTCTAAGAAAAAGAAAGAGGATAAGCGAGTTTCTAAGGAGGATCTTCAAAGATCGTCCAAAGAAATCAAAGTGTGATGTTGGTAAAGATAGCCCTAGTGTTCAAACTCATATTGTTCTAAGAAAAAGAAAGAGGATAAGCGAGTTTTTATGTCTTGCTTATTTTATTGGGGATCTTGTTTCTTGTTCAAAGATATTTCCAGGTGGTCATGAGTCCAGTGGTTATTTTATGCGCACTAAGAAGGCGTGGCTTGTTGGAAAATTAGCGGAGCTTGAAGCCTGGAATTCCATGGGAACAACGTGGAAGCCATTTGTGGTCAGAGGAGGAGTTAAGGGAGAGTTGGCCTGCTTGTCGTTAGGAGTTTGGCTTTGTTTGTTTGGTTGCATCGGGATTTTCGGTGTCCATTTCATTTTAGGGTATTTTTTTTGTTTGTGTTTTGGCTTTTCTCTATCATCTTGTTTCTGTTATAGTTGGCTTTTCAGCCATAGACTCAACGGCGTAGTAGCTGACCCACTAGGGATGCTCTTAAGCATACACCTAAGAGGCAGCCTGCACGACCTAGCTAAGGGACGAGCACTCCCGGCTTAGTGGTGCCTTATCCGACTAGCTCGGACACAGGCCGAATGGAAAGCGCTTCACAGGCCGCTCGACCTACAACTACTCTCGCTCGGAAGCCTCACTCATGAGCTTCCCCAACACCTGCAGAGACACCTCTGGCGCCTATAAATACTAGGTTCTATCGTCTCACTAAGGACTTTTGAAACTCTATCATCACTTCACGCTTTTTACTCACTCTTTACATTACAAGTTTGCTATGTATTCTTACATATCTGAGCTATTCTCTTGGACGCTCTCGGAGCTCCCTTACTGACTTGAGCGTCGGATTGTCTTCTGTAGGTCCCCCATGACGCATTGGACTTGGAGACTCCACCTCATTCACGCCGGAGCACATCGAGCGCCACTGTAGCCTCACAGAGAGCACCACCGTCCATAATTCACGCCCGAACAATTTCTGTTGGAGGATTGTTATCTCTAGTACTCTTTTTTGCGAGTTTTGTTTTATTTTGCCTCCTTTTGGGGGTTGCACTCATCTTTTGATTATTAATTATGAGTAAATGTGAAAGATTGTATAATTTTTTTAAAACCAATACTACTTCCAAAGCTGGTCCAAACCTTATATATTATCATGAGCTATCGACCTCAATGGTACTTCCCACGCTTCCCACCCTATAATACAACCACATGCCAACTTTACATTGAAAAGACCATTAGGAATAACGTTCCAAACCAACATGTCCTTCCCTTTCACATTTAAAACTAGTATTTGCAAGATTTGAATGACCTCAAATGGAAGAAAAAGTTTCCGCACGAAGTGTGTTTGCCAAGACATTCGATCCCTATCAATAAGATCAAAAGCAAATTTAGAATCACAGCTCGGTGGCTTTAGGGACCGAAAATAGAAGCCATTCTGATTAGACAACCAATTGTCCTCACAAATATGGATGTTATAACCATTACTAACCCTCCAAAAACTCTCCATTTTCACATGGTCGCGTGCATGAGGTGAGACCTAGGAAACACATAAAAATAAAAATCTTGAATAAAATAATATCCAAAGATAGGATTAGCATGGTCGCGAATATGGGCCACTCTAATTATTTTTGGCCACCACGAATATATTTAAAGGTTAACAAAAAGATAGGATTTGGAAAATAAGAAATCTTAGTGATTTTTTTTCCTACTACATAAACGTAAGGTTTTTACAATCTTTGACATAGAGATGGAAAATGTTAAATTTGTTATGTTGTCATCAATGTGTGTTAGGTTGAGTTAAGCTTTTTTAAAGCGGATCTATTTCTCAAACTTAACTCTATATTTTAACGCTTTATTTGGTCTCTTTAAAATTTTAATGTGGTAAAGAAGTTTAATATATAATAAGATATTTAAATATGATATAAATTAATTTCTAAAAGTAGGCCTAACACTTCAAGAATCGATCTCATTAGCGTGTAGAGATAGCCAATGCAAATACCGCACTAACATCAATGAGAAAAAACTTTAACATTAGAAAACATGGAAGAATTATCACATAAGAGAATCACAATCCATTTAATTGATGGTCGATCTAGTGCTCACCTTGTTCCATATAAGTAAGACCTTTTGCATAACCTTACAATTTTTTTATAAATATACTCATAATGCTTGAGAATTCAATAACTAGAGGTAGACATTCATGATTGTGTAAAAACCTCAAATAATAACTAAGAGAAAGGAAAAAAAGAGAAAAATATGATAGATATGATAAATAGTGTTATCTAACTGTGAAAGATATAAAAGAGAAATTCTGGAGGTATGCCAGTAGAGTCCTTAAGAATATGGATTAATCTGAAAATTATTGACAAAGAAAATCTGAAAATTAGATGGTTGAAATGCAATTTTGTTTATCCTTCTTTCAACATTTTAGTGGTCATTTGTTTCATTTTCCACTTGTCGAAAAACAAAAACCTCACATTTGGCTTCCACTGTCCACGAGTCTCCACAACCAGAGTGACACGACGCAGCCATGGCTACGGTGGCACAACCGTGTCCGTCATGGACTCGCGCCTCCATCCCCGTTCCGAGACGCACCTCACAACGTCGTTTCATCGGCAGAACCAGCCTCGCGTGCATGAACCCGCAGCCCCAAGCTCGAGCTGCTGTGGTGGAAGCAACGCCTTCAAGCTCCAGAGACCGGTCCAGCCAGGTCCTGACCCTCCCAGTGAACCGTGCTGGTGAGCTGCAAGCAGAAGCCAGAGCCATGGCTTGCGCCGCCAATGCCACCGTCTACAACCCCTCAAGGTCTTTTCTTTCACACATTTTTGGGTACCCTTTTGTAAGATCTTTCGTGGGTAGGATTGGGTTTTTCATGGTGTTGCGGTTTTTGTTAATTTTGGCTAGGTGGTGCGGAGGACCCTTCAGATTCTGACGGCGTTGGGTTCTTTTGGGTTGAAGCTGTTGTTGGACCAGAAGAGTGGAGTGCTTGATCAGAACAGAAGGGTTCGTGCATCTGAGCTTAAGACCATATTCACTCAGCATGGACCA
This sequence comes from Acmispon strigosus, assembly GCA_030819835.1. Classification (NCBI taxonomy): domain Eukaryota; kingdom Viridiplantae; phylum Streptophyta; class Magnoliopsida; order Fabales; family Fabaceae; genus Acmispon; species Acmispon strigosus. The sequence goes on along the minus strand of JAUAMA010000002.1, from coordinate 13,369,926 downwards.
ACTTTTGTGAAGTTGGGTCAGAAATTAGGATACTCTTAATCTTTAGTGCTGTAGAATATCGGATGGATCTTCTGGCTCGGTTGTAGAATGTTATACTGTAAAAATACTCCAACACTTAACCTAGTAGAAGAGTAAAGCAAGAGATACTCAAAGCAATAACTCTATATTTATAGGTATGCTAAAAGACATACTCAAGACGCTGTGCTTTAGTGAAATTTTTAACTATAACTTTTTAGATGATGAAGGCTGGTAGGCAATCTTGCAATTGTCTCCATTTAGTTGTGGAATTTATGAGTCCCATCAACGAAATTGGACCTAATAGCATTTTCCAAAGAAAATTAAAGAATAAAGCAAAGTTAACATCGCATCAAGTTGGGTTTGTTAATGATTCTTTTGGGCCTAATAATAGCTGTTGATAAAGGCCCATTATTATCAAGCTATCACCTAAACTCGTGCAATTTGTATCGATCATCTTGGATGTTACGTAGGATGCAAATTAGCCCATCAACCTTAGTACTGTTTTGGATTTTCATTTTCTAGTCTCATTATTGTTTTATGGCCAAGGACCAACGTGAGTTGACTTTCTCAATCATAAAAATGGGCCTTCTAACTCAGGCTTGCATCTGTAACTCATGCTAGCTTTTGGGCTGATGTTTTTTTTTTTTTAGATATTCTTCCATTTGAGGATAGTAGAATATTAAAAAAAAGCTAGTAATTGGAAAAAAATTAAGAGGCAGTACCGACAAAGATAAAACAAATGAAGCATTCTCTCTCAATGCTGCTGTTGCCAAAGAGAGGGGAGTACACTGTAAAAACTGGAATTTGCTAACCAAAAGGAAAAAAGAGGGGGTTCTAGGCTTCCGGGACTTCCATTTTCTCAACCTTGCCCACCTTGCAAAGCAAGCCTGGAGAATCCTAGCAGAACCAAAGACACCATGGGCCTCAATTATAAGAGCCATCTATTTTCCAAATGGCAACTTCCTAGGAGTCAAAAGAACCAAGAACTCATCATGGTCCTGGACAACATTCTAAAGGGCAGAGATTTTTTAAAGGACAAAGGAAGACGGGCTATTGGGGATGGCAGTAGTATTCGGATCTGGGGCGACCCATGGTTATGGACGGGAGAGAAACTCCAGAATGCTACTCAGGATCAAAACAACAGTATTTGTGAGCTGATATCTGATGACTGGATTTTATATGATATTTTTTCTATCTTTTTATTTTATTTATAGTTGAGTCTCATATAGCTTTTATTTCATTTTAGTAGAGTTTTCACTTTATTTTTGCATTTGCATATAGATTAGCAACTTTTGTGTTTTTAGTCATTTTAGTTATATTTTTTTGTAGTTTTAATCCTTGTTAGAGGTTTTGGTCAATTAAGGAACATTTGTGGGGATCTTGGTGCAATTTAGGAAGAAGTGTGGCTGTATTAAAGAAGAAGAGGAAGCATCAATCTCACTTTTCTTGTTTAACATGTGCCTAAATAAAGAAATTAAAGAAGGAGATGAAGAATCAAGCAAGAAACATGTGCTAAAATAGAGAAATGATGGAGAGAATGGTTGTTTCAACTGTTTCAAACCTCTCTTGAAGCCACCTTAATACCCCATCAAAGCATTGATGAAAGGAATCAAAAGAGAAGGTCAAGAACAAGAAAATGAGGAGTCTGTCGTGCTCTCAACACCTGAGCGCTGGGAAGCCAACGCTCATGCGTTGGCATTCTGTCTAAACCTGAGATTTTAATGTTGTCTTCAACACTCGAACGTTGGGATCCAACGCTTGAGCGTTGGCTTGCTGCCAGTTTGGCTATAAATTCGGTTTTTGGCTTTTCTTTTGTATCATACCTAATCAGACTTAGTCACCATCTTGCACCTTGTTTCTAAGCTTTCCTGGACTTGTGGGAGGCCATCTTGAGCTCCCAGTTCAGGTTTTGTTTTATGTTTTCCTTAGCCATGCTTGGCTAAGTTTTTCTTAGTATTTGGGTTGTAGTGAATCTATTTCAAACTATGCTCTAGGTTTTCTGTTTATATATGAATAAAAATTCAAGTTCTTAGTTTTTATTCTCTGATTTAATATTATTCTTGTTGTACACAAGGCTTCATGCTTAATTCTTATGCAAGGGTAATTGGTAGGATTTAACGAAAATGGGAATAGAATGAATGATTGTATGCCACTTAGGTATAAGGGTATGAATTGTTAGTGTTGGCCTAAACTTGGAATTCATCTTCAATTTGATTAACTAATCACTAAGGTATTAGAATTAGAAATTGGATTGGAAGTTTTATTTGATTAAGGTATTAACAAGTAGAAGCTCTAGGCTAGAACACCTAAGAACATGTTCTGAATTTCATATATAGAATTGATTCTGAATAGCTTAGCTAGAGGTAGTGAAAATCAACCCAAGTACTTGCTCTATCAAGCAATTATCTGTATCTTTATGCTTTTGTTTAAATCCCAAAATCAAATCAAAACCATCTTTTCTTTTTCAAACTCTAGAAAACCAATTTCAAGTCAAACCAATCCCTGTGGAGACGATATCTTTTATATTACTTCGATACAATTTGTACACTTGCAGAAATTATTATCAAGTTTTTGGCGCCGTTGCCGGGGATTGGTTCTTTGATTTTTGATTGGTTGTTTAGAGTTTCTTTTATTTTTAATTTTTGCTGAGAATTGGTATTGCTTATTCTGTTTGCTGAGTTTTTTTAGGTATGTCAATGGCTGAAACACTCGAGCAAAGGTTGGCAAAAATCCGGGCTGAACTTGAAAAAGAAGCAGGATGTCTTCACTATAATTGACGAGTTTTACTCCGAATTAGATTGCAAGCGCAATGCTGGATTTTTGTCAAATCTTGAGCAAGAATGCAAAGCCAGGGAGATTCTTCAAGGAAGAATACAAAGCATTCTGAAGAAGCAACAAGTGAATGATCAACCTCCAATTAACCCTATAAGTAAATCTATGGACCAAGGTGAGAATGTTGAAAACAAGGAAAATGATGTAGTGAATAATAGAAAAAGTTTTCCTCTTCCCACCCTAGAATAGGAAGAACAAGACTCCCTGAAAACATTGTCCATAGGTGATCTTATATGGGATCCCAGAGTTTGTTTTTAATTCCAACGCTTATGCGTTGAGGCTCGGGCAGGTAACTTAAGTTTATTTTGTTTTTCTTTGTTTTAAATAAAAGAACAGGTTGTGCAAGATGCAGTGGTGCTAGAGAAACTGGAGGTTGTGGTGAAGCTAGAGTTGTAATAGCGGAAGAAGATCAAAAGGACCCATGAATACTTGAAATTGGAGGTTGTGGTGAAGCTAGAGTTGTAAGGAACTAGGGTCCTTAAGCCAGCAATTTAACACACAGAACGGTTTGGGGCCCCAATCCTAAAACTTGTAGCTCAACAGTAATGAGCAATTTAACACACGGAACAGTTTGATGCAAACACCTATTTTCTGATATTATAAACATAAAGACGGAAGCGATTCTCAATAGAAAAACGAGAAAATGATGAGTTTTTTTCTTCCCCCGGCTTTCAACCACCACCAAGAGCCATATTGAAGGTTTAAACGCTACCCAATTTCAATTTTTTCTAAATTATTTAGTTCTATGCATTATTGCTTCAAAGTAGCATATGTTGTAACCAAAAAAAACGTAGCATATGTAAGCACAAATTTATTAAATTAACACCAGTAGCACATATAAAACATGATTTGTTAGTAATTATAGGTTACATATATTATGAGACACATTGAAGGTTTTAACTATTGAAAAAATGAGCATAAAGTTAAAGACTCCTAATTCACTTGATTTTATTTATTGAACATCATTTAGTATTCCATTATCGTTTTATTTATTGCTTTATATACTTACATTTTTCATTAATTCTTAGTCACATATATAATAAAGTTCATAGAATTTCCTATTTGTGTGTATTGCCTACGGTTTCCTTAATTGGTTGGAAGTTGATATGTTCATATTCAATATTGATCAAGAAACAACCCTTAGGGCAAGGCAACGCAAGCACATTTCGGTTTCCATATTTGGGGGTGCCACTAAATCAGTGGCAATTTCATGGAGAGGAGGTCATGTATGTTACTGTGAATTTATTACCCACCCGGTGGTCCTCCGACAGCACAGGGTGGAGAAAGGTGGAGAGGTGCCACGTGTTAATGTGGTTGGTCACAATGTGAAAGAATTGGGTTCAATAAAGCAAAGAAGCAACCCTGCGATAGGAACGGGATGCCATGATACCCCATGGGAATCACGTATTACTACCACACATTACCATCAACGACTAAGATAACCCCTTTAGATAACTTGCCATTCCTTCTATACCCCACCAAAGATTATCAATTTGCATGATCAAGAAGGTCCTACAACTCCATTGCTTTATTTGTTGATCTTGCTCTTGGGGAAACACTTTCAAAGAGTATGATTCCCTTTTTTATGGTCTATGTTTCTTTTGTGTTTTGGTTGTAAAAGCATGGTGGAAATGCATTATAGGTTTCATTGTTCAAGGTGGTAATGGTGTATTGATAAATGACCAGTTTTATTTCACAAGAATATGATGGGCGTTGTTACCAGCCGATCTTTTGTGCCCGAATAACTCGGTTTAGTGTGATCTCAAACCATGTGGGTGGGCTAGGTCAATTCGTCTTAAAGGAATCTCGTATGCCAAGTTAAGAGATAAGGGAAAGTTCTAACTTTTTTAAGAAGAATTTTCCTAATATCTCAAAATCCTCTAGGTAGGGGAAATAACAAATACTACCAAATTGATTCTTAAATACAGGGTCGTTGGTAGCAATTGGGGTATGTACATTTCTGTTACTTTACTTCATCACAGACTAATTTGAGTGTTAGAATTTTTTGTGCAGGCCTCTGTTCTTTCGTCAAACAAAGTTTGATGTCTAGTTCACCAATGTGACCTGAGATCAAGTCGGATTTTCGAGCAGAATATGCATAAGAAGCTTACTAAATACTTTTTTGTTCTTATACAACTGTCTATTTTAAGAAAAAAAATTGTTCTCATATATCTTCCCACCTAGAGTTTCAAAAAAGGATTAATTGATATTTTTTCAATTGATACCATTGTGAGAACAATAAATGAGTTGAGATAAAATATACTTTAAATGATAAAATAGGACAGCAGATAATACTTTTTTGAATACTAACAAAATTAATTATTGTTCTTAATATATATATATATATATATATATATATATATATATTTCTTTATTTCTAGACAGTTAATAAAAAATAGAAATAGTAAAAATTATCATGAAAAATGGATAGATCCTAACCATGCATAAAAATTGTGAAGAAAACTTAATTGTATCAGGAAATGTTATTTAGTATGAGATATATATATGATAGAAAGAATTGCAATTAGAGAGAAAAAAAAAAGGAAAAAATTATTTATGATCAAATTTCACCTCCACATTGGAGAGGGATATGAACATAAGAGAAAGAAATGAGACATATAGTAAGATATGTGACAGGAAAAAAGTTAGAAATATAAAGAAAAGGTAGGAGAAATTTGGATTGAAGAAAAAGTGATAAGGTGGGAGAAAACATAGAAGAAAAAGAAAAAGGAAAAATTTAATATCAAAATAAGAAAATATGGATTTATTTTTTCCAATCAAACACTGTAGGGGTTAATTTACAAAAATTACTATATTAAGGAGTTAAGGATAAATATTTTTTCTCAAAATTTAATATTTGACTGAGTATTAATTCTAACTTCATAGCTGAATTCACTTAATTATTAAAGACTTAAGTGATGACGTTGGATATCTTTAGAAGTTAATTTTAGGTAATAATAAAGATAGAGGGGATAAAGTGAAAAATGCAAAATCGTAAAAAGTCAGATCAAAACGGCCAGTCCAATCAGTCATGTGACTGGTCTATTTAAGAAAAAAAAACCAATAAATCTCAAAACCGATGACAACTGATTAAGAACTAGATGAATTAGGTCAAAACTGCCCTAAATCAGTCAAAATCTTGCTTTTGATCTTGCGATAATTGATTTGTAATCTAAGAACACATATCCCAAACATGTACTTAAAGTGCAATTAATGTGTAAATGTGATTTGTATAAGAATGGGTTAAAAAAGTTGAGATGTTCCCATTCCCGGTTTGACCGGGGGAGCACAACACAGCTCCCTGATATGGGACCAATGTCAGTTGTGGATCAGGCCTGGCCTACTACACTGGACTTCGCCAATCGGATAACCAAGAAAATTGTTCGGGCTCTCTAGTGCTATCCTATTTCTATGTCACTTTTTTTTCTCTTTCTACTTTCTGCATTTTTTAATTCTTATCACAAAAACCAAATACACTACTCTTCCAAGAAAAAAAAACTTATTATTCCATTTCCGACAAAATAAAATTATTCCATTTACATGTATTAGATAAAAAAATTAATGGTTATTTTAATTGTTAATGTGTTTTTCAAAAATTGATATGTGTTACACTATGAGTCTATTAGTAATATACTGCTGAAATTAATAAAAACCATTTAAATGTAAAAAATACAAGCTTAACTCCACCTGTTTTCTTTCATTTTAAACCACAAACTATAATCCAAATGATTGATATAGTGGTTCCATATTTTATTTTATAAATAATTGCTTCGATTCTTAACTCCTATGTATTGAAAAAAAAACTCATTGATTACCCTCTACTCGTTAGCGTAGACTGTGAGCTAGGAGATTAGTCTCACAACTATTGATTGTATATTAGGGGTGAAAATATGTTGGCCGAGATAGGTTTTGCGTAAATAGGTATGTGGTCTATTTAAAAAATTTAAGGCCTTGGTATGGCATGTTATTTATCATGGTTTTTTTTTTTTGTTTGGTCAGGCCTTCATGAAAGTCTGATTTGAAAGCATGTTTCATAATAAGGCTTTTATGTTTACTAACAAACTTATTTATAAATAGGCTATAGAACTTATAAGCTTTCAAGTTAAATTATGTTATTTAAGCTATTAGGAAGGGAGAAAATAAGCTAGGTTATTTTGGGTTTTTAGGGTTTAGAATCTATTTAATTTAAAATCATACTTCATAGTAAAGTATATTTTTGATTCACTATATAAGTCAACTTGCTTAAATATATAAAAATGTTAATAAGTATATAATATCAAGATATCATAATAAATTTCTAAAGTAACAACAATAGCAAAAGTTATATATATTTCTATCAGTCACATTTATTCAAATAGGTCAGTATGTTAGTTTATATAGTTTTTTGAATGGACTGAGCCTAGTCTTTTTTATTAAATAAATAGGCTTTTAAAAAAACCCAGTCTTATCTATTTACTAATTTAATATTGGCTGATCTGAGCTTTATGTAGGCAACAACATAAACCTCTTTATAAATAATCTTATTTATTCACACCCCTAATTATGGATACCTTTTTCAAGATTAAAAAGCACAAACTAATAAAACTATATTTATTAGTAACTTCCTCAGTTTGTTGTTTTAGCTTTTAATATATTTTTCAAAACTTTTGTTGTTTTAGAACTTCAAAACTATTTCTCATATCTTGTTCAATCTATACGCTTATTTAATAGTATATCTCTCATCTACTACATTTTATTTTCGCCTATCACAATTCTTACAAATTACTTGACCAGTAACTATTATTCTCTCTCTTTAATCTAAATCAACTTTAAATATAAGTATTTTAATCAATTTATAACATGAGTTAATAAACTTTTAAACTATATGCATAACCTTAAAGAATAAAATTTTGAAAATATAATTTAACCATAAATACTAAACCCTTTACCAGCATGAACAATAAATAATAAATGATTGATATCCCGGGTTGCATAATAGTAATAAATAGAGTTGACAAGGATAACTCAAACACAAACATGACTTTAACTTGAAGGCGAGGGAGACTGCGAATGCGAAATGGAAGGGCTCTGCCTCTGCGGCTGTCAGTATGGTGGGCTGGGAAATCAGTGATGAAATGAAATGAATGCTTAACAGACATGATTTTGACGTTTCAGATTCTGATCGTCAGAAATCAAATAAATAAATAATTAAAGCGCATTCATGCATACAAGCTAATGCTCTTATCTCTTTTCAGATAACTAATGTATTTTCCAGCGTGCCACTCATCTCACTTTAGATGCTATACAATAAAAATCACAATAATTATTTTATTAATGCTTATAATGTTACCTTACTCTTTCATTTTAGATAAACCGACTCATATTTTTCATATCAATAAATTATGTTCAAGCTATCTACATTCGTTTGACAATATTTTTCTAAGCAACATTTGAATATAAAATCATATTTAAGTGAATTAAGCATGTACTATATATATTATATATTCTACTTTTATTCTTCTATTTCCATCTCATATGAAAAACAATCTTGTAACACTACGGTCAATAAATAACTATTTTAAGAAACCCTAGTTGTGTAACGTTTTCCCAATGTCCTTATATAATCTACAAGATGCTCTTATAGCTTATCCTATGAAGCTGGTTTCTTCTGGTTTCTTTTGTCCTTTATCTATTGGGTACAAGCTTTGGTGATTTGCATAAGGCATGCATTTAGTTTGTTAATGGGATAGCACACAAGGTGGTCAATGCTCGATAGTCATAAAAGTTGTAACCAAATTTTTGAAGCAACCTGCAAAAGTGGCTGCAGCTTCAATTTAGTGCTTTCATGGGGATTCCTGCATGTTGAGGTCGATGGGGTTGCCATAATGCCAAAATGGTGGTCCATGAATTCCTTTATAAAAAGGTCTTCGTTAATTTATGAGTTGGAGTATACTTGGACAGGATCAAATCTGTTTTTGGATATTTTATTTTGAAAAGTGAAAATGAACCCTTTCTTGTCTTCCACCAATAATCCATTTTTTTATTAAAAAAACTTGATAACATAAAAGTATATTCATAAATACATATTTTATATTGATAAAACATTCGTAATTGGTGCATACCAGATTTCGGATGACACATAATTTCTGGTAGTTTTCAATCACCCTAAATTCTAAATTTTTTACATAAACGTAATTAAAGCGGAGACAGAAATCACTATAAATTACAAATATTGCGGATGTCGCGTGAATGTTGGGTTTCAACAATCATTTTTGCTAAATAATGCATTTGGTTGGGAACAATTCGCGGGAAGAATGTGTGGTGTATTGTGGCATCCCGTTACTGAAACTTTGTGTAAATTAATAAGCAGTCACATTTTTTTTCGGTTTTTTTTTTATCAGCCAAATATTTCCTCTTTATATTTTACTAGGGAGCACGTGTTTATCTTTTGCAATGATCGATCCACTCACATTTGAGCTATCACAAAAAATAAATCACAAATTTTATTATTTCAAGAAAATACTTAATAATCGCTTTGAAATTCAATTACGCACATGCATGAAATGTATCTTATAAAAAAGAATATAATGCGACTGTGTTTGAATATTAATTAACTGTAATGTGAACAAACTTTTACTTTACTGCTAACTCATAAGTGTTTTATTTTTATTTTTATCTTGAAACACTCTATTCGCTCTTATTTATTACTCCCTCAATTTCAAAACTAGTGTTTTTTTCCACGAAATTGTTGTTGTTTCAAATCCAAAGCATTTTATCTAATTTTTTTTCCATTCATACCATCAGTTAATATTATATATATCAATTACCACATCTTATTTTCACCTATCACAATTTTCATCAATTAATTGACCAATAATTATCATTCTCTCTTTTTAATATAACTCAATATTATATAAGGGTGTTTCAGTCAAATTATAACATCAATTAATGAACTCTTAAACTATGTGCATAATTTTAAGGACCCGTTTGGTGGTCAGGATAGAATAAGAGCAGGATATGATAAATGATTAGATAAACACAAGATATGATAAGAGCAAGATAGACTCTTATCCTATCCTGCGTTTGAGGTGAACATGATATTGATAGGATATGATACAAACAATGAAAAATGTATCAAATTTTCCTTGAAATAAAAAATACATAATATTTTTTAAAATTTAATTTTCTAAATAATTTTTTTTAAAAAGTGATTGTTCTATTAAATTTAATTTTTTTATATTTTTATAAATGAGCTTATGTTTTAATATTAACTAAAATAAAATTAATTTTTATTTATTCGGCTATTTTAATTTTTTCGAAGGGATTCTATTTTAATTAAAGTTATTATATATGTAACCAATGGGTTTTAACTTAGTAGGAGTAAGTGATTAATGATAAAAATTAATCAAATTTTTTAAAAATTATTATGAGATATTATTCTTTCAAAAATAATTTATATTTAGATTATTAATTATAATTATATAACTAGAGAAATAATTTTAAACAATATCATATGATAATATAAAATTAGTCTATATAAACTATTAAAAAATCAATATTTATATATATGTGAGTAGCCTATTTTATTGTTAGTGAATACTTATTTTGTGTATTTTTATTATAATATAAATAATGAAAAATAATGTTAACTAAGTAGTAGTAAGTGACAATGAAAATTTAAATTTTTTATATGAGTAAATCCAATATTTTCACCATTTATAAATAACTTTAATTTTTAATTAAATTTATCAGTAACTACATAATTTAACTTAACAATAATAACTAGTAATTTGATAAGTAATAAATTTATATTTATTAACTAATATTATTATAAATTATATAAAATATAAATATTGAAACTAATTTTGGTTTATGGTAATAAATAAACAAAAAACTGATATCCTATCCTGTCAGGATAATTTCTATCATAGCTTCCCCCAAATATAACTTTTACACATGATGGACATGATAGGATAAGGGATAAGATAGTGCTATCATATCCTGCTGGCACAACAAACAACGGATAACAACATGATATGATAAGTATCTTATCATGTCTCTCCTTATCCTGTCCACCAAACGGGGTCATAAGTAACAATAGTTTTGAAATGGAGGGAGTACTATCTCTGTTACTCTGCATTTTCCTTATTAACTGTCGAAAAAGAGAAGAAACACACATATTAAGAAATACAATTAGTTTTGTTAATTTTCGTAAAAGTATTATTGGTTTTCATATTTTACCATTTATAATCTCATAATTTATTATTATCATAAGGGCGACCTGACCACGGACCGACGGAAACACCCACTGTGCTTTGGCTCAGAGCCATTCCCATTCGGAAGTTCCACTTAAGGACTTCTACCACACTTGTAGACACACTCTTCACGATCACCGTGCCTATAAATACAAGTTATATCATTCATTTACATAGAATGCACTTCTTTACGTGCATACTTTTGAGCTCGCTTTAGATCTAAGATTCTCTCTTTGCTCTCACGCTGAGCATCAAAGTGTCTTTTGTAGGTCACCCCCTCTGTCGCATCTCAACCGGAGACACCTTACACCATTACACCTACCACTAGAGAACCGAGAGCAACCGTCCAGAGTTCAGGGGTGAACAACTAGGGTTGTCCAAGATGCATTATCGATTAGGTCATGCATTGGTGCGATACATCTTTGGATCGTTGGATCACATGAAGTCGGAGGGATTGGGAACTGGGAACTGGTTCATCCTGTTAAACATGTTTTTAATTTATTTGTATTTAATATTTGTTAGGACAATAAAGCCCCTGATGGTTTGTAGGTGGGTTCTAGGCTTAACCATGTCTCCTTTATGCCTGAACCATCACCACCCTTCATCCTATGGCTGTCCTCCTTCACCACCAATTGGCGTCGTTGCCGCTGGAAACCATGCCGTCTAAGACCGCATAGTAATCTCATGACCAAAGGCATTGGGTCGCCGAAATCTGGATTTTATGTGTAGAGCAAGGAAGCAAATTTAAGACTCCCACTTGCAAAACAACATAAAACTCGAGCCTAAAATTGAAACTTGCTCTAGGTAAGGTTGATTGAACGTTTTTTGTGTAGAAAATAAGTGAGATTTGCAAGAACATGGTCAAAGCCAGGAACTTTGAACGCGATGGCAACCTTGAAAGCCCTTACACACTTAGCAATGAAGATTCATATGTCAAACCATGTACATGCAGTGATTGAGACTGGCGCTCCAATGACTAAAATTCTGGTCGTCACTTCTCTTCAACTTCTTTGATTTCGCAACTTTGCAGATGCAAATGGAGTGCGACTGTAACAGGAAGCTGAGTACTAGATCGATGGGTAAAGGGAACGAATCTCACAATTAGCTGGGTATCTAACGATTGGGGGAAGAGGAAGTATGATTTGGGGATTAGGTTGCAGGAAAAACCCAAGCTTTAACCAGAGGAATCTCACGACAAGAACCGAAGTTTTGAACCCATTAGGGTGTTGAAGACAACTAATGACTCTGAAGTTTGAACCTTCAACCTCTCTGAAAATTCAGATTCAGAACATCAGGGAAGAAAAGGAGACAACTCTGCTAGATTCAGATCCAAGTTTATATTTTTCATTTGAAGAAGAACTAGATCTCGTGATTCATTATGATTCACACACACCGATGCAAACACCTGTTTGGAAGCGGTTTCGGACCGTCACAAACTGAAGACAAAACGCATTTTGTGACGGTTTGAAACCACCACAAATATAGGTGTTAGAATATATTTTTGCTGTTTTGTGGTTCTCCTATCTTTTTCATTTCATTAGTCTTCATATTTTATTTTTTTATTAAGAGGTTACTTATACCACTATTATGAGTCATTTTTGCTTTTAAATGGTGCAAGACTTAGAGTGCACTTGCACCCTATAAGTCATTTTAATTTTTTATTAATGTTATATCATCTTATTTCATCCTCTTACATACTTCTACTAAATGCCAAATGAAGCAAGTAAATGAAAGTTAATGCGTTTAATATTTTGAAAGTGTAAAAAATATTAAGTTCTTGCTCTCATGATATTAGGAGGATTTATAAGGATATAAAGTTATGAGAATATAACATTACTCTTAATTATTTTATATGTTGCACATGTTCAAACCTCATCCTTAATCCTGAATAGAGATCAATTATTGAAACCTGATGCTATTTCCAGATTTCTAAGCTCCAGACATTATTAATTGGTTGACAATTGCAGGATTATTTACTACTAAATTTTAAGTTTTTACATTATCTGGATATCTTAAAAAAAATCTTATAATAACAGAAATTATGCAATATATTTTTCTCCCACGAGAATATTTAATAAAATAATTTATTTGGAATCCTTCTCATGATTATACCAAAACGGATCAATGTCCATTAAGATATCGTTTTCCTGTTTATCCATTATGGCATGTTGTCAATCAACTACAAAATAGAACTTGCTAAAAATGAGAAGGGAAAGCAGCATTTAGACTTCATATATATTAAGTAAAAACATCTACTAAACAAGTCGCAAACATTGACAAGTACACTGATAAATTAATTAACAAAGAAAGAGCTAATTGTCCTTAAAACTCAGTACTAGACAGGACAATTAATGTTGTTTGTTGACAAGAATCAAACACTGAAACTGAAGTCCTCTTAGATACGATAATGATAGCTTTTTCATTTGTTCAACAGCGCAGCCCTTGACATCAAATGCTCCTCAGAGACCTGAATTTAATCAAACACCATCTCATCAGATCAAGGTACATTAAATTTTTTGTACTTGTAAAATTGACATTCTTTGGTAATTATTAATCCCTGTAAGAATTGTACTACTTAGTTTTTTCTTTTTAGAGAACAAAAAATTTGTGTTTTTTATTTCTAAAATGAATAAAATTTCAATAGAATTTAAATGGATACACTCTAACTGTCTTTCCTCTTAATTTAATCAAGTTTGAGATTTTCATTTATTATATCAACAACTATGCACAATGTTCACACAAAATATGTTCTAGGCTTAAACTTGAATGAATTTCATTTTTGCCCCATTTCTATCTTAATTTGGTACAAGAAGTAGCATGCAATAACTTATTTTGCATTGAAATACTTACATTGTCCATCTTAGCTTGATTGTTGTTCTCCAACATGAGCCCAAAATGAATATGAGGAAAATGTGCCCACTGAAAATGAAATAATTTACAGTTATTTTATTTATCAAGCGGATTAATACATAATAAATTTCAATTTATTAAATTTAATCTGGTCCTTACGTTCTTTGCAGCAGTGCTGAAGGCTTCTCGGTGACTGATATCAGGATTGTTAGCCTTGATCCTCTGAATCTCTTCCCTGCAAATTAAACATGAACAAAGACGTTTCAAAGCTGCTTTTAATTTATGTTTGAATTGAATTGAATATATAGGCATGCAGAAGTAATGCTGCATTACTTACTTTATGAACTGATTATAAGCAGAAGGTACACGCTGCCTCTTCTCGGGAGCTGGAAAAAGAAAATAACAACTCATTGTTAATATTAATATTATATTGTAAGTAACATTATCAATAATCTAAAGTTATTTTGTAAAAAAAAAAATCAAATTAAGGTATGTGGCTCGCTGTGATGAGTTTGAGATTCTATAATTGATATTAAATGCATGTTTGAAAATCCTTTTATTTTAACGTTAAAATCGAAACTTCTATGAATAACTTCTCTCTTTCGAATTAGAAGGTGATCCAAACATGTTATAATTATGTGTACTCACGGCGGTTGACAACCCTTTCCTCCGTGACATGACGAGCGGTTGGTGCAGTACGCATTGCAATCCTGTTGTTGCATTTGGGAGTGGAACCTGTGTCAATCCTATACTCTGGGTTGCAGTGCCCAGGTGCCTGCAAATCAAACTCACAGCATCAATATTGAATGAGAGGGAATCTATAAACAAATTAAAGTTACAAACTTATAATAAAATGTTTCTTGTTTGGTGGAAGTGCCATGATGGATAGGAAAAGACTAGGATCATGAGGGATCCTAAGTTTTTATTTTTACTATTATAAATAAATTTTCTTCTTTATTCATTAATGCTTTCTTCAGAGAAATGATGCTTTATAGATCATAGAGAGAAACGAAAGCCCCTTTAAAATCACTGAGAATGTAACTGATAACAGAAAAATCCAGATAGATTGACAGTTGTTGAAATGAAGGGGCTTAGATTTTAGGGATCCACACCACCAAGCTAGGGGTGTTTGGGTTGTAGAGGACAATGGTTTTGAAAAGAAATCATGAAACCTAGCTAGTAACAAACACATGCATAGATACTTTTCATTTCAATCAAATCAAATCAATCCACAAGGTAATATCCAAAAGCTCTTAATTAGTTAAATATATCTTTCATGGAGGTTAGAGGACAGTTCCTGACTCCTCTATAGAAAAAGTGCAAAAAGAAAATGAAATAGGTTTTTGTCTATGGCGGCTGCAGGTAACTAGCTATGGCTTTCAACCCTATCTCTCTCTCTCTGCCAACTATTTCTCAGGTGGAAGAAGTGACAGAGATGCTTTGAAATGTAGTAGCACACACACACAGAAACACAGAAACCTACCTGAGAATGAGGCTTCGATTTTCTCAAAAAAGAAACCCTAGGATCCACAAATCAATGTCAAGCTGGCTGCCTATTCGTCAATCTATTAATTTATTCACTTTAACTTAGTTAGTTACATGTAACAGTACTAGTCTATGCTTGTTAATTTTTCTTTTATTTATTTAATTATAAAATCAAAATAAATTGTGAAAGAAACAACTTAATTTCTTGGTTTTAAAATTGAATCTGTTGAAAGAGAAACAGATCAAAACATGTCAATTTTTGTTTATTTGATAGTGGTGATAAACTTTTTTAGAAATATCAGTTGGATGAATGTGGAAACACATTCGCCTGATCGAAATTTGCATTTTATTGGGTAAACATACATTAGAATTTGTAATCTTAGTTTATAAAGTAGCAAATGTTTTGAATTAAAAATCAAACATGCCCTCAAACTTTGAATTGAAGCATGAAAAGCATCACATCATAAAGAGTATAGCTTTGTTTGGATTTCCATGGATGAATGTATATTGAAAATAGTGATCTCAATTTACAAGAAAACAGAAAACCAAAAAGTATGTAATATAGGAGTAATGTATTTGACCTGGAGATTTTGCCATGAGAGTGATTGAAATGCGGCGGCCATGTTGACGGACCAAAGATTGGTGCAGTGTCCGCATCGAACTGTCACGATGTCAAACAGGCTGCTGCATGGAACACTCACCTGCATCAAAAACAACAACATTCAACTACCATTAACTTCAATTTTCTCATTCCATTCTAATTATATCATAATAATATATACTTTGTACTATTATAAATAAGAAAGTACACACATATATAAAAAAGGGAGAATTAAAAGATGAACATATAGTAAGAATTTGAGAAAAAGGGTTGTGATCAGGAAAAGGGCGCAGCTTGGTTTTTTACTTGAGAAAGAAAGGAATTACTCAAAATTGATCAAGGGTTTTTTCTTTTATGTATTAAAACTTGGAATCATAATTTCTGGTTTTATTTTTTGAGCCAAAGAAGCCAACTTGATCAGATAGCACCTGGAGTGTGTAGTTTAGGTCACAGGTGGGAGATGTGAAATTCAAGGGTGGAGAGGACTTGGACTTGTCCTATCAACACAGTTATATCATATAGTGGCTGTTTTGGCGTTTTCAAGAGAAGAGGACACCCTCCATGTTTATCAACACAGCTAGCTAACTAGCTACCATAGGGGCACAATTCAGCCACACTCAAACAAACATGCCCTTAATTTTCTTCTATGCCCTTGGTAAGATACCTAGAGAAAGGGATCAAAGTCCTCCCTTCAGGTTTATGACTTTTCTTTGACTGCAAAAGAAAGTAAAAAATAAAAGTCCAGAGAGAGAGATGGAGACCTGACTGTAATTATAAAAAAAAAACAATGAAGCCCATGAGAAAGTGAGAAGAATTGATTCAACAAACAAACATAGCTTCCTTTTTCAGGATCTGAATGAATTATATTCTTTTGACCTTGGATATGTCCAGGAGTAAGAAAACAAAAACAACCAAGGATATGCATGTGCAGTAGTGTTGCATTAGCTTTTGCTGTTTGAAAATTGAAACAATTAAGATAAATTGGCATGCAAGAGATGAAAACCAGATCTTGCAGTAAACTATATAGTTTTTGTTCAAATCAAAGATGTATACTACCGCAAGAACAATATTGCAGAAGTTGCAAGGGATGTAGCAAAGTTGCTCAGCAGGCGCAACATCGATGCTGCAGGTCGACATGTCTCTCACTCAAGCTTGAAAGGGAAATGAGAAGGAGAAATATGAAGCTAACTAGATAGCTCTCTCTTGCAATATCTTAGAAACTAGAATTGAAGGGAAAGGCCTTTTATTCTCTCTCTAAACCTCTTTGCTAAGATACCGGGCTTGTGTGTGTGTGTGTGTGTTTGTGGTAATATATATATATAATAATATTGGAACAGTAAAACTTGGAGAAGACCTTGTTGTATATGAAAAAGTTTAGGGTGGAATTAAAGTGAGAGAAAGAGGTCGAACAAGGGGATGGAGGAGGAGAGAGTAGGGTAAGGCATTGTGATGGAAAAAAGTAGTTTTTGTAGTTCTCACGGCAGTCGGAGAATGCTGGGACCGGGAAAAGAAAAAAAAGTGGTTTTAGTTTATTTTGGAAAAATACCAAATTAAAGTGGACAATAATAAAATCTTCTTGAGAAGTCTCATATTAAATGGTAGAGCGGCCCTAAACTCTAAGCTAGTTTTAGATGGAAGAGTTAGACCTAATCTAAATTTTAAGACTTGTCACTTTGAATTTAGCAACATGTTCGATTTCCATTATAACTGTGTGTTTGTTGGGATGGTACCTGAAAAAATAGTAACATGTGAAAGTTTAACACATCTTGAATAAACTCAACAATAATCAATTAAATTATGTATTGTAAACATTTTAAGGGGTTAAAATATAACATTTGAATACTAGTGTATTATGATTTTTTTTTCTCTTGGGCGAATGTTGTATTTTTGCTATATGTAGTCTCGCTCTTGTATGTATGGATACCACTTGAGTGTGAAATGAACAGACTTTTATCTCAGTCTATAAGAAGAGTTACATTTTAAGTGATATATAGATAAATCACTTATAACTCATTGATAACTTATTTAGTTTTGGGGAAGCGTGAGGAGGTGAAAAGGTTCACCTTAAGCAATGGTCGAAAAGGGAGAGGAGGCAAACCAATGTTGAAAGGCGAATGGGAGAACCTTATTTTCTTATGATGAAAACGAAAGGAATGGAAGAATGAACCCATTCTACTCCCAATCTAATACTAGGAGGTTTTTGCGTCCAAGAAGCAATTATCATCACAGTTTACTCTGTAAAGGAACAAGGGAGCCAAACAATTTGGGAAGGCGTTTTATAAACATTGTGCAGACAACCAAAGAGATTCATCATAGAGGTGAAGAGTGTAAAAGTCGGATTTGGGAAGAAGGACTTTAACAAATTTAATTATTGGAATAGATGACCAGACACAACTGCAACATGTTAAAACTTTGTTTTGGGTGCTAGCGCCCATTTATTAGTATTTGTCAATGTAAATTTGATGATGTTTCAACTGCAACAGGTTAAATCGCTATTTTGGGTGTTAGCGTCAATTTATTAGTATTTGTCAATTCAAATTGGGCAGAACTAAGGTCGGACCTTTTTTTCCTGATGGTGTCAATGCGCCACAACTGGACCAATACCCATCACCAACCATGAATCAAACCTCAACCACCAAATCAAGACTCATCATAACATTTCTAAGCAAATCGAAACCCATCATCAAACCTAGCCAATTGCAAGACTGAGAGCCCACTAATCCCAATGACCACGAATCCAATGGGTCTAAGATCCATAATCCATATCCTCGGCATTTCGTTTAGATTTCCTCCACCCTTAGCATTGTGTTGTAATACTTTTTCACCCTCAGTTGCAGGTACGTTGAAAGTTGGGTTGAGTTTGGAGTTGGATGAATTCCTAGGTTCGTTGAGTTGAGATGAAGAAGTAGGTTATGCTGAATTTATGAATTTCACAATGTGGTTATGGTGGCTAAAAGTGGTGGGGGAAGAAATAATGAGATGAAGAAGATGATGAGATGAAGGAGAAGACGATCTAGAAATCTTAGGTATTAAGAACATTGGTGAACAAGTGGAATTCAAGTTTAATTCAAAATTATATTAAAAAATCTACATAAGTGTCATTTGCCAAATAGGATCGACGAGGACACTTAGTAAAGCTGTCGGAGCTTAGCCTCCGGCTAGTACTAAAATAGGCACATTTCCTTATTTGGAGGGACGAATGAACAACTGTACGCTGGCAAAGAACTATATTCAAATCTTGTCTATTTTACAGGGACTGAA
Source organism: Acmispon strigosus (assembly GCA_030819835.1). NCBI lineage: Eukaryota > Viridiplantae > Streptophyta > Magnoliopsida > Fabales > Fabaceae > Acmispon > Acmispon strigosus. The sequence goes on along the minus strand of JAUAMA010000002.1, from coordinate 13,350,645 downwards.
AACATAGTTAACCTCATTTAATTATAGGATTTTTGCAAACAATAAAAAATAAAAAATGGGCCTTGTAGGTAAGTTTTCAGGCTCACTACATGCGAACCATTAATTTTGTGATCTAAATCTATGAATAGAGAGTTTTGTTGGTCTATTTCGGGTTTAACTGATTATTATCTTATTTGTAGTAGTTTATTTGAATTTATCTTATAATATAAATACTTATGTAAATAGCTTATAACATCTTATAAAAAATTATGATTAGATGGTCTAATTGGCTTATGAATTAGCATTGAAACCCATATTTAGAGCTGTCGAACGTGAAAGGAAGAGGTCTATTGGATGGCATGAAGAGAAAATGGAACATGTATCGTCCGAAGTCACCTTTAGTTGAGTTTGGCGATTCGTTGAATGGAACCAAACTAATTCATCAAAACGCGGAAAAGGTTCTTGTCCACATTACCAAATCAGTACAATTATAATCAGATTTAATTTGTATTGCTACGATCGATGGAATGAGTGTGACCGCTCTCATCATCAAACTCAGACAAACCTCCACAGCGGACTAGGGGGGCGAAAATTAATAATAACTCCACAGATTTTAATAATGCTTCTTTATTTAATTTCAAGTCTTTTTTCCACGTATATATATAAAATGAAACTACTGAATATCATACGAGCTGCTTTTCTATACATTCATTCATTTTCACGACAAAATACACATGATAGCAACAATTATCCTCTATTAGAACCAACCAACTATTTCACACATTTTAAGAAACTTGGTTAGTTCAATTAATTACATTAAATTTATTTTTAAATACGTCCGAATTTCTAAAATTATCCTTAATAACATGAAAATACTTCTTCCGTTTCAAATTATAAGACCTCATTCAGACAATTACGTTTATTAAAAAATGATGTAGTAATCTTGGTTTTATTTTTTTTATATAAGTCTTCCATATATGCCCCTATTAAAAAATTCTTGGGCCTGTAAAAATTGGTTGGGAAGCAAAAAAAAGAATTAATAGAGGCAATAATTAAAATTTTGGAATTGAAAATATAATGAATGCGAGGAATAAATTATGAAAAACAACTTTTTTTTCTTCTGAAATCTAGAAGGGGTCTTATATTTTGGAATATTAAATTTGTCCTTAAAGAGTTTTATAATTTGAAACGGATGGAGTATAAGTTTTGGAGAATGGAAAATATTAGAATAATAGAGTAACTCTATAAATAAGGAACTCCTTGTGATATTTCACTAATCTTTTTTATAATGAACGAATTTTTCCTTACAGTCAGAATGAAAATGAGTCAGTATAATTAGTGTGACACATTTAAATATTTAGAATTAAATAAGGCAATATTATAAAAAAATAACTAATATGGTTCAAAATTCAACATGATTCTTAAAAAATGACCAATGTGTACTCCTTGTTTGGTTATTATATTAAGGAATAGAGAGTAGTATATACTACATATATATAGCGTAAAGTATTTTTCTTATAGAATTAATGATTTTTAAATTAATAATAATAAAAAACTTGAGTTTAATACTCATGCATTGTCAGTGTAAAATCACTTTACACTTACAACTAATTATAACACCTAAATTTGTCACATCATAATCTAATTTCATAATTAATTTAACAAATTGTGAAATTAATTATTTAATATGACAAAAATTTAAATTATTATTAGTTGTTTGTGTAAAAAAAATTATACTGACGGTGCATGAGTACTAAACATATAAAACTTCATATGTGCATTGTTATTCTTCAATTTTTTAATATACACAAATGATAAATATTTTGTTAATCTCACACTTTGGAATAAATTATTTTGATATGTTGTAGTACTATTTAGTAAATGTTGGTGTCATTTTGGATGGTAAAAAGTTAGCTACGGATGTTTTTCATTTTCTTTTAATGGATATTTCTCACTTGCTTTTGCTTCCAAGGGCTAAACAAGTTATCATAAAACCTCGGCATCAAATACGACAGCTGAAACCCTAAGAGCCACTGAAATTGCTTGATTTATACACACACCACGCTTTTTGCTTTTTATTTTCTTTCTTTCTATTTTTTTTTTAAGATTGATGAACTGTATTTAACTAGACTTGAAACCTAGCTAGAATATTAATCTTCATTCTCTAGTTAATATTTTTTGCTGGTAACTGTAAGTCGGTCAATATTTGCAGATGATTTTATTGTAGAAGACAAAACATGATATATATAGAAAAAAACTCAAAAAAGAAGAAGGATTTGGGACAAATAAAGCTAGACGGAAGAAAATAAGAAAGCCACGAGATTATTAGGATTTCTCCTCTGTCGACTTATAGCCATATATATAGGAACTGTTCCATTGCCCATTTAGCACCTGTCCCTTTCCATGTCTGGTGTAATAAATTCTACATAACTCAATTTGCTTCATCATCCTCTCCTTTTGCTATTATTGATGCCTATCTCCTTCTTTTTATCTTTTTCTTTTTTATTTTTAAAGTATTATTCAGTGAGTTTTGGATCAAGATCGGCAACTCGGGTCAAAATCACATGAATTCAGACGTAGAAGCTATTATATGAGTCGGAAGATTGGCTTACTCTCATGAGGCAAACGATGTATTTCAAGGCAGGTGATGTGTTTCAAAGAGGGCAATGTCATTCGAATGGGCGATCTCTTCATTTCATCACATGCTTCACTAAGATTCAATCACTCTTTGATATCTTGTAAATCGAATAGGGTCAAAGACGTTTAACCTGCCTCCTCGGCACTTGTAGCCACATTGTGAGGGAGGCGGTTAGACATCTTACTAGGGTTTGAGCTATTTAGGGGCGAGTCATTGTGTTGTATCGTCATGTTCACAAACCCAAAGGACTAGGTTTTGAACTCTCTTTGAATTCTTAGCTTGGTCTCTTTATTTCGTGAACAATGGAGCCCACAATGGGGCCTCAGTAAAACCTTTTCTCAAGCCCCAAGGACACTTAGACCATGCATAGTAGCTCCAATGCAAACTTGTACTGAAACAACGACAATAACAATGTTCCCCAGATGTATTACATGGGATAATGAATACATTGGTGGAGCTTCCTTAGCACAATTAGCAATTACAGACACAAGTTACCTAAGAACCCGACCAACGAAATGGCGAACGCCGAACCGCATAGATTGTGGTAGATTTTTAATCGTTCTCAGAGGAAATAGCCAATGCGGCAATTCCAGATAATTAGTTATGTGTGTGTACATTGGACACACTGGCCCAAAGGAACACTTTGTGTATTTCAACACTAAGACACTACAATATATTTTTACATTTCGCAACAGTTCAAAAGTGTAGCCATATTCACGAAAAAAGTTTCCTAAGCTTTACGCAACAGTTTCCAATAGTCTTATGTTCCATCATTACCTATTCCCTTTGGTAACATATTCGATCTCGTACTCTATGGTAACTATGTGAGAAAACCTATTGTATGGAAAAGACAACACCTATCGGGTAATAAATGATCCATATATATGATTAGATAATGAACATTTATTTATTGTTGTGAAAAAATGTGTTGCCTAAAACAACTTTTTATGACAATATGCCCGAACTGATTTTTGATACATTTTTAAGAAACACTTTTTACCTGTAGCTTAAACCAGTGTTACTAAAAGCAAAAAATCGTTTAGTGAGATGATCATGAAAGGGGCTACAAATGCGGTTAAATGTAAGATGCTGCCCTCCACGTTGATGTAGTTGGCCATGACATGGTTCACTCTCAGTCTCTGAGGCCTTAGTGAACTTCACATAGTTATCAAGTAAACTCTTGTCTCATTTCCAGCCAATCAAGCTCAGAAGGTCAGGTTGAAGCCTTTGTTTAATATACCTCTACAACTAGGAGAGACGACTAAGTAGCACATGAGTGAACTCTTGACTATGTATTGTGGAAGATTTTGGAATGTTGTTTTTTGTTACTTGTTAGGATGAGCAAAGATGAAGACAAATTGAAGCTTGTTAAAAGCACATACTTCGCTTTAATGCTTAAGGCTTGTTGTCTTGCAAACTTGTGAACTAGAATGGGCGCCCCGAGTCGGAATCACATAGCTTCAGGCTTGCTTATATGCATCGGAAGATTTCTTACTCTCCTGAGTCGGGCAATGTGTCTGAAGGCGGGTGACGCCGTTTGAAGGGGCGATGTATTTCTAAGCTTGGTCAGCACTTTCGACATTATGAGATGGAAGGTGCATCCATGGTTATAATGGTCCTTGAAATTGATATCACCAAATTTTTAACAAGAGAATCATATCTTTTGAAGCCACCCAACTTCATCTCTAGCATGGTGATTATAAGCTAAGTATTGAATTTATGAGATTAATTCCCACACGACATTAATTTGAAGGGTGTGTAAAAAGTAATTCATAAATTTTAGTCACGCAAACCACACTTTTGATCGCTATTTAGGTTGAGCCGACGAGCAAGGAAGAAGTAGCATCTCTCTTTATCACGAGAACACAATTCACAGTACCAAATTATCGAAGGATGGTTGAGTAGGTGCCCCTGTATCTAGCTATTCTATACGCAGAAAAGATAATTGATAAGTAGCACCAACCTAGCTAGCATGCGCGGTGGAGCATCTATGTCTATGAATTGGTGTGGGAAGGTAAAGTAAACAAAGTACAAAAGATGGAATGGACCCTATCTATGCAAGAAAGTGATAGAAAGAAAAATGGTACGGAAGAATTGAAGCATTCAGGGGGCAATCGATGCAATCTTTGGGGGTTTGTATGATTGATTCGTATAAAAGTGTGTGTAACCAAATTGAGTAACATGCATTTTCTCCTATGAAAATCAGCTCACTAGTGTTATTTGCCTCCTAAAGAAAGAGCTGAGAAGAGCTCAAGGGTGAACCTACATGTTGGAAAATGTGTAGATATTTTACAATATGGTCAATGTGCACAAACACTCTGCTTTTGATGTCCGGCTCTTCTAAAATCAATACATAGTAAAGTAAGTATTATATCAATTAATTGAGTTATTTTATTAATTTTATGAAACTAAGTAATCATTGTTAATAATTATGATGCTTACTTTACTCATTAATGTGAGTAGAGCAGTCAAATCCATTCATTTGTATACTTGTTAGAAAATATATAAATGAAAAAAAAAATAACAATTTTGAGACACTTTTGTTGGAGTAGTAGCAAGTTGTAAATAAATAAAAATAAAAATGTGGTAAGTAATGGGAAGTTAAAAGGAAAAAAGAAAAAAATTTAGAAGTGGGATGAAGAAGAGAATTACAATTATAAGTTAGTTTGGAATCCTATTTGCTTTAAAGTGAAAGCATATTAACATGGATTTGGAGAGAAAAAGTAAAATTAACTTGATGGTTGAAAGTACTTTTAATATCTCTAGCTTGTTTCTATTCAATATCTTTTTACAATTGATTCCGAGTCTAAAACAATTCTAGGGAATAACTTATGTGCATGTTTTGATACAATGTGAAAAATCACACAGTAAAATTTAAATCACAATAAACAACCATAAAAACTAAAAAAAATTACATTTATTCACTGTAGCTTTGCATGTGTATTCAACATCAAACATGTACTATAAGAAATTTTTGTGTGTGTAGCTAGCAACATCCACACACATATGAGCATGAGTGTGAAAGGGCGTAGCAGGGAATGAGATGAGGTGCAGAGGAGAGAGGAGGGTATCAGATTCAGAAAGGCATTAAATAGCACCCTGCAGTACTGCAGAGCTGACTGCCATTTTTTTTTTGGCCGTGGGTGAGACTTGCTCTGTTTAACTCACCTCTTCTATCTTCCTCAACTCTCATGGGATCATAGATACTAGATATATAGCCTCTAATCTATGAAAAAGTAAAAATGCTTTCTTTTTACAATAAACAACTAACATAATTAAGCAATTATCAAATGACTTCATTGGAGAAGAAAGTATTCATGTTCTTCTTTTGATGAGGTCTAGGGCAGAGTAGCTGACATTTTTCAACTGCAAGGTGTACATGAAGCACACATCTAGGCCACCCTTGAATTTCCCTACCTTTCTAGAGGGATCAATGGGATCCTCTGTCATTCAGATTATTACTTTTCATCTGGTTTTTATTGGTATTGTTTTATTGTTTTTGTATGTATCCGTGACCTTGGGTTGGAGTGTTCCTCAGATTTTTTTCTTAACACAATTTTGCCATTAACTCAAAAGCGTTTGTGTGCTAATTGCATATTGGGACACAACGGACAAAATAAACTTCTTTGAGCTTTTGTTACCGTGTATATTAACGTAATTTCTCATCATATATCCAAACATGTATTAAGTACACAATTTTAAGTATATATTTAGTTGTGTGTTGGATACACACTCTAAATCACGTTAATAAAGAAACTTTATATTGTAGCCTTTGACGTGATTTTGAGGTTTAACCTGAATTTTAAATGTAGAATCAAATATGCACTAATACCAGAAGAATTAGTAGTTTTGAGGGAAAAAATCAAACAATTGCATAAAATCATATTTGAGCATGATTTTGGTGCCACAAAAAACAATCCAACTGGAAAAATACAATTGCTGGAAACAAAAACAGAACTTCTAATTTGTAGTACATGAAGATATTATTATATATTTATTTTTATCCCCTGGGTATAAAGTGCTCAGGAAAAAAGACAGTCCAAAGCATTAATAGATCAATATTGAAGATTACAAAGAAATTTGGATATCATATCTTTACTGAAAACTTTAAAGTTTTCAATTTATAAGTTAATTCTCTTATAAAATCTCCAACTCACTCGTGAGTATCAGCTTATTCCTTATTTTAATTTACCCAACTCGTTCTCGAAAAGGTGGAGAAACTGAAAGAATCGAATGCATCACATCCTAGCTCCTACCTTAACTTCTGGTATCTATTTTGCAACTACAGCTATTTCCATCATACTTGGTTGGAGTTATATTACTTCCGGTGCAAAGACACATCGACCTCCTACACTAAAGTGTGCTACTTTGTCGTGGCCTTAGGAAAAACAATGACACTTCAATTATTAGTTTATTATTAACCAAAATCGATCTAGGATTGACTTCCTCAGTGCTTTAACTTTGAGTTTCAAACCTATGAAACCAATAAGTGGTAACTATAATGGAATGGAATGTATATTCAATAGCAAAAGGTCAAAAGGAATGGACAATTTGTACTTGCTAGTTCATCGTCATAGACCCAATATCAATGGAATGTGCTTAAAATCTATCTAATCATGTTGTTGACTTAAAAACAAGCCAGATCAAGCATGATACTCATAATTGATTTGGACAAACCAAAACACAACTACTCAAGATTAAGTCTTTTTTTTTTATAATAGAAATAGTAGAACGGGAGGAAGCACATCCAAACTACCGAACAGTGTGTCAGTGACATGCAGGTGATGCTAACAGAAACCCACTATTAGGTAAACACAGGGAGATTCAAACCCTCAACTTATAAGAAGGTGAAAGTTAAACTCAGAATTTGTAGCTAATTATGTCAAAGTCATGTTGACAAATTAAGTCTGTTTTTATTTGTATTTGATTTGGCATTGACCCATTTATTATAATCCACTTAAAAATCTACATCAATTTTATTTACCATTCACCATGTAACTGTGTCCCCTTCTCGATAGGTTTCTTGTATATGGTAAAAGTAGCTGAAATAAAGTAGCAACATGAAAAACAAAGGTAGCCACATTATGATGTATCTTGCTTGGGAATCTTTCAGAACACTAAGCTATATTACAATGGGGGGAATCCAAGCTAGAAGGAATAGCATTCCTGAAACTATGACTTTCAAAAAGTGAATTTTTTTATACGAATGCTTGAAATGTGGACTGCATGCGAGTTGTTCAAGAGCAAGCATTTGGAATTGCTTCAACAGCACGATGAGCCCGAATGATTCATCCAAACTTGTATAAGAGCTCAGCAAATCACAAACAAAACATAGTGTACCAAAAACATAAACTAAAAACATAGATATAGTATTTTCAGAAAAACCATATAGTACACGGATTCTTGTTTTCCACCATGGAATTAAACATGCAAAATGCAACAATCCAACAAAGGATAGCAAACCAATGCATCTGTGTCACTCTCATCATGTGAGTTGTAACTTGTGAAAGGTGTTCTCCAATCACTGACCCTTCATTCCTTGCAACGTTTAGGACAGTTATACATAATGCATGATCCTTTAGTAAGCTACCTATAATTGTCTTAATTTCAAGCATGCAACTTAAAACCGTGTCTTGTGTCTGTGTCGCGGTTTTTTTTTATGCTTCCGAAAATAATGTGCCACATACCTCAAATATATCAGGTGAGAAGCTAAAAGTTGTCATATTAAGTTGAATGTCGATTGTGTTATAAATAATATAATATAAAGTGTGTGCATCGATCAGCGTTAGAAGAATTGAATTTTGTTAAAATTGGATATGATCAGAATTGGATCTAGTAACGTGAATTTAAGTGACATGATTTATGTTTGGATATATTTACCCAGAATTGATTGTCGTAATAGAATTTCGTTTGGATAAATTTATTAGAATTGATTTTGATTATGTAATAATAAAATGGGTATGAATATTTAATCACTATGTAAGGCTGACATATTTTTTAAACTTTATATTAATATGAATTAATTTACAATTTAATTTCACTACATTAATTGTAATATGTATGAATGATACTTAAATTGGCTCCATCTTACAGGAACAAAATATCAGTAGGTCTTTTTTACAGCAAATTCACATAATATTTTAAAGTTTCATTCACAGCATATTCTTTGGTGCTGCCTCAAATTTTCCTTAGTTGTCCTCATTTTTTAATAAAACTAAAAATACAAATAATAGGTATCTATCTTTTTAAAATTCTAGAACTTATGACAAATTTAACCATGAAATCAAAAACTAGTGAAGGTGCAGGTAAAGATGAAGAAAAAATGGTATAATAGAACACGACAATGACTTTCATCGAATCCCTTCACAAAATCGGATTAGCTTGATCAAAAAGCTACTCTTTCTTAATTCTGTCAGATCGACATTAAACTACTAGAATCGATTATCAGAATTAGTTTTTAAACATCTTCAAAACAATAAAGATTCACGTTTAGGAGTCTGATCCACATTTGGAGCTCATATCCACGTTTGAAATTGACAGCCAAACACACCCAAATTAAATCATGTGACTCTTACCTAACCGTTTAAGTTTTTGAAATGATTGATTTTTAACGGAGATGGTAGAGGTTTTGAGCTTTGCCATCAAATAAGGAGAATAATAATTAAGAAAAAAAACTATTCATAGAGATTAATGCTTTCAATAAAGAGAAATCATTGTATTCCCTTGTGGTTTCATTTCTTAACATCAATTATTTTATTTTTCCGATGAATCATATATGTGGGCTAAAACGCGTGAGGTAACAAGAAACTACACCCATCTACTATAAAACATAGGCAGGGGTGGACCTATTAATATTAAATGATAATAAGCTTTTTATTTTTAATTGCTTTTAACTTTAGGACTCCTATATAAAAATACAGTCAAAGGGAATAAAAACTAAAAAAATTATGAAATTTTAAAAAGTACAATATTTATTTATATTATAAAAAATTTAAATATAATTTTTCTGTTGGGTACAAGGTGTACACAAAGCACATACAAAATAAAACCAAGCCAATGATAACTTTTTGTTGGGCACAAAAGCAATGAAAAAAATTGCCCCCAAAACACTAGAATAATACAAATACAAAAGATAGAAATAATGAACAAAAATTTCTGGAATTACAAATCTTTATTTTATTCTTTTATTTTTTCAAATTTTATTTTTTATTCTTTCACCACAAGGAATCCCAAATCTTATATCATTTTTTATTTCCGATTGTACAACAGGGCAAACAAAAAGAAGGATCTCAGGTGTTGCACAGAGCCCGTCTTCACTTGGGTTTGGATCCATTGTTTCTGGGCTTTAATGATTGGGATACGGGCTTAACCCTCTCGAGTAAGTGTGTCCGCAAGCAACACAAGACAAAAAGAAAAAGACTTGTACGCTTGGCAATGTTGATAAAAAAATTTCAATAGATAGATAAATAAGAGCATGACTTTAAAACGCTTATGGTGTGTTTGAGTAAATAACTTTAGGCGCGTTTGAAATTCAAAATAGGTTTAAATATATTTTTAGTTCCTGAACTTTGAGTGATATTTAATTTTCGCTTTTCGCTGGTGTAAATGTGGATTTTAAGCTCGCAGACTATGAGAAATTGCTGGTTTTTGTCCCTGCCGGAGTAGAGGTCAACGCCACCATGCTTATTTGTTACGGCGGAGCCTATGTGGCACAGCCACATCATTTAATGAGCACGTGTGGAAATTTGTTTTCTTTTTCATTTAAATTCTAAGTTATAAAATAGATTATTAGTTTCTTTTTTTCATTTTAAACAAAAATTTATTAATTGAAATAAAACAAAAAACAAAACACGGTTAACTAAAATCATAATCATCTCCAACTATTCTTCTTCTCCATCCCTCATCTTCTTCATTCTTCCTGGTTCCTTCACCAACCACGACCTCCACCATACAAACCACCTCTGGCTCCTATCTTCTTTCCTTTGCCAAATGCGAGCCAAAACCCAGAAACACTGGTCGATTTCGTCTATGAAATCATTCTCTATCTCTTTCTCGAGAACCCATAGCCACACTCGTCTATGAAACTTCTCTCGTATCTAATCGTGAATTTTCTCCAAAGTTTCTAGATCAAGCTCGAGCCTCATCAAATCTGATAACTGAGTTGGGGTTTCTAGTTAGGATTTCTGAAACTGGGTTTCAAATTTGAGTCTTCTAGGTTTCATTGCAGATCTAGGGTTACGGTGGGGGTGGGGGGTTGCAGTGGCCGGGAGAAGGAGGAGAACGGGGAAGAGAGGGAGCGGAGTGATGGTGACCTTTGGCTCGATGGTGTTTTGCTATCTGGAATGGGAAGGCTAGATATGGTGCTTCTCTGTGTTGTAAGGCCAGGATCATGGTGGTTTGTGGAGGTGTGGCTATGGAGGGTGGAAAAGGACTTAGGACATGGTGGGGGCTAGAGTGATTTGGTTCGGCTGAAACAGGGTTCTAAGCAATTACAAAGAAGAAGATGAAGAGGAATATTTTAAATCGGAAAGCATTTAAGTTTTCTAAATTCAAAAAAGCTTATCGACAACATTTTATTTAATTTTTAGGTAGAGAAATATATAATAATAATTTGTAATTCTTTAGTTTTTCTATAACAACTACTTATAAATGCTTGTGTAATAGACTGTCCAAACACTTAATTTCATGCAAGCTCTTTTCAATATATTTGTATACACAAGTAGTTTATTAAATATAAGTGCTTTGTAAGATAAGCTATTACATAATAAATTATGTTGTTTGTCCAAAGACAGCCTGTGGTACAAGTCTAGTGTGCCACAAAAGTCAATCAATAGTTTATTAAATGAGATAGTCAATGAGCATCTGATAGCCCTATTTATGTTATATGTTAATTATTACATGCACCGTTGCCATCTTCCTAATATTCCCCATTGATGGCTTACCTCACCTAATATTATTACATAAGTACCTTATTAACAAGTTTGCTTTTCAGAAAAAGGAAATACATATTAAAAAGATTAGTTTTCATACATTTATTATTCAACAATATCTATTTTCAATAATAGTGTTTATTTTTATATCTTAACCAATGATCTGAAAATTTTAGGAGTACACATGGCTGTAAATCTGATCAATTTGGCTGACTTAAACCAACTTGATAATAAAAGTGTGGGTTGAATTTGGTAAACAGATCTAACTGGATGAGTTTCCTTGTAATCCAATGAGTTTGAGTATTGAGTTTGGAGATAAAACCATCTCTTTTTTTGGTAGATGATGAAAGTAAACAAACAAACTGAACAAAACAAAAATGCCTAATCAGACTCCATCCACTGCACAAACGCAGGAGGAGGGGACGACCAAGCGGAAAAACTACATTTATCTCGTAAACTAGACTTCGCTAAGGCATTAGCAAGCTGGTTCTTCTCTCGAGGAGCATGTTGGATAACCACCTCTAACTCCCTATTAAGCAAGGCATAGGCTTCAGACAAGAGAGAGGCACAACAATGAAGGTTGGTGGACCTACCGCGCGTTAAGCCCAACACCACATCCATGCAATCCAACTCACAAAGCTCTTTCTTGAAACCACTGAGATAAAACCATCTGAATCAACCCGATATCTAAACATATAATAATTTTTTATTTAATAATTTTTCCAGTAAATGGCTAAATGCATGTAAAAATAAAATTGTAAATCAAAAGTTCAAAATTTATTAAAAGTTTGAACGTCCACCATTGCTGTTCAATTCCAAGCCCAACCATTGTCCTCTCTTTCTTTTCTTCGTGAACCAATAATGGTCAGCGCTCAACTCTCAGTCACTCCCAAAGTTTCTTTCTTTATGTTTTGGTCTCTCTCTTTAGGCAACTTATTCCTGCTTCCTGTTGATTTTGTGGATTTTTTGAATTCTTATCATTTTTTAATATTTTAGAGTTATCATTATTTTAATAGTGATCCGATCAACCCGAACATCATCAGGTTGGATTAGTTTGGGGTTCAAAGGTAAAAAATTGTGAAATTCGACACGATTTAACATGAATATTTTTTATTAGTTTAAATTATGTCAAAGCCAAAAATCCATCTAACCCGGTCTATGTACACCCATATTTAAAAATTAACTCCCGTTTATATTAACATAAAAGAACCAATTTAATCCCATAAAAAAATTTCCATAATTATTTTAATTTTATATATTCAATCAATGTGTACTCAAAATTCAACTCTCATTTATTTAAATTTAAAAGAACTAATTTAATTCCATAAACTAAGATTCTCATTTTAGGGAGTCAGACTAATTGACTCAAAATATCATTAACTTATTAGATGGAAAAATATTATGATATTAATGTACTAAAATATATTTATTTATTTGTTCAATACAAGACTTATATTGTATCTAGTAAAAAATAATATATAATGGTTTTCTTATAATTGTATCTGACATTGTAAATAAAATTTACGTTATGTTTCACTATTTTGAATTTTATTTTAATTCGCTTGTGATTTGATAAAATGAAGAAATATGATTCGTCCATGGATTAATAATTATTGAACTTAAATTATATGTTGCACATAATCAAATTTATCGTCTAATGTAAGTGGTCGATCCTAATGGTTTTCCCTGATGAACCAGAGCATCACCCCCTCATTTCAAATTTTACTGTACCAAAACAAATCAACGGTAAATAATAGATTGATACGGTCACAGTTCCTCTTAATCAACACGTTGTGGTAGAACCTTGAATGATTATGGAAAATTCTTTTATATTATAGTTTTATAATTCCACCTCCAGTCCTATTTATAAGAATTAAATGTAAGATTAATTTTAGTTCTTTTTATAAGAATTAAATTGGAGCTTGTGCCAAAGTAATTATTTTTAGACTATATTGCCTTTTCTGAACTAGTAAAATGTGTAATTCATTAATCATATTCTTTTTTTTTTCTACTTTCTAACACTAATACTACAACTTGACTTAAAAAAAAAAAGAAATATTAATAAGAAGGAGAAATGTGTTAGTGATAGAAAGAGATTAGTAGAAAACTAGAAGTTATAATAAGAATAATTCAGAGTGAATTATGTATTTGATTATTATAAATAGTTGCGGAAGTATAGTAATTAAATTCATAAATAATATTTTTTGTCTTACTAGATCTGACGTATACATTTACTATCTTCTATGCCATCAAGTTTAGTTAAACGTTGCCAAGTGATGAGTGGCTACTGCCTACCTCGCGTGAGAGTTGGTGATAAAATAACATTTCCCGTGTAATGGATAATTTGAAAGACGACAAAAGAAATCCAAATCAACAAGTTCACCCTTTTCAGAACAAATCGATTATAAATTAAAAATGAAAAATAAAATCCAAAAGTTATACATAAATAATTAGCAATCGAAAATAAGACAATAACCACAAAAAAAGAAAAAAGAAAAAAGAAAAAAGACAATGTTGCTACATGTATGTATTAGATAAGGTTGGAGGACCCAGTACTGAAGCGGAAAGCTTAATTTGAATTTGAACACTGTTGTCTGTCATAAAAGAAGAACCAATAGACACGTGGAAGCAGGAGAAGAGGAGCATATATTTATGAGATTCCACAACGTGTCTTTTCGTTTCAATTTTAACAAATATAAATAAATTAAATTAAATAAAAATTGCTTCTCTCTTCTTCTATTCTCCACCTTACACAACAGCAACAAAACCCACTCGAACCAACACAACAGGCAAAAAAAATCAAATCAAAAACAACACCAAGTATTTTTCTCTGTTCCCCCGCTTTCCTCGTCTTTCTTCATTTTTCTACTGTAATTCTTAATTTTTATGTTTGTAATTTTTAAGAAAATTTCTTTTTTTTTTGTGGTGAATTTGGGATATGGTATTTCTCTGTACAGTGTTGTGATTTTTGATTTTTTTTTTGGGGGAAAATTTGCAGGGGGAAAATGGCGAGCTCAGTGGAGAAGGAGGTTGGTGCTGCAGCTGAAGGTGCAGGTGCAGTGGAGGAACCTGTGTCGTTGGAGCTTCCTGCTCCATCTGGTTGGCAGAAGAAGGTCTCACTTCGTAATTCCTTGTTTTTTGCTATTCTGTCACTGCTGAAATTTAGGGGAATTTACATCTCATGTCTTCTTAATTGCTTGTTTCCTCTCGAATTCTCGTGTGGGTTTCGTTTGATTTTGCGATTTGCGTTGGGTAGAAGCTCTTTTGGTGGAACCCCGACCTAGGGTTTTGATTTTTCTATTTCGCAATTACTTATTTCTTCTTGAATTCGGACATGCCCAGTGTATGTTCCGAAATTCGTATCAAAGGTTTGGGCGTTTTGTCCTTTGAATTCCAAAAATTATCTACCTACTGAGTGCTAAGCTGTCTGTTCTAGGGTTTTGTAGATTGTCCTGTATTTTCGAGTGATTTTGGTGGACTCTTACTGTCATGATTATCACTTTCCACTTCTACAATTTTGTGAGAGACTGCTGCTTACAGTTCTAGCTCTGTTTGGAAGGGTTGGATTCAGTTTTGCTGAATGCCTGCCGGCACCAAGTATCATATTTATTTAACTCATGGTTACTAGGAATTGTCTTTCTTTGTAACTATTTTGACCGAAGAAGTTTGCTGCCCGCATATGCAAAAACATATTGTAGCTTACTTTGTGCAAATTTCTTTCCCTGGTTCTGGAAATTTTTAATTTGGTGATGGGTACCATGCAATTGGACTTGATTGTTCATCATTGATCTTATTTCACCTGCAAATGGAAATTCCGTGGAAGTGTGACTTTTTCACATTTGGCACAGCTCGAGGTGTTTTATTTACTGCCATGATAAGTAGTCATTTCTAGTGTTGTTGTCTGGTCAGTTGTGTTTATTTGTCTGTTCTAGGGTTAGTCCTAATATGTGCAGAAATTACCAAATAACTTCATTTTTACAATGATAGATGGACATATGTTATTGCTTTCCAAATTTACAGGAAAACATGGGTAAAGTTGAAACACTGAGTAAAGATATCATTCTACATTTTCGAGATATCTTTTACAAATATCCATTCTTGGGCGATCACAATAATTTTATTCTTGTATAATCAGTTGTCAATGTTTCATCAAATCATTTTTTAATACATTGCATAATTGGTTTGACTGAAAATAATTGTGGCTGTAACACAGTAGATGATGTTGGGCTCCAGGATTCTAATTTAAGTTATCATTCTACATTTGCCAGCACATCATTTACAAGTAGCCATTCTTGGGGAAACGTGTGAGTAGTTTTAAGTCTTGTATCAGAGTCACTTGTCAAATGCTTAACAAACACCTCCTTCCCCCTAAAAAGGTGAAAAAGATAAGTCACTTAAATTGTAAACATGTCTTGAGTAAGTTGACATCCTACACAGTTTTTTGTTCAGTGTGTTCAGTTTTTAAGGTGTTTAGCTAGCTGTATGACTCTGATCCAGTTATCTGCTTGTCCTCTTAGCACTGACCTCAAAATATAACTGGGTGTAAAATCATTCAATAGATCATCCATTCATCTCTATTGACTCAAGTATTTTTGAAAACATCACATAGTTGGTCAGACTGAAAATATATTACAGTGCTGCGTACTATTATAGACCTTACGCTGAGAACTTTGACGCCAGGCTTAGTGTTAGCAAATCCAACACCAACCAGAGCATGAGCCACATGGTATATTAATACCCAGGCATGTGAAGTTTGCCCACATATAAGTCAGTGGGTGCCAATGAGGCAGGTTGACTGTTGACACATTCTCTTAAATATTTTACTTTCTCAGACTTAACAGTGTACTTATTTGACCTGGTGCATAGCTTTGCTCTGGGTATTGCAATACTTTTGGTTAGAAGAGGAGCCATAAAGCTTATGCAAATAGTGCAATTTCTATTTGAATATGCTATTTACAAAGAAATCAGCTTAATCAGCACTTGTTTGACCTTTTATGCGTCCTCATTACTTTGTGTGCAGCTTAATTCAATATTATTAGATTAATGTAGTGGTCTCAGAAATACTTTCTCTTATTTGTAAGATTCTACAATCATGTCTTGCATTCTACATGAAACATTTTATGCTACTTTGGTGATTAACTTTGAATGAGCATGGAGAAATCCCTATTAAACATTATATAATTTGTGATCATGTGGATGTGGGGAAAATTAATTATATTTACATGCCCTTTGCTTTTAATTTTTTTTTTCTTGTAACCTGCATATTTCTTAAAGTTATCATGCATCTTTGATACACAAAAAACAACAGTCAAGATATTATTGAATTCATAATTATTTTTGGAAGAACAATCTTGTTTCTTTCCATGTAGTAACACTCAAATATTATCAATGTCATATTGCATCCATTTATTCAATATTATGTGAACATTCAGAAAATTAGCTTTGAGTCTTTCATTTATTTTTCCCCTCATGTGCACAGGACAAACCCACCACGGAATTGTTAGTGAATTTCTTGACAGTAAGCCTTTTTAATATTTCTTGAAGTAAATTACACTGATTCCCTGAGTTTTACAAAAACGTATTCAATCACCATATGAAAAATATTATAGAAACACAGATGACCCTTATGTAATTTTTCTAAGGTGAGACTATGGATTGCTCTATTCACTTCTCCATTAGATCATCCTCAAGATGTGCACATTTTCTATGTACGACTTTATATAATATTTTAATGTGCACATTTTCTGTATATGATTTTATATTATAATTTATTGCATATATCAAGGGTGATCATAAATTCATAATGGACATGAGGTGATATTGACTGCTTAAGCTCCTCACAGACCCACCATGAGGTCTTTGTATAATTTAAAACCAGATGGGTATTTATGTAGGTTTGTATTGGCAGTATTGTTTACCTTATTTCCTGAGATCAATGTGGGTCCTCTTACTACATGATGTTGTCTATTTTTTATAACTGCAGTTTTAGATTGGTAAATGGTTCATATACAGTCCATGCGCATTTTTGTGTCTCTTGGTCACAGTATGAGCCTCGCGTACTTGTCCTCACATTTTCGTCTCTTCCACACCATTCCATGGCCTTTCACCTTTCCCAGGTGTAGCCTGAATGGAAGATTTAAAGAGGGAAAGAAAAGCCTTCTGACTGAACAAGGTTAATTTGGTTCCATGCTACTCCCTTTTCCTGAAGTTAACAGTAAAACTGCCAGCTTAAAACAGCCTATGTTATTGAACTAGGTATGCATATGCTTATAACTGAAAAAAAAAAAGGAAAAAAAATAATACAGAGAGCAAGCAACGTTTTGAAACTAGTTTTCTTCTATTCAAATCGTTAAATGTGGCTTAATTGCATGAGCACCAAAGACAACTCTAATGTCTTGTGATATGAAAGTAGTGAAGACAGCTTCATTTTTTTCACATTAAAGATTACTTGCAGAATGTCAATAACTTACCAAAATCTTGTGTAGTTGTATTTGTTACAGTTGTTAATTTGTTACATGTTTTTGCATATATGATTATTCATAAATTATATCTCCTTTGCAGTTCTTTCCAAAAAAGTCTGGAACCCCAAAGAAAAATGAGATTGTGTTCACTGCACCAACAGGAGAGGAGATCACTAGCAAGAAGCAGCTAGACCAGTATTTGAAAGCACATCCTGGTGGTCCAGCTGCATCAGAATTTGATTGGGGCACTGGTGAGACCCCAAGAAGATCAGCAAGAATCAGTGAGAAGGTCAAGGCAACTCCTACACCAGAAAGTGATCCCCCAAAGAAACGTGGCAGAAAATCATCAGCATCAAAAAAAGAAGCTTCCGAGGAAGAAGAGAAAGAGGAGACAAAAGATGTGGAAATGCAAGAAGCTGGTGAAACTAAGGATGACAAAGATTCAGAGCAGGAAAAGGATGTTGTGAAGGAAAATCAAGATGAGAAGAGAGCAGAGGATACAGATGTCAATCAAGATGAGAAGAAAGCAGAGGCTACAGGTGACAACCAAGATGAGAAGAAAGCAGAGGCTACTGATGACAACCAAGATGAGAAGAAAGCAGAGGCTACTGATGCCAATCAAGATGAGAAGAGAGCAGAGGATACAGATGTCAAAGAACCCACTCATCCTGGAGAAAATACTGATGGAACTAACAATGATGAGGGAAAACTCAACACTGCTGATGGAGAGTTACAAGCCTCAAAAGAGAAACTTGATGACAAAGGAGCTGAGGGTTCTGAAGTTGTTCAGAACAAAGAGGAAGAAAAAATTGAACAACCAGTGGACGAGATTAAGAACGATGGTGGTTCTGGGGAGCCAGAGAAATCAGAAACAGCCCCTATTGCTGAGCAGAAGGTTGAAGTGGAAGGAGAGAACAAAGATGAACATAGCAGAGGCATTCACGAGTCTGAAGGAGAAATCAAGGACAAGGAAGGAGCAAAGGTGAATGATGAAGAGATTTATAAGCTTCATGATATAAACCAGAAAGCTGAATCAGGGTTGACCGTGAATGGAAGTTGAACTAGTGAGGTCAAAGCCCCTCAATAAGGAATATAATAAACTCTTGGGCTCTCTTCTCCATTCTGACCTGTCTAGATCTGTCCCAGTATGACTGTAGTTTTTGTTGATGTTAATTACCTGATTGTTTATTGAAATGACGATAGACAACTATAGAGTAGTCCTGTGGTGTACCATCCTTATATGCATTGGAGAGACATGTAGCTTCTAGTTCCCATGGTGCCATTATGTTGTATTTGTAATGTGATATGCACATGTATTAGTGTAAGGTCGTCCTGAACTATTATCTCAGATGTTATCTGGTTGATGAATGTTGCTGTTATTTATGTGTAATTTCGAATAAAAAACACAATAATAACCATTAACCACAAACGTGTGGATAAATTGGTGAGATGTTGTCGAAGTTTGAGTATGTTGCGCTAAGATGGTTGATGACCACAATAATTTTACCGGGATTGAGTAAGATTACTTTCTGCATAGCAGTCTAAATCAAAACAACTTTAAAGTCCTTCCATTTGCACTATTCGGGGAACCAAAATAATGCATCAAGTGGAATTCTCAGTGACATTAAAATTGCATCTGTGTGAGAGATTCACACCCAAGCTCAAATTTCCTAAGAACGAATGGTAATCGCTGGTCTTTTTCTATTGATGCTGGATAAGGGTGAGGTGGGACTGCACCAAGACACCAATTAGGTGACACAGAACAGAACAGAAGGGAAAATGAATGGAATTCTCTATATTTGCTATGAATAAATTGAGATGAAACAAAATGTCTTGTAGGTTCCTTCAAAGATCAAAGCCCTTTAAGTTGAGCAACCAGCCCTGTTAAAGAGGTCCACTTCTCAAAGGCGCTTGCCGAAGACACAAAGGCAAGTTTGGAGGACTCAACATCATTCTGAGAAACTGCCAGAAAACCATGAATAAGAGTCAGCATTGTGATTGAAGTCTATATCTACAAGGTTGAATATATGCTGCTTTAATTTTCCTTGTGATTACCAACAATATCAACATAACTCTTAGAGGTGGACAAGATATATGGATGCAGGAGCATATTCTGTCTCATAGGAAACTTGAGTCCTAATTACATGTAACTCACCTGATGAAATCAAGGAAGCTATTGAAGAATTAAATGTATCCGCCTCAGACTTTTCTTCAGGACTGGAACTTAGCTGTTCAAAGATTACCCAGAAACTATGAGATATCTAATTTAGAAACAGAGAAGGAAAGATTTAAAAAAAAAAAAAACATCTGTGGAAAATTCATCAATCAAAAAGTTCAAAACTTCTAAATGGAGATTAAGTATGTTGCAACGTTCATTGTATCTCATGAAAAACAGCTGGCTTTGAAATTTGTCCACACCACAGGGTTTAATCTTTACCACTTGAAAATGATAATAAACACACCAGTTTTCTCCCATTCTGAAATTCAGAAATCAGAATCTAATGCAGATATATGAGAATTTAGATATCAATGGAAAAAATTAAAGCAAATTACATTATTTTTTATCTGATCATGACAGTTATAATTAGGCTGTTTTATTGGTCGAATTTTTGTGATGAAAGATTTCATAATAGAAGTGTTCATCATGAATGCCATTATTTAAGAAACCTAATTTACCTTATTCAGAGCTATGTTTGCTTTTTGGACCCAATCAGTATCCTTGCCTTTCCCAAAGACAGAACCAGCTGTAGATAGATCATTGTTTTCAATTGCTTGACCAACTTCACTCAGTTTGTACACCAGATCCTGAAGATACCCTGCAAATATTTTTTACTCATGAGTTCAAAATAAAGATGTTTTCCATGCTGTCTTTGATTTCATGATACAACAACATGAACAATGGAATAGAAGTTATCATGAGAGAAAAACATGAGTTCTATATCTCTTATTCTTGAGATTAACATGTTTGGTAGGAGAGAAATGAACTCAGCCAGTGTGAACACTTCCAATCATAAATTCTATCACTTGACTCCCTAAGCTGGAATTGCATACATGTTGCAAGCCTAAAAGAGCAGAGAGCAAACAACTTGCTTTTGAAATGTAATGTTTTTTCTCAAATTTTTATGGTAAAACTATGGTGTCAATCCCACTATTATGGTCTATCTCTTAAACCCATGAATAGAGTTCCCCCCTCTTCTAGGCTTCCCCACATCATTCTAACAGAGGTATATGTGGTGTCAATCCTAATATTTTGGTTATCTCTTAAGTTCATTTGTAAAGTTATCTCTTCTTCTAGAAGTTCCTCATCACTCTAACAGTGGTGTCAATGCCAATGGCTTTATTGGGTGAAGTAATTAGTATGGCTGTGGTTAATGCACCCCATTTGTTGGTAACCTCGTACTCGGTAGGTTTCCTCTTTGGGGAGTATGATGTTGGGACTCACTCCGAGCTCACACTTAATGGGAAAAATATTAGAAATTCAAGTCTGATGTGAAGTCACACATTAAAATGAGTTAAATAAGGTAATATAAGTATAAAGACTAATAGACTTATTGTCGTAAGTTTATTGACCCAATTCCACTATTATGGTCTACTTCTTAACTCTATTAATACAGATATCCCCTCTTCTAGGCTTCCCCTCCTAATTCTAACAAAAATAAAATTATTCATAGTACAAGCTACACAAGGGATAGTATCAAACATCAGTTGGATGAAATTATTGTTCATTTGAGATCCTTAAGAATTGGGTTACTATAATCTTAAAGGTGATGACTAAGTCTATGTTTGCAAGTATTTTAAAGTTGAACAGAATGTATCCCCTCCCCTCTCTTCCTTTCATGTTTTTTCTTCTCAGAAAGTCAAATTTGACATTCCAATGCAGCAAGACAGAAATCCAGCTGATATCCAAACATACACTAAATTACAACTGCTCTGGATATGTTAAATTTATTAATCCAATTGAAAACTTGTTCCCATTCCCATGAAACAAGAGATTCAGCTAATATTTTTGGGAATATGAGAAAGAAGCAGATAATTGAATATATGAATTTACTTTTAATGCAGTGTTAGTGTAATAAAACTTTAACTTGCATCCAATGAGTTGTTATCACATAAAAGTACTAGATTGTAGTCCCCCATATAATTAACAAAGTCACACTCATTAAATGAGATATCTGATATCAATACAAGATTAAATGATGCTATCAAATTGTATTACCCTAACATTGCATTAAAATTAAACTTAAGGCAATATTTGACAAAACATAAAATAGAACAAGAAGCCAAGCTTTTGCAGTTCATGAGGCACTTTTGTTCATTCATTCCAGACCACTGGAATTGGGCTCAATTACTTTACTGCCAAATATATCCATCTAACTTAAAATGTGCATGCATTCCAGAGTGAACAGAGTCAATCAATTTAAGGGAAGGAACATGAAAATGAATTTCATAAGCAAAATGTCATTTTTTTTCAGACCTGTTTCTTTGGTGGATGAACTGATCACACCTTGTTTCTCAAGCCTCTTCTTTCTATCCCTCTTCACTTTTTCCAAAAGCTCCAAATCATCATCTGCTTCAAGTATTGCTGCATTGGCAACACAGCACCCCTTACCAGCCAATGAAAGCACAAAGCTGGTGAGAAAGGTGATGGATATGCCTCTTTTGGTCAGACTTGGAAGTGCTGGTTGGTTCACTGCTTTGCAAAGAGTTAATTGCCTTTTCACACTGCATTTGATGGGGTGATGAACATGTGTTGGTGTTGCTGATGTCAGAGAGGGTGAGGATGATGAAGATGGTAGAAGAAATGGGTTTGCAGTTGAGAGAAAATTTGTTGCCATGTCTTCTTTTCTTTTTTCTTTTCTGGGCCTGAAAATTCAGAAGAGATGGGCAAAGTTGGAACCTTTCGATTTCGAAGATAAGGTTGTTGGATTCTGTAATCTGATCCAGTCATTTTTCTACATCATGAAGGGTAATGTAGTAATTGGAAAGCACTTGTACATATATCTACTCTCATCTATGGTGCCATAGTGATGAGAACTTTGACATTTACAAAAAAAAACATGAATAAGATAATATTCATATATATATTGAGAAGACAATTCCCAACTTTTGTTATCTTTTGAGTTGAATTACTCCTTCCAAATTTAATATTTTAGATTTGTTAAAATTGGAGACCGTTTGTATATGAGCATTTACAGATAATATCCAATATTAGGTATAAGAGAATATATTGAGATGTCTCATATTGACTAAAGATATATAGTTAAGATAGATGATTCTAAACTCTTCAACTAGTTTTTTAGATTCAGTTAGATCTCTAAATTTAATAACACTTTCTTCCAAATTCCAATTGAGTGGAAAAAATGCAAATTGGTCACAGAAAGTTAGCTTTTATTCGTGTCCCATGTAGCAAATATTTTCGTCCATCAAGTATTAACTTATTTCTTTACCCAAAATGTGACCTTTCATTTTTGGGTGGAGAACCTTGCTCTTCAAATCACAAGTCACATTGGATCTCTAAGCTAACTCAAGTAGAATGAGGCACATCCATTTAACTAGGCAATATCTCCATCTTCTTCATTCACCTAACTTGAAAGTTATAGATCTAAACTCTTTACCACAAGTAAGCTTGTATTACGTGCATTGTTGTTCATTCATTTGATTTCACCTCTCTACTCACGAAACCATTGCAAAAATGAGTTGATTTTTTTTTTTAACTGAAAGTATAGGTCGATTCGGCTCCGGTCAGCACCACGGGTCAGGATAGACCTCAAGGAGTTTTAGTCGCTTACGGAGGTACTTACGGATCGCTCGCCAACATCACCCTCACATCGGCGGCGGGATTCAAACACACGATGTTTGAAGAGAAATGATCTATCATTACCAACTGAGTCAACATGTGTCGCTAAAAATGAATTGATTTAATGCTTCATAAAAATCAATATAGCTTGTTCAGTACCTAATATTAACTACATTGTTACATAAAATTGACGATTAAATTTTGGAAAAGCCCTAAGTCTTGCTGTTTAGCCTTTACTTCCTCCGTTGGAAAATATAAGTTATTTAAAATTATGTACGTGTAATTTGATAAATATTTTAATCGAAATACCTATATTTAAAGTTGAGTTATATTAAGGAGATAGTTATTTCTTTATGTAACCAAAAAAAATATTAAGGAGAGAGGAAATGATTATTGGTTAAGTAGTAAATAATAAGAGTTGTGATAAGTGAAAATTGAAAGTGGTAGATGAGATATAATATTAAGGGTTAATGGTTTAATAGGTCCCTGAAGTTGTACCGAAATTTGTGTTTGGTCCCTCCCTGAAAAAATGACGTTTAGTGGCGGTAAAAAACAGCCAGTAATTGTAAAAAGACCACCACTAAACGTCATTTTTCTGGGGAGGGACCAAACACAAATTTCAGTACAACTTCAGGGACCCATTGAACCATTAACCCTAATATTAAATAAGAGTATAAAATTAAAAAAAATCTTTAAAATTACGAAAGAACTTATATTTTGAAAGCTTATAAAAATGCTAAAATATGTTATATTTTGGAACGGATGGTTGATTATGATTGGGCGCCACGGACACAGAAAAGTGAGGTTAGATAATTGTTACCACTTTCTGAAATGAAGAATGGGAGAAGACGTAAAAAGCAGATTCCCTTACGTGGGTTGCTAACACTCGTTCAGACTAAAAGCTACTTTCTTTAGAATTAGAATTAGAATTCTGCGTTATTATTATTATTAAAACCAAACACTGTTCTCCCAACCCAGCTCTAAAGGAACCTGGAACTCCAACCCTTCTTCGTCAGATTATATATGATCACACTACTTTCAGTCTGTCTTTACTTGTCATTTGATAAGCTAAATGAATTTTCGTCTTTGCCCTGGTTAACTCAAACCACAAATGTTCAACAACTATGTGGATACAGATGATGCTAGCTAGCATAGCATAACCAACAAAGTGAAGTTGATTTCATCCAACAGTTAGCCGAACGGAATAAAACAGAACAATTACAATGCTACTTAAGGATAGGCAGATGTCATCTCCTTCATTAAGTTTAGTGCCTCAATTATGATTCTTAATGACTTAACATTTTGATAGTTCAATTACATATGCATTACTCATTTTTACTAAGCTATTGTTCTTCTATGTCTCCGAATTTTTCTCTCTTGACTTTCATACTGACTAGAGCGTCGAAAAATCTTGGTAGGTACTTCCTTTTTCTGTGTACATCTTACCACTGTGTTGGAAGATTCATCTAAAATGGTACACTACCATTGGGGTTGAGAGCTTCCTATTGCTCAAATTTTGGAAGAACAATCTTAATTAATTAGAAGAGTTTTTCGTTGATTTTTTATGTCATGTTGCGTGCTAACATCACAGTGTACCAGTGTGTTAAAGTTCTCCCTGGAGTTCCTTTTAGATCGCTTAGCTTTTACATTGATTATTGGTGCATTCCGTGTTTTAAAGTGCCTCCACCTTCTTAAATAATTAATCACAATTTTTTTTCTTAATCCTTTTCTATTGGTCTTTCGAAATTTTAGTATATACAATATCTCTACTTTAGCTTTGTGGTCTGCAGTGATCTTTGTAGCTTTAATTTAGTCTAAATAAATTGTTATTTTTATTAACTAATGTACTACTCTATCAGTGTTGCAATCAAACTTGCTTCAAAAAAATTGTATAAGGAAAAGCGAAAAGAGAAATAGAACAAACTTACAGAACAAAGAAATGGTAGTGTTAATTAACTGTTAAGTATACTCTTATGCAAGTTTTCGCCATTTTGCTTTCTCAATGTGTAATGGTATTCACAGGTAAAAGCAGTTGGAAAAATGTTCACTTTTACTAACTTCTTTTTATCAAACTCTGTTCACTATCTTCTTTTATAATGGTACAATTAACACTTTTACATATATCTGATTCTAATTACATCTATTTATCCTTTCTTTTTAAATTTTAATATAAAAACTAAGTTGAATGGTGTGACAAAATGTGAATGCAGAGTTCCGTGTATAAAATAAACAAATATATTTAATTAAAAGATTAACTTAGAAATATAGATAAACATTCTCTTGAACTTTTTAAGTTTAGTGGTTTACAAGCAACAATTGTATGTGTTTTTAAGACATTAAAACACTATTACATCATGTAGTGTCTAAATTGAATCAAAGTAACTACAAAAGTGTTTTGTCTTTAAGTGCTCAAGTTAACTTTAAAGAACTTGAGATGAACAACTCAAGCTATTCGATGATAACTTGGAAAAATAGGGCTCTGATAAGCACTAATCAAACGTAAAGAACTTGAGAATTTTAACACTCTGATGAGTGTTAATTCGACGAAAGTCAAGTAAGAATTTGAGTGTAAGCAAGAACAATGTAAAATAAACGAATGAATTGTATTAAACTTCATGAAAAACACGTAGAAAATGATGAAGCTCCATTTACTTAATACTCTTGGTAGTCATTGTCGTGAAATTTGTAGATTGAGGCGTTCAGAGCTTGTGAATAATTAGATGTGCAACTTTATTCTCAAATTACAAAATGTTATTTAAAGTACTTACAAAAATAACTTTTGCCGAGATCCTACAGATGAAATTAAAACAAAGCATAACTTTCTAAACTATATATGTCATAAACTTGGCCTAACACTGAAATCGAGCTCAACACTTCGTCTCGAATTCATCAACTGCTCCAGAACGTGGGTGAGTTCTTCTTGATCGTGGGTAAGTGCTCTTTGTCATTGATGTTTCTCACTAGTTTACATGATTTGGCTTGAACCGAAGAACTATGATTTGTTATCTCTAGATTACCTTCGAACTTGGACTCGTTTTTCTCAAACATGAGCGCTTCGAACCTTTGACCATGAATCCCATGAGTATGATTTCCAATGGATTTTTGTCGGTGTCTTTTTCTGTAAAAAATTTACATGTTTTAATACATTTATACACATTTTCCCTTTTATCAAATTATATATTATATCTCTTAATTATCACTGTTATACTTGTTATACTGTGTGAAAATGAAATTTAAACCTATAATATGATAATACCAAATACCAATCGCTTGTCTCATTCATGTTCTAAAGTGAAAGTGGTTGATGATTGATGAACGCGTTTCAGCTTGAGTCATTGTAAAAGTACATACTATGCGCACTCATGAAGACAAGCAGACAAGACAATTTCCACACCCTTTGCAATTGCATATATAGTTCATGCCAACAGAATATGGCTATTTGCTTTTTATATGAAGTTGTCTTGCTGGCTAAGTTCTTGATAATTGACACAACTAAGAAACATCACTGGAATCGAGTTATGTACTATATTTTAGTGCACTCAGAGTTTAACTAATTAAAATATTCTCTACCAATTATAGAACTTATTAAACCATGTGATAAATCTATGGATATACTTATGCTAATAAAGGTGAAGTAAAACTTGTTAAGGATTTCAGTGTACTATTTAACTAGAAAGTGTGATGGTACTTTTTCTTTGTGCAGGATTTTGGACCAGATTCCCACATGAGTTATTGTTCAAGTGATGAGAATATCTTAATTTTTATTTCGAAAAAATTGAATGAAAGATATTTAATTTTAATGAACGAATGACATGAAAGGAAATTTAAGGCAGTGGTGGTTGAAATTTAACTTGCATGTGATGAAATCAAAGAATGCAAATTAATTCGTCCCAATTCGTGACAGATGGTGTCGTGCCAAATTGCATTTTTCTCTAAAAAATTTGGCACAATATAATTAGTTTCTCTTATACATGTATCCCACAACGAAAACAAAACAAAAGTGTGCTCTTATGATGTTGTGATCAGGAGTTTTACTATGGAAACAATCTCAGAAAAGAGGTTACATATAGAAATTTGACTCCCACAAAACTTCACAGTAATGATCATTGGAAGTTGGATTGTCTTGATCTAAAAACACTTCTAAACAAGTTAAGCATGCTCGGACCATCGCGGATGGTGGTTGAAGAGTGGTGGGGGAGGTAAAGAGGGTGATGGATTCTTTCTGGGAACTTGGATCCTCTTGTAGGGTGGCAGCCGTCTGTCGTTTTCGTGCCTTGAAGGGGTCCCTGCGAGAACACTCTGATGCTCAAGTTAGAGGGGAGGTGTTTTTAGGGAGAGTAGAGCATTAGAGATTGTGTACCTTACGGCTTAGTGAACTCCTCCTTATATAGAGGTTGGAGAGCTGCACGATCTTCAAGGGTTTGTGATGATGACACTGCGCATGCCTTTCCCTAGGTCGTTGGATCTCCTGCTGTGTTCAGAGAATCGGACGACGTAGGGTTCATCGAGAAGCCATTGTAGATCCTGGGGCTGTCCACCTCCGAGGGTAGCCTTGTGAGAGGATTGCTGATTTGACATATAGGAGCGACTGACGGCTGGTGCATTTACTAGGGCCTCTCGTCCTGTCGTCGTAGGGTCGAGGGAGTGCTCGCGCTTCTCTAACCAGTCAGGGTTCGTCGGGGGCCACTCGGGAGGCTCGAGGGACCTGACGCGGGGCCAGGAGGGTCACTCCCAAAACAACTTCCCATAAAACTTAGCTAGCCTACACTATTTTAGAGTATTCACATTCATAGTTGCTTATTGAATTGCTTAGCATTATTTCAATGAGTTCAAAATGTTACATAAAATGTAAACAACCCAAAAATAAATGATGCAAATTTTGCTTCAGTGACAGTGACAGTTTCTTATCTATTTTTGGTTGAGTCTTACAATATCTTATATATATTTTATTTTTACCTAATTTTGATTTAAATTTAAATACTAATTCAATACATTTTAATTAATATTTATAACAATATGATATAATTAAAATTTAACATGGTAAATTAAGAAAGATAAAAAGAAATACATTACATTATACTATATAATTGTAAATGAAAGAAAATACATATCAATGAAAACAAATAATAAAATATTTTAAATGAAATGCATAGTATCACATAAAACAGAGATCAAGGGAAGGTTGGCGCTCTTGCCATCTCAAGCTACTCTGATCTGTCACCAACCAAGACGGTGTGAACTTTGAGTTGGTTTCTGTCAAAAAGGAGGAAACTTTGCGGTGAACTTTGGTCAGATATGTGATGAAGAAGTGAACTTTGCGGTGTATCTGATTAGGGAATCTTTTATGGGTTTCAGTTTTTTTTTTCTTTAGGTTTGGGATTCTTCTGGGTTAGATTGATGGTGGCGGTAGAGAAGGGAAAGGCAGAAAAAGAATTTTGTGATTTTGGGTTGATGTTAAGAACCAAAGTTGGTTCTTGAAGAATTGAGAAATTGAAGATGCAAAGATGATTTCTGTATATTCTTATTATTATTCTGCACTTCAATTCCTACTTATTAACGGTTACAAGCTCTGTATTTATACAGAGAGAACGACGGATATTCCGAGGTCAACTATTACATTGAGAATCATAAACAATAATAAATACAAGATAAGATTCCGGATATTCGGGGATTGCTAGTACTACTAGATAACTAGTTTACCGCTGGCACAGTACCGTTCAGACGTTACATTAAGCCGGACGATATCGCTTGGCAGGCAATCCATTACTTCAACATGTAGATGATCCTTATCAGATGATATAAGACCAATTGATGTTTTCCTTTATCAGTCAATACGGCAGACAGTCCCAGACTATGCTGTGCTCGATTCTGCGCATTTCCAACATCAGACGATTCTTATCTCTAGACTATGCTATGTTTAATTTCTAGGAGTGAGATGAAGATGAAGATTGTGCGTGTGTTCAACTGATTTTTGAATGTAGGCTGAAGTGGTTATTGGATTTAGCTGGAATTTGGTAATGCCACTTGGTTTCTAGTCATGGACATGGATTCTGCAACAAGATGGTGATGAAGAAGAAGATTTTTTTTCTTTTCATTTTTTTGTTGTCTCTTGTGATTAACTTTCTTTCTACACGAAGGAAATTAATTTATTGAAGGAAATTGCTATTAAATGATGTCCGGTTTGTGGAAATTAATTTGTTGAAGGGAATTGCTATCAAATAGACTTCCTTTCTTTCTTTCCGTTGATCATTCATAGATGAAGATGATCTTGAAGATGTTGAAAAAAAAGTTGAAGATTTAAAGATGATGGGTTTAATTAATAGTTTTTATTTTTTAATGATTAACTTATATGGAATTGAAATAAAATAAATAAAAAGGAAAAATCCACATGCCTTCATTAAATGACATGACACATGCCATATAGGCTCCGTGGTGACACATAGATACGACAGTCAACGCTATCACTCTAATAGAAATTGATACTAACCATTTTCTATAGTTTGAGTATCAAACTCTACTCCTACTCGAGTGAGAGACAGATCTCTTGCTAAAGCTCGCTCATAATTCAGGAACATATCACATATTTATCCCTTGAATCACTAAGGCCTCTCTCAACGGTGCACTTAGTTATTGCACAATTGATTCATCAACATAAACTTTTGGAAGCAAACGAGTACTATTGACACACTTTACTGACATCCTCCCTTGCTCTATTAGGATTTTTCAATCCTTTCGTGGATGCGCTTTACCACCTCCCACGTATTAATAGAAATAATGAAAACACCTCCCACGTATTAATAGAAATAATGAAAAGAAAAGTGGGAGAATAAGAAGAGAGGAAAAGCGGAAGCGCACTAGGGTTTACATTATGAATAATTGATTGATTATAGAATAAAATAATTACTCATATTTACAATAATAAGCAGGACCCTAATTACTGTTAAATAAAGAAACTTATTAATCCTCTAAATCTTAATTAAATAAGAAAACAAACCAATAAATTACTCTAACATAATATCAAAATATTATAAGATACTCTAAGATAATCAAGATATTGTAAAATATCTTTTTTATATTGTAACATCATGATCTTATCTCGAAAACATTTTTTTCTACATTTATCTCCAGATTGGTTTGCTCGGCGGGAACCTATTTTTCATGTTCTCTCTAGTTTTTTTAAAAACAACTTAAGTAAAAAATATCCATAATTAATCATAAGAAAGTGAATATAATTATTCTTAAAAAATATCTGTATAAAAACACTACTATAGTACCCTCCACCCACTATTTGTCTCACTTTTCAATATCTAAAAAAGTTTTAATATTGAAAGGGAAAAAAAGCTTAATAATGCACAAAAAAACACACAATGACCAACCAAGAAATACATTGACCAATAAAATAAAAGCTAATTTAGTGGGAGCTTGAAAAAGTACCACTACTACTACTGCATTGTTCTTTCTGCATCTGCTTCTCTAAATCTCTATAAATTGCTACAAGTCTCTCTCAAATTCTTCCCTTTTCCCTTCCTCTTCTTCAAATTCCAAACCCAAACCCTCCCTCGTCTGCTTCAACCCCTTCTTCAAGAGCCGCCAAGATCGTTGCTTTAACATCCACACTGTGTGTGATGGAAGCGCTGAAGTAGTTCAGTTCAGCGCTGCAAATCAACAACATAGCGGTTGTTCGTGTCTTATGGCATGTCTGCTGCAGAAGAAGAAGAAGAAGCAGCAGCGCGTGCGAGGTCAAGGCGTTTCAATTCCCAATTTTGACCCTCTTTTGGACCACCCCACCAACACTAACCACCCATTTTCACTGCTTCGTGATCATGCCGAATCACATCGCTTTTCGCTGCTTTCTCTCCCAACCCATGTCGACGACTTCGCGTTTCTTTCACCCCTTCCTTGTTCTCTTCTTGGTCCTCTTCACTCCAACCGGTACTTTCTTTCTCTTCTTTATTTGTTGCCTTAAACCTCCAATTAACTTAATTTATGGCTTTTTGCTTAGTTTTTATTGATTTTTATGATCGTAGATTGATGCTTCTGCCCTTGTATTTAGTTAAGTTTTACCTTGTGTTGAAGAATTAAGAGTATGTTCTTGTTGACACTCTTTTTTTCCCGACTTTTTTTAGGTTATTCTCTTGGTTACTTTCTCTTCATCTTTGGGATATATTTTAATTTTCGTTTTTTTAGATATATATGTTGCATTCCTTTTATGTTAACATTTACATTAGGATAATGAAAACTGAGAGAGGCCTACCCACTTAACGGAGTCTCCAAGGCCCGATGAATTAGTCTTATGGCCGTCGGCTGTGGGTATCTTGGGAAACCAAAAACATTATTTTAATATTGATAAGTGTCCTGCCTTCCTGATTTCACCTGGGACCACGGTTCCTTTGATGTATGATGATTATTCCAATTCTATCAATTCCTAGTTATGATTATGGATGGCTTTTTCATTTGGGGATTGTAAAGGTCGTCTTTTGTCCTTTCGATGTACATCTGCTTAGTACCAATTTTGTTAGTCTTACTGTGATGGCCAAATAAAATGATGGGCTTGAGAAGTTTCTAGCATGTGTTTTACCTCACTCTTTGTTTTCCAGCACCAGTGGAAGCATTCACCGGAACTTACGGTATAAATTATGGGAGAATTGCAAATAACATCCCCTCACCGGATGAAGTTGTTACTCTTCTCAGAGCAGCAAAAATAAGGAATGTTAGAATCTATGATGCTGATCACAGTGTTCTCAAGGCATTTAGCGGATCCGGGCTTGATATTGTAATTGGAGTTACCAATGGACAGTTGCAAGACTTTAGTTCCAATGCAGATCATGCTTTGGATTGGGTGAAAGACAATGTGCAGTCATTTCTTCCTGAGACACGCATTCGTGGAATTGCTGTGGGCAATGAAGTCTTGGGTGGGGATGACCAATCTTTGTGGGGATTTCTTTTGGGCGCTGCGAAAAATATCTATAACGCTACAAAGAAACTTCATCTGGATGAGGTAGTTCAGATTTCTACTGCAAACTCATTTGCTGTTTTTGCTGATTCCTATCCTCCTTCGTCTTGTACATTTAGAGATACTGTTAAAAATCAGTATATGAAGCCGCTATTGGAGTTCTTCCAGCAAATTGGCTCTCCTTTCTGTGTGAACGCTTATCCTTTCCTAGTCTATGCAAGTGATCCAGAACACATTGATCTAAACTATGCTCTTTTTCAACCAACAAAGGGTATTTATGATCCAAAGTATAAGCTGCATTATGATAACATGCTTGATGCTCAGATTGATGCAGCTTATGCTGCTTTGGAGGATGCTGGATTTCACAAAATGGAAGTCATAGTTACGGAGACAGGGTGGGCCTCAAATGGAGATCAAAGTGAAGCTGGAGCTAATGTAACTAATGCAAGGACATACAATTACAACCTGCGTAAAAGGCTTGCGAAGAAAAAAGGAACCCCTCATAGGCCTAAAAATGTTGTGAAGGCATACATATTTGCAATGTTTAATGAGAATTCGAAGCCTGGTCATTTCTCTGAGAGGAACTATGGACTGTTCAAGGCTGATGGGACTATATCATATGACATTGGGTTTCATGGACTTAATGCTGGAGATTCATCTCTTTTGTCTCTTAAGGTACCATATATTTCATTTGATGCTATATTGTTTGATTTTAAGCTCATTTAGAACTTTTTACTGCCCCAACAAAGAGGAGAGAGAGGTGGGGTACGAGTTTTATAAAACAAAATCAATAAATCTGTTAGATGATTATAATGAAATTCCATGCAAATTACAGTAGCATAGACATAACATCAACTTTTACTCCACTTTAGAGACGAACTTATTGGAAATTGATGTATCTTACTTCCTAAATGATAGGACCATATGATGGAAGTTTGAGTCTCAAAAGTGCATTTTATGAAGGCTAAGATGAAAACTAATGATAAAAGAAGAAACAAAGAAAATGATAAGCAATTTGACACACGAGTTGGCCTTAGCAAAAGATGACTTACATATGAAGAATTTGAAGTGTTGCATTCCATGTAATGTATTTTGCTTTATTTATTTCATCATGGCTTTATAATGTCAAAAGAAGGGTACTTATTGTAAAATTACTTTATGGCATATATTGCCAGAAATTAATTGCTATGATTTCTTTCTTAATCAGTAATCACTCATTGCAACCATATAAGGTTTCCACCATCTCTCGCCTATTAAAAATTGAAATATCAATATCACCCTTTTCATGAACCTATAGTGAACTTTGAAGATTTTTTGCTTCATGTAATATTTGGTCCTTTGCATTAACAATTGACATGTTATTCTTCTGCATTCTAGATTTGTCCATCTATCTTGAATTGCACATAAGGGGAAAAACGAAAGAATGTTATATATTCCTTGATACTTTTTTTCCATCTTCCTATCATGGTTTTGAGATTTATGAGTATTCAAACTACTTTCCTTTCTCATAATCTGTTGATAGGTGGTTTGGTCATGGATGACCCCTTATAGTGCATATTCGGATACACGGAAAAACACAGTGAGCCAAAATCACGGTGGATTGAAGCAACTTCCCTTAACTTTTGTAGCTATCCAACTTGATTCTGGTTTCACCGTGTATCCAAATATTCACTTACTCATAGTCATTCAAACCTGGCTACTTGTAATAACACTTGTGAATTTAATTGCTGCAAAAGAAGTTAACTTACTTATTTCTGATTATGTACTTTTGTACAACCTTTGTGTTAATGTTCCTATTTGATTTCACTTGGCAGAATATCAATACTCCAGGTTTGTCACGGTCGTACACCATGGTACTGTCTCTATCTGCTATGATACTTCTGCTGAGTTTCTGGAGTTAGTGATATAGGCCCTGGCAATGAAGGGGTTTTTGGCCTTGCTTGCTCTCATTGTAGATCAAAATTATACCATTGATTGTCATATTTAATAAAGCAATACCTAGAAATTTTGATGTGTTTTTCCCATATTCAGAAAATCTCCTGATAAAGCATCTCTCCCCTTCTTTACTTAGATAAAATCAGGAAATGTATATTCTTAATTTATCATTTTGTTTGTGTAGATCAAAGCACTTAAAATAGAAGCAAGTTGAACCAAAAGAAAAAAGAAAAAAAAAAGAGAGCTAGCCCAACTAATTCATGAGCTACTTTTTCTTTTTTCTTTCTCTTTTCTTTGAAGTAGAACGTGTCACTAGGCTAGACGTGGGAGCAACAAAGGAAAAAAAAATGAGGCATTTTAAGACTTGGACGTGTACATTTTTGGTTGAATGTGTCACCACAAATCAACCACATGTGTCTTTATTGTTAACTCTTCTAACATACAACAAAGGAAATGGATGTGAACGCTGTATGAAGGGGAAGAAAATACAAGATAACTGTCCTATAGTTATATGCCACATATTTCCTTAACAAAATATTATCATTGGTCTCTGTCTAATCACCGACACTTCCCTGAATCAGAGCTCTACTGTCATATTTTTTTTGGGGTCCAACTCTGCTGTCAATTTCAGTGTTAATGCGTGGAAATTGCTTGTCTCAAGAGGATACAGCCCCACCCCGAGACCGAGTCAACAGAGAGCCGTCTTCTTCCCCTAAGGTTTTGTTTGGTTTAAGAGAGAAAATGAGAAGAGAGTAGACTTTGTAGGTAGAAAGATGTGAGGAAAAAAGCTAATTTTGTAGGTTGTTAATGTGATCAAAATAGAAGAGAAAAATGATGTGATTTCTCTTTCTTTATTTGGTTAAACTTAAAAGAGTAGAGAGAGTTAATTCTAAATTTTTCCCGAAGAAAAATGAGGGCTTACTAGTCCGAGAAAATAGAAAGTTAAAAGCAAATTACATGGCCCTACAATAAATAGTAGCCGCACTATAGACAAAACTAGAGAGAAAATAAAAAATATTCACTTCTATATTCAAGCCTATGCCATGTTTGGCTAGCGCATTAGCGATTGCATTAGCCTCTCTGAAAGTATGACCCCAAGTGACATAGGAAAATTGACTCAAAATGCGAATGCTACGAATTTGGTTAGCAAGCGCGCATACGGGTGAAAGCGGCCACACCCTGAATTCAAGAACAAAATACAGAAAGCAGAGTCAGACTCAATTGCCACCTTATTGAATAGGTAAGATGGTAAAAAGATAAAATACACAACTACGTGTTGCTTTCTTCGTTGTTATGAGAAGATTGGAAAAAAGAGTGGACTCAATTCTCTAATATTCCTCTTTCAAGTGTCAATGATCAACCAAATAAATGTGAAATTGATCCATTTGTGTTACTCCTCTCTTTCGTATTTCTCTCTCACATAACTTAGTTGTAATAAACAATGCCTAAAAGATGTATTGTTGGCTTTTCATATTTGCATTTCAATATCTTTATGAAGAAAATTATAAAATTATTTGTAACGTGTGATTTTAGTACAAGACATTTTGGTTAATTAATTTTCCCAATTTCTCTCTCCAATACTCATTCTTTAAGAAAAACTTCAAGAATTAATTTGATTAAATTATTTTAAATACTTTTACAGTCAAAACCAACCAACCAATCAAAATATTAAAATTTTACCCCAAATTTTAAAATCCCACAATTTTCCTCTCTAAACCCTAATATTTACATCATATCAAATTCTTCAAACTTAAAGATCTGATAAATTTTTGGATTACGAAATTGAGTTAAAGACGGAATTTAGTTTATTTTTTTATTTTTTAGTACATCGGAAACCATTTAAATTCCTATTTTAGAGATAGCTTAAAATAAAATATTAAGGAACCAAAACCACACAAGTTCAAATTATACATATCAAAAGTAAAATTACCTTACAAAAAGTGAAATTAATCTAAAATTATATTAATTTTGTGCCTATTAATTTTTAGAGCTAAATTTTTTTTTTTGATTTTTTTTTAAAATAAAGGGTCTGATGCGGTGGTTCATGGCGCTTTGAGCTCTCACAACCAGTGGAAGGAGGCGAGGCACAGAAGATGACAGCAGCAAGCGTTGGAAGCCACTGCTGACAAATCTCGTTAAAATGAACGTCGACGTCGTGTGAAGAGCTTCGGATGGATCCTCTTCTTGCTGAAGCTGCAACTCTTTGTTGGAAATTGATGCTGTTGTCGTCGAATCTGACTCCTTGGCTGTAATTAACGCTCTCAAGAATCGCAAAGCTCCAATGGAGATGAGGTTCTTATTCATGATTGCTTGGTGCTAGCTTCTACTTTTCATAGGGTTCTATTTTCTCATGTTAATAGAGAGGCAAATAACGCAGCTCATGTTGTAGCGTCTTTGGCTTTCTCTTTTCCTTCATGTCATTGGGTGGGATATGCTCCCGGATCCTGTAGCTCATGCACTCTTTGTTGATTCTTCTCATCTTAATTAAAACTGAGCTTTTCATAAAAAATAAAAAAAAAATATATGTTTTCACCACACTTTATTTATTTTTGGTTTTAGAGCGATTTAAACTGCCACAAAATGAGGTGAGGGACTAATTACTCATTTCATTAATGTTAGTGACAAAAAATCATAAAAATCTTTTAGACTTATCAACTCTAATTCACCACTATTTTATTGGAACTAAAAATATATTTAACCTTAAAATAACTATGATGTACCTAAAGTAAACTTTCAATTTAATATTTTATTACCTTAACCATGTCAATTTTTTTTTGTTGACGATAGTCACGTCAATATTTTTTATTATCTCATGTTGTGAAGGTCTTAATTACATTTTAAATGAAATTCGATGGTCAGTATTATTTCCCATATAATTCTCTCCACATATCTATTAAGGGGCTGATTCCATGAAAAAAAATTAAAAACTCAAATATTTACATGACATACTCATGTGAGATTAGCACATGATAGGATCGAAATCTCTTATATATTACTTTTTCAATAGTCCAACCCACATTAAAAAAACATTAAATTTTATGATATAATATCATGAAAAGCCACTTGCTTGTATGCAACAAAATAATTAATTCCATCTACTATCTAAATGATGAAGAGAAAACTCTATTGAGTAAATAATTATTTTAGTCCTTAAAAGATATTTGGTCGATCACTACTCTTTAAAAACTAAAAATTATGTTTTTTTCATCTTGTAAGATGCTGCAAAAGGACTATATTCATTTTTTTTCATCTTTCACCGATAAAAAAACACATTTTTTATAAACTAAAAGTCACCGATCTCATACCGTTTAGGGATAAAAAATAATTGTTCACTTAAAATTTATTTCATTACATTATAAAATATTTAAAAATTCATTTTGTTGAGTAGAGATGAATTTAGGGACATAAAAACTAGCTAAAAAATTCTCTAAAACTTGAGTAGGCACATATTGTTTCAGAATTATTTATGAGAAGGGGTGGGTGGATTCAGCACAAGTGTGTACTTATAGAAACATGTTATTAGACCATTTCCATGCGATTGACTTTCACTGCAGGTATGATTTAACAGCATGTTACATAATTAAGGTCAATCAGTGAAACTGTGAGCAAGTGATGACATCTCAACTATCAAAAGTTGTTCCTATCTCTTCCATTAACAAGGCTGAGCTAGCTTGTCTTCTATATATTCAACATACAAAGCAGAAAGAGGATTCACTTCCAACTTCCAAGCCTTTCTCTGATTGATAGATACACAATAATGGCAATAAAAAAGATGGCTCAATTAAGGGATATGGTAATTGTTGTCCTAGTCTTTGCAATTGTTGTGTTACCACAAAGCACAGAAGCTGGAGATTACACTGTAGGAGGGGCCATAGGTTGGACTAGTTTTCCTCCTGGTGGTGCTTCTTTCTATTCCAAATGGGCTGAAAACTTCACATTCAAAGTAAACGACAATCTAGGTGAATATCTCTATAGTATACAATACAACACAACAAATACCTCATTTCCCTTGCTTCTTTGAACAAAAAGGAAAAAAAAAAACCAGAATTTCAACTGCGTTTCATAATTCTCTCCTTTGTATCAATCACTCTTTTGAACATTCTATCAAACAATATATGTGCAAAATGTAGTTATTAATTTATATGTTTGTTGAAGTTGATCTTTGTGATGTTAATTACCCTGCTTTTGCAGTGTTCAACTTCGAATCTGGAAGCCACAGTGTGACCTTACTCACCAAGGCTAACTATGACAAGTGTAATGTCAATGAAAACATAAAAAACTTCAACACAGGACCTGCAAGAATCACCCTCAATCACACAGGGGATTTCTACATTACCTGCACCTTCTCAGGCCATTGCCGCAGTGGCCAAAAGCTAAGGGTTGAAGTCACTGACACTTCTTCTGTACCAGGAAAAGCTCCAGCTGAAGGTCCTTCTCCTCCAGCAACTGGACCAGGTGTTACAGATCCTCCACCACAGGGTTCAGCCACTCCTCTTGCTGCTACTTTCTCTCTTCTCCTTATGACCATTGCCCTCAATTTTTTGTCTCAGTTTTAGGACAATTACTGTTATGATAACACCAGCTTCTTTCAATTTCAATGTTGGGTTTCCATAATTTTGGTTTGTGATATATACCATCATTTGTGTTGTATATATGGTGTTTTCAATGGAACTTTTGAAAATAAATTGTTTCATTTCCAGCTGCAGCCGTGTTCTTGCTTTGTATGGTATGAGATGAGATGACTATACATGGATCAATAAACAAATATCCTATTGTGGGATATCTATTCACAAAGTGAATCTAGAGAGACTAAAGGAAAATGATCAGTAGAGTAGATACTGGAACAATGACGGCATTGCATATACACGTGATCCCAAACAATGAAAAATGTGTTTTCGCCTTTTTATATAATTCTGGATGTCAATCATATAGCCACTTTCACGAGTGTCTATATATCATTTCCGGAGATCAAACTAAGAATAAAACACTTGATTTAAAACTTAATCTATGCATTCAAAAGTGAACATATTCATTACTAAAAGAACTCGTTTATATATTCAGGAAACTCCTAAACTAATGCGCAATTGCCCCTAACCACGTAACCACATGCTTTAATTATGCAGACCATGTGCGCTAGACCTAATAAATAAAAAATATTTAAAATACATAGCTGCACTCTGAGTGACCTCTTCTTCGTAGGTTTAGATCGCTTAAGCTTGGGCCAACCCTCAACGGCGTCATCGGCTTAGGAAGTTGCCTCCTCCATCCCAATGTCCACTTGGCGCAAACAAATAACTTTTAACCCAAGTTGCCTATGTTAAGGTCGCCAGTCTTAGTCCAATATACCAATTCAGTTTCTTCCATATCTAAATTATTGTTCCAAAATAATATTTTCTTTCTGCTAATGAAAATTTTAAATCCAAGTTGCATACATTTAACAATTGGGTTAAGTTAGTTCAAAAAAAAACAATTGGGTTAAGTTTACATTCAAAAAAAAAAACAATTGGGTTAAGTTTCAAAAAATAAAAACAATTGGGTTTAAGATATAAAATGGAACATATGAACATGTCGTGTTCACATGTACACGCATTACGCCATGAGGTCGGTCAACTTCGCTTTCTACACAAAAAAATAATAACGTGCATTGGGATATTTTGACTTTGAACGTGTTAGAACCTAAAACTTAAAAACAGCAATTTAGAGAGAGAATAACAGTGCACAAAAAATTGATGTGATTTGGTAGTTATATACACCTAACTAACTACTTTATAGTTACAAATAGTTTTATTAAAATTATATCGCCGGTTAAAAATTGGTATTTTATCGTTGGATACTAATATTAAATTGTTCGATTGATATTCAAACATATTTTTATAATATATTTTCGGGTGATGATATTAACACCCCTACCCCAAATTACACCTTATTTAGCTTTAAAAACACTAAAATATTCCTTTTTCTTAAAAAAAAAAACTATTAAACCTCCCCCTTCCTCTTCTTTATCTCATCTCACACCCACCCCCTTCACCCCTCCCTCCTCGGCTCATTTGATTTTCACATTTTTATATATCTTCACAATCTTATACATGTGTCTGTTCATATTACAGATGAGCGATTGAAGGATGTAGCTAGAGCCTTTCTTCTACACCTTGTTAGCTACATCTTTTTGTTGACAAGAGTTAGACGTATTCAGACATTGCCTACTTTTCGTTGTTCGTGAATCTGGACACTGTTGGGACATATGTATAGGGTGTCGCCGCTCTTGCATATTTGAATGGCCAACTTGGTTATGCCATCTTGAAGGAGACAAAGCATATAGCGGGTTACCTGACTCCCACACACGTTTGATTCTCAGTTTGAACTTCAAATTTTTATTGTCATGTTACGTGTCTTTTGTCTTATACATTTGCATGTTCGTATCATAGGCATGGATCTACAAACATTTCTCCCGGTCAAAATTTTCTACAGAGGTGTTAAAGCATATTACATGGAGGATAAGCCCAAGGCACTTCAATGGATTTTCCTAAGGACGGGTGGTCCAATGTATGTACAAGAGACAACTTGATTTGGATGACATGGCTCTGAACGCCTTCACCAGCCATATGCTGGGCATAGACCACTATCCATTCCAACTTATCTCAAAGTACTCGGGGTACATATAATGTTCGCACTTACAACCTCATATGCCGAAGATGGTGCTCAGACAGTTCAGGAAGAGGCAGGGACCCTCATGCCTCTTAGGTTGTTATCGGCACACCACTTATGTCCAATGAGACATATGTGAGTTACAGTCATACACTACTCGAGTCATTGACCGAGGGCTTTGGGCTTCGTTCCGGCAGAGTGTGTACACGAGTACATGGCATGGTATCGCCGGATATCACATCCTCTGCTGGTACTTTCGAGTGAATGAGAGCTTGATAATGTTTCTCTGCCGGATTAGTTTTTCTATACAACTTACTTTCATACATGCGAGTGCTGGCGTAGCTGATGAAGGCGCTAGAATAAGAATGTGGAGCACCTGCGAGAGCACACATTCGAGGGTTTTGATGCAAAAGGCCTTGGATTTTGTTACTCATAGTACGCATGCCAACGTGACATATTAGAGGAAGAGGAAGGCCTTGGACATAATATTTTTTAAATGTTGCTTCATTTTTAAACCCGAAACTCTCGTCCCAAATAATATCGGGTTCTAAAACTAGGTATTATTAACACACAATACTTAGTTTTATAATTCATTGTATTGTTTGGTATAATGTTCCAGGATCCTATGTTTTCAAAATTTATAAAAACTACACTGACTCATTATTGGGTTTTAAATCCTGGTAACGTTAATGTGTACTATGAAGTTTTTAATAATTCGGTCCGTTTTTAAGTAAATTCTATGAACTTAAGATTCCAAAGTATTTTTTTCAAAAGCATTACCGAGAATAAGAATCCGAAAACAATTATGTTTTTCTATATATCGAGTTTTAAATCCTAGTACGTTTAAAGCAAAAAGGTGTACCGGGTTTTATAACCCTATAAACAATGAAACTTAATACTGATGGAAACTTCATTTGTCATAAGCAACAAATTGGCCATGTTGGCCTAATCCGGAATGCTTCTGCAAATTGGTTGGGTGGTTTCTCAGGTTTCTCTACGGGGTCGTATGTTCTTTCTGCGGAGCTTTTAGCCATCAAGCATGGCCTTCTTATAGCCAAGGAGTTGGGTTTGCAGCTTGTCGTTTGTGAGAGCGACTCGTTGGATGCTATTAGGATGTTAGATGCTCCGGCATTGACATCACATCTGGAAGCTTTGTTGATGGAGATTGTTGATATTTTTACTCGTTCGTGGCGTGTTTCTTT
The DNA here is from genome assembly GCA_030819835.1 of Acmispon strigosus. NCBI lineage: Eukaryota > Viridiplantae > Streptophyta > Magnoliopsida > Fabales > Fabaceae > Acmispon > Acmispon strigosus. The sequence goes on along the minus strand of JAUAMA010000002.1, from coordinate 13,308,105 downwards.
CCATCGTATTCCGTAAGAGGCTAAACCGTGTGCTGACAAGCTTGCTTCATTGGGTGTGCGTTTGCAGTTTGCCCACCGGATCCGGTCCCTACCCCCTGTAGAGCTTATTCATTTTCCGGCTCCTGACAGCGTTGTTGTGCCGACTTGGTGTAGTTTTTTTTTTCCGCTTTTATTTGTAAAAAAAAATGCCATATTCTTGATTTAAATGGGTATCATATCCTAGAGCGATGTTGAACAAATTTCTCCGAAACACCTTAGAGCAATTTATCATCATTTGAACGACAAAATTATTTCCTGCTTTAGTGTCAACACTAACAAAGCTTACAAACAAAATTGATCGTTAAAAGAAGAAATCTTGAAAGCGCAATTTGGAGGAAGCAACATAGCTTGAATTAATTTCTGTGTTTTCAAAAAATCTTTCTGAACTCTATTTTGACGAATACCCCATCCCATGTTCACACATCTCAGTACCACTTTATCTAACATTACCTTTCCATGAAAAGTGGAAACTTCCGCTCAATTTCCATGGCATCCATTCTCACAGAAGTCATCAATATTGGAATATTTTTACTGTAGGTCCCTTTTGTTATGACTAGGGATGATGTCACTCCATGTATCAATTGATTTAACTTAACCTAAAGTGAAAAAAAAGTGTGTGAGGAGTTTATTCTGTTTGAGTTGTGTAACTTAACCTAAACTCTTGATTTAACTTCCCTGGCATCCAAAAAGAAAAAGTCCACAAAAAAGAACTGAATTTGATTTAAGTTGAATTGGTTTTGGATTAAGAAAATGTATACTCAATCAAACAAATTGAAGTTAATATTATTTTTATAAGAAGTTATACGGTTTAGTATTCAAGATATGAAAGAGAAAAAAGAAATACAATGAATTTTTTTATAAGGCGAAATACAATGAATATTGATAAATATTAGAGCAAATTGCACTAATTTTCTATAAAGTTTAATATTATTGAAATGACTTTCTCACTATTTTGCGAAATACATGGACCTCTCCTCCTTTATATACAATTTAAAATGATGGTGGAATGTCGAGTGTTATAATAATAAATTTTAGGGAGGTCAGTGCAATAATGATAAATTTTAAGTAAAGTTAGTGTAATATTCTCAATAAAATAGTGGTAATTAGGGTTGATTAAATAATAAAGGAGAGATCAATGCAATAATGTTAAACTTGCATGGAGGTTAATGCAATTTACCCTAACTTTTATTATGTGTGGTTTTTCTTTTGACATATTTTATGAGTGATCTTATCTTACAAAACATAACATATTTATCCTTATTTATAATAACGGAGAGGCTCCTCTTTCATTTTTAAATACGGAAAGACTCCTATTTCTAGTTAAATATTAAAACTTAATAATGTAAAAAAATATTAAAACTAATAAAAACTCGAATTTTAGTAAAATGAGGAAACAAATTTAAAGAATAATCTAAATTATCTTAACTACTCAAATATATGATCAAGATATATATTTTTCATATTCTATCAATTTTATTTTTATTTATCTCAATTTTATTTAATAAAAAGCTATTTCAAATACTTGATCCATTGTAACCACACAAAAAAACTATTTACTTGATCCATTCCAAACCCATCCAAACGGAAATAGTCGTTTTGCCTCTAAAAAAATACCAAGTCTAAATTGATAAAACTGAAAATCCTTAATTGATTCAAATATATTTTCCCTTGGAAAATTGACCCGGCCTAATTACGCTCCAAAGTCTTGACTTTATCAACAAATTTTCATCTAAAAAATCTATTTGGGATAAAGAACAAAACAATGGAAAATATGAAAAAAATACCATATCATGTACATGGTATATCTAGGGAAATTTCAGCTTCGATTTTAAAATGCCTAATCCTAGATAGAACCCGTGAATCATGATTGAGTCAATGTCAACAATGGCCCATGTAAAAAAAAACAAAGGGGCAAGGGACAAACAAAACAAAAGAAATAGAAGTCAAATTTATTTGGTGAACTTAGTCTCACGCGGTTTTTCTATCTAGAAGTCTCAAAACTCGGCAGCCTGCAACTAAGTCTCTACACTAATTTTGTTGACCTAACAAATCACACACAAACTTTCCCACTCCAACTATACCTCACACTTCCGCATTTTCAAACGCCTTTAATTTCATTATTTGACAAATCAAATACAAATTGTGGCTTAGTAGTTTACACGTTAATACACACAAGCTACATAATTAATTAAATTTAAAAAATAAGATAGGATAAAATCACTTTAACCCTTGTTATCACTTATCACACACAAGCTACTTTCTCTATAAATACCAGCAAGTGACATGCACTTCTCAAAATCTTTCATTGGAAGCAGAACAAAGAGAAAGAGAAAAACACAAACAGAGCTTTTAGTCTTAGAAAACAGGGGCAACCTGAACTTAAGAACACATTACCACCATGGCAAGGAATCTCAATGCTCTAGTTCTTGCGCTGCTTGCAGCAGCCACCTTGTTCCACGCTTCATCAGCTCAGACCAGACACGTCGTCGGTGACTCCACCGGCTGGGCCATCCCTTCCGGCGGCGCTTCATTCTACTCCAACTGGGCTGCCAACAAAACCTTCACCGTCGGTGACACTCTCGGTAAGCAAAAACAAAACTACATAAAAATATGTTTGACAAATTAAAAGATATCTTTGTAAATTAGTATAAACAACCTTTTAAATTTGTGTGAATCCTTATCAATCACGACTTGATATTTTGCAGTGTTCAACTTCGCCAACGGGCAGCACGACGTTGCCAAGGTTACAAAATCAGCTTTTGATTCTTGCAGCGGCACGAGCCCTATTTCCGTGATCAGCACCAGTCCGGCGACCGTGACCCTTAACGAGACAGGGGAGCAACACTTCATCTGCACCGTTGGAGGACACTGTTCCCTTGGTCAGAAACTGGCGGTTAACGTCGTCGCAAAAGCTTCTAACAACACTCCCGCCCCTGTCCCTGTCCCTGCTCCTAAACCCAGCCCTGTCCCAGCACGGGCACCGGCACCGACTACCGCAACTCCTGCACCAAGCGCCGTGCCGAAATCTGCTCCTTCTCCAGCTCCGACAAGTGGACCAGTTACTTACACAGTTGGAGACACCTTAGGCTGGACAGTTCCTAGCAATGGTGCTTCTGCATACCAAACCTGGGCTTCTGGCAAAACCTTCAAGGTTGGAGACATACTAGGTATGTAGTTGACTTCACTTAATAAACTTAATAAGGGCTTTTGTGGTTGAAATTGAAAGCTGATTTTGTATGTGTTATTGCGATGCAGTGTTCAACTACCCATCGAATGCACACAATGTAGAGGAAGTGACAAAGCAGAAATTCGATTCTTGCAATTCAACCTCTCCCATTGCCGTTTACACCACCCCACCTGTGAGAGTGACCCTTAACAAAACCGGTGCTCATTACTTCATCTGCGGCGTTCCCGGCCACTGTACCGCCGGTCAACAGCTGTCCATCAACGTCGCCGGTGGCAGCAGCGCAGCCACTCCTCCTTCCTCTGCCGCTACTCCTCCTTCATCATCACCATCCTCCGACGTCAACCCTTCTTCCCCCTCTCCGACGAGCGCTAACACCCCTCCTCCTAAGGACTCCGCCGCCGGATCTCTTGGAGCTGCCGGAATTTTTGCCAGCACGGTGCTTTCAATGGCCGCAGTTTTTTTCTTTTAGAGAGATGAGATCGTAGCTAGAATTGATTGTTGTGTGATTCATTTTCTTATTCTGGTTGTATTCCATCACTTATACAGTTTTTTGGGGTTACAATTTACAATAAATTAAATTTTGATTTTTCTGCTCATGTGCTACATTTTTTTCTTTTCATTTCGTTTTGTTTTCATTTACACACATTCTGGTGAGTAAATTATGTAGTGGACGTCTGTGTTCCGCATTTGATTTCTTTGAGGTTGAATTTAGATTGTTATTGATGGGCATAGTAATGGTAAATAACATTGGTATAAGTTCAGATAGTGAATCAAAGAAAATGAGTTTAAGTTTAAATCAAAGTAATCCAAACTCAGTCTTTTATATTAAAGTGAACATATAAAATGATCACTGTGTAAATAGGATTTGCCTAATATACATTTTAAAAAAAAAAAAAGTTGTGCAACCTTGCACAAAGCTTTTTGTTCCACTATGGGGTCTTTTCGGTTTATATCCATTTTAGAATATTGAAATTAATGTTTTATTACTTTTAGCTCACTACTTTTATAAATCAAATTATGACTCCACCAATCCAAACACTATCTAGAACCTCAATTCCAAACCCAGAAATTCATACAACCCAAACACAAAGTCTCTGCAAACAGTCCTTCGACAACTACTTATCACCCGTGACTCACACGACCACTCGAATCCTCCTTCCCCAACCTCCCTTCAACCACTGTGAACCATCACAACTCAACCTTCACTTGAAACTTCTGGCCACCACACAACCATCTACCTTCTAAACTCGCAGCAAAACCCACTCCCTGCAACCACATCGAAAGCCAACCCTAGTCCAACCTCTTGCAACCTCCTCCACCAAATCCACAAAGTTGTAAACTTTATGGTTGACTGTTGCTTCTTCCTCACCACCGGCTCCGATATTTTCTTTTTAAATTGCCGGCGCTTATCTTTATTTTATTTTGATCCAAAGATAAAGTTTTTTCTCCTTTGTCTCCTGAAAGGAAGAAGAGTTCAGAAACTGTGATCAGATCCCATTCTGCAGGCGAACACGCACCATCGCTTCCTCCCCCCTCATCGCCACCCATGTCATAATCTTCCATGTCGATCTCACCTCTAACCCCCTCCACAAAACACCCACCACCGAGCCCAAACCCTTGATTCAAACTCTCTCCATCTACCAGCAGTCTAGCACGGAACTAGCAAAGTCATGCCAACCTCAAATCTAGCCTCCACTGAACTATCAATGTCACGCCACTAGTGGCACCGTTGTTTGACCGTTCTGATCTCAGCCTCAACATCCAAATCAAAGCACCACCGAGCCTAGACTTTGAGCACCAACAAGTTCAACACCACCCACAACCTCCATTGATCACTGTAGTAATCGAACTTCGACCAAGAGAGGCGGTGGAGGGCATCTCCAAGAACAAGCAACCTCCTGACCAGCCTTCGTCGTCACCAGCCACCTTCACCAAACCCCCACCACAGATCGACCCATAACTTCAACCAAACTGCCACCACCATTCTTGAGTTTCTTGGCCATAAATTGTTATAAAAACCTCCACCGTAGCTATGAGATGAACGATTATGGTGCGATGGGGTATGAAATGGCGTCGACTATTGTGTAGTTGTGGTTGGAGAACAAGGCAGCGTTTGGGATCGGAGGAGAAGAGTATGTTGAGGAGGGGCCAATTGAGAACAATCAAAATATAGGGGCCAAAGTTGAATTAAAAGTGATTTGGGGTTCATTATAAAGTTCAAAAGGAGAAGGTGGTGGTGGTTGTGAAAGAGGGCATGGTGGTTGAGGGGAGGACTGTGGTGGAGAGGAGGTGGAGGAAGGGAGAGGTGGTGGGATAAAGGTGAGGTCCTAATATAATTTAAGATATATTGGGGCCAAAACTAAAAAAACATTATTTTTATTAATCATAAAAGGGAAAAATACTAGATAACCCCCGAAGTAGGTCAAATTCCTCTTAAGCAAGGTTACACAAAAACAAATTGTGCACATTAGGCGGATCCATGCAAATACATCAATAACCGTTCTAACCTAATGCATAAGTGTATTGGCTACATAAATGGCCCCCTTATTTTGTGGCTACATGTGCCAAGCATGAGAGAAACTCGGCAGCATGTAACTTAGGTAGCGTTTGGCAGAGAGGTGAGAAGGGAACAGAACAGAATATACAAGTTTTGTCTTGTGTTTGTCATGTTTTTAAGATGAAACGAAATAAAGCATAAGCCTCTTGGAACATGACACTTTGGTTCCGTGAAAAAAGGTAGAATGGAAGAGAATATAACAAAGCACTCTCTTAAAACTTTTACATGGTAAAAAATAACCTTAATTCAAATTGAAAAATTATAGTGAGTTTGTTTCAGGTTACAAAATAATAATTTTTGGCTGGCTAAAAAAAGTGATTATTGTTTAGAGATTTTTAAGCATAAGCTATTGTGTTTGGTTGCATTAATTAAATTATTTTTTATCTTCTCCCTCAACTATCATAATAGATTTTTCTAATGAGCTAATTAAAGTAGCTTTTTAGAATAATGATTTGTTTCACTGATTTCATCCTTTTCCCAAAATAATGATTTAAAAACAAAAAAACAAACAAAATATTTTTTAATTAAGAAAATGATTATTTAAAAAAGCAGAAACAACCGCGGTAAAAGTTGCTTTTCAAAATAATCTGATTTCATATTTTTTAAAATAATAGTTTTTTAAAAGTTGAAACAAACGTGTTAAAATTTAAAACAATAATTTTTTAATTAAAAATGTGATTTTATTTGTAAAAGTAAGCCAAGAGTGTGTTTGTTTCAAATTAAAAAATAATGATTTTTATTTGTTAAAAAAACTTTTAATTTTTTTAAGAAAAACATAAGCTTATTTGTGTTTGATTACACTAAAAATCACTTTTTTTTATTTTCTATCTTATCTATCATGATAGATTTTTCTGATCAAATAATCAAAGTAGTTTTTTTTTCAAATAATCTGATTTTAGCTTTTATTAAAATAATAATTTTTGAAAAAGATAAAACAAACATCTTAAAATTTAATTAAAAAAAGTGCTTTTAGTTAAAAAAACCTGAAACAAACGGACTCATGTTAAGTTGAATTCAATTTTTATGTTCAATTAAATATAAGCATGCAAAGTTATATTTGTAATTAAACTTACAGTTTTATTCTAATGATTCGAGCTAGCAAGCACAGTACAAAGAACACTACAATGTTATTCTATTTTGTTACATTACATTCCATTTCGTACTATTTTTTCGGTTCCTTCACCAAAAGCGCTACCGCCGCTACGTAAGTCTCAATACCAATATTGTTCACCTAATAAATCACACAAACGTACGTTCCCACCCGAATAAATAAATATGGGTAGATATGATATGAGTGTACACCACGAAACAGAGATAAGAAGAGATGAGAGATAAGTGATAAGTGTGATATATGATGTGATGTAATTAGAAGAAAGAAATAGAGAAAAAAAAAAGTGTTCAAAGATATTTGTACTGTTTAGATATACACGAATCATTTTCGTTCCCACTCTAACCATACCTCACACTTCGACATTTTCAAACGCCATTTATTTGAATTATTTGACAAATCAAAGTTAAACAAAGGCTCCGTAGAAAACGTGGCTCGGTAATTTACACATTAATACATTTGGGCTCATTAAGCGCTTAAGATAAAGAAAGATAAGATAAAAGAGTTTTTTATTTCATTTTTTAGAAATGATAGATAAAAGATAAAAGAGTTTCATAAGTGTAAAATATGATAAGGGAATTATAAGTGATAGACTTGTGATCTTTTATCCTATTTTCTTTTATTCGAGATGGATTAAACAATGATATATATATATATATATATATATATATTTTGATAGGCAGATAATGATATGATATAAATAATAAGAAAATAGATAAAATTGTCCTCCGAATTAAAATACATGTTATTTTTAATATTAATTTTATTTTTTACTGTATTAATTTTTTCATTTTGAATAAATAAATATATTTTATAAATATATCAAATTAGTTTTTTATAAAGTAATATATTTATAATTAAAATTATATAAGTTGTAATTTGATTTTAACTAAGTAGTATTGAGGGATAAATGATAAAAAATAATTAAATTCAAAAATTAAGATAGATTGTTTGTTTGACTGAGTAAAAGCACTTGAGCCTTCACTATCTACTTTCTCTATAAATACCAACAAAACATTACTTTTCACATACAAATACAATCCTTTCTTTCATTAGAATTAGAAGCAGAACAGAGAAAAAGAAAACAGGGGCGACCTGAAAGAACACTCAACCATGGCAAGGAACCTAAACGCTCTCGTCCTTGCGCTGCTTGCAGCAGCCACCTTGTTCCACGGCTCAGCTGCCCAAACCAGACACGTGGTGGGTGATTCCACCGGCTGGGCCATCCCTTCCGGTGGCGCTTCATTCTACTCCAACTGGGCTGCCAATAAAACCTTCACCGTCGGCGACACTCTCGGTAAGTATAACCCAAACCACATACTTAAAGGTTTTAAATTATGTGATATGTGAACTCTTATCAATCATCACTTGATTTTGCAGTGTTTAATTTCGCCAACGGCCAACACAATGTTGCGAAACTCACCAAATCAGCTTTCGATTCCTGCAGCGGCGCCAGCCCTATTTCCGTGATCAGCACCAGTCCGGCAACCGTGACCCTTAACGAGACAGGGGAGCAACACTTCATCTGCACCGTTGGAGGACACTGTTCCCTTGGTCAGAAGCTGGCGGTTAACGTCGTCGCAAAAGCTTCTAACAACACTCCCTCCCCTGTTCCTGCTCCAAAACCCAGCCCTGTCCCTGCTCCTAAACCCAGCCCTGTCCCAGCACCAGCACCATCCACCACCACTCCTCCACCTACCTCTGCCACGCCTCCTTCCTCTGCCGCCACTCCTCCTTCCTCTGCCGCTACCCCACCTTCATCATCACCATCCTCCGACGTCAACCCTTCTTCCCCATCTCCGACGAGCGCTGTCAGCCCTCCTCCTAAGGACTCCGCCGCCGTATCTCTCGGAGCTGCCGGATTTTTTGCCAGCACGGCAGTGTCAATCGCCGCGGTTTTTTTCTTTTAGAGAGATGAGATCGTAGCTAGAGTTGATTATTGTGTGATTCATTTTCTTGCTCCGGTGTATTTCATCACAGATTCAGTTTTTATTTGTTTTCATTCGACAATAAGTTTAATTTTTCAGTTCATCTACTGCCTTTTTTATTTTGTTTTAATTTTTCCTTTCCGATGAGTAAATTATGTGGTGGACGGCTGTGTGAATAAGAATTTATAGTAATAAATTCTGCATTTTATTTCTTTGAGGTCGAATTGAGATTATTGTTCATGTATGAATGATCCACAAATCACCAAATAGTAGAGAATTCATGATACTTGTTGTTCTTTTTATTTCTTTTTCAATTACATTAAATTATATATCACTTTTATTTCCTCTCTTTTTATCTGTCTTTAATGGTCCAATCTTTATTCTTATTGATGGTATAGTGATGGAAAATAAACATTGATATGATCAGTGTGTTTTTGAATTTATGTTGAAGTAAACATGGATTTAGGCTCTATTTTAATTTTTGTTGAATCTTTTACTTAATTCAACAAGTACATTTCCTTAGATGAATGTGTATTAAAAATTGTAATTAATATTGCTTTGAATTGAAAACTAAATATACACAAACTCAATGTTACAAAATCATATTTATCCGATCTATACCAATTTTAACGTGTCAAATTGTTGCTTCTATGCTAATAAATTGAAATACGTTATATATTGATAAAGTGAAACCAAAACTTTGAATGCTCTCTCACACATCATAATCAACTTTTTGTTTGAAATTGTGTCTTGGGGTTTGAATTAGGATGAGGTTAGATGACTTAACATCTTTGAATATTATTTTGATTGAGGACCCAAGATAGGAAATGGGGACATTTAAAATTGGAAGTGATGCCTTTTTTAGCTGGCTTACCCTGTCCTTTGATGTCGTGGAGGTCTAAGATTGGGTCAAACTGATTATTATGAAGTAATAATAAAGACTTATACATAAAAAAAGTGATAATAAAGACTTTGCCACTTGCACTAAAAATGACTAGAATATATGTCATTGTGAGTTGTTGACTTGGAAAGGCAATTTGTGGTCCTCTTATCATATTTGAATTTGTCACGGGTTCTCACGCGTTGCACATGCATGTCATGGGCTTGAACTTATTTTATGTAAAAGTATTATAATTATTACAGAAAGTATAATTGTATTAGAAATTAAAGTACTTTTAAAAGATGAATTATTTTTATTTCTCAAAAGAGTTTGTATCAAAAATCCACAAATATCAATATACAATGTATCAAGGAGTTGAATGCTTCTCATGACTCCTTTTTAAAGTTATCTATTCTTTTTTTCCTTTCAGTGATGTTTTAATTTTATTAAAAGAATTCTACAGCTTCATCCGAAATCCTTCCCAAATAACCATTCTAACCCACTCAAAATCTCTTATCTTCCCACCTAAGAACTCCAAATTTCATCGGTTCCTCCTCTAAAAAAATATTAATAGCTTTTTATCATTAATATATATGTTTGTTTGCTCGTGGTAATTATGGCTTCATTTCTTATCCTTTTTTATTTGATAGGGAAATTAGAAAAACAACAAAATCCATAGGTTTTCTTGGTATATTTTATTTGTTTTCCATATAAACAATTCATGCAAACATTTAGGTAGTGAAAGAAAAGCTCAAATTTATTTATTTTTTCCTTTTTTTTCCAGAGACATAACCTAAGTGCTTGTGCCATAGTTAAGTGGATCTTATTCATTAAACTACATTTGGAGTCAATACATGGTGCATGGATAATTAAGGAGGTTTCTACATACTGACATTGCAAATTTAGTTTATATAAAGCATCACATGAATACTAATGTCGATGATATTATTATGCTTAAATAAACTTAAACATGTATTATTACTATTAATTTTAAAAAAAAGTTTCCAACACCATCAAGATAAATTATGTTTGTTCCAACTTGGGCTGAAGGCCCTATTGATTGGGTCAGCTCAAGTCTTCTCACTAACCAAAATCTACTTCTTGTAAGCTTAACCCGATGTGCTCCAGTATAAAGCAGTGTTGACTTGATAGACCGAGATTACTCACACAAATGACTTAAAACTGTGAGACTTGCTTGCACGAGGATATTTTATAGAATGTGCTAGAATAAAAACATGTCACAAGGTTGGTTAAGAAACTCAAAAATCAGATCCCACCAACTAGCTAGCAAGAAACAACACTACTATGACCCAATGATGGATGCACCTAACGCTGCATGCACGAAAGTGGTGATATTAACATTGGAAGGTGACTAACAACATAGATGGAACTATAAATAGGAAGTGATACCATTCGCCAGGTACACATTTTTACCCTAACATTACTCTGCTTATATATCTACTGGCTTGAGCGTCATGTTGCATTTGCAAGTACTCCTCCACACGCGACCAACTCAACAACGGAGGATGAGGGAAGACCTCATCTCAACGATAGAGAAGGGGGAGCAGGCAACCAACTCTACAGCGGAGGTGAACGACGATGACATTCATCTGGTCATTTCATGACTTGGGCTTGTATCTATTTGGATATTGGTCTAAACAATGTCCATCGTCAAGTATTAAATGATAAGTATTACTCTCTCCGTTCCAAATTATAAGGACATGTTCAGACAATCGCATTTATTAAGAAAACATATAATAAGTTAATTAATATCTTGGTTTTGTTATCTTTTATATAAATCTTCCATATATGCCTCTATTTAAAGCTCGCACTTCAATACCCAACAAATTGAAAATATAATGAATGCATGGCTAAAAAATGAAAAACCTTTTTTTTTCCTTCTGAAATCTAAAAGGGGTCTTATAATTTGAAACACCGAATTTGTCTCTAAAGAGTCTTATAATTTAGAACGGAGGTTACAGTTCAAACATGAGCCCGACATCCAAAATTATTATACTAAGTATTAGTGGAGCTTCAATTAAATTCAATTTGAAAAATACATAAGCAGTTTTAAAACAATTTAATTGAATTTAATAAATAAACTAAGTATTTGTTCTTTCTTTGTTTTAGTTTTAATTGTTTTATTACTTTGAAAATGAGAATTTGAAAATTGAAAAATTCTTAAATTAATTTTTTTTAGTAAATTAAAACAATTAAATTTAATTTGAAAATGAGAATTTATTACTGTTTTCTAAAACAATTTTTAGTTTTTAAAAACAAAGAAAGAAAAAAAAAACTTGTTTGGTATGAATAATTTTTAAAAATAGACAATTCTCATTTTTAGTTTTTAAAATTGAAAACCCAAAACATCACAAAGATATTTTCAATTTTTGCTTTAGTTTTCTAATCACAGTTTTCTCACCTTTGAAAAACATATATTCAGGCAATTCTTTCTTTTCTTATTCTGAAAATATACTTTTTAAAAATTGTTTGTAAAACCTGTTTTTAAACTTAGAAAACTGAAAAAGAGAATTAAACAAACACAACCCTACCCTTTTTCTCGAACCTAATTTTCTACTCTAGGCAATTAATTTATAATGTCCATCACCAAAATGAATGACCTTCATCATTTTTTTATTTACACAAAATACCTCATTATATAATGGATTGTGTATCCATAATATTCTCTCATAAACCAAATTACTCTAAAATTTATGTATATTTCATCTGCTACCTCCGGTTAAGAACCAAAAAACTAATTTATACAGTTTAATAAATTTAGTTAAAGTAGTTAAGTGCATTAAATTTATTCTCAATCAATATTGAACTTCCAAAATTGCCTTTAAATCATTTTTTTAATTTTTATGCATCATTAATGCTTAAAAGAGTCGAAAGAGAGAGACAATTTAATAAAATAAAAATATTCTTATTAAAAAGTAATTAATGCACTCATAAACTTTCAGTTTTTTTTACTCCCTTCGTTTCAAAACAACTATCCACTTACAGAAAAAAAAACTTTGTTGCATGATAATTGTCCACTTAAAATTACATTAGAGCATTAATTGATGTTTTTCCATATATCACCCCTAACAATAAATGAGGAGAGATACAAATACAATTTAAATGTTAAAATAGTAAAACAAATAATATATTTTAAAAAATTAACACTATTAATTGTGTTTCTTAATATGCGTGTTTCTCCTCTTTCTGAACAGTTATTTTAAAACGGAGGGAGTACATCAAAAAACATTTAAATTCCCATTCCAATGATTGATCAACCTCTGGACATTCCCCTCCCCAACCCATATAACTCCAGCTCTTAGCACTTGAGCTATCATACGAGGACAAATAAACTCCAAATTGATTATTATTAAAAGGACCAAGATAAACATTTCATTTGATTCATATAATTAGGATTAGAGTTAATATTTTTTATGGTATTGTAATTCATTCATAAGGAGGGGTGGTTAGTCGGTAATGAGTTTAGAATAAACTGTATAAGGAAGGTTTTAACATAATCCTAACTACAATAATTGTTATCCCAATAACATGTTCATGCATGATACATAAACCATCATGAAAGTCAATGCAGTCGTTAATGTCCCAATAAGAGAATAATCAATAGTTTGGGAGTGCTCTCCCACTATCCTCATAAATTTTTAGCACTTTCATTTTAAGGGTGAGTTGTATTATTAGTGTTTGTCAAAGTCATTCTCACGAACATTAAATTGAGTTGGAGAGAATTTTTTTTTAACATGGTTAGATGATTGAAAACGAGTCTTCAATTTTTTTTTTAATAATAGCATCTTATTTTAATTATTTAACTTGCACCTTTAGGACCCGTTTGGTGGTCATGATAGGATAAGAATAAGAAAAGATAAATGATTGGATAAACACAGGACATGATAAGAGCATGATAAACTCTTATTTTAATTATTTAGCATTTACCTTTATTTTATTTGTTGTTTCTTCATTAATCTCTCTAGGTGGATTGAAGAAAGTGCTTACTAATAATAGATCACATCTTATTAATTTCTGATATCATAAAATTATTTATAAGAAATTGTATCAACATCTCTCTATACTCTTTCCACATATTAAATTCATTCAAGAACAATGCAGAGAATGAGAGAAGAGAGGGCGCAATCATGAGAAACAAGATCCATGTGGAGATTGTTTTGATTAATGCAATTTGTCGTGTATGATCTGTGTTGAGAGTGACTACTTATGATGACAACCTAATTAAACTGCATATACCATTCAATGACAGCTCCAGAACTCGTATAGAATAACTATTCTAAGATCCACCATTTTCCTATATGCATATCATCAAACTTTCCAGCATCTCCTAATGCCATTACAGATGTTATCAAGGGCTGAAGATCAACCTCTGTTTCTCCCAATATTTGGACCGTTTGATGACAAATTTGGACTGTTTGATGATCCAATGGCCAAGAACTTTGCAGTAGAAAGATTGAGGGGGTTAACGGGTGCAGAGGATCCAGATTCATTTAATTTTGAAAAATTAATTTGTACTTTAAATATTTATAAAAATATATCTTATTAAGATAGAATTTTTGAAGACAGAATTTCAAAAATAACAATAATATTGAAGAAAAAGTTAGAGTAGTATAATGAATAATGTGGTAATTTAAGAATGAGTGAAATTATTTTAATTTGAAAATAAGATAGTGAGTATTTTAATAAGCTCAAGTTCAAAGTATCTTGAAACCCAGTTTATGCAAATGGAAGTGACAATTAAACTCAACCATTTTCAGCAAATCTCATTTCTCTACCTTCATAATTCCACTATCAAGCCATAAAACACACTCGCCGCATAATTTTGACAAAACTAGATGCGCCCATGGAGTTTCTATAAGGGGAGAAATGAATGCACTACTTATAATGTGCAATATAATCAACAGATATTTATGAGGTGATAGTAGTACTTTGGAATGAGAAGTACTAGTAGTATTGTCAACACTCATTCAATTTTCGTTCTCATGATTGGTTCGTGTTGTCATTACTTTTTCTATAAGAGTGTTTATGTTTAATGATACGAATTGCATAAATGCGCTCAAAGCAGTTGATTACCTAGAAAATTTCATAAAGCTACTCCACATTTTCAAAGAGGAAAATCCTTCATTGGGCACCAACTTTGTCATCTATTAACCACTTGAGTTATTATACGTGTATAAACTAACTAATCTTAAATGCATGTTTTAAATAACAAAAGTTTTGAACTGATTTGTGTACTCACTTTTGTCTCAAACAACACCAACTCCACCCGTTTACACCCCCATAGGTTGCTACATCCTAAATGTAAGAACCA
This sequence comes from Acmispon strigosus, assembly GCA_030819835.1. Taxonomy (NCBI): domain Eukaryota; kingdom Viridiplantae; phylum Streptophyta; class Magnoliopsida; order Fabales; family Fabaceae; genus Acmispon; species Acmispon strigosus. Next base: position 13,293,074 of record JAUAMA010000002.1, on the reverse strand, counting down.
AAAGCCCCATCTTAAATTAGAATTGCAATTGATCTTTATGGACATCTTAAAGCTTTATCTTCTGAACAATGTCTTGAAATTCACACATCAAATGAACTTGATCAGATAGACTTCAAACTGATTCTTTGTATAGATCCAAACATGCAAACTGCTAGCATGATCTGACACAAATAAGGGGGCCTTTGAGAAATTATTTAGGCAGGCAGTCAAATAGTTGACACGTGTAAAGGCATTACATATCTAACAAGATCCACACGGTAGCACGTGTTTGATGTTTGAATAGATTAACTATGGTACGAAGCAATGCCCCACCAAAAAAATTCCCATTTCATCTCTATTTGCAATTCGTTTGAAAATATAAAATCATAAATCATAGGGGATAGAAACAATTTTCTTATCCTTTTCTTCAGTCCACAATGATTTTTCCTTTTCTTCAGTCTACAATGATTTAGACACTTTAATGTGAATTTTAAACGAGTTTTCAAACTAAAATCATAGTGACCTTTCCTTCTATCCACAATGATTTTAACTTCAATGTAATTTTTGAATGAGTTTTCAAACATTCACTAAGCCTAAATTCCTTGATATCCACTAATTCAAGGTGGCCTCGTATATCATAAAACTAGAAGATTTCAAGATACTCACATGTTCTGTAATTTGATTTATTTATTTTGATTCCTAATTCTGATTTTAAAATTATAATTCAGTTTTATGCAGCTAGATTTTATGCTGTTTAATCACAAACTTGCATTATAGTTATCACTTGGTAAGAAAAACCACACACACCTTGGTACATGTTACTTTATGATTTTGTGAAAAATGACAATGCTGAAAGCCAGCCAGAAGTCCATAGACTTAGGTTTAGGAAGCTAGTCTTGACTGAGAAAAAAGATTCCAGTTAGCAGATTAAAATCTTAACCAAAATGAATCGCCAGGATTGGTTCAGGGGATATAACTGCTTTTAGACACTCCATTTCAAAAGTTCCTATCTCATACTTTTTTTCTCTTGATATTTTCAGAGCCAGGCAGAAATTAAACAAAAGCAATTAAAGATTTTATATACAGTTCACATTTGCAGCAATGCAATTAGCAACTAAAAGCCAACTTCTAAGACTATTTTCACAGGCAAAGCTACACATACAGAGAGTCTCTACGCACTAGGATTCAACAACGTTTTCGATCATCTTGCATTGCAAATGCATATAAAGTCTGTCTACTAACCTGGCCTACCATTAAAACGATTGGATGGGACTCCTAGATGCCGGCAAAATTGCCCATCCTCCTCATTGTTACCTAAAGGTGCTTTGCGCTTCCGGAAAGTTGCCTCCAAGTTCTGATCTTCACCCTCTACATTAAATCTAGAATTGGAGTCAATGGTTCCATAACCAGCTTCTCTAGGGTAAAAACAGAACTCCTTGTTTTTCTGCAAAGATAGATGACTGAACTTGCTGCCTTCCTGAGAAAGTCCTAAACTAACATCATCAATTTCATATGCTGAACCAATTTTGCTGCTGGAACAAGGATGCAAACTCTGACCCAACCTCAAAGATAAATCACATTCCCCATCTGGTGACTCCTCCTGAGTGCCTACAGCAGTTTCTTTCACAATTCTGTTTGGAACATGATGGAATCTACCATACGAATTGTTTTCCAAAAGACCAATTCCAGATGGTTCTGGGGCTGGAGTAATAACTGGTCGGCCAACAAAGATGGTGTCAGAACAAGGGTTATCTAGGGTGGCCGTCCTTAGTTGAGGGTTATCTCTGGCTTCATAAACGTAGTACAAAGGGTAAACTGAACCCAAGTTCAATGAGGGTTTAGCCTCCATTGCCAATGGTTGGTGATGACCAGAAGGGAAATTCTCTGAGAAGGGATAGCTGCTACGGGTGCCCATCACCTTACTATTTTGGTGGGTAGAATTTGATACAGGAACAGATGTAAGTGCAGAAGTTGTCACTCTTGCATAGTTTAAGGGATTCCCCCCAGCAGGTTTAGGAGACCCAGAAGGAGGTTGTTGAGGTCTTGGGGTAAGGTACGTCCTAGGGTTATTGTGCCGATCACTTCTGGAAGTTCTCACAGGTTTGCATCCCAGGTTAAGTGCAGCTGATCAACATAAGGAACAGACCCAGAAAACCAAAAATGAAAAACACATCACTTGGCAGCTCAAAATCACTAAACTTCACTCAATATACTCTCTATAACCTAAATGGCACATCAAGATAGGATTTTGACACAAACTCTCAGGAGTAAATCCAGAAAAGGTGAAAATTTGAGTACCTTCAACACATGGGGGCAAGAGGTCTCCTGTCTCCGTGGCCTCATCTCTCCGAATGATTGTGTTAACAGCATCATTAAGGCGGTCCCAGAGCGTATCAGGATTCAAGTACTCTGCCTAACCAACCACCAAAACACACAACAAAAAATTAAGCAAAAAGGGGTTCATGCAAGCAAAGACAGCCAAAGATCTAAAATTCCACGAGCATTAGTTAAAAAAACCTCGGAATTCGCTTTGGAGTACATGATTTCTTCAGCTTTGAGAACAACAAAAGGAAGCTTCTCTTGCCATTCCTTGTTCTTCTTAGTTGCAGGACTGTGCGCGTCATTGACGACTCTAATCAAACACGTGGTGTGCAATCAAGTCAACAAAATGGGCAAGCTTAGAAATCAGAGGGGAAAAAGAAAAGAAAAAAGATGAACCCAGAACCTGAAAATCTGCTGAATGATAGTTCCTCTAATGGGGTTGTGGCGCTCGCTGTGCCAAGCCCTTCTGACGCACTCGTAAGGCCTTGGCCCTGGCCTCGGCATCTTGAAGAAGAAGAAGAAGTTCAACAACAACAACAACAACCCAAGAAGAAAAAACCCCTCTTTCTCAATTCTCACGAACACTGAGACAAGAAACAAAAACAATATGGGAAGAAGGAGGAATGGACAGAAAATAATTGAGGGGGTGTGTCTGTTGGTGTTGGGGGGAGGAGTTTAGAATGAAATTGCTACTATATACACACACAAACAAACACAGTGTGGCACTGCTCTCTCTACATGGGTTTTGTTTGTTTGATGGGTCAATTAGCTTACTTGGCCTTTCCTCACTCACTTGTCTTTGATGTTGCCATTTCTCGTTGTTGTAATGGGACGGTTTTGTTTGGGGAGAAAGAAAGAAAGAAAGAATGGGGTACCTCACTCTCTCACTCTTTCTCTTTCTCTTTCTCTTTCTAGTTCTTTTGTCTTCCCCCCAATAATTTAGAGGTAAGGGTTTAGGTTTACCATTACCATGGGTTCTTTTTTCTTTTGTTCGTTTTCATGTGTGTTGTTCAATCCCTTTTTTCTTTTACTTCGTGTAGTAGTAGGAGTGTAGGGTGTGGTGGGGTCTGGTCCTCTTGAGTTGAGAAAAGGAGGGTTGGGTTACTGTCAAAAAGTACCTGCATAATAAAGTCCATTAAAATTCTTCTCCTCTCCCAAACCCATTCCATCACCCCCCCTCCCCCTATTTAATATTGGGTTGTTACAATATTGCATTACCTATCTCATCATCTCATCTTTAATTATTTTTTCAATAATGATATTCTTGCATCTCGCCCAAAAATAATCCTCATCTCGGCCAAAGCATCTCAACCACATTCGATCACCCAAACTAAGAATTCAAACAGTAATAAATCTTAAACAGTGAGCATTTCGCCTTTATAAATACATGTCTGGTCGATCTTAAATGTAAAAGCATTACTCATTTACTAACTTTGAGTATTTCTTAGACTTTGAATCTCTCTGTCTCTGATACAGAAGCTGAATTTAGCCTTGAAGTGATTTTCGCAGATACAACCCGTTTTTCCTCACTATACTGGATCTTGTACGACTCCATCGCATCTAGAGCATTTGGTCTACAACTACCTTATGAATATTAGATGTGATCAACATTCGAATTTAGAAGAACAAATATGTAAACATACATAAATTATGCTAGTGACGCTTTAAGCAATATGACATTAAAAAACCATTGCTAGCGCGTATGACGAAAGGATGTTGTGGTCTTTTGTATGCTTACATTTTTATTACTCTATCCGTTTATTTTTATAAGAGTCAAACAACTATTGCACACACCTTAAGAAAAGTAGTTAAGGTGGTTGTTAGCATTTAATTTGTTCTCAACTTACATCAACTTTCCAAAATTGCCCCAACTTACTTTTTAAAATTTCTATTGATCATTAATGCATTACATAGTGGAAAGAGAGAGAAAATTTAATTAAACAAGGGTAAATTTGTCAAAAAATAATTAATGCACTACAAATTTCAAGTTAGTTATTGTAAAAAGGAACACAACACTTCTCAATTTAACTCTTATAAAAAAGAACAGAGGAAGTAATAAATTACAAATTATCTTTCCAAATAATTTAAATCATGACCATTCACCTCTATTAGCCCAGGTAATGTTTACATGTTAGCACTCTTATTTTTTAGATAACGATAGCCATTTGGCTTTGGCAGCATATTCGTACACACAACCTTCAACCAGCAGCATGAACATTGAAACACTGCTTGGAAAATGACAAAACATAACTAATATCAACTTCATTATAAAGTAACCAAAGAGAATCCGGTTACATCAGCTTCCCCCTTATTCCTCCTTGGTAAAGTTTGTCAGATTCTTTCTTTTATCTTTTTTTTTCTATCTCTTTTAAACGAACCTCAATTCTCAAATTATTTTCACCACGGTTAAATTTTACTTCTAATTGATATTTTTTATTTTGGAGACAACTTTTTCTCTGTTTGGATGATCATAAACACACATTCTTTTTCTCTTAATCAAGGTATTCCACAATTGAATGTTGTGAGACTAATTTGTTACTTATTTAAGGAATGAAACCATGAACTACATTAATCCACTTGAGTGGTAGACACACATTTTAAAACATGGTAAGTTGAGAACCTATATTTTATAACTTCTTCCAAAAACAGTAATTATGAAACCTGCTACTGCAAAACCAAACATGTCATTTGCTGTTTCAGTAATGTTAGGCTCTTGTGTCTCCTTTAAAGCACATATGGGGTTATGAGAAATTGTTATTTGTTGGTCAAATTTGAGGAAATTATGCCTATGTAAGCATGTGTGCTGCTGGCTATTGTATGTCAGTGTGGTATTTGAAGATGTGCACGTCCTGATACACATTGATGATAAAATAATGATGGACAATCAGATAAGTAAAATTGTTTCTATTCACCGTAATTTTAACTTTATTGTGATTTTCTAGGTGTGTAATCCAAACATACACACGATATCAAGTGATCATGAACAATGAGTCATTAATGAGATTGACCCATGTCTAGTAGGAGCATGCAGTAAATTTATATGTTGATGATTCATGAAATACAAATGCATTGGATGTGCAGTGATGGGTGAAGGGTACATTTATGCAGGCTGGGGCTGTAAAAAAAGCCCTTTATGTGCTGAAAACTGACTGTGTATGGGCCTTCCCCACTCTCTCATGTCACGTCCCTTCTTGACAACGGCTGTACAAAGCCAAACTCCTTTTTCAGTTTTTATGTAAGTCTCGAGCATCCCACTTTCAACTTCTCTCTTTTCTTTTTCTTTAGGCCAGGAGGTACAGTACTTGAAATGAAAATGCCTCATGTTTCAACGCTAGTGTTAAGTGTGTAATCCCCTCACCTCACACTTCTCTGTTTCTTTCTACATTGTGGTACTTTCTGTTCTTAAATCCTCAAAGGACATTTTTCAATTTATCTTGCTCCATAAGGATAAAAACATAATTAATTAATTAGTAAGAGAATGGGAAGCTGTGTCCATTGGATGAAAATAGTCTAACCATAATTGTAAGAATCAACAAGCTGAATGCTCACTGTCGGGAACTGAATGATCCATCAGTTAGGAGTGAATTTTTCTTTCCCTGCTTTTGATCATGCTTGGACCAACTTCTAGTTTTTAATTCAACACCAATTTTGACACGCAAAAGTTGTTCGGAGATGTTTCTCCTCATAATAGGTTTTGGTTTTATATTCTAAGTTGAGATCCGACCACATGGCCCAAAGCCATCAGGCCAACCCAGGACAACTAAGCCACAGGTTAGATAGAAGAAAACAAAGTTTTTACCGTTCTAACCAGCTGACTTAGCCACGGTAGTTAAACTATTAGAACCATGATCAAGGTTTTCCATCTAGGGTTAAACCATTATGCCATGTAGGCAAGCGGTTAACTCCTAATAGTTGAACAAATGTGAACAACCAAGTATATAATGTTTACACTCTCTCTAAGCAAAATTGGACTATACATTACTCTGATGCATATTGCTCATCCAAAACTCATAGATTATATGTCAAATTTGAGTGTTGAAATGCATTTTGTAGGTACTCTCATGCATATTGCTCATCCAAAACTCATAGATTATATGTTAAATTTGAGTGTTGAAATGTATTTTGCAGGTACCACCATGCACTCCTATCACACAACCGCTCACCATTCCGAGCACATTGGTGCTTATTCAAAGATTACTTTACTGATTAAATTTTGAGTTAATCCTTTAAAAACAATTGTATAAGAATTTTCAAAAATGCACTCAGTATATGTGCTACATTTTTCCAGCCATAATCTACCCAAATTTTGTTCACTATGTTACTATTTGAGTTATTAGCTGCTGATTTTTTATTGCAGAAGAGATTAGGACCACAAGCATTTTGATGAATAAACGCAAAGTAATATATCCTTTTATCATATGAACCAGCCACTGGTATGTTACAAGCAATAAATACTTGTGATAGGTACCAATTGATAGGTACCAATAAAACTTATTTGGTTAATCAATATCCACACAACCCAAGTATACACAAATGATATCTGATATTTTTCTTCTCTTTGTTGTTTGGTGGTTTATTTGGTCAGGATTGAAACAGATGCATCAATAGATGCATCATGCATGTCATATCAATTTCAGTGATATTGTGGTTAGTAGGGATTGTACGAACTTTTGTTGAGTTTGTATTGATTTGGGTGCATTTTCTGGTGGGGGTGTAAGCAAAATAGTACTGAGGCTAAAGACAAATGTGGGGAAGAAAGCAACTTCTGTCACTCTTGTTCACCATCACTTGGCTGCATGTGGATTAAGGGGAAGAAGATTCTCAACCCAACTTTGGCTGATCAGATTTTTTATTTCGTGAATGGACTCGATTTTTTATTTCTATTTTCGTGAAAAAAATTAAGTTGGGAAACGACGTTACAAATTAATTAAAGGGAGACTAGATTCTCTCATAAATAAAGTAATTAAAGGGATGCTAGTGCAGTCAGTGCATTTACTCCACAAAATATATCATTTAGGGTTCATTAACTATAGTAGTAAAACAATTAATGAAACTAATGCATATACTTCAAAGCAGAGATGAAAATCCATATAGGAATTATTTAAATGGGTGTGTTGCCACAATTGATTTTGGAAAAAAATAAATTTTGTAAATTTGGTTATATTAAAAGTAACAAAGTGAAATGATTTATATTTTGATTTTGGATCTAGTAGCTCTTGTAAATTTTCTTGAATTGTTAACTGGTTTTCGGAGTCGGACTTCCTTCTTGTTTGGGAAATCGGCTTGTACTTCATATTGATTCACAACATGTGACAACAGAAGTTCTCATCAATTACAAGCATGTATGCTATATGTTGATCTCCAAGTGAACAAGTCAACGTTGTCTTTGAGGAAGACACAAGGTGACTTGGGTGTACTTGTCGGGAGTTTCTCCATCTCCGTCTTCTCCTCCGATTGCATGTATAAGGTGTTGGTCTCATCGTAAGCGGCACCGACGCAAGGGTCCAGGTCAATCAAGTTACACGGGCTTGCAGTGTGCTTTGGTTTCTCTCTCTTCTCATCGGCCTTTGGCATCCACCCCTCGTGTTATTTCAAGGCTCATCTTGTAGCAAGTTTAGGTCTCCTCCTTGTCCTTAGATATAGATGATCTCGTCGTTATACGTCAAGAACATCAGTGTGAACCTTTTTGTTAGTGTACAAGCATCGAACGCATTCAACTAGGGTCGGTGTAAGATTGTGATGTATGAAGGTGGGCAACCTGCTACCAAGAACCTGTAACCAATTGTTTTTGAGTGCGCTGATCCTCGAGAGCCAGTCGAGCCTCGTAATTCTCAAGAGGGGTAATATGAACCACACGAAATCATATCAAATCAAAGCCAAATGAGATTATATTCTTATTACTGAACCCCATCTTCATAAATCAGGGGTGAAAAAGAATATCACCATAATTTCCTTAGTCGACAAGCACTCTAGTCACTGTTGTGTTGCCAATTCTCGCCTCGACCACAATGGGGTCATCATGATCACAATTAATGCACCTGAAATCGTTGTTGTTAAATGAGATAACCATATCAAGAGATCCTTGTTGCTTAGTCGAATCAACGGGAACAGGAAGATTTGCATCTCCCTAAAGGACTTCCCCCATGTTATCTTCGAGGGCCCTCCACGTGCGAATCCACCATCAATGACCAAGACTTTGATGAGGGATTTTGTTGTTTGTCGCCCATCAAGCAGTTATTGCTTGGGTCAAAGTGACCCTAATGGATAACATTAGGATTCCCTTCTCTGGAGGGATTATGGTTCCTTTGTCTTCTTGTGTTTGTCATAATAAAGATAAATGAGAATACGCTTTACTGTTTCCTCCGGACAACATCAATGTTTGAGTAAGGGAATACCAAACTTGAGTATAGGGCATATGCAAGGTTGTGAGGTTGTTCTATTAGACTGCTCCTCGAGTCATCCTTCGTGTATTCAACAATCAAGTGGGCATCAGAGTTGGGTACCTTCGACCACGAGACACTATGACGCTCAAATCAGCAAGGCCGAGGGATCGAGGAGAAATAAAGATTATGATTGAATAGATAATGGGTACCTTAAGAGTGTCCCTTAACGTGTGTATATATACATACAAATGTTGAAAAATCTGAGAAAATAGTTGCAGATATGATACGATTGATTAACATATATTATATGATAATTATAAATAGTACCATAATCAAGTATCCTTATTCCCATGTGCATAAGGTTTAGTCAATGTTGTGGCAAAGCATTGGACCTATTATTTTATTCGGGCAAATTGTGCTCACCTCCCTTGAGGTTTATCTTTATTGCACTGACATTTCCTCTATTATTTAACCAGACACTAACCACCCGTATTTTATCAAGGACATTGCACTGGCCTTTCTTGAGATCTATAATTACTACGATGATGTCCCGTAAAATTTATTATTATAAAACTCAACATCACTCAATTATTCTATATGATGCATGAAAGAAAGGAGGTTCGTGCGCTTTGCAAAATAGAAGATAGGTAAGCGTAGATTTGTAATAAAGATAAATCTCAGGAATGATCATTGCAATTTGCCCATTTATGTAACAAATTACATACAACCTAAGGTCGAGAACTTGTTCAATATACACATTTAATTGGGTTAACTCAACAATATAGTGCATGTGATATCACTTGTGTACGTTAATCGAATTTCATCTTAATTAATTTATAAAAATAAAGTATTTTACTTTTAAAATGAAGTGTGTTAAAGTACTATGTACTAATATCAATAAATATCCAAATATATTATACATAGATCCGAAAAGCACATGATTACTAATCGACATATGTATTTAGCGTAGCTCTTTTTCTGCGACAACACGAAGAGAGAAAAATCGTTTAGCTGAAGTTTTAGACCCACACGCTAATTTTGTGGTGGTCTCTATAGCATTATCAAGCCGTCATTATTTTTTTCTTTTTTTTTTCAGGTACTCAACACAATCTGGGTATATGGTTATGATGATTTGACTTTTCCATAGTGAAGTCACTTTAGAGGATAAAGTAAGTTATCACATTGTTAATAGTGTTTGCCTAATTTAAAAAGTCAATAAAAACAACTCAATCAATGGTGAGATGATTTACCTTATCATGTAAAGTGAGTGAACTCACCTTAGAAGAGTTATACCCTAGTCGTATGTCTATGAAACATTACCAGATCTTATCGGATCGGCTTCACCGTTTCTGATGCCTATGTGGGTGTTAACCGTTAACGTGCTGTGCAATATGTCTATAGCATTCTCGTTTTCCATTGCCATAGGTAATGAATGAATGGGGAAACATTCTCCATTCCAGAATAGCACTGTTCATCCACATGCTGCTTCACACAAAGTTCCATCTCAAGTCGATTTAATGAAGCATAGTGCGCACATATGACATTTCTGTTCCATTGCCGCATTACATCAATTTTCTACAATGTATACTTATATAGGTTTTTAATTGATGTTAGCAGTTAAAAATACGAAATCAAATCTAAATATAAATAACTCTTTCAAAGCGTCATGCCCTACCTCCTAAACAAGACATTAATTTCAAGTTTACTAACAAGTTTTCTACACAACATTGTAACAGTGTGAATTGAATTTTTATTGAATGTATTGGTAGAGCACATGATTTGTGTAAAGCACATTCTGAACGCCACATTTGATATGTACCGCACATGCGCTCATAACTCGAAAAAACACCAAATATTTAAGGGTGCGTATACTTTTTGTATTATTAACTTTGGGGTTTGATTCATTTCACTTTTTTTTTTATCTAATTTTCACTTATTTAATTACTTTTTTTATTTTTATTTTCACATCACATCATCTATCACATCTCTAATTTATTTATTTACTTTTCCTTTATTTATATATGTGTAGGTGAATTTTTTATTATGACGGAATATTTGTAGCATGCAGTTCCTAATCAAGAGCCACTTCAAAACCCTCCACCACAATAAGTCCCTTCAAACTAACTTCACCCCCCTTCGAGCTCTACTACATAATTTTTCTCTCATTAGAGCACCTCTAATGAGAGATCTTATATGAGATCTTAAAATAAGACCTCAATCTTACAAGACATTATCATTGGGGTGATATGATATGACATGACTTATTGCTCAAATTTAATGTATGTGGCTTAGCTCGTTCCTCACAAAAAGTGGCATATTAAATTAAATATTATTTTCTCTCTTATTCAACTATCAACACCAGAAATGTATTTCATTTCATTTTCCATTAAAGAATATCACGTTGAACTTTAATTATCTAATTGAAATTTAATTATATTATATCTTTTTTAAATATTAATTATGTTGTATTGAATTATTAGTTTAATTTAATCTAATGAGGCGGAAATAAATAATACAAATGTATTGTGTATTGTGGATCAGACTAAAAGCAAAATAAGATCTCAACTATTAGAGCGAAATGTGCACCGGGCTCTTATGAGTGTCTAAAATCCTAAGCGGTACAAACCCACCAAAAATCATATAAGACATCAAATTAGGATTTCCTCATTGGAGATGCTCTTAGAGCATCTCTGATAGGAGATCTTATATGAGATCTTAAAATAAGACTTGGACCTTATAAGACATCACCATTTGAGTCAGATGACTTGACTTGACTTATTGCTCAATTTAAGATTTGTGGATTAGCTCGTTCCTCACCAAAAGTGAATCTTAAATTAAATATTATTTTTTCTCTCATTCAACAAATAAAAAACAATTTAATTTAATTTAATATTAGGTGGAAATAAATAATATAGACATATTGTGTATTATGGGTTCAACTAAAAGTAAAATAAAATTTCAACCATTAAAACGAAATGTGCACTGAAATCTTATATGTGTCTTAAATCTTATATGACAATACGTACCTACCAAAAATCATCTAAGACATCAAATTAAAATCTCCCAATTGAATTGAAGATGCACTTAGGCATCCATGTTAAGTTCAAGCACCCCCTCGAGTGCTACAACAATCGCACCATCACCACTTTTTTACTTTATTTCTCTAGTCATTTATTTATCTTCTTGTATCAGTCACTTTCCATTTTTAATAGTGCTTAATGGAGTAATTTTATTTTAAAGAAGCTTAATAAAGTATCTTAGAAACTTACATTGAGAAACAGTCTATTATTTAAGTAATCGCTTTAATTAGAAATCATCACATTGATTTTTCAACCAAACTACACAACTAATCCTTGATTTAATTTATTTAAACCACCAAATATACATGTTCTTTTGATTTTAAGTTACATAAATTGTCCATTCAAAAAAAGTTACATAAATTGTAGAATGGGCTCTATACTTTTACTATAAATAATGAAGTGTAAATAAAAATAAAATTTATAAAATGGAGATTTACTTACGATCTCAATGTGTTAGGAAGTAATAAATGTAGTATAAGAGAGAAAAAGAAGGAAGAGAACTAAAGCGAGTAATATATAAATGTCTTGCAATGGGAAGGAATGTCATCAAGTCATGTTTGATTCACGCGGGATGCCACACCTTCCAAGCTTGGCCATGGCCATTAAGTTGTGCGCACGTTTGTCTAATTGTCTCCCACAAAACACAGGAAAAAATAACTTTTGATAAACAAGATATTCAGTAAAATAACTTTGGGAAGAATTGATGTACTCTCAATTAGTGTACTCTAAACCCCAATAAACAAGTACTCCACTATATAGATTAACACTTCAATAATAATTGAGGTACACTCAATTCAATTAGTGTAAACCAATACTCAACGTGTTTTTTAAGTTGAATAAATATATTAATCAAGAAACATGGTCTGAAACCAATATATTATACTGTAAAATAGGTAAGATTTCATGAGGATCATTCTCAATCCAAACAAAAGATAACGTGGAAAAAGACAACTTAATAAAGGACCGCATTGTTTCTCCGCCTCACAAAAGACACATCAATAAAATCAAAATGTAATTTGTTTATCATAAAACTAACACTTTAGTACCATCAAAATTATTTTGCAACTACACTTACCCAAAATTATGTACTACTATTAATAATAATAAATACTTATATTCAAAAACAAGATTTTTTCATGTTAATACAAACACTAATAAATATTAACAAAATCAACACAGTTAAATAAAAGTACAGGTAGTAAATTTGGAAAAAAATTACAGGTAGTAAATAAAAGTATAAAACAGACACAGAGACACTGGAATTAGTATTTTTACTGATTTATAAATTGTTTTCACTTGCATTAACCAAAATCAAAAGCTCGCGATCGAAGGGGACTTTCCTTCCTTCCGCGCCCTGTGTATACTGTTGTGCAGTGGAGGAGATTCCGCTAGCCGCCACCATCGGAGATTGAATCACAATCCACAACGATGTTGGGGACTCTGAGTCCAAGAGCATCAGCATCATCATCACAATCACAAGCATCACAACAAGACTCGTCACCATCATCATCATCATCATCATCATGGGAATCAATGCTCCCAGGTCCACCCAGCCGCAACAACTTCGGATCCGCCGATCTGAGCCCTCATGGCCTCCTCGCTTTCCCTTCCGGCAGTTCCATCTCCATCGTCGACACCCATTCCATGCAGCTCCTTTCATCATTCCCCATCCCTCCACCGCCTTCTTCCGCCGCGCCCTTCGTCACCGCGCTCCGCTGGTCTCCTCTCACTTTATCCCGACAACTCCTCTCCTCAGAACCCTCCTCATCGCACCTCCTCCTCGCCGCCGCTGACCGCCAAGGCCGCATTGCTCTCCTCGACTTCCGCCTCCGCTCCGCACTCCTCTGGTTCGATACCGACTCCAAACAAGGCGTCCAGGACATCTGCTGGGTCCAGGCCCGGCCCGAAACCTACCTCCTCGCCGCCTTGATCGGACCATCACTCCTCTCCCTCTTCAACGCCTCCTCCGGACGATGCGTTTGGAAGTACGACGCCTCGCCGGAATTCTTCTCCTGCATTCGCCGCGACCCCTTCGATCCGCGTCGCGTCTGCGCGATCGGCCTCAAGGGCTTTCTGCTCTCTCTTTTACTTCTCGGTGAGACTGAGGACGGTGTCGTCATCAAGGAGCTTCAGATTCCGACGGATTCTTCTGAATTGCTTAAGCTCGAGAGGGATGCCACCGGTGGCGGCTCGTCCCCGGCGCCGCCTGCCTCGGCGGCGTTTCCTCTTTACATGGCGAGGTTCGCGTTTTCTCCGCTGTGGAGGCACCTTTTGTTTGTCACGTTTCCGAGGGAGTTGATCGTGTTTGATTTGCAGTACGAGAGTGTAGTCTTTTCTGCTGCGTTGCCTCGTGGTTGCGGCAAGTTTCTTGACGTGTTGCCTGATCCGAATAATGAGTGGATCTACTGTGCCCACCTTGATGGCAAGCTCAGCACCTGGAGGAGGAAACCGTAAGCGTTCATTCGATTCTCTTCGATTTTTCTTTGTCTTCGGATAACTTTCCTCTCAATTTAGATCAGTATATACAACTGCATACATACATCGGCAAATACTTTGTAGTAGTTTATATATTTGGTGGTCCATGTATTTGATCTCTGCAAGTTTTCCAGTAGGTATTATTCATTGATGCATGTAATTGTTTCAGTCATTGTACAGACCATCTGCATTTCATTGTTTATAATAAACTTGATTTAAATGTGTATTTTCCGTTTTCTAGTTGTTTCGGTAACCATTTTGGGTTTGCTATGTTTTATATGAAGAAGTTTTTGCTCCAAAAATTTATAATCACTTTTGATGTCATTTGACCATTCAAGAGCATGGTTGTGCAAGGGATGAGCATAAAGTATTTAATACCCAAAATATCTATGCATCCATCTCAGTAGATGCTACATGCATTCTTGTATCTCAAACTGAGTTTTACTTATCTACATGTGATCACAGTGGGGAGCAAGTACACATTATGTGCTCATTGGAAGAGATTATGCCATCAGTTGGTACCTCTGTCCCTTCTCCTTCAATTCTCTCTGTCCTTCTATGCCAATCAGATACCACTCTTCAGAACATTGGCAAGAATTATTCTGATCTACCTAGTTCTCCTTACCTTCTTGAGGATTTTGATAATCCTTTTGATTTTTGCTATGAGTCCATGATTGTTTCTAAGATACATTTGATGTCCATATCTGATGATGGAAAAATATGGAACTGGTGCTTGACTGCTGAAGGGAATGCAGACACTCAAAAAGATGATAAAGAGTTGGGTTTGGTCAACGATGACCATACAATATCATTTCCTGGGGCCAACTCTAATGCCATAGTATCTTCTGCTGGTAGACGGGACCTAAATGTAGGCAGGCCACAAGAGAGTCTTAATGATATTGGAAGCCGCTTGCAAAGCTCAATCTTCAACCAGGAAGAAATTTCAATGAAGGTAAGCCTGTACTTACAAACATGGTTTACTCTACACAATTATACTCCGTTCTTTCCTTTTTAATTGATGTTTTAAAAGACAACTCTGTTCCTATTAATCTGCCATTTTAAAAGTTCAGGATAATATTAGTTACTACTTTGTCAATTATACTCTTATATTCACCTAATTAATTAATTCTTTTGGAGAGAGGATTGTGCCCTGATGTCAGATTGAAGAGATAAAGGGTATAGTAGAAAACAAAATAATTATAATTATAATATAAACAAGAACATTAATTGCGTTTTTCTTAATTTGTATACCTTAAACAACACTTAGAAAAAAGGGAGTAAGTCAGTAACCTATGACCCTATGGAAAACTCAGAGAACACAGATATAGAGAATACAAATTTTAACTTAAATGGTCTATTATTATTGTAATATTAAAATGCGAGCTCTGCAATGGTGTCCTGACATGTTTGTGTTATTTTATGCCCTTGCAAGCAAATACGTAGAATGTCAATGTAGAATTTAGTTCTTTCTTTATGCATATAACAACTTGGTTTTATTCATTGCTTTTTTATAGCCCAGATCTCAATATTTCACTAATTTTTTATTGCTTCTGCCTTCTGCTTCAACATCCTCTTAAATGTAGTTTCAAATTGTTTTACTTGGCTACTTTTTTTTATTTCTTCTGCTTCTTATCTTCCAATCAATTGGGCTGATTGGTATCTGTTCGTCTGCTTGAACATCTCTTCTTTTTCAATTCAGGCTGATATAATACTATGAAGTTTTGATGAATCAAATGTAGTTTTGATTCAGGACAAAAGGGGATCAGCCATAACATTGATTCTTGATATTTTTATGAAATTTATATATGTATAGTTTGTAGGGAGTTTATTAAGCAATTTATAATATAATGTAATGATAGTATAGTTAGAGTACATTGAAGATTTTATGTGGATTAGAGAAGTTATGGAAGGTCATTAAAATTGTCCATTGTCAGTTAAGTAAAATATGCGTGTGGAAGGGATTGCTATGCAGAAGATGAGAAATTATTGTATTCCAATTTGTTATTGCCAGTTGCACATTAAAAAATAAGAAGAGAAATCAACACAAGTCTTAAACCCTAAATACACCCTATGCTCACTGTGAAAGATTATGTGTTGTCCTAAGTCCTAACTACTGAATATCCATCACAGCTCTTGTCGGGTTGGGTCTTGTGTCTGCCTACACCTAAATACAGGCCATTGCTGACAAAATTATGATAGAACAGTGGTATTTTTTAGATAAAGCAAATCAATGCATTTCCTGGATCTTCATTATCTTTTTGGGGTTATTTTAAGGTGACTTGTTCTACAATTCTCCATCACAGTTCCACATTGATTATTGAATTTAATGTAACAGGGTCATCTTTTTTTGGGGTTATTTTAAGGTGACTTGTTCAATGATCTACATGGATTGATCAAGTTTTGAAGAATTGTTAACTTATTGGTCGGTTAAGTATGCCCATAACCCATTGAAGATCTCTGTGTAAAATTAAGAACAACTTATATTTCAGTTATGAAACCTATTCCAAGGATATCCTTATTTTTTTGGTTAACTTCGGGTTTTCTACCTATTGGAGACTAGCCATCTGCTGTAATGCTACCTAGTCACTTCTGTCCTGCATCAGGGTTGGATTACCAATGAACAGGACACATAAGTTACTGGATTTCAAATTAAACCCGCTGTCAAAACACATGATACAGGAAATTATGGTGAAGTTAGTAAACAAGGGTGAAGTAACTTCTGTTTAGCGAGTTGTTGAAAAGCAATTAATGTGTGCATTTTAAGGGGACACTGTTCAAATATGAGTCCTTGCCCCTCTGTTATGTGCACACATCTATAAAACATATGTGCAGTCACACATGCAAGGACTATGATGTAGTCTGCATTGCTGTTTATTTTGGCCCTAGATATTTTTCTGTGTAAACAAGTCCTGAATAGCCATTCCTTCCCAATCTACCATGCACTCCATGATAATAGACAAGCTAAAGAAAGATGCAAAAGTATAATGTTCGTCAAGTTGTAAGTTGTAACGAAGTTCCTGTCATCACCATTTGTCCTGCACTGAACATTCAAATGGAGTCTCTTTTAGAAGCAGATAGTAAAATCACACATTCTGAACATGAGGTCAGAGTTCTTATTATAATATGACTTATGATCTATGTGCTAATCTGAGTTCCTATATTCTTGCTGACAAACTGCATCTAAATGCTACGTAGCACTAGCACCTACCATGATTCCTGTTTGGTTTCAAAATTTTGAAGTTACTGAGAAGTGAGATCTGTGGACATCATTCATTGCCTTTTCCTTGTGATGCAGATTAGCTTAGTTGGGCAGCTTCAGCTGCTTTCTTCAACAGTGACTATGCTGGCAGTACCAACCCCTTCTCTGACAGCCACTCTAGCTCGTTAGTCTATCTTCACACCAACTTACATATTTGTTCAAATCTAGTATCACCATTTTGCAGAGGTCCTTATGTGTACCATATTTTCTGTATTGATTAATGAGATGATTTTATGTGAAGGTGGAGGAAATAATCCTGCAGCAGCTGTTCCCCTGGTTGCTTTGGGAACACAGAGTGGAACGATAGAGGTAGTTGATGTTTCTGCCAATGCTGTTACATCAAGTTTATCTGTACATAATGGCATTGTTAGGGGACTAAGATGGCTAGGAAATTCACGACTGGTTTCATTTTCTTACACTCAGGTATATAATTTGATACTTATGTTTAAACAGATTTTGTTAATGTTATTTCCCTATATAGTTTGTTTCTTCCTATCACACTCTGTTTTGTAATTTATGATTTGAGCATATTACTTTCTGCCTATTTCATTATATTTCATACTTTGTTAAAGCATTTATGCATAATTGTTCAATTATTATGCATGTACTTTTGGACTCAGGCTAATGAAAAATCTGGGGGATATATTAACAAGCTAGTTGTGACCTGCCTCCGAAGTGGCCTTAACAAAACGTTCCGAGTTTTGCAAAAGCCAGAACGTGCGCCCATAAGAGCGTTGAGAACATCTTCATCGGGAAGGTGACTCTCAAAGCTATGTTTTTGTTATTATGACTTAATTTGTTATTAATTTAGCTTGTGAATCTTCTTCTGGTTACACAAGACTTGTGAGCCCTAATGGTCCTAATGGCTTAATCATATCATTATCAACAATTTTCTACTTGCCAGATGGGAGTTAGTGACTTAAAAAGGCTAGAGTTTTATGGTACTGTCATGACTATGCTAAAAGTTTAAACCATTGGGTGATGGCACATGAGTGTTTTTATATTACATTTCTAGCATGCCCCCTGACACAAGAGTCTCTTGGGCTACAAGTGTGGACATTGCTTAGACCCACTTACCTTGTGCTGAAAATCAACTTTCTACCAGAGCTGTTTCCTTTACTTTTATCCTATATAGTAACTGATAAATTTGTGATTACATTGTTTTCCGTAGTTTGATATCCACAATATTTCAGGTATCTTCTAATTTTGTTTCGTGATGCACCTGTGGAAGTTTGGGCAATGACTAAAAATCCCATCATGGTAGGTTGGCTGATGCAGTTGAAACCCCAGCCACTGAAGTTTTTTTTTTTTTTTTTCCTTAATGACATTTGCTGGTATATGATGTGATGCAGTAGCTTGCTTAAGTATATCTAATCTTGTGTGCAATTAATTAAAGGCTCTTGGTGACACTTATATGATGTTGACTTTGAGATGTCCCTTCCCTTTGGAGTTTGGAGTACTTTATTTGTGTACACTATTATGCAAAATTATTTTATTTTTTATTTGATGGAGAATGAGATAGGATTCACAGGGTATAGAATATGGATTTTAGACTCATTAGCAAAGTAGAATACCATATTGAGAATATCATGTTATTATGAATTTTTCAGTATCTTGTGGTTAAATAGGGGTTTTGTGCAATTTAGGTTTAGTATTTTGTATTTAACGAGTGCTTCTTAAATCTAATGACACTTAGACATGAATATCAAATTGAAATTGCATGTACAGTTCTGTTCTCCCACCTGAATCTGCCTCTTGCCTCTTTGACGCTATTACCCTGATTTTGTCTGTTTCATATACCCCTTGCCTTTCCGAGTTTCCCCTGACTGTCCTATAACCTTTTTTATGGCCTTTTAAAGCAAATGATTTTAATGTGTTTTTTGTTCAGATCATATTTCATGTATTCTTAAAAATGACAAGGACATCTATTGCTCTCTGTATCGGCATTGCAGTTGAGCGCTGATGTCTTCTTTGGTAAAGGCAGCCGATCGATTACTTGGGGCTAGATCTAGTTTTTGCTCCAAATGCTTCCTTCATGATTCCAAGTTGGACATGTTTGTACAAGCTATTTCCTTTATTCATGATTGATGTCTGGAATTCACTTGTCTCTTATTTCAAAACCGTACTTTTTAGTGTTCTTCCTTTTTTCTTTAAGAGGCTAATTCTGATGTCTGTAGTATATAGGTGTCGTATTTTGGTTGATACTATATTACTTTTATCAGAATATTTATGATGCTTACTATCTCTATGTAGCTTAGATCATTAGCTCTTCCATTTACGGTATTGGAATGGACTCTTCCAACAGTTCCACATCCTTCTAAGCGTCAACCATCTGGGGCATCAGATGAAACATCTGAACCATCAAAGATTTCCTCGTCAGATTCAAGTGGGTTTGTTTGCTTGAAGTTATCAGGATAATTGCTATCCAGAATTAATTTAATGGTTCCTTCCCTTTTTTGTGCAAGATAAAAACTAACTTATAACTGATACCAATTTCTCTTAGCAGAGAGTTCGGGCACAGAAGGATCTCAAGATGACACTTCTGAAAGTTTTGCATTTGCTCTGGCGAATGGGGCACTTGGAGTTTTTGAAGTACATGGTCGAAGAATTCGAGATTTCAGGTTTGAACTCTTTTCCATTAAGAAAATTCACATGACGGTAACTGTGTTTTTTTTCTTGATATCTTGACTGTTGAATTTGTATTAACCATTATTTAGTTTTTGTCAAGGCGTGTATATTCTGTCTTATATTTTCATTGTTGCTACAATTATTAATGGTGAATCTCTTGTCTAATATGTCAGTCTTTCTTGCTTTTGTTATACAATACAATCTTCATGAAGCTCTTTCTTCCTTTATGTTTGCGTTTATCTGATTAAGTTATAATTTTCCACAGACCAAAATGGCCTTCTTCTTCATTTGTATCATCAGATGGATTAATTACTGCAATGGCCTACCGCCTACCTCATGTGGTATACACCATTACTTCAGAATTAGATCAACATAGACATAATCCAAATTTTCTCGGAATTGCATGATGGTTTTGACTAATTTAGTTTTTCAGGTCATGGGAGATAGAATAGGGAACATAAGGTGGTGGGATGTGACAACCGGACATTCTTCCTCATTCAACACTCACAGAGAAGGAATCCGTCGAATCAAATTCTCACCTTTTGTACCAGGGGACCATAGCCGGGGGCGTATTGCTGTTCTGTTTTATGATAATACCTTTTCTGTATTTGATTTGGTAAGATCGGCAATTATATTTTCTGGATCGTGGATTCAGTTCAATTATTATTTTATGTCATGCTTTCCATATGTGCCTGTACTGCTTATGATAAGTGTTTAAATAACCTTCATTAATTCATATCTAACACTGATTTTTACTGGGGTTTAAGACTTAGAAGCTAAATATTATTATCTAAGCAAATGAGTTTGCCAGTCCTCATTTTGCATAGATTGTCTCTTGTCATTATTTGTTAAAAAATCTCAACATATTTTTTTGTAGGACTCTCCAGACCCCTTAGCCAATTCAGTTTTGCAGCCTCAATTTCTGGGAACCCTTGTGTTGGAACTTGATTGGTTGCCCTTGCGGACTAAAAAGAATGATCCACTGGTACTGTGCATTGCAGGAGCAGATAGTAGCTTTCGCCTTGTTGAAGTTAGTGCGTAAGTAACACAAGTCACTCTCAGGAGTGAGGAGCTTCCTTCCCTCAGTTTTATTATCAGAATATGATTGGTAGCCTAGATTACTAGTAAGGATGGCGGGAAAGGTATTTAGCAATTGTGAAACCATTCATCTTTATATTGAAAAACTTATAAACAACATACTTGCATAAATGACATGTGATGTAATTTGATTGTTATTACATTCAGCTCCTTCTCTACGTGTGTGAGTGTGTGTCAGAGAAGGGGGGAGGTTGGAAGAAATTCTTTTGGACTGCAGCTGGAAGGTTTCAGAGATTAGAAAATTTGAATCATTATACACACACATATGTACATTGGTTAAATATTTATGTTTTTAAAGGACAACTTGTTATGAAGCTCCAGACATGGCGCAGTCCAAGGAAGAGTTGAAACCAATGTATATCTACTACAGGCAATCTTACCTTTGCATTTGCAAGAGGCTGATTCCATGACTCGCACTCGTGACCTTATGGTTCCATGCCAACAACTTGAACTGTTGTGCCTAGGCTCTCCTTCTGTGGAAATATTTATGTGGAATTGTTTTTTCAGCTCAACACAATGCAACATCAATGGATGTTTAGTTCACTATGTTTCAAACCTTTTAGAGTTTTGGTATTCTCTTGAAGGTGGTGAATGAATCATGACTCATGAGTACTTGCTATCTAGATCAGGCATACTGATAAGAGTTTCCACTTTTTGGGGTTTCTATAATGGACTTTGTGAATGACATACTTTTCTTTTCTTGCAGAAATGAAAGAAGAGTTGGTTTTGCACCCCAGATCAGAAACACAAAGGACAGGTTCCGGTCAATGCCTATATGCTGTCCCATATTACTTCCGTCACCCCATGCCTTGGTAATATGCCACATTAAATTTGCTGATTTTACTGAACTAGCTAGATATTATTTTCTCTTATTGTTTACTACCTAAGAACTCTCTCAGTGAATTTCTGTATTTAATATAAAGTGCATCTTTAATGTTATGAGTTAGGGTTATGTTAAGAGTTGTTAGGAATTAGGGTTATGTTACTGCTGCACATTTAATTAATCGCTTGTCATCAACTATATTAAATGGTTTCCTTATTCGGTCATGTTCTCATTGTGTTCTTTATTCCCCTTGCCCACAAAAGTAGGGATTACTTTTTGCACACCCCTTTTTACTATTTACACACCTATTCCCTTTGAAATTAAAAAATACGAACATGAGATTATGGTGTGTAAATAGTAACCAATGGCACTACACGTTGTACTTCACTCTTATCCTAGTATTATATATATCAGGGAGACTGCACCTAGCAGATCATCCCATTACGGTATCTCTCTCTCTCTCTCTCTCTCTCTCTCTCTCTCACACACACACACACACACACACACACACAATGCTTTTCTCACTTTAGGCTTTACAGTTAACAACTGATTACTGTGCATAATGGATGTAAGAAAGTAACATAAATTTTAAGAGATGAAACGGAAATGATTGTATAATATGATTCATTTTGATTTTTTTGTGGTAATAGGCTAATAGCCTAATTGTATATCTGTTTTAATTTAATCTTAAACAAGCATTCTTGTTGGAAAAAAATTTGATATGAATAGTTTGTATTTGGTTTCACTCTTTAGTTTAAGTTGCCATAGATCACTTTTTCTCTTTCCCTTTCTTGAAATATGATAATAATTGAATATCTAAAAAAATTGTTTATCCAACAAAAAGGGAGCTCACCTCCAATACAGAACACAGATTTAATAGTAGAAAGATGGGTAAAAAAGGATATCCGGACACCGCAATAAGTAATTATCATGATCAACTGTACCTAAAGCTTATGCTGTTGGGTAAACCCGTGATGATTTATATTATATTTCTGACACGCCCGCTCACTCAAATGCTCTTTGGGTTGAAGTATGAGCATTGCACAAGCCCACTTTCCTTGTCCTGAAACTTAACTTTTTGTTAAAAGAATGATTATGGCAAATATTGAGTGTTAGACACTTGGTTGTGGAGGCTCTTGAACAATGCCATGAGTCAACAATCTCAAATAGTTGTTAGGTGAAGACACGTGAATAGGTCTAATAATAATCTCCACCTAGGCCAATTTCCACGAACTTTACCCAATCTCTTCCTTTTCCACAAACTACTATACCCAACCCATATAAATTGAAATAAACCATAAATATTCAGCTTTCTCCCTTGGGACCCTCTCCATTCAGTGTTCAGATTTTACTAGTCTTGTATAAATTTTTATCATGATTATATTTGTCATCAGCTCTGTTATTTATTAAAGTGCTTATGTTGTTACAGGCACTGCGCATGATTTTGCAATTGGGTGTTAAACCTTCCTGGTTTAATACTTGCAGTACAACCATTAAAAAAAGGCCTCACTTAATTCCAGGAGCTCCTTCTTCTACTGGGGATCTTCGTACATACATGATCAACATACCAGCTCTTGGGGACTCAGTGGTGCCAGAGATGCTTTTAAAAGTATTGGAACCATATCGAAAAGAAGGTCTGATGCTAAGTTTTGATTATGAAAATTCTTACGTTTCTAGATTTTAATATTGTGTACTTTTGGTGTTAAACAACACTACAAATATTTTGATTTAAGGTTGCATGTTGGATGATGAGAGAGCCAAGTTGTATGCTAGTGTTGTGGATAAAGGTTGTGCTGCAAGGTTTGCTTTTGCAGCTACAGTATTTGGTGAATCCTCAGAAGCTCTGTTTTGGCTACAGCTGCCTCAGGCGCTTAAACATTTGATAAATAAGTTATTGAGAAAGCCTCCATCAAAAGGGCCAACAAAGGAACCTGTCTCTGCGGTTGATGAGACATCTTTACTCTCTAGGATATCATCAAAAGGAAAACCAACAGAAGAAATGGGGAGAGATGTATGTAAGATGTATTATAGTTTCAATTGAGGTTGTATCACGTGGCATACCTTGTAGTGTCCCACATTACAATTGTTGCTTAAAGATTTGTAGTTAATGTTGAATGTCAAATTCTTTTAAGTGCCTTCAGCTTTTTGTTTAGCAGGGTCAAGGTCAACTAAGGTTGATGGCTTTTGACCAAGAAGAGTTGTGGAAAAGTGCCAACGAGCGTATTTCATGGCTTGAAAAATTAGAAGATGATGAGGCCATACAAAAACGTATACATGAGTAAGTAAATCTATCATCTTTTATCAATTTGTTGATAGTGTATCTCTTATTTTGGTTTTTTAAGGTCAAGGTATTTAGCTTAATGTCTTTATAACAAACTTAGAAGCTATAGTACAAACGTATCAGTTTTTTAGTGCTGCGTTAATTGAAATTATAATATGCAAGGCATATTGAGATCTCACTGCTCCCTATATATATTGATATCTTGTTCTGAAAAGAAAAGGTGCAGCTGTGACAGAAACCATACAGAAGGTTTTCTAATGTTTATACTTTGGGCGGGATTATCACTCCACTAATAATATATTAACCTGTGATATGCACCAAAGTATTAACAAGGCTAGGAGGTTTTCTAATGTTTATGTGAGGAGGGGTAGATTGGGGAATGGGAAGAATTCCACTACCACTGTCACCAGCGGTAACTAACTGATGAGCTGGCAGGTTCTGTGTGAGAGAATCACTGTCAAAGGGAATAATATAATACTAGGACGGGAGAGAGAAGGGGTAGGCTGATATTCAGTTAGGATTGGGAGGGTGAGGCAACCTCTGATTGCCTTGTATCTTTTTCTCTGTTTTCTCTGTAATTTCCTGATCTGGGTCTGGGGATTCCGCAGTTTCCAGAATATTGCAATACAATAGTGCTTCTGTTCACTTTCTTCTTCTCATAAATCCTTAGATCCTACCAACCTGTCAATTCCTTTTGAATTTGGTGCTATCAGGCTTGTCTCAGTTGGAGATCTAGAAGTTGCAGTTAGTTTATTACTTTCTACACCTCCAGAGAGTTCTTACTTCTATGTCAACGCTCTCCGCGCTGTTGCTCTTTCTTCTGCTGTTTCAAGATCTCTCCATGAACTTGCAGTGAAGGTCAGTTTAATTGGGGTGTGCCTGTGTTTAGGCATCAAAATACGATTCTGGTATTTAATATTCATCTTCATGTACTCAGTATTTAATAATATCAGTTAAACTTATTAGGTTGTTGCAGCTAACATGGTAAGGGCTGATAGGTCACTCTCCGGCACTCATCTTCTCTGTGCAGTTGGAAGATATCAAGAAGCATGTTCTCAGGTTAGGATGCATGTGTAATAACATGTTATGTGTACTCTCAAGGCTTTCTTAAATTCAGTATTACAGTGCCAAATACAAACAACTTTCAAGGTCCTTAACTGGTTGCAGTTTGTTAATCTTGCAATTTGTAAACAAGAGCCTGATTACTTGATGGTCTCTTAGTAAATTTCAAGTTCATGTTATGTTCAAGGAGTTTTTCTTGGTTTTAATATATTTAGTCCTTAAAAATATGGCGTTTTCAGAATTAGTCCTTCTTTAGGTTTTTTTCCCATTTTTAGTTCGTACATTTAACAAAGTATTCTGTTTTTAGCCTCTCCCTCAATAGGGCAGTAGGGTGCTTTTAGGAACTAAAAAAATTAAAGAGGGACTAATTTTAATATCTATATACTGACAATAACATTTTATGGGGAAAAATGTAGCTGCAGAGTTTTTAAGATTTTGGACGTGAAACTTCTTATTGCAATGTCATCATTGTCATGTCTTATGCAGCTACAAGATGCTGGGTGCTGGGCGGACGCTGCAACCTTAGCTGCTACTCACTTAAAGGGATCAGATTATGCAAGGTTCGTACTTTTTCTTGATAACAGATGTTTTTGTCTGCATTAATCAACTGGTCTTTTTTTAATATATGTATGGCGGTGGGCATCGAATTTCATAATCCTCATCTGCCATTTGCCAGCATAACCTGTGGTGCCCTAGCTGAATGACAAAAAAAGGGGATTGGATTTGCCACCCTACCCACACATTTTTGCACCCCCCTTTATCTTCCGAGATTTAAAACTCGGAAGCAAAATTTCCGGGTTTTGCAAAACTCGGAAGGCAAGTTTTCCGGGTTTTTAAATCCTGGAACATAAACAGGGGAGGTGTGAAATTGTGACTAGGGTGCCAAATCTAACTGCCCCCAAAAAAAAAACCGCTAGTATTTCTGATATGATGTATCTCTAGCTTACTACTGTTGTTTAATTTTGTGATGAATCTGAATTTTTCCTTTTGGTTATTGACAGTAGGCAAGCAGCCAATTTTCTGCAATCATTTTCCATTTTACATAACTCTGGTCTTTCAACGTGATTGCTGTCTCTGCATTTGTAATTTTGTATGACATTGAAAAGCGGAAAATTTTCTAGAACCATTTTGTATTTTACATAATTTTAATCTTACTTCCAACATGATTGCTGTCTATGCATTTGTATGACAATCAAAAGATATCTTGAATTATATACCATCATGACTAGAAGATCTTCCCTACATTTGGTATTCTTGCAGAGTGTTGCAAAGATGGGCTGGACATGTTCTGCACTCTGAACATAATATCTGGAGGTACCACTAATTTTATTTCTTAACATTTGTACTCTACCACTATTCAATTCATCTGAAGCTCAAATGACACAATGCAGGGCTCTGATCTTGTATGTTGCGGCTGGGGCACTACACGAGGCATTGGCTGCTCTTCGTGAGGCTCAGTTACCTGACACTGCCGCTATGTTTATCCTTGCATGCCGTGAAATCCATGCAGAAATGGTTTCTAACTTAGGTATTACTGATGATGAATCAAGTTCATCAGTTAAGGATAAGCTACTAAGCTTGCATGCTTTAGATCCTGAGAATGAAGATGTCATTGCAGTTGATGAATATTTTGGGCAATACCAACGAAAACTGGTACATCTATGCATGGATTCACAGCCATTCTCTGACTAAGTATAGGGCTTGGTGGAATGGATTCAAATCTCTCATCTGTATGCATGACACTAGTGGATTGCTAAGTGGTAACTCTCGGCCAGAAAAGAAATTATACGCTGATTGTCGTTCCAGTACCGGCTGCATTCTCTAGTGTCAAAGTATCAGATGCTTTCATTGAGCTGTTGTTATAACTTAAAAGTGTAAAGAAAAGCATGGAGAAGGGAATGATGATACAGAGCAACACGGAGTTTTGGAGACAGCAAGATACCAGACCAGTGTCTTTTATAAAACAAATCCTTTTGATTGCAGTGCATATGGTTTTCATGAACTTTCTAGAGTTGAGATTGCAGTCACATGGGTAATTATCCCATTATAGATCATATATAGAATTTTGTGGAGACCGATTCATTAAATTGTATTTGTATGTTATATGATAGGAGGACTGAAATGATTGAATCTACATGGATGCAGTTTGAATACTGCGTTAAATCAGATGTGTTAATAGTATAATATTCGATTCTTCTCGGTGTTAGATAATTTTATTGCGTATATGAGTTTTTCATTTTGATCCTTACACGCTGCTTTTTAATAGTTCTGGTCCCTTGTTTTTTTAAAGTAAGTGTTTTAGTCCTCACTCTAACAGAGAGCTGATGACATGGTTTTGCTTTCAATGTTCTGTTTCTCTTGACGCGAGAAAATAAGTCTTTATGCGTGTTAGTTAGTTTAACAAAAGTGAGCTTTTGATGATTTAACCAAAATTTATATAAACTAATTTTTGTTAAATTATCCAGTTCAAAAAAAAAATTTTTTTTGTTAAATTATCTAAAGTTCAATTCTTGTTATACCAAACACGTATAGATAAGATCAGGAATGAAAAGTACAATTAAGCTTAAATTTATCCATTTGGCTATCTGAACAATCCAAAAACTTAAGGTTAGCATGGTTGGGTTTGATTATAATTTTGAGAAAGTAATTAGTAAATATCTAGTGTATTTTAATATTTTTAATATAATTTAATGATGATTTTTATATATACCACTTGTTTTTGTATAGATTGGTTAATATTTTTTTAGTTTTCTAATGTATTTCCACAACCGTCAATCATGAGACTAGGGTGTGTTTGATTGTGTTTTCGATTTTTTTGTTTTTAAAATTGTTTTCTAAAATAGTTTTTAAGAACTACTTTTTAGAACAATAAAAGAAAAAAACTTGTTTGGTAATATGATTTTAAAAACATTTTTGAAAATAAAAAAATAAAAAACCCTTACTTTCTAATTTCTTTTAATTACAGTAATGCCGTTAATGAAACATCTTAAAATAAAAAACAAAAACAACTTTTTTCTGTTTTGGTTTTTATGTTTTAAAAACAAAAAAACAGGAAACTGTTTTTAAATTAATTTTAAGAAAACATCTTAACCAAACAAGTTTTTTTGTTTTTTAATTTTATAAAACAGAAAACTGTTTTTAAAAACAGAAATCAAACAGGCCCTAATTTTCTCAAAGAATTGAAAAAAGAACTTTTGATTGAATAATAATTTATAAGGTAATTAATATTAATTTATTTTTAATTTAACATGGATGTTTAAAATATATGTAACACTAATAAAATATCTTTTAAAATATCTTTTGTGAGAGTATAATCTGCTTAATTAGACTCATGGAAGATAACTCAAATTTAATATCCAAGGGTTACTTTTTTATCCACTATTGTGAATGTGAAAAAAATTCGTCATTAACCGTTTAGTGTGCTACCATTTAGTGCGCTAATAGTGAAAACGAATAATTAATTTCACGGTTACTATCCTTAACACACAAAATATTATCATAATGAAGAAGCTGACGCCTCTGTCCAGGTGTGAACTGAAGCATATCCAAACGTGATTCCATTCCACCAAACCAAAATGTATGACACCGAGTAACACGCCACAAAGAGCATTACAATGCCCCGATCTCTGCATTGACACCATAAATCATGAGAATCTGCTCCTAACTCTAAAAGTATTGTGGTGAATATGTTTAGTGACCATGTATATTTTATACTATATGGTATATAAAACTATGTTTAGGAAATGAAAGATAAGTTAACACGTGAAATCTACACACACTTTTGGACACCCACTATTTCTCTTTATCTCTTTCTTTCAACTACATTACATTTATCACTTATCTCTCCTCTCTTCCTATCTCTCTAGTGGTCTACACTCTTTAAATGTCTAACCATCTTTATTCATTCCATATAACACACATATACTAGAGAAGAAAAACAGATTTGTGTCAAAATTACATTGCAGAGCAGAGGCCAGAGGGTGAAATACGATAAAAGACAAGGACATCATATTCATACATATTATCTTCGTATATAGCTTATTTTTTCCAACTTGTATACAACTTGTGAAGTATATATATATCTCAAACGCAGACAAACAAAAAAGAGAGACTTAGATATATTATTTTGGACAGGTTGAAGAATCATGGCCATGGAAAAAACAAAGTTTGGCACAAAACAAGTCCCTCATCACTTCAACTCAAAAGGGTGCAGCATGGTAATAGCCTCCAGGTTGTTGCCCAATCCCACCAAACTGTTGTGGCATTCCATAGCCAGGAACATGGTAACCTGATACAGCAGCAAGTCTTGTCAAACCCACTTGACCTTGCATCCCATCACTCCCATATTGCTGCCACATCTGCTGTTCCTGCACAAGCAAATGCTGCTTCCTCTCCATCTCTGCTATCTGCACGTATGAAGGTGGCGGCACCGCAAGCGATGCTGCAAACGGGTCCTGCGGCCCCACGGCTTGCACTGTCCCGTCCGGGGCAGGCAGAGCCAGAATCGGGGCTGCACTCTTCCCAGTTCCTGGGAGTGCCACGCTACTGGCACTCCCACCAGTCAGGTGAGCCGTGCTCACGTGCTGCCTCACAGCGCCTTGATCATACATCCCATTCAGCAGCAGTGGATCAAAACCACCACCCAAATCAGCTTTCTGCTTAGACAAGTTACTAGTAGTCTCCACCAATGCCAATTCCCAATCTGCTTTACCAGGTTCAGCAGCTGGTGTCTGCCATGCTGAAGTAACTTCAGGTTCCCCATTTGAAGGAAATGCTTCCCAAGAACCTTCTGTCCTAACAGGTCCAGAGAACAATGCCAATGCTAGTTTGTTCCCTTGTGCATCAGCTGAATTGCCATCATCTCTTAGATTCACCAAATCACTTGTCTCTTGTTGTGTAGGAGGAGCTGCAGCCTTAGGAAGAACTGAAGGGGGTGGTGGTGGAGGTGTGAAATTCTCAGGTGCTGGAAGAGCCTTCACCTCATTCATATCCACCTCTGGCTCTGGTTCTGGCATTTTGACAATCACCTTGTCCTCCAACTTCCTCTCAGGACTAATTTGCCTCCTATTACTCATACCCTTCAATAAACCCTCAAGAGTTCCCAAAAGTTTATCACTAATCCTCTGCACTTCAGGGTACTCAGATGACCTTGCAATTCCCATATCCTTACACCAACCATAGAAATTGATCAGCTCATCCATCAATTTAGCAGCACTGACATAAGAATCAAAGGCCTTAACACAATGTGCATACTCCATCTCCGTAAACCGATCCATCAAAATCCCCAACACATCACAAATCTCCACATAAAGCTTGAAACTTTCCCTCACAACCTGGTAAAGCGCAACCTGCACTAGCCTATTGTTCCTCGCCGCACCGCTCGGCCTGCAACCCAACACGCGATCGAGAATCCTCAGCAAATGGTCCAACCTGTCCAAAACCCTCTCAGCCCCCATTTCCCTCACAGGGGTAACAACCTCACTCCTCTGAATCTGAATCTGATTGTGATCTCTCCCAATCGATTCCTCATTCACAGATTCACCACCTCCACCACTACCTCTCAGCTTCCTCTGATACGCCACAAACTCAACCTTCTCATCAAGGTACAATGCATAAACCCTGACAAAACCCGCATGATCCCACGAGCTAGAGTGAGCTTCATCTCTGAAATCAGACATGTTGAGAACCCTGATCCCTCTGCGAGTGGCGCGCACGAATTCCTCCTCAAACACAGGGTGCCCATCAACCAGAATCCTGTGAACAAGCATGAGTGCTTTCACCGCCACAATCCAATCACGCGTCTTCCCTAACCTCTTTGAAATGGTGACCAAACAAGCATTGATGTAGCCCCTTGAAGACGATGTCAAACTCAGAATCTCCCTGAGATACTTGTCATCAGCAGGTACCTCTTCGTGGCTGGTGGCTTTGACCACCAAGACTTCAAGGTCAGGGGCCAAATTGCCAGCAACTTTGGCGATGCTGATGCTGGTTTGATCCTTCACAACCCCAATCGCCTTGCGGATCGTGCTTGATGCCATTCTTGTAAAAGCTCAGATGGGTATGCTTGATGAATCGAAATTTAGAAGCTTTGTGGAAATTGGAATCGAGTTTTTACGTTTCTTGGTTGTCACTGTGAAGAGTGTGTGAGGGAAACAAAAAGATGAGAAATTTCAGTGAAGGGCATTGAAGATCTGGTGAGAGATGAAGAGGTGCGTGTGTTGTAAGTCATAAAGATAAAAGCGAAAAAGGAAGACAAAGTAGAAGAAATTGCGGAAGCGCGTAATGAAATCAATACATTGTGTTTTTCTTTTTTGATGGATTCATTGCAAGTCTAGATTTTTTGCATAGAATAGATCATCGAACGCGGTAACGGGAGATAGATGCTGACGTTGTTGTCCATTTGTAATAGCTGAAAACTACGAAGTTGAATGAAAGCCTTCGCCGTCTTGGGTTTAAAAATATGATTCATAAATATATAATTTTTTTATCACATTAATTATATATGATATTTACTATATATCTCTTTTCTTTTCATCTTTCTAGATGTTTATCCTTAAAAAAATATCTATAAATCATAACTTATTTTGTCCCCGTTTCTCTACGTAAAAAATCACATTTCCTGTCGTAAAAACTACTTACAAAAGTGATGTCCACAATAATGTATGTACGTATTTCGCTTTCTATAAAAAGTCAATTTTTTAAATAAATAAAGTTAAATATATGCCTGAAATTTGTTAATGTAATAAAAAAATACTGTAATAATTTAATTTTTTTAAAGGTAAAGATATTTTCCTATGTAACAAAAAAAAAAGGGTAAAGCTATTTTTTTCTAAATTTACTTTCAGAATATTATTGTCAAATATAAATTAATTTGCATAGCATTAAATTTTAAATAAACATTTTTCATTTTTTCATTTTGAGTTTTAGTTTGATAAATGTGTTGAATACCCAAGATCTTAAGTCCTAATTGGCCCACATACTATCACCTACCTTAGCCGGACAAACCAACTTTCTATAACTATTTTCTCTTCTATAGGAAATGAAAAACCGATACTAGGTGTCAAACTTGTACAATTACACAACTTCATAACTTTTCATATAATGCAAATTTACTCAATCCAAACCACTGAGTCGTGATATATTATGCTAATTATCATGCATATAAATTTTCAAATAATTTTGAGATTCATAAACATACAATCAAATAGTATACATTTACTAATGTTTTAATAACATATTATACGTTGAAATAAAGTGGTATGATAGAGTAGTAACTAATATTTTATTTATATTAAATTTTGTAAACTTGATCTACTCTATAAAAACATTCAATTCAACGATTTGGAATTGAGTAAATTTGCATTATATGAAAAGTTATGAAGTAATGTAACTGTACAAATTTAACGGCATAGTATGGTTATAAACATGTATTTTCATTCATTTTTCACATATTATCATATAACTAAGTAGAAGGCTATTTCCAGTTCAAGTCATTGGGCCCATTCTTTTTGTTGGATTTTGTTTATTCTGCAGTTATAGGGGGTGATAGGAAGATTTATACTGACACGTGAAACTCTTATATCCTCATTTTTTGTATTAATACGGTTTTCATTTAGTTATAACTAATTTGATTATACGTCTATTTTATCACGTATCATCGAATAAAAGAACGTGGACACCCACTTATCACTTTAGCATTTTTTCTTTTCATAAAAAAGGTTAGGCCTAGTCAGCAGGCACCGATATGAAATTTTGCACCAAAACAAAAGTTGATTAACTTGATTTTAGGGAGCTTATAAAAAAAAAACAAAAAAAAACTTGACTATAGGGATGCCAATGAGTTTAGGACTTATTGGAAACACCCGAAAAAATACACACAAGGTAAGGCAAAAACCATTAAATTGATAGGTTGGACATAGTGTAAAATTATGATTGTTGGTATGAGTATTCAGCTCACTGTACCCGCATACACACATTATTATTGTTATTATATATACACATATTTGATAGTATATTAACAAATTTAAAACAATAAGTAAGTAAGGTTTTAATATTATATATATTATTGTTAATTGACTCCCACTTAATTTTAAATAAGTCAGTAACCTATAACTGTAAGACTATATTAAAAAATTTAAAATTTAAGTTATAACTGTTTGATTTACTCCTTTTAAAAAATTTATACTTTGTTGAATGATTTTACTTGTTAAATATTGTTAGTATATTTAGATGATCTATACTTAATTGAAACATGGTCTTAGCATTTTTTTTAAATCACACAAAACAATTTTGTGATTGTGATTTTCAATTGCCAAAACATGTCATATCTCCGTTATGTCATTTTTTTAATCTTCTATTTTCACCTCGACCATCCAACAACATCTACCACTGACGTTGTCATCATCTTGTACGTAGCAGTACTCCATGGAACCCTCCGTCATCGTCGCCAACATAAACATTTTACACCATTCACTACCACAACTATCATTCAACATACTCCATCATCACCACCACCCAACACCTCCTATCACTACCATCCATGGTCACCCTCCATTGCCATTGGCACCCTGCACCACTACACACTTCTTGCTTTCTCCAACAACATTGCCACCCAATACCACAATTGTCTTGCACTTCGAACCACTATTGTAACCATTCATCTCTGCCTCTGTCTCACTACCCAACATTTTCCCTCACTAATGGTCCTAAGTGCTTGTTGGTTGAATCTCACCTTGCATTGACCTCAATCAAGGACAGTCAAAGAGCTAAATGCCCAAATACACAACTGTGAAGAAAAAGGTTCATAAGGCCTTGATGATTTTTTTATAACAATGGAGATTGTGAGTTTCCATCCACTTTTAACATTTACGACCTTCCCCTTTAGGTCTTTCACCATTTGAGCAAACATTTTTTGAGTGACAACTCTTTCTTTGTGTGGTCAATCTTAGCCCTTATTTGGTTGTTAGCAAGGATGTGAACATGCTTGTTCTCTTGGAATGTTTTGGCTCGTCAAAACATCCACATTGAAGGGTGTGTTTCGTTTATAGTTGAAAGCACAAATGTCCCGTATGTCGTCGTTTAGTATGAAACGAAAGTATATTTTTTTCGTTCGTAGAGGGAGCCGCCACTAGACGAGGAAGGAAAAGAAGATCCGTACAATCAAGAAAGTAGATTAGAAAGCGTTAACATGACTATCAGAACAAGAAGAACATAACTGCTAGAGGAACAACTACCTAACCCGACGGCTTAAAATGACATATAATAAGGGGAATCTCAAGCAAACTGTGAGGGAAGTGGTGGAACGGTGCTTAGTGAACTACCTGGGATGCTTTGCAAGCAAGCGATAAACCAAGGGAATGGGAAGAATAAGTAAGGCCTCGTTTTTTTCTCTAATAAAAAAAGAAAGGGCAAAGCGCCCGTTTGAAGTGGTGAAGGCCTATGATATAGTTAGAAAGAAAGTACGTTAAGGTTATGAAGTAAGGTCAGCTGGTCAAGGAAAACTTATGTTATGAAATCGCTTAGCCATTAATTAAGTAGTAGTGAGGCGTCAGTACAGAGCTTTCCACTATGAACCGAGACTACGCATAGGTATAAGACTATAGAAACTTCGTTGTATAATAAACCTTGATTTCTCTACGCTCAATAAGAACCTGAAACAACGGAAATCGGTTTGTGTTCCGCTTCCAAACAAAGTCAGTTATCTTTGCTCAAGTGTGAACTGCAGACGACTCTCCAATGGTTCCATTCCTTCTTCACTTGACTTATGGGTCAACCCAACCCGAATGGGAAGAAGATGGTAAGCCAAACAACGGTCCACTCTGTACATTTGCTGAGGCAAACTAATCGAGCATTTTAGAAAAAGGAAGGGAACTCTTATCACTAAATGTGGCAGTAGAAATGAAGGAGGCGAGTCAAATAAGATATTTGACTTTTCAAAAAAAAAATTTGACCAAGTTGTTGGATTGAGAAAAAAGAACATCCACATTCAATTTAATAGATAAACAAACATCGACTAAGATCATTATTAACCCTAAATGTCCGAACCAGTTTTTTCTTTTTTACATTAGTGGTGCATTTTGGAAACTTATTTACCGATCTAGTGTAATTTTTAAATTATTTACGAGAATAGTGTAAAATGCTACTAGTTTTGGCGATACCTAATTTTTTAAATTTTTTATTTTAAGAAATTGCCATCCAGATAGGCGATACACGTATTTTTAATTTTATTTTTACTTTTTTTCTATGGTGTCACCGGTAACATTGGTGATAACTTTTTTTTTTTACTAATATCGCTAGTAATATAGATGATTTTTTTTTTTAGAAGCCAACATGGTTGGCGATTTTTAACTTTCTTAATATTGCCATAACATCGGCGATACACCTTTTTTTTAAATATAACCGTTATTTGTATTAGTGATACAAATAAAAAATATATATATATATATATATATTTATTATTATCTCATGAGTTTTGGTCATAAAGTAAAAAATTTTTGTTTGAATTTTAAGTGGAAAGTTCAAATCCTATGAGTTACATAAAGAGACTTTAGCTTTTACACGCATATAAATAGTTTTATTTTTTAAAAAATATCACTATATAACGCCATTAGTGATTGTATTTACAAAAAAAATTACCAGAGGGATTTAAAAAAAATGTGTAATATTGAAAAAGTTAAAAATCGCCGACCATGTTGGCGTTTTCTGCAAGAAAAAATAATAGTTTTATTTAAAATATCATCTATATTACTGGTGATATTAATAAAAAAAAATGAGATGTCACCAACACTAATGGCGATTTACACTATTATCATAAATAATTTAAAAATTACACTAAATCACTGAATAAGTTTATAAAGTACACCACCAATGTAAAAAAGCCGTCCAAACCATTAATGTGTAAGGAACACATATTAATGACTTTTTTGGTTTAAAAAAAATATTTAATGATTTTTTTTTTATCAAGGGAATTGAGTGAATATAGACAAGGGGTTATTTTGAAAATCTAAGAAGATTAACACCTAAAATATAAATTGTTTTAACTATTCAGAAATAATAAAATAAAATAACAAACCCATTTCTAACAGGTGAAACCGACATAGGTGCAGGTGCATTCATATTAGGCGTTTCCTTCATTTCCGGCAAGGTCTGCAAATTCCGATTCGAGCGAGGCACCATGTTCTTGCTCCGAGTTCACTCAGTGGAAGCGGAACACCCTCTCGATCCCGAAACCATCTTCTCAGCTCCGAAACCCCAATCCCGCAGCCCTAAATTCACCGAACGCAGAGGCGTCCTCCACTTGTTCCGAACCGCCTCCTCCTCCTCCTCTCTTCGAAACCCTTCCTCTCTCCTTTTCATCCTCGCCATCCCCAACTACCTCTCTTTCGCCGACTTCATTCATTTCTGTGGCCCCCTCGACCACATACTTCACCTTCTCTTCATCAGGTACCCCTTCTTCCTTTCAATTTCACCAAAAAAAAGAAACTTTTTTTGTGAAGTTCTGTTCATTAGGCATCAAAACCCTAATTCGTATCTTGATTCAACTCGGCAGGAATGATGGGATGGAAGATCGGTATAGTGTGTTGATTGAGTTTGATGGTCAGGTTACTGCTGATGCATTTTATAGCAATTTCAATGGGAAGAGGTTTTCTCCTGGCGAGGTAATCACTTGCCGTGAATTTGTATACTCATATGATATGTGCATTGATTTCCTTCGTACCTTGTCAGTTTTGAAATTTCTTACTATTCCTTTTGTTTCTACATTTCAAACCATGATGAAAATTTAGGCAGAGCTGTGCCATATTTTATTTTTGCTTTCCGTGGAGTACTCTGAGTATGCAGAACTTGCTGGAACTCCTCCTGCAGGGTGTACAGAAATACCAACTTGCCCAGTTTGCCTTGGTGAGTTACACTGTTGTTTTCTGACCTTGTGTTTGCTTGGATCTTGGAGACTCTTTTTGTTTTTGTTTGGTTTTATTTTGTTTGGGGTGATGATAATCTCGTGAAACGATGTTTATGATATATGTCTTCTATTTTGCTTTTCTGAATGCTAGAGAGATTGGACCCAGATACAAGTGGCATACTTACAACACTATGTGACCACTCATTTCAATGCCCTTGTGTCTCTAAATGGACATACTTATCTTGCCAGGTACGCAGGTTGTGCGTTCCTTCAAATTCAAATCTTGTTTACACTTATCGCACTTCTTATTCTGTACCAACTACCAAAAGCAGTGTTTTTATTGGGAGTGCATTTGGAAGGATTATTATATTGATGGAGAATTTTATTTTAAAGTATGATGTTTCTGTCGTAGGTATGTCGATTCTGCCAGCAACAGGATGAGAAGCAAACCTGTCTTGTTTGTGGAACATTAGATGATGTCTGGGTTTGTATGATTTGTGGATTTGTTGGATGTGGAAGGTAACATATTTAGTATCAGTTGTTCAATTTTCACTTATAACTTGTGCACAAAAAAGCCCTTAATTATCATACTGAAAAAAACAGTCACAATTTTTTATCCTTGATAGGTTTATGTTCTTTTGTTTTGTCAGGGAAAACTTTAATACCTTGATTTTTCTTTTTTATCTAGATATAAAGAAGGACATGCTATTCAGCATTGGAAAGATACCCAGCATTGCTATTCTCTTGATTTTAAAACACAGCAAATTTGGGATTATGTGGGTGACAATTATGTCCATCGACTGAACCAGAACCAGTCTAAGATTGATGACAAGTTGGGGGAGATGAATTCTCGCTGTGCGTCACTGGAAGGAGATTGTGATGCATGTGAATGTCCTGAAGATTTAGGAATTAATGGGGCACTTTTCAACAGCAAAGTTGAAGCGGTATATCTCTCATGGAAAATACTTCTCTAAATGTAGTTTGTCTTTAAAGTGAGAGTAAGGATGTATTTACCCTTAAATTTTAGTGTTTAGTATTACAATGCACTTTAATTAAATCAATGGTGGATGTATTCTTACTTATTTATTATAGAGACAAGCTCGCTTAAGAGGAGCCTTATCTATTCTATTTCTCATCTATTCTAAACGACTCTGTGCATAAAAAACTTAGTGTGCATGTATTTTGTTATTGACATGGGCTCATATATATAAACTATTCTAGAAATCGGGATGAAATGTCAAATAAGCCATCATGTGTAGTACAACTTAATTTCATGGTCCAAGGTTGAATAAACTTCTTTTTTTTGTTATTTACTTGTGGTACTCAATGTATCTTGCTCCTGATGTAGCTAGCATCACACATTAAATTTTTCATTTTCTTTTCCTTGTATGGTCACTGATTAATTGTTATACATGATATCAGATTGTGGATGAATACAACCGTCTTCTTGCTTCTCAGTTGGAGACTCAAAGACAAGTGAGTTAGCTTTGCTTCGCTGTCCTTAAAGATCTTCCATTGATAAATTAGAATAGTTCTGTTAACAGGTGTCTAGGGATTGTATGCAACTATTGACTATTCATGTCATCAACTTTGCCTGAGAACTACCAGTTCCTGGAATGATAATGGAAGTGATGTAATATCATCTAGTGTGGTTGTCATTTAGAACATTGAATCAGGTTGCTTTCATTTACGATGAAAAGCTTTGGGAGAACTGCATGATACTATCTGTAGATTTTTTGATGCAATAATACTGATGATACTGGTTTTTGTGATATCTGATTATGTATATACCTTTTTGGTTTTAGCATTATGAATCTTTACTAGCGGAGGCC
Organism: Acmispon strigosus; assembly: GCA_030819835.1. Lineage (NCBI taxonomy): Eukaryota > Viridiplantae > Streptophyta > Magnoliopsida > Fabales > Fabaceae > Acmispon > Acmispon strigosus. The sequence goes on along the minus strand of JAUAMA010000002.1, from coordinate 13,253,953 downwards.
AAAAGTAAAGCGGAAAGTTCCATATCTGAAGCAGTGGAGAAAGCTGCGACTTCTGAAATGAAGGATATCCAAAATGAACTGGAAAAGTGTACAGAAGAAAGAAATGCTGTTGCTGAGGTAACTATTCTCCTGCTTTTGGTTTGTTGTTTGCTTGAACTCTGCCATTTAGCAATTTCTTTCTGCCCTTAGGTCAATCGCAACCTCATAAAAAATCAAGAGACGTGGCGAAAGAAGGTTAAAGAAGCTGAAGAGAGGTAGAAGCCTTCAGACTAGCATTTCGTTATCTTTTGTCTTTTATTACTTTAGCTACTAAGTCTTTCATAATAAAATCATTTGCTTATACGTGATGTCTTAAGATGTTAGTAAAGTAGTTTTTTTCTTTGCTTAATGCGGCACTAACGTCTTGGTTCTTATCTATATATGCGATCATTTAGGGAAGCTTCATCAATGACGTTGATCAATGAGAGGATACTTGATTTGGAGGAACAGGTATTGCAACTGCTTTCAGTAATTTCTTGTATAGAAACTTTGCAAATATATTTTTCTGTGTGGGTTACATTATAACCTATAATACACACCAACAGATAAGAGATATCAAGATTTTTCTAGAAGCTCAAAAGACAATTGATAAGATGTCAGATTTGAACGGAATCAAGGATGGAACAGTCTTACCAGTGGCTTATGAGCAATCTTCTTCAGGCAACAGTAAGAAAAACAGAAAGTCTGGTCGCAGGAGGAACTAGTTGTAACTAACATCAGCCACAACATACACAGAACAAGTTATGGATTAGTCTGCTTTTCCATAAGGCTTGTTAAGGGCTCAAATACTTGATGATATATAGAGAAGTTAGGTCCAACTCAGGGCCTTACACGGTTGCCGTGCGAGTGCATATATTAGATGCTTGTAAATAGTTAGTTCAACCAATTTGGAGGTCCTGATCCTAAGGCATTGTTCGAGCCTGTGATGCATGCTTGTGGTTAGCAAGTTGTACATTCACTTCCTTTGCAACTTGTTTGCTTTATGTTGAACTACAGATAAGGCTTGCTCGAGGGAATGAGTAGGATTGAGAATTCGCTTGGCAATGGTATCTTTGTAACTTTGAAAATATTATTGATAGAAAATAGTTGAAATGAGCTTTGCAAAAAATTACATCCCAGCTACTAATTTTCGGAATGTAATTTTTAAATGCGCACACTAGTGGTTGTTTTAAACAGTCATAATTGAAATCACATTCCGGATATGTTTTTAACTTTAGAAACTTGTGGCAATTTTAAATAGCCAGAGTTTTCTTGTCCTCCCGCTGCGAACGGTGTGTCCATCAATCATTATTATAACACCACGTGCTTAAACTTTCATAATAGTACCCAATTTACCACACCATTGCACCACCAACCATATGAAGCACATAAAACTTTTAATAAAGAGTATACTAGTGAAATATGAAGAAATGAGAGATAAGTGGTAGATGTGAAATATAATGTTATATGTGTATGAGAGATAAAAAAAAAAATAGGTGTCTCGAGATGTCTAAACTATGTTGTGGTTCATGAATCTTAATTCATGTGAGTTTTTGGGGCAGCTTTGGACCATGAGAAATGCTTTACCGCACATAGCTACTAAGAATTTAAACTTGGAATGTATTTCTTAAGATTACATTTCGGAAACTAAAATATGAAATATAATTTTAGAAAATACATTTCGGGTTTTAGTTCCCGGATGTATCTCTAAAAAATAACATCAACGTTTAGTTTCCGGTAGTTGTTTTTGTAACTTCACACAGTACGGACCGTTTGGACAGCTAGAACCCGCATATGTTAATTGGATGTCCTTGTGCAGGTTTCAAAACTCATTTTCCTAAAATTTTCAAAATGTATGATTGTCGCTCTATTTCTTGTTACACCGATAGATAATTATGGAAGAGAGAGAAATGAGATATGTGTTGTACGTTTGGATAAACAACTTAAATAAACGCTTATATCAATAAGCTAATTTGAGAATCTTATTAAAATAAGTTGAAAATTTAATATAGATAAACTTAAGTTCATATTCATAAGTTATTCTGAATAGTTTATTAAAATAAGTTCAAAACAACTCATAGACAAGTCATAAACTATTCACATATGCTCTCACAAACACTTGCTTAAGAGCTTATAATTTATATTATAAGATAAACTCAAAGATAAGGTCTTCTAAACAAAGTGATGATGGATGATGTGATAGGAAAAGAATGGAGAAGTGGAAATAGAAAGTTAGTGAAAATAAGATGAAAGATACAATTGAGTGTTAATGAATAAAAACCCAAACCACAAGGTGTGGCGTAGTGGTTAGTTCACTTCATCCCTTTAACTATGAAGTTAGAAGTTCAATCATCACTCATAAGAATAGAGCGAATATTGTGGTCAACGGTTTACCACTTAAATAGCACACTTAATACTAGCACATGAGGGGCTTACTTATTAGTGTTTGTAGTGGATAGTGGATAATACTCTTGGCTCAAAAAAAAAATTCCTAAAATTTTACAAATCCCTCTGTTCCATGAGACAACAGGAACTCCTTTACCATCATCAGCAACCACACTGTCCGCTAATGATAGGGATAGAACAACAAAACAACCACAAGACAAGAGACTTCCTCCGGTTTCCAGAACAATATTTGGAAGAAGCTATTTCCTTCTGTTTTTGTTTTTGTTTTTGTTTTTGGTGAGCTTAGCATATTGGGTGCATGCAACAAAGCCTTCATTTTCTTCTCATGAACTTGCATCCTCAAAACCTGCTTGGCAGCCTGTTAGAGTCAGCAGTTTCAAGCCGCTGTACCCTCCTTGGTCGCACCGTGCACGCACACATCATCAGGACCCATGACACCCCTCTCCCATCTTTCCTCTGCAACCACATCATCAACATGTACTCCAAACTCGACCTTCTCAACTCAGCTCAACACGTTCTCTCACTCACCCACCTCCGCACAGTCGTCACCTGGACCTCCCTCATCTCCGGCTGCGTTCACAACGGTCGTTTCGTCGCCGCTCTCCTCCACTTCTCTAACATGCGCCGCGAGTGCGTTCAGCCTAACGACTTCACGTACCCTTGTGTCTTCAAAGCCTCGGCGTCGTTGCAGATGCCCATCACCGGAAAACAAGCTCACGCCCTTGCTTTGAAAGGTGGGCAGATATATGATGTGTTTGTGGGGTGCAGCGCCTTTGACATGTACAGCAAAACTGGCCTTCGAGTTGACGCACGGAACATGTTTGATGAAATGCCGCAGAGAAACTTGGCCACTTGGAACGCGTATATTTCTAATGCGGTTCAGGATGGCCGGTCTCTGGATGCGATTGGGGCTTTCAAGGAGTTTCTTTGTGTGCATGAAGAGCCAAATTGCATAACCTTTTGCGCATTTCTCAATGCCTGTGCCGACAGACTGGGTTTGCATCTCGGGCGTCAGTTACATGCGTTTATAATTCGCAGCGGACACAGGGAGGATGTTTCTGTTGCCAATGGGCTTATTGATTTCTATGGAAAGTGTGGGGACATTGAATCTTCTGAAATGGTTTTTAGTAGAATTGGCAGGAGGAATGTTGTTTCTTGGTGCTCTATGCTTGCTGCTCTTGTGCAAAACCATGAGGAAGAGAGGGCTTGTATGGTCTTCCTTCAAGCAAGGAAAGAAGCTGAGCCAACGGATTTCATGATATCCAGCGTGCTCAGCGCTTGTGCCGAGCTTGGAGGGCTTGAATTGGGGAGGTCAGTTCATGCTCTTGCTGTCAAAGCATGCGTTGAGGAGAATATATTTGTTGGGAGTGCCCTTGTTGACTTGTATGGAAAATGTGGAAGTATAGAGAATACAGAGCAAGTCTTCAACGAAATGCCTCAGAGGAACATAGTCACTTGGAATGCAATGATAGGTGGATATGCACATCAAGGTGATGTTGACATGGCTTTGGGTCTATTTGAGAAGATGACAGTGGGTAGTTGTGGCATAGCACCAAGTTATGTAACACTAGTCTCTGTGTTATCAGCTTGTAGTAGGGCAGGGGCAGTGGAGAGGGGCATGCATATATTCGAATCAATGAGAGAGATCTACAGAATTGAACCAGGTGCTGAGCATTATGCATGTGTTGTGGACCTTCTAGCAAGATCTGGTTTGGTAGACCGTGCATATGAATTTATTAAAAAAATGCCAATTCAGCCCACTATTTCAGTATGGGGAGCTCTACTTGGGGCTTGCAGGATGCATGGGAAGACAAAGTTAGGAAAAATTGCAGCTGAAAAGTTATTTGAGCTTGATCCTGACGATTCTGGCAATCATGTAGTGCTTTCTAACATGCTCGCATCTGCTGGCAGGTAAAATTTTAAAACCATGCTAATTTGTTTTCCTTCTTTAATGATATTGACGAGTCGGTGCGTGTTTGGATATCAATTGAATACAATATGAATGAACTTTCATTTCAATCCATAAAAAGAATTCCATTCACTTTTTGTCTTGAAGTGGGGTCTGATATTCGTTTATATTGGTGCCAATGGGTATCCAAACACAATCTTAGGTGATCTGATCTGATCATTATATTTGGTAGACCAAGCAGTCACATGTTAATTAGTGTCCAAAATTTTCTTCATTTTTACATTTTTCTGTAGTTGTTAATGTAGTAAGCTGAAACTGATTCTCTCGTAGTGTCATTCCATTCCATCTGATTCAAATTGTCCTGTCTCTTTTGCTCATGCTTGTAATTGCTAAATGCAGATGGGAAGAAGCTACTATTGTTAGGAAGGAAATGAAAGACATTGGTATTAAGAAAAATGTTGGTTATAGTTGGATTTCTGTGAAGAACAGAATCCATGTTTTCCAAGCAAAGGATAGCTCTCATGAGAAGAACTCTGAAATTCAGGCAATGCTAGCTAAGCTCAGAGAGGAGATGAAGAAGGCTGGGTATTTTCCTGATACCAATCTTTCCCTGTTTGATTTAGAAGATGAAGAAAAGGCTTTAGAAGTTTGGTACCACAGTGAGAAGATTGCTCTTGCTTTTGGTCTCATAGCACTCCCTCATGGAGTGCCGATACGGATCACAAAAAATCTTAGGATTTGCGGAGATTGCCATAGTGCCATTAAGTTCATCTCAAGAATCGTTGGAAGAGAAATTATTGTGAGAGATAATAATCGCTTTCATCGCTTTAAGGATGGATGGTGCTCTTGTAAAGACTATTGGTAATTTGTTGTGTTATTTATCTGTCTCATACGACTCAAAGGATATAGTAAAACACAAAAATTGAAAGAAAAAAGTAGGCTTAAATAAGTTTTACCTATAGAATTGGATATGTCCCTATCATCTAATTTTTATGGTATCGGTCCCTCCTTTTACTTATGATTTTGGTTTTAGTCCCTACCGTTAATTTTTGTTGTTAACCAGTGATGTGGGTAACAGAGTACCACATCACCACTGCCACATATACCTAATAATCCAACGTGGCTTTTCCATGTCATATCTGATCACTAGATATTAAAAAAAAGCTCATCTTGTAAGAAATTTTATGAACTATGCTCTTTTTTTCCTTCCCCTGCTGCATAATTGCTTTACTCTCTGCATTATTTTAATTCCAGCTGTTTCATCTTTCACTTCATAAATATAGCTCTTAGGTATTATCATAAATTGATAAGAGAGGAGGTTTCATGTTGAATTGTTCACCAAGTGAAGATATTCAGCGTTTGTATTTATACATCAAGGGAAAGGAAGGGAAGCATAACTTGATGGAAACGAAACATGCAAGGCAAGATAACTAACCAATAACAAATACCACTGAGATATCTGGTAGTGGAAGAATTTCCCTTGTGTAAAATGATTATTGAATTCTCATGGCAGAGGGAAGAACCAAGGGTCCCTCCCTTCTATAATTTTCCATTCCTTACTTGCTTCCAGTGTCTCTGTTTTTTCAATGTCTGGTGTTGTGTTACTGTCAAGTTTATCTGTTCACCCAAAATAAGAAGGGGAATGGGGAAGAGGCAAAGGATAGAAGAAAAATTGGTATCTGGCCATGTGAAACAAAAACAAAACAAAAAAAATACTCGCCCAATCATTTTGTTGACCGATCTATTGTAAATCCATTGATCAACGATGACATAATAAAAATTAGACAAATGGCCTGAAGTTACACCCTCCGAGTTGGTAATGGAGTTGAAGACCTCGTCATCATTTCGGTTTTGAACCATGTAGATCCTACAATGTCAAGGACTAGCCCAGCCTAACATCCTCAGGAAGTTATCACTTAGTTAACCGCTAACTAGGTTTAAGTTTTTGAATTAACTAACTTCAGAGAGCACACACTTATTCCTCTATCATTTAAGCGTCAACCACAGCTAATTTTGATAAGTGTTATTTCATATATAAACCAAGTGCATATCTATCAGATCCATATGGAAGTATCAATGCCTGTGAATCATCTAACAAATCCATTTATAAAAGAATCCTTGCATATAGGGTAAACATAAAAACAGCTGAATATCCGAGTAGCTCATTTTAGCAGAAGAAAGAAAAACTATAACGACTAGTTCCCTATATATGATAAAAATCTACACAAATAAAGGCAGACCCCACCAAAACGGCACAGAAAAAATTAATAATAACAATGACCCTCCACTCTTCAACGCCCCAGCCGAACTTAAACTAAAAACTTTGGTGAAGTTCCTAAGTGAATAAACATACTCTGTCAATCCCATGGATCAGAAATTGGTTAGGAAACCACTTACAAGATGATTGGTTCAATTGATTTATCCTAACCTATAAACACCTAAGTTCCGCAGCTTCCCCTTGCAAACAGAATGGAGGCACCAGGGGGCGGGATCATATGCAACCAGAATACACACGCTCAAAGGTCCTTGGAGAAAGTACTACATAACGCACCGTCACCTTTGGGGTAGCTCTGAAACAGTGGCACCTGAAGGAGTGCTAGGACCAGCGCCGTTCTCGGTTGGAGGTGGAGAACCCCATCTCCCTTCTGACTCTAGTGGTTCTAGTATATGGACTCCACCATCGGTAAGTCCTAATGCAAATTGATTGGGTTCGGAGGGATGTGCAGCAATTACTAGAGGATGCATTCTCAAGCTGTCAAAAAGAATTTAGTTAGGATATGAAAGAAAGAAGATTAGAGCAGATCTTTCATTACACCCGATTAAAAAACGTACCTTGGGTTGGGATGGAGATAAGCAGTTTGATGTATTCTACATCTTAACCGAAGTGCTGAGGCAGTAAGAACACCAATACTTCCATCTTCAAAACTTACATATATTGATTGACTATCACATGAATATGTAGCATGTGTGATTGGACCACTAGCTTCCCGAGGCACCCACTAATCATACAAAAATGAAGTTTTACAATACATAAGTTTGAAGGCTTAAACTAGAGACCAAATTGAAATGCATAAGCCAATTGGAGCTAGCAATTACATAATAAACAAACAACGCCCTCCCCGGAACAAAGCAAACAAATGCATGAATCCATATTTGTATATAACTAGCGCACCTGCTTTAGGCATTCCAACTTTGGTGCCTCATATATGGCTATCTGAGTCTCATGAACAGCCAGTAAATGTGTCTGGTCTAGATGAAACTGGACACGAGTGTCTGCAAGAGGTGCTGTTGCCCGTCCGTTTGGCATTTGCAGGAACTTACTTGTTTGCTTTTCCCATCCATCAGTGCTCCAAACACACAACTGTTGGAAACAAAGAAAATCAATGAATGAATTTTAGACTTTCACTGAGCACAGAAGTGTAACTTAATGGAATTATAAAGTTCTATTGTTTGAATTTTTGAAATATATAATGTAATCTAATGGAACATGGTGAAGTGCATTCCATCTCATTCCATTTGATACCCCACTTTTTCTTCCCCTGAAGTTCAGAGGAAAAGGGATAGGACAAGTATTTTTCTCCGTTCTATCAATAAAATATCGAAAATAATCGAATGGTTCCATTCCACTCTCTATCAGATATCCAAAGACAGCATTAACAATTTTTTTGAAAGCAGCTCTTCCAAGAAGTCACACACAGATACATAGCACACAAACAAAGGAACATATTGCATATGACTCCAGTGAAACACAGCAGAAAGGCCATTACTAATGAAAAGGATAGATGCGCACAGATACAAATCATATGAGATCCAGGTAAGGACAATTCATTCGTGCACTAAATCTGGATTATCACGGCAATAAAAAGCTATATTCTACTTTAAAGATGACCTTTAGCTTTAATGCTCTCTGTTCACATCACAAGAAAGTTGTTAAAAGTGGTTACCTGAGAGTCAGCTCCAGATGATACAAGCACATTTAGAGCGTGAGAAAAAGCAAGACCTGTAATTCTTTTCTGATGACCTTTTATCTTGGTTTTGACCTTGATGTTAAAAAAGAAGCCAGAGTTAAAATCTTTAAAAATCAAAAATTATTTTAAACTAAAACCGATATGTTTAGGCATGAGGAAAAGTAAAGAGGAGAAGCTAATCCAATTTATGTGTGCGTGAGTGCATGTGAGTATGGAAGAGTAATACCTCATCCACTCGAACATTATAAATCTGAATGGTAGAGTCATCCATGCCAATAGCAATAATATTGTTGTCTTGAGGATGAAATGCAAGAAATGTAGCAGCTGGTGGTGGTGGCATGAAAGTTGTCATTGTCTGCAATTAGGAATCACAGACATTAATGTAATCACACTAATCATAATGGCAACCGAGGGAGGAAAATAATTCCAGAAATACAAAAACTATCAAAAGCATGCTTAGCTAAATACTAGGTAGATAGTAGGCTATCATCTAAATTAGGTTTTGATGCATTCTCTTTCTTAAGAGCCTGTCCATTTTGGTAACACTGCTTGAAGGTAAAAGAGGATAGGGAAATCATAATGTTCTCTATCTCCCTCTACCTAACGAAACGAGAAACAGATAAAGAAAACACATCAGACTCCAAACTACTTTTACACAACTCAAGCAACCACCATGTTGATTTTGTCATGAACCAACTATCCCGACAGGCTAAGTTGTTGGGTGAAGACAAGTGAATGATTTTATATTGTTTCTAACACACCCCCTCACGCAAGAGCCAACTGGGCTTGAAGTGTGGACAAAACACGGACCCACCTACGTTGTGCTGAAATTCAACTTTTTTATTCGAACAACAAGGATTGAACTCTGAGCTACTTGGTCATAGATGCTCTGATACCATGTCGTGAACCAACTATCTCAAAAGGTTAAGTTGTTGGGTGAAGACACATGGATGGTTTCATGTTATACAAATTTCTCATGTTGCAGTTTAGATAGGTATGAACATGTGCAATGATAAAGCTGAGAACAGGCTATACTGGGAACCCATTTGAAGTAGGCACTAGCCTTTGACAGTATCTCATACAATATCTATCTTAGCTCGCTATTTTTGTTATTTCATCTATTGAAGGATCAGCAAGAAATAGCCAGTAAACTAAATTTTTCAAAAAGATGAATTAGCTCAAGACCTACTGTTTAATAATTCCTTATGTTGATTGATTCATACATCATCAAAATATAAAGACATACAAAAAGAAAGCCATATACCTTGAATGTCATCATATTGAATAGGGAGATTTTCCCCCCGGAAGCAGACATGACATACGAGTCATTCTTGGACAGTGCAAAACATGACACGGCATCCTCTGGGTTAGTATCACCTAGATCATTAGTCATCAATATTCCACTAGGTGGTTGCCATAGTTGTGGTTGCAGACTTGCAGTGGCCTGTATAAGAAATTCATTTTTAATAACAACCTTATTATGAACATCATCATGCAATGTGAACGCAACCATGTATTACAAATGCTTCAATACCTTCGCTGGGGTGGTACCATTTCTCTGCCATTTCCAAAGCTTGTGAACAGCATTTGCTGCCAAAGCCAAAATAGCGCCCCCTTGATTTGTATAAATTAACCTAGAAACCTGAAACAATATTTAAAAGATATAACCAGTTTAAAGTATATCATAAACTTCTATATGTTGCGCATCTAAAAAATCAATTAAGCTTGTAAATATCCTTTCTATAGAAGCTAATTTCATGGCTGTTAAGAAGCTTGATTATGTCAGTTGATGTTATCTGCATCACGCAATAGATTTGGTGTAGTCAAAGCAAAGTTCATTGCAAAAAAATGTTTTCCAATACTGTTTCCTAGGGAGTTTCTTTTCGCAGATCCTAGAATGAATGGATCTTGGATGAAGTACTATTTCCTTCCTTGGATGGTCCTAGTTACTTTGTGCCTGTCTACAAAGTTTCCCTCTCTTGGACCTTTATCATGATCTTTTCTGTTAAAGTATACCAAGAAAAAGGAAACGCCACATGCAACAAGCCAAATGTTAATCAAAACAACTATCACTAGATATGAAAGGAGGGAGTCCCATCTCTATGGGAATATACACTGTAGACACACAGAACATAGTGCAGCTTTGAGCCAGTTTTCACAATATTAAACAGTATAACATTAAATAACTGCTTATACTAGGGAGGTTTCTTAATCCACATTTGTTTATAATTTATAATAATGATTACAAAAGAAGAAAATTTCCATCAAACATTAACATCCGTCAAAAAGTAATAGAATACTGTTCCACTTTCTCAGACAAATTTTAAAATTCAAATGATTAAAAAGGGAAGGACTTGAACACATGGCAAAAGCACATGAAGGACACACAATTTCAATATCAGATCATACCCTCGTTGGTGATATATTATCAGGCAGTTTCAGGGAACGGCATTGTGATGGATCGTTTATTTCTGTTGGCTTCCATATCCTAGATTTATCCACAGCTTCGTCAACAATTCTGGGTTTGACATCAGCTAAACTTCGAGTATCGTTATTCTACACACACAGAGAGAGAGAGAGAGAGAGTAGTGCATAATTAAACACAGCCCCAAAAAAATGCAATCCACATTCATTGAATGATTAATAATAGATATGTGGAAAAACTCACTATCCCAACCATGGCTGCGGCTGGAGGAGCTCTATCAGCAAGGCTTGTTCCAACAGCTACATTGGTAGAAGGAAAAGTGCCAATAGTAGGTGCCTAAATTAACATTGAAGAATCAGAAGATGTGCTACCATTACATTAACTAAATTTGAATACCCTTACCTTCACAACAGCTGCAGAAGCAACTCTGGAAGCATCAAATGTACGATTCTCCACTGTCCGGAGAAGCCTAATTCCTTCTGGGTTTGCTAAAATTTTAACTCCATTATCACTTGTGGAGACAGCCAACAGTATCCCTTCCTTGTTAAATCTAATACAAGGAGAAGCCTGCAGGTTACAAAGACATGTATTACCATTAGTATGTAATGAAGTTATCATCAGATTTTAAAAAAAAAAACACGATGCCAATCCAATAATCACCAGTAGTCCGCCATCTGCATCAGCACTTATCAACAAGTTTGTATTATCCATGTCCCAGAATTTGATCGTAAACTCGTCACCAGCAGCTAAGAATCGATTCTTAGTGGTATCAAATTGCACAACACCAGCAGATCTCTTCCCAAGACCATGATATGTACGCTTCACAGCTCCTTCACTTTCATTCCATTCTACTAGAAATGACTCCCCTTCTTTATTCGTGCCACACGAGAACAATCTATGAACCATATAATAGCAAAATATTTAAACCACAAGTTATTGCAACAGACAGAAAAGGAAGATAAAAAGAAGCAAAATGTTTATGTCTGAGACTGAACCTTGTTCCATCAGCGCTATATGCCATTGTGGTAGATGAATGGCCAGGTGCATCATAGTCAACCCTAGAACCCAAATTATCATACAACCATGCCTTTATTTTTCCATCAGCTGCAGTTGAGAAGATGAACTGCAGAGCCAAATCCAAATATAGTTGGAAAACTTACAAGAATACATGTGCATGACATGTGAATCAAAATAAACTAAGACAGAAAAGAATATATAACTTCTTATCAAGACCAAATGTGTCCAATAATTCAAAAATATTACAAACACACAAGCTTCCAGATCTAAAAACATTTTTCCACATTGTGATACCATTATTGACCAAGCATAACCACCAAATGGCTCATTGAGAGTTAACATATCCCACGAATTATAACCTGAGTTGAACTTGAAATCAAACTCCACGCTTATTATCTGGGATAAAGGACACCAGTCTGCCAGGTGTTAACACGGAAAACACATAGATAAACCCTAATTTAGAGAGGAACTTTTTAAAATGAATTCAGACATTTGGTTTAAATGGAGAATTCCATTACTAATGGTATCCCCCCACAAAAATAAAAACCACCACGACATATTAGAAATCAAGTTCAGAGACAAAATTGGATTTTAGAGATACAAATCCCCATGCGTACATGTAGAAATGAAACACGGATACATTTTCTGCTGTGTTTTTCATGTTTATGCACACGCTAATGGCAAGAAGCTTGATACTACACCTAATTTACATGCAAACCCACTGAAAACAGATATTCATAGATAAAATACATGTAGAAAATTTACTGAGGTTGACCGATTATAACATTAAGATTTTGCCTTCCCCTTGCACATTCAGGAATGTGAGCAAGATTGCCACTTCAAAAGTAACCACATAATTTTTATACTGTATTTCTGTATGACTGCTCATTGCACAAATTTTCTCTTTTTTCCTTTTTCCTTATTTCCATAATACAGTTGCACACACACATGACACCCATAAAAATGATTACCTGAATATTTTCTTTGTGATGAGGGCAAACAGAATATACAGGTGCTTCATGACCCTCAAATGTATACTGCTTTGCACCAGTAACTGCATCCCACACCTGCAAACCTTGAACTTTTAAAAAAAAATAAAAAATCTTTAGATGACTAGATCTACTACAATACATATGGCATGGCAAACCAACCTTGATTACTCGATCCTCTCCGCATGTTACAACACAAAGCTGTTTGTTCGGATAAGAAAAAGCAAGATCATTGACACTCCCAGAATGAGCCTCAATCTGAACCACAAAAACTAAGTAAGTTTCTGTATATCAAGCAGATAAGTTGCAAGGCTTTTGCTTACAATGTACTGATTGGAGATGAACAGAAATAGAAAAAATTTCATATGAAAATGATGAGCTTATAGAAAATCTAATGAGCTTTATAGACAGATGAACAAACCTCTAGGTGGTTTCTCAGATCATCCCCACCATGATAGGAATATATGTGCACAATATGTTTAGAATAAGCAACACCTGAATTATCAACAAGGATAAAATTAACTTAACGAGTCCTTACAAATTTGTATATAAGGCAAGCAGCAGAAACATCACGAAAACTCAATACTGAATAAGAGAACAATACAGAGCAAAAAAAGCTTATTAGAACATACTGCAAAGTGTTCCATCAGGACTCCACACTACGCGATTGACTGATGCTGAGTAATCATTGGAAAGCGATGCCTATATAGGAATCAGAAAATTAGTAATCACATGACAAACTATCTTCAAAAACAATAAATATGTAGTGTTCACAACTTTATTGAGAGCCATACCTGTAAAGCCACTGAGCATGCTCCAAGTTCCCAAACCTTGAAATTTCTATGAGCAATCCTTTCGCGACTACCTATATCCCATACCATGACATCGCCCATGTTCGTTCCAACTGACCATCAACAGACAAATAAATAAATATATAAACAAATAAAATAGATGATAATTGGATATCACATGCAGAAACTGTAGAAATTATTAAGAGATAACACCCAAAGAGGCTTACCAAGAAGTAGAATTTGCTGAAGTGGGTGGAAATCCATACTTTTAACAAGTGAACCCTGGTTGAGAGTCATCACAACAGTCTTGGGCAAATCATCAGAGGAATAGGAACTCTGGCTATGGCTCTGGCTAGAGTATGCAACGGGAAGCAAATTCACAGGTAGATTATTGACCTGCTAATAATATATAAACAGGACCAGTTATATAAAATGCACTATACTCTAATAAGGTGGTACATGCTACATTTTATGATGTAAGAAGGGGAACTCTGAGAATTCAAGTTCAAAACAGAAAAATAAATTGCATCTGATAGCAAGGCAAACATACAAACAACACACACTATTCCATTCAATATAAATAAATATGCATCATGGTTTCACAAACTAGAGTACATAGAAATTATTTTCATTCCCTACACAAATGCCCTTGTTAATTTGTGGAATGTAAGTAATTTTGAAAAGAGAACCATTGATGCTTGTGTTCTCAGCTTGACACAAACTAGAATACAGAATGGGTCTCTAAAACACATTTGAAAAGTGTTTTTAATTTTGAAAGTTGTAAGGAAGAAGTTAGTACCGTTCTGTGGTAAAAAAGGAGTGCGTGATAACACCAAACTAAGTACAAATCTAGGCTTAATCTTATAATAAGATAGATATTTCTTATTTGGTACATTTGCACTTTGACCTTAAGTGCAACAGCAAGATTCAAACTTCAATTTATAATTAAATAAGAAAAACAAAGGAGCAAATAAATTGCGAGTACTGTACCTCATCTGATATGCCAAAAGGTCTAGTTCTCTTCAATACATGATCTGAATCTGCAGTATAGTCCATAGCTGGATTATTAGTCGGAGGTGTTCTGGGGCGCTTCATAATTGATGCTATATAACCAAAAGGGGCAAAGGAAAATTAGTTTGGCTAAATATGACGTGTGCAAACCAAGTTCATTAATGGCTAAACACAATTATATCCTTTAAGCTGGTGTTTCAAATTACATGTTTATTCTCCATCATGAGTGATCAAATAGATAATTGATAGTAATAACCACACGAAGCGAGCATGAAACTAGTGTCAATTTACAGGCCATGTGTTCCTAGAAAAACTCAAAAACAGCCAGTAGTTGGGATATTACCTGCACTATTAGCTGTGGCCAAACTTATAGGTCCAGCAGAAGCTGAAGGGTGTGGAACAGGAGATGAGTTAGCCATCCATCCAGCAAGCGATGTTGGAAGAGCAGCTGGTGTGGGCTGAAATGGCTACAAAATGTATAGAGTCATAATAAGCACAGAAGAGCGCATTACTAGTGAAACATATAAGAAGGATATCCTAGTTGTTTTACTTACACCATGAGCACTAAGTGGTGGGAAACCTCCAGCCTTTGGGACACCACTCATTAAGGGATTAGTAACAGGGGATGGGGCTCGTGCACCATTTGGTTGCCCGCAACTATGGTCAACAAAAAGGGTCTTTATGTCAGGGTTAGGCCTCGGGTTCTTACAAAGCTGATGCTGCCAGTTTAAACTGCAAGTCGATAAACAAATAAAAAAGTGAGTAACACCAAACTAATCAGTGAATGGATTATTATATAGACACTTGATAAAGTAAGTTCTTTTTAATAACCTCTGATTAATTAGAGTCCGCAATCTGGAGTTCTTCAAGGACGGAAACTGAAGCTTGTCGCGAAAAAGAGGGTTAGCTTCTATTAGTTTCTTCAGTTCAGCCAGCATTATTCCTCTAGCAGATTTTGTATCCCCATACTTAGATAGCTGTTCATTATGTCTGCAGCATAAAAACTCACGTCATAGGCCAACAAAAAAGAATCGAATAAACCAGGCACCAAGACATAAAATAAAATCCAAGGGAACTCTGTCCAAACCTAAAGTTATCCAAAGTCAACAACTGTGTGATCTCCTTAAAAAGCTCTTCATTAAATGCTGCAAATACTTTCAAGTCCTTCACTAAAATTTCCACAGCTTTCGCACGATCTTGCCTGCAACATTTTTTTCCTCATTTAATTTCTAAGTAATAAAAGAAAAAAATGCTGAAGCAGTAAACAAATTAGAAAAGAGTAACACAACCAAAACCGAACATCCCGAGTAACCTACTTGTCTAACGCTTCAAGGTACTTCTGCTTCCGTATCTCAAAGAAGATCTTCATGGAGTATCTATTGTCATCCACCTTCGTAAAACCAGACAAGTACTTTTCCACCTCATCCCACTCCCCATTCGTTACCATGTCCTCAAAATGCCTCATGTTAAAGAAAAAACCCGATTCTTGCTCCAACCTGCACGTTTCACAAATTCACATTCACACGCACAACATAAATTAACAGATAATAAGAAAAGGAGGGCAATAAAAACCATGAACAAATTCAAATTTCTGGAAACTAGTTGAATAAATTTAAATTTTCATGAAACTATGCGTACTTGTGAACAGACTCCTTGAATTTCTCTTCATCAAGAAACTGAAGTATAAGAAAAACCAACTCTCTGCTGAGCGAAGACATGACGAAACAAAACCCGCCCGGAAGATCTGCAACCGAACAGATCAACAATACCTGAGCGTGGAAACACGAAATTGAACACAAAATCCACAAATTCATCAGAAAACGCATATGCGAAAAACACATCAAAATTAGTTAAATTGAAGAGAAAATCATGCTGAAAATCACGGAATGAGAAGGTGGAAGAAGCTCTCACCGGCGAGAGATTCCCGGCGCAGATCGGAAAATGACGAGGGAGGGTTTCAGTGGTTTTCTCGCTCTAGTTTCTCTCTCTAGCTTTTCCTGTGTTAGAGCTCTTCTGGTTGAGTATTTATACAAGAGAAAAGGGGCTAGGGATTTGAGATGAAGAAAGAGAAAGAGAAAAACCAGAAGAGAGAAGATATGTGTGAAGCGACGAAATAATGGTATCAGGGAGCTTAAATAGCGTGATGAGCGAGAAGAGAATGAGATGAGATGGAATCAGGGTTTGGTATTATAAGCAATGTGATAAGCAAATCAGCTTATACAACCTTCAGATAGCTTATCAGAAGTGTATTACGTGATAGCTTATCAGAGGTCATAAATTTGGCTAGATTTGGATTTATTATCGGCTTGGCTTGCGGGGTTTTCAACCTGCGGTAACACTAATAGTTGTTGTTTTTCTAAAATTCGCATTTATCTGTAGAGTTTTTATTTATTTTTTTAATTTGTATGAGAATTTGAAAAAATTAAATTAAGGAATAATGCCAATATATGAAGCTTCCCTCTATTTGGCTTTGTCTTTCTATCTAGGTATATTTGTGTGTTGTTATTAGGTGGGGGTTTTCAACTACTTTGTTATTAAAAGAATTTTTATTTTATTTTTAATTTGTAAAATATTTTTTTCTAATTTGACTTTCTCTCCCTCCTGTCCTTTGAGATTAGGATGTTATCGCCTAACTACAAGCACTTTTGTTCCATTCATGGTGGATCCCATGTTGTAAGTGATTGTGATCAATTCTATCTAAGATGGGTTATCATGCAATTTTAATTATTTAAGTAATAATAACAATTATGATAATTGTGATGTTAATGGCCATTTAAAAAATATAAAAGTCTTGGCATCATTAGATGATAAACGGTCCGTAATTATTGGTATATTTTCATTTGTCTTTTTGTGTAAAATGATCATTATTTCAAAATCAAATCAAATCAAAATACAAATAACATACAATTCACATTAAATCATTCAATGTGAATTAATGAGAGGAAAAACTGAATAACAAATGCATCATATGCAGGCACGTAGCGTGATTGATGACTAGATACGTTGCTAATTTCTATTCCCCTTCCTCAAATCTTTCTGTTATTTTTACTAAATACACTCAAATAATAAATTAGCGAGGGTATTAAAGTAATAGATGTTAAACATAAAATTTGTAGATCAATTGACACGTAGATGCTATAACTTAAGTATAGATCTGAGTTCAAGTGAATAAGAATGTCTCAGTGGAGTATGTAAGTGATTTTTCTGTTACACTTGGAATACAAAAAGACAAACATACAACTATGCCAACAAATAGGGGTGTATAAGAATCGACCATGTCCCTTGACCGGTCCCGACCCATGTCCCTTAAACCGGCATCTCTTTGGGTTTCTTCAAGTTTAAGGACAGGTTCGGGTTCAAAAATTGAACCTAGTCGATATTTAGGGCCGGGTGAAAGTCAATTTCAATCTATCCCAACTCGTCCCACAAACATCATTTACACACTAACTTTAAAACATGGCTTTGTATATTTTCATTTATAGTATGGTTTCAAGTGAATAAAATTTGTATTACTTTCTCTATTTAAGTATATTATTATGAAAAACTTAAGCTTTATGTAGTTTGTTCCATAATTCATTAATATGATAGAAATTAATCTTTTTCCAAAATGATATTTATTTATAATTCTTTGGTGAGATTTGAAATTGATATTCAATTTGTCCTTTGGGCCAACCTGGACCCGTCCTTTTGCGGTCGGGTCTATGTTAAACCTGCAACTTGCCGGGTCTCTCCGGGTCTAGGGACGGGTTCGGATTTAAAAACTGACTCTGTTAGTATTTAGGGCCGGGTAAAAGTCAAGACAAGCCCGTCCCAACCCGTCCCATGAACACCCCTACCAACAAATCTAAAACAGATAATATAAATAACAAAAGAAGGGGGAAACTTTCATATACGCATAAGAGACTCCTCATGTGAAGTTTGGCGAGCTAAAGCATCAACAATATTCCTCTCACGGGAAACATGTAAAAAACTAACATTCCAATCCCGAGTCAACATGTCCCTGATCTTCACATTGTCATTCATCAACCAGTGATTACACACATTAACGTTGGTACTAAGTACATCCACGGCATCATTGCAATTTGACACACAAGTAACCCCTATGTGTCCCAACTCCTCCTATACATGGAGAAGACTCCTCTCCACCACCAACAGCTTCACGTAAAAGGAACCTCTCTCACCTAAATAAGTTGACAGACCTGTCAACCAACGCATAGCAGAGTCGCGAAGAACACCACTATTGCCCATCCTATTACGATTAAGAAGCTCAACTACTGCACCCGCAGCGACATTGCATGTCTATGCAATGAGTGTGGGTGAAGCCCAAAGCTTCCAGTGCTGTAAAGAGATAAAATTTACCGTAACACAAAATTAAGGTTCCAAGAGTTGGTTTCAATGACATTGTTGTTTTGTTATTTCCAAAGCCACTAAAAAATTACCACCACCAATATATTTTGTCTCTGATTCAAAAGAAGAAAAAACTAATTGGAAAAAGAAATAGCACTCGTAACACAGGCAAAGACGATACAAAATTATGTTAGACTCTGAATGATGCATCACAACCACAAAACAAGTTATCCAAGTCCCCCACATCAACGCCACACCTAATACAAGCTACACTTTAAGCAAGGTCACAATGGTGCCACCTCTGGTTTGTTGGGAGAGCATCCTGTCCAACTAGCCACAAAAAGAAGCAAACTTTCTCTGAAGCACAAAACTTCCAAATGATTTTCCAAATCCTAGATGAAGGCTGACCATCCTCTGTAATCCAATCATAAGCGGAATTATTGGTTAAATACCCACCACGTGTCACTTTCTAGCATAAATAATTGTCTCCCTAAGGCACTGTAGGACTTGTAATGTGACAAATTTCCTCCCAAATATGGTTCAGAATAGTAGTCCATAAATGCCCATACTCCATGAACCATGCTCCCAATGATTTGCCACTCGTGGCTCTATATCAGAAATATGAACAAAATGAACACGATCACAAAGACATCTTGTTTCTAGCCAATCAGAGTACCAACGTGCAGAGCCACCTTCCCGAAGATGCACACCCAATCCTGACGCCAATCCCTTCTTAGCTTGCATAATACCTCCCCAAACGTAAGAATTTCTCGCTTTAAATTTGGAGGACATAACATAATCACTAGCTAAGTACTTATGGGAAGCAATACGAACCCAAGGTTTGTCACGCAATAGACTATCAATCAATTTACCCATTATAGCAATATGATTATTACGTGCACCCCTAAGGCCTAGGCCCCCTAGCTTTGAGTTGTGTAATATCGCTCCAAGCCAACAAATTCCAACCACGGTTCAGGTTCTGACCCCTTTCTCCCAAATACACTTCTGCATCATTTTATCCATATAATCACACAGTGTCTCAAGAAGTCAAAGCGCTCACATAGAGTACATCGTCAAATAAGACAAGACAATATCCGCCAAACATAAGTGATCTACTCTATTCAAAAATTTATTCTTCTAGGAAGCTAACCGGGTATTCACTTTATCAATAATAGGGGCAAAAATCTTCCAAGTCACCCTTACATGAATAATAGGCAAACCAATGTATTTCCCAAGGCTAATAGCCGGACTAAAGTTATGGGAAAAAATTCGATCTAAACCTCAATCAATCAAGCATTCAAACGCTTTATTTGCCAAGTCATGACAATTTGTAGATGATACATTCTACTAAATGCAAAAATTGTTCTATTCAACCTAGAAACACTATCCACAAAGTGGGGTGTCAAACAAATATATCTCTTTTGAGTATAAGAGGTCCAACAATCAGATGTCAAGCAAACTTGATTCTCACACGTATACATTGCATGCTTCAATCTTTCCTTTTGTTCAGGGTGAAATTTCCAAATATCAGGCACAACAATATTCCTTCTCAAGTGCTTTTACATCCGAACTTAAAAATGAGTGAAATCCCTTAATCAATTTATATTCATCAAAATTAAATGGAAGACCATGCTCAGATATAGCCATATGTATTACCTCTCAAATATGGTTATGATTAAGTTCCTTATTCTTCAACTTCCTCGCATGATCAGTTATCATTCCAGCCACATCTTGATATTTGGGAATTATTTTGGACCTTTGTGCATGAAGTTTCAGTGTTGAAGTTCCTATGTTACCAATTACATACTTTTGCCCACAAGCATTGCATTTAGACTTTTCCTTGTCACCTTTAACACTGATTCTAGTAAAATGTTGTTAGACTGTGGGGGTGCACGCGTTAGGCTTCTTAGCAACTCTATGAATTTTATCATCATCATTCACAACAATATGGGTGAGACAGTTGAATGTGAAGAATGAAGTTTGAACACAACAGTGAGGCAGAGACGTTTGAGCGAACAAAAAAAGTGACATGAGACCTAATTAACAACCATTATATATATTAAATCGAGCATAGTAGGGGCCAGGGTGAACGGTGCGTCGAACATGGCAAACAATGTAATGGTGCGCCATACACAGTTGATGTCGGAGACTAACACAGAGTGTGAGTGATATACTTGTGCGGATAGGGTTTTGAGAGAAAAGAAAATGGGTGTCTCAAATGTCGAGTCTATCAAAAAAAAAAACTCAGCCCGACACAAAGACAATCTAATGACCTGAGGCAACCCACTTTGACCCGCAAGGTGGATAGGCTAGGCCAGTTTGCACAAGTTGAATTTTAACTAACCTAACCCACTTGCGAACCAGGTTGAGCCAAGTTTGCTCGCGAGTTGCGAGCAAATTGACAACTTTACCAGTAATGTCGTAGCATATGGCCTAGCCAAGTTGGCTTTCTCTTTTACGCTTCATTTGGTTGAGGGTGACTTGAGTAGATAGAGATGAGAAAGAGAGAGTTAAGGGGAAAGGGAAAACACATGTGTTTGGTGTAGTGGAGAAAGTGGGGATCAAAGAGGAGAGTGGTGTTGAACCCACATGTTTTTGAATTCTCTTCAAAATTGAGTAGAAATTGGCATGCTTAGGTGATTTTTTTGTTTATTCCCTTTTATATCCTTATGATTTGGATCATAACTCATAAACCAGTGGCAATTATTTATTTTGGGTAAAAATGTTAGTATTTCTTAAAAAAATTAATTTTCTCTTTTTTCATTATATATTATATTTTTATTTTTATCAGAACAAATAACATACTAAATTTATTTAATTTCTTACCTTTTTTTCTTTACTCATCTTCAATTTTTTTTTTCTCTTCTACTTATCTCTTCAACAAATAAAACATTATGGACCATATCTGAATTGAGCAATGACCATTGGATATAGAACCTCTTTTGCCGTCTGATGCATCTTTCATTAATATTCAATGAATGATCTATATCACAGTGTAAAAAAAACTTCCCAACTAAACCGCTTATAATAGAAACTCTAGTATATATTCTCTGAAGAATAAGATGCATTTCAGGAAAATGATGCATGGATTTTCAACGCTAGGGAGAATCAAAAGATGGAGCTATAACACATGTGAAGAATGGACCCCAAACCTAGAAACATTTATAAACACCTAGACTCAATATAAAAAATTTCCCCAACAACAATAATAAAGACCTTTGGAAATACCAAACCAACACGCACGCACGCACTTCACAAAAAGGCGAGTACGCATTCTATAACATACTCGCGCGAGTAGGAATGCTATGCTAGCTAGACACCACCACTTATTCTTTTTTAAGAGATTCTCTTAGCCGGGAGACATCAAACTAATCTCATGAACTATAAATTATAAATTCACGTTAAGTGAATAAATCTCTTATAAAAAATTATTTTCTATACACACCTTTAGAGAATTAATCTCTAGATTAAATGCTGATTAGCCTCAGAGACTACGTTGGTGACACCCCAGTTGTCCACATCAAGGGGTTTGCATAATTTATTTATAATTATACAGGCGTGTGACAGACGTCTATTTAATGTGGATAAAGTAGTTTCATAAACCTAAAAGAAAGAGAAAAAGTCACAGTGAATTTATCGCGATATTATGTCATGCAAAGCAAAAAAAGTGTCTCGTTTATCTATTGTCTCGTGTCGTGAGGTCGATTCAGTGTGACGCAAGACATTTTAAACGGTTCCAATCAGGTCGCTTTTGTATTTATCTAGAAAGAAGGGGTGCCATTCACATGCAAAGCTCCCCATCATAAATATTAGTGCCACTTTCTCCTTCTTTTTTGGTCTTGACCAAGGTATCCCCACAGCCGATTGCCGTGAGACTAATCCCTCGCCCCACGGTCAGCGCACGAAGCGGTAGGGGGCTGGCCAATGAATTTTTTCCATTCACAAAATCATAAACAAAATTTCAAATTTAAATTAATTACACAACTTTAATATTCTTTTTACCTCTCTAATCTACCATAAATAAATACACATAATCTTTATTTTCAAATCATATTATGTTATCCGATAAAAGATCTACTTATGTTATTCTGTGATTAATTCTGTTTAAAGTTTGTAGGAAATATTGTAATTACTATAACCATTTTGATTTTGACCCTCGACGTGATTGATGTTAATATGGGTTATAAAGAGCCACTTGTCGTTTTTCTAAGAACAAGTTTGGATTGATGTTATACTTCTGGGATCTAAACAGCATGAAGAGCCATAATTTATGACTCAGCGACAAGCTATTAGTTAATTACAACTACTCATTACCACCATTTTAGCTGTCAATTAATTTGATTGTTTTTTTTTTCTCTAATTATTTCTTAATAAGGTATTCCACTCCGAATAATAATGAGGTTGATTACCCATTATACCTAACGTACTAAGTTGTAGAGTGATCGCCGGTAATTTTTTTTTCTTTTACAAAAATTGATAATCGAATGCCGCCTCAACCACTTGCTTAACGTTCTTTTCTCATATATTAGAGATATTTGTGTTACTTATTTTTTATTTTCATTATTTTTACAATTATCTGACCTTTGCAATTAGTGCAAGTCTCTTTGGTAGTTCTTTTTATAAAATTTTGAGATTTTTTAATAGTTTTTTAATCTGGTAGAAGGATAGTAGTTTATATATTCAAATGTCACTTTAATTTTATCTATAAAATGATCATTTTACATATTAAATTATATTTTTGTAAAAAAATTAACCTTTTGATACTGTCTATACAAAATAGATACAGAACGATTAATATTCATATTTTATTTTTGTTTCTAATTTACCTTAACTAACTATATATAACAATTTCCACACGATTAAAACATATTTTAAATTTATTTTGAATTCAAAATTTGAATTAAAGTTTTTTTTACAAGATGAAAAAGAAAGAAAGCAAAAACAAAGGGAAAAAAAACACCCCGGCCAAAGCTATGCATGAGCAAAACTAGTCCTATCGTATCTGCCGGAAAAAGAGACATAAGTTTAGATAAGGGATTCTGATGAAGGAGAACTTTCAAAGAATGACGAGCACCAATTTTTGTCATGAACGCATTCCCTTCCTAAGAATATGAATTAAACGAAAACTTAACCTCTCACCGGCTAATACGCAAGTCCTTAAAATCCATTTAAGCTTCAAAATTGCAAGATCTTATGTGGCCTCTAAAATTTCGAATCGCGTGACCCACCCCAGCTCCTTGCTGCATATGAAGAGCATGCTTCTTATTCCACCACATACAACCCAATTTGGTTTACTAAAGTTTGCATAGTAGGTTTAAATTTATGTTTTTTATTAATTATATATATAAATCCTTTTATCATTAACATTATGATAGTTTAATTTATTTCAGCCTGTTCTAATCTTATTTTCATCTTCCAAAATGTTATTTGTATGACCATATATGTGACAAGTGAATGCGCTTTGATTAGCTTATATTCTCAGAGTACTAAATAGGTACTTAGATGTGGACTTTTCTTTCTTTATAACAAGGAAAGTAAGAAACAAAACATTGGCTTAAGACCAAAAAAATTAGAAAATATAGACATAGTGGCAAGTGATGTACTTTACTACTTTAGCATCAAAGAAAGCATTCCCTTTGTAAAGGGCCCCCATCCTTGCAACGTAATTTTATGCATCTTCTCCATCAAATGTCACTTTCTTTGTGTTTTCGTGGTTGCTTCATGGACCAGTGGTGGCAACAACCAACACCACTCCATCCCTCTTCTTATTCTTTTCACCTTCTTTCTTTGCTTTATTTGACAATCCCCTTCAACCAATTTTGTTTTTAACAACATACTCAGTGCATGTTTGACAAAAAATAAACGTGATTTTTTTTCAAATAAATATTCTTTAAAGAAGTTATATTAGAAAAATGGCTTTGTCTATCGTAGATAAAAAAATCTGGTTCACAAATTAAAATGACTTCTTGACAAATTATTTTTCACACATGTCGAACCTTATTATAAATAACATATCCTGAAATGTTAATTTTTATAACAAATAAAAATATGATTATTCGGTGGACTATTTTTTAACACAATCCATTATAGAATTATCCTGGAAAATTAATTGTTTTTTCAAATGAGTAAACACTAACACATATTAAATGTGTATTTAGGTATCGGTTGAGTGCAATTTACAGATTTTCATATCAATGAATAAGAAAAATAATGTTTACATTTTTATTTTGAAGTGCATGGAAGTGTCCATTTGCACCGGTGTCAAATGCAAAAATTAATTAGTTGTTTGAAGTATATTTTTTCTCAAGTGAGATTATTATTTTCATTTTGTGATAGTCAGTCAAAGTATGGATGTTTATGACACAGCATAAATAGTCTTGATTCAATGAAAAGTCTAAAAATCTAATTGGAGCATTTCCTCCTAATTTTCATCAGAGAAAAGTCATGACTCAATGTTGTCAGTGATAAATAAACATGAAAGCATTGAAAAGACGAATAAAAAATATCTAGTTCCATATTGTTTGTTGTTTAAGGTTATAATACAAAAATAAGATGGCAATTAATGATACTGTTATTTGGTTAAAATACCTTTATTTACATTTTTAGTAATAAGAAATCATTAATATTACATTGGATAATAGAGAATATTCCATCCGTTTCTTTTTATAAGAGCTAAATGAGGGATGTTGACCGTTCCTTTTTATAAGAACCACATAAGGCTTTGTGTCATATTAATTATTTTTTTCATATTTTTACCCCTATTCAATTCTGAAAATATGGAATTACATTAATGATGGGAAGAGATTAAAAATAAATATGTTAAAATGACAATTTTGGAAATTCAACAACATTTGAGAACAAATTTAATGCAAAAAATTATACTACCTAACTTTCTTAAGAAGTGTGCAAAGTTGGTTTAACTCTTATAAAAAGGAACGAAGGGAGTAGTTGTGATTAGTTAATATTAAAAAGAAATAAGGAAAACAAAATTTATTAAATGAGGATATAAATGAAAAAGAATTTCTAAAATAGCAAATATTTTGGAAAATATAAAGAACCCCTAAAACAACAATCCATATAAAATGAAGACGGTAGCTGAAAATAATGAAGTCGACAGCTATGTTTCATGTAAAACACAAGATCATCCTGTTCATCCTATAGGACCCATCCTTTAGTACATATATATAGATATATAGATAGGAGATAGTAATAAATAAGGTATTATAGTACTTATTTTCAATGCTGCATTTAAAATAAAATATATATGCAGTTATTTCCATTCTTGTATCTGTAATAATTTCATTCATGTTAAAATTTAGGGTTCGTTTTTTTTACATAAGGAAAGAAAAACAAAACAAAAGAAACAACTAAGCTATTGCATCCCTGCACAGAAGCGGGATCACCGAAGATGGAGGCTCCTTCCAAACACACAGCGGACACCCTGTCTGTGACGCTTGTCTTGCCAAAGTATTCGCCACTACATTTCTATCACGCGAGACATAGGAGAATTGGACATTCTACCCCCAACCAACATAGCTCGAATAGAGGTAATAGTACCCCTTTGCCAAAAATTTCGAGTGTCCCTGTTTTGGCTCAGAGTCCATGTAACACACTATCTCACGGAAACCCAATTCCTCAACTAGCTTCAGCCCAGACCGGAGCGCTAGAAGCTCTGCCAGAAAGGCACACCCAGGCCCATAAAAACAACTAAACCCCGAAATCCATCGACCTGTGGAGTCCCTCACCACCCCGCCGCCACCCATCTGATAAGATCTAGAAATCCAGCTGCCATCTGTATGGAGGTGAACTAAGTTGGTTCCCTTCACAAACATAGTTTCTCGAGGATTCGGCATCATCGTCCCCCATCTCGTAAACTCATTTGCTGTGATCAATATGTGACGCCAAACCACTTGAATAGGCCACAGTTGAGGATCAAAAACCGCGCTATTGCGCCAACACCAAATACACCAGAGTGTTGCAATCGTAAATGCCTGTTTGATGGTACTTTTTGAAAACTGTATTTAAAAAAAATTAGAAAATGTTTTTGAAAATTGTTTTTGAAAATAAAAGAAGAAAAAAAACTGTTGAATGAGATGTTTTCCAATATTTAAAAAATTGAAATTTAAAAATTAAAAACAGAAACTGAAAACATCATTTAGCTGTTCTGTTATGGTATTTTAGTTTTTAAAATTGAAAACAATAACTGTTTTTAAAAACAATTTTCAAAGACATGTTCTACCAAGTATGTTTTTAAAATTTTCAGTTTTTGAAAACACAATACAGTTTTTAAAAATTGTAATCAAAGATATACTTAGTGTCTATTTCTCTTTTTAAAAATATTTTAAGGCACCTATTTACATGTGAAAAATGATATAAACAAATTTTTTAATATGAGCGAATATAGAAAAAAATTCACATGAGATAATCACAATCCAACAATTTTATATCTTACCTCACATTTTTGTTTTCACTTTCTATCTCTATATTCCTCTCATTTGGAGTGTATTTTTATTTCTAAAAGTCTACCTCCAACCTATCTGCAGAGGACAAATGTAGAAACAGGTGCAAAGGGGGCCAAGCAGGATTGCTTGCCTGCAACTGTACGGTTTTCCAGTTTTGCTTATGTTTATTAATTACTAATAAAGTAAACTATTTTCAATTTACCCTCTCCCAATGTTGTTGTTCATATGTGAATTTTCACATCATTTTATAACTTTTATTATCACATGGGTTTCTCTCTTTCCTTAAACCCCAGCGCATCAGCGGTTAAGAGCGAGTTTCTATTGATTTCTCTAACATAAAACAAACACTTTACTTGATAGTCTAGAATGTTTTCTCTTCGTTTTACTATTTTTTTAACCAAAAAGAAAAGTCTAATTACTATATATTATATGTTGAATACTAATAAAGGAACGGTAGCGGTCTAAAATGTAAATATTTGTAGTTATCTCGTATAGATGTTTTAAAAGTTGTTCACCTCATTTCTTGATCGTAAGAGGTTTGATTCGAGACAAAACTAATAAAGTATTAGGTTTTAAGGGATTAAATTCCAAATAAATGGAAGTATAAAAACGGATACACAAAAATCAATTGTAAGAACCAAAATTAAAAATGAATGCCATCTAACAATGTAAGGCAAAATGAACCAAAATTACACATAGAGGGATGTGGTACCATCATCCACATCCACCATGAATGCCACATCATGAGCCCAAATACAAAACCTTCTTCAACCATAAATGCCAAGAACCATCAACACCATAAGCCCAGATACGACATCTTCTTCAACCACACCATATAGAATTTTCATTGGTTTATTTTGTTTTGGTGCAAAGGAAATAAGAACAACGAAACAAAACCCCTAGCTAACACGCCAATCCGAAGCCAGTAAAGTAGAAACTAAAGGAGGAGGATCCTCCCAAAACAAATGCCCGAGCAAAGTTCCTGTCGACATTGCAACCTCTAAGAATATGCTATAGCGAAACCTCCCAATCTAAGTGTAAGAGTTGCAGAACAGCAACTACCTCCACGTTATAAAGAATAACAAATAAGAGACACAATTACTATTCCTTTCTAACTTGTGAGGAATTTTATCACTTCAGTACCAGTAAGAAATATTCATTACCGTCTCTAAGTTCATAATTTTCATCACTATATCTTTTGACCTTTTCATGTCAAACAAAGAATGTTCTGCAAAAATTCCCTCATAATAATTATTCTTACAATGACTTCATGGCAATTATTCACCAAAATCTTGAATTCCCACCAGAGAAAAATTAATCTTATCATACTGTTAGAAGTAACTGCTATTTCCAGATGATGAAATTCAAACCTGCCATTATGAGCATTGGGACAAGAAAGAAAAGCAAAAAAGCCACCCAAGTCTAGTTTACAATGTTTTTAATTCTCGAATTCCTCACCCTCTTAAAGTCATGATCAATAGCATCTCACAAAATTTGGTTTTCGATGGACACAAACAAAACCGTAAAAAAGTATTAGAAATTTTTTTACTCATCATTTCTTCTGGCTTAAGCTCTGCAGTTTACACCTCTACATTACATAGGTCTATCAGATATTCTGCTACAATGAAAGTGTTACAAAATGTACAGTACACTAATACCTGCGGCTCCAATTACAAGACTTGGAGCCCGTTTGAATACGCGCTTATTAGAGCTTATTGGAGCTTATTTATTAGAAAATGCACTAAATAAACTCCGATAAATGCTTTTTAGTTTGCATCCAAACAGGTACTTAATGCTATGCAAAACCGTATCTAAATCTCAGGCTAAAAGCCTATACTGGAAACTACAGTGGGAAATCTAAGTTGCTAACTGTGCTAAAAGCTAAATTCTCCAAAACAAAGGCATATCAGCACATAAAAAGAAAGGCCATTTATTCTGGTGATCTCAAGCAACCTCCAGGGAGGAGAAACTTGAATATATCTGCATTCTCTATCAAGTAAGCAGGAAGATGAACTGCGGAAGCTGTCCGGGGTATCGACCCCATCTTCTTAATCAACTCATGGAAGGAGAATTCTTCAGGAAGCATATTAAAAAGATCATCTCCATTGCAAATAATTTTCTGAATTCTTGAATGACTAAGAAAAGATTTCCTTTTCACACGGTCTGCGTGGCTATATGCAGTCATTTTGAACACAAAGTCTGAGATATACCGAAAGCAAAAGCTGCAGTGCCATCCTGCATCTGAGAAGAGCTCATTAGTTTGACGCGAATGACGGTAATGTGTCCAGGGACCGTAGACGTGGGAAGTGGCTCGCCAGCTGCTGTAGTCCACAGGGAACTCAAATGAGTACATGTAGTGCCTCAGTTCAAGGTGCATTATGGGAGGAATCCCATCACACCACTGAAGCAGTTTCACAGTATGAGGGCTTGGAATCTCATCTATGTCTGACATGAGAAGGATATCGCCATTGGAAATTCCTGCACGGTGCAGCAATGAATTCATGGCTAGCCGTTGTTTTGTCTCTAACACAAATGGGTTGTCGTGTGATCCGGCGACTGCAACTTTGCCAGGATAAAAGTCATGGACAATCTTTTCTTCGGCAAAGGCAAATCTTTCCTGGTTTAAGGCAAAGAAGAGAGGCTTAGGAATGCCTGTGAACGTGGTATTGGACTCAAGGATCACAAATTTTGACACATAAGGATAAAGTTCATGCCATCTAATCTCTAGCAAGTCTAACTCATGGCTGAAGATAACAGAATCGAAAATGCGGCGCGGTTGGGAGCGAAGGGACCAGCCATGAAGGCGGCAAAGGTGGTCCACAGAGACATTTTCTGCATAATAGTGTGGTATACGTGTGAAGGGGGGAGGAGGATTGTCCCAAAGGGGTCGGAAGAAATATGAAATCTTTTGGCCATGGATAAAAATTCCAATCACACAAAATAGCGATAGTAATAGAAGTAAGATACATGGGAGCTTAGGAACTTTTCGTTTAGAAGTGAAGCCTGTTCGGGGAGCCATGTCTTGAAAGGAGAATTTTAAAATTCCAAGTGACTTCCCCCATTCTATGATGACGAAGATCTTATCCAC
This sequence comes from Acmispon strigosus, assembly GCA_030819835.1. Classification (NCBI taxonomy): domain Eukaryota; kingdom Viridiplantae; phylum Streptophyta; class Magnoliopsida; order Fabales; family Fabaceae; genus Acmispon; species Acmispon strigosus. The sequence goes on along the minus strand of JAUAMA010000002.1, from coordinate 13,223,522 downwards.
CTGCAACAGTTTCAACAAGAGGGATTAGAAGCATAATAAAAAGTATAAGTTCCAATAACAAGATGAAAAACTTACTACACCATATTAAGGTTAGTGAATTTCTCTAGCATGGTCCTAGTACGAAAATATATCAGAGCTATAAATGTTCTTCCATGTAAACAAGGGATTGAGATTTTCAGAATTATATGTTGCAGTTGTTTGCAGAAGATACCAAAATATCCAAGTGGTCAAGTATACTTTTGGTTGTTAAGTAGTCTCACACTCATGCTATTTTCATGGACATTACGAAATTAAAAAGACACCTCAATGTATGTTCAAACCGGTGTTAGAGATACTGATTCAGACAATGATTTGAGTGTAGTGGAGCTCTTAACATGTCGAGCGAGGTGGGCACCTCGAACTATTGCTCTATGGTGTCTTTGAGCTGGATACATTCGTTGGTAGTATGTCCATGGCTTGCATGAAAATCACAGAACTCATTACGAGCTCTCGGAAGATGCGACATAGTGGTGCTTTGAGGAAGGGCATAATCATTGTAATGCCCTCTTGGTCGCCTTTGGTCAACCGCTTCTATGTTCGCCTCTCGGCTACGTCAAGCCTCTTCTGTCATGGTTTGTTTTTGAAGGACCGAATTGAGGAATGGAGTCCTCCAAGTTGATGTACTTAGCAACTCGTAGTTGAAACTCCGTCATTGAATTTAGAGTAGATTTTGCCAACGAGATAGCAAATGGACCAGGTTGCAAGGCTTCCAGCAAGAGGTGTAGAGCTACCTGATTGTCGAGGTTAGGAACCGTCATGAAGTCTCAGTAAAATCGAGTAAGGAACTCCGTCAAGGACTTATCCTACCCTTGCTTAATCCGAGCCAAAGTCTTCGAGGTTCTTGGTAGCTCTATGCTTGAAATGAATTGATGCATGGACTAGGACATTAAGTCATCCCAACATCAAATGGATATTGGTGGCAAGGATTGAAACCACCTTAAGGCTGACTTGCGAAGATTCAAGGGAAAAGTAGGTAGATAACTGCTATAGCTTCTCCCTCAAACAAGATAGAGCCACATAAAGTATCTAGATGCTCTTGGAGGTCATTGTCCCCGTAGTATGGGCGATAGTTGTTGGTCTCATGAACACTCAAGGAAGACGGTAAGCTATTATGTCGTTTGTGAAGGGGTGTCTGAAGGTTACGACGCTCGCTTCACTCGCCATGGAGACTTCCGCGTTAGCGACTTGTCACCTTTAGCCCTCGACAGCGCTTCGGTCTTCCCGATCGTTTTGGGTGTGTCGGTCGATGTGGTGCATTGAGTGCTCAAGGCATCGTACGGCGTCCAAGTGTGGCGGAGATGAGTGTCTTCTATCGCCTATGTGTATTGAACTCTATTCTTCCTCTCCCCCACCGTTGTCTTCTCTGACGCCCAAGTCAGGAACAATTTTGGTAGATTGAGGTTAGGGTGAATCATGCATACTTGGGGAATAGTGTCACACTCTATTCACAGTAGCCCTTCGTGGGTTAATCACCGCCATGTGATGATAATATTCCTTGATAGGCTGAGATGCGATAAGCCTTTTAATTGCAGCAGAGGGCGTACTGGTCTCTCTGCCTCTCTGGACGGCCGGGATGAGTTGTCCTTTCTAGTCCTAAGCCTTTATTGAGGTATCTTTTCATCTAGAATATTCTATGAAAATATCTTGGAAACCCAAAAGATAGCTTTCAGACTCTTCTTTGTAAATATCTGCAGAGGGCCCTTGATGTGAGATGCAAATGGGAAGTAGGGTCTTGGCCAAGTCGGCCAATGCACTAGGGTGGTGGGGCAAGTCGACCAAGGCACTAAGGTCCGGGTCAAGTCGAACTGCTCTGACCCAAGTCGGTTGAAGACTTGGTGGGCTGGGTCTTGCGTTGGCAAGTCGGAGTTTGTACCGATCCATGGATGGCCTATGGTCCAAGTCGGACCAACATACTTCCTTAACAAGTTTACATATTTTGCCATCAAAAAATGAATCTCATGATGGATACAAACTAGTTTTTGACCCTTAGAAAACAAAGTACATGGATGGGATGTTGGGCAAGAGAGTTGTTATCCGAACTAAGCAGCCATAAATTGAAACATATAATGCAATTAATTACTTCAAAGTCTTCCACATATATCGTCAATGCTTATAGTAATAAACTTGTGGCATAATGTTAACCAGACTATAAAATTTACCATGAAACCTAATTGTTTCCCTCAAAAACTTAACTAGAAGAACCATAAATGTGAGTACCCAATAAGTTAAAAAACTAACCTTCATGTTTAATTGCAGAAGTACTATTCCTAAAAGAAGAAACAGAATTTGAAATCTGGAATCGAATTGTTTTAGAAACCGAACAAACAGAATCTGAAAGGAATCATTTGATTAATCGACTCTGCATCCATCCCCAAAAGAAGAATGAATCGATTCACCCTTTTCAGAACCCCCATTAAGAAAAAAATAAACTTTCTCTTGCCAAATCTCAAATTTTAGAAACAAGAGAGATAAATAACGAACAGAACAGTGAATAGCAAACGCAGAAAAAAAAGGTGGAGCTTGCTAAAAAATATGATATATGAATGAAAATGAAAAGAAAAAGAAAAAAAGAAAAGAAGAGGAATAGTAAGAAGAGTGAGTACCTTAGAGAAGTTGCAGGAGGTGATTTTCCGGAGTCCATGAGAAAATCCAGGTGAATGTGAGGATAGGAGAGGAAGTAGGAGTGTTATGCTATCCTTGGTAGTAGGAAGGATAGTGCTATTTGTGTTTCTCAACTTTTGAGGAAGGAAAGAGTTAATTATTGTTAAAGCATTTTTTATTTTTTTGGGTGAAATTACTTTTTGTTAGCATAGATAGACGTGAGATAAACTCGTTGCTCCAGCTCCACTGTCAACTCTCTAAGCAGTAGGGGTTTGATTAGAGAATTTTTTTTATTCACAAAAATTGTAATTTAAACGTCCAACTACATATTTAAGGAATGAACTGTTTAACCACCACGCTAATTCAACCTTTTTTTTAGTGAAATCTACTATTACAAGTTTACCAAAACCATAACAAGAAAAAAACCAACAACTAGAGTTTTGGTCTTTGAGAGTCAATTTTGCTATTATAAAAGGCAAGTCATTTATCTTAGAATCACTTCTTCTCAAACATGTAATGAGTGAATGTTTGGAAAATTTATCTAGATTTATGATTGAGCTAGATCCATATTTTCAACAATAAGGAATAGTTGTTTTTAGATTGTTGGATTCAGATTTGACGCCTCCAAACGTGAAACCAAATACACCCTCAAATGTTGTTATACTTAAGAGCACCATCCAATACGAACCTACACAACAGCATTAACGAAGCACCTTCACGTGCCACATTGCCTTCTAGGTTTTAAAGTTGTGGGCATGTGGCCTATTTCTTCTGATTTTTGTAGTTTTGTTTTTGAAAATTAAAAAAGGTTGGCGGTGATGGGAGTCATAAACTACGAAGTACGAACTGTCTCTGTCCTTTGTAAGAACTTAAGGCATGAAATGAATCTCAATTCGGAGAAAAATAATCATTTTATGATTTCTGATTTAAATTTTAGTTTATCTTTTGGACACTTCGATGGCTAACAGAAATCAGATTCTTATTTGGATTGGATTGCATGACATTTGAACATTAAATAAACAATTCATTAAGGCATGTTAATACTTCACATAACTGAATGTCAACATAGAATTTGAGATTTTGTAGTTGATTGTGGATGTCTTTAATTTTGAGCAATGTTTTACTTCTGTGGCAAAAACGTTTTCTTTTTCATAATGATTTAGCAAGGGATTTTAGATAGGTTGCTAAATTAATCATGAATTTGTCGCTATTTCTATCGTTAAATCAACCGCCGCACGTTAACGACCAAGAAATTTGCTACCGATAAAAATTGATCGCTAATTCGGTCGCTGTGTGATTTAGTGACTGAATTGACAATTTTAACAACCAAATTTTCTGTTACAATTTTCTCATATTGTTTTACATTTTTGTAAGAAGGGCGATGAAACACATTTTTCATTTCATAAACGATTAGGTGTGTAATTTTACTTATTTAGTGCTTGGATAACCAAAAACCAAAGTGAATAACATGTTAAGTGTGTGTTTGGTTTAAAGTTGAAAAGCAAAAACCCACTTTGACATTATATATAACTAAGAATTCATTTTGGTTTAGAAGAAAGATATATATATATATATAAAAGAGAAATTGAGAAGATAGAAGACGAGAATGGAGAAAGATATGAGAAATATAATAGGTTTTAAATGTTATTTTTTATGATAAAAATAGAAAAGAAAGAGAGATGAGAGAGTTACTTTTTTGTATTATATATTATTAATGTTATTTATTAAGAAGTGTTGCGACAAATTGGGTAACCTAATAAAGTAGAAGCTTACCGTCCCATTTTTTTCATAAATTGTGAAGACTCCTAAAAGCTAGTGACCCTCATGTATTGTAACAGTCCCTCTTTGTTGTTGTCGAGTATAACCAAACTGAAAAGAGACCTCACTTCTCACGTAACTTTCTCTTTTCTCTTTTATTATTCTCTGGCGGGTAACTCTTGCTAAACAAACAAAGCAAAAGTGCCCACTTTTGTGCTTTTCTTTCAACCTCAATGTGGTGAAATTTCACTTTAAAGAAACCCTTGGCTGGGCTTGGATTGACGTTGAAAGAAATTGAATTGGCTTATAACATTTGAATTTAAATCTGACATTTACATTTACATTTACATTTACTTGGCCTTTATTACCCCCAACCAACCTTTGTGCATATATTTCTTTCGGAAAGCATATGGAAAACTCATATCCCTTTTAGTAATTAGACAAGTTTAAAAGTAATTTCTAACTGTATCATTCAAACAAAGTTTTTTCTCAAACCAACATTTCCATAAAAATATGTAAACATAAATCACATTAAAAGTAAATACACTGTTAACTAAATTCAGTTGTGCAAACCCCAGTTAACATAATTTCACTTGAGAAAACTTTAACACAAACACACCCTAAAACTGCACACTAACCTGACCTTTTGTGTTCAATACATTTTTTCTATTGATATAGCAAACTTAATAATGTCAGAAACATACGTATTCCATCCTTACTCCTTAGCACCAACGCCTCCTTTGAACTTTGACAAAGTTTGAATCCAAAAGTCTTTTAATTTCCTTTGTTAACAAGGGGTTACTTAAATCACTAAAGGTTCAACTTATTTAAAATCACCTTAGTTTAGGTGATGCAATATTACTTTGACATGTGTCTTAGAAAATTTTAATTCATTACATGTGTTAAAATATTATTGAGTCACTTAGAATAATTTTATCCAATATTTATCTTGAGTAATTTAGATAAGCTATGTTTTGTTTTTCAATGACAAGCTAGGTTAGTAAAGATCAACTATATAGAGTTTCACCAAGCTTGGCAAAACCTAATTTGAAAATTGGAATCCATGAGCTCAATACTCTTAATTGGGCCCATTAACAACCTATAGTCCCATAGAAACCCAACTACAATGTTTACTCTTGACCAAAAATCAACGACAATGTTCAGAAAATTCCCAACTACAAAATTTAATAACTCATGACGTGCTAATTACCCCACCAATAATATCTTGAACTATTAATTGATTCATGGCCAGTTTACCATAAAAAATGTTACTTTCAGACCTCAAAAAGTATTAACAGAAATGTTACCACAATGGTCAATATTATGCCCGCAATTCATAACTTGGACTATATATTATCATATTGTTAACTACATATTTTAATATGTCATACACAAAGAACTTACTACTTACTAGGAAGCTATAGTTAATTATACTTGTATCCAAATTAAAGCTGGATTTGAATACAGTTAACCAAAAAAAGAAAGGCCATCCATGTTATATTATCTGGGTTTCTAAAGCAGCAGCTGGAGCCAACAAAGTTGTCAAAGTTGAAGCTAGCTAGGTTGTACGTGTATCTATCCTCTAGTCTTAAGCAATTTCAGCTGCTGTGCACAATGAATGAAATTTCTGCAGAATAATCACCCAAATATAAATATTAGTCACAAAGAATACATGTTATTTTTATAGTATAATTCAATATTCAAAGGAAATGGTTTATCATTTAACACTTGCCTCCATGGCACGTCTTCAGCAAGAAGCCAATCACCTTCCATGTCCTGATAAGCCAGTTCATAGCTCTTTGACTGTTGATCACCTGTTTCCATTAATTAATTATTAACAAAAAAGGAAATAGTTAATCTCAATTAATTAGTTAGTTAGCATTAACCTGTTTAATTATATTAATTGATTGATTATTGTATAACGTACATTTAATTCCAAACATGTCCATCAAGGTATTCTTGAGCGTGTGAAATGAACGGTGCATGGTGAGATCAACCTTCCTGGCAATTCCTACACCCTCCATCTTCACCTTCACATACAGTGTGGAATCATGAATCCACACCGGATGTTGGTTGTTGGAAGAACGGAGCTTCTTCCTCCGATAATTTACCGGCGGCCAACCCACCGGAGCATCTTCCTCGTCCTCGTCGTTAATCCTGCTCAATTAATTAAATTTAATACTACACGTACATGTTTAATCAAGTCATGATTTTTTGAATGAAGAAAGTGTGATTGATTACCTAGTGAAGGGGAGAAGAGAGAGAGTAGGATGCGTGGCGACTTCTCTGTTGCTGCTTTCTTCTATTTCTACAAGTTGGGAGAAAGTGCGTTTGTTGTAGTGATTACAAGGGAAGAGGTCATTGGTATCATCATCAGGAGAATTGGTTAAGAGAGAGAGACCAAGTTGGAGCTCCATCCATGTGCAATGTAATGTTGTTACAAGAATATGTATATGTATATGTATATATATATGGTAATATATTATTATTATGATTAAAATAGTAGGGGGGACAGAGTAGGAGCTGGGGATGAAGGTTTCACTTAATTTGGGGAAGATAGAAGAGGTGATAGATATTGTGGATTAGAATGAATGAATGAATGAAGTGTGTGATAGGTAGGTAGGTGTAGCGTGTAGGCACGGGACAAGTTTGTTGGGAACAAGGGCTAAGTGTCCGTATCACTGTTTTCCTTTTTCCCGACCCATTTGCCTCCCTTGTTTCCTAGCTAAGCTTCTTCACTTTTACAACATTTCAACCCAACCTACTCCTTATCCTTCCTAATTCACGCGCATTCTAGTTTAATTGGTGGTATGTATGAGAGGAGAGAACGAAATTAGGCCCAAACCCTAACGTAAGTGTAAGTAGGAATTCTTATAATCTAGCCGCTTTTTCATAAACTAGTGAACAACCCTTGATTATAAACTCGGGCACTCTTTTATAGAAGATCCCTAAACCCTAGAAATCTACCTTTATATGGACTAGTAGCCCTCGTATTTGCTTCGGCCCAAAAACCCTTATATTACTATGCGATAAACTAATAAAACAACCAAAAAGTAGGGAGGGGGCGGCTCCCTGCTGAGCTGGACGAGGACGACACCCTTTGAACTAAGCTTTGGGCGGTCTCGATTCCTTCTCTGCCTCTCTGGGCTCGTCCCACTAACAAGCCCACAAGATATCATGCCTGGGACTCGAACGTCAAGTGTGTCTTCAAAGACCTCTGAACTAACTCTTGCTCGACGTCAATGCCTGAGTGCATCATACCTCTCCCTCAAAGGCGCTCCATCAAAAGAAAAGAAAAAAAAGAGAGAGAGAAATAATAGATTTTGTAAATTATTTGGTATGATAAAAAATGAAGAGAAAGAATGATGTGGATACACTCCCCTCCCCTCTTATTTATATTAGTATATATTAGTATCTCTTAAGGAAAAAGAGTGTAAGTTTTAAAATAAGAGGAGAGGGAAGTGCAATTTAAATTTTTCTCAAATGAGAGTTTAATATATTTTGAAATAAGAGGAGAAGGAAGTGTAATTTAAACATCTCATAGAAAGGAGAGTAATTTAGTCATTTTTCTATGTCTATATGAATTCCCATATACAACTTTGGCTTAGCATGCAAATAAATTTATCTTGGTATACGAGGACAAAACATGTGTTTAATTAGCCTTTAATGTGTAGACAAATTACTGTTATAGTGTATTAATAGAAAGGAAAAATGCTTGTTTGACAACTCGTCACTTTACTTACGTTTCTTGCATAACATATTTGTCACATCTAGCATTGCTCTTAATAGAAAACATTCAGTTTGTTTTCCCATGAAAAAAAAAACATTCTAGTTATTAGTTTATTTTGATTTATTAGTTTCTCTCTTAAACTAATTCTCTCAAAATTCGTGGAGATCTCATTAAGTTGGCAGGTCTCACCCAATAAATCATTCACTTTATGGTTTTTATTCATTATATTATTGTGTAGAGTCATTCATAGTATTTTAAGAAAATAATATCCTATCTTTACATATATGTGATACTTCATCCGTTCGTTAATAACTGTCACTTTAAGGTTTTACACATGTATTAAAAAATTATATTAATGTTCTTGTTTCTATCAAAATTACTACTTAACTTCCTAACGCACCATTTATCTTTCTTCTTAATTTTGACTCTTTGATTTCCTATCACTATTTATTTAATGGTAGAATTGGTAAAATATAATTAATGCTCTCTTGAACTTTGTAAAGTGACAGATAATTATGAAGAAAAAAAAATATAAAAATAGTGACAGTTATATATAGGAACGGAATGAGTATTTGATAATTTTATTTAAATAAATTAAAATAAATAAGAAGAATTATATTACCTTATTTTTTATCTTTACTAACGCGTGGTTGGTTCAAATGTCACATATTTGATTCCCCTTAAATAATGTCTCAAATTCGAATACCGCCGCTAGAAGGGTTTGTTCCACCATAATGTAAATGTTTCTCATGTGAATAGAATTACCTCTTATGTAAGATATCTAAGCACCAAAGAAAATAATTTCGTTTTTGGTAAAATAATCTTGAGCTGTACGCGTTACATGCACGCTCCTTGAGACGAGGGTGAAACAAGTGTGATGGTCTTAAGAAGGTGCCCTCGTTACTGGGCCATTGAAGCTACACTCTTCTCTGTTTGCTTCAACAACTTAATTACCACTCAAATCAAATCAAAACCTGCTAGCTCCTTTCGTTAATGAACCACTAATACATATTTTAATTCTAAGTTTGAAGATCTTTTTGTATTAGTTAGTCAATCACTGTGTGTATATATTGAAAGAAGCTGTTTAAATCAGTCAAAAATTACTTTAGATAAAATTACTTTAATTTAGATAAACCACTAATCTATCCATTTCTTTTTATAATAGATAAACTAACTTTGCACACCCTTTAAAAAAGTTAATTTATTTAGTTTTTTACATTAAATTTGTTCTAAAATATTGTTGAATTTCCAAAATTGCCCTTTAACATAGTAAATGTATTTCCATATTTTTAATTATTTTTATTTATTTATTTTTAAATAAAACAACGCCATTTATTGTAAAGAAGAGAGTGGGGAATCATTGAGAATTAATGCGATGCAATATGAGTGGATATGTTAGATAATTGATTGTCTCAATAGATGAAAAGGCATAGTTCAAATTTTTTTATAAACATAGTTGATGTACCTAGTCTTTGAAAAATGGAAAAAAGAAATATCATAATTAATGTGATGCAATTATTATCTAGAATTGAATAGTGGTAGAATGGTGAAAAAATAATTAATTTGGCACAAAATTTCCTCTAGTCCTTATAAAAAGGAACGGCCAACACCCCTAACTCACCTCTTATAAAAAGGAACGGAGGGAGTAATATTTATTTTAAAAAATTTTACTTCATAAGACATGTTAAAATATTATTGAATTATTTAAGATTATTATTGAGTCTTTATAAAAACTCAGACACTAATAATCTAATGTAATTAAGATATATATCTTCTCTTTTGTTTTTCTTCAAACATGTTTGAAATTAAGATATATAAGAGACTGTCTTAGACGGTAGAAGTGTTAATGAGTCTATTGGGTAGTCATGATTTGGCTGAAAGATTCTTAAAGAAGGTTTTAGCACTAAGATCACATCAGCAATGCTAATGATGTAGACAATCAGAGTGTAATAACGTGTGCTAATCCAAATCAAAGCTAAGTAGATTCCCAGGAGAAGTTTGATGCAACACGACAGAATTTTAAGTTTGCTTAAATTAAAGATCCATTTGCTTAATGCTGAATTTAAAATGGGGGACCAATACTTAACATGACATATATAATTCTCTTTTGATATCAGAATCAGAATCAGATAAAGATAAAGATCCGGAATTGAATAAAAGACCGACAAAAGGAACAGACAAGGAATTATTTCCCAAAATTTGTTGCAATATCTAGCAAGGAGGTAAATGAATTAAATTAACGTAATTGACAATATTAATATAATTAATTATACACAAGGACAGAAACAAACCAAAAATGTTTCCTTCCCTATGTGGTTTTGGTTATAATATAGTTAATGATGCAACAAAACAAATGTTAAAGTCCCAACATATCAAAGTTAGAAGGATTGCCCCTTCAGAAAAGTGACAGTGGCAGTTGTGGAAGAGTGTCGCGCGGATTCCACGTGATTGCCCCAACATGCGCACGAGCCATCTGGGCCGCTGTACCCTCACGGTTTCCTTATACTCCGTGTACTTTTCGAGCCGATAGTCAAATTCGTCATTAAAAGTAAAGGTGTTTATGGGACGGGTTTATCTTGACTTTTACTCGGCCTACTGCAGTTTCTAAACTCGAAACTGTCCCTAAACCCGGAGAGGCTCGATGAGTTGGGGGTTTAACACGAACCAAACCGCAAAAGGACGGCTCCGAGCTGGTCCAAAAGACAAATTGAATATCAATTTCAAATCTCACAGAAGAGTTATAAATACATATCATTTTGTAAAAAGACTTATTTCTAACTTATCAATAAATTATGAAATAAATTATATAGAACTGAAGTTTTTCATAACAATATACTTAATTAGATAAAAGAATACAAATTATATTCACTTGAAATCAGACTATGAATGAAGATATACAAAACCATGTTTTGAAGTTAGTGTGTAAATGGTGTTTGAGGGACAGGTTGGGACGGGTTGCACTTAACCTTCACCCGACCCTAAATATTGATCGAGTTCAATTTTTAAACTCGAACCCGTCCTTAAACCCGAAAAAATCCAAAGAGATGCGGGTTTAAGGGACATGGGCCGGGACAGGTCAAGGGACAATGTCGGGTCCTGTACACCCCTAATTAAAAAGTGTAAAGATTTGTCAACAAGTTAGTTGTTAGTCTTTCAAATCAATTATTGGAGACTAAATTGAGTATTTCTTTCTTCCCAATAACGAACTTGACAATAATGCACACTCTCAGGAATTAAATTAAATATTTCATTCTTCTAGTGATGAGTTTGCCAACGGTCCACAATTTCTTTTGACTATTCACTCCACACTTTTTATCCTTTGTTTGAAAACTCATTAATTTTCCTAAAGGAAGAAGAAATCATGGTAAAAGCTACTACTGTCAGTGTTATTATAATTAATTACAAATAAATTTAATTTTAGTAAAATTGATTATTATAATAAAAATAAATTGAGAGTGAAGTGATTTATATTTATATATATATTTTTTTTAAAATTATGAAAAAAATTGGTGGGTTTGGTTTTGGTCACCACCGCTGGCATGGCAGGTCTTCGAAACTTTCAGTCGCTTCGCTTTCATAGATACGTACAAATCACTCATCAACACTGCCCTTCCATGTGGTCTATTCTTACCAACTAAGCCAACATGTGTTGGTATATTTATATATATTTAAAAAAAAAAAATTGAAGTTATGCTGCAAAGTTTAGTTATGAAATATAAAAATTGATTTATGCCTACATAGAAGCTAAAATATAAAGCTTCATCTTGAAATTGATTTTAGAATTATTATCAATTGTGAAATGAAAAATGAAACATCTATACATTAAAAAAATTAATTTTAATAGTGTAAAATCAATTATACTCCCTTCATTCTTATATATATTTATCACTATTTTAATCTTATTTTTGTTTCTAATTATTTGTCACATTTACAATTTCAAGAGAGTATTAATTATGTTTTACCAATCCTACCTTTAAATTCATGGTGATAAGAAATTAAAGAGTTTAAATTAAGAAGAAAGATAAATGATATGTTAGAAAGTTAGGTAGTAACTTAGATAGAAACAAAAACGTTTATACAATTTCTTAATATATATGCAAAACCTTAAAGTGACAGTTATTAAAAACGGAGGTACTAACATTTACAAACAAATGGGGAACCAAACATGTGTTAAGTGCATGTTGGAAAAATAAAGGCAAAGTCACGTATAGGGTAAAAATCACATCAAAATTAAGCTAATGACAGCAGCTTTTCAACTACATGTTTCTTCCTAGGGTCCGCCTATAGTGCATAAGATAGGTACAATGGTACCATGCGTGAGAAGGAAATTATGATATTTTGAATTTCATCTTTTTCTAGTTTAGTCCTTCATTTGTCCTTTAATTAAATTTTAAACCTGTGCACTTGTTACCCCATATTTTCCATGATTCCCATAAAGGCCCCCACTAAATCTGGGGAAACTTTTTTTTTTTGACCATTTCCAACTTGCCAAGATCAGATATTGCAGAGGCCAGAAACCTACACAGGAGGAAACCGCGAAAAAGAGGGTCATGAGGAATGTTGGGGCGGTGGAATGCTGGGCAACGTGATGGCGGAGCGAGATGCTTCGAAGAGGAAGGCGAGGTGGCGGCGACAGCGCCGGAGCTCAGGTCAAGGAAGACAACCTCGTGGGTTGTGGTTTCGTGGATCGCCAGACAAGAATGGGTCGATGGTAATGGATTCGGATTCGGACATGGGAAGTGAATCTGACGACGACGATGAGGGTGGTCGATGGTTCTGCAAGGGTCGAAGGTCAGGGAAGGGGAAATTGGGTCGGTGGCGGTGGTGAGAGAGAGAGGGAAGGGCGACGACGAGTTGTGGGAGTGAGAAGAAAGCTCTTAGGGTTTCTAGCTGGTGAGAGAAAATGAAGAGAAATTGGAGAACTAAAGTGTTAAGTTTTTAAATGAGAGAATCATTATTTAATTTCTCTATATCATATTAAAAAAGACTAAACTATAAAGTTTACAAAATTCATCTCATAATTGCACTGTACCCAAGATTTTTGCTAACTCACCTTAGTCTTCACCTTCTTCCTACAATAAACGTTGAAACAATCTAACTCTCCACGTTTGGATTCCCATAAAGCATGGACTTCAAAGGATGTTTCACCGTTTGGCTTTCTGTTGACGTCAACGGAATGCCAACAAAGCTCTTTTCTTCATTTCACTTTAGACATCTCATATCATGCAATCTCAATTTTTAACTGACCGAATGTGATTTTAAAATAAAAAACCAAACATATCTTGTGGAGCGAGAAGCGAGTCTTGAAAATTTAACCACCAATCTATACACACACTATTAATCTTTTTTTATCAATAGCAATAGCAATAGCAATAGCATCATTAATACTAAGTAGAACAAAATTAACAAGGTCGGTGAGTGTAGCTAATTTCCTTGTCTAACAAAATAGCATTAATATCACGAAGTTGAAAATAAATAGTTGAAGCCATGTGTTTTAGTGGTCCAAGCCGTAAGAAGAAGAGGACCACCATAAACAATGAAATGATGATGAAACCGAAATCCAAAGGTCACACACATGACACAACATTCTAGCAATGGCTCTTAATTATAATGTTATGATTTTGCCTCCTTGTCCGGTGGATTGGGCAGTTGAGTGCATGGCTCGATCAGAAATTGCAGAGAAGTTTCGTTCAACGGTTGACATTGCATGCATGGCCTATAAGAGTAGGATGAGGCCTCCTATAATAGGGGTATGGAGTGTGTCTCCATTGATTTATGACTATGAGGTACACGTACACGTACAGTGCACAGCCTTTGTTTGTCTTAATTGGAGGATATTATCAAGTTGTTTTCTTTGTGGGGCGCGTGCTGTCCTTGCATTTGTAAGTACTACAGAACAAGCCAAACACAAGTAGCAGGGGCTATCTATCTACCAATGTGAATCATCCAGATAAGGAAAGGAAAATCTTGAGTACTCATTAATTAACCTGCTCCACTTTTCTTTTCTTCTCTTATTTTTTTTTTTTTTTTGGGTTTGGTAGTATATTCTGCTGGACAGTACAGAATTAATTGATTGGCTTCGGTTTTGGGCGGCACAAACTGATTTTTCTGAAAGGAGATGAATTTTGTCCAAGTGCTTAAATAAGATATAAAAAAACGCTCTTCCAAACACCCTCTTAATTGCTCTTAACCGAATCAAGGAACAATTTATGTGCACTGGGGAGAACCTAATTGCCCTTAATGGCCTCAGATAAAGAGGCAAGGTAAAGTACACCAGATTGTTTATCAACCATTGACTAATTCGGATTATCGAAGCTCTGAAGCTTCTAGCTGCGACTATCAAGCGGAAGACCAAAAGGAATTCCATGATGTTGAAGATTACGAATTGAATGGATCTTGCTTAAAAAATGCTTCTAAGTCTGCAAAATGAAAATTCCAATTCCTGATATTAGTTTATGTTTCGGTCCGCATTGGGTTCATACACCGAAGAATCTTTCCGTGTGAAGGGCATCATTTTCCATTTTGTATTTCATTGGACGAGTTTGCACAATCCAGCTTTATTGTACTCAGCCCCAGCTTCGACTCAAAGGTACAAATCTATTTAAGAATTGCATTTAATATGCTAAGAACATATTGTAATAAAATCAGGCAATACACAATGAGATCAATATACATTCATGTATCACTAAAGATGTTTAAGATAAACGTGAATTTATCTACAAAACTTCATCATCTTGTTGGGCGTAAAATGAACCATCATCAACAGGCAAGGATGGTGGGGTTCCAGGTGGTATACGAGCTGCACCGTTTTCACCAGCACATATGGCTAGAGCCTCTGCATCCCTGAGGGTTGCATCCAGGTCAATGTGACCACTTAGCTCATTAATAAACTTCAAAAGGGTGTCGAAGTCCATTTCCTCTCCTATTATTTTGTTTCGGTATCGTTTCAACACTGCAACACATACATAGAGGTGCAGATGCTCAGACGGATAATGCGTCCATAATACTTCCCATAAACGCATTGTGTTCTCGTACTCAAACTCCCTGAAATTTCAATCAAGACCTTTTAGTTGTCTCAATAAGCATGGCAGATAAATTTTTCAAGATTATTCAAGGCGAGGCTAAACCTGCCAAGACTTGAAACTTAAATTTGAAACACAAATAACTTCACTGACATCACGTGTATTGTTTGTAATATTTTCAGGCATGGGTCAACAAACCACTTGGACATTTTGCAGGGTGAAACAAATTCAAAATTGATAACAGGATGAAATTATTAGATATTCTAATCAGACAGTGGGCGCTTGTTCTCTGCAAATTTAAAGCCTGAATGCAATTCTTCTTGTGATGCATCTTCAGAGAAGTAAAGCACAATGACTTGAAAGTATTTAGCAAACTAGAGAACATTGTCCACAACATGTCTATCGTAAGTCCCCAAGTTAATTTTAAGATTCATTTTAGGATAATAGAGATTCCTTAAGCTAGAAAGGAGATTTAGCAAGCAGATAGGAGGAATGTAATTCAGTGAGGAATGCAATTCAAAAGGGTATTGAAGAGAAAACAACCACATTAGATAACATAGAAACTCAACACATTTAACATCGTATGTACCAAAAGTTATTGAACATTGACAAATATAGTAATTCAAGGAATCAAACCTTTTAAATTGAATCAAAATCCAGCGGAAACAAAAGAAGTAATTTAAGCAGTCACGCTGCTTAAAATAGTTATGCAATGGACTATCCAGCAGCTCCACCAACTGCAACAAAGAAAATATTAGTTAGGAGCGGCAAAGGATGCCAAAAGCAATGCATCTCAGTATATTATATTAATTTCTCTATATTGCGGAATCAGACATATGGGCAAGACTTCATGGCAAAAAATTAAAGAATATTTATTTTAATACTACTTAAGAATCATCATAAGCTAGTTACATCAGTAAAGCCGGTCAGAGCCACCAGCACAACCTCTTTATAAGTACCAAAGTTACGGAAAATCATAACAATATCCTCCATTTATAATCTGAGAGTCAATATATCTGAGCTATTTAAGTACAGCCCTATATGCAGATACCTTATAAGATGAATGCATAATGAGCTTGCATACATGTCTTACAAAATAATATATTATATAATGTTAGGAGAAGGCCACTGAGGACAAGAAAAGCGTAAAATTAACATACAAAATATGACGACTTAATAATAAAAAAGCAAAGATCAGGTGTGTGTATGTGGCTTGTCAGGGGGGAAAGAGAACAAAGAGTAAAACCTTTGATAATGCAAAAAGCTGAGAGTGCATTCCATTTTGGTCACGGTTAAAATTGGGCCCAAGGCGCTCCATTAGAGCAACAAAACACCAAAATGCCTCTGATTCATCACCCATCACAAACAGTATTGGAGACAGAAGATCACTCATTCCCTGCAAATTGGCATCTATATAAGATTTCCTTAACATACCCCTCAACTATTACCTGTTCTTTTTTGGGATTGAGGAAGGGAAGATGGCATATCTAAGTAATAAAGGGACATGTGGTGGTTCCTAGTTTAAAAATATATTTGGTTCAGGAAGGAAAATATTTATTGAGACACTCCTCCCTGACTGCAGCAAATACGTAATATTATTTGTTTTAATAAAATAAGCATAACATTCACAGAAACCGCACAGATACACAATAGGGCTGATAACTTATAAAAAAGAGATAACGAAATGTTTGTGTTAATATAATAGTGCTAGATACTACCATACTGGTTCAGATAGACAATGGGAAAACCTTCATTGGAGAAACTGCCTCTGCAACAGGATAAATGTGATACAGTACACAACCAATATGTTAATTTCACTCTATATCCTCCCAAGTATTGATGAGGCCTCTCTATTTTTTCCTTCCATGAAGACCCTGTCATCTCTCGCTCTCTTACTAACTACAGAAATTTCAAACTAACTGGCTATATCCACTGCATAGTACCTGACAGTAACCAAGATCGAAGTTGTAGAATGAGTATGTCAACAGGATATCTCGCAGAACATTTACATTCAGATTATCATCCCCCTCGTAAAAATTGAGCGATCTGTCAGTTCTCACCTTCAAAAATACGAGAAAAACAGTTAAAGCTACATGAGCATCATTTTCTGCTAATTTATAATCATTTCAATTTAAAACTTGCTTCCAGCTTACCACGTCTTTCTCAATAAGCCCTTTCCTTTCCCTAAATTTTGTGAATCTTTTAGCCTGTGCTGAGGAGATACTCTACATAGAAAAGTATACAAACAACTTTATATTCTGAAAAAGGCTTACTCGAGGACATATAGAATTACAGAAGAAAACTAATGCAAAAGATGGCAGGTATCCGTGATTAGAATCCATAACTACACAGGTATTAATTGAAAAAGAAAACAATCTTAGATAACAAGAATCAGATGATTAAATCCAGGTTGACATTATCATATTTGTGTAACTGGCAGGGTTAGGGTTTGCACAATCTTCTATTTCGGGGTCACATAATCCAAAACCCAGATCACTGGGGATAGCAGTAATTGCAGAACATAAATTCTTGCCTGGTTCCAGGTGAGAAAAAAATTTCACCAGATGCAGGTACAAGTGATTACAAGTGGTTTCACAATCTTTGATCCAAATCTGACTCATTTACACCCATATTAGATACTTATCCTCAGTGTTGCATTAGTATACTTAACTAATGCTGAAAGTAAAGTCCTTCCATGATGGTATTAATTTAACCATTCAACAAACAAGAAACTAAAGGTGTTGCTGATCATCTCATGATTTTAGGATAAAAAGTATTAATACAACGGAAACTGGCCTCATATGATCAGCTGCACCTAACTTATGATTCGGAAAAACATTCTCAATTATATCAATGAAAAAGAACATTGGGAGTAAACGAAAACCTGCCACTGATTCTTTATGGTCTCATACTCTGACTTCTTAACTGACTTCAGGTATTCTCTCTCAGCATATGTTGATTCATATGAATAGTATCCCAAAAGCAAACCCCAAACCTATCATTTATAAAAAAGCTTTATCAGAAGAAGTGCATATTTTAGTTTATTATAAAAATACTTAGCCTTAAACTCATCACAGATTAAATACACAAACCTCAATTCGTAATTTGTGGTCAAGTCCACCATAAAATATTCTCTTTCTCAAAGCTTCTGAATCTGTGACTCGCCCTTCAGAATCCAAGAAAGTAATCCACTATAGATGTTTGACACCAACAAACAATAAGCAAACAACAACTGAAACTTTCTGATAAATAACATGAATGATTATGCAAATATTTCATTTCAAGTAGAAATTCTATATTTTTTTTTTAAGAATTAAAAGAATATAATGACAGATTATCATGAAACCTACTAATGCCTTGTTCAGTTTTATAAAAACTATATAGGGAAATTTTACTCACTCTTTCCATTCCCTCCAAAACTATCCATCCAAACATGCATATAAAGGATTTGACATTAAAGCATTTATCCATACTGGCACACTAAACTTTCAAAAGTCAAGAGAACAAAAATGCCAACTGGATCAAAATATAGAACTTAAAACTGATTGAAATTCGTGCAAAACAAATTGTGACGGGAAATTTGGCATACACACTAGTTGAAGACACTAGTTCATGGATGCATCATTTTATCTGGGATAAAAATCTCTCCTATGTTCAATCCCTTCAAGGGCACATTTGGTACAAATGTTAGGGAAAAGTTTGATGATACACGACTTGAAAGCATAAGATTGTCACTGCATATGATGTCGTAACTTGTATTGTATGAAATACTATCTCATATATTTGATAATGCAATGCATCACATTAAATAGGATAAAGTTAACACTTTTTACAGAAATGTCTTAAAATATGCAACATTCACATAAATTTGTTATGTTATATTAACTTTTAGAGGAATGGAAGTCCTCCAGTCCTAAGGAAGACCATATGTACATTAAAAAAAGATCAGGTAGCATGCAAAGATTAACAAAATTCTATAAAAGATCTAAATCCAACAGCCAATAAGAGATTTTACATTTTAGAGAGGTCTTGATCAGGTCTCGAATTGATGATGGTCTAAACTTGTATGTAGAATGAATTTTTTAAATAGTCACACTCACATGGACTAATTTTCATTTTATTTTATCCATGCATTCCTACATAGTTAAGTTTAAAAATTTAATTTAGTTTAATTTACATACTTATAATTTTTTGTGTAAACTTGATTATTTGTAAGAATATAATTTGAAAGTTTGACAGTAAGTTAATAATATGAAAAAATGAAATGCCTAACCAAATTACATAAATCAATTTTAAAATAAAAAATATTTTGAGACATTGACTCTTATAATATCAATTACCACTAGCATTATTATCTTTTTCTAGCAAACTCCATAATTAATTCACCGCTACAAATTACCACTGTCAAAGAATTGATTGGTGCAAAAAGAGTGCCAAGTTAAACCCTCATCACAAACACCTAAGGGTGTCAATTTTAGGCTGAGCAAGCCTATTTAGACTAGGGGCTATGAAAAATGTGGCCTACCCTACCCCATAATGGGCTAGGTATAATTATATTGGCCCAACCCGATCCTTTGCAGGTTCGACGGATTGGGGCTGGCTTGTTGGCACATTTTCTTTACTTTTCCTAAAATTAAGAGCATAAGAATGTGAATATTAAATATTTATTCAATTAATTTGTATAAAACAATTTAAGTAGTTTGCAATTAAAAATTAAAATTAATTTTTAGTTAAAATGGATGGATGTTTTTAGCATAGTAATGGGGAAGTTTTTGTAAGCTTATACATTTAGTCCTGATCAAGCCTCATCTCACCTCTCAAAGCTAGATTAAGTTATCCATTGATGTACAAAAGAGATTTGATAGAAAAACTTAGACAATACACTGATACAGTACTCACACAAAACAACTTACAAAATCATAATGTACAATATAAAGGTAACCTATTATACCTAATACAATGTCCCAAAGAAGCCACAAGTTCCTTCCATAACCTTTAAAATGAAACAGAGTTGTCTCTCCGGCTCCATTGTTTTTACTTGAACAAATTGTAAAATCAAATTATTAGGATAAATTACAAGTAACCCCCTTCATTTTTTCCAATATTTTCAGTTATCATACATATTTGTGACAGCACCTCCTTGAAATTTGGATTAGAACG
The DNA here is from genome assembly GCA_030819835.1 of Acmispon strigosus. Lineage (NCBI taxonomy): Eukaryota > Viridiplantae > Streptophyta > Magnoliopsida > Fabales > Fabaceae > Acmispon > Acmispon strigosus. Next base: position 13,203,212 of record JAUAMA010000002.1, on the reverse strand, counting down.
GAATGCATCAAATCCTGTTGGTTTCAATGTCCCATAGATCAAGTACTTTCAAAAAAGGTTGGGTAGTTTGAGAACAAGCTTCACTTTTTTTAATGTATGGTATTCTAACATTAATGTATGGGATGTCAAGTCTTATATAATTTAAAGTATTTTATTCTAACACGAACTTCAACAGGGTTATTTGTAATGTACCCCTATTTTTATTTACCTCAAATATGTCATCAAAGATAATGAGGAAGGAAAATGTTTTTATCAATAATTAGTTTATGGTTTATATGCACCTGATTGAATCATCGAATAAAATAAACATTAAACTATTGAAGAACTACTTTCACATTGACGATCTGCTGATCCTCAAAGAGCAAGCTAATAGAAATTACCGGAGAACGAACTATTAAACCAAAAGCTACTGACCCCAAGTAGAAAAAATCCTACTAGGTTACATCATTTGCAAAGGCAACAATTATGAAAACTTGCATTAATCGTTTATGAAATATGCAGCTCATACCTCTTCAGAACCTAAAGGGGGTTGCCGTGGTTTACCCCATACCAGTGATAAATTATCAAACTGCCAGAAGAGAAGCAAAAAAAGATACAATTAATATTATACAGTGTAAAAGGGAACATGGAAAAAAGACACTAAAGTTTTGCAAAGATGTGCAGTATCCTAAATCAATCCACAACCATACATAACAGATATGTTATTACCTCCATATCAATCATATTCAGTTGTGACTACAATATTAACAAAGTTTGATAGGTGCCACCAAGATGCAACGTGAACTAGCCAAATGACATATCAGACAATTTTTACTTTGTCTATATCACCCTTGAACAAATTCTAGAACCTTAAATAATATTATGCAAGTGTTTTACACACTGAAATGGAAGTTGTGTAATTGAGATGCTAAACATGGCTCCAAATTTATAAAAACTGTTGGTCAGACTTTGTGATTGGGTTTTGTTAATAGATATTTTATTTTATTTTTTACCACAAATGTTGAGTTCGAGTAGCTAATTTATATGGCAAACTACGCAAAATAGTATATATTTATTAATTTCTTCTTTTGTTAATATTAATGCTTTTCTTCAATGAAGTCTACACTTATTGGTGCCACTTTCATCATGGAGTTCGAGGCCACTTCTGTTATATCTGACTATCTTACTCTCTTATGCACTCTGGGAATTAATTTTTGCTTAGTCAACATATCCTAGTAGCCAAACGAACCCAGAAGCTTCATAAGGGCCTCTAAGACCCATCAGATCTAATGTTAAGAGTTCAGCCAACCAGACAGTTTACGGAATACAAACTAAGATCGACATCTACACTGGTTTCACATATTTACTAAATAGATGCGAAGACAATAGAAGAATACTTAGACAAATTATTTTACTATAACCTAACCAGTCTGTGCTATATGTCACAAGAGGACTCGGCAAACAGCTGGTGTATGACTATAATATTCATCAAGTGCCCAACATCCATCAAAGACAATAAACTAAAGATCCTAAACAGGCTCACTATCAACATTCACACTCACCAGTGATGAAAAAACGTAAAGGAATGTGAACCCATAAACAAGATATTTCCTGTACCTCCTCACAAATGAGCTCAAAAGTTCCCACACTTGTGGCAGCTTTCTCACCATATTCATGTTTCAAACATGAAACATTCTGTTTATTTATGATGAAGGTCAACATCAGTTAGTCTGAGAATATAACTACAAATTATTTAAGATTAGCACAAGCAGTAGGAGTTGCATTTAGACTGAAGAGATTAATTATCTCTTATAAAGTGTATTTTACTGGCATAGCTTCAGTAGTCGGAACACTTAAAAGATACAGGCCACAGATCATCACACTGGATACACCTTAAGAGACTTAAAGATCCCCTTCCCAAATGCATTATGGAATAGGTTTGTTGTAGGCATGACTTTATCAACTTAAGAACTACCTTGCACTGGGAACAAAAATTGTACTTTATTTTAACCAAGTTTAGGTTGCCTGCGCAATAATTTTCTCAACACTGCCAAAATTAAGGCCAAGTGGATAATGGTAAAGAGAGTAGTTAATGAAACACAACCAACAAATCAGGAGATGCAAACAGATTAACATGTATGTGTAGATATAAGTTATAAGTTCCATAACCCTTTATACTGAAGTAAAGTAAACAAAAAAAATCAAACGAAAACAGATAAATTATAATTCCTATTTTAATGAAAATGCACACTTATTTCACAACCTATACATAGCTGGGGACCTTTACTGATTATAAAATGACATCCCACTGTTTTGGAAGTTAATTGTATTCAGGGTTGAAAATACAAATAAAGTAAGCACCAAACGTCTCCAATCAAATAATTTTGCAACTAACAGCACAAAGTTTTCATGTTGTATATTCAAAATTTTAGCACCAAAGAAAGGGGGGGTTACCTCCTGAGAAAGTAAGACATCGGGACTTTCATCAGAAATGTTTTCTGCAACATTGGAAGACTTCTTAGGAGGATCAAGGTTACTCTGGATATGGGTTCTCCTCTCATGGACACTAAATCCATTGCTATGGTTTTCTCTAAATAGTTGTGAAGTTGTTTCACGGGCAAATTTTGTGACAAGAGAGAACTTCTCTAAAACTTGAATAGAGAGGTCCCGAGCAGGATCATGAACTTTATGTCTTGGTCTCCCATGGAACTGAGGAACACTGACACTTCCATTATAGACACCACTATCATCCTTCTCCTGGTTCTCATTCAAAGTGGATTCATTGAGAGGCGTATTTGAAGGTCCACATGCAAGAGAAACAGCCCTGGGCAGCTCCAAGGAAGACAATGTCCTCTGGACGTCAACCAAGAAATAGAAAATTCAGCAGGCCAAATAAAATAAAATAACATAATCTTCTATTACATAAATCAAGTAATACACTAATACTTCAGAGGCCTATGGAAATTCCAGATGTAAGCTACGTATTTTCATTCTTCACATCTTTGGAAGCAAGTTATTTGACTTTTGGGGTATCCAAGAAACAGGGGAAAGTTACTCATGATCCCGGATCACTAGTGAGGTAAACTTTCCTCCTTTTTTCAGAAATATTTTCCTCTATATATGCTGCTGAATGCTGATATTGCTAAAAGTCAAAGGATCAATGATCCAGGTACTAAAACTAAACAAAGTCACTTGAACATTGCACAGCACACACCTGCAGTGTATTCTGAAAGTCATTCACAAGGAATACATTTGCATCTTCAGCAGATCTGAAATGTGCAGCACAAGAAGCAAAAAATAATTATTTCACATTAGTCTACATTTGGCATCAAATGAAGAACAAAATTGCAAGGAAAAAACAAATAAAAGTGAAATGAGTGTGTCTTCGAAATAACGCATTTATTGCTGCAATAAACATGGCAATGAATTATGATATGTATGGAATTTTATTCGTGTGGTGGCAGCATAGAAGAGTGATTTTGATGCATAAGGGGAAAAGGACCATGGGTGTCTGTAAGTACAGTGTGCAGAAAACAAGGGCAAGGTCACCAACATTCCAAAAGCCTTATTAAGGTCACTCAAGACCCTGTTTGTTTAAGCTTAAAAGCCTTATTTTAGGAATTAAAAAAAAGGATTTACTTGTAGAGCTTTTATTTAAAATAAGAGTTACTTTGCGTTTGGTTACAATCATAAAAAACACATTTTACTTTGTGTCTCATCTATTGCAGATAATTAATTTGAAAAGCTTCTCATAACAGCTTTTAGAGAAAAAGCTAAATTTTTAATTCTTTGCAAATTCTACTTTTTTATCAAAATCCAATCCAAACAAATTAATATAAGAGATTTTTTTCAAAAAGTGTTTGTATAACTGCCTGTAAAAACTCACTTATGCTCCTCGGTCTATCACTCTCTAGTCTCTACAAGACAACATATAAAAATTGATTCAGTAATCAGTTCTTATAATAGTTAGAGCGAAGACATTGAGAACTTATCAAATAATCAGCACATGAGTTCTGGTGTATGATTAACTGGTAAAACAACAACCAAAAAAAAAGCAATTACCATTGAAATGAATAATGACGCTGTTTTTATAGACTCCAAGGATAAGGGAAACCACTTGATTCATGCATTAAGAAAATAACAGAAAAAAGAACAGAGAGCAAAAAATCAAGTAGGGGCAAAACTATTCATGTCATCCCCACACCTACTATCACCATCCCCTTTTTTCAGTGTCCCATATTCATGATTGCGGAATGTATAATTTGTATTCCGCAACCTTAAATGTGGTGTGTAATTGATTTTTTATACATTCTGCAAACATAAATGCGGAATATTGGGATGGTTAGAGTAGGTGTGAGGATAGCAGGAATAGTTTTGCCCAACAAGTACGGAGAAATTCAACAGCACATATGGGTATTCTCAAAGAACTTAAAAACATGTTCCATGTCATTCTTAGTGAGACTATATGAAAATATGTCTTTGTGAAGGTATTAGTTATTCTTAGCACATCTTCCCATGCAAGAATAAGCAAAGAGAAAATTTTACGCAAACAATCAGATTAGGAAAAATGCTATTCGAGGTCAGACATCATGATATGATGATATGGACATTTCCCCCATTGGCCCATTCCATTTTCAATTTTCCCCTTTTCCCTTTTAAAATAAAGACTATTATTCCATTATTCTATTGTTATCTTTCTCTTCAGAACTCTTCAACAAGCCTGGCATTTTATTGATACAATACAGCATACAAGTGAGCTATGAGAATCAATTAACTTCTTTTTACTAGAGCTTGTTAGCCTCATAACTATCCCACAAGCTTTCTTAGTTCCCAGGTAAATTCTAATATGTTACAGCATATTATCAAAAGATTTGTGATTGTACTATATAATAAGCCAAGTAAAAAAATGAAACAAAAAAATGGCGCCAAACCAGAAGCTAACCTCACAAGAAGAACATGTTGTTTTATTGTAGCGAGGAATTCTTTGACTCCTCCACTATAAAAGTAGAGCGGAGGATACGCAAGTCCTGTGGAAAAAAATTATTCACACAAGATTGAACTGTAAAAAACAGAACAAAGGGTATAGAACGAGTCAAATACCTAAACCCGCCATAGATATAAACAGTGTTGTAAAACAAACACAAGCATCTTATTCACCAAATTTTGCTCAGAATACTTAAAAATAATACAGCTAGATCTCATGGATGAGCCACAACAGACTTTCAAAGAGAAAACATACATGATACATCCAGCAATTAAATGCAGCAGCAGCTACATATTCACTTGGAGATAAATTAAAAAAGAGAACATGCTTTTTTTTAATCAATATAATTGGATGATACAGACCAAGGGTAGGAACAAATGCTTGATATTTCAGAAATTGGCAAAAACTGGAAGCTTTTCGTTAATATATAAATTAGTTAATAGTTATGATGTCAGAAGCATGGATGAAACAGATTAGGCAAATAGCCAATAACATCTCAGGATGGTTTTGAAACGCAACAAAGTAAGTCAACTTCTAAAAAACATTCTTAAAATGCATTGGACTTGGAAAAAGCATCAAAACAGCTAAATATGTTTGTATTTTCTGAGGCATTATTTAAAAGGAAAGATAGAGTCATTTTCTTATATTTATTACAGCGTTAATTCTTACATACATTAATTTTTTTACCGTTATATAAAAAGTGTCTGGCAGCAGCCTGTGCCTAAATTTTTTAGAAGTTACTCTATCAATGCTTCACGGTAAATCACATGTAGATGTAAATACTGGACATTAATTTATCACCTTCTTCAAGAAACCTTTTTCCACTTATAAAATTTCTCTCATACTATATACGGGTTAAAGAGAAAAACAACTTCTCAGTTAATTCCTCTCAAAATCAAAAGTTCTCAGTTTAGTTTTTCCCATATCAGGCAGGCATGTTTATCCCATATGATTGAACAAGCTATGCCTATCTACTCATTTAGTGTCAGCTCTAATTTCAGAGAATTTGATGTAGTGTTTCCGCCAACTTGCACATTAAATCCAATGGAACATTTGTTACTTTCACCAATGAAGTTCATAACGCAAGTGGCAACTTCAATTTACTTACCATATAGATGAATCCATCCTAAGTAGAACTTTCTTAACAGTTGTTCCCAAACTAAGAAATTAACAACACCTTAATACCTTATAGTAAATTAGCTATCATACTATCAAATCGCATGTGACCCCCCATCCCCACCCTAAATTGAAAACAACCACAATAAATATAAATCCATTAGTCTCATAAACAGAAATTCACCTGACGATAGAACAACAATGATATATTGCCACCCAAGAGCAGGGGTATGCCTCCGGATGGACCTGATGTCAGTGAAGGGCACCGCGCTAATGGTGTAGAGGCTTCTATCTAAACATGAAACACAACAAACTTCAACATTTAAACCACATCACACGAGCCAGTAAGCAAAGTAATCAAGTCTACTACTCTAATAAATGCAAACTACCTTTATCAGAGATCCCATCATCTGAACCATGGCCTTTGTAAGGCATCCAGGTCTACAAAGCGAAAACAAGACATTCGCATAAACAGCAACCATTCGCAAGAAAAGCAGTATAAGCAAACAGCTAAAGATTACCATAAACAAAGCAGCGCCTTGCTTAATCAACTTGAGTCTCCCACTGATGGCAAACTGAGTCGGATGAATCGCGACATTGTCCTTCAAGAATACAATCTCAGCACCTTCTCGCTCACTAGAGGAGGAGCTTTGTTTGGTGCTATCGCTCCGTAGCATCATGCTAGAAGATCCCTAACCCCAGCCAATCCCCCAAAATAAACAAATTAATAAACACTCGCAAAATTCAGTCAAATTCAATGCAAGATTTGAGTGTTGATTGAATCGAGGAACCCTAATTGAAATGCAAATTGATCGGAGGAAAGGTCACCGGAGATTGTGAAGTGAGAAGGACGGTGGTCTTACTTGTTGCTGCGACGCAGCGTAATCGGCGTCGTCGGAGAGGTCGTGAAGGTCTGATTCTAGCATCGGCGATTTCGCATGAAACTGAAAACACTGTGTGAGAGATACAGGTGTCTTCGAGGCGAAGGAAAATCTGTGTTGAAGGAAAATGAAGAGAAATGAGGAAGGAAAGTGCGTGACGTTATCTTTTGTTACTTGTTTGTTTGTTTGTTTGTCTATAACAACGCGGGTACGGAATTCACTTCGTGGAATGTACGCCGCTCGATGACTACAGCGCTTGAAGTGAACGGCTGAGATCGACGAATTTCTTTTACCGCTCTGATTTTCTTTGCCTTTGCCCTCCGACACCGCCTGGGAAGAAACTTCCGTTATTATTTTTGACTTTTTTTTCCATATTTAGCGTCACTGAAATTATAATAGGAATTAAATTGGGTTTTTGATAAATTTTTCTTTGAAAGGTCATTCTAACAATTTTTTTTAATCAAATTAATTTTTTTTGACCAATTTTGACTAGTCAACAGTCTAGTTGCATAAATTTTACTTAATCATCACCTTCACATCATCTCATTTATCATACATGGAATTTTTATTTAATTTTTTCAGCCACATATTCGCCTTCATCCTCTTCCTCTCCGTCTTCTTCCTCTTTCGTCCTCTTCCTCTTCCTCTTCTTTGCCGACGACTTCCTACTTATGACGGTGAACCTTCGAACCACCACATTCCTCTTCACATCACCGCTGCAACCACAACGCCATCGACTCCAACCACTTCACCTTCACCCAAATCATGCTGCAAACCACCTACCTACCTCAACGCAAATGCAAATGCACCCTTACCTCACCTTCACGCTTCTAGCTCCATTTTCTGCTTCCCAAAACAACAGGCCACAGGAGAAAATGATGCCTCGCCCTTGTAACCACTTCCCAGCGCCGCATAGAAATGTAAGGAGCAGCAGAAGCAGAGGTTTAGCCGCCATGTCTGGGAGGAATGGATCTTGCATCCTCTTCCAAAGAAGCCTTAACCAGTGTAGGTGGTGAAAATAACTAGAGGGAGTTCAATTCATTCTGATACTTCAGTTTAGCAATCAGGTGAACCACCTTGCTCCTTTATCATGGTGTCCACAAAAAGCCACACCAGGAAAAACCAGTTTTTAGATGTAAGATGTCAATTATTAGATTATAAATCTCACCCTGCTTTTTCCCATTTATGCAGGCTTCAATGAGAGACAAGCAGTCTGTTTCCACCATGATTCGATCCCATCCCTTGTTTTGGGCAAAGGATAAGAGCTTCTCTGAAGGCCATGGTTTTCGCCATCAACGCATAATGGGCAAAGGCCTTAGTGGCAGTTGTTAAAAGGGTTTTTGCCTCTTTTAAGAAAAACTGATACTTGCGCTGCGCTTAAACCTCTTTCAAGATTCGAATGCAGTATAGCACGGGTATTATCGATCCACAGGGAGCTATGTGTGTGTGAATGTCGTTCTCTAGTCAATCAGTTAAGCAACAAGACAATTGATGGTGTTTGTTCAGAAACTTTGTAGTGAAAAGCATAAAATAAAGTAGCAGTGGTTGAAGTGTTTAACAGATTAAGAAAGCAGTTGGATTATGGTTTCGCACTTCGCTATCATGGATTACTTTGGTTCTTTGCATAAAATCACTTAAAACCTCTGATTCATCCCCACCATTTATTAACTAACTCACCTATTCCTAGTATGAGAAGTTGATTCGGTTACTTTCCTAATTACCGCTTCCACAAATAATTAATCAAAGCAAGCCGTAAACACGCCGGTGTTAAGGGACTAGGTGATCTAACGCTATTCCTAGCAAATTAGCTTCGCCTAGATGAAATGGTTTATGTCAGATTAACAATGTAGCTTCCACATGCAAAATTAATCCAAAGTCACGTGATAGGCGATCAAACTAACACAAGCATTAAGAACAAAACCTTTTCATTGCAATCAAAAATAGAAAATATACATAGAATCAATTATAATCCATTCAAGGCGAAAATACTACGCCAAAAATCCAACTAAAGAGAGCTTAGTTATCCATAGACATGGATACTAGCTTGCTTACAAGGAGAATCAATGAAAACAGGGATGAAGGCGATGTTGCGGTGTGAAATCCATGACTCCGGCAAAGTTCCGAGCTTCCGTCAATGGCTCCTTCTCTCTTTCTCTCACTCTCGAGCTCCCTTCTCTCTTTTTCTCTTTCCTTTTCTGTTTTTGGATGTCAAGAATCTTTCAGTCTGAAGAAAGCTGCCCCTTTTATAGTATTCTGGTTGCTGAGGGGCGCTTAGTGCCACCGCCTGGCGCTTAGCGCCATTTTTTCATGTTCTGGGCGCTTAGCGCCCAGAGTGCTTCATTTCAGCTTTTTGCTGGGCGCTTAACGCCCAGTCTTCATGGTTCTGGCCGCTTAGCGGCATAAAGAGGCGCTTAGCGCCCAGAACGTTGGGTTCCTTCATTTTGCTGGGCGCTTAGCGCCCAGAACTTCAATTTTTTCATCTCTTGGTAGAATTTTTACATCTTTTAAGTCCTGAAACATGTGAAACACATCAAAAGTAACAAAAAACATGCTTTGAAGCTTAGGATTGCATTGTTTTTTCATTAAACCAAAAAACCTTACAAAACTTAGGCATTTTACAATGAAAACACGTGCTAAGTGCCACTAAAAATATGCTAAAACCTATAATAAATTGGCACTTATCACCAATACAAACAGGTAAGGGGATAGGGGGTCTCCTTGCCTTAAACCTCTTTTCGAGACAAGCCTTCTGCTCAAATATTCATTAATATTGTACTTGTACGTAACTAACTCCTCGGACAAGAGTATATTAGGCCAAAATACCAAATATATACCAATAAAAGGCCCAGCCACATTGACCCCAAAATATAACCCACAAACAGGGAACAAAAAACCCAGAATCAAAACATGAACTTGGGCCGCAGCGCTCCCACCGATAGCACCTGCCCAGAAATCTTTATTTATAGAACACAACATAGTCAATATTTTGACCAAAAAGCATTGTCAGTATTTAACTGATTCTCTCTCACATGTGATCGGTTCAACTAACTTCTAAAGCTAACACTAACAACTAACTACCCGATCTAACTATTAACTGCTTTCTAAATTGATCTCTGCATCTCAACAATGTCAACATGAGTGAGCGAATGTGACATTACTTAATTGCAGTGAGAGGTTTAAACATGTGTATTTTCAAAAATTTAGGAATGTATTTAAAGAATTTTTGTTGAGGATCACAAAATCAAAGATTTCTAGAGAATTTTGATACCGATACTCTTTAGAACAAAATAAATGTGCTTTCTGAAGTTCCAATTTTTCAATTTATAAATTTGTTAAAAATAATAATATAAAATTATTCATTCAATAACTCAAGTTTTTTAGAAAATTAGTTCAAAGCTGAGGTCTGCTACAGCTACCGGTCACTAGTGGCCATAATCAACCTTTGAGAAACTGTTGTGTTATCAGTTATCAGTGACAAACGTTCTAGATTTCTAGTTATAGTTGTAGGATGTAGGCTATGTCCTCTAATTTATGAGCAAAGTGAACTCAGTCCATATATAATATAATTATATACAAAATTTATGATGAACACAGTGGAGAGACAAGGAAGGGGAAGCAACTGGAGTTCGTGTATTGAAGTGTCTTCATTGTCTTCGCAAACAAACAACCTTCGTTGACTTGATTGCCATGCATAACCCAAACACATACCCGTCACATTCCAAGGACTAAGTTATTTATTTTAGTTAAGTTTTTCTCGATAATATCTCTTTATTCTCTTCCCTTATTTCAGGCTATATACTAATCAAACCCCAAGGATCTTGCTCTTTCTTCCTACTAGTTTTTAATTGAAAAAAACTTTTACACCCTATTTCAGGTACATATATGATAAAACATATCGATAAAGTTATAGTGTTGCGCTTATAATTTATTTGCTTAGAATAATTAGTTGTAAGTTTAATTTTAAATTTTAAATTAATTACATTTTTCTTACAATTGTCGAACCCCAATGGTTGATATTTAATTGACACATGCCTTTAGTGGCCAAGAAAAATCGCCGCTAAATGTAAAGTGTAGAAAAATAAATTTGTGCCAGTGTCAAACTACCATAAAAGTTGTGTTAAAAAACAAACTTGAATTCTGTGGCGGCTTGATACCGCTTAAAATGTGTTTTTTTTTACACTTTGCGTTTAGTGGTGCTTAAAATGTGTTTTTTTACACTTTGCGTTTAGTGGTGTCAAACACCACCGCAAAATGCATAATTGAATGTTGGGAATTACTGGAGTTTACGTATAAGCATTGTTTTTATTATTACTCCTTTCACCTAAAAACTTACTTTACAATATTTCCCTAAAAAAGAAGATAGTTGCTTATCCCTATGTTTCACATCTATCACAATAGTAAGAAGAGGTCTCATTCATGGAGGTTTTGATAAAGAGAAAGCATCAATACAAAAAGTAGATAGAAATAAGCTTTTTTTTTTTAAGCTGAAGATAGAAATAAGCTATATAGATGAGGATTTGGGTTATATATATGTTTTTTCATTTTTATATTTTCATGTATGCATCGTTACATTAAGAAATCTAATTAGCTTGCTCTCTTGGAAGTATGCAAATGGACTTAATGAATAAGATGTAACATGCTTTTTTTAAGAAGTTAAAAGAATTAGATATAAATAGATAATGTGGGGTGGTTTATAAGGTGCAAGTGAATAATATAAATTTTAACAAAATATTACGCAATGTAATATATGGCCCGTGCATCACACGGAACGAGTATTATTCTAGTTAGATATAAATAGGGAATTGGCCGGGTATTTTAAAATTTAGAAAAGTGGATAGGAACTTTTGGTTATTGATTATCACATGAAAAAAACACATTTTTATGAGTTCGATCTCATTCGCAAACCCCTAAACTTTGTGGTTCTCACTTGGAATCCATCAACGACTATCCTTAATGCTCTGTTTAGATGTAGAGGTGAATATGAGCAGAAAAAAATACAAGAAGAAATAATAGAAATAGAAAATGAGGTAATTTTTAAGTTATTTGGATTGAGAGAAAAATAAGGAAGTATGAAAAGAAAGATGAGAGTGATAAAAATAATTTTAATATATAATTACTATTTTACTCTTTTGTATACATCTTTATTAATAATTTACATCTTGTTTTATTTTATCTCGCAAATTGTTATTATTATAATATATGTATTTTAATTTAATTTTTATTATTTATTAAGAATAATTATTTTAATTAATTAATTAAGATACATTATTAATATTATTAAATACCATAAACTATATAACTACGAGAGGTATATAGGGCATTTTGTCCATCACACTCCCCTTTGTGCAATTTTCCACCCACATATGAGGGCAAAACTCTCACCCATGGGCCCAAAGTTTTATTCCTTCCCCCTCCCCTCTATTTTTTTATGAACCAAACATACAAATTTATATTTTCCACTCTTAATTCTTCCAGTAAAAAAAATTCTACTCAAAATTTCCCTAAACAAACGAAGCATAAGAGCTTAATTTGGTTTCCTTTCTCTATACATAACCTTTTTTTAAAATCCCTATCCAATTTAATTAACACACTCATATTTCAGATTTTCACATTTGAGAGCAAAGTTTTTAGAGTTATTGGTGTGCTCATGCTAGGGTTTTTAAATGTGTAATTACTAATTAGGACTTTGATTCATCTGCTCCTCCTCAGTCCTCACCAATTGGTCTTATTGGTGGTGATTGTAATCAAGCAAGAGAGTGTTCTTGCTGGGTTTTAACTCCAATTGTGTCCTGAAGTGGGTTGTAAAGATACTATTGGCATATACTGGATAAATCTCAATGGTATGTTGAGTACTAGATGTAACTTTGGAGGAAGGTGAACCAAGATATATTATGATGTGATATTTCTAAATCCAATCTCCTTTTACATTCAGTTTTCTTTATTAATTCTTAATTTGTGAAATTCTGAATTTAGGGTTTTGTATATTGAATTGGTTGTCAAGATTCAGTAATAATGAGCTAGATATTATAATTTCAATTGAGTTCATTACTATTGGTTATTCTACTGCACATACGTTAAATTCTTGGTAAATGCTCTGTTTTTAGAACTTAGAGAGTGCGAGAATTGGTCACTTATTTTAATTCACCCCCTCTTAGGTGATTTAAACTAAGTGTTTAAAACACGTGACTGAATCAAGAGATACATTGTTTGGGAATCTCGCTTCGATCATCCTGTTTCCATTTGATTTGTTTTCTTCTTTAGACCGTCCGGCCGGCTATTCCTATGGGATCCACACAAATCTCCTTTCATAAATGGGCTATTAATCTTGATTAAAGAGGAAATAATTGGACCCCTTGAATCACGCCAAGATGAACGTGATATTGATTCTAGAAGTAGTCGCAATGAAAAAACCCTAAAACATCCCCTATATGAAGAAAGGGAACATTAGAAGAAAAGAGACACGAAAAACAAATCACCATCAGAGGAAAGGAGGCTGCACGACCGACCGACTTAATCTTCTAGAATTATCTGTGAAGAATACGTACCCCAAAAAATGTAGTTACACCAGCGGTAACTTAAAAGTAAATAATATCCATATGTTTTTTTCCTTATTGAATAGGAAAGTTAGAAAAATTAGCAAGGGAATAAACACAAGCAAAACAAAAACTATGTTTAAATTATCCTTACACAAATATCCTTTATGGAAGACAATCTTGTTTAAATTATAAATATCTATGTTTTAATAAGGCTAACTCTTCAAATGAAGTTTTTTTTCACACACAAAATTCAAACATAAAACTTTATTGAAGATGAATTAAGTATACATGTTCCACGTAAAACAAGCACATTTTAGTGAACACAAATTAACTTGTTGAAGAGCCAAATCGATTTCTCAAATAGATAAATAAATAAATAAATAGAAATAGTCAACTTTTAAGAGGAGAGCATGTAGTCATCCAAATATTCTCTTGAACAGTAATACTTAGGAAAGCATGCTAGCTTTCTTCATTATCCTATCCAATACGACCCCACTATATATACTTTAAGAAGTATTGGTTATATTAAGAAAAATGGGTGTCCTTGTCCAATTTCCACCTTGGGGGCCCTTTTGATCAGAGGCTTAAAAGACCAGCATATTCTGACCTCTGACCATAGAGAATTTATGTTTGCCTACCTTCAACCATGCACGAGGCCAGAATTTTAATTAAGTGCATTAAGCAATGAAAGGTAATGCCCCAAGAGTTCATGAGCTTGCTTGGTAGCTTTTGACCATCCTTCAAGCCTTTAATTTAGTTAGCCCAAGAAAGAGAAGAAGAGGAGTTTGAATGGAAAGTCCTAGGATCTGGTGATAAGGAAATAAATATGGGATATGGAATGCATGGTTTAAGGCGTGGGGGAATATGTTTGGGTAGTGGCACGCGAACTTATCGCCACAAATCATGAGAGAGATGTTCAAGGGATTCTTTTATAAAAGGGTCTTTTTACACTTCCCAAAACTTTCAAAGAGAGGAAGAAGAATATATAGAAAGAATGACATTGTAGAAATGAAAAATGTAAAGCAAGAACAAGGGAAAATGGTGAAGAATAATAATAAGTTGTTGGTATAAGTGATACATGTTTATTTTTCTTTACATGTTTGATTGAAGGGTACGAAGGAGATGGAGGAGAGGAGCCTTTTTAAACTTGTATTATTTGGTTCAATTTGTTATGAAGTGAGGAGAGTGTAGGAAATGGAGGAGTAACTGTCAAAACCCCTCGTAACTCAAATGTTTTCCCTTCAAAAGCGAGTGATTTTGAGGGCAAATATTTTGTTAGTCAAAAGTAATCTTCATTCTTAAAACACATTTAAAAGTTAGGGTAATTAATGTAAATTTATTTTAAAATCACTCATTTCCTTTCATGAACTAAACAAGAGATGAGTTATTTCTATCACCTCCTTTAGCTCCCGTTTACGGACCATAATACAAATAAAAATTCTTCCCCGCCCCTTTTCCCTATCTTTTTCCAGAATTAGGTCATTCCGTTAGTCAACGACATACAAAATTTCCTTTTTGTATCTCACCTAAGTTGACACGTGCCATTAAAGCCATTTCTATATAAGTAAAGGAATTGATCAAGACCCTAAAACTCTGTCCCGAATCAAGCAATGGCTATCTGGCATTAGAGAGAAACAAGTGCCACAAGAAATTTCTAGCCCATTTCTATATAAACACATGTAATTTTCAATGTAACACAATTCAACTTGACTAGAGGTTGAATTAACAACTGATCTAGTCTCATTGTTCCTTCCGTGAACACCTTTATTAAAATTTTTCCTCTCCCATCTCATATGTTAAACCAAACATACTCTTAAATAAAACTCTAAGGAGAATTAATCCCATTAAAATGTAAGTGTTACCTGCTCTCGAACAAGATTATCTCCTTAAATATTAGAAGATAAGAAAAGAAATAAAAGCAAGTGGTAAAGAATGGAGAGGAAAAAAAGGAAAAGGAAAGTGGTAAGCAAAACCCAAGAAGAGTGTCTCCTAGTGCAGGTTCAAGGCAGGGCCCCTTTGGCGCCGGTGTCCCCGCGCGCTTTTGTTTGTTGGTTATTTTTTGCCTCTTTGTAATTGTGTGTGTCTGTGTGTGAAAGATGGTAAACTCTCTACGTTTTCGAAACTTCTTTCAAGACAGAATCACTTCACTGACATTCTGCACCCTGTTCCCAATCTTCTCTCTCTCTTCCCACGAACGCACATTTGACCACAACTTTTCCTTTTCTACCTGAATTTCTTAAATACATGTACTACTTTTGTTAATATATCTGGACATTACCAAAAGTATCACATTAATTAGACATTGTATGACAGAGATAAAGGGTTGGTTATTAAAAGTTCAATCCCTAATTCATAAACATCACAATAGTGCGTGACATCTCTACACCAACAGCATGTGAGGATAAATAGCTGTAGTGTTTATATAAACTCTACCGTTACAAATTATTGATGTTGGGATATCACCGATGTTTGCATGTTTACCAATCATTTTTATAAAAGTTCAAAAGGATATGTTATGCAACACAACTTACCTGATTTGTTTTCACAATATTTTAACACTCTACAATCCCTTTTTCCTCTATAAAAACTAAAAAGTACTAAGAACAATTTCTCCAATAATCACTTAAGTCTAATCCATTACCAAATGTGAATCGAGGAGATTATGCAGGAAACACATGGGATGATCAAAAAGAAAAGAAACTCAATTTCAAGTTATGATTACATGTTTAAATATCTGAATGATTTTTTACTTTTTTGGTATGTCTCTTCCCCATCCCTCCAAAGGAGACAGGTAAAGAGAATGAGTACCTTAATTCAATTCCTTTAATTAATGGATATTTTAAGAAAATCATGATTTGCTCTTACAGGGTACATATATAAGCCAACTATCTATTCTCTTTTGCTAAAAGCATATGATCAATTGCAACAAGCATGACCTAAAAAGGGTCCTAGTTAAAAACAATAATTAATGCTACAAAAGAAAGGGGTACAAATTAAAAGAGTTGTTTGGGATGTGTTTTCATTTGTGTGAGTGTGTGTGTGAAGAATATTTCAGGTGCATGCGCAAAGACACAAGAGGTTGATTTTTATTGAGTACAAACTAAGCATGACAAACCCTAAAGTAAGTGTTGCTCCCCCTTGACATCATTCCACTCACCTTCTTCACCTTAATTCTCATCCCGAGGCAAAACCTACCAGTATATACACAATTCTCTGCTCCTCAAGAATCCTCACTTCTCCTCTCATCTTCTACACCCTTTCAAAAACCTCCCTCTGTTCATGAAGTTTGAGTGTTTGTATTAACTCCCCTGAGATATTATTTTGTTACACTTATTGATCATGCATCATTTCATAAATAATAACCATTCCTTCTTATGTTGCTATATATATATGGTCTATTGAGGCTTGTCTAAACCTAGTTAATTAGTTGCATTGCACCCTCCACCTAATAGTGCTCTAGAATGGATTAGGACCAATATGAATAATGTTGAAGGTGTGTGTAGGATATAAGGACAAATTAGCAAAGGAGAAAAAACACCCCATACCTCTGTCTTTTGTCTATTTGCCAGTTTTTGATAGAGTATGTGGAGAACCCACTTGTGTTTGCTTGGAATATAAATCTATTTAAGGGTTTTGTGCTTTCCACTTTATGAGTTTTCATTTAGGCATGCTGCTAGTGCATAATATAGTTACACCAGAATTAGTGCATTGGTATTTGATGATAGTGACTCCTCCTCCCATCAATTGGAGAATTCAAACTGTGAGGTCAGCATATATGCATAGTGATGTTCCTAAACAACAACAACCTCATATCATATCATCAATCCTCTTCCTGATCCAGCTCCACCACCATGGTTTGTATTTTCATATAATTCATGCTTTACTTGCAAAATGGACACTCAATAATTGTGATTAGGTGCACAATGGGACCATATGGGAAATTGTTTAATGTTGAAGGTTGAAACCACTTTTTCTTCCTTTTTGGTAGATAGTCTATTGGTGAGGTAGCCATGAAAACCACTTGAAATTTTCTTCCAACTTTCAACCCCACTGATGTGATATGTATAGGTGGATAATTAACATGGATCTTGGTCAAGTCATATCCATGGTGGAATATATATTGATTGATAAGATCAACTTTTGTTCTGTGCTAATGCTAATAGAGAATATTGATGATGATGATAATGTTTGGGATTTGGGAAGCAGAGAAAGCGATGTTGGTGAGGTTCAATCTGAAGACGGATTTACATGTAGAAGCAGTAAAATACGATCTCAGATTGAGCCGCGCCAATATCACTTTTCTTATTCATGAGCTCCCTAGCTCTGTTGCTAGCTTTCCAACTCATCCCAACTCATCAGATTCTTCTCTTGTCAGAATAATATTCCCAAATATTGAATGATATATAGATCTTATTATATCATAACAAACTCTTGAATTCATGAAACTAGTTGGTGCTATATATGGAAGCTCAAGTGCAAGAGGAATTGTGATTGATACATAAATATGTATCGTTTTTGCACACAGGTAAGTATACATGCATTCATGCTCATACTCTTTCTCTGTTGGTGCTGGTTTTCTGGTTTGATTTTGAGTATGATAATCACAGCTAAGCTATTGCATATTTGTGTGTATGTATATTCTGATTCTCTCTCGTGATTTGTTCTGATTTACACTAATTTCAAGGTGATGCGACAGAAAGTACCGGACAAAAGTTAAATGAGAAGAAGCTGTGATCAGCACTGTAGCTAGCCATGCATGTATGTATACCAAGTTCAGATTCATCATCCAGATTCTCTTTCCTTCTTTATTTAGGCACTACCCTCTATGAATTTCTTCTTAAACATATTGCTTTGTTTGAAGGTATATATGTTCGACCAACTTCCAAAGTAAACCATCATGGTAATTTAATGATTAAGTCTAAACAGAATATAGGCGTGTTTGGAAACTCAACATTGCTGAATGTGTTATGTGTGAATTGCATCAAGCCCCACTTGCTTCACGTTAATGGTTTTTGGCTTGGATAGTAAATGCTTGATCTCACAAGTGGTAGTAGAGCAAAGTTTTCATATGTTTGAGTTTCTGGGTGAGTGTATGTGTATGTAGTGTTAAGAAAAATTAAGCTGAATTCTTCTGTAAATGTTAAATTTGTATAAAATTGTATACAACATATTTATAATGGAATTCGATGTCTGCGTCTATGAACTGCTACAGTTTTCTTATTGAAAAAAGTTATTCATCGTGTTTATAGAACACTCAAACCTACTTACAATCCAATTATTCTTGGAGGCTAAACTATTTTCTCTCTAAATTTTATCTCTTTTTTTTTTTCTTCTTGAAATCTTTCAATTTGTGTTTTATTACTTCACTTTTGTGTTATTTTATAGGCAAAAGATAAGCTCCTTAGTTCAAGGCAAGACTTCTTCAAAATACGTGCAATGGTATAGGAAGTCTAAAAGCTTCGGGCACAAGCAATGTTTCTAGAACTGCAATGCCGACCACTATTGTTTCTTCAAGATATATAAGTTCAACTATATCATTTTGCTACTTTATGTTGATGATATGTTAATTAGTAGCATCTTAAAATATGAATGGGGTAAAAATTCTTGAAGGGGCATTAGCCCTCAAAGTTATATGAAAAAAAAATTATTGAAATCCAAATCACGAGATAAGCAAAGTGGAATTTTTACAGTTCCCTTAAGAATACATCTACTTTGTTTTGCAAAGATTCAACACAAGGGCAAGGCAATACAAGCTCCTTATTCAATCTGCAAATCATATCAGGTTGGTGTATGTAGACTTCTTTATCTAAGTCTCCATAAAAAAACAGTCTTCACATCCAATTACTTAAGGTAAAGGTAGAGAGTTGTTTGTTGACCACTTACTTAGAATGAACCTGATAGTATTGAGCTTCACAACTGGAGCAGAGATTGATTTCAATCGATTTTACTTATAATTGTGATAGATTTTATGCACTTATTTGACTTAAATACTTGAATTGTAGATTATTTGATCCCTCAAATTATTATTTTTAGTATATAAATTGTGAAAATATTATAGGTTTGATTTTTAATCCCAAGTTTTTTATGCAGGTAGGAAGATCATGGACATTCAAAGGTGTTTAAGTGAATTTGAGGCAGGAAGCATCCATTTTTGAAAGTTGAAGCTGGTTAAGTGAGCAAAGATTTCCTTCCCTTGAAGAAATTGCACTCTTCCTGCTGCATATAAGAGATGAAAGCAGATGACTCCTTCTTTATCCTGAAATCCTTAACAACTAGTTGGACCTTGTATCTCTTGGAGCCATCATGATTCTCCTTCACAAAACCATCTCGCAATCCAATTATACTCAGAAGCAAAGCTATTTTCACAAAACAACTAGTTTGTGTTTATCGCTTTCATTTTGTGTTATTTTATAGGTAAAAGATAAGCTCATAGCTTCAAGGCAAAACTCCCTCAAAATATGCATTCACATTTCTTGAAAAGGGGACTTCTTAAATTATATTTTGCAGTGTTTTAAAAATTAATAAAAGTGATCAACCATTGGTTACCGTTTTCTTTGAATTTTTCAGCATGCAGGTGTTAGAAGAAAACTCATACTCCCTCCGTCTCTAATTATAAACTAACATTCACACTTATATGGTGTCACTAAATATAAACTAACTTAACAAAAACTAATTTATCTTTCCATATTTGCCCTTGCATTTATTGGTTTTTCAATACTATAATAAGTGAAAAGTTTGATCTTAAATATGGGTAAATAGGAAAGATTGTACAAATTTTTTTCAAATCCAATGCATCAAGAATTTTATAATGTAAGCTTATAATTAGGGACAGAGCAAAATTAACATACAGGAACACACATAAAATGCTTGATAGCCAAACTTCATGGCTACATAAAGAATTGAAATTACATATCTTCTTTTATTTGTCCTATTATTTAACTCACAGTCAATTTTGATACATTCACACATTCTTTATCCTTACTCTATTTCCAACCACATATATTTTATATTTTTTTATCACATTACTCATTGTAACTCTCTTTTATTTCTATATCTTATTTCTATATCTCATTATGAAGGTAAATTTGAGGTGGGTATGAATTAGTTTCCAAATATAATACATTATGGTTGCTCTAAATAATAATAAAAATTCAACTAATTGGGTGGACTATGAGCTGATGGATTGACTGCTAATTAAGTGATTTGAACTTTTCAAATATGGCAACTAATTTTAGTTATGTGAACCACAAGGTGCTAATTGATCAACCGCTAAAAACTGGTTTAAATTTTCTTAATTGTGCAACTAATTTAAGTTAATTGAGGCTGGTAAAACACTACCAATTATATTTACTTTACTTTCATTTTCCTTCGGCTTTATTTACGTTTTTATCATTTAAATTTGCGACTTTATTTATTATGTTTACTTTAACATATAAGTTGTTTACAACTTTTATTGTTGTCTTAGTATTTTCTTCACAACTTCTAAATACAGCAAAGTTAAGAACCATATTTTAGGAACCCATATTAACCAACATTATCTTTTTTACACAATTGTCTTATTTCAATTCGCTGACAGCTGAGTTTAATTTTATTTATTTTTGTTAAATTGCTTTAAGAGCTGCTACATTTTTTAGAAAACATTTATGTTTTAAAGTACCATTAGCTTGCGAGAGCAATTTAGTAAAAAAAAAAAATAAAAAAAAAAAAAGAAATAGCAGCATGAACAAGTTTAGGTCTTTTAACATTTTTGTTCTAATTTCTCAACAATAGTTTCTCATGATTATGAATGTGATGTGGGATCTGCGGTCCATTACTATGACATTCAATTTGCGCTATGATGTGTGGTCGCTACTTGCTACCTGATATACAACATTCTGCTATGGGCTTTGGTGTGCATAATGATATCTAGAAGCTCAGAGTACTCATACAAAAAGTAACACTCAAAGTTGAACAGTATACAAGTAGATATCAAACTCAGGAGAACTATTGCAGGGAGAGAAGGTTAAAAAATGTTTTCTGTGATTGATCACAAGCATCTAGGATTCTAGATGGTACAACAGACAACAAGAACAACCAAACCTTTTTCCACTATTATATGAAGGTTACTATGTAGGTACATATGGATCTAATTTAGTACAAAGTGATAACTTTCATACTCCAATGAATTTCCTCGGAACTAAACATATGTATCACACTTCTGTGAACCGTACTAGAAGATATGGACTACCTTACATGGATCTGGGACACTTTCCTTAAATTATGGAGGAAAAGAGAAAGAACAGTAATTACAGATAATAACTTTTGCCCTTTGAAGTACATAACCAGACGCTCCTAGTTTCAGAAAAACGTGAGGAAAGAATCTGGTATCATTACACTTTTTCAATCGTGTGTATTTGATTGCAATGTTAGGTCTCACTGCTTCCAAGGTCCAAACACCTAACTAACTGTATTTGACAGTTAAATTTTACTTTCTCTGTGTTAGAATTCAGTTTCGTCTAACTCTACATAAAAATAAAAATAACTTTTGTGTTAGAATTAAATCTAAACCTGAATTCTAAGATTACACACTCAGGCTGAGTGCTGGACATTGGTAGAATTTGTGTCCAATATAAATAGTTTTCACTCTTTAATAAACGAATTTAGGATAAACTCTAATACTATATTATGATTCAAATTAGGTCTAACTCTTCCCAAAACTAGCTTTTAGGATAAACTTAGGCCTAACCGAGGTTTTAAGTAAAGTTAGGCCTAACCCGGATTCTAAAACGGAACAACATTGGCTTCTGCATGCTAAAAAAATGGATAGCACATAAGCTCTTGTTTTCTCCTAATAATGACAAGGTCATAGATAAATACATGTTTGTCCAATTGAATCTTAATATATATGCATGCTGGGATATTTGATCATGTATGCACCTACTTGTGGTTTGATCGTACCAGCTGTGAAAAAATTATCCACTGAATCTTGTTTCCACTACCTTGGATATGCACATGGCGGTATAATAAGGGGAGAGAAAAAAGTGGCATTCATTATTGCTGGTTTTATCGACCTTCTGCTTTGCTTTTCTTGGTGTTTACTTGGGTTTCTTTCTTGCAGGAAATAAATTGGATTTGTAAGTGGAACTTTAACTAAATACAGTACTGTGATTGGTTTACCATTGCACTAGTATTCGTTTCATTTGTCACCAGCTAACGGGGATGTTTTGCTGTTTTTCGCGGACCATGGTTACCGGATAGTTTGGAGTCTCATATTGGTTGAAAATAGGTTAATTGAATAAAATATAAAATATGTGACTCACACATATAAAGGCTTATAGTTTTGGGTGGAGGAGTAACGTATGTTTTTTACGAAGTCTTTAATGTTGGCTCATTGATGCTTTGAGCTCCTCCGATCTCTCCCAACAAGTGGTATTATGGTCTATAGTGAGATGGCATAATTTAAGTGAGTTTAGAGACTGATATTTGTATATATAGTTAGTCACATATCCAAAGCCACAAGGTTTTTGGTGGAGAAGTAATGTACGGTTCTTTTGGCGGTCTTCGATCTTGATTCACTAAGTGCTTTGGACTCCCTGTGTCTATGTCTCTCGTAACAATTCATCATTGTCAAAATCAAAATTGATGTGTCTCTAAATGTTGAATGTCTTTTAGTGTCAAATTCACATAAATGATAACCTTGCATAGGTGATGACAAAGTCGATCAACTCATATAAGTTTGAATTAAGGTCCTCCTATGGCTTATAAGAAACTTAAGCAACATGGAAGTGGCACGGTAACTAAAATTTTGCAAGCTCATAGAAGTGACTTCAAGTGAAAGATTGTCAGCACCTAAAACTTTGTTGAAAATAAAGTCATTTGTGTGTCAAAATTCAACAATTGCACATTAACCTTGTATGCATTTTCAAATGGTAAATTTTAATAGTATAATTAGTTGAGATAATCGATGACATAAGGTTTTGGGTGAAGCAGCAACGCCTATGAATAGAGAACCTTCACCATTATTCTTCATCCAGCAAATTGAGCAAGTTCCATTGTAGGAGAGGAAAATTCAAAGAGAGAAAATAAAGTTTTTCCTGTGAGGTTCAATTCTTCTAGCAATTCCTATTTCAAAAGAGAATGTGATTTGACGTCTCCTTGTATATAGATAGAAATGTTGTAATTTTTTTCACTTAGTGAAAGCTTTTTCTACTGTTGTCCATGGTTTTTCCTTTATTTTATAGCTGCCACTTTCTCTTTCTTTCTTGTTTTTCCATCTCTATATTCTCTAAGGTGTAATCCACCTTTGGGGTGTAAAAATAATCAGCCTTACAAGAATGAAGTCAAGGGAAAACATATATTTGCTTTATTGGGCGAATTAGTGAACCTGAAAAACAAGGAATGGTGTGAGCTTACAAAAGATTCTAGCATGATAGATTCTAGAAGTGGCATAAGTTTCCATTACTGACAGGTAAGCAGATTCTATAAATAATTGCTGCTTTGGTATAAACAGCAAATTTTGTAGCCGCTACTATTCTCATAAAAACGAATAAGCTAAAGCAAATTCAGGTTCTCTGTCCCAATTCAATTTGTCACTGATGACAGATAAACAGAAGGCAGTCCACAAACAATTATGCTCTGCATATAGACATATGCTCTCTATATTGATATCAAGCATATATGCTGATTTGGGTGGACTCTTTCTTTTTTTAACTCTGATAGATTATGGCTATTTGGATACTCGTTGTCACCAATGTAAACAGACGTTGGCACTCACTTCGAAATAAAAATCACACGGAGCGCTTCTTATTAATTGAAATGAAAGTCCGCTGAGATCGCAGTTAATTGGTATTCAAACACACTATTATTTAGGGTCTGATAGAACAAAGCATACTAGAAGTAAACCAATCTTTTGTACATACTAGAAATATGATTTGATTCAATAGAATTAAAATGAAGCACAACAATCTGACCACTAAAGTTGGAAAATGTTATTTCCACTGCTAGACACTAGTGATTCAGGTAGCTGCAAGTGACTTTCTAAGATGTGAGGCCTTTCATATACATACAGGATTTCTCAATTACAGCATTAGCAAATGGTAAGTGTTAGCTCTCTAATATAAGAGCCCAAAGAAAACCAACATATCATTACTCTTCCATCATTCTTCTGGCCCTGACAGATTTTAAACACCCAAAAATCATGTAAGTTTGAAATGTCAATCCCCACACAACAACAACAACAACAACAACCTTGGTTTCAATCAAAATGATTGAGCCAGCAACAAAGAAGAGGATCACTTCCCATCATCGATGCTGCTTGCCGGTGTTCAAGGGAGAAGCCCTCATGCTCTTGGACTGAGTGTAAGTTAAATGTGGAGTTCCATCTGATTTCTTCTTTCTTCTCCCTTGTTGCGATAAACGCGAGTGATAAGACAAGATCGCGAGATCGTTAAGATCCTGCAATGGAGTCAGAGCCTTCACAACTTCATCCATGTTAGGACGGCATTTGGGGTCTCTACTGAGGCAATTATAAGCTAACTGGGAAATTTTCTGAACTCCTTTCAAAGAATAATTTAGTTCCAAGCGAGGATCCACAAGCTGGTACAGTTTTCGCTTGTCGGCTAAATATGGCCTAGCCCATGAAACGAGACTTTGTTCCCCGCTCGGGCGCTTCTTGTCCATCGATCTTCTTCCTGTTAAAATCTCAAGTAATACAACTCCAAAGCTATAAACATCACTTTTAGAAGTCAAGTGTCCTGATAAAAAATGAAACAAAAAATCACACAATTGGTAAGTTATCATCTGAATGCTAACACATTGTCATGTGCTGCTATTGCATAATGTTCTGCTTTGTAGCAGGAATTATAATCCATTATACAACTTTTAGCACAAAATATAGAGAAGCTCTTGAGGTTGTAAGATGCTAAAGAGTTTTCTGGTCCTTTTGAGCTACTTAGTAGTAAATTCTCACCTGTCATGACATATTCTGGAGCAGCATAACCATAAGTTCCAACAACTCTAGTAGAAACATGTGTCTTGTCCCCCTGAGGCCCTGCTTTTGCTAGACCAAAATCTGAAAGCTTTGCATTATACTCCTGTAAAACACTACACATTAATAACTAATCAAAGGTGGGAAAAATAACAAGAATGAGAAATCTTCTTAGAATCTTTTAATTTGGGTTACCAAATCCTTTTGGAACCTGATATTACTAACCACATACCGTATCAAGCAAAATGTTTGATGTTTTAAAATCTCGGTAAATGACTGGTTCTGGACCATTATGGAGGAAAGCCAATCCTTTTGCTGCACCAAGTGAAATCTTAACCCTGTTGGACCAGGGAAGAGGTACGGTTCCTTCAAAAGGAAGGCAACATCAGCACTTATTGTAAGACAGATATTAAGAGTGAAAGGGACCAGAACAGAACAACTAGTTATCAACTTCATAAAGAATATGGAAGCGAGAAGAGGGAAAAGGAAAATAAGAGTGAAAGGGAAAGGTGATTAGGTGATCAAGAACAAGTTTCACAAAGAGAATGAACTCATGAAAAGAAGGAGAAAAAATATTCTGCAGATCTCAAGGCATCCAAATTTTATAGGATACAAATCTTCTTGATCATTTCCTCCAAATACTTCATATTTCATTTGATAATTCTGCAGAGGATTTCTGATAACCATAGAGTGTATAATTCTTCCTAAGTCATTTTTACTGCCAATTAAACATTTCATTATAGGATAAGCTGACATAGGTCTTAAATGACATCATATTTAGCTTGCTAATTTCAAAGTTTTATGAAAATTACAGCAATCGGTTGTGAATTCAACAAGCCATCATCAATTTCTCCCATGAATAACTCAAATGAGGGGAAAGAGCAATACAAAACATATGCAGATAAAGAAAAATCCTACAATAATTGTTGTATAAAGTTAAGAATTAACCAAACAATTTCACCTCGCAGCAATTCATATGTTTTTGTTTATTCTTTAAGCAATGGGAAATAATTTGTACTAGAAACCTGGAAATCATTGTCACATAAACTCTACATATCAAATTCCTTAAGCCAAGGCAGAACTCACTTCTGAATAGATGATTTTCGAGACTTCCACGGGTCATAAACTCGTAAACGAGAAGCCGCTGATCATCTTCAATGCAATAGCCAATAAGTTTCACAAGGTTAGGATGGTGAAGCTGTCCTAGAAAGTCAACTTCAGCCTGCATTAACAAAATGCCATTTTACAATCTAATCTCCATCATGTCCTAGACAATTTTTTTTATGATATCAATCTACTAACCCAAACCAGATATTTTACTAACCATCCATTCTCTATGGCCCTGAAGACCATCAGGCTTCAAGCTTTTGACAGCCACTGTAATCCCCGACCCGGGCTTCGCCGGGGCTGTTCCATCTTCCTCAATCCATCCTTTGAAAACATAGCCAAATCCACCCTCCCCTAGAATGCTATCAGGTCTGAAATTCCCAGTTGCTGATTTTAGTTCTTGAAATGTAAATTGAAGGAGCTGGCAAGGAGGCTTATTTTCTTGAATTGGGGGATCAGGATTATCAGAAGATAGTCGAGCTTCATTCGGAGGAAATAGTTCTCGATTGCTGGCATTCAGGTATCGCGTCTCAGTTGCTGCATCAACATGAAGAATATCAAGGTTTCCTTCTTGAAATTTCAACTCTTTACATCAGAAAGAGATAATTAGTTGCATTTAGCCTTGCTTTTTGTATCTACAGTGGATTTGGAGCCAGGACAACAGCAAGGTTTAAAAAACGAATTATGATTTCAACTACAAAATCCTGCAGCCCAATTGAAGGCAAGTTGATACCCGACTCAAAATTGTGACACAAAAAAAACTTGAAGTCCCATGACTTAAAAAAATCAGAAATTTTGTTCATCTGAACTGGAATGAAAAATTGAAACCGTTTCGAATTTTAAAAGAGGGACTAGTTTCCCACGCGTGCTTCATGTTGCTTTCCTTCAAAGGAATTATGTTGTTAGCTCTGCTTTACGTGTCCAGAACATGAAAATAGAAAAAGGGTTCTGGGAAAGCACCAAAAAAATCATCTTTTTAACCACCCACTTCATAATTGAACTCCAAAAAAAAAATACCCGCCACCCTCTAACACACCAAAAAGAAAAAGCTTCCCATGAAAATTTCATGACTTTAAGCAAACCCAGAATTAAAGTGCTCCAAAACTCCACAAAACCGTTGCAGAGAGAGAGAGAGAGAAATTGAGCAGAAGAAGGAAGAGAAAAGAAAGTTTGAAAAACAGAGGAGGGTCTATAACAAACAGAGCATTTCTGACACTGCACTGATCCTCGAGATTCAATATGAGAAAGGAAAGAAAACAAAAACGTAATGGGAAGGGAAAGGCTGAAAATTTCAGCATGGAAACAGTTGCTGCTATGTATGTATATATCTGTAGTAGCAAAACTGCAAAAGTACCTGCATCATGAACGAGACTAGTACGAGGGATAGTGTTAGCAGAGTCTCTGGAGTCTGAGGTTTTGCACGCACCTCTAACGCCGCGTTTCAGGACACCCCAGCACCCACAGTTCTTCTGCTCTACCTCCATGATTGCTGAAAAGTTTCATGAGCTGAATGTGGATTTGCGCAGAACAGAGAAGAGAGAGAAGAAGAAGAAGAGATTAACCATGGCTTCGAGGAGGAGGAAGGAGGGAGAGAGAGAGAGATTGGAAGGTAGTGGTGGTGTTTGTTGTGGTTGTGTTGTTGGAGATTACAGGCATCATGATCACCATCATCATCGCAGTGTGTACAAAAAGAACTTTTTTGCCACCACCACCTTTTGTGTGGGGTGAATGGAATGGCTCATTCTCTCTCTTGCTCTGTCTTTACCTGCCGGCTCCAAATTACCAAAAATACATATAAACTCATGTAATGTATGTCTAACAAAGTTTTAATCATTGTCTAGATAATCCTATAACTTTAAGTAATTTGCACATAAAGAAAACTTTTAAATTTTTTATTTTCTATTTGAATTTTTAAAGTTATGTAATTGGAATTCAAGTTAATTTAAAGACTTTTTGGCTCTCTAAATTGTATGTCATCATAATGACATATTTGAATAACTTATTAAGTCATTTTCTTTTAGAATTTGGAAACCAAAAGACAAAGACCTCACAAACGAGATGAATCACATTAGAAGGTAAGAGCTTCTAGGCTCGAAGTGGAATGTCCTTATGAGAAGTCTGCTTTGTCGATGCATTTGCCATCGCGTTACATTCTCTATGAATGTGGGAGAGAGACAAAGTCCAATCCTAACACAGAATCTCTCTGACCTTGAAAATTAGGTCTCGCAACCAATACGTTTGGACATCCCTATTACGCACAAGGATATCCACAACCTCTAAGTAATCAGAAAAACAAGTAATATCTTTGTGCCACAAATTCCAGACATGGCGAAAGCTTGTTTAAATGCAAGGAGGTCTACATAAAAAGTATCATCTCCCCCAAAAAATAACCAGTTTTCTATTATTTCATGTACCTCTCGAACTATTGATCGTGACAGCCCAACCTAAACGAAAGCTAACTCATAAAGTTCAAGGACTTTAACGGATATCGATAATTAATCATAACAGTTCAGCCTAAAGGCAAATCAACTCATAGAGCCCAATAAGTCCAATATAATTTAAATCCACTGTATAGAGAGAGAATAGTCAAGTTACCCCTTTGTACTACTTTTGTAATTTCACACTATTAATAATTTTAGATAGAGTATGATTTTTTTTCCAATTAAACCATTGAATTATAATTACTCTTTTTTATTAAACTGAATTATAATTACTTCATTTTTGTCAAATCTTACAAAAAGTTGAGTAACTATAACTCTATAAGTTTATGATCTAATGATTATTATTTTCATATATTTTTGAAACTTTTATACTAATATTGATATATATTAATAATATGCCATCAAATTTTGGATTGATATAAATTTTTTAATAATGACTCGTGGACAGACGAGGAGGAGCGAATACATCTGATATATGTAAATTACGGCGGTTTCTGATCAACACAATCTGTAGAGTTTTAAAAAAATTCAAGCAGTTTTGAAACACTTTTTTTTTACATTTCATGTTTAACGTGATTGACAATTGTTGCTAAAAGCGCATTTCAAACGGATGTTGCGTGTGCTAGGTTAATAATAATAATAATAATAATAATAATAATAATAATCTAAAATCAACCCCTAAACCCATTATCAATAATGCATTTCAGGATAAAATCATTTAGTAAAAAGATACTGAACAAATGATTCTACCATTATATATATATATATATATATATATATATATATATATATTGGGAGGAGTGAAATTATTCCGGAGTTACTTCGGATTATAACTTTTTATAGAATATGAATTCAACAGTTGAATTATGTTTTATTATCATGATTATTATTTACACTAAATTTCGATTAAATAAGACATTCATAGGTAGATAATTTACAGTCAAAATTTACTTGTATGCTATAATGTATATTATAATTTCTGGTGAATTATTAAACAATGTTAGAATTTTATAAAATTAAACTATTTAATTACAGATTTTAATTTAATGATTTCACTCACTTAATTCATAGCTTATAAAAAATTATTAAGCGAAATAACTTTCATTGATGAAACAACATCATCAGAAGATAGGATAGATTCTAACCCTGAAGATAAATCTTCTATCCAAACATAGCTAACAAAAGAGTAAGAGGGTTGGGTAGCTCACATGATTGAGTTAAGGGTAATTGTAGGTGAAAAGCTAGGGTTCGAACCCTAAGAAAGGATAATTTGGATTAATTTCGTAACAACTAACATTTACCTATAAAAAAAACAAAAGAAAGAACCAGCTTCACCATAAAATTAGAGGCAAAGTTACCAACTCGGGAAACATAAACCAAGTTAACAAAAGAAAATGGAACAAATAAGCGGAGCCAAATATGAAAGATTAGTGCTCTTTGCTTCCAAGCATCCACCACCAAACTCATCGCCCACCACAAAGCAAAGGCTTCATCCATGGTAGCTCCGACAGGACCCAAGAACATAAATGAAGTTATTATCGAGAAATATTTGACAGTGCAATAAAAGCATATAATTTCAAGGCATAATAATTACATGAATAAAAAAAAGGGCCTTTTGAAGTCATTTAATGAAGATTTATGATGATTTATTCTTCCACTTCATTTTCATTATCATTTTTTATTTATTTATTTTCTCTTTCAATTATATCACTTATCACGTCTCTTATTTTCTCTCTCTTTAACGAATGTGATAGATTAAAAAATTTAGGCTTAAATGTACATTTTGTCTCTGATAATTCTCAAAGTTGCAAATTGTAACCCACCAAAAATTTTGTCACCAAATGTACCCCTCTATTTTTTTTTTGGAGAACTTTGTACCCTTCTGTCAATCTTCCGTTAGTAATTTAACGGAACTGATGACGTGGACAGGTGAAAAAAAAAAAGGAAAATTGACATGTTTAAAAAAAAATAAAATTCATTCCTCTACCTCTCACACCCACCATTCATTCCTCTGCAACCTCAAAAAAATTCACACTTTCCTTTCCCTCTTCCCTTTTTCTCCAAAATTCAATCCCTTTCTTTTCTAAAAAGGCAAATCCACCACACTCACTCTCACTGATAGCAGGTATACTGGCTCTCCCAACTAACTATGGAAGCTTTTACCTTGCTCAAATACTGGAGAATGGTGAAGCCTCAAAAATCAGAATCCTTTGACAGCAGAGGCTCGCACGACGGCGACAGGCTTGAATATCAGAATCCATCGTAGAGGCTTGCACGAAGGAGATGATGGACGTGTCGAGAAGAATCCGAACCAACTTGTCGTTGAACTGGTCCAGAATCAGACTCCATATGGATTTCCCCTCTTGCTTCTCCAGTTGGTTCCACCCATGGATCTTGCTCCGATTCTCAACCTCGTCGTGATTCGCCTTGCATGTTTCGTGACCCAAAACCTCAAAAATCAGTTTCTCATTTCTCTCATAATCCTAGCCCCCTTTCCCCATTCAGATCTGGTTGAAGAAAACAAATTTCACAACAGGAAAACAATTTTTTCTCAAAATCAATTTATCAAATAACAGATTCTGCGATTAAATCAAGTAATTAAAAACCTCAATTAACAGTTGAGTAAGAGTATCAATTATCGACGAATAAATACTTCACAGTTTCAACGAAGTGAGAAATTGATAACGAGTTCGCATATTTGTAGGAATCAAGGGTAAGTGAAGAAGTTAGTGCTGTCTTTGAGAAAGAAAACTCTAGATTTGTTGATTCTTTGATGAAATGGAAGGGGTGTTTGTGAAAGTGAGAAAAAGAGGAAGAGTGAATCTCTTTTTTAGAAGTAGATGACATTGAAGGAAATGGTGATTTTCTGGGTAAATTTAAAAAGTAAAAAAAAAAATTGGAGGTTGCAGAGGAATGAATGGTGGGTGGAAACAGAGACACGTGAACGGTGAATCTATTGTTCTTTTTTTTTTTAAACATCGATTTTCCTTTTTTTTTCCACCTCCACATCATCAATTCCGTTAACTTACTAACGGAAGACTGACGGAAGGGTACAAAGTTCTCCAAAAAAAAATAGAGGGGTACATTTGGTGACAAAATTTTTGGTGGGTTACAATTTGCAACTTTGAGAATTATCAGGGGCAAAATGTGCATTTAAGCCAAAAATTTATGTTACATGTTTCATGACCCTTGATTGGTAGTAAGAAAAAAAACCCAAATAATGGATTTATGTATATTTCACAATCAAATTGGACTATTTGTAGTTTCTAAAAGGATGCTTACGAATTATTTTTTATTTTTCCAACTAAACAATATAGGGTCGTCTAAATCACTTAAAATTTAATTTAGGTAAAATTACTTTAAATTAAATAGATTACTAATATTTTGGCATGTGTTTTAAAAATTCTAATTCATAACACATATCAAAATATTATTATTTTACCTAAGACTAAGACTATGATAGTTTTAGGCAAAAGCTCAATTATTCATTGCACAATAGAATTTTGATCCCACAAAGGACAAGGATACAACATAGAAATCCTTATTGGGTGCTGAAGGAACATATATACGGCATTTCCCTACATTGCTTTCACTTTCCTCTTAAAGCTTATGTTAGTTGTGAGCAGCATCTTTCCACGACAGAAAAAGAGCCTGAGATTTGTAAGCAATCTCCAAATGCTTATAATTAGGCGTCAATTAAGTTACAGTGATTAAACAATTGAGGGTCACATTATGGTTTGGTCAAAATAAATAGAAAGATGGTCAAGAGCATATTTGAGTGCAATATTTCCCATCACTCTTCCTCTGTCTCTAGGCATTGAGGTTAGATACAAAATGGATTAGCAATGGGTTTCTCTTGAAGGGTATATATTTAAGGGAGAAAGGAAAGAGTGAGTGGGGAAAGAGGGTGCTTGGTGAGAGGTCATTTCGAAACCAACTATATGAACAAAATTGTATTCTATGATGCTTGCGAGATGAAAAGCAATTTCAGATCCTATTCTTTTTTCTACTCTTTACTAGCAACTTGACAAACCTTGTTGGAAAGGAGTGATGCCAATTGCCCCCACTAAGTTTGTGGGTCCTAATCGATGGGCCCACCATATATATATACACTCATACTAACACATATAGATGAGACATATGGGAGGAGGGAATTAATGGGGGAGGAGATGGAGGTTTTGGTTTTTGGAACAGAGACAAGTGTAAGTATATTTTTGGTTTTGGGTTGATCCAAACGTACGTAATTTCATGTATTTTAAGATGTCAATGCCATATTAAGTTTAATATGAATTGATGATGTCAGATTCTACCACTCAGATATTGAAGGACATATAGACTTTACAATGAAAATTCAAACACATATTAAAGTGCTCAAGGGCGTTGTATGGGCTTTACAAGAATTCATATTGTTGGAGGGGTAAAAAAGGGAATGTCAACAAGTTTAACCGGTTAAGGATTTCAAATTTGATTTTTTTAAAGAAAAATATTGAATTTAATGTTTTTTTATATATTGATTGTTATGATTTTCAATAAAAAAATATCATTTTTAAAAAATAGGAAAGAAGTTCAAAAGTGTATTTATCCCTTACTTTTAGGTGGATTTTTTTTAATTAAATTGTTCTTGCAATTTTAATCGAGCTTTCACCTGTGTGAAAATAAAAAAGCTCCTTAAAAGTGCAAATTCTTAGAATTAGAGTTTTAATCTAAAATTTTAAATAACTATTTTTAACCACAACTATCAACACAGTCCGTTGGATTTCACATCTTTGTGAAACTAACTTTCCACAAGAATATGTATTATATTAGTTTAGTTTCATAACTCAGTGAGATTCACAAGCAAATACATCAAGTAAAATGTAATAACTAATTTACCGCCAGCATGTAAATTATTACAAAACATTAATGGTTCATCTACCGCGTAACGGTATCGACACCGAACACCTTTTTTTAAAAATTGAGGCGGTCAATTTGCGGCCATCTAAAACTCTCGTCAAAGTTGATTTCCTGCAAATTTTCAAACAAACTTTTCTTGCGAATTTTGAAAATTTGCGACGGTTTAGAAGCATCCCAAAATTGATTTCCTACTAACTTTCATACAAAAATTTCCTGCAAATTTTTCTTTTGAAAAAAATTCCTACAATATTTTCTTCAGAAGTGACTGTGTCCCAAATTGCTTGCGAATTTTCTTGCAAAAAATTTCTGCAAAATGCTTTTGAAGAAAATTCCGCATAAATTTTTCGAAGATAAATCCGCAAGAACGTTAATGTATGGTGTCCGCGTAGTATTTTGTGGCATGCGTCTATCACGATTGATTGCAAAAATGGTGAAACAATTAGAGTGACATGGTTTTGTCCTGTCAAGTATCAATATCATCATCATACATTCAATCAATGTTGTTAGGACTCAACATGCTTCATGTTTCATGTTTCATGGTGAAACAATCAGAGTGACATATTTACGTTATTAGGACTCAACCATTAATTGAAGTAAAGGCACATAGGTAAGATATCTAAAAAGAATAAGTCATTTATGTCTAGATGCTTCACGTTTCTTAACTTTTCACACAATTGTTTCTAAGTCAGAATGAAACTAACCATTGATCACCAGCTCATAACTACCTGCTAATTCATGTTTAGTTGTATCATCGATCAATTCGACCTGATGAATCCGAGCAAGCAATTAAGTGAGTTTTTTGTGATATGTTAAGTTGTAGTATATCTGAAGGTAAAGTAACGTGATGATGGAGTGATTCTAAACCGTTTATATTGGAAAATGAGATCTTGAGTAAGATTTGGCTGGCTAAGGGAAAGGTGAAGAAGATTCCCACGGTAGAACTATTTTAATGGACCAAACTTCATGTTCTGTTTTTTTAATGAATGTTGGCTTAGCTAGTAAAGATGTACTACTAATTGGCTATTGCAAGTTTTGGACACGTCAAAAGGAACGAGTACGCAGGTCCAACGTATTCTTTCAAGGAAACAAGTTATAATTTGTGTAATTCTGTAGAGGTTATTTATTATTTATTTCTTTAATAAGTCAGCATGTCTTTAATTATTTTTTTCTAAAATTATATTTTCATTATTATCTTATTTAATTTTTTAATTACAAGAGGTAAACTGTATTATTTAATGTATTTACATAAGAAAATTTAACTCACTACAGGAAAAACACTGTAGTACTACTGAAATTTTCCGATGGTCTTAAAACCCTTGGAAATTGTAGCTATTACCAATGAGGATTTCATGTTATATCAGTGGAAGAACTTTATTTTTAAAGTTAAATTTAAATTTAAAAGATGGGTCTAATTAGGATTTCATTACAAACAACTTTTTACCGTCGTTTAAACCTAATTTTCTTGTAGTGATGTGGAGAGTAATGACATTAATGACGAATTGTTTTACCAAGATGAATAAATGTTAGATGTTTGTTGAAATTGAACCTTCAACACCTTACTTTATGACAGATGTGCTGAACTACTACGCTAATCCCCGGAGATTTTAATATTAATGACTAGTCTTCTGTCAAAAACTAATCTAATCCATAATTTTGGTTGTCGCATTGATTAAAACTCCCTTCTTTAAAAAATGAAGAAGAAAATAGAGGGCGGTGACAGGTGTGTGACGGTCCTGACCTGACCTTATCACCACCCTCTTTCTTTATGGTTGATTGATCATCTCAATTCTCAATTCTCAATTCTAATCTCATTCTCATTCTCATCTAAACGAACATGTTAGGGTTTTCAGACATTGCATCCAAATCAAAATCGAACTCGAACATCATCGCAACGCAATAATTGTTGGGTGGTGATTGGAATCAGAGGCAAAGAGAGAGAGAGGATCGTTCCCTCCAAAACATGTCTGCTATTATTGTCTGTGGAAAGAGATCTGCTTTGTTCGAACCTTCTTCTCCTCCCATTTCCAGTTCCTCCAAGAGGATCCGTTGTTCTTCTTCTTCCTCTTCTTCTTCCCTCCTCCACCATCTCACCACCCTTTTCCCCCACATGGACCCCCAGGTTCTTCATCTTCCTTCTTCTTATGTTCATATTTTTGCCTATGAAAGAACCATTTTTTATTTCTGGGGTGCGAGTTGATTTGACTGGTTTTTTGCTGACCCATTTCGTGATTTGGATTCTAGCTTCTGGAGAAAGCTCTTGAAGAATGCGGCAATGATCTCGATTCTGCTATCAGACGTTTAAACGACCTTCGGTTGGGAGGATCTGCTCATCACTCACTAGATTCTTCTACTGTAACTGGATCTGATCATGCAGCTGTTGATCTGAATGCTCAACCTCAATCACTAGGTGGGCCTACGAATTGAGTCGCAACTGTGTTCTTAAGTTGAATTTGCAAAAAGATGTTTGATGAGCATTAATTTCTGTTTTTAAATATTTTCTATGCCCCTAATTTTAATTTTGGTGTTGTGTGGATTCTGAGATTTTGTTTTTAACTACTTGACATCACAATCTGCATCTTTTTGTTACATTTCAAAGCCTTTTTATTACTAGTGGTGCCACTGACTATTTTTGGCAGGATGGGGGTTTGTTGAATGGATGACTTGATCAAGTTTTCTAGGACTTTTGTTTCCTTTAAAGCAGATTCCTTTTGCAGGTTGAGAGTAGTGATAATCATTAGTGTGGTTCTATGTATTTAATGTGAGAATCATTTGCAGCTTTGAACCCATGTTTGTATCTTCCTATGCGATGATTGAATGTCCTTGGGTTCTAAAATTGGTTCACCTTGGCATGTTGATTAAGAAATATGTGATTTGTATGACTTGATAGTTTAAAAACAAAGTTGTAGTGCAAGAACTGAGAAGGGGGAAGAGATTTTATTTAAAACCGATAGTTTTCCCTTTTTTTTTTTATTCCATGCAGTTTGCAGTGAAATAAGTTTACAATATACTATCATATAGACCTGTAGTTTCAATTCTCTGTATTATAAAATATTAGCAGCCTTTTGGGTCTCTTGACTTCCACATTACATATTCAATCGAATTTAGGAAGGATGTATGGTGAAATGGTGATATATTGCACTTATTGATGGGAACAACTGACTATTTTGTTATAGGTGAAACAAGGTGTGACACAGAAGTTGCTGCATCTGAAGATCCAGTAGCTGGACAGAATTTTCCTCTAAATGGTGCTGAATGGGTGGAGCATTTTGTAAGAGAGATGATGAGTGCTTCAAACATGGATGATGCCAAAGCTCGAGCTTCAAGAGTGCTAGAGGCTTTGGAGAAATCCATTTGTCAACGAGCACGTGCAGAAACAGAGCGGGTAATTTGTTATATATGTTAATATTACTTGCATTATCAGCCCAGATACCCTGCAAAGATGCACTGTTATTCCTTTTTTTGCTGTCCTTACTCTTGAGTGTGATGTGCTTATTCTTTGGTTTACTGAAGGAAAATATGATGCTAAAGGAACAAGTGGAGGCCCTTATTCAAGAAAATGTTATTCTAAAACGAGCTCTCTGTATTCAGCATGAACGCCAGAAAGAGTATGAAAATAAGAGTGAGGAATTAAAAGATCTGAAGCAATTAGTATCGCAGTACCAGGAGCAGCTTAGAACTTTAGAGGTGAACAACTATGCGTTGACAATGCACCTAAAGCGGGCTGAACAAAGCAGTTCTATCCCTGGGCGTTTTCATCCTGATGTTTTCTAGTGACCTCTGTTAACAATTGTTAGCTGTCTGTTTCTGTAGTTGAAATAACCACGAAGCCTTCAAAGTAATGAATTTTCGGAACTGAACATGCTTTTGCAATCAGAAAACGATTGTTCAGCCGAATGCATGTTGTCCTTACCCTTATTTATACTCCCTCCACTCTTAGTTAGTGGTGGGTGGTGAAGAGTTATAGTAGTTGTACTAGTTAATGGTGTGGGGATACCGAAGAAGAAATGTCCTTGTTTGGCAGTCTACATCCGGATTAGATGAGGAATAAGTGATAGATGTAATATATGATATGATGTAATAGGAAAATAGGGATTGTGAGTAAAATTGGGTGTACGTGTACTGTTGGGATTTTTAAAAATAAAAAACAACATTTCTCATTTTCTGTCTTAGACATTTTTCATTTCTGCTCCAAGGAGCAATGACCCTGGCCTTATGTTTTATACTTTGGAAATGGATAAAGATTGGTGACCACTAGAGACAGATAAGAAGAGATATGAAATAAGTGGCAGATATGATATATGATGTGATGTGTGCAGGAGAGAGATAGAAAGAAAAAAGAGGTGTCTCGAGGTATCAGCACTGTAGAGTGGTTCATGAATCATAACCCATTGGAAATTGGGCATGACAATATGGTATACCTCATCTGAGTTCCTAAGAGGATCTAAAATTGCATCCACTTTAGGCGTTTGATCAACTTTTCTTCTTCAGATTGCATCGAGAAGCTGCTCAAGGAAGCTTCTTGCTGTAATATGTTTGTCAAGCTTATAGCAACTGGCATTTCAAACATAAAAGAGATGCACAGATGTGAAGAGAACATCTAATAATCTGTGATTTCTGCAGCCATTTCATGATGGATTGGGATCGTGTATGAATTATGGTGGTAGGTGGGTTTTGAACATTTAATGAACGATTAAATGTGAGTGTATGCACAAAGGAGAGTTTTGAAATTCGGCTGAAGAAATTCATGTGTATGAAATGAATACCATTGTTACAGTTTTTTTTTTGCCTTCAAAAAAAGAAAAACCATTATGAGTATAATTTACCTATTGAAGGGGTACTCACTCATTGCAAAGAAAAATCCATACAACTTTTCACCACTCTCAAAATACACACACTAAATTGCAAAAAATAAATAAAATAGAATCATAATAAATACTAGAAAACATCATGAAAATTTGATTGTATGTTTGTCAAAAGTGCACCGATTTGGTTAAATAATCCACTTTGAAACACACCCTGTTCTCGTCCAATTGCGATGGTATTATATGTATGCGGACCAATTATATCCAATGCAATATATATTTACTTTGAAAATCTAAAACACACTTACTAAATTGTTAAAGAGGAAATTAAAGAGTTAAATCACGACTAATATACAAGAACGTTTAGTAAATTATTAAAATTACTCAAACACGATCAAAACTAGATGTTTATTACTCCTTTATGTCATATCATAAGTCACTCTCCAAGATTTATAAAATATTAATTACTTTTTTTTTTATGTTTATCCCCAAATTTAATATGATAGAGATAGTGTAATTTTAAATTTTTTTAATTTAGAAAGAGCAATTCATGGGTAGTCTAGGAAAGTCAATAAACTTTTTTACAAATTTATTACTAGTTACAACTTTTCTTAATCTTAGTTATAACTTATAAATTGGGATGGAGGGAGCACAGATAATGTAAGATGTCTAGCGATAAACCATTGTTAAAGGATCCCACTTTAGCATATGTTAGGATAAACCATTGTTTTTTTTGCCAAGGATAAACCATTGTTAAAGGATCCACTTTAACATACTCAAATCTAGTCCATACATCACGGTGTCCCATGTATGTTATGTTATTGTAGAACCGGAATCTTGTTTATTAAGCAAGTAAAGCCAATCAATAGGGTAATAAATTAGTGAGGCTTTTGTCTTGCTTGATGTCTGCAAAACAAAAGGATAAAGGGAATTATAATAGTGGACCATGAAAAAAAGGTACGCATTACTCTTTCGGAGAAAACCTTAATGCATTTGCTTTTCCATAAGCACTTAGAAATGTAACTGGAAAAAGAAACAAGCGCAACCCACCCACAATGAAGAGGTTGAGGGAAGAGTTATAGGCATTCAATGTATAAGCTCAAATGTGAATGATTTTCATCCCCTTTTCTGGTCTAATAATAGGTTTTAACCATGTTTTATTGACCTAATTTCATTTATAAAAGACTAACTAGCTAAGATGTGCTAGAGACATAAACTAGATGTTATCAACAAATTTGCTATATAATTGTGTCGGCTAACTCCAACCATCACAACATATTGAACTCGGATTTTACTTGATCCCAAGGTTTTAAGCAAACCAACAGGGCCCATCTAATTATTAAATAAAGAAATTAAAAACAATTCCAATGCTCTAATTTTCTCGCCAGACTAAAGTTATACATTTGTCCATGAATTACTTTAATCATATAAATAGAAGACAAGAAAACATAAAGGAAGTGCTGAAAATAAAGGTAACAGTATTGTAACTGAAGTTTAAGAATCAAAAGAATTCCCCGGAGCTTAATTCACCGGCTTGTAGCATCTTTTAAAACTATTTCAAATAACGTTTGAGGCTATAATTTACAGCTTATCATTTTTATCTTAGTTTTATGCTTAGTGTTTTTCAAGAACTCCAACTGATCGTGATGATAAACAATGATGAATGTGGCTGAGAGGCACGTTAGCACGGTAGTGCAATGAGAGTCCACAACGGAAGAGGTATTTGCTAAAGATATTATAAACGCCACGTCATCAATGGACTAGAGAGAGAATTCTCAAAGTCTAGATAAGTAATGAGGGAGCAATATGAGTAATGTCTTACCTACTATGTAACCAAACATGTATATATATAATGGTCACGGTGAATAATGATCAAACTGTTTACCCGCCAAGCTGTTCAGTAGATGATGTTTGAGGTATCAACCTTACTAGGCGAACTTAACCTGCTGTTTCATCAACTTATCATTATGTTATACAAGTTAATTAGAAAGTGGAAGATCTATTTTTGGTCGTCCTAGCCTATTAGCTTGCTGATCACTTGGCCTTGTAATCCACCTGGGCCGATCAAGATGATGGTGGGTCGAACGATCATTTAGGTTGACTGAAACATGTAGCATATCAATTAAATCCTCGGTTACTCTTTCTATCTAGAAAAAAAATATTACTAATTCAAAATAACTATTCTTCAAAATCCATACAAAAATTGGAGTAAACACGTTTATAATTTTTATAAAAAATATATTTCTTTAACTAAATAAAAATATTTTTTATTATCTCATTTCATTTGATATAAATATTGAAAAGTATAATGAAATAAAAAAAATCGATACCATATTTTTATCATGATAAACAATCTGAAATAAATTTAAAATATTAAAATGATAATCATTGCAAATATAAATTAAATATAAATTTACATGTAGATAAATTGATATTAAATTTAAAAATCATAATCATTTGACATTGTTTACCTAATTAAACAGTTAAATTTACTAAACAATTTAAGGTGACACTCTACCATTGAGATATAGAGCTAACTAGTTCTAAAGCAATGAGACCAGAAACTAAGTGTAATTATTCTTTAACAACCTATTTCTGTTTCAGATATGAAAATAATGAAAAAAAGTGGATTTAATTGTCAACTGTCTGCTGCTAACTGAAATAGAATTAAGTACATATTTTTGTTGATCATTAACTACGGATTTAAGCAATAGCAGATGATTTCAAATTTAATTAATTAGCTTAACTGTTTTCATGCCAAGGTTTTTAAGCTAGCTTATCTTATTTCTTCTAGCTTCTTGGTTACTAAAGCATAAAGAAAAATGCATATATCTATAATTTCTTCCCACTTTGATGGAAGAAAGAAAAGATTCGAACTTGAAGACTTAATTAGCAGTTTGAGATGCGGAGCTCAACTGCAGGATCATTACGGATGGTAATAGGTATCAAAATATCCACCCACCACACCACACCACAAACATAAATCAAAGAAAATAAATAAAAAAACTTAATAAATAATGGGTCATAGGCTCACAGCCATAACCATATAGAACCTTGGAAACTAGTCAGGAATCCATATTTCACACATATATACTACATCAAACCACTACTTCATTTCATGTATCTCTACAAAGTGCTGGTTACATATATTACACACACAGTTTTAGGGGTGAGGGCTTAATTTTCAGTGTTTCAAGTTATAGTGGAGGATCTGAATAGGGAAAAAAATAATAGTGTGTCTCTGGAATCTCAACAGAGAATAAGTGATTTTTATAGAAAATAAGTGATTCTGAGAAGATATAAAGTGAAATCCAAACATCCAAAGTTAGAGAATGGCAGAGCTTGTAATAGACTATGCAGCAAAACCAAGCTTTCCTCCATTGATCATCATTCTCTTGAACTCGTTGAAATTGACCATACCATCTCCATCCATATCAACCTTCTTAATCATCTCTTTACACTCTTCAATCTTCTTCCCATCTCTTAATCCCAATGAAGTAAGCACCAGAGCAAGCTCATCCACTGAAATAAGCCCATCTTTATCTTTATCAAACACATCAAAAGCCTCCTTCAAATTCCCCTCTTCTTCTTCCTCACCACCACCAATAACACCATC
The DNA here is from genome assembly GCA_030819835.1 of Acmispon strigosus. Lineage (NCBI taxonomy): Eukaryota > Viridiplantae > Streptophyta > Magnoliopsida > Fabales > Fabaceae > Acmispon > Acmispon strigosus. The sequence continues at coordinate 13,160,892 of JAUAMA010000002.1, read as the reverse complement.
TTTCTCATCTTCATTCCCTCCCATAGACTCACTAATTAATAAGCAAAACTCATCAAAATCAATCAACCCATCTCCATTGGAATCAAACTTGACAACAACATCATCAACCTCTGTTTCTGTCATGGAGATTCTCATGTTCCTCAGCGACTCCCTCAGCTCCTGCCTCGTTATGAACCCATCGCCGTTCTTATCGAACGTGGAAAACACCTTCATGAGCTCACCCCTCTCCATCTTGGTCGCTGTCGCTGGTGAAGCCGATGCAGCAGTAAATTTGGTTTTCATTTTGTAAGCATTGTTGGGGAAGAAGATCTGAAGCCACGCACGAATCTTGTTGTTGGGTATGTAAAAGAACATGTTTATGAGACCTGCAATGAAAATCAGGGCTAGTAACAGTGTAGCTAGAACCATGTTTTGGTCAAACATGATGTTAGAAACCACAAGGGACAGGGATAAGGAAACAGAGGAAACAGAGTATAGAAGTTAGGAGCTAAGAGTATACGACACTTTGTTTGCTTTGGATGTCTTTAATGTCGTTAAAGAAAAGTTTCAAGCGTAAAGGAAGCTACGCGGGTTTGGTAATTGGTATGGTGCTTTATTTGATCCCACAAACCGCGTGAACGCGGTAATATATAACTTTGTTGTGTGTAAATATCAGTAGCGATGTCATATCAGAATCACAAGCTTTATTTATGTTGTTTTTTCATTAAGCTATATCCGTTCAGTGGTGAATGAAATAAGATGCAGAAATGGTGCGTCACAAGTGTTGTTATGGAAGGAATGATGGCCACTTTAGTACCTCATCCTATCATGTGCTGTTGAATAATATAATCCATCCATTCACTGCTCTTTCAGCTGCCCCACATACGTTAATCATGTACACGACACATACATCTTTTTCCTTTTCCACCGGGAATTTCTCAGTGTTTGCATTTACCTTTTCAAATTCCATGTGTTAATAGTATTTCTGAAAAGAAAATATTTCACTTACACCCCGAGCTTCATCCTAAACTTGAGACTCGAGTGAGTGATAGGAATAGAAGAAAGAGAAATGAGTGGAAATTTTACTTTTTTTTCATTTACTTTTTTCAATTGCATTTTATGCTCCTTTGACCTTGTCTCTCTTTTTTCTCTTTAGCTTTTGGTAACTTGTGAGTTATTTGCAAACTCTAGTTGTAGCAATTTTGCGTTTTCATTTGACATCCTCGTATATAGGTTGTCTCTCAATTGTCGACAATTTTTTTTGACACAGGCCATGTTAGTAGAGATGCAAGCGCTGAGGGTATTTAGCAATGGTCAGCCAATAATTGCTTTGTGTGTGGTAAGGCAATCTGTTACCAAGAACCTGCATCTGATCATCTTAGTTTCGTCGATCTTCTAAGGTTTGCCAAATATAGTATCTAAGAGGAGTCATTCGCACTCCTCCAAACCCTACAAAGTCGTGATCAAAATGACTTAAATATTTGCTGAGGAGTCATTTTTTGAAAACACGAACGGAAGATGATTTCAATGGAACTACATTGATCCACAAGTACTCTACACACCAAAGTTTTGGCTATCCGTGCTTCAATCACAATGGGATCATTGTGGTCGTGTTGAATACGACTAAAATCCTTATTTTTGAAGGCGGTCACTAGGTTTAGAGAATTTTAACCTCTAAGTTGGGTTGGTTGATCTGGGTAAATATGCATCACTTCCTCAAGGCTCTGATAGGAAGTGATTTTCTACCAGGCACCAACAGCTCTAAAAAGCTAATAAAATATAAAAGAAGTCAAAAGTGAGAGCAATCATGCAACTGCTTGGTTCTAGTAGAACTCCTCTTTGGCTTCCTGGTAGTGGAATGAATTGGCCAATTAATTATGCTACTACCAGGCCCCCCTTCTTCTTCTTCTTCTTTCGCGAGAAAAATGTGCGCTTTCCTTATTTCTTTCTAATAGTCACCCTAGTATAATTGAATGTGCACCCTAACATCAAGTCAGCTAAATGAGAAATAAGAATTATGTTTTAAAAGATAGTGTGTACCTAGATATGTTCCACAATGGTGCATATATACATAGTTATAACTAACTTGAAGAGAATCAAGTGTTGATATGGTATTATTGTATAACCAAATATATATCGGATGTTATGCGGTATCACCTTGATGGGGATACTTGACCTATTATTTTATTTCATAACAGTACCAAATATTTGCTCATTGAAGCCTTAGATTGCACATAACTCAACAATTTTATATTTGAAGTCTTCTTCTTAGTGTAGTTGATGGAATGTGTTACCCAAATGACACGTTGATGCTTAAGTCAGTAAAGTTACCAGAGAAATTAGAGTTTGTGAGAATGAATATGGGCCTGTTTGATTGTAGTTTTTGAAAACTGTATTTAAAAAGAGTTTTTAGAAACTGTTTTTGAAAACTGTTTTTGAAAATAAAAGCAGAAAAAAACTGTTGAATAAGACGTTTTCCAATATTTAAAAAAATGAAAAATGAAAACTAAAAACAGAAACTGAAAACATCTTTTAGCTGTTCTGGTATTTTAGTTTTTAAAACTGAAAATAAGAACAGTTTTCAAAAACAGTTTTCAAAAACAGGTTTTGCCAAGCAGGTTTTTAAATTTTTCAGTTTTTGAAAACAGAAAACAGTTTTTAAAAACTGTAATCAAACAGGCCCTATGTATCTAATTTTATAGGTTTAAGTTCTTTATGTAGATCCGAGGCCCAGCCCATCCCGATATATCCGGGATTTATTTCCACTTATGTGAATATGAATCACGCAAATCTGAGATCTGGGCCTAATCTGGACCCAGTCATAACTTGGTTCCCTTCATATTGGGCCTTCAGTCCTTTAACAATATAATTGTTGAATTTATTCAGCAGGGACTTTTATTTTTGGAAATACTTGAAATTAAAATGATGGGGTTGGTCCACCATTCCGATATATTCGCCCAAGAAAATAACAGTTTGGGGGCCTTAATGCTGTCTTGAACCATGGTTTTCAGGTGGTGCCCACAACAGTGTTTACCCCACTACAATCATCAAAGAATTGAAAATGTTTGCCAATCATATGCAAGATCCCTCTCAGTTTTTTCTAAAGAATGAGAATGATTTTTTTTGAGGAATATTCTCATAATTATAGTTATTTTAGTATGCCAAACATTATTAACGAATTTTGCTAAATACAACATATGTTTTGTTTTCCAAATTGTAAAAAAAGTAAAATACAACATATTTATAGAAAACTTATCTACCCTCAATATATTAAATTAGAGAGCTCATTGTTGAACTTCATGAAGCTATATTATCAATTATTTTCTCATGAAAACACGTAACATAAACTTTCATATCAAATAAAAATCAAATTATCATTCAATAGTTTTAAAAGGTACTTAATTTTTTTTTTCTAGGGTATCTCTATAGTCGCCGGTCATGAGACTAATTCTTTAAGACTCTTAAATGACGTTAAGTGTGTAGACATCTTCCAACAAATGTTTCTCCATAGTATATAACTAAATTTGTAATCAACATTTAAGTTTATTTAATCAATTCAAATTACTAATATTAATCATATTTTTAAAAAATAATAATTTTTTTTTTAACTCCAAAAATTTGCGACATTATAGCAGCGGTTTTCAACAACCGCTAAACACAAAGTGTAATAAAAACAAAACGCATATGTAGCGGGTGTTTTGGATCTCCACCAAATGTGTGTTTATCAGAGCATCTATGATTAAATGATCTAGAATTTAATTTCTGCTGCCCACTCTTATAAAAAGTTGAATTTGAGAGTATTAGTTGAAGGATGTGAAGAGGCAGTGACCCCATGAGGGGGCGACTTGATACGGAAGCAAACAATCTCACCCTCTCCTTCTCTCTCTAATCGTAATCTCTATCAACCCCGTCCCGTTCTAACGTACATACACCTTTCTTTTCCATTCCATTCGGAAAATTATCACATGCTCCTGCTTCCACGTTTCTTAGCATGGTCCTACTCTACTCCCATCACCATCTGTTGTTCATAGACTTGGTGATCAATCTGTTGGGCCCAACTCAGACCATGTTCTTGACTAATTGGTTGCTTCATTAGTTTTGATGAAAAATCCGTAGAAATATTTTGAAGCAAAATTTGCAGGAACACACGTGTCTGGATGGCTCGCACTGTGTGGTGGTTTATATCACGCGACCCTTAATACACAGCCTTTGAAATGGGGCGGCACACTAGTATCTCCAAACTTTGGAGCGTGAGAAACAATTAATCAAACACACACTACGTACATATTTGAAATTATAGATCAAGGTTTTATCGTAGCTATGATATGATTAACAATGTCTTGTAGAAACAAATGCAGGGGGAAATTAAGTTGTACTTTGACCAAAGTTGCGTTTATGTGTTCGAAGGTTGACAAGAGTAAAAGATTGATAGCATGGTATGCTATCCGTGACCGTACCACAACAAATCATTAGATGCCGTGGGTGCTCGTGAGTCATGATCATGTTCATCATATATTATCATTAGAGAATGATTTATATATATAAATAATGCATACATTCAAATAACACCCGAAATGAAATAAAAAATGAAGTATAAGTAATTATTGTGATGTATGATTAGAAAAAAAAGATAAAAAAAAGAAAATGAGATATTTATTAAATATGTGTAGTATTTATATATATGTAAGTTGGAGAATAGGTAGCTCACGTGGGACCCATGTTTCAGGTCAATTATCACCTAGTAATGGTAATTAAATCATGGACATATTTATAAAAAAATGATTAAATAGTAGTATTTCTCATATATATTCTGTATCTATCTTCTTCTGTGTGCTTTCTGCAGTTGTCCTTTTTTTCTTCAGTGTCTCTCTGTCTCTGCATTCTGCTGCCACACGCTTGGCCTCACAGTCATGCGCAGATTCATTCACTTTCTTTCTTTCTTTTCGATGATCCCTTTACTTCCAAAATCATTTTGCACAGTCCTTTACTACAAAGCTGATCCTCATGCGCTCTCACTTCTCTTGGTCTTATTAGGCCCAGTTTGTTTGCTTTTTCCCCCTTCCCTCTCATCGTTTTAAGTTATCTCACTATTTGCCAACTCCAAATCATATCAACCTAATCATATAGATCATGTAGAGATAGATTATATTCCCTCTGTCTCTAGTTGTAAAATTGCGCTTGTTAAAAAAATAAATAATTAGACTAGTTAAAAAATGTATTGGTTTTAAAAAATTATACAATTTTTCTTATTTACCTTAATTTAAGATAAAATTCTTTAGTTGTATTCCACTATCTATTATCCCACCAAAATAGAGAAAAATGGGTGTTAATTAAAATTTTGAAATTAAAAAATAATAAATGCAAGGATAACTATAAAAAAAATATTAATTTTTATAGAAATTTAGAAAAGTTTCTTATAATAAGAGACACCAAGTAAGTCTTAAAGATGTATTATAATTAGAAACACATGGAATAGCATGTTATGATATTAGCTATGCTAAAACAATTGTGCACCTAATGTCTAATGTCATTGAAGGATCCATGACCGTGTTCACAATTTTTCGTAATGGGCTTGGATGTTAAAGATCGAGTTGGAACTTCCCATTATCTCATGATGAGTATTGTGTTTGTCATATACAAAGAGTAAAGTAGAGTGTCTAACGAGGAAAACATTTATATTTAGATCAAAGTACTTTCACTAGATATAATTATATAACTAACCTAAATCCATCATGAGTCAATTAATAACAAAAACATAATGTATCATTCATAATAGTATATGTACAATAATTAAATTGATAATTCACATAATTGATATTGATATTAATCATCAAACAAAATATATTCTAATTAATTGGTTAATGATGATGCACACAATCGAAATAGAGAAATAAATGAATAATATAAAATTCTCCCACACGGATTAGAAAACATCAATTAATATGAAATATATTTATTATTAAACGAGAATATTAATTATGACAAAATACATGTAAGCCAACAAGAAAGAAATGTAAGAAGTAATTAAATGTTACAAAACAAAAAGATCATATTCGATAGGAATACATATCATATATATGTAACGAATACTTATACTTCATCTAAAAATAACGGATATCAAAAGCACAACTAAATAAACATAATTGCAATTTCATAAAATGACCAAAGCATTTAAAATGCTAAAGAGATATGATAAAAGTGACGTCATCTCAAATATATCTCATAAGAAAATAAGTCTCAAACTCTCACTAACCCAATACATCAAAAGACTTAACTAAACCCATATGAGTCACATTATTCTAAAAAACTCCAACAGCTAAGCCTTTGGTTAGTGGATCTACTAACATGTCTGTAGCAATATACTCAATCCGAGTATGAAATTCAATAACCTTCTCTCTAATAACATAAGCTTTATATCAAAGTGTTTAATTGATAAGACTTTTTTGTTATGAGAGAAACCAAGACCAGCATTATTGTCATAGTATATCATAAGTGGTCTATAAATGCTTTCAACAATGTTAAAATCATAAATCAAATTCTTCAACCACATGACTTCAAGAGTAGCGTCATAACAAGCAATATACTCTGCCTCCGTCATAAAATTAGCATGAGAAAATGAAAAGGAATGGAAAGGAGAACATAATATCTAGGACCCGCATTTGTAAATCCACTCTACGGAAGGTATGAAAACTGAGAAAACAACCAATTAACTAAGGGTTTGTTTAATTCTATTATCAATTTTCTTAATTTAAAATTTGTTTTCATAAACAGATTTTGAAACCTGTGTTGTAGAAGGAGAAAAGAAAAAAAAAGTTTGAACGAGATGTTTTTTCAAGCTAAATACGCCATTTGAAAACTAAAACTTTATGAGGGAGGGAGAGTGATAAATTTTTTTTCCTAGTTGTACTGCTTTTGGCTAAAACTTTACGATTCTATCATAGCAAGCGGATACATGTTTATGCTCTTAGGGATTGTGTGAACATTAGTTCCACCAGCTAAATATTGATTTGAGCGGATAAAAAGATGTTTGAGAAATTGTTTTTGTGATTTTTAAATATAACAAAAGGCAATAAAAGAAGGTTTACAGGGATAACAAATAAGAATATGAATTCAGAAATGCAGCCACCTAATCCTCTAATTGTTCTCCACTCAAACATATCTGTAAAGTTTCATTTCACGTATGATGCCGAGAGCTGTCCACCTAACTATCCCTAGCCTAGGTGAATCTATCAGTTGAAATTTCTAGACGTAATCTCTTACCATCTAGAAAACCCAAAAGGAACAAGACAACTCAGATTCTCTCTCAAAGACATTTCCAATGACCAATCTATCATAAGACAAGGTACCCTGGGCTTGCGAATCTCGTTGTCACCCTGGAACTCCTGTTAGAACTCAGAACCGACCTGTCATGTGGAAATTCACTATTGTTCATACCCAAGATATTCTCACCCTAAGACAACTAATTCACTGAGTGGTTTCTCTCTTAAACCGGACCCGCAATTATCTCTCGATCTCATACTAGTCCATAGAAATCTAACACAAGTTATTGATACTTGGAGTGCAGAAAGTAAAACTTTAACACATAGTGTTGTGACCTAAGACATAGGCGTCTACTTTCATTGATCTAAGCATACACCAATTCATATCAACCTCTTGATCTATTTATAAATTAGTGAAGCTCATTTGATTATCAATTGATTTGTTAGAAGCATGAAGCATAGAAAGAAACACCATACATGAAAGATTTTCATTTACTTCAATGAATGAGTTTACAATAATCAAAGAATCAAGTTATACAATCTAAATACAAAAATAGAAAACAACATATACAAGGGAAAGGGAAGAAAGAGACAAATTCCAAAGAACGGAGACGGAACCACGACCATAAAAACTTTCTCAAGCTTTCCACGTCCTCCGAGAGGTTGTCACGGTCCTCCCGCGGCTGCCACCATCACTCCGGAGCTCTGCTCCTTCAATCCTCGGCCCAGGGACCCTCCTACATGATGCTCTGCTTCCTCTGATGTGCTTTTGGAATAAAATAGGAGAAGTCTCGAGAAGATCTGGTTTCTGGCCTTAAATAGAAGTTGAGGCGGTCAAAATGGCGGTCAGCAACCAAAAGCTTCGTCCTTGAGTTTCCTAAACCGCCTTAGCCTATTGCTGGTCGTCAGTTGGTGTGAAGTAGACGATGAGGACGGAGACGATGGGGCAGTGGACGATGCTGGACGTAGACAGTGGGGGTATTGCAATTTTTCACTTTAAACTTGGATTCTTCATGAATTTCTTCCCTGCATCAAAAGTCCAAGTTAAACACATGAAATAACTAATATTCACACTATTTATAGGGTAAAATTAATGATCAATAATTCAAGCATATAAGTCAAATAAGTGTCTGAAATGATATCCAAATATACGTAAAAATTACACTTATCAGAGAGAGTGGGGAGGGGAGAGAACATTACCTTACATTGTCAAAAATACCTCTTGGTGCATCGGTGGACAAAAATAATAAAGGTCAGCCCTTGTCCCACCCTATTGAAACTACTACTTAAAAATGTGCAACTAAGAAGGTAAGTTACCCCATGTCCAAATGAATTACCTTAGGGTATGTTCGCAAGTTGGATTTTGGAGGGTAGATAAGAGAAATAGAGGCTTATGAGAAGTCCTCCCTTTGTTTGAGAGTTTTTTTGAGAAGGATCAAACTTTGGGAAATTTTTTATAACCATCCAAAGCTCTCGTTTAGTAATTTTGTGAAGTACCCCCAAATTGGAGGGTTTTTAGGAAGAGTAATGCTAGCAACATGCTCATTTAGAGAAAACATGACTCCAATACATTCATAGTGGTTTGTTTATTTTTTAAAAAGTCAACACGTTTCATTCATTTCTTAAAAATTGTATTGACTTTTTCAAAAAATAAATCAATTACAGTGAGTGTGTCTCTAAAAGAGTGTGCTACTAGCACTCCTATTTGAAGAATTTAAAATTCCAGACAAGGGGAGAGCCTCCCCTTCCCTTTCTCCTCAAACCCTTCTTCTTCCCTCCCTCAAGAACTCTCAAACAAAGCCTTAGGCGCGTAAAATGAATGTACTATGGTGGCAGAACTAAGATGAACTGAATCCATTAATTAGAGGTGTTGTGGAGCATGGACCCCGTTGGCATGGTCTAGAAAAGGAGCTAGCTTGATGGTACTAGGTAGTGACGAAAGAGAATTAGATGAATAGTATAACAATAGGGACATTGCATACATATGGTATCCCTGCTAGATGATTTCTCTGCCCCTTGGCCCTGAAACATAACATCAACTTCAATTACTATTAAGCATCTTTTATTTATAAGCTAATGTGCCAAGCATGTTCAAACATTAAAATCCTATGCAGATTATAGTATTGCTGTAGCTTTGGGCCTCACTAATTGTCTTCTGCTGATAACATTTACACAGCACCAGTACCAAATATGATGAGTGGTTGAATTGACCTTACATGCCTCTACCCTGTCTCTGCTTTATACATGTGCTAGCGACCCATGTCATCATTTTTCACATTATCATTGCATAATAAACATATTACTACAAATTACACTATCAATTAATTTTCATCATATATTGAAAATGTTATAATTAAGATCCATGAAGGCATTATTTAAGATGACGTTTCTTATTAGCTGTATAATTCCCTGGCTGAAACTTGAACTTAGTTTGGAAAAAAGATGTGCATTATGCAAAAAAGAGAATCTGAAAAGGTAGCATTCGTGCGAGTGTGACACTGCAAATAAGGTCATTGAAATTGAGCCGTTGCTATGTATGCTAGGTTGTCCCCAGTCTGAGAGTCTGAGTGCATGGCAACCCTAAAAGCCTTAGAACTCTCCCTACTTTTGCACTGTGATAAGTTTCAAGAGCAGAATTTGGTTCCATGCAGATGAACAAGAAGACAAACTCGAGCTGACTGCTGAGTCCAACTATGTCCCCACTATGTTTAAACTACTGATATCAATCGTATATATTTATTGTCCTAAGGTTGAAAATTTTCTTCTGATTCTTTTTTCCCCCCACTGTGATGTCATTGATAAGCATATAATTGAGCCTATGGCAGGCCCCTTAGGGCTGGAATCCTTCTCCAAATTATTTATGAGGTCAAATGATCAAACGTCTTTGAGTCTCTTGCATGCTTTTACCCCTCTAGGAAGTTTGGGGATGGAGAAGTTGCACATTCTAAGGTTTGGCATGCAAACAAGTATAGTGAGGGATTCAAATCCTCTGTCTCATTTTCCTGTCTCTAGTCACGTTTCACCAATTAAAATTTGACACATCATTTTAAATGTACCGGCTAAAATGACATGTTCACATGTTTCGGATATTTTAAACAATAAAGATCGGTGTACTTAATTAGTGCTGACCATTAAATAGAAATAAGAAAAGTTATATATAAATAAGTGATAGATGTGATGTGTGATGTAGTATGACCGGAAAATATATTAATAGAGAGGAAAAAATGAGTGTCCCAAAGTGTAGTGCCGTATCCAAGGTTTTTTACTAGAGATTGAAATAAAATAATAAAAATTAATAAAAAACCTCTATATAAAAATACAAACAAAGAAATTAAGATTCTTGGAGGGACCGTGATCCAACCAACCCACTTTAGATACGTCTCTGCCAACGTGTATGCACCGTTTGGTGGTACACATATTAATATTGTATTTTAAATGATATGTAAAAATTTAATTGGTGGGGAGTGAATCAGACATTGACACAAAAGAGTAGATAGAAGATCTTCATCCTTCGCAAGAGCTTGATTTAGTGTTCACCCAATAACCTTTTTAAAAGTGCTTACCGGCTAAATCAAAGAGGATAAGAGAGAACACTCGTTGCTTTTATTGAAACATGGACTATTGTTATCGTTCACAATATGAATCCTAGGAGACCGAGATAGAGTCAACACAACTCATATCCTAATCCCTCGGAATACTAGTAAGTGCGTGTTTTATATTTCCTACTTTGCCTCTTATAGGTCGAGCCATTAGTTCACATAATAAAGTCTCTTCAATTTTTTCCTAAGGTCTTGCCTTGATCGTGACCTTATTTATTTGGTGTTACTTAGGTATCCACATATTCGGCAACTATAAGACTAAGCCTCTCAAGGTTCGAAGATCACATTAAGTGGGTGGGCTTCTTTCCATAAATATTTCTCCATACATGTCGCTCATGGATTGAATCCTCGACTAAATGCTCACGAAGTCCAGTTATCTACCAACCGTGTTTAAGCTTATTGGTGTGGCCTTTGTAACCTCTCTTGAAATGATGATATAGTCAGCATTTAGTGTCGATGGTGCAGGTCCTTCAGTCTCAGTGAATCGTTCTTCGAAGCTCTAGGTTAGGTCTTTCGAGTTGACAGCCCTTTGTCCCGACTTCTTGTGGATTGGGCCCAAGCTGTCGATTTGGTCGGGCCAATCCAATTATCACCAATCCAATTATCACCATGAAATCTTTATTGGATTGTCTAAATCACTTATGAGGGTGATTTAACCTCATTATTGTATGTGGACCAATAAAATTTAAGATAAGTGGGTAAGAAATTTCATGTTATTTTTCTTTATTTTTTATTAGTTCACTAAGGTGCGGTTAAACCACTTTTATGGGTGATTTAGACAACTTAATTTTTATGATCATAAGTTTGATTTTAATTTTTGGAAAATTTAAGTGGTGTAAGGACGTTATATATATATATATATATATATATATATATATATATATATATATATATATATATATATAAGGGATGTATCATGAGAAAGATGTTTTTATATGAGAAAATGAGAATAAATCACGATCGTTAGATCTAATTATGAATGGTCAAGATTAAAACAATTTAATAGTCACATGACTACTTAAAAATATCATATGACTTTCTAAAAAGTCACATGACTTCATGTTTTAATCTTAACTATTCATGATTAGATCTAACGGTCATGATTTATTCTCATTTTCTCATATAAAAACATCTTTCTCATATGATACATCCTCATATATATATATATATATATATATATATATATATATATATATATATTTGGCATATCAAGTGAGATGAATGCTTATTATGGCATGGGTGGTTGAGATTAAAAGATTAAAAATGATTTAGTGGTCACATGACTTTTTATAATTCATATTTTAATCTTAATTATTCATGGTTAGAAATCTAATGGATAAAAGTGACTAGCTAAACCTGAAGGGGTTGGTCGAGTGGAGCATGACAGAGTCTCGTGACTGACAAGTCGCATGCACATTCGAACCTTCCACTCGTCTCCTTGAGGTGATGTATGCGTGTATCCATTGTAAGTGTTATTTGAGCTCGACATATTTTCTTGTTGTAAGCTGGAGCATCACCATCTTAAGCTAAATTTTTATATACAAATAAAAAAATGACCCGGCTCACCTAACCTACTAGCTCGACCACCAAATTCTTACATCAACTAACACAGTGTTGTTCTAGCTTAAGCAGCTGATTCAAGTTTGAGTCTTTATAGGTATGTTAAATACTTAAGAGAGTTTTGCCGCTCATAAAATCTTAACTAACTCAAACAGGATTGCCTTACTGGAAAATAATTCCTGGTTTAAATTACCAAACAAAAACCACTAGCTCATAGTGGGTTGACCTGAGTTCACGCTGAACCACCTAGAGTTTACTAGACTGACTCACTTTGACAAGCCTATTACAAAATAACGCCCAAAATATATAAGCATATTATTTGAACTAAACTTTTGCCAAATTAAATTAAAAATATGTATGAAGAATCACGTGCAAACGAGACTTTTCAGGATGGTTTTAGCTATCAAATATCATGATGTTCAGAATCATTATGCAATCATGGTACGTCAAATGGTCTTGAAACCTAAACTAACCAAGAAAAAATTATAAGATGTTTAAAGATGAGTGTTGTGGTGTGACTTTGGCATAGCATATTATCTTCATCAACCTAAAGTGACAATGAGAGAAAGCCGTGTTTTGGGGAGAATGCTTAATAACATAGATTTAGAGATATATTAATGGAAAGCTTAAAAATACCTGTTGTGATTTAGACAGCAGACATGCCCCCTCTCTCTTAGCCAATAGAATGCTGCTTAGTGTACTGTAATTGCCATGTCATGTGGCATGTCATGTGTTTGGCTAGTCAAACTTAAGTCTTGTTAATTACTAATTGTAGTCCTTTGAACTTTTGTAATTTTTATTTTATACCCAACATTATTTATATTGTTTATTTATTTTATAATTTAGAAAACATAAATAAATTTTAACGATGGAGCACGATGCAGGGAGGAGGGAGGAGGAAAAGAGGAATTAGGTTATTTTGTCCAAATCAAAATGTTAATAGTTAATTTCAATTAAATTAAAAATCAATTTGAAAATTAGAAAATAAACATTTTCTGAAAAGAAAAAAAATTATACTGTATTGTTTATTTATTTTATAATTTAGAAAACATAAATATATTTTAACGATGGAGCATGATGCAGGGAGGAGGGAGGAGGAAAAGAGGAATTAAGTTATTTTGTCCAAATCAAAATGTTAATAGTTAATTTCAATTAAATTAAAAATCAATTTTAAAATTAGAAAATAAACATTTTTTGAAAAAAAATTATATTGTTTATTTATTTTATAATTTAGAAAACATAAATATATTTTAACGATGGAGCACGATGCAGGTAGGACAGATGAGGAAAAGAGGAATTAGGTTATTTTGCCCAAATCAAAATGTTAATAGTTAATTTCAATTAAATTAAAAATCAATTTGAAAATTAGAAAATAAACATTTTCTGAAGAAAAAAAGATTTTTATTATAGGGTAAAATTAATAATAAAAATAGTGGAAGGACTAAATTATGAATCTTATAAATAGTTGAAGGACCAAATCATGTATCTTATAAGTTTAGATGACATGACACTATCATACTATGACATGACACTTTCTTATAATATTATTAGTAGTTACTCATGGGGCATCTTAACCCCCTCTCATAAAACAGCATTCTAAAGTTTTCCTATATTAATTCATGTAATTTTTTTGGGGTGTAAAACAACATGGGGTCAAGTATATATATGTGCCTGTGTGGTAGGGTATTGGATTAAGAAACTGACACCTAATAAGAAACATGGGGTAATTAATTAATATAAACATTTAACCACGATCGAAGAGATTGGAAAAGTGGAAAGAATAGATACATTGTGGGAATCAAGAAGTGAAAGATGTGACTACGAAAAATTGTCAACTAGTGTGTGGCTTTGGATTATTCCTATAACGATCCTTTTCTTTTACCTCAGCGTTGTGTTCGTGCTCTTTCCTCTTCTAAATGCCGGAACAAAAAGAAATTATTTAGAGGCTCATGAACTGTATTGAGCATGTTTTATGGGAAATTTTGATTTCAATCAGAAACAATGAGAGACTTGAATTTTATCCTCATGATATATTGTTTTATGAGCTATAATTGACCAAATCTAGTTTAATTTGAAATTTAAAAGAGAGTTTAGAAGAAAAATAGAACTCATTAATAAGAAAGAAGTCATTCAAAATTAACAAAAACAGATAGTGTAAAAGTAAAATGATAGAGAATCATACTCAATGATCTATGTTTACTGACGAACGTGTATTATATATGTAGTAATTTTCTTATGTTTTCCTATCTTATACTGTGCCTAATTGTTATATTATCTTTTAAAGAACTCACGGTTTTTATCACAATTGTGCAATGGGCATATCACATGGAAAAGTGGAAAAAAACATGAAAAATAGAGAAAAAAAATTGAACGTGCAAATTAAGGACAAAAGCACGACCATGCTCAAGGTTATAAGCATGGTCATGGTTGTTTAACCATAGCACGATCGTGTTGACAGCTAGCACGGTCATGGTTGTTTAACCATAGCAAGATCGTGTTGACAGCTAGCACGGTCATGGCTGTTTCATAGAGCATGCCCGACCGTTACATGATTGCAACACAACCTCACGTGCTATAGAGCATGGTCGTGCTACTTATTAAACATGATGTGCTGGTTATCGCAACCTACTGTTTGAAGCCTAGAATAGAATTTTATTTAAGAAAATGTTGAGACTCTCAGCGGAGAGCCCATAGTAAATTGTTAGTATTTAGCATATTCTTGACAGAGGGGTTAATTAATATATGGAATTGAAAGATAATTAAATATTAGGAGAGTCATTAACTATAATATAAAACCAAGGGATCTGAATCAATTATTGATGTAACCTTGAGGCCTCTAATCTCTAGTATTCACTTCTTCACTATTTGCTTGCTCTATAGTCTTGCATGCGTACAACCAACCCAACCAATTATTGATTTCCATAAACAAATGAAGTCAGCTCTTGAAATTAAGTATTCATGTCTTAGTCTCTTGGGTACGATAACTAAGACTTGACCCCTATATTACGTTTGTGATATAGCGCACTTGCTCTTTGCGTGTTTATTTGAAACGCAACAAGTTCTTGGTGTTGTGGGACTAAGTTTAAATACTTGGTTTTAAGAGACTTGTTGTTTTATTTTTTTAATTTCTTTTGGTTTTTTTTTTCTACTTGGTGTAGTGCAAGTGCATGCTAACCCATTCCTTGAAGCATGTATTGCAGGTCGACAGTGAGATTAAAAGATAGTTCGCATGCTAGCAAGAAGGACGAGAAAAAGTTAGATATCGAGTATAATCCACTGCCACCAGAGAGGACTCTATAGGAGTACTTTACTCCCTCTATTGGAGTGGCTAACAACATACACTGCCTTACAACATACACTGCCTTACAATAATTGCTACTAACTTCGAGTTAAAGCTGACACTTATCTTGATGGTCAATAACTCCAAGCAGTTTAGTGGCTTATTTACCCAAGATCTGTTAACGCACCTGAAGAAGCTTCTTAGGATCATAGATACAGTTAAATACAATGGTGTTTAATCGATGCCATCTGCTTGGGATTATTTCCCTTCTCCCTCATGGATACGACGTCGGTTTGGTTTTCCTCCTTGCCCGAATGATGTAACACTACATGGGAGGATTGAACTAAGAATAATGTCTAGCCGACTTTTAAAATGGTATAATATCCTAACTATTTATATATTATAAGAAACATTATATAATTTTTTAAATATTTCATAAAGTTATTCCCTCCCCTCTCTCTAAAAATTCATTCCCAACTCCCAAGCTATGATTTTTTTTGTACATGTAAAATTTATGATCGTTTTAATAGCTATTATATTTTTTTCAGTTTTAAATGCTCACAAAATATAAAATTTGTGTGATTAATTTCATTCATTATATAATTTATAAGAAAAAAAGACAGTTTTTTTATATTTATAGTATACTTTTTGAACATATTTACCAATGTAGTCTATTTTTTATTTATTATCAAATTGGTGTAAATCGTCACTCTAAGTAGTGATATATTTTTTTAATAAAATTGTCATGGTTAGTGGCAATATCAACTTTCTTTTTTGGCTTTCTTTGTTTGGGGCAGAAAAAATTTAATTGGCACCAAAATCTTAATATGTGAGTTTTACAAATAAAATATATATTTAATACCAGACTGATATGATAATGTTTATTTCCATGAAATATGAAATATGTACATGTGCGAGTGTTTTTATGATCTCTACGCACACGACCGGCCACCGCACGGTGAAAACTTTCATTTCTATATTCCAATCCAAACCCACTTGCTCCGTGCGTGTTCAGTGTCTGATCCTCATCCTCATCGATGCTAGGTGGACCTTACTTACAACACCTCTCATGTTTTTTTCTTTTCATTTTTATACATAAAATAAATCTACTAATTTTACCTTACTTCTCCAATAAAAGCATAGAATTATGATGCTGGAATAAACGTGGAGAAGTGAATATGGAGGACCCATTATAGCGGGATAGTGACCCACAATGCACATTAACATCCAAACACGCACATGATCATAATATCTTATGTTATCCTTTTGTCATATTTTATGTTATGATCCCGTAATAATTCAACTAACCTAATCACCCCCACACTTGTGCGTCTATGTATGGCTCTCTATATGCTGTATATGTCATCAATCCTGACTAGTGTCTACACTTTCACTTTTCATCTTACTATTTTCAATATATATATATCAATCTCTTCTTATATATTAATTAAATCATATATATCATTCACATATTTCAAATCTCTTTTCTCATTTCAAATATATATATTCTAAGAGTTTAAATTGTTACTTACTCTAGAGTCCGTTAGTATATATACGTCTGGATGAAACATTCTAGAATTCTTGTTAATGTGTGTAATATCATGTCATTCAATTGATGTCCTATCCTACTCTCCTCCATTCATGGTTGTTAAAATCGGATTATACTAACAGGTTCGACTGGTTGGAGTGGGAAATGAACTCCGACCGGTATGGAACAACCACAAAATTTTAGAGAAAGAAAACCGAAAATGAACCAGGAGAACCAGTCGAGCGATTTGGTGAAAACTGGCCAATTGGTGGTTCAACCAATTCAGGGCCAAATTTTTTTCCCCATTTTTTGGGTATGCTAGGCTCGGCCTATGTAAAAGGAGACAATGGATCAAAAAACAAAACGATCAGAAAATCCTACTTAGAATAGGGTTAAATATGTTTTAGGTTATTGACATGTAGCTAGAGTCAAATCCAAATAGGTTCTTATAAAAAAAATTATGACTTTTGGTCTTTAACACTTTTTGTAAATCAAATAAGAACAAGTGAAGTCATGGCCAATCCACATGGACTTTTCACATCACTTCGCTCTCAACACCATTCAACCCACAAGCTTTCACTCACTCAAAAATTCTCGATTCATATAATCATAAAAAAATTCAAAATCAATTTTGAAAAAGCTATAAGGTCAATTTGGTCTAATTTTATTTCTTGAAGAAGCCTATGAAGTCAATTTGGACGTGTAAATATCCCATGGAGAATTTTTCATGAATATCAAGTGTGTCATTTTTTATGTTACAACTAGAGGTCTAGCCCTGAGCAAGAGAATGGTGTGTTAAGGTCGTACATTTATTATAGATGTCATGAAACTAATTATCCCAAAAGCTTAAACTTTTGGGTAAGGAACACATGAATGATTTTATATTACTATTTCTAAAACGCCCCCTCAGGCAAGACCCGGTTGGACTTGTCCGTTTGAGCTTGAAGCGTGGAGAATGCACAGACTTACCTATCGTGTGCTTTAATTCATTTTTTATTAGAAGAATTGAAGGGCGGCAAGGATGGAACTCTAGATCGCTTGGTCGTAAAGGCTTTGATACCATGTTGAATAATCAATTATCTCAAAAGCTTAAGATGTTGGAGTAAGGTTTCATGACATGGTATTAGAGGCTCTGATACCATGAAATCTATGAAGTCAATTTCGACGTGTAGATGTCCCATGGTCACATTTTCATGAATATCAAGTATGTGATTTTTATGCTACAAGTAGAGGTCTAGCCCGGAGGTAGAGAATGATGCGTTAAGGTGATACATTTATATAGATGTCATGAAACCAATTATTTCAAAAGTTTAAGTTTTTTTATAAGGGTCACATGAATGGTTTTATATTATTATTTCTAACACGCTCCCTAACGCAAGAATCCATTTGGAGTTTGGACTTGCTCCTTTGGACTTGAAGAATGGAGAATACACATGTTTACCTACCATGTGCTTTAATTCATTTTTTATTAGAAGAATTGAGTGCGGGTATCAGAGCTTCTATGACCAAGCGGTCTAGAAATCTGTTGGAGTGGCGCAGCGGAACACGAGACTCTCATAGTTCGATGGCTCCTGAAGGGGTTAGGAGTTCACCGTCCACATTGGGTCATGAGCACAAGTGATTTTGACACTATCCACGTACATTCACCACAAAAGATTAAGACTAAGAGTGATCGAGTGAGTCATTTTACTTATAAATTGTTCTACCCGTGCTTATCATTTCAATGTGAGACTAATTTTAATTTATTCTATTCACACTTGTTACTGCAACAAGAGATATATGACTAAGTAAATTCTTATAAACGATAAGTCATTACACACACTCTAACTAACTTTTACGGTAAAATTAAACATGATTGAATTCTAGTAACTTATTGTTGGTTAGAAAAGGGGAAATTGTTTCCCTATACACCTCATCAATCACAGCTTCCCTTAAAGTAAATATGATGCTTGCTATCTCAAGCTTTCCAATATATATGAACTGCAATGCAAGATCTTGCTAAGAAATTAAATATATATTCCAGAAGTTGTTGCACATTTTAAACCAAACCTTGGAATTGTTTTCCATCCCTCAGCAGTATATGCAATGCCTATAAGTAATTAGCATACTAGTGTGTATAACCATTGACTGAGGCTTCAAAATCCTAACACCCTATCATGTCCAGAAAAAGAAAATTTGGGGTTGTGATTTTCACTTTCTAGCACCCTATCATGTGAGCTGTTTCATTTTTTATGATTATACAACGACTTTTATACACGAGTCCACCAGTGGTCTCACTTTTTACAAGACCATTAAGTGCCACCAATGGCTTTATCTCTCGTATATTCAAGAAAATTGAAAAAATAAGTTTAATTATAAACTAAAAAATGCGAAAAACATGTACGTTATTAAATGGCTTAATTAACAGCGGACACACTTTACGCATTGTAATTCTTTGATACATCTCAAGTGGCAAAAATGCAGATAAAAGTGGGCGCATTTTTAATTTTGAGCCAACATTTGGCATTAAAAACTCAACCACTTTAGTGTTGTACATCTAGATTTGTGTAAGTAGCTAGTGTAGATGTGTAGCTCATAGCTGGAATATCTCAAGGATATATACTCATAGAATGGAAAATAGAAAGACATTCTATATGGAAACAATCTTCAGCTACCCTTCTTTTTCAACCCTTTTCTCTAGTTAGGAGATGAAAATCTACACAGTAATAGTCCCTTCTTGGACATCCTCATATGCCAATGTATCCTACATTGCCATAACTCACTAAAACATATAAGTGCGTGTTTGAATCCGCTTGACCAGAATTGATTTTAATAAAATTGATTATTTGATAGTCAATTGATATATATTTGGATACGTTATATGATAAACGTGATTTCTATCATATAAAATTGTAAAGTCCAGATATGAAATCTCATATTTTCTCAACATTGATTTTGGGACTAAAATGACTTCTTTAAGTGAATGTTTGAAAATATTTTTACAATTGACTTTAAAGCCGAGATCAATCATGGGAAGAAGTTTTCGTAAGTTAGATTTTGAGTTTCATAATTAATTGTGAAAAAAGAAAAGTTGATTCAAACATGATATATATGATTATCCAACATCTATATACATAACATCTAAAAGTGATTATTCTTTATGAGAATTGATTATAAGATTCCTAGGCGTGGAGCCATTTAGATCCGTGTTTGCAAAATTCATTCTGGTACAATTGGTTTAAGTGAGTTTAAATATATGATTTATGTTTGTATACTTTTATAAAGAAAAAAAAATGATTTCGTACGGTAGTGTTATAAAATTCAGTTTGTAAAATCTCATAATATATTTTTGTTTAATTCAGACGCAATTATTTATAATAGTAACTAAAATTGATTTCGTAGAGTTGATTTTACTTTACAAGTGCACCCAATCATTTTTTCAATTGGTTATAATTAATTTTAACCAGTAGTATTGATTTTATAGAATTAATTGTGGTTTACCAACATGCTCTAAAACATCTCCATTGCACACCAGAATGATTGATTATACCACTTTGAACTGTAAATGTGTGATTGGTTATTTATATATTCACAAATCAAAGAGGAACAAATTAATAGGTGTACAAAGATTGGGGACCATAAACAACCCATACTTTAAATCTAAAGAAAAATAAAAAGGAGATCCTGCTCACATGGTAGCATGTGAGAGGAATGGGATGATTTTTCAATTCAAACCTCAATTAATTTTCCCCCCTTAAAATCTCATTTGCCAATCAATTACATTATTTCTTTTCCTGATTTGTCTTTTTTAGGAAGATTATTGTTCTTTACCCATCTAACCTGTTTGTATGTGACCCACTGCGCACTCACCGGGAAAGTAAGACATTTTGCGGGTAAATATTGCACATTTGCACATGTGAGTTGTGGCGTGGTAATTAGTTATCTCTGATACTTTTATTAAGAGATTAAGAGTTTAATCATTATTCATAGATATAAATCGCATTTCATGAACAATCATTTATTACCACTTAGATGGTAACGGAGAGATTTGTCACTAGTGTCAACGGTTGATACATTTCTCTAAAAAAAAATACTACACCTTTGTATAACTGAACCCTACTCACCAAAAAAAAAAAACTTCTTCCCCTCTCTCTCTCTTTCATACCCTCCTCTCTATAAAGCTGGTAGCTTGATATTATAATGGTAGAGTGGTCCATTAGAACTTTGTATGGGCATGGTTATTTCTCACTTCTCAATTCTCATCCCCTTCTTTTACTTTGTTCTGCTACATCATCCTTCCCTATATCTTCACTCCCTTCTTTCTCATTATAGCTTCAAAGTTTTCAACACAAAAATTGGGATATGATAGGATGTGAGATTATGAGATCTGAGGTCAATTTTGCTCTCAAGTCCTGGTCATGCTTTTCCACAGCTTTCTTGAACTTCTTGTGTGCTCATTCTTAAAACCTCTATGCAGAATTCACAGCCCTAGAAGTTCAAGAAAGCTGTGGGAGAATATGGCAGCTCAGACTTTTTGGTAGCTAATCTAGCTCCTCTTCCAGATGCAGAGTACTACCAATTCATGTTCTTCTTCTGAATTCTTCATCTTCTCATGTGAAGATTTACATCCTGGTAACTCTCAGAACCTTCTTTCTGCTTAGATATTGCATATATATGTGTGTGATCTCTTTCTCTGGGAGAATTATAGTAATCTCTTGCTATATCAGATTGAATTTACCTGAATTTCTCATAATTCTGTGATTTGATCAGGTCAAATTGTTTTCTCTCTGTTTTCTTTAAGGAAGGAAAGAAAATTGTTCCCTTTAACTGAATTTTCACTGGTCCTGTTTTCTGTGAGGAAATGGGTAGGGTCTAAAACACTTTTTTTCCCACTTGGATGAAGAACAATGACAATGTGGGTTTATAATTTCCCATGAAAGGGTTGAAATTGAAAAGCACAATAAAAAAAAAAAGATTAAAATTTTTTGAGTAATACTTTGTTGAATCAGATGCTACACGTTTGAGCCATGCAAGATGAGGGGCAGTAAAAAATTTTGTTTTCTTTTTGTTGATGAAAGGAACAAAAATTTAATGTTTCCTAGTTGTCTGTAGAATTGGGTGAGGTTTCCCATTAACTAATTTACTAGCAAAAATGTGATTTATTCAATGAAATGGTGAAAAAATAAAGCAATGTTTGCAGAGAAGATTCCTCCCCCACCTTTCCCTTTTATCATTAATGATGATAGTTCTTCCTGTTGGCCTTTTGGTTTGGTGAATCCACATCTCCTTCTCCTACATTTCTGTGAAAAAAGGTTAACCTTTGTCACTACGTGACATCATTTTTTTTTAACCACTCCCCTCTCTCCTGACATCATTTGCTGCATTCATTGATTTTAACCCCTCCATCCCCTTCTCTCTCTCTCTCTCCTCTGGCTTCATGTCTCTTTCTCTCCAGAAAGCCATGTTGGTGCTGAAATCCTGGTTAATTTATGATTTTTGCTGTCGTCTGTTTTTCAGTTTAATTTTCACTACCGTATTACAGTTCAGTTTTACACATGAAGTGATGTATTTTTTGCCAAACACTGTTTAGACATATCAATATGTGCTTAACCCTCCTAACACGGTTAACATCCGTCACGAACTGATATGTCTAAACGATGTCGCAACATTAGCACACTCACTTAGTTAACAACTTAGTCACACATTAACTAAAAATATGCTTAAAATTGTCATTATGGGTATACACCATCCCCCACTTCCAATTTGGCATACAAATCTGAAAATCAATTGAATTTTCAAGAAAGAGCTTGTAGGTGTAAAGGCCACACAAAAAGAGAGAACATAAAGCATGATTAAATTAACTTGAGATAAGTTTTACATACATTATACACTATGAACATTTTAGCCAATGGTGTATGCAACAAGTTGCACAGAGAGAGGAGTAGGACCACACCAAGAATCCGCACAGATTAAATCAGGCAGGCACAGAGGCATGGCACTTCTGCGCGTCTTCATATAGAAAGGATACGACTATCATGCTGAAAGAGCAAATCGTGGTGGTGCTAAAAACATACGGTGACCGCGCACCGCATTACTATTTGTTAAGGTCTCACATTGACTAGAGTTACCTCGCGCATAAGAGATGTTTTATAACACCGGATTTACCTGGTGAGATTTGAGATTCGAGGGAAATAGTGAAAAATTTGAACACGGGCACACGAAACTTGTTTGTTGAGTGTGTGTATGAAAAGAGAGGATTGTGAACTGTGACACGACATGGTGAAGCGAGAGACAGAGCTACTATAACTGATCATAGATTCACGGTGAAAGCCTTCTTCAAAGGACATGAACTGAGATCCTCAGCCAAATTTCCTGGTACGGAATTATTCTTTTGCTTTTTTGACACCACGGTTGTTTTTTTTTATTCTTTCTTTTTTGAAGAAAAGAATGTGGTAGTGTTTTTCTTGTGTCTGAGGCTAAACAGGAACGTGTCAGTAGCCATGCAGTGTTACTTGTTTACTCGTTGTTTCTGTGTCCACTTTTTTTAATAAGGAAACCTAAATTCCACTTAAAAGCACAATTTGTTAATGGGCCTCTGGCTTTAATTGCAAGGTACCACATGACACTCTATATACGAATATTCAATAAAAGCCCACAAAAAAATGTTTGATTCATAGATCACTATTAGTGGTAGATACTTAGAGTAAAAGGAGAAGAAAAAAAAATAATGAATGTGATATGTAATGTGATGTGATAAAAAATGAGAGATATATAGAAAAATAAGGTGTCTGTGAATGTCTATAAATATTTATATGTTAATGAATTTTTATTTTTCTTTAAATTATTCTGTTCTCACCACATGATCTGTCGTTTGTATATTTTGCAAACATTCCTTTTAATTGGGGTATGAAAAAAGCATACATGCTTTACTATTAGTCAGCCACAAATTTTGTTTAGATTTTTTTTTACATAAAAGTTTGTTTAGATTAATTAGATGTATCTTTATAGTTTTAGAAAAATAAATTAAAAATACAAGATAACTTGAATTCGCAATTTCTTCTATGTTTTAGTGATATGAGAACATGAGATAACTAAAGCTCGATAAGTAATTTTTTTAGGGAGGGGACTTTCACAATTGGAGTTCTTGTATTAGAGGCGAAATTAAGCTCTAATAAATGCAAAATAATGCTGCTGCATACTCATAATAGCATAGGTCTCTCACCTCTTTGAACCCTTCATGTCCATGGCGCGCGGAAGCTTTTATATATTACTACAATATAATCATTTGACACCTTAGAGACACTTATAAACAAAATTAAAATTTGTTTTGTTTTTAATTTCTTTGGCATATGCTACCTTTATTAACAAAGTCATTACTTCATGTACTTATCAAAAGTCACTAAAATGAGTTTATTTTAAAATATAATTTCATAAGCAATTGCTTAATCAAGTTTATGAAAGTTGTATAAATAAGACCAATTAATAAACTTACAAGCCTTTTTAAACTATTTTTCTCAAATTTCTTAGATTAACTTTCAAACAAACATTTATTCATACTTATAAGTTGTTTTAAGTTATTTCATAACTTTCTTGAATAAGCTTATTAACCTAAACACTTAATTAAGTTGTCTACCAAAAATACACCATAAGTCACGAGTGTCATAGAAACTTCTAATTTAGAGAGACACGCATAACTTTCAATCAATAAGAGTGTTACATAAATTTGTGTCGCGGGTGTGTTGGTAGCACTCATAAATATTCTCTTTAAAGACAAAAGTGATTCGTGTACACCAATACTTATAGTTTTTTCAATTTCTAACTGTCACAAATTTTAATTTTTTTTATAAACCATACAGTTTGTGGCGGTCAAGTAGGTGACGGGTGTCTTAACTAAAACTTTAAAGTTTTGAAAACAACCTCAAACTATATAGACCAGCAATTATATATTTACATAGACTTTCGATCATCCATCATATTTTCAGTCACTTTTTGCATATTTCCCCTTTTTAATTCCTATCACATCATTTCTCTCTCTAATTTTATTTCTATCTCGGTTGAGGATGGATTTTGAGAGTGAATAAATTATTTTCCCGGTATAAACCTAGAAAGTAATGTATAAAAATCATGAAAAAAAGGAAACAATAATAGATCCTACTTTGAAAGAAAGAAAAAATCAATAAAATAGGTATCGAGCCTATTGAAAAGGCATAGCACCATGAGGATCCGTACATCGATTGAAATGGAAACTTAGGAAGAATTCTAGCTATTTTATAGATTGACCAAATCACAGTTTATTTTATTTTGTATATTTTACACTCCAATCAACATCCTTTCGATCATGGTCGAATCTTCAAGTGCAAAAGTAGGTAGCATGCACCATTCAAGGTTTAATCTTGGATCCTAAACATTGTCCCGTCCTACTACTATTCCGATCATGAGTGCTTGAGCCACTTTACTTCCTATAATTATTAGATATTTTTTCCGTTGTTCTTGTGATAGTGATCAATTGTGAGCCTCAAAAATTAAATAAACGGTTCCTATATATATTAATATATATATATATATCATCATCATCACATGTAAGATAGTCATTAAGTGTAATGTCGGCAGGATCCGTTTGTATTGGCTCTATACTCATATTACAAGCCCCGTGAATATTGTGAAAGATGATTCAAGAAATTAAAATGACGAATCTTATTTTACGGTGACATATATGAATAAATGAGTAATGACACATGACAACAATAACACACTACTTGTCCACCAATTCATCATGGTAGGGCATGCTATTGACGTAAGTAGCACCGTGATAAACCACCGATACAAAGAAAATAATAACACTACTTTCCTCCTTTTATGATGTGAAAGTGCCAAAATAACAATAAAAGGAAACTATATTGACCCATGATGGGAAATTAGAAATTGTAGTACTCGTTGGACAAGGAACACAATCATGATTATCATATTCGAGTAAAAGTGTATTATGCCTCAACAAGTATGTGGATTTTAACCTCACATACCAAGAAACTATATTGCACTTTCATAGAAAAGGAAATCTTATCTAGAAGAATATGGATTCATCATAGCATAATTTAGGGGTAGTTGGTGTTTGGATACATGTTGATATCTTTCAAATTATTTCTCCGTTCACAAAAACTACTCTTAAGAACTTTTTTTTCAAAGATCTTCTCCTTGTAATTTTATAGCATGTTTGGATCAACTGTTTTTTTTTTCTTATCATAACAGTTGATTTTAGCATTATAATCAATTCTAACACTCTTCTTCACATAATTGATTTAAGCCTTATAATAAACTGTAGATGAATTTCAAAACATGCATTTAGATAGGTAATTTGTAGCTGCAGCGCTTCAGTAGTTGCTTCCAACACACACCCTGCGGCGGTTGGAATCGCCACAAAATGCTCCCTGAAACTGCTACAATTTGCTAGTTTTCCTGTAGTGATCTTATATTGAGGCAATCATATTAAAGTCGGACACAACTTCTATGTCAGCAAAAAGCTTTCTCTATCAAGTATGTAATGCAGTTGTATTCACAAAGACTTGATCCCGTAATATCTGCTTAAGCTATAACAAACTCATTTGTGCTAATTCACATGCCGGGTGGATTAGCTATAAGCTAAAAGTCATCAAAGGCCGTAATTTTTTAATAATTTTAGAATGTGATGGTTGTAGCCACAAGACAAAAATGGCACTGGTAAGACAGCAAGATCAAGAGCATTGTCCACTAATTTATTGTCTCTATGTCGTTTTAACTCTTTACTGATCCCCCACTCTTGCACATCACAGAGCACAAGGAAATCAAACTTTTTCGGTTGAAACCTTCCTCCAATGTAAAAACTATTGAACTATATATAATTAAATTAAATCAGACAAACAAAACCCACAATCAACATCATTTGACTACAATGCCTGATCAGGGTCCATCACCAGTAATTAAATTATAGCAAAGATTACCATGATTTATGAGAGGCATTTTTAAATTAAAGCAGGTAACGACAACAGTGAATATAAACAAGTGAATATAGATCGATCCAGACATGATAAAGCAAGACATCAAGATCAATTAGATTAAAGGTGTTGATCATCCACACAAAAATGTATAAATAAATCAAAGCCATGGAATGAGGAACAAGAAAGGATGTGTGTGTTAGATTAGTGGGTTACAGTGGGATTAGGAAATTGATCTTGTAAATAAAGTGGAATCCTCATATGACTTTTACATTATCTTTTGAAAAAGAAATGAAAAAGATGGTCTTAATTATTGGATGGACTCATGGTACTAGTCCCGTGAATACACCATCTAAAAGCCCTTGTAAAGTTACAATACAAGCGCTGAAGCTCACACACAATGTAAGAAAAATGGCTTTCTAAATAGACTTTGTCTAGCGTTTGCCACTTGTTCTGGTGATGTGTCGATGCACCGCTTGTAATTTGTAAGCGTCGAATAGGTTGTGAACGCTACACAGCCCCTTCTCGATATGAAAGGTCATGCAAGATCCATTTTTCTAGTACTATACTTGAAAACAAGTTTCTAATTCTTTTAGGGTGCAAATAAAGTGAGCTTTTATCTCACTTCTACTAAACACATTTAGCTAGAAATGAAGTATTGTTCAAAGTGATTATCGGCACTAGGAGTCGAGGTAAAGAAAGACATACAGTACTTGCAGGTGATCTAAAACTCCCATTTTTTGCATCACAGTTGTCTCTAACTTGATTGGGAAAAGGAAAACCCTAGTTTCCTTCACAAGCTGCATCTGCAATGCTTTTAGGTAGCTTTCTTTTGTTGTATAGCAAAAATCACCCTAATAAGTCCTGAGGCAAACATGGTTAATCTTTTCCATAAAAGCATCACCTAATCCTCTTGCTAGGGTCACCAAAATTATTCATAAGTTTTTGGAAGTTCCATACTAGAGGTAAAGGCAGCCAGCATGGCCACCTCTATGTGGTCCATCATCTAACAATCTGTAACTGAAAATGTTTCTTCCATGAAACCAAACAAAAAAGCTTTGTTGTGACTTTCAGATATTTCTTAAAAAGAATATCTTGATCTAGCTTGTATGAATATACATATTATACTAAGTTAAGATAAGAACAGTATAATTGTTCCAATCTTGCAAATAAAAAATGAGTAACAATTAATAAATAAATCATGATTAATTAATAGATACTAGCTATTGCTCATACTGAATCTGTAGGCTGGAATATGCATATTAAATTACTTAACTATCTGTAACTTTGCTGGTACAGATCAAAGGCTTAATTAATGGATTGAGTGTGACATGTTGTATATAGAATTAAATCTCAATGGTGACCATTGATCCACTGTAAGTTGCAACTTTTGCCAGCATTGGAGGCTAAACAAATGGACATTTCAAAACAAAAAGAAATCAAAAGGGCTAATAAGAGAGGATGAGAGAGACAGAAAGAGGGGAAGCAACTAAAGCTGAAATTATTACAATTACAATTATTGTATTCAGCACAGACATAACTTGCTAGCTAGAGCACAAAAAAATATTCTCAATTCAAACTGAGATGCATCATCACTACAAATAATGTTCATCTGAAAATTGACCATAACCACCACCACTATATATATCCAAATACATGAAAACAGTTTTCTGGAAATGCTGGAAAAACCAAAAGAGGAAAAAGCGGGGTTGAAAAGCAAGCAAACATAACAAACTTGAAACAAAGAATGAGAAGATCTGACAAAGGGAAGTTTTCATAGATCTACCATAATTGTGAGGTGAAATCAATTCCCTTGATGAATATAATCAATACCTGATCGGTTTAATTCCACAGAAGAGGCCAATTGATGAATCATCATCATCATCATCATCATCAATCTACCAAATTGACATCATTATGATTACTGCATCTGAGAATTCTGATTAGGTAAATCTCAAAATTGAATGCTTTAAATCTGAAAATAATAATTCAACTCGTGTAAAGTAGCAAAAAATAAAACAATAACTATATTACAATAATATTCGCACACAAAAAAAATAATTGGATGGTTTGATCTTTGGAGCAGAATCCCTTGTTTGTGAGGTTAGTTTGCATTTGGCCCTGTCTGTATCTTCCCACAGCTTTATTGAACCGCAAAACAAGTGTAAGAGGTGCCAATTGCCATGGCATGCATGCAAATGAATGCAGTTCAAGAAAGCTGTGGAAGAATACAAAGAGGGCCATGATATTCAAGCACAAAAAGTAATGGAAGATTCACAAGGTAATCAGAACCCTAATCCTGAGACAAAGAGAAAGAGGGTACAGAATATGAGAGAGGAGAAAAGTTGTAGTTGTAGGTATAGGGGTGGAGGAGGTGTGGTATTTATAGGAGAATTTAGGGGTTTTTTATCAACTTTTCTTTTCTCATTTTTAATTTAATTTGCTTTTTCCTCATCAATCCCTAGAAGAATATTGGGCCTAAGACTACAAATTGTTGAACCCTCCACCCTAATTAAAAAGCGGACTCCTTTGCTTGCATTATAGAAAGATATTAGATTAGATTAGTTCCACAAAACCAAGCGGGTTGGCGTAGTGGTTCAGCACTTCGTCCCTTAAGCAAGTGGTTGGGGGTTCGAATCCCAACTCTTGTGAATGGAAAAAACTCATTGGCCAGCCCCCTACCGCTTCGTGCGCTGACCATGGGGCGAAGGATTAGTCTCACGGCAACCGGATG
This sequence comes from Acmispon strigosus, assembly GCA_030819835.1. NCBI lineage: Eukaryota > Viridiplantae > Streptophyta > Magnoliopsida > Fabales > Fabaceae > Acmispon > Acmispon strigosus. The sequence continues at coordinate 13,131,006 of JAUAMA010000002.1, read as the reverse complement.
TGGGGATACCTTGGTCAAGACAAAAAAAAAGATTAGTTCCACAAAAATAATACTAATAATTTTATGGAAATTATTTTTTATTGGTGTCATATTTGTGCGGCTACGATGCACCTTTCTGGATCTAAGGGTAGTTGTTACATGTGTGGGGGCACAACATGGGACCCACCTTTAGATCTGTCCCGTAGTTAAGAGGATAATCAGGACTCCACGCGCGCCTCTCTACGTTCACTTCACTATTTTATCTACCTGCCGGCTAAATAATAAAGATTTAAATATGTTTTTAGTCATTGTAAAATAAGGTGAATTATTTTGGATTTGATCTCTTTAGAAAAAAATTCATAGTTTTTAGTCTCAAACATTTGTGAAATTTGTGAAGTCAATTCTTATCATTTATTTTGTGGTTGTTTAAACCATCATTAACTCATTTTATGGCGGTTTTTAACCGTTACTGATGCAAAAAAGACCAATAACTCATTTTATGCTGGTTTTTAGCTACCGCTAATGTAAAAAAACCGTCACAAAATGGATAGGACTGACTTCACATTTTTTATAAATCTTAAGGGCTAAAAGCTATAAAAAAAAATTTGGAGGAACCAAAACGGATTCACTATTATTTTACCGGAATTAAAAACATATTTAAACCAATAATAAATAATGTAAGCAAATCAATTATTAATTATTAGTAGTAATTTTTATCCGTTACGGCGTTAACATCGGATTTTATTTTGTTATTAATATAGTTATGTAGATTCTGAATATAAATTTTGAAGAGTTAAATTTTTATTATAAAGAGAATTATTACCTCTCACTTTAAATTTTGGTACAGGAAAAAAAACACATGTAGCGGTGGATGCAGCTATGGGGAGGGAGAGAAGCAGTTATTAGTTGTTATAAAGAAAGGAAATGGAAAAGAAGCCACCAAACGAGGAACAGAAATTTCGGGGTCACATGGCTGCACATGGGATACAACCCCACTCCACTACGCTGAGTGTAGTTGAGCCACTCTATAGTACAATAAAGAGTATACACTCGATCTTTATTGTTTATGTTTGGGTTAAGTATATTTTTGGTATCTGTACTTTGAGTGAGATTTATTTTTAGTCCCTCGTCGGCGTAAATGTGGATTTTAGGCCTCAAACTTTTATTATTGTTTGATTTTCGTTCCTGCCGGAGTTAGTCATTGACCGTCGTGCCTAGGTGTCACGGCAGGGCCTACGTGGCATAGGCCACATCATTTAATATGTCCACGTGGATTTTTTTTTAATTATTAATTAAAAAACTGAAAAACGTAAAAAAGAAGGCAAGAAATCAGAGGGATCGAGGAAGAGGATGACAAGGTGAAAAGAAGGGCGGCGGCTCTGTTTTTTGTTGTGAGAGAGGGAGAACGAAAGGGGGAGGTGCGGCGGCTGGTGAAGTAGAAGAAAGGGCTAGGTTTTTTTTTTAGAGAGAGAGAGGGAGCAGAAGAGAGGAGGTGCGGCGACTCAAGAGGTGAAGGGGGAGGAATTAGGGTTTTGGTTGAGAGAGGAAGAAGAAGCAGCGGAAGTGGCGCAGCAGCGGCGAAGGCAGGGCTTCGAACCGGGGGAAGCAGCGGCGGTGGCTCGAGCGGATTGGAGTAGTGTTTGGTCGAAGGGGAAGAAAGGTCGCGAGTTGAAGGAGACGATGGTGAAGGTGGGTGCGGTGGAGAAGAAGAAGGCCGAAGGTGAAGAGAGGAGTGGCGACCGTGGGTTCAGTGGAAAGGGAGATGGTCCACCTACCATACCCACTAACAATGTAGCAACAAAAAACACAAGAACAAAACACCCCTTAAATTTTCCAACCCCTATGAACTCCATAAACACTAAAACAACAGAAAAATCAAATCTTTGTAACAGAATATCAAATTTGAAGCATGTTATTTTTATTCTTGGGTTTTGACAGGTTTGTTGATTTGTTCTGCAACTTGGTGTTTGATTGTTAAATCAACGTGGTGTGGGTGGGGGATTACAGTGGTTGGGGGAGTGGTGGGTGATGGCTCGGTGTGGGTGGCGTTGGGGGTTATGCCATGGTGTGGGTGGGGGATTGCAGGTGGTGGTGGTGGTGGTTTGGGGAAGAAGGTGAAGAAGAAGAAGAAGAAGAAGAACGACATGTTTCCTTCTGATTTCCTCTTTTTCTTTTTTCATTTTTTAGTTTTTTAATTAATAATTTAAAAAAATCCACGTGGACCCATTAAATGACGTGGCATCTGCCACGTAAGCCCTGCCATGACACCTAAGTACGACGGTCAACGACTAACTCCGGCAAGGGCGGAAACCAAACAATAATGAAAGTCTGAGGCCTAAAATTCACATTTACACCGACGAGGGACTAAAACCAAATCTCACTCAAAGTACAGGGACCAAAATCATATTTAGCCCTTTATGTTTTGTGCCTTCTTCCTCCATGATGACCATGACTCAGTCTCATACTACTACTAATACTAGTCTACAACCGAACCAACCAAAAAACGATTTTGTTGCTCTGGGACCAAAATGGTTGTTTTGTATGATATCGTACTACTCTCCACTTTTCCCGGGCCCAACCTCGCATTGTTGGCTATCTCTTCATAGTTCTCAAAGGAAAAAAAAATCCAACCAACTACAACCCACTATTCCTCTTAATGTAATTTTACAAAATATAAATCGGTCAAAATAATAATTATCTTAGAGAAAATAATATAAAATTATTCATGTGCTTCTTACTTAATGACTTTTTGAATAATTCGTTGTTGGTTTAATAGCACTTTTGATCCCTCACTTATCATGATTTGACACTTTTAGCCCCTAACAAAAAAAATTAGTCTAAATGGTCTCTTACTTTGACAAACGACAACAATTTTAGTCCTTCATTACTATTCCGTTTAAAATCCAGCAGAATTTATCTTTTATTTATCTTCCAATCATTTAATTTTGAGCTTTTACATTTAATTTACTTAGCCGTTTACTGTTTACATTATCGGTCATTTTTCTCCTTAACTTTTGTTACATATTAACTACTCATTTGATTAAAGAATCACTCTGTCAATTACTTAACTGACACACACGAACTCTAGTCCTAGCTATTTTATTTGTACCAACATGTCTCTCTTTTTTTTCACTTGTTTGAGTTATTTCTAAGTCCAACATTTTTAGATATAAGTGAGTGATGGTGATCAAACAAATTTCATCTTAAAAAATGAATAAATGATGAATGATCAGAAGGAAAGAGCACGAGGAGCGATTGAGATTGATTACAGGTCATCGAAGACGGATAGAGAAGACAGATGCAATCTAGTACATGGAGACGACATGTTTCTTGTTCAAGAAAGAAGAAGATGAAGAGTATAAATAAAGTGAATAAGAAATGAGAAAGTGACAAACTAATCCATCATTTTTATTTCTAACAGTTAATTTGGCGTGGCATAATCACATTGAAGTGCAACATGAGAGCACCCACATCCTTAAAAAGCGCTGGTCTCTGATAGGATACCAACAAAATAACACGACGGAGAACAAGTGCACGTTATTGATGTCCAGTCTCTCCGTTCCACGTTACGAGTTTTGAGTTGCAGATGAAGTTACTTCCAACCCATTGTGGTTGGCAGAAAGGTGAGGATGTGATCTATTGCGATTGGAATTATCTTTCAAAATGAGAGTGGTTAGTGGGGTGGTGGGTTCCATTTGTTTGCTTAACTATCCTTATTAGCTGGCACTCACTCTTTATTTTCCTGTTTTTTAGTTCGATCATGGTACTTTTCTGGAGTCTATCCAGCTACGAAACATCCATATAGTGGTGGAATCAATTAGTTTGAGTTCAGAAAATTCATATTTCAGGGCTAACTCTCGTACCAGGAGGTTTATTTGCATGCATAATACTTGAATTTGATATTTTATTTAAAATAAAACATGATATATTTAATTCCCTTTAAATAAAATGATAGGTTTGAGTTTTGTATATAGAAAAAAAATTGAGAGCTGGCTCTAACTATGAGAATGTTAGCTCAACGAGAATGTAGATATTCATCTCGAACACGATTGTCTCATATGGAGGATGTCCGTGATTAAAAAAAATATGGAGCACTTAAACCAACTGCATGTTTTTACCAATAAAGTTTTTGGTGCAAAAACACGGCTACGTCCCAAGGAAACAAAAGAAGAAAAAAAAGAAAAATACAGTGGAAAACTAACTTCGGACAAACTAGCTCCTAATAGTATCTATCAGTGACTGACATCTAACTCACTAGGAGGATCCTAAAGAAAGATAGTATTTCTCACCCTTCTAAGTTACTCTGTGCAAATCAAGACTTGGGAGAAATAAAGGTAGAAAGAACACAGGAATCTTTGTTCACGCAGTTCAGCCAATTGAGCCTACTTCTGCGGCTATAGAGTAGCTATAACTTCTTTCTCATTCAAATTATCTTTTAGTCACGCAGTTCGGCCAATTGAACTTACCTCTGCGGTGGTACATAGTACACACTTTTAGGGTTACGGTGTTACAAAATATATATAAGGAATCTAATGATCCAGATATTACAATATAATATCTCATTAAATCCTATCACAATCCCCAACAAATCAGATTCTGAAAATAACAGATTTTACCCAAAACATAAATCATTAAAACAACAGATTTCACGAAGTCCCAGCGCATATGCGCTGGCATTTTTCCCCACCCAGTGAAGTCCTAGCGCCTATGCGATGGGAAGCCAGCGCCCATGCACTAGCTCTCTGCCTCGACACTTCTGCTTATCATGATTCCCACCACCAAGGTGCTGGGAATGCCAAGGCCCATGTGCTGACACTTTGTCCAATGACTCAAACTCAACAATCTCCACCTTGGCGAATTCTCGAACCCTTGTGAGATGAGCCAAACTCAACAAAGAGCAGTCAGAATGCGAAGAGAGAGAGAGATAACATCAGAGACCATACTAAGAGCAGCCAGAACGCAGAGAGGCAGTAACAGAGAAAGAGGGGGGATAGAGAGAGAAAGAAAGATAGTGCGTAGAAGAGGATAAGGGATCTAAAACGCCGAATTCATTCGTCGTTTCTGTAAGATGATCTTAGCTACTAGGGATATTTTGATTTGTAATTTAATTACTATGAGTAGTTAAATTTCTCTCTCATGGTTGCAATGTAGGATATGATTTGAACCATGTTTTATTATATATGTTTTATTTGTTATTCAAAATAATTACTGCTTATTTGTGATTCTCTTTTAAGTGTTTATTTCATGTGGAGCAATTAACCATAGTAATAGTAATTAATTGGCTCTTAATCAGAGGTATTAATTACCAAACCATAAATTAGAATGAACGTAGGGGAATTAATAATACCTCAGTCCAAACAAGAAAGATTTATGATTAGTTCTTGTATGTTTCCAACTTCCTATGCGCTTAGATAGTGAAATATTCATAGGACACTTCTATGCACTTCATGTCAGCTTTCACTAATCACCTTACAACGACGCTTACTTGTAAGTTCGTGTAGTCAGGTAGGACAGTTAGTAATAACTTAGCGGTGTGCTAGTTTTATAAGAAGTTATGATTGACATAATAATTGGTTAACGTGCATTTATGATACGGCGGGTGCTGATCCAATATCATTGCAATTATGAGACTTGATAACTAGGGGTTTTATGGTCTTTTTATTTTCTTTTTCTCTTATTTTATTTTATTTTATTTTATTTGAGTCTCATATAGTTTTTATTTTATTTTGTTATAATTTTTGTTTTATTTCGCATTTGCACATGGGTTAGTTAGTATTTTGTTTTCAGTCATTTTTAATTAAGTTTATTTGAGTTTTAGTCCTTGTTAGAGTTCTGGTCATTTTGAGGACATTTGTGGGGATCTTGATGCAATTAATGGAAGAATGGTGGTTGAATTAAAGGAAGAAGAAGAAGTATCAATTCCTTTACTTATTTAAACATGTGGGAATTAGAGGAATTTAAAAAGGAATTGATGTGATGCTGCTGTTTCAAGACAAAAAAAGAGGCAACATGAAGAGGTTTAATGACCATCAAGGAGCCATCAAGAAAGGAGAGCAAAAGAGCAAAGGCAATGAAGCATCAGGCGTGTCCAACGCCTGACGCTCATGCGTTGACTCCCTGACTTGTGCCCCATTTTGATTTAATTCCAACGCTCATGCGTTGAGCCCCTGACTTGCCTCATCTAGATTCACTTAATTCCAACGCCTGAGCGTTGGGAGGCTGTCAGGAAAGCTTGTAAATAGGCTGCTTTGCTTTCTTTGTAAATACATTGGGAGATACACTTGGATACATTTAGATACATTTTGCTACTCTTGTTCTGAGCATTACCTGAGGTGTGGGAAGCCATTCTTGAGCTCTCAAATTCAGGTTTTTATTTACTATTTCTTTCTTAGCCATGCTAGGCTAAGCTTTTTTTGTATTTGGGTTGTAGTGAAACTACATTGAACTATGCTTTAGGTTTCTGGTTTATATATGAATAAAAGTTCAAGTTCTTAGATTCTATTCCATGCTTTAATATTATTCTTGTTGTACACAAGTCTTCATGCTTAATTCTTGTTCAATGGTAATTGGTAGGAATTGGGAGAAATGAGAATAGAATGAATGATTGTTTGTCACTTAGGTATAAGGGTAGACATTGTTAGTGTTGGCCTGAATTAGAATTTTATCTTCAATTTGATTAACTGAATGCTAAGGTATTAGGTTTGAAAATTGAATTGGAAGTTCTATTTGCTTTAAGGTATTAACAAGTAGAAACCCTGGGTTATAACACGTAAGAACATGTTCTAATTTTTCATATATATAATTGATTCTGAATAGCTTAGCTAGAGGTAGCGAAACTCAACTCAAGTACTCGTTTTATCAAACCATTATATTGTTCTTTTTACTGTTCATTTGTTCTCAAACCCACCATCAATCAAAACTCTTTTTTTATGCTTTTGTTTTAAGCTTTAAACAATCGATTTGGGGTCTAAAAATTCAATACTTATTCCTGTGAGTTCGATATCTTATATATCACTCAATAATCTCTGTGCACTTGCGGAGTGACTATCAAGATTTTCTCTATTTTAATCTCTAAACTGCTATTTGAATACTTGCATGCTTCCAACACAAACAACCTCTAAAACTCCCAATCATAACTATAATTCACTCCTATGGAGTGACAGTTTCTTAGCAACTTGTCTTTAAAAGCATGTGTCATTTTAATGCAACACTTTACCATCGACACATCCCGAAGGCCGGAGGATATGAGAAACTTTAACACTCCATTTAGCTAGCCGTTCTAGAATATTCCAAATAATTTTCCTATATTTACGACAATTATTAAAAATATTCTTCACAAGAGAAATCGCATATAAGGAATCCGAGAAACGGCAAACTTGCCTATCCAAGCAAGAATAAGCCCATGAAAAATAACTGGAAGCTCCATGTGCAAGATATTCGAGGAAAAAAATCATTAAATATAAGCTATAAATTTTAAAATAAAAAATTAATGGGTATAGGATTTATAATATAGTTATAAATAAAAAGATTTATAAAATTAATGGGTTTCTCATTCACACAACCATAAAACCTTAATCTCTCCTAAGTCATAACCAAAAATCAACAAGTTACTGAACCCCTATAAATAAAAACATCATCATTACAAGAAAATAATAGGTTATTTATCGGTTACAAATTTTAATATATATTTTTAAAAAAATTGTGATGTGGATAAAGGTGATGTAAAAATACATTACCATTGACTTTAAAATCCAATATTAAATAAAATACTTTTACATTTTCACCGTTAAATATATAGCCCAAATTACTCTAAAAAAATTGGATTTTTTACTCTCTCTAAGTATATAAATAGGTATAGATAAAATGTAAAATATATTTCTCTGAGGATTTTTTTTTTTTCATTTGTGTATGTTTTTATAAGAGTCATGTTTAGTGAAAAATAAAAGCTTGTTAATGTTTGGTAGACCGGGTGTTCAAACGAACCGGGCGTGTATAAACATTTTGAGGCCTAAGGTAAAAATGTTAAGGTAACTTTCATTTGACAAAATTTTTAAATAGACTTAATATATTATATAAATTATCAATTTTTTATATTAATCTTTTAGTTTTTTGAGTTGCGAAATAACTTATTAGAGCTTTAAAATCAAGTACTTTTAACACATTTTCACCTATTAAACTTGCTTCTACGCTGAGATTAGTAACAAATTTATCAAGAACGTCATGTTGGGATTCAATTATTTTTTCTTCAAATTTTCAAAACCAGATTCAAACTTTCTACTTGACATTTTCTCTTGCAAAAAATAAGAATAAAAATATAAGTAAAATAATAAATAAATAAAAATAAAATAATACTGCAAAATAATGAACAAAATCGAATTTGGAACGCAACGAATGAAACAATGAGAGATTTTGTAACACTTTGATATCAAATATTTCATTTGATAATTCACTTCAATGTAGAAAAAATGAAAATTTTATTTTTTTGAGAGAATAAACAATTAGTTAAGAAGAAACTTGTACAATACTATAGATACATAAGTCATAAAAATAACTAACGGTTATAAGTAAATTCAAATTAATTTTATAATTTTATAAACGTAAAATTAACAAATATTTTATTTATTAGCTTTTTGAAAAATGTAAATTTACTAATGCAAACTCAATTCTGACGTTACATTGCCCACGTGACAATTAATATGGCATGATTGTTCATTGTTTGATTATCTCTCTCAAATCTCATATTAGTATATACTATATTCATAGTAATTGTTTTTAGATCCTAAAGCAATACACGACTTTATAGACGAATCCAGATCCTCTCCCGCTACTAGAGCTAGCTAGGATCCGCACGTACAAATCACCCACTTAAGATATTTAGTTATAATTTATTTTTCACCTCAAATCATCTCGTCCATTCTATGGCTATAAATATGCTGCAGGGGCTACAGAGGATTTGGGTTGGAAAGAATCCTGATTCGTGTTAAGAAACCCAAATATTAATGAGAGAAAAGAATTATATATATATATATATATATATGTGTGTATGTGTGTGTGATTTGGTGTGATATAATGAAAAAAATACAAATAAACAATTAAGTGTACTATCATTTGTGGTTCATATATCAAAACTCATAAAAGAATTATTATTTTTTTAAGATTTTACTATAGGAAAAAGAGATTTTACATTCTAAAACACATAAACAAACATTTTATAAGAAACCAAACACACCAATACACCAGGTTAACTGGTCAATGTGAAATAAAACGGAATATTAAACATTCTTCAAATTTCTTTGGAGTCACTCATACATGTTTGTTTACGGTTTTTAAAAACATTTTTTCATTTTTAAAAACTGAAAAATTTAAAAGCTTAACTAAAATACATTTTTAGTCCTTGCAAAATACGTTATTTTATTTTTCATCCCTATAATTTTTTTATTGTTTTTAGTCCTCTGAAAATTACATGTGTTGTTTTTAGTCACTGCTACTTTTTTCTATCAATTCAAATTTAGGTTCTTAGAATTTGGAAAAAAATATAAGATCGTTGATCCCAATTTTACCGCTTATAGATCAGATTTAAACGGTGTGAGTGTGAGAGTGTTTTCAAATCTGGATTGGATGAGAAAATACCTAGCAATGACTAAAACCAAAACATGTAAATATTGAAGGACTAAAACAAGAAAAAATAAAAAAATAAAAACAACATATTTTGCGGGGACTAAAAATGTATTTAAACCTAAAAGCTTGTTTAACCCAAACTGTTTTAAAAAACTAATTTTGAAAACAGTTTTGATTTTCAGTTTTTAAAACTAAGTATCATTTCAACTCAAAAATATTTTCCGTTTCCATTTTTAGTTTTTTTAATTTTCTTTTAAAAAATAGTTTTGTATTATTTTAATTACTAAAATTGCAATTAAACAAATTCAATCTTCACTATATTAGCAACTACATACGAAACCTATTTATGGATATATAGTCAATCATTCATCCAATTGAAGGTAGGTGATGAATAATTAAAGATAAATATTGTACAAGTTCCAATGGTTCTAACTTTGACCAAAACTAGACCTATAGAACATTATACGGACTGCTGCTCAGTAGCTATTATGGACTTGGATTGGTCCAGATATATCAATCCAAATATTATAATTAACTGTAAAATACTTAATTAACTGATACATGCAATGCAAGTCAACTTCTGCATGAATTGAAATGTTTTAATTTGCACTTATCTTGAGGGAATATATACGAAGTACAGTGAGAAATTACCAACCAACATGTGTTAATTTGACACGTTTTAGGGCTATGTGATTCGAAAGAGATTAAGGCAACTAGAGTAATTACTGACACCATGTAGGAGTACAAGTTTGGCGACAAATGCATGGAAATGCATGAATGCACTCTTGTGTCAGTCAGTGTATCACTGACACCATCTACCCAACACACATGCCCGACACGATGAAAGAAAGTTTGTCCATTTGATTTAACCCACCACGTTGTCTTCCCAGCCCCTTTTTCTCCATTACCCAATCAACCTACCTTCTTACTATGTCTACCTTAACGTTATACATATTGTTACTTGTCTTGCTTATGTGCTCCATGTTGGTCTATTTTTGCCTATCACGAGTTTAAGTCTTAACATTTCCATAAGATCATTTTCGTGTGTTATGTGTTTGATTGGTCTATTTGTACGATTATGGTAACTAATTAATTAGTATGGTGAATGTCAAATTAGGGTTCTAGAATTAAGGTGATCATGTGTAATTTACAGTTGCATTTTACGGCCCTGGTGATCTCAATCGCCAAAGATGCTGATTTAAAGCTGCAGCAAATTGCTTGTGACGTAGGTGTTTTTTAAATCTCTTATAACATATTTGTGAAGATTGAAAAACCCGCTAAACGATGACAAAAATCGCCACTAAGCAAAGATTTCAGTGACTATATATAAGAAACGCTAAAAAATAATCGCTACTAGAAGCTAACTACTTTTCTCGGCTATTCGATCTCCTATCTCGACTCTAACTCTTTCTTCTCGAAATGAACTCTACCAAGCATAGTTTTAATGAGAATTGATAATATTGATGTGGTTTGATAAGCATTTAAAATGGGAACTTAAATTTAATAAATAGTAAAGTATTTTCTAAATGCAAGAATACAAGTATTTTCCAAATGTAAAAAAAAAAAGAGAAATAGAAGTAATAACAAAATGTGATACATTTTATAAAGGATCATGTTTGTGGAAAAGTTAAAGGGGTGTTTGACTACTGTTTTGTAACATAATATTCAATTTTTTAAAGTAGAAAATGAAAAAAACTAGTTTGATAGAAGTTCTTTATATAATTTTAATTATTTTTTCAGTTTTTAAAATCAAAAACATGTCAAAGATATTTTTACTTTTCAAATCACATATCTTGCAACTTTGCAAAATATATTATTTAAACTAATTTCTTTTATGAAAACAAACAGATTTTAAAAATTACTTTAGCATATAACTTTTAAATTCTGATTTTTTTAATTAATGAAACTAAAAACAGAAAGCAACAACTAAACAAGACCAGCACAACAACGCTGGTCTAAAGCCAGAAGCGGACTCAACTCTGTCAGGGGTAAGGACTAATTTCGGATACTAAACTGAAAACTCGGACCTAAAGAAGCAAGTCTGTCAACACACATGTTAGCCTCACGTGGAACATGCTGGAAGCTAACACGCTATGGACGAGTAGAGATATCAACAATCTCCACCAACAATGCTCCCAAGTGCGACGTCAAAGGAGGAGACTCCACATCCTTATAGCATCAGGCGAATCACTCTCACAAACGACATGCAGAAAACTCAACTCTCAGACTAAGAGAAGACCATGCTTGATAACCAACAAATCAACTAAGAGCTCATAAGTCCAGTTGGTGGAGCCCGAAAAATCACCTAGCTAAGAAGCTAAGGCATTGCGAACAAGGACACCAAAACCAATCAACTGTTTGCGCAGATCAAAGCTGCCATCAGTGTTAACTTTAACTGTAGAACCACTTAGGCTAGACCAGAGGAGCTTGCTTGCATGAGAAGAAACCGAGAGGGAAGGGGGCTTAAGAACTCATCACACTCTGCAATCGAAGTCGCAATCTGCTACAGAACGAATTGCACAGTCCACAGAGAAACCTCAAAAATGGAATTGTTGCGCCAACGTCAAAGCAACTATATAGTAATGGCAAACTTGCACTGGTCCTTATGATAAATAAGGAACCCAGTCCTAGTCTGCGAGCAAGCATTGAAGAACGATGGATTTGGAACAATGTGAATAGTTTAGCCCACACCATACCTCTTTTTTTCAAAACCCACACCATTTTTTCAATACAGATTTTACGGTGGTACCGGTTTCTGGGTAACCAATTTGCAAAGCCCATCGAAACATGCTAAAATCCCAGTCTTCTACTTCAGGGACTTATTTATTTTTTTGAAAAAAAGAATTGCTTTGAAAATCAGAAACAAAAATGCTCCAGCTATATATTTGTTCTATAATTCTTTTACCTATGTCACTATGTGTGGGAGTGAGACTAATATTCAAAATAGTTTACTCTTTCAAAATAAGAATCTTTCTTTTTTGTTGAATAAACAAGAATTGTTTTAGAACGTAAGGTAAGAAATTAAAATTATTGATCATGAAATTAAAATTTAAATACCTCCGGATTTATTATACACCAACAAGTATAACAATAATGTAGGCATGGAAACTTGGGGTGTGTTTGATTGTGTTTTCGATTTTTTTGTTTTCAAAATTGTTTTCTAAAATAGTTTTTAAGAACTACTTTTTAGAACAATAAAAGAAAAAAACTTGTTTGGTAATATGATTTTAAAAACATTTTTGAAAATAAAAAAATAAAAAACCCTTACTTTCTAATTCCTTTTAATTACAGTAATGCCATTAATGAAACAAAGCTGAAAATAAAAAACAAAAACAACTTTTTTCTGTTTTGGTTTTTCTATTTTAAAAACAAAAAAACAGGAAACTGTTTTTAAATTAATTTTAAGAAAACATCTTAACCAAACAAGTTTTTTTGTTTTTTAATTTTATAAAACAGAAAACTGTTTTTAAAAACAGAAATCAAACAGGCCCTTGATCTCATCCCAACCCAAACACAATTTCGACAAAAAAACCCTGCTTTGATAGGTTTTTTTTTTAAATAAAGATAAAAATAGAACTAAGTGGGGACAATAACGGGTATGTGATTTTGCTAATTAATACTCACCCAAATTCGCCTCAGTATACTAAATACAAAATTTAAATTGTAATAATAGTTAAGTAATAATATTTACCTCATGCATTTTGTTAACAATATGATTTAATTCTAAAATTTCTTATATTTTTAAGATTTCTAACAACTATTTTCTTATTTGAATGTAAATTTGTTTCTATGAAATTTTTAAATACGTATATAAGTTAATAAGGTTAAATACAAATATTTAAAATTAAGAGGACATGGGATTCCAAACCAGGCAAGGACAGGTTTGGGTTTCATATTTTCATTTCCGGCATCTTCAAACCCACTTCCAAACCCATCGTACTATTAACATGGTTGGAGTTGAGGAGAACTAAATTGAGCTCTGACCCGACCCGTCGTCTGCCTACAATAATCTCAACTACTACTTTCTCATTCAATAGCGGTATTTAACATAATAAATATTTTCCATATCTTCTATTTTTATTTTTTGAAACTATGTCTTATATGATAAGGTGAGGTAAATAAATAAATTAAAGACTTAGTTACACTTTTGGTCCTCTTAATTTGGACTATGTATGATTTTAGTCTCCAGTTTTTTTAGCATATTTAATCTCTTAACTTTTTAATTATTGCAAATCAAGTTCCTTTGTCAATATCATTCTACTTAAAAGTTTCATAATCAGTTTAATAAATCTACTTCATTTGGTTCTCTTACTATAAAGAAGAGAGAGTTGTGAGACATGAGCACGACTTGCTTTTTTCAATCTTTGCAAATTGCAACCCCAGTAATTGACTTCGGACCGCCACAAAATTTTACATGTATATTAAAATTCTTGTCAACTTAAAAAGTAAACTTTTCTTTCTTCTCCACCTCATTATTTCTTTATTCTTTCTCTTTTATCTCTATCATATCAACAACTTATGAAATCTACTTTATTTCTCATCACAATCTCTCTACTCATCTCCTCTTTTTTCTCATTCTCTATTTTTTTTGGGTGAGCCTAGAGCATTCACCGCTGACAACATTAACTAATTTTCACACAACATGTGCTCGCACAAAAACAGTAAACGACTGATCACGTAAATACGCTTTATTCCTATGGACAACGATGAACCCCCAACCTCACTTTCTCTCATACACCAAACATACCTAAATACTAAAGGTCTTAACGAAAATATCAATGCTAAAAAGATCTTAATCGAGTGATATATTTAATCATATTCAGATTGGATAAGTTGGGAGAAAGTAGTTGGATCACATTTGAATTCATTCCAAAGATGGTGACTAAACACGTACGTAGCTACATGATTGTGATTGGGCTAAAAAACTCTCCAAGAATAGCAAAGGGTGGACCCTCACACTCACATGACCAAAAGTCCACTTCATTTTCTGGGCTATTCACTCGCACGCCCCACACGTACGGTCCTAACCCTACAAACCAAATTCAAAATTAAAAACCATGCTTTCTTCTATTCACTAGGGTGGGCTATTTCCAGAGCCAAGGGCTTTGTGGTCCATTCCAATCTCGTAAATTATGATGATAAAAAAAAGAAAGAAGGAATCTTCTTCAAACAAACAAAAAAAAAGAAGAAAATAAAAACCAATATTTTGTTGTTATCTTATCTGGTCCAAAATAAATACTAGAATAGAATTGACTGAATAAATAATAATAATGGACTTGAAATTGCAGAGTCCAAATTCGAAATCCAAAACGATTGCCTTTTATTTTAAAAAATCTTTTCAATCACAAAACAACCTTATCTCTGAGCCAGGTATGAAAGAACGAACGAACCACGTTACGATTTTACCAGAAACAACAAGGTCCAATTAGCTTCGCGGGTTCGTTTTCAGGCCCAATCTCGATCTCTCTCTCTCCGGTGAGCCCTCTCTCTCTGCAAAACCCTAGATCCCTCTCCGGTAAGCCCTCAAGCCCGCTTTCCGCTTCGGATCCGTGTTTTCCACCGCCAGATCCTCTTTTCATAACCCTAATTTCTCGATTTTTCGATAATTCTTCAACCTCAACGCTGTTTTTACCTTGGTTTTCTCAAGAATCAGCCTTTAATCTCTCCTAATTCTCATTTGTTTTCCATTTTTTTTTGTAACCCTAACGTAGTGATTAGATCGTTCTCCAGTTTTATGTTGTTTCTGCTTTTGAAAAGCTTGATTATTGTTGAAATTAGTTAGATCAATCTCTGGATTGATTTTTTTAAAAGTCAATGCCTTTTTTTTTTCTTTATGATTTTATGGATAATGTTTATCACTTGCTGCAGTAGTAGTCCATTGATCTAATATTTCAATTTTGAGTTTGATCATGTCCACGGTTTAAGTGTGTAGTGCTTGATCAAGAATCTGCTATGAAACTTTTCCATGACTGAGTTCTGTTCTGTTTCACTGATATTTCTACTATGATTAAAGTTGTGTTTTTTAATGACTGAGTTGGGTTACCCGACCCTAGAAGCTGTGGGCCCATCATGTTTTCTCTGGGTTCACAGACAGTGGTCGTTTAAACTGTTGGCAAGAGTGAGATGAGGGTTGTCTTTAAACTCTTGATTCATGTTTGACCAAAAACTCTTGAGTCATGTCAACTAAGGATGTTAAGTGCAGTGATTAAAAACTGGTTTATCTCATTTTGTTACTTACGACAGTACAACATCCTTTGCAAACTTCATGTTTCTGTCCTGTCTTTCAGCATGGGCTTGTAATTCAGTTTGGAATTTAGTAGTTTATTCCGTGTCTTCTATTCTTAAAACATGGTTAAAAATAATATATAGAACCTTTTATGTTCATTCAAAGGATAGAGTTTTTTACTTCTTTCTTCTGAAGAGTGGGTTTATACCTTGCATAAGTTTTTTGTTAAGCATGACTCTCCTAAAGATGGTAACTAGCTCCATGAGATTTTGTATTCTAATTCCATTTTCTTCCTTCATGATTCACATTTCAAATATGTCATATATTCATTTGGACAAATGCATGGTATGTTTATGTTAGTTACATTTTGTATGGGAGTGTTGATATCTGATGTGCTAGTGATCTCAAGTGTTCTTCATAACTGTAGTATAGAATAATGTATCTATCTATGTATAAAAATGTTTCCTGATTGAAATTGACCATTAATTAGCAATTGTTTCTTCTTGGTGAAGCTGGAAGATATATATATCTAGACAAGATGGTTACTGTAGAAGACAAATCGGTTGTGACCCCTGATGTGAAAAATGTACCAGTCAGCACTGATTTTCAGCCTAGCAACAATCTGGCAAATTCTGAGAATCTTTCTGACAGTAACGTCGAAAATTCGGAGTTTCAGGCCAACAAGGATCTCTCCAATTCCAAGGCAGAGCCTGATAAAGGACTTCCAGCAGCTGAAAGTGAAACACCAGCCTCTGGTGGTGATGTAAATGCAGGGACTCCCAACCATGAGTTGAACAACACTGAAGAACTTCCTGCAGCTGCAGGTGAAACGCCAGCCTCTGGTGGTGATGCAGATGCAGGGACTCCTAACCATGAGTTGAACAACACAGAAGAACTTCCTGCAGCTGAAAGTGAAACGCCAGCCTCTGGCGGTGATGCAAATGCAGGGACTCCCAACCATGAGTTGAACAACACAGAAGAACTCCCTGCAACTGAAAGTGAAACACCAGCCTCTGGTGGTGATGCCAATGCCGGGACTCCCAACCATGAGTTGAACAACACAGAAGAACTCCCTGCAGCTGAAAGCGAAACACCAGCCTCTAGTGGTGATGCCAATGCAGGGACTCCCAACCATGAGTTGAACAACACAGAAGAACTTCCTAACAATGAGCCAGAGAACTCTGAATCACTACCCAGCAAGCAGTTGAGTGAAGCTGAGGCACCACACAGCTATCAGCCAGTTGATTCTGAGGCACTACTTGACAATCCATCAGTAAACTCTGAAGCACTCCCCACTGATCAGCTTGTTAGTTCTGAAGCTACTCTTGATGAGAATCCTGCCGCCGAGGCACCACCCAGCAACCAGCTGGACAATGCTGAGGCACTTTCAAATAATGTCGTGGTTAATTCTGAACTACAGACTAGCAATGATGTGGTTGTATCTGAAACACAGCAAGGCAATGAGGTGGTTTTATCTGAAACACAGGCAAGCAACATGGTTTCTGAAACACAGCCAAGCAATGAGATAGCCGTGTCTGACTCACAGCCCAACACTGAGGTGGTCATGTCTGATGCACATCCCAGCAGTGAGATAGTCATGTCTGAGACACATCCCTCTAATGAGACTGACCTTCATGATGCACATATCAGTAATGATGTTCTCATGTCTGAAGCTCTGCCTGAAAATGAGTTGGCAAATTCCACCACAGATCCCAACAATCAACTTTCTCATCCTGAAACTTTTTCTCATAGTCATCAGTTCTCTAATTTTGATATGATTCCTGAAGATCAACTACCCCAACCTGAACCTCTGCCCAATTGTGAGCCGCTGCCTAGTTCTGAACCACTGACAGACAGTCATCTCACAGACATCAAACCAATACCCCATGATCATCTGAACCAGTATGATATGGTCCCCAACAATCATCTGAATCATTCGGAGGCGCTATCCAATCATCAGCTAAATGACTCTGAGACATTTTCCCATGAGCAGCTGGCCAATTCCCAAATGGTGCCTCATTATGAGCTGGAAAATAGTGAAACACTGCACAACAATCATCTAGTCAGTTCTCATGCACACTATGAGATTGTCAATGCTAACACCATACCCAGCTACGAGATAGTAAATGCAGAAACTCCACTAAACTGTGAGGAAGCTACCCCAGAAACTCAGCCAGGCAAGAAGAGGAAAAGGAAGTCTATTGTCTGGGATCACTTCACCATAGAAACAGTTAGTGCTGGTTGTAGAAGAGCATGCTGTAAGCAATGCAAACAAAGTTTTGCCTACAGTACTGGTTCAAAAGTTGCCGGTACCAGCCACCTTAAACGCCACATTGCCAAGGGGACGTGCTCAGCTCTGCTGCGTAGTCAGAATCAGATGAGCCCATATACACCACGTTCAAGGGGAAGTGGTGCTGGTAATGCTAGCAATGCACCAAAACGACGTTATAGATCCCCTAATACTCCTTACATAATTTTTGATCAAGATCGTTGCCGCCATGAGATTGCTAGGATGATCATAATGCATGACTACCCCCTTCACATGGTTGAGCATCCCGGATTTGTTGCATTTGTTCAAAATCTGCAGCCCCAGTTCAATATGGTGACCTTTAACACTGTCCAGGGAGACTGTGTTGCAACTTACCTGATGGAGAAGCAAAACCTTATGAAATATTTTGAGGGAGTACCTGGACGGTTTTGTCTGACACTAGATGTTTGGACCTCAAGTCAATCTGTGGGTTATGTATTTATAACTGGACATTTTGTTGATAGTGACTGGAAGCTGCAGAGGAGAATCCTCAATGTTGTGATGGAACCATACCCTGATTCAGACTCTGCTATCAGCCATGCTGTAGCTGTTTGCCTTTCTGATTGGAACATTGAGGGCCGGCTTTTTTCTATTACTTGTAATCATGCACTGAGTGAAGGTGCCCTTGGGAATCTCAGATCTTTACTCTCTGTGAAAAATCCACTTATCCTCAGTGGCCAGTTGCTAGTTGGACATTGCGTTGCTCGTACTTTAAGCAATGTTGCAAATGATTTGTTGAGTGCAGTTGAGGGCATAGTCAAAAAAATCCGGGACAGTGTAAAATTTGTGAAGACTTCAGATTCTCATGAGGAAAAATTCCTGGAGCTCAAGCAGCAGCTTCAGGTCCCGAGTGAAAGGAGTCTTTTTATTGATGATCAAACCCAATGGAATACAACATATCAGATGCTGGTGGCAGCTTCTGAGCTAAAGGAAGTATTCTCTTGTTTGGACACTTCTGATCCTGATTACAAGGGAGCCCCATCTATGCAAGACTGGAAGCTGGTTGAGTCCCTCTGCACGTACTTGAAGCCCCTTCATGATGCAGCAAACATTCTTACCACAACAACTCAGCCCACTGCTATTACCTTCTTTCATGAAGTTTGGAAATTGCAGTTGGATATGTCTCGTGCTGTTGTGAATGAGGATCCCTTCATTGGCAACCTTACTAAACCCATGCAAGAAAAGATTGGCAAGTACTGGAGGGATTGTAATCTGATTTTGGCACTTGCTGTAGTCATGGATCCTCGCTTCAAGATGAAGCTTATTGAGTTCAGTTTCACAAAAATCTATGGCGAAGATGCTCAAGCATATGTCAAGATAGTTGATGAGGGAATTCATGAGCTGTTTCATGAGTATGCGTCCCTTCCCCTGCCACTGACACCGGCTTACGCAGAAGAAGGAAGCCAAACAAAGAGGGAGGGATCTCCAGGAGGAACGCTGTTGTCAGACCATGGACTAACAGATTTTGATATGTACATCATGGAAACTTCTAGCCAACAGATGAAGTGTGAGTTGGACCAGTATCTGGAAGAATCACTGTTGCCACGTGTTCCGGACTTTGACGTATTAGGTTGGTGGAAGCTAAACAAAATCAAGTACCCTACTCTTTCCAAGATGGCCCGGGATATATTGTCTGTTCCAGTGTCAAGTGTTCCTGCTGAATCTGTATTTGATACAAAAAGCAAAGAGATGGATCAGTATAGAAGTTCCTTGCGACCAGAAACAGTGGAGGCCCTTGTATGTGCCAAAGACTGGATGCAGTATGGAGCAGCTGAAGCTTCCAATGCCCTTGTGAAAATGGAATTCTAGATTTTGTTTGTTTTGGTATTTTACTTGTAGTTCCTAGTTCCCTGTTAGGGGGGATATTTGTCACATTTTACTGCAGATTTATGATTGGACGTGGATATTTAAAATTCTAGTGTAGCTTCGCAGATTAGATGCTAGAATTTATTTATATCTGGTACTCTTTGCCGTGATGCGTCAATGTTAATGATAATGATGTAAGTTCTTAATGTGCAGCTGATATGATTTTAGGACCTACAGATAAATCTCGGATTTTGCTCTCATCAAATTGATGTCATAAACGACACCGAATTCAACCGGCCGAATCCCAAAGCCTACTCGCAATATTACATTTTAAAACTTTTATTAGACTTCGACCAAAATAAAATATTTTGTTAAAATATAAGATTTAAAGTGAGTTGGGTTGGCCTAGATTCTCAACTTAGTGCGCTGATCGTGAGATGGGAAATTAATGTTATGATTACAGCTTTAGAAATACATTGGTTAAATTTAAGTAAATAAGACTCCTTAAATTTTTTTTATACAAGATGCTAAAAAAAGAGAAAGGAAAAAAAAAAAAAAAACACCCGAGGCAGCTAAGCTTGAGCGAAGCTAGTTCTAATAGCATCTGTCAAGAGGTGAGGAACAAGATCAACAAGAGGGTCTTGAACAAGAAGGAAATCACGATTCTGGAGAGCTCCAACTTTAGCCAAAAAATGCGCACAAACATTTATCTCTCAAAGAGTATGAAGCAACTGAACATCCCAGTCCCTATGAAGCAAATCACGAATATTCTCAATCAACACAATAAAGACATGAAACCTCATGGGAGGACAGTGAATCAACGACACCGCATGCTGAGAATCAGTATAGCACACCACCATACGATAGCAAAGATTCCAAGCCACACTTAGGCCATGTGGGATAGCAAGGAGTTCCATGTGGAGAATATTGGAATCCCCTGCATTGCCAAGAAAACCAACCAGCTAGTCCTCATTCTTGTTGCGCACGCAACCTCCAAACTCGGCCCAATCCCAATTCTTGATTTAAATTTATAATTTGAACATATATTGATTATTTATATACCACGAGTAAATCCACACCCGAGTAATTGTTTTAAAATTTGAAATTGCAGTACCATGAGAGTTCAATCATAGAAATGGTGATATTAGATTCTCAGATAATTACTCTCATGGCTGTTGCCGGTTATGAGATACTTTGTGGGGGAAAAAGTCTATGCTCTATATCTGGTCGGATCCGGAACTAATCCAGTACCAAATTGTCTCAAACTCTCTCCTACAATCGTTTTGACTCCGTTGGATTCATCCAAAGGTCCAGATAATTCTTACTAAAGAAAAAAAAATACACTTCAGTGATTTGTGGCGTTCTCCGTTAAACCGCCCCTCACGGCCAGTATCATCTCCTTCCT
Organism: Acmispon strigosus; assembly: GCA_030819835.1. NCBI lineage: Eukaryota > Viridiplantae > Streptophyta > Magnoliopsida > Fabales > Fabaceae > Acmispon > Acmispon strigosus. The sequence goes on along the minus strand of JAUAMA010000002.1, from coordinate 13,109,664 downwards.
CCCACTTCGTCTGAATCCTCTGCGCCGTCAAAGCCGGTCCCTGACGTCTGCGACTTCAACCCTCTACGCCATCAACAAATTTCTTCTCTTTCTTCGGTGAAGGGACTCCCTTCCAGACCCGGAATCCTCTGCGCCGCCGTCGTCGCGGACACCTGCGACTTCAACCCTCTGCGCCGTCAGCGACCTGCTTCTCGTCCACAGCTTTCTTCGCCGCAGGGACTCCCTTCCAGACCCCGTCAGCTACAACTCTTTTGGTGAGTATTTGGATAGTGAATTCTGTGGCTCTTAATATTTTTCCTGATACTTTTTTCTGCAATGCAATGGCGTGAACACTTCCAAACCTCCTCTGATGGTCCTGATATTTTCCCGTGGTTGTATATGGATGAAGGAAGGTCAATTGGAACTAGGTACTAGAATTTTTGTAACTATGCAGAAATTTGTAATGAGACATTTGAAGATAGGTAGGAATATTTTTCTGCATTCATGTGGCCAAACGTTCAACTCTAATAGCAGCAATTCTGCTGGACTGGTCTGCTTTGTTTGGCTTTTGCAAGCCTTCTTTGCAACAATCAAACCTACAAGAAGTAGTAGAACCATCTTTGTTCTTATGTACATATTGTTTTCTCACTCTGGATATATGGACTGTAGTTTTTCTATCATTGTGGAATGCTTCAAATTAAATACACGACTCAGCACTGTAGTTTTAATCTTTTTTGATTCGTACAGATTTCTCAGGCGGGCAAATTAGGCTTCTTGACCATGAATATTGATTATTTCAAGCAGGACATTGATGATCTTATTGGTGAATTTGCAAAGGTATCTTCTAGGACCATTATTTTCCACATTCTGTTGGTTGGTTTGTCAACTCTAGGAGCTTGTTTCTACCTGTGGGAATGGTTTGGTTTTATAAAAACCAAGCCAAACTGGTAAATTGGTTAATTTGTCAATTGATAATTGGTGCATTTTGAGTGTAGCAGTGAAGAGGCTTTACTTCATGGATAAAACTTAGAAACATTGCTATTGGTCATGTTCGTCTTGTTCTCCAATTATCATATAACACATGGAGGAAACACCATTTTCTGTGAACTGCTGGTAGTCGTGGTTGAGGCGGAGACAAAATGCACCATCAGTGGTCAGCTTAGCTACTCAGTCAAAGACTCCGTTGTGACATGTGTGATCAGAGGATGGTGTTGCTCGCAACAAAAAGGATTGGTAGGCGAAAGCTATGGCTGCTAGCTCGAAAATGCTTGTAATGGTAGATCACGTCAACTTCAAAGGTGGATGACGTAGCGGAGGTTGGTTCCCAGTGGATAAGATGGAGTTGTGTATATGCATATTGGAGTGATGGGTGATTTTATTATATTGGATCAAATCCGAGATGGAGTACGCTGTGGATTAAACAAGAGCGTGGTTCAGTGGGATGGTGGAGTGACGAAAGTTGGGGAACAACATGAACAAGACGCGTAGCACTGTTTCGAAGTTTTGTCCTTATTTTATATCTATGATTTACTCAGTCTCCTCTGGTAACACAGAATGATGCATAAATTTAAATATCAGCTTATACAATATTGCTAACAATCATACAGATAAAACAATGACTTGTTACAGAAAACCGCAGATTATTACATCTGAACTTATTTGTTTGTTTTGTGATACATAGATAGATGATAAAATGTCCCTGATCAATTGGTTTCATATACAACAGCAACAATCAAAGCCTTTTTTCACTAGATGGGATCAATTATGAATCAAATAACTCCATAATGTCTATTGATCAGCTTCAAATGCTAAAAATAAAAGTCCCTCTCCCCCTCTGAACTAAAAAAAGAAAGACAAAAGACATGCGGCGCAACAGTCGCTGTCTCCAAAGTAAAAAGCATGTCAATGCAACATCAATTTAGGTTCTTCACCCAGCTGTGTTAGTAACTATTAGGTTATATTCTATAACAACAACAATAATAAAGAACTATTAACAAAAATTATTGGGAGTTAAAAACTCATTCAGAAGTTTTAACATTTGTGCTGACAATCTATAAATACAAAATGAATGCTTGTTCAGGCTGAGATGCTAATAATATCATTACACTTTAAACCCTCAAAATAGGCACAAACTAAGATTTCTTCTGAGTAAAGTAAGTGGGTTAAATTGCATGACATTCGCATATAGCTGAACCATTGTTCAGAACGTTCTGAGTCAGTAATAACAGATAATTGTTAATAAATTACTGATAAGAAAACCACTGCCCTTTGACTTGTTACTATGGATTTAATAAGCCATCACCGAAGTATAAAGAGGTGATATCTCCTACTTTTAGTCTCACTTTAACTTGTTAGCATGGATTTAATAAGCCATCATGAAAGTAAATAAGCGGTAATAAGTCCTTCTTTCGGTATCTCTTTTGCCAAGGAAAGGGAGCGAGAGTGGGGTCTAAAAGAGTGAAAGAAGTTCGGTCTCTCTTTTGAATTTGGGATAGCAGTTCAATTAATGTGGTGGAATGACCTATTCAGAAAACTGGTTAACTGAATCAGAATTTAAAGAACAAACCAGTTTGATTGAAGAACTGATGTAAGTGGTTTGGTATTTTAGGTGTAATTGGGTAGGTTTAAAAAGGTTTTTTTACCACCCCTACTTGTTTCCTATTATTTGGTTACTAACAATCAATACTTACTGTTCAGTTTTTGTGAGTGACAGGATGAGTCGAAAACTCTGGCTGATATGAAGAGGGTATGGCTTTCTAAGAAGTTTTCCTACATTTATGAAGCTTGTCCTTCTACCAACCTAGCCTTCTTTATGCAATCTCTGTATGCTCATTGTATAGGTACATCTTTAGCTGGTATATGCCGTGGTTATCTTATTTCTTTTTATATCTAAAACTGGTAAATGCAAACTATTCACTTGATTTCTGGATTTTTCTGGGTAATTTGGATGTTGAATTGTTTTATGCTGAAAAGTTTTTCCAAAAGTAAAAGGCAGTGAAGCAAACAGAATTGAAATTCACAATATATTTGTGAAAATTCACCAGTATATGATAGTTATGTAATTTTAAGTATAGTAGTTTTACATTATTAGCCTTTATCTTTTTATTTCATAATGGAAACCCCTTTATGTTCTTGTTAATGTTCCTATGCAGGTTACATGGTTGGTGCTGGTTCTTTATCACACAGACTGGGTGGCCTTTATTGCCTCTACTGTCTTTATGAGACTCAACCATTTAAACCTCCTTTTAAGATCTATCTTTCCCTTGGTATGGCAATTTTTCACATGAAAATTAATTATTATACTGTTAAGTCATTTGATAAAGTTTGTATTGTAATAAGATAAGATTCGATCCCCTATTTCAATGGTCTATGAGAGGCAATGTAAGAGGAATGCAGGTGAAAATAACCCTGCACCCTCAACGTGAATAGGAGAGTTAGTTATTAGTTGTAATTGTAACTGATTTGTTAATTGTAACAGAATGCTATCTTAGCTGTCATAGTTAGTTAGGATTACTGTTAGCATGGAAATGACTACCCTGGTTATACACAGAAAAAGGAAAATAGAGAAAGGTAAGAAATTGGGGTAAAGTAGTGGAGAGAACTGGATTTCACGAAAATCCGGGGGGCGGGGGTATTCTTTTCCTCTGGACAATCAGAGAGCTGGCTTAATAAAATTATTCTTCATCCAATTCTTCTACCATATTGTCTCAGACTCACGTTGTTTGTGCACACTTCAGGGAGTGTGTCATATTCTGTAGCTTCTAAACTGCTGATATAATTTTGCTTGTTCGAGCGAGAGATATCATTTGACTTATTCATAACTCCTTTAATTTTGGTTTTATGTTGACTTATAGGTCTGCTTTTACATATTTAATCTACTATTTATCATTAGGAGAGTTTTGCATCTTTATTTACTTCCTTCAAAGGGAAATATTCTGTTCATCATACATAATCCAGCCATTGTTAGGTAAAGGCTTCTTAGGCGTGTGCTGGTACAAAATATAGTGGGTGTCTGATGAAGTTACATATTGTTCAAACATCTTCATTGTTATTGTTATTGTTTGACACTGTACATTTATATGATAGGGAAGATACTGTTTGTTTTTAGACGATAGGTGCTAATGTGTGATATTCCTCACGGGTCATGCTTCATATTGTCAGCAGAGTTGTCTCTTACTGTATCATTCATTTTTTGATAGACATTCCCCCAGTTTTAATGATATATATTTTGTTTCTTATTTGTCCAAATGTAATAATGTTTGACATGAAAAACGTAAATTTATGTTTGTACAGGAGAGTTAAAGAAACTCAGGATCCTTGTTTCTGATGCAAAAGTAAATGCCATAAACGCGGCACCTGCTGTAGTAAACAGAATGCTGGAAAGAAACATGTTCCTTTTTGGCGCTGTTGACTTAGCAGAAGGTGCTGTCGCCGAGACAGTACAGCAACTCCAACAACTGCAGAATGCCAGTATTCGAATTGCATATGAAACGTAAACCACCATGCTTGAAAGAAATATGTTCCTTTATGCTCAATACTCCTCTTTCCTTGTCATTTTGTCATGATAGTGTAGTTAACCTACTAAATGTTTTCATCTATTCCATGCGGAAGACAGGTTATTTAAAAACACTCCAATTGATCGCTACATCCACATGGACCTTGTAAGTATCCCAGTGCTTTATGACATTGATTTCATTTTTTAATCACACTGATTTGCCATCAGATTTCAAAGTTTGTCACAAGTTTATACTGTTAGTTATTTTCATCTAGAGTGTCAAATGGATTGGATTTTGGAGGTATTTACAAGGGCCGATGCAATTAGCTTAGTTTTAGGGGACTAGGACGAAAACAGTGGATATCTTAAGTATGTAAATTTTTGCTTAAGAATAAAAAAATTATTGCGGCGTGTTACTTAACTTGGTATTTCTAGCTATCATATAACCTTCATTTTCAGGGTAGTGAGGTTTCTTTGGGGCCTAATTGAACTTGGTTGAGTTAGGTACATGATCTTAGCATACTGGCCTGATTGAAATTTGAAGGATCGGCCATAAGATCCATGCAATTTCAGCCGATATATTTGGCTTTATGTTGCATAGAGTAGAAAGCTGATTCAATAATAATAAAAATTTGTGAAGAAAACGTGTGCAAGGCATGCCACTCAATCGATGCTTTCATGATTCATGTGGGTCTGGGTGGATTTTGACATTTATCTTGTAGAAACTAATCAATCTGTTGCGACATGTATTTCACGTAATCTCATTCTATAGATTGTCTTTTTTTTTAGTTTGTGATTTAATTGCATTTAACTTCCTGTCTCCTTTGCATTTGTTAGGGCATGGAAGTTGAACTCAATTTTCTGAAGAAAATATCATCTGAATATGCTGAGGCCAAGCATGTAGCCGCGAAAGGTATTTATTCCTTTCCTCTTATACATCATAAGGTGCTCGGGGATGAAGACATTTTCTCTATTTTGAAGAGATTGCTTGTTGTGAAACCAAGGGTTGGGGGATGCTTTGGATATTCTATCTGGTGTTGCGATGTCTGGTGCATGGTACATTAATTTTGTCAATTATCTAATTTCTAAGCATTTTCCTTGTCTTCGTTTTTTCTTAAAGAAGCAAGCAGTATTGTAGACGCCGAAAATATAAAGCGCATAGCAGAAAATCAGGAATTGATGCTAGGAGATGTCTTTGAGGAGATTGCTAATGATTGGGATGCCCAGAAACAAGCATTCTACAAACAAACAGGATTACGGGAGGATGAAGTATATGAACAAGAGCTGGAGCAGCTACTTCTAGAGCACCATCATGATGATGAAGAGCCTAATGAAGATTGAGAAGAAACTTCTGAGTTGCAGTTTCTTATGTATAGGGAACTTAAAAGTACAAATAGCTTTGTTTGAAGAGTAGGGAATTTCAAAGCTGTGTAGTTTTTTTGGGGGGAGAGGATTTAAAATCCTTTATGTAACATGTCATGTTTGAATCCTTAAACATTCACCTTCAAAATTTGGGAGTATTTTTTATCAACTTCTTTTTTAACTATTTGGTATCAACACTGCATCTTGGGCTTCGCCATTACCTGAGAATATATTTGGACTGAAATGAAATTATGGAATACAATGAAATGAACTGTTATTATTTATTTCCAAACAAGGAATTAAAAAATGAAAGGCAGCTATATTTCAAATTCTCTTAAATTTGGAAAATACTCCATGCAAACATATAACAAACATAATTCTTGGAGGTGAGGTAACTGGTAGTTCACTACAAGTTTTGAAAGAAAGAAAAACGCAGAATTGGATTGGTTCTCTTTCAGCACTGGTCTCATTATCTTGATCTTGTAGTATTGCAACTCTAATAGTTATTATGTTAGTTCAATTGTTATCGATGTATAAATAATACTCTGCAGCAAATACAGGATCGTCCAATTATAAGCAAATGATAAAAACATGATTTGTACAGTTGAGAAAAAAAAAAGTGGGAGATAGATAGAAGTAGAACCATGGTATAATCTTCATTCAAATTAAGACATAGCTAGTACAAAGAATGTGAAAACTCTCAAGGGGGAAATTGCTCAAAACCCTCTCCTCTGCAAATCCCCCATCTCTCTAATCCAATACGTATGACCTATATACTAACAATGAAGCAATGAACTCATAGCACAATCTGAACGTGGTGAACCTTCTCTCCCTCTCGTGGCAAATGATCTATAACAAAACTCAGCAAACCAGAGTCACTGTCATACTCAAAATCCACAACATCAGTTCCCAACAAACACCTTGTTGGCCTGGCTGATGAATAAGCACCAAACTTGCCACAACCCTTGATCTCCAAACGAACTCTACCCACCTCGTATTCGAGCCCCTCAACGGCCCCGCCGGCATTGAACATGTTCACAAGCCCGAAAGGCGCAAAACTATACCCAGGAGCCAATTCCTTCACAGGCGAAACAGCAAACACCTCGTGCTCAAGCACATTGAGAGTCACCGGCAGAGCCACATTGTAAGGAAGAATCACAACCTCACCGGAGCGGTGACCGTAGAAGGCGTAGTCACCGCTCCAATCACCATCCTCCGCTATGAGGTGGACGTCGCGGGCCCTGACGTAACCAGTAATGGCAGCGGAATCCGTTTGGTGAAACGTGTTCTTCCTCTCAGAGGAACTCCAAGCAGCGCCCTGACAGTTATAAACTCCCAACACCCCGCCGTGACGGTTCATATTCCATATCTTAAGCAGGCTCACCCCATCACGGGCCGGATCTGTGAACAAGCAGTCCGCAGTGGGCCTCCCGGGCAAACGGGCCCGCAGCACAGACCCGTCGGGTAGCACCAGTTTCTTCAAAAGCTCAAAGTCATGACTCCCGGGCTTGTCACTGACATAGATGGGCCCGCCACTTATGGCCCGGGCCGAGGCATGGTACTCCGCGGCAGGATGAAGCGAGTGAAACATGTCCCAATCAGGCTGCATAAACTCCCCGAGGAAGATGCTATTGTACGCCACGGAAGCAATGTGGATGGTGTGGGAAACCGGGTCACGCGGGTAGAAATCATCAGAAGCCCGAACAACCGCGGTTTGTTTGGAGCAGTAGAGCGCGTCAGTATTGTGGCTCATGCAGGCGATGCAACCGTTGTCAGGGAAGTTTCTAGCAATCGAAGCATCAAGGGCCTGATGGTACTGTTTCGTGAGCTCGACCCTGCCGCCCAGGCCCGAGCCCAGAGTCTCCAATATACACTGCACGTCCACTTTAACGCCGTCAACACCGGCCCGGGCCAAATACCTGTGAAGCTCATCGTAGAAACTGAAAACCTTCTTCGGGTTCACCAGGCCCAAGCCCTGAACCGCTAGCTGATCCGTTTTCCACGTGGGCTCGTTCTCCACAACTCCCTTTGACACCGCCGGGTACTTCATCACGGAACCGTACTCCTCCATCTCCTTCACCCCGGGCCTGACCCCACCCCAGTACCCTGTAATCGCGTGCCAGACATACACGTATTTCACACCGTGCTTCTCCTTCGCGATATTCACCACGCTCTTGATCCCAGATTCTGGATCTTCCTTGCTCTGAAATTTGGAATTCTCTTTTAACCCTGTTAGTCTCTGCAGTGAATTTGAGTTTGAATCTGTGCTCTGTTTCTCGTCGCCGGCGACAGACTGCCAGCCGTCGTCGATGATGACGAACTTCGGCGGGGCTCCGCCGGCGGCAAGTGTCTGGAGGCCGGATTCAACTCCCTCCTGGGTGACATCCTGGTAGAACGCGTCCCACGTGCACCACCCGAAGTAATCAACGATTCCGGGGAGCTTCTTCTCGTGGCGGAGGCGGAAGGTGTTGAGGTGGTTCCTTACGGCGGTGAAGGCGTCGTGGATGGTTTTAAAGGGGTCGGTGCCGGCGCTGATGAAGAGAGCGTGGGAGAAAGCCTCTGCTCTGGTGTCAGAGTCGCCGCTCTCGAGGCAGAGCTCAACGGCGTCGTTCCCGGCGTTCCCCTGAAGACACGCCCTGAAGGAGCCTTCAACGAGAGGGAGGAACACGGTGTAGAGAATCTGATTCTGATCGGATTCCCCATCTTTGGTTTCCACCAACAGAAACTGCGTCTCTAACGGAATCTGGCTTCCTCTTTCTCCCATCTTCTGCGCCATCCACCACAGCTTGAACCGGAAACACGCCATGAACCGAACCTCCTCCGCTAACCGCCCCAACGAAACTACGTGCCTGCTATCTTCCTTTCCAAATTCCGCTCCGAGAAACACACCCTCCACCGGTCCACGCGCCGCCGCTGACGTCTCCACCACGTTGTCTGCAACCCCCGTGAGAATGACCCGATCCCTGACCAGTAAGTTCCGTTCTGAAACACGAATCGCTGGTTTGATCGTCATTTCTGATTCCTCCTGGTCTTGGTTCCCTCTCTGCAAAACCAATTTTCAAAAACCAAACCAAATTTTTTAAAATCTAGAAAAAAAAAAAAAGTGTTTTAGTATTCCAGTACCTTGAAAGATACAACAGGAAATGGTAGATTGGAAGAATGTCTGCAAAGTCGGAAATATGAAAAATAGAAACAGAAATCACCGTTAGCCAAGGGAAGGGATCATGAAAAGTGAAGAAATGGATAAGATTAATTAAGAAGGGTAGTGTGTACCAGAAGTTGAAGTTGAAGTTGAGAAGGAGTGGTTGTTGTTGAGATGAATGCGTGGAAAGAGAATGTGTGAGTGAGGGGAAAGAAATGGAAGATTGGTATTTATAGTTAGAGAGGAAGAGGAAGAAGAAGGAGAATAGAATGAATTGAACACCATTGTTAACAAGATGTTCCTCTTCCTTATCGTTCGTTCTGTTTCCAGCTTCGTTAAGTTCAAATATATAAATTATTAATTATTTTATTTTCTGTTGCTGGTCCAACTCGCGTTTTTCGATGGGTATGCCACGTTGGATCCACGCTTTTACAATCAAACATTTCCACTTGCTTGAACCACCAACTGTATGGGGAAAAGTGGAACACGACGACGTTTCTATCTTGTTATTCAACATGTGTGTAATCTCCATTGGGTTAAAGTATTTTTTTTTGCTTAGATCATTTTCTCTTGTGAAGCTCCAATACACAACCGCGTTACTAGGCTTAATAGCGTTGTAGTTTGTCGTGGTAGAAATGAGGTTTAATTTTTTAATAATAATCTAATGGGGCTTAATTTAATTTAACACTTAGTCATTGAGATTTGAGAGGACAAGTTCCCGAATGATTTCGTAGCTTGTTTAACTTTTGGAACGATTAAGCAGATCAATAATAATAATAATAATAACAATTGGGGTGATGATTGATGAAAACGCCATTGTCCTGTTGTTTATAATTTGGGACATGCCATTGCCACGAATGGTGATAGATACTAGTGTTGGCATAGCCAAACACAAATAAAAAAGGAAGTTAGCTGTAGCTAACATGATTTTACAGAACAAGTAGGAAAAATCTTGGAAATGATGGATAAGGTTCATCCACTTGTTCAATTTAATGAATACTTGCGGGTACAGTTCGAGATTGAATGACCGTCGTTTGTTTTAGACTCGTGGTACATGATGGGTATTGGATTATTTTTTGAAGATGGAGACAGGTTCAACCAATCTGCAGATATTTCTGCATCAAGAATTCAATGGATATTCGATCTACAATAGCAAGATTCATGTTGCACATGATAGTCATTCTCGGATAATGCACCGTCATTGTTTTCAAAAAATTATCATAAGTTGAGCAAAATAGTTTATAAATGACATTGTTAGCTTTCAAATCTTAAAACTTAAGGTTAAAATAGCTCTGAGAAGAAAAGATGGTTTTCTCAACGTAAATGATTGTTGAACAGTCATTAAATTTGTGGAATTTGACTAAGGGTTGGAAGTATTAGCATTCTCATGTTTTTGACCTCTTGAAGGTTGAGTCGAATTACAATAGATAACTTTGCTAATATTCTTACGTTGAAAACCACTTAATGATGAGCGAAGAATCGTATTTCGGCTGACAGTTGTGCAATTACTGAAGATTAGAGTCAGGACACGTGGAAAGTTGAAGACCATTAATAAAGACAAATCAGAAGCTACGTGTTTTATTTTTATTATCTAGTCGATGCAAAGTAGCTAGGAACTAAGGCTATATATAGGACTTCTAGCAATGTAATCGGGGTTCTGAATTGATTGCTTGAAAAATTCATATATTTAAAAGGTTCAAATGTACGTGACTACACAACGATCTGGAGTCTTAGAGTATGCAATTCATGAAACCTTACTACTATTCAATGCAATGTTTACATTTTTCTACAATTCTATTTTAAATACTTGTGCTTTTATTCTGGTTTTGTGTTCATGTGTTTAAATTTTTGTTATGTCTCTTCATGTTTTCTGGGTTGAATTCCCATTCTTTAAGATTGTATGTTCTTCTTCCTTTGAATTTTTGGATTGAAAACCTTTGTTTGAATTACTGAAACTTTTAATATTTCTTTTAGATGTTTTTGAAAAACGTTTTCATTAAAAAAACTTACAAACATAACTTGAATCCAATATTTCCATTGGATTCTCTTTGTTTAAAAATATTCCAAGTAAACAGGCACTTATATAATAAGTTTATTATCATGATGTGAATTTTTTTTCTAAAATATGTACAGATGACATGACACCTACACGACAATCGTCCACTCAAACAAAAAAAGTGGAGGCATTTTTAGTTAGAAAATCAGCAGTAGAGTTATCACTTTTACGAATAAATAAAATATCAACATGATCAAAACGAGAAGAAATAAAACGACAATCCTAAATAATATAAGCTAAATAGAAAGAGCCTTCCACATGCTGCCTCCACCACTTAAAAGCTGCAAACTATCTCTCTCAGAGCAAACTATTATGAACCCAAGATCCACCGGAAGAAGCATGACCCTGATTTAAAGTCTTATACAAGTGAAAAAAAGTATAAATAAAAAATTATTTCCATATAACAATTTGAATTTTATTGATCCAACATTATACTACTTCTATTGTTCATGTTAAATCTTTATATAATTTAAAAATAATATAAATATAATCAAATAATTAGTATTTTCACATATTACAAAAATATATTTTACATTAGTATTAATGCATATCAATAAAGTGCTAAATAATTTTTTTAATGGAAAAGTGCTATGATTTTAAATTGATCTAACATTTTATTCTTCCTCTGAAACCAGAAAAAAAAATTTGATGTTAACATTTTATAAATATTGTATATGTAATACAGTAATAGGAACTTCTAATCCAAAAATAAATTTTGCAATAAAACAATTTAATAAGAATAATTTCAACTTTGTGGAATCAATACCTTAAAACGATTTCTGGCTTTGAATTGAAGTGTGCCTGAAAACTGAGTGTAGAAGCTTGGAGTGGAGACCAGAAAGAAGAGGAAGGAAAGCGTGAATATGGATGAGTCTAGAATCTTAAAAGTGTAAACGATGTCATGAACCAATTATTTCAATATGTTAAGATGTTGAGTAAATGAATTAATGAAACATCAATGTTTTTTAATTTTTTATATTATATTACTAGTATACTCTCTTACACAAGAGTTTACTGAGCTTAAAGCGAGCACAAAGCATATGTCCACTTACTATGTGCTAAACTCAACTTTTTGTTGAGTTTGACAAAAAAAAACATTTTTTTGTTAGAATAATAGGAACAACAATGAACCAATTCTAGATCACTTTAAGTAACATGGATGATGCAAGATCTTTTGGGCTGTGCTCCAAAGTGTTAGTATAACACTGATTACCTTTTGAAAACGATTGAGGATCACTCTAAGAGTCATCGATCAACAATGAACTAACTCTAGATCACTTTAACTCTAGATTTCTTTGTCAATATATACATGTCCAATGAACAGAAAGAAATCACTCTAGAGTCATTTCACATTAGATTTACTATCTGCACGAGATCTTTTCTAATGTTCTATGAACATAAGTACTATAGAATCCAGACAATATTACAGAAGAATGCTTAACAAAACACCAGCTGCATAATCTGGTTTTAATCAATATTTTGCAATTAATAAAAATTGCTTACGAAGAAGACAAGTTAGACCCTCACAGTAATAATTTAGGCATTCGTTATAACTTGTACAGTGCACTAGCCCTCAAATTACAGTGCAGCACTAAAAGCTAGTTAGATGGTTTTTCTCAACATCTGCAGTATGGCTTCAGAATCTCTTATTATGTCCTCTTGGCTTTCTTGCGAATCATCAAGCCCTTGTGAAAAGTCAGCATTGGTGTAAGTTCTAATTCCAGGGCCATGTCCTCCAGTATCCCTTTCCCTTCCTTGCTGTGCTCGCCGGACTTCCTTTTGATGCTCAGTCAGTTCTAACCTCTTCTTTTTAAAACTTAATGGCAGCGCCTCGTTTTGTGTATCCAACAATAGTTCCACCCTCTTAGAGGTCCTGTTCTGTTTTGCAGTGACCCTGTATCCCTGCAGAGCATCATTGACTTCTTCATGAGAATTACATTTTTTGAGAGATGGTAGACTTCTCTTCTGGAGTTTCAATTTTCCATTTCTGGATAGCTTGTCCAAGACATGAAGCAGACTCGGGGGGAAATCCAAAATAACTTGTAGGCCAAATGTAGAGTTCCAGAAATTGATGGTTGGATCTGATATGGAGGGGCATGGGTGATCAAGAGTTTTTTCAAATAGAGGTTCATGAAGTCTGAGTAAAGCTGAACCAAAGTTTATTTGAGGTTGACTTCTTCTTAAGGAACTAAGAATTTCAGTCCACAGAAGTCCGAGTTGATCGTTTGTTCTTTCATCCTGAATTCCCATATTTGATAGCCATTGAAGTAGTGGACAGGAAAGAACCTGCAATCAAGTATATGGAATATCATATGCTAATTTAACAGAACAAAACAATTTGAAGTAATGGAGGTTCTCTGCAAACTAAGTCCATCCCCCCCCCCCCCCTCCCCACCCCAACCAATATAATGAAACATAAAGGGGAAAAAGAAGACCAACTTAAAGAAATAAGCTTCACCATCATGGTTCTGATAATCAACAACCCATAACCCATTGATTGCCAATTTTTTTTTTTAAATAAAAACATCATGAATAAAAACGATCAACCACTAATAAGCTGTGAAGTACAAATACTTAAATGAAGAGGCAACTTTAATGGTCTGTTAAGTAAATATAAGGGAAACAAACCTCCAGAAAAAGAAGAATATCTTCCTTCCGATGAAGGCAACTAATAAAGGATGCTAATGCAGAAGATAACCTGTGATTTACGAAAAAGTGAGAGTCAAACAGAGTTACTCATTGACTAACCAAGCATGCATGAAGAAAACAACTTGTATTGACTGACCTTGAGGTCCCAACGAAACCAGGCAGGGGGTCTATCACACGAAATGCCACATTCATATATCTGAGAAATGCCACATGAAAAGAATCAGCATCAATTTAAATATAAGAGACCCTTGGCTTTGGGAAAAACTGATATGCTCATATGACAGCTATGAGAGTAAGTTAGTTAATACCAAATAGTTGGGTTAAAATTAAAATAATATTCGCACCAACAAAGCAATGAAGCAAAACACATACTAGGCAGTCAATTATTTGTCTAAGTTGTGATCATAACCTCAACAATCAAATAACTTAACCCCAGAAACAGGAATAGGCACCAACAACGTATAAAATTAAGTTCCAAAAAATAAAAGTGAATTGAGGTGCCAATGAAATTGCTTTGATATCTCCAACTGAGTGATGACAGCAATTTCATTGTTATCAGGTTATTGAAAAAGTAAGTTCATGTTGAAGAGGCACTTCTTCCATTCAGCTTTATTTCACTCTAAGGATATGGAACAGATATTCACCAAGTCAGAGCAAGAAAGACAGGGAGATCAGGAATTAAACTTAAACAAACATGTAGAAAGGCACATCCTGTCCTTACAAGACATGTTCGAACTTACTTGGAAGCAAATTTTAAGCAGTTCCTTATACTGCAGAGTGTTTTGCTATCACAGTAAGATTTACATCTGTCTGTTTCAGAAACTAACTCTGAAATCTGAATCTGTTCTAGAATGAATATCAAGAAATTGCCAGATAAGTGAAGGATGCAAAGATCTATATCATTGCATGTTAACTTAAAATCAGGGTCTCTGTCAATCATGCCAGTATTTTCATCAAGGCACCTACTCAACAATGTGCACAGATCCCCAGAAAATTTGGTAGCAGTTGAGCATCCAAAGCCTGAAGCACTAAGAGATCCATAAAGTGATTTCCAAGTTTGAATAACAAGTTCAAGCCTCAGCTTTCTTTCTGGTGATACAGGATACTGCTCCAAAGAAGCACTAGCATTTGTCGAGGTCAAGCTTGAAACTTCAGAACATGCCATGATGGGGTAAATCAAAAGATGGCATATGGAAGAATATCCAATGCTGTCAGACAAGGCTTCCTGTAAGGACTTGCAGTTTGCATCATCTACACCGCTATTCAGACCTTGAGCCACTGTTATCCATAAATTTAAATAAATTGGTTGAACATGTTTGTACAAGAGGCCAATACAGGTGAGCAGATTTTCCAGGGGATCACTTGAAGAAAATATAAATTTAAAGTATTCACACATCCCTTGTGAAATGCAGTCTGATTGGTGGGACTTAACTGATAACTGAACCATCATATAGAAGTGAAGCGCTATCAAATAAACCAATGGAGAAACCTTATCCATATAAGAAATACAACTGACACTTGGAAATTTCAGGTGTTTGTTATTGTCAGCTGATTGCATGTCATTAATGTACTTCAGGTCTAAAGAAAACTTGTACAGAGGAGATCCCAAGACAGAAGGACCTAAATCCTTTGTGATAGCATCTATAAACTTAATGGAAGTACAGTACACGTCATAATTTTCATTTCCATCAGGGTGAAAATCACATACTTTTTTCATGAATGTTAGTAATGAGTTCAAGCACCCGATAATACCATCATAATTGGTAGATGGACTTTCCGCGTACAGTTTGACCCCTTTCAGAATATGTATAAATAACTTCAAGGCAGCGTCATGAACATGACTTCTATGCTCACAAGTGACAGTTGTCCCCGATGCTTGACAGATGAGAAGATAAATCATACTCAGATAAAAGTCCAACTGACAGATATCCCATGGCAGCCATCTAATTGAGTGTTGCTTCCAAGAGCATTTGTCAGATACAGAAAGTCCAGTATCAGTGGAGATGACATCCCTACACTTCAGTGAAATACTATCAGTGAGCAGATCAAGGCCCATGTTCCATAAGCAGATGGTCTTACTATCAGGTGTATTCTGAAATATTGCTTCAAGAATAGGCTCCAAAACCATTTTCATCAATGATGGTTTGTTGATGGAGGTATCAAGCTTATGTAGCAGATAACACCATGTGTTCAAGCAGGATGAATGAACTGATATATCACATTTACTAGACATGATGCCTACCAGTGGAGTCATTATTAGCTTTATACTTTTGGAAAACCCATTTGCTAGACAGGACGAATGCTGTTTCTGGAGACAATTATCCTCAGCTAGTGGATTTTTCTCTGGAACTAATATTGGATGTTGAACAAGAGCATCAACAAGACCTTCCCACGCAACCTGCATATAGAATACTTGAAAAAGTCACACAGGCAGCAACCATGAATGAATTTAACAACTACTGAGTTCTCTATTCATGCAGCTTCAAATGTCAGTCAAATTTCTTTAAGTCACCTTGTCATGTCACTTAAAGTATTTGCATTCCACACATAGCTCATTTGCATGAATTGTGGAAGAGTTGATGCAGTAACTCATACTGTACCTGTGTGGCAATCTGAACTTGGGGATCAATATCTGTAAATGTCCGCTCAGGAATTTTCAGCATATCATTAACTAAATGTCTATTCTTCGAAGCATGGGATCCAAGTATTCGTACAAACCATCCCCATGCTTGAATAGCTTGAATCTTCATACCTTTATCTAGCAAATCCTTCATTCCATTGAGCAATTTTATCTTCATATCTTTGACAAGAACCTGTTGAAAAAATAATGAAGTTGACAAGAAGACCAAAGAGCCCATGTCTAAACCATTACATGAACCTTATATGTCAATTATGACATACCACGGGCATGAAATAAATATACTATGTTTTCTACTTTGCAATGCCCCAATAAGTTATTAATTTGGACAACTGTCTACCACAGCAAAAACGCAGGCAACAAGGCTTGCAAGCTACATTTCAAACTTGCCTTGACACTGTTGTAGCGTGAATCATATACACAAGCATGTAAATACTAAACATCAATAACCTTACAATTGAAATAGCTATAATCAACTCATGTCATGCCATGAAGATCAGTGTCATATCTAAGTATAAATTTAATAAGGCTTTTGGTACCTTGGAGAGATCTGGTGAAGGAGGAATGACTGTTGATCTGATTTTCAACAGGCACCTTTCTGAGGAATCTTTTTCCCTCTTGTCTGTGCTGAGAAGTCTCCTGTAAATTGGAGGAGCCCATATATGTGATGAGTCTCTCATTTGCTCACTTAACTGAACAGATAGCTTCATTATAGCCTGTCATCGAAAGGTTAAAGGATGAGTATTGAAAGAAAATTCTACACTTAGAAATGAAATCGGAGAGTAAATATGCAAAGAGATCCAGAGTAACATAGCCAGGCATGCATAAAAGAATATTTCTAGTTAATCAGTAGTTTAACAATAAAATAAAATAAACACATGCTAGTAGAACATTGATATTTGATAATGTTAATATAAAGTATATATGCACAGTTTCAAACCATGTTATGGTGACAACAGGGAGGATAGAAGATAATAGATTTACAGGATAACTTTCTGAATTCAACTGTCTCCATTTTTCTTTCATGTTAATAATAGGTCATATAGAGTAAACACACAATGTAAATGTCTGCGATATGAACCATCAAATCAGTACATGAATCAGGCTAAGACTCTGTGGTGGAGCTATCAGACAACTAGAAATCGGCAAGGACCAAGCATACACCCCAACTCTGCTGCAATATGAGTGTTAGCCCCAAATTTCTAATTTCTACAGTCAAACAGTTGATTTCATATTGTTCTGATCAACTTGGTAAGCAAAACGCAAGTATATTTTTCAAAACAACCACAACGGGCCATTGGCTAATCTCTAAACTGTTAACAAGTTATCTAGGAGGATGGAGTTCTTTTTATTATTTATCATATAGGGTCCAAACACAAGAAGTTTCTTAACGAAAGGAAACTGTACCTGGGTAGCTTCAAATGTTGTTGACAAAGAACCCATCGGATTGTCTAGGGCATGAACAATTGCCCGTAACAAAGAATGAAAGTGATTAACGAGCAATGATGCACCTAACTGTTGGACAGATAAGCACCATACCCCTAAATTACAAGCAGACTGCAGCAAAGTAGTTCAGAAAGTTAATGTAAATATAGCAAATGCCGCGACGAAAAAGAAAAACTCTGTAGAAGAATATACAACTAGCCTTTAATTTTGTGGTTGTAATAAGTTTGGCCAATGAGCACAAGATCGAATCGGCATCATCCACTACAAATCCAAGAGAAAATTAATATTGCATAAAATCAAAGTGAAGAGTTGAGAGCAAAACCGGATACCTCGAAGCGCGGAAACAATGGAGGAGTGATAAATCATGAAGCCCAAACACTTCAAGGCTTGTGCGGCTCTAACACGCGAGTAGATGAGTTAATTAACATTATGAAAAATAAATAAGAAGGTTGAATCGGGAGAAAGTTGAAGTGATTGCTCACATTTCTTCATCGTGGTGTGAGATATCGGAGAGGATGCAAGAGATTACGGAAATGGATGATTGAACGAGGGATTGGAGGGAAGAGGGGTTGAGACAAGAATGCTGTTGGAATTGCAGAAGGGTTGAGTAGCCTGAACACTTGATGGAGTCATCGTCCGAGGAAATCAGAGTCTGGATTTCATGGATCTCTTCAGACATTGTTTGTTCTTGCAGTTGCAGAGGTTTCTGAACTATGAAACCCTCGCTCACTACCTCTAGAGGAAGAACCAAACTTTCGCGCCAGAACGCGGTTTTGGAGTTTCACATCTAGTACCTTCTTCTAGTATTGAAGGTGAAAGGGAAGAGATCAAATATTTGTAATTTACTAACAATTTGGTCTATAAAAAAAATTAAAAAAAAAACTTTTTCTATTTGGATTAACTTTACTCTTTTCAGTTTTCACCCTAAGTAAAAACTTTACTCTTTACGTATCATAAATAGTGTGCATATTAATTTCTTAGTCAATTTTTAAATCAAATATTATTTCATTTATTCTCACTGTATGTTATCTTTTCGTAACAATATTATTGGTCCTCTACAAGGAAGTTTTATCCTAGAAGTTCCATTGACAATATTATTAATTATAGCGCAAGAAATGTTATATTTCATGAAGAAAAAAATATTGAAAAAATGTGTTAGGGAGATGAAAATTGACTTGGAGATGACTTATGACAATATGTACTATTACTATCTTGCACAGGCTCTCTTTCAATTTGGTTTTCCATATAAGATTAGATCTTTGGTTATGTGGTGTAATTGAAATTCATATGTTTCTTTTTTATGTAACGGGTGCAAGGCTACCAAATTATCCACCTTCTTATGGGTTGGTAAAAGGAGAGTTAGAGTATGTTTGTGTAAGCGTTGGAGAGGGTTTGATGTGCGTATTTTCACAATTTTTCATATGTCTATTGCTAAAAAAAACACGCGTCTAAGTGGTGGGAATGTTGAAACAGGCGAATACTTAATATTGCATAATATATTCATTTTGTATATTGAAAACCTCTCTCTTGTTATTCAAAAGATTATGGATAAAAGAATTTAATCTAAAGATGAACTTAGACAAGTCGTGTAGCCTTTCTTCGCCTATAGTTACTTGAATAGGGGAAAACAAGCTATAACATCATCATCAACTATTAAGTGCATGATTAACCTAGGTAGATATCTGAACTTTATATTGTTTATGAATGATTAATAGATCTACCTTTTATTATGTATTATAAAATATAGAACATGGACATTCAAGTTGGAAGTGAGGTGTTTCTTGTTTTCTTTTTTCGCTCGGTTAATTTGTCGGACCCCTCTCCCCAACTCTCGCCTTATGTCGTCCTTGAACTCCACATTCTCATCATCTAATTATCTTTCTCTCTCTCTCTAACACACACAAATCACATTCCCTTGAACCTGAACACCTCATTAATTGAAGTAAGTTCACCGATGTTTCTTTCTTTAGCTCTAAAATTATTTATCTACTCTATTTGTTCATTGTCATGGACACCCACTCACCATATTGTAAGCTTGTTGCTCGGAAATTCCCACTGACCATGGTGCTTCATAAACTTGTAGTAGTTGTCCCCTTTCAAAAGTTTGTGCTCCACCAACATTCTCTCTCGTCCTCTTGTTGTTTCTCCCAAACAAAGGTATTTTGAATTTGTCATTCTCATTTACCTATAAACTTACTTGAATAAGCAAAGCTTGTCAGATCACCGCAAGCGGTATCTGATGAGACGTGGGAGCGGTAGAGAGGGCGTTGCACTTCTTCCGAGCACCGTTGTTCTATTAGAGGAAGGTAGCCGATAGTCATCTTCGCGCCCGAGAGGAGTTCCTGTAAAGACACTCTGATGTCAAAGTGAGAGGCAGAAGTGAGAAGGAGAAATCGGGTGAACGGGATGATAAGTGTGTACCTTAAGGGCTTACTGAACCCTCCTTATATAAAGTTTACACGACGACGCGAGCCTCGAGGGTTTGTGATGATGGCCTCGTACCTGCCTTTTCCTGGGCCATTGGATCCTCTACAGTGCTCAGAGGATCGGACGGTGGAGGGTTCCTCGGGAAGGCGTCGTAGGCCCTAGAGCGCCACACCTACGAGAGTAGACCAGTGAAGGGATTGGTGATTGGATGTTTGGAAGTGTTCGGCGGTCGGGTGCGTGTCAAAGGGTCTCTTGTCCTATTGTCATAGGGCTGAGAGGGTGAGTATGTTCCCTTGGTCAGTTAGGATGGACGGTGTCTCCTCTTGGTTACATGGTTGGATGGATGCTGGGGTAACTCCCAAAACATTACTAAATCAAAGGTGTTACTCTTTTTCATGTCTCAATTTTCCATTCTTTGTAAAACAAATGTGCTTATTTCTTTGAGTGATTAAAAAGTTTGATTAGGAATGAAAAGCATAATTGGTGTGAAAATAATTTAGTGTAGGCAAGCATGTTGACAATCTAATTAGTAGATAAAATATGACACACCTTCAGGCTTATTTCGACACTTTCTCTCAGACAAAGAATAAGTCTAGTTCCATATGTTTGGTTCTTGAGTGAAGCCTTAGACTATGAGAAAGAGCTATTGTGCTTAGGTTATTACAATGGATGAAAATTGTTTAGTTATTAGTATTTGCAATTGAATATGAAAAGTTTGAAGGAAAACTTTTACATGTTAGTTGGTAATAAAAGGTTATAATATTGTTTCTCTAATTGCTAATCAACGAATGCCAAGTGTTAAACTGACCCATGTCATTTTAACATATAAAAGTTATAATTTGGTCTTCGACTATTTTTATTATAAAATTTACCATATATTAAAAATACAATTTTTTCAGAAAATATTTATTTTCTGATTTTCAAATTGATTTTAACCTTTATTGAAATTTAATTATAAACATTTTGATTTGGGGCAAATTAACCTAATTCTTCCTTCTTTCCTCCTCCTTACATCGTGTTTCATCGTTCTTCATCTTCCTCCGTTGTGCATCGTCCTTCATCCTCCGCCGCGCGTCGTGCTTCATCGTTGTGGCGTCCTTGGTCACTGTCAATTTTCTGTCAAAATACCCTCACTGTCAATTTTATGTCTTTGTTATTCTTTCTTATTGGGATGCAATTTCATAAAGGAAGAAAAAGCGAACTACCAGTGTTTGTTTGAAAAAGGAATAACAATCAGTGCTTGTAATAGATGAATGTCAGCAAATATATTATATATCATAAAGATAACCACGAAAACAAGATGAAGTAGGCCTGATTTGTTATGTCCTTAAGATTATAGCTTAGAATCATGAAACAAAATGATGGAGAAAAATCCACCAAACACGACTGCCTCTGAAAATGAAGGATTCGGATCCCCTCATGAACGACATCTAATTCACTAATTCTCTTTTAGAGAAGATGAAAAAGGACCAGGTTTAAAAAACACTAATGCAATTTCATTTGTTATAATATATTTGTGTTTTCTAAATTATAAAATAAATAAAATTTATTTTAGGAATAAAATTTAAATGAAAAAAAAGTTAATGGACTACAATTAATAACCGGCAAAACTTAAGTTTGAATAGTCAAACACATGACATAACAACAACAATACACTAAACATTCTTGCATTGGCTAATAAAGAGGGGCATAGTTGTTGTTTAAATCATAACATTTTTAAGCTTGTCAAGTTTGAATACACGCTAACAACTAAACTATATGTTAGTCATACTTTTGTGTTCTGTTTAAATATTTAACCTGGTTGGCTTTACGTAAAGAAGTGAAGTTATTTGTTAAAATATATTAGAGAAATAAAAAACCTAAACATGGTTTTCATTAATTTTGAAAATACATATGAATCTACCTATAAAGGTTTGAGGCTTTAAAGAATATAGTTGGACTACTTACATTTAAGTAATTGAAGTTATATCTAGGGGGTTCATTATAACATGTGTGGATATTAGGGGTCAATTAACTTTATATTTATTTTTTATCATTGTTTTGGATGCTTTTATGTTAAAGATCCAAGAGATGGTGCCACAATGCAAACTATTTTTTTGTAAATGATACAGTCTTATGAGAGAGTGAAGAGACTATATAAAATAGAATTTTGAGACACATAAAACATAAAGTAAAAGAAATGCAAATTTAGAAGAAAAAAGACGCATAAGACCTAATATATAGTGAAATTTGGAGAACACATTATATCACGAGTCTCGTGTTTCAAGTACATTAGGTTCATCATATACAATGACTAAGATAAAGGGAAAATATATTAACACTAAGGGGCGTTTGTTTCAAGCTTTGTAACAGGATATCCGGGGATCTTATGCTTGGGAATATTAGAATGAGAATGAGAATGTTATTCCATAGTATCCTATAAAAATATGTTTGGTTTGCTAATTCGATTCCCCGGAATCTTCATCTATATTCCTGAATATAATTATAACATGCGTTTGGTTAAAAATGCATATTCTCGGGAATATATATTGAAATTCTTAAAATACACTTACGTTATTTAGTATTTAAATATTTTTCAAGATGTGGGTAGTGGCATTTATGAGTTTTCACAGAAAATAATTGTCATTCCCTGGTTTTAGATTCAGCTTCCCCACCTTCTACCATGGGATTGAAAAAGACCTCTGAATGTAAATATAACTTACTTGGGAATGAAAGATACCTAGGAGTATTTTTTTAAAATCTTCTACCAAATGTAGGTACGTAGGTATGCTCGATGCCGGACCAATATTATCGGGAATCATTTTCCAATCTCCCAAACAAACTTTCCCTGAAGTCTAAGCAAATGGATGAAATGAATGAAAGTTTCAAGCGTGATATGCAATTAAAAGTACCATTTGAAATTAAAGGAAAAATTCACTAAATGTTTATAGGGCTCGTAGTACTATAATAGACTAAATGTTAAGCAGTGACGAAACTAGAAAGTAAGCTTAATGTCACTAAGATGAGCATGTTAGCATGAATAAGATATTCCACTAGATAAAATATTATTCTTAATACAACCATTAAAAAGAAAAATAGGATAACTCATATTGTAGAAAATATGGTGAAGGCTTCTCTTAACTGGTTTGGGCATGTGTGGAAAAGGCTCATATTACTTTACCAAATATATATATATATGATATGATAAAAAAGGAATTAAAATATTTTCTAATAAAGAAAATGATTAAGTTATTTTCATAAAACTAAATAAAAAAGGTAAAAAATTAAAATAACAAAAATTATATATTAATATTAATATTTTATATTTATTAAATAAAAAACAAGTAATTTTAAAATAATGAATGGGCATGGAAAATATATTAGCCATCGTTTGCTGTTAGATAATTTCATTTTCCAACAAAAAAATGAAATTAATAAAAATGCATCATGGATGTAAAATTTAGTTCAAATCTAAGCTATAGTATAACTTGTATTGTCAACTTCAGTGCCAGATGAAGGCATAAAGCTTTAAATTTTTGTTTTAAATTTAAAACTAGACAGTAACGTTTTACTTGCAAATTCCAATTTCATTTTTCCTTCTAGTTTCACCTCTTATTTTCCCGTTGCACATGATCACAAGAGGTTATGTTCACACTGTCATGGCACCACGACGACTTAATATACAGAAACATGAACCACCCAGAATCACTGAACCAATAGTTTTTGTTTTCCTTCGGGGACACACCATATCAGTTCCCGGTCAGACCGGTTGGTCTAATTTGGTTTTAAAAACCATGATATGTAATTTCTATTAGATCTGCCCCATATACATTTTTCTAATAATGAAACCATACATCAGTTTTAAGTTTTATCTAAACTGTTTTGCATCATCTATTCTTTTAACATGGTATTAGTCTATTAGAGCACTATGTGGAAAACTAAAAAGTGGTTAGTGATTTCAATAATTACTAAAAACTTGGTTGGTGTTAACACACTTGCCAACGACAGTGGTGTACTGAGTTATTTTACCAAATGACAATAACAACAAAACACAGAAGTTGCATATTCGAGAATGAAGAAAAGTAGAGACTTGATGGAAGGAGAGTATATTTATGGAGTTGTGTCTTGAATTTTCCCTTTATGAGACTTGTAGAATAACAACAAGTGAACGATGCAATTGAAGAGAACTTCAAAAGTAGAGGACAGTGTGGGGTAGTATCCCCTGTTGCTGGTGCTCACATATAACTGGTTTTTCCTTTGAAATGGAACCAACTAGTAGATATGCCAGTGTTAGAACTTTGCATGGATAATTGATGGTTATGATTTAGGGTTATCTGTGGTTGGTAATGGGGACTCTGTCAAAAACATATCTGATGGTTAACAATGGAAGTGGGTATTGTGTTGTGTCGGGAGGTAGAGACATGTGTCTATGTTGTCATCAATTTGAAATAGGTGATGTGAGACAATTTGTTTGCATTCACATCAGAGTTATCTCATGGTTAACAATGGAATTGAATTGAAGCGGTTATTTTTTTCAGTTTTAAAAACTAAAATACCAAAACATGTTTTCATTTTTCTGTTTTTAGTTTTCAAATTTCAATTTTTTAAATATTAGAAAACTTTTTATTCAACAGTTTTTTTTCTGCTTTTATTTTGAAAAACAGTTTCTAGAAACTCTTTTTAAATACAGTTTTTAAAAACTATATAAAAAACAGGCCTTTGTTTCTTTTATATTTTCTTTTAAGTATAGTACTATTTATGAATAATGAGTCATTATGATATGTGTGTATATTAATTTCCATTTTGGTAATTATACATATAAAATTAATTTTAATAAAAGTTATTCAAACAACATTATTTTAAACAAATCACTCTTTTGACGAATCGTATTTAATACTCATATATTATTATTGACTTATTATGTCATTCATATATTATCATAGTTTTTAATAAAATTAATTTAATAAATTAATTCAAAAAGTAATTAGTGCACACGTGTATATTAATTATAATATTCATACTTATCTTGTCCATTATTAACTCAAAAGCAATACTAATCAAAATATCCAAACAAAATTCTCTTTAAAAATCATTTTTCCGATAAGCGTGTGCAAGCATACCAAGCATCAACACATATTGATTTAGTTAGTAAGGACATATCATTTCTCGTTAGATGGTTGTATGTTTGAATTCCACTATCAATATGAAAGTTATGTTGGTTAGCAACTTATAAATACATTTGTAAGCGACCAAATGTCTTAAAACTAGAATCATTGTCTGACTCATGAGGATTATGAGGCACAAATCCACTCAAACACTAGTGGGCAATTGCCCCCACAAGATTCTAAGATCTTGTAATATTAGTATTAGACGGTATATATCAAGTGCCACTTGCCCCCATGATCTCTTCATAACATTTAAACTGCCCCCAAGGCCCAAGCTAGCATCCCTCCAACGGCCCAGCACTCCAACCCATACACAATATTAATAAATTAGTAATAAAAGTAAAACTGAAATTCCATTGTGCTCTAATTGAAGTTTCTCTAAAATGTGAATGGAAATTTTTCTATTGAGGAACTCTTTTTATGTTTTCTAGTTTCTGTTTTGTTTTTGTTTTTGTTTAATTTTACGATGAAGCAAAAAAAAAGTGAATGGAAGTTTTTACTACTTTCCAAATTTAAGTCCAAGACTTCTTTTGTTTTTGAAACCAAGGCTTGATGAAACCCATCATTGATTTGAGAGGTAAATTTATTAGAAAGAAAGAATGTATTCATTCTATTAAGAGAAAAACTTTGGCCAGTGTTTATGAAACTATTTTTCCATGAGACGTTAAGCTTTGATAATTTGACACCATATATTTATTATATTGATATCAAGAAATCGGAAGAAAGAGAGTGAAAGACATTAAAATTTGAGGCACCCATACTAATTTACCATATATCTTAAAAGGGTACATGATCATTGGAAGGAAGACCTTGGTCCAACAAATAAATTGTTCTTAGTAAACAAACAAAAAATCATGTATTTTTCTCACAATTAATTTTCCTTTAATGATTTCTTATTCTACTCTATCTACCATTTGTCCTTTTATTATTTTTATATATAGTTAATTAGTTGTAATATTGTTTTGGAAAACAAGTGATCAAGAGATAATAATTAATTTTAATTTTTGGTTACATGTGAAAGAAAACAAAAAGAAAAACTAAAGAATTGTCATATTACCAGGGTTTCGGGCAGCATATTACCACGGTTAAACCGTGATAACAAATGTCGAAGTAATAGATAAATTGTCACGGATCAAGGCGGAACCGTGGTAACATCGCAGCTTTGTTACCACGGTTGAAGGTGTAACCGTGGTAACAATGCAGCTCTGTTACCGCAGTTCCTTTCTGAACCGTGGTACCATCTCTTTCTATTACCTCGGTTCAGTGTTGAACCGTGGTAATAGGTTTAATTTTTTTGGGGGGTTTTCTTATGGTCTCTCACCTTAATTAATTGTACGTGCAAATAAAAATACAGTCTATTATATTACCAAAATACCAAATTAACTAAAACATGGTCTACAGGAAACTATAAATACCAAATTACCAAATAAACTATATATAACATGCATATGGGATTACTAAAACATGGTCTACAGGAAACTATCCTAATATCTTGTTACAATTCAATACAAAAATAGTTCAGCAGTAGAACAACTCAATGCCAAAACAATTCAGTAGTCCATTAATTCTAAAAAAAAAGTTGGACAGTAGAACACAGCAGTTGGATCATAACATTTTAACTGATCTTAGTGCTCCTGCTAGTGCTCCTAACTGCTTCTGATACATCGCCTTCAATGTATCTCTAAGCCCGAAATGTTTCTAAGCATGCGTAATATGCTACTAAGTCATTTCTTATGTACATAATATACTGTTAAGTCATTCCGAATAGTTCCTGGCATTATAATTCCAAAAAATATAACAATGAATAAAAAGATAAGGAGATTATTAGGAATTAACAAGATTAGTCATATAATAATTGGAAGAAATTTTTTATTCACTTCGACAAATTTAACAATCATTCAGCCAAATTTAAAAAAAGGTACAACATGTACTGCTTGGCTGAATTAAAAATCAGGGTACAGAATTGGAGCCCATCGATTCCATATAATGATCGGAGGAGTCATCCGAGTCTTCGGAGGGTTCATCCAACAGTGGCTCACCAATGTCAATACTCCTTGACCGGAGGAATTCTACTCCGATCACCTGACAAGCCACATCCTCTAAAGGGTTCCAAGCCAAATAGGCCAACCCATTTGGACCCCTAAGGAGTTTTGTTACGAGGAAACCATAGGGAATGGCTTGCTGGTTGTCAACCAGAGCAGAAACAAGGTGATTGTAGACGATACATACAACATTAAAACGCTCATTATTCATAATCATGTCGTGGTCAAACACGTCTTCTAGATGATCGACTCTTGGACACAACACTTTAGTGGCCAATTGATGTAGCACTCTGGAACTGCGGGTGAGCGATGAGTAGAGACGGTGCTCATAAATAAATGGATTTTCCATGACATATATGCTTTCATCTATATCTTCTCCATCGCATTCTTCTTTCCAGATTCAGTTTACGTGTCTCCTTCGTCCTCACTATTGAGGAGTTCAGCAAGTTTCCCTCTGGTTAGGGAGAACTCATGACCCACCATTGTTGCAACGAAGCCCCTGTTGTGATAAAATGTTAAGGATGAATAGAAAGCGAAGACGAGGTCTGTGTACATTGGTTGGTTAAAGGCATCACACAGTGCTCGGAAACGTGTGTTAAGCAGAGAATCGGTGTGAGAACTTGATACTGCTTAAGTTCTGGGAAATTTATGGTATAAGGAAGACAGATTTGGAAATCGTTTGCCATTTTTGTTTTTAGTGAAGAAAGTTAAACACAAGAAAAGAAGGATGCAGCGAAGATGGTTGAGTGATGGATGGAGAACTGAGAGATACTTCTGGAATTTATAAGTAAATGAGGAAAGTGAAACAGGATGAAGAAGAGTAACCGCCATGACTGTTGAGAAGTGCAGATTAAAGAGGATGATTGAGAAATGTGAAACTCGTAGGGGAAAGGAGAACCGACATGACTGTTTAGAAGAAGGATACCGCGCATGCTGGAGATACTGTGCTGGGAAGCATTTGTGAAGAGACCACTAAGTGGTTGGAGAGACAAGCAATTAAGAGTAAACGACGCACGCTTCTTGTGCTCCGGTAAAACAAAACCCTAGTACTAAACAACAACAACAATATTCAAAACAAAACCCTAAAAGTAGAAGCAGATAAAGAGGACTCACTAGTGAGGTAGAGAAGAGCGGCCAATCAGAGAATACGGGAACGACGACGCACGAAGATGGTGACGAGCTTGGCGCCGACGAGCATGCAAAGCAGCAACGGTGCCATTGCGGAGAGAAGGAGGGTCGGTGATGAGGTGCAGCGGCCAGGAACAACGGTCATGAGGTGCAACAGAGAAAGGGTTCACAAATGGGTTTTCGATATGCAACCTAGGGTTTTATAGTTAACATATCAACATTTTATTAACAATATAATACCTATTACCTCAGTTAAGGTATTAATCGTGGTAATAGGAAATGTTAATTAAAAAAATAATAAAAAATATTTTAGTTACCACGGGTGACACGAAACCGGGGTAATAGATAACCTCAGTTACCACGGTTCAACATGGAACCGTGGTAGCGGAGCTCCAGACACCATTTTAACCCGGTCCAGCATGGAACCGTTGTAACAGTGCTGTGGTAAAAAGACAAATATGTAGTAGTGTAAGCTAGCACATTTGTGCACAACAACATAATCACACTAGATGGCGAAGAACGCCAAATATGGAGAGAAGGTCCTCCCTTCACGGCATCACAGGCTAAAGCATTAGCAACCAAATTATGCTCTTTCAGAGTGGAGGACATGGTCACCACCAAATCCCAACGCAACATAGCTCGAATGCGAAGAATAACATCCCTATCCCAAAAGGTAGCAACATCAACATTGTTACTCAACACATGCAAGGCATCCCTACAATCTGAATAGCACACGATTTCTCTAATATTCAAACCCCAAGCACGTTGCAAACCATTTTCCACTGCTAGAAGCTCTGCTAAAAAAGCACTCCCCGACCCTTTGCTTTGCTGCCCGAAATACCAGACTTCCAGTTACTAGGCATATCCCGAATCACCACTCCAATCCCATCATGGAGAATGGAGTTCCAACTCCCATCCATATGTATAACCGACATATCGCTAATTAATTTAATTATTCTATGACAACTCTATTCTTATTTTAAGACGAAATGTAGTACTGTGGCTATGAAATCAATTGCCAGTATGTTTGATTTTAGTTCTAGCAATTGACAATTTTTTCAAAAGAAAATAAATATCAGAGCAAACATTTTCTCCTAAAATCATACAATGAATAGTTGGAGTGATTATTTGATTACTTTTATATAAAAAGAGAGAGATAGATTTTTTTTATAGTACTAAAAAAAATACTTTCATGTTTTTGTAATATAAATTATTGAGAATAATTATAACATATATTTAAATTTATGATTATAGTATGTTATATTTTTAATGTTATAAATTTATGTATACGTTGCCCCATAATTTAAAAATTATAGATTTGTTATTGGTAGTGACTGAATGCGAACTCACTCAAACTTTCATCTACAAAAAAAAAGTGTTCAAATATAAATTACTCAAACTTTTAACTCATGTTTACACTACTCAATTTTATCTTTATCGAACCAATTTTGCATCCGCCCATTCAAATGCTCACCAAGTAGAGAGGATTATTCCTATTTTTTATTTATTTAAACAATAGTACTTTATTTTGTACTCATATTTTTTTCATGCTTCCTTTTATCTAATGTCTCTCTCTCACGCATCTTTTCATTCACACAAGTCACAAACAAGCGTTACTCCTTGATCCCTCTTTGTTGTTTGCGATGATCCCCATAGTTGTTTATATGTTCCCTATGCACAATTTTGCTCAATGTCCGGAAAATTTCACATTAATGTTATTTGATTTGATGTCTGGTGTGAGATTCTAATTTTAATTTTTTCAATTTTTCTTATCATATGAGCAATTTATTTATGGAGTACTACAAAAAAGAAAAATGAGAAAACAAAAAAACCTTCCACCCTCTTTCTATCTGAACCTCCCTCGATTCGGCGAATAGGTTTTCATTATCGCACTATTTCCCCCTCTCACTCTCTCTCCAAAACCAGAGTCATATCTAAACAACGAGGGTTTTTCCTCTCATCAAATTTGTTTGTTAGCGAGATAGCTTTCTCTTCTTGGCTTCGGTTTCTGAATGTAATTCAGATTCATTTCACTTCGCTTTTCCTCACTCGGTTTTTAGGGCTTTGCTTCTCTCTCTTCCCCAAAACCCTCTCACTGTTGAGATTTGTATCCTGATTACTCGATCTCGGCCATGGACAATCGAGATTTATCATCGTCGCCGTCGCCTTCGTCGGCCACCAACCGCGATGCTTCCTCCGCCACCGACGCCGACGACGGTGTTTTCACGGTCGCTGTCGCACTCGCCAAAGACGCCGCGTTGCATTTCCAGGCAGGCAAGTTCGCCGAATGCGTCGAGGTCTTGAAGCAGCTTTTGCAGAAGAAGCAAGACGATCCGAAGGTAATCACTTTCTTTCGTCGTTTTTCTTGAATACTGATCTCACTGACATCAAATGCTCGATGCCTGCAGTGTTAATTGATGCTTCTTTTCTTCTTTTTAAGTTTTTGTACTGATTATTGCTGTGTTTCGGGTGATTGATTTGATGGTTCGTTTTCTTCTTTTGATTTTTTTAAAAGTTTAATTTTGATCCCGGGAGCTGTAGCTATACTTTTGGTGTACCTTCTGTTGCTATGGATGAAAATATACATTGGATTGCCTGTTTTGTGTGAATTTCCTCCTGGTAACAAGCATGCAATTGGGCTGGAAGAGTCGCATCTTAAGCTGCTTTGAGTAGATGCTTGTAGGTATGCATTTGTGCTGTGTGGTGTGTGATGTAATGTAAGTAACAAGTAAGAACATTGAACATAAGGAGAAACTTATTAGACTTGTAGAAGAAAAAGCTATGGTTGATCCAGCGCGGGAAGTGTAAATGGCCTGATGAGTTTGCCAGGATAGGGACTTTGAGCTCATTCTCTGAATACGGGCAATCTTTAAGATTTTGATTCCGTTGTCGTGTTGTTAGGTTTGGTTCTTGATGCTAACAGTACTTGATTTGCGGTATAATTGTATATAAGATCGTTACTGGTAGAAGAAAAAGCCATGGTGTATCCAGATTTGGAAGTGTAAATGACCTGGTGGTTTTGCCAGAATAGGGATTTTGAGCTCATTCTCTGAATACGGACAATCTTTAAGATTTTGATTCTGTTGTTGTGTTGTTAGTTTTGGTTCTTGATGTTAACGGTACTTGATTTGCGGTATAATTGTACATAAGATCTTGTCGTGTTCTTAGTTTTGGTTCTTGATGCTAACGGTACTTGTTTTGTGGTGTAATTGTATATAAAATCTTTAGTGGTTGCACGTGTATCTCACTTTGATATAATGTAAAAATTTGCGTTATGATATTTGCACTAGCTTACATCCACTTACTCCTCACACACTCCTACTGGTCTCATCCAGTAATACCTTGGTCGCTCTAACCTTTTTGCTAAATGGTTTAGATTGTGTTCATATTTCACATGCTTTGTGCAAGTATCTTTACCATATTAAATCCATCTGTGTTGTCCGCTTTTCATGGAATCAAAATGTTTTGTGCATTTTGGACCGCATTGGACAGTCCTTACTTCTGCTTTTATTTGTTCTTATAATAGACTTTATGGTGAATAATTGAAAGCAAGGTAATTAAATTGCAATTCAAATAATGATTGGTGAAAGAAATGTAAGAAAAAAGACAAATTGTTGAATCGTGTGATTGATATTAGTGATACAAATCACACTGATTCAAAGTAATTTGTAATTCATCATATGATATGAATCACTGCTTGCTAAACTGTGGCGCATCATGTGATTTGTGAACTGTGCGATTATGGCAACTATGATTGGGAGAGACCTTGTAATTACTGTACATTCAATTGTGGCTGTTGTGGAAGAAATAAAATGGACCTTTATCATCTTTTGCCTGTTTGTGTATGTGTGTATTTTACAAAGCATGAATCGGGGGCTATTTTTGCTCTGTACGTATTAAGCATCTCAGACAAATATAGATTTGAAAAAAAATGATTTGTGATTTGAGACACCTTCATGTTTGTAGAATCATAAAATTCCTTACCATATTCAAGCCTGCTAAGAGTGTAAGAGGACAATGATTTTGGTTGGTTTATGAATTAATATGACCTACCATGCTTTATCTTAATGTTCTGTATTATTTGATGTTGTCTAAGACAAGTATTTTTTCCTTAAACTTAATGTCTAAGGTTTTTAATTCTTATATTTCAGGTCCTTCATAATATTGCAATTGCGGAATTCTTCCGAGATGGTTGTTCAGATCCCAAAAAGTTGCTTGAAGTAATTAACGGAATCAAGGTATGCTAAAGTATTTTTTATTATTTCTTCAAAGTGGCAGTTTTATGATATCTTTTGTTTCTCATGTATTTAAGGAAACCATTTGTTTAACCTTTTTGGAGCACTTGCTCCAATTGTGAATATGATGACAAAATTAAAATGGAAATAGACCTAGCTCAATATGGGCTCTTTTAAACTCAATGTCAGTAATGTTTTAGCCTTTATACTGATTCATGTAATTTTTTTTTGGGTCAGTGCTAAGTTGGCACTCGACTTCAGTTGGTACAATGAGTGCTTAAAATTGTAGATTGTCATATTTGTTTCTGATATTTTCTCATGATTATAATCTGAGTTTGATTTCCTGTATTGGAATAAGAACGCAGATAAGATTACGCTACCTGTCGGACCTGGTATACTGTGGTTGATGACAAATTTTCCTGCTAATCCCTTCTTCTTGGGGTCTTATTTAGATTTTTGTTAAAGGAGGAAAATATATATGCACATCACTGCCTGAATAATAATATTTGAAGTTAGGAAATACTGGTGGGGAAGAGTTAAATAGGATTTCCTCTTTGAATACTTCTCTAGTAAAATTCAGCGCAGAAGATAGGAAATCTTGATTTAAGTTATCAGTATGTAGGCTTTAGGTTCTCACTTCTGTCATGGTTTCCCCCCTGATAGAGTGGTCAAGTGGGTATCACGTTTAAATAAATGGTTTTGAAGTTGATTTATGCTATTTTTGGATCTTTTGAATTGCAGCTTGAAGCTCAGATCTCTGCTTATTTGTAATCTTGTACTTATCCCTGTTTTTTGGAGTTGATTCAGAGAACAAATGATGAGCATACTCTGACTTCTGGAGAACAAGGAGAGTCACTGAACAATGCCGGGAGTAAAGTTGTTTTGGGATCCAAAGGAAGTAATGCTCCGGCACTTCAGTTTTCAGGTGCAAATAGCACCACCACAACTCATACAGATGAGTTTGACTCTTCTGTGGCAATGCTAAACACTGTATGTTCATTTTGCTCCTTATATTAGTTTCATGTATTCTCTAACATGTTCTTTTGATTATGTTTATGATTTTATGTTTGGTGATGTGCTTTTGTTATTTCAATCTCTCTAGGCCATTATCTGGTTCCATCTTCATGACTATGCAAAGACGTTGTCGGTTTTGGAACCCCTCTTCCAAAATATTGAACCCATAGATGAGGTATGTCATATATTATCTTTGTTATTTTGTTTTAAAGGTTACACTGGTTTGTTAATGTTTCACCTCCCTTTTTTTGTGTTATGTTTCCTAAAGCAGACAACGGCTCTACATATTTGCCTTTTGCTGCTTGATGCTAGCCTTGCTTGCCATGATGCATCAAAATCAGCTGTAAGTTCTATTTAATTTGGTTTATATTTTAATTATTGCAAGTATTGTTGCTTATTACATTGCTGTCAACTATGTATTCTGATCTCATGAGTATATTATGCTTATTAGGTATTACCTTTTCGTTAGTTTGTGGTAGTTATTTTTCAATAAATATGTGATATTAGAGTTATATACATGATTTATACCTATTTTTTAATTTAAATTTACCTTTACCACTTGAACTACAAGCCTCTTGTTTCTCGTGATAATTTGGATCTTTCTTCTCAAACCAATGCTGGGCATGCCAAGTGAATGTTCTCGATGTTGATTTGTCAAAATAACCTGTTTCAGTCCTTTATCTGTAGTTATTTGGAGGTTGTCTCTATGGTGCACAAATCATGTACATGATGTATATTTCTCAGTTATCAGAGAAAAAATGAATTTACTGATTATAAATTAGCTGTAACATTATTTATTAGGATTTGGATCTTCTCATTTTGGTTCCTAACATAAAACCCTGTTACTTGTTAGGGGAAGAGAGAGAAAGAGAGCAAGAAACAACATTAAATGTGGCCCCCCTGGTGTAGTTGTATAAAATTGTTTTATCTCTTTATGGAAGTGACAAGATTTACGATCTAAAATGAGAAGTCCATTTTCATTTTGAAAACTTAACCCCATTTTCTCTTTTAATTAGGTCAAACTGAGTTTATTGTGTATAAAGTTCTCTTGATTTCGATTATTTTCTCTGATAGAATACGATGTAAAACTTTCTTGGCAGTTGGTCTACATTTGTTCACTCTCCTAGTTGCTCTATCTCTCTTAATTATGTTAAATGAATGGCTTAAAGAATTTCATTGTTTTCGGTTTTTTAGCTTCTCTAATTCTACAAGTGCACTGTTCTGAGATGGAATCTGTTTGTTTAGGATGTGTTGACTTATCTGGAAAAAGCATTCGGTGTTAGTAGTGTGAGTCAAGGTGACAATGGGAACACAGCACAACAACAATCTGCAAATCTAATTACAAAGTCTGCACCAGTCACCTTGAGTGCATCGGCTGCTGATGCATCCAGTTCTGATCTAGGGTCAACTGCTAATGCATCTGAAAATCATCTATCCAGAGCTTTATCTGAAGATACACTTGATTATGAGGCCATGCTTTTGGATATGGGTGGACAAAATTTAGTCAGAGCAATGGGTCCATCTTCAAATGATCTTTCTAGGGCTTTGGTTGACAGGTTTTCTACTGTTGATTTGAAGCTTAAGTTGCAACTTTACAAGGTTCAGTTTCTTATTCTTACTAGGAAACTAAAGCTAGCCAAGCGAGAAGTTAAGCTGGCTATGAACATTGCACGTGGAAGAGATTCACCTATGGCTCTTCTTCTGAAATCTGAGCTTGAATATGCTCGTGGTAACCACCGCAAAGCAATAAAGCTATTGATGGCATCAAGTAATCGAACAGATACAGTTTTTTCAAGCATTTTTAACAACAATCTTGGGTGCATTTATTATCAGCTTGGGAAATATCAGACATCCTCATTATTCTTCTCAAAGGCTTTAACTAATTGTGCGTCCCTACGAAAGGACCAACCATTAAAGCTAGCAACTTTCTCTCAGGACAATTCTCTCCTTATAATGTATAATTGTGGTGTGCAGTACTTGGCTTGTGGGAAGCCACTACTTGCTGCTCGATGCTTCCAGAAGGCAAGTTTGGTTTTTTACAAACAGCCTCTCTTGTGGCTCCGACTCTCAGAATGCTGTCTGATGGCTTTAGAAAAGGGTCTAATAAAATCAAATCGGGTTCCTTCAGAGAAGTTAGAGGTTGGAGTTCATGTTGTTGGGACGGGAAAATGGAGGCAACTTGTTGTGCAAGATCAAATTCCTGGAAAAGGACACGTGGACTCATCTGAAGGGAATGGTTGCTTTTCAAGTGAGTTATCAATGTCCCTTGCCCGACAGTGCCTCTTGAATGCTCTGCACTTGCTGGACTCCTTCAGTACAAATTGTTTGAAGTCTGGTTTGCCCTCTAATTCTTCAGTGGAGGAAATTGATACAAGTGAAGTGTCACTGTTAAAGAATTCAAATCTCAAAAACTTGCATGGTATTGATTCAAAGACATTTTCAGTAGCAGCAGGCTCAGGTCAGGTTAATTCGAATGGGGACATAAAAGAACAAAAGGGAGGAACTAGTCAGGAACTCATTCAGAACTCTCTCTCCTATTATGAAGATGTCCGTAGAAGAGAAAATCAATTGGTCAAACAAGCTGTTCTTGCTAATTTAGCATATGTGGAGCTGGAATTGGACAATCCTGTGAAGGCACTGTCATTTGCAAAATGTCTCTCAGAACTTCCAGAATGTTCCAGAATTTACATCTTTCTAGGCCATATTTATGCAGCAGAGGCTCTCTGCTTGCTAAACAGACCAAAGGAAGCTGCTGAGCACTTGTCAGTTTATTTGTCTGGGGGAAACAATGTTGAGTTGCCATTCAGCAAAGAGGACTGTGAGAAATGGCAGGCAGAGAGGACTGCTGAGTTTGAAGAGGTAAATGGAGGATCCACTGCTGCCAAGAATTCTTCTCTTGAGGATACTCGAAGCATTGTTTTCCTCAAGCCAGAGGAGGCACGGGCAACAATATATGCAAATTTTGCAGCATTATCTGCCATGCAGGGTGAATTTGAGAAAGCAAATGTATTGGTTACACAGGCATTGTCCATATTACCCAACAGTCCAGAAGCCATACTGACTGCAGTTTATGTGGATCTCTTGGTTGGCAAGCCACAGGAAGCTCTAGCCAAATTAAAACGTTGTAGCCGAATTAGGTTCCTTCCTAGTGGAATAGCATTGAATAAATCTTCTTGAATGTTGTATGCTTGGATTTGTCATTGTGCCTGGCCCACCTCTCAGCGTTAGTTAGCAGGTAGCTTAATCCTTCCATAGCATTTGTAACATATATAAGTTCAATTCAGAGAATAATTTTTTTGTAATTCGTTTCCCTTATAATTCTCAAATTTAGGGTTCACTTAGGGGGTGGCTGTGTCTTGTTTAGTGCTGGTGCCCACCTTTGAAATTTGAGGTGTAGATCAGATTCGGATTGTTTTTTACTTTTTTAGAGGCTAATTTAGTTGATATTCAAGAATTGATGTCATGTGCTTATATTGAGAAAACTGAAAAGTTGAAAGTTATTTTGGAATTCCATTTTTAACCTCACGACTTCCCTCTTCCTGATTCTCACAACCCATGGGGTGATCCAGCTGAATATAATCTCGTGTCTTGTTCTTTTGCCCAGTTGCTGTCTACCATGTAATTATGTACATGTTTTTGCTCGAGCTGGTGATGCAGCAACATGATAGATGCCCTGCTTTTCTTATTTGTGTTCTAGAAAAGTGAAACTGATGATGTTTGATTCTTCATTCTTGTAAGGAAACCCATCTGGCCGCAAACTTTGCAAGGGCAGAAACTTGAAAAGAGTCAAAACATGGAACAAATTATTTAGTTTGGGTGAACCTGATGGGATGATGATCCTCTTGTTGAAGTTGTGTCTATCTCTCTTTTCATACATATTAAATATGTGAGTCTCTTTTGTGAAGATGGAAATAGGCACAATATTTCACATGACATATGTGACACTTTTTGGCACTTGAATTGAATTGCCCGTATTTACTTGAAGCGAAGTCTTTTAATAGTTAATAGCATGATTGGATAATAGTTTACAAATCATTGTTTGATTCAATGGAAAAACTTTTTTCTATAAGGAAATTAGGTGGAATTTTTTCCACATAATTTTCTGTCATAACAGGAGTCTAAAATTTTATTCGTGTTTTGATTGTGGTCGTGTGCAAAGTGAATAGGAATAATAAAATTAATATTCCTAGATTACCTTTTATTGTAAGTTTTCTCAATTTATATGGCAAAGTCTACAATGGTTCAATTAAACGTGAAGTATTGTGTTACTCCGAATGGTTTTTTATAGAAGTATGAAGATATAAACAATTATTATTTCTAGATGTACCCTTTTCCTTCTTTATAAATTCATTTTCAAAACCCTAATCTGTGGTGGCGATGTGCCTTTACATTTCCGATGCCTGGGCTTCGACCTCAAGCTTTTGCCATGAATCAATTCTAATCTCTAAGGATGATGAAGAGTTCGCAAGATGGGATCGTAGAACTACACAGACAAGAGAGACGGAACAAGTTGTTTACTGCAGTTCTTTGTTTTGGGGCGGTGGCTATGGCGGACTTCAGTGGTTGGGTTGTGAAAAACATTTGTCATGAATCATTGTGATAGACAAATAGAATTTTCTTTTTTTTTATAAGGAGTACATGACTCAAGGCCTCATGACAAGAACATAAGAAAGTAACTATTATTGGTGTGAGACACCTAACTTTCACGAGACCTTGATTAAGGGAAATCAAACATGTACAATTTAAACCAACCACTCATTTGTAGAAGTAACTATTCACTGTTAATCATTGTTTAGGCTTTAGTTATAAATAAATAAATAATAGATGTTCCATCTCCAGATATATTAGATTTATCCCGAAGGGCAAGAGCCCCACTATATTCTGAGGTGAAAAGTTATGCAAACGAGAGAAAATTGCAGTTAGGGTGGGGCTAATGTCTCAATCTCATTTGAAGGGTGGCCCAATATTGCTTGAGGTAAAGGAGTTTCTTTCTATGAATTCAGATTTCGGACCATCAAGTTCATATACTAATTTTTTTCACATTATTAATTAACAATAATTAATCAATTGTCATAGTTATGGCTGAGAGTTTAATAAGTGCACTGGCCCAAAACAAAAGTTTTTGTATTTATTTCAAAAAGAATACATTGACCCACCCCATTCAAGGATGGGTTGGCAATTTAGGTTAGCGAGTTGATCCATCAATATCGCCTCAAAACATTTAAAAAATTAGAAAATATTTTTTTCTAAAAAAAAAGGCTCAAGAAGGTTGATACATCTTGTCCCACCGTTAAACGCTTTTTATAAGCCAAAAAATGTTATAAATGGAGAGCACGAGAGGAGCCCCATCGTTAAGCTTAGTGGGTTTGTGAGTTGAATCACTTAAACGGCTGAACCTATTCCTCAGTCGATCTCCGAAGTTGAACCACCTCAACAATGGCTGATAGAATTACAAAAAAAAAACAATGACTGACATCCTACTCAGAATAACTTTCAAACGTCTCAACATACAATTATTTTAGCCAGCGAGAGGTCTATTGCAGTCGACCAAAGGGCTGTAGCTATCGAGAGTGATGCTGCTGAGGCCAAACACATGGCTTGGGATGTTATTGTCATGGTGGATTTTTTCCTGTCAATGAAAGGTTTAGCAAGATTTAGGAATAGTACCGACGTACTTTAGACATAGGCATTTTTTACAGTTTGCGGTTGCCACAAGATTATTTTTTTGAAACATGCCACAAGATTGTCAGAAATGCATTTTTATCTTTTTATATAACGCAACGAATTATGACGGTTTTGTTCGCCACAAAGCTATATGTCAATTAAATATTCAATTTTGTGAGGGTCTAGGTATCGGGAAGTATTCATTAAATTGGCTATTCATGAATACTCAGACATGATGAGGACCGAATATCCCACTGAGAATTACTATGCTCATAAAATGAATTGAATATATTGATTATATTTCTACTAATTAACTAAATTATATTTTAAAATAAAGTATGACTAATTAATGAATACAATTAACTAAGAGTTCAATATTTATTTTATCTAATACTATAATATTTATTTGTTTTTTTTACAAAGGTAAATAAACGACAATAAGAATACCAAACTAACATGCATATCCGAAGCTTGCAAAGATGTAACTAAGGGGGGAGGATCCTCCCAAAACAAATAAACTTGATGTTGAACTTACGCAAAACTTCCGATCCTATCCACAAAGCATTACATCATTTAGGAATATGAATATCTAAACCTTCCAATACAGTAATAATATAATTATGAATTGTTGAACTAGTTTATTAATTGAGATTATATTAAAAGATAATTTAAAAAAGAAACAAATCAAATAACACCATAAAAATAGAGAAAACTTTGATGTCTTTGTAGGCACATTCGGCCTTAATCTTTCATTGTACCACATCATTGCCTTGTAATGCGGATATTTAATATAATATATAGATAGATTATATTATTGTTTTAGTTACATATCTTATTATTTAAATTTAAATTAAATATTAAAATTCCTTCTCGCAACCCTAATATAAAAGAAGAAAATCGCAGCTTGATAGATTATAGTTGAAACTTGAAACCAAAACAAGCGAGATCTCTACTCACAACGGATTCGGATCCTCTCATGTGTTTATCTCACGTGACCATGTCATGTGAAGATCTATCCCCTCGGACCCCTCCTGGTTCGCGCCACTGTCGCAGAAGATTTCCACAACAATGAAACCCTCGATTACCAAAACGTCTAGAAGCTCAAGATCGCCATTATCGGCTTCGGCAACTACGGTCAGTTCCTAGCCCGAACCCTCGTCCGCGAGGGCCACACCGTCTTGGCCCATTCCCGCTCTGATCACTCCGACGCCGCTCGGAACCTCGGCGTCGCGTTCTTCCCGAACGCCGACGATCTCTGCGACGAGCACCCGGAAGTGATCCTCCTCTGTTGCTCCATAATCTCTCTCGAGCGGGTCCTCCTCTTGCTGCCCTATGAGCACTTGAAGCGCGGCACATTGTTCGTTGACGTGCTCTCCGTCAAGAAGTACCCGAGGAGGCTTCTTCGCTATATCCTCATGCCTTACGATTTCGACATCGTCTGCTCGCACCCGATGTTTGGACCCGAGAGTGCCAGCCCCGGCTGGAACGGCATGCCCTTCGTGTACGAGAAGGTTAGGATTAGGAAAGAAGAACACAGGGTGATGAGGTCCCAGAAGCTTCTAAATGTGTTTGATAGGGAAGGTTTTGGGGATGTTGATGCTGGAGTCAACTCCCATTAACACCGAAGGGTATGAGTCTTTGTTGAATTTGGTGGAGAACACTGCTGGGGATAGCTTTGATCTTTACCTTGGACTTTACTTGTTCAACAAGAACTCCGAGGAGATGTTGGATAGGTTGCACTCCGTATTACAGGACTTGAGGGATCAGCTCATGGATGAATTCAGGATGCCGAATTCGAAGCATGCTCAAAATGTAATATCCTCTAAGGATCATCAGAGGTATTTATTTAGGACACTATTTTTGCAGTAACTCAATTTTATCTAGGACATTATAATATGTTTTCTGTTTCGTTATACGATGTCTAACTTGTAGTTGCATTTTATGCTAATCTTCAGATCCCATAATGTTGCTAAACTGAATGATAACAAGTCAGACAATTCCAGCCAGTCTGGTGGCAACTCGAAGCTCAAGATTGCAATCGTTGGTTTCGGAAACTTTGGTCAGTTCCTTGCGAAAACTATTGTTCCTCAGGGGCATGAAGTGTTAGCATACTCTAGATCAGACTACTCTGATGTGGCTCAGAAATTGGGAGTTTCTTATTTCAATGACGCAGATGATCTTTGTGAACAACATCCAGAAGTGATTTTACTTTGCACTTCAATCCTATCCACGGAGAGTGTTCTTAAATCATTGCCTGTGCAGAGATTGAAGAGAGGTACTTTGTTTGTTGATGTACTTTCTGTCAAAGAGTTCGCTAGAACCTTGTTTCTTAAATATTTGCCCCCTGATTTTGATGTCCTCTGCACTCACCCTATGTTTGGGCCGGAGAGTGGGAAAAACGGGTGGAAGGGTCTTCCTTTTGTATTTGATAAAGTCAGAATCGGAGGGGATGAATCAAAGTGTAATCAGTTTCTTGAAATCTTTTCTCAAGAAGGGTGCCGAATGGTCCAAATGTCATGTGCTGAACATGATATGCATGCAGTTACGTCACAGTTAATCACACATACCACAGGAAGGATTTTGGAAAAACTGAAGTTGGAGGCAACGCCAATAGACACAAAGGGCTACGAGACTTTATTGAGTTTGGTGGATAACACTGCTGGAGATAGTTTTGATCTGTACTATGGTTTGTTCTTGTATAATCTAAACGCCATGGAACAACTAGAGAGATTGGATCTGGCTTTTCGGTCATTGAGGAACCAGCTTTATGAACGTTTATATTTAACACCAGAAAAAATTAAGGATTATTTAGAAATGAAACGCTTACGGACTATGTTTGTCATTAGACATTTGAATTGAAGAAAGACATTTATGAAGGGAAAGTGAGGGTTTATTTTTATTTTTAAAATTAAGAGAATTATATAATATTTATGATAGTAAATAAATTATTGGCGTATTGTATTTATGCTTTTTTTTTGGGGTACAAATGGTATTTATGCTTTCATTCTATGTGAAGTGTTTATATGGAGTTTTTATGTCGAGTTTGCCAAAGGATAAAACTTAGATGAACTTTGCTATATTCTTTGTGAAATCATTTTTATTTTTGGTCGAATTAAGAAATCAGATTTCAGCCGATGAGAGTAAAAGTTAAGATAGGCCCACCACAT
Source organism: Acmispon strigosus (assembly GCA_030819835.1). Taxonomy (NCBI): domain Eukaryota; kingdom Viridiplantae; phylum Streptophyta; class Magnoliopsida; order Fabales; family Fabaceae; genus Acmispon; species Acmispon strigosus. The sequence goes on along the minus strand of JAUAMA010000002.1, from coordinate 13,067,076 downwards.
AATTTACTTATATAAGATCGAGATTCTCTTAATTATAATTTTTTTCTAATTTTCTCAAATTGAAAATTTGTGCCTATCATTTTCATTTCTTTTTTAGAAAGGATAATTGAATTAATTAGAAAGGCTTGAGAACAGACTCTCTCAAGTGAGCAAAAATAACCATACAAAGTTATTACTAAACTAGAAATAAAGCCTAGTAGACTATAAATAAAAGGTCCCAAAATGAACCTTACACATAAACCACACACAGGACAAGGGGTCTGCTACTCAAAAACATAAAATCAGAGGCTGGATAGCACATAACTCTTATACGCCCAACAAAGGAAGCCAGGGTTGACACCAACAGTGGTTTGAACTATCCATACTACACAACCAGTAGTATATACAACAGCCATTGAAAAAAAATCTCCATTGCCCCTACAAATTCGTTACCAACAGCAGGCTAACAACTTGAAATAATAGTCATATATCCTCACAGCAAACAGAAAGGCACAATGAAGTTAAGAGGATGAGCAGTCCCAACAGGCCAGGAAGATCAGCATCAGAAGAACACAGAGAATTAGGAGAAAAAACCGCACCTCCGCACCATTCCCACAACGGGGGCCTATCATTTTCATATACACATTAAATGTATGAATTCTTTAAATATTTAAGACGAAAGAGATAAACGCAAAATTTCAATTGATATTGAAAAATCACTTGAAAGGATCATAATGCACTTGATAACACCCAATGAATTTCATTTGTTTACACTCGTTCATCTGTTTCTCTAGTAGCACAACATATTTCAATGCAAATGTTGTTCTACACATACGGTTTTATTGGTGTCCAACTATAACATGACAGGTAAATTAGAAAAAAAGGGAAAAAATAAATTAGTCCGGTCAAGTTTCAGTCATGTGCGACATAGTTCTTAGCATGTGAAAAAATGTACTTAATTCCTTAAACTTTTTAAAGCGTGTAAAATAACACTTCATATGATTTTTTATTAAATTTCAATAGAATTTATTAATTACCTCAGTTTAATTTCTTTGCTATCCCTGTTAATTAGTCATGACTCTCTTCCTTTGTTTTTGTTTGGTTTCAAGGAGGAGCAAGGCCCTGGAAAGCAAAAACTCTATCTAGTATCAGAAGCTCAATATGAGGCATATAATCAGCTAGATTATTTGGTTCCATGTTAGTATGCTGAAACTTGATTGCACCTTGCTCACCCTGAAGTTGACAAATAGTTTGTACTAAGTCACCATAAGGACGAGAGCCAACGTCCGCCGACATAAGAACCTGAATAGCCTCAAGAGAATTACTCTCTATAATAACTCGTGAGATGTCTAAACTCATAGCAATCTTCGTTGCTGTATGAACTGTTGTTAACTCAACCAGAAACACATTACCATAGGTAGATAAGATTGCCCATGTTTTTGCAGAAACCTCTCGGCCAATTACTAGATGAATCCCGCAAGGCGCCACCACAATTAGAAAAAAGGTCCATCATCACGGCCCCCCCATCCTTCTTCCGAAACTGCCACCGTTGCCGCTGCGCTCTGGTGCTACGCCCCTCGATCACGCTCAAGTGCTCGCCATTTGCCAAACTCAGATGCGCGACGGAACTAGCCACATGGATGCCTTGCCACATGAGCGGCTTTCTTCTACCCCTCCTCACAATAGGAATCAAGTCACCCCCACACTCATAATTACCATGCAACACGCGCACCCAAATGGACTCCATATTATTGATCAACCCCCATGCAACCTTCATCACCATTGCTTGATTGAAATCATGCATCTTCCTAAACCCCAAACCCCGTTGATCCTTAAGACTACACACTACTTCCCATGCCGCTTGACTAGTCTTCTCAGCATTCTCCTATTTCCCCACATAAAGCCTTTTTACAACTTATCAAGATGATGAAAACTCTTTTAGAAAGGAGCATAGTTTTCATACAATAAGATGGGAGCGCGAAAATAATAGATATAGCACGCATCACTCTACCTGCAAGACTAAGTGTACTCGCCTTCCAAGAAGATAGTCTTTTTTTGGGTCCTTTCCAAAATGAAGTCATAAGTCACCTTAGAAGGTCTTCTAATTATTTTGTGAAGGTGATATTTTCTAATTTTAACACGCTTACCGCTCAGCTAATGAACCCTAGATATCAAAGTTATATAAACCATTTGTTATTGGTGCATGCATTTTGTTTGTAGTTCCTATTTCCCATTCTCTTTGCAATTTCAGACTCGGGACTTCCATTGTTTGACATCAAATAATCTGTTTGCTCAAGAGGGATACAAAATTAACGATGGACTAGAGAAGAAGACAAGTTATTCTTTTTATAAGGATACACCCGAGCGATGGTGTAACGAAAACGATCTCTGCTGTGATCAATCACTATATTAAGAAATTACAACAAGAGGCCAGCTCCTAGTACTTCTGAGAATGAGAGAAAGAAAAGGGCTCGTTGGACAAAAGAGGAACACGTACAAGTGAGTTTCTTCAATGGTTTGTTAGCTCTGCGTTGCCAATTGTTGGTTTTTAGGCAAGTTGCGTGGTTGTACTTTTTGATCACTCAATTTCTGAGAGTTACATGCATGCCTGATTTGGACACTGCTTCTGCTTGCTTCATTTTGTTGTACCACAACACCAACACATTAATATTAATATTGCATGGAAACATAGCAGCCCATTGAAAACCAAAACCAGGGTTTCTTTCCCCACTCCCTCCCCCACCGCGCGTGGCTTGCAAAATCACACCTCATTAGTTTTGGGGTCCAAGTCTCACCTATATTCTATTATAAGTTTGACCTGACATATTGTCTGTTTACAAACTTATTTCCCAGAAAATATTATCTTAAACAGGTTAATTGATCAGCAGGCAAATAGCACGAGCTAAAAGGCTAGCGGGCTTATAAACCTTTCTACCTATCATTGCATTTTTTTAAAAAAATTATATTCTAAGTTTAAAAGAAATTAATTGAAATAGTATATTATATTATTTATATTCTTAAAAAAAATATTATGTAAACCGGTTGGCCTATTAAGTCAAATAGACTTAATTGGTAGCCTGGATACAATCTTTTAGTTAATTAGGTTTTTTAAAAAACTTAAACTAGCATGATATTTTTAATAAATGAGTCAGACTAGCTAAACCAGACACTCAACAAGTCAAACTGTGAGCCCTTGACGTACCCTCTCATAGATTTCCACCCCTACCATTGCCCAATGATTATTTATTTAATTTAACAACTCAGCAAACTTTAAGGACGCAATTTCATTAAGGGGTGATAATGACGAAAGAGATGCATGCATGCTAACTAGTTAGATGTGTGCTGAGGTTAACCCTCATTGTTCTAGCAGAAGAGGGGACATGAACTTATTTTTATGGAAAATTCTCACTTTTACAAATTGAACGTACCTTCAATAGTTTTCATGGTACGTAAATAATACATATGATTTTTTGAACAAGTTTCCAAACATGATTTATCACTTATTATGTTCAAGAGATGTTGAAGACTTGAAATAATTTGCATCATTTTAAGAAGGAAAAACTTGAAGATTATTTAATTTGACGACACATCCATGTGGGATATGCAAAGAGACAAATTAGAAGGGATGGATCGGAAATTGAAATGAGATACATATGAGAAATATTGAAGGCATGTGCTGAGAGGTCAAGTTGAAGGAGAACACCCAGATGATATAGGACATATATATAACAAATTAATAGAATTTCCATGTAAATTAATTTTAAATTTGGTTTATGGATCGCTTTCTGATATGATATATATTATTTTTTCCCCCTTTTTATGGAGAAACAAAATATAGCGGAACTCATAATTTTATTTCCTCTCCCCATTTCCTCTTCTTTGCTAAACAAGGGTGATTTTGGTTTGTCACCCATTTTCTCTTTTTCCATTCAAAATAATTTATACTAAACAATGAATTAATATGAATTGAATTAGTTAATTAATGAGATTTTAGCCTTATTTTATTTTCCCCATGACTTCCAATGATACTTGTTCCGATGTCCACGTACATTATATGGTTATTTTCTACATAGAGATTCGAGATTGATATATCACTTAATTATCCTCAATTGAAAACTAATTAATCTCATCCAATATTAATAATAGAACACGAAGCTGATATATATTGAGAAAAGCGCAAATCATATAAATACAATAAATTGTCACATAGAATAGAATAGAATAATCTTTGGTGCTACAATAATTTACTTGCTTAGGATTAAACATACAAGCAACATTGATCTCAATTAAAAAGAAATGGTTTTACAAATAATTAAATAGCGAAACAAACAACATGATGAATTCCAATGAAAAGAGAAGAGAGTGGGTTGGCTTGATCGACATCCTCTCATGTCGATTTGGACCATATATTTCATTGATGACCTGCAAATTAATCATAGAACGTGACAAACAATGAGACAAAAAACTTGAAGTTCACGGGTAGAAAACATGACCATAATTGCTGATTCCAAATCGAAATATTAAATCACGCATTCATAGTTCCATGTCATGTACTTAGTGTCCCCGACAACATTCACATAATCATCGCAACAGCTTCAACAGTAGCAAAAACAAACAATGAAAAAACACTCCTCTCCTGTTGCAAAAATAATATATATTTACAAAACCTTATACTTCATTTTCTTTTCGAAATTAGCAAATTTTGCTATCCCGTTGTTGAAATTCTAATTAATTTGAAATTTTCCATTTTAGTAGACAATACATGAAAATTAATGTTTTCTTCGGACAAACATTCTGGTGACATAGTCTAGGAATCTCAAATATTTTAAAACTATCCTACGTCCATGATCATCATTCCAATAAAAAACTTCATTTTCGAGCCTACAACCTAAAACCTTAATTAATATGCATGCATGGGGTCACAATTAGCGTTCCAAAGTAGATTTAGTAAAGTATTCAATTTCTAAGTCAGGGTTCAAATTCATTAATATCAGATTTAGATAAGCTTATTTATCCTTAAAATTAATTCTGATACTCGAAAGTCACTTATCGAATCTTATCTCCAGAATTAATTTTAGTTTTAAAGTCAATTAAAAAAAGATTTATGAACATGCTATAATTAGAATTAAACTGGTAGGATACTTTAGTATTTATAGAAAAAAATCGCTGTCCATGCTGTGTATCTCATTTTGTCATCTAACAAAAAAATAAGTGAATGACAAAGTGATTTTTTATTTATTTTTTACTATTTTAAGAAAAAGTGAGGTCTTTCAAAATGCACTAATGATACTTAAACACTCAAAACTGTAGACAACTTTATACGAATTGAGATCAATTCTCTAAATGATATATTGTTTTTTATCACACTAATAAAATTGTACCATGTCAATTAAAAATTATAACTTAATTTTTAATTATCTATCACAATCTTATTAGTTAAGATATGAAATGAGATACCTTTTAGGGATAGAAAGATTTTAGTTCCTCTAATTTTTTTTATATCTCCCTTCTTACCACATTTGTCCTATATCATATTAATTACTTTTTTTTTTCCTTCTCATTGCTCCGGCGTCTGTTTAGATGTGTGCACTTTGTATGTTTATGTATGACTAAATCATTCTCTCTTTGAAAATGTAAGGCAAAACATTAGCGTAGGGTTTTGTAGAGAGTGTTGAGTGAGGAGGGGGAAGTAAGTAAACTCAACTGGTTTCAGAGGGAGCAGGTGTAGCCAGGAGGAGGAGTCTTCCCACAAGTGACAAGTAGCTGAAGAGCAAGAGGCACATAAATGTTGAGATTCAGAAGCTTCAGCTTCAAAGTAGTGCAGAGACACGCAGCAGCTTCAACCTCCGCAAGCCCTTGAAGCACAGGGCAGCACTGGTTCACAGCCGGGTCACCCAACCCAATGTGAATCAACCCACCCAGCAGATCCACACAAGCCCCCAATTTCAGCGTATCAATGGGACATGTCGCCTGGCCCCCACCACCACCACCGCCAGGAGAAGACTTTGGCGGTGGGCATGAGCCAGGAGCACCAGGAGTGCTCCCTCCCGTGCTTGGTGGGTTCAGTATCGGCACCGGAGGGAGAATGGGTTTCACTACCGGGGGAACGGTAACCGGAGGGAGAATGGGTTTCACTACCGGAGGAACGGTAACCGGAGGGAGAATGGGTTTCACTACCGGAGGAACCGTAACCGGAGGGAGAATGGGTTTCACTACCGGAGGAACCGTAACTGGAGGGAGAATGGGTTTCACTACCGGAGGAACGGTAACCGGAGGGAGAGTTGGCTTCACAACCGGAGGGAGAGTAATTGGAGGAACTGTAACTGGAGGCAGTGTGACTGGCGGTTTCACAATGGGAGGGACAGTGATTGGTGGCTTAACAATGGGAGGAATTGTGACTGGTGGCTTGACAATGGGCTTGTTGGGCTTTTTGCCGGGCTTGTGTTTTTTTGGGACGGGCTTGCCGCAGTAGCCGCAGCCGAGAATGGGAGCGGCGGAGGAGATGAGGAGCATGCAGAGGAAGAGGTAAGCATGGAGCTTTGAGGACTCCATTTTCTCTCTTTGTGAGTGACAAAGAGAGAGTGAGTGAGTGAGTGAGAAAGGGAATGAATGAGTGAAGAGTGTGAAGGGTGTAGGAGGTGATATATAGGAATAGTAACGAAGAGAAGCAAACAAAACATCACGTGAAGATGGGGCTAAAGGCAGCTATGCCAAGTTTTGCAAGCTGGCAAAATTAACCTTACAAGTGTACATGATAATTGAATTCTTAATTATGTATTTACAAGAAAATATTTAGATCGATCATGTCGATCCAGAAAATTGTGTGTGCTGGGGTTAGTACTATGTATTTATGCATGCTGCACAAATCATGGCTTCTTTGCTTGTTGAAGTAAAGTGTTAATAATTTGAGGGAAAACGAAAGTACCCCCTAAAGCTTAACCACAGAAGGTGCCATTAATTGGGGGATCAACAATTCGGTTTAATTACTTGATTTTATTAATTAGAGTCTGATGTGTAGAAGAAACAATAGTGACTTTTAGATATTTAAAAGTAACTTTTTAATCCTCATCCACTTCATCTTTAGCATCTTTCTCTTCTCTCCCATCAAATGTGGGGTGTATATATTTCAAAGGGTGTCATTAATCGATCCATCTTTAAGTTATATATTAAGCATCCATTAATTTAAATAATCTCTACTTTAATTCTGTGATATTATAATAAGCATTCATGGACCGTGGTCCATATTCACTTTAGCTTTCGGTACGTTTGCCTAATTTCATTCACTATATTTCTTTTATGGGGCAAAATAATAGTTTAAGTTTATGAATAAATATGTATGCTTAAAAAAAACAGTATTCTTGTCTATATGTACACATGTTTGTGCGTGTAATATACTTGGAAAAATGAATTCATATTCATTCCACACACAAGTAAATTGAGGCTCCGTGAACATTTTCACCAATTCTTTATAAGCCCAATTCACTTGTTGATTTAGGGGATTCTAACTTCTCTCATCGGATCTAGTGAATCTTCTTTTTATAATCCACATCTCTACTTCAAAAGAACTTGTTGATCATGGATTCAATCTACACACAAATAGTGTGAGGGAGAGCAAAACAAAACATAATGTTAGAGAGAGTGACCTGGACCGTAGACTTAATCAATACCTCCCTCCCTGCTCTAGAAAGAGCTCACTCCTTCCAAGTTCCAACCCTTCAGTGTCTGCCAAACTCACTCCTTACCAAATTAAACACTTGAGTATTTGATATGCCAACAATGGTAAGAAGACACAAATACTTATCATAAGTACTCTATCGCTTTAAAACCCAACAATTGTGTAAGCTCATCAATTCTAGTTCTTGGCGCATTTCGACTACAAGAGAGTTGAGATTTGTTAAGGTTAATCATTTGCCCATAAGCACGTTCACAATCCCGCAAAATACCCTAAATTCACATTGCTACCTGAGGCGTACGTGGATCAAGCATAAATAATATCATTTGCAAAAAAAAAAAAAGAGATAATCAAGGTAGAATGGGCAATATAAATCCCAAGAAGGGTAGAGGACTCGAGAGCCTTCCTCAACATAGCAGAAAAAGTCTCCCCACACAAAATAAACAAACAAGGGGAGATAGGATCCCCCTGTCGTAGGCCCTGTGAGGAGAGATTTCAAAGTAAGGTTGGCCATTCAACATACTAGATATATAACTTCACAGTGGAGACACATTGCATAATCAAGGAGGTTCAAGCAAGAGGAAAACCCATATGGTGGAGGGTAATATGAAGGAAATACCATTCCACATGATCATAGCCCTTAAACATGTCCAACTTCATTGACATCATACATTTCTTATTTGAAATTTTCTTCTTCATATAGTGAAAACACTCAAAAATAATAAAGACATTATCAAGTGATGAGTCGCCCTGATGCAAAAACGCTTTGAAATTCACAAATAATATCACGCAGAATGAGTTTAATCCCGTACTTACAAAGGTAAAATGTATAATAATAATTATAATTATAACTCTCATCATTATCTAGTTAAAAATATATATTCAAATACTTTAAAGAAAAAAAATATTTCTATATAAAATACTCACTCAATCACTTAACAGTGCGGGTTGCACAAATTAAAAGTGATTGTTTGAACTCATAGGTCGAGTTGAGAGGTGAAAATGTACAAAATTTGAAGTTAAATGATTGAAATACACATGACAAAAAAATATTTTACAAATAAAAAATAAATATTAAATAATTGCTGAACTTGTGAAGTAATTTTAAGTTCCGCAAATCATGGCACAAGAGGTATATGAAGGTTTTTTTTTTTTTTTTTTTATCAAGGGTGAACCGTTGTTTTTTTGTGTGTAAGAGGGTTCAAGCCCAAAAGAAAAACAGATTGAGCGTAGGGGCCATGATAATTTCACAAGAACAGCGCTAAATGGCACATGGAGCACCTCTGTTTCCTTATTCTTTCTTCAATGTATACTTTAGTATGGTGGTAAAAAAGATGTAGTAATATATTCTTTTAAACACACTTTTTGTTATATTGGTTTATTTTTTTAAAAGTTAACATAATTTTTAATTAGAAATAAAAAATACATTAACTTTTTTAAAAATAGATGAATAATAAAAAGTGTGTTAAAGAGTACGTTTAAAAAAGTGAATAACAAGACACGAGCATACATATTCAATTTAGGCCCCGTTTGGAAGAGCTTATATGACCTTAACTTATAGTATAAGTGCTTATGCAAGCGTTTGGGAGAGTTTATGCAAATAGCTTATGGCCTACCTATAAGCTATTTTGAGCTTATTTTCATAAGCTATTCAAAGTAGCTTATGAAAAAGAGTTTATGCTTATATATAGCTTATTTTCAATTCATTATAATAAATATCTTAAAAGAGCTTATTAATAAGCGCTTATGCCATAAGCCCTTCTGGTCATAAGCGCTTAATTAAGCTGTTTTCCCAAACGGGGCCTTACTCTGTTACAACACATGCAAATAGCTAGATTCTAAAATTGCCAAATGATTAGAAAGGTAACTAATTAATTAGCATATATAGGTTTACAAACTTCCAAGAACCTCTAGTTATGTGTCTCTAGGAGTCACAAGTTTTTCAAAAGCTTAGGGTCCACTTCTAGTTCATTCAATTGGTGACTTTATTTAGCAATTAGCATCTAATCGTTTATCCATCATATGATTCTTTTACACCATAGAAAGAAAATAGTATCAAAGGTTAGGATAAAGTGACGTTATTAGATAAGATTGGAAGGTGCGTACACAAATATATATATGCATATACAATGAAGGTAATAATTCATTCATCTGTGACTGGCCAAATTGCCCATCCAAGTTTTACTTTCAAGACTAGTCTATACTCTCTGTCTGAAGCTACTCAAGGTTTAAAAACTTTTTTGATTTTTGTGACATTGTCTTGCCAGATCTATGATATATACTATCCCATGAAGGCAAACTTCAACATTTAGCACACATCATAGAGACTATATCATATTCTATCATAGACTAAATTAAAATACTATATTTGGATACTAATTACCACCAATGCAAATAAAATTTAGCAAATTTAAGATATTGAAACTAAGTGGTATCCTAACACACATTAAGTCTCTATAATTATAAAAGGGTTGGCTAAATGACCCTATAATTAATTGGGTCATTTAAACCCATGCTCATATGGACCAATAAGATTGTCCCATAATTAAAATTAAAAAATAATGTGAAAATAAATAAAATAAATAACACAATCTTATTGGTCAATGTAGACATGGGGTTGAATGACCCTAATTAATCATAGGGTCATTTAGCCGACCCCATTATAAAATGATCACTATATAAATCTGATCGCCTAAACATTTTCTTTTCCTGAATGCCTGTTAGTGTCTAGAATGGATTATACCAATCATTGCATATAAAGTAATTTCCTTAATTATGTTAAACTTAAGGTAAAAACAAAAGGGGAGGGATCAATCCTCCAATAATGATAATTCAAAAGATAAAACTTAACAATAAGATAAAATATTACGACAAGAACAAAAATCTTATTCCATCAGGTGAGGTTAATTATATGGATCACATTATGCCATTGAACTCAATGAAAAACTAAATTTTGGACAAATCTATTTGTTTGACTCATATTATAGATATCTACTTGTTTTATACTGGGTGTTGGACCGGTAAGGCCATGCAAATGGAGCTCGGGTCACGTCCGATTTTGACTTTCAAGCTTCTCAACCAATCGGATCACGTGAGGGCAAATTTGTTTCGGTTTTGAGGAGAGTTAGAAGGCCCAAATCGACCGTCATGACAGGCTTGGATCAGAAGTCCAAACCCAACATTCGACGCTTCTGGAATCTAATTACTTAATTAGAAAGGTATTTGTAATTTAAGATATTTGTAACTGGATAAGTAAATCATCCATAACAATGACATTTGAGCTAGATATTAGATATTAGGGGATTGTAATTCTATCATTAACCATAGCAGATAGATTTTCTATGTATAAAAGAGAATGAGTACTAGATAGGTGATTGTATGCTCACTTTTAGGGCTAAGTTATGAATCACTTTAAATTTTGATCTTACTTGATCTTTTAAGATTGACTTGGTGAACAAATATTCAGTTTGGAAGGTAGAAACTACTAATAAAGCAGGGGAAGAATATTAGAATTTAGAATTGACCGATATGAAATGTACAGCACACTGGTGAAAGAATGAAATAGAAGGAAGTGGGAAACAGTACAGGTTGGCGAGCATGTGAGGACAGTGGTTAAAAGAATGGGGTCGATAGAGAAAGAAAATGATGATTCATGACATTATATTGTGAGAAAGTGGTGTGTCTCTGAATCTGATAAGGATGTGCAATATTGGTCGACTTTGCCTGTCCGTGATGGTGGTACCCTTCCTTCCAAACCCCTTCCTTTACTTTTTGTAACTTAGCAGATCCGTGAATAACCTTTCCTTGCTGTCATGTCATAACACTCTCATTTAGATCTCTTTCTTTTACTTGCATCTTACATGCCTAATGTTTCAAGGTAAAAAATCATGACAATTTCTTCTCTGTTATTCACTATATGTAACATTGAAAATTAAGTGTGGGTGAAGCCTTCTATTGGTTATATATAGGTACAGTGAGAATGTATAGATTCATTTTAAGAGTGATAAAATCTCACAAACTAATAGAATTTCCCCTTATCCACAGCAGTAATTTTTTGTGGTACTGAAATCAACATGCATATGCAGAAAGTAGAACCACTTGAGAGTTGTGTCGTGAACTGGATGGTATATGAATAAATTATTGGAATTTGGAAGTAACCGCAGATGCTGCAGAGTGAAATTTTCCCAAACACTGATATAAAGTTAGGAATAGGTAAAATGAATATGTATCAATGCTGATATTTGTATAGTTAAAATTAGATTAACTTGCTCATCATAGAGACAAATTACTTAGTTGAGAAGAGAGTTACCCAAATTTGATATCCAGCTTTGTACAAATGTTTTGAACCACAGAATTGCGGTGAGGGACAAAATTCATTAAAACAATTAATTGGAATTTGTCGTGTGTGATGTCTCCAAAGACTAGCAGTTAGTATTGAAAATGGATGCTTCGTCTTAATTCCAGCAAAAACTAATGGCTGAGGTTTGTTACCTCAATCTAATGGTTTCTCAATGAAACGTACTGAGTTTTCAGCCATGATGCACCTTCTGTGGCCATGCAAGTGAATTATGTACTGCCAAAATTGGCTTTGATTTTTGGGAGGATTTGCTTGCTGGATATATACATATATAAAATTTGACACACATGGGGTGGGGTGGATGCTTAGAGAGACATGTTTAATACACAATAATTGTTCTCATCAAAATTATTGATCTGCAATGTGTCAAAGGGCAATAGGTATATATATTTGGCCAAAATCAAAATGGGCATACATACTCTTTACTTGTTTGGTGTCTCGTTCTCAGTTTCATCAATCAAATTGTGACGTGTTAATTAAAAAATATACGAACATGACACTTGTAACCTTACGTTTGTTATTGGTTTTTAAGAGAGAAAAAAAAAATACCCCAAATAGCCTAGGGATTGAGGATTTCAGTGCCGAACAGGGTTGAGTGGTTGAATCACTCGTGAATTATAAGGTTGGAGTTTGAGTAATAATGAAGAATAATTGCAGAGTACCCCATCCTCTATGTGACACACCCATACAGCTAGTGTTTGGTGAAATTAAAACTTAAACAAAAATATCCTTATCAGTTAACTCCCAACTATGTTATATTATAGCCGATCATAAATTCGGATAAAGGAAAAATGTTGTGTTAAGTCTGCCGGAACCAACATAAATTGACTATATTTTTAATATGAATAGTGATCCGTATTGCCGAAATCTTCATCATATTTTTGTTGATTTCTTTTAAATTATATTATCATCATTTAGCTTATTTAATTTTATTAATCTTCATCATACTTTAAAATCTCACAACTTAATCGTTGTGAGATGCAGTAGCGGAGACGGAAATTTGAAATTAGAGGACCAAGATTAAAGAGGAGGGAAAAAAATTATGGCATGCCTAGCAATAATGATTTATATAACTCACAACTTATGCATCACATGTAAGAAAAAAAATTGAAAAGCTTGGAGGCCGAGACAGCAGCACGTCCCCTCCGCACTCCGCCACTGGTTTCTGGTGACATGAAATAAAGGAGGGTAAAGGTTCAGTAATCGTGTTTCTCTTCTCTCTGGATTTGAGAGAAGTAGTAACAAAAAAAAAAGATAAAAATAGAAAATGAGAGAAAGTAGGTAAAATGTTCGGGTTATAAATCAAAGAGTTTTTTATATGATTATTTAGCAGATTTTATAGTATGTTTTTAGGTTAAATTAATTTTAGTTCCTTGTACTTGCATTCAATTTTTAATTAGGTCCCTGTAATTTTAAACTTATTAAATAAGTACTTATAGTTATACTAACACCGTTAAAAAATATATATCTTCTTTCTATAACAATTGTGTATTGCATGGCCCAACACCCTTGCTAATTTTGGATCTGCACTGTCAATCTTAAATTGGATATATGAAATTGGAAGGCAAAACATAGTTATAATTAAATGGGCCTAATAGACTAAATAGGCCTGCTGCCAATTTAGGTTAGTTGATATGAGGATTTTTTTTTGAATGGGTTGATATGAGGATTTGATTTAGGGATAATGTTAGTTTGAATGTGAAAAATGTCAAAATAAAATTAAAAATCATGTATGCTTCATTAAACACCTAAGTTTGCCACATCAACTTTTTGCGTTTTCAAAGGGCGTTTGTCATAAGATTAGAAAAACATTCCCGGAAATATGGATGCAGAAAATACATATTACCGGGTTTGTTATAAGATTGGAAATTTGATGTCTGTGCACAAACCACTCCCACGAATGAAATAACTTTCATAATTCTCTTCACTTGATTCCCATGAAATGGGTTGAGAATCTTACATTGTGGGAAAGTGAAGGTAACTTTCCTCTACTCCTAAATAACATCACATTTTTTTCTACTTTTTATTTTTGAATATTTAAATTAAATAAAATTCAAAAATATTCCCGAGAATACTAAATATTAACCAAACACATTTATAAGTCTTACCAAAACATGACATTCCCAAAAATCATATTACCCAGAATATTATTTCTGAGAATGTGTTTTTCAATTGAAAATGAGGTTTTCAACTTTGTAACAAATACCCTCCACATGTAATCCAAAAACACGCCACCATAAGTTCTTAAAATAATTTATTTTTTTCAACAAGCGACTAATTAAATGTTGCTCATACTTGGACTAAAATCGCATTTAACCCACATTTATTTTTTTTGGATACCTGAATTGATATAGTGATCTTGTTGTTCTAATTCTTAGTCTACAAACAACTCATCCATTTGAGTAGCATCCAACTCCAAGTTTAGCGCCAAATTTGGTGCCACCAAAAACGCCACAATACACATAAAAAAAAGGGCTAGAGGGCAGAGCTTCCTCTTTAATTTCCAGACAAAACAACCCCATTTTTGGACATGAAATCAAATGAAAATGGTCACTTTGTTTTCTCTTCTTCCTCGTCTTGGTGTTGGTGTCGTTGCACCTCCTCCAAAACCAATTCCCACTACACTTTTCTCTCCACCCAAAACAACATAAAGTTACGAGATTTGATTTTGAGCATTAATGGGAATTCTGTATGGAATGGTGGCAAGGGGGCTTGTGGTTTTGGCTGAGTTCAGCGCCATCCAGGGCAATGCGAGTGTGATAGCCAAACAGATACTCAACAAGATCAATCAAGGGAGTGATAACTACAACGATAGCAATGTTTCCTTCTCCCATGATCGCTATGTTTTTCATGTCAAGCGGACCGATGGCCTCACGGTTCTTTGCATGGCCGATGACGCTTTCGGAAGTAAATTTCCCCTTTGTTTGTGGATTAATTAATAGCATGTCTCGTTTCATGGTGAAATGTTTTATAATCAATTATTTCAAGAAGCTACTAGTCTTAGCTTTTGGGGTAAACCGTGTATTGGATTCTATGCAAATTGTGAAACCAAGTGCTATAAGTTAAGAAATTTTGATCCATATGATAATGTTTTCTTTGTGATTCCAAGCTTTTGTCCTGGGGTGGCATAGATGGATTGATTTGCTTGCTGCTTTTATGGATATGGTGTTCTTTTTAACATCACTTCAGATGATTCATTCAACAAATGTTCTTGGAAGTGCCTAGAATGTCTCCCTGGCCATGATGTGCATTACAATTACGTGTTTTGTTTGATATTGGTGGTTAGTTGCTGCAGAATTTTATTACATAATGAATTTCCTTTTAGAGGGTAATTTTGAGTAGAGTTGTTAGACAATCATAGGTAATCTTGTTTTTTGGGTAAAATTTTCTCTCTATTCTTGAAATCAAGTATATGACCATCCCAAAATTACATTTCTATAGTTATGAGACTCCATGTGAGGTTGGCTTAAGATGACCTATAGTATAAAGCATGTGATATGTAAAAGCAAGAGAAAGGCAAAACTGTTGGCATCAAGGTTCAATCAAATGTGGTGAATTTATCTCATGCTATCTCCCCTACCCTCTCTGTTTGTTGTGGGATGGACAAGGGTATACTTTACTTTTATATTCACAAGAATTTTTAGAGTTGATTTTCTCCCTTATGTTCAGATTTGGCAGTAGCTTGATTGAAAAATCTTATCCCATGTTTGGGTACACGGTAGATTTCCACGTTGGAAGGTGAATTGATTATAGAAAAATCTACTCCTAGTAGCTTTTGTGGGAACAGTATTGATTCTGGAAAATCTGAACGCGTTTGAAGAAGTAATACTAGTCGCTTTATCTATGATACTTTAAAGTTGATGGTTGGTTGCTTAATTTACAAACTATTGGCAATAAAAAATGTTCCTGGTAGGTTTGTTACACATTGAAGTCTGTAATGAATACCCTCTTTCAATCACTGCAGGAAGGATCCCTTTTGCATTTCTTGAAGATATTCATACAAGATTTGTGAAGACATATGCCCGTGCAATTCTGTCAGCTCCTGCCTACGCCATGAACGACGAGTTCTCGAGGATCCTGAACCAACAGATGGATTATTACTCTAACGATCCAAATGCTGACAGATGCAACCGTCTCAAAGGTGAAATGACTCAGGCAAGTTCAAAATGTACACACACCTTTGGATTTATCTTCATGTTTTGTTTGCTTGTCTATAAATGGTTCTCTTATTGAGCTCATGTCAAGTTTTTTGTTTCAAATGTTTTCAGTTGGACTCTGTAGATTGATCCTATAAGAAATTGTTGGTTGGTTTTGAGTTTTGATACGACATACTTATATTTCCTCAGAATCATTTCTTGCACCAGAAGCTACTCATAGCAGCTTCTACTCAACTATATAAATGTCTCATTTATAGTTGCTTATCAGTCGTCTTGTTCTAGCCATTAATCTGTGACATATAAAGGATACCTTGTTCTAGTTTAATGTTGACACTAAATACTCTTTTATACTTGTCTTGTGATAATGATAGGTCAGAACCATCATGATTGACAACATTGAGAAAGTGTTGGAGAGGGGTGGGCGCTTGGAAATGCTGGTTGAGAAAACATCAGCAATGAACAACAATTCAATCCGTTTCAAAAGGCAGTCCCGCCGTTATAAAAATAACTTGTGGTGGAGTAATGTTAGGTTAACGTAAGTATATACAAAATGCAATGCAGATTTTGCTTAATCTATTCATTTTTCAAGTTTGGGTTAAGCTTTTATTATGATCTTGCTTCTCTGGGTTTTCTTGAACACCCTGGATGTCATGAATTAGTACACTATTAGACTATATCTTTATTCTCCCACTCAGTTACATGTCTCTCCTACTAAATAAAACGAATTTAGATATCTAATGTGAAATTTCTCTTATGTCTCATCGTGTGAGAGTTTTGTTTCTATCTCTCTCTTCACATATATGCATTAAATAGATATAGTGAGACCCTTTAAATATTTAAGAAAAGAGAGATAAACTCAAAACTCTCACATAATAGCACATGAGAGAAATTTCACATGAAACGATCTAAATCCAAACAAAAGGTCTTAACCATTATATTGAAGGAGTACTTTTTATGTGTTCTCTCATGTCCCCAATATGTGCTCAATTTATTAAAATCAATAACTTTGATATATCATAAACCAACTTTCCCAAAAACATAAACATAAATGATTTTATATTATATTTTTAATAAGAGTTCTCCAAAAAGAGTCCATTACTTAAAGCGTGGAACTGCACAATCAAGATTGAACATGCCCTGTCCTATTTTTTCCTTTTATTTAATTTTTGGTATAATTTTTTTAGTGTTTTTATTTCTAGTCATTCCATGACTTCCTATGTTATAGTTTGGATATAAAAATAGAATAATTATTTTTTTCCTTTTTATGATAAAACTAGGTTTAGTTATCTAAATATCTTACGACTCCCCTTCTTTTTCCTGCAGGGTTGCACTCATCTTAATTTTCGTGATCGTAACTTACATTATGCTCGCTTTTATCTGCCATGGTCCCTTGTTGGCTTCTTGCTGGAAATAAGCTCAGAAGGCTAGGTGTGAATTGTTTTTGCACTACTCTTTGATCAGGTCATTTTGTTCTTAAGAGTACAGTGTATTGGGCCAACCAAAAAGGAATGAATATAATGTTTTGGAATGAATGTGATCATTTGTCAGATGTAACCCTCCTAGGCTTGCACATGTTTTAGAAAATTACTTTGCATTTTGATGGATGACTACACAACTTAAAGAATGCTTTGTAACATGACTCACACTCTTCTCCCCCCTCACTCAGAAACGCCCACCAAACATTGAAACCACCCACAACCAGCAAACCCAGAAAAACAATCGGAATTCAAAACCTCCACACCGCGAAACCTAGAAAAACAATCACCAATAAAACTAACCCAACCCAAACCATCCCTTCACCCAAATAGTCAACATCAGCCTCTTCTCGCTTCTGCGCCAACCTTCACAAACTCGATAACGCTGAAACGCACCACCATGCAGTCTCCTAGGAACCGCCCAGACCAACATTCAACCATTAATCGGGACTGCCAACACCCAATTTTATGTGATTTTTTTTTAAGTTCAATCTTAATTATAATTTTAATATTAATTTCTTCTTCTTTGTTTTTTAGATTTTTCTTTGTTTTATTTATTTTTAGTTTATGTGAATATAAATTTGTGCTTAGTTCTCATTATTATTATTGTTATGTAATTATCATTATTCTATTAAAACAAGAAGAAAAAAAGAAAAAAGAAAATAGAGTGGTCGCATCAGTTCTGTGAGGCAGCTAGCTCACATGAAAAATGTTATGGTTAATTCTCCAAGTCATGCCAGTTAAAAAATGAAATAAGAAAATCGAATGGATTGAATCAAATAACTTCTGTACACAAAATTGACCTAAACCAATCTGCATACACTTAAACCAATCTACATACACTCCTACACTTTCTAATTACACTTATTGAAATCTTTGATTTTGTTTGCATTGTACACATTTCAATAAATGGTGTTTACTTCCATGTAAGAAATGTGTTTGTGCAATGTGCATATAAAAAGAATCACTTCTAATTTATATGATTTTGTAATACCTAAGTACAGTACAGCACAATCTAACTAAACTCATCAACTGCAAGCCAATCACTTGACTCATCTTCAGAATCCTTACCTTTTAAAGGGATAGGCTTCTGCAAGCTTGAACTTTCATGCAGCTGAACCCAGTCACTAGAACCATCAGGTGATGAACCCCTGATGTCCTGTCCCTCCCTATGGCCTGATAATTTATCAGAGCTATGACTTCCATCATCATCTAGGTCACTGAATGAGACATCCTCTTCCAGTTGAAGTTTCGTAAAGGAAGTCAATGAAGTAGCATCGATATCTGTATCTTCCAACCATTTTTCACTATCGGTCATGTCATCTATTTCTGAGCCCTTTGTTGCATTTGTAACCTCAGTCAAAACCTGGTTTTGCTCAAATGAGATACTCTCTCTTCCACTGTCCTCCCTACCTTGAAGAAATTTATCCACCGTACTTGCTTTTTCACATTCTCCAGCCTGCAAATCTTTCCTCTCTCCGAGTTTTAGGAGAAGATTATCTCTTGATTCAACAATCTAACAAAAGAGAAAAGAAAAAACATATAAAGAGATTGAGAGAATATTGTCACTCAAACGTATTGACACTGAGTAAAATTAAGCATCGGTACCTTGGGAGACGATAGGAGCTCAAAGTCATGCTGATTAAGTCTTGGGAGTACTAACAAAAAATAGATCATCCAAAACTTTTCCACATTCATGTAGCTGCAAAGGTTCAGTCTAAGTGTAACAAATTCAGGAACCAGCCGTTCTATAGCTAATACATGTTCTCTCTGAGAATAGGACAGGCTGAAATCTGCTGAAAAAATTCAGATTTCAGTATTAATGACTGCCAATCTCATTATATAGTCAAGCAGGATCAAAATAATGAAAAATTGAGAGCTTTTTTATGGTTTCTTGTACAAAGTCTGTATGAAGAATCAAATTTCAAAACCACTTTAATTCAAATAACATTTACATCAGAGTTAAACTAGAAGTATGCTGAGAAGAACAAGAGCACATTGGACTTTATATTCTTCGGGAGAGTGAACTAGCTTCACAACATGAATAAGTTATTTTAAATCAGCATTGCTAAAGGAGCATTGCAGCAGTTGTTCATGGAAATTTCCACCAAAATAATTCTAAGAGGTTAGTTCCCAAGAATATAGTTTTGGAACTTGGAAGTCAAAAGGGTGAGGAACTCAGATGTCAAACCTTCAATATTTGCAAAATAAAACTGCATTTTGCTAAATAACAGCAACAGCATTGAGGTTAACAGGACAATAAAAGGGCAATCTGGTGCACGAAGCTCCTGCATATGCAGGGTCCGGGAAGGGGTCCCACCATTTGGTATATGGTACGCAGCCTTACCCTATTTTTACACAAGAGGCTGTGACCTCTCAGTCACATGACAACAACTTTACCGTTGCGCCAAGGCTCCTCCTTGAGGTAAACAGGACAATACCACACAAAATACGTAAACAAGAAAAAGTTAGAATTTTCCATGATATCTGTCATAATAAGTGAGATGAAGCTTCCATTCTCACTAAAAATTGTTAGAGCCTTGCATATTATCTGTTTGAGCCTTATCAGCTGAATAACAAATTGTTAGGATACAAGAGAAGCCTCCTATTTGGAAGGTTTGTTCTAGGAAGAAGAGGTCCTTGGGGCACAGAAATGAGGAGAATATAGCGCTGGCTGCAATGACAGGGGCGCCTGGGGTTTGGGCCTGGGTTTGGTTTTATCTATCTCTGTTTAGTTAGTTTAAGCATGTTTGGCTGAGTCTATTTTTATTATTTAAACGGGGCCTGTTTTGCGCCAGTGTTATTTGGTTGGTAGGGTTAGACTAGTGTAAGAGTACCCTCATTAGGTTAGGTTTTATGCTTTTAAGTATTGGAATTTTTACAGTTTTCCGTTTGAAGGAGGTTCTCCTTCTTGGTTACTTTTCAGTTAGTTTCAGATTTAATTTCAAAATTCTCAGTTAGTTTCCTCTTTTAATTTCAGCAATCAACCACAATAGATATAAAAGAGAAGAGAATTCTGAAATTAACTGAAAATTAACCTAAATCATAAATCCTTACAATTCCAACGGAAAACCCTTACAATTCCAATAATTCAAAACATAAATCCTAACCTAATGAGACACCCTTACAAGTTCCAATACTTCAAAACATAAATCCTAACCTAATGAGAGTACCCTTATTTATACTAAGTCTAACCCTACCAACTGAATAACACTGGCCCAAAACAGACCCAACTCAAATAATAAAAACAGACTTAGCCAAACATGTTTAAACTAACTAACAGAGATAGATAAAACAAAAACCAAAACCAAACCCAGATCCAAACTCAAAAAGGCTCATTCGCTCCAGGCCCAACCTTAGTTCCATTGCACCTCAGGCGCACCTGTCATCACAGCCAGCACTGCATTCTCCTCATCTCCGAGCCCCAAGGACTTCTTCTTCCTAGAATAATAAACCTTCCAAACAAGAGGCTTCTCTTGGACCCTAAGACAAATAGTTCTATAGGCAAGTATAACGAATGAAATGCCAAAAAGAAAAGGATACACTAAAGTTACCTCCATAGAATTTACTTGAATTGACATCTAATTTATTCATAGATAGTCTGAGTAAGCATACATTATCTCATGGGCACTATAATTACCGTACCAAGCATAGAAGTTTAACTGCCCTGGTAAACTAACCACTCCAATAAAGTACCTCCCTTTCTTCCACCGTGTTAACAAAAAATGGACCGCAAAGTTCTGCACCCAAGACCGAAAACAAATTGAACCCAACCCTCTTTGTTGAGGTTGCTGTATCTAACCAAGCCTACCCTTATTGGCTGACATACTTCAACAATAGGATTTGATATACAAACTAAGCTATCACTTCGTACTATGGAAGCAGGCCACTAGCATTCACCATTGTCAGCTGTTTAAATTACCAGTTCTATTTGCTCAAAAAGCACAATGCATTCGGTATACATTTCTAAAATATAGCTCAGACCGAGAAGAATATGTACATGGGATTAGATATGTTGTGCATTCCATTCCTTTCTAGTGGAGCATCATAAACTATGTAACCATTACAATCCATTTCTCTACTCATTTTCTTCTCTGGACTCTTTCACAAAATCTTTCCAAAGCATTTACAAACTCTACCATGATCAGATTACATACATTAAATTGAGAAAAGAGTGAATCATAATCATAATCAGAAACAATTAACAAATAATAATAAATATAATAGTATGTATCGATGGAAACTTGGAGTACCATTATGTAGTGGCAAGGGGAATTCGGTCCAACACTCAGACCGCGAGGAAATTTCCTTCACGAAGCGAACAACATCGTCCGTCGTCCCAGGCACCGCACCGCCGTCAACTCGCTGTTGATCGGACTTCAACAATTGAGAAGCGAACTTGGATATTCCGGTGACGGCTTTGTTCGAAGAGAGAAGGGAGAATGAGCTCCTGAAGCTTCCGCCGATCTCCACCAGATCGTTCCGGATTCCGACGAGAGTTTGCGAAGACGAGGAGCCGCCGGCGGAAGAAGAAGAAGAAGAGGGCGGCGGCGGAGCGAAGAAGTTCGCGACGCCGCGGAAAATAAGCGATACGTCGTCCTTGACGCCGGGGCGAACGTCGGCGGAGCGCGACGGCGCCGGCGGCGAAGAGGATTGAGAAGATTCGGTGACCGGTTGGTTAGACTGGAAAAGCCAAGACATTCTTTTTCTCTGACTCTCTTAAATGAAATTAATTTTATTTTTGGAATTTAAGTATCAATGATTTTTTTTCTGCTGCAAATTGTAAGAGCAGCTTCTGGGATTTAAAGGGAATTGAAGTGGGAGTGGTTGAGTTAAACTCCAATTGAAGAGAACATGTAAAGAGATAAAGGACTGAACCTTGGCTTAGTTTTCTGTTTTTCTCATCATCATCGACAATTTAAACTAAATACGAAAAGATTTTGACTTCCCAAATAAGTATTCTAGAAATTGGATTATTCTGAGCTTATAAGTTGACATAGCTTATAGCTTACTAAACTTTATCAAACCTATTCTCATTTTTATCTTCATTATTTAATAAAATTCTTTTACTAAATAATTACTCTGTTATATTATGAGAAATAGAATCCTGTGATATTGTCTTAGGATAATTATAATTTAAATTTTTATATAAAGAGTTTAAAATAAATGTTTTTAATTGTAGAAAAATATAACTTCACTTAATAAATCAAATATTATACTATCCCATTTCGTTTAAAAAATGAAAAAAAAAATATTATTTTAATAATTTTGACAAGATTGGAGGGTTTGAGGATAGTAAAAAGGCTTGAGATTGATGAGAGGTATTATAAATTGAAGAAGTGGTAGGAATGGGAAAAATTCGGATAGATTTTGAGAGAAAGGAAATGTTTGTGTCGAAGGTCCAATTTCAGTGGTCTATTTATAAGGGTTTAGACCGCCAAAAACCCACTTACAAGTCGTAGTGCATGCCGTGACTCCACTGCCACATGGAAAACATGCATGCAAGTCGCAAAATCTGACGCAGCTCCCTGTACCCGACAACCTTGGAATCAGAAATTTTTGGGAAACAAGGAGTCGCAAGGGTCAACACGACTCCCTGCTCCTCGTGGAACACGAGTTCCCTTATTCCCCAACCCAGGACATTTAATCAGTACCCCAACTACCTACAAGTCACGAACCAGCCAGCAACTCCCACTCCCCAACCACCTCATTGTCAACGTGGTAAAAAGAACCACATTCAGCTTTTTTTTTAAACATATTCATCTTTTTATTGGTATTATAAAAAAAAGCCTGATAAATAATTCAAAATATCTAAAATTATTTAATATGATAATTAGTATCATATAGTTACTAATATGTAAATAAAATAATGATAAATACAATTTTTTTCGGGATTGGATTTGGGGCCACCCCAATTGGACCCCAAGCCACCCCCTTATTTCCTAAATTTCAGTTATACCCCTTTTTTTATAAAAAAAACCTAGCACAACTAACCCACCCCACTCATTACCCACACCACCCCCAAAATTAACCCACTTCCCTTTCCCTTCCCTTACCATTCGTCCTACTCTGCGTTCTTCAAACCCTCCGTCCTGCTCCCATTCCCCTTCGTCTGCGGCCTTCGTTCGCGGTGGCAGTTCGTCGCCGGCGGTCTCTATCGCACATATAAGTGAGAACGCTGAAACTATGTTCTCACATATAAGTGCGAACATAATAACCCGGATAGGACCTTTGGTCGCACTTCAATGTGTGACTGGTATATCTGTGGTCGCACTTACAAGTGCGATTTTTTTGCAGACGACGTTCAAAAAACGAATCGAAGAGGAAAGGCCACGTACCTGTCAAATGCTGCGACAAATGGCTTCAATACACCTCCTACAGTGATGGATGCAACACCGATGGAATTGGGTATGATTGAGATTGTTGTTGTGGTGAGAGAGATGATGAATTTTAAGGTTTTGGAGGAAGGGGATGGTGGTGATAACAGTACAACGTGGGGTGGCTGGAATGGAGGGAAAGGAGTGAAATTGGTAACAAAGTGATGGGTATGGTGTAAGGTTGAATGGAAGAATGAAGGTGATGGGTATGATGTAAGGTTGAATGGAAGAATGAAGGTGATGGGGTGGTGTACAGGAGAATTGGGGAATAAGGGTGATGGGGATATAGATGGAAGGAATTTGTTTTTTAAAGGTGTACATGTAATTTTGCTGGTAAAGGGGGTGGTTTGGGGTCCTATGGGGTGGTCCCAAACCCAATTCCCATTTTTTTTTGGTTACAAGAGGATAAATAGAAATTTAGTTTCACACATGTATATCTTTTAAGCCAGTTAATCCAACAGCTAGTTACTTAATTTTACCAAACACTTCATATTAATCACTTTGCTTATCCGCTGCCAGCTTTTATCAGCTAGGTTTAACCAAACCCTGAATCTATTTTTGAGAAAATTGGTAACTTAACTACTTAAGCTAAACAAACAAAATGAAAGAAGACAATAGGAGTGGAGAAATCACAAAAGAAACAATAGCACTATGAAAAGCAAGAGCAAATATATGATCCTTTCATAACACATAATAATATTGATATGCTTTGAGAATAGAACTTTGGAAGCAAACACAACTCTTCTATCTTCAGTCTTCCCTTTGATGGTACAGCAGCAGTAGCAACAACTTGACATATAATATAATGATATAAATTCATTGGTTTTTCACTTCACCATTGGTAGTTCAAACAACTTCAATATTTGTAGAAGCAATCATGCAGAGTAACACCATACACACCGCAATGAAGAACAAATTGTTCCTCACACCAAAAAATACTCAGTTCTCACACTTAACATATTTTCATTGAATAAAATGTCGGTATAACAATCACAATGAATATACTCCCCACACCATTTACAGGGAATGACAACTGAAAACAATAATAGTTCAATTTATCAAGAACAAATTTCCTGCTGAAGAGTTAACAATAATAAATGTGGGATAAAAGAAATTCTAAGTGGTTTGAATTAAAGCTGATTATGAATTACCTTGTACATAAAAAAATCATATTAACCAAAACCCCCCTTCCCTCTGCTAATTATTCCAAAAGAATTTCACTCTAGCTATCTATGGCACACAAAAAGACATATGAATATATGATACAACTCTGTCCATTCTTGATGCCTCCCACACGCAAGCCGAAAGCCGAGTATCTGCGTGTCTTTCTTTTAACTTCGAGCTTATTAAGGATTTCTTTTCCAGACAAGATGTCTAGATGAGGCCTGTATATGGATTGTATGACTGAACAGGCATACCTGAGCCATAGGGGTGAACAGCAGCTCCTCCATAAGCATTTCCAAAAGGATTTACTGCCTGTTGTTGAGGCTGCATCATCATCATTTGCTGCTGCTGTTGATACATGAAAGCCTGCTGCTGGTTGGACATGGCCGCCATCTGAACAGAATGTGGAGCAGCCATTGCATTAGAGGCGAAAAATGGATCGTGCATCGTTGGTTGCATCGTGGCTCCCGCTGGTGCCGGCTCCCATGGATTATAGCTGACATTTTGGTTGGTTCTCCTGAGTGCATCATCATATAGGCTGTCTAGTGTAAGCTTGTCGAAACCTCCAGCCTGATTACCCAATAGGTCATCTCACTTGTTATCAGAATAACAAAAGAATGTATGCATGCAATGCAAGGGTTTTGACTGTATTCATGCAGATGGATACACATGCTGAGAGAATCATGGGCTAACAGTATGGTGAATTTAGTTTTACTATTGAATAAGAAAGAATACCAGTTTGCTAGCTGCCGAAGCATTCTCATTCGAACTAGGAGCCGTGACAAGTGCCAGTTCCCATCCTGTGACTCCATTTGCATGATTTGTAACAGCAGTAGGTTGTTGTTCAGCTGAAACCACCATTAACAAGTAATTTTATGAATCGAAAATTCGATATTCGACACCAAGACATGCTTGCATCTATTTTAAATATCAAATGGAGCATTCTAATCATAGCAGGCAATGAAGTGCAGAAAAAGGGAAAACGATGCTGGAGTAGAATTCTCGTGATTAGCCACTAATATGAAGAAGTTTCATCTTAACAATGTGAAACGTCACTCTTCTTGAAAGATAAACAGTTCAGTCGACTTCTATAAACCAACTATTATTGTTAATTATTTTTAACGATTCACAACAATTGCAGATTAGCAAGCTTTTATTTAGTCTATTAAGCAAACCAGAGGCAATGGACAACAAATTACCAACAGGAACAATAGCTAAAGCCAAGGCATTCTTCTCTTCCAACTCTGCTGCTGCTGGAACAGGATCCTCCAAGTTCTATTTGGCAAGCCAAAAGGAGAGAACTTAGTTAGCGCAGGTAAAGCAGCGGCAATATTAGGTAAGCATTACCAGTCTGCAATCTGAATTATACCAAAATCAGGGAACAAAAACAAAACCCATAATAATTACCAATAAATCAGGTGGTGGTTGTACTGGTGGTGCTTCAACTTTCACAGGTTCAGAAGGTGGAGGTGGACTGGGTGAGGGTGAATGGTCCTCCTGCCCTTCTGATGACTCTTTGAAATCAATTGCCAAAACTTCCTTTGGAGAGGCAATTTTGTTGTCAGTGGCCTGCTTTAGATTAATATGAAATCATTGATTGGTAAATATATTATTGCAGCAAATGAATATTGCTTTCATCAAGATAGAAGAAACATGATCAAGTTAGAGCATTGCAACAAATAAATTCCTCAAACTAAAGGGGAAACTGTAAGCAGATGACAGCAATGAGCAGCAAAAATGCTAACATTACTGTGTCTACAAATATATGAAAATTATCACAAAACAATCAGTATTGCGATATGCAACTGAAGTATAACGTATAAAATCATGACAGAACATTTCTTAAGGTAATGGAAGAGATTCCAAAGATGTTTAGATCAGCCAAAGAACAGAACTCCTAGAAGAACTTGATGGAAACTAGTAGTTAACACCTACCAGCAAGATTGCAACAATGATTGAACCACCTTTTTTTTTTAAGAAAAATGCAATCTTATTATACACTTGTGCATACTGTGTCCACAAGCAAATATATTTCTTAATTAGTAGATATCCAAGAGGGCCTTTCCCTACTCCATTTGTGCCTACCGCGTCAACTAGAGGTGTATTAAATATAACCTTGCTCCTTATGATGCAGCCATAACATAAAAGGCAGAGACAACCATTACAATAAACAGAATTATGACATCCATACCTGATTCTTGCGAATTGATCCCTGAGGAGCACTTCTGACATACTCTTCCATGGCTTGCAGAAAGGATGAAGGGGGCTTCATATCATCAACATTTCACTTAGTTATTATATTTCATAAAAAAATTGCTGAAAACAACAACATATTAAAGATATCGGATAAAAAATAAACAAGCATGATATAAGATCCAACCAACCTGCTCAACTTTAATAAACTTCTCTCCACGTCCAATATCAAGATTACGGCATATTTCATAAAACTCTGACAATCTTTCAGCCTGGATTCATATAAAGCTTGTTTAAACATAACTTTCTGGATAAATAATTTAAGAATACAAAAAAGAAATTTTTTGCTAAGCGATACCTGCTGGCCAACCCTTCTGTATATATCAAAAGCTTTCAAAGCATCTTGGCGATTCATCTCAAAAAACTGTCACAATAATCTCATAAATACACAGGGAGTTAAGCATCAAGCTTCAAATCCATGGAGATAAGCAGACATACCTTATCAACCATATTAGCAGTTCCATCGCTAATAGCCTGATAAATTTTAATGCTTTCTGAAGCAACCTATTTGTAATGTAAAGTATGTTCAGAAAGGTGATCAAAGCAAGAACGAATAAAAATACAGTGGTTAAATAATTGACCTACCATTGAGAGTGCCAACTGAATGATGAAGTTATTTACAGCTGCCCCATGTGGCTGCACCAAACAAAAGTTAAAACAAGCTGTACAATATCAGTGCTGCTGGTATTATAAATTGTAAAATACTAAAATCTGCTCAATAAAATCAAATCTACTATATATGAGAAGTTTGGGTCAAAACTCAATCTATCTTGAACTAATTGGATCAAAAGCTCACCTGGCAACTGATAACTCGATAGAGAAGTTGTTGTAAAGATGGCAACTGGTCTAGCAATTCCCCGGTATCCAGATCTTTGGTCCTCTGTGACAAAAATCACAATTGGTGAATTTTCTCAAGTATGATATGAGATAGTGATCACGGGTGAGGACCTTCCAGTATTATACTATTATAGAATAATAATATTCATTAACATTTAGATGATTCAACTACGTATGTATAAGTGAAAATTCTAAATTCTGAAAAAATGAAGTTAAAAAATAAATGAAAAACGTTAAAACCAAAAGAAAACCAAAAGAAAAACTTACGGGACGGTCTGCCTCAATGTCATACTTCAACACACGAAAACATTCCAGCCTTTCCTCCAAAAATAATGCGTAAGTACGGACCCATGTAGAATAATCCCATGCTGAACAACAAAACAAAGTAAATGAATGATAACTCCAAAGTCAATAAACATCATAATGAAAATGATAAAAAAATCAATGACAGAGAAACACAGAAGCACCGTTTGGACTGGAATCATCTTTAAAATGAGACATGTTGAGCATATGACTTCGACTTCTCCCATAATTAATGAGCTCTTCATGAAATGTGGGATCCACTTCCCTCAAAGCACGGTGAATAACAATTAAAGTTTTCAATGCAACCTA
Organism: Acmispon strigosus; assembly: GCA_030819835.1. Taxonomy (NCBI): domain Eukaryota; kingdom Viridiplantae; phylum Streptophyta; class Magnoliopsida; order Fabales; family Fabaceae; genus Acmispon; species Acmispon strigosus. The sequence goes on along the minus strand of JAUAMA010000002.1, from coordinate 13,038,193 downwards.
AAGATAAACCACTTGTCAATTAACCAAGTAGAAGCAGCACAAACAAACACACGCATGCTCAGTGGTGAATTGCATGAGAACTGCAGAAGTTGCAAAGGCAACTGAAAAATTACACTATAAGTCATTAGAAATATTATGTAAACCAATTCATGTGCCTTTACTAAAAGCTTAAAATTTTCATACAGTTCATTCATAACATAGTATCAAAGTCTCTACAATCAAATTCTTGCTACCCTGATTCTTCTATACAAAGTTGAATTTAAGCAAAAGGTAGATGGACTGCTGGAATCTCCATGCTTCACGTGTTAGAAATAAAATAAAAAATCATTCATGTATCTTAAAAGCTTTAGCATTTGAAAGTTGTCATGCCAATATAGTGCAACAAATATTGAATGTTTAGAACAAGATGAAAAGAGCATATGTTTCCAAGTCTTCAAACAAGGTTGGTTGCCTTAAGTGATTACACTTTTCTACCAATACAAATATAGAAGGTAGTGAAAAACATGTCTCTCCTTTTTGTCCCACATTTATTTGGCTATAAGATCACATGTGATTATCATACCAAGTAAGAACCCAGAATAATCATGAATATGACTTTGCAAATGTGATGTTTCATCAAACCTTGGCAACAAAGATTATAGGCCACCAGATAATAAACTCATAAAGTCTCATCACATATTCCCAGTCTTTTAGCGAACAGTGTGAAATTTCCATTCCATATGAAAAAGACAAGTTACAATTCAACCACAATGATAATTAACCATCTTTTACACAAGATCTAAGACACCAAGCACATACCGCCCAGTTATGTGTCCTTGATAATCGCCTGGCAAGTGCGTGGATGCAATAGGCAACATCGGCCCTAGGTCTTGTAGCTGAGATAGCTGAAAATATAGCTGGAAAAGAGGGCACAGAAATACAATCACAACACTAACTCGACCAAATAAAATTCCTTCTACAAAACAACAGCAATGGTTTCTGTACAAATAATCAGAAAGAGTTAAGATAGGAGAGGACAAACCTCGTATATGTTTCTCCTTCGATGGACGTTCAACATGATTGGTGGCTCTAACTATAGCAATGTCCAATTCCTGAAATACAGAAAACCCATTAAGAAAGAACAAATGCAAAATACTTGATCCCATGATCCAAATCATTCTACCTTGTAATCACTGTTGACCTTAGCCAACGAAACAGTGGTGGTGTCCTTAAGGGCTCCAAGAGCTTTTCTGAGACTATTCTGCGATCCCCCTGACATGGCTCTGGTTCTGTCAATTTACAAAATTCTGCCAAAACTAAAAAATCAGATTTTGGACATGCCCAAATCTCACTCCTTTCATTGCAAACTCAACTATTCACACATCAAGCACCAAATTTTTTTCAAATTTTTCAATAAAGGAAGAACAATAATTAAGTATTAAACTAAACTTGATAACGCGGTTGTTATAATACTGTATTCAGATCCAAATAAGGAAACAGCAATCACCGACAAAAATAAAAAACCCCAAGCTCAGAATAACATAACTTGGAAATTGATGATGATAACGGAAAAAGCTATAACTGAAACCATGAATTTGAAGAAGAACTGAGTCATATAACGACAAAAACACAGCTTATTTTGAGAAAAATTAAAAAAATAAAAGGAGCGCATTGTTGAGAAATGGTCAGCTGATCGAATTTTTGTTTTCCTGCAAGAGCGAATCATGAGCGCAAGTAGAGGAGTGGCTTCAAAGAGACAAAAGCAAAAGCTCGATCTACGATTAGAACTGGATTTACCTGAAGATGAAGATGAAGATGAAGCTGAATCGAGAAGAGAATGGAAGAAAGATAGAGAGAGAGAGAGAGAGAGAGAGAGAGAGAGAGAGAGAGTAGCGTGGTGTGTCTCCGAACAGAGAGAGAGAGAGAGAAAAGTCGACAGACAATATGAGCTTGGTTTGGTTGGTCGTCGGCGTCTATGACGCTGTTTTTATTTATTTTTTAAATAATAATATTGTTTTTCTTGTGCATCCCCACCAAATTATTTTCAAGTCGAAACCTCCATATTAATCTATTAAACTGGGATTAACTCTTTGAACGGAGTATTAATAATATCTAACATAATTGATAAATAGTTAGACTTTTCAAAAATTTAATTTTTAAAAAGTACAGTTAAAGAAAAATTTATTAAAAGATATTGTAATCTCTGAGCCTCACAGCTTAATATTTTCTATCTGCGTACTGCAATTTAAAACATTACTTAATAATACGTATCACTTGAGTCGGTCAATTCAGAATTGGTATAATATTGTTGATGTTGTTTGAACGAAGAAAAAAAAATTGAGCACATTTTAATATTTTATTTATTTTGGTTGGTGTCAGAAATTATACGGTATTGTAAGAAGATGTACTGCTCCGTGGTTAAATGGGGATTTGATCCCTCGTCTCAGCCTTTGTCTCTTACCTTCGCTATTCTTGGTCTCTTCTGCCACCTCACCGTTTCCAAATATGGCCTCTTTTTTGTTTTTACACTTTTCTTTTACTCCAAAAAAAATTCCTATATGATTATTAATTTTTGCATTGCATTGATGAACAAACTAGGTCTGCTTAGACCACCGCGCACGGTGGTTGAGAAGAGGTGGGGCGGTAGGTTGATACTGGGTTGCGTTGGGTGGAGGTCGTTTTCTTGGGGGTGATTGTCGTCCGTCGTCCTCGTGCCCGACATGGGTCCCTGCAAGAATACTCAAACGCTCAAGTTAGAGACGTGCATGGGTTTTAAAAAGAGAATGAGGGTATCAGAGATTGTGTACCTTATGGTTTAGTGGACCATTGAATCTTCTGCCCCGTCCAGGGGATCAGACGGCCAGAGCCGGTCCTGAGTTGGTGCGCTTATGAAGATAGCCTGGTGAGGGGACAACTGACGTGACGTGCAGGAGCGATAGCCGGTCGGTGTGAGTGCCAAAGCCTCTCGGCATGTCACCATCGGGTCTAGGGAGAGCGGGCACTGATTTGGTCAGCCATGGTTCGCCAGGGATCTTCCTGTCCGCCTCCCGGTTATTTGACGCGGGTCCGGGAGGGTTACTCCCAAAACAGTAGCCCCCAGCCCAAGTACTCGGTTACGAGTGCCTAGGGGTAAGTTGGAGAGGTTCGGGCGGTGTGAAGGGGTGTCTCTCACGCGGGGCCGAGAGGGCTGTTCTTCTGGACAATATTCTCCATCCTGGACACTTGGGTGCGAGCGTTCAGGGTTAAGTGTCTCTCGGACCTTCATGGGTGTCCCTCAGTCGAGGGCTTTGATGAGTGCTGGGGTAACTCCCAGAACAATTGACAAAGAGTATTAAGTATTTAATAATTAATTAGAACATCTTTATTAATTTTAGTTGATAATGTTTTTATTATTTTATACACTACTCTAAATCATTTTTTTATAAGAAGATTTTCTACTGTTTTTTTAATTGAGTCTATTCATTGTTAGAAGAAAATATGGAACTATTTGTTAGTTTATATATTTAAATGGTATATGTTTGATTTATCTAAAATAAATTTTAATGACGTGAATATTTTCTACTCAAACAATATTATCTCCCATAAAATTACTTGTAATATAAGAAGAAAAAAAAACTTAAAACTTGGGGGAAATATCATGGAAAAGGGTGAGAATTTGAAATTCAGATTTGCACAAACACACAAGCAAAAACTTAATTAAAATTTTGTCCTGATAGTATAGTTATTGATTTTCCACGTGAACGAATTAATTAATTCGGAGTTGGCTAAATAACCCCATAATTAATTGGGGTCATTCAACCCCATGTCTACATTAACGAATAAGATTACGCTATTTATTTTATTTATTTTCATATTATTTTTTAACTTTAATTATGGGACAATCTTATTGGTCCATTTCAACATGGGGTTAAATGACCCCAATTAATCATAGGGTCATTTAGCCAACCCCAATTAATTCTATTAATTAGCTTTGAATTTTTTATTTATTCTAATCGCTCTCATCAATATGATTTTTTATTATTAGGAGAGTCAAAAGACCAAAGAAACAAACTACACTAGAGTAAATCTTAAGAAAGTCACCCACGTACAATAAAAAGGAGCAAAGCCTTGAAGGATGAATGCCAAAATCCAAGCCATGGGCTATATTTGCTCAACAATCTCTCACTTGATTAGCCTCCCAACAATATGATTAAACAATAAAGACATGTTTCATCTTAAATATTATAATTCAAATTCAAATTTTAACACCAAACTCACTCTTTTACACAAATAAAACTAATAAGCTGTACTTTGTCACCATCCTTTGTTCAAGAGTCATTTATTTCATATGAGCGTTATCTCTAACCTCATCTAATAAATCAACTTCTTCTACAATAGCAGCATCGTTGTATTTCTTCAAACCACTACTTCTACGCTTACGTAAGTTTGAATAAAATTTCACCACTAGTTGAATGTGGTGCTCTCCTATAAGCGCACAATACATGATTGAGTTGTTATGTAATAATCTCTTCAAAACTTTTATTCAAATCTCTTAATATCACCATGTTAGCTGCCTCAGTTTGATTGTTCGCTTATGGATGTTTAACAGATGTTAAATGTGTTTGATTTTCAAAGTTCAAAACAATCCAGCAGCTTAATTTATGAAAGTTTTGTCAATTAATATAGATGCTTTATATATTTGTACCAATTAAATTTTTTTGACGCTACTAGCAATCAGCCACTTAATATTCCAAAACCAAGACAGAAGGGCAACAGGACAATGTGTTAAGAAAGTGGCATGATTCATGCATATAGATATAGTAAGTGGCTGTTAAAAGTGACAACAACAAATTCTGTGAACTGTGATAACTTTCCATTAATTAATCATATTAAAGGTATAGTGCTGAAAATGAAAGGGATAGTTTGAGAAAAGGCTGAGTGTGAGTGGGTATAATTTCCTAAATCAGCAAATAGCTTTAGGACTACTCTATGGTGACAGTAGCCTTTAATTGTCTTAGTCTCTTTGATTAAAAATGGAGATGAAAGAAAAGTTGCTTACAATACAAACAACAAAGCCTAATAGTGCCAGCTAGCTTAATTAAGTCCCACACACACACACTGATTGCATGTTATGCAAATGATTCTAACAACTTCTTTTTAAAAAAAAAAAAAAACAAAAAAACTTAAGTGTTCTTTTGAACGCACTCAGTCAATTATTGACACCATGCATTTATTTTATTTTGTTTATGCCAATATTGACACCATGCATGCACTAATATTTATAATTTTAAGCATTAAAATAAAAATTAAATTTGATAAAGTTTTTGTGGTCCCTGAATTCCGAATTTGAGATAAATACAGCCTTAGATAAAAGAAAAATTGATAGAGACGCTCTTTTAAACACTCTTATCAATTCGTTAAAATTTGAGTATGATCCACTAAAATTATGAGACCCATATGATTTCAACTAATTAATAAGAAAGTGTTGGAAAAAGACTGTTACGAACACTCTTCTAAAAAAAATCCTTATAAAAATTAGAAACAAGTAGTGTTTTTTTAGGGAAACATGAGAGTGTTAAATTAAGAAATACTAGCGACGGTATATGTAAGGTAATATGACCTTAAGAAAGTTGTTTTTTTATTGGCAAAAATTCCTTTTTGAGAATCGATCCGTGAACCTCTCTTTTCTCAACTCATATACTCCCAACTCTTACCACTTGAGTTATCTTTTTGGGATTCTTAAGAAATTTTTACCGATGATTTTAGGATGCATAATTTTGTATCTTCTTAATCAGTTTTACTAATATTTTTAAATTATTAAAAATGATTACTTTTATTCATCTCAAAATATTAAATACAATTATTCAGGAGTATATAAAGAGTATTTCTTTTAGCCTGATAAAAAAAATTACTTTAGTACTTTTGTCAACAAAAAAAAAAAACTTTGTAATACATTTTTAATCCCTCCAAAATACACTGTTTTTCATCCTTAAAATTTTTTGTGAGTTTTTAGTCTTCCAAAAATCATGTTTTGTTATCCTTATGTGTCTCATGTAATGTAAGTGAAATTGAAGCTAATGAATTATTAGTCCAAGCTTTTAGGTGTGTTTGGTTTCATGTTTAAAGAGGTTAAACGTGAATCCAGTAATTTAAAAACAATTATTTCTTATTTTTAAAAACGTGAATTTGACCCAAGAATTTTGGGTGAGTTTTTCAAACATGCACCTAATATTAACTATTAAAATTTAAAATGAGACTACAAATTAATGAATTATACTCTTAAATAAAAGGTAAAATAGTTATAGCCACACCTTTTGGTTTTAACAAAAGTGGCTTTGGAGATTGAAATATTCCTTATTCTTTTTTTTTGTAATTTAGTCTCGAGAAATAAAAATGAAGAAGAGAGATGATTTGGGTCGAAGAAGGCCCAAAGAGGCAGTTGATCAAGTACGGTGACGACGACGACGACAACGACAGATAAACCGTCGATCTTTCATTCTCCGATCTCTGCTCAGGTATGCTTTGTGTTGTGCCTCTCTCTGTTTTCCTTCCATTTTTCTTTTTAATTTTTTTTCCTTTCCATTTTTTGTCAAGATCACGGAGTCTTGTGGTTGTGATTGTATATTCTAGTGTAACCACGGTATGCAGAAAAGTGCTAGATTTGTTGAAGATTTTTGTTTTTTACCATGTAATTCACTGTTGGACAAATTTCATTTGGAAGATAAGCTAATTTCATTTGGGAATCGCTTTGCATGTGCATTTGCACTGATTTGAGCTACTTTGGTCACATTTTTCTCTGTGAATTACGAATAAAATGATAGTGGCATCTTTGAAAAGGGAAACTGGTTTTTCTTTCCTGCTGATGAATTAATACGTTTTTCTTGCCAGCAATTGGTTTTTCTTTTTACGTTTTTTTTTTTGCAAGGTTTTTTTGTCATAGTATAGCATGTTTGGATTAACTTCTATTTCCTCATAATCCATTCTGACATCCAGATGCTACTCACAGATTTGATTTGGCTTTAGAATCAACAATAGAAGGATTTCCAAACATGCACTAAGTAATCTTACCTGGAAGCAGGATTGTTTTTTCTTTTAATCTTCGGAAAGTTTTAACTGATGAAGTTTTAGTATCTTTGACATTTTAGTTTAAATTCTGAGGAATATGGATGCATGAAATATGCAAGTTGGACAGATAAAGTATTCTTGATTTCTTTCTTCCTAAATATTTGCTGTGAGTGATAGTTGACCTAATTTGCTATTACAATTTACATATTTATATATGTGTTTTGTGTTTGATGATAACTATGTCTAATTTTTGCAACTTCCCCTATTTCTTGACATGAAAAGTTGTAATGATGGTCGTATTTTTGTAGTGGTGCATCCACTCTCAAATGGGTGTAGTGAGAGGGGTGATATTGGATGAATCAGTACTCTTGACTGAAGGTGATGATGATAAAAATGTATCTGTACTAAGTCCAGGAGCTGAGCCTCTCATCCGAACACTCATGCTGTCCAGAATTCATGTGGGGATAGCTTATGATATTGGCCTTCCGGATGATAAGGTAAGTAGTTTGAAAAGAATTGCTAGTATGCACTCACTTGATTGCTTTATCTTAAATGACCCTTTACATGAGGTTACGCCTGGATGGAGTAATATCAATGATGGCAGTATCATTTATGTGGTTTCTAACATGAAGGAATTCTTACCTAAATCAAGCAGCCATAGTTGGCTGATTGTTGTTCTGAATGTTGGAGGTGAAAGTTCATATGGCACTTCAGATGTGCTCCAGATTGAAAATTTAGAAGAGTTGCCACTGACCATATGCCACTTAAATAAAAGGGCTATTGGAGCTAATGCCCAGACTGTGGGTTACATAATGAAGCCTTCTCGTGTGGAAGATTTTGCAAAGAGGGGTGCATTCCCTTTATGTCCTACTCAAAATGGGCTGATGTTTGTGCCTCTCGCTTCCAGGATTCCTTTATCCTCTCAATTGAAGGATGTTGACATAGTTCTCCATAAAGCCACTGATGAAATATCATCTATTGAAGAGAATAAAATTACTTTTACACAAAACATGCAAGAACTGCAAAGATACTTGGATCAGCACCAGGATTGCTGTGTGATTGACCCACTGATTAACATTTATCCATTACTGGATCGGCTAGAAATTCAGCAAGTTCTACTTGGCTTGGCAGAACTGAATACTGAAAGCAGCTATTTGATCAGAGGGGCCCATTTTCTTCAGGTTGATAATTTTGACAAATTTAATTTTGTGGCTGGATTAGCTGAAGCTAAATTGTCTCTTCCATGTATAGTGAAACCAAAAATTGCTTGTGGTGTCAGTGATGCACATAAGATGGCAATTGTTTTCAGAGTTGATGATTTTAAGAATTTAAATGTTCCTCTTCCAGCTGTTGTTCAGGAATATGTCGACCATTCATCTACGCTGTACAAGTTTTATGTTTTGGGTGAAAAAGTTTTCTATGCTGTAAAGAAGTCTATACCAAATGCTGATATTTTGATGAAATTATCATCTAATGGTGATGACCTCAAACCTCTGGTATTTGATAGCTTGAAATCGCTACCCACTGCCGACAGCGTCAAGGATACTGAAGCCGGTAACCATGGCCTGACAAATAATCAGTCTATTGATCTTAAACTGGTCACAGATGCTGCAAATTGGCTTAGGAGAAGGCTTCGTCTCACTGTGTTTGGTTTTGATGTTGTAATTCAGGAAGGCACTCATGATCATGTAATTGTTGACGTAAACTATCTCCCATCATTTAAGGAAGTACCTGATGACATCTCTATTCCTGCATTCTGGGAGGCCATTAGAAATAAGTTTGACTGTAGTAGGATTTGTAAATAAGAATTTGTTTCAAGTTTGTTACAATTTTGACGAGGAATTATGCTAGTGATTGCATGAGCCATTGATTGGTTACTCATCATATCAAGCTAATAATGAGGTTGAATAACTTATTATTGCATATTGGAAGTTTGAACTTAACATTTGTTTTAATACAATTCAGAGTAATGTTTCTTCTGCGTTATATACTTTGCAATAAATTCTTAGGTAGGCTGCTGTACCTACTAATTTCGAACATTATTTTGTCTGCTTTTGAAAATTAGTTGGGGATGGATTGAGAAGCTACCTAAGTAGCTTGATTTTAGCAGTGGAATTTGATTTGAAAGCAACCAAAATGCGTATATTTAACATTGGAACCACATTTCACTAGTCAAAGTCTTTTGATAGAACCAATAGTGCAACCTATTAAGAAAACAAATATCTTGTGATTTTCCCCATTTCAATTTGTACCAAATGTTAGTTGATAGTGTTCTACCCAACTCATTATTGTCTTTACAAATGATCATCATAAAATAATAAGAAAGAAACACATTCTAAAGATCAACCACAATATAAACATGATAATGAGAAAATGGGATCAATTTGCATTTTATAATGATAAATGTTAAACAGATGCCTTGAAACACTAATTAAGAAAACAAATAAATCGGTGAAAATTTATTATTATTTTAAAAATATAAAAATCATTTTATAAAATATACTATCATCCATGTGCAATATATGTTTATAGAGAAATGTCAAAGCAATACATTTGGTTGTTCAAATTTAGGTGGTTATAACTTTAATAGTAAATTCAAGTTGCTATAAAAAAATTAAACACTACTAACAAGGCTCCGACTAAAGATGCCTCCCAATTATGAGACACGTCCAATTTTCAAAGATGGTGAACTAAGGAAGAATGCTCTGCAGACCCGTAGGAAAGTTCATTGAATATCTTCAGGTTTCAGGCACCTCAAGTACCCGTTTGAGATTTGTTTACTTTATAAAGAGGTTTCATTAAAATCATGTTAAATTTTAACATAAATAAGTTTATAAACGAGCATAAAAAATTCTAGCCGTTCCATAAGCTAAAAATAATGGTATCATGAAATATTTTGTTTTCTTGGCCTGATGTAAACACATTGTAAACATGAAATTTCAATCGAACATAATATGCTTTGACAAATTACAAGGGTGAAGCAAATACTCAAGATACTCGTGAGTGTCAAAGCACTTGAAAAAACAAAAAGTGCTAAACTTAAACAGGTGCAGCCATGGAAGGAAAATTGCTTTAAGTGTTTTGTTTTATTATTTTTAATCCTAAAAAATTACAATTTTCAATCTAAAGTATATGAACCACAAAATTTGTTTGGAAAAACACTAGTGTTACAGCTGCTAATGCCATGTAACTCAGTGCTCCTAACACCCTACAACATGTTTCAAAATCGGTTGAATCTGCCATCAAGACCTCTTCACAATAGCAGTAACAAAGAAAGGATGATGGCATGACGTAAAAGAAATCTTCAACGATGGGTCTTGGGCTCCGACCCGGCAAATGACATTCAAAGCAATGCTGTTGCGTTCTGCTACTTGCTCTATTCTCCGTAGCTCAGCCATCATTTCAGGGTCATTGACAAAACTGCTTTCCAACTCTTTTGCAATCCTCTGAGCTTCCTTGAAGTAATCACACGTAACTAGGGTCTGTAGCATCGAAGGGACCAGAAAAAATGTGTAAGGAGCTATAATTTTAAGCAAAATTAACAATGGCTAACTAGAAAAAGAAGTGTAAAAATTTTAAGGAGGCAAATACAACATTTATACATTATTCTATAAAGGAAAGTTTTTCTCTTCAGAAGGAGTGACTGCCCCAATTTTAAACTAAGTTCCGTCCCGGGTCTGAAGAGACAAACAAGAAAAAACCTGTCTCTCAAAGCAGCAATACCTACTAGTTTTCAGAAGAATACTCACATGGAAGTTGGCACGGACAGTTGAGTCCTGGAATGTCAAATATGAGACGTGATCAGGAATGCAAGCTTTCAGCAAGAGCTCGAATTGCTGATTAAATACCTGGAGAGAAATCTATATGTGAATTAAGATGCAAATGAGAAGCTTGATTAAAAAATATATGTATTTCCATGGTGCCCGTTGTTATGGAGGGTTAACCATACACAAATTTGTCTTCAGCAATTTATACATGTTATTGTTAACCAAAGATATGCTCAATATCTTTGAATCCTTTAGAAGCTTGATTCACAAAAAGGACCTGGATGCCAAAAAAGAACAACTACATGCAGTTTAGATTATTTATGTTTTTCCTTAACTTATGGAAAATCTATATTAACATACCCAAAATTATCTTTTCTTATCAACATCACAAGATTACAAGTGTATTCAGGCAAAAAATAATAATCATACATAAGATAAATTTGCTTCATCTCAGCCACAGCAAGGTAATCAAGGAGAATATGAACCAATAATTTAGAATTTGATGTTAGGTAATGATTCTTTGCTGGTTTGAAAAGACAAAAAGAGGACTAGTATCCATTCAAAAATTAAATCTGATGCTGACAATACAAAAATTCACCATTGAAATAAATTTAGTGGGGTTTGAATAATACATCACAAAATGAAGTTAGTGAAAAACTGCTGAAAATGATCAGCATCTGATAAGTTACTGAATGCTTTCAGACAACACTTCAATTGAAATAGTTGCCTTTAGTATAGTTTTATTTATTACATTAAATAACTAATAATAATTCCTTTGGCTACAATTTTAGCACTTCAAAATAAATTTATATTAGTTTGGCGTTTGTAAACCTTAAACTCATTGATCAATTTTAACTTTTACCAAACATCCTAAGCAATGTTTTAACTGAGTTTCTGATGCATTTGAAAACTGGATAGGGCAAAACAGAAAACCTTACCTCTTTCTCTGTATTGAAAGGGCTTTGTGGTGGAACAATTCTTCGCTCATTCCTTAAAGCAGCTAACATCTAGAAAAATAATTCGATTATTGCAGAATGTAAGTCCACTAAATTGAACCAAACAACAAAGCAGGAAATACAGTTAAAAGTAAATCATCACATACAGTATACACAGTCCATACGGCTACGTTAATTTAGAAGAATAAGACTTCTCAATTTGACAAAGAAGGTTCTCAGTTTTCAACTAGAGATCTTAAAATTTGGATTACGCCTAACTCTACCCTAGAAGCTAGCTCATGAGGTGAAATTTGCTCAAGCCTTTACATGCTCTATTTTGGTCATATCTCTAATGATGTAGGATCTCAACGGACCTACTCAAGCCCAGGACTGAAGATCTAGAGCATGGAGATTATAGGACTGATTTTTCTATTGCACTAGGAACGCCGCAAATTCAAGTAGATTGCAACAGGGAAGCCGTGTGACCAATCCGATTTTTGGATAATGGTGGATGGCCCAATAGCAGATGTGGGATCTATCTCTAGGGAATGTGAGATCTCAACACACCTCATTCATGCCCAAGACAGGACATATGAGGCATGGAGATTATGGAACTGGATTTTTTATTAGGGACAATAGGGGAAACAAAGCTGAAGAACTGCAACAATGGGCCTAAGCAACAGACCATAACAAGAACTTGACACTACATCTTCACCCAAAACCTTAAAATGTTGGGTACATGAGTTTGTTCTTTTATATTATCTTAATCTAGCCTAATTTTAACCAATGTGTGATTTCCACCCCAAAGTTGGATTCTCAACAGTTTCCTCCTCTTAGTCTCAGTGTATTAATCTGGCTACCCTTAGGCCTAGGCCTTTTAGTGTACAAACGGATAGTTGAACACCGGTTTTGATACCATCTCAAAATTTGGACTAGGTCTAACTTGATCCAAAATTCTAGCTCATGAGGTGGGGATTATCTATGGCCATATCTCTAGTCGATGTGGAATCTCAACACAAACCACTACATTCTAGAACCTACAGATATGGAGGAAATTTTCAAGCCACTCATGTTCATTATAGTTCCTAGAAGAAATCAATAAAGAAAGCATAATTGAAAAAAATATGCAGTATTACCATGCCTAGCCCTTCAGCAAGATATATTTCACTCTGAAGAAACTTGACAGCTGCAGAGATATAATCCATTCCCGCACCTTTTAAAGGATCCCTTTTTTTCTTTGCCTTCTTTCTAGCTGATAAACAGGAAGTTTAAGTACATATTGACGTCAGAGACACCATAAGTTATTTTATCTTTATACAACTAAATGCACATTTATAAGAACACTAAATCATACTACAGTGAAAGTCATTGATATGTAGGCAAACATAAAGCAAAGCATTTCCTCTCACAAATACATCAACTTTCTTAATAAGAACTCCTGATGAATTGCTTCACACATACCGGCGCCACTGCTCATTGCCATCCGGAGATGTTTCTTCTCCGTAAGATTGATCAACACAACATAGATATACCAGTATACCATGCAATAATCATGTACAGAATAAAGTTCCAGGTCAAATCCCAAAATGAGAAATCGAAAAGCTATCCAATAAGTTTGCTCTTCCACCCACACGAGAATCTGTTGGTATATTTTGAAGCATATGTTCTGCCAGAACAAAGCAATATTATAAATTAGCTGATGAAAGTTCAGTGATAACAGCTAACAGACAATCAATCAATTTCTGCCCACAAAAGCATGTGTGGGACGTGAAAACTCCTTTTATGTGAATTTAATATTACTTGTTATAAGTAAAAATTTATACTTGTGCCTCTCAAGTACATTGTGTTCCTTCCCTAGTTACTAGATATTGTAATCTGTAGTATATAGGAAATGGTGTCTGTATTTAGTGTTATAGTTACTGCACTCATACTAATAATGGCTACAAATCAGATTAGTCATGATAACGCACAATTCCTTGAGCTTCTTTTCCCTTTATCACTTCATGAAGGCATGTAATTACTAATTTCTTCTTGAGTACCAGTTACAGACAGTCAATCGGTAAACTCAAAAGTAACAAACCTTGTCATTCGAAGTGCTTGAGGCTTCTCCAAACTCCTTTTTAAAAGCCAGCTCCAGCTGAAGAGTAGAGTGCAGGATTAGAATAATAGATGGGCTTTAAATGAATTTCTGGGCTGTCATAAACTATGTTAACTATAGAAGTTTAATCCTACAACTGCTGTGATACTTTGCCATTTGATCTATCATCTTCCTTAACCTTTCTATTATTTTTAGGGGAGGGGGAATGTTTCCTATTGTCAAATAGAAAAAACAAACATCGATGACTCAAAAGAATCAAAAGGAGACAAAATTCTGTAATTCCAAACCCGAAAAAAAAGTTTCCCTCAGAGTCAGATAATGCCAATTATTAAAAGAAAAAGAGAGACTCTCAGAATTATAATTTGAGGATTTTGAACCAAAAGGAAAAAATATATGAAGCATTCATGAAAGTCTTCCTACAATCTAACTCAAAATTTGAAACAGATAAAGCATGTTATATGTAATTTAAGTCAGCAAATTTTACAGTTTTTTCTTCATCTATTTGTGTATTGTACAAAAAATATTCAAGAAGATTTTGCAGCATGCCTGAGAAAAGGAGAATTGGGTCTGTATTATACTCTGGAAAACAAGCAAAGGACACACACCTGTACATAGATGACACGCCACTCTTGTAACATTTTCCCGAGTTTACGCCTTTGCCATGCAGCATTTGTACAGAGGATTTTGAGTAAATTTATGACCATCTGCATTAATAATATTGTACAGACTACAGATTATATGAAGTTCCTAACTCAATAAATTGAAACAGTTGCAAAGCCCTTTCTTTCTGGAAAAGAATTCACATTTGAATGATATTATCCTTGAGTCACAAAATCTAGATTGATTAGAAAAACTAAACAAAATGCAGTAATTGAGTCAATTTAAGTTAACTCAAAGATGATGCTCATTACCCAAAGCATACATGTCTATACAAGTTCACAAACACCTATAAAAGAGTGAAATGAGATATATAAATTGCTAATTGTATGACATGCCAATAGAGTTTAATTTCATTACCTGTCCTAGTTGCACCATAAATTCACTTTTCCGAATGTCATGACTCTCTGCGACTTGAGGTAATCCAGCAGCTCTAGTGATCATAGAAAACATAGAATCCCGACCATAGAGTTTCCCGTCCTGGACCAGCAGAAGCTGAAAACAAGTTTTAAGGGGTGAGCTCGGGGAACAGACTTCAAAACAATAGTAGTAACTACTAAGTACAACTTTACAACCATGAATGTCTACTGCCTAGCATGCTTATACAGGTATAGTGAAGCAATAGACCAATAATGAACATCAACCAGACTTCAAAATAATACTAGTAAGTACAACTTTACAACCATGAATGACTCCAGCCTAGCATGCTTATACAAGCAAGGGTATAGTGAAGCAATAGACCAATAACAAGCACCAACATGCCAATCAGAAGCATGCAGACACAGTAAGCCAATAAGTGTTACCTTGTGTATCTCATGCATCGCATAATAGGTTTTTGTAAAGTGCAAGTCTTACAAGAAATCTGATGCTTTACCATAATTAATAGTTCCTTTAATATTTTGATTAATGGATGAAAGCTTTGCAAGTGATGATTACTCCCTAATAGTTTGTTTGGCATGGTAAAAACAGTGATAACATATATTATAATATTTATTAACATTGTTAAATCACCAGTTTAAGTAATACAAGTTTGTTAACCAACTCAAAATTACAAGTAGAAAACAGGACAGCCTGATGCCATGACATGCCCACTATACATAGGATTCAGGGAAAGGTCGGTCATACTTCTTGATCTATACTAGACAACCTTACCCTGCATTTACAAGAGGATGATTCTGTGCATATTAGGTAGAAAATATATCAAATTATTTTCAATACATCAAATGAAAAAATTAATGATCATAGAAGACAACAAATATTTCTGTTTTCGGCTGTCTCATGAGAGCCAGCAGTTGGAAAAATAAAAGTCTATTTGACAAACATTTAAAAAATTAAATTGCTTGTCTGTCACTAAAGAAGTTAATAACAAGATACAAGAACACTCCTCAGATCAAGCAGAATGAAGGGACATCTGAAGTTCAACCTGAAGAAGAGCTCTAGAAACCAAATCAGGTTGAGATTTCTGGAATTTAACCACAAAGAGTATGGCATCCTCCAATGATGGGTCCAATGAACACGAACATACAATGTCTAAATCTTGAAGGAGTTTCCTAAAATATTCGAGAGCCTGGAAAAGATAAACTGGAAACATTACAATAATGAAATGAAGTTTCATGCAGTGAAAGTAACCCTCTAAAGTTACCTTTTCCCAACAAAAAATTTTGATCGACCGTGGTGGTGTTGGAGCTGATAATCTACAGTTTATACTAGCATCAAAGCCAACTGGTTGACAACAAGATGCTGTTGTATTGTCTATGTTTTGGTTTGACATTTCCTGAGCACTAGCTCTAAGAAACTCTGAAGATTTTTTCATGTTATCAATCTCTGAAATACATGAAGCTATGTGTTTTCTTGCCAACTCCAAACCTCCTCCTCGGGGTTGTTTCATTGACATCAAAAGGTGGTAAAAATGCTGAAACAATTCATATGTGGTGAAATTTCAGTCAAAGAAAATGTGCTTTGTTGAAAACAGAGAGTTAAAATTGTAATGAAAGCTAAATTTTCAAAAGAGGGAAGCACAGATATACTAAATAAACAACTAATAAAAGTACTTTAAGGGAAAGCCACTATGATTGGAGTAGTTGTAAGGGGCCTAGTTACTTTGGCAGTCATGCATTTGAACCTCCATGATGCTATGGGGACATAATAATAATAATAATAATAATAATAATAATAATAATGATGATGATAATAATAATAAAAATAAATAAAATAGTAAATAAATAAATAATAATAATAATAATAATAATAATAATAATAGTAATGTAAGGGATACAAGAGGTTCCAGGTATGGGTACCAAAGTTTCAAAGTCAGATGCCTAGGTCAGTGAATAGAGCATTAGGAACAGGACATCCTTAATTTCCTTTATAAAAACCTATGATGCACGGACACGGACACGGTGTCGGACACGGTGTCAGACACGGACACGGACACCGCGACACGGCAACCATCCAAAAGTAGGACACGGCATATATATATAATAAAAAATAAAAAATATATCAGAAAATTATGTTCATAAAATTAAAGTTAAATATCACCATTTTATCAAGGAGAAGCTATGAACATAAATTAAAAAAGAGAAGCCACAAACTAACAAACATGAATGCAAAAAGAGATGAATTCAATTCATCAATTCATCATCATCTTTGAAAACCACGGCCTCGAGCTCCGGTTCATCAAGTGATAAATTAGCACTGTCGTGTCTGTTTTCCCTTTTGCCGTGTCGGTGCCGTGTCGACAGCGAACAAAAAGGTGTTTTTGGCGGACACGTTTTCTGGCGTGTCCGGTGCGTGTCGCACGCGTGTCGGCGGCGTGTCGCGTGTCGGCGGCGTGTCCGACACAGACACGGCCAGATTTTCGCATGTCGATGCATCAGAGATAGAAACTAAACTACTAGAGCTATGCTAATTGAGGAAAGTTTAAAGACTGTTAATATTGATATTGCAATCTTTATCATCTTATCTTTGACATATATGGATTTGATTAAATATATTGCAAAAAGTATGTTTATAAATACATAGACACAACTCATCTCTGATACATAAATTATACATGAGTGTAATTCTACATTATTTGCAACTTTGCATAACTTTTTTAAGAGAATAATCAGGACAAAACCTTACGAAAACGTAATCGACATAACAGGGCTTTGCAGTAGCCTTCTTCCAGATCAGGATTATTTTGAAGTGGCTCTATATCTGCCAACCAAATAGCGCACAACTCAATTGAAAGATAAGCATATGTAGCACCCTTTTAGTAAGTGGGGACTGTAATGAAGTTTAAAGATTGTAATAGCATCAGGTATTATGATCGATAAATGGGAATCAATTAATTGCCTATGCTGTTGAACTGTGAACTTATTTCTATTTTTCTTTTTTGGAATTCTCCGGTATATATATAGCAAAGCAAATTTGTAAGAGCGACTTTGGAAAATGATCAATCAAAAGATACACATATGACATGTCAAATATACTGAATGGTATAAAAAGTTGATAAAGGAAACAAAACTATTCAAGAATGACATAAAACCTGCCATAATAAGTATTTGGAGCATTTTTAAACACAAGAATATTAACACTCTCCAATTAACTTCAAAATTTAACCTTTTCCTGTAGAATTATTTGAAAAAATTATGACAACATTCTGGTACCTTTATTCCCTTCTCTAGAATTATTTGAAAAATTATGACAACATTCTGGTATAACACCTCACCAAGGAAACTAAATGTGAAGTTGAAGTTTCAACAAGCAATTACCTTCTGGTACTCTTCTTTGTGATGATGATGCTTTACAGGCGCGCAATTGGCGACATATTGTGTCTTCAACAGCATTTAGCATTGGTAAACACCTTTCATCTCTATCCCCACTCAGAGGAAGGCCATATGACATGGTAAATAGATCTTCTTCCTGACACAAATAAATATTATGAATATTTTTAGAAATAAAGAGAAAAGAATTGCTCTGTACGAAGATGGTCTGATAACAGAGGGAGAAATAAATATGGCGAGATATGTTCATTGGAATACACAGCTTATAAAAAACATAGATGGAGCACAATTTGGAAATCACACACCTAAGGTCATATATCTATAAGTCATGCACTGAGATCAGTAATTATCGTGTGACACAAATCAATATCACAAAGCTTAATCCATAAAGTTAGTGAGGTCCATATAAAAAATAATAAAATGAAGAATCCTAACATTCTATTCCACTTTTTTCTTCCTAAAGTAATTTAGTAATCAGAAACAAGTAAATAAATATTTATTTTCTCTGAAAATAAGAGAAACTATTACTTATTTGACTCAATAGAAGAATTTGAGAAATTCAATGGGTAACAACGCCAAAAAACATTCTTGTAAGATAGAGATAAAAAAGGAGCTGTTGGAGTACTTTACTTCATGTGTACGTGCATCGGAGACAGAAAAAAGAACTGTTTTGCAGGTTGCACGTATGACTTGACAGTAAGAGTGCAACAGGGCATATGATGATGTCCTCTCAGGCCGAAGGAGATAGAGGCAAGAATAAACAGTTTGTGCCAATGAATGACCCTTGTGCCATGTTGCCTGCAATGTCAAATGACAGCTAAGATAAAGATAAGGAAAACATTAAATTAAGACTGGAATAGTATTGAAAAAGATATTCCACACAAATAAATGTTTCAATTTGGGTATCCATGAATTTTTTTTACACAAATTCTAGATTTTTATTCAACTGAAGTCGTATGCTTACTTGATAAATGCTTTTGCAATATTTCTTTGGGGGAAAGAAAGCAAGTTTATTGACAAAGAGTAGATTTTGATGTACTCAGAGCACTAAAATAGAAAAAAAAAAAAAAAAAAAAAATCTAGAAAAAGAACAAAGACTAAAGAGCATCATATCAAGATTGCACTTATCAGCCTCGTGCATAATGAACATGCCCGTGATATTTCTGTATGTTTTTGAGAGAGATTTTTCAGCCCTTGAGGTGAAGAATCCTCTTTTCGACTCTAACTCTCCCACTCCAGTCGTTGCTTCTTTTTCTGTTACTTTGAAAGTGTACCATACAAATTAACCATATAGAAGGCAGAGGCAACATAGGGAAAATACCTCGCATGATAGTAGATGGTCCATGATGTCAATCGTGCATCGAACATCAGTAGTTTTATCAGCACTAATGGGAACAGGAGCAGCACCATTCTCAATGGCTTCGTCAAGAGAGTAGTAAGTACATGTAATACCCGAATCCATTTTTGGATCCATTATCTACATCCATCAAAGAAAATGTTTTGTAAGTTAAGGGGACACAGCTTCTGTACATACATCTCTAAATATTTCTTACGCAGCAGCAGTATGGTAAGATCACTAATCACTTATTTTAAAATTGTCCCTAATTATTTATAGAAAAATTATATTACAGGATTCTGTAAAATGCGGCTTAAATCATATAAAGGGTCCACACAAGGAAGGGAAAACCCTCCCGCTGAAAATGCAGTAAGTAAGAATACCTCCAAAGCAGACATGGCAGCATAGAGGTTGAAGTTATCCCCGTGAATGAGCTCTCCCTCTCGAAGATCTAGCAATCCAGGTCAAAAAAGTAAATTGACTACCACAGCATGTATGTATATGCATATTTATGGCAATTAGCAAAACACACTATATATATATATATATATATATATATATATATATATATATATATATATATATATATACCTTTGAGTTTATAAAACACAAATTTGTGAAGCAGAAAGTAATGAGAAAACGAACAAGCAACTGCAAAATCATTACTTTATTCAAAGTGATCAAGTGGTATTGCATTTGCGTATTCGTTGATTGCAGCATTACATGATAGATAGCAATTAGCAAACAAGGGAATTGAATTGAATTGAAATAAAAAACCCTTTCGGTTGAGTTCAGTAAAGCAGATAACAATAATAATAATAATGTTAAATTCCATGGAAGAGAAGAGAGAAGAGAGAGAAAGGACCTTGGCAAGCGGATTGGAGAAGGGGCGATACATCGGCCCAAACGGAGTTGTCGCCGGAGGGAATGGAGGCGCTTGGAGGAACGGTGGCGGCTGCACCGTCGGTGCGATCCTGAGCCATAAGAATACCCTTTGTTCCTTCCTTCAGCGTTGGCGTTGTTGAGAGTGACAGTCGCAGCAGAAGCAGAAGCAGCTATTTATGCTGTGGTTTGGTTTGGTTTTAGACTTGTTTAGTGGTTTGTGTAAGTAAGAATCCCTCTCCCTCTATGCTTTGTTGGGTCATAATATGATGCCTTCCATTTTCTTTTACAAGCAATTATAAAAGTAGTAACTTTTGTTTTGAGTAAATAATAATAATTTCTTAGACACTACTGAAAAAATATATTGATTGGTTCATGAAAATGGATCATTCTTTTATCTCATTTTAATTTATAATATTATTTTTCTTTTCAAAGCTTGTGTTTGTTCTCACGGACAATAAAGACACCCAGCCTGAGAGCATCTCAACCGACCAAAAAGCATGAGCATTTGCTATAAGGTCGGAAATAATGACTCAGAACGAAACATTTTGCCAGGCCAACATCTATTCTGGTCACCAGAAAACCGAAAGACAACAAATTAGAGTAAGACGGTCAAAGGCTGCCTTCTCATTTGGAGGCCTAACTTGAAAGGTCATTCTCATTCTCGTAGAGACAAGACAACTGTCATGAGTTTCGAACCTATAAATACATATTATATCGTTCACTTACATTACATTCTATTCATTCTAGCATTTTGAGTTCTACTGAGCATTTGGGATTCTGTCCCAAACACTTGCACTGACTAGAGCGTTAGAGTATTTTTTGCAAATACCTCTCGTCGTGGAACCAACAGCTCCACCGTCAACTCAGGGACATTCACCACCGCAAGCCATACTCAGTGCTGAAAGGGAATTCTCTGAGATTCTCATAACTGAAGATGTTCCATTTTTCTATTAATGTTTATTCTATTGCTTTTCATTTTCACTCAGAATAATCAACCTAGGTATGAATAAATTTAGTTCCTCAACAAATAACGAGATTACATTTAACTAGTTGATATGAATTATGATTAGTTGACCAACAACAATACTAGTGTCGGTTAATCAATTAGAATATGTTTGAATTAACCGTTTGCGAGCTCAGAGCTCTTGTTCTTCGAGGAGCAAAACGCACCAAAAATGTGAAAGTGGTATTTTGGATCATTGGAAAAACATGAATCCATGTTCAAGGGAACGTTTTCACAAGCATACAATACGCTTAGCAGAACAATCTTTTTGTACTTAATTATTACATTCTTGATTAAATCTTGCATAACTATTCTAATTTACGGCTCGTTAGGTACACGTATTAGGCATGACGGTATAAGTTTATACAATATATTATGAGTTATCTATTGTTTAGTGCTAACATTGTATTGTATAGATTTATCTATCAATCCACTCTTATACATGAAAATGATGGATCCAACATATAGATGAAGGATAATGTCTAATAAGATTGTGACGTATAAACTACGTGGAAATATTTCAACTCATGTTTTTAGTTTCAATAACATGGAACTCCACTGCCAGGTCCGCCACACTGCCACACCCTCCACCACTGCCACTTCCGCCACCAACAACTGCCACCTCCACCACCACTTTACCGCCACGCCACCATCACAAGCACCACCCTCCACCGCCACCACCATCACCGGTACAACCACCTCCATCGTCGCCGCCACCACCACCCTCCATCGTTGCCACCATCACCATAACCACCATCACCATCACCGCCATAACCACCACCACCCTATTATCACCACCACCATTGTTGTCACCAGCACAACCACCACCACTACAACTTCCACCACAGTTGCCATCACCACCCTCCACCATCGTCACTGTCGTCACCACAACCCTTCAATAACACCACTGCCACTGTCATACCACATCCTCCACCATCATCACCATCACCGTCAACGCCATCACCACCATCACTACCCTACCGCTGCCACCACCACCACTGCAACTTCCACTACCACCACCACCACTACATCCTCCACCATCATTATTCGCCACCACAAGTACTGTTGTCGCTACAGCCGCAACCACCACCCTCCACTGCCACCACCATCCTCCACCACCACCGCCACTGTCCCCACAACCACTACTATTACTTCCACTGCCATCAACACTACAACTATCTCCATATTTGATTTTATTTTTATCTATCACTATTCAATACTACATTAAACATAAGATTGCATTAATTTAACCAACATGGTAAGTTATATAGTCTACGACTAAACGCTCGATAGTATAAAAAATTTATCAGAGTTAATATTATGAGATATTATACTATACATCATACCAAACGAGTATAGGAAATAGGGGAATCTTGCATGACAATCACGTGTGCTAACCTAAGTAGAGCGAGTATAGTCTTTCAAAATGAATTTTAGGTGATATAAGTAATTAAATGATGCTCATTCCGTCCCTAATTACACAAACCACCTATCATTCAAAGCGATTTGGAATGCTTGTGTATATTCTGTAAAATGAGGTGGAAAACACAAACCACCTATTTTTTACATGCATGTTTTCTTCAAATGTGTGGAAATATTGCTATAGTTGGTTGGATTCCAAGTGTGTTAACCTGCTGCTGATGCAGTTTATCATTTACAGCAACACAAGTCAGGAACTGTTAATGGTAAAGGTAAATGTGCTCTGTCCAATCAAGTTCTGAACATTAGGTGCTTGATCAAATTCCCAAACATCACAGGGGTATCCTGATATTGAGCCTTCTAAGCCATACAGAATGAAGAATCATGTAAACCACATCAAACGGTTTCGCCGGTCGATTCAGCACAAAATGCCTCTGAACTTTGACCACCCTCCTCTGCAATTTCAAGTACTTGGCCTGAGGAACACTCTTGAGTATTCTCTTGATTTCACCTATCCTCTCCGACGGAACGTGCAGCGAAAACTTGCTCCAATCAAGAACATCACTGAATGGAAGTTGATAGTAATCTGAAACAATCACAGGAACGCACCCAGCATTGATAGATTCTACTATTCTAGGACTTGCAACTTCATAGCCACTTGGACACAAGCAGAACTTACTCTGTCCCATTAGCGCGTGGTAATCGAGGCCTTTAGGGAGATACTCGTGCACTTGAACTTGTTCATCTTTGTCCTTCCAGTGTTCTAGAAGGGTCTCTCTGATTCTGCCATGAGCTCCTCCAGCGAAGAAAGCGAGTATGGAACGATTATGGGGGTTTTGGCTAGGAATTGGTGTACTCAACTGATAACCTTGTAAGTTTATTTCAGGCATTGGCACGTCTCTTTTGGGGTCAAATCCTTCTGATGTGTTTGCATTGCATAACACTCTTATCGTGTTCTTGAAAAGCTCTTTGCCTGAACCCTCTCTTGAGATATCTGGTGCCTGCAACATATATATGAACTCATACACATAATTAACCACACTTTGTATCGTATATGAACATGTAATAATTTTAGTTACCCAGTCGTGACAAGAGGCAATGAAATGGTCTGCTCCTGTGCTCCTATTCCAGTATGGGTACTTGCGGGCTATGATACTCGTATAATCAATGGTGACTCTCATGAGTTGAGCTCGAGAGTAAGTGGTTAGAGGCTGGTACAGGTACTTCACGATCCGGGCCACACTCAAGGGTAGCATAAACACATGGGCCTCATCTGGATGCCGGGCTGAGAATGGGCTCAGTGGGCTATCGATTTCACCCATCAAGTGTCCCTCAATGCCATAGATTGACCTCAAGGGCCAATCATGGACTAATGGTGGTTCACCTTCTCTGTAACTCCACACTTTGAATCTCTTCACCATCTCTATGTGACTTCTGAACAATTTTTTCACAATGTTAAAAAATTGCACATGCAGGAATTATATTTGGTTTCCTTAATTAGTTAAGTTATAAGTGACCTACTTAATTAATTTTATTTTATGGTTAAATTCCGTTCACTAATTGATAATTGTAAGAATTAAATAAAAAAATTAAAAATTACTTAACTGATGAAAAGCATAAGCGTTTCTGTAAACGCATCCTGTAGGGACAAATAACTCTTCCTTATGATCATCTGATTTTATTGTGAAGTTCCTTCTTCGTATAGCTCTGCGAATGGAAACCCTTGCTTCAGCTAACCCTTCTTCAATTCTTACTAATTTGCTTTTCCCCTTCTGCTGCATGCCATATATATTAATTAAATATTAAATATATATATATATATATATATATATATAAAAACACAAATAATAAATCAAAGGAAACACAACGAAACAAAATTATTTCATCAATAGCAAAAAAGATATATATAGATGTTATCATATCTTAGAGTAAATTTGATTACATGTACATGATATTATTAAACGGTCTCATTGATTAACTTCTAATCATATCGTTAAGATTTCCTGACATTTCTCGCAAGAAAATGTTATTTGGACATACGATTTTGAGGAATATCCAACTGGCATACAATTTGGTAGCGGTTTCTAACGCTGCTAATGTTTGCGGCAGTTGAAGCTGCCCACCGCTAGAATTTGTATGTACACATGATATAACCACTCTTTCACATATGCTTTGAAAGGAAAAGAAAAAGGGAAGAAGACATACTTTGGTGTGGTTAGTAGGAGAGGAGTACAAGGGATGCACCATGTGTTGTGCCACAACAGGAGGAGCCGCGGCGGCGGCCGCATCAAGATCAGCACTACTTTTGAGGTCGTTTGTTGTTGTTGGTAAGATATTGATGGCTGGAAAAAGGAGAGTTATGTCGTTTTGGTAATTATATGCACTGATCAAGGCGCGGAAAATAAGGAAGAGCAAGGTTCCGGAGAATACAAGCCATGAATTCTTCGTTATCAAGGTTGCTGCCATGGCTGTTGTGTCAGTTTCTAAGTTTGGTGTTCGATCGATATATAGATAGTCCAGTACTAGCTAGTTTGTGTTTTCTCACCTTTTCTTTCTTGTACTCGATTTTGTGCAATTTTATCCTATTAGATAGCTAAGCTAAGCTAATTTGTACTACAAAAGAAGGTATGGGAAGGGAGGCATGGCATGTTGAAATATTGCACTAATGAAAAAAGTTGAACAACTATGCATATTGGACCTTTTAAGAGAAGACAGACTCACTTAACACTTATCATGGGTGGTTCTAAATAGTTGTCAAGAATTAATGAAGCGTTTTCTGAATGATTTGGAGGAAGCACGCACTTAATTACGGCGAGGAATTATAATCACATGATTCACATAGTAATCCAATACAAAATTGAGCTGTCTGATTCAATGGAATTTTGTGATGTGCTGCATTAAATGATGGTAGTGGAATGTTTTGGTTGAAACAATGAGCCATTATTAGTGGAAATTATAGTCGTCCACTGTCAATTTATAATTCATACTAACTATTATAATTGGAATGCGTATAACTCTACCAAAAAATTGACTTGCTTAGAAGTGCTTAGAGGTCATGATTGTTAGTACACATTCGAGTATCTATCTAGAACGTGACATTTATAGAATTAGGCGTATCTGAGTGACTTATATATGGATGATCTCTAAATAAACGAATATAAGATAACACCATATTAGATTTAAGTTATATTTATCACTACGCAAAAGCTAGTTTAAGAGTGAGTTATTTTACCCTATATAAAAACTATTTTGGCCATATTTGTAATCAATAAGATACCTTTAACTTACTATTTTGGACATAAGCTGTTAGTAATCACTAAAAACTGTTGGTAACATTAATTTACCAATGCCTCAAAATTTATTGTTAATAGGCTCTTCGGAAAAAATACTAATGTTATTTGAAAATTAAAGTAGTCAGTAACTTTCAACTATCTACTCCTTAAATAAATTTCTGATGGCTTCGACCGTCGGTATAGTGCTGACGGTTTTAGCCGCCCGTAATTTTGGTAATTAAAAGAAAAACTCCCAATGTTGGGCGTGAAAGTGCTACCTTGGTGGAAAAAACTTCAATTCTTTAATTATCTTTTACGCCTTTTCGTGACAATGTTGCAATTCCCATTTATTTAAGTTTCGCACTCCTATATATGTGCCCATTGAATCACATATGAACACAAATCGTAATATGAAACTTAGATGAATGAAGATCACAACATTATCAAACATGGCATGATAAATTAAAAGATTGAAGTCCTTCCCACCAAAGTAGCATATCATCTCCAACAAAATGAGTCATTTTTGCATTCAATCAAAGATTGTCGTACATCTATGAATATAATTTCTAATTATACAAGTCATAGATGTAGTATGAAAATTTATGATTGAGCGAAAATGACTTCTTTTGTTGGGAATGATGTTAGTTTACCAAAATATTCTAAATGTATGGCAATAGAGAAAATGACCACACCTCAAAGTGGTCTCAAATGCACCACTTTACAAGAAATGCATCATGCTTCACTTAACTTTCTTTTGTCACGAAATGCCCATAAGCCTTAACAACTAGTATACCAAAAAGGCCTCATGTTTCCTGTGAAATCTTCCCTCTACAATGCGCCACTTACCGATGACATTGGTTGTTGATTATTTTTTTCGGAAGAAAGACAGTTTCCACAGCCGGGCTGTCAATAAATCAGTTAGTTAACGAAGAATCTGCAGTTGTCGGTAAATGGCCTATTTCTTGTAGCGTTTGAGTTTCACTATCCCTGATTTTGCACAAGTTTGCAAAGGATGGTGATTAGTAGGAAGAAATATATCTGAAGGTGATGGAATGAAAGATCGGAATTTTGCATAAAAGGTGTATGAGAAATCGTAGAAGGTGTCAGGAAACGGAGGAAATAGTGTGAGCATATTCCTGTATACTCTCAAGATTGGAAAATATTAGATTCGAAATTTCTGACATAAGAAAAATGTTATTCCTCTCATTTTCACTCGAGAAACCAACATTTAGTGGGACATCTGTTAATATAAAAATTTCAAATTCGAGAAGATGAGAAAAGAGGTTCGATGTTGAGACAAAAAACGAAACGGTATTGTCTAAGGTGAACTACCAATTAAGTAGTGCACCGTGCACCACCAGCTTTTGGCCAATAAGATCGCGCCAGGTGTTAAGTAACCAGTAACCGGTTCTACAGGTTATTTTATTTTTATAATTTATTATAATTTTAATTTGTTAATTACTTTAAACCCATTTTTCTTGTAACCAAAAAAAACCCATTTTTCTATGTTAATCTTCCTTTTATAATTCATTTTTACCTTTTTTTTTAAAAAAGGGTAAAAATGTAATTAACTAATTATTATTATTTTAAATTTTTTAAGTATCAGATAAAAAAACATGCTGTAGCAGGTCATTTAGAGTGGTGCACGGTGCACCACTTAGGGTGTATGTGCACCCTAGAAGCCACCACAAGAAACTAGAGATGGTTTGTTTTGAGACTTCAAACTTTGAAAGAGTCAAGAATGATTTTGAAAACACGATACATTGAGTTCGGAGCTTCAATAAGTTATGCTGAATAAACAACTTATATTAGGCAGTCTCATTTGTGTTTACTTCTGTCCTTAGCATTAGTTTTCAGTTTTCATGTAATATAGAAAAAGGGTTGGACATCTATAATGACACTCTAAAAGCCTGCGCCACCCATATATGATGACACACATCACACATAGCTCATTTAAAAGATCTCCTTATGCTATATTCCTACTTTATACTTTATAAGAGGAGT
Source organism: Acmispon strigosus (assembly GCA_030819835.1). Classification (NCBI taxonomy): domain Eukaryota; kingdom Viridiplantae; phylum Streptophyta; class Magnoliopsida; order Fabales; family Fabaceae; genus Acmispon; species Acmispon strigosus. The sequence continues at coordinate 13,010,027 of JAUAMA010000002.1, read as the reverse complement.
GTGAGCAATACACCTTTTTTGAAAATGCATTCATTGTGATTGGTTTATTTTTTGAAAAGTCAACGCAATTTTTAAGAAGTAAGAAAAATGTGTTGACATTCCAAAAAATATATCATTCATAATAAGTGTGTTGGAATGTGTCTTTAACATGAATGTGTTGCTAGCATTTCTCTCCATCTAATCAAGTTTTCATTTTGTTTACTTGTTTTATTTCATTTAGTTCTTGTACATTTTTGTTCTTGCCATGTTAGTGTCATATAAGGGTATCAAAACACTTTTCGAACACAAAATCCTAGTTCACCAAAATGAGATTTTTCAAGTTGTGATTGGATAACTTAGCGTTTTGGAACAAGTTTTTAACATTAACTAAAATTTTGAAATCACACTTCACATACTCTCAACGTATTTTTATTGCTTCTAAACCATCAAATTTTAAGAATCTACGTTTGAAGACTGATCCAAATCTCAAATTACTCTTTAAATTCATTTGTTTGCATGTGTAATTTTCTCGTGTAAACATATTTTCATCTTAAATAGGAGCTTGAAAATTCAGTTTTCCTCAATTTTGTTCATACACCTTCCCAACATAATCAAGTTGCTGATATGCTGACAAACGCTTTGCCAAAACCACAATTTTATCATTTGACGTCCAAGACTCTGACATTTTTCTCACAACTTGAGAGGTAGTATCACAGTTATAGCAAAGGAGCACTTAAATTAGCTAAATGCATTTGATATTTTGATTGTAGTTGTACAATTATGTTAGCTCAAGGTTTTAAAGCCAAGTTATATTAATTATGCATTTTACATATGCTGAGCACTTATGGATTCCGAGCTTAGTTCATTGTATTCATTTTTCAATCCAGTAAGTCCAATCAATGTAGAAAGAAACGTTTCTTCCTTCACTAGTTTTTGCAGCAGTCTAGAACTGGAATAGCTGCTGATTATAATTCTAGGAACTAGTTTATAGGAAATGTAATACAGTGAGTAAATTAAGTGTGAAGTATGAAGATTAAAAGGGGTTTTTCTAACTAACCACAGAGTATTAAAGAATCCCATCATAAGTGGGCCAACGTAATTAAGATAAGTGAGTTAGAAATTACACTTTCACTTGATTTTTTTATAAATAAAATCATTGGTCCACCTAGAATGAAGTTATTTAACAAGGCATATGGAAAAGAAGTTAGTGCAGAGTCCTTTTATTGCGAATCGATTAGCAAGAAATTTAGCCTTCTGAGCCAGACTGAGTGAAGTATCATATGTATTAAATCAAATGGCTTTGCAGGCCTGTTGATCACAAAATGCCTTCTAACCCTCCTCACATTCAAATACAACTCCCTGTACTTATCATTTGAAACATTTTGCAAAATAGTCTTAATTTCTGGTATTCTGTCAACTGCAATTTCCATGGAGAATTGACTCCAATTAAGCACATCACTGAAGGGCAAAGAGTAATTGTCACAAATGATCACAGGCACACACCCTGCATAAATTGCTTCCACCACCCTAGGACTTGCCACTTCATGCCCACTGGGGCACAAGCAGAACTTGCTCAGGCCCATCAATTTTGTGTAGTCTTGACCCTTCGGAAGGTACTCATGAACTTGCACTTCTTTGTCCTTGTCTTTCCAACGCTTGAGAAGTTTCTTCCTAATGTTACCATGGACTCCACCAGCAAAAAAGGCTAATATGGTGCGGTTATCCGGGGGTTGACGCGTGTTTGGCGGGCCAAGCTTTCCATCAGGCAAATACACTTCAGGGATGGACACATCTCTGTTGGGTTTGAATCCTTCTGAAGTGTTGGCATTGCATAGTACCCTGATGAAGTACTTGAAAAGTTCAGGATTGGCATAGGAAATTCTTGGACCCTGAATCATCAAGTAAAGCACTTGTCCTTGTCATTGTGATTTGATTTTGATTTCACAAGAAAAACATGAACAACATTGAGTAGGATAAACGTTTTCAGAATTGATTTTGTTAAAATTGAAATAAAGTGAGTTGAAAGTAAAGTGATTTATGTTTGGATATAGCGTAATGTTGTAAAATCCATAAAATCCTTCAATATTTCAACCGCAAAAGCTACTCTCTCTAGCTTCTCTACAAATTAAGCCGATAGCCAAACATTAAAAATTGATTTTGGAACTAAAAACCCTATGTCAACCACCAAAAAGTGATTATGGTCAATAAGAATTAATTCTAAGCTCCCAAATGTGGAACCGAACACCCTAAAATATAAACCCAAAACCATAAGGAAAATATAAATAATGAACATGAGACCAGGGTATGTGAACCTACCCAATCATGGCATGAAACCAGAAAATGGTCAGCACCTTTGCTTCTGTTCCAATAATGATACTTATTTGCAACAATGCTGATATAGTCCTCCACCAAACGTTGTAAGCGATCAGGATCATAGTCAGATTTGGACCTTCTAGGCTTGTAGACGTAGCGAATGACCTTAGCTACACTGAATGGAAGAAAGAAGACATGGGCCTGTTCAGGATGGCTAGCCATGAAGGGGCTCTTGTTACTTGAGTCTATTTCATCTATGAATTGGCCTTCAATGGCATATTTGTTGTTTACAGGTCCACCATGCATCAATGGTTGCTCTCCTTCCTTGTATACCCACACCTTAAATCTCTTCATCATTTCCATGTGGCTCCTATTGTTTCCATAGAATAAGACCAGCTATCACAACTATTGATTGGAAAATCAATGGTTAACATCTAAAGAACATCAATGGTTTGTTTTACATGTGAGAGTATATGATCACAATCACAAGTTCACAACAGTTGATTTCTCAATCAAAGTTCTGGTGACTTACTTTACCCTGCATTATCTGCAAAATGTGAATATGATTATACATTTAAATATTACATTTGAAATGATTATAATCTTATCTTGATAAACTAAGAGTAGACTACCAACATCTGAATTTTAGGTATGTAATGTTATGCACCAGAGGAGTGGCTATGTAATGAAACTCTTAAAAAAATGTCACATAAGTATAAAACTATGCATTTCTGCACAACATTACAAGAACAGTAGAATGGTGAGTGACTTGTGAACAAAAAATTCACTTTGAAATCAGAAATTCAGAATTGTTCAAGCTTAACTGGTGAAAAGCGTGTGGATTCAAGTAAATGGATCCTTTCGAGACAAATCTCTTCTTCTTGGACCGAATTGCTTCCTGAATCAAGGCTCGAGATCGTGCTAAACCTGCCTCAATCCTCTCCAAACTAGTCCTATTCTTCATGCCATTGCCAAACTGAAAAAACAAAGGAACAAAAAGGCGTCAAAGAATAATGAGAACACCCTTTCAAAGCGTATGAAGGTTGAATACCTTAATCCATGTTTGCTTTGCAGAGGTTGAGAGAAGCTCATGAGATGATTTCTCTTGCTTGGAGATCACACTTACATGGTTGCCTTTGATACCAGAAAGTTCTAAAGAAGTTGAGTGGACATGAATCACATGATCTTCATGTGAAGGAGTGAAGAAAACAAGGGAAAAATTGAGGAAGAGCAATAGAAAGACCAAATAAGATACTGAGGATTTGAAAACTTTCATCAGTTCATTTAGAACTTCAAATTTGAAAACCTGTTCAAAGATGCCTCAGCCTCATCTAGTTCTTCATAATTAATTGCTCCACATCACACCAAATATAAATAATATTATCACGAAACAGGGAAGACAAAGCTATCATTATTTAAGGAAAAGAAGTTAATGACTTTTCTATGAGTTTGTGACTTGGTACATAGTATTATACTAATGTTTTATTCACACATCATTGAAAAAATGAAAAATATAATATATGATGTATTAGAAAATGAGTACATAAAAAGAAAAATGATATAAAGTTGGGATGAAAAGATGTTGAATTGATAGCATTACTACACAACAAAGTAACTAAATAAAAGATGCTGTCAGCTAATAAGGCCCACCTTCATAGATGCTCACGTGAGCACATGTATAGTAGGATCCTTGTGTTTGTTTTGGAATTAAGAATGTACTAAACTTTGGCAATGCATTAATAATATATGAAGCTTTAGCTAAAATCAGAACATTGTTTAATTCATATTCAAACCAATGATGTAGATGCACTAACTAACAGGTAAAGCAGAACAGTGAGTTTATATCTTTCTTTTCCATCCCACTGACTAGAACTTTAGGCCCATGGGCCATTGTTAACTTGGGATTATTAACACAATCAATGATCTGTTTTATCTACAAATCCAAAACTGAGCTTGGTTTTTGTTCACCTTAATTAATGCTACTAGTTGTGTTATGTTCAAAGCTTCTATATGCAGAGTTAGTCAGAAACTGATGGGATTTTGGTTGTGTTGTGAGGGGTGAAAGAAAAAGGGATAAGGAAGGGTAGTTTTGTTTGAGGGGAGTGAAGATGATGAAGAGAAGAATGAGGCAAAAAATGGTAATAACAGAGAGGTTGAATAAATGAATATTTGCATTCCTCATCAAAAAAATTATATTCAATGACTAATCTCTCTTGAGTCATGTGAGCATGTCTAAGAAGTTGCAGACCTAATGTATTAATTAAGCCTTAATTTTAACATCAAGTTTTACTACTATATATTAGGTGTAATTTGTAGTTGTAGGCATGAAAAGTGGGAATGTATTCACATGCGACCTTGCACATGAATAACAAATTCCAGTGCATGTTTTAGAACAATTATGTACATGAATAACAACAAGAATTTATACTATAGAGGTAGTAACATAAAGTGAAGTAGTTTGGGGATTTTAAGGAAGGAGTGCACTGTGCACCAATGCAATATGGAAAAGCGTGGTAAATACAGTTATATTTTTGGGGATCAACGTACATTTTATAGGATCACACACTTATTGGTATGTGAGCTTGAAGACTACAATATGCAAGTTGTGCAATTGAATGTGAGAAAGTCCAACATCCTAGAGAGGGGAAAAGAAGTATCATGATCTGGGAAATTATTAAAATTTTATGACTTGATTTTGCAAATGCATGGTGTTAATTTGCCTACTTAATCATTACAAGAAATTTGTAGATTTGCAACGGTTTGTGTGAATTAACGTAGTTTTTTACCAACGCAAATGCATTTGCAACGCTTTTGTAAAACATTGAAAACCTCTAGTATCTGTTCAACTTTGTAGCACTTTGTTTTGTGGAGGTAAAAAACATATGCTATTTGTCGTTACAAAAAGGTTACAAAGTCCGTAAAGACCGTGGCGGCTACTTTGGTGGGTATGTAATATGGTGGCTTGGTTCTGTTAAATTTTTGTATAAATTATATTGGTTTACTTTGTTGGAACAGAATGAAATAACTCACAAGAATAGAGGATGAAAGAACTCACAAGAAGGAAGAAGGGAGAAAGAATCTGAATGAAAGTGTTTTCTACTTATCTACAAAGTATATACCGTTGTATTTATAGTGCTGGGCAACACTCAATACTAAACGCTAAACACTAACATCAACTAACTATGATATACACATAGATTTGTACTCGTCTGGTTACTCACTACACTACCAGACGTGGTCCTCGTCTGCCATGTCTAACATGTTTACAAGATGAGACCAAAACAGACACATACATACTTAACATTTGCATTTGAATTGATTCACAACATATTTTACCTACGATTTTTTTTTTGCTAATTATAATACAAAAGTATCATTATTCTTTTATTTTCCTATTTCTTTATCCTTCCTGCTTCCGGCAAAATTCATCTCTAGCAGCCTCTCCACCATCATTCTATATTTTCCTGTTACTATTTATTATTATTAGTAGATTGTGATGATAGCACATTAAAAAAAGCGCTAATTAGTGTCGGCTAAGGCTAATAAGGAAAAGTCAACACTATATGAACAAGTCTTAAGAAAATGTGCATTGGGTTATCTCGAATAACTTAATATTTTTTAAGAATTAGATTATACTCATATTACTTTTCAATTAGGTTGATAGGTGAATGCTTTTGTTCAGAGACAACGCCAACAACAATTTTGAAGATTTTTTTTCAATTGCATGTATTTAGTTAGTAAATATTGCTGAGATAGGGGTGGAAAATTCAAGTTAGCATCTTGCAGCGGTTCTAACCGCCGCAAAATAGAGGCGGAAAGGGAATACATTCTGCAGCCGCTATATGTATTGCGTCGGTTATAATAGTTGGCCATAGCCGCCGCAGAATGATACCCCGACACTCGTAACTGCGGCACCAAGGGAGCCGCCTCCAACACACATTTTGTGGCGGTTGGAACGGCAGCAAAATGCTCCCAGAACCGCCCCAGTAAACTGAATTTCTTGTAGTGTATAAAACCAAGTTCCAATTGAAACTATCATGTTTACATTGCTAGGAAAATCTTGAGCTGTTACATCTCATATTAGCTGAGATCAATGTACTAGAAATTCATCATTGGAGCCTTGAAGTTACTCTACCAAAAGCCAAAAGTATTACATAAGCTCTTATGAGCTTTATCCAAACAGGCCTAAAGGACAATTTTTGCATGCAGAAGTTAACAACTTTCTATTGTGAAGCTATAAGTCTGAAGTTCAGCCTTCTGAGCCAAATTGAGTGAAGTATCATGTGCATCACATCATATGGTTTAGCAGACCTATTAATAAGGAAATGCCTCCTAACTCTTCTCACATTTTTCTGCAATTTCATGTACTTGCTTTCTGAAACATTTTGTAATATATTCTTAATCTCTGGTATTTTCTCCACTGGAATCTCTATGGAGAATTGACTCCAATTCAAGACATCATTAAAAGGCAAAGAATAGTTCCTAGAAAGGATCACAGGCACACACCCTGCATGAATTGCCTCCACAACTCTTGGACTACCCACTTCATACCCACTTGGGCACAAGCAGAACTTGCTGAGGCCCATTAATTGGGTATAGTTTTGGCCTTTTGGGAGGTACTCATGAACTTGAACTTGGGTATCCTTGTCCTTCCAGTGCTTAAGAAGAAGCTTCCTAATGTCCCCATGCTCTCCACCAGAAAAGAAGGCCAATATGGAGCGGTTCAATGGGTGTTGGGCCAGATCTGGTGGGCCTAGCTCTCCATAATGCAGGTGAATTCCAGGGAGAGAAACGTCCCTCTTGGGCTGGAATCCTTCTGAAGTGTTGGCATTGCACATGACTCTGATGAAATTCTTGTAGAGCTCCGGATTCGCAAGTGAGATGAATGGTGTCTGAATCATGAAATCATCAAGTAAAGGCAGTTTATTTTAACTGGGGTTACATTTGTGAAAAGAAAATAATACTCCACACCCCAATCTCACTCCACAACTCGAGAGAAACAGAAGAGACGGAAGTGAAAGATATAATGTGATTAAAAAAATAATAGAGATAGAATAGAGGAGAAAAGTACTATAAATTTATCAAAATATACCGACATGTCTTCAAATCATAAGTTTATTGGAAAGTCCAACCTAGCACAATCTATTTCTATCGAGAAGCTTCCGTGGATAACTTTTGGATATTCAGGTGAAAAAAGAAGCTGATCATAATATGACAAATTATAACCTAAAACATGTTGAAGTTACTTGTAAATGAAGTGTGACAGGAAAAGTTTGAAGGGTTATACCCACCCAATCATGGCAAGAAAGGAGAAAATGGTCTGCACCATTGCTTCTGTTCCAATAAGGATACTTATGAGCCACCACACGCACATAATCCTCAACTAACCGTTGTAGGTGGCCAAGTTGGAAATCCTCTTTGGACAAGAAGGGTACATAAACATATTTGACAACGTAAGTGATGCTAAATGGAATCAGAAAAAGGTTTGCCTCATCAGGGTGCCTAGCCTTGAAGGGGCTCCTCCCACTGCTGTCTATTTCGTCAATGAAATGACCTTCAATGGCGTATGAGCTGCTCAATGGCCCATCATGCACTAGTGGCTTCTCTCCTTCCTCGTAAACCCACACCTTCAATCTCTTCACCATCTCCATGTGGCTCCTGTTTTTCATTTCATTCAATAAAATAAAATAAAAAAACAAAGGAATTGTTGGTAACAATAATGTACTAGAACTCAATGTGTGCTGGTTTCAGTGAGTTTTGAACCCCTAGGTCGAAAGTAAGTACGATCCTTAGTAGCCGCACTCTTGGAGAGATTTTTGGTCCTCACCATTGTCAGATTGCGGGAGCACTTTAATGTATAGTACATACATCCAAGAAAATACTGTATCATCCAGGTTTTAATTGCAAATGGAAATTATAGTCATAAAATTGAAGTTTTGCATACTTGTCCAACTGCATTAGGATCACATCAACTGCATTTATTCTTAAGTTAAATTGTGGGAAATTAGGATAAATGCAGGTCGCAATTACGATCGTGGTGCGGTTGTAAGTACTTCAATGACTTTGATGTTATGGCTGTAATTGCAATCTAAAACCATTTTCAGTAATCATCATCTGACCCCAAGAGTGATGAAATTTAAAACCTTGAGTGTATCATGAGTAAAGAATATGAAATTTAAGCACTTCAGAATCTTTGAAGCTTAACTGGTGAAAAGAGTATGGGTTTCTGTAAATGGACCCTTTTGGGAGAAACTTTTTTCTCTTCCACTGAACTGCTTGCCGAATTGAGGCTCTTGCTTCTGCCAAACCTGCTTCAACTCTATCCAAGCTTGTCATTTTCTGCATGTAAAAAATGTAGATATATAAGAAATTTTTAAAAAATTAAACTGAATAGTTTCATTCATGCTTATTATTATACATATGCTTGGAAAGTTTGGCTCCAAAACTGAGCTTATTAACTTTTTGTCACCTTAATGCTGCTTGTTGTGTTATGTTCCAAGCGGGGTTTTGGTTGTGTTTTGATGTTGTCTTTTATGCTGGAAAGGGGGGAAAGAAAAAATGAGAATGAAGAATAGTTTTGTTTGAGGGGAGTGAAGATGGTGTAAAGAAGAATGAGACAAAACAATGGTAATAACAGAGAGGCTTTGGGGCACCGAAAGGCCTCCATTGCAGTTAACAGCTTGAATGAATATTTGGATTCCTCATCATATAATTTATATTCAATGACTAATCTCTCTGGAGTCATGTGAGCATGTCTAAGAAGTTGCAGACCTAAGTTATTCTAAGACCTTTTAACATCAAGTTTTTCTATATATCAGGTGTTTTAGTGTCAACCTGAAAAGTGTGCATGTATTCACATGCAACCTTGCACATGGATAACAACGTTTATTTCACTGATAAGTAGACACCAACTCCTCATATATCTCAATTATGTCTCTATCTCTCAATTCTTAATACATTACATCATATATCACATTCATTACTTTTCTCTCTTCACTTCCTTTCTCACTCTAGATATCTACACTCATTAACTATTTACCCAACATTTTCCTTAAAACAATTATGTAGATGAACTTAAACAACAAAAAGTTATACTACAATAGAGGTAGTAATATCAAATGAAGTAGTTTGGGCTTTTTAAGGAAGGAGTGCAGCTTGTTAATATGGGGACCTGGAATTTGTTATTGAAAAGCGTGATAAATGAAGTTCTTTTGGGGATCAAAGTACATCTCTATAGGATCACACACTTATTGGTATGTGAGCTTGGAGACTAAAATGCAAGCTGTGCAATTGAAATTGAGAAAGTCCATCCACCTAGAGAGGGGAAGAGATGTATCATGATATGGAAAATGATTAAAATTTATACCACATTTAACAATTGTACTATCCACTGCTAGGAGTTTTAAAACACTGGTTGACAGCATAACCATTCCCTGCAGAGTCTGTAACCAAACAAATTTTAAAATAATCTTACCATCTTTTGTAGTATCAACTTTATGATTTAATATTGACATGTGAAAGAGAAATTAGTAGCATGACAAAAATGTGGAATGTTTCAATAAACTAATTCACTCAAATATAGTTGATTCTGTTGGAAGTTATTTATTAATTCTTTAATTCTTAGATAGTAAATGAAATTGAAGATTTTGAAGGAAGGAGTGGAATAACTGAGAAGGAAATGAGTTTTAAAATTGAAGACACAATAAAATATCAACAGAAGAAGAAAGACACTAGTAAATGAAGTTCTATCCCATCAAATTAAAGATGAAAAAACATATGCACTTCATGTTGCAACAGTTTCTACCTAGTCAAGCATTGATCAAAGAATAGATGATGAGACGGAATCACAAAACCATAGTTTCATGCAATAATGTTAGACAGGCATGAAGAATGGTGAAGTTGTACGCTAACCTTACTTGCAGATTGCAATACGATACAATACAATACAATTGTCTGTGAGCATGAAATTTCGGCTTTGATATAAGCATGGACTTCAAATAATGAGATTTCAGTTAAATGGAATAGCTCTGAAGTTCCTTGTTGAAAGGGGCTTATTATTTAAAATCATTGTATGCTGCAGTTTCAGTAGTTGTAATTTTAGTATTTTATGGTGTTTGTTCTATTCTGAGAATTGCCAAGATTTTTCTATATGCTTTTCTTGATTTCCTTTATCTATCACACCCCTCCAAATTTGATATGAACTGCAGAATTCCTTCCAGGGTTAAGGAGGCAAAAGTCATAAACTTCCAGGTCTCAATATATAAACAAGAAGAAACTAAAGTGAGGCACTGCTCATCTGTTTATATAGAGTTAAATTACAATGATTTATTTTGAAAGTATAGAAAGCTCAGTTTATTTGTTGGTATTGCTCAGATTCTACAATTAATACATGCATATATCTTTCTACAATTAGTTTGGAAATATTGGTATGGCTGCATTTGATATATGGGGCATTCCATGGACACTTTAATTTATTCCTATAGTATGAATTGATCAAGTTTAGTTTAAGTCTAATGTTATTGTTAATACAATGTTTTTGGAGTTTCCCTGTTCCAGGTTTTATATGTTAATCTCTATGATAGGTAAATCCAACTGAACCGTAAATCTTTTTCTTCTTTTGCCTTCTTTGTCTGGCCTTTCTGTCAATACATTCCCGATGACTTTTCAAAAACTGTCGGTAATTATTACTGACGAGCCCAATACAAACAGATTTTAGACCGTCGGTAGGATGGCTTCTGGTCGTCGGTAATCAACGTTTTTAGTGAATGTCACGTGATTCTTGATCCTGCAGAATAGTTTCAACACCAGTAGATGAAGAAAGATCTTAAGAGTCATTGGAATTGAAGTTAATTTTTTTTAGTAAAGCATTCGACAATCACTATTTTTTTCACTCTCCTTTTCTCTCTTTCTCTATTCCTCATTCTTTTCACTCTTCTTTTCTTTTTCACTCAAGTTCTCTTTCTTTTCAGTTTTCACTCTCATTTTCCTTTTCCCTCAATTTCCTTTTCTTTTCACTTTCTTTTCAAGTAAAGTAGAACAGTGTGATTTATCTTTCTTTTCCATCCCACTGACTAGAACTTTAGGCCCATGGACTGTAGTTAACTTGGGATTATCAACACAATCGATCATTTGCTTTATCTATAGAACCAAGTTCCAGTTCAAATTGAAACTGTCATGTTTACATTGCTTGAAAAATCTTCAGCTGTTATATCTCATTTTAGCTGAGGTCAATGTACAAGAAATTCAGCATTGGAGGCTTCAAGTTACTCAACCAAAAGTATTAGATAAGGTCCTTGTATAAGATGTATCCAAAAACTCCTGAAGGACCATTTATCCTGCAGAAGTTAACTTCTTTCTATTGTGAAGTTATCAACCTGAAGTTCAATCTTCTGAGCCAAATTGAGTGAAGTATCATGTGCATCACATCATATGGCTTAGCCGGCCTATTAATTACAAAATGTCTCCTAACTCTTCTTACATTCTTCTGCAATTTCATATACTTACTTTCTGAAATGTTTTCTAAAATATCCTTAATCTCTGGTATTTTCTCTACTGGAATCTCTATGGAGAATTGACTCCAATTCAATACATCATTAAAAGGCAAAGAATAGTTCTGAGAAATGATCACAGGCACACACCCTGCATGAATTGCCTCCACAACTCTAGGACTAGCCACTTCATACCCACTTGGGCACAAGCAGAACTTGCTGAGGCCCATTAATTGGGTATAGTTTTGGCCTTTTGGGAGGTACTCATGAACTTGAACTTGGGTATCTTTGTCCTTCCAGTGCTGAAGTAGAAGCTTCCTAATGGCCCCATGCTCTCCACCAGCAAAGAAGGCCAATACGGTGCGGTTCAATGGGTGTTGGGCCAGGCTTCGTGGGCTTAGTTCTCCATAAGACAGGTTAATTTCAGGGAGAGACACGTCCCTCTTGGGCTGAAATCCTTCTGAAATGTTGGCACTGCATAAGACTTTGATGAAGTTCTTGTAGAGCTCTGGATTGGAACCTGAGATGTATGGTGCCTGAATCGTCAAGTAAAGGCAATCTATTTTAACTGGTTTGCATTCATGAAAGGAAAATGAAAAACATTCATGAACTCGTCATAGCTGCCAGCTCTCTTAATTTGATCAATAAGTGATTGCTTAGTGTAATAAATGTCGTGACAGATAAAACTAGTTTTGAAATTTTGCATTTGTGATCAACAATGAGAGAATAACAGAACCCTCTAAATTAGAGAGGACATGAGAGAGCTACCTAAGGAAAATAATAGCTTCATACCCCAATTACATGTTGAAGTTACTAGTAAATATTGAAGTGTGACAGGAAAAGTTTAGTACCCAATCATGACAAGAAAGGAGAAAATGGTCTGCACCATTGCTTCTGTTCCAATAAGGGTACCTATCAGCCACCACACGTACATAATCCTCCACTAACCGTTGCAGGCGGCCGAGGTCGTATTCCTTTCGGGACAAGATCGGTATATAAACATACTGGACAATGTTAGTGATGCTAAATGGAATGAGGAAAAGGTTTGCCTCATCAGGGTGCCTAGCCCTGAAGGGGCTCTTTCTGCTGATGTCTATTTCATCAATGAAATGACCTTCAATGGCGTATATGTTGGCCAATGGTCCATCATGCACGAGTGGTTGCTCTCCTTCCTCGTAAACCCACACCTTTAATCTCTTCACCATCTCCATATGGCTCCTTTTATTCAGAAAAAACAAAGGAATTGTTAGTAATAGTACTGTATCAGCCTTTTTTTGTGTGTCTTAAATTAGTAACCTTGATTGATTATCATCCAGGCTTTGAATTGCAATTGGAAATTATAGTTCCAACATTAATGCTTTGCATATTTCTCCATCTGCATTACAATCCCATAAATTGTGAAAAACTGCAGATGAATGCAGTTGATATGCTATCGTGGGTACTTGATAAACTTTAATGTTATAGTTGTAACTGGAATTGTAAATTGCAATGTAAAACAATTTTCAGCAGGAATCATCTGACCCAAGAATGATAAAATTTATAACCTTGAGTGTATCATGAGGAAAGAAGATGAAATTTACTTGAGAATCTTTGAAGCTTAACTGGTGAAAAGAGTATGGATTTCTGTAAATGGACCCTTGTGGGACAAACTTGTTTCGCATCCCTGAAGTAGTAGTACTACTGTAATTCCTTGACTGAATTGCTTCCCTAATTGAGGCTCGTGCTTCTGCCAAACCTGCTTCAACTCTATCCAAGCTAGTCATTTTCTGCATGTAACAAATGTAGATTGAGAAATTTCAAAAAAACTGGATTGTGTCATGCATGCTCATGTATAATAATAATATAAATGTGATTGGAAAGTTTGGCTCCAAAACTTTGAGCTTAATTTTTGTTCACCTGAATGCTACTGGTTGTGTTATGTTGAAAGCTATATGCAGAGTTAGCCTGAAGCTCATGAGGGGAAAGAAAAAGGGAGAAGGAAGGGTAGTTTTGTTTGAGGGGAGTGAAGATGATGAAGAGAAGAATGAGGCAAAACAATGGTAACAACAGAGAGGCTGTGGAGCAACGAAAGGCCTCCATTGCAGTTCACAGCTCGAATAATCAATGAATATTTGTTGTACACATTATATAATTTATATTCCATGAGTAATCATGTGAGCATGTCATATAAGTTGCAGACCTAAGTTATTCTAATCCCTTTTAACAAGTTTTACTATTGGGTGTAATTTGTAGTTCAAGGTATGTAGTGTCAACCTGAAAAGTGGGGATGTATACACAAGCGACCTTGCACATGGATGACAAATTTCAGTGCATGTTTTAAAACATTTATGTACATAAACATTTAGCCGACGGTTGTAAGACTAATTTATCACCCACTGCCAGCACACTAAGCGGTAGGATGTTAATAAATGAGTTTTTTCAATTCTTAAGTTTATACGTGAACTTAAACAACAAAAAGTATATATAATATAAAGTGAAGTAGTTTGGGCTTTTTAAGAAAGGGGTGCACCAATGTTATCAAAAGCATCATAACTAAATGCAGTTTTTTTGGGGATCAACGTACATGTTTATAGGATCACACGTCGCTTATTGGTGTGTGAGCCTGGACACTGAAATGCAAGCTGTGCAGTTGAAAGTGAGAAAGTGCATGTTCTCTTATGTCAATCTCTCTTCTAGCAAACACAAGAGAGGGGAAGAGAAGTGTATAATCTGGGAAATTATTATAATTTTATGATTTTGCAAATGCGTGGTGTGTGTCTACTATCTTAACTACGTTCACATACAGAAAATTAAGCAGGCTTTACCAAATTTATGGCTTTTTTGTTCAGCTTTGTTCATTTGCATGTTAACGTTGCCACTTATTTTATCATTCAACATGTTTGGAATTAGTATACTGCATTGTTTTGTTTTGTTAAATGAGAATGAAATAGAATGGTAGGTGATGAAATTCATAATTCAATTACTTACCAACAATTTTTTTAGCTTGTAATTTGGGGATCGAAATCATTTCATATCTCTTCAATAGAATTGTATTATGTCATTTCCAAATTATTCATGTCATGTTATAAGTGTTATATTCACACTCTTTTTAAAATTGACATGACATATGTCTATTTGTGGGGTAGGGAAAATGATACCAAATTATGACAAAAGATTTTGGCCTCCAATATGGATGGAAGAGTATGGAAGGGAAACACTCATAACTACTAAAACTATAAAAAAATTGTATAGCCCTACCAAAATTATTAATTCAATATTACTCACTCTATTCTAAAACGGTTATTATTTAAGGTTATGCATACAGATATAAATGCTTTTCTATTTTATATATTAGAACATATTCAAAAATATTTGAAAATTGGCAAAATTGAAAAAATGGCAAAATTATTTTTCTATGCCAAGATTTAATTGGGTTCCAAGTTTTGTTTTTTTCAACAATTGGGTTCAGAGTTTTAATTTTTTGTTAACACAATTCGGTTCCAACTTGAATGTCTAGTTACACTTAATCCGATAACAAAGCCCATATTATTTTTAATTGATCAGTTTTTATCTAGTTCACCACCAATAACAAGCCCATATTTTTTTAATAAATCAGTTTTTATCTAGTTCACCATAACCCCTGATCACCTCTGCTATCATTAAGTTCTCAGACGAGAATTAATTTATACGAAAATGTTACATGTACATCCTATTTTGGGGCAACATTAAAAACACATATGCATGACGTACGTATTAGTGTCGATTTTTTAAGTAGCGGTTAAAAACCGCTGCTAATGCGTCTATCTATTGAATATTGCCCAAAAATTGGATATTTGTCTATTATACTCTACTTTATATTTATAAAGACAACATGATTCACCTCGTTAAAAATTTATGATTAGGTTAATTTATCAGTTTGTGACATTAATAAAATAATCAACAACTTGTTTAGTTTAATGATTTTTATTTTAATCATAAATTTGTTAAATTTATTTTCATTTTTATTATTTTTAAAGGTTTAGATAGAAAATACTAAAAATTTATTTCCACTTCCTAATTAAATTTTTAAAAATTATGAAATAAAGTACTCTTTTTCTTATTAAAAATGAAAAAAAAAACTGAAAATGTTTTCAAACTAAATAGATTAGTCATTAGGGAGTTTGAGTTATTTTATTTTATTGGTTTCCACCTTACCTCCCAATAGGCTATGAATTTCAGACTTATAACAATATGTGCAAACAAACAACACATGTCTCCTTTTGACTTGAGGATGACCTTTGTTCTTTTGATATATCATTCTTCTTCTCAACTTTTCAATACTTGTCAATTGACATTTTTTTAAATCGTAGTTTCAAGGAACGACACAATATTCATATTAGTACAACCATATAGAAAACTATCAAACAAGGGACAGAAGAGCAAATCCCGTTAAATAAATTCTAGGTACAATAATATATTGAATGACAAATTCATCAAAACGTGGAAAAAATACTCATGGCACAGAACTGAGATCAAGAAGACAGGTATTAAGTATTAACAAATTGATGAATCACTTATGTAATTATCTCAGAGTTGCTTGAAATCCAACAATGTGATAAAGACAATGCTCCTTAACTCTGCTATGTTGTGATTTGTGAAAGAAACATCATTGATGACCAACCTTGTCACACCCAAAAGAGTCACGCCATTCAAGCATCTTGAGAGTAGCTGCATAATGTGCCAAAGCCCCAACCACCACCAGAACATGGAATATTTGATGGCTATGTCCTGCCAAATCGAACCACCCAGGCTTCCACCTTTCTGGAATCCTGGTCACATAGAACACAGTCCCTGTCAAGTAAGACAAGGCCATGGTACATTCATATGCAAGTGTCACATTGCGCCGCGGATTCCCCCAATTCACAAAGCAAGCATGGATTGCAGGAACAATGCCGAAAAGACCCATTGAACAGAACAACATTGCCCTGAATGCACGGTATTTGCCAGTCGAAAGCGACGGCGAAAGCAATGTTCCTATGGTGAAGAGTCCCATTGCTGTGATTCCGGCAAGGTAGAGGAGCTGCCAGTGAGGTTGACACAGGAAAATGTAGTAAATTTGAGGGAAAAATGAGGTGATGATCATGACAACGATCCCGACATAGTCGATTCGCAACAGGAACAGGTTTAGGTCGTGGGAGTGGCAAGAGAAGAGGTGGCAAATGCTGCTAGAGATGAGGCAGAACATGGCTCCAGCTAGGAAAATGAAGAAGGGCCACCTTTCTGTAATCATTTCTATGGATTTAAGTTCCATTTTAAGAGGTACTTGGTGTTTTAAATCAAAGAGTAATGCTGTCCCCTGCATGTTTGATACAATGTCAGTCTTAAAAAAATGATACAGTGTGTTTGGATAGAAGGTGTGTGCAATGTAAGCAAATTTTGATCCCAATTTATAAAAAAAGTTTAGTTCAATTTTAATGTCGAAGTGAGTAAACACTCAATGGCTATCCAAACATAGTCACATGTGAAGGAAGGGTATGTGTGTGTTTGACATTTGGAATCTAAGAGATTACTTACCAGGAACAGATCTTTGATGTTATCAGAAACA
Source organism: Acmispon strigosus (assembly GCA_030819835.1). Taxonomy (NCBI): domain Eukaryota; kingdom Viridiplantae; phylum Streptophyta; class Magnoliopsida; order Fabales; family Fabaceae; genus Acmispon; species Acmispon strigosus. Next base: position 12,992,684 of record JAUAMA010000002.1, on the reverse strand, counting down.
TTTTTGTCCCCACTCGAAGAAAAAGACCTACAAAGATGTTATACAAATTTAGCTGACAGTTTTGGTAAGCTACTATGCTGTTAGCTAGGCAGTTCACCTAACAGAAATCTTCTTCCAAATTGGCTAATATGCTATGCAAAGATAGAAAAGGTAGAATTGCTAGCACTTCTCAATTCACATATAGAAGGGATATTGGAGAAAGCAATTTTATGAGTACCCTTGTTTTTACCACAAACTGCATAGAAAAGTTGGGACTTTGGCTGCTTAGAAAGAAATTATCTCAACCATTGATAAGATAATCATGAGAATACACTGTACACTTTCATACTAAAAGAGAACATTGGTATTAGAGAAATTAAACTATATATTTACTTAGATTATGAAATATATGTGATATGTATTTAAAAAACTCTGTAATTAGCATTACACTATTAAATAAGGAATCTCACCAAATACATTTACGATTTATTATGTATATATATGCAGTGGCGGAGGGAGAACTTTGAGGTGGGTGGTGCCAATATGAAATTCTATAAAAAAAATAGTAAAACCAACAAGTAATTTTATACAAATTGAGTAAAATTAACAAGTAATTTTTATACAAAATAAATAAACCAACAAGTAGTGGGGGGCCATGGCATAGCCAAGTCCCCTTGGCTCCGCCACTGTATATATGCATATAATATCAATAACTAAGATAGATCCTTTACTTTCCTCACTAAAGTGAAGATCTTAACCAAATCCAAATTTTGGCATGTCAAATGAATGGCTTGCTAGTCTTCAGTTTAAAGTTTAAACAAATCTCCGGGTTCTAGCTGTCAATAAATTTTTATCTAATAAAAACGGTGTTAAATTCACAATTTTTATGAATAGAAAAACTCATTGTTTAGTTTTTTATCATTTAGTATGCTGATAATGTGGTAAAAGATTAGTCTCACAGTGTCTTTGTTATTAGTTAAGACGGAAAAAAAGAAGTAGGAAATCATTTCCATCTTATACCTACTTTGGGTTGAAAGTTGAAACAATAGCTAATAGCCTGATATGAGCTGTTTTCCAATTTTTTCCTATGTTCTGAAAGTTTCTACTAATTAATAATTATACTACGTTTTAGGCAAGTAGTTCAGTATCTCTCTGTTTTTTCCAGTAAGTGTTTGTTTATTGTAAGTTTCTACACGGCACGATCAGCTGGCAACAACTGACACATGTTTTTTCTGTGACATGAAGAACGTGATTGGTTCTATACTTCTCTCAGTGACAGTGATCAGTATGCAGTTGTTGAAAAAAAATTAAAAATAAAATAAAAAATACCTGGTAATTTGGCCTAAGAGATCCACCACATGAGGCTTCATCAAATTCGCCAGAGTCAATCCGAGAAACAGAAAAAAGCCGATTAAATGCCTGAAAGAAACAGCGTTAGAATGAGATCGATGATGAATAAAATTAGAAAGGTTTGAAATCGAAGATCGATCGAATAGCTCACGTCCAAACGTTTAGCGTTTCATTGTGCCAGCGAAAGAGGCTGAAGAGAGCTTGTTTGAGAGGCCAATTGGCTCTGTAATAACGCAAGATGTACTCGTTGTCCTTCATGTATTCCGGCAGCTCCCAAAACGACATGAGAGGGTAGCGTTTGGGTGGTGATCTCCGATTCCGATCCTGGTGCGACGAAGACATGGTGTTGGATAAAATTTGTCTCCCTTTCCGCTTCTTGAGCACCACACTTTTGGTCTCACAATAGTTCATTTCGAGATAATAATTTGTGCAGAGCAAGAGCGAGCAAGGTAATTATGAGATATTTTAAATGGTAGAGAGAAAGAAGTGTTTGATGCGAATGCGAAGAAGATGCGTGGCTAATTGTTGTCGATGTAGTTATGGAGGGAGGCTGCACAACTGCACCAACTGCAGCATTTAAGGACCTCTCTCCGTAAATATTGGCACTACTCTGTGGGGTTTGTTATTACATCCTCCAAATAAATATATTTCATTTGTTTTCTTCGGTCAATATCTAAATTTTGTAAATTAGGTCACTTATAAATCTGCCAACTTTTTCATGGACTGTGGACTACAGCTAAAGCTTTTTTTAATCAACTTTCTTAATATTACTAGTATATTTTATAGAGGTTAATTTTTATGTAATTATATTATAAAAATATTTTTTAATTTGTGAATTAAATTTATTATACATTAGGAGTGTAAATTCATAAATCGTGAATGTATATAGTTTTAGCAATTCATTTTTGAGGGATTCATTCATGTTCTTAGATGAGCTTCAAATCTAAAATCTGGGTAGACTTGGTTACGCCGACAATTGAGCATGTAGGGGTAAGCTCCATCCTAACGTGAAAGAGACACTTGTAAATTGGCCGGTAAGTTCATGTTTAACGAACACGATCGACAATGGATGCTATCAACTTAATTATGATTTGATAAGGCAATTTAAAAACATCCATATCAAATTTTCCTAAAAGGAAAAGCTATTACTCTAATGATGGGTTTGCAATTTTGTCTTCCACGCCCCATGCAAACTCAAACTCATATAGCTTGGGGAGACTTAGATAGATTTTCTTATATATTAAACTCTCTGTTATAATTTCTAACAATGATATCTTAGCTCGGTCGTATAGGTCGATGGCATTTTGGTCCAGTTAGCGTCGGTTGTGGCCGACACTAACTTTTGTATTATTTTTAGCACAACAACGCTAAATTCATATTGAGATTCATAATTATTTATTTCATCTCTTATTTACTTTTTATAATGATAGGTAGATGCGCATAGTTTGACGGTTGAAATATTATATATATATATATATATATATATATATATATATATATAATTTTTAGTTGATATTGAGAACCATGCATCATCGTTAAGAATTTTGAATCGGCCACGTAACTTAGTCGCTTGATCAATGTGATATCCTTATTACTTGACCTCATTTCTCATTTCTCATATAATGGATAGGGAAATGAAGACAGAAAATAGAGAAATAAGTATTAAGTGTTTCACTAAACGAATTCCAAGCCTATAACAATAGTACATGGTACTCGGTGAGTATAGGTGGAAGTAGGTTGGGTTTTGCTAGACTTTACTTAAATAAGTCTGGCCTGCTTAGAAAATTCAAGATCTAAGTCTGGCCTATTGTCTATCATAGGCTTTTTCCTAGGCCTGAGTCTGATCTGTTTGAAAGTCTGGCCTGACCTGGTAACCTATTTAAAAGCTTGTTTTATTGTAATAAATTCAAGTAGACTGAAAAAAATTAATTGTAAAATGTCAACAAATTTATAGACTGAACTAAAATACAATAATATGATTATATGGTCCAATTCAAAGTAAATAGGTATAGTCATTTTCTAAAGAAGTTTAATTATATAGTTAATTCATTATATAGTCTAACATATTTAATCATATAAATAAGTCAACAACTATTTAATTTTAAGATACTATAATAAAGATTTCAAAAAATATATTATAATAAAAATTCAAAATAATATGAATAACAAAATAAATTAATATTTACTTAAATAGGTCGGTCTGTTAGGCTTACAAGGCTTTTTGAGTGGCTCAAGTCTTGCCTTTTTAACTAAATAGGCTTTTAAAAAAGTATTGATCTTATCTATTTAGTAATTTGGCATGGCCTGATGTAGGCTAGGCTGTAAGCCCCTGTCGGCGGCCTAACCTACTTCCACCCCTATCGGTGAGAAATAAAAACCATTTATATATCTTTTAATAATCAAAACCATTCAAATATATAGCATTGAAAATTAAACAAATTTTAGATGGAATTGGACAATTATAACCCCTAACACAAATTTGGCTCTGCTGCATAAAAAAATTCAAACATATCTATAACAATTAAAAGTAATTTGCAATAACAAACAATTAAAGTATTTTATAAATCATTTAATTGTTATATTAAAATTGTAATTTTGTTCCTTCAGATGATACAACATTTCCGTCTTGTTTTACAAGTTTTATTTTATGCTTATGAACAAATCTTTCAATCTTTGAAATTCATTTCTCAAGAGTAGAGGCAGCTTCTTATGCTCGCTTCATTCAATCCTCGCTTGCTACTCCCTTTAGTAACAGTTAGGATCTTCCATGACTCTGAAATTAATCTAAAATACTATTTCTCAATACGTACAAGATTTAAGCTAACAATAACAAAATAGTACTCAACATAGTAAATAGTAAAAGATTTATCATGCATTTTTTTATTGACTGCCACAACATAGTAAAATAAAAAACCCCACAACATAATAAAAAAAAACACATACAATCTCTTAATCAAAATAAAAGTCATAAATAAAACTCATACGATCTCAGCATACCAGCTAAGTCGGTAGCTAGGTGACATTAGTGGCAGAAGAGCGGTGGCGTGGCAGTGGCACGACGACGCGGCAGCAACAGGATGGCAGTGTGGCAGGATGGCAGCGAAGAGGCAATGCATAAGTGGGATCATGTGGTGGAGGAAGGAGGATATGGTGGTGTCTCCCGAGGGAGAAGTAAGATGTAGAAATGGAGGGTGAGGGTGGAAAGGAGAAGGGAGGGGTCGAGGGTGAGGGTGAGGGTGAGGATGAGGGTGGTGTCACGGAGGGAGGAGGAAGAGGATGAGGGTGAGGTTGGATGAGCAGCAAGAGAAGGAGGGAGGACCCGGTGGAGAGGGTGAGGGCGGTGAAGGATGAAGAGGGAAGAGGGAAGAGGGAAGAGGGAAGAGGTGAGGGTGGCAGAGGAGGAGAAAGGGCCGACCGGAGATGTTAAGGATGGGGACAGTGGAGGAGGACAAGGGGCCGACGAGAGAGATTGAGGGTAAGGACGGCGGAGGGAAAGGGTGCATGTATAAGGGTTTGAGGAATGAGAAAGAGGAACGACTTATAAGGAAGATGAGACATAGAAATCGATGAGTAGTAACGTCAGCACAGCCGACGCTAAGCATTGGGGGCTGCGAAAAGGGCCATACCCTGACACATTAGTGTCAATTGCAGCCGTCACTAATGGTATCGATGAATGTGGCGTCAACCCTAAAATGCCGGTAATTGTCAGCGAGTTGGTGCTACGTTGCCTGGTGATTTTAGCGATTGTCATAGCCGACGCAATTTAAATAAATTCAAGTGATTTATTTTGCAGTTTATGTTGGCTTTTGGCCTGTTTCACCGACGCTAACTAGCCAAACCTAGCATGATGTTGTGATCGACGCTAAATTTGAATGTTAAACAACCATTTCTTGTAGTGATAGTGAACGAACATTGTCAATAAGCACCCAAGAATATAACATGAAAAACTTCAAAATCAGACACGACCGTTGTCAAAACCAGCAACCAAAGAATAAATCAATAAACGTTGTGCGCAATTTTCATTAACACATTAAATTCACTCTCAACCATCACATAACTCACTACACTTACACTCTTTAAAATAAATATTTGAACTACATCTCATAATACTTTAAAACAATGGCATAAGAGAAAAATAAAAACACAAATAAAAGCTTAAAGTACTTCCCGTGTTCGTGCATTTGTAACAAATGCATGACTCAAGTTTATACATAGCATAGGACTCGCTCATGATTCCACGGCCAGCAACATCCACTTCAACATCTTTTTAATACTTTATTATTTATTATTGAAATTCGTGTGAACTTCTCTAAATTTCTCTAAATTTGAAATGAGATTGATATTTTTAATTTGATCATACATAAATTTTAACAAAAGAGTGTACAAAAAGAATTCTAAAGTGAGTATGGACAATATTTTTCAACCGACAAATACATTTCGTGGAGACTCATTTTTTTGATTTCCCAGTGGACGAAGAAATGTCATAATCTCAACCTAAAGTAGCATGCATGGGTTTGGATAAGAGATGGACATGTTCTCGTTGAATTTAATACGTGATTACGTACAACGCATGTATTGGTTGGTTCCTTTATAGTGTGGTACATTGACAACTCATGAAATTTGGCATGCTCCTTTCACAAAATCTTGGCATGCTCCTTTCACAAAATCTTAAATGCATGTGTGTTCGTCTCGATTCAAAAATGAGTTCTGTTTAATTTTTATCTTAAATTGCACATGCTAAAATTAGTTTACCCCAGTGACAAGGAATATCGAATTGTAGTCTTAAATTGTGCAAATTAAATCTGGATATAACTATCTCAAAGTAAATAACTCACTTAACATTAAGAAAAATAAGATAATTAAGGTCTTTTATCTTCATATAATTTCATAGTTCCGTGTTTTGTTTCTATCAATTTTTTTTGGGCCAAGTTACTATGAGTTCATGTGATATATACAGTATACAACTAAATCATGTTGGTTCACATTATTGACAAGAGACGGTGTTGATATTGAGGGCCTTTACAACAATTGACACTTCATTGATAGGTTGACCAACCATCTTTCTTCTTCTCCTCAGCTTCAGACTTTAAAAAGAATATGCGGATTTATTCTTTCAAAGTGAGTAATCCATTTTAATTTAACGTACGGGTGAGTCAAGCTAGAATGTTAAATTTGAAGGACTAATAAATAATTCATGATTTAAATTATTGATTGTATTATTTCATGATTTACTATTTTTGCATAGACACCAATTAATTATTATTATTATTATTATAATTTTTACCAATTATTATATGCTATTTCCCACTCCATTTTGAGGAGACAAACACAATTGTTAGATTTTTATTTATTGTGACTTTTCGTTTTTACAAATTTATAAATAGGTTAGTATCTCTTATACTTAAGCTAATTATATATTTTTTCTATTTATAAAAAATATCAGTTATATTAATTGATTTGCTCATGTAGAGACCGTTTGGATCAGCATTTGATAAAATTATGTTTGAGATAATGAAGTTTGATAAAATGAAGTATAAAAGATTGAGTTTGTATTGGAAAATTATACACAAAAGTAAGTTTAAAAACTAAATATTGTTTGGATAGAATAAAGTAAAATTAATTTTAGATATACAATTACTAGGAAATTTATTGGTAAATGAGAGATACAATAATGAGAAATAAATGTGGGTAATTTTGTAATTGATTTATTCCAACAGAAAAAAGAAATATAAAAAGCATCACGTTCTTAATTTTTCATTAATTACGTTTTCACATTCATAACACACTTAATTATGTTTACATTTGTTTTGTCAAACAAGATAAAAAAAACCATACAAATATATTTTCCTCCCTTATACTTAATGAAAAGTATGATTGGTATCCAAACATACTCTTGTGTTTGTCATAATAAATATTTTATTTTAAGTCATAGTAAATGCTTGGATACACAATAAAAATGACTGTGAACCTACAATGCATTAGTTATGAAACAATTTCACTTTGCTTTTGTTTACTATAATTTTAAGCATATACATGAGTGTTTCTAAACATGCACATATACAGGTTTTGTTTGATCTTTGGTCTCAATATAAAAATCATGGCTCCACCCTGACTAACAAGTATGATATGCATTGCATGGTATTAACATATCATTTCAGCAATTGGTATTTAAAGACAAGAAAAGTACAAGTTTGGTGTGACTTTTTATTTTTTGTTTGCATCTTGTTATTTGACGTTGACATCCATTAAGAAATAAAATATATTTAAGGTTAACTATGATGTTTAATTCATTAAAATAGTATAAAAACTATTTTTCAAAATTATTGATATTCTCTACGGCAAGTAATCTTATTTAAGACAAGAACATACACATTTATGTTGTGGCTAGTTCTCCTCCCGGATTATTTTTCCCTATACGTATAACTTGAACTTAAGACTTTACTTAAGAGGAGTGTATACCACTTACATAAACCTATTTGCCCTTTCATACGAAAAAAAAAAGGAAAAGAAGTGAGTAATTAATTAATGTGAAATTCATATTATTTTCTCAAGTAGATTGATGTTAGTTGGTGGTGGAGGGTCAACTGTAACCAGCTGCTTGCAGTGTCATTAATTGTAGGCTTAGAATTGAATTTGAGTACTGATGAGCGGGTTAATATTAGATTACAGGTGGCTTACTTTGACATTCAATCCCTCAAACTGCGCACGCCACCATAAACTATGTTTGCTCTCCCTTCTAGCCAAAACACAAAAATTCATGGCGTGTTTGGACCAAAGGGGAGAATGATATATAAGGATTTAAGCTAAAAATGAGTGGATATTTAGAACCATGCACAAGGTGATTATAATTTGTGAACTTTAGAGGCCAAGTTGGTTTCTTGCATTTCGCTCTGAATATTCTTCAGCATTTCTCCATATTTATATTTGGGAAATGCTTCTTGGTTTTTATACTAAAATATGGAGATGGAAAAAGTTGGGAATTCTTTTTCATAATTAAAATAGCTCTAATTTTTCGCTGCCTTTAAATAACTCATATACCTCCAAATTAGATTCCCACATCAAAAGAAATATTATGATTACTTGCATGAGAAACCAAGAATGCCACGAAAAGAATAAAATAACAAAATGTGTTTGACATCCGAACCATAAAACCTGGTTCAACCAGAACCATCTGGTTCCTTTATGAACTATAAAAAGTTCTAGCACAATGATTTTCTATATACTCAGTTCTTGATTTTTGAAGTTGGTAATCTTTATTTATGGACTTGTGTATGCTCCTCCTACATGGCATGACTGAAAGGGGATGTTACTGCCACCAGAAATGCCGGTATGAAGTAGACGCGGCCTTATTGTTAAAAACGTCATATGTAGACTTTGATACAAAACCAACAACCTGATAATTGGAACAAGAGGAAAGAAAGCTTCCATTGAGCAAGGTTGTGATGAAGAGAATGTATATAGAAGTCACAGAGAGAGGGAGGAGGAGGAAGAAAGCTTTATGAACATTGTGGATGTGTCAGATTATCACTTCACTCAGAAGCTGGTTTCAGAGGACCATCATCCTTTGAGATATCCCACTTTTTCTATCAAAGCCTGGATATCAGCACTGCTACTCCCCTGAGTTGCCTCAACTATGTTGGGGCTATCCAATGAAATGACATCTGAAAGAGGGTAGCTTCTGTTATTATGGACCTGTGCACTGCTTCCAACTCCCTTCAATATCACACTGTTGTGTACGCCACCGACCAGTCCTTCGTAATCCGTGTCACCGCATTCTCCAACAAACACAACCATCTTTGTCAGTTCAAAACCCCATCGAACATACAGGTATCTGCACAAAAAGCACAGAAACTCATCAGGAGTCACAGCCAACACGAGCAAAAAGATTGTCAAAAGAGCTGCAACAGCCCAATAGAGACAATCACACTAGAGAGAAAAGACACATAGTTATATGCAAAGAGCGTAACGGATAAATTGCTTTTGTCCTGCAAAGATCTTGCATATTTTCAACAAAGAATGTCAGAAAAAATATGCAGTAACTGTTTCACTTCCTCAGCCCTTCATCCCAAAAGACACCTATATATACAATTTCAGCTTTTGGCAAGAAAAATTTTGAAGGATGATTCAACCATACCTCAGGGCTTGGGAACGAGATGCCAGTACTGGAATTACATTCAGTCTTGTACCATTTTGACAATATATAGGATGGCAACGCAGAGCTTGGATCCTCACTAACTTGCGGAGCTCTTTCAAAGGGGGAGCCTGCAAAAATAAAATTAAGATTACAAATAGATAAAACTCAACTGAATCTGGGAAAAGAAAAACTGGAAAAAAAAAATCCACCTAAAATCTTAAAAACAACGATTTTTAATACACAATCATAAACACTGGAACAAGAAATTACCATTCCTGGCTTTTGAACTTTGAAAGTGTAACAGTAGTCAGTAGAGAGCTGTTCAGCAGGAGTCACAATCTGTGCATTATTCTCACCCTTATCAGTCACTGAAGCTGCCCAGCGTACTAAAGTCTTCCTCAACCCTTCTCCACCCCAACGGTGTTCAATGTGTGAGTGGAAATACAAGTCACCCACAAATGGGCGATCTTCAGAATTAAGGGATGGATAGTAGAGATCACTGCCACTGTTGCAAATATAAGCATCAAAATCACTGGGACTCAAGCCACCAGAGATCAGAAATGACTGTATCTCAGATATTGTTAATGATGTTGACAATATGAACCCTACAGAGCCTTCAGCCCTCTCCTTTCCAGCAGATTCAAAGATTGCTTTAGTGGTTTCAAGAAGACCTGAAGTGGTATCACAATCCACAGCAATAACAAATAGATGCTTTCTTCTCCTCAAGGGCGGAAATTTACCAGTTTGATCTGATTTTTCAGCAGCCCCACCCCTGCGATTGTCCTTAGAGATGCCCTTCGACCATGACAAAACAGCATTCTCTAATTTGGCACTCCTATCAGCCGCATTTCCATCTAGATCCAAAGAATTATCATTTCCACTACCCCCACTCCTTTCTCCATCCAATGAAAACTTCAGATTAAGAGATAAGTCCTGTATATCCCTCAAGGAATCACCTGGTGATTCTGATTCTGAACTTTCAGCTCCATCCTCATTTCTCAGCCATTGTGGATACCTTGGCTTGCAAGTGGCAATTTTAGACAGGTAAGTCTTGCAATGCTCAGGCCATGAAAATAAATGAATATTCTTCAACCCATTCTGTCTACATTTCGCCCAAAGGTGCTTGTTGCTAACAAGCTTCAAAAGGGCATCTGCAATAGACTGCTGATCATGGGGATCTACAAGCACACCATTGTCAAGTACCTGTATTGATAACCTATCAGTCATTCTAGTTTCCAATGGAAGATTTGCAAATCAATACATAACCACTAATAAGTAAGCATACCCGATGAATATCAACAGGACCTCCATTTTTAGTAGCAACCATTGGCAAACCATAAGCAGCTGCCTGTTCCACAAAGATGTATTTGCATGGTTATAACTCCAAAATGCAATCAGCTAAATATTAAATAATTCAAATTTCAGAAGATCACCTCGATTAAGGTAAGACCAAAAGGTTCAATGAAAGCTGGATTAATGAAAACACCCTGCACAGATATTAGGTCTGAATCAAATGTAAAATGATAACATAGCTTGCATGGAAAAGATAATTAAACAAGAAATGAAGTTGAAGTGTATAGATTGACTCCCACAAGTTGAGTATTCGCACCAGATTAGCATATCACCGGAAATAAATGCAAGAGGATGTATTCACAGAAGACTGTTATATCATATGAAGGAGAAGAAGGAGAAGAAGGAAATAAATGCAATAGGATGTTTTCATTCGTCAGAAATATATGCTGCAGTCACTTCATGTGGCTCCCAAGACTAAGACGGAGAAGAAGGATGTTACCTAAGAACATTTTACTGTTTTTGACAACAGATTACATGTAAAATGAAATTGATGCGGAGTATTGCACTTTGGATGAACTAGCATTTAGTAGGAGGCTCCTACTAGGAGCAGAACAATTATGAGTTTATCTGTGAGTTTTGGCTAATGATGGCATTACGGTTTTTATTTTTGTTAGTGACATGTGAAAATTAAGAATTATTCAAAGATTTTCAGTATTTTTTGAATGCTTTAAGGGTTGAATCATGTGTATTTATTGATCTGTTTATAAATTGTAAGATACGTCACTGTTCATGATTAAGAAATGGAACAAACAATTCTCAAATTTTACAATTATGCTTAAGAGAAGTAGGCAGTTATATCAATATTGTCGTAATCCTTTTTAAAGCTTAAACTAACACATTACTGTTCATTCCAATCAAATTGATAAAATTACCTTTGTCTTTGCTGCTAGCCGATATATTTCAGGAACATCAGATTGTTTGTGGTGTTTAGGATATGCTACTTGCCCATACAGATCATACTTGTCAATCAGCTTAAGTACTGAGAGAAGAACAGAAGCATTTGTGCTTGACATTTCATCAATTCCGTCTCGATTACCCATAATTAATGTCTGAAAAGCCAAACGAGTGACAAATAATCAGTCAATCAAGCAATGCAAGTCAGCTGACCTGAAAATCATGAACATTGATGCTCGAGAAGTGTAGAGTGATCATTCATGGTCTCATACAAGGTTAGCAAGCTCTCGAAGAGGACGGCATTCTCCAAATGCTTTCACCAAAGTTGTGATGTTCTTTTTAGGATCCGGTCTAGCAAGGGCAAGTATCATAGGCTTGCGAGGGTTGGTAAAGAAGCGCATTATCTGGTAAACACAAGTTTAAGTTGGTATTAATTTTATTTTTGCATTGGATTTACAAATATAACTTTCTAGTGAAGTCACATCTGAAATATAAAACAAAAGCACTGAAATGTCTAATTATACAGCAAAATAAAAAAATAAAAAACAATACAGAGAGCGAATTTTGAACCTCGGACCAAATAGGTGGGTCTTGGGGGGCAGGATGGTCCAAATTCCCTTCTGGTTCAGCTTCTATATCACCATCAAGTGGAACAATATGATGGAACTCCATACCAGGTGGAATTACCTGCAAGATGCGATTAGATACCACTTGACATCTGATGTAACATGTTATACCACTTCACATCTGATTTAACATGTTATACCACTTGCAATGAAATACTAAGTAAAAAATATTGCGTCTTGAACAGGATTCCACAATAATAACCATTGCTATCAAGAAATATTTGGCAAACTAGGAGCTGGTTCTAACTCTATGCATTCACAAGACAACAAGATACTCCGAGTACAAGTTTTTTGTTTATTCTAGCCATATCAGCACAAATGAAGATGGAAAAAAAAAACCATATTATCTAAACTAAGAAATCAAATAAAAGAAAAACAGAATATGTTCATAGATTACCCTACCCACTATTAGCGAAGCAGAAAAACATATTGCTTCAAGTGCCTGGTTAAACAGAAAGGCTCAAATCATTCAATAAGAGAGAAAACTGAACTTGCTATATCTCATTGCCAAGTATATAAACTTAAAAATTTAACTCCGCAAGCTAAAATCAGTGACTCAATCATGATTCATGACTGCCTAATTTGGTTCACAAGAAAGGTCATTAAGATGTAGCTAGAAAGTTTAATTGTGATCCAGTACTTACTGACATGCGAGGCATGAATCTACCATAACAGCTCACATTACGCCTAATCCTTGCTCGTAGTTTACGCTCCAATACTGGATCAAAACCATCGTACAAGCGCCATTGTTCTTCTATTTCCTGTCTGGTGCTTGTTATGACTATTTCAGAACCATCAAGTGCTAATTCTTCAGCTTCTATCCTTCGCATAATCTTGTAAGTGGTATTTATTTCATCCCTTGATAGTCGACCTTGCTTTAAAAGTTGTTCCAACTTATCTCGACCAAGTGAGTGGCCAGTAAAAAGCATTGGAACATTTAAAGCACCGGAAAGAAGAGCAGCAGAGTCACCAGCATCTGCATAATGCCCATGGATGGCAACCGGCCAGACAGCATGCCCACTCCCAATTTGTTCCCCAAGAACCTTTGACATCTGTATAATGTGGCTAAGTGCTCCATCAACAAATTCAGGAATGTAAGGCCAGAGATCTTCTTTTGGAATATATTTATTTCTCGGACCAAAAGGAATGCGAATGATATAAGAACCACTGCTCTCTCCCTTGTCATCTCCATAATCATCGGTGTCTAATGAAGACAACATCTCTATTGGTTCCCCATAACTCCAATCCACCTCAGGCGCTGAGACTTGCCTAGTTAGCAAATCAACCCGATAAACGCCCGGCATGGATCCCAAGGCCCTTGCGAGTTCAACCACATATTTGACCTATTCAGCAGAGAGGGGAAGAGAAGATATTAGTTTCCCACAATACCAGGTAGATATCAAAATTTTTAAAAGAGTGCAGTCATGCAGTGTCACGCAATCAGCAAGGAAAAGGAGAGCAACTTCTTAACATGAAACAAGCTAAATGGAATTACTACCTGACCCCCAGTATCAGAATCACGTCCCAGCTCCATATTCTCACCTCTTATTAGGCCATGAATGCTGCAGGTACACTAACTGTTAAATTCAAGAGTAACAAAAGAAAAGCACACTAGACATACAGATTACATAAATGCCACTCTGCCCAATATAACCGAGAAACAAGTAGACTAATCGTTATATCAAGATCAGCAGAGCCTGATTTAATTTTGCATGCATATCCATCCATGAACGAATGTATCAGCTATGTGATGCCAAGATAAGGATACTAGAACATGGGAACACATATAGGCTACGTTTCGGCATCCAATAGAGTGGAACAAAATGGAGCCGATTGCATCATTATTCAATAAAATTATAATTCCATCAACAACAACAACTCCGCCCGGACCCAAGCCCGATAAAGGAAGGGGGTTGTGTTAGGCCTCGGCGGCAACTGGAAAAGTAGTCGGATATCTTCAATATGGATCAATAAAATTATAATTTCATCATTCGAATATTTTAATACAATATAATGGAGTTAAAAACTTATCTTAATTCATTCCCATCAATCAACGGGGAAGGAAAAAATGGGATATTACATGTAATGATGTGATTTCATACTATTTAAAATAATCCAAATAACCACACCTATTATAAATCCATTTTATTCCACTCCACCTCATTCCATCTGTGTTGTATGCACTTAATTATGATATATACTACCTTATGAGCACAATGTAGAGCTTCTTCCCCTTCTGACTGTTAGCCCATGTCTCCATAGCATCAGCGGAGCTGATTCTCGGTAACCTAGTTCTACCAGCATCGACGCCGTGAGCGGAGACATCACTGACCGGATCTCCCTTCTCCCCTTCAGACAAATCCTCAGACATGTCAGCAGTAGCTTCCCTGCGGCCTCTCTCGCGCTCGATTCGACGCTTGGTGATTCTCTGCGCCGTCTCATTCTCAAGCTAATGATAAAATCCAAGACAGGAAGAAGAATGAATTAACAAAGAGAGAAAAAGGGAATGGAAAATGGTGATGGATATGGATATGGATATGGATATGGATAGGTAATCGAAGGAACCTGTTTCTTCTGGCGAGCGAGATTCCAAATCCGCCAGCACATATTCTCCAGCCTGGTGTTCCTCTCCTGAGGGCTCCTGGAAGTGGAAGCACGAACCCAGGAACGGTAGAGATCGGTCTCGTCGAAACCGATAACCTCCTCGACGAAGTAGCGGGTGGGGCTGAACCTCCCTCTCTCACGGAGGAGCAAGGAGGATTTGGCATCGTCGAGGCCGGGACCAACGTCGAGTATCGCCTCGAGGTAGCTGTTCAACCAATCATTTCCTGCCATCGTTCTTCTCTTCTACCACTGCAACAACCACTTGTCGATGATCGAGAGAGAAAGGCTTCAGGTAGAAGAAGAAGAAGAAGAAGAAGAGGAATATACCGATTCGGAAAGAGAATAGAAGAGAAGTCTGGAGTGAGAGAGAGAGAGAGAGAAAGACCTGTGACTGTGAGTGACTGTGTGTGAATTGTGATTACGCGAAGGAGACTGCTCTCGAGTTTTAAGCGGTTAAATTAAATATTTTATTTTTTCTTAAATAAATTATTATTCAGAATTCGGTTTTGGTCCTATCAGAATCAGATTGGACTTGAGAGTTTATTTTTAGCGTACTACCTCTTGGCAATCGTCAACTGGGAAGAGAAGTCCGGGATTGCTTTGCTGTGGCTAGGAAATCTCTTGTATCATTATAATTATAATTGTCGACATAAAAAAAATTCACTTCCCTAAAAAAAAAAATTCCGCTTTTTTAAAGGGTATAGAGGTTATATTCTCTAGCATCAATTGTTAGTCATTCCCCTCTTGTGCACTTTTTATCTCAAATTAAGCAAAAATTGGTTGTCAATTTTTACCTTACCATCTAGAGGTGGCAATATGGGCCAGCGGGGCGGGCCAGGCCCGACCTATCAAAAGCCCGCCAAAATGCGGGACGGGTTAGGTTGGCTCACATTTGGTATATGGGTTGAAAGTCTCAACCCAACCTATATTTTGGCGGGCTGGCGGGCTAGCCCGCCAAAATTTAATGTAGTGGAAAAAAAAAAGTAATTACAGAAATCAACAAAGTTCTACATTCTCACAAGTTGCAAACAAATAACATAAAGTCACAAGCCACGACTCATAATTGTCTCTTAACACAACAAAAGCAAGCACAAATGACAAACCAACAAAGTTCTACATCCTCACAAAAGATAGCAAAGCAAGCATTAAGTGCAACACAAGAACCACTAAACTAGAATCATGAACCAATTTTCATATAAAATGTAGTACATTTGAACCAATTTTCATATAAAATCTAATTATGCAGTAGAGCTGGTGGTGTTCCTATCAAGAACATTCAGCCTTGCTGAGTAATAGTTTTCCCATACTTGGATCTTCCCTGCTTCCCTAAAGGAATATTATCCCTTTTTCATGGTAAAAAAGAGGCATTCATCTCATTTTTCATGGGCTGATAAGATATTAGAATTAAGGAGTGATTCAACGAAAACTTACCAATTCGCGATGGAGAGGAGAGCGCAACGTTTGCGAGATTCAGTGGCGGAGAAGAGAGAGCGGTGGAGAAGAGGAGAGCGCGGTGGCGGAGAGGAGAGCGCGGTGGAGAGGAGGAGAGCGCGGTGGAGGAGAGGAGAGCGCGCGAAGGAGGGGAGAGCGCCGCGGTGGAGGAGACGAGAGCGTCGCGGTTGAGGAGACGAGAGCGCCGCGGTGGAGGAGGCGAGAGCGCCGCGGATGAGAGGAGAGCGCGGTGGTCGATGGAGGAGATAGGAGAGCGCGAAGTGGCGGACTAAAGTCTGTAGAAACCCAAACCCTCACTTTAGAAACCCTTGTCCCTCACATTGAAGTCTGTAGTAGTGTACTGATTTTTTTTCAATTTTGATTTTTTTCTCTTTAGTAAAATCCAAAAAAAAAAATGTGGCTCGGCAGGCTGACCCGCCCCGACCCGCAAAAAAAAGGGGTTTCTAAAGTGGGTTATAAGCGGGTATTTGGGTTGAAAATCCCAACCCAACCTGCAAAAAATGACTGGCCAAACGGGTCGGTCCAGCGGGCCTAGCCCATATTGCCATCCCTATTACCATCTAGCAATAGATTTTTGTGTGTTTTAAAGATAAAGAAATAGTAGAAATTAAAATTAATTGTTTGGTGGTGAAATAACTTTTTCTTAACAATTTAGAGGATCCCTTCTCTAGCCTCATTTGTTAGTCATTTAAAATCTTTTATTGTTTTGGCAAACTGATTTCCTATTTTATAGTTCCTACTATTAAGTTACTATTTTTTCAAATGCGAAAGTTGTTATAGTTTTTCTTTTTACACCTGGACTGAAATACTAATGTTGTTATTTTATTTTTTAAAATTCATCTTATAGACATCGATCATTAGACTTTTCCCTCCCTAATCCATATTTCATAAACTCTTACCGCTTAAAATGTCTAACTATTTTTCTTTAGTTTTTCTTTTTGTTTAGTTTTGTTTTTTTAATATAGTAAAAATTGTTTTTTTTTTCAAATAACTCCTCTGAATTAATTGACATATCAGTATTTAATGGCAAAATATAAAATTAATATTATTTGAGTGCAACATAATTTAGTAAATCGTAACTTTCTTGTAGTTAAAATGTGTTTAGTTTCAAATTTATGGAATATTTCAACCATTATTGGTAAATCGAAAACATAAATTCTTAATTTTGTTAAAGAGAGGACTTGGAAGAATTTGAAGGGTTCAAAGGAGGGAGCTCTTTCTCAAGCAAGGAAGGGGGTTTGATTAGGTGAGTGGCTCAAGCGACCCCTTCATATATTAATTATGTCATTCTTTGCTTTGAGGACTCAGAAATCTCCTTTTGTAATCCTTGTTGTTCCAATTCCCACCAACATCATGTCCTTTCTTCACATACTTCTTAAGTTTGCCTTCTCATACCATCTACTCTGTATCTTTTGTGAAACTCGCAATATCTTGAATTATCAAGATATTTTTTAGGCTTTTTTTA
Organism: Acmispon strigosus; assembly: GCA_030819835.1. Lineage (NCBI taxonomy): Eukaryota > Viridiplantae > Streptophyta > Magnoliopsida > Fabales > Fabaceae > Acmispon > Acmispon strigosus. The sequence goes on along the minus strand of JAUAMA010000002.1, from coordinate 12,974,827 downwards.
GCGGAGGAGGTCGAGGTACATGAGTAAAGGCGTTTACCTCTTTGTAGAATTTTGAATGAGTAGTATTCAAAGGAGAATAATTATATAATGTCTCTTGAAGTTCTTGTTGTGAATTCTTATATCAAACTGATTTTCTTTTATGTTTGACTTTTACATTCATTGTTCCCATTCTTCTGTCCCAGTGACCCAGCCAGACTATACTCCCTATTCATGTACTAAGCTACCCTTTTCCAAAATTTCGCCAGGGAAGTATGAAATGGACTTCTCACTCTAATTGCTTCACATGATAGGTGGAGCTTGACTTTAGGATCTAGGCTTAGGACTAGGTAGCTTCCATGTAGAATTTCGTTAGAAGGTCTTGTAACGACTCATTATTTTCTATTTCAATTTCCCAACGTATTTGGAATATTTGACAATTCCTTACTTGTGATGAAGTCGCAAAATAACTGAGTTTAAAGTTCATCACAATTCATAATAAAGATAGGAATAAGTGATTAGAACCAACGTTTGGCGTGATCTGTGGAGAATCGATCAAATCTCATTGTAATAGTTGAACACGTATAAGACAACAATTTGATGGAGAATCACCTCTGAAATAGCATTCACGGGGAAAGCATCACTTGCAACATGTCAAAGATCCAACTCCTCATGATCAAATTGGGAACCACATCCCAAAGCTCGACAAATTTGTCAAGAGAATCGAGCAACTAATTCATGACTTGGAAAAGTCAATTCATTTTCCGCAGGTCCATAGCCAGAGTGATCATGTGGAAAAGTATCTAAAGAAAAGCGTTCGTCATGAGGGAAGTAGGAGGCCATATGAGACATACTGCAATTGTGTGAGAACTGCAACTCTAATCGAGGAAAATCAAGCCAACTATGGCTTATTGGCAAAGATTATGAATCCTTTGTTTGTGAAGATTTTGTCAATTGATATTCCCTAGGGCTTCAGGAAGATGATCAGGATAGGGTCGCATATTGGAGATGTTGATCCAATGTAATATTTTGATGTTTTTCTCACTTATATGTTCTTCATGGGAGCTTTTGATGCTTTGGTCTATCGTACATTCCCCACAGACAACTCTAAAATGTTCTTCCAAAAATAGAACTTCAAGCTCCTCTGATATTTGTACAGTGGATGTAGACTGAACACTCTGGTAGCGAAAAAATGTCCACGACGGAGCTTCGTGAAGTATTACAAGTGGTGTCTCTACAAAATACACACCAATACTTAAGCCACCTCTAGACAGAGAAAGAATCTCAAAAAGTTATAAGAATATTAATATAACAAAATAAGTAATGCTCATGTAAATGAATGATAAAAAATGTACATATTCTACATTCATAAGCATGACAAGATCTGTAATTAAGGCTCGACGCCTTAATGAAGTCTTTGTGTAAGACTTCTGAGATGATGGCTACGCTTGAATAACCTTGCAATTGATCGTAAGTGTGTTGGCTTTGTTCAGCTCGACTATATATTGAACGAGATAAATCTTTGCTTTTATCATTTAGGTAAGCCAATTTAGTATTTATTTAGTTGTGAAACTTTTGAGCTATCCAGGACAATATTGGAGATTGTGGCCACTTGGGCCGGCCAAAACAACTATGGAGTATGATTTAAAATAGATTCTCAAGCCCTAGACAACCTAACATAATCTAGTATATTTTCATTCTTACTTATTAACTTATAATCTTGCTAACCTGTTTCTAAAATATTAATTTTAGTATAATTTAATGTGTTAACCTATATGTCAACTAACCTAAATAGGTCAGTTGGCATGCCTAAAAGTCTTACTATGAAATAAGTCTTTAAATGGGCTATTTGGGCATGCCAGACTCTCAAAAAGTCAATAGCAAGTAACAAATTTGGTTTAGACCTTAAATTTTTTAAGTAAGTAATATTTATTTATATAAAAATTAGCTTGACTCAGTCTATTTCCACTCATGTGTGCGAATAAAATTGTGATGTTAGTAATTAATAAAAATATTTTTGCTAATGAATAATTAAAGAATTGATGATATTAAATAAAAAGTATCAAACAAATCCTTTACATATTTAAAAGATTTATCAATTTTTTAGTATTTAAAATATTCAACAAAATATAAAACTTTGGCCTGTAAACACAAAAGCGGATGCTCTTTACCTAATAACTTAAAATACTTAAGAGCGCAATATATTAATGAGAATGCGGGTGAGGGCTTGGGTTGGGTCCTTCGGACGTATACTTTGCATATGTTCTCAATTATGAAGCATAACTTTCTCAAATAATCATAATTTAGCAATTTATCCACCAAAATATGCTTATCAATGAATAGAATATAGTAGAATATTCTTTCTTTTAGGTATGTTAGGTTAGTAGTAGATTATATCCCTTTTAGGTGTGTTTAGATTATACAAGAAAGGCAAAAAATTATTGTACATGTATTAAAATACTTTACATTAAAAACTTTAACATGTAAATGTGTGTAAGGTAAACTTTTGAAATATCGTATAAAAATAACTTATTTTCTTTCTTTCATAGAAACTCAATAAGAAAAAGTATTACAAATATCATCCTTTTCTTTCTTTTCTCTATTTTTTTTAATCTAAACGCGTCTCAGGTCTATTTAGTGAAACATTATTATAAACATGCAATTGTAAAATCAAGCATAGATTAATGTTCTAATATTATTTTATAGTTGGTATAAATGTTTGGATACTTCTTAACACCATTCAAATTATATTTGCACTCTCAAATTATTATTTTTCCCAAAACACCCTTATGTGACTGTGAGCACAAATACACTTCTGAAAATTCAATTTTTGTAAAAAAAAGAAATTAGTTATTGAAAGATAACTTCTAAAAGTGTATTTGCTTTGCATTATAAGAGGCCAAATTTTTGTGTCTCATAAGCTAAATGTGTGTGTTTTGGAAGTTGCTCAACTTCTGAGAATGTATTTGTTTTGCACTTTTTCTGAAATTTGAAATTTCAAAACACAAGTTTTGTAAATGTAAAATAAATATATTTTCAGAAGAAGTTTTACATTCTGAAAATGCATGTTTTGCACTTTCAAAACATGATTTTTTTAAGCATAAAAATTTAGCTTCCAAAAATCCAAGTTCTGAAAGTGCTAAATAAATACACTTTTAGAAGTTCAACTTTAAGAAGCTAAATTTTGTTTTCTAAAAGTTCAATTTCTGAAAATGTATTTATTTTGCATTTCAAAACACAAAAATTCAGTTGACAAAAGTTCAAGTTCTGAGAAAAAAAAGAAAATAACCTGCATTTGTTCTTAGCGATAATTAACTCGCGATAAAGGAAAATAAAATTTTCACATACAATCAAACGTTTAATTGCAAAAATGATTTAGAAATGTTATGTTGTGAACAAAAGCTTGAGTCATGGTGAAGAGAGTTGTACATCATCAGATAGAATGAAAAGATTGAGAGAAAAGTTTGATAAAGAATAAACGCATAAGGTGCGTAAATAGTAATTTTAGGCTGTAAACCTTTTATTATTTAAAGGGTGTGAAAAAAATGTGTACCTTTTTATCTAAAGAATAATTATCTACTATTTTAATTGCAGTATACAACCATGCAAAAATACACTTGTAACACGAATAAAATTGAATAAACTTTTCACAACCATAACCACTTGTATGTCAGGTTGGCTAACGAGCCATTATCCATATTACAAACTCTAGCTAGCTAGGTATAGTATTCAAATAAAATCATGGTTAACATATATGTATGCTTAATTTCAAAGGTTCACCACCAAACCTAGCAGCGCAGTGAGATCAATAGAGCATCCTTAGCTTCTTGAGGGGGCTCCTCACTTTCATGGGGTTCATTCCCCTTCGACGTGACTCCTCTCCTCACATGGGTTCCTCATCATTTGAAAATGAAAAGTGATTCAAGAGGTGAACTGTGTCTAGGTAATGGTCAATCATCATTTTGGTACTCTAATTGGTTGGGAACGGGGAGCATGTGCCATCATGTTCCCTATGTTTATATTTCCGATACGGAGCTTAAAGTTTCAGATCTTTGGAGTCAGGGTGCATGGCATCTCACTGACTTGTACACGCCTCTTCCTCTTGAGATAGTAAATGAAATTGTTCGGATCAAGATTCCGCTGCGTTCAGAAGAGGAGGATAAGATTATGTGGGCAGGAACTAGTTCCGGAGTCTACACGACAGCCTCTGCGTATCATATGATTCGGTGTCAGGATCAACCGAGCTCTTGTGGCTGGAAGGTGATTTGGAAAGCCCAAGCACCAGAGAAGGTCAGATTTTTCCTTTGGCTCGTGGGTTAGGGTGCTCTTCCGACTAACTTGAAGCCTCGGCAGTGCCACCTGAGCTCGATTGCGACTTGTCCCCGTTGTGGCGAGCATGATGAGGATGTGGAGCACCTCTTGAGAGATTGTCAAGGATCGCGTTTGACATGGAGCCACTTTTAGAGCTTGTTGCCAACTCTTCCTGCGACAGACACTTTTCGAGATTAGTTTCGTTGCATTCTACAAGGACCGCATCAGGCGTTTGCGATTTCAACGCTCTGGTGTATTTGGCGTTGGCGCAATAGCGCGGTTTTTTATCCTCAACCGTGGCCTATTCAAGTGGTTTGGCGTCAGATATTGATCACAGCAAATAAGTTCACAAAATGGGGGGCGATGAGGACGAGCCCTATAGAATCTATGTTTGTGAAGGGTACTAATTTAGTTCACCTTCATACGGATGGCAGCTAGATTGCTGGGTCGAATCAAATGGGTGGCGGTGGTGTGGTGAGGGATTCCACTGGCAGATGGATTTCGGGGTTTGCTTGTTCATATGGTCATGGGTGTTTTTTTCTAGCGGAGCTTCTAGCGCTCCAATCCGGGTTAAAGCTAGTTGAGGACTTGGGGTACTGTGAGATAGCGTGTTACATGGATTGTAAAGACATTGTGGAGATTATGAGCCATAACAGGGACACTTTGGCAAAGTGATACTATTACTTCTATTCGAGCTATGTTGGTTGGGGATTGGAAAGTCCAATTCTCCTATGTCCCGCGTGATAGAAATGCGGTGGCGGATACTTTGGCGAGACAAGCGTCTCATACATGGTGTCCGTTGCGTGTTTGGAAGGAGTCTCCGTCGTCGGTGATCTCGTTCCTATGCAGGGATGCGGTAGTGTAGTTATTTTCTTGTTGCTTGTTTTTTATTTCTTTACGTAACAAAAAAATTATGTATCGTTGGACGATCTTTTAAATTTAATCTCAACTCCTTTGACAATAACCATATAAAAGGTAATAGAGGTGGAATTGTGGGAAAAAATTAATTAGTTTTTTGTATTTTCTGTTTTCGGATTTTTGCTTTTTTGTTGTTGTTATTTATGTTGGAAATTTTAAGTGTCAATAATATGTCTCGCATTGGTTAATAACAGGTCAATTAAAGACAATATAAATCCTCTAACATGTTATACATTTATGAGCAAGCAGGTTATATAATGTAGTGCTATGTAGCATTGTATATTGCATTGTTGGGATTTATCTTGTCAAACTTAATGTAAGTGATGATTGATTGCCCATGTAACTTTAATCTAATGATCATTTACCAAAGATAATAATCGAATATGAACAATGGAGAATACTAGAAATTAATTTGTGAGATAATCGCCAAGTTTGAGTTTTTTAGAGCTCTTCCAATGAAATAGCTTAAAAGGTAAATAAATACGTAAAAAAATATAGGAATGTTAAATTTATGGAAAACATTCAAAAAAATCATATATCTGTGGGGCGAAGGATTAGTTTCACAGCAATCGGCTGTGAGAATATATTGGTCAAAACAAACAAAAAATCCATATCAGATATATTAATTTTTTTTTTCTCAATCCAATGTGTTAATTTAAATCTCAATTTGATGACTCTCAGAATGTCAATAAAATTACCAAACACCCCAAGTTTATTTTTTTCAGAACAAATATTTTGTGTGTGCTCAAAACATACCTATTTAGATTGTGCATCCTTTTAGCACTCATAATAATATATATAAATATATATAATATATATATATTTGTTGGACTAGTTTTGGACTTTTGGCTATTTGTATGTATGCTTATAAACTCCTCTAATGGGCTTTTTTCTTCAATGGACCACTCAGTTAGAAAACAAAAAGGGTATGTGGCCCAATTAAGCCTGAAAGGAGAACCATTGACCAAAAAAAGAAATGGACATCCCAATGTCAGCGTTAAACTCCTCCAGCAAATGTCACTTTAGCCCCCAAAAAACAATGCTCTTCATTTCTATAATCCCAATCCCAATCCCAATTGGACTTCAATTGTCAGCTTCACAAACTGAAATTACTAATTACAAAGTAAAGTACAACCGTAGTGGTTGCTTACGTTGTCCTTTAGCAATGGTGTTAAAGCTTCGATCATCACCAATGAAAATAAATTAGTGGTAATTCATTTACCGCTTTGTGAAAATAATATTTCATTTGTAATAATTATTATTATAAATTAACTAATATATATGGATTTCAATAGCCAACTTCACAAGTTGGAGTCGCTAACTATGGGTGTGACGTGTAACTATGGGTGTGACGTGGTCATTGCAAGTTGAAGTTACTAACCACGAGATATGGTGTAGTGATTGTTCACCTCATCTCTTAACTATAAAATCAGAGATTTTGATCTGCCTGTATGTAAACAAAATACTATTTGATGTGAGCAACTCAACAAGAGATTAATCGATACTATCTACCATACCATAGATACTCTTGTCATAAAAAATTGAAGCTACTTAACTTGATGCAAATTTTCGTTTTACTAGCAAGTGTACCAATCGAATTTTTTCTTCTTCTTTTCAATCACACGTGAAAACCCTTTTCAGACTCAAAAAAGTTAAAATCCATCAAGATCACATAAACTTCTAGTGTTGAATGACAAGAATGCCCTCGAGATACTTTCCTAGCAGCTCCGGTGACTTTCCGCACTTTCCCTCTCATCCTCCAACCTTGAACCTCCTATGGTCAACCACGGCATCTTCACATTTTTCAGCAACAAAGCAAAAATAACAACAATAATTGCAATAGTACAAAACCAAAGCCAATTTTTTGGTGTAAATACAACATAGTATAATTATAGAATAATACATAAATGAATAAACAAGTATTCGATTATACAATGGACACAACATTTTGTAGAGACGGCAATGGTTTTTACGTCAGAGTCCACCATTGCTTCTTCTCTCTCTTCCCTATCTTTCCCTTTCTCTATTCAGACTATGTTTGATTATTGATATTAATCAACAAAGTTGATTCTTATCTTCCATTTTGTTACTATATATCTGACATAGGACAATTCTCAAGTGTCAAATTGGGTTTGCTTCTATTTAATATTGCTATTGTTTTTCCATAGCCGCCTCTTGTGTTTTCTCTCGCTCTTTCATCTCCTGGCCTCTTCTCTTGCACTACCCAGATCACAAGATACCACCTTTACTGAATTCTCAGCTCAAAGTTTTGTTCTTTTGTCTTTTTGACCGATTGGGTGTTGGAGAAATTGAAGGCACAGTACCCTTGTGCGTAACTGTGTCTAATTCATGGCAAATCCTCTTTAACGTTGAGCTTTTGTTCCCACTGGCAGAATTTGAACTTGCCCTTTTAGGCAGAAATTGAGTTCATAGTTATTGCCTCATCAATTCATGGTTGCCCAATTTGGTGAATTGGGCTAACGGCTTTGGTAGTTTGCTGGGGTTATTTCAGACAAGGTTTCTTTTGTCAAATGTTTTTAGGAGCTGTGGATGCACAAGTGTATTTGGATATCAGTGCAAACTTTCATCCGATCTTCAAGAAGAGGTATGTTCACTTTGTCTCGAAGTGAGGGTTACTATGAGTCTCTGATGTCGTCAACGAGTATCCAAATATAACCGAACTCATCTGGGTGTTAAGTTCGAGGTAACCAAGGTTCATGTTTAAGGCTTAAAATATGATGCTTGATCAGGACTATGCTGGTTTTCTTTGGTAGTTCTGTTCACCTGGTTGTTTCTATGTTACAACAAGGACATGCTTCCCTCATGTATTAGAACACAGAACTGCAATTAAGAATGGCTATCACTGCTTTATACTTGGTGGTGTTGCTGCAATTGTCAACAACTTTTGGTTCTTCAGTTGTGTTACAGTCGAAGGAGTGTGGCACTGATTGGGTAGCTCATTCATCTTCTAGTCATGGTCAGGAACTGTTCTACATAAATCGGAATGTGGTAAACAAAGTTGCTTTCTGTAAGGCCCTCCAATTGTATATTGCAAACGGTTGTGATGTGAAGGACTACTTTGGAAGTAACCACTGTGCATTGGAAGTCTATTTTGGTATGGATCCATGAGATTGTGTTTTTGTCAAAGATAACTATCCACATTTTTGAAGATTTCTAGTTGTACTGAACTTTCCAAAAGTTGCTCAACGGAGTTTCTTTTAACCTTTTTATTGGTTTTCATTGTTTGCAGTGAATTTACCTTCAAAGGCTGGAAGGAAACTTTTGCAGAAGGATTTAAGCAAAGAATCCACATCACAAGGAGATTCTGAGCCTCTATCAACCAACAAAGTCGGTATTTTTGCAGGTGGAGCTTTGTTGGCATGTTGTGCTGTTCTTTGTCCTTGTTTCTATGGGAAGAAAAGGAAAGCTACTGCTCATGCTGTTCTGGCCAAGGACCCAATTTCATGTGAGTTGATCTTTATATACACTTTCGCTTTTACCACCTTTTCTTGGACTTTGTCTGGATAACATTCAAGTCAGATAAATACATTCATGTTATGAATTTAGAAGGCGTATACTGATCTGCATAGTTTGACTGACTGTTAGTCTATTACTATATTACCTTAATTTTCTGTTTCCATTCTCATATATTCCATGTTTGGGAACTTTGGAATCAATTCTCATTGACCAGAATCATTTTTAGGTTGTTAAATAGATGTTTAAGAATCGACTTTTAGGTTGTTAAATAGATGTTTAACAATCGACTTAGAGAATTGGTTTTAGTTAGAGAGAGTAGCTTCTGCGGAGAACATAATTAATTGTGAGATTTCATAACTAGATTTTACACTACTACAGAAATCATTTTTCTCATAAATGTATCAAATATAACTCACTTCATTTTCAGCTCACTTTTACCATAAATAATTTTACCAAAGTCAGTTTTATCCAAAATCAATTCTAAGAACGTTCAACATGTTTGGAAAACACTACTGAAAGCATGTATACTCAAAGTCGCATCAAATAGTTGCTTTTAGATTGTCATACGTGATCCTAGTGGCATCCTAGGCAAAACCAAACATACATGTTGATCCCAACATACATAATTTCTTTCCTTTTCCTTTATGAGATATGTGCTTCCCATTGCTCCTGAATAAAAAGTTATGAACAATTTTGCTCTTGTAGTGGATTCAGCTTCCTCTTTTGACGCCTCCGTTACTGAGAAGATCCCAGCAAGTCCACTTCGGGTGCCACCAAGTCCATCAAAATTTTCAATGTCTCCAAAGCTCAGTAGACTTCGTACATTAAATCTCAACCTGAGTCAGGTTGTAAGAGCTACCCGTAATTTCTCAGAAACATTACAAATAGGACAAGGAGGTTTTGGAACTGTCTACAAGGCTAATTTAGAAGATGGCGTGGTCGTGGCTGTAAAACGTGCGAAAAGGGTAAGAAGTAACCCCTAATACACAGTTTAAAAATCTGCAGCTAACATTAGAGTGCTAAAGTTTTGGATTCTGTTTTAATTGAAAAATTGTGTATCAACATTGTATTATGTTGAAATCTTTGGAGTATTCTGTTCCACGGAACATGGTAGAACTTAGAAGTACTTTTCCTCCTTATTGATAACATGACTACATTGTATAGGAGTATTTTGAGAGTTTGAGAACAGAATTCAGCAGTGAAGTTGAACTTCTGGCCAAAATTGATCATCGAAACTTGGTGAAGCTACTAGGTTTTATCGACAAAGGAAATGAACGCATTCTTATTACGGAGTATGTACCAAATGGCACTCTTCGAGAACATTTGGATGGTAAGGCTATGCACTGTTCTTTAACAACGTCTGTATGTAAATATGGAAACCAATGTGGAATAACATGATGACTGGCAGGCCTGCGTGGGAAAATCCTGGACTTCAATCAGCGCCTCGAAATTGCAATTGATGTTGCTCATGGGTTGACCTATCTGCATCTGTATGCAGGTCAGTGATTCCTCTAATGTGCAAATTCTATTCACCTTCTACATTATCTTTGCTTACAAGCCATATATAAGATTATTCTACACTACATCTCAGATAATAGAGTATAAGTAGATGCTGTGAAGTCACAAGTTTTAATAAAACAACTTCAAACAAAGTTATATGTTGTTTGTTTCTTGAAACACAGCCTATTGACAGGACATTATGCTCAAGCAGTGATCATTGATACTTTCTAGCATATTCTTACTTTTCCCTTTTTTTTGGAAACGACCTTCTATGCATGCTGAAAATGTCCATACAGTCCTGATTGATTGATAGTTAATACTTGATGCATGTATATTTTATTTCCTTGGACTATGTGCTCATTATGTTTTAAGTTTTTGACTTATTTTGGTGTGTTACTGTTCACAGTTCACACCGCATCAGGGACTGACTGAGGTTATATGAAAATGGGGCAGTCACCCTCCAAGAGGAATTTTTTTTCTTATGATAATAGTATTTTTGATGTTATGTTCGCCCCCCTTAAATATTTTACTTGGCCTATTTCTATTCGTCATTATTGATTTTACTTAATATGTTTAATTTTCGCCCCCTTACCAATTTGTTCTGGTTCCGTCCCACCACAGCATAATTTCCCTGTAGTCTAATAATACCTTTAGACCTGCCAATTGATGCCTAACCTTTGTCTTATCTTAGAACAGAAAAGCAAATTATCCACCGAGATGTGAAATCATCCAACATTCTTCTCACAGAAAGCATGCGAGCTAAAGTTGCAGATTTTGGATTTGCAAGGCTTGGTCCGGTGAACAGTGACCATACACACATATCTACCAAAGTGAAGGGAACAGTTGGTTATTTGGACCCTGAGTACATGAAAACACACCAACTCACTACCAAAAGTGATGTTTACTCATTTGGAATTTTGCTTTTAGAGATACTGACAGGCCGCCGTCCTGTGGAGTTGAAGAAAACTGTTGAAGAACGGGTTACACTAAGATGGGTAAGCTCTTCATTTGTTCTCATTAAGATGAATTTTTTGTTTTTACATTGTTTTTTTTCTAGTGCTAATAGTCCATTTAAATCTTGGCACACTTTGAAAAGTTTATATAACATTTTAGGCATGCACATTCATCCATGTGATCCAACAATGATCTTGTTAGGGACCTCTTAAGAAATAAGTTCTTTTGTTCGTATTAGAATTCGGGATGGGTCAAACTAGCTTAAATGTGAGGATTTCCCTGTCATTTGTAAGTACTTTATTAGTTATATCTCTAGACAATGTGGGACTTAACAGTGAGGGACCTCTCTAATTGAACCATGTTTCTTTCATCTGTTCTTGATGGGAATAATTTGATAGAAGCATGTGGTTCCAATCTTCTTGCTACTTCACCAAATGAGTTATAGTTGCACTGCATACTAATTATGTCAGTACTAGATGAAAAGCATTGTTGTCTCTCTTCATTTTCAAGCACTCAAGCTGTGGGGTCCTGATCTTAATGCAGGCCTTCAGGAAGTATAATGAAGGAAGTGTGGTGGAACTGGTGGACCCTTTAATGGAAGAAGCTGTAAATGCAGATGTTCTCATGAAGATGTTCGATTTGTCATTTCAATGTGCAGCACCCACTCGAACAGATCGACCTGACATGAAATCAGTGGGTGAGCAACTGTGGGCAATAAGGGCAGATTACCTCAAGAGTGCAAGGAGAGGATGATTGGTGAAAGTTTGAAGATGTTAGTGATGGCATTGTGAATTGGTTCCTTTTGTTTTATTTGAAAATCTTTGTTTCGTTGTCCAAAAAGTGTTTGAGGCATTGTGAAATGTTTATGTTCATTTTGGTTTTTAGTAAAAAAACTGCAGAAGTCATTTGTAAAGTTTGGACTGTGGAAGACTACTAAGTCAGTAGCAGCCAATTGCAGCTGGCTCAGAAAACATCACAGGAATTAGTGTAACTAATTTTGACTAAGTGTGGGTTCGGTTGAGTGGGGGCACAAAAGACAATGCACTTCTGCCAAAAAGTTACATTTTGTAGCTTATGACTAGCATGTTTGAAACCCTCTACAAATTCTTCTTTTATGAGGAACTTCTAAGTTTTAGAATTGATTCTGGTGAAATAGAAGTTGATTCAAACATGCTATAAGTGTATACCAAGTCTAAACACCTCCAAAATACACGGATTTTGTGAAATATGATCTTGCTGATGAGTCTCCCTAAGTAATAGATAAAAATGGTGTACCTAAATAGTTGATTGAACAAAAAATTGCACCCAATTCCATATGTACAATTATTTTGAAAACATACTAATTCTATGGCATAAGTTTTTATAATTTAAGATTATGCATAATTGCATACAGTTTAACAAGTCTTTAGTTGATGTACAATATTACCCAATATTACTATAAATTGACTAAAATACCTTAATTATATCCTATTTATTTTATTTATTCTTCAATTTTTCACAATAAAAAATTTAAATAAGTCTTGAATTTCAAAAATAATAAAGTTCTGATATATTTCAAACAATAAACTTCGTGGTGGATGTTAGCTTGCTCGAATCACTGTCAATTTTTTTAACTAATTCAACTTGAAATTGAATTAATCCAATTAAAGTTGGGTTAGGTTGCTTTCCAATGTAAAAAAAAAGTTGGGTTAAGTTATTAGCCTATTAGGTGTTTTTTTGGATTAAGGAATTTGAAAAGAAAAAAAACCAACAGAAAGGCCCCAAAAATTAGGGCTGTGTGTGATGCACAAAAGCATAACTGAAAAAAAATACCATTGCGTACGTATTTTAAAAAAAAACCGAAAAAAATTAAATTATGCATGTATTTATATATTTTCTAAGATAATATTCACCAAAGAAATAAAAATAAAATACAAATATATGAAAAATAATTTCTATCCAAATATTTGGATGTGATATATTATATTTGAAAGCTCAAAGGTTAAAAATTCATAACTTTGAGAAGGGGAAAACTTCTGGATTTTTTAGTTTGTTTGAAATTTAATATTTTAATTAATGAGGTTTGAACATTAGAAGGTTAAAACAATTTAATTGGACTAATTGGAAGTGCCATTAAGCTTCATACAGTTGTACTTGTATATTAAACAGTTAACATATAATTCTGCTGGTTTTCAGTTTTTCATAGTTTCCCGTCTTCATTCCTTTTTAAGGATAGATAAACATTTAACAGAAAACATAGCATCTGTACTCCGTTTTCTATAAATGAGAAGCTCAGGAGGACCCTCAAAATCAACCACCACCTACTAATTCTTGTGACAGAAAGTACAATGTTTTTGAATAATTTCATACATAACCAATTTTGGACCACTAGCCAAAGAATAGTTTTCCACTTTGAATGTATATCTCATAAAGAGGATAATGATATAGAATGTGATAGAAACTAAATGGAGCTGTAATAGAAAGGAAAAAAATGAAATAAACTTATTATATTATTGAAGATTTTAATGATAAAATGAGACAAAATTGAATGAAATGCCTTTCATAATGTTCATTCATCTAAACAATAGAGGCTCATCATTTTATTTCACCCAATTATATCCCCCTTTCATGAATCCAAATGTAGCCTAATTAATTCTATAGGCAGCATTTATGTATTCTATTAGCTGTACTGAGTTTGACATGGAGCAATAATTGACAGGAAAGCAAGCTCACTGAGTCATATTTGATTCTTCTTTTAATATGTAAATATGACTCAGAGCTCTGGTTTCCATTAAATTAAGAAACAGAAACTATCACCAGTTATCTGATCTTGTGAATATGTAAGCCTTCTGCAGTGCAATAACTAAGGTTACAAGCCTTGCTGCTGAGATGACCAAAAGAAATTTTCTAGAAAAGGTTGCCAGAATCTTAATCTTTTCCACCTGCTTTTCACTAGATAAGGATGTGTGCCCAATATGTGTTCTGCTGTGAAATCATGCCTTGTTAGTATACCCACCACAGGTGATCTCTGCAGTTAGCACGCATAGAACTTAGATGAGAGAACAGCAAAGAACAATAATGTTGAATTGGTGACGATAAACTAAAAGTAAACATAAATAAGTGACGAGTGAATAGTCACTGTAGTTCCTAAAAGATATAGGATTGCTAACTTTCGTTCCCTGCTAAGGAAATAAGCAAATTAGTCTCTGAAAGATGAAACCAAATTTCAATTTGGCCTTTCAAGGACTAAAATTGATCGTTCTTTTTCATCTTTCAAAGACATTGATCATGACAATCATATTTCAATGACTATATTGATCGTGCTTTATCTTTCAGGGACTATTTTGCCTATTTCCATCTTCCAGAGACTAAGTTGACCGAACTCATATTTTAAGGCCAAAATGATTATTCACTCAATAAGTGACCCAACAGTTGCATCAATCCACAAATTGATTTACTACAGATACAAAGAAAATGGACCAAATTAATGACCACCAGGAGGTGGGAAAGACCTGACAGAAAATAAGTTTGAAAGTAAGTTGGATATAATGATAGATATGAATGATGAAGCTGCATTTTTCAGTGCACACAGATAAAGGATGTTTTGTTAATTTTTTCACCAAAATTTCCTCTAGCATTGTAACACGTAAAATTTTCATTCATCACATGACTTGATTAATTTCTTCTCTTGTCATAGTGCATGCACATATAAAAACCAAATTTAGCACCATATATCCAGCTAACACAACATTTAACTTCTCAATCAAGTCAAAATTTTCAATAAGGCATGAGAAAAATTACTTACACCGGGGAGCTTGGGTATCACTAGCAAGTGCCTTAAACCAAGCTCTCGGAAAAGTATAAGTGCCTTCCCCAGTGACATCGATTCCACAACAGTATAAGGCGAAGCATTGGTAAAAGGATGTAGATCAATGAACATGTCCATCTCTTCCCGCGTTAACTGTACATCCTCAATCCTTTCACCTTTTTCTGAACCTTTCTTTGCAAAATCATCTGCTGAAAACTGTTTCAAGACATCACCTCCCATTGCCATAGGCGCTGACATGAAAGCTTTCTTCCTTAACAATGTGAGAAGATGGTGACGAAGGATTATACCGAATAAAACTGGAGCTTCAGAAAATGGAGGCTCATCAATAACAGGAAAACCATTGTGTCTCGTAGTTTTGAGGACAAACACTACGTTACGGACCTTCTCAAAGCCATGAAACATCTGAAGTGGGCCTGTGACTACATCACCTACTGTTAGCTGCCTCATGTATGGTTCAGCATGAGTTTCTAAATAAGGTAAACCCTTGGATTTCATTATAAGGTCATATATATTTGCATTAAAAACATCTGCTACAGTCTTAGATACCAAAAGCACCATCATGATAAGGGGCAGCAATAGCAAGTTGTTGGTCAGTTCTAGAATAATTACACATAGAGAAACTGTTGTCCTCATAGATCCACCGAGAAAGGAAGCAGCGCCGAGCACAGCATAAAGGCCATGGTTAAGGTTGGACCTTTTACCAACCAACATTCCGACAAAGCGTCCATAAGATGCACCGGTTACGATAATTGGCACAAAAACACCAGCTGGAACAACCACTCCACAGCTAAGGATACTTAAAAAGAAGCCTGTGATGAAAAAGATGAACATTGACGAATACTGGAACTCGTTGTCGGTGTTCTTGCTAAACAGATTTCTGATAGCATCATCATTTGTGTTGAAAATGAGGCTGGCAAGATCATTATAGTGACCAGGAGGGCATTGGAATTTCTTATAGATACCAGACCGACCGATTGTAGGACAAGGCTCGACTGCATCAGCTGGACAAGGCTGGCAAGATGCAAGCCATGGTAATCCGAAAAGAAGACAGGACGTAAAAATGGAGATCAAACAAGCAAGCAAAATTTTGCAAATGGTGCCTTTCCTGCAAGGTTAAATAATTGGAAGGATGAGCTTGGCAGAACTCATTGTCCTATGTTATGAAGAAAAAGTTTAGCTTTGTCAACCCACTTAACTAAAAAAGAAGCTTACTCATTGATAGAGTTGTATATGCAAAGAACTTTGTTCCACAAATAGTTATATAAGCTTCCAAGGATCCCCCCTATAACACCAAGAATAAACACAAAAGGAACATCCTTTGCATGATACATAAGACTTCCTGAATAAGCATCGAACATTATCAGCCCCCCTTTACCAAATAACCCACATTTACCACTTAAACATACATCAATCATAGCACGGAGGAAAATTGCAACTATTGCTGTTGTAAAGAAAGCTCTCCATAGAAGGGCAGTTCTCCACCTGTAGAATAGAAATTAAACATTTATTAATTTATTTTTGAACGAAATGACTTGCAGATTTTCAAATTGATATGATAAAACAATAACAATTTATCAACTAGAATTAGGTGGAAAGCAATTCAGACAATAACAGAAGCCACTTATAAGAAGGCAAAAATGGGAAAACTGGGAAAATAAAAAATAAAGGACTACAGTGATGCAATTTCCATCTGAAAGTTGAAGGTTTTCAATCAACCCTTTGTACATAGTACATAAACACCTACAAACAAGCCTGCTAAACAATTTATCACAATGTCATCGACAAAAACCATTCATATAACAAAAATATGATTCAAATCCTCAAGCAAAGCAATGGCAGCATCAAGAAAATTTAACAGAGTGTACATGAGAAAATACGTAATATTATGCAGATAGATTGGCACACGAACCAAGATGCCATCTCTTCGAGGGCAAACAACACACCACCAACAGGGGCACGGAAGGCAGCAGCAATCCCAGCTGCTGATCCACACACAATCAAATCTCGTCGATCCCGGTCATTCTTAAAATATTGTAACCATTTCCACGTTAAACCATATCTCTCTGACCCACCCTGGCCTAACAATGCAGCCACACATGCACCTGTATGCAACATAGGCCCTGCCTTCCCAATATGAAGAGATGCTGACACAGCTGTGATGCTTCCAATAATCTATAGACAGAATCAACATGAAAGTAAATATCTTCTTCAGGAAAAACAAGTCCTGTCTGGCTGAATCTAATAAAGGGAGCCAGAGTACTAGTTAAGAGACAACACTGCCAGTGATAAAGTACGAGGCTGTACTCTGTTGCTGGAGAATTGGTTTACTATTGTTTAAGGAATTTCTATCAAGATATGTGCTCCACGCATTAAGAAAGGAGAAGGACAGATAGAGTACTGAAAAACACCATAGTAGGGAATACTAAATTGATATAAGGAACAGAACCATTCAATTGGTCTGTTAAATATGCATGATGTTTAGAACATATTGATGCCACAAATATATTATTGCAAATAGAATATCTTCTCCGACCAGAATAGCAGTATACACCCTTAAAGATGATACCATCAGAGCTAACAAGAATGACAAGTAGAAGTATAACCATTAATTCCCAACCCCGACCCCTGCCCTCTGGATTCTGGAAAAAAAATCCAAAATATGTCATTATATATTGCTACTATATACATATTACAAGAATTAAAGAAGGGAGCTTACAACCAAAAAGCATGAAAAGTAGTACATAAAGAAAAAAGTGCCTATGTAGATAAATCACAGATATTATGGCTAAAATGTAAACAGAAATGTCACTTGCACACTGCAAAATCTGTGTGATAGTACATCCCTTTGTGGTAGCTAGCAGCTTACAAACTTATGAGTCAGTCTAGATAAACTTCTTAACAAACACTTATCCTAAATACTAACTTCCCGGATAAGTTAAAATCAACTTTTATACCTTAACAAACAGAGTTGGTAGGGTGAAAATTCCAGGTGCATCTACGCCATTTAGGTAAGCCTTCACCTCTGATATACCTGAACCAGCAGCAGCAGGCGCTATCAAAGCCGTTATTATAGTTGCAAAAAGAGTGAGACCCAAATTGGAAGCAAAAAATGTTACAAATGCCAACAGAAACCTGCAATAAATTTTAAGCCTTATCAGCAGCAACTTCAAGTCACGTGAAAAGAGTGGACAACTGGACATGAATGAATTCAAAACGAAGAAAGTAGAGACAGAAAAGGAAAGAGAGAAATTTCCAAATTAACATGAAATAAATCTACAGTCACTCACTACTAGACTATGTTATAGGTAGTAGGTATGTACCTCTTATGCAACATCATGTTGGATGTGATCACAAACTTGACACCAGCGAGATTCTCAACAGCGAGATTGTTGCAAAACCCGATTAACCCAAGGATGGTACCAATTAGAAAGCACAATAGCCACTTCATCAACACATACTGGAATATCTGAAGCGTCCCTCTGCTCCTCCAATCCTGCTTGAAGAACTCGTTCTCGAAAATCCTGCGACACCCAAAAGAAAAAGGTTAAGAGTTGAGAGCAGGGTCATGAAAAAGAGTCCACCTTTGAACAGAAGCACAAGACCCAGATAAGAAACAGACTCGTAGTCGAGGCTCTCAATAGGGCAGACATTGGCGCCAACGATGGCAACTTGAGAGGAGGAATTGATGATGGATCTTTGAGAAGAGATGAGGGGTCGGCGAAGGCGAGATTCGGAGTCGGCGCCATTGGATAAGTGGTTGGTGGACATGGCAGCAAAGTAGCAGGGTTAGTGGCTGCAGCAAATGGTGGCGAAGAAACATGGAAGGAAGATAGATACGACCATACAGTCAGCGAGGGGAGACAGTGAAGAGAAAGGGAAGTGTGTGATGTTTCGCGATGAAGGGTCAAATGAGGAAATTTCCAACGTGGTATTTTCTTGCGTGAAACAAGGTGGGATCGGTTGGTGTTGTCTTTCTGCTATTTGTGTTTACACTGAAGACATAGAAGGAAGGAATAATAGAATAATAATACGAAAGTATCTCGTGCTGGCCCCAAAAAAATAATTATTTCCCGTGCTTAGCATGGTGAATATAAAACAATTATGAAAATACATGTAATGAGAAAAGTTATTGAAAAGTCATCTACACCCTTCGATTTAAACGAATGGCTCAGATCCTCCGTCATTGATCCCAACTGGCGTCTGCGGCGGGCAATAACGGAGGGAGAACTTTGAGTTAAATGATACTAATATGGACTAACATAATTTTCATATAAAAATATTACAAGTTGAGTAAAACTAACAAGTAATTATATACTATCATTTTTAAAGAAGTCATGTCTCCCCTCCCTCCACTACCGGCGTTGGGGTGGGCGAGACCGCACCCTCAATGCTGTTGTTATTGACGTTAAGTTTTTTATGATGATATTAGTAGAATTTTTATTTTAACCGGATCTAAGTAGTAATTTTGAAAGAAAATTAATTGATAAAAATATCCGAGGAGGACGGAAGGTAGAATATTCGAGCGATGGTCAATTTAAGCAAGAAATTCTGCGACAAAATTGTTTTTGCTTTATTAGTAATCACAAAATATTATACATTATTTTATTTATTTGTTTAAAAAAAAGCATGAGAAACAACTTCTTTTTGAAAGCTGGATTGACATCTATAAATACAACCAACGACCTGACGTGGACGCGAGGAAGAACGGTGCACTACCAAAGACCCAAATACACGAGCCTTGTCCCATGAAAGAAATTAAGAAAATAATAGTTTTTTAATGCTGCACCTGCACATCAAACTTGGTATAGGATCCATAAATTTGTCTCACTAATGCATTTTCTCTAACATTGAAATATCTAAAGTTAGTTTCCACTTATTTTTGACAGTTTTTATACATTAGTAAAAACAGTGATGGATTCTAATGAGATAAAAAAAATTATAAGAAAAAATTAAAATAAGGGTATGATGCCTCATAGGAAAATCTTTCAGATTCTTAACTAAACTTACATTTATCTCACTTCGTATTTTAGGTGGATTACAAACAAATTCAACCCTACTTTTTATTTGAAATAAAAAACAAATTATCCCCTTCCGTTCTCTCCAAAGCTCTCCTCTCAATTAACCTGCATTATATAAATTGTGAACGAAGTTTAATTCGGTCTTCCAAATAATTCATTTTAATATTAACATTTTTCATAGAACCTCTAATTTAGAAATAATATTTTGGAGGAGGCAATTTATGGTACAGCAGCAACTGTGCCACACACATATAGTAGTGGAAATAGCTCATACCATTCGTAAGGGTTTATGACATAGTTTATATCATATTTAGGTCAAGTCAGACTAAATTTATAAATAAACAAAATTTATGTTTTCTTAAAAGTCTATTTAGTTAAAAAAGTCATACTCATGTCATTTAATAAGTCTTGTAAGTCAAATAAGTTAGCTTATTTTTTGATATAAATATATTTTAACATTGCTATTCTTGTTAAGTCAAAAATTTATAATACATTGATTATATATACTTATTTACATTTTAATATATTTAAGCAAGTTGATTTATATAAAAATTCAAAGATATATATACGCTTATTTAGAAATAAATTCATAACTTAAATACTTCAATATGAAATTTGATTTTAAATAGATTATAAAACCTTAGAAAAGTAAACATATTCTACCTTACTTTTATCCCTACCTAATAACTTATAATATTGTTAGCTAATTTATAAAAAAACTACTTTTAGTCCTTATAAGTTTAATAGCCAATTTACATGTAATTTTATTATAAGTAAACGTAAAAGTCTTATAATGAAACAAACATTTCAATAGGTCATCATGTCAGATCAGCCTTTCAAACAAGTCAGGCAAAAAAAAGCTATAATAAATAACACGTCAAACTTAGGTTTAAGATTTTTAAATATGTCAAACCTATTTAAACAAGGGGAATGCTAATGCACACCCACTTGTTTTTTAGAAGGAGTAAGTTAGCATTCAACACCTTTTCCAATTGGACAAAAAACCCAACTCTCTCTTCATAAAAGTACTTTAAGTGAGGGGTATATATGTAGTTTTATTATCAAATTTTTCTCTTTCTTCATTTATCACCTACTTTACCTTTCTCTTTCTTCATTCTCCTTCACCCCTGCTAAATGCTAACGTCTTCTTACTCTATCCTCAATTAATTAATCTCTGCCTCTCCCTCTTTTCTACCACACTCTGCAACCGATTGTTACTGCAACTTTTAGCTCCAAATCTTCCTTAATCTGCAGACGTTGTATTTTTTTGTTTCATTGTTTGGTCCAACAAAAAAATTGAACCTGCTGTTTGGTGGCCTGCAACTCTGTTCTTCGCGAAAATTAAAACCCACCAACGGCACCAACTCTGTCCTCTGCAGAAGTTCTATTTATTTGTTTCATTGTTTATTATTCTTTCTTTTTTTGATTAAAGAGATTGATTACTGTGGACTAGTAGATGGAAAACCTAAGGGGGCGTTTGTTACACGGTTTGATATTACAATCCCGGGAATAACATTCCAAGGAATGAGATTACTGGGAATCTTATTCCTGGGTAAGTTTTTTACATATGTTTGGTAAGTTTTTAGTATTCCCGAGAATGTGCTTAAATTAATTTAATTTTAAAATTTTAAAAATAAAAAAACATGAGAGATCGTGAAGAAATTGAAAATTTATATTTAAAATAACTCATTTCCCATGGGAATCTTGCATTCCCAACCCAATTGATGGGAATGAAATGAAGGGAATGTTGGCGGTTATTCCATTCCTGGGAATGATTGATACCTGGGAATGTGAATTATTAACCTTGTAACAAACGTGGGAATGTCCACTCCCGACCTCAGCATTCCCGGGAATCTGATTCCATACCGTGTAACAAACGCCCCCTAAGAGATTGAGTTAGAACGAGAAATTACGTTAGGATGTAGCAGGGGTGAAGGAGAATGAAGAAAGAGAAAGGTAAAGTAGGTAATAAATGAAGAAAGAGAAAAACATGATAATAAAACTACATATATACCCCTCACTTAAAGTACTTTTATGAAGAGAGAGTTGGATTTTTTGTCCAATTGGAAAAGGTGTTGAATGCTAACTTACTCCTTCTAAAAAACAAGTGGGTGTGCATTAGCATTCCCCTTTAAACAAACATTACCCCAACTTAACCTACTCTCACCTCTACATACCTCTACATAGAGGCATTGGAACTTCAATTATTGTTTTTTTTTTCTGTTAAGATGGAACTTTCCATCTTTAATGGTAGTAATAATAATCGCTACTCATGCATTAATTCGTACAAAAGCTCCATTCAAAAAAAAAAATATGTATATTCGTACAAAAGCAATTTCAAGCCTCAAGTTTCTAGTCTTTACTGTAGTTGAAAATGCATTGATTAGTTTGTACAGAAGAAATTTCAAACATCAACTAATTTCTAGTCTTTTCTCTAGTTGAAACTGCATTAATAAATTTGTACAAGAGCAGTTTCAAGCATAAACTTTATAGTCTTTTCTGCATTTGAAAAGACCATCATTAAATGATTGACCAAATTGAAGCTAATGTTGATACCTATAAAAAATTGGGTCTATAGACAGAAAAAAACAATTCATTCAGACCCAAATTGCACCTCGATCCTAAGAAATATAGAAATAGAAAAAAGATAAGTGAGTTTTTTTTATAAAAAAGTGAGAGGTATAATGAGTGATATAATAAAAAAGTGGGAGGAAAAAATAGAAGAAAAGTGAGTGTAAAACTTATAGATTTTTTTTTAAATCATATTAAAATTAAACAAAGGGGCGGAGGAATTTGTATATTCTTCACCAGATATCTTCAACCGCTCACTCTAGCACAACTGTAATCGTTGATTTTTTAATTAATGGTTAAGATCAATCTAAAAAAAATTAAATTAAAAAAATATAGTTAATTGTTTGCCGCACAGGCGGTAGAAGATTCATAGATTCGATACTGAAGTGGAAGAGATTTTAGAAAGCACTAAACTCCAAGCGTCATATAATTTGTTTTAGAAAGCAAAATGTCTATTGATGAGGAAAATGTAAAATGTAAAGACAAGCGTCATTTATTAACCTAAGATCAAATTACGAAATTTACAAATTAGTCATGTGAAGTTTGGCTCACGAGCGGCTTAATTCTCAATTTTTAAAAATGTGTATTGAGATATGAAAACTTTTAAAATATGTAAAATAACCTTTTAGATAACTTTTAGCTGAGTTTGATAATTACTCTTATTCAACTTCTAAATTACCTTTGTTAATTACTCATTACGTTTTTCTCTTTATTTTACCTCATGTCAGAGATTACCCCACGTCTATGATCATATTTGCCATAGCCTAATATCACCTTCGGGCAGAACTTCATTACAATGATATTTTGTGAATTAAAAATTAGGGTGTGTTTCTTTGTTTTTTGAAAATTAGGGTGTTTAAAAAGTGTTTAATACTCATGCACCATAAGTATAAAATTTATTTAAATAGATAACTAATTATAACTTATAAATTTGTCATATTATAATCTAATTTTATAATTTTTAAGGGAATTTTGTAATTAGTTTAACATGTTTTGAAATTAATTATCTGATGTGACAAAAATTTGAATTATTATTGATTGTCTGTGTAAAGTTCTTTTACACCGACGGTGCATAAGTATTAAACTCGTTTAAAAAGGGGGAATATGTGTAAAGATATGCCTACAAAGGCTTGACATACCACATGCTTACATGCTTATCAACACATGTTGACTCAATTGGTAATGATGAACTACTTCACCTCAAAATATTGTGTGTTCGAATTCCGCTGCTAATGTGAGAGCGATGTTAGTAGACCATTTGTTATTACCTCAGTAAGCGACCAAAGGTCCCACTGCATTGCACTGACACGTAAGTGGCGACCGGACGCACCCGAAGTCGAAAAAAAAGACCTGATATACCAATATAATATTTTGTGAAAAATAATAATATACTGAGCTAGCCCAAATAATCTGACAAAAAAAACTACCCAAATAAATATGGTTTCTTCTTTGACAAAAACAAAATGTGGGTTTTTATTTGAAAGAAGTTTAATTGGGCCATGAAATATAAACCTCGAAGCCTGACCCGAACACAAATTAGGGTTTCTAGGATTTATAATCGTGTGTTTCTCTTCCTCAATCACTCATTTTCGTTGTTCGCCTCTTCTGCTTCTGATCCAGGTTTTTCAGATACCTTTGCGAAGGAGATTCACAGCGAAGCCCAAAGATGCAGAACGAAGAGGGTCAGATCACCGAGCTTTACATTCCTAGGAAATGGTAAACTCTTGCAATTCTTTCTTTTCCATGTTTTGTGAGTTTGGAAAATTAGGGTTTAGTCGAATTTTCTTCGTTCGGTTTTAGATTTTGAACTGATTCCCAATTTTTTTCGCAGCTCGGCCACAAACAGATTGATAACTGCAAAGGACCATGCATCTGTTCAAATTAACATTGGGCATTTGGATGAGAGTGGCGTCTACAACGGCCAGTTCTCCACCTACGCTCTCTGTGGCTACATCCGTGCACAGGTCTCCTTTCATTGTTTCCCCATTTGCTCCATCATGTCTTGGAATTAAATTATCATCGTTATTATTACATGATTTGTGTATTACTATTACCATGTTCATGTAAAATGTGCCCTTTTGTGTATTGATTTTTGCAAGTTTATTATGCTTTTCTGCAAGGTGTTCTTTAAGTTGTATGGTTTTGCGGCTTGTGAAATGTGTTTTGAATTAAACCCCACATCAATAGAGTAGAGAAGAACTTATTTGAACAGTTTATGACTTGTCTATAAGTTGTTTTGAACTTATTTTCATAAGCTATCCATATTAGCTTATGTATAAGTATTTATACCTTCCTTGAACATATGTTGAGCTTATTTCAATAGAATTCTCTAATTAGGTTACCAATAATGACTTATTGGTATAAGTGCAATAATCGTTTATGTGTTTATGCCCCTAATTAAGCTATTTACCCAACACACTAAATTTAAATTGAGTGGTGTGTTTGTCTTTGCTAACTTACAGCATCTTGAATGGAGTTTTGGAGGATCTGTTTTATTATTTGTATTGAAGTGAAGATATCTGATTTGAATTAACTAGGAAGTAGGTGTGGGGTTTCTGGTAGTTAGTTTGTGTTCCTTTCTGCCTGTTATGGACCTAGATATTCTGTTGAATTGATGAAACCTTGCTGATTTGTTTGTAAGGATTGCATCTCCTGTGTCATAATTTTATGTTCTCTTTCCCATTTTCAGGGGGATGCTGACAGTGCTATAGATCGCCTGTGGCAGAAGAAGAAGGCTGAGATTAAGCAACAGTAGACGTCAAAGATATTTTGTTATGTTTTGAAGTTGTATTATTGTCAGAGATATTTGAGTATTATGGTCTACTTATTGCTATGCTCAGTTTTGAACTTCCTATGGTAACCTTCAGCTAAAGTTGCTATTTCTCTGATTGATAGTGTATTGAAAATCTTATTTCAAGCGTATATTGTTGTTATGGTGATCGTTTGAGAGGCTTGGTGCTTTAGTGCTATTGTTTCAATATGGGACGTGATGAATAATCCTACCTAGCTCGAGTCATGCATGAAATATGACATAGGAAAATATGTTGCAGAATGAACTAACCATCGTAGATACAATTCCTTGGACTCTGAAGTATCAAAACGAGATGTGACATTCAACCATACCGCTCCAAGTATTCGGGGACACATTGCCCTAAAACTATATAACATGAGTCTATCGATCATTCTCGTAGTTGAACGATGCTTAGTGCCACTTAAACATTTCCGTTAATCCTCACTAACAAATGTGAATCTAGAGACTAAAGTGCTATCTTTTTTAAAATCGGTTTTTGCTTCCAAGTGATGGGACCAATTTGGTGGTCCACTCTTAATTATTTGTTCTATTTTATGGATGTTCTCATTTAGTTGGTATAATTCTTGAGTTGAACTTGGAGGAACCAATTAAGGTAATTTTTCAACTGTTCCGAAGCAGCTTCAACTTACAGCTGCTTTTGCACCCATTAGGGGTAAGTGGAAGTGCTTGTGGGAAGTTGAATTGAAGGGATAGGAGAGTTGAAAGAAGAGAAAGGAAGAATGAGTTTGGAAAAAAATAAGGAAAATGCCAACAATTTACTTGAGATTTTGCCCCCGAATCAATTTTTAAGCCCGAATTTGACTTTAGGTTTAACAAAGATCGGGTCAAAAAGGATGAGTTCGGGTTGACATGAAAGATAAAATGAATGACAACTTCAAATCATATTAAAGAATTGTAAATACTTCAAATTTTGTAGAAAAAACTAATTTCTTATCCTATTAATGAATTATAAAAGAAATTGCACTTATTAGATTATTAGTACTGTTTACATGACACAATGTTCCAATTAAACTATGCAATGAGATGCATTTTTTACTATAGTATTTTACTCATAGATCAGGTTGGTGGAGACTTGTAACTATGATATGAAATTGAAAATCTATGCGTGATGTTAGTAAATTTTAATCCCCTCTGTGCACAGTTGCTGCATAGTTCATGCAAATGCAAAGTCATGTTTGAAACCGATCGGTAATTAGGATTTGAAGTGTTGGTGGCAATACGAAATAACTGGATGATTTGCTAGTTTAATGGAGTAGGAGTAGTATTAATCACATCGGTCAAAACAAGCTTATCTTATAAAAATGGTGATGGGGCGATATTTAAGTGGTTAGCCGGCTGAAACATTAGGGAGAAGCAAATCTACCTTTAAAAGAAAAGAAAAAAAGAAAGAAAACTTAAAAAGTAAGTAAAAAAGAGGTCAATCTATCTGTCTTAGTCTAGCAATACAAGAAGACTTTCCGACACTTGAAAAAGCCCAAAGATTCGTAAACTTGTTCAACAACAACCAAATTAACTGATTCAACTTCAGTACTAATCACTTCTACTCTACTTCTTCTTCAATGATTATCATTTTTCAACGCTCTTGTTGAGCTCTGAAAGCTAGGTTAGGTTCCCTTCTTAGGAAGGGAAGAAGGATGGGTTTCGTCTTCGGTGTGGTGGTCGGAATACTCGTCGGCCTCGCCATCATCGTCGCCTTCGTCCGCTCCGAGAATGCACGCTCCGCCCAGCGATCCCAGCTCGCCGCCACCGTCGCCGCTTTTGCCAGGATTACTGTCGAAGATTCTAGAAAGCTCCTCCCTTCTCAGTTCTACCCTTCCTGGGTTGTCTTCTCCAATCGGCAGAAGCTCACTTGGCTCAACTCGCATCTCACCAAGATCTGGCCCTATGTCAATGAGGTACCAACAACAACTGATCAACTTGCTCTTCATGGTTTTCTTCTACCTTTAGTTCGATTGTTCACTTTTCTGTTTCTGTTAGGCTGCTTCTGAGCTCATCAAAACGTCGGTGGAACCGATTATGGAACAGTACAGACCTATGATTTTGTCTTCTCTTAAATTTTCCAAGTTCACTCTTGGTACTGTAGCACCGCAGTTTACAGGTTTGTTCAGTTTGTTTGATCCAATTTGTGACTGTTATCGTCTGGCAATTTATTTAATCTATTTTTAGATTTAGATGTATTTGTGAACTGTCTGAGATTTGTTATGCATTTGCTTGGTAAAACATCAATGTAGATGCATTTTCTGAATCAACTCTCTTGAAAGCTTAACTTATATATGAATGCACATTAATGGTTTAATACAATATCTTTGACATGATTTATGAAATGGAGGGAGCTACTTTTCCGTTTTCACTCCAATCCCACATGTCTTCACTCCAACCTATTCCCTATTTTCCAGCTTCCCTGTGTATGAGGTGTGCAATTAAATTGAATCCTGATAAGTTCATAAATGTGGTTATTTATTGATGCTTAACTTCTGGCTTAAGTAAGTTAGCTTATGCAAAATATTTGGACAAGTGGTTACTTTTGCACGAGGGAGGGTTGTTTCTCATATTTAATAAGGTTTATGTATTTATGTCTTAGATTGATTTTTATGCCGTCAGTTTATCATGTAACTCCTTTTACTTCTTAAAGATCTTTCTACCTAAAGTTTTTGCTTATCGTTGTCATGCATTTCTTTGGAGCTTCTAATTTGTTATTTTTCTTCTTTAGGGGTGTCTATAATTGAAGATGGAGAGGATGGTGTTACAATGGAGTTAGAAATGCAGTGGGATGGGAATCCTAGTATTATACTTGATATTAAAACTCTGCTTGGTGTTGCACTACCAGTGCAGGTGCTTTTCTCAGTTTTAACTGCCACTTCATGTCTAGTTACTGCTTGTAGCTGGTTAGATGCCTAACAATGGTCTACTTACTTAGGTTATCGTATTAACTTCTCCCGGCCCTTACAATTGGAGGCTCCTTGCCAAAAAAATTGTCTTTGTTTTTTCCCAACTCAATCAAACTGTTCTAAGACCCAAATTCATCCAGTTTATTTAATTGGAGATATTGTCAATTAGCTCTGAAACTAAAAGTAGTCCTAGACTTATTGGTTCTTTTATCTTTCATTAATGACACCCATTTATGTAGGGACAGAGCACCATTTGACTGGGTGCAGGAAAGATTCTCCTCGTCCTACTGTTGTCATGATTTTTAACATGTATACAAAACTTTTAGGGATGTTTGTGCGTAAAACCTTTCTGAGTGCTTGATGTCACTCATTTGATTACTAGTAATGTATATTAAGTTAACGAGGGTTATTCCTGAAAAGAATATAGTTGATTTTGTGTTCTTACACTCTCTGTTCTTCAGGTAAAAAATATAGGATTTACTGGCGTTTTCAGGTTGATTTTTAAGCCGCTAGTTAATGAATTTCCTGGCTTTGGAGCAGTTTGCTATTCATTAAGGCAGAAGGTATGGTTTCTCTTCTTAAAACATTAGTTTCCCACTTGTTTCTGTGCCTCTATTAGTACTAGAATTTCAATGGATTTGTTTGAATTTTCTTTTTGTGGTACAATGGGGCCAACCATCACAAGCCATGTAGTTTATCAAAACAATTGCATTATCCCCATGGATGGAATCCAAATGATTTATATTTGCATTTAATTTTCCTGCATCATGGGTCAACGTTTGTGCAAAGCTAAGGTTTGATGCTTTGCCTTGTGACTTGCTGGTTGTAGACTTACTGTTACTAGTAATGGGAACAGTCTCTCTCCTCATGGAATCTCTCACTTCATTGTGTTTTTATACCCCCACATGCACATGGATACAGCATGCACCACTTACCTTTTGCACATATTTTATTGCATGCAAGAAACATTTGCAGAGCCGTAAAGACATTAAGCTCCTGCAGACATGTATTGTATTATACATTTAACCTTTTCAGAATATTTAACTTTCAGAAAAAGTTGGATTTTACCCTAAAAGTCATTGGTGGCGACATATCAACGATCCCTGGATTATATGATGCCATTGAGGTTTGGACTACAACTCTTGTTTGTTAATGATACCCTTTTGCTGCTTTACATGATTCTTTAACCTTTTGCAACACATCATGTTATTTGAAAGCCTTGCAAATACTGATGCAGAAACCTATAACTTTAATTATTGTCATCTTCCAAGCCAACATTGTGTTCATGACATGCTATTAGATTTTAAAAAGTTTTTTTTCCTCATATAACCGAGGTTGGTTAAAGAATGAATTTTATCAGCTCAAGTAGGTTTCTTGATTTGTGTCATTTTATTTTTCTGATTCGCCAGCATTTGAAATTCAATAGGAGATTGATTTTCACTTTTCTTTTAAAAGAAATGGCAATAACTATGTATATATTTTACTTAGCACAGAGAAAAGCAATTTTGCTCAAGGGAACTTTTTAAATTGAGTTTTAGCTTTGCTTACTAAATATATTTAATATACTTAAGATGAAGATAATTTTAGGATAATGAATAGTTTTTCTATGGATATGATTGAGCGGAAGACACGCAGTAGAGTGCTTTTTATATGCATCATGATTATGGAGATAATAAATTTAGAATGCAGTTTACAATAAGAATAATTAGGCTAATTCTATTCCCTAAGATACATTGAACTATGCAACTTGGACAATAACATCAACTTATTACTGTATGTTATTTCTAACATTCCCCCTCGAGTTAGAGCGTAGAGATTAAAAGCATCCAACTTGTTGCAAATATAAGATAGTTTACGAAGGATGTACTGATCACCCCGGGGGCAATATTTCTCGAATGAAATGACAATCAATCTCTAGTCTCTACATGTTTGATTTGTTTACGGAAAAACTGAGTTGAATGCAATTCATGGAGTTGTTTGATCATTACAAATTAGCTGCATAGTTCCAATCTCACAAAATTTCAACTCTTTTATGAGACGCTTTAACCATTTAACTTCTCATGTAGTAAGTGCCATCGCGCGGTACTTTGTTTCAGCACTTGATCTTGCAACCCAACCATATTTCATTTTTTTTTCCATGAAATGAGATTTCCTAAAAAAAGAACACAATATCTTGATATAGGCAACTATCACCCTTGCCCCTTAGTATAAGCAAGAATGTCCTTATGCCCTCTATAATGTCCTTATGTCCTCTGTTTTCGTATACTAATTTTTTTCCAAATGACCCTTTCAATATACCTCAAAATCTGGGCAACTGCATTCCAGTGATCAACTCTGGAAGAACCGATCAATCGACTCACAAGTCACAATACTAATAGCAAAGGAAATATCTAGTTTGGTTTGGTCACAGTGAGATAATTGAGTGTGATGAACGGCAGACGTAAAACCAATTGGCTATGACTAGAAATGGCTATCGGAATGAGAACAGGCCGGGCAAGAGACTGAAGTTTGTGAGACTAGGGTTTTCTTTTTGTTAGGTTGACAGATTGTAACCTATGATACCAATTTAAGATGAAGAGAAACTTAGAATGTAATACTTTTTCTCATCTTATGCTTGAGTGAAATACCTTCATGATTAAAAAGATAATAAATTTAAAATGCAATTTGCAAGAAGAATAATTAGAGTAGTTCTATTCTCAGATTCAGAGGTATATTGAACCTATGCTACTTGGAAAGTTGAATATTAAGTTATTAAGATTATGTTATTTCTAAGAAATATTAATGAAGTGAACAGGAAGTAGACTTTCACTTTTTGCTACAAAACATTCCAAATTTTCCTTGTATATTATAACTTTTTTGTTGAACAAGTTAATAAAAGATTTATAATTATTAATGTGAATTTGAAATTTTAAAACAATTATATTTTATGACCACATCCCAATCCCTCACCATCACTTTTCATCTTATTCTCCCACTCTTAATCTTTAGCATACATGTCTATGTTAAATTTCTGATATTAAGAAAATCTAGTGCAGCAACCTTGTATAAATATTTGCTACTCTTGAATACTTTTTTACTTTTATACTCATGTATTTTTTCCATTGTTCTAATTATACATTTGTAAAGTCTCTTGAAATGAGATTTTAAATGCCCATTTAGCAATAGGCTGTTAATTGATGGAATGTTCAATGAAACTGGTTTGATATATATTTATAAAAAAATTTACAGTCATTGTTGTGTTTATTTTTTCATGTTTCAGTGTTTGCATGTACCTTTGTTACTTTTGGTGTTTGCTAGTGTAACTATGTCCGGTGCTGCAATGTTCTTTTTTTCACTTATAGAATTTAAATTATCCACAACTGTGATCTCTTATGAATAGAATAGTTAGGCGTGCTTATTATTCTTTCCTTTTTCTTCTTTTCCTGCTTTCTTTCTTTCCCTTACTCTCCTACTAGACGAATTAGTTAATTGTCTAAAATCCAGATGCTTTATGATAATTTGGTCTAGTGAATTATTACAGGGGACAATCCGGGACGCTGTTGAAGATTCTATAACATGGCCCGTGAGAAAAATTATACCCATCTTGCCTGGAGACTATAGGTTGGTAATCAATTAAGCAGAGAATGATCACTCAAGCACACTTCATCTGTATCATTGCTGGTCCTTTTTTTGTTATTGCCAATCTTTAAGTTCTTGGTTTTTGGATAGACTTTGAATTGAAGTTTCTACTGCAGTTGAGTAATTTTTTTTTTTAGTTTCTATTTTGAAATCTTAAACTGTTGGCTTATTTTAGGACTTGAATCAATGGAAGATAATACATATTTATTCTTTCATAATCTCAGGAAATTAGTCCTTTTTTTCTCAAAGCTCTATCAGCAAGCTGCCAAAAGAAAAGTGATTATTTCCTCAGATGTGTTAATCCAAATATGCATGTAATCTGGTAATTATGTAAGTAATGAATGCCAATGAACTATGAACTAGAATCTGCAACTAGTTTCACGATACCGATTATGGTTATACCAAGTGTCTTTTATGAAATAGTGAGCCATAATATACTGAAACATGTATAAAAGCAAGACTAAGGGTGGCCATTTGGTATGAAGGGTGTCTTACAAAATACAAACAATATTAACCGTTATTTATACTGTTATTAGACTTCTAATCCTGATTAAGAAAGGGTAATTATAAATATAATGATATTATGAGATATTTCCTTGATATTTGAGCAGCTAGTTGATCACAGGATTCCTCTCACTATGGTCTTGGCTGGTTAAAATACAGATTTGCCATTTTGAACCTTACTGTATTTTCTTGTTCAGTGATCTGGAGTTGAAGCCTGTGGGGATATTAGAAGTAAAGCTTGTACAAGCAAAGGAGTTAGCAAACAAGGATATTATTGGAAAATCGGATCCATATGCTGTACTATACATACGGCCTTTACGTGACAGGATGAAAAAAAGCAAGACAATTGTTAGTTTCTTTTACCTGGCTGGTTCTGTCTTTCTTTTTCTAGCATTTTTTGGTTCTCAATTCTGGAAGAAATAACACTAATTTTGTTTTCTCTCTCCAGAACAATGATTTAAATCCAATTTGGAATGAACACTTTGAATATATCGTCGAAGATGTGTCCACTCAACACTTGATTGTTAAAGTTTATGATTCTGAGGGCTTGCAGGCGTCTGAGTTGATTGGATGTGCTCAGATACGGCTTAGTGAACTTCAGCCTGGTAAAGTAAAAGATGTGTGGTTGAAGCTAGTCAAGGACTTGGAGTTGCAAAGAGATAACAAGAACAGAGGACAGGTGAGAAATCCTATTATATATGATCAGAAGGGTCTGGTACGAAAGAAAATGGAAGGAATGAAAGTTTGAACTTTTCTCACCTCTTGTTTGATTGTGTAGAAAGTGAGAAAAAGAAAAATGCATGTTTGTGAAATTACATAAATAGTCCCAAGTAAAAATGAAATGTGGTCCTTTTGGTAAAATGAATGTATTTACAAAAGAACTTTTTTTATACAAAAAGATTTTTTTATATCATCATCATTAATATTATTATTATTAATTTAATTTCTTATTATTCTTATTATTATTATTATTATTATATCTGAAATAGGGAGATTGAAGGGTATTATAGAAAAGGAGAAATGGCCAAAATTGCAATGGCCAAAGTTCTTCGAAGATTATTGAGTGGAAACAAATCAATGGCCAAAATTGAGTGGATTAATGAAATTGCCAAAATTGCAAATGATGAACAGAATCGTATAGTCTAGAGATGAGGGTGTCTTAGACATTTGGCTCAAGATCCTTTGTACATTTTCTGCCCATCTCATAGTGGAAAACTTTTTAAGTGTGACCTGTACATTATTTTTTTCTTTCCACTCTTTTATTTAGTAACCGAATAATGGAAAACATGGCTATATTCTCATTTTCTCTCCTCCCTCCTTTTTTTTCCTTCCCTGTTCCATAGAATCAAACAATGTGATAAAATCACACATCAGCTATTGTACAAGGATTGAAAGTACAATTAAGCCTAATTTATATTACTTTCTTAGTTTGTAAGCAGTTGTCAAATCATAATTTCTGTTGTGTCTGACATGATAAATATATTTGCTTTTCTGTTAAATGTTACTAAACAATTTTTCCCTGTTAGTTAAGTGAAATCAGACATGGTATACTTATTGTTCTTTCGGCTTAGGTACATTTGGAGCTTTTGTACTGTCCTTTTGGCATGGAGAATAGCTTTACCAATCCATTTGCTCCCAACTACTCAATGACATCCTTGGAAAAGGTTCTTAAAAGTTCAACAAATGGAATAGAGGCTAATGGAAATGAAAATGCAGTTACACAGAAGAAAAAGGAGGTTATTGTTAGAGGAGTCCTTTCGGTTACTGTGATATCTGCCGAAGACTTGCCTGCAGTAGATTTCATGGGGAAATCTGATCCTTTTGTTGTTCTGACCTTGAGGAAAGCTGAAACAAAAAATAAAACCAGGGTAAGACTATGATGGACCAAGAACCAAAAATAGCATATAAATTATAACCATGTTGAGAATCAGAAATGGACCGACAGCTGTTATTGCTGATGAACTTTATTATCTCTTGTGAGATATTTTTTCGTTATTCTTGGGGTGGGTTAGGGGCATTGGGGGAGGATATTTATAAGGTGCATTGTAAGTCTGTTGCTGCTTTCCAATTTTGTGGCATTATCACTTATCAAATATCAATATATTATTAACTTTGACCCTGAAAGTTTGTTCTCAGGTCGTGAACGATAGCTTGAATCCTGTTTGGAATCAAACATTTGACTTTGTTGTCGAGGACGGATTACATGATATGCTAATTGTTGAAGTTTGGGACCATGACACGTTTGGAAAGGTATTACATTTTGCATTATGTTGGATTGGTTACTAGATTGCCTTTTTTTCATATGTCTTGATGACTTGAAGTCAATTGGCTCTGAACTTGGAATACAAGTTATATGGACTACCAATTTCGTATTTGAAGTATCAGAGAAGCTGAGCGGAAGTTAGAAATCTATGAATGTATGGGCCTTAACTATCGCTACTAAGATGGATTGGTGGAATTGGTTTTCAGCAGAATAATTCTAAATCCTCTTACTTATTTCTTCTAATAATCATTCTACTTAAACAAAAATATTGAATGTATTTAAGATGTTTAATGTATATTTTCTAATTTCCTAAATGCATCCATCATGTATATCCGAATGATATGCTGGGTCCTAGTATTTATTGAAAAATGCCACATTTAATACGTTAGCAACTTAAAAGTTGTACTTTTCAATAAATATTTTCCACTTTTGATTTATTAATCAATGTTCTTAGGGAACTTGTTAGCATTTTTCATGTCCAAATTGTTGTTTGAATTTATTGTTTAAAACTTATTAATTTCCACCTTTTGTTGTAGAGGTTGTACTCAGCATACTTAAAAGTTTTAAACACTCTGCACACAAGTGCAAATAAACTGACTATGACTTAATTTTCTGAAGTTGAAAACTGATTGTTCTATCTGCAATGCATGCAGGATTATATGGGAAGATGCATATTGACGCTTACAAGGGTAATACTGGAGGGGGAATACAAAGAACGTTTTGAGCTAGATGGTGCGAAATCTGGCTCTTTGAATCTCCATCTCAAGTGGATGCCCCAACCAATTTACCGCGATTCTTAAGTTTTTTCTTGACACCATGTGTAGTTGTGGGTATATCTAGACTGTATTTCACCTACATGTGCATCTTGTATCTTGATATAGTTACATCAAACAAGCAATGTAAATTGTTGTCTCATCAAACTTGGTAAAAGATAATATACAACTTTGTAGATCAGATTGTCCTTTTCAATCGTTTTGCCCTGTTATTGTTTAGTACTAAATGCCTCATTGATCTTGGGATGTAAAATTACCAGCTCATCATAGTTGGACCATTATCTTCCAGCTGACAGGCTTTAAAGTTTCAAGGATTTAATTGATATATTTCATGGCTTTTGATGCAGTTGTTATACAAATCAATAGCCTTAAGCCGTTCAGTATATATCACAATTTAACCTCATGAGATGCATGTCATTATTTATCCAGGATTCAAGCGTGGCAAGAGAGTACCCCAATTATATTGTTTGACATGTGATTGTTTCAGAACTTATCTGCTATTTTCTATTATGCATATGGAGTGCTCAGTTGAGGAAAAGGAATTAAGGAAGTATATTCACTAAATAGTTTGCATCCCATTTCAGGACATTTTTTTACTTATGAGCAACATAATTCCTAAACCTCATGAATCTCAGCAAAGGTGATTTAAGCCTCATCTTCACCTAAACATCTCAACAAAACTCCATCTACTCCCTTTTTATACAACTCATGGAATGTCACATAGTCTTATTCTTGTGCTGCTGATTATTGAATCTGTTTTCAATTTTTCTATGGTTTCCCAATAGGAGGCTGCACGACTACACCTAACAGGGTATTCCACTACAATATTTTTTTTTTATCTTGATCCTGTTTTCTCCTCTTTAAGAGCTGTTTAATCATATCTTCAAGGAGGTTTGAATTATAATTTTCTCGAATTCCCACCCGGCATGGCACGAGCTACGACACTAATATTAAAATAAGGTGAAAATTTAAAAAATAAAATTAATTTGATGAGTCACTAAGTGCATGTTTGGAAAACTCATTCATGATTCACGTTTGGGTCAGATCAACGTTTTTAGAAGCAAGAAATAGTTAGTTTTGGATTGCTGGATCTATGACTCTCCAAACGTGAATTCAAACACACCCTATGTAACAGAGAAAAGAATAATACTCTATTTGTTCCTATTTATATGATTTTTTAGAGACATACGTGATGTTTTTTATATAAGATTCTCCTACTAGATTTTAGAAATATTTATTATCTTCTTCCGTAAATGTTTCTTATATTTATTTAATTTTTTATTATCACTTATTATTAATTTTCTTCCACCCCACCCAATACAATAATTAAGGGTAAAAATAGAAGGTTGTACAACTTTTTTAAAACCAATATCTCATTATATATTTTCTTAATAAGCTAGTTTTACCCTTACCAGACATAAAGTCAAGATAGGTAAATAAGTGATATCATAGCTGAAATAATAGAAAATTGTGAAAGATAAAAGAAAAAAAGACAAAGTGAAGTGAAGTGGGAATGAACGTGGCTGCTTATTTGGGAAAACCGGATTTATTTGGGGAAGGGTATAAAAGCCAGTGAACACATGAAGGCTGACACTGTTTCATCTTCGTCGACCGTAGTGGCGGGTGTTGTAATGGCAGAATCTCTTCTAGCAGGAGCTGCGTTTGGGGAGTTGCTGAAGGCCGTTTTGAAAACAATAGACAACGTGGTTAAGTTCAAAGAAGCCTTCGCCAACCTCATAGCAACTCTCTCATCCATAGCTCCATTAATCAACGAGATGGAGAAGCAAAACACCTATGATGCACCGACACGGCATTTTTTGGCCGTGTCCGTATCGGACTTGCGGCAGACACGTGATGCACGTGCGACGCGCACCCGACACGCCAAATTTCGCGTCAAACAAAAAAATATTTTTTTTTCACCTCCGACACGGCTTTGACGCAGCTCTGACGCCAAAATCCGTGTCCCTGTGTCCTACTTTTGGATGTTAATCGTGTGCGGTGTCCGTGCTCGACACCCTGTCCATGTCGGTGCATTATAGTCAAAATGGTTATAAAGTATATATATGCTATTTTTTGGTTCTTGGTCCATCAAAATCTTACCATGGTTCGGTAATCTGCTTTTACTTCTGCTTCTGCTTCTGCTTCCATCAAGGTCAGAAAAGCATAGGGATCAGACGATCTACTAAAGAAATCTAATGCAGGAAAGTCTTCAGCAGATATCACAGTAACAGAAAGGAGTCCTTTTTTCTTCTGTGTAACTGCATTCTCATTTCCATTAGCCTCTATTCCACTTGTTAAACTTTCAAAAGCATTTTCCAAGGCTGTCATTGAGTAGTTGACAGCAAGTGGGTTTGCAGAGCTATTCTCCATGCCTAAATAACACTCCCACAACTTCAACAGTACCTAATGGAGATCAGAAATGAATGAATGATTTCTCTCATTAATCATCAAGTAATTATGGCGTGTCTAATAGCACCTAAGCAGAAAGAACAACAATAATTATGGCGTGTCTGAATTCACTTAACTATTTGGGTAAACTTGTTTATCAAAGTAGTAATATTTAACAAACTAAGAAATAAACTATAAAAGAGAAAGTGATTGTCAACCTGATCTTCTTCTATGGTTTGTGTCTCTGATCCATTCACCTCCTCCCCAAGCACAGTAGTAGAATTAGAAGATGAACCAGTTGAGTGTTCCTTTGCTTGAACCATTTTCCTCAGAATAAGCAGGGCCTCTTTTAGATCTTTGGCCATCTGAGCTTGCAGATCAATGGCGAAAAACTTATTGAGCGAGTCAACTAGTGCATCTAGCTTTTTCTTGTAATGAGCCCTGCCCACAAAATTTGCCCAGGGGATATCTGAGCATTTGAGAACGAGTTTATTACCATATTCCAATACTCTTACCAGCGACTCAAGCTCCTCTCCGGAACGGCCTAAGTCAGTGTTTTGCTATAATGCACCGACATGGACACGGTGTCGGGAACGGACACGGACACGGACACCGCACACGGCTAACATCCAAAAGCAGGACACGGATTTTGGCGTCAGAGCTACGTCGGAGGTGAAAAAAACGTTTTTTTTGTTGGACGCGGATTTTGGTGTGTCGCACACGCGTCGCACGCGCGTCGCGTGTCTGCCGCGAGTCTGATACGGACACGGCCAAAAAATGCCGTGTCGGTGCATCAGAGATCTCCACCTTTTGTTGTAGATGTTATACTCATTATACTTGAAGTTTTAAACACTCTGCATACAAGTGAAAATAAACTATCTATTTACTTTTCTTAAGTTGTTAATCTTTTGTACTTTCTCTGATTGTTCTCTCTGCAACGCATGCATGATGATTATATGGGAAAATGCATATTGAAGCTTACCAGGGTAATATTGGAGGGGGAATACAAAGAACGTTGTTATAAGTAGGGATGGCATAGTACCCACACCCATACCCGCGTTTTTAAAAAGTACCCGTACCCGTCCCCATACCCGTGTGGGTAGCAATTTGGCTATCCATCCCCATACCCCTAGATACCTATATGCCCGTACCCGTACCCATTGCCCGAAGTTTAGTTAAACAAAATATAATTTTCACTATTTGTATTTTTCAATAGAAAACCAAAATATAATTGCTATTATAAAATGAAAACACATTAGTTGAAAATACAAAAGACTATCAAAATACTTAACAAGTAAAATCATTTAATTAAGTATAAAAAGCTAGATAGCATTTATATTTTTTCCTTTAATAGGATCATATTAATTAAGATCTTCTCTCTAATCAAATTAAGATCAATTAAATATACTTTTAATTTACATCAATAATATTTTATCATTTGAAATATGTGCAAGTTTTAATAAAATATTAAATCAAAATTTATTCTCAAAATTTGAGAATATTTCTTTTTGTTTAAATACAATTATCCAAACATATATTATAAGTTAAGATAATAGTATAATTCAGTAAAAAAATCGTAATATAGTTATAATAATTATATTAGGATGAACAATTAATTATATATATATATATATATATATATATATATATATATATATATATATGAATGATATGTGTGTACAGGTATGAGGCGGGGTCGGTACTATAGTACCCATACCCGCACCCATACCCACTAATTTTTGCGGGTATTTACCCATACCCATCTAGCGGGTTTTTACCCTACCCATAGTGAGTATTTTTTGCAGGTACTCATAGGGTATGAGTCAATTTTCATTCCTAGTTATAAGCTTGATGGTGCCAAATCTGGCTATTAGAATCTCCATCTCAAGTGGATGCCCCTATATTGATTCTGAAGTTTTTCTGACACTATTTATGTAGTTATTGGATACCTTGACTGTATGCATCATATACAACTTTGTAGATCAGATTGTCCTTTTCAATCCTTTTATAACTTTATGACTAAATGCTTTGTTGACGTTGGGATGTAAAATTATCAGCTCATGGTTGACAATTATACTTGTTGAATACTTGATAGTGAAAATCTTGATTAAGCCAAGAACTGGACGTAGCCCTATCGTTTAAGAGGGTGAATCAGGATAAATATTGTGTGTGCTGTTTTTACTGCTTACATCGTTTACACTTACACACGTTTTATTTCCGCTGCATTAAAATTGATCGGATTGTCCTTTTCAATCGTTTTATATCTTTATGACTAAATGCCTTATTGACATTGGGATGTAAAATTACCAGCTCATGGTTGGACAATTATCGTCCAGCGACAAGCTTTTGATGCACTTGTTATTATCTTCTAGCAAAAGGCTTTTAAGTTTTAAGGATTTGATTGATATATTTCAAGGCTTTTGATGCACTTGTTATACAAATTGATAAGACTTAAGCCGTTCAGGATTGTTTTCTATGATGGATATGGAGTGCTCAACTGAACAAAAGGAATTAAAGAAGTATATTCACTAAATAGTTTGCATCCCATTTCAGGACATTTTTTACTTCTGAGCAACATAATTCCTAAACCTTTTTCTAAGAACCTATATACAATGAATTTACATCAATTTCTCTTTCATCAGAATCAAATCTGAAACCCACAAGTTAATCATAGAGGCTTCTGGCATCATAATAAATTGTAGAAGGGTTTTCAAACCTTTTTTGCATCCTGTAAGCTGTCATTATTACTGCAATCTATTTTATCTCTATTAGAAAATACAATCAGTGATTATAGAATTTGAATTGTGTCAGTGATCTCCATTTTGGTTGATGCAGGATACAATTCCAGCTTTTGATTGCTTGAAGGAAATTTCTCAGATTGGACAAACTGGCCCAGTATTATGTTTTACTTTATTTATATTTTATCCAGACGAGAAAATATTAACGTAAATTATTTTTTTTATCTCAGGCAGTGTCACTGTAACATTCAAATTTACTGAAAACATAACCAGTATAAATGTGGTTTCGTTGTTGCACTACCCTTAAATATTTTATTAATTTAAAGAAATATAAATTTATTTTATTAAATAAAAACCCAAAGTTATTTATATTCTATTATTTAATTTGATAAAAGTATGAAAAATGAAAATTTTAAAATAAGATATTTTTTCAGATGATAAACAGTTTGAAATAAATCAAAATTTTTAAAGTGATAATTATTTCAAAATTAGTATCATATATATTGGTGTGTAAATAAAGTAATGTTAATTATAAAAACAATCAAACAAGTATGTCCCTTCATGTCACTTTACAATTTCAGCTTGTTCAACAGTTAGTTTTGTCAAATATTTTTCTCAACAAGCTAACTCTTCAACTTTCAGATAGCTTATCAGCTAGGCGTTGCTTGCCACTTTGATTGTTTGGAGGTTGTTGAGATTCTTGCGAGTATTACATATGTGCACATTATTCGCTGGGGGATCTAATATTTAAGGATAGAGGTATGCTGAGTTGGAACTGAACTATGTTATTCTACATTCTATGGAGCTTAACATGGTGGTAGATGTTTGGGCTCAACAAGCAACTTAAGAGAGTATACCTTTATGTGTTTAAAAGTTTCTTCCTTCTAGGGTTATAACTCAGTTAGAGTATGTCTTTACGTGTTTGAAAGTTTCCTCCTTTGAGGATTATTTCTCTACTTTGTCAAGACTTAATTGTGTGGTCTTATTCTCTTTACTTTTCCTTTTCTAGCGAAAAAAGTTTGTTACCTATAAAAAATATTAAAAAGTATAAATATAATAAATACCTAATTTCGACTTTAATGGAAAGGATCTTTAACGATCTCTTTGTGGTGAATGAATTTAGAGACCTTATTACTTTGGGCACCGTATGGTTGACTGCGGAGCAAGAAAATGCAGTTCATGACTTCCATGAGTTCTTGAATAACTCCTTGACTACTTTTTACCAACTCAACGTAGTTGAAATTGACCTGAACCGAAAGAGAGAACTCCTAACTTTCAACTAAATTCTTAAAACGAAAAAAGAACTTGCCAAAGTTCTTCTATATCTCAGGCTGATGTTGGGCTTAAGAAAGCCAAAAATGAAGTCATTGAACTGGAAAAGGTGATAGGGAAAATCGCAAGTGTACGATTAACTATCGCGTAATATAAAAAGATTATCGAACCCAAGGGATAGGTGTTCTTATGTTTATATAATTTAGTACTTGTGCAAAGAAAATAAAATAAAATGGTTGATGTTTGGTTTATGACAAGAAGAGAGTAATAGCATAAAAATAATAAAGCAAATAAGATGAGAGAATTTAAGTTCTTGGGTTGATTTACATAATTTATAAAACATACTAGAAAACTCTTACTAAATTTCTGAACTTTAAATTCAAATTCATGGTGCTATAGCCTAAGTTTCTACACCCTAATAGCCTTAAGAAATGTAGAACTTCCTTACCTAATTACTAACTCCATAGCCTTGGTTATTAGTTAATTAGAGAAGAAGATGAAGCAAGAATCTGAGCCAACACAAAATTACGTACATCCTTATAGCCTTAAGAAATGCAAACATATAACTTTTTTTATTTCCTATTTCCCTTACTACTTACCAAATGGCCTTATGAATAAGTAGAAAGCATGAAATCTTTTGCGCATAAAGATTAATGAAGAACAAAGAAATAAAACATGAATAGAAGATATTATTCAGAAATGTAAAAGAAAACTAGAACATGAATTATAAATTAAAACAACCCAAAAACTTAAAAGAAGAATTAGCCAAGCATGGCTAAAAGAAGCATTGAATTACCCTGGACTAGGAGCTCAAGTTTGGCTTCCCACAATTCCTAGGAACAATGATCTTTGAGGGAGAAAGAGAGAATACTTGTTGTATTCTAAGATGGTGTGTCTTACAAGTGAAGAAAAGGGTCCTATTTATAGTAAAAATCCAGCCTCCAACGCTTCAGCGCTAGAATTCCCAACGCTTGGGCGCTGGAAGCATTAAAAATCCACTGCCAGACCGAGGGCCAGCGCATGAGCGCTGGCTTCCCAGCGCTGCAGCGCTGGGACCTGCTGTTTCAGCTCCAAGTTTTCCTTCCTTCTTCATGGTTAGTGGGATTTAAATGCCATCAAAAGCCACTACTCAGCCCTTGTTTAATTCTGAAACTTCTCCTCCACTACCATCAATTCCTTATTTTCCATGTGCTAATT
Organism: Acmispon strigosus; assembly: GCA_030819835.1. Classification (NCBI taxonomy): domain Eukaryota; kingdom Viridiplantae; phylum Streptophyta; class Magnoliopsida; order Fabales; family Fabaceae; genus Acmispon; species Acmispon strigosus. The sequence goes on along the minus strand of JAUAMA010000002.1, from coordinate 12,931,841 downwards.
TGAAGAGAGTTGCTTCATATTCCTCTTTTTCACTTTGGTCCTCTCTTGGTTAGCACTTCAATTCAAGCCCTTGAATTCTCTCAATCTTCACTTTAAGTCCTCCACTCTTGAACTTTTACAATTTGGTCCCTGACTTCCTGAAACTTTACACATTGGTCCCTGGACAAAAATGATAACTAAACCAGCTTTTCCTAAAAATACAAAATAACTAGAAAAATTCCTAAAAATATAAAATAAAGCTAGAAAATCTAATAAAATCTAATCTACATGCAAAATGCAAAATAAATATAAAATCTACATAAAAACAATAAAAAACCTACATGAGACTCAAAAATAATAAAATAAAAAGACTAAAAAGACCCTAAAAACATTATATAAAATCCACTCATCAAAAGGCCCTTGCCAAACCTCGGGAGAAACATGATTTTTTTGAAAAATGTCTTGCTTCTCTATCCACTAAGAATCTCAAAAACCAACCCTCGAGCCAAAGCCCATTTGAGAGTCAATATGATTTGATGAGATTAGAGCCTCATTGTTACATTCTTCTTACATGTTTGAACTATTGGGATTTCAGTTTTCCTTATTTTTTAGCATCTATTTTGATTAAGGCCTTTATAGGTCTTCAGTTTGTAAGCCTTTCGAGGCCTTTGTTAGTGATTTTTGAATGAATCCCGTCTCTACTTTGAATTTCCTTTTGCACTTGCGGTAACATATTGGTTTTATTTCTTTACTTCAAATACCAGTTAGTAAAAATCGCAAGGCCAAACCAAATAATAAGACATTCAAATGCGTAATGGCCTAAGAAAAAAGTTCTTATTTTTCTATTCGAATCTCATGTAAAGTTGGCATGTATGCCTTTAGGTACTTGCATTAATAGATTGGATTCGAAATCTATCGCTGACTTGCCTAATTGCATAAATATTATTCGAATAATTAATCTCAACTTCGAATGGACCTTCCCAATTGGGTGACCACTTGCCATATTTCTTAGTCCTCTTATCAACAAGAAGTATTAACTTCCAAACTAAGTCACCAACCTTGAATTCTTTACATCTGGCCTTTTTGTTATAAGGTCTAGCAATTCTTTTCTTTTTTGAGTTAGTCTTTCCAATGTTGCGAGCCGGTTTTCATCGAGTTCGTTCAACTTGTCATACATTAGATTCCAATAATATTGAGTAAGAAACTCAAACGACCTTTGTAACTTTAGAGATTGAAGATTAATCTCTATTGTCAACACTACTTCATGCCCATAGACCAATTTATGAGATGTTACCCCAATAGTTTCCGTAGGATAATTTCTAACGCCCATAAAATTTGACTAAGTGTCTCGTGCCGATTCTTAGGCTTTTGACCTATGTGTTTCTTAATCAAAGTATGATAATTTTGTTGATAGCCTCGACCTGGCCATTGGCTTAAGCATAGTAAGGAGTCGAAGTGATTAACTTAATGCTTCTTGAGCTGGCATACTCAACTACTTTCTTTGATTAGTAGTATTTGCCTCAAGTATGCCAAAATGAAAAATAATGTTTTCCTTTATAAAGTTAATCAGATCCATTTGCATCATATCTTTTAGTGGGATGGCTTCAACCCACTTTGAGAAGTAATCAATTTTACCAATCAAGTCTAAAACCCATCCTCAAAATGACCAAGATTTGATAATTAAATGCAACTCGATAGTTGGAATTTGTTGGGTATATTTATGTTTTTGGCATTGCTCACACGATTTAGCAAAATTATAAGAATCTCGAATCATGGAAGGTCAATGCAAACCTTGTGTTAACAACATCCATCTCATCTTGATGGGCACCACAAATCCCTTCATGAATCTCAGCAAAGGTGATTTAAGCCTCATCTTCACCTAAACATCTCAACAAAACTCCATCTACTCCCTTTTTATACAACTCATCATGGAATATCACATAGTTTTATTCTTGTGTTCCTGATTATTGAATCTGTTTTTAATTTTTCAATGGTTTCCCAATAGGAGGCTGCACGACTACACCTTACAGGGTATTCCACTACAATATTTCTTTTTATCTTGATCCTATTTTCTCTGCTTATTCCTTATTCATAACACTTCTTGAATTGAAGAGAGTTGTTTAATCATATCTTTAAGGAGGTTTGAATTATAATTTTATAGAATTCCCACCCGGCATGGCACGAGCTACAACACTAATATTAAAATAAGGCGAAAAGTTAACAAAAAGTTAATTTGATAACAGAAAAGAAAAATTCATTATTTGTTCCTATTTATATGATACTTTAGAGACATACTTATACTTAATGTTTTTTTATATAAGATTTTTCTACTAGATTTTAGAAATATTTATTATATTTTTCCGTATATGCTTCTTATACTTATTTAACTTTAGATTATCACTTATAATTAATTTTCTTCCACCCTACTCAATATAATAATTAAGCATAAAAATAGAAGGTTGTACAAATTTTTTAAAACAATACATTAATTAATTGGTTAATGGTAAAATTAGTCATTGATTTTGTAAGTGAGTTTGATTTTAGTCCCTCACCAGAAAAAATGACGTTTAGTGGCGGTTAAAAACAGCAAGTAATGGTAAGAATGACCGCCGCTAAATTTTATTTTCCCGCCGAGGGACTAAAATCAATCCCGCTTACAAAATTAGAGACTAATTTCACCATTAACTCTTAATTAATCTCATTACATATTTTCTTAATAAGCGCAATTATAGTCTTACAATTACACGTGAGTAAAGTAAGACATGAAGTTAAGATAAGTAAATAAGTGATATGGTAAGTGAATTCATAGATAATTGTGAAAGATAAAAAAAAAAGGAAAAGAGACAGACAAAGTGAAGTGGAAATGAATGTGGCTGGGAATGAATGCGGGTGCTTATTTGTTAAAGACAGACAGGTAAATAAGTGTTTTTTGTTTGTTTTTGCCACCGAATTTATCTGGGAAGGGTATAAAAGGCAGTGAAGGCACGGAGGCTGACACTATTTCATCTTGGTCGACTGTGGGGGTGGGTGTTGTAATGGCAGAATCTCTTCTAGCAGGAGCTGCTCTGGGAGCTGCGTTTGGGGAGCTGCTGAAGGCGGTTTTGAAAACAACAAACAACGTGGTTGAGTTCCAAGCAGCCTTCGCCAACCTCAAAGCAATTCTATCATCAATAGCTCCATATATCTGCGAGATGGAGAAGCAAAACACTGACTTGGGACGTCCCATAAAGGAGCTTGAGTCGCTGGTAAAAGTAATGAAAAAAGGTAAGAAGCTCGTTCTCAAGTGCTCAAATATCCACTGGTTAGATTTTTTGGGCAAGGCTCATTACAAGAAAAAGCTAGATGCACTAGTTGACTCGCTCGAAAAGTTTTTCGCCATTGATCTGCAAATTCAGATGGCCAGAGATCTAAAAGAGGCCCTGCTTCATGTGAGGAAAATGGAAAACACTATTAACAAAATTCCCCGGGTTCAAGCAAAGGAATACCTAACTGGTTCATCTTCTCATTCTACCACTGTGCTTGGGGAGGAGGTGAATGGATCAGAGACGCAAACCATAGAAGAAGATCAGGTTGATAATCACTTTCTCTTTTATATTTTTACAATTAAGCCTAATTTATATTTATTTCTTAGTTTGTTACATGTTACTACTTTGATAAACAATTTTACCCAAATAGTTAAGTGAATTCAATTCAGACTCGCCATAATTATTGTTGTTCTTTCTGCTTAGGTGCTATTAGAGAATTAACTTGTATATTGTACTTAGCTGACTTAGAATAGATGAGTAACTAATTCTGTTACTTTCAGTTAGATGGTTAGATGATAGTTATAGTAGTTAGATGAGTTAGTTTCAGGTGCTATAAGTTTATCTATAAATACTTGTAATTACTTGATGATTAATGAGAGAAATCATTCATTCATTTCTGATCTCCAACAGGTACTGCTGAAGCTTTCGGGCTGTTATTTAGGCATGGAGAATAGCTCTACCAACCCACTTAATGTCAGCTACTCAATGACAGCATTGGAAAATGCTTTTGAAAGTTTAACAAGTGGAATAGAGGCTAATGGAAATGAGAATGCAGTTACACAGAAGAAAAAAGGAGTCCTTTCTGTTACTGTGATATCTGCTGAAGACTTGCCTGCATTAGATTTCCGGACAAAATCGTCTGATCCCTATGCTGTTCTGACCTTGATGGAAGCAGAAGCAGAAGCAAAAGCAAATTACAAAACCATGGTAAGATTTTGATGGACCAAGAACCAAAAAATAGCATATATATATATATATATATATATATATATATATATATATAACCATTTTGAGAATTAGAGATAGGCCTACAAATGTTATTGTTATTGAGAATAATAATTCTAATACTTGTTAGTTAAGTAACAGTTAGTGTAGTTAGCTGTTAAATTTCTTAGTGTTAGTTAGCTGTACCTTATTATAAAAGGACATGCTATTGTAGTCTGTTGTTAATCGATGAGACTAAATCATTCTCTCCAATTCTGTTATCGCTCTCAATCTCTTAATGAACCTTGTTAGATGTATGATTAGTTAAGCTGGCACAGGTGCCATTTGCAATTCTGTTATGCTGATGTATCATTGAGTAGTTAGATTAGTAGCTTCTGTCTATAAATGTATAACTCTCATTGCAGTTTCATTTTAAGAAATTAATATACATTTCTGTTTCACGTTTCTTTAGTTTTCTCTCCAGTCTCTACTTTACATTTATATCAAATATTAGCTCATGTAAGATCTTTATTTCTTTATTTTTGGGGTAGCTTAGGGGCATTGAGGGAGGATATTTATAAGGTGTATTATAAGTCTGTTGCTTCTTTCCATTTTTGTGGCTTTGTTAATTATTAACATGTTATGAACTTACTTGACCCTGAAAGTTTGTTCTCAGGTGGTGAAAAAGAACTTGTATCCTGTTTGGAATCAAACATTTGACTTTGTTGTCGATGATGGATTACATGATATTGTGATTGTTGAAGTTTGGGACCACGACACGATTGGAAAGGTAATACATTTTGCATTATGTTAAATTGGTACTAGATTGCCTTTTTTTCATATCTCTTGATGACTTGAAGTCAATTGGCATTGAACTTCGAACACAAATTATGTGGACTACCAATTTTGTATTAACAGTAGTATCAGAACAGCTGAATGGAGGTTAGAAATCTATGAGTGTATGGGCTTTGGTTGTGGTTCATGTCTTTGGTTTTGTTTCTTTTGGTTCTTTTTGGATCTTGCCCTCTGTTTCAGGGTTAGTTTTTTGGGGGATGGTTTATCCTGTGGTCTGTTGGGGTTTTTGTTTTTGTTATCCCCATAGTTGGCCTGTTTTTGCTAGGTCTCTATTTTTCTGGTTTAGGGCATAGACCCTTTACCACTTAATCAATATATTTGACTTTCAAAAAAAAAAACTACCACTTCTAAAATGGATTGGTGGAATTGATTGTCAGCAGAATATTTCTAAATCCTTACTCATTTCTTCTAATAATCACTCTAATTACTAAATAAAAATGTTGAATGTTTTTAAGATTTAAATGTATTTATTTTTTCATTACTAAATGTATCTATCATGTATATCCTATGATATGTTGGACCCTGGAGTATTTATTGAAAAATGCACCATTTAATACGTTAGCAACTTAAGTTGTACTTTTCAACAAACAGTTTCCACTTGTGATTTATTAATCAATATTCTTAGGGAACTTGTTAGCATTTGTCATGTCCAACCTGTTGTTTGAATTTTTTGTTTTTCTGAAGTTCCTGATAGATTAGTGTCAAATAGGTTATTCTGTCGGTAAGAATTATTCATCTCCACCTTTTGTTGTCGATGTAATACTCATTAATATTATACTTGAAATTTTAAACACTCTGCATACAAGTGAAAATAAACTATCTATTTACTTTTCTTAAGTTGTTAATCTTTTGTACTTTCTCTGATTGTTCTCTCTGCAACGCATGCAGGATGATTATATGGGAAAATGCATATTGAAGCTTACCAGGGTAATATTGGAGGGGGAATACAAAGAACGTTATAAGCTTGATGGTGCCAAATCTGGCTATTTGAATCTCCATCTCAAGTGGATGCCCCTATATTGATTCTGAAGTTTTTCTGACACTATTTATGTAGTTATTGGATACCTTGACTGTATGCATCATATACAACTTTGTAGATCAGATTGCCCTTTTCAATCCTTTTATAACTTTATGACTAAATGCCTTGTTGATGTTGGGATGTAAAATTATCAGCTCATGGTTGACAATTATACTTGTTGAATACTTGATAGTGAAAATTTTGGTTAAGCCAAGAACTGGACGTAGCCCTATCGTTTAAGGGGGTGAATCAGAATAAATATTGTGTGGGCTGTTTTTACTGCTTGCATCGTGTACACTTGCACACGTTTTATTTCCGCTGCATTAAAACTGATCAGATTGTCCTTTTCAATCGTTTTATATCTTTATAACTAAATGCCTTATTGACATTGGGATGTAAAATTACCAGCTCATGGTTGGACAATTATCGTCCAGCGACAAGCTTTTGATGCACTTGTTATTATCTTCTAGCAAAAGGCTTTTAAGTTTCAAGGATTTGATTGATATATTTCAAGGCTTTTGATGCACTTGTTATACAAATTGATAAGACTTAAGCCGTTCAGGATTGTTATATTTCAAGATGCACATTATCAGTATTTATCCGGGATTCAAGTGCAGCAAAAGAGTACCCTAATTATATTGTTTGATATGTGATTGTTACATAACTTACTGCTATTTTCTATGATGGATATGGAGTGCTCAACTGAACAAAAGGAATTAAAGAAGTATATTCACTAAATAGTTTGCATCCCATTTCAGGACATTTTTTACTTATGAGCAAAAGAATTCCTAAATCTTTTTCTAAGCACCTATATAGCATGTTTACATCAGTTTCTCTTTGTTCAGAATCAATTCTAAAACCTAGAATAAATTGTAGAAGGGTTTCCAAACTTGTTAATAGTTTGCATCCTGTAAGCTGGGTCATTATTTCATAAAATACACTCGTTTATTATAGAATTTAAATCGTGAGTCTCTGATTCCATTCTATTTGATGTAGGATAAATTTCCCGCTTTTGATTGCTGGAAGGAAATTTCTCAGATTGGAAAAACCTGCCCCAGGATAAAGTTTTACCCTGTTCATATTTTATTCAGATTAACCAAAAAAATTGATATTGTCAATGTCACGTACACATGTGCATTGTGTATCTTGATACAGTTACATCAAAAGAGCGATGTAAATTGTTGTCTCATCAAACTTGGTAAAGATAATATACTACTTTCTAGATTAGATTGTCCTTTTCAATCGTTTGGCCCTGTGATTGTTTAGCACTAAACGCTTCATTGATGTTGGGATGTAAAATTACCAGCTCACTAGGAAAGGTAAATTTGTTTTTAAATTGAACACATCTTCAAAAAAAATTGTCCTTGTACCCATTCCAACACTGGTACTGAATCATCCAAATTAACCAGGAAAGACTAACCAATATAAACAGAGCACAAACAGCAAAAAAACATAATAAAGAGACCACCAGACCATAATCCGACCAGCTGATGGCCCAGTCCTTATAATTCCTTAGCAGATGGCCCAGTCATTTGCTTCCTCATCCACTGCTTTCTCAGCCTTTCTGGGTTTTCTACCTCTTTTAGCCTTTTCACCATCACCCTTACCAGCCAATTGATCTCCAGAATCATTTTTCTTTCTCTTTGCATTGCGCTTCACTGCTTGATCTGGTGCCTTATTGGTCTCAGTTGAACCATTTAACTCCTCCACAGAGTTATCTTTCACTGAGCCAGTATCTTTATCCTTGCAAGCATCATCCCCTGCTTTCTCAGCCTTTCTGGGTTTTCTACCTCTTTTAGCCTTTTCACCATCACCCTTATCAGCCAATTGTTCTCCAGAATCATTCTGCTTTCTCTTTGCATTGCGCTTCACTGCTTGATCTGGCGCCTTATTGATCTCAGTTGAAACATTTAACTCCTCCACAGAGTTTGCTTTCACTGAGCCAGTATCTTCATCCTTGCAAGCATCTGCATCTTCACTTGAGTCCAATGACCCTCCATTTTCTTCAACCTTGGCTTTCAGCTTATTGGCCTCAGACTCAGCTGAACCATTTAACTCCTCCACTGAGTTTTCTTTCTCTGAGCCAGTATCTACATCTTTGCAAGCAACAGCATCCTCACTTGTGTTCAATGATTCTCCATTTTCTTCAGCCTTGGCTTTCAGTGACTCAATCGCACCCTTCAAATCTATATCAACCTGTCAAACAAACACCAACCCAACCAGACAAATTTAGGAACCATAGTTTTAAGCTGTGTTCTTAGCACTACAGAATTTTGGAAACCGGGACATCCCAATGACACACCTGAAGGTTTTGAAGATAATCAGAGATATCAACAGTGCAACCAGGACATTGCATCGCAACTTTCTTGGCCCGAAGTGTTCTCCCACCCCTGCTTCTCTCTTTCACAGAAGACTTACCCGCAAATACACCCTCTAAGCATGGCTTGCAGAAATTATGAGCACATGGGGTTGTCACTGGTGAGACCATAACCTCCCTACATATGAGGCACGAGAACCCTGCATATCCGAGAAAAGAAAAGGTACATAAGTCAATAAGATTGTATTCACGGATATGGCTAACAAGATTAACCATTTAACCCAGACTGAAGCTATGTCAACCATTGTAAAAGGTAACATACCTCTACGCAATTGTTCCTTGATCGACATGTATTGGAACTTTTTTGCCTCCTTAGATGATATAGCTATTTGTGCGGGTGTGGGTTCCTCAGTTTGTATCTTTTTTCTACTCGGAGGGGGTGGTTTCATCCATTTCCAGCAAGAAGCCTCCTCCTAAAAATTAATTACTCCTTAAATAAAATGTATTTAAAATGTTCTAATTATATGATCTATATTTCAGACAGTATAATCATGTGCATATTGCTGAGAAAAAATGAAATTGTTATAAAACTTACAAAGAGCACCAAATTTTAAAAAGGAAAAAGAACTCTTTCAATAATGACTCACATCGAAATCCCAAGCAGGTGCTTCTGTTCTTTCATGTATGCTTGTGGCCTTATTCAGCTCACGAACAGCTGGTAAAGGCCTAGGTCTGTCCCCATGATCATCGCTGTGTTTCCACATAGTTCAGTAAATGGAATGTCAAAAAGGGTTAGTGTCAAACTGACTCAGAACGGGAAGACAAAAAAAAAATACCTTGTCCATGGGGCAGGTTCATTGTCACATCTAACAAATAAAAATCGGCAGACTTTGAAACCCTAGTCACCGAAATATTAATGTCATCAGATGCATTGCATGAAATCAAGAACCAGACAGAGGCAATCAAATTATCATGAAATTGCACATTTTACCTGCAATCCTGCTATCTGCCAACATTTTTCAATTCTATAAATTCCATCATACCGCACTCCTTTCTCAGGGGCATATGAGGATCGCTTCTCTTTGTGTGATCTGCATATTGATGCAAAGTGTGAAATATTAAAGCAAAAATGTGATGACATTAATTGAAACTCTGATGTTTAATCACAAGCTTAACTGAGTAAGTCTATCATATATTAATAATTTAACAGTCCCAACCAAAAATACTAAGGTTATTGACAAACACATGCGCATTAGCCATTTAATGAAATTTAATCTCTATTAAAAAATTAATGACAAATTAGGTTTTTGCAATCTAATATTACCCATGTTAATATGATCAGGTAATTAGTAATAATAGCCATATTGCTTTTTCCAATTGAGGCAGAATCTAAACTCATGTTTGGAGTCTTGACTCAAATAACAGGATGAGTTCAGCTCTCCTAATTCTAAAATGCAGTTTGAAACCAAGTTTCTCAACACATCCCTTGAGTTTGATGGGAATACTCAGTACAGAATTTAGAGCTGCAAATTGCAAAAGTAACTCTGTCACTAAAACTACAATGCGCTCCTTAATTAGGTATTTATAGTAGACTACAACTCTGATCTTACTACTGCAAGCTTATACTTTTAAATAGATGTGCATCATTCTAGCCTAATACTTGTTAGTAAACTGAAGTTACAAAAAGTATTTGAAAGAATGCAAGTTGTAAGTCCAAGTAGATGGTCAAGCTTATCAGACCTGACAACTCGAACCGGATAACCTTTCAGGCAACTTAGCTGAAGTGCCCGGTTGTACTTCTCAAACTTTTGATCAAAGGAATGGTTCTTATTTGTGCGCTTATTCCCGGTAAGATCTTTACCACCGCTGTACATGAAGAAATGAAAGAGTTAAGAGAAGAAAAGAGAGAGAAAGTGAAGTGAACAGAAGAAACCAACCTTCCAGTATAGAGAAACCATTCTCCATGGTCCTGATCATCAACATATCCTCCAGAAAGGACAACAGATTGGGCTCCCCGATCAGATTGTCCAGCAATTCCACCAACGTGCACGAAGTGAGCACCCCATTGCCTGCACTCCAGTCTATCTAGCCAAGACTCACCAACAAGCAGGCCCTGATTCCGCAAAGGATCATTCTGGGCAGGGATTGGACCAAAATGATCAGTAGGCACAGTCACGAAAATCTTTCCACTGCAAGCATTTGCCCGGCCGCTCCTCTGTGCACGATCAGTGGTATATGCCTGATCCGGTCTATCCTGGTTATGCAGGAAATGACGAACACCAGAAGGGCCTGCACCGGAACCACCATTAGCTTTGGACGCCCTCGCCATACGAATGGCAAACACCAGTGCAGAATTGATGCGAGGCTGGTTTGCCATGCTTGCAGGGATACTCTGCCTGCACTTGGCACAAGTTCTTTTCCCTTGCCGAATCCATTTCTCAAAGCACTTCAGACAGAAACTGTGTCCACATGGAGTCTGCAATTCATTTGGATCAGTATATAGCAGTGACTTGAGACTTCTACCATAATGAACCACTAAAATATCTATCATATTCCATAATCTCATTACAGTGATCAATAATTGTAAAGTGGTAATGGTAGGTATGCAGTCATATGAGTAGGTACAAAATATAACACCAAAATCAATATCATCAATTAATTTTCCAGCCAACAACCAGAAATTGGATGCAAACTAAATTGAAAAATTACAAAAGCTAACCTAACTCATTGAATTCATATCATCTAAAGTCAATCACATAAATTACCAGCAACAAAATAAAGGCTATTGAATGAAAGAAACAAAATTGGTGTTTGTAAGGCTTATACCGTGACAGGCCTCTCGGGAAGCTGAATGCAGATGGAGCAGTTGAGAGTGCGGGTGAGAATATCAGAAACGGAAATGTTGTTGTTGTTGTTGTTGCTGTTGTCATCCCCTTTGTTGTCTTCGTCCTTTTCTTCCACCCCTTCCTCGATCGCGGCGGATTTTCCGGCGAGGATTTCCTGGCATTTCCTGGCCTGCTGATTCGGCGTGAGAGAAGCGTCCGCCTTCACCGATAAGATAGCGGAAACCAGCTGGCCGTCGGGGCCGTCCCTGCGAGAAACGGGCGGGGCGTCGGAGGTGATGAGATTAGAGCAATCGGGACATCGCCAGTCGTTGGTGACAGCGAGGGTGGCCGGGAGGTCGGAGGACGAGAGGCAAGCGACGTGCCACGGCGTGATGCAGGTGGTGCAGTTGAGTTTCTCCTCCTCAGGAGGAACGACCTTGCACACCATGCAAACGCCGTCGGTGTCGCAGGGATACTGCGCCATTGAAATCAAAAAGGGGAAAATGAGAGAGTGAGAGTGAAGGAAAGAGAAGAAGCGAGAATGAAGGTCAAGGTGTGTTTGGTTTGCGTGTTTGGTGGATTTTATAGCAGCAGCGCCAATCACTCAAGTGAAAACAAAACAAAAGGGTTTTGAAAAAGAGCGGTTTTGAATCTCAGGATTGATCCGGTGTGTGCCGTTTCATGTGAACCTTTCTTACTCAATACTAGTCAATAGTCATTAGTCAATGCTCACTATTGACTAACTTCCCTTATTTTCTTCATTTCTTTATCTTTCAAGATTTTTACTTCTCTAAACCAATAATTACTAGTTACTACCCTACCAAACATTGATCATTACAGATTTATTAGATACATAGAATCTTGCACGTGTTTTTTTTTATATAAAGTATTTTATAAGATTATTTTTCAAAATCTATATAATTGGACATAATCTAAATATATATAGAAAATCTTAAAAAATTATAATTGCTATTTATTAGCCATGATGAAATATTTATAGGTAAGTATAAAATTAATTTGATTAAATAATTAATGGTAGATAATATTTTTTTTTATGCCTGTATACATAAAAAGTGGTTTTCTCAAACAAGGTAATTATGTGGGTAATAATTAATAGGTTTGACTAGGGTGGATCACATTTAAATTAGTTGTAGGAAAGGTGAGTCATCGTTATATCAGCGGCATAAGCAAAACTTATCGGTAGAGTGAAAAAGATGATAATGTATATCTTTAGAGATTAAAAGTAAAGAAATATTTTTTATAACCATTGGTTTAATAATTTAAAAATTGGATGATGTGGATTCATTATACCTTGGTCTCGTTGATTAGGTAACCTTGGTGTTTCTAAAAAGTTTTTAAAAAGTTGAACGATGATCCTTGTGATTAGGGTTTTGTGACTTTTGTTCCCTCTCATACCGTTCTCACTCACCCCTACCCCTCCACCCCTTAGTCTGTGTCACTAGACGATGATCTTCCCTAATTTGTTTGTCGCAACCTCTACCAATCGTTCTACCGCCGAGCATGGAGAATTGCTAAGAACCACAACAACGACAATAGAGGAGGCGCCGGTGAAGAAGATTCGAACGAATCACAATAATGTGCTTTCAAAATCTCCTGTCTTTTATTAGTCGTACTCAAAATATGTTCTTGAAAATTTATGAAATGTATGTTGAGTTTGTTTGTATTCAAGTTCCGTTAAGTTAACGCCAGCACAAGTTTACATTCTCTTTCATATTGAGCAGTGGAATGTACAATTTCACATTCCAAACCACAAAATCCAAACACATATGTTGACGTGGTAGATATCTAACTTTATCCTTGCAAGGGTTAACCTGTTCGTGATACGGTGACAATTCCTCCTAATAAATGACTTTCCCGGGGTTCGACTTTGCCTACCACTAGTCCAACATCTTCTTGGTACCAAATATATTTATTAAAGGAAGTATTGAGGGAGTTTGAAGCATAAGTCTATTGAGAAGCATTTACATAAAGCTCACTTTGTAATAGAGAAGATTAACAAAAGCAAAGAGACAATGGTTACCACTTACCTACCCAGTCCAAACCAATTTTATAGGTGCCTTGGAAACTTGGAATGCTATTATGTTTATTTTCATTCATCCTCATCTACATCTTTTTTCCAATAATAAAATAGTAATTCACTCTATAAAAAAAATGAAGAATATATTGGTCTCAACTTTTTGCTCCTGCTACAAGCATGCACCTTTAATACTTATTAGCGTTGCAGAAAACATGCATACAGACTGAGTAAACTCAGACAATTGAGCTGCATATATTAATAAGGGGGGGGGGGATCATTGTTATTCTTTTCACATTGCCAAGAACAAGAGTGCTTCAAGTTCCTATTACATGCTGACAACTTCATCAATAACCGTCAGTAGAAAATGCTTATTCAGTTTTCTTCTTCTTCGATTACTTCCCCTGCATTACCAGAATTCAACCATTTTGTAAGTATCCTTTGAATGAACATGGACGCTAATGTACAATACACACACACACAGAGCACCATGACAAGAAATTGCAGTGGCGATTTTTATATCTCTTAATAAATTAGATTGCAAATAATTATTTGTAAGGACACTCTTAGTAAGGTCAATGGTGTTAATGGACGGCGGACCATGGTGGAGAGCCAAAAACCCACCATAGTTGACAAATAATGATGGCGGATTATGGCGAGATATCGGCCACGGTGGAGAGCCAAAAACCTGCCATGAGATTCGGCCATGGCAGGTATTTGATAACACTGAGTAAGGTTCCATGCCTCTTCCTGCTCTATCCAAAGTAAAAAATGTAGCAGAGCATGTCCATATTCTAATATTTTGTGTCTTATCAGTTGTGCAAATGCAATTACAACCTTCAATTTTGTGATTCTCACAACAGGATGAACACTGACAACTAAGCCAAGAAAATGGTGGGGAGAACCTACCAATACTGGTTATGCAACACAAAAGAGTCAGTTGGCACTTTCTTGCCGTCATCATTGCGGTTCCAGTGGTAAACAGCATGGGTCCTATTTTTTATATCCAATGTGGAGTGTCCATAGCTGGCTTCCCGAAATGCAGAGTATTCTGGTTGTGGATCCGTAAACCTGAACAGGCCAAGGAAAGAATTAAAACCTATATGATATCTTTGATAAATGATTACCAAGGATATTAACCACCGTCAAGGTTGAGAACCAATTTCAGAAAGCATAAAATAGAAACCCAAAATAATGAAAACAAATAAATAACACACAGGTCAGATAATCCTTTCTAAACGATATTAACTGCCCATACACGACAAGGTGATTTGTATGATTTACCTTGAAGCAAGACCTTCTTGATTTCCTCCATCTCCCACTGTTATGTAAACAGGTGCTGATTTGTCAGGGACGGGATACCGGTGACCACTTGTTATGTTGTATTCTATATTGGAGAATCGATACTGAAAGCAGGACAGAAACATTGGACACATAAGATTCCACTGTGACATCTCATGACCAGAGAACCATATTGCTTAATAAGCTAGAAACTCAAAATAACATGCATTTGTCTGTGTTGTGCTATGACAAAAAAATGGGCAGGGAGTGAAAACCATACTGATCTTTCATAAGCATGAACATGGCCAGCAAAGATCACGTCAACTTTGTATTTGATGAACCAGCTCTCAAATGCTGCTCGCATGCTTTCACCTTCCATATAATGAGCTTCATTACTGTTGTAGAGCGGCACGTGCATGAGAACAATGAGCCAAGGTGTCTTCTCCCTATCAACCCGCTTCAGCTCCTCCGCAAGCCACGTCCATTGAGGTGTGTACTTAACTGTTATGAAGATCAACATATTGACAAAATATTATACAAGAAAGAAGATGACAGCTTCAAAAGTAAACTTCAAAACGAGGCAGTTGACAAGCATACAAATTGGCTCAGAGTTTTTTAACAAAAGTTGACGCAGTTCTCACTAACAATCTCTACCTATTTTACCTAGAAACATCAGAATGTAGGTCCCGACCGTCAAGACAAACTAAAAACAAACTTGACTTATGGCCAAATGTAGAGAAAAAACTTATATCAATTTTCTATTTGTTTCCTTCTTGGAAAGGTAACTGTTTGCCACTTATATTGGAATTCAATTCCAACAGGACATTTTTGCTTGTATTTATGATACTTAGTCTTCATTTCAGTTTCTTTATTAGTAATCAATATTTAATACTACACTTTTACTGTTATTAGAATATAAAAAAATCTTATCATATCTTGATCATATGAGTGGTTTTAAGGTAATTTAATTTTTCTAGGATTGATTTCTGTATTTCCTTATTTAATCAGCATTGAGAGTCTCAAGTAGTTTTCTTATTTGATTTGATTAAAATAAAGAGTCTGCCATTACCCCATTACTATAAATGAAGGTACATGCATTGCCTTTTGCAAGATCACACCCAAAATATTTTATCAATGCAATTTTATTCTTTGTATTCGTTGTTGCTCTTTTTGTACCATAGAGACTAAACCATATAATTTCATTAGCTGTAGAGAAGAAATAACGTTTGCTTCTAAGTACTGTACATCTTGGATAGTTTTGTCAAAGAAGAGAAGCAAATATACTAAGATCATGACTCCTAACTTCAAATTTCAAGTCAGTGCGTACAAGT
Source organism: Acmispon strigosus (assembly GCA_030819835.1). Lineage (NCBI taxonomy): Eukaryota > Viridiplantae > Streptophyta > Magnoliopsida > Fabales > Fabaceae > Acmispon > Acmispon strigosus. The sequence goes on along the minus strand of JAUAMA010000002.1, from coordinate 12,915,971 downwards.
TTTTTCAGTCATCAAACATTATGAACCTAAAGTTATGTAATAGAATATAATTGTCAATCAACATTTAGGGAATAATAAGTAAATAAAGAAGAGATTGGTTACCAAATGGTGAATAGCTGGATAGTACAATTATATGAGCAGACGCGCGCCTGATTGCGTACCAGAGGGGGCTGCTGCTTTGGGAGGCCAAATAAGGAGTAGTATATCGATGAAGAAAGTTCTTGAAAGGAACAACTTCTCCCTGGCCATGCAGATTAATTTAAGAACTTTAGAGTCTAGTTTGTAACCTTTAATGTAAAGAGGGTGCATTTCTAAACAAGGACAACAAGAGAAAATACGAAGTCTTAAACTGGATGAAACATCACTAAGGTCAACAACAAATCTCATGAATATTTACTTCAGCATATTGTTTGTACCAATTGGGACTCAACCACGTAGTAGGAAATGGCTTATTCTAACTAACTACTAACATTTGTAACTAACTACCAACTGCACTCCCTTTTCCCTTCCTCTGATAAACCCTTGTAATAGGGAGTCTATCCCGAGAGCTCTCAGGGATGCTTCAAGCTGACTGCTTACCAAGAAATTTTAAATACTATAGAAATAGAAGGGATGACATATAACAGAAGACATCTAATCCAAACCATAGTTTGATCGAACTAATAGTCAGCTAAGTCATATTGGTAAAGAAGCACACATCAATTCAGCTTTGCTATATAAAAACAAGAGCACGTTACTGGGAGAAAGTATGCATCCACGGCAATGGTCATGCACAATACAGGAAAACCCAAACGCAGTAGTTAAGAAGAATAAAAAGGGCACACATACTTTCCAATTCCAAAAGAGGAAAACCCAAAACCATAGCAGTAGTATATCAATTTATTGTTCCAGAAAATAATGATTTTATTTCATCCTATAAGTGATATAATACAGATAAAAAGCCATGACGCGCGCACGACTAAGGTTAGTACTCTACCATGTAGGGCATGTAATCTATTTCGTGATTTCCGGCAGACCATATCCATGGCTGATAGGCTGTACTCTTTTCAACAAATCGGCCCCATGTATCCCACCGTAAACCAACATCAGTGTACTGGTACCTATCAGCGTAAGAAAGATCTCCAAGAAATAAGACTGCCTGTGCTCCACTCTGTATATAGTGGTCAAGAGTGGAAAGAGAATTGAACGTTTGGCCCAAATCACCTACAATGTACAAACAGTTATTCATTTATGACAACCACATAACTAAAATTATGATGATTTAAAGCAAAAGGAAATCATGATTGTTATTTTATGAGGTAGAACAAAAGTGGGAAAACAGACAGCTTACCGATGATCCCAAATTTGTAGGGAGTATCTGGTTCAACTTTGGGAGGTGTTTCAAACCAAAATTCTCGAGAAGAATCACCACTTCCAACTCTGTAGTAATATTTGGTGTTGTACTGCAATGGGGGAAATCATTGAATTCACTAAACCAACACATTCTACACATGGCAAGATGAGAATTATCCAAGTTCGTATGATTAATTGAAAAAAGGTAACATATATTATGTTCTGTGTTAGACATCACTTCACTTCTCAATTTACTTTACTTTTGACATTGCACATGTACTGCCAGAGATGATATTTCTACTCTTCTAATTTAATCAACAATTACCTGAAGGCCTTCAATATGGCAATGATGAATGTAACCGGACTTGTATTTGTAGAAAGTATAGTTTGAAACTGTGCCTTCTGCGCTGGCTTCAAATTTATTCTCTGATGTGCCATATTGTACCCTGCTGGACCCTGGTTCATCTGGGGTGACCCATGAGATGATCACTGCTTTTCCATCGTAGTCGCCTTGTGTGATATGAACCTACAATGGAATGAATGAAACACAGCATAAAATCATAAGTTTATAACATTAATTTTATGTCCTTGTTTGGACAAAATAACGGTCAAGTAGGCCCATCTCTTTTTAGTTCAAGCATAAATTTGGTACTGTGGGAATGATTTTCGTGTGCCCATTGGCATCAACACTTCCACTAGAGTATACGGATTTCTCAACACAAATCTTGTATCATAAAAGAGAAACTTGATTATTCAAATTTGATGAGCTGATGGATATTATAGCAGTTTGTGGTTCTCGAAGGAAAACAAAACACCAACTAAAATAAAAGGAAAATTTTCAGAATTTAAAACAGTTTCATATCTCCAATTCGAGCTGTGAGGCAATAAGGATCCATGTGAGAGTTTCACCAAATAATATCAGGGAATAGATTTAATTTTTGTAAGACTTACTTGCTGAGGTGCATTATAACCCTTAGGAACTGCAAGTGCTTCATGATTAAGGGGAATGTCAACAGATGGCCACTCTGACCTAACGAAGGAACTAGTAATCCCCGCCCTCCCATCTCTGACTGAGCTCAAAAAGACAAAGGAAGCAAGAACAAAATGAAGCAACAAGGCCTGCATCCTCGTATCCAGCAACATGAGCATTGCCTTTATCAGCTTACAGAGTCCAAACTACCTGCATTCAAGAATCCCAAATTATTGTCATTCTGTGCTGAACAGTATGCTATATATGTCGAAGTAATTCCTAATTCATCTACAAATGGCTCATTTCAAAAGGGGGAGGAGGGGAGCTTGAAATTTGAATCTCTATTGTTCTACCCCAAGAAGATTTATGAAGGAATCAAACACACACCCTCTTTTCCACCCCATGTGGGTTCGGAACTCGGTTCTCACTCTCTGTTTGAATAGCTATGATCTCTCCGTAAAAGGAGCTAGCATTCGCAATTGCTTGAATCCATTGGAGATAAGGTCCAGCGGGCAATCAATTTGACAAAAGCTAACATGACAATAATACAAACACAAAATTCATAATTCATAATTCCTAGATATTGGTAGATTTATGAGTACAAGATGAATCTGAAAACAGCATCAGATATTGATGATAGGAATTAAACAAGCGTAATTACGGAACGAATGATGGTGAATTAAAAGGAAGCAAGTTGCGGGATAGTTAGTTATTAAGTACCAGCATCTTGTTCAGTTAAGGAGAGAGAGAGAGAGAGAGAGAAACTTACAGATTGAAGCATTTGCAGAGAGAGAGAGAGAGAGGGAGGGAGAGCAAACCCAACTACCCAAGTGATGAAGGGATGGAGGAGTCGATTATAAGTTAAGGGAAGAAGAGGCAGGTACACAGACACGGCATGGAGCCAATGGTTTGCGTCTGAATGGAACAATGACCACCGTACGCGTGTTTTATATAATGTTATTGTAATTATAAAATGATATTCCCTCATTTTCAATTGTAATTATAAAATGATATTATAAAATAATATTCCCTTATTTTTCAAAATATATGTTGTTTAAGGTTCTGTATAGTTTAAAAATTTATTTATTGATAGTACAATTTGACAAAAATACCCTTATTTAAAATTGAGTTATATTAAAAAGGGAGAATGATAGCAATCGATTGAACAATTGGTAAAAAATCTATTTTTTTAATTAAAAAATCACTTTTTTTGAAATTCTAACATGTTTGTTTTAGTTTTTTAAAAAATTATTATTTAAAAAAAAAGATGAAAATAGATTATTTTGAAAAGCTATTTTGCTTAGCTTATCATAGAAATATATTATCATAGATGAGAGAGAAAATAAAAAAAATGATTCTCATTAGTATAAACAAACACAAATCAGCTCTCATTTTCTAAGAATCTCCAAAATTAATCTCTTTTTTTAGACAAGTAAAAATTATTATTTTTTAATTTGAAACAAACGCACTCTTAAGATGCTGAAGTTCAAACTATTAAGTGAATTTAAAACATTACTAATTTCTTTTATATGTTAGTTGTAGTTTCATTTTTACCAAGGGCTCTCTGCATGCAAGCACAAGGTTTTGATGTCATTGATATCTTTTACACTGATGAGCTAAATTTGGTATATGTCCTACAAGTCTCTTGCGCATTTGTTTATGTCTTTAGTCTTTATATTTAACTCCTCTAAAATAAGTTGACACACCATAGTTATTCCCTAAGAACATGAACTAGGTCCATGCACCACATTAATCATATTAAAAGATAGAGTCTTATAGGGTTGAAAGGTCTTTTCCTTCCTTTTGCGCATGTTAACGAGTATTTCCCCTTCAATATTGATTTAACAAAATATTACGCAATGTAATAATGGTTATGTGCATTGCACGGGCACGGGCACTATCCTAGTTCTCCCACAAAGAAGACCCCTAAATCCGGGATGCCATAGAATTGGTTTAATTGCAACCAAAATTCTAGAAAACCAATGATCCATCTCCTCACGACAAGAGCACCAACAATTAAGGAATTTGGGAGTTTGAATAAACAACATGGAAGCAAGAAGGACAAATTTCCTTAATTAAGCATATCCCCAAATTTGCAACCCCACCATCACCCCCAACCTCTATCTAGTCATCTCAAATCTATGCAATTCAAAGAAACCCTAAAAATTGAAATTACCAATTCAACTGGAAGGACAAAATCTTAGTGTTGGGGCCAGTGGAGATAAAGGGATCAAAGAGAACAGGAAGAGGAAGAGATCGAGATTTCCCCAAAACCCGAGATTGGAGAGAACATGAAGAGGAAGAGATCGAGAGTTTACCCAAAACCTCAAACCATTTTTCATCGTCGTCCATCATCGATGTTTGTCGTCTCATTCGTTCACCGTCTTAGCGTTGCTCGCATCATCTCCGATCAGCTTCCCTCTTCTTCTGCCAACCTTAAAAAGTTCTAATTTTGTCCACTCTTTCTTTCTTTCTTCTGGGTTCTTGGGGTGAGAATCTGGGTTTTGGGTTTTGAAATTTGTGTTGTGGTGGTTGGGGGTGGTGGTTCGGTGTGGGCTTGGGTTGGGAGTGGTGGCGGGATGTTGAAGATAAAGATGAGGAGGCTTGATGAATGTGGCAGGATGTCGAAGATGAAGGTGATGGAAGGATGATGATGGAATTAATTCATGAAGCAGGGGTAAAAGGATAATTTTCTAATAGTGTGTAGGGTTGCACAATTTTTTCTTTGTGCATATTAAGTGAACCCTTGAAGAATCAAATTGTATCAAGCCCTCAAAATGAAAAATAGCGGTGAGCTCTAAGAGTGTTATGTGATAGCGCTATAGTGCCACTATAACCGCTATTTGACAACATTGAGTTCATGAGTTGTAACTAGTTCGCCTATATATTGATTCCAGTAAGTTTATTTGAAAATAGACTTGAGACCTACTTACCTACCTTATTATCAAGTAAGATTTTAAATAGGTTTTTGGGTCTTAGAAAACAATCACAATGTAGTTTATTTTCATCCACACATATTAGTTAATAATCTTGTTGTCCTCTTTATTGATATATTTGTCTTAGTATGTTTTAACTGATTAGCTTGTACATCTAATTGCTCATGTACATGTAAATATTTTTGTCATAATTAAAGTTTTTATTATGAAACATGCATTTAAATAAGTTACCCTGTTATACCAAACTTTTAAATAGGTCAATTAGCCTTAGAAAAAAGTATGCGACAAGTAATAAGTATAACTTAGGCCTTTAAATTTGTAAGCATGTCACACTCATCTACTGTAGATTTAGTCTAGTGTAGTGTATTGCCACCCTTATGTGTGAACTCATTTAGGGCTCATATGATACGTCGTATTAGGCATGATAATATAAACTTATACAATACATTATGAGTTTATACATTGTTTGATGCTAACAGGCTTATCCATCAATATGCTATTATCATTCAAATGATGGATTATTTAACCCATCACATAGATGATAATAAGATTGTGACGTATAAACTACTTGAAATTATTTAATCCACCACCACCACCCTCCACCATTGCCACCATCGTCGCTGCTGCCATTGCCATCACCACGACCACCACTGCCATTGCCACCACCCTCACCACCACCTTCCACCCCCGTTATTGCCTCTACCATCACCACCACTCCACTGCCACCACCCACCACCACTAATGCCACTACCACCACAACCACCGCTATTTGCCACCACCACCGCCATTTCCGCTGCCACCCTACAATTCTGCCAACATCATCATCACCACTACCGCCACCACCACAACCACCTCCACCACCCTTCACAATCGCCTCCATCACTACCACCATCGTCAATGCCACCACCCACCACTGCCACTGTTGCCGCCACCATTACTGCCACAACTACCACCCTCCACCACCGCCATCTCTACCACCACTACCACCACTATCATCATCACCACCGTTCATGAAACATATGATTGTATCAATTTAAACGATGTGATAAGTTATACAATGTATATACACAAACATTGTATAGCGAGTATTAAATTTTTATCGGGTTTGATCCTCTGAGGCCTGATATACAACATACAAAAAAGACCTATATCAATTCAAATGTAATATGAAAAGGAAAGGGCAAAAATTTATGGGCACAAATCCAAAGCTACGGCAACAAATCGAAATTTGAAATATTTTTGGGTGCGAAAATAAAAATTTCAAATTTAGTTAATGATAAAACGACAAGGGGGCATTTTGTAAATAGAAATTTATTCGAGCCACTTCCACCAATAAAGAAATAAATATGGTGTGGATGTAAAGAAATGCGTAGTGGCAATAGCAGACTCACAAAAACCCTAAACCTATTCTGGTTCTCCTCAGATTCGGACTAAACCTATTTGACTCCTCTCCTCTCCTCTCTCCGCTGTAAACTGTTTCGGCTATGGCAATGGAAACGGAGACGACGGTGGCTCAGGTTCCATTCCTCAATGTCACGGTGTTGCCCTCTCTTCTCCATGCTTTCGCCGCCGACACCGCCGTTCAATCCCTCACTCTGGTAAAAATCTCATCTTTTCATCTTATTTTCTGTGCCCTTTTGAATTCCTTACTTTTTTTCCAACTGAGCAAGCTGCTGTGGAAGTAGGGTCAGGGTTTTTCATCATCTTCAGTGATTTGTTTGCTTGGAACATTGGTTTTAGTCCCCCCATTCACTGTTCAAGCCTCCCTTTTTACCCTTGATTGTTGTGGCTACATGATGTGTTTTAGTACTTGCTGTATCTCTGATGCTTGTCATGAGTAAATAGGCTTTCAGATTCTTTTGTTTTGTATTAGGGTTTGTATAAACTCTCGCCACATAGCAAGAAGTATAGAGGGGTTTTAGAAAAGAGGCTTCTCTTTGTGATTATTTTTTTCCCTCTGTTCTAGATGAAATTAATAAATCATCAACAAAAGAATTGAACTGAACTAGAGGATGAGGATTTGACAAAAAAAGAGAGGATGAGGATTTGAAAAAAAAAAAGAATACATCAGTTCAAATGAACAATCTCCTACTTATTCCTCCTATTTTGTGTGTTTTAGATAAGTGTAATTGACTGATCGTGGGCTCGGTCCTTTCCATGGAGGACTGGGAGTCTCTCTTCCGGTGGTCATGTCACTGGAGAGGATTCAGTCCTAACTAATTGTTGTGGTTTTTCACATCTATCAATCATCGTGTCTATGTACAAGGGTACATTGTCCTTTTCAGGATTTTGGACTTGAGAGAATTTGTTAACGCTAAAGCTATGATTTTCTTTTGATGTTTCTTCCTTGAATATGTTTAGATCTAAACTTATGTAATAATTGCCCTTGTCGGTATGCCATGGGTTTTGTTGGTTTAAGATCAGTTTGATGAGTATAAGCTACAATATCCTTGGCATTTATAATCTGTTGCATTAAATTCAGTAATTCTTTTTTATCTACTTCTGTTTATTTTCCCCTAGATTGGATATCTGCTGACAATTATCACTGAGTTGGTGCCACCAACGTTGAACTCAAAGGATGGAAGGTAAGATTTAAGAATGAATTTATGTACCTTTTTTAAAGGTAGTACAATTGTTATTAAGTATTAGTTATTCTGATGTGTTAAATTGTGGTCAGGTTTTCTTTAGAAGACCTTTTGGGGATGAAACATGCTTACCTAAAAAACAAGGATAGTGAAACAGAGGATGATGAGGACGGAGATGACGAAGATGACGACGGAGACGATGAAGATGATGATGGAGAGGACTACTCAGCTGATGAAGGCGAGGAAGGGGATCCTGAAGATGATCCCGAGGCTAATGGTGCAGGAGCATCTGATGATGGTGATGATGATGACGATGAGGAAGGCGATGACGAAGATGAAGATGACGGGGAGGATGAAGATGACGAAGAGGAGGAAGAGGAGGAAGAGGAGACTCCGCAGCCACCGACTAAGAAGAGAAAGTGAGAATTATATTAGTAGGAAATTGTTTTCAGGGAATGCATTTGAATCGAGCTTAGTGATTAGGACAGACAAATTAGCAAACTTGAGAACCTATCTTGCTTTATTTATATATGAACTATGGTAATTATTGTTATATTAGCATTTCTCATTGGTTCTACCTTACTTTCCTCTATCCAGCTAATTTCATCTGTGTCAGTACTCAGTTTTCAAAGAAGTGTTTAAAATTCTTGATTGCTTTCAAGTCATGATTTTGGGGTTTGTCTGCGTGGAAATTGAAATTATTTGTGTGAAGGATTTATACATGTTTTGCTTATGGTTTATACTCTCTCTGGTTCTCACTTGCACTGGTGCTTGGATGGGATTGCGATCTCATTATATCATTAGGAGGTTTTCATGATTAAGAGTTGTAACTTTTGCAACTTAAGCCACTGCTTGAAGAGATTGAAGCAGATTTTCAAGTAAAGAATGTGGTCAAAACCTAATTATCAATTATTTGTTATGTATGTTTTCTTGTACATTTAAACAAAAACCATTGCAAAAAGTTGGTCTTAGTTTGTTTTGTGTTTTTGGAACTATATCTGCCATTAATTGGCCCGGCTGCGATTTCAATTTGCAAACGAGTTTATATATTGTTGAAGTTCAATGATTTTTCATATTCTGATATTCGTTTTCCTAAAGAGGTGATAATAACAACAATTGGTTCGTATGAAACACCTTATTTTCATTCGATTGTAAAATACCAGAACAGCTGAAAGATGTTTTCAGCTTCTGTTTTTTTAAATATTAGAAAACGTCTTATTCAACAGTTTTTTTTCTGCTTTTATTTTGAAAAACAGTTTTCAAAAACAGTTTCTAAAAACTCTTTTTAAATACAGTTTTCAAAAACTACAATCAAACAGGCTCTCTGTTTTTTATTTTCGGTTTTCTAATGTATTATTAGATTAAGGCCTAAAGTCTAGCAAAAAATAACACACCTAGCAGAGTGATTCGGCAATGCTATACAAGAACATCAATAAGAATCAAAGCATGCTCACTCATTAATGGTAACATTACAACTTAATAAAAGAAAAAGAATCAAACCAACAAACTCAAAAACTCCATCAAATTCTTCAATTCAAGTTACTGACGCTAAAGTGAAAATTCGAAGGGAACCCTCACTAAGGAGAGGGAAAACCCTCACTAAAGTGAAAGAGAAACCCACCTAAAGTGGGTGGAAATCTTTCCCATGGAGGGAGGGAAGCCCCTTGAGGGGGAGGGGAGCACAACGACACACTATAACCACATAAAAATCTTGTTTTCGAAAATTGAAATGCCCGACATTAGAAGAAAATTGACATTAAATTCAAAACCCAAAACATAAATGGTTTTATGCAGAAACTACAATAGTCCTGCCTAATTGATGATTTTCAAAATTAAAGGGTGCACAGGAAATCAGAAAACAAAAAGTTAGATTGTAAAAAAATCGATAACCAATACCATTACCAATTTCCAATTACACCATTATATCTGCTCTATATACTAACACTAATATACTTAAAACTCACTCAACACAAGACACCACGAGTAAAACTATTCTATCCCTGAAATAAAAAAACTATTCTATCCCCAACATGAAGTGTGTTGATGCAATGGAGTCTAAAAATCATGAAAAAAATTAATTGCAAAAAAATCCTAATTATACCAACCAATAATAAGGATGAACCTTACTTTGTTATGAAATTGAGAATCCGACCGAAGAGATGATGAGATGGAATGACAAAGATGAGACTACACAATGACAGTGGCTTTGCACGATGAGCTTTTTGTGACAATTAACTCCAAAGAGCAAGAGAGCTCAATGACACAAAGGGGTCAATCCATGCAATTATTCAACTGCTTGAACCTAAACGATGGACGATAACAAGGATTTTAAGTGATATTAATGTGATGGTTCTACGTGATTTGGGAAGTTAGGGTTTCTAGGGATGCAAATTAGAAAAAATTTAAGAATTGGATTTTCTTAATTTTTGAATTAAGAACTTGAGAAACCCATACAAATTGAAATGATAAATTGGGTTGATCTAGAGGCGATTAGGCTGAAAATCCTCCACTTAGCAATGAGTCGTAAAAATATGTGCAAAAAACATGGCATGGTGGGCTGACCAATGAACTGTTTTGACCATAGTTTAAAAAATCGAATTGGATTGATCGATTGAGTTGAAAACTGAGCAACGATTGGTTTTAAAAAATTCCAAAAAATTAAGGAAAACTATATATGATTAATTTTTTTAAGAATATATTTTATTCAAATAAATGTTGGATTATATTTTATCATTCATTTTTATCTTATAAAATGTACATGATGACGATTATAAGTTAATTTTAAAAATGCAATTAAGTCATTTTCAATTTAAAAAACCTAATTTCTCTTTCCTTCCGCTTTGGTCTTTACAGCAATTAGCATTCATTTTCATCAATGGTGTTTCCACCTTCTTTCTCACAAAAAAGTTCTTCTAGTTCCAGACCCCATTCACTGACCGCACAACGCCACTGTCATTTTCTCCTAGATTCCATTTCCATCTATGATGTCTCCACCTTCTTCTAATGAAGTTGTGATGAAAAACAGTCGGGCCGGGCCGGGCCGGTGACCTGAGAGTCAACCCACCCGACCCAGTATCATTGGGTCAGGACGGGTTATTATTAGAAACTAGCAAGTGACAACCAAACGAAGTAAGAAATGGAACCCTGAAACTTATCTATGTTCTCTCACTCCCGGTCTTTCAATCTCAGCCGTCAGATTCTGCGATCCATGAACCTTGTTCCCTTGAAACCTAGACTTACCATCCACCATCACCACACTATCAATCCACCACCATGTCCTCCAATATCAACGGTCAGATTTGCCCCCAGCCCTGTCCCCACTTGGCCGAGTTCCGCCGCACCTCCACCAAGCCCTTCCTCGCCCTCCACAACTGCCTCCGCGTCAAGCCTCCCGGCGCCCGCGCCTCCCTCCGCCGCGACCCTCACGAGGTCCCCCGCTGCGGCGCCTGCGGTCTCTCCGCCCCTTCCCGCCTTTACGCCTGCGTCGCCTGCGCTGCCGTCTCCTGCCACTCACCTGCCGCCGGCGCCCCCTCCCACGCCGCCGCTCACGCAGCCTCAATGCCGCCTGGCCACCAGATCGCCGTCGACATCGACCGCGCAGAGCTCTTCTGCTGCGCGTGCCGCGACCAGGTCTACGATTGCGATTTCGACGCAGCCGTGGTGATCGCACAGACCGCCGCGTCCACCCTCGGGTCGCCGGTGATCCCCTCGCCCCAGCCGGAGAACCTCCGGAAGCGCCGCAGGGTGGACTACCAGCATTGGGCGCCGGATCTGCGCCAGCGCGCCCTGATCGGAAGCTGCTCAAGCCCGATCGACTGCGCCGATTCGCAGCCAGATTTGCCGCGTGGATTGCGCGGGTTGAACAATCTGGGGAACACGTGCTTCATGAACTCGGTGTTGCAAGCGTTGCTCCACACGCCGCCACTGAGGAATTACTTCTTGAGCGACAGGCACAACCGGTATTTTTGCCAGAAAAGTAGCAATGCTGTTGTTGGCGATGGTGGTGGCGGTGGCGGTGCGAGGAAGAGAGGTGGCGGTAACAATGTGAACAAGAATGGTCGAATATGCTTAGCTTGCGATATGGATGCTATGTTCTCCGCTGTGTTTTCGGGAGATCGTGTACCTTATAGCCCTGCAAAGTTCTTATACAGGTTCGTCTACAGTGGAGTTTTGGGTTCGTGCTGACTTTTTTCATATGGGGTATCTTCTGTGTCTTGTAAATCCTTTTTCTTTCTTTCTTTCTGGGGTTGTGGATAGATCGATGATGTGATTATTATCTTGATTTGGGTTTTCAGTTTCATCAAGGTCTCTTTGTCGTTGAAAGTTTATATCTTTTGAGTTGTTATGTTATGTTTCAGCTGGTGGCAGCATGCAGCCAACCTTGCTAGCTATGAACAGCAGGATGCCCATGAATTTTTCATTTCCATGCTTGATGGAATCCATGAAAAGGTGGATAAGGATCGTCGTAAGCCACATAGTGAAGGTAATGTATTCAGACTGGCACTAATTTATTCTTTTCACCCTCTTTGAAATGCTTACTGGTACTTCATGTGGTTTTCTTTTGGGCCGGGAGAGAGAGGGATTTGGTTCGAATTTTGTGGCATGATGATGGTGTTTCTTGTGTGAAGCCACGTATTGTGTTATGTTCTGTACTTTTTATAAAAATGAATATCAAGATAAAATTAAAACTTGTGAGCTATGTTGAAAATTTTCAAACTTGTACCTCTAGAACGAGTAAGCTGGCTTCTTTTGGTTGATACAAGAAATTATTGTCTAAATAAAGTCAAAGCTTATTGGCTTGTTATGCATAACATTGGCTTGTAGCTTTTGTCTAACATTTGTGGAAGCTCTGGTTTCTTTAGTGTTTTCATCAAATCTGTAAAGGTATCATTAAAAAAGTAATATAGGAATTATAGCATTGCGTGTCTTTTATATTCAATAGTGGTTAGTGGGTCATTGCTATGTCAAGAGACTTCTTCAATGACCAAAATCTATATTGGCCTGCCTCAGTTCCCTCTGTTTCACTGACAGCAACTCTCTTTATGGTTTAATAGTTATGATAGAAGTCGAAACTTAGGGAGTAATAGGATGCTGATATCTATGATATTGAGCCATAGCATTGGATTGTTAAGAGGATGGTGTAGAAGGTTAATCTGTTATCCATTTCAACAGTTGACAAGTCAGTGAATTAGCTCAGCATAATCATAGTTGCAACCATTCTGTTTATGGAAGATGAAGAGTGCCACTGTCTTTCTGTCTTCAATGTCTTGATTTGTTTCTTTTTGGCTTCCAAAATACTATTTAAGATAACAGAGTTACCATTATATTTAACTGCAGGGTGAGAGTTTAGGTCTCTTGCTTGTTGCCCTAGGAGTTGACAATTGCTCAAACAATTAGCGCTAATCCTCAACCACAACCTGCTATTGTGAAGGTGTTAGCTGCTATACTCCTCTGAGCCCCAGTAAGTCGATTTCTCCTTAGCCTATTAGTTTCATCATAAAGGAGATTCTAGATCTAATGATGCTAATGTTAACTCCACCTTTTTGCAATGTTTAGGCTCTAACTAAACAAGGCTTGTCCTATCCTAGAGAGAAGGTTGCATTAGCTTCCTGCTGATGAAAGTGACAGAACTCAGTCTTCAAATATGTTTGGCTAAGATTTTAGGCTCGATAGAATTTGATGCAGTTCTCTCTACTTGACGTGTGTAATATCCCCACTGCTCTACCTTCTCAAAGTAACTAAGCTGAATGAATCTCCTTTAATCCCACCATCCCTATTTATTGACCTAATACCCTCCTACTACTAACTACTATAACAGCCCCTAACTAATTTTTCTTTCTCTTACATCCTAACAAACACCCAGTTTTTTCCATTTGTCTCTTACACTACAGTTATGTTTCCTAAAACATTTTATAGTTTTAAACTGTTTGGTGCAAAGTTCCCCCACATGATTTTTAGAGGCCATTAGATGTGAAATTTCTTGGACCTATCGATATTTAGATATAGCAAATATATTCCTGCTTGTCTAGTAGCGATATCAAGACAAGTTTTGATGGTAGTGAAGTTTTAGTTTCAAAATGTCGAGATTGTAAGGCTAGACTGTTGGTCCTGCATGGCACCCTAACTCCTTTACTCTTTAGCCCTATTTCTGAAAATGTCAAGAAAAGAATGTGAAACTTATTTCTTGGTAATTTTTTTGGTTTAGATAATTTTTACTAATTAAATTGCAAAGGAAGTAAGTTGTTTGTTTCTTTATGCACATTTTCAAAAGTTTGTTTTTACACTAACCGGGACATGTAAAATTAGAAATCTTTTTGACGCTTTATATCTGCCTCTGAACACCTCAGTTTTATCACCCGAGCTTGCCTTGTTTTGTAATTTTAGCTTTTAGGTACTTAAATTACTACCTTCTGTATGCTGAAGAATTCAAACAACATTGCTTATGTGTAAAGAATCTTCAATGTTAGGTCTGCTTTTAAACTGACTTCATTTGATAAGGTAACATTTTGTGTGACCAAATTTCGCTGATGCTGCAGGCAATGGTGACTGTTGTATTGCTCATAGGGTATTCTCTGGTATCTTGCGATCAGATGTCATGTGTATGGCCTGTGGTTTTACATCAACTACTTATGACCCATGCATAGACATCTCACTGGACTTGGAACCGAATCAAGGGGGCTCTACCAAGAAAGCTGCTGCAACATCGAATCATTCTTGGAATGTTAAGGCTGATTGCATCAATTTGAGCCAAAACCGTGGGACTTCTACCCTGGTGGGGTGTTTGGAGAGATTTACGAGAGCAGAGAAATTGGGGCCAGACCAGAAAATTTTCTGTCAGCAGTGCCAAGTGAGGCAGGAAACTCTGAAGCAGATGTCCATAAGGAAGCTTCCCCTTGTTTCCTGCTTCCACATAAAAAGATTTGAGCATTCTTCAACAAGAAAGATGTCAAGGAAGGTGGACCGCTATCTGCAGTTCCCACTTTCACTGGACATGTCGCCTTATCTCTCATCATCAATCTTAAGGAGCCGGTTTGGGAACAGAATCCTTCCTTTTGATGGGGATGAGCCTGATGCTTCAAATGAGTTGTGTTCAGAGTTCGAGTTGTTTGCTGTGGTCACTCATTCTGGTAAGTTAGATGCTGGCCATTATGTGACTTATCTGAGATTAAGCAATCAATGGTACAAGTGTGATGATGCATGGGTTACTCAAGTTGATGAGAACATTGTGAGGGCTGCTCAGGGTTACATGATGTTCTATGTACAGAAGATGCTTTATTATAAAGCAAGTGATAAACAGGTTGCCTCATGATTGGAGATGGTTCAAATCACATTGGTATGTCATGGTTACTATCAATTTTCAATCCAAGGATATGCCGTGGCCTTTCGATTTATACAATAGGAAACAAAGAATGATAGTATAATTTCTTCCCATCACAACTAGCAAATCTGTATCATTTCTTTAGCGGATGAGAGTTAATGCTTCAATAAACGGGCCAGAGTTTTTTAGGCACTCCCAAAATTTTGGAAACTCGAGGATATAGATTCCTTAAAAATTGTTAATGCTTTTCTTTTGCCCTTCTCTACCTTCTACTTCTTCATTTCCTTCCCTTTTTATCCCCGCCTCCCCCACAAATGCTTTTAAAAATGAGCGCTCAAATGACCTTAATAGTTTTTTAAGGACTCGGGTGGTTACCAATTTTTGGTTTTTATTTCTAAATGTAAATTTAAAAATAAAACATGTTTGGGTGTGGAATTGGTTTTTTACTCGATTTCAAAACGGTTTTAGCTTAATTTTTGAAGCTACAAAATATGTTTTTTTGATTTTGGAGTTTCAATAACATGTACCACCATCACCACCATCCACCACCACTGCCACCCACACCATTGCCACTACCACCCTTCGTCATTGCCACTGTCACCACCACCGCCATTGTCATAGCCTCCACCACCTCTCGCCACCACACTCCACCTTCCACCGCCACCACCCCTGCTACCTTCACATCCACTGCTACCTTCACATCCACCACTTCCACCGCTAATACCACCACTTCTACCTCCTCTGTTGCCACTACCTCCACCGGTGGAACCTCCGGCGCTACCACCACTGCCGCCACCTTCGCACCGCCTCCACTGCCAACACTATCATCACCGCCAACGACCATCAACACCATCATCGCCGCCACCAAGTAACATCCACGTCCACCACCACCACCTTCATCGCCACCACAACCACCTCCATCATCGCCACCACCGCTGACGCATGCACCACCACCTCCATTGCCACCACCATCCACCACTGTCATTATTGCCACCTCCTACACCACAACTGCCGCCATTAGGTGACATCAACCTCTACCGCCACTGTTGTTTGGCCCCTCCATTATTCTGTCGTCACTATCACCCACTGTCATGAATTTACAAAGTTGATAATAATGGTGACTATTGTGAATTTACAAAGTTGACAACTTTTTTAAAACTGAAAAACAAAACAAAGACTAAAGTGGGATTTATATTTCAAAATATAAAACAAAAAACCATCCCAACAAGGCCTGAACTATTTTATTTGGTTTAAATTTTACAACGAATGGAGAGGATAATGGAGCTAAAACAGCTATTTACTCTATTTGGGCTCTTCGAAATTGGGAGATTTGTATGAAGGGATAAATTGTGACTAAAATTAAATTTGCATGTTGAAAGTAAGGATAGTAAGTATCCATTTTCTTAATAAAATACAATAATAATAATAAGAACTAAAATTCTTTCCCTAACCAAACATAGTGTAACACTCGGTTATGATTCATAATGGAGTTAACTACGCTATTATGAATATTCACTGAAATTCCATAACTCTTTGAAATAGGCTCAACACTCACTTTAAGAAAGTAGCTTTATCAGAGAGCAAGAAATCATGAAAACTATTTACCTGTTTTGCTCTTATCGTTCATTCATTTATTACAAAAGGATTGGAGTTTCAAAAGACTTTCTTTTTTGCTCGTCCTTGTAGTCAATGGACACGTCACTTAATTTTGTTAGCGAATATGTCTCTTCGCTCATGGTTGCTTTTGCTTATAAAAGTTTTTCGGCGTTGGCTTCATCTATATATATAATAAAGAGGAAGTTTGACAATCAGAGGATAATTTTTTCATTCACTTAATTATTACACATCGTTGTATTTTTTATAAGGTTATTTATGCAATTGTATCATTTATTGAAATTGAAATCAATCATGACCATCCGTTGCCTTTGATCTTGGCCGTTGTTTCTGTATCCTCACATACATTTTCTTTTGTTAAAAATGCTTTGATTTTTGGCATTCCATCCATTAAATTTGTCAAATACTTTAATGTAATACATGTTTATATACCCTATAACTTTAACCTTTTAATAACAATGATTTTTCGTATTCCATTAGATTAATCAACAATATTTTAACGTGTATGCATATCTATTTATAACTTTTAATAATTTTATATTAGTATTAGTATGAGAATTTATTGAGTGTGACAAATATGCTATTTTATTAACATATAGTTTTTTATTTATTCAAAACTTTTAGAATTTAAGTATTTTTTTTTCCATCTCAATTTCATCATTTTCCTAATCAAATATTTACATTTTTTTAAATTTTTCCAAAAATAATATTTTAATATCACGTTATATGAAATACATTTTAAAATTTGAGAACACTTTAAAAAATATAAAAAACTATTGATCTTTCAATATTCAAATTGTTTCAACTTTTCTAATTTAATGGTTTATATTTTAATATCACCTTGCATGTTGATCTTTCATAACCTCTTCTTCCTCTTTTTTCTTCTTCCGATCACTGTTCATCACACAAAACATCATTCCCGCGTTGCTTTGCTTTTCAAAGGAGAACCATAATCGCTTCTTTTTCCTCTTTCTTGTTCCGATCATTGTTCATCACCCAAAATACCATTCCCGCGTTGCTTTGCTTTCCAAAAAACAACCATAACTGCTTCTTCTTCCTCTTTCTTCTTTCAATCAATGTTCATCACACAAAACACCAATCTCGCGTTGCATTTTGTCACTCAGCCTTGGCATCTAAATCTTCAAGATCTCCGGAAGTTTTGTGGGATTATTTGTCTACTCTTAGAGTTCAAAGCAAAAGCTTATGTGATAAGATTGTAGATTTACAATCCTTGGTAGATACAACAAAGAAACATAATTTTCAATCTATTATGCTGCAACATAATATGGAACTTCGAAAGACAATATCTGATTTGGAGGCATCGTTTGTAGATGATAACTTTTATAGGTCCTTTAAGATGCAAAAAATTTGTTGAGCTGTTGAAACAAAAGATCCAAATATTTGAGAACCGCTATCAAAAATCAGTTAAAGATGTGAAATTGTATATGCACTGTCAACGATCACCCAAAGCATTTCAAGATATAGTTGATCACTTGAAAAAAAACAAGTAAAAGAACAGCTTGTGAGGAACCAATTAAAGATATGCCGGCGGCATTTCCGAGCCAGTTTTTAGATGAAATTGATCGTAGGAAGAAATAAATGAAAGACTATCATGAAATGTTTTGGAAAGAAAAGATGGAGAAGAGAAAAATTGTATGGCAGATATGTTTATGGCTTACGAAGAGCAGGCTGAACTTGAAGCCGTTTCTACCGTGTTTGCACCTGTAAAAAGGTATGTTTTTACCGGAAATAAGCTATACATATATAGATGATGTATCATATGAGAAAGATGTTTTTATGTGAGAAAATAAGAATAAATCATGACCATTAGTGATGAATAGTGATCGAAAGAAGAAAGAGGAAGAAGAAGCGGTTATGGTTGTTCTTTGGAAAGCAAAGCAATGCGAGAATGATGTTTTGCATGATGAACAGTGATAGGAAGAAGAAAGAGGAAGAAGAAGCGGTTATGGTTGTTCTTTGGAAAGCAAAGCAACGCAGGAGTGGTGTTTTGCGTGATGAACACTAATCGGAAGAAGAAAAAGGAAGAAGAAGCGGTTATGGTTGTTCTTTGGAAAGAAAAGCAATGCAGAAATGGTGTTTTACGTGATGAACAGTGATCGGAAGAAGAAAGAGGAAGAAGAATCGGTTATGGTTGTTCTTTTGAAAGCACCAACCTGTCAGGAAATAGAAGATCAGGATTTTATGAGGCATAAGAATGTGTTAAAAAATACTTTTGCACTTAATAAAATTGGTATGAACTCAATTAGTTCAGAAACCAAAGATGATAACAATTGCACCTTGGCTCCTGGGACTGCAATCTGAACTACATATAATTTTGCCCTGAAAATAAAAAAGAAAAAACAAAAAAAGGAAGAATTACATAAGATAACAGAAAATAAATAAATATATATAGGGGATGTATCACATGAGAAAGGTGTTTTTATATGAGAAAATGAGAATAAATCACGATCGTCAGATCTAATCATGAATGGTCAAGATTAAAACAACTTAATAGTCACGTGACTACTTAAAAATGTAATGTGACTTTTTAAAAAGTCACATGACTTCATGTTTTAATCTTAACCATTCATGATTATATATATATAGCTTATTACCAATAAAAACATACATTTTTACAGGTGCCTACACTGTAGAAACGGCCTCAAGTTCAGCCTGCTCTTTGTAAGCCATAAACATATCTGTCATACAATTTTTCTCTTCTCCATCTTTTCTTTCCAAACCATTTCATGATAGTCTTTCATTTCTTTCTTACTGTGATCAATTTCATCTCAAAACTAGCTCGGAAATGCCGGCGGCATATCTTTAATTGGTTCCTCACACGCTGTTCTTTTACTTGTTTTTTTCAAGTGATAAACTATATCTTGAAATTCTTTGAGTGCTTGTTGACAGTGCATAATATACAATTTCACATCTTCAACAAATTTTTGACAGCGGTTGTCAAATATTTGGATTTTTTTCTTCAACAATTCACCAAAATTTTCCATCTTAAAGGACCTATAGAAGCTATCATCTACAAGTGATGCCTCCAAATCATATATTTTCTTTCGAAGTTCCATATTTTGTTGCAGCATAATAGATTGAAAATTTTGTTTCTTTGTTGTATCTACCAAGGATTGTAAATCTACAACCATATCACATAAGCTTTAGCTTTGAACTCTAAGTGTAGACAAATCCCAAAGAACTTCCGGAGATCTTGAAGATTTAGATGCCAAGGCTGCGTCACAAAATGCAACGTGAGAATGGTGTTCTGCGTGATGAATAGTGATCGAAAGAAGAAAGAGGAAGAAGTGGTTATGATTGTTCTTTGGAAAGCAAAGCACTGCAGAAATGGTGTTTTGCGTGATGAACAGTGATCGGAAGAAGAAAGTGGAAGAAGAAGTGGTTATGGTTGTTATTTGGAAAGCAAAGCAACGCGGGAGTGGTGTTTTGCGTGATGAACACTAATCGGAAGAAGAAAAAGGAAGAAGAAGCGGTTATGGTTGTTCTTTAGAAAGCAAAGCAGTGCGGGAATGGTGTTTTGCGTGATGAACAGTGATCGGAAGAAGAAAGAGGAAGAAGAAGCGGTTATGGTTGTTCTTTGGAAAGCAAAGCAACACGGGAATGGTGTTCTGCGTGATGAACAATGATCGGAAGAAGAAAGAGGAAGAAGAATCGGTTATGGTTGTTCTTTTGAAAGCACCAACCTGTCAGGAAATAAAAGATCAGGATTTTATGAGGCATAAGGATGCGTTAAAAAATACTTTTGCACTTAATAAAATTGGTATGAACTCAATTAGTTCAGAAACCAAAGAGGATAACAATTGCACCTTGGCTCCTGGGACTGTAATCTGAACTACATATAATTTTGCCCTGAAAATAATAAAGAAAAAACAAAAAAAGGAAGAATTACATAAGATAACAGAAAATAAATAAATATATATAGGGGATGTATCACATGAGAAATGTGTTTTTATATGAGAAAATGAGAATAAATCACAATTGTTAGATCTAATCACGAATGGTCAAGATTAAAACAACTTAATAGTCACGTGAGTACTTAAAAATGTCATGTGACTTTTTAAAAAGTCACATGACTTCATGTTTTAATCTTAACCATTCATGATTATATATATATATATATATATATATATATATATATATATATATAAATAGCTTATTACCAATAAAAACATACATTTTTACAGGTGCCAACACTGTAGAAACGGCCTCAAGTTCAACCTGCTCTTTGTAAGCCATAAACATATCTGTCATACAATTTTTCTCTTCTCCATCTTTTCTTTCCAAACCATTTCATGATAGTCTTTCATTTCTTTCTTACTGCGATCAATTTCATCTCAAAACTAGCTCAGAAATGCCGGCGGCATATCTTTAATTGGCTCCTCACACGCTGTTCTTTTACTTGTTTGTTTTCAAGTGATCAACTATATCTTGAAATTCTTTGAGTGATTGTTGACGGTGCATAATATACAATTTCACATCTTCAATAATAATAAATACAAAAAGTTGAATTAAATTTCTCATTTGTGAAAATTAATATTAATAAATTAAGTTTGATATTTATTTAGTATAAGTTATTAAGCTAATTTTATGATTTATTATTGGTTCTTTTTATTTAATTTTTAATTATAAACAAATACTATTAATTTAACAAAATTAAAACATTAACTATTCAAGTTGCTATCTTATTTCTTTGTTTAAAAAAATCACAAGAGTTAAAACTTCAACCTCTTAAGTTATTCTTTTGTTTAGTTTCATTTAATATTTTTAAATAAATCATTTTATTAAAAAAGGTGTTATATTAATGTAAGTCTGCGCAACGCGCGGGCCATATCATATATAACATACTTCTCCGGTGCATCGCACGAGTATAATACTAGTTTATCTTTAAAACATACTAAAAATTAAAGAGATAATTCCCACCACCAATGAGAGGTGAGAATTGGCCCCCTACTGTGCAAAACTGTGCAGAAAAGGTATTTTTTGATTCATCTATAACACTAAGAGATATAATTCAATGCTGAATTTTATTTTCTAAAATAAAACTAATTTAACAAATAATAATAATAATAATAATAATAATAATAATAATAATAAAATCTCAATCTTTTAAAAATAAATAATATTTTTACTAACTTATCTGCCATATAATTTTTCTCTTCTCCATATTTTCTTTCCAAACCATTTCATGATAGTCTTTCATTTCTTTCTTCCTGCGATCAATTTCATCCAAAAACTGGCTCGGAAATGCCGGCAACATATCTTTAATTGTTCCTCACAAGATGTTCTTTAACTTGCTTTTTTCAAGTGATCAACTATATCTTGAAATGCTTTGAGTTATTGTTGACAGCGCATAACATACAATTTCACATCTTCAACTGATTTTTGACAGCGGTTCTCAAATATTTGGGATCTTTTGCTTCAACAGTTCACCAAATTTTTGCATCTTAAAGGACCTATAGAAGCTATCATCTACCAGCGATGCCTCCAACTATCGAAGCTGGAGGCATCGCTGGTAGATGATAGCTTCTATAGGTCCTTTAAGATGCAAAAATTTGGTGAACTGTTGAAGCAAAAGATCCAAATATTTGAGAACCGCTGTCAAAAATCAGTTGAAGATGTGAAATTGTATGTTATGCGCTGTCAACAATAACTCAAAGCATTTCAAGATATAGTTGATCACTTGAAAAGAGCAAGTTAAAGAACATCTTGTGAGGAACAATTAAAGATATGTTGCCGGCATTTCTGAGCTAGTTTTTGGATGAAATTGATCGCAGGAAGAAAGAAATGAAAGCCAATCATGAAATGGTTTGGAAAGAAAAGATGGAGAAGAGAAAAATTATATGGCAGATATGTTAATAAAAATATTATTTATTTTTAAAAGATTGAGATTTTATTATTATTATTATTATTATATTATTTTTTAAATTAGTTTTATTTTAGAAAATAAAATTCAGCATTGAATTATATCTCTTAGTGTTATAGATGAATCAAAAAATACATTTTCTGCACAGTAGGGGGCAAATTCTCAACTCTCATCGGTGGTGGGAATTATCTCTTTAATTTTTAGTATGTTTTAAAGATAAACTAGTATTATACTCGTGCGATGCACCGGAGAAGTATGTTATATATGATATGGCTCGCACGTTGCGCAGACTTACATTAATATAACAGTTTTTTTAATAAAATGATATTTATTTAAAAATATTAAATGCAATTAAATAAAAGAATAACTTAAGAGGTTGAAGTTTTAACTCTTGTGATTTTTTTAAACAAAGAAATAAGATAGCAACTTGAATAGTTAATGTTTTAATTTTGTTAAATTAATAGTATTTGTTTATAATTAAAAATTAAATAAAAAGAACCAATAATAAATCATAAAATTAGCTTAATAACTTATACTAAATAAATATCAAACTTAATTTATTAATATTAATTTTCACAAATGAGAAATTTAATTCAACTTTTTGTATTATTAATTTTTAGAGAAATATATGAACAAAAAATATGCATTACATAAGATATTAAGAAAATTTTATATTTGTAGCCAGTTAAAAACATTTTTTTTAAGTAAGAAAAACATTATTAAATAACAACTTGGGAACAAAAGCTTCAAGAAGAGAAACAATGAAAAAAAAAACCAAGACAACATAAGACCCCCAAACAAACTAAAAATGTGCATATATATATATTGTAAACATGTATTATAAACTTATTTTGTATACATGCATTATATATTTGTTATACAAACATGCATTGTATGTTTTTTTTTTTTTGAAAGCAAAATTATATATTAATAATGCATTATATGTTTGTTATATTACATGCATTATATGCTTGTTGAATATAAATAATTAGACTCTATAGAATAATATAGAAGTGTCTAAAGATATTTTGAATTTCTATTTATAAGTATAAAAATGTGTTCGAGGTGTCTGCACTATTTAGTGGTTTGTAAATCATTACTGTTGTTACCACATTCCTTGGATTTTTAAAATTGAACTTAGCATATGACACATACAGGCAAGGGCTTATGCAAGAGCAATGAAGGCAACCCTTTTCTTTTCAAGTGTAACCCACAATATAAATGTCAACAAAATATTAAAGTTCATCATGGCCCTCTAGGTATAATACCCGTGCGTTGCATGGGTTTATTTACAATATTTTTAAAAATTATAAAAAAGTATTATACTTTAAATAAATAATTAAAATAAATTCTAATTATACATATAGTAAAAAAATATTTGCATTGAGATATTTCAAAAAATAGTAATCATAGAGTTATCTCTCTACAATACTAACCAAATTTTGTTTACCAAAAAATATTACTTAAATTTAAAATTATTATTTAATAATTAAAATTCTATTACTTTTAATAAATTTATAATTTTATATTTTAAAGATACGAAATATCATTAACTAAATTTAAAATATGTTAGTTCAAATAATTTTTTTAATATCATCATATGAGTTATATTACTGTATATTGTTTTTATTTTTCTTATCAACAATGAAGTAATTTTAACTATTAAAATTATGATAATTTATAACCTAAATAGCTTATAAATCATTTAGTAAATTTAAATTTATTCAAATACGATTATAATAATCTTGTCTCTTATATTTCCTTAGGTCAGTTTTACTAATATATCATAAATATATAAATTTAAAGAAATTTTTCAATTAATACGTACATGCATTATAATTAATACTAAATAGCGTATACTAACATCAGGAAAATATAAAATAATTTTTCTAAATTATAATTAATAAGTAGTGTTGTATTATTAAATTAATTTTAATTCTTAAATAATTTTAATACAAAACATTATTAAGTTTCATTCTAATACTTTTAATTTCCCCCCTCAATTTATGGTTGATTAAAATTACTTTTTTAAAAATATTATTAATTAAAAAATGTATTTTTAATTAATTATAATTATTGAATATTTTGTATCTAAAAATATTACATAGTCTCATTTTAAATATTTTTTGATTTTTTCTCACAATTTATGATTATTAGTTATATTTCTAACTTATTTTAATTAATACATAATAAGTTAATCATCTTTCTAAGAAATTGAAAATGATATTATTTTTAGTTAATACAATTAAGAATATAAAATAATTATCAACAACTTATTACAATTTTTATTAATATAATACTCAAGTTAAATTTCACTTATATATATATATATATATATATATTTATTTATTTATTCAACTTTGGTCATAATTACCTCAAGTCAATTTTACTAATAAATAAGTAAATACTAGTAAGTAGCCTGTGCATTACACACACGGTAAAATTATTTTTCAAATATTTAAAATTAAATATTAATTTACAATCATGTTTTATTTTAGATATAATTTTTGTTCTTGATTTAAAAAGAACAAATAAACTTTGAATATAAACATTAGAATACAATTTTCTAATTCAATTAAGTTTTAATTGAACATATATTGAATTAGAAAGTTTACTGGAATATATATCTTTCATGATAATTGTTATGATTGATTTAGTATCTTTCCAGAAGAGTAAACTTGAAATATTATCATATTTTTGTGTATTTAATTGCTTTCGCGATTTTAAGTTGAGCAGGACCATTATGGGCGGCAAAACTCTCCCATAGTGGTTAATAAAAGGACATAAATTTGAATTATGTTTGGTACATCGAAAAACTAATTTATGTTTAAATTTGATTAGTAAAAAAATTACAACAATGATTAGAAAATGTAGAAATTTGAATAATAATTCAAAATTGAGAAAAAATAATTAGAAGAGAAATACAACGTAGTGATTAAAAATTTTAATAGATGATATGAATTGAATTAAAATAAACATTGAAATGATTTAATTTATATCACTTCATAAAAATTACGTTGAATTAAAATAACTTGCAATGAAATACATTTTAAAATTTTTAAAATGCATATTTATATATTTAATTTTTTTGTATAAACGAAAAAATCATTTTTTAGATAAGTCCATCAATGTGAAGCAAAATAAAAATCTCATAGTAAAAATTGTGGAACCGAAAAATTTAAGTAAGAGAAAATGAATGATAGCCCATTGGAAGGCAGAATTGAGAGATATAAGTTCGAGAGATAATTGAGTGAGTTTTATGGGGTTTAACATAATTGGAGACAGAAGAACCAATTTAAATGAGAGAGTGACGTGGCTAATTGTGAGAGAGTGTGTGCTGATTGAGTGTCTCACTCTATAGGGTGATGACTCAAAATTAATAGATACAAGATAGATTTTTCAAATTCAACCTTCAGTTAATATCACCTTAGTATGTGCAATGCACGGGATTTAATTATTATTATTATTATTAAAATTTATAATAAAATATCATTTTAAGTATAATTTATTGGTTGATTTAAAATAAATGGTATAATGAAATTTGATGTATATAAAAAAATATTATCGAGAAAAAAAATTAGTTATTCAAATTTGGGCAGTTATTCAATTTAATTTGTAATACCATATTATGGTTGGATAAATATTAATTTTTTTTGTTAGAAAATTTATATAATTTCACAATAAGTGATATTCAAATGAATTAAAATTGTAAGAATAATAATTGAAATTTGTTCACCAAATAAAATTTTTATTATAAGAGAAGTGTTATATTTTCAAATTTGAATTAAAAAACATGGATAGGTATTTAAAATTTAAAAAGTATTTAATATTTGACTTGAGATAATCTAATTGAGAGAGGAGAAGAAATATTGTAAATAATCTAATTGAGAGAGTGAGGGAGAGTGATAGTCTCACTCTCTAGAGTGAGGACTCAAAATTAATAAATACAAGGTAGATAGTTTTTCGGGGAATTAATTTCATGGTTGTGGGTCGTGGAATACCTTACAAAAATGCAAAACAAGGTTGAACTTTTCACTTAATCCTAACTAAAAATAATAACATCGATGTGTGACTCATTTAAAATTCTGAATTAAGTTAATCTGGAGGTTTTAAAATTTTAGCTTTTTCTTATGTGTGACTCATTTAAAAAAATAAGAAGATTCGACGTAAGTTTCATTAAAACAGTCAGCAAATCACAAATGCACTTGTCTGACTCTAAGTCACTTCGCCGGAGCTCCGCCCTCAGGCCAGGACCAAAGGAAAACATGATGCAATTGTAGGGACATATATTTAACTTTTTTTCGGCGTTGGATCAAACGCAAACATGCGTACAAAGACTGAAACTAATTTGATGATTAACCCATTTAATTTCTACTGATACTCGTGCGATGCTCGGGTAGAAAAAATTAATAAAATAAGAATATATAAGAAACAAAGGAACAAAAGAACAATGTTAGAATAATCGAATTATAAATGACATGTTCTTGGCACCAGAGTGAAAAATTGGAAAGAAGTACCTTAAATAAAGTCATATTCCATGTGTCGAACTATGAAGACCATGCAAATTGTAAAATATTAACAAATCATTATAGTTGTATCATAGAAAATGCAGGTGAAAATAGAAAACTGGTATCAAATTGAAATGTAAGAAAGTCATAAAGAGAGTCCATATAATATGAAACTCTTACCATAAACACAACAGGTAATATAGTAATTAAGTTAACCAATTGAAACAAATTAGTTGAAACAAATTAAGGATGTTATCAAGTGTTACAAAAAAATCCTTATAAACTATATTGGTTGTCGTTGAACAAACTTTGTCTTCATCATCTATTGCAAGTATGTTAAATCATTCTCTTCTTGTAACTCTTGAAACTGCATTACAATTGGTCATGCGTAAAAATAGGTCTTCAAAAATATAATTCGAAATGAGCAAGTGATTGTCTTTGACTCTTGTTAATTGGCATTGCAAAACATAATGAATGCATACCCGATCTAATTGATGCCTCGAATCGTTCATATGATCGGTTCACGACCCGACCAACCAATTTGAACCGACTTTAATAACACTGCTTGTACCTGTCACCCACCAAAGTTCTCTATGGTCCTAATAGGATGCGTCTTATTTTGGAGCGGTCTTATGTGACTGAAATGCTTTTGTATTCCATTTCGATTATTTTGTTATGGACAACCTCATAAGGAATCTTGATGTTGAAAATCACTCGTAACCAATAGGAACCTAAGGGCCAAAAGATAATAACTTGCAATAATGGACAATCTTTTGTAACCCTCAAAGTAAATAATGAAGCCAATTATTACTATATTTAATACATAATAAAAGCACATAATGAAATCGAAACCCCTACCAAGTAGCAACCCAAAAAACAAGAGAAGACCTAAGAACACAAGGAAAGCTAGGAGAACTACATCTTCATTCTAATGCTAATGCAGGATCCGAATTGGAGATTAATCAAGAGTGTGAGTTTAGGGAGAACAAATATTACAACCATAATAATTGAATGACACACTATTAGGACCAAAATCATTTTTTGTGAAAGTATAGAACTAAAAGTGTAATTAAGAAGAAAACAAAAAAGAAAGAGTGAGTTATGACCGACCGTGTGCGTTGTTGTTGTCTCTATCTGTCTTATCTCGTCCGTAATCTCCATCTCCCAAATTTCTTCTTCTTCTTCTTAATCCTCCTCTTTCTTTCTGCTTCTTCACCTTCAATTTCTTCCTCTTGTTAGTTGCTCATTTCTCTGATATTAGGGTTTTGTCACTTTCGAGCTTCCTTGGGATTCGAGTGTCCCAAAACTTGTTTCGCTGCGCTTTTCGTTCCTCGTGCTTCACGCCCAAATATCAAACTCAGCGCCTCCAACAATCTCATATTTTAGGTGAATTTGTTTGAATAATTGCTACTACTACTATTCTGCTTCATGATTCCCTAATGATTGAGTCTTTTCTAAAATGGAATTTCAATTAGGGATACCATGAGAATTGATCTTGTGATTTGAGGTGTTATTTTCACTTTCTAGGAAGAAACAAATATCTTTTTAATGTTATATGGAGTAATGGAATCTTCCTTTCAAATATTGCAGTATGATGAAAGGCGTGAGGGATTGGGTTTTCTCTCAGATACTGTCCAAATCATTGGTCTCAACAACCCCGTCGTCATCGGGCAGTAGTAGTTTCTATGATGAAGAGCACCAGGAAGTAGATTTTAATGAGCAAGGTACCACCCTGATTCTACTGTTTGTGTGAAATTGCTGAAAATGCAGTTAGGTAACTTCTCTCGAGAATGCATTGTAGCCCCTCCCTCAAAGAAAAAAATGGTGGGTGGTGAAATAAGATTATAGGGATCTCGTTGTGTCTACTGTTTCGTGTATGCTAATCCCAGCAGATAAATAGTTGTTTACTTAATTACATAATGCAACATATATTTCTTCATGTGCCACCATCTGAGACTACTCTTAGGAAAGGTGATGCTTAGATCCGGCCCTTGGAGGGGGTATATAAGATGGTAATTTGTTCTTCTTTTATGGCTGCTTAAAATGGAAGGCAGTTAAGCTGCACCTGGGAACATTCTGTCATGAGTCATGACTCATGATTCAGCACCACGAATATAGAGGAAATGTGGAACCTCTGAATTTGGTAATGGAGTGCGTTTACAATGTGGTAATTTGGGGGCATATATATACTGCCATGCTAGAAGTCTGGTGGGATTCAAATCGAAGATGTTAGCTAGGAAAATGCCCAACTGTTGTTGAAAAAATACTTTCTGTGTTAAAAGGTTTTCTTTTAATCTTACCTCATAGTAAAATTAAATTCTTAATAACCATTCTATGTAAGAACTTAAAATTGCATATTAAGGTGGCTGGAGTTGCTTTGCTCTCCAGGTATATGCCCTCTTTCTTCCGGAAGTGATATATGTACAGTACTGCATTTTGCTGATTGTTAGTTTTTCTATGTTAGGTGAAATAGAAGGATTCTCTTTCATGGTTAGTCCAGTGGACAAGTAAATTTGAATACTATGTTTGCTGCACTTCTAGGGATGTGGAATTCCCCACAAAGTAAAAGTGGTGTTGTGATGTTGATTTAAGGGTTTATTCCTTAATGTCTTTAACTAAGGATGGCTAGGGCAAGCTATTCTAATTTCCGTGCATAATAATCAGTCCTGAATCCCTATTTGCATCAACTCTGATTTTTGCGACTGCACTGTCTATCATTGGTACAATTTAGATAGAACTGATACATGTACTTTTTTGTTAGGTTCAGTTCACTCAGTTAGTGCGGTATCATCACGACTTCCTTCAGAGACATCAAACTCTTCTGGTAATCAGATTATTCAGCATAATTCCACCTTGCAGCAAATTTCAGATGCAGATATTCGTCAGCCTCAAGATTATGCCAATGAAAGACGGAATGATACTTTGGCAAAGGTTGAGGATATCCAAGTTAAATTCTTCCGCCTCCTCCAGCGTCTTGGTCAGTCACAAGAAAGTCTCTTGGTTACACAGGTTCTTTCCCGGATGCACCTGGCAACTTTGATTCGTGCTGAGGAACCAGATCTGAGAAGAGTTAATGTTAGTAGCAGGCGAGCCCGAGCAATAGCAACCCAACAGGAGGCAATTGGTATTCCCCAATTAGATTTCTCCTGCAGAATACTTGTCCTTGGTAGAACAGGGGTTGGTAAAAGTGCTACCATAAATTCAATATTTGGTCAAGTAAAAACCATCACTGATGCATTTCAACCAGCTACTAATTGCATCCAAGAAGTTGTGGGAAATGTCAATGGGCTTAACTTAACATTTATTGATACCCCTGGTTTCTTCCCTTCCTCCACCAATAATGTGAAGAGAAATAAGAGGATCATGCTCTCTGTTAAGAGATTCATTAGAAAGTCCCCTCCAGACATTGTTTTGTACTTTGAGCGGCTTGATCTTACTAATGCTGGTTATAGTGACTTCCCACTTCTGAAACTCATTACCGAAGTATTTGGCACAGCAATCTGGTTCAACACTATCCTGGTGATGACTCATTCTTCCTTACCTATTCCGGAAGGGCCTGATGGATATACTGTTAATTACGATTCATATATTTCTCAACGTACCAACTTAGTACAACAGTATATACATCAGGCAGTATTAGATTCAAGGCTTGAAAATCCCGTACTATTGGTTGAGAACCATCCTCAGTGCCCAAAAAATATTATGGGGGAGAAAATTCTTCCAAATGGACAAGTTTGGAGATCTAGACTCTTGTTATTTTGCATTTGTACAAAAATTCTGGGTGATGTCAATTCCCTCCTTAAGTTTCAGAACAGTGTAGAACTGGGACCAGCAAATAGTGCCCGAATTCCTTCTCTACCCCATCTCCTTTCGTCCCTTTTACGTCATCGTCCTGTACCCAACCAAAATGGAATGGATGATGAAATTGAAGAAATTTTACTCCCAGATAAGGAAGAAGAAGATGAATATGATCAACTTCCACCCATACGAATCTTGACAAAATCCCAGTTTGAAAAGTTGTCCAAGGCACAGAAAGAAGACTATCTGGATGAATTGGATTACAGGGAGACTCTTTACTTAAAGAAACAATTGAAAGAAGATTATCGTGGTCGTAAAGAGAAGTTACTCTTAAAAGAGCAAAAGCCTTTGGACAGTGATCCTTCTGATGATGCTCTTCCGGAACCTGTTCTGTTACCAGATATGGCTGTTCCTCCAAGTTTTGACTCAGATTGCCCTATACACAGATACCGTTGCCTTGTTACTAATGACCAATGGCTTGTTAGACCTGTTCTTGACCCTCAAGGTTGGGATCATGATGTGGGCTTTGATGGTATAAACTTGGAGACAGCTACCGAAGTAAAGAAGAATATATATGCCTCTGTTGTGGGACAGATGAGCAAGAACAAGCAGGATTTCAGTATTCAATCTGAGTGTGCTGCAGCTTATGTTGATCCATGGGGCCCTACCTATTCTATCGGTGTTGATGTTCAATCTGCTGCTAAAGATCTGATATATACTGTTCATAGCAACACAAAGTTGAGAAACATAAAGCACAATACGGCTGACTGTGGTGTTTCTGTGACATCTTTTGCAAAGAAGTACTATGTGGGTGCGAAACTTGAGGATACTGTGTTAGTTGGG
Source organism: Acmispon strigosus (assembly GCA_030819835.1). Classification (NCBI taxonomy): domain Eukaryota; kingdom Viridiplantae; phylum Streptophyta; class Magnoliopsida; order Fabales; family Fabaceae; genus Acmispon; species Acmispon strigosus. The sequence goes on along the minus strand of JAUAMA010000002.1, from coordinate 12,884,183 downwards.
AAAAGATTAAAATTTGTCATGAATGCTGGCCGCATGGAGGGTCCTGGACAAGTTGCATATGGTGGGAGTTTTGAAGCTATTTTACGAGGGGAAGATTATCCTGTAAGAAGTGACAATTTAAGTCTGACAATGACAATCCTCTCCTTCAATAAAGAGATGGTGTTGAGTGGAAGTTTACAATCTGAGTTCAGGTTAAGTCGAAGCTTGAGAGCATCTGTTGGTGCTAATTTAAATAGTCGCAAAATGGGGCAAATATCTGTAAAGATGAGTAGCTCTGAGCATTTACAGATTGCCCTGGTTGGTGTTTTCTCAATTTTCAAGGCGTTATCACGTAGAAAGGCAAAAACCAAGAAGGAGGTGAAGGAAGTTATGGACAGAGATTAGGTTATGTTTGTTCTGTCTCTCATCATTTTTGTTCATGGAAGAGGTGAAAGTGGCGAAGCACTCTACATGCTAAACATAGATATGGACCTTTTTCCCCTGCGAAGGGAGAACAGAAGATTAGAATTGGAAATTTTTGAAGAGTTAGATTAGTTACTCTTTTGTGATACTTCGGATGCCTGTTTTTTGAAGTCTCATTCAGGTAAACGAATGGGATATTGAACCTATTATCTGTAGATAGTTGTTCAACTATCATTATCTGGATTTCACCAACTATTGGTATTCATTTGTTGAATACCAGTCATAATTGTACAGTAAAGCACAGAAACTTTCTGGCTTTCTTGTTTTGTGATTTGTTCAATTAGTTGGAAATTTGGAATATGATCGCTTCAACCGGAGTTATTGCAATGTGGAAAAAGGATTAATATATTGTAAATGATAGTGCCACCTTCAAATGAGATATTCAAAATCTCCGATGGATGCACGGGACAAACATGATTTCATCTGAATTTTGATAGATGAAACCAAGTGCTTGTTGATCTTTATTCTTCATCTTAAACAAATTCTCCTTCACATTAGGTGATATTAGCCTCATTTTCATAACGTTTCTGCACAACCTCTCAAGCATCTTGAAAACCTAGCAATACTTTCATAAACCAATTATCATAATTTCTTTTGGTAAGATGATAGAATTGGAAAAATATCAAATTATTGTTTGTCATCTCTTAACTCAAGTGAGTCCCATATTAGCTAGAAATATGACCAATTAAGTGTTTATAAAGGTAGAGCAAAGCTCAACTCTCAAGCTAGCTTTTATAGTTAAGTTAGGTCTCCTAATTTCTAATATGGTATTAGAGTCTATCCTAGATCCGTTTGTTAGTGGAGACTGTCTCTATGGGTCACCCGTAGATGTCTGGCTATGCGGCTTGTGCCTCTTATCAATTTCTGGTTAAGGTCTTTCGCAGTCTAAGGTTGTAGTTACAAATTGCGTCTAAAAACACGGCGATGGAGGATGCGGCGGAGGCAGCGACACAGTGGGTGTTGATGGGTCGATCGCAGAACAAAAATGGGGAAGGGAAGGGGAAATGGTATGCAAGGTGAATGTGGAATGGGGAAGAAGAAGAGGGGTGGTGGGGAGTTGAATTTTTTTTTTTAAAAAAAAAATGTATTCTCAGTTTTTTAAAAAATTGAAATGGCACCAATAGTCGTCGGGGTAGCGCTAATAGCAACGCCCTCAAAGTAGTGATAAATGTTCAGTGGTAACATAGGAGGAATAATATAGCCTTAAAATAATAATTACCTAGAGTTTTTTTTTTTGTTGACTAGAGGAAAGAAAAATATAACACCTAAAGCTTCTTTCATTGCAATTTTAGTTTTTTTTTTATTTAAAATAACTTTACTGTTTTTGGCATTTTTTTTAAAAGAAATAGAAACTTGTTTAAATGAGAATTTTCAAATATTATAATAACAATAATTTGAAAACTAAAAATAGAAATAAAAAATTCTAATATTTTAGTTTTAAAAACTGAAAATAAGAACTATTTTAAAAAACATAGTGATAAATTATCATTTTTAAAAACAAATAACAATTTTTAAAAATTGGAAGTCTTTACTCCTTTCTTATTTAGCCCTAACTCCTTTCTTATTTGACCATATTTTCCAGTTTTGTTATAGAAACAACCTTTTTCATTCGTTGATGAGTCCTAGGTGACATGTTAACTCAGCCATGCCTCACAAGATTGTATATATTTTTCCCGTCATTTTTTCACTTTTTAACTGGTATACAAAAGTGATACATGTCACATAGCTGAAAGAATCAAAATAACTAAATTATCCTCATTAATAGAGTCTTAAGATGAGATCTCCTCTTGAATCCTTATTCAAGTATACCCCACGTTATTCCAAACTAGAACATTTGGTTCTCTATTTTTTCCTTGGTTAGCTCCCCACACACACATAATAAATTAGAATCCAAGCCTGTTTTTTTGTGGCTTCGAGTGTTTGAAGCTATTTGGGCTCTTGGTTGTATGTTTGGCCTTGTTGGCTTTTAATCTATTATCAAGCACCCTTTGACCAAAAATATAAATTAGAATCTAAATCACAACCTTTTGTTTCTTTTCTGACAAAAAAAAACCTCTTGTTTCTTGGGTTATAGTGCTGTTCTATTTAAGAACTTCAAAATCTTACGTTATTTATAAAATTAAATTCTTAATAACCATTCCATCCAAGAACTTAAAATTCCATATTAAGGTGGCTGGAGTTGCTTGACTCTCCTGGTATATGCCCTCTTTCTTCAAGAACCACTAATGTGATATATGTAATGCATCTTGCTTAGCTTGATAAGAAACTTAAGAGAACTCAAAGTCTTATAAATCTCTCACATTAGAATCTCATGTTTTTAATATGGGATTCAAGTCTCATATCTTACAATTGGGTTCCTAACATCTCTCCAGGCTCTGCAGCCTTGAAGACCACGCATGCACTAGCCCTTTGAGTAGTCAAACCTCTGTAATTGCAATGCTGATGTCATCACTTGGGCTCTGATACCAATTGATAAAAACATTGGGAGAACCACACCACAAAAGCTGGTTGTTGTAGTTGGAGAGTCCAAGACCTTATAAACCCCACATTAAAATTTCACACTTACAATGTTGGTCTCAAGTCTCATACTTTGCAATTCGGTTCCGGTTCCTTACATAGTTCTTTGATATTGGGTGAACTAGAAAGATTCTCTTGGACAAGTAAATTTAGAGATTACCGCACATCAAGGAACGTGGAATTCCCCACAAAGTAAAAGTGGCTTTGTGATGTTGATTTAAGAGTTTATTCCTTTAACATCTTTAAGGGTGGATAAGGCAAGCTATGCTAATTTTCGTGTAGAAGCAGTTCTAAAATCCCTATTTGCATCAATTCTGATTTTTGTGACTGCACTATCATCAGTAAAATTTAGATAGAACTGATACATTTGCTTTTTTGTTAGGTTCAGTCCACTCAGCTCACCTGTTCCTTCAGACACGTCAAACTCTTTTGGTAATCAGATTATTCAGCATAGTTCCACCTTGCAGCAAGTTTCAGATGCAGAAATTTGTCAATCTCAACATAATGTCAATGAAAGACCGAAGGACACTTTGGCAAAGGTGGAGGATCTCCAAGTTAAATTCTTCCAAGCCAAAATATGGTGAACATATTTGAGGTGAGTGTAAACTAAGAAATCATATTCATATCTAATCATTGAACAACATTAAAAGGCTAACATTACCTGTATTAAAGTACACACCCACACCAACACACAACGAAAACACCAATCACCAATGTGATTTAAGAGAAATGGTAAACAGGATATAGGGATTTTTCTACAGTAATTAAAATGACACAACATGGAATTATTCAACCAAATTAACAGTTATAAGAACATCTCTAACCTGCATATAGAAATCTCCAAGAAACTTATTATATTAACCTATACATTATCTGCAGGCATGGTAGTCCATGCCGTGTTCAAGAATTTTTACAGGTAAAAAGACCTAAAATGATGCAATGTATTATGTGATTGGTGGATGATAGCCCTTTTGGTCATAATTCTATTTCACAAACAAATGCTATAAAAAAATGCTTAGATTGTATTAGCTTTATGAGAAAATCCATAGATTCCATGCTTCCACTATCCGAATTATAAAAGCAGTTCCTAGCACTAAGTAATTTACAACTGCAGCAGGTATAGTTTAAGAGGTCAAAACCAAATTAACATGCCTCAAAAATCAAATGGAAAAGGCTGTATTACCGGAATCACTAGATATATGATGTGGATGTTGCAGTAAATATAAGGAGATTGGCTGACCTCTCCATATTAATTTTTTTTTTTTGGTTTTGACCAGGTTCCCCATAGCCGAATAAGGAAATTCAAATCATGTCAAATAAAAAGAGAAAAATGAGATCAATATTAAATGTGAAAATTTCAAAAGAGAGATTTAAACAGGGGAATCTCATGATGAGAGAGAGTTGATACAGCAAATGTAGCAATGTTTCAACTTTGAACCTTAATTGGTTTATTAGGAGTTCCACATTTACGGTTAATTGGAGGGGTAGAGCCAAGAGAATTGCGATTTTTTTCTTTCATTTGGAGCAAATACTCAGAACTCAGAAGAATTGCACAAAGGAGGAATTTTCATAGTTGGAGGTGGTGCAAGTAAAGAAGGAGAATATGAGCTCTATGATCATGACATTTAAATTTTAAAATAGATATCATATCAGCTCTCCGTAAGTTTCCATAGTGCCAATTCCACCACGCAACTTCCTGTGTAACTTTGACTTGCTCTTCCTGTTGAATCGGGGGAAGAAGAAGAAGAAGCTACTAGAGTACTAGTATTTATAAAGGACAGGATATAATCTATATCTATATTTTATTTATATAATATATAAAGAGAAGTTTCCCAAATGTTTTTATTTCGTAAAACTTTCTCCATATGGCACGCTACTCACATGACATGTGTCCGCAATCCCACATGTCGTCGCCTCATTCACTCTGTATTGTTTTTCTTCATTTTAACAACGTTGTTTTCTCATACATTTTTCATCTATCATTTATCTTTTACTTTTCTTCTCATCTTATCATCTTCTTCTAGGTCATCATACTCATTTCATACTCATCGGCGGCGAGTTCTTCACATCCCCTGTGAGTTCTTCATTCTCTAATTCACTTTTCTTTTTGTCATCTTCTCATCTTTCATTTTACTTCTCATCATCTTTTTCTTCGTCGTCGTACGCATTTCATGCTTGCCGTTCGTCACATCCACTTAGAGTTCTTCCTTCTCGAAATCATATTATCCACCATCCTCTCCTTTCGTTTTGTCGAGGATGGATTTCTGCATTTTTTCGTCCTTTCGCGTGTTGACATCTTCTGTTCCTAGTGATTTTGTTGATTCTCTGTGTGGTGCATTTTATGTATTTCTTCATATTTGACTTCCATGGTTGATTATATATGGCATATGATTTTAGATTTAATGTATTTCAGATGTAGCTCTTTTCGTGGTGGCGGTTCAACTGAATCTATCATTGCCACTTTTCCCTCCGTATGTGTTTCTGCCGCCGAGTCGTGCATCTCAGTCACCAACATGAGAAGTGGCCGCCCAAGGACAATGAAGATCTGGAACAATAAACCCGAATTTTTAATTAATACTAAAATTATTTTCTAATTACGAAATATTATCTTTTTTACCAAACAAAATAATTACTAATTAATGAATTTTAAAATATTACCAGTTTTAACAATAGGTAATAATGTCTAATTAATTTAATTATCCTAATTAATAGTACCAACACTTATTTTGATTAATTAATATACTCCGTAAATTTTTAAAATTTTGGAATATTACCTCTTTTATTAAAAGTATTGATTACTAATTAATAAATTTTGAAATATTACCATTTTAAAAAAATGTAATGATGACTAATTAAATACTTTTTTGTTACATTTAAGTGCATTTTCATAACTTTTTAATAATTGTAGGAGTAAATCTATATAAATATATTAAAGGTGATAGTAAATGTATATAAACAAGTTACAGAGTTGTAACCAAAAAAAAACAAGTTACAGAGTAAATAATTTTAGGGGTAATAAATGTATTTTTATATGAGAAAATGAGAGTAAATCACAATCGTTAGAATATATATATATATATATATATATATATATATATATATATTCTATTTTTATTTATATACAAGTTAGAAAGTAAAAACCTCACACGAGAATGAACATTTTATAGATAAACTATTAGAAAATATATTTTAACATAATTTAAGTACTTATTTATATTTTTTAATAATTTAGAAGTAAATATATATAAAAGTATGAATAATATTCATACTTTGGTATATTAAATTTTAAAATTTTCATCTTTATATCTTAAATTTAATATTATTCTTTTATATGTGTTTACACAATTTCATTTTTAACGAACATTATTTTAATATAAACATATTATTTATATGTCAATGTTAAAAATATATCCCGCACGGGTATCAAACTAGTTAGGAATATAGGAACTGAACTAAGTCTAAATTCTACCTCTACTTTAGTTTATCGGCTGTTTTTATCTCAATTAAACATGCTTGTAATTAGTACTTAAATAAATCATGTTAACATGTAGAGAAGAAAAATGTATATTGAATAAATAGATTTAATGATCTATTTGGTTCCTATCTTTGTACGTATGTTTGTGTTTGCTCCCTGCTTGAAGTTAGAGCTTTGACGATGGTGCTCAGTGGCAAGCCGGAACTGACGTGTCATTATCCACGTCATTTTTTTAAAAAAAAAATTCTATCTTTTCCTCAATCTCCTTTTCTGATCTGCTGCAATGATAGCAAAACTTCAATCTTTTCCTCAATCACCTCTTCAGATCTGCTCAGATTTGCTCTAATGTGCATGTGGGTCTGGTTGTGGGTGATGGGTTCTGGTTGTGTATGGTAGAGAGAGAAAGAGGATCGGTGTTAGGGTCGGAGAAGACGGTTTTATTGAGAGAGAAGTGACTGAACGCGGGTTTGAAGTGGAGGAAGAAAGACGTGAAAGGGACGGAATTTCAATTTTGCTTCCATAAGTTTCTCATGGTTTTTACTGATCTAGGGCTTTTAAAAATTCGTGGGAGAGTAAGATAGCTTGAATTTTGGGGTTTGCTGGGTTGTTCGTGGAGAGTGAGAGAGAAAACTCAAAAGATGAATGGTTGGGGGTTCTAAGTTGGTGGTTGCTTTGACGCCTGAAGTGATGAGGTTGGTGTTGGAAAATTGTTGGATGAGGGGAAGATATTAAACGAACCACAAATGCTTAATTTTGGCTTTGTGGGTTTCAGTTGTTCATTTGCTGAGATGAAAGAGAAATGTGGTGGGAATATGAAGAACATTGATGAACGATTGAAGAACATTAAAAAAGAATTCTAGAAATGATGAAAGAAGAAGATGAAAATGAGATTGAAAATGAATATTAAGTGTTTTCTTTTAATTAGTGAAAACAATTTCAGTTTTCGTACTTTTTCAATTTTAATAAAATTTTAAATTTTTGTAATTAAATTTTTTATTTTATTTTAATAATTAATTATACAATTAGAAATTAAAATTTAATAAAAATTAACGTGGATAATGAAACGTTAGTTCCGACCTGCTATTCAGCACCATCGCCAGAGTTTCGACATAAAGCAGGGATCAAACACAAACAACGACCAATCGAATAGATTTATTGCTGCATTTTTTTTCGTTAGAGATCAAACATAAATATAAGGACAAAAAAGAGAGCACATGATCATTATCCCAATTAAACATATAGAAAGCTATGGTGTATCAACCAGTCACTACTCCTTCACCTCGTGGATTGAATACTATAATGTAGATGTGCATAAGCGTGTGTATGTAGGTAAGCTTTGAATATTTGTTAACTTTTCCAACCCCACTCTACCACACATATGGCATATACCATGACGATTCCCTTCAACATTGACAAGAACAATCTTAAGGAACCATAAAACAAATGCGTTGTTGTGGGAGAGTGCAAAATCTTTAGAATCTCATTTAACATTGGCCTTCAGCATCAATGACATATTGACATGAGAGAAACTTGTTCACCAATTCCTTCATCACATTGAGACCCAGATTACAAAATTATTATTATTATGGTAAGGTATAATACAAACAAATGTAAGTGGAGGAAGAAGAAATATATGATTACACTATTCTACATTCTACATGAACAATTGAATTCTCTGTTTCAAAAAAATAAATTAAAGGTTTAGGGTGAAGCACCCCACAAAACCTCAGCAACTATGGTAGCAGATTCAGCATCAGAAACACAAGCCTCTCTAACTCTCTCCAAAATTTCAGGTTTGAAAGCCCTTTTCTCCCTCTGCCTCAACCCTTCTCCTACATCCAATTGCACGGCGAACCTCGCCACGCAGCTCGCAAAAGGGTGTCGTCTCTTCTCTTCCCCGCCACCACCAGCCACCTCCAATCTCTGAAGCTCCACCAGCTTCTCCACCACACCCTCCTTCATCATAGCCTCAATCGCTTCCTTCCGCCCGAAATACCCAATCTCAAGCACCACCTCCACGGCCAGCACCTTCAATTGCAGATCGTCGGAGCCCAGAAGCGCGATGATCTTGGGTATCTCGATCTCGTCGACGAAAGGGGATCTGATGGACCTCACGAGGGAGCAGAGCACGTCGAGGGAGTTCACCGAAGCCATGGAGACCAACGCCCGGACGGTGGGACCCATCAGCACCTGACCGACGAACACGTCCTTGTTGAACCGGATCAGCGCGGCGATGGCCATGCCGGCGTGCTCGCGGACCGGTTGGTGGCACTTTTCGTCGAAGAGGAGGGATTCGAGGGAGGAGAAGAGCTTGGAGGTGAGGACGAGGTTCTGGAAGTCACGGTCGAAGCCCTGGTTGACTCGGTCGCGGAGCTGAGTCAGGAGGGGGAGGAGGAGCGAGTCGTCGTGGTGGTGGTCGGTGGCGGAGCGGGAGAGGGTTTGGGTGGTTTCGCGGTCAATCCAGGCTTGGAGTTCGGACTCGATGGAGGCGGCGACGCGGGAGATGGAGTGGGTGGAGAGGGGGCGGGTGAGGAAGGAGCGGAGGGTGCCTTTGGAGTTGTGGAGGGAGTCGAGGAGGGATTTGAGGCGGTGGAGGTGGTGAGAGAGTGGGGAATCGGTGGAGAGAATGGTGTGGAGTTGGAGCAGAGCGTTAATGGCGGGTGAGTAGCTATTATGATCTGAAGAAGAAGAAGAAGAAGAGTGGTGCTGTTTGATGTCGTGAGAAGCTTGTTTGAGAGCTTGAAGGACTTGCAGGACTTGTGGGATCATTTGGGTGTTGTTTTTGATGGTGGTTTCAGCTTCATCTTCTTCCATGGCGATTCAATTCTAACACTTTCAGAATTTGTCTCCCACTTTCACAATCTTCTTCTCATCTTCTTCTGTATCAATTTCAGAAGCCAATTCGTAGCTACCTCACTGCTTACGATTTAAATACGCAACTCAGTTGAGGCATTGAAGGGGATTTTCTTTTTCCGTGCGAATAAGATAAAGAAAGAAAAACTAAACGGGGATTTTGAGAAAACTGTAGATAGTATTTTATACAGAGAAAAGTGATTTGTGGAAAAAACTAAACTCAATCCAAACGTGTTTTGTTGTGCCTGTCTCTCTCTTTGTGCGTGCTCGTCGTGAACAAGTTATACGGTATTTTGTTAATTTTATATTTAATAAAGTACTTTGGAGTTTTATGAGCGTATCATTTGGATTTAATGATACTTAGTGTATGTTTGGATCAATCATAGCAGAATTGAACATCATCAAAATTGAATTTGGCCAGAATTGAGTGTAGTAACGTGAATTTAAGCGACATAATTTATTTTTAGATATACTTACTTAGAATTGATTTTCATAACTGAATTTTAGTACATTTATACAAAATCGAATCAGTCAGATGAAGAAGCTATCCTAGGTCAATTCTGCTATATCCGGATCAAAATTGTAGAATCAATTCTCAAAATTAGTTCCCAAACATCTTGAAAATGATTAAGATCCACGTTTGAGACTCAAATCCACGTTTGAGAATTGCAACCAACTTTCACCACTGTTGTCATCACCACCCTCCACCACCGCCACTGCCGTTACCACCACCCTTCAACAATGCCACCGCCACCACCACTACCACACCCTCCAACATCATCACAACCGCCATCATCACCACCACCCCTACCACTACAACGAATACCGCCACCACCACAACCACCAACCTCCACCACTGCAATTTCCCCCGCTACCGCCGCCACCACCCTCATTTACCAATATGCTACGGCTATGATAGAACCTTGATATTATTGAGTAGAGAAACGTACAAGACTGTTGGGATATTCCAGAGTCCCAGCCACTCTCCCAAAACCTAATTCCCAAATGACTTCCAAGATGCCTATTCCCACTAACCCCACTCTTATTTATAGGCTAACCCTCTCACTAACTACTAACTCTATGCACCTATCAGGCTACAACCACAACCACCACCACCACCCTCTGCCACCACTGATACCGTCCATACAACCACTACTGTTACTGTCATCGCCACCACCGCTACAAACACCTTCGTATTTGATTTTTATACTATCTATTATTATTATTCAATATTTCACCAAATATATTATTGCATTAATTTAAATGACATGATAAGTTCTAAAGTGTATAACTAAACACTGGACAGTATAAAAAAGTTATCATCAGTTTTATCCTATCGGATCCAATACTATCATACCTTAAATTATCAGACATTATACTATACAACATATAAATAGCCATATATATCTATCTAGTTTGGTTTATAAATTTTGGGTTTGAATTATCAAATGTTGATTCAATGTTATGTTAGGTAAAGGTAGTTCACATTTTGAGATACTGGAATACTATGTACTCTTTGATGTATGTTTTAGTTTCTCAGTCCTATCAATTGAATCATGTAATATCATTTAAATATGACACATGTAAGATTAGAACTGTCATAATCATATCAGTTTTTGCATGACACAATTTTATCAGTGAGACAACGAATGAGATGTCAAACAGGAACAAAGGATCTTCATATGTGAAAGAGACATATCTAATACATAAACTCGTTTACAATTTTGTCTAGGATAAGTAACTAAAAAAGTGACTCACAGAGCTCATCTCACACTCATAACTCTATCTCGTTTCCCGTTCCAAACACGAAACATGCGTGGATTGAAGATGCAACAACTCTAAATAATTGGTCCAAGATTAATCATTTTGTTCCGCCATTTACAATTTTTCATAAAATAAAACCCACTAAGTCAATAGATTAGATTAATATAACAAAAATCAACAAAATAACATACCAATACGGGAAAAAATATACAAAAATTATCAAGAAGAAATTTGAAAGAGATTTAGATAAGTGAATTTGAGAGAGGTTGAGGTCGAGAAATTGAGTGAAGTGAGAGTTTTAGGGAACAGGGATGTTCCGGTTGGCTTCTCAGCCACATGACCCAAATGTGTCTCAATCAGTCCATATGGGGTCGCTCTTAAGCATCGCCGTTTGGACGGCTCGCACGACCTAGCTCAGGAACAGGGCCTCCCGGCTCTCTTGGAAAAGCGTCCAAGCGGTTTGACCAAGGGCCGAGGGAAACGTTCGCATTGCATCGGCTCAGAGCCGATTCCTAGTCGGAAGCTCCACTAAAGGACTTCCACCGCACTTGCAAAGACAGACAACATGTTCACCGTGCCTATAAATACAAGTTTTATTGTTCATTTACGTATAATGCATTTCATTACTTGCATACTCCTGACTTCGCTTGAGCTTTAGGTACCTCTCTTTGCTCTCACAGTGGTTTGAGTGTCGGAGTGTCTTTTGCAAGCCTTTCTTCATCACACCTCAACCGGAGACGCCTTGCACCATGACCTGCCTTGATTGAGCAAGGTTTGGGGGTCGGTTTGGGGGGTTATAGAAACGTCCACCGCCTCATGGAGCTAATGGGACGTGTGTGAGGGGGTGAAACACACCTACTTTGAGGCAACTTCAACAAACTACCTTGGTTTGAGGCACTTTCTGCATTGTTTATCCTCTAGCCCTGCGTCTTGTGCCTTTAACCGGTTTGCAGTTCATAACTTTTCTAGAATGAAACGAGTTTAACCTAGCCTAGCTTGTCCCCTAAACCTGTCACATGTCTCCTTGATCGGTCTCACAAACATAATTAGCCTTGGGTCAAGCGAGTTCCAATAAAAAGGGATTTTTTTTTATCTCTTTACAACTTAACTCACTTCATGTGAGGCGAGTTTCACGAGCCTCGCAATTTGCTTCATTTTAATTCATTATCATTCGTTCCGTAATCACACTTCTTTAGTTTCTATCATCAATATCTAATGCTGTGTTTTCAGATTCATCTTGTACTTTTAAATTGGTTCTTCTTCTTGTTCCCCTATTTTGTGTTTGGAATTGTCATTTGAATTCAAAATGTTAGCTTTTGTTAAATTGATTCCCCACTGGACCTTATCTCCAATGGATCCAAGCAATTGCTTGCTCCAATACCTAGAAGCTTGCAGGTATCATGCACATTCGTGATACTTATAAAACGGTGAAGCTGAAGGGTGACTTGATGCAATTCTGCTGCTATACTTAATTGACAATTGACAATACAACAGCCAAACTTAACCAGCACAAGCAAGGTTGGGGGTCATAGCTCTATTATGATCACTGACTTCATTGAGAAGAGCAAAGTATAAGTGTCAGGCAAACGAATTGCAAAAATGAGTTCTACCAACCTAGCAGTAGTTGAGTACATTCAATATCGAATATTGGAAACAGACAAGCAACAACATGCCCTTCAAGAATCATTATAGTTTTACTGGCAGATCAATAGTGCTGAAGTATATTTTTTAACAGCTTAACCTATGATTCAAGCACTGCATGTTATCCACAACAGTTCAAGGGATAATTATATTCATAAATTTCCTCTTCGCAAATGCCAACCACCATTTATTTGGAGTGCCATTAGGTCTGTATGCAACGTTCAGTAACCTCCCACTTGTTTCTTCCCTTATCTGCTTCAAATAATTTCTGAACAATTCTGCATTTTTTGAAATCGTAAAGCTTAAAATATAAGAATAGATATGGCCTGTAATAAAGTTGACTCAATTGCAACTTTGCATTAACTAGAGTGAACACAGCAACAATATATAAGTTCATTGTGAGCCAGTATGCACAAGGCTTTATCTCAATATACAAAATATTGTAATCATCTATTATGAAAAGCAATAGCAGTTGCACAGAGAAACGATAGATCATCAGCATACTGTTCAGTAAACGATAGATCATCAACTCTTTGAAAAAATAAGTAAAAAGCTGCTTAACTTGACTCAAAGGCTCAATGACAAGTATATATATATAAGAGAAAATAAGAAAGCTATGTATACTGGTATATTTTTGGGAACCTAAGAACCTCAGCAAAATTTGGTATACAATATCCAGATTATGGTCTCACTAATTGGGAATATTAGGTGTGGTGATAGAATTGTATCTGCCAAAATGATACTCAGGAGCGTTATAAGTTTAAGACCATTTACACAATGTGAAGTGAGAAATCATGTAACTAAACATGTAATCAGAAAAGTTGGGGTTAGTAAATGAACCTTTATGAATGAGAGTTTTCCTTACTCTAGGTCTCTGATGACCAATGCCAATGCATTAGAATTTGTTATTCACACCATTCCCTGTTCCGATTCTCTTGAGTTATGTTATTAAATACCTACCTAGCTTCATCCTACTTATTAACACGTTGATGATATATATTTATAATATTATAAACTTATGTTCCGATCAACTTTTATAACTCTTAGAATTGATTCTCATTTATAGAAGCTATACTTAGTGTGTGTTTGGTTCCCATGGGGAACCTCAGAATCAATTATGATAGAGTAAAATTAATTTTGGATGACAATAGATGTTTGGGAGTCATGCTGCAGAATTGATTCCAGCCCCAAAATCAATTGTGCTAGAAACTAGAGATGGTAGCTTCTGTGTTGAATATAATCAATTCTGAGATTCTACAACTGAATTTCACAACATTAACCTACAAAACCCACTTTTCTGGTGAAGAACGCAGATCACATCGCTTTCAACTCACGTTTATCATAATCAATTTTACTAAAATCAATTCTATCAAAATAAATTTTAGACAACGCTGATCCAAACACGCACTTATAGGCTATAGCATTATTGGATAAACTTCATTTATCTCAGTCTGAAACCAAAGACCACTCACATAAGCTTCTCCCCAAGATTGATTATGTTCTTTAGAACCAATTATAAAAGTATTTCCAAATATGCACTTATTAGCTATTCACCAAAACTGCATGGTTTGAAAAGGCCTAACCAAACAAACACTAAGCATATGCATATGTTCCACTTAAGATGATAATAAATGCACCAAGGTAAAGGAAAAGTGATCACAGTATTTCACCTGCTTCCTTGTGAGATTGAGGAAGGGGGAAAAGTCCAGGAAAAGGAAAGCCAGATTCTCCAGGAACCGGAACCTTTTCGAGGCCCAAGTTGATGATTGCCTTGGTTCCTTCAGCCAAAGTTCTTCGACCTTCAAGCCTCTTGAGAGCAACATTGATGTAAAAGGTCAAGTATATGAGAAGCTTATCAGCAGGGCTCTTGATGTCAAAGTTCCTGAAGAACACGTTGGCTCGGAAGAACGTGATAGCTTCATCCACAATGTCAGTTCTATCTACACAACACACACACATCACAGTAAATCTCAGATTCTGAAAAACACAGAATTCAGAACAGAACAAAAGAGCAATGAATTGAATTGAAACCTTGATCTGAAACAGGAGCAGGCCCCTTAATGTGGCTCTTGAGAGGAAGAAGAGGGCACCCACAAGCTTTGCTCACTCCATCTTCATCCACAAAACTAGAGTGATAAACCTTCCCACCCAACAACAACAACAACAACCATTTTCAATTGGGTATTAAAATTTCGAAAAAAGTATGAATTTTGAATGAGCATGAGTTGAATTGCCGTACCATGATGATAACAAGGTTTCCTTGGAAGAATTGAATTGCAAACCCCAAATGTTTCTGGAAACGTGAAAATTCAATTCACGCAGATGAATATGAACGTGTTCAGAACGATTATATAGTTCATAAGAGTTGGGATTAAATGATGCAACGAATTGTGGAAATTGAAGTGAAATAACGAATTGAGATACCAAAATTGTTAGAAGAAGAAGCTGAAATAAAGATTGTGAACAAGTAACTTTTGGAAAACGGATCTGAGATTAATTGTTCATACATTATTATTAGCACTCACTTAACAAACAAGGGAAAGAAGCTTGAAAATTATAACTGGGCCCACCTGCAGTAAAGCCCAAACCCATTCAGCCCAGATGAAATCGTCTTTGCCACCTTGGTCAAAAAATAATAATTCATTTTTCGTATCCTACAACTGACCGCCATGAAACTAATCATTCGATAAATGAGGGATCGCATGAACCGGGAATGGGTAGATCTCTAAAAAAAAAAAAATGTCACCAAATTCACTTCACGCAATCTATTATAATTATGATTCCAGATGATATTATTATTAATTAACAAAGAAAAACAGCAAGAGAATTTTTGGTTCTGGTGAGCTGTTGATGAATCAGCCTAAATGTGAAGTTTGCTATCAGTCAACATCCAGGTGAATTTTTTACTTGAACAAGGTTTCTAAAAAACTGCCTGCCAATCATTTTTTTTGTAAAATATCTACCAAATTCTTGATTTTGGGTTTCATCAAATAGTCCTTTTTATGTATTTATTTGGCCGATGAACTCAATTCTACTTCTGCATTATAGAGTAAAAATGAGTAATGACTTATTCTTCAACCTCATTCTCCAACAAAATTCTTCTCCTGCAAATATTCCTATATACTACATGGCTTAAGTATTTAATGAAAAGTTAGTGAAACCTGGAGAAAAGAATAATACTTCATTTACACTTTTTTTGAGTATCTTCAATGGAGATTTTAAATTGAGATCTTAAAATAAGATATAGATCTTATAAAATTTCACCCATTGGAGAGAGGTGACATGACTTGAGATCTTATTTTGGTGTATTGGTTGGTTCTTCTTTCAAAGTGAGATCTTAAATAAAATAATATTGTTTCTTTTTCATTCAACCAATATTATGTATTTTATTTAAAATGTATTGTCATTTATTTTTCAATAATATGTATTTCCTTTTATTTTCAATTAAATAATATTATGTTAAAACTTTTATTATGTATTTCCTATCTAATGATATTTAATTATATTATATCTTTTTTAATTATTAATTATGTTTGTATAGAATTATTAATTTAATTTAATTTAATATTAAGTGAAAATAAATAATATAAAATAAAATAAGATCTCAACCACTGGAGTGAAATATGCAGTGGGATCTTATGGGTGTCTTAAATCATATGGGACAGTATGGATCCACTAGAAGTGTTTAAGACACTAAAATAAGATCTCACCAAGAGAAATGATTAATATGTGATGTGATAGAAAATTATGAGATAAAAATAGAGATAAGTAGAAATGAGATGAAAGAAAAATATGAGTGTGAATAAATTATTACTTATTGTGAAAAATATTTCTCAGACCATTCTACTTTTGTTATTGACATTTTGGCTTAATTGCAATTTTAGTCCCTTATCTTTCATGTTTGTGTGATTTAGGTCCTTGATGTTCAAAACGTTTGATTTAAGTCCTAGAAATTATTTTTGTGCGATTTTGGTCCCTCTGTCAGTGTCCGTCCAATCATCACTAACCGTCGTTGTTATTTTCACCCCCTCTTTTTACTATATGCACTACCTACACTTAATTTAAAAAAAAAAAAAAAAAAACTAGATTCAGCACCACCCACCTTCATCTTCTTCTTCTCACCTTCTTTTCCATAATTCGAGTTCTGGAAAATTTTCTGACATGGGCCGCCGGAGAAGATGATCGGAGACGGTGGCGGCACGGCGGCGCAACGGCAAGGGACCACTGGGCCTTCTTCTCGTTGCGACGGGAACACGATGTTGGTGGTTTCGTGACCATTGGAGGTCGGAGGAGGAAGATACGACCGGTTGCAGGCCGGCTAGAGCTTCGCCGGATACTGGAATCCACAACGGCGATTCTGCTTCTTCGTCGTTTCCTCTATTTCTTCACCCAGGATTCATCAGAATGTGCCCAGAAGTTGATTTCAGTCATTAACAAAAACATTGAATACGTTTTGAGTGAGATTTGAAGGAGTATAGGATATTGAGATTTGAAGATGATGGTGATTGCCATGGTGGCAAGACCACACGACCATGGAAGAGGACGGGGAGCATGAGGGAGAGAGAGCTTTTGCCTCTCTTTCTCGTAACCAAACAGAAACAGAACAAGGGGGAGAGGAAACTAGAGTGAGGTAATTGTTTTAGACAGAGAGAACCTCGACGTGGTTATCGATTTGGAGCCCGCGAGGTCGGAGGACCCCGGCGAGGTCGTGGCAGAGTGTTGGGTGGGGGGTGGGGGGGAAAGAAGAAGATGAAGGTGGGCGGTGCAGATTGTAAATTAAGTGAAGATGAAGGTGGGGTGAATCTAGTTTTTATTTTCTAAATTAAGTGTAGGAGGTGCATATAGTAAAAAGAGGGGGTGAAAATAGCAACTGCCGTTAGTGATTGGACGGAGCACTGACGGAGGAACCAAAATCGCAAAAAAAAATTCTAGGACTTTAATCAAGCATTTTGAACATTAAGGACTCAAATCACACAAACGTGAAAGATAAGGAACTAAAATTGTAATGAAGCAATTTTTTTATATTTGTTCATGTAGCGGAGAAATAAGTGTATGACGTGCATCTATTGTCCTTGTATGAATCTGAGGTTGATGGACATGTTATTTTCTCATTGTTCTTATAGCATGAGGTTTTTATTTTAAAACTCTTATAGCATGAGGTTTCATTCTAGATATTTATGTTTCATAATCCTAGTGTCACCCATCTTTATCAAAATATAGTATATTATTCGCCACTTGGGGTCAATGAGAAGAAAGAATCAGCAATACATTTTCCCTTGGAAGCACTAATGATGAACTTTCCCTTGACATCATCCTATAATCATTTTGAACGCTTTAATTCAAACACTAATAGCCAATTTTAATCAGTAGAAGGTTAGGAAACATTGGTTCTGTAATCCAACAAATATTGTGTTTGCATATTTGTTAGCAACAGTATAAACAGACGTTAACACACACAAAAGGTAAATAATGGATTGAGATTAAATTCATTTATGTTAGACTCTACTTATATGCAAACACACACCAAATCCACCAATCAATTTTCCTTGATTATTTGTACAACAAAAATGGTCCACAAGGTTACTTGTCAGTTAATCTCATTGGATCTAATTGAATACAATTTCTCATCTTAGTCATCCTTTATGAGGGAGTTGACACAGCAATGTTTATTTGCATACCTAACATGAGAAGACTTAGTCCAATGCAAACAGGAAAGTACAGTTGGAAACAAGTGTGTTATATTGTCTGATTGTCTTATAGCTCCTTAAAAATGTCAAGTGCATGTGATTTGGGGTTGCATGGTGTGTACTGTTTTCAGATGAGAACAGTCTGCCACCAACTGCTGACAACAACAAATGCTCATTGTCTTTCTATATTTATCGCAATGCACAAACAGCATTAAGTTCACCTGTAATTTAGTACCTAAACAAATTTGATGTGCAAGGATCCTAACCATATATGTTTGCGGTTTATTTAGGTCCACACCTCTCTTTTCTTTCCTTCATTTTATAAGATTGTCAACTACTAGTCAATTACCAGTCCTATGATAATAGTGTGATATCTAACAACTTCTCAACCTTGTCATGTATTGCCTTTTTGTAATTGCTGGTAGTTTTGGAAATTCATGCTTTGAGTGCAAGTGATAACAAGTTTGGATCAGCTTCTCTATCCTCATAATCAATTCTGAAACCCAAAGAATACTCATGGAAGCTTCTTCCTAGAATTGATAGTGTTTACTAGAATTCCAAAAGGAAAATTAACAGAAATAAAAACCACTAGACTGAAATGTACAGCAGAACGTTAAACCATCTTGCGGTTACAAACAATCCATCTCCTCCCACAGACATCCCAAACAAATCCCAAATGTTCTAAAAAAACCAGAGCTTGTTTACCAGAACTTCAACTGATGATACTAAAATCAAGCTACTAGGATAAAGAATGATGCAACTTGAAAAGCTAACTGTACAAGTCAATCCTAATGGAAAAAAAAGCTAATGTTTACGAGACACATTAGATAAGGCTAGTAAATGATGAGGTCAACAAATATGGAAAATGTGCTGGTTCGCGTTGCTCAGCAAGCTCATGAATGTCCCTCACGATGTCGAACACGGCCTCCGGTTGTGCTAATTTACGCGCATTCTCTGCCACTGTTTTCAGTTCATCTGATTTTGTGCTGAACCATTCAGCCACAATTCTTGCTGTTTCTTTGGGACTACGGGTGAAGACACCAGCTCCATTGTTCACTACATATGGCACATTACCCTTTTCCTGTAGTAACAATTTCAACTGAGAATCAATATGGGGTAGAATTTTAAAAAAGGACTGAAAAGACAACAATTTAGTGCATATTTGGAAATCCTACTACAATTGATCTTAGGGTCAAACCCAATTGATTCTGAAGAATATAATTAGTCATTCACCTGTCCAGGGATATAGGAATTGAGGATTATGGGAAGCCCTCTGATTAATGCTTCTGCAATTGTACCTGGTCCAGCCTGAAATTTTTATAGAACCAATGAGCCTGTGCTAGCATAAGAAGTAGCATATCAAGAGAATTTTTTGTTGGTATAACTTACTTTTGTTATGATGCAGTCACAGGCTCCCATCCATTTGGCCATTTGGTTCTCAAATCCTCTAACCTACACAAACCAAGAAACAACGTTTCAGTTTTTGACATTCTATCATGCTCATATCCATAGTTGACGATAGTAAGTGTATATTTGAATTTCTGTTGAACATAACGCACAATATTGCTTTTCGATTAAGTTTTTATGCAAACAGTAAACCAAGCCGCCAAGCAGGCACTAAGACATCATATCATGTATTTAAGGAGAGTGAAGCAAATTATTACCTTCACTGGAACCTTCCATTGAAGAGATTCAAGTGTAGATAGTAAGCTCTTATTACGACCACATATGATTACTATCTGCCCTATTGGTTTCTCATTTTCTTTATCAAAAAGTGCTTCTCCTAAAGCCTTTGCAGTTTTCTTGACAGGACCCATTCCTTCACCACCTGCCATCAACAAAACTGCTGGCAAGTTGGGATCCATTTCAAATTCTTCTCTTAATTGATCCTGTAAGATAGACAAAGTTAAAGTCAGTTCCATCCGTGACATGTTCGCATTGGTTTCTCTTTCATCATTATGAGACCTAGAAGCTACTCAAAGAAGCTTCATCACAGAATTGATCTAGGCTTCAAAGTCAAGTTTCCAAAAATGCAAGCCTACCTTCTCAAGAACTGCACGTGCAAAAGAAGGCCTGATGGGCAAGCCATAAACCCGGATTTGAGATTCCTCAAGACCCTCTTGTAAAGCTTTCTTAGTCACTTCCTCTGAAGGGCAGTAACATCTGTTCACCCAAGGATGAAACCTGGAAATAACTTAAAGATTAGAGTAAGTAAACATTAATTCATGGACCTTCACTTCCAAAGCAAGAAAGTTCATGTTTGAAAATCTTTCTACAATTAATTCTAAAGCCAGAAATCAATTCTGACAAAAGAGAAGCTGATACAAACATTCTTCCATGAACTTACCAAGTAGGGTGGCAGGTAGTAAGGTCCGTGATCACCGTGACAAAAATCACTTTCTTCTGCAAACCTTGCCACTTCAGAACCCACAACGGAATATGCTGCATCAAGGGGTGGACACTGATTATGATATCTGGCTTGTACTCCATCAGCCCTGCTTCCACCTCTCTAAAAATGAAACAGTGCAGTGCCAATTAGAAAACACCCCATAATTCCATAAATATAAAATGTGCAATTTATAAATTCTTCACTCCCATCAACCAATGAAAAAGAGGAAGGGTTCTAAAGCTGAACAAATTATGAAATTGGAAATTATTGCAATTATGCAGAGCAAAAAGGAATGACCATCATTGCAATTCTCAACAACTGAATAATGATTAAAGGCCAAGCTGTCTACAAAGTCATCTTTATCAGGGAAAAGTTATATTAGATTATGGAGGTAAAACTACAAATCAAAGTTAATTATGAAGATGAAAAGCATTAGAAGAGAACCATACCTTGCATAGTAGGCAGCAATGGCAGCTAAATACACAGAGTGAATCCATCGAGGAGAAGTGCTGTGAAACGCGACATTCCATAACTGTACATGCTTAATCATGAATTTATACTGGCCCTCCATGTCATTCAATGGCCACCCTGTGTACTCTTTCCAAACATCTTTCACAAATATCTGAAATTTCAAAAAGTCCGCTAATCACCACACAACAAAAACAAAGAGAAAGCTGTGCATATAGCTCCAAGAAGAAACTGAAAACAAAACCAGATATGACAAAAACATAAGAACTACTGAAAAACTAAATAGCAGACAAAAATATGTTTAAAAAAGCAAAAAATGAAAGCAGGGCAAAAAACAGAGCTTTTTGAAAAAAAATTGAAACTTTGTTTTGTTGCTTAATTTGTTGAATGGAACAAAAGAAAAAACAGATCCAGAACCAACAATTGAAGAAGAAAAAGAAGGCACAAGATGCTGAACTCACTAAGCAAGAAAACAAAGAAAGATTGGTGATTTAGAAATGACTACAACATACCCTGTATTCATCCCCAAATTCAATTTGGAAAGCGTCACGGATGGCTTCAGCGGAAGCTCTGTGACCGCCACCAGTATCACTCATGAGAATCAAAACGTTCTTGGTTCTCTCAGCTCCAATCTCCATGAGCTCCAACCCTCCATCGTTGTCCTCAACGTGAGAGCTCTGAGCCTCATTGCCACGCTTAAAGCTCCCGGAATAGTATGCTCCGAACACCTTCTCCGCCAAGGACTTCCTCGGCGTCGCGACGGAAACCTCCATAACGGTCAAAACCTCAACTACCAGACAACAGAGTTCACCTGACGGTCAAACCAAACCTCGTTAGTTTCTCCTCCGGCGAGGAGAGAGAAACAGAGAGAGGGTGAAGTGGTGGTGGAGGGTGATGAAGAGAAAGAGAATGATTGGTTTTGCGAAGTAGGGGGAGGAACGTTGGTTGTTATAATGGTGGGGTGTTGAGAGAATCATGCCATGGAATTTTTGGAGGCTCCGTGGCTCCGGTTGATCACAGCCGTTGGATCTGGTTGTTCTTGATGGAATGTTCGGATCCGAAGATTCGAATCTTTTGCTTCGGTTTTCGTTGGTTAGGAAACTGTGGTGCTGTGTGCTGAGTTGTTTAGCGTGTGTTCGGTTCCCTATAGCCTGAACCTCATTATCATTTTTTAATATAGTTTATAGAGTAAGATTTATTGTAGATTATGTTATTTATTATGAGTCACAATTTTGAAATGCTTTTATTCAATTCCTGGGGTTAATCTTAAGAAAAATGATAGCAATATTCACTTTAACACTTTGTTTCTATTTGTGAGTGAATCTTAGACAACGACGCTCTTGGCGGAGCTGTGACGGAGCTCAATTGCGCTCTGTCATGATTGAGGTGGAGCCTCCAAGTTGCACTTGCAATGCGTAGGGGGACTTGTACAAGACACTCCGAGCTCGAGTCATTGTTGGAGCAATGAGAGCATCTCAAAGCTCAGCTCAAACATGTAAGAATGCATAACAAACTTGTAATGTAAGTAATGAGTGAGAAGCCTTCCAGAAGGAACTGTGGAACCTGTATTTATAGGCTTCGGAGGTCTTCTACAGGTGTTGAAGGGAAGCTCTTAAGTGAGGCTTTCGAGTGAGAGTGGTTGTGAGCCGATCGGCTGTGTAGCGCTTCCCTCGGCCTTTGTCCGGACCGATCGGGTGAAGGGTCACTAAGCCGGGAGGGCTCATCCCTAACTCAGGTCGTACATGTTGTCTCTTAGGTGCATGTTGAAGAGCATCTCTACATGGCCAACTGCTATGTCATCGGGTCATATGGCTGAAAAGTCCGCCAGAGCAGGAGCCCTCAGCTTGACCCACCTAGAACTAGAGTGATTTAGCTTAAACTTTGCATAAGATCATTTAGACAACTCCTTATTTTAGATGATTCTTGTTGTTCTGTTCTTTTTTAACCATAACAATTTTGAAATGTTTTTATTTATTTAACATTTTCTAAATTTAAAGAAAGTATTGATTATATGTTTTCCTCTTGTAAAAAAACAGTGTTAATTATATTTTGCAAATTATATATATGCTTTTAAAAATTGTTGGCACTGGTACAAACTAATGCTGGCATATACTTTGAGATAAAAGCTAAATAAAACTTTTCTTATATATTGTGAAAAGGTGGTGCTGCCATTGCTGGTGGTGGCGGATGATGATATCCTGAGACAGGTGGTGGTGCTGCTGCATGTTGTTGTTTTTAACGATAATCCCTTTCATAAAAAAACGATAGTCGCATTCTTGACCAAAAACATTTGAGTGTAGTAACAGTCCTTATAAAAAACTGTTATATACATCGACAATAATTAACTGAGATGTAGAATATCCCATGGATTATGCTAAATATGGGGCCAAATGTTAAGGCTGAGGAACATTTTCCATGACCTGAACTAAGTGCGTTCCCTTGACCTTAGCTTAATATTTAAATTGTTCATCTAATAATATGTGTTTTTATACGGAGATTATATATTCAAGTCGAAAACATTTAAAATTTAACGGAACTTATTTCTTTTGAATAAAAAAAAATATTGATGAAACAATCTCGCAATAAATATTTTTATCATACACAAAACTCGAATTGAGATTTTGTTTACAATAACTCAACGTATATGTGGACTAAATTAAGCACAAAAGACAAAAGGACATCAAAGATATCAAAGAGAATATGACCTGAACCCAGCTTGGAATGGTTGCTGTGTTAAGAGAAAAAAGATAATACCCGTAATTAGTTGAACTTGAAGGACTATAATGCAAATAAACTTGTAACTATCCACTTACTCACCCTTGAGTTGAGTGACCAGCGCAGCTTTTTTTGTAAGGTCCACAAAAAGCTGGCGAAGGGTCTGTGTCCGCTTGCCAGGCTGTAATTTAGTAATCAAACCACTCATCCCAAATGGAATTATTCTACCTTAAACAATCATAGGTATTAACTTCCAAATGCAGTTTAGGACCCAATCACATGGTATAAGCTCCTAGGTTCTCCAACTACAACAGCGTTTTTGTGGTGTGGCTTCCCGAAAGTTTTTATTGATGAATATTAGAGTCTTTCACCATGTCTTTGAGCTTCAAGTGAGCGGTACGGGTGGTGATGCCGACATTACAGTGTTCATGCAAGACTAGTGCACAAGAGCATACGTGGGCAATCTTGTTAGGAAGAGTATGATCGTTGATGGGACAAAAAAAGAACTTGTTAGAGTTTGAACGTATTACATGAAGATATGTTTACATATATACTGCGCAAATCAGAATAGATGTAGCAATGAACTTCCTAATAACTAACCATTTGATAACAAACATATAGGAAAGCTAACAGAAACAACTAACTTAACACCAAATTAAACTAATCAAACTAACTCTTATCATCTCCAAATACCCCACAAGCTGAGGAGTAAATAATCACGCTTGGAAACAAAACAAGAGAAAAAAGTTGAGGCTCAATAGCCTTAGTCAAAAACATCTGTTGTTTGTTCAATTCTTTGATGGAAATTGGTAGAAGAGGAAAAAGTTTGGATTGATGCTTCTCCTCAAAACTAATTTTCTCTCTTTCCACTTTCTATTCAAATAAATGAAAGAAGAGAGATTCCATATCATTCTTTGTCTTCTCTTACGCTTTTATCTCTATCATACCAAACAATATGTAAAACCTACTCTATTTCTCACTTGTTGCTCTCTACTCATCTTCTCACTTCTCTCTTTATCTCCTTAACCACACATACCCTAAATGACATGATACTGATGTTTATGTCGGTGAAGCGTTCTCCAAGTACTAAAGCCATTTTTTTTTAATATATGAGTATGATGTTTTCACAAAATATTGTAACATAATTTTGTAACACTAATAAATTTATTACTGGTTGAATAAACCGTTTGTGAACGAAATGCACAAGGGCTAGAGCCACCAACCATGACAATACCAGCGAGATGCACAATGACCAGAGCCACCGCAAACTACTCTGGCCTCCTTGCCGGAGATTTGCATAGTGGGGGAGAGAGGGAGAGAGCAGAGGTTAAGTTAGGGTTAGGGATTTGCGATAGTTTGATAATACAAATTCCGCAAGTGTACGATTTGCCCGAAGTAATATAAAAATTGTCAAACCACAGGGATAATTTATCAATTTTAGCATAAGTTTCACAATTTGGAACAGAAAAGCGGAAATTATATTGAGGATTGTTTGAAGTGAAATGATTGTAGCAAGCAGAAAATAAATAAGAATTTTGTAAACACTTTAAGGAGAAAGCAATATTTATTTGGGGTTTAGTTTCGCCTAGCCTAATTATACTTATTCAAACCAATTTCCTACATGAACTTTGGAAGTCTTTCTATGGTGTTTTAGCATTTACATTCACTTGTTAATACCTTAATCAAGCAAAACACCTAATTTCAGTTGTTAAGCCTAATGCCTTGGCACTTACTCAATTCAAATGGAGAATTATCATTCCCAAATCGGGCCAACACTATTGAATCATATCATTATACCTAAGTGATAGAGCAAGACAGTCAATCCACTCTTAGTTCCCTAATGCTTACAAAACTACCATTTGTATAAGTAAAAGCATAACACTTGTGTGCACTCAAGCAGAATTATAAATCAAAGCAAAGATTCATAGAAGAGCTACTTTTATT
Organism: Acmispon strigosus; assembly: GCA_030819835.1. NCBI lineage: Eukaryota > Viridiplantae > Streptophyta > Magnoliopsida > Fabales > Fabaceae > Acmispon > Acmispon strigosus. The sequence goes on along the minus strand of JAUAMA010000002.1, from coordinate 12,858,268 downwards.
CATATAGAAAAACTGGACTTCAAAGCATAATTAGAACAAGGTTCCGCTTCCTCAAACACTAAAAGAAAACTAGCCAAGTATGGCTAGAGAATACGTACTCAAGATTAAAAGAAATTAAACATAAAACAATGGCACTAGAGAGCCTCTCACAAGCTCAAAAGACAATAGTTCGACGGTAGAATTCGGAAAATACAAAATACTTTTTAAAAGCAACAAGTACATAATTTATAGAAAAATAAAGTAGAGGTACAGCGCATTGGCGGCGCTGGAAAATTAACAAAAATCCTTCGAGTTCCTTTTATTTCTAGATTAGCAAAAATATTTTCCCTTTTCCCTTCTTTCAGATTTTTTTTCTTAGTACAGAAAAAAACAGTTTTTGATTATTACAATGCGAGGAATGAGAGTGGCAGTGTTTGTATTCACCATAGCAAGTGTTTTTGACATGTAGTGTGTGAGTAGCACGTGTTGGAATCGAACCTGCGATGTGGGTTGGGAAAGTTGCTGGTGGTTGGTCTTGTGTCACACTCATTGATTTTGGGTTCAACTCTCAACAGCAAGAGAGGCCTTCAGTTGGTGGTTCTCTTCCTCTTTGCCGTTGGTTGCTTTTTGATTTTTTTTTTATAAGCATTGGTTGCTTTTTGATGCTTTCAATGTTCCCAAATTTATGATTTTTTCATTTTTTTCATTCTAAATATTGCTATTTCTTCTCCATCCATTCATTTGAGCAATAGTTTCTTGTAGTGTTGGTAGAAGCATATGTGTTCAATTGATTATTTGATAGTGTCATTGTTGAATTGGATTGTGGTTTTATTTTCCTAGAAGTGGTGTCTAGCTTTCCCCTTTTTAGCCTATTTCTTTAAATTGATGGAAAGTTTCTACCTTCCCTGTTTGTTGTAGATAATGGATGTAAAGGGGGATCATTTGCTTTGTAGAATTTAGGTAATGGCTTTGTTTGTGTGGAAGGAAAACCCAAAATGGATTTGTGGGTTGTTGCAGCTGTGGCTGGAGCTGGGTGCTTAGCCAAATATTGGAACAGGCTTTCAAGCAATGATGATACCCCATCTCAATCGTATTCCAATTTTGATAATCTTGGTTCCCCACGCCAAGATGAATTCGGCAGCAACTATGTTTCTTTAGATAGAAGGGCTTCAGATGTGGATTCAGTGGATGGTCTTTTGACATCAGAGTTGGCTTCTAGCAAAGGGTTTGATAGTGAAAAAGTAAGATGCTTTGGGGATTGCAATGAGAGCAATGTCCATTTCTCAGTTTCCTATTACTTACAAAACTAACAGTTGTATATGTAAAAGCATAACACTTGTGAGCACTCAAGGAGAATTATAAATCAGAGCAAGAATTCATAGAAGAACTGCTTTTATTCATATAGAAAAACTAGAATTCCAAGCATAATTAAAACAAGGTTCCACTTCCCAAACACTAAAAGAAAACTAGCCTAGTATGGCTAGAGAATACATACTCAAGATTAAAAGAAATTAAACATGAAATAATGACACTAAAGAGCCTCTCACAATCTCCAAGCACAATAGCTCCACGGTAGAATTAAGAAAATATAAAATACTTTTTAAAAGCAACAAGTGCATAATTTATAGAAAAATAAAGTAGAGCTCCAGCGCCAGCGCCAATGCGCTGAGAAAATAACAAAAATCCTTTGAGTTCCAAAATGCCAACACACAGGCGGTGACTTCCCAAGCACTGGGATTTCTCAACATCATATGCGTTTTGGCAGGTTTCCAGCGCATTGGATTCCTTCGAATTCAGCTTCTTTCGCATACCCCTTCTTTCAACTCAGCATTTGATTCCTCTCTCATTAAGGTTCTTCAAATCTCATGATTCTTTATCAAAGCTCTTTAACCCTACAACCGCTCATCAAAAACCTTATCAAAGCACACAAGTAACTCAAGACAACCCTATTAATTTCCATCAAAATTCTCAAGGATCCATCATAACTCAAAATCAATTTTCAAAACTTATGATATTTCTTTTATGACCAGAGACTAAAATCTAGAAAGAAAATAAGTAAAAGAAAAGTAAAGAAAACATTGCTAAAACTGAAATAAAACTATACTAAACAATGCACATGTACAAATGCCATGAAGAGACACTAAAAATACTAAAAGATGCATGAGACTTAAGAAAATAAAGAAAAATAAAACAAAAGATGCATGCAAAGACTAGAATACCCCCGAGTCATCAATAAATATGTCAATGAATTTCAAAATAAAAGTGGATATGTCATCATTATCTAGTGTTTGTATAGCGTGTACCAAAGATATTTTGGTCCACTGATAAACCACTAATTAATCATCGTTCGATATATGATTTTAAGAGCTCGTTTGGTGGACAGGATAAGCAGACATGATATGATAGCAGTAATCATATCCTGCTATAGAGGATGTATCTAGTGAAAAAGCTCTTCTTATATGAGAATGGTGAGAATAAATTGTGACCGTTAGATCTAACAATGAGTGGTCATGATTAAAAGAAATAAGTGGTCACATGACCACTTAAAAATGTCATGTGACTTTTTAAACAAGTCACGTGACCACTCATTGTTAGATCTAACGGTCACAATTTATTCTCACAAGTCACAATTCTCATATAAGAAGAGCTTTCTCACTAGATACATCCTCTTCTGCTATAATATGTTGTTTGTTGCACTAGTAGGATAGGATAACACTATTCTGTCCCTTATTTTATCATGTTCATCATGTGTAAAAGTTATCGTGAGAGAAAGGTTGCTGGAATAGAAATTATCCTGACAGGATAGAATATCAATTTTTTGCTTGTTTATTACTATTACTCAAAATTAATTTCAATATTTATATTTATATAATTTATAATAATATTAATTAATAAATATTTTTTTATTGTAGTATTATACTAATTTCATTACTTATCAGTTACTAGTTGTTATTGTTAAGATAAAATTATTTAGTTGCTTATAAATTTAATTAAAAAATAAAATAATTTATAAATGGTGAAAATATTAGATTTACTCATATAAAATTATAAAATTTTCAATATCACTTACTACTACTTAGTTAACATTATTTTTCGTTATTTATATTATAATAAAAATACACAAAATAATTCTTCACTAGTAATAAAATAGGCTACTCACATATAAATATTAATTTTTTAATAGTAAATATAGACTAATTTTATATATCATATGCTATTATTTAAAATTATTTCTCTACTTATATAATTATAATTAATAATTTAAATATAATTTATTATTGAAAGAACAATATCAATAATTTTTGAAAACTTAATTAATTTTTATTGTTGATCACTTACCTCTACTGAGTTAAAACTCATTGGTAACCTATATAATAATTTTAATTAAAATACACTTCTTTTAAAAAAATTAAAATAGTCGAATTAACTTAATTTTAGTTAATTAAAACATAGACTCATTTTTAAAAATGTAAAAATAATTAAATTTAATAGAATAACCACTTATTTTAATAAATGATTTAGAAAATTAAATATTAAAAAATATTATGTATTTTTTATTTTAAAGGAAAATTTGATACATTTTTCTTTGTTTGTCTTATCCTATCAATATATTGTCCAATTCAAACGTATGATAGGATAAGAGTTAGATTAGACAGTATAAGTGTAAATAAGCCTAATTTCTCTCGCAAAACCCTATCTTCTCTCACTAACAACGGCAATAGCAGCGAGATGCACAGTGGTCGGAGCCACCAAAAACTTCTCTGACCTCTTCTTCGGAGATTTCCCTAACGCTCCACCTTACTACCTCCGGCAAAGGAGCGAATTTTGCTCATTCTCATCGGAGATCCGTGGGCACTCTCTTAAGCGGAGCATGGGTGCTGAGAGTCTTCAAGGAAGGGTGTTATTCTTTCACGGTCTCTTCCTTTATCAAAAAGAGAAGTGAGGAAATAAATACACCAATGATCCACCATTTTTATAATTTTCCACCCTATAACAATCTCATTATCCATCCATTTAACTGAACCCATTTGACACCCCTATTCAACTTAGTATATCCTTCAAACTCAAAAAACATTTACAGCAACTAGAATTTCTTTGCTATCCCTCATATTACCAAAGCATTAAGTTGTTATACAATATAATGATCCCCTGTGTGCCTCCTGAAATATAAAAGTGATATATGGGAAACTGTACAAACTCTCCCTAATCCACATATCTAGATAGTCTACAAGATCTTTATCCTAGCTACTATAGTTCAATTGCATCAAAATGAACTAACTCTCATTTTGTTATCTTTCACAAAACTCTGTTTCTTAGTAGATAATCAGCAACAAGTGGTAACATCCATCTAATTTGAAACTATTTATGCCCTTTAGAGTCATTAGCCTGCAAGAGTGAGCATGCACACACAGGGCATGGCGGATCACGCAGTTCTTCAAGCCTAGTTTCGTGCTCCAGACATTCTGCATGATAAACATGACCGCATACTAAAACTGCCACAACTGAAAGCTCATTGCAAGACACTGAATTTCCAAGAAAATTAAATTTGCGCCTCAGAGGCTTCTCACAAATCCCACAAACCATCTTCATTGCATCTGGTGATACTGCATCCATGGCTAAGGAACTTGAACGGATTCTCTCTGGCCTAGAAACTGTCTTTTCTCTGTACTCTGAAAAAATTTAATAGGATGATCAATCTGGGTAAAGAACAAATTTGTGGTTTTATATTATATACTTCTAACACGTCCTATCACACAAGAGCTCATTGAGCTTAAAGCGTGGACAATACACTGGCCTACTTGTGCTGAAACTCATTTTTTATCGGAATAGTTGGGAGTGATAAAGATCAAACTCTAGAAACGCTCGGTCACAAAGACTCTGATATCATGTTATGCACGAACTACCCCAAAGATTTTGGATAAAGACATGGTTTTAAATAATATGTTTAATATCAAGAAAGGTTCTCCAAAGAAACACACTAAAAAGTAAGAAGCATTCTTGTAATGTTCAATGCTAGCATCAAAACACAAAAGCATGCTCATATTGGACTAGAGTACTGGACCAGTAGACCTCATACAATGAAAGTAATTTTTCTAGTGAAACTATCCACCAAAGTATAAATACTATAAACTAAATTTGAAACATAAAGAAATTAAATTGAAGAGTGAAGCACAAAAGGAAGCATTAAGACACACCTGTATGTTGTCTTGGATGTGTGTTGGGTTGAGAAGCCAACCTGAAAGCAAGCTTGTCATCAAATGAAGTGCCCTTGCCATGAGAAGAAGATGCACTTGCATGATTAGCAGAGTTTCGTCGAGAATATTGGTGGCCATAGTAATGCCGTGAACGTTTCAAAAATATTGAACGACCAAGACTCTGATGATGGTGTGTCATATTTGGATGTGTATTTAGCAGCTTCATAGATCCATCAGTTACATCCAATACAGCTGGTAGTGAGAGTCTACCAGGCTCACATGAATGTGCAGGCTTCTAGAATGAAACAAAAAAAGAGTGGCCAATGATATTAGTGCATGTTTGAAAACTTTTCCGCAGTTGGTTATGAAGCTCGAATCAATTTTGGTGAGAAGCTTTTGTGAATAACTTCAGAATTTCAGAATTGATTCTGATAAAAGAGAAGCTGACTCAAACATGCCATTAGTCAATTTTATCAATTATGTATGATGAGATGAAAAGGAAGCAATGGAAGCTTGCAAATTAATTTCATAAAACTTCTAAAGATAAGCACAAGAGTACATTTTGTATCTGCACAATTTTGTTCATGTATAACCTTATCAAACAATGATGCAAGGAAAATGAATAAGAATGATGTAAGTGGAAGATTGACTTTAGGGATTCTTAATTTATCATGGAAGGAATGGGAGAAGAAAGCCAACCTCATCCGACAGCAGCTCCATGTAGGAAGAGCATTGAATGGCTTTGCAATATTGATGAAAAGGACAACAATCATTCAGTAATGTGGCTTATGATCAATTACACACATCATAGAGTACAAACTGAAAATAATTAACAGAAAAGAAGACACAAAAGAGCAATATGAACTCTTTTATTCCTCATTTGTAGATTCAGAAAATGGCTTTGAGTAAAAAAAATTATGCATTTCCATGAAATTTCCAAAGATACTAATCAGGTGGCAAAAACATTCAAAAAAGAGGGGAAAAGATTAGAAGAACCATAAACCAAGCCTTTCCAACACATTTTGTGTTGGCATCCAAAAATAAAACCCCAGAACCCCCATTAAACCCACTTAAAGCTAGGGAGAAAAAGGGTGCAGAAAGTCAACTGCTTTAAAAAGAGTTTTTATTTGTTCACTTCAATTCATATTTCCTCTCACTACATTACACTGTAACACTTGAAAACAAAACAAGAAGAAAGAAAACATGGAAAGAAACAGAGAAAAAATTACCCGAGGAAGGAGAACACAAACCCTGTGGGGGTAGGTTTGATTGGGAAATGGTAATTAGTTTATGAGAAGAAAACAAACAGAAAAAGGAGGGAAAAAACTAAATGGGGGTTAAGGTTAATGGCTGAGAAAGACCCACCAAATGAGGAGAATAGGGGGAGGGGTTTAAAGTTTGTGAAGCTAAATCTGTGGCTCTGCGCTGATGAAGCAAGGAAAAATAGTTTTCTGGGGTGAATGAATCAACGGTCAAGAAAGGATTTTTAGTTTAAAGAGTGTGTGTCTGTGTTAGAGGGATTTTTAGTTAATGGCACAATGTCATTCATTGTTGATTGTAGTAACTATGGCTTTAGATTTTTTTATAAATGAAAAGTTTGGATCAATTCCGCTCTAATCAATACCAGGTTATTGATCAATGACCATAAATTACATAAAAACGTAATTATAAATCGTTCATTAACACAACTCTCACATCAACAACGGAAATCGAATACACAACTTTATAATTAATACAAATTAATAAATTTTTAGTTTGGGACTTTAGGAAAATGCATCCAAATTTTAACATAAATAGATAGCTTGCATTGCCGGTCACGATTCACCCTTAACCAACAACAAGAAAAGATTATGACTTCTTAATAGGTATTGTTTTTTACACACCCCATTTATACTATACGTACACGCAACTTCTTGTGAGGATAAAATCACCATAATTCTAAATTATTTAATAATATTTTGACATGTATAATCAGCTTAGTCATTTAAACAATCTTTTGCTAAAATAGTTTTTGAGAAAATAGTTTTTGAAAAAGTAGTTTATTCATCATCGGTGTAAAAGTATTTTTTAGCTATGCATCCAATTTATATCCATTAATACCATTTAAAATAAAATTTGGGTGTCCAAATGGTAGAATGGAGTGTTGTAGAAGAAATACAGCCCAGGTCCATTCTTTCAGGGCCAGGCCCAAACTTATTGAGCAGGTTCTTGTAGAAGAAATACAGCCCTCTTACGGTTTCTAGTCATTTTAATATCAAAGTTCGTGTTGGACCAAAATAAAATATTATATCAAAGTTAGTGTATTTTCAACAACAAAATCAAATTTAGTGTCACAAAACACATGCATCAGGAGAAAAAAATGGTGCTAAGCAAAGCTTCAGCGCAATTTAGGATTAAGATTCAAAGAATGTAAGCATTAAAAGAAATGTTTGAAGACATATGAGTTGAGCCGAAAAGGTGAAGGTTCAGAGATTAATTCCTGAAAGAGGAATTTAGCAGATAAAAAAATATTAGAAAAGGAGAAAGTAAACATACAAAATTGTGGAAGAATTTCAATTTTCCTTTTCATTTATTGATTAAGTGCACTCAAATATAGTGATACCGTAGCTTTCCAATGTAACTATATATATAGTGATACTAGGTTATGTCTAAGAGCTATAAAACTAGGTTTAATTTATTAAGCGAATTAATCATAAAAATGGGTAACACGTGGTGATTTTAAAAGAAGCACAGAAACAGGTGATCCCTAAGAAAACTCAAATAGTCTTCAGCATCGCAGGTTCCTAGTCCAGATCCATTAGATGATATCAAACAAGGTGGTGGGATCAAAAGGAAGGTTCCAAAAGGTAAAAACACCAACTTTGACTCGTATTAATTTTGTTCTGATCTGATCTTACTTATTAAATTAATTAAGTCAATTTTCTTACATAAACTGAAAATTAAGGTTAGCTTTCAAGTTATGAAAATGATTGAAAATGTTTTTGAATAATTACATTCATTTTCCATGTAATATAAAAATATTTTGATCAATGTATTTTTAAAAAATATATTTAAAGGTTTAACACATCATCCCATTTAGAAAAAAGTTTATTGACCTATTTATAAAAAAAATTGTAAAATAAAGTTTTAAATGGATTTTCATTGTATTTAAATTATATTTATCTAGACTTTTACTATACACATTTTCAAACACAATAAGTGATTAAAGAAATTATGTTAGTTTAGAAGTTCACTCAATATATTTTTACGGCATCTAAGAGCTTCATAATTATTCTTAAAAACAAGCTAAAAAGTGTAACTTTTAAGTTTTTTGTCTTACTAAAACTTTTTTTAACAAAAGAAAGTGTATGCAATTCTCATTGCAAACATCAGCGACTTGTTGAAGAGGGACTGGGATGCGAGGGTCGTGCATATTTTGAGCGAAGGAAATGTGTGTGCTGATTTTTTTGCCAAGAACAGGACTCACCAAGCTATGGAGTTTGCTTTGACTCAGGATCTCCCTGCTGATCTCATTCCTATATTCTTGGCAGACATCATAGGAATTAATTATCCCAGGGCTTAGTTGCCTTGGGATTTTTTTCTTACTATTGTGTCTTCTTTACCTAGATCTTATTTTCTACTGATTTACATAGGTAACAGACCCAAACTAGTTGTTTTGCTTCTTCTTTTTTTCCATTTCGCAACCGATATCTATAGGACTAATTTTCTTGATATTCGAAAACTAATTAAGTAGGAAGATCATTCCCAACAAATCCTTACATTTTGCTTATTCTAATTCACCATCAATCTAAATAAGCAATATATATATGACTCTCTGGTCTTCACCATGTGGATCCTATTAGAAATTAAATATCTAGGAACCACTTCTAGAATAATGTTTAGTTTACATTCATTTTTCATCTCCACTTTTTTTTTTTTTTTGGTTACAATTTTTCATCTCCACTTTAAATAAATAAGAAGAAAAAAAAAATATAATAATATTTAATGTGATAGGAACCGCAGAGAAATATAAAAAAAATATGTGAAAATAAAATGAGAGAGGAAGTTAAGTGTAAATGAATTATTACTCTACTATTAATGGTAAACTTCCAGACCCAATTAAATATATAATATAATCAACTAACAGATTTCACACGCTTGGCTTAAAAAACAAAGACGTGGGGAAATAAAATAAAATGAACTTTTCATAACACAAACTTTGACACGTTTTATACAAATTTTAAATTGAAGAATGGTGCTATATATTCTCACACGAATCAACTTTATATACAAAAAGAAAGCTGTGTAAAACAAGTGTTAAAGAATAATTCATTATTTATCTCTCTGTAGAAATTTGACTGCAATATGAATATCATTCTTTAATCACTTTTATTTCGGGTCAAGCTTAATCACCTTGTATTTTATTTTATTTATCGAATCACCTTTTACTAGTTAGACACTTTTATTCGATAACAAGTAAAGGACTCTATAGTTGACGTGAATTGAAGAGTAAAAGTCTAGTTCACACTCAATAAATAGTGTGAATAAAGTGGAAAGAAAATACAGATACGAAAAAAAGGTAGGAAAATAAAAGATGTGTGTGATAAGTGATATTTTTTTTACTACATACGAAAATAAATCAAACTAAACTAGAACATCATGACACAGCAAAAGTATAATAAATGAAGTAGGAAATTTCCAAACTTGTCAGCGAAATAAATAAAAAGTAACATATAAATAAGATGAGGGCGTGAATAAATCATAACTCATAAAATTAAATAATTTTAGTGGATAAGGGATAGATATTAGATGTCAATATATAAACACAAAGCCCATCCTATCCTTTCTATCACCTCAAAACTTACAAAGGAGCTTTCATGAAACCAAGTCCGCATAGAGTCTTCAAATTAATTGTTGGCCACCCAACGAATTTAGTTTAAGTGGTACTTGATTCTCCTAAGTAAACTTCAAATTTAGAATTTGTATGTCAAAAAATCTTGTTAAAAGAATCAATCCATCACGATAATGATATTTCTGACTCTTGAGTAAAAAGTAAATGAGCAATCTTAAGAAGATTAATTATTATTAATCTGTGTAGTAAATTTGTTTAATTTTATTAAATAGGGAAACAGTTTTTGGACGCAAAGTGTGTGGTTGGTTATAAGAAAACCAGATCTTATCCTTAAAGCCGTGTTCGGTACATAAGCAACGTAGGTGCCAGCATCAATTTTTCTGTGTCCATCCCATAAAATAAAAAAATATGCCAAAGCTCCAACTAAAAGCTATGCATGATTCAATTTTTACATATTTAAGGTAGTCTCGTGTCGTCGTGTCGTGTAATTCTCGTGTCGTGTAATTCTTTAATGTGAGGTAAATATTCCTTCCGTTTTATTTTATAAGAGTTAAACCAACTTTACACATCCTTTAAAAAATTTAGATAATATAATTTTTTGCATTAAATTTGTTCTTAAATGTTATTGACTTTTCAAAATTGTTTTTAACATATTTCTTTTTAATTTCTTTCCATTATTAATGTAATTCCATATTTCCAGAATTGAATATGGGTAAAAATGTGAGAAAATAATTAATATAGCACAAAGCTTTATGGGGCTCTTATAAAAAGGAACGGTTAAACCCCCTTATTTACCTCTTATAAAAAGGAACGGATGGACCATAACTATTTTTTAAGCCCGACAGCGGGACACATTTACCCTAGACTAGATTTTTAGTAACCTAGGGTGTTCACCGGTCCTTGGAAAAAATAGTAATTTTCCATGAAACTTGTTGCCTCATCATCTTGTGTTCCAACGGTTTTTGTTTTAAAAGGTACTACTATCCTAATTAATAGTACTATAACCTTGCGTGAAAGCAATTTCTTCTTTTAATTAAAGATACAAACAAACAGCGTATTTTAAATGGTTTTCGCGCTTTTGAGATAAAATTGACCATCAAGTTGTTGGTGCTGTCTATTCGAATTCGAATTCACATCTTCAGTAAGTTAGTTCCTGACGATTTTAACACGTGGACAACCATATCAATTTATTAATTAATAATCACTATCAATGAAGATAAAGTGGAATTGGCAAGTCTTTCTTACTATTATTTATTATTATTATTATTACTATTACTATGATTTGGTGAGGTTAATCTAATTGAAAATGACAAATCCATGGCTAGTATTTCGTTCATTCCAAAAGTATCCACTTCTTTATTTATTTATAGTAATTAAATTTTAATCTTTACTTTTAGGGTGGATTCGCTTTGATATACAATCCTAGGTCGTATCATATTTGTATTTAGTTTATATATATTTCATAATGTAAATATTTTTACGTAAACATCTAATCATATTTCACAGTGTTTAAATTTTATTAATTTATATTTTATGCACATATAAGTATGACAACTTAGTGTGGGGGATCACTTTTCTTACCTAGACATGACAATTAAACCCAAACTTTTAAGTATTCTCGACCCGAGTTCTAATTTTGATGAAAAAAACCCATTTTGATAGTGTTTGGAGAAAAATTAAACTTGTACTTGATGAGACGGTTAACTAATATCTGTCATCAAACCCGCCCAATTTAATAATTAAATTATAATAATAGTTACATAATAATTTTAAATCAATTTAAAAAAAAAATTATAATCTAGTTCTAAATTTTCTTATTTTTAATATTCTTGGTGCATATTTTTATTAACCATTTGAACTAAAATGTGTTTTCTACATGATTAATTTAATGTTTTCTACATGATTAATTTAAGACATATAAACAAAATCAAATAAAAAATGTAAAAATAACGAAGTTTTGGGTTTCATGTGAATTTCCCCTAACTCGTCCGGGATAGGGTTGAGCATCACAATTTTATCCTCGCTTTCATGAAATTCGACCTTAAACTCGTTCCGCTCTTAAAATGGGCGTGTATTCTTGTGCATGTTTGAAAAAGACGAAGATAAAACTATAATACTCAACATCATCCCATCGGTTTCGAGGAAACTCACTGAAAACCCAAGTCTACATTAATTTAAAAAAATTCTTAATTTTATTCACTTACATATATTTTTTAACAATACAAGAAAACTCGTTGTTACTGTCAATCGAAAGCCATGCCACCACTGATATACTTTGTTGGTAACAATTCTTGACAGTGTTCTAGAAAGTTATCAGAAAGTTTCCAATGTCAAAACCTTCCAAAATTATCAGTGGCTTAGTACGTTGATAAATTAGGCCATGGGTAAATTTGAGATATTACCAACAGTATGGGTTGTTGGTAATTGATTTTTCCTGCACATAAAACAAGTTCTTTCACCGCAAGAAAAAAGTTTTACAAAAATCTTAGTGTTTAATTACCGACAGCCAAAAATTTGTCGTTATTTGTTTCGACGGTAACTTTTTTGACAACTTTCAAAAAACTGTCAGTAATTACCGACGGCTTTTTCCATCACTAATTATCGATGAATATTTACGTCACTAACTTACCAACGGAATTTTCCGTCGCTAATTACCGATAGGTTTTTCCGTCGCTAAATTACAAACGGCCTTTTCCGTTGGTAATTGATTTGGTATGAAAAAAACTCATTATATTGCATATTAGAATGTCACCCAACATTCTAATATGCAACAAAAGGAGCATTTTGTGATCTTTAAAATTTATAATTTATACAAAAGTGAGAAAGAGGAAGAAGAAAAAGGAGGAGGAGGAGTAAGATAATGTGTAAGTAAGATAGTCTGCAAACTCGTATTTATAGGTTACCGATGGCTTTTTTCAGAATATTTATAGGTTACTGATGGTTTTGGTCATCGCTAAAGCCGTCGGTAACTAATTTTTGAATTTTTGTAAAGTTCGCGGTAGACAGCAATTTTAAATTTTGAGATTACCAATGATTTTTCCATTACTAAATTTTCCGACAAGTTTTTTCATCACTAAAACCATCGGTAACAAATTTCCAAATATTTTTAGAGTCCACCAAGTTATTGTTAGACGACAATTTCAAAATTTGAAATTACCGATGACTTTTTCTGTCGGTAATAATTTTTAGGATTTTTTAAAGCCCATCAGGTTAATGGTAGGTGGAAATTTCAAAATTTGAAATTAGAGACGGGTTTTTCCGTCGGTAAATTGGCAGTAACTAATCCCATAACAAAAATATTACCGATGAATTTTTTCATCGGTAAGTTAAAATATTAAAAAAACACATTACCGACAGTTTGGCCATTGGTAATAGCGAGATTTAGCAACAGTTTTGTGACCATCAGTTAAAAGCTATCGGTAATTTAGAGTTTTCTTGTGGTGTCCTATTGCTAATGAAACTGTCGCGTTCATGGAAACAACTTATAACTTTTAATATATTATGTATCTTATAAGAATGATCTTTTTTATATAAAAATGTAAGTACAAATTATGAACGTTGGATTTAATCATGAATTTTCAAGTTTAATACAATTTAATGGTCATGTGTGTCTTTTAAAAAGTCACATGACTTCATATTTTAATTTTAACAATTCATGATTAGATTTGATGTTCATGATTTATTTTTACGCTCTTTCTCTCCCACACACACATATATGTTCCCGAACCACCACTAAACAAAAATGTTTTTCACCAGTAAGATTTTTATTAAATGGTGTAAATTCCTTAATAGCTTTGAAATTTAATTTAATTTTAAAAAATATAATTTAGAAAGAGCTTCAGACTCAACATTTGTATTAACTTAAAATCTCTTATTTGTTGCTTGAGGAGTCTCTCAATTGGTGAGTATTGTGCTGACTGAGCACCAGCTCTCACATTGTGTTGCATAAACAATTTGGTATGGATCAATGCTGAAATATTCATATTAACCCCAAACAATTTGAGGCAATGCTCAACCACCATGATACATTCCTACTAAGAGACACTCATGTAAGGAACAACGACACTCTGCCTCAATATAAATGTTCAGTCTAAAACTCTTTTAATATCAAATTTGAAAATCATTAAGAAATTTTTACAGTTTAATAAAAAAATTATTCATAAAAATGTAACTTATTTGACGTGATTCCAGAATACAAATGTATGTATGTGGAAAGAGTTTAATTTTGAGTAAAGAGTTTTATATATGCATTCAATCACATCTTTCTATTATTTATTTAAAATAATTTTAAATTCAATTTTAATTATGATATAGCAATTTGATAGATTTTGATTGAATGCGTGTATCAAAATTAATGTGGAACGTAGGTCCAGCGGTTGCAGTGGTCCAGGCAATGAGTCTGTCTGTCTATACTCCATACTTAATGGCTAAAAATATTGATTAAAGAGTGAGAACAATTATACAGTTTAAATATATAATGAGACTTTTTATATTGGCGGCAAGATCTAGCCGTGTGAGAGGATCTCAATCCTACAAGAACATGCATGATTATTATAAGGGTTAATTATTATATTAATCTCTGATTTGTGTCGTCCGAGCAATTTGATCTCTCATTAGAAAATATTAGGGAAAAAGTTATTCTATTTGTCAAGTGAGGTCTCTCCTCGGAAATTGGAGATCCGGTAAGGGTCTACATAGTTTGGTGATAAATACAATCTGGAATTAAAATAATTTATGGCAAAAAATAATGATTTCGTTGTACTCTTGTAGGTTGGTTACATGGAGGGCAAATAATTGATTAATAGAGTAAGTTCCATTGAAAGAAATCATGGATTCGCACAATATCACATGAGATGCTGTTTGGAGCAATATGATCCGATCGAAACCTCGCTCCTCCAACCAAATGAAACCTTAAAATTAAAAGGCGACAATAATCCCAGAAATGAGGATTTTGGATCTATCTTTTCATTTTCCATTTCCAATTAGAAACAACTGCTGCCAACTTGAGTCTTGAGCTAACACACAGTGATACTGATATGGATATATGGTCCCATTCTGACCCTCCACCACCCATGACAGCGCACTCTTAGCTTCACTCACCCAATTCCATTTCAGTTTTTTCTATGCCAGATAGATATTTAATTTTAATGTTATTGAAACTTGAATCATTTTTATTTTATTAGCTAGATACGCATGTTTTAGAGTATGCCACACTACTTAGTTCAAACTAACAGGGAATAAAAAACTGTTCATCCACAAATGGAGCTTCAAACACTTTTAATCCTTGTATGGTGGATGTGGCTGAACATTCTGCTCGTGACAGCAATGTACATGATGGAGTTTGGTCGAGATAATAAAACGCACTTCCACACTTAAATCAACATATGGATTAGAGAGATGATTTAAATTTGGCTAAATAGCACTTTTGGTCCCTGACGTTTCACGATTTGGCACTTTTGGTCCCTTATGAAAAAAATTAGCAATAATAGTCCCTAACAAATACAAACAGTTGCAAAACCTTTTTCCATCCAACATCCGTTAGTAAAATAACGGAGCTGGCTGACGTGGCAAATTTTAATTGACGTGGCATGGCTCAGGAGAGAGAAACGTTCAGAACCAAAAGCACGTGAGATTTTTTGCTGGTTCTTCTTCTTCTTCCATGAAGCAACACGTTAAATCCCTAGAAAAGAGGGGTTTTCGAACCCATTCCTTTTGCTGCCATAGAGGACGAAATTGCTACAGATTTCGTGAAGAAGAAGAGATTGGTAACCGCAATTGGAAGCGAATCGTATTATAGGATGGAATTTTCATCATCTTCTTCATCAGGTAGGTTTCGAACTGAGAAGGGAGGATGTTCTGAAGCTTGGAACCCATTGCTCTGTCATTGCGGAGTTGAAGCTCCGATTGTGACGTCATGGTCAGGGGAGAACCCTGGAAGGAGGTTCTATGGGTGTGGACTGTACAAGGTAAGTTGTTTGTTGGTTGTGTTCTGAAAGTTCTTTGTCTAATGCTTGCTTCCCCTATGTCTGTTATTCAATTCACCATTTTCTTCTTGATGTAGAAGCTTACCATCTTTATTAATTTTCCCCAAATTTGAATAAGCTGATTATTTGTATTGATTTTCCCCAAATTTGAATAAGCTGATTATTTGTATTGATTTTCCCTAAATTTGAATAAGCTGATTATGTGTATTAATTTTCCCCAAATTTGAATAAGCTGATTATTTGTATCAATTTTCCCCAAATTTGAATAAGCTGATTACAAGAAAAACTTGATGGATAAGCACTTTTGGTTGTTAATTGATTGTAGGTGGTGGAAGACATTGAATAATATCTGTTATTTATTAATTGATTCCCCATTGTTTGCGTTTTTTCAGATTCATGGAAGGAGAATGTGTAAGTTTTTTGTATGGTATGATCAGCAGAATTCAAGAGACAAGAAGATAATTGCTGGGCTATTGAAGAAGCTTGAAGAAATGAAGAAGAAAGAGAGGGCGTTGGTGATTTCACTGGTTGTGTGTATTGGTGTGGCAATTTTGATGGCCATACTTTATGTCACAAAATAGGCAATATTGTACTAGCTACCTGTTGTGATTGAAATTATCCAGTAATATTGTACTTGAATTTGTTCTGAATGGCAATTCTGTGTATTATGTTCTAAACAATGTACTAGTGTTGTAATCAACCAGCAAAATCAATGAATTTACATTGAATCAAAATTCTGTTGTTACTGCTTATTAGTGTGCCCATAAGCCCACATTAAATAACCAAACAACTTAAGTAGTGAATCAACAAAATTAAACATATGTTTAAGTACCCAAAATAGACAATAGACAATAATACTCCGATAATCAACAGTGGTCTGAATCAGTCTTACAAAATGAGCCATTAGCTATATTTGTCTTGGATCAGTTAACATTCAAAATAAGGAAATTAATTTCTGCTCTAAAATTAAAGCCAACAAGGGGCTGTAAACATCATCAAAATAGTGGAAAGTAGCCTAGATACACAAATTCACTTCTTGCCACTTGGTTCACCGATCCTCCTTTTCCTTCCTCTGGTCGTAGTTTTCCCTGTCCCACCCTGTGAATTTGGGGGCTGACTAACAGGCTGAGACGCTGGGGGCTGGCTCGCAGTTGCAGGCTGAGACTCTGGGGGCTGGCTGGCAGTTGTAGTTTCTTGTGGTTGTGTCCTCTCCTCAGGCTGCAGCACTTGCGTATTATCCTGAAAATAGAGCAATAAGCAGATGTTAAAATTAGTCATCCCATGTAAAGCTTAAACAAAAATGGAATACCACCCAAATTTACCTTATTTCCTCCGACAGGTATAAGTCTATCAGCTGCTGTCTTTCCTATGCATGTCCTCTTGTTATGTCCATAATCACCACACCTCCTGCACCTAACCGTGCTGTGATGCTTCCTCAGCCTATTAGGGTCCTTTGGTTCGTCATTGGTCTTTCTCCTAGCCGTTTTTGGTCTGCCAACAGCTCTTCTCATGAATGGTGGGTTTAGAGGCAGTGCCTGATCCTCACCCCACAAATTTGGGCCATTGCTTGGTTTGATCAGATACGAGTAAGTCTGAAGATAAGTGGTTTTGCTGTATGTAAGAGCAAAGCAAAGTAACTAGTTATTTCACTATATATCCTGAATAACAATATAAAAAGTAAGGACGAAACAATTTAGTTACCTATAACAGTCAGAAACATAATCCTCAGGCTTTCCTCGACCAAACCAAATGCATGCTACTGCATGCTGACATGGGATTCCAGTTAGGTCCCATCTTCTACAGGCACAGGTCCTGGCAGACAAATTTACAGCATATTTTTCAGTGTCCCTGGAAACCTCAAACTCAGAGAGGTTAGCATCACCATTCCATGTAGCTAGCCACCTATCAGAGTATTTTTTTGCAAATTCCAGCTTCTGTTGAATCATGGGACATATAGTCCCCCTCCATCTCTGCATCAGACCCCTTTGCCTCACAATTCTGCTATTCAAGTAGAACTTGATGCCCTCCAACAGCGAAATAATGGGCTTTTCCCTGTGCTCCAAGATGACCATGTTGAAAGCTTCGCACATATTATTGACCTGAAGATCACACTGTGTGTCAGTCTCAAAAGCAGACCTAGCCCATTGTCGTGGTGGCTGTTGCATCAATTCCAGGAACGCTGCTTCATTCAAGACTTTCAAAGCTTCCATTGCAGCAAACCACTGGGGAAGGGTGCTAGCCCTTGCTGCCCTCCATAGTGCTTGCTTCAAGTCATTTCTAGGGTACCGCTTCTTGAAATTTCCATACATGTGTTTCACACACAACCTGTGCTCCAAGTTTCCGTCAAGTTCAGATATTGTTTGGACCAAGCCCTGCAGATAAGGTAATGTGTAAAAATCAATTAATTTCATTGCGGATAAGGAAATCAGACATATAACAACAACTGAAATCACACAAAATCAATTAATTTCATTGCGAATAAGGAAACCAGCCCTATAACAACAACTGAAATCACACAAAATCAATTAATTTCATTGCGAATAAGGAAACCAGCCCTATAACAACAACTGAAATCACACAAAATCAATTAATTTCATTGCGAATAAGGAAACCAGCCCTATAACAACAACTGAAATCACACAAAATCAATTAATTTCATTGCGAATAAGGAAACTAGCCCTATAAATACAACTGAAATGAGTAAAAATCAATTAATTTCATTGCGAATAAGGAAATCAGCCCTATAAATACAACTGAAATGAGTAAAAATCAATTAATTTCATTGCGGATAAGGAAATCAGCCCTATAACAACAACTGAAATGAGTAAAAATCAATTAATTTCATTGCGAATAAGGAAATCAGCCCTATAACAACAACTGAAATGAGTAAAAATCAATTAATTTCATTGCGGATAAGGAAATCAAACATATAACAACAACTGAAATGAGTAAAAATCAATTAATTTCATTGCGGATAAGGAAAACATACATTTTGTTTATCCGATATGAATGTCCATCTCCTTTTTTCTATGCTGTCCAAGTCATCCACCAATAATTTAACAAACCACCGCCATGAATCGGTGGTTTCTGCCTCCACAACTGCATAAGCAATGGGAAACATTTGGTTGTTTCCGTCCTTTCCCACTGCTGCCAGCAACTGACCCCCGTACATACCCTTAAGAAAGCAACCGTCCAAGCCAATCAATGGTCTACACGTCTTTGCAAATGCATTTTTGCAAGCAGCCAGGCACACATATATCCTTTGAAAGACTGGACCATTGCCTGTTTCTCCATCTGCAGTCTTTATAATCACAGTGCTTCCAGGATTACTCCTCAACAACTCATTTGCATATTTTCTCAAGTGTATGTACTGGTGTGTGCTGGCTCCCTGAATCATCTCAATTGCTTTGTTCTTAGCTCTAATAGCTTTCCACTTGCCAATCAAAATCCCCCACCTGATTCTTGCCTCTTCTATCAACCCTGAAGCCTTTATATTTGGAGTATGTCTCAGAAGTGGCATGAACTTTTTGGCAAGAAACAACGTCTTGGCCTGCCTATTGCATGCTGACCTGCAACAATTATGCTCCGTAACATAGCTCACTAGTAGAAAGTAGTCTCTAGACTCAGTTTTACTTACCCTGAGATAAAATGGGCACTCTTCTTCACACACAACCACAACCCTTGTCTTCTTCACACAGCTTGTCTGAACAATTCCTTGCTGTTAAAAACTTGCCCAACTTCAAATACAACCTGTTGACCATCATCAACAGCCTTGTACCTAGGGAATTTCTTCCTCTTGGTTTCTCCTTCGCCCTCCGATGGACTCTCTAGATCTGAGGAGTCTCCATCTTCATCTTCAAAATCAAAGAAAGTGGTTGCATCAACAGCTTCAGCCTGCAAACAATCTAGCTCTAATGGGACCTGAGTTGGTGCTTGGCTTTGACCCTCACCGTCTAACACTTCACACCAGTCCCACTCTTCCTCATAATCACTATCATCTAGTGAAACTGGGGAAGAATTTCCAGATTCATCACTCTCTGGAACATAGGATTCATCATCAGAGTCCTGGACCGCTTGCTTGCCTTTATCCTTAACCAATTCAGCTTCCTCTTCCCTCTCAATCAATACTGCAGGCTCACCATCCACTCCCTTTTCCTTCTCTTTTACAGCTTCCTCTTCCCTCTCAATCAAGATTGCAGGCTCACCATCCACTCCCTTTTCCTTCTCTTTTACAGCCTCATTTCCTCCTGCTACAACCTCATGCCTTTCAATTATTTCAACCTCTCCGTCAGAATCACTCACTGGATCAATAACAGCTTCCTCAACTTTGTGTTCAACATAAACATCAACCTCAACATGGCCATTCAGATCTGTAATAAACTGCCTCACATCTTTATCACAATTCAGAGGCTTCAGAAATGACCCATCTTTTTCAGGATGTCTATAACAAACACTTTTATGGGTGAGGTAGCCAAGTGACTTTACTACTTTGCCCACTTCTATGGATGAAATTTCATCTAAGTCCCATTCTTTAACAGTGAAAACTTCCCCCCCAACATAGGGCAGTGTAGGGTGGAATGTAATTTTGCCCCCATGATGCATGTGGATGTCTATTTTATGAGCCTGAGTTGGCCTACATGACAGCATAAACAACACTTTTTCAAAAACATATTTTAATCAATGGCAGAACAGGACAATAATGGACAGTTCCCACCCTCAACAACCACTATGTATTACATTAAAAAACATATAGAAATGCATAGAAAACTCACCTTGACACATGGTTGGCAGGCAAAGATTCCTCTCCCCAAAAATAGTTGATTTGTTCTGACCTTCTTTCTGGGACCACGACTTCTCCCTCTTCACGAGGCACATGGGCTTCCTTTTGTACTTCTGGGTCCTTCTCTTTACCCATTCCTAGAGAATCCTTCTGCTCCTGTGGTCCCTTCATCTTCCTCGGGGTGAGCTTCTTGCGATCCCTTCCCATTTCGTGAGCCCCTTCTTCAACGCTCCTATCGCTCTCGTCGTTCACCGAACACCCTCCTGGAACCGCGAACAGAAACGCTGGTCCAACCACCACGAACAGAAACGCCGCCGTCGCTCTCGCCCTAAACCACCGTCCTTGACCGCCGTCACTCTCGCCGTCGCTCTCGCCGTCGCTCTCCTCTTGAACCTTCGAGAATCTTAATTAGGTTTTCACCGGGTTGCTAATTTGGCCCCCAACCTTCCAAAATTGATTTGTCTTTTCCCCTCCTTGTCACGTGAAAGTCACATGTTCTGCTATCTCTCTCTTGGGCCATGCCACGTCAGCCAGCTCCGTTATTTTACTAACGGATGTTGGATGGAAAAAGGTTTTGCAACTGTTTGTATTTGTTAGGGACTATTATTGCTAATTTTTTTCATAAGGGACCAAAAGTGCCAAATCGTGAAACGTCAGGGACCAAAAGTGCTATTTAGCCTTTAAATTTTTAGAAGAATAGACTTGTCTAAATCACCTAAAATTTACTATAATTTGCCTAATAATACTGTGACATGTATCAGCGTCATCATGATTCATATCAGAATATTATTAAGTCACCTAAAACTAGGGTAATTTTGCGCAATATTTATTTTGAATGATATAAACTACACTGAATAAAGATTGTTTACATCATTCAAGATTTAGCGAATAGAGTAATTACTCATATTTAAATAACAAAATGAGTAATGTTTACGTAAATAAACAATTACACTGTAGAATACTAATTGAGCCAACTCTAGCGCACATTCATTTAAGCCCCTTTACTACTTGTTATGACAAAAATAAAATCTTACTACTTGTTGAAAAAAAATGCTTTATTACTTACATGTTGGTATTTCACTTATTAGTTGTTATTGAGCCACATGTACAAGTCTTCTTCGGTCTATGATTACTTTCTTTAGACTTATTATGAATTGTACTTCTTAATTTTGATAATGAAAATGTAACTAGAAAATTGATCAAATGTCTTTTTTCTTCATTTTAGCTTAACTTCTTAACTTAGATGTTAAGGTTCTTCCTTAATAGATTATTTCACTCTATCGGTGTTTTCATCATTGTTCTTAAGCTTCCTCACCAGATTTGCTTCATCTTTATCCAAATATTCTTCATCACACTTAGTCCCGTTGAGATCTACTGGCCGCCATTGATGGAAGGTTCTCTCCAAAGGCCAACATGAAACACGTATTTATAGACATGGAAAAATTGGTAATTGAGGTGTTGGGCATTTTGAAACTCTTGTATGAGATTTATGAGATGATGGGTCATTTGAGAAATTTCGCAATTGTTTAGTAAGTGTGTCGGATTTGTTATGATAGGCTAACTGTTAGACAAGATGAATTCACACATTAGTCGTCTCAACTGCCCAACACGTTATTCACTTAATTGTGAAACTTGTAAACAATTTAAAACGATATTGGGTCATATGGTCCTCCAGACAAAAGGTATTCACGTGAACTTATTATTTATATGTATGGTTAAGCATGCTTGGTGAAATCGGTGAATGGTCTGCATATAAGTTTAGTGAAAGGTTAATAATTTGGATGATGGCTCACAGTCATAGTCATAATTAATTAACATATAAATAACCGATTCATCTGGTGTAGTGAGAATGTGAGATGCAATCCGAAAACAACAAACTATTAAGAACAATAAATAAATTCATTATGTTGAAGGTATTTTTAATTCAGGCTCTGCAAGTTCCAACCATTTAAACATCTGAAAAAAAAAGTGATGGTTCTAATAATTTAACGTACAAGAGCATTAATATAATAAGTACATATGGAGCTGAATTTAGTTTCTTCCTTTCTATTTTTTTAATCTGAAAAATATATAACATCTCATCTCATGCGAGCTGCTAAATCGTGACATGCACATAAAATTTACACTATATACCTCCTTTTTTTTTTCTTTTACAAATGACAGAAAAGGTCATTTCCGTTGCATTCATGTATGCGAATCTATTGAAGAGTCAATGTCAGCTGTTAGCTCCTCTTTGAGTGACAAATTACGTGGTAGGCCATCTCGTAAATGCATGATTTGATTCATTTGAACAAGACAACAGCGAAATATCATCGATCAATCATATATTCATAAAAATGGAGGAGTGAAAACGCATTAAGACTATTTAAAAGGACACTAATAACATATTGGAAAAACTAGCAAAGATCTCATATAAGAGCGTTAGAGAATGATTTGAACCCACAATTTATAAGGAGGTAAGAGTTAAACCCAAAATCTATAATCAAGAAAATATTAATAAGACATTGTTTATCAATATATTTTCTTTAGTAATTTTTCAACTAAATATACTTTTCGTTCATAAAAATTAAATATATTTTTATTTTAGTTTTTATAATAATAAAGAACTTATTCATTTTTAGTCCTTAAAAAACACAAAATTCAAACATATTTTTATGGTTTTAGTTTCTCGTGAATGACTCATTAAAACATATAGTTTTTATATGTTTTTATTTTATTTTATGGGGAATAAAAATTAATAATAATTTTTTAAGGACTAGAACCGATAAATGCAAGTATCATAGGAGAAAAAACGTATTTAATCATCTACTAATGTATCTACTAATTGTGAGTGCTCAATCTCAAATCTCAGTAACTCTTAAAAAAAGACTCTCTTATATATCGACACGTGTCACTTTATCAACCCAACAATTTCTCTCTCTATCAAATCAGATTTCCGAATTTAAATTATGATTTGCGATGATTAAGGAATTCAAATAATTATTTATTACAAATTTAAATCAGGTAATTTATAATGGTTCTTTTTATATAATAATGTTCTTTTTATATAATAATTGTTATTTGATGATGTTACCAATTATATTCAATTCACATTTATTTATTTATTTATTTACGGTTTTATCATTAATTATTTATTGCTACTAACTAGCTTATTTTAAAGTAAGATTTTGTCAACATGTTGATTTATCTGTTAAATGTGCAAACATCTCCATAAAATAAAATCACCAAGGAAAGTACCGTCTAGAGAAGTATTGTCTGCTACTCAGATAGAAGTATTGTTTAAAGGAAAAACAAGAGACTACAGCGTCAAAGTCATATTTCAAGTATGGTCTACAGCTCTATCGTCTGCTCAACAAAATAGAAGAATGAAATAGCTCATTAGCTCTATCGTCTGCTCTAAGAAATAAAAGGCGGAATTATTTCTATCGTCTACTCGGCAGCACCGTCTACTCTAGAGAAGTACCGCATGAAGACAAGGAAAGTACCGTCTAAAGACAAGGAAAGTATTGTCTATAGAAGTATCATCTGAAGACAAGGAAAGTATCGTCTACAGCTCTATCGATTGTGAATTGCCCTCAGTGCTTGCTACCTACTCTTTATCCGGATATTGTCAATTCTGCTTTACAGAACAATATTAGCCTAATGTGTCATAAAATTATTTCTTATTTATTGAAAAATATTTTAATCTTTGGATATTCTTCATATTTCTTTATTTATATTGCTTGCTTAATTTATTTTGTATTGATCTAACCTCGCAAATTTTTAAAACAAAACAAGTCAATAATATTAAAATGTAATTAAATATAAAAAATTTTTTTAAAAAATAAATACCTCACAATTCCGTCTACGCTTCCTCCTTCCATACGTGTTGACGATGACACTGCATCCTTAACTTTAAACGACCATAAAATCTTCATTTCTTATAAGTCTTATATTAACTTTCTTTATTATGAAAAATAACTTTTGAACTATGGTTAAAACGTGTTAAGATAGAGAAGTGAAATAAGATCTTCACAAACTTCCTCAACTAAAGAGTTAAAATGTGTCAAGATAGAAAAGTGAAATAAGATCTTCGTTGTGTTAAGACTATTGCTACATAAGTATTTGTTGGATGTTTTTCTATTTCTGCTATCAAAACTTAATTACATTGTTTGGTTTTGGTATAACATAAACTTTAGATGAACAATTTTAATATTAGTCATTGTGTCTACTTTGGTTCTATCAATTGAGGACTTCAATATATTATGTGATCTCACGCGTGTTTAAAAATGTTGACATATGTCATATATTTATTAGCTTTATAACATCAACTAAAAAAATATTGCAAATTAAATATTAAAAACACCCGTGCATTGCACGTGCATTGCACGGGTTACTTACTAGTTTTAAATGATTTTACAAATGAATCTTACCGGTGAAAATAAATTTGAAGTATTTAATACAATTTATATTAAATTGATGAAGTAATTAAAATATATGTTAAAAGCATAAAATTTGAATTAATCTGTTTTTCCGTTGAGATAAATAAAAGAGACAGCAAACAATAAAAATATAAAGATCAATGGAATTGGATCTCACATTTTTAGTTAACCTTATGTGAATTTCAACCAATAAATAAAAAAATGTTGAAAAAAAATGTTACAAAGAGTATTTTTCAAATATAAAAGAAAAGGAAACTTCACCCAAAATAAAGAGAAGGAATAAAAGCTGAATATTCGAGGACTTGCATGATGCGTTTGAAATAATCCTTGTTGAGGATAAAGAAAAGTTCCATACCCTCTCGTAGTCTCATCGGGATGGGCACTAAGGTCATCATCAAAATTGAAATTAACTATCAATAAAAATAAAAATAAAAATGAAGTTCCATACCATCTTGACTCTAAGATCTTCTGATGATTCAGTAACATTAATTAAAATCGAGAGTGTGCTTGTAATTAGAAAAAAAATAGTTGTCACTTTTAGTTTAAAGTATATGATTATATTTCTATGAAAATTGTATGAAGATTGTCAACTTTAGATAAATTCACAAATATATCTGTAATTATTTAATTCAATATATGAAAAAGTTTAAAATTTATTTATTTATTTATTTGTAGAATTAAGAAAACAAAATATAGGATGTTGTATAATAAAGTGGGACGTGGCGACTTAAGGCCGTGATTATTCAAATGTAACTTGAATTGCTACATGTTTGGTTTGATATACTTTGATGCAAATGGAAAAATACATATCCCAACCAGTGTATTAATGTAAAAACAATAAAACACAATTTGATATATGAGTATGTTAAGCCGGATTTATTTTATGTCATATTTAAATCATAATTATCTTTTTTTTTTTTGAAACTTAATTCATAATTATCATATTTAACAATGTTAATGTAGATGATGAGTCAAATCATTTATTTGTTATGGTAGGATGCTGATAGTACCTCTCATATCATGTTGTTATGAAATATTTTTATCTATCCTAAAATATATTGCAATATAGTGTGAGAAATACTAAGTTAAAATAGAATAGTTAAATTGATCAATTAACTATCATTGATTTGATTACAATTATTGTATTTGACAATGCTAATTTAGATGATGAGTGAGATCATTTACCTCATATATCACATAGATATGAATGTTGTGATCCATTAGACTCATCCAAAAACCATAGTAACATAACGTGAGAGATATATTATTCAAATGTAACTTGAATTGCTACATGTTTGGTTTAATATACTTTGATGCAAATGGAAAAGTACACATCCCAACCAATGTATTAATGTAAAAACAATAAAACACAATTTGATATATGAGTATGTTAAGCTGGATTTATTTTATGTCATATTTAAATCATAATTATCATATTTAACAATGCTAATGTAGATGATGAGTCAAATCATTTATTTGTTATATGATGAGTCAAATCATATATGAGTACTTCTCATATAGTGCTGTTATGAAATATTCTGATCCATCCTAAAATATATTGCAATATAGTGTGAGAAATACTAAGTTAAAATAGAATAGTTAAATTGATTAATTAACTATCATTGATTTGATTACAATTATCGTATTTAATAATGCTAATTTAAACGATGAGTGAGATCATTTACCTCCCATATCAAATAGATATGAATGATGTGATCCATTAGATTCACCAAAAAACCAGAGTAACATAACGTGAGAGATATATTAAAAAGAAAATAGTAAAATTAGTAAATAAACAAGTTATTAAGTAAAATGAAAAAAAAAGAATAGCTTTGCTCATAAAATTAAAGTGAGCCTAAAAATGAGATCTGGGATAAGAAAATGACAAATTACAATTACTTGTTACTCACATTCCCATCGTTGATCATGATCCATGGTATTTGGTAAATTTAATTTTATATATTCTCCACCACACACACTCTCTCTCCTATCTGTCACCACATCCCTATCTCCTCTCTCTAGCTTTCATATAAAACCCTCTCCAATCCCCAATTTCTCACACTCATTCATTCATTCATCCATCGATTTTCCCCTTTCTCTCTCTGTTTTCCCTTCTTCCTTTCACTCTGCACAGCCATGGGTGCAGTCATTCTCCCAGATCTCGGAACCGAGATTTTGATTCCCGTCTGCGCCGTCATTGGAATCGTCTTTGCCCTCTTCCAGTGGTTCCTAGTCTCCAAGGTCAAGCTCTCCGCCTCCAGAGACGTTACTTCTGACGCCGCCGCCAAAAATGGCTACAACGATTACCTCATCGAGGAAGAGGAGGGTATCAACGACCACAACGTCGTCCTCAAATGCGCTGAAATCCAGAACGCCATTTCCGAAGGTCCCTCTCTCTCCCTCTCTTTCTCTCTCTCTCTCTCTCTGTTTTTTTAGCATCGCAAAGTTTGTATTTTTAGGGATTCTGAGATCTACCCTTTACTCCGTTTCACTCTTTCGTCTTTCACTCTCCTTTTTCCAAAACATTTTTTTAGAACCCTTGTGTGGGTGTGGATTTGAATTTTGTGGGTAGATCTCGTGGTTATGCATGGATTGTTTCTGTTTTGATTGCGAAAGCTGTTGATTTGAGTTTTTCTTTCTGAGTTGTGCCTTATCATGATAGAAAGCTGCAAACTTTATACTCTGACACTGACTGTGATTTTTAACTCCGCTACATGTTTGTGGCTTTTGTGTTCATTTCATGAAATCTGAGGCATATTTGCTGATAAACTGGAAGATGATTTGAAATTTGAAACTTCTGCTAGTTTTTAATTATTAAAAGATCACTATTGGTTATAGAATTTGGACCCACACGAATCCGAGTCTTATATAGTAAATTAGTAATTTGCAATTAAACTTAGTTGGGTTGGTTTTATGTGCTCTTTTCTTTTCATTTCTTTGTCTTATACTCTTTTTTATTTTTATCTCGTAGCTTTTGAGCATGGAAAATCACCTACGAGACCTAATTCATATAGTTTTATTAGTTTGCATAGTAAAGTTATGTGCTTTTTATATAATCTTCTTTGATCTTCCCCTCCTGAGCAGTATGTGTGCTGCTTATTTATCTGTTGGTGGCTTTATTGAAAAAGGTTGTGTGGTCAGTGGTGTCTGATCTGGTGTGTTAGACTTGAGGTCCTAGGACCCCCTGTCTTGAAGGAGATTTCTATATTTGAATTTTAAGCTTTTGAAGCAATTGCATATTAAAGGGTTGCTCTAATTAATTTTTAAACCTCATCATTTCATCATGAGTGCATTTCTCATATTTTCCCCTTTCATTGCCACTAACCAAAGACTTTGTGACCTCTTAGCTTTTGTCTGTTTATATTTTAATAGAATTGGAATTAGTTACAACCGTTGCTTGACTAGCTTTCTACCTTTTTTTCTGGTCAATTTTTTATTTAGATATTGTCTCAAATGCTGCTCCTCCTTTTTAGTTAATGCTTGTTGGTGGAAGTTGAAGAATGTTTCACTTATTTATTGGTGTTTGAACATTTACAGGAGCAACCTCTTTCCTTTTCACTGAGTACAAGTATGTGGGAATCTTCATGGTCTTTTTTGCCATTTTGATATTCCTTTTCCTTGGCTCTGTGGAAGGATTCAGCACAAGCCACCAGCCTTGCACTTACGACCAAACTAAGTTGTGTAAGCCAGCTCTTGCCACTGCCCTGTTCAGCACAATTGCTTTCGTGCTTGGTGGCGTCACATCAGTTGTTTCTGGTTTCCTCGGAATGAAAATTGCAACTTATGCTAATGCTAGAACCACCCTGGAGGCAAGAAAGGGTGTTGGGAAGGCTTTCATTACAGCATTTAGATCAGGTGCAGTCATGGGATTTCTGCTTGCTGCCAATGGCCTTTTGGTTCTTTACATTACCATCAACCTGTTCCAGATTTACTATGGTGATGACTGGGGTGGTCTTTATGAGGCCATAACTGGTTATGGTCTTGGTGGGTCTTCTATGGCTTTGTTTGGAAGAGTTGGTGGAGGTATCTATACTAAGGCTGCTGATGTTGGTGCTGATCTTGTCGGCAAGGTAGAAAGAAACATTCCCGAGGATGACCCCAGAAATCCAGCTGTAAGAAATTGCATCCTGAAACTAGTTCCCTTATTTGGTTTCTGAAATCTGATTTTTG
Source organism: Acmispon strigosus (assembly GCA_030819835.1). Lineage (NCBI taxonomy): Eukaryota > Viridiplantae > Streptophyta > Magnoliopsida > Fabales > Fabaceae > Acmispon > Acmispon strigosus. Next base: position 12,828,908 of record JAUAMA010000002.1, on the reverse strand, counting down.
TTGGCTAATACTTTGCTCATATCTGAATATTTTGTGTACTCAGGTGATTGCTGATAATGTTGGTGATAATGTTGGGGATATAGCTGGTATGGGATCTGATCTTTTTGGTTCATATGCTGAGTCTTCATGTGCTGCTCTTGTTGTTGCTTCCATCTCTTCTTTTGGGATTAATCACGAGTTTACTGCCATGCTATACCCTCTCATTGTCAGTTCTGTGGGTATCATTGTTTGTTTGATCACCACCTTATTTGCAACTGACATTTTTGAGATCAAGCTTGTAAAAGAAATTGAGCCAGCATTGAAAAAACAGCTCATTATTTCAACAGTGCTGATGACTATTGGGATTGCAATTGTTAGTTGGATTGCACTCCCATCTTCCTTCACTATCTTCAATTTTGGAGTGCAGAAAGTTGTCAAGAACTGGTGAGTTTCACTACTTCTGTTCAGAATCACTTTTCTAGTGGAGCAGGCACTAAAAGGGCGGGTCTTGTTTATGAACAGTAAACTTTTATATTTGAAGACTTATGGGATTGGTTTTGGTTTGCAGGCAGCTATTCTTGTGTGTTGCTGTTGGTCTTTGGGCAGGGCTTATCATTGGATTTGTAACCGAGTACTATACTAGCAATGCATATAGGTAAGTGATTTTGGGTCATATTTGCATTGTCGTGCTTGTGCATCTATTCATCAGCTGCTAACTCGACTTTACCTTATCTGTCTGGTTTTGCAGTCCCGTGCAAGATGTTGCAGACTCCTGCAGGACTGGTGCTGCTACTAATGTTATATTTGGTCTTGCCTTGGGATACAAGTCCGTCATCATTCCAATTTTTGCCATTGCAATTAGTATTTTTGTTAGTTTCAGCTTTGCCGCCATGTATGGTATCGCTGTTGCTGCACTTGGGATGCTGAGCACCATAGCCACTGGATTGGCCATTGATGCATATGGTCCAATCAGTGACAATGCTGGAGGTATTGCTGAGATGGCTGGGATGAGTCACAGAATCCGAGAGAGAACCGATGCCCTTGATGCTGCAGGAAACACAACTGCTGCTATTGGGAAGGTTTGGATTTTCTGTTTTTTAACACTCAATCTAATTCTGTTAAATCATTGAAACATCACATTTACTGCTAGGTGCCTGATATATTGTCATCCTATTTTAGGGTTTTGCAATCGGTTCTGCTGCCCTTGTGTCCCTGGCCCTCTTCGGTGCTTTTGTGAGCCGTGCTGAAATCACAACAGTTGATGTGCTGACTCCAAAGGTTTTCATCGGTTTGATCGTGGGTGCCATGCTTCCTTACTGGTTCTCTGCTATGACCATGAAGAGTGTGGGAAGTGCTGCCCTGAAGATGGTTGAGGAGGTCCGCAGGCAATTCAATACCATTCCAGGCTTGATGGAGGGAACTGCTAAGCCTGACTACGCCACATGTGTTAAGATCTCCACCGATGCTTCTATTAAAGAAATGATTCCACCCGGTGCTCTTGTCATGCTCACACCCCTCATCGTAGGGATCTTTTTCGGTGTAGAAACACTTTCTGGTGTCCTCGCCGGATCTCTGGTGTCTGGTGTACAGGTAATGCATATTCCTCTCTCCAAGTCTGCCCTATTTATTAAGTTGTTCATCCTCTCAACTATACCCTTTCATTGTTTGATTCTAAGACATTTGTGTTCCATGTATATCCAGATTGCTATCTCTGCCTCCAACACTGGTGGTGCTTGGGATAACGCCAAGAAGTACATTGAGGTAAATATTTAATTGGATAGTTTGAGCTGTATGATTAACTACCCGTTTGGATGCAAACCAAAAAACATTAATTAGAGCTTATTTAGTGCATTTTCTAGTAGATAAGCTCCATTAAGCCTGTATCCAAACAAGCTTAATTGATTATGTCCAATGCATTGATGTGGATTTGATGGTAAACTTTTGGTGTGTTATAACAGGCTGGTGCTTCTGAGCATGCGAGAAGCCTTGGTCCAAAAGGATCAGATTGTCACAAAGCTGCTGTTATTGGTGACACCATTGGAGACCCTCTTAAGGATACATCTGGTCCTTCACTTAACATCCTCATCAAGCTCATGGCCGTCGAGTCTCTCGTGTTCGCTCCTTTTTTCGCTACCCATGGTGGCTTACTCTTCAAGATCTAAGATTTGGCACAGAAGAGCATGTCCATCTCTGTTAGTCTTGACTATTGTTTCTAGAAATCTTCTCCCCCTCCACCCTGAATCAAAGTAATGTTTTGTCTCATCTGTAGAGCTTTGAGATGCTTAAGTACGATGAATCTGCAGAGAAAAACTTCCTTCCTAGATGAGGTAGATGAGGTTGGTTGATGATGACGATCATATTTTTAATATGTACAATCTCTTCCTCATGGGCATTTTCTTATTTTTATGTTTAGATGACCAAAATTTTCGGCTATTTTGTTTGATTATATTATTAGAGCAGGCTATACACATGGCCATTTTTTTAGTATTCCGATTTATAATTTTAATATTCACAATCTCTTCCTCGTGGTCATTTTCTTATTATCATGTTCAGGCTAGGTGACCATGATTTTCGGCTACGTTGTTTGATTATTTATTAGAAGTTGAGAACAGGCCACACACGAGGTCATTTCTAGTATATTCCTTTTGATTTTCCAGTATATCCGTTCGAACCCAAGTGATGGGAAAATGGCTTAAATACATTGTTTGTTTTTCGTCTGTGGAATTTTTTTTCCTGTTTTTATTCATTTGAAAATTAATTTTTTGTTTTTAGTCCTAAAATCATTTTCACACGCGTTTAGATCTGCTCTTTAAATGGTAAAATTGGGTTGTCATTTTAATTTTTTTCTAAATTATAAAAATTTAAATTTGAATAGATGGAAAATACAACTAGCAGGGATTAAAAATAATGCATATAATTTTTTTTTAGGACTAAAACAAGATTTTAAAAAAAAAAACAATGTATTTTAACTGGATTGAAATGTATAAAAGCCTGCAAAAATTGAAGAATGTTCACATTTCTAGTATTTTTCCTTTTGTTTTATTGGCATCGATTGATTTATGGTTAATTTTTTAGATCATCAGATTTTTTTATGGAAGTCTTTTTCGGTATCTTCTCACAAATCATCAGTTTTGCTTCCAACATGATAACTATCTAGCTTTTGAATGCACACTGAAAATAGTTGCAGACAGTGCTTGCATGGGCTTTTTCACGAAGGATCCATGTTTGTTCTACTTTCATATATCTCTGAACATTGAGAGAGCCCGTTTGTATGACTCGGGTTTTATCATTCCGAGTCAAAGAGAACTTTGGTTTTCTTTATTTTATAGTAAGAGATTAGGGCTTTGCTGTTGTGCCTCGGAGAAGGATAAATATCAATTGGACAAACAGGCTCTGAGATGCTGTTTACACTTTACATTGATATTGCAAAAATGTCACCATACATTCATGTTCATTCCACCATTTCCTTTGAAAATCCTCTAAACAAAGTTAAAACAGCATATCTGTAACGTTTTTGAGCAAATGATGGTGCCCTAAGCATTCTTTCTTTACAATAGTGTAATTGTCTTGGTCAAGGAATAGAGGTACTTGTTTTTCCTTCCCTATAGATTCTGCCTTGCTTTCAAATTTTGGAAATGAGAATATATTTCTCCATGTACGGTAAGCATGAAGTAACAAGAGAAACTCATTCAGATATAGTATTAATCATTCACGGTTTCAAGTTGATAAGGGAAATCTGTTCAACACAATTGTCACTCGAGTGTTAAAATTAGATAAGAAAAGGCAGTGTAGATAAAAAAAAAAATAGCATTAAGTTAAGGGTTTATTATTGTTGTCGCCCCTTTTATTATAAATTTCGTTCATGTGTGAACTTTGGACGACGGCGCTTTCGCGGAGCAGTAACGGAGCTCAGCCTTGCTCTGTCATGATTGAGGTAGAGTCTCTGAGTTGCAGTTGTAGTGTGTCGGGGGACCTGTAAAAGACACTCCGACGCTCAAGTTAGTGTTTGGAGCAATGAGAGCATCCAAGAGCTCAGCTCAAACATGTAAGAATGCATAACAAACTTGTAATGTACGTAATGAGTGAGAAGTGTCCCAAAAGGAACGGTGGAACCTGTATTTATAGGCTTTAGAGATCATTTGCAAGTATTGGAGGGAAGCTCTTAAGTGAGGCTGTCGAGCGGGAGTGACTCCACATGTAGCGCTTCCCTCAACCTTTGTCCGGGTCAGTCGAGTGAAGGAACACTAAGTCGGGAGGGCTCGCCCCTAACCCAAGTCATGCAGGTTTTCTCTTAGGTGTATGCTTAAGAGCATCCTTAGTGGGTTATCTGCTACGCCGTCGGGTCATTTGGTTGAAGAGCCGACCAGAACAAATGCTATCTTCGAGACATTTTTTTTTAAAATACTCATGCCATCAAAATACCCCACATACATAAAGTAGCCTAAACCACCTTTCACTCTTCCTTGTCTCCATTTTCTTCCACCTTATCTCCTTAATTCCTCTACCTCTCCTCCACCTTATGTTGTCATTTGGCCTCGTTGCTCGAATGAAGAAGGGTGGTTGCCTCGTTCGTGGTTAGTGACTTATTGTCTCAATTTTACGTCTATTTTGTCGCCCACACTTAGAAAGTGCGGAATGGATTGATACCGCACTTTGAAATTGCGGAGTGGAATGATACCGCACTTCGCAAGTGCGGTACCTTTTTTACTAGTTATGTGTATTGCACTTTGAAAGTGCGGAATGGAATGATACCGCACTTTGTAAGTGTGATACCTCTTTTACTGATTATGTGTACCGCACTTTAAAGTGTGGAACGAAAAAAACAAACCGCACTTAAAAGTGCAGTAGACTTTCTACTCGTTGGATGTTAGAACAAAAGGAATAAAATGCAAAAACAACAATAATCGCATAAAGATGAGGACATGCCAAAATATACATGTTATTAATCAAGGAAATCACAATTACAAACCCAAAATGGGACAATTTCATAAACATAACCGAAAAAAATAGAAAAGCCCTCCATTCGCTTCATTTCAGCACGCGATGATGATTACCACCCATATAAGCCTCCCTGATAAACCAAGTTCCAACACATGGGAAGAAATGTGCAGACCTAGCAGATGGGAACCTCCCTCAATATGATCTAGGACCAAACATTTGACAAGCATGAACAAATGTTCAGAACCCATCTCTAGATTTAAACCCATAAGTGACTCGTCAAGTAGAAGGATATTTCACTACTTTCAAAAACTTGGAGAAGGATTATCAACACTTACATAAGCTACTTTGAGAACCTGAATCTAAATATTTGACATCAGGATCTTCAAAGTAGCTAATGTTGGGGATGAAACTCAGTGAACCGCCAACATTGTAGACAACAACACAATAACTAGTATTCTTGTAGAAAGGAGAGTTTTGTTTTGAAGAAGAAGAATGCGAGAGACAACCTCTATATAGCCAAACAAGAAAGCATTGAAGTTAACTGTCATAAATGAGAAGTTAACTGTAGCAGAATTCAAGGCAGTCATAGTTACAAGTTTTAAAATATTTACTACCGCACTTTAAAGTGCGGTCGCCTGAGCCAAACTTCCATAACATAGTACCGCACTTTAAAGCATAGAACAGTTCAAAATGTTTAATATAAACTACTGCACTTTAAAGTGTGGTAGTGTATATATTATGTGAAAAAGTACCCACTGCACAAAAGTGCGGTATGACTGGTTTAGATTTATGTACCACACTTATAAAATGCGGAACCAATTAATCGAAACTAATCGACAATAGAGCACAACCAACGAAGAAAAAAGGGAAAGGAGGAGGTTGCTTACCTTCAAAGGATGGACATGGAGCATATCCGGTGGGTTGACGAAGAGAGATCTTCGATGAAGAGGCATTGAGTGACGAGAGAGAGAGAGAGAGAGAGAGGAGAGAGAGAGAGAGAGAGAGAGAGAGAGAGAGAGAGAGAGAGTAAGTGACAAGAGAGAGTGAGTGACGACAAGGGAGGGAGGGGAAGGGAGGGACGATGGGGAGGAGAGTGAGGCGACATATGGTAGGGAGGAGAGGGGGGCGATAGACGGTGGGGTGGAGAGGGAGGGGAGGGACGGTGGGGAGTTTGGTAAGGAAGAGGGGTGGTGGATGGTTGAGTGGGGTGTTTTGATGACAAATGAATTTTGGGACTGTTTTTCACACATAAAGGAGTCCAGAAAGGTTTTCTAACATAGGTTTTTCATAAATAGGTTTCTTCCATCAAAGCCACATATATTTTCAAAGCTACAAGGGTTCCATGATTAAATTTCTTAAAAGGAAAACGTAAGGTATGAAGTTTTTAGAATAGAAAATAACTCAGAATTTTTAGAAAGTGTAAGGGAAAACCATCCTCGTTGTCCACTCGACCAAGGATGAATGAGACAGAACTTGTACGTTGGAAACTTCAAGAATAAACGTCTAACGTTGGAGGAAAAAGGTTGGAAGAACCTTGGAACAAAAGAGTGAAATAAGAGGAAGAGAAATCAAAATCGTTCATGGCTTAAAACCCTAATCACCATGAGAATTCAGAATTAGAAAAGGATATTATCACCTACCCGGAACCACTCACCTTATGCTCTTGGGAAAAGGAAGAAAGCAACAGAACTTGGTCTCTAAGAATAGAGAGAGAACTCGAACAACATCAACAAAAAGGAAGGGAGGTTGTTTGCCTTTCAAGAGGAAGAAAATGCAGTAGCAACAAGAGGAAGGAGGAAAAGATTTCTCTGTTGAAGACTAAGGATTGTTGCTTGTAATGAATGAAAAATAACCCTAGCTCTCTACTTCTAAAAGCTGGTCGAGTTTCCTATGATGATAGGATGTTACTTTTCTGCTTTTCTCTTCTATCTTTTAACCAAAAACTCTATCAAGTTTTATCTAAAAGCAACCCTAATTATTTTATTTTAATCAACCAAGTAAATCAGAAAAGAAAGCTGCTGCAAAAGCATGAGTTGCACACCCCCTCATCCTCCTAATAGATAAGTATTTTCTTTTCTTTAATTCTCTTTATCTTCAAGCCAAAACAGCACAAAAACAGAAAACAACAAATAAAATTTGCACTAGATATTCGGAAAAATATTCCATTAACAATCAAATCTAACATCAAATATTCGGAGATATTATTCTATCTCCGAATTCAAACTCAAATAATAACAAAAATCTATTACCAAAAAAGTCAAACAAAGCCAAAAGGTCAACACCTGGAAACTATAAAATAGTCTAGGGACCAAATCATAAATATGAAATAGTCCAGGGACCAAAACATAAATATTAAAAAATTTGAGGGTGTTACCATGGCTGTAGCTGAAGCAGCAAAAGAGGCGTGATGACTTACAGGGTCAGTAAAAGAGTTGGGTGTTGAGCAAGGTGGAGTTTCGTTGCAATGTGATAGTCAGAGTGTCATTTTCTTGGCAAACAATCAGGTGTATCATGCTAGGATAAAACATATTGATGTGAGATTTCACAATATCAGAGACTTGCTTGTGTTAGGACAAATACGACTTGAAAATGTTCATACTTCTAAGAATGCAGCTAATATGTTAACCAAGCCAGTCAGTGACAAATTCAAACATTGCTTAGATTTGTTACATGTTTCATAGTGTTAAATAGACGGGGAGCACTATCCCGGAAGTTGAGATTTCGAAGCATAGCAGTCGATCTTCATAGGGGTTCGAAAATTCGCCAAGGTGGAGATTGTTGAGTATTGGCTCATAGAGGAAGAAAATTGAGGCAACAAACTTGTTCAGGTGCTACCGCATATGCGGTAGGCATAGCTACTCTAAAGCGTTTAAGCATTACCACAAATGTAGTGTGTCAGGTACCGCATGTGCGGTAAACGACACAATGGTCGTGGAACTGGGATGTAACAAATGCCGTACGACATGATTTATGATTTTTCTTTTTAATCTGTTTATTTTTAGAATCTGATTTGGGAGGGTTGTGATAGGGTTTAGTGGGATATTATCTTGTAATATATGAATCACTAAAATCTTTATATATATCTTGTAACACTGTAATCCTAAAGAAAATAAAATCTGAATAAAACGGAGCTATAGCTACTCTATAACCGTAGAGGTAACTGCGTGAACACAATCATGTCTTACATTCTCAATTTCTCTAAAGTTACTCTACGCGACCCAAATGCTTTTGCTAACCTACATCAATTAACAAGATGCACATATATTTCTTCCATTTGTGGTGAATAAACAAATTAGAAAAACAATGGCAAGACAGTCATTTATAGAAAAGTTAGCTAATGCTTGAGCTGAATTATGATTCTCCGAGGAATAGTTTGCTCAGTGGGATATGTTGTAATGATTGAACAAAACAAAACATATTCACAGTCCTTGTTATATTTGGCTGTTACGTCACGTAAAAGTAAACTATGCTTTTAAAAATAGACAATTAGATATTTAAATACTGCCATTACCTCTTCAGCATTTCAAAAGTCACCACACCTCACAAGCACGCAAATTACCCAGAATCAACGCCATCAAATATCGCGTATTAATTCCTCCTGTTCCCCAATCAAACAGACACTCAGCCACGTCAGCTATATAGCTCATACTACAACATTGACCTCGATAAAAAACTAATGCAATTCTGTCGTATTTAATTCATATTGAAGATATCAACGAATTTTATGTTAGTTGTTGATGTCTAACCCAACTCTCATTCCTTCTTTAGATTTGAGACCGGTTATGCAAGGAGTTCCCTTTTCCCTTTTGTTATAAACTTATAATTATTTATTTATTGTAGAAGGAATCCTGTCAACATATTTAAACTTTTCCCAAATGAATCAGAAACAGTGGTGGGACTAGACTTATATATATGGAGGGGTCAATAAGTGTAAGAATTAATTTTAGCAAATGACACTCTCTCAAGATGGTAGAGTGATAAAATGAAAGGATTTGTTGGTTCACAAATACATAAAATTTGTTAATATAAAATTTACACATGAAATAAGTTTAATTAACTTAAAAATGTAGACATTAAACAAGTTTAATATGAAATGAATATCTATGATACAAAAGTTTAACTCTTGGGCATTGATTTCCGAGACACACGCTCACTAAAAGTGGAAGTGTATTTTGTGTGAATACAATATTTTCTAATTATTATTATTGCTGTAAAAAAAAACTTATTGTTGTCTTGTCACATGAAAAACATAACAATTACCTATGTGATAGGGTCAGATCCTGTGAACAAGAAACTATTCTATTATCCTACAACCTTCTTCTTCGTTCAACTTTCAAGCAACTATGGTGTAGCCTTCCTACTATGAAAATAACTCATTTTTTATAGCTTGCTTTTTCTCTGCCTCTTATTCAAATTGAAACTATACATGAACGAAACTCAAGATTAGAGATGGGAAAAATATATTTTCTAATAACTCTGCATAAAAATCGCTTGAACCATAACCTTCCTGTTACTGTTAGTTTTTTATAAAAAATTGGGAGGGCCAAGGCCACTTGATGCCTCCAAGTAGTTCCGCCACTAATCAGATATGAAATAAAAATTTATAGACTATAACATTCGTGCTCTACATGTTATCATTTTTCATTTTAAGAATTATCAATCATTTGTCAAAATTATTACTGAAAATGAAGTGTAACAAAATTAGTTATGTTACAAATTTATTAAATACTTCGTAAAGACAACAATTTTATTATTTTTCAAATGTAAGAAAAAGTAAAGACAACAATTTTATAGTATAACTTTTTTAAAAATTAAGATTTTAGACGAATCTCATAATTAAAGATACTTATTAATCAATATAAAATATCATGTGTAAAAATTTTACTCCGTCACTTTTGATTTTCTAAATAAATTTTATATTATTTAAATATGTGGTTCGTTAACTTACTCTCATTAGATTTTTCAGAGGAGTAAGTTAACATTGAACACTTTTTTTTTACAAAAATAACCTTTGACTTGTTCTTAAATCAAATGCATCAATTGGGTAAAAAGTAATTAGACAACTATTATTAATCATTTATAGAATTGCATTATTTTTTTATTATTTTTACTGTTGTTCATTTCTCTCTCTTCAACTGTTGCTCCTTTGTCTTCCCTCTTCCTCATCTCTCCATCTTCAAAAATTGCTAAGACCCAACCTCTCTTCCAAGATTTTGTTTCCTTCCATACCCAAAAACCCGAAAACACTTCCTTTCCTTCCATGGAAACACCTCATTTGAAACAATTGCTTGGTTTGCACAGTTTAAACCACCATTGGTTCTATAGGAGTCAGCTCCGACCGTCAAATTTGTACCCAACGACCATCACGTTGCTATGTGATGTTGCGAACAAAGCACACGAATGATAGAGCACACCCTACTTCTCATCTTTCTAGTTCCCACACTCTAACAGGATAAGGCTTAAGTTTCTATTCAAAAAATCTGCAACCAAGTTGCATTTTCTGGAAAAAGTTTACAGCTTGATCACATGATCTTTTATAAGTGATTGATAGGTGATCAGACATAATCCAATCAGTCACCCAAACATTCGTTAGTGATTTTAAGAACTTGTGATCGCCTCGATGGTTGTCTTGATGAACTTGGCTCTTCTCTAGGTTCTCCTCCTCCAATGGTTTCTCCGTCTTAGTGTTCTTTCTTGGACATGACGAAACTTCGGGCTCTCTTCGTCCATACACCGTGGACCACCAAGGTGGTACCTACGAAGAGACTTTGACGCTAAAGTTAGAGTATGAAGGGGTGAAGTGGAAATATGTTAGAACTAGAGAATATACCTCCAATGATCTCCTATTCATAAGACAAGGTTGGGAGGTCCGCGCTTAGGTCACTACCACTTAGCATCCTCTTTATGGTTCTGGGCTGTTTGATCTATGCGGTGCTCCAGTGATCGTGTGGTGAGGATTGTCTGTTAGTTGTTAGTAAATTAACTCTCCTCAGATCCGAACCCTGGCTCTTCACCCTTCTCATCCTATATCCTTTAGCTTTTACCACTTGAGCTATTCTTCAGAATGATACTAGTTGAAACTTATACCAAACTTCATGAATTTAACTATTTAAGACAAGTGTTCTTCTTCACATCACACACACACATTTCTAACTGTTTTTTTTTTGCCATCTGGTCCCTAACTTCTTCTCGCAACGCCACCGTAGCACAATGCTCGGCGTTTCAACCTTTCACGCGCCGCCGTTGAAACCGCCGTTGCATTCGCGTCTGAAGCCCCCTGTTCCCTTCTCCTGCTCCCTCCTCACCACCGCCTCCTCTTCCTCCACCCGCAACCGCAGACCCCTCGTCGTTCGTGCCATCGACGCTGCCCAGCTCTTCGACTATGAAGCCAAAGCAGCCCTCGAGTTCCGAAACTCCCAGAAGCTCAAGATCGCCATTATCGGCTTCGGCAACTTCGGCCAGTTCCTGGCCCGAACCCTCGTCCGCCAGGGCCACACCGTGTTAGCCCACTCCCGCTCCGACTACTCAGACTCCGCTCGAAGCCTCGGCGTCGCGTTCTTCCCAAACGCCGACGATCTCTGCGAGGAGCATCCAGAAGTAATCCTCCTCTGCTCCTCCATAATCTCCACCGAGCAGGTCCTCCTCTCGCTACCCCTTCAGCGCTTGAAGCGCAGCACATTGTTCGTCGACGTGCTCTCCGTCAAAGAGTTCCCCAAAAACCTCCTTCTCAAAGTGCTGCCGACCGATTTCGACATCGTCTGCTCGCACCCGATGTTCGGACCCGAGAGCGCCAGCCGCGGGTGGAACGGCATGCCGTTCGTGTACGAGAAGGTTCGGATTGGGGAAGAAGAGCACAGGGTGGTGAGGTGCCAGAAGCTTCTGGATGTGTTTGAGAGGGAAGGGTGTAGGATGGTGGAGATGAGTTGTGCTGATCATGATTTCTATTCAGCTGGGTCGCAGTTCATAACGCACACTGTTGGGAGGGTTCTGGGGATGTTGATGCTGGAGTCAACTCCCATCAACACCAAAGGGTATGAGTCTTTGTTGAATTTGGTGGAGAACACTGCTGGGGATAGCTTTGATCTTTACTATGGGCTGTTTATGTTCAACAAGAATTCCTTGGAGATGTTGGAGAGGTTGGATTTCGCTTTTGAGGACTTGAAGAAACAGCTACGGAAACAGTTGTTTGAGAATGCTGGAAAGGTGCAAACTTTAGAAGATGATGACTATGCAGGGTTGCTGAAGCGTGCTCAGAACGGATCTGCACTTGTACTATCTTCTAAAGATGTGAGGTATTTGTTTATTTACGACATTAATTTCTAAAGCTTGCTATAATCTCAATTTCATTTAGAACATTATACGAATTCTGTCTCATTATTTTTGTGTGGGTATGTTAATGGGACTATATGTTAAGAGCAACTTAGCTTTGTTGGTCTGATTTCTGCAGAATGTGATGGAACAGGGCTGAAAACTGTTATTGCAATGCTATGAATAATGCTAATGACCATTGGAAGGGTTTTTGTTTTTGTTTTCTTTGGGGTTATTTTTGTGGGGGTGTGTTAGGGGGGACTGTTTTGTGAGAGAGCAACTTAACTTTGTTGGTCAGATTTGTGCTATTATTAATATTTTTTTTTTTTTTGATAAGCTGCTATTTTCTTATTTGAGTTGGCTTAATCTGAATGCGATGGAAGAAGGCTAAAAAATGTTATTGCAATGCAATGATTAATGGATAATGACCATTTGAAGGGTTTTTGTTTTAGTATTCTTTGGCGTTAGTCTATCAAACCATGTCTAACTTTAGTTGCATTTTATGCTAATCTTCAGATCTAATGGTGTTGCTAAACTAAATAAATACAAGTCAGACAATTCCAGCCAGTCTGGTGGCAGCTCGAAGCTCAAGATCGCAATCGTTGGTTTTGGAAACTTTGGTCAGTTCCTTGCGGAAACAATTGTACGTCATGGGCATGAAGTGTTAGCATACTCTAGATCAGACTACTCTGATGTGGCTCAGAAATTGGGAGTTTCTTATTTCAATGACGCAGATGATCTTTGTGAACAGCATCCAGACGTGATTTTACTTTGCACTTCGATCCTTTCCACAGAGAAAGTTCTTAAATCATTGCCTGTGCAGAGATTGAAGAGAAGTACTTTGTTTGTTGATGTGCTTTCTGTCAAAGAATTTCCTAGAAACTTGTTTCTTCAACATTTGCCCCCTGATTTTGATGTTCTCTGCACTCACCCTATGTTTGGGCCAGAGAGTGGAAAAAATGGGTGGAAGTGTCTTCCTTTTCTATTTGATAAAGTTCGAATAGGAGGAGATGAATCAAGAACATCACGGTGTGATCAGTTTCTCGACATTTTTTCTAATGAAGGGTGCCGCATGGTTGAAATGTCATGTGCTGAACATGATTGGCACGCAGCTGGCTCACAGTTTATCACACATACCACAGGAAGATTTTTAGAGAAACTGAAGTTGGAGGCGACGCCAATAGACACAAAGGGCTACGAGACTTTATTAAGTTTGGTGGAGAACACTGCTGGAGATAGTTTTGATCTGTACTATGGTTTGTTCTTGTATAATCTAAACGCCATGGAACAACTAGAGAGATTGGATCTGGCTTTTGAGTCATTGAAGAAGCAGATTTTTGACCGTCTGCATAGTATATACAGAAAGAAAGTATTTAAAAATGAAGAAAAGGACAGTGTTTTGCCAGATAGATCTCTGCTGCCTGAGGTATCTGAAGATACTAATGCGGTATCATCTTCATCAAATACTGTAGACATTAATTAAAATGAATTTCCATCTAATTGTTAATTATTGCTGCCCTTTCTTTTTCTATTAGTACGTTTTGAATAAGTTTGTTATTTCTAGAATTTCACATCCAGTCTTTCTGAATGCCATGCTGATCTGCTTGATTAAAACGAAAACAAAACTGATTCTGAACTTTTGGATATACAACTTTAATTCTCAGATATTTCAACTTTTCAATATTTTTTGCTTTCTTTCTAATTCTAGCTAGCTGGATTGACATTTGCAGAAGCTCACATGTTTATATTTCATGTCAAATTTTTATTTATGGCATTATATGTAGACTTGTGAGTTCGTAATTTGAAGAGAGATATTCAATGAGGGCAACGGAGTTATGAATATTTAGACTCTGTAGATGAAAGTTTGATATCTCTAGGAATAATTTAAGAATGTAAATGTTGACTTCGTTGTTCATTTGAAAACTGGGTGAGACAATGCAACTGGTTTGAGCAGGTATAATCTGTGCTGAATGTCATGGTACAAAGAGCTCAGGAAATTGAGAAGAAGACTTAGGAAACACCACACTAAATATTCAATGGGAGCATGATTTTTTTTCTGTGATTAAAGCCTGCTATTTATTTTTGTCATATATGGCCAATTGTCCTTTCATCCTATGTGTAGAATTTACCTGGAGTTTGCCAAATCTATTTGAGAACCCAAACTTGTTCAGGATATGATATCTAGCTCCATTTGCTTATTCTTTTGTGTTTGTCCATCTCCACTTACGTTTATTGTTTTCATTTGGAATGATCCCTCTCTTGTTTATTGGTTTTTGAAGGTTCTTATTTATTATCCCATTTTTCTTTTATCAATGTGAAGTACTAGTTTTCTTCTCTCTAGTTTGTACCCGGGAAGAAATTTATCGATACTTATAATGTGCATTACAATGTGGCAGCTTGATGATCTTATAGCAAATTTCAGTTGCACATGTTGTATTTTTTGGACTAGTAAGGTTTCCTTACATCAGTGTTCTTTCCATTCTAGATAAAAAAATTCTTTGCATTTTATGGCTTTTTCATAACCTTGATTGAGACACTATTGATTGCTTATGCGGGTCAGAGAACGTTGTTTATGATGTGAGTGTGATTAACTTCCTTCGACCCTTGTAATTCTTTTCTAGAATTAAAAAAATGGAGAAGTTTATGCTGTCGAAGGTAGCTGGTTTAAATTTATTTCGTCAACCCTTTGAGTGTGTTTGTGTTGGGAATTGGCTCATTAGTTTTAATTGCAGTTGATCTTCACAATGGTTCGAGAATTCGCCGAGGTGGAGATTGTTGGGAATTGGCTCATCAATTTTAATTATCTGTTTAAAATCTGTTTATTATTAGCTAATATCTGTTTGTTATTAGCTAATATCTGTTTGAGATATTATCTTGTAATATTTGGATCATTAGAATCCTTATAAATAGGTAAACTCTGTAACCCTACCTATGTGTGGTACTGGGTACCAGCCGCAGAGGTAGGCTCAATTGGCCGAACTGCGTCAATAAAAGATCATTCCGAATGAGAAAGGAGCTATAGCTACTCTACTTTTCTACTTTTTTGTGTTCTCTCAATCTTATTTCTCCAAAGTTACTCTATGCAATCCGAACGTTTTTTGCTAACAATTGGTATCAGAGCCGATGGTTGTGCGATGCCATGGTGACGGCTCCTTGTGTCGAAAGTCTTCCTAGCGACGCGGCTAGGTAGCGGGTCCCGTTGGCACGAACGGCGGTGCAAGTGCAGATAGCTTCAGCTGTATGCAAGTGTGGATTGCAAGAGTAGACAGCGTGAGGAGAAACCGACAGGTATGTCAGACACTAATTGGTTGGAGATGCAAGAGAAGCTGCAGGATTGATACGACTATGCGTTTCAGATGAGGTGGTGTATCATGTCGCAGATCTCATGACTCCGAAGGTCATAGCAGGGTTCGTGAAGGAACTTAGTGTTGAGTTAGATGGAGTTCGTTTGCAGTGCAGTGCAGCCGATATGTTAGACCAAATCAGTCATCGTTTCTCGGAGTTAATCCCGAAAGTCAGGATTCTGAAAGGAAGCAGTTGATCTTCACAAGGGTTCGAGAATTCGCCAAGGTGGAGACTGTTGGGAATTGACTCATCAATTTTAATTGCCTTGGATCTTCACAAGGGTTCGAGAATTCGCCAATGTGGAGATTGTTGGGAATTGACTTATCAGTTTTAATTATCTGTTTAAAATCTGTTTATTATTAGCTAATATTTATTTGTTATTAGCTAATATATGTTTGTTATTAGAATCTGATTTGTTGGGGTTGTGATAGGATTTAATGATTTTAATATCTAGATCATTAGAATCCTTATAAACTATGTAAACCTACTATGGCTGGTACTGCTACCTACCGGCCGCAGAGTTAGGCTCAATTGGCCGAAAGTGAATAAAAGATCATTCTGAATAAGAAATGAGCTATAGCTACTCTATAGCCGCAGAGGTTGACACAATTAGCCGAACTGCATGAACAAACTCTTTTCTGTGTTCTCTCAACCTTATTTCTCCAAAGTTACTCTGTGCAATCCAAGTGTTTTTTTGGAAGAATTTTTGCTATATAAACCTCAACTCCTTTTACTAAGTGCATGTTAGCTTCAACTTCTTTTATCATAATCGTGAATGGGGTTTGGAAGCTACCCAGAAGAGCTTTTGCATATATGCTATTTTCCAGTCAAAATTAGAGCTTATATACCTAGGAAAATGTCCTCATTCAGCTGATTCAATAGACAGTTCTGATCCAGCTCTATAAAATACAAATTTCAGATCTCACTTCATGAATTAGCCGTTGATTTTGATTTCCTTTTAATAAGATTCCAACTTGCACGTGTTTCAATCTTGCGATCATTGACATGAAGGAGGATGCTGAGCATATGATTCCAGATCTAACATGGAAAAAGATTTCTAATATTCATACAGAATTTAATACAATTTTTTTACATTGATCTCTCTCTGGGTTTCGTCACTCTTCTTATTCCACACTTCTTTATGCTCTTGCTATCTCTTTCTTGTAAAAAACATTGTCTAAGATGTACTGTAGGAAAATTGCCGCACTATATGATGCCATCATGAAAATCATATATATATATATTTGGGTTGAAAAAGTGTATTTATCTGCCTTCTGCATTTTTAGGGTGATTTAAAGAAGCATCTTTTACATTTGCATGATGCATTTTGAACCAATTTTTATAGGTGCTATAGTTCAAACTAAGACTTGATAAGTCAAGTTAGGTGCACACTGCTTACCTTGATTACTACCATTTACTAAGTTAAGATTGTGCTTTTTCTGTTACCACTTCTAAGACTAAATGAAATAAAAACAAAAACTAATTAAGCAGAATCAAGAACAAGCAAGGTAATGTACTCTCACTCGAAATTGAAATATATAACTAGTCATTGTTTCACAGCAACTGAAGTATTGAACCATTCATGTTCCATAACTTGGCTTGGCTTAACCAAAACATTATAAAGTTTATTCCAACCAGTTTTCAAGATGTTTTTTTGTTATAGGGAACTCAAAGGTTTCAGTCATTTTGGTTTTCAATTAAAAACCACATTCAGAGCATTGAAATTTGAAACTACGTGTTTCAAGACCTCGTAACACCCGAAACGTGAAATGAACCTTCGACTTCCGTTGGGGATTAGTTGTGTTCAACTTGAAACCAAATATGCACGAAATAGTTTCACTTCTTATCAGAGTTATGTGCAATTTCGACAGTCTCTAGTGCTATTTTCCCCTCTTGATAGCACCTGAAGTTGATCTCACCATAATCTTTAACGTTCCTGGACAACCTTGGCCGTGTCTCATTTATTAGCTCTTCAATAGGTCCAATTTCGTTCTCTGCTTCTGGAAAATAAAACATGGCCAAAGACATCCTCAACTTCTCTGTGTTTGTCACAGCCCTGTGCATTGGGCTCTTGAATATTCCATTGCTCATGATCTGCAATGATACTCAACTACATTAAATAAAAGTAGTACTTTTATGCTTGATGATGTTTGTTAACCAGGATTGAGCTTCAACAAGTAGACATAAGCCCTATTTGTAATAGTTTATTTGAGTTTATCTTATAGCACAATCGCTTATCCAAGTGTTTGAGAGGGTTTATGTAAATAGCTTATATGTTTTGAGCTTATTTTCATAAGTTGCACAGATTAGTTTATGAATAAGTGCCTATATCTATTTATAACATATTTTTAGCTTATCCAATTAGCTCATAAATAAACACTTATGCGATTAGAGCTGATTCACATAAGCGTTTACTTAAGTTGTTTACCAAAACACACCCTTATTTCTTTAGATAGAACCTTGTATACCTGCATTTGAGCGCCAAGATTGACAACAAGAGCATCAGGTATTGTGGGGACATTGACCCATTTGTCATCTATAAGAACTTGAAGACCTTCCACTTCTTTGTCTTGCAACAGAACTGTGATTCCTGTTCCATCTGTGTGAGGTTTGACACCGAAAACCAAATCAGGTCTTGAACAACGTGGATAGAAGTTGAACCTTGCTGCCAGTGATGCTTGTTCTCCAAACTGCTCCAAGAAGCTACCTTCTTCCAAATTCAGTGACCTTGCCATAGTTCTCAGTAGATGATCCATCAAGGATTTCACTTTTGCAGAAAACTCCACTAAGGTCTCACTGCGTAATAAATCTTAGCTCAATTATTGCTCAATATTAGTTTGTGATAGAAATTGTTCTCAGTTTATTGTAGAAGGATACACTTGAGAATCTCACACTAATAGATAAATTTAGCACTATTTAATACTAATTGCTTTTATCATGTTGTCAATAGTACCATGTTTCTATGATTTGAAAGTTTGGAAAAGATGATCATGCTTATAAAAGAGCCTGTTCAATGTTCTTCTTCTTCTCTGTATGTGGACTGAGAGGGGTCCCTTTTTAATACACATTTAAAATCACCATAAGAAAAGGGTTCTACCCAAATTCCCTAGGATTTTCTGGCCAAAGAGATAGCCTCCGTTTTTCTTTTGGAAACACGCGAAGAAATAGGCGATAGGACCAGTCAAGGACCTGCTTCTCTGAAACTATGCTGTCATTTCCATACCCATCATATTCATTAACTGCCTTTGCATACTTCTGCTTTTCCTCTACTGGAAGTGCAAAAAATTGTTTTGCAACTTCACGTATTTTGTCAAGGTCTGAACTTGATATTCCATGACCAGTTAACTGTTGGTAAGAGTAAGTCAAATATTGTAGCATTAATAAAAATAGGAGAAAGAAAGCATTTATATCCCCAGCATGGAAGCATGCATGGGAATTTCCTCATACAGTTAAATCACCTTATAAACTACTACTTATCAGATTCGAGATATGCTTATTATGAGTGTGTTTGGTTCTACGGTTAGGAGTCTCATAATCACTTATGGGAAAGAGACAGTAAGTTTAGCTTCTGAAGTCGTCGTGCTTTGGTTAAGAATCAACAACATATTTGATAATTTCAATCTTAGTGCATGCTTTGAAAATCTTTCTACGATTAATTCTAAAGTCAAAATCAATTATGGAGAGAAAATTCAATGAATAGATTCTGGGTGACAAAGTTGGTTATGAGAAAGGAAAAAGCTGATCAAAAGATGAACACTGCTTCTGGATTAAGAGGAGTCTGCCCATTCACTACTGGGAGGGGATGAGACTATGTCTTGATCTGTGATCAAGTTCATCTGCACTTTGCAGTTTAATAACTCTCAATGAGCACTCTATCTAAGTCCATTTATGTAGCCAATAATCTATGCTGCTTTATGATGTGTGCATAGAAGTCAACGATGTTCTTTTAAGTAAACAGCACTATACACACTAATGATGTCCTTTAAGTTTTTATAAACCGCACCTGGAAGAATCCAGCTGAACTCAGAGCAGATCTTAGCTTCTCTAGCTCATCTTCTGATGAGAGGAGGCCTATATCAATGATGGGTATTGGAATCAGTGCTGAAGAATCTTTATATCCAAAACCATTTCCTTCAACTACATATGCTGATGGTGGTTCATCACAATCCATGGACATTTCTTGGACGCTCTTGAGCAATGATTTCTCCTTCGAAACAAGCAGATTGCTGGCCATATCTTCCAGTCTGTGAATTGCTAAGAGCAGATGAAAAGTTTTCAGTATTGTTAATGATAACTTGAAGTCTTGAACTTTTTATTCCTCTTTATTTATCTGGCTACTTGCTTTAAATATAGTACTTGATTTATGTATACATATATATTAAAAAAAACTCTTGGTTATTTATTTTAATCCAAGGGCTCAGACAAGAACATCAATTATTGTTAAAAACAAAGGGAAAAGGAGAGGGAAATCCACTCTAATTTGGCATGAAGTGCTAACATACTCTCGATCAGACTACTCTGATGCAGCTCAGAAATTGGGAGTTTCTTATTTCAATGACACAGTTGATCTTTGTGAACAACATATTCCAAAGTGATTTTACTTTGCACTTCAATCCTTTCCACAGAGAAAGTTCTTTAATCATTGCCTGTGCAGAGATTGAAGAGAAGTACTTTGTTTGTTGATGTGCTTATTAAGTTTGGTGGAGAACACTGCTGGAGATAGTTTTATCTGTACTATGGTTTGTTCTTGTATAATCTAAACACCATGGAGCAGCTTTTTGTCTGTTTGCATGGTATATACAGAAAGAAAGTATTTAATAATATCTTCTTCAAATACTGTGGACATTAATTGAAAATTGAATTGAATTTCCATCTAATTGTTAATTATTGCAGGCCCTTCTTTTTCTATTAGTATGTTTTGAATAAGTTTGTTATTTCCATAATTCCACATCCAGTCTTTTAAAAATCCATGCTGATCTGATTCTGCTTGGTTAAAACGAAAACAAAACTGATTCTGAAATTTTGGATATACAACTCTGATTCTCAGATATTTCAACTTTTCAATATTTTTTGCTTTGTTTTATTTCTACCTAGCTGGATTGACATCTGCAGCAGCTCAGATGTTAATATTTTATGTCCCATTTTTATTTATGGCATTGAATGCAGACTTGAGAGTTCATAATTTGAAGAGATATTCAATGAGTGCAACAGAGTTATGAATATTTAGGAATGATATATGAATATCAAATCTATAACTAGTCAATGTTTCACAACAACTGAAGTACTGAACCAGTCATGTCTCTCTTTCCATAGTTTGGCTTAACCCAAACATTAATATGTTTACTTCAACCAGCTGTTAAGATCTTTATTGTTATGGGAAACTCAAAGGTGAAATCCCTCACTTCTATTCAGAGTTATGTGCAATTTGGACAGTCTCAAGTGCTATTTTCCCTTCTTGGTAGCACCTGTAGTTGATCTCACCATAATCTTTAACGTTCCTGTACAACCTTGGCCTTGTCTCATTTATAAGCCCTTCAACAGGTCCAATTTCGTTCTCTGCTTCTGGCTCATTAAACATCGCCACAGACATCCTCAACTTCTCTGTGTTTGTCACAACCCTGTGCATTGGACTCTTGAATATTCCATTGCTCATGATCTGCAAAGATACCATTAAATATTCTTCAAACTGATCACTAGTTCCTCACAACCAATTAGATAAAATTAGTAGTATTTTATGCTTGATGATGTTTGTTAAGCCTAGGTTGTGATATACCTATGGTTAGTTAGCAATTTAGTTAGTTACTTGAGGTAATTTTAGTTATTTAGAGAGTGAGAGAGAATGTTCTAAATAAGAGAGACTAGAGAGAAATAACATCTTTGGGATCATTTTGTAATTGGGAATTAGAGAGGTGCTTGTGTTATCACATAACCACTTTCCAAGTGTTTGTGAGAGCTTATCTAAATAGCTTAGGACCTGTCTATAAGATATTTTGAGCTTATTTTCTTAAACTGCTATTGACTTATGATTATGCCTATAACCTATTTTGAGTTTATGAGTAAGTGTTTACACAATAAGCACTGATTGTCATAAGCACTTAATTAAGTTGTTTATCCAAACACACTCTTATTTCTTGAGATAGAACCTTGTTTACCTGCATTTGATCGCCAAGATTGACAATAAGAGCAGCGGGTATTGTGGGGACATTGACCCATTTATCATCTATCAGAACTTGTAGACCTTCCACTTCTTTGTCTTGCAACAGAACTGTGATTCCTGATCTATCTGTGTGAGGTTTGACACCGAGAACCAAATCAGGTCTTGAACAACGTGGATAGAAGTTGAACCTTGCTGCTAGTGATGATTTTTCTCCAAACTGGTCCAAGAAGCTACCTTCTTCCAAATTCAGTGACCTTGCCATGGCTCTTAGTAGATGATCCATCATGGATTTCACTTTAGTAGAAAACTCCACTAAGGAATCACTGCATAAAAATTTGTTCCCAGTTTATTGTAGAAGGATAGACTTGAGAATCTCATACTAATAGATAATTTAGCACTACTTAATACTAGTTGCTTTTATCATGTTTTCAATAGTACCATGTTTCTGTGAATTGAAAGTTTGGAAAACATGATTATGCTAATAAAAGAGCATGCCCAATGTTTTTTTTTCTCTTCTTCTTTTCTGTATGTGGATTATGAAGAGAACCATTTTTAATACAAATTTAAAATCACCATGAGAAAAGGGTTGTACCCAAATTCACTAGGATTTTCTGGCCAAAGAGAAAGCCTCCGCTTTTCTTTTGGGAAAACTCGAAGAGACAGGCGATAGGACCAGTCAAGGACCTGCTTCTCTGAAACTACTCTGTCATTTCCATACCCTTCAGCTTCATTAACTGCTCGGGCATACTTCTGCTTTTCCTCTACTGGAAGTGCAAAAAATTGTTCTGCAACTTCACGTGTTTTGTCAAGATATGAACTTGACATCCCATGACCAATTGCCTGTTGGTAAGAGTATGTCAAGTATTTGAGAATCTCTGGGAAAACAATGCTAAATATACAATTATTCTATACTGTAGTTTATGGAGGTTGTTAATTGTCGTCTTATCTTGGAAGTGATGAAACAGATTACAGGATTGCCTAGTTTAGTCTTGAGAGGAGAAGAGACTTGAGAGACATGGATAATATCTAATAATTTCAATCTTAGAAAACAGCTGCTTCTGGATTCAGGAACCTACAGTCACTATTGGGAGGGGATGGGACTTTGGAAGAGTTCGTCTGAACTTATGTTATAACATAAATGTTTATGCAAGTGTTAAAGAGAACTTATGTAAATATTTTATGACATACCTATATGTTGTTCAAATAAACTTATGAATCAACGCAGTTAATTAAGCTGCTTACCTTTACCTAAATGCACACTTTGTATTGAATGGTGATTAAGTGAAAGTGGCCCTTTACCCTCAAAGTTTGTCAGTGCATGCTCATCTGCACTTTGCAGCTGAATAACTCTCACTGAGCAACATTTATGGGATTAGGATTCTCTCATATGAAAACCCTCTCATGTGTCATCGTGTTGAATTTGTGTTTATTTCTCTGTTCATATGTATTAAATATGTAAGACCTCTTTAAATGTTTATGAAAAAAGATATAGACACAATATTCCACTTGGGACATGAAAAGATCTAAATCCCTACTATACACACTAATGATGTTCTTGTAAGTTTTAATAAATCTCACCTGGAAGCATCCAGCTGAACTTAGAGCAGATCTTAGCTTCTCTAGTTCATCTTCAGTTGAGAGGAGGCTTACATCAATGATGGGTATTGGAATCAGTGTTGAAGAATCTTTAGATCCAAAGCCATTTCCTTGAACTACATATGCTGATGGTGGTTCATCACAATCCATGGACATTTCTTGGACGCTCTTGGCCATGTCTTTCTGGCTGTGAGTTGCGGAGTAGCAGATCAAAAGTTTTCAATGTTGTTAATGATAACTTGAACTTCTTACAGCTCTTTATTTATCAGCTAGTTGCTTTCAATATAGTACTTGATTTGTGTATATATATTAAAAAACATGATTTATTCATTATTTTAATCCTAGGGCCCTGACGAGAACATCAATGTATCCTGGTTCATGAACCTTAAAACAAGGGGAAAAAAGGAGAGGAAATTATATTCCATTTTTGTCATCAATGATCAATGTATATAGTAATACTACATTTTAATATGCATGTGGATCACCTATATTAGTTTTTTAAGCAACAGTTGTAGTTATTTTTACTTTTCCTCTCCATATCACATGCTTTATGAACCTTTCTTTTTCTATGCAAAAACGGTCCCGTGTTTGTTTAAAAGTCGAAAAAAAAGTAAAAACACATTCCCTTAAGTAATCCCTTTGATTCCATTGGCTTTTTTACATTGGAATGATGGAAAATATGTGCATGTAGAAAGAAACAAATGAAAACCAAACACTGAAAGTACGTCATGTTTGGGTGCTTTGAAAACACTAGGTGTGCACACGGGTCGTATCGATCCGATCAACTCATTTGACCCAAACCGATCCAAAGAAAAAAAAAAACAAAAAAAACAAAAGCGAATTGAATTGGATTCTAGAAGGGGAAGTCCTATGAGTTCAGTTCGTTTCGGCTTCGAGAAAATGAATTCCGAATCTAACCATAAACCCGAACATATATAACTATTAGGGGGTGTTTGTTACACGGTTTGATATTACAATCCCGGGAATAACATTCCAAGGAATGAGATTACTGGGAATCTTATTCCTGGGTAAGTTTTTACATATGTTTGGTAAGTTTTTAGTATTCCCGGGAATGTGCTTAAATTAATTTAATTTTAAAATTTTAAAAATAAAAAATATGAGAGATTGTGAAGAAATTGAAAATTTATATTTAAAATAACTCATTTCCCTTGGGAATCTTGCATTCCCAACCCAATTGATGGGAATGAAATGAAGGGAATGTTGGAGGTTATTCCATTCCTGGGAATGATGGATACCCGGGAATGTGAATTATTAACCTTGTAACAAACGTGGGAATGTCCACTCCCGACCTCAACATTCCCGGGAATCTGATTCCATACCGTGTAACAAACGCCCCCTTAGTATTTCATCGGGATTAGTTTCAGTTGCCTTAAACTTTGTTGGGAGAAATTAGTAACCTGCTCGTTGATTCACCTCCATAACTTGTTGTTTGATTCACTTACTTTCATATTGCATTATTTTATGCTACTTTTTGGTAATTTTTGTTGTTGATATTCCATATTTAATATTATTTTGATAGAGATCCAATCAATCCACTTGATCCAACCCAAACATCATCGGATTGGTTTGGTTCGGGATTGAAGGTAAAAAAAACGTGAAATGCAGTCCAAACCAATCAGAACACTTTTGATTGGTTTGGATTTTGTTTTTGTCAGGAATCCATCCAAACCAACCTGTGTGCACCCCTAGAAAACATATTCATCTAACCCAGTTTGAATCCCTAATTCACATTCAACTCAACTCAAGTATTTCTTTTCTGTTCATTCAATCCACGTTCAACTTATGCAATGACATAACTGACTTTCATTCTCCTTATCAAGTCTTTCATTCTGGTTTATGCAGATGAACTTTCAGGCTAACAGATGGTTAAACTTGTTAACTGTAGTTAATGATAGGTTAATCGATTTAGTTAATTGGTTAACTGAGTTAATTATTAGTTCAATTAGCTCTATTCTTTATCCTTTATTAGCCTCTATAAAGATATGAGAAAAAGAGATGAAATTGAAAGAGGAATCACCAAGATAAGTGCGAATTGTGTGAATCAATACCATTGATGGTTGTAGTCACCTTCTCATTTTCCGACTCAACATAAAGATTCAGGTAGTCATGATCGAAGACGATACATTCATACTATCTCCTCATTTTGACATTCACTTTCTATATCTCTTTCAATCATATCATCTATCAAATCTCACACTTTTCCTTTCTTCTCTTTCTATTTCTCTTTTCTTTCCACTCCCTCCATACTTTGAAGTTTTAATGGAGTGTGAATGAAGTTTATAAACATATTTGTGTCAATTAAAATACGTAATTAGGAGTCTTGTTTGGCAAAAGAAACAACATTATTCTATGACGTGTTGCACATTCCAAATTTCCATTTCAATGTGAGCCACAAGCTCAACTTCCTCCGTGGCCACCTCGCAAAACATCAATAAAACACACACAAAATGCCTTGTGTGATGTTATGGCACTCCCTGCTACTCCCAGAATATTTGATTCTTCTTCTTCACCTCCTCTTAATCACTTCCTTTTTTCTTTCCTTCTGCAACTTCCAACTTGAATTATACTCCTATTTTCCTAAAAATGGCCAACTTCACTTTCAGACCAGATAACTCATGCTTCTTTGCCCAAACTCACCGACCACATTCACACACCCCTCTTATCCAAACCTCCTTTCAACGCTTTCACTTCAACCTCTCAGTACCTTCCAACCTCAGACACAGAGTTGTATGCAATAGCGCTCAGCAAAATGTTGAAGAAACTCAGAGAGTGTCGAAAGCCAAAGCGAAAGCTCTCACCGACGATGACGTCGAGAATTTGTCAGGGAACTGGCCACCATGGAAGAATCTTCCCCAAAGGTACAAGGTCATCGGCACCACATCGCTCGCCTTCGTTATCTGTAACATGGACAAGGTTGTTGCTTTCTTCATTCCTTCAAGTGTTACTTTCCTTTATTACAAACCCCAGAAGCAGAAACTGGTTTTCCTTCTCAATTTAGTGCAAAAGGCAAAAGCTTTATGCAAATTAAAGCACTTCTGAATTGGGTTTTATTTGTCTAACCATCTAGCTAAGGAACATTTAATATGCTTTATTAGATGTTTCTGATTACTTAAGAAAGTACTGATTTTTAATTTAGATAATCTTTTCGTATGTTTAACTTGGAGCGTTGTTGGCATTCTCCTTAATTTAATTGGGTGCAGGTGAACTTGAGTATTGCCATAATTCCAATGTCTCATCAATTTGGGTGGAACTCGTCAACTGCAGGATTGGTTCAGTCCTCATTCTTCTGGGGTTATGCATTGAGTCAGCTGCCTGGGGGTTGGCTAGCCAAGATATTTGGGGGCAGGTTAGTTAATAGAGACTATAAATATTTCTTGTATCCTTGACCTAGGTTGCTCTTTGCTACTCAAATATTTGATGTCTAGCATTTTAAGGAGGTTGAGGGTGAGGGCTAATTTACAAATGTTGCTAAATGTTTTACATATAATGTAGAAGTATAACTGCATGGGTCTGCATACTTGGAAATCCTTCTATAATTGATTCTAAAGGTAAAATCAATTCTAGTGAGAAGCTTTTATGAGTAGCTTCCGAGTGCTAGAATTGCCTATCATAATTTTGCTTGATTTTTGAAACTGCAGCAATGTTTAAATCATTAAACGTACAATCTGACCTTATCTCCCTTGCAAGTGAAATCACTTTTGTAGAGATTGGAGAAGATACATTTGGAATAGTTTCTTGTGGCTCAGCTACTATTGTTGCCTCAAAATCCTGATTGATAGTAGAATGCGGCTTAGATGAAATCTAAAAATTAGCTTCAAATTTAACCTCATATCTGCTTGTGGGTGTAACCACGAATGAAGTCTCATACAGAGGTATGGATGAACTCGCATGAGATGTTTCAAATCTGCTTGTGCCAAACTCTAACTTTAGTGCTTCTTTGAATTCATCCCAACTGTGGATCTGAGTGTGGTTCAATCGAAACCACATAAGGGCATTTCTTTTTAGATGAGTGCTATGATCGACACCCGGGTTACCCATGGGTAGGGATTCCGAAGGAAGAAGAGTCCAGCTTCCGATAGCCAATAACTTGGGTTTTCTCCATTGAAGAAGGAAAATTCCAAGCTATCCTTGATCTTGGGGGTTTGAACGGGTGAATTTTGTGGGTTATGGTTTGGGTAAAAACATGGAGTTGGGTGTGAGTGATATGGGTAATATAGAGGAAATGAATATGCTGAATACATGGTGAAATTAATTTGGAGGCATGAGAACAAGAATGAAAACACCAAATGATAGACACCGGTTGGTGACTATCACACAAGCACGCTAGGGAATTAGGAAAAGAAGTCAGAGCACGTCAGTTTGGTAAGCAAGGCTCAATTTTTTCATAATTATTACTAGAAGCAAAATTACAGCTTATAGATAATAGATAGCAACAAACTAGGTGACGAATCTCAACAAACTAACAAACAACTCTAAAAATAACAACTTAAAAAACTAAGAAGGGAAATAGCTTAAATATCTAAATTATTTGAAATTGAAATAGTAGCATCTAATTTGTCTAATTAATTAAACATAATCCTTCAGCCAAATAGATTGCTGACAGTGAGTTTGGGCCTGGAAGACGGTCTATCAAGTAGCAGATGCCAAAATTGAAAGAAAACTAAATAAGTGTGGAACCTAAGAGAACAAAGCATGAACGGAACTGGTCGCTTTAATTTGATCAATATAGAATTGGTTAAAGAATATTGCTTTTATTTGTGGTTAATCTCTAATTTTACTTTCTTGTTTCTTTAATTCATTATTTTCTACTCATCCTGTCTGCATTTATATTCTGGAAGGAACAGAGAGATTGGAACGGCAAATTTTGGCATATATTCTCTGCAAAATATTATTTTTCTTCTTTAATCCACCTCTTTGACAATTATCCGTTTTATACACCTTACCTACTCTATCAATATGATGCATGCATGGCACGTTTAAAAGTCAGGATGATTTTAATTTCGGCCTTGAATGAAATTCAGTTGTCATTTAGTAAGTAAAATCCAAAATTCTTTATGAAATTCAGGTATCTGTAAAACAATTTTTTTTAATTTTGTATAGCGCATTTTCCTCACATTTTGCTACCTGATGAAATTATACTTATGTTCCAAGGAAATATGCAAGATTGAACTGAGATATCAAAAAGACGGCATTTACCCTACCTATATTACTCACAAATTATCATCTAAACATTCTTTAATCTATTATTGGAAAATACATCCATCTATAACATCCTTTTATAAAATGAGAGTCAATTGAGTGTTCAAGTCCTAAAGAAAGCGATAGTAATTAGACGATCATTTCGCTCAGAGTTGGCACTACATATTATAGTCTCATTTTTGGGCTTATGATGATGCAATGTTATCTTTCTGTTTCAGAAAAGTTCTTCAAGTTGGAGTATTAATATGGTCGGTGGCTACAGCTCTTGTTCCTTTTGTTGCTGGATATATGCCTGCCTTGGCATTGTCAAGAATTCTGGTCAGTAAATTTCTTTTGACCTTCCCCCTATCCCTAATGCAGACCTTTTCCTTACTTTTCAGATTTAATGTCTACTGGTGTATGAATCCTTAATTAATCTCACAGAATGTAATGATTTTGTTGCGTTTTATCATTCCACCGGATGTTCTGTCTACTTTAGTTAGTGTCTGTGTCATGTTTATTACTTTCTTTATGTGCACTTATTGCTATTTAACTCAGCCTGGTTTGCATTCAATATGCTTTTCAACATTTTTAAGCACTTCCCTTCCGTTGCATTTCTAGGTTGGGATAGGTGAAGGTGTTTCACCATCTGCTGCTACTGATCTCATTGCCAGGCAAGTAAACATCCAAATAGAAATAGGTATTTGGTTCAAATTAATGTTCTGTTGATTTGTATTTTAAAATTTAATTATTTACTTATCTTCTACTTACTTTTTAATCAATATATTGATTTTTAGATTATTTTTCTTTTAACTAAAATTATTTAACATTTTTAGTTTCTCACCTAAAAGATTGGTGGAAATTATGAATTTTCTTACTGGAAATAATAATCTAAAGCTAAATAAAGATGCAGAACACTAAGTAACCTCTTATAATTTGGGTTAGGCCTAACTCTACCCCAAAAGCTAGCTCAGGGGTGAGGGTTGCTCTACCCTTTATAAACACCTATGTGGCTATATCTCTAGTCAATGTGAGACTTCTCAACACACTCCCTCACGCCCAGGCTGAACATCTAGAGCGTGGAATTTGCAAGACTTGACATCTGCGAGTGGCTCATATATGGGTGGTCTCCACTAAAATGATCTAGGATAGGCTCTGATTCCATCTTAGAATTTGGGTTAAAATTTAAATGCTTGTTTCCTAACTCAGCCAACTATTTATGGAGTTACAACTTACACCTAAAGCTTGTGTACATGTGTTTAATTAGATCTTGGTCTTGGTCTTTTAAGTTGAAAGCTAATGAAGTAGTTTTGAGTGCCAGTTGTAATATTTTTCTCCCTTTTGATTGGTAAGGTTCATTGCCATGTGCAGGTTAATACCTTTGGAGGAGCGCTCACGAGCAGTGGGATTTGTGTATGGTGGCTTGAGTGTTGGAAGTGTTTTGGGGTATGCATTCTCCAGCATGCAGTTGGATACAAATGGGGAAAACAATGACAGATTATATTATTTTTTCATTATCTACCCTCACTTCTAACACTGGAATATTTGTCAGGCTTCTTTTGGCTCCTCCCTTGATCCAAAATCTTGGCTGGGAATCAGTATTTTATGCATTTGGTCTTTTGGGGATTGCTTGGTAAGTAGAAACAACTACTCTCATAGTTTTTCCCCTACCTACTAGTTCTTAGCATTGAAGTTATTCTGGTAAACATAACTCGATGCAAATAAGACAGTTTGATTAAAATGATGATCTGTGTTATTGCCATGATTTTTGAAGGTTTTTGGGGTTTCAAGTTCTTGAAGAAGGTGAAACACAATTTACTGCAGAATCTCTTTCATGTGAGTACTTCATCTATTTTAATTTTTTATGCTTTCTCAATTTTAGCTAAAATACAGTTTGTTACTGAATGAATGAGATAAATTACACCCTTCTAGTTGGAAAAGTTTTACAATCTTTTAGGCTTCATGGGATGCTGGAGTTGAAATTTAATAAGTTCATTTGGCAACATTTTTTTTTTGTTAGAAAATACTTTGGACCTCCTCCTCACTTCCTGCCTGCTTAATCTGGCTTGGTTTGAGGGTGTCACATTTGCTTTCATCTCCACCACAACTGCTGCAAAATGATAGTTGATGCACTACCTCATAGCCTTGTATGTAACGTTTATACATCTCGTGGTTCGGTGTTTATGATAATACTCTCTGTAGTTCTATTTATAAGTCATGCTGTAGAAGTTTTTCTTGTCTGTTGTCTCTTTAAATATCACTTTAGAAATCTATGAAGTATTAAATTATTTTTTCAAATGTAATCTTAATCTTTGATAAATCAAGTTTAACTAATCAACAATTTCCAATAAACTTTTCTGCTTTTCCATTGGTTGTAGGCTTGTAGCTATACCACTATTTCTAGTACTTTGTTGAATGCTTCCGGTTCACTATAAATTAATGACTCATAACTTTTTAAAAAAGGCTAATTTTGGAAGTTATGTTAATCTTTGATAAATTTGAGTCTGCTAAATATTTTTAACGAATTTTATTACTATGTGTGACTTGAAAGAACTGAATGTGATTAGAAATTTTATTCACGGATTAGATACAAATTACAAGCTGCAAAATTTACAAGTTAATGTACATAAGTCCTATTAAATGGTAATCGAGATCCCCTCAAACTCGTCAATGGATATTTATCATTCCCAACTTACTAGTAAACCGCACTGTGCGAAGTCCTTAAGTCAACACATCTGTCAATTGATGACATGTGGGAGAATAATTTCTGGTGATCAAACAATTGCATAGTTTCTGTTTGATGAAGTGTCGATTTATCTCTGTATGATTTGTTCTAACATGTTGGACTGAATTATGAGCTATAAAGCAGGGACACTTCGCCTTGTTGAGGTGTCGGATTGTTGGACACTTCTTCCTCTTGAGGTGTCAAATTGTTGGACACTTTTTGATACCAACACCCATACAAAACTTATATGACACATGCCAAACACTTTTTATCAAGCATCCTGTTAAAAAATAATTTTTACCAGTTCAGACGCCTAGCCAACACCCTAAGGACACTTAGCAGACATAGCTTAGACACTTAGTTGTCCCTCAACATTTCAATTTTTTTAATAGCATTAAAAAATCAGCTTAAATTATGAAACAAGATTAAAACCTGAAAAATGTGACAATAGGTTATTGCCACACAACATTTGGGAATGTCACTTCTTCCTATATTCACCCTTGTACCCCACATATTGTATAAATATATAAGAGACAAATCAAGTGAGAATATGAGATGTAAGAAAAGATTTTATCTGACCATACAATCATGCTTGGATAGTTAAGATTAATTGCTCTCACACATGCATACATACATATGCAGCGTACTATAATTTAATCATTGCAAGTGTCAATGTGTCAGTTTCCGTATCATGTCCAGATTATGAGCAATGTCAATGGTTGATTTGTTGTCAAAAGTAGCTTCATAGGAGCTTTATACGGAAGCTTTAAGTCCTCCAATACAACCTTTAACCATAGTCATCAAATTCAGCTGCTAACATTTCCTTTTGGCAAGTGCCCTTCAGCCAAGTTATCCCTTGATGATAATGTCATCAACATACACCAGTAGTATAATAGCTTAACACATTGTGAATGTTTTAAGAATAGGGTATGGTCACCTTGACTCTCTGTTTATGACCCAAGGACAAATTATTTTAGTGAATCTTCCAAACCATGCACGGGGAGATTTTTTCTATCCATATAACACCTTCTTCGATTTGCACACCTTTCTGGCGGTAGTGGTATACCATTCTTTATATGTATGTATTGAAGGTAGCCTGCATATTCATAAATAAGCTGCCTTTTCTGTTCAGTTCAAGGCTTTCATTCTTAGCTTACTTATTTTGAGCCTTATGGTTAAATTGGTTGTTTTCTACTCCTGACTTTAATTGCTACCCAGCAGCCCAAGGCGCCATGACAAGATCGTGGAAAACTTCTCTAGAAGAATTGAATGGTTCTTTGAAGGTATGGATAAAAAATTTATGACAGTTTTGGAGCTCATTCTCTTGTGTCTTCTTCGATGGGAATGGAATTCCAAAATGGAACTTTGTTTCATGTCTTGTTCTTAATATACAGGATGTGCCTTGGAAGGCCTTTTTCCAAAGCCGTGCTGTATGGGCGATGATATATGCTCATTTCTGCGGTAGCTGGGGTCACTATACCTGTCTATCATGGCTTCCCACATTTTTTAGGTACCCTTTAGTATTTAATGCTTTGCCTGTTTCTACTTTTTGCTATCTTTTATTGCCGCCTGGTTATAGGGGGATATTGAAAATTTGAGACTTTTCGCACTAAAAATTTGATTCTTTCAAATTTTTTTTACAACTTTAGCACCTACTTATCGATGACATATTTCGAGATAAAGAAATTTTATTTAATTATATTATCATATCAAGGATTTGATATAAAGATGCTGGTTTCAACTTTTCTTTTCATAACTTATATGCACATAAACAGGAAGCAAACTTACTTTTACTGCATTTCAGAATTTTACATTCTGAGTAAATTTCAATATGAAATTTGTTTGACTTTGCCGTTGAGACCTGTTGCTTTTGGATGATATGATAGAATATTTTTCTGCTGATCACGATTAATATTTATTAATTTTGGAAATAACGTGCTAAAGTAATTATAACTAATTTATAAATAAGATTTGACCATTAGATCATGTGAATAAAGAATAATAAATCCTATAGTTCTCTCACTTTAGGTTCCCCAGGTGTGTTCTGGTTCCTGCAGTTATTAAGTCTTTTACATTTTCTCCTTCAATGCTTTACCGAGCTGATTTTAGCTATGAAATTTTCTAGAGTTTTGGTTTAAGACCTTTATGGCCCTTAGGTGATGGTTTTGACATATTTATGCATCATATTCAAGCATCCTTGTGGTTGCATCCACGGCCTGAGTTATGGAAAACCTCTATAGTGCCTCAGTAAATCCCGAAGTTACTTTATCATGGCTCGGCATTACTTTGTAGATACTGTAGTGATGCATAATGATGGTCACTGACTGTCCTTTGACCATCTATTAAGCTTAGCTATGTATGAAAAATTTGTGCGGGGACTAGACAATTTTGTGTTTTACATGATCATCAATTCTGAAAGATTTATTTTTTAAATTTGTACAAAACTTTTAATCCTAGCATTATTTACAGTTTTGATCCAATGGAGAATCTAATTCTTCCATCTTATGCTATGTAGTGAGGAGCTGAACCTAAATCTGACAGAAGCTGCTTGGGTAAGATTAATATTATTTTTTCCTTTCTTGTTTTAGCTGACCCAGTTTCTTCATGCTTCAGAGGGAATATTAACTGTTTTTATTCTTTATGTTTGGCTTTGACTGATAGGATGTGCAATTAGCTGTTTTAGACAGATTAAAAACCTCAAGACTCATTACATTGATATTAGTTCAAAATGGATGTGCGATAATAAGCCTTCCATTTTAGTAATTGTCAAAAACAAGTGATCCTACATAGTACATGCTTCAAAACTCATTACATTGATAGTAGATAAAATAACATATCTTAGCCTTCTTTCAATTGGTTGGACATGTGTTCAAATGATTTTATCAAACATCCTGCCTTAATATGATTACCTTTTAAATAAAGATGAAAGAATATCTGGTTCTTCTGTTGACCTTACATTTTGAATGTGAGCATTTCATTGGAAATTATATTCTTTGTAAAATATTCAATACCTAGCATTGCCGTTTAATGAAGTTCTAACAAACATGCTGACATAGAATTTCCAAAATATATTGTAGTTAGAATCTGTACTTAATAGCGATCCAGTTCTTTGGTAGTTATCTCGCATCATCAACAGCATACACTCATTATTGCTCACTAGTAATTATCACAAATTGCTAAATGCTGTAGTGGATCTCAAGACTGGCATATCACCACGCTAACAAAATTATCGAGTTACTAGGCATATTTATATGAAAAATGTCATGGAAAGCCCTGCTAACAATTTGGCTACATGACTTGAAAACAGTGCTTTGAGAAACTGGACCAGACATCAAGATGTTGTGCCCTTCAGTTCACTGTCCAACCTTTTTGAACTTCTGAATATTGGTGATACTAAAAGAATTAAAAAGTAGAGGTAAACTAGCTAAAATAAATACGAAATAGTAGTAATAAAATAGAAAATTGTTTCATAGTTATAAACTATTCAAACTTCAAAAATTTATAATTTTTAAGAGGAAACAAGCATTATATGTATAGTTTATGAAAATACAAATGAATGCAACTTTTTCCAGCTCAATGGGGATTTTATTTACCGGTTTTCAATGGCTTTGGCCAGTTCTTGATCATGGTTCATTTTAGGGGGTGTCTGGACCAAACACCAAGCTGATTGAACCTGCCAGTATAGTCATTTTAAAACATTGCATAAAATTATACTTTTGAGAGGAAACTGGCCCAAGTCACATACATACTAAAAATTGTGAGTTCCTAACCATTTCAGGTGTCTATTCTTCCGCCGATGGCTTCAGTATTTGTGACTAGTATTGCAGCACAGTTAGCTGACAACTTGATTTCAAGAGGAGTTGAAACCACTACGGTATGAGAGGCATGAAGCATCCTTATATCACTTACTATTCTTTATTATATGAATATTCACCACTTAATGATATAAAAAGTACTTCCTTATGATATAGTTGAATAAGTTTTCCCAAAGAAGTGGATTTCATGTTTTGTGGCCACAATTAATGCTAACCATTGCATCTGAATTGGATGTAGACACGCATGCTGTGGATGTGGACCCAAAAAATTAATTTGAACGTACCCCCTCTTGACTTTTATTCTGAGTTTCTTGGTTGCCTGAATTTTTCATTATGCATAGGTTCGAAAGGTCTGCCAATCAATTGGATTTTTGTCACCTGCATTCTGCATGACTCTTTCCTCACTAGACCTAGGGTTACCACATTGGGAGATTGTGGGCATTCTCACAGGTGGTTTAGCCCTCTCAAGCTTTGCCTTGTCAGGTACTACATAATCCTGTAAATCTACTTTGTCTGATTTTTTTCCTAATAAATAATTAAGATTTGCTTGGCCTTGACTTGCTGTGTATTTATCTTATCTGCTTTGGCAGGACTTTATTGCACCCATCAAGACATATCACCGGAATATGCAAGTGTACTTCTGGTATAATTGCTTACACTTAAACTCTTACATCATACAATGTAGGTTCTAAGGAGGTATTTTGGTAAAACAACCTGAATAGCAATATCCCTGGTTCTAAGAAGATATTTTGCTTAACCTTCATTAATTTTGCGCACTTGACACATGCAGCCTAAAAAAGTCTTGAAGAAGGCAGCATGATTTTCCATCAAATTCAGAAAAGAGACAATTATTCTCTGCATCTTTAAAACTGCATTAGTCTAGTTTTTCTAATTCAAGAATTTTCATTCAGCTAGCCATTTCATGTTGAGGCAGGCCGTATATATTAAGAGATATAGTTTGTAGTTAACTTGTAGATGAACTTTTGCTCCACTTTGAAGAGTTTCAGATTTTCCCAAATAAAAAAAGTCCTATTTGCCTAAGTTATCTAGGACTAGGTCGAAACTACTTACTCCTATTCCTTTTTTGGCTGAGGTTGGAGACAGGGATAGACCTAGGTAGTGGGAAAATGGAGCAGTCACCATCGCAAGAGAAAAAAACTCCTTAAGAGAATAGTATTCAAATGTTGTTTTTGTCCTCGATATTTATACTGCCTCTCGTAGCTGGTGACTGTTAATTTTGCTTAATGTGTTAAATTTTGCCCTCTTACCCATTTTTTCTGGTTCTGTTCCTGGTTGGGGCCATACATTGCTTATCTTTAAAACAAATATTCCATAATTATTACAAATGTGCGTAGCCTTCACATACTTATTTTTAATTGTATCTAACTTTCTTTTTTATTCTCTATTTTCTCTCAGGGTATAACTAATACTGTTGGGGCTGTACCTGGAATTGTAGGTGTAGCCCTCACTGGTTATCTTCTTGATTCAACTCATTCATGGAGTGTAAGTTGTCACTAATTTTTTTTTCTCATTGTTTGGTCATATCATTCTGTATTTGATTTGTTTTTCTTCTCTATACCATGTAGCTGTCACTATTTGCCCCATCAATCTTCTTCTATTTGACCGGTACCGTCGTATGGTTAGTGTTCGCGAGCAGCAAGCCTCAAAGTTTTTCTGAGCAAAACTGATTCGTGTTTGGATCATCCATTGCCCTCAACACAGCCTCGAAAGTCGAAATTTAAGAAAGCCTTCATGCTAAACTGATTTTTGACAGAGTATATACAAATCAGACCATTTAAGTACAAAGAAATGATAGCATAGGTATATTACTGGATGTATATTCCTTTTTTCTTTTACTTTAGCTTATTGTAGCAGTTTTATATTTTTTTATAGATGTAAGATGATGCTGGTTGGTCAACAAAAAATGTAGTGACGTGTTGTAAATCTTGGAAAGTCAACAATTTGTTGTAGTTTTCCTTTCCTACCAACTTTTGGTGATTTGATCCTACCTTCAAGTTTCAACCTTTGTTTGAATAATCTCCATAATTTCAAGTCATGGATTAACATCTCACCAAACTTCCATGCAATGGTTTCTTTTTTTCTCTTTTGCCATTTTCTGAAGCGTTATTTATGATCAACTTGACAACTTGCCATGGATAACGTACACTTTCATGCCCCTGACTCATCTCTCTGTCTCTAGTTTTATGATAAAGGATCATGGAATGTCCTTGAAATACCCGTTCTATTGAATTTATTATTTTGGGAATCTCCTTTTGAATGCATTATTGCAGCTGAATGTCGACATGCAAACAAACATAAAACATTAGCATTAAATGTACACAGAAAGTGACTCACTACCAATGGTAAGAAATTGAATGCCACTTTCAATTTATATAAAATTTAAAAATTGTCACAATGGCATTGGGAAACAAGCAACACCAATCAAAATCCTAATCCTAGTGCTTGACCCCCAAAATAATACATGAGAAACTATCAACAAGAAATTGAAAATAGACACTTTCCACGTATTCTATCTCGTATTTTATCACACACTTGGTGAAACCGATTCTCGGTTTCGCCTAGTGCTTATGAGCTAGCTACAAGCTGAAAGCACGACATCGGGTATATGAGCAAATACAATAGATTGAGGGCGAACTACTATTGGTTTTGACGGGTCTATATATAGAGGAATCAAGGGGGGAATATCACCAGCTGAGTTTACAGTCAGAATGTTTCCATTAAGTAGCATGATTTGGCTATGTAAGTTCCCATCCTTTGGTGTCAAATGGTACTCTCTTCTGTGTAGTCCACCCACACGATGGTAAGGTTGCTTGGGAAATGTTAAGGCCACTTCAGCTTGAACAGTGGTGCTGTTGTCCAAGTTGAGCAATAGTATTGTGATTCCATTCTGCAAGAGAGTGTATCAAATCAGGTGCATGTTTGGAAATCTTTTATAATTGATGCAGAAGCCAGAATCAATTCACGGAAAAACTTTTGTAAGTAGCTTTTGGAATTCATAATTGATTCTGATGAAAGAGAAGCTAATCCAAACATACAACATAACTTACAAATAATTTATCTACTAGATAAACATGCAACGGAAATTTCACTCACAGATTCCTTTGCACAGTGTGCATAAGCTCTTATCTTCTTTGTCCCATAGAAGGTAGTGGACAATACACGCCGCCCCATAAGTCGGTGCCACAGAAGAGCACTGCAAGGAAGAAGGCACATAACCACAGAAATGTTATG
Organism: Acmispon strigosus; assembly: GCA_030819835.1. Classification (NCBI taxonomy): domain Eukaryota; kingdom Viridiplantae; phylum Streptophyta; class Magnoliopsida; order Fabales; family Fabaceae; genus Acmispon; species Acmispon strigosus. Next base: position 12,790,591 of record JAUAMA010000002.1, on the reverse strand, counting down.
AAATATTTTTATCAATCCACTTCAAATGGGACCCCCTTATTAACACGTCTTGTTCTTATTAAACATAGGTTCCTTTACAATGTACCAAGCAATTAATGAAGCAAACATCACACATGGGAACACAAAATCTGATGAATTAGTTCAGGAAGAATATAATAATGATGCTGAACCGAATCAGTATAATGAGATATTGATGAAATTTTATGACATTACTGAGATTACAACATATCAATACATATAATATCCAAGAAGATGACAGATCCACCAGTATATCAGTAAATGTCACAAAATCACAAAAATATCTGCATTAGTATCTCAGTGACATGTCACAAAATCTCATCAATATTACTCTTCGATTACAGTACCTATAGTAGTCCGGATTAGGAACGAAAGTAGTAGTATTCAGTAAACCATAGTTTCCACCAATCAAACTCTGTCTGCAGTATGTTGTGGTGCCATAGGTAGCTGACATGCCAAGCTGATCCAAAAACCTGTATGTGATATGCTAACATTTTAGAGAGAACACTTGTAAGAAATCATTACTGATATTGACAAATTACACTAACCAGAAGCTATAGACAAATGCATCTGACACAAGATGATGGCCACTATTGTAAGATCCTCCTGCCTCACCAACCCATGCTTGAGCGGAGGGTGCTGAACTTTGAAGTATCTTTTTTAGGCTGCTGAATGTGCTAACCACTTCATCAAGAAAGGAAGGGTCCAGAATTCGTTCAGTTAGTTGGTCATCAACTCCTGTATTCAAGTAAATTCTAGTTATAATCAAGTTCTTGGAAATTAGGACATATAAGAGGTTTTTATCATGTTGTGGAAGATACCTGCTCCAAGGTTATAAATGTGGTGGGTGGCCACATCAAAACTTTTACCCGATTTGCTTAAAAATTCCTGGAACCAGTTTGCATCAAAGAAGCCCCCAGGTGCAATGACTAGTGGCTTAGGCTCAATGTCTCTATATACATTTTGAACTATGTTTCTTAAAGCAGCTATATCAGAAACATATTGATCTGCAGTAACACTTGTTCCAATTCCATTTCCACACAATTCATTGCCTGCCCATAACAAAAATGCTCCTTGTAGTTAGTCCAATTACACAAGCCCTCAAGGAAGACAGATTCACTATGGCTTAGACAACAGCATAGTGGATTCTATAGAACAAAATTTGCTGTTTTTCTTTCTTTTAACAAAAGTTGCTTGGTAACTGCAAATATTCATATCAAAAATTAAATTTGGGGAAGAATGTTTATCATTTTCAAGTGGACTCATGCCTTGTTAGGTGATTATATAGATGTTTGGGAGTCTTAGAATCAATTCTAATTGACCAAAATCACTCTTAGGTGTATAGATGTTTGACAATTTTGACTTAGAGAATTGATTTTAGCCCCAAAATCAAATAAGTAAAGAAACTAGAGATAGTAGCTTCTTCGGTGGATATAATCAATTGTGAGATTTCATAATTGGATTTCATAAGTCACTTTTCAGATAGACGTATCCAAACATAAATCAATTCTCTTTCAACTCATTTTTTACCATAATCAATTTTAACAAACTAAATTTTATCCAAAATCAATATTGACAACGTTGATCTAAACAAGCAATTATTGTGCCAGTAGCAGTTACTAGGCATATTTAATGAAGGCAGCATGCACTTACCGAGTTCCCAACCATGAATGGTGTACTTCTTTCTTACAGTGTAACTTATAAAAGATTCAGCATTGTTGTAGTTCCAAGGTCCAACAGCAGGAGTGGAATTTACATGTTTTCCAGCAAGAGCATTCAATCCAAAGATAACCTTAGCCCTGAAATAAACCTATCATTAATGTTAAACTTGTTAAAAACACAGTTGCCAAATCAACAACATGAATCTGTTTAGTCCTAAAACACAAGCACAATCACACACATGATACAGGTAACAACTCAAAAGGGAGAACTGATTTTTACCCTGCTTTACTGAAAAAGCTGTTCAGCTCATCCCACCTATGCATTGGTAAGCATCCTTGAGTGAAACCAAACATTTCATTAGGGTTCCAAACAAAAGGAGTACAGGGTTGCCGATTTTCTTTAGTCCCATATATGACCTTATCTTGCAAAGTGCCACCCAATCTAATTTTCAAGGGTGAAAATGCTGCAGAACATTCAGAGACAAAGATAACCTTAATCAACTCTCAAAACAATCATGAATCGTCCAAAATTAGTAATGAAAAATGAAGTAACTTGATGTGAAAATAACAGAGATGCGAACTCATCTCTCTTACCTTTTACTGCATTTAACAAAATTTTGTTGTTGAGGTCCTGCGTAAGATGAAAATCATAAGATGTAACAATACAATCTTCTCAAAAAATGAGTAGATAATGACAGTTTATGAAATAAAATAAATATTGTTTTTGCAGGTATTACTTTGCAGCTGAGCTAAGAATCTAAAACACAATAAACGCATACTAGCTAGATTCATTCAAGCACCATTCCAAGAAGTATAAGAACATCATCATGCAGCCATATTTAGAAATAAAAACAAAAACAGTAGCAAAGGAATAGTTTGAAGCAATGAAGCATTAAAAAATAAATTTTCTTTCCAGATTCAGGAACCATTAGGACAAAAAAAGCAACAATACCAGATTGAGCAGAGAAGCATGACCCCAACTGCATTTTCCGTAGTCACATTTCTGAGGTGGCCACCAATCCAGAGTCGCGCAGACAAAATCTTCATCAATCTTTCCAATATATCTTTTCCCATGAACGAGAACAATACCTTTCGTAGCTGCATCTCCTCCTCCGTTCAGAGCATACACTCCAATGAAGCTGAAACTCACCAAACACAGCCATAAACACAGACCCAGAAGCCTCATTTGAGAACCCATTTCCGGAATCACTCAAAGTAGAGATCTTTGTGGTTTTTCATAAATGGGTAGCCATGGAGGTGAAGGGTTGAGTGAGAGGTTATGTCACTGCAGTGTGTAAAGGAGTTTGAAAACTTTCTTAGAAAGTTATGTTATGTTTGTCTCAGAGCAGTACAAAATGCTTGTTGCTGGAAAAGGCACTTTATTTCATGTGTGAGTTGCAGACTTGCAGGCAAAAACTTTGGTACTTATAAACGTGAGAATGACACCCCCTCTTCCTCTTCGACCCACATTTTCAGGTATCGGTTATGTAAGAACTTTTTTATTTTATTAAGCCAATTAATCACTAATAAATGAAATTAATCATGAAATCATTTTAGGACAACTAATGCTGTCAGAAAATAATGCATTGATTAGCATTAGAATAATTGGAAAATAAGGAGAGGCTGTTTTGTTATAAGGAAAGTCATCCGGACGAGTCAGCGTAGTGGTTCAGTTCTTCGTCTTTTGTTATAAGTAGTTGATGAATTAAATCTCAACTCTTGCAAATAAAAAAAACACAAAAAAATGCATTGGTCAGCTTCTTATTACTTAAATAACTGAGAGTATGACGAATGATTAATTTCACAACTAAATAATTGTGTGAATATTTGATTGAGACTAGTCAGAGACTAAGTTGTGCAATTAAGGTCAATGCATGGGGCATTGCATAAAGGACCGGATTCCCTTTAGTGAAAATGAGTCTAATTATATTACAATTAGGTGAAATTACAGTAAGTAAAATGAAGTAATTGATATAACGAAATGAAATCAATTTTAGAAAGAAAAAAAAATAGTACTAAAATAGACATAATTAGATAGAATTGATCTCATGTAATAAAACTTCCATAGTGTTTTATTTTATTTTTCTTATTCTAAATTTTTTTTGCGGTCTATTCAAAATCCTATATAAGGAATATATGACATCTGATTTAGGTTACCCAATATTCCTAATTACATTAATATAGCATCCTACTATTACATATCAAATATATATCTCCAAATCTGGATAGAGATATAATTTTCTTATATACCCATATTCTCCTATAATTTGAGAGGATTCATCCCAGGGGTTGGTTTTAAGACCACCCCTTTGGTCTTTAAACCACCCCCTAATTTCCTTAATTCCCAAAATGCCCTTATAATTAAAAAAAAAAACCTCCTTCCCCAACCTCCCATTAAACGTATACGCACAGTACCCCTCCCCCTTTACACTAACCTTTGCTTTGTTACTTCCCTTCCTCGTTCCCTCTTCTTCTCCTGAGTTCTGCGTGCCCTTTCTTCTTCAGCATCTTCTCTCTGTTCTTTTGGTAATTTTCGTTTTTGGTAGATATTGGTATGTAGGGGTAGATTTTTTGCTGGGTTGGTAGTTTATGTTGTTAGTTATTGCAAAAACGCAGTGGATTTGAGATCTGATAGTCTGGTTTCCAATATTTTGAGAATTTCGTGTTCCTGCTTAAAAATGCACCTTAAGGTGCGATTTTGGCATGCATGATTCGCACTTTAAGGTGCGATTACAACATATTCAAATAATTAAACGAAATTTTTTTTTTTTAAATATGTTTTGTGATTTTCGCACCTTAAGGTGCGAACCTAACACACCTAAATCGCACCTTAAGGTGCGATTACAACATATTCAAATAATTAAACGAAATTATTATTTTTTTAATATGTTTTGTGATTTTCGCACCTTAAGGTGCGAATCTAACACACCTAAAGCGCACCTTAAGGTGCGATTACGATATATACAAATAATTAAATTAAATTTTTATTTTTTTTTTAATTTATTTTGTGATTTTCGCACCTTAAGGTGCGAATCTAACACACCTAAATCGCACCTTAAGGTGCGATTACGATATATACAAATAATTAAATTAATTTTTTTTTTTAATTTATTTTGTGATTTTCGCACCTTAATGTGCGAATCTAACACACCTAAATCGCACCTTAAGGTGCGATTACGATATATACAAATAACTAAATGAAATTTTTATTTTTATTTTAATTTTTTTATTTTCGCACCTTAAGATGCGATTTAAATAGAGAACACAGAGAAGCTTCCTCTGACTGACATCATCAAACTGTTCCATGCATTTTCGCACCTTGAGGCTCCTCTTCGCTCCCTGATATCCCATATCACACAAGAAGAGGGTCACCCTCCACTTTGTATCATATCTGATGTGTTCCTTGGGTGGGTTACCAACGTTGCCAAGAGCTTAGGCACTAAGAACATAACCTTCACCACTTGTGGTGGTTATGGAACTTTGGCCTACATCTCTATCTGGTCCAACCTCCCTGATGGCAGTGACAGCTGGTCCAGATTCTTCCATCCACAGATTGCACTTTACTATATCAGGGGGTGGTGTGGGGTGAAAGGTGATGAGTGAGGAAGAAGAAGAAGGATATGAAAGTAATAATTATTATCAAGGGTAATTGAGTAATTTACTATATCAGGGGGTGGTTTAAAGACCAAAGAGGGTGGTCTTAAAACCAACCCCCTTCATCCCACGCATCTCATGTGGCTTAAGGCCAAGGGCAAACTTATTTTGTAACCTAATCTTATTAGTAAAGAAATGGTAGAGATAGTTATTTGAAGAAAAAAAATGATATTGGATGGAGGAACAAATCTCTCATTTTTAAATAATTTCATTATTATCTTTTTCAATGAGAAAATTGGTTAGAATAGGTGAATGAATAATGTGATGTTTGTCGCGGGTGGGGTAAGGATGCGTTCCTGAATGAAACAACAAAGCTGGCTAACTGGTGGAAACAAGTTTCTATTTTTTTTTCAAACCACCAATCACATAACGTGCACTATTGACATTTTTATTAAACGTAAAGTTGATTGATGTTGAAGTTAATGTGCCAAACGCCCAAATGAGAAACCAAATATATACAATAAAAAAATCATTCAATGAAAATCAAATGCTTCACCGTTAGAGAGATTTCCGTTAGGATAAGAGAATAAATTTAAATCCCAGAAAAATATTTATTAGAAAAGACATATAACTGTTTTAAAAAACATGATTGAGTGTTTGTACCTATAATTGAGTGATTAAGAACATGAATTAATTAAGCTTGGAAATATTCTTGTGTTATTTGATGGCTTAACGGGGGGTGGTGTTATTGGTGTAATGATTTGGACTTGGGATGAACTAGGCGAGGAAGGCTTAACTTGATGGGTTCTTCTACATGCCATCTTTGTTTGAGGTTAAGGCATTGCTTTCACACACAAGCTTTGTTGTCTTAGATTGGTTTAAACAATATGCTTATTATGTAGTAAAATTAATTTGCAAAAAATACATTTTAACTTGTGAGTTATATTTACTTAGTTCACAGTAGACAAATGCACAATAAAAAAACACATTCGCTAAATTTAATAAATGCATTCTTTTGGGTGAATGTGTATTGAAAATCATATTATATTCTGCTTTATAAAGTACCAAATGTTATTTTAGTTGACTAAACACTTGTTGCCCAGGTGATATTCATTTAACAATTAATTAAGATCGAGGACTAAAAGGAATATAAAACAAAATAACTCCTTGTTTTAAATTTGTCTTTTGGTGTGCAGCACATGTAAATGTCCTTGGTGGTTGCCTGATTTGCAATTTGATTTCCAAATGGAACTAATTAAAAATATTTCAAATGATTCCGCTATATACAAAATTGTGTATTTATATTGAATTAAATTATATGAATGTAACCACCTTAATTATTGCATTATTGCATTATCAATTGCCAATAGTTAAAAACAAAGTTCTCTATCGCCGAATGATAGTTCAAGTAAGAGTTTTGGACATATGGGTTAGAGAGGGGAAAGTCCAAGGTTCAATCTCGGGAAGAAGAACTTAAATGTTTTTCGATGTAAAAAAAGAAAAAGTCCTCTTTACATTCTCTAGTTAGATATGTCTAACGATAAACACATCTATAAGATACAAAGTGCATGTTTAGAACCGCAGTGAGACTATAATCATGGAAGACAGTTGTAAAAGCTAAAAAAAACTTTATTTTTGTCCACTATGATTTTAATTTTGACATAATTTTTCAGTGTGTATCCAAACATGTATAAAGAGCAGCTACCAAACTAAATTCGTTCCGGTTTGAACTCAAAAGTTAAGGAGTGAAGACCATTCAGCAATGCATAGACTAAACGTAACAACCAAACGGGTTGACGTAGTAGTTCAGCATTTTATTACTTAAGCAAATGGTTGGAAGTTCAAATCTCAACTCTTGCGAATGTAAAAATTCATTAGTCAATCTCTTATCTCTTAGTGCACTGATAGTGGAGCTAGGGATTAGTCTTACGACTCTCAGCCGTGGGGATGCGTGGCTAACACCAGAAGAAGAAAAAAACTAAACGTAACGCTTTACGTACCATGATTGTTTTGGTGTTAGATCTAACGCCAAGGCGATTTCATGTCTTAAAATATCAACTGAAAAGTTAGAATTTACCACATTTAGTTTAACGTGAATCGAAAAAACATAATTTTAACACGTTAAATTCACCATAAGTCTACGTTAATGTCAACGAAAATTCAAACGCACATGGTCCTCAAATGACGACATCCGCACCAAAATGTTTGTTGTTTTGCAGGACCGGTGAATGCATACATATAATTAATAACCTAGAATATTTTTTTTGTTTACATCACTCCTAATGACTAATGAGGTAATCCTGTTAGGACTGCTACTATGAACCGTGAAATTTTTCCTTCAAATATTTAATGTACGTACTAGCTTATCTTTGAAATCTTTGATAGTAACTAGAATTAATTACATGGAAATGGTCCACCTTCAAGTGTTGTAGATTAATTATGTACAAAGTATGTGAACTAAAAAAGCCCGCCATTATCCACTCCACTCAAACATTAATTAGTTGAGCTGCTACAATGGAATATGTGGATGTGAAGGGCTTTAATTCCATCTCTTATCTATAAAATTAGGATATTGATGGAAAGCTAGAATTGGTAAATTGGGTCCATACTACATTGTGTTTGTGTGTTACAACTTGACACTTTAATTTGCTGATTATGATGAATAGGAGCAAGGGCTACGCAACCAAACACAGCAATGTTTGTTTCTTAGATTAGATAGGAAGGTACCAGTGTTTGGTGAAGAATTAGTTCATTTCATTCCAAGCTAGCTAACCCTAACCTTCATTGAAAGTGATATATGCCTTTTCCTTTGCCTTCTTCTTCAGCTGTCACCCACTTCACCCTATCCATATTCATAATAATATTGTATGTGAAACGTATTTTAGTGCAATTGCCGTCTTTTGGGAGGGACCCATGGTTTCCCTTTTCTCTTGGATTAGCTTTCGTAACCTTTGACCAAAAAAGGAAAACTTTAGGGGAGCCCACTACCTAATAATAATTGGACGATGTGTACAGAGAATAATTTGTTGAGAGATATCTACCCACTTATTAATGTAATCTCTGAGCTTTAAAGGGATTATTCTCATAACTGTCGGCTTTATGAAAAAAAAAATTATATTTAAGAAAAGTAAACAAACATAGGTCACAATTTTGTTTGGTACAAAAAATATAACTTTGCTTTGAAGGAAAAATATTATTGTCAGTTTAAAATGCATGTTAACTTCACTTGGACGCATTATTCCCACACATTACCTTGAGGAAATGCAAAAGGGTGAAGAGACCAGAAGAAAAAAAACTATTCAGAAGGGTCTGTTTGGGCATCTTTGCCTTGAGAGAAACAAGACTATCGATAGAGAATTTCAAACTTAGTGCACCACATACATCATTGATCGTTAACTGATTTGTTTCTTGTGTACCATTGTTATGTTGTTTAGGGTAGTTATTCCATTTTGAATAGAAGAGAACAAAGAGAGGTAGTGATTTGACTCTTTAAAAAAGTAAGTGGTTTATTTAGAGGACAAATTTACAAGTTATACTTATTGGTTGAAAAAACAGTTTTTACAATTGTGATTACATGCACATGTATGATTAAATTCTAATTAACCATTAATATTTCATTCTATGGTTTTATCAAGTGACTTTCTTGCTTAAAGGTTGTTAATTTCTTCAATAATGTTAAACTAAACAAGATGTTTACAAATTACCATTAAATTAATTTTCTAACATTAGATTAATTTGATAAAAAGAAATGAATTAAAATTTAAAATACTTTCTATAATTTGGAAATTTAGTTTTTGTATTTCATGAAATCATTTGTGCAATGAATAAAATGCTTAGCTAATACTATATATGAACATTTTTGGGGTCAACACTAGCCAATATGATTGGAGGGAAATCTCTGGCAATAGGCTTCTTCTGCTTCAGGACATCATGGGCTTGGGTACTACACCTTCTTCATCTATTGGTCCAATAATGTCCACTAATAAAAATTAAAAATTAATGGGAGATGCCAAACAATGTTGTCTGTAATCATATCTAAGATGCTTCTAACACTAACTATATCCTTTCATGTGAGTAGTTAGAATTTATTCTGAAAATACTTATTTTTGGGTGGACAAAGAAGAGGATTCAAGTCTTTAATTCTTTGTTCTTGTGGTTTCCCACGCTAGAGATCTTTGAGGAAATCAATTGAGAATGGGATGGGCACGCGGGATGGAGGAATCCTAGGCAATATTCATGATCCTAAATATGAGGATCTTGCCCCTAATTGTTACACAGCCAGTGAGTGAAATGGTCTCTGCCATTTGCCAAGATAGTAACTAGCATTGCAATTATATAATTATATTTACTGTACTTGCTTGAGACTTCATGAAAACTAAGGATTTGTTGGGATGTAAAAGATAAAATAAAGAAGATGGTGATCAAAATAGAGGAATTTTAAGTTGTTTAGTATGATAAAATTCAACTGAAACTCATAAGTGTTTGAATTTACTTATGTTGTAACTGCATAGTTCTTGATAAAGAATATGTGAACAGAAAATATAACATAAGAAAAAGTGTAGAGATAAATAGTGGTATTTTAAGTTGTTTGGTAGGATAGAATTCATTGGAAATCACAAAGTGTTTGAATTTGTTGTAACTCCATAGTTTTTTTTTTGTCAATAACTCTATAGTTCTTAATAGTCGAGATAGTGGTGAAGAGTTGGTCATATATGCAAATACTATCTATCCATGAAATAATAAAATTGAAGTTTATATAAAACTATAAATAAAGATCATATATAAGAAATATAAGAAGTACATGAAAAGTGGGTGTTTGATATTAATGAATACGCACTATGAGTGCTGACATCTATCACATTATGTCATATATATTAAAACTGTCATATTTTTATTTTATTTTATTTTATTACACTGATATTCAACTACATTAACTACATTATGTCACATATGATTAAATAGTTATATATTTTTACTTTATTACACTGACATTCAATCACATTTTACCGCATAGGATGAAACAACATTTCTTTTTAATTTTAATTAAAATAAAAATAAATTTATGATGTGACATAAATCAATTAAATATAGGTTTTTCAAGATTTTAGATTTTTATTTTTCTTAAAAATATTTTGAAAAAAAAAAAGAATCGTAGGGCTTTTTTTTACAAGCCAAATAATATTATAGTTATAGGGCTTTTTATTTGGTTAAGGGATGATCATAGGGCTTAGAAGAGGCCAATTGGTGATAAGGGAACCCTCTTCTGTTTTCACAGTCACAAAATGCTGAGAAGGAAGCCAGCGAAAATCGAAGTTAAGATCGAAGATAAAGAAGAAATTGAGGAAGCCCGCCGCCGTAACGCCACCGCTAACGCCGCCGCAGCCACAGCTGGCGCCGCCACTCTCATTCGCCAGTTCGATCGCGCCGAGGATTCCTCTTCCAAAGCGCATCGCATTGGCCTCTCCTCGCAATAACAAAGCCTTCTCCCTACGCTCCCTTTCTCTCTCCCCTTCCGAAATGGAGGTCGAGGTCAAGCTCCGCCTCCCGAACGCCGACGCTCACCGCCGCGTCACCACCCTGCTCGCCCCCCTCCACGTCACCACCCACCGCCAGCAGAACCTCTTCTTCGACGGCGCCGCCTCCGAGCTCTCCTCAAAGCGCGCCGTTCTGCGGCTCAGATTCTACAACGACGACGCGCGCTGCGTGGTTTCGCTCAAGGCTAAGGCGGTTCTGATCGACGGCGTGAGCCGCGTGGAGGAGGACGAGGAGGATCTGGACCCGAAGCTCGGTCGCGATTGCGTTGCGGAGCCGGGGAAGCTGGGGTCGGTGGAATCTAGGGTATTGGGGAGGGTGAAGGAGGAATTTGGGGTTGTGGGTGAAAAGGGGTTCGTAGGTTTAGGGGGTTTTGGGAACGTGAGGAGCCTTTATGAATGGAAAGGTTTGAAATTGGAAGTGGATGAGACCAAGTTTGATTTTGGGACCTTGTTCGAGATCGAGTGTGAGAGTGCTGATCCTGAAGGAGCTAAGCTTCTCCTCGAGAACCTCTTGAAGGAGAATGATATTGATTATTCATACTCTGTGGCGTCCAAATTTGCAATTTTTCGATCTGGGAAACTGCCTTAGCCATTGAAGTTTCAATCTTTTTTCAATTCAGCTAGTTTTCTGTTTCAATTTATTGTTTTGGTTTTCATGTATCTGTCATAATTTATGTCTTGTGGTCAACAATGTAAGAATAATAGTGAACTTGCTTGCAACTTACGCCTATGGTTTTGCTGTTTCATAATTAGTACCTGGTAATTTAACTGATTGGTGTCAATCATATACCAGATTTTCATTGACATAACTTTATACCTCAATTGTGCACCCACATTTTCAAGGGGTAATGGAGTTGATGCATGAGTTATTGTTTCAAGTTTTCTGAGCATTAACAGAGCATATGAGACCTGAAAGTTGCTTATGGTTTTGACTTTTGATTGATAGTGTTTCTGCATAGGAGAAGACTCCCTCACTATGTTGATCTATATTGCTGTTCAGAATGTATGGCCAACAGCAGCTTATTCAGCTCCTTCTATTGTTATAACATCGTATTCTCTAGAGATTGTTTGGATATCCATATCCATATTTATATATTTGGATGAAATTCATTACCGTTGCACTAATCTGTTAGCCAAACAAAACACACACTTAATGATTGATTGAGCCATAATACAGTAGTAGATTAAAAAGTAGCTCGTGGCTATTCTTAGTTTTGTGCTCAAACGTATGATTAAGCTTATGTAGTATCCGTGTTGCAAACATTTTGGATTAAACTATGTTTGCCTATTCTCTTACAAGTTCAATATTTAGACTGACTGCTGATATTCTTTCTGTTAAAGTTTGTCTAGAATAAACTTTGATGGTTAGCTTGCATGATTTCCTTTTTTATAGTTCATAAAAATTTAGGGTGGTTTACGTATAATTGAGTGCTGATTATTTTTAAAAAATAAGATATAATTTTATTTTTCAAGTGTAATAAAAAAATATAATTCTATTGCCTCCTGTTGATAAATTTTCTCAGATTTTCACCCATACATAAGCTTGTTAATTTAACTTTTTAGTAGTTTTCCGATGTAAAAAAATTAATTTTTTAACACTTTAAATTGGTTTGTACTTGGTTCGCTAATGCTCTCTTTGCACTGTATAACTCCAACCCTGATGGTTTGATATATCAAACCCAGGTAGTGATTATCTTCTTCGAATAACATCTGTAGACAAGGATTATTGCTAACAATTGAGTTAGAGTCTGTTTGATTTAAGGTTAGAAAATATGAAACCAAAAAAGTAACATTCCTAGCCACTTTTTGTTGAACTAGTATCGTTTTCATTTTATTTTTTTATTTTTTTGTTGTTGTCAATAGTCACTTTTTTTTTACCATTTTCATACTAGTTAAGCGAGCCCTATGGGCTTGTTTGGTACGCTGTATTAGGCCTGGTGTATTATTTCATACTATACATTATAAATTTATCTATTATTTGGTGCTAACATTATATTGTATGATTTTATCTATCAATATACTCTTATACATTAAAATGATAATCCAGCTTACATAGGTAGAATAAGACCTAATAAGGTTGTGACATATAAGTTACATGAAAATATTTAATCTGCCAACACCGCTACCACTCCCGTTGTCGTCACTGCCGCCACCACCTTCATCTTCGTCACCATTGTCGTTGTCGCCACTGCCCCCACCACCAAACAGAGAAGAGCAAGCTCAGTGAGAGAAGTTGAATGCATTTACTCTAGCAATGATTGAGATTTGAGAGTAGAAGTGAGGAAAGGAGTGGGTTCGATCTGGTTAGGTTAAATCCTTGGTTTGGTCCGGTTAGGGTTTTTGTCCGCCAATTTGTTATTGGCACCGCAATTCTTACATGCGCGGACAATCTCTTTTATAGTAAAATAAATGTTCTTAACTAGGAGTGCCAAAATATGCCAAACATGCGAGTTGGACCAAGCCCACCACCGACTAACTAAAAGGGTGGGTCGCCCGGGCGAACTCTTTTTGGGTATTTAGATTAAGCTTAACAAAATATTGGGTCTGACTCTACTTGACGTTTCAACTTAAGGGTGCTTTGCTAGGGTTTGCCTCGTTTTGAGCATCATTTCCCCCTTGGGGGCTCCTCCCATTTGGGGGGCTTTTCCTATGTTAAGAGGTTTCTTTCGTGCTTGGTAGGTATTTTTTCCAATAGGTGGGTTCTCATTCTACATTAGGTGAATCCACTACTCAAATAAGTGGGATTTTCTCCTATTTTTGTTCAAGCTCTTTCTCCTTCCCCTGGACATCTTTAACATCTGCCTTCGCCGCCCCTTCCCCACTATGGCCGCCTCCGCCACCTCCATCTGTCGTGAGGTATCCTTCCTGCATATCTAGTGTGGAGAGATGCAGCCACCGTCTCGCTGTGAGAAACTCTGCAAATTAGACACGAGGCCTTCATCCTCTCTGTCTCTCTCTGGCAATGATCCGGTTTGAAAGGTCGAGCCTCTCTTCTCGTCCTCCACTCACTAACACTATCCGCCATATTGTGTCCACACCGTCTCGGTTGTTTCCTTTTTCATATCTGCCGCATCCACCTTCCTCCAGAGCCTTAACCCGTATTTACTGCCTTTGACAAATATTGTAACCCGTTAAAAAGAATTAATATCTCCCCAAACAAATGTAATAACCCTGAATGGGTTTGGGAGCTGCCTCACCCATATATAATAAAGTATAAACATTTAAGAATGAAAAATGGGTCACAATTCAAAAAACATGAAAATAATATTAAAAAAATTAAAGATAAATAATCACCATAATTTTGTAAGTCATCAAATTCATAGCCTATGATAAAGCAAATTCACAATTTAAATAGAATAATTGAACAATTAATGTCGCATTTATCATTAATTAAATATGTCCAAACCCCACAAAATAACAATCTCACAATTACATACGATATGAATTTTTGGATTTATGGGTTTTTTATATGAATTTATGAGTTTTTGGATGAAGATATGAATTTATGAGTTTCGAGATGATTAAGAATGGATAATGACTAAATTTGATAGAAGGAAATTTTAAAGGACCAAAATAGATGTAAAAAGTCTGCGTGAAAGAAAGTCTATGTAGATTGGTGACTAGGAATTTTTTTTGCCACGTAAGCTTTATGACATCATAATAACTATTTTAGATCAAACGAAATTCTAAAATGACCAAAACTTATGCGTTTTTCAAAGACAATTTTAGAGGAGAGAGATGAAGGCATCACCCAAAGGAACTACTTGTTAATTATAGGTATGAGTGACTACGAATGCCACTATTACGACTCTTACAACAGAACACTAAGTTATAGATGAGAAAAGTGGTGCTTGCTAACTAGCAGAGGTGAACTTTAAAGGCATGAATTTCGACCGTTGCATTCAACAAGTTTAGACTCAAGTGTATAAGTTAGAGACCAGAAACATATTTAACTCGAAAAGTTTACATTATGTTTTTATCTATTTTTTTCCTATCATATAAACTACACCCTCCTTATCAAATTTATGGTTGTTTTTGCTTTTGTGTTTTTTTTTTTTTAAACTATTGTTGTTTTACAAATTCAAAACATTTTATCTCATTCTTTTTCATATATGCCCATTTAATATTATATCTTACAACTACTTCATCTTATATTCACATATCACAACTCTCACCAATTAGTTAACCAATAATTATCATCTCTCTCTTTAATCTAACTCAACATTAAATAAGGATGTTTCAGTTAAATTATAACATTAATTAACGAACTCTTAAATTATGTGCATACCTTAAATAACAATAGTTTTAAAATAGACGGTGTACTACATTATTAATTAGTGTTGGTATAATGGGCTAACACTTCACTACTTAATAAACGGTTGAGAGTTTAAATCTCAACTAACTATTATAATTATAAATGAAAAAACTATACCAACACATAAGTGTCGGTTATGATGTTCTCATGTCTCATATTCTGTTATGTTAAAATTTGGTCTAATAAGGTGTTACATTTTTCATTTCTCTCACCTGGTTTTATTTTATATTTTTCATTCTATTTGGGCCCCTTGACAAATGACGAATTAAAATATGGGCCCCTTCTTTACAAATGACGAATAAGGTTATAGAATTTATTTAGTGTATTAGATTGCTCTCATAATTTCAATTCATGTGTGGTGAAGATTAAAAATATTATGAAAAGCGCGTCTCTTTAGTCCTAAGGTTCAAAAACTCGATTTAGGAATTCAAATAACCATTTTTTACCACGGTAATGAGCAACCAGAAATTATAAAGTTAGAGAATTTGCAAAAAAGGGAAGATTTATGTGAAAAAAAATGAAAATAGACTAGTCCCACAATCCAAGTGATCCAAGTGGCGTTGCAATTGCATTCAATCATCATTTATCATAGCTGTTATTCTATTCTATTGTATTGTGAGCGTCTTTGATTCCTTCGTCCTGAGAGGGTCAGCAGGGACGGCCATGACCCTAACCCTCCCTCCTCTCACCTTCTCGGAAAAACCCTAGAAACCAACAACATTCAATCAATTCATCCATCCTCCCAATTTCTCAATCGCAAAGTCAACGACGCTCCAATCCAATTTCAACTCACCCACCCATGTCATCCGAGATCGAGGTCGTCGAGGAGGAGGAGGAGGTGCAGGTTCAGTCCCGCGCCGATCAGCAGCAACCGTCCTCCTCCTCCGCCGCCGCTGCCGAGGACACACTCCGCAACGACGTCTACACCGCGGCGGCTTACGGGGATTTGGAGAAGCTCCAGAGATTGGTCGAGCAAGAGGGTTGCCCTGTCTCTGAGCCCGATGGCTTGGGTTACTACGCGCTTCAGTGGGCTGCGCTCAACAACAGCGCTGCCGCTGCTCAGTTCATCATTGAGGTTCTTTGATCGGTTTGTTGAATTGCGTTTGCTTGCTTGCTTAGTTTGCTTCTCCTCCTTCTTTTTCAATATTTTTCACACTTAGGGTTTCACTGCTACCCGCATTCCCTTTGTTCATCACAGCTTTGTCTCCTCAATGCATCCATTACCTCAACACTCACTCAATTACCGATATTTTATTTTTAACTCCAAAGGGGAAAATATAAAATAAAAAGATAAGAGTTAATGATATATTTAAACATGGCTCCAGAAGGGAAATTGATGATGATGCTTTTAGTTCAAACATGTATAGGCAGCTTAGCTTAGCTGGTTTCTCATGTGTCTGTTATGGAAATGGAAATTGAATAAGTTAATTCATTTATGTTGCAATTGTATGTGTATGTATTAACTTTTCAGTTTTTGGCATGAGAATAAGTATGGAATTATATCTTCAATATATATATATATATATATATATATATTATATACAGAATTGGTTGGTGGTTTTGGTGTTAACTAACTCCTTTTGTGTTGGTTGGGCCTGGCAGCACGGGGGAGATGTAAATGCCACAGATCATACTGGCCAGACAGCTTTACATTGGAGTGCGGTTCGGGGTGCTATCAAGGTAGCAGAGCTTTTACTCCAAGAGGGTGCTCGAGTGAATGCTGCTGACATGAATGGGTATCAGGTTAGATTGGTGTGATTCTTTTTACCTTTGTTCAATAGACCACCGGGGTAAGGAGTTTCAATTTAGAATGGGAGTGCCGCTATAAATTTCAATTTGACTAATTATAATAAACTTGGATGCAGACAACACATGTTGCTGCTCAATATGGTCAGACAGCATTCCTTTACCATGTTGTTTCAAAATGGAATGCCGATCCTGATGTTCCTGATAATGATGGAAGAAGCCCCTTGCATTGGTAATCAATAATTTGCAATTCAACTTTTTTTTTACCTATTGAAATTAATGTTTTCCGTTTTTCTATTTGTTACACTCTGCTCTGCAGTCAATCACCCATTTGGTGACCTGATTTACTGAAAGATTCTTTGTTGTCTATGTGGCCTCTCACATATTTTCACTGGTTTATAATGTCTGTTATTTTCCTCAAGCAAACTGCAAGTTTAATTGGTTTAGTCATAAAAAGTGAATATGAAGCTAAAATTTTATGTGGTAGTCAAGGATGTTGGTCCCTATTTTGTTGAAAATGAAAATTTGGAAACTCATCTAAAATCAAATAGGTCATAATTTTCGTCAGTTAACTATGTTAATATGATGTTGTATGCTATGAACATCATGTAATTTCTATTGGGTACATTGTCGGTGTAACATTACCCATAATGAACATCATGAAGGATGATGTTTGACTAAGTATGCCAAGCAGCATATGGAATACATGATATATATTACATTTGTAGCAGTGCTCATTGGTCATTGAATTCTCTAAATAACATATTGCTCATGGCTTTGTCTAGTTTTGCTTGTTTCTTTTTTTGTTTCTGAGGAGTCGGGATAATAGAATACATTGTTACACTATTACCTCCCTGTGTTTTGTTTTTTTTTTTTTTTTCCTGCAATTGGTTGGTTTTACATATAATGTTAATGCATTAGTTTCCTTTGTGCTATTTATCTGCTCTCACGCACCCATTTCCCTTTTAAACTGAAAATTTGAATAGTTCTGCACTTCTGCTTAAGTGAAATAAGTGTATAACTTGTCACTCTTAAAGTGCATGGATTGATTCTTCCCTTCTGGCTTCACTTTTAGGGCTGCTTACAAAGGTTTTGCCGATAGTATACGCCTTCTCTTATTTCTTGATGCACATAGGGGACGCCAGGATAAAGAGGGTATGTTCTAATGCTCTATTCTGAGCTTCTTTTATTTTGCTGAAACTATTCATACACTGATATAAATGATGAATTGATTTTTATTTTAAAGTATTCAAATAGTTTTTATTTTCCTCAATTTATTCAGGTTGTACTCCTCTTCATTGGGCTGCTATTAGGGGTAACTTGGAGGCCTGTACTGTGTTAGTGCAGGCTGGCAAAAAGGAAGACTTGATGGTGACCGATAATACTGGCCTTACACCAGCCCAGCTTGCTTCTGATAAGAATCACAGACAAGTTGCATTTTTCCTTGTAGGTGTTTTATAACCAACATGTTTTAATTTGTTAGTAATTGCATTTGGATGGAAGTTTTCCATCCCTCTTTTCAATTTTTTTCCTCACGGTTTTGGGAATTGGACTGGCAGGCTTTTTTGGACAGCACATGTTCATTGAATTTGTAGATAGGTGCTTGAGTGGAGTTTTTACATTTGTTTCCTTTACCAAGAAATGCACTTTCAAATTTCAATTTTAACATGCTAATCCCTACTTGACATTCTTTTTCATTCTAGTATTAGCGATTTGAACATGCTTCTGCCATAATATGAGAATATATTCCTGAAAGTGCAAATGCTGAAGATGAGAATATATTCCTGCCCTCATGGTACTTCATAGTTGTTACA
The DNA here is from genome assembly GCA_030819835.1 of Acmispon strigosus. Taxonomy (NCBI): domain Eukaryota; kingdom Viridiplantae; phylum Streptophyta; class Magnoliopsida; order Fabales; family Fabaceae; genus Acmispon; species Acmispon strigosus. The sequence goes on along the minus strand of JAUAMA010000002.1, from coordinate 12,771,909 downwards.
CCATAAGTTCATGGCCATTGTGAAAAGGCTCTTAGTTATTTTTGTGTCGGTAATCGGTATGGTTTTCTGAGAGTTTGGAACAAAGTATTTAGAATTTACTTTGTATCTTTAAGTAATGCTATTGCATCTACCTCTATTACGAATCTGCTTTTTACCTTTTACATTTATATAAGTTTTCTTCTTCTGAAATGTTATTTACAAATATTGCCACCTTGTTCTAATAATTGATTACAGATCTGCTAAATAATTTCACTATATTTGGTTCTTATGATGACCAATTATGGATAAGTTTTTTTTCCTTGCTAAATTTGTTTTGTAGGGAAATGCCCGGAGGCTGCTTGACAAACGCTGTGATGGGAACAGCCGCCTTGGGAAGATAGCTAAATTAGGACTTGCTCCTGTACTTTGGTGCATAATTTTTTTGCTCTTGATCACCTATGTTCATTCAGTCATCTTGGGTATATACCTTAACTTCCACTTCCACATATGAAATCAATAGTGTGCGTGTGAGGACTTGCGCATGCATATTTTTGCCTTTTGTTTGATGGTTGACTTACTGTGGTTTCTATCCTTTCTGTCACATTTTCTGCAGCATCAAATATGCCAAAGCTGACTGCTGCGGCTGGCCTTCTTGCATGGTTTGGAGTGTTACTTGCAACTGTTGGATTAGTGATGTTTTACAGGTGTAGCAGGTAAGAATATAGACCTCAAAACTTTACAGCTTCTCACGACTGTCCTCTAGGCCATTATATGTATAGGAGCGGACCACAGCTTATTTCTGCAAACTAAATTTGACCCTGATTCATCTTTTTATAGTTTCAAGAGACCACCCTTAGATTTTCTACATACGTTATGTAAAATCTCAATGAGATTTTCTGTGCATTCTCTTATTATAATGAGGTAGTTATATATGATATGTAGCCTTGCAAGTTTAATCACATAATGTTGTTTGATGATACTTGTTGAGAAGTCTGACATTGACTAGAGATATGACCAAACAAGTGTTTATAAAGGGTAGAGCAACCCTCACCCCTGAGCTAGCTTTTGGGGTAGAGTTAGGCCGAACTCAAATTCTAATAATGCTAGTCCTCTTTTCCATGTGAGTCTGTTGAGGAATGTTTCCCATGTATTTTAATGTCTGTCTTCGTAAAAGTGATTAGAGCAAAGTTGCTTATGCAAGGGGAATTTCAGTTCCTAGCTTTTATGCAAGGTTAACTACCTCCAAGTTTTTCGATTATATACTGAAGATTATCCACATGCTGCATTTTATGGTACTTTCATGTCTAGTCTAATAATCTCCTTTTCCTTGCTACCCTTAGGATACCTAGGTCATATGTTCTCTTGGAAACGACTGAAGTATGTTCTTCTTGGTCTATAAGCTTCTCTTACACTGTAGGTGGAAATATGTCTTGAAATTATGCTTGTAACCCTTTGATGTCTTATGGAACCTTTTCAATTCCTTTCTAATCCTTTTATTTTTCAAGTTTCCAGCATAACAATATTGATTGCACTCATTCTGAGGAGATACTGGCTTGTATCTATGATGGTGAATATGTAATAAATATATGGTGACTGACCTGCAAATGGACATGCATAGCCTATAGACCATAGTAGCTCATTGATCAGTTGTTGATTTTGTCAATATTTAGTTGCAACTTGTTCCTTAATACTTCACGTTTTCTTTTTAAATGGTTTTTATTTGTTTTATTATGTTATTGTGTTTTCTTAATCTTCCTCCATTTGTTTTTTGTTTTGTTTTTTACAGCAAGGATCCGGGTTATATCAGAATGAACGGGCATGACACTCAGAGTATGAAAGATGATGTGAGTTTTACTATTTTTTACTTAATCTGTGCTTCAATTTCCGCACCATCCCCCCCACCTGCAAGATTTTAACTTTATTTTCTTTTGCATTTTTTACTTTATAAGTATGTCAAACTCTTCATTGGTTCTAAATGCATATTACATGTATACACTAATGACTTCAAAAGATCAAATGGTTTATGACAGGAGCCTCTTTTGAAGATTGAGATAAATAATCCTGCTTTGCTGGCTGGAAATTGGTCCCAGCTTTGTGCAACATGCAAGGTTCTCCCAGCTTTGTTTAGATTGTCTGTCTTCTTGCTGTGAATCCCACTGATGATTAATATCTTGCACACACACTAACATACAAATTACGTGCCTATCTATCCTTGCTTAAAACTATTTTGTGCACAATTTCATCTTGCACACACTGACATACAAAATATTTGCCTATCTATCCTTGCTTCAAATTATTTTGTACACAATTTCATGTTGCTTTTTCTTTAGATTGTCAGGCCTCTCCGGGCGAAACATTGTTCTACCTGTGATCGTTGCGTGGAACAATTTGATCATCATTGTCCTTGGGTATCCAATTGCATCGGCAAGGTAATTCTGGGTCAATTTTCACGCTTTTGCATTTGAATGCTCATGGAATGTATTAAGTTTTCCATTCTGTCATTGATATTAATGAGAAAAAAAGGTGGATGGGAAAAAGAAATTAGTCTCAGGCATTTCGTCTGTTCCCCTCTGATTTCCTTTGCAAATATTTGTTTTATGCTCTTCATGAACTTCAAGTGTGGAGCACGCCTTTTATTTAATGCATCTTTTAATGCCAAAGAAAAGTGCCTATTAGGTGATACATTTGTCATTGGGATTTATATGGTGCAGGCAGTTTAGATTGTTGTTCAGTCTTGATTGAGTGGAGGTACTAGTGACTGTTTAGTTTACTTCTGTGTTAGAGCTGTAAATAATATACACATACCTGTATAAGATGAATTGTTTGAATTTTTTATTACATTAATCCATTTATATCTAGTGAATCATTTTTGTAAGTGAGAGCATGTCCTATCTCACCTTTTTACTAGAGTGAAGACGGTGGTTGCTAATTCTATCTCATTCCATCCCTTTCTCGATGTCCTTACTTTTTAAGATGCATTTCATTTTTCTTACTGCTTGGATTAACATGATTTTTCTTTCTTGGTAGACAAATTTGATCTGATTTATTGCACTTATGATTGCAGAAGAACAAATGGGATTTCTTTAGTTTTCTTGTTCTCGAAGTTTCGGCAATGGTGGTTACCGGTGGAGTTTGTCTTACAAGTATGTTGAGATAAAGAGTTGAGTTGTCAATTTCTCTGCAATTCAAATTGCTGATAGAAACTAAATTTCTGAGTGCAGGAGTATTAAATGATCCAGTTGCTCCTTCTTCATTTGGGGCATGGATTCATTATGTTGGTAAGAATCATGTTGGTGCAATATCGTTTCTCATTGCTGATTTTTTCCTCTTCTTCGGCGTGTTTGCTTTGACTGTTGTTCAGGCTAGTCAGGTATGTCATAGAAGCCTCATTTATTGGTCTGGGTGCAAAAGAAAAAAAATTCTCCTCTGTTCTGACACATTCCTTTTCTTTTCCCCTGTTTTTTCTTTCTTTCCCCCAGATAGCACGCAATATCACAACAAACGAAATGGCAAATGCAATGCGGTATAGCTACCTCAGAGGTCCAGGTGGTAGATTCAGAAATCCATATGATCATGGTATCAAGAAGAACTGTTCTGATTTCTTGATCAATGGATACAATGAAGATGTAGAGGTGGTTGAAGAATTAGGTCAGTCTGAGGAGGGGGTAGGAATGATGCACATGACTAGGAGCTCGAACTTAGCAAATGGAGGCTCACATTCGCATTCTGAACATGCAACGGGAAATGGGAATGACCATGTTGTTATTAATGTGAATTCCAATAATACCAACTCCAAAACACATCCTGGTCATGTTAATGGTCATGTTCATTCTTCACATTGTAGTCATAGTAACAACCATGGCAAAACCAGAAATGACAGCACTCCTTTGGGCTTAGGTCTTGGCCTTGGACGGAACACTAGATCTGTTGCATCCTCTTCATGATATTTACATGTCTGGTTGTACCTAACTGTAATGTATCATAGGCACACATCTGGGTTAGTTTACGTAATTCAATTTATTGTGGCTCTTCTTCTGTGCAATATTGTGTGACATTTTAGTCAACTTCTCTTCTCTGTTTTTTCCTCCTTTTATAACTATCAACCCGCTTGGATGCATTCTAAATAACACTTATTGGATCTTATCTAGTGTTTTTTCTAGTAGATAAGCTCCAATAAGTTCATATCCAAATGGGCTATATAGGACATTAGCTCCAGCTCATGTTTTGGTTTCATCTTAAATTTTTTCCAAGCACACTCACTCATAAGGAGTGATATTTAGCTCGAATTTGGATATGCAACTTTATCACCCATAGGCCATAATAGTCTTCCATGGCTCAAGACCTCAATCAATCTTATTTATTTTTACTTGAGTAAATGCACATACATTATCCAAATAAGATTGGAATTGTCATTATTAGGCAGAATATGGACAATTTTAAAAGTCGTAAGATATTAAAGTTTTAGTAATTGTTCTTCTGGAGTAATTTAAGATTCTTTATTTTGTGTATTATATATGTGAGAAATACAGTTAGTAGTTGTTGAAAATAGTTGTGAGCAAATACTTTCATATTGGCTCATTGCTTTATTTTTTTTTAAAGTTAACACATATAGTATTAAGGATAAAGATAGATTGCAAGTTTAGCCACAAATATGTTAGCAGGTGTTCAAATTAAATTATCAATATAAAAATTTTGTGATGGTTGGTTAAGTTGTAAAATATTTGTGATGGAAGTTACTGGTCCAACAAGTTATAGATTACTTGAGCCAAGTGGAAAAACTTTCTGAATCACTAATTAATAATAATTTCTACACCAAAATAAAAGAAATTCAGTTGACTATGATTGCAAGCATAATCAGGTTTGACAATATGAGGTGACTTTTTCTTTTCCTTTTTCTTTTGGTCGACTAGCTTTTGCTTAATGTGAGGATATTTTTTTTCCCTATGGTCCAAGGCCTAGTTAAAGGGTTTGAGTGATTTGTATGGCCTGTTTTTCTGTTGTTTTCTTCTCTTAAAAAGTAGAGGAGTAGTTTGTTTTTACAATTAAAAATTATAAAAATGTTATTTTTCAATAATAATAGAGTTAAAATGCATGCAAGTTACGACTTCACAGTATTCTTTGCTATAATTTAACTAATTTGGCATTAACTACTTTATTTATTTCTCTTATCCATATACTGTTTTCCAATTATAATAAAGAAAAATGAAAAGAGAGCGACAATTATAGACTATATAATTCATATAGAAAATGACAAGTTATAAGGATTTCGACAATAATTTGATCATATGGATATAAATATAGAATAAATGATATTGTCAGATTCTACTTGATAGAAAATTAGGGTGTGTGGTGAACTATCCAGATAGAAGCAACAATATTATTTATAGAAGTTTATGTGTAAAAAATTTCTGTTTTGAAAACTGTTTCTAAAAACAGTTATTTTTTTTTCTTAAAACAACTAAAAAAATGTTTTATATTTTTATTGTTAATTTTAAATTATAATTTTTTAATGTTGAAAAATATCTCATTTAAACATTTTTCAGTTTTGATCAACAGTCTCTAAAAGCAGTTTAAGATACATAAAACAAAGAAAAATAATTACTAATATCTCAAAACACAAATAAAAAAGCTATAACTTATCACGCTAATTTTAATGTAGATTAAGATCGGCGTACTAAGTGGCAGAAGAAGACTGTCCAAGTGCTAAATCAACTAATCCATTTGGTTAATCATGCAATTTAATTTGTATTTATTTAAAGAAAAAAAAGCTCTTAAAAATAAGTTAGACAACCGTAATTAAAATTAAAAAAACAGCACATAAGCATAATCCCAGTTCTTCTTAGCGGTATTGACCTTCCAAACCTCAACCATAAAACAGTGGTTGAAGTTGGGCTGTATTCTTTTTAATTAAGAACAAATTGAAATTTATTTAATCTAGATTAGAGATGAAAAAGAGATTTAACCTCAGTAATAAATAAATAGAAAAATCAACACAATTAATAAATAACTAACTTATATCTTTAAACATTTAGTCGATAATTTAATTTTTAAGCGAAGTAATATATTCATTTAATTTAATCTTCAATGTGGGATTAGTCTCGTGACTAAATTCGTTACAAGGCAATTATGTGGGAGAATGCATTCCGTAATGATCCAACAGAGAAGTGCGGAAGGGGCGGACGCGGGACCCGCATGGAAGAAGACCCCACTCTTCTCTCTCTCTCATTGTTGTTCTTATCCCAATTCCATTGCATTCATCATCATCATCAAAATCACTGCCACGCGTCCTTCATCAGGTGGCTTTGTTCTTCTCCTTCGTCTTTCTTCTTCTTTCTTCTTCCATCATCTCACACACTTCTCTCACACACAAAACACCTTCATTGCTCATCCACTTTCTCTCTCTAAACTCGGTTCCCATGGAGTGAGTTCTTCTGATTCTCCGCTCATGATCATCATCATCACCTTCAAAAACACATCATTTCCATTTCCAGGAGAATTTCCGAGAAAAACTGAAAAAAAGGTCTCTGATCAAACCTAACCTCACCAATAGCACGTTTTGTATCTTTTACCTTTTCTGTTTCATGTGCACTTTTTGTTCTTCTCTCGCGCTTTTTTGTTTTTGTTATTAATAAAGCTGAAAATATCTTGTGAAACAGAGACGATAGCTTAACAAAATAAAAATAGAAATAAATTAAAATTGAAAAAATCTCAGGGAAGAAGAGATCATCTTCATCTTTTGCAGTAGGTGTGGTTGAATTAGGGATATGCAGGTGGCGTGGATGCTGCTTTTGTCGTTTCTCTCTTGTTAGTGTACTGATTGTAGCGTGTAAATTAAGTGTGCTCAAGGTTTTAAATTGCGGTTGCGGTAATGGTCGTGACAGGTGCTATGTCACGATTGCGTTGCGGTTCGGTTTTGGAAGCCTCCAAAACCTTAACCTTAACGTTGCGAACATTACAGTCACGGACCCTGATTTCTAAAATTATCTACTACTACAAAGTTCATCATCATATTTTTATAATTTTTTTGTTAATATAGGTGTTTTGTGGTATAGGTGATAAATTCTGTAATAATATTGATCTTTATCCTCAAGCTTGAACTGTAGTTAGGTTAGCATATTTGTTTATTTTGTTTAATTTATTTGTTACTTCATGCAGTTGTTCAGTACAACTTGATTTTGTTCTGAAATGGAAACTTGAATTTCTTTGGCACGTTCCATGCATGCATTGGTGATCATCCACGATGGGGGGTATCTGTTCTAGGAAGAGAAATCAACAGGTCATCGAAGATGATTTTCGCAGAGGAGTCTCCGGAAGGTATTGTAGAAGTGGCAGCTCAAAATGGTTAGGAGCTAGAAGTTTACGTTCTATGGCAAATCATTGCCCTGGAGGGGGCAACTGCCCCTCCCTCATGGATTTATGCATAAATAAGATACGTGAGGTACTTGTTTTCTTTGGACTAATTAATTGTTTCACTTTGCTGCTGTTTTTGTTTTTTTGGGATTTTAAATTGTATTTTACATATTATCTCTAATAGATTTTGTTGTCATTTGTACTTGATTCTCATGTTTTAAGTTATAACAGGATTTTCATAAATATAATTCCTTTTCAATTCTTCCAAGAGATATAAGCCAGCAAATCTTCAATGAATTGGTGGATTCTCATTGCCTAACAGAGGCTTCTCTCAATGCATTTCGAGATTGTGCTCTTGAGGTACTGTACTAGTGGCGTTTGGTGGAATTGGAAGTGTTGATTAGGTTTAAGCACTCGCACATTCTAGTTACAAAGATGACTTTACTTATGATGTTTGTGTTTTGATGGCAGGATGTTTACTTGGGTGAATATCCTGGAGTGGGTGATGGTTGGATGGATGTCATCTCGTCGCAAGGGTCTTCTTTACTTTCAGTTGATATTTCTGGTTCTCATGTGACGGATAATGGATTGCGACTCTTAAAGGATTGCTCCAATCTTCAAGCTTTGGCTCTCAATTATTGTGACCAATTTTCTGAACATGGGCTGAAATACATTAGTGGTAGAGTACTAGAGTTACTCTTTTTCTCTGTGATTAGAATTTTTAACCAGAATGGATTAGTTATTTTGTGAACATAGTAAGATCATACTAATTATTCAAATGAGATGGGATTTTGTGCTGAGATTGATGATATTGAATGCCTATCTGGCATTCTATCTGTATATAAACTCTGAATCATGTATAATTGTTTTGTCTTTCTCCTACATGTGAAACAAGGAATTCTGTTTTCATGAAGATTTTGGTGTATCTTGCATCAGAAAATTGGAGAAACTCATTCATGCTAAAATAGAATTCACCTTTATCATGATGTTTGATTGATCTTTTCATGACCTAGTCAAAGATTATCAAGATTTATACTAGTCATACTTTTCAGCCTCACTTAAACTGCTTGTCCACATGAGTATATCCTGACTGCACTGCTAAATATAAATCTATTTGATAAAGCTAGGGTGGTTCAAGATAGTGGACTTAACTGATTTGTACTAGAGAAACTTCTTAAAGGTTGATTTTAGCTATGTGAATTTTCTTGTTGTCGTATTTATTTTCGTGTCATTGGTCATGACAGCGTGTGACATATTCGGAATTATTCTTAGGGATCAATGATTATTACTTTTCCATGTAGTAGTTTTAATATAAATAAGGAAATTCAATTTTGAAATGAAACCCTCTCATTGGACATTATGTAATATTGGTGATATATACATTTTATAGAATAGAAGTATTATTTGTTCTGATATCAAATGGATTAGGAATATATGATTAACTTGCTTAAGGTTCAAAAGTCCTATTTGATTAACATAAAAATTATGCAAATTTGTTGCATAGGTCTTTCAAACTTAACTTCATTGAGCATCAGGAAGAGCAGCGCTGTCACACCTGATGGAATGCGTGCTTTCTCTAACTTACTTAATTTGGAGAAGTTGGACCTTGAGAGGTGTTCAGAGATTCATGGTGGATTTGTTCATCTTAAAGGTTACGATTCTTGATATCTTGATCAATTACGTATAAGAAGATAACTTGTTCATATGTTATGTTTGCATTGTTAAAAACCAACTTCACATCTTGTAATCTGAAAAAAAAAATAGTAGTTCATTAATATACAGTTAGGTGTCAGGTATGAGTGGCTAATTTGGTGGCGTTACACCAACTTCAATAGGCTAGAAGATGAATATGGTTGTCATTCTATGTAACTTCTTCTCAAAATTTCCTTTTGTGTTGCATGCTTGACTCTCCAACCTTTTGCACTATAGATAATTATTTCCTTGGTTATTCATGGTAAAGTTCATATGCATATGATGAATTTGCCATGTTCTTTGAATCAGTTACTCCTGTTAAGCATTATGAAGTGCTTAAAGACAAACTACTCAAAAAGATACTGTTAGATGAATTATAATCACTATTGATTGATGGGTGTCGGAAGGCATCTGATTGGTGCTGTAGTAGTGCTTAATGCAATGATGTCTGTTTTCTTTCAATGAACCTTGTGCAAATATGTTAAGGGGGAAGAGGGGCCAAGGTCAGGACATGCCAATGAAGGATATAAATGACTTACCAATGTAGGAACATGAATTGGAATTGATCCTCGGAAGGAGTCAAGGCCGTTCGGTCCTACCAGTTGAGCAAACCTTCATTGGCTACATGGCTTCTTCAAGGAAACGTATTATTTAGATATTATCAGATGCTACCCTGCTTAGAGTGCCCTTTTATAAAACTTGATTTCAGAATTAATGCACTATAGATTTAGTTTCCTTACTTTTGTTTGAATACAGCTCTGAAAAAGCTCGAGTCTCTTAATGTTGGATGCTGTAAGTGTGTTATGGATTCAGACATGAAGGCTATTTCAGGTATTGATCACAAGGCTGTGTGTTTTTATCATAATTATTGCATCTTAGTTTTATTTCTGGTGGAAAAAGGCAGTATTATTGTCTCTCTGCTTTGTGTCTTGCTCATGAGTTAATTATCTGTAGTACTCAGCTTTTCAATGTCTTGCTTGTATTGGCTCTGAATCATTTCCTAATTGGCATAGAAAGATGGCTAAACAAAAAAATGGATGTGTGATTTGGATAGAGACAAAGTATTCTTCGTTGATGGAACATTGTTCTCCAAAATTAACTGACTATATTTTTTTGGGGTCCTTTCCTTTGTCTGAGCTGTCTAATCTCTCTTCAAGTCAAATATAAAACCCCCTTAAAGCTATCATAAGTGGAACCCCAAAAAGAAGCCATAAACGGAAGTCTATCCATTACATGTAATGTCCATTAAATATGGGTACATTGCTTTAACCAAATACACTATATACACCCATTTAACTGCACGTGCCACAATATTTTGTCCTCCTTGTTTATCAACATATTACTCTACTATTCATCAACACCTCTTTTGGGTGTGAACTTGCTATTTCTTATGAAATTTTAGGTTTAAGCTTCTAGAAATTGGTTCTTTGTTTTGTCTTCAGTTATAGTATAGGCTTACAGGGCAGCATGGATGCTGCGGTTACTTTCAACAGAAAATATCATTCTTTATAAGTCAAAGCATAACTTCCATCGCCTATAGGCTATAAGTTATAGTATAGGCTTACAGGGTAGCATGGATGCTGCGGTTACTTTCAACAGAAAATATCATTCTTTATAAGTCAAAGCATAACTTCCATCGCCTATAGGCTATAAGTGTGGCCCAATAATTTAGATTCTCCAGGCACTGTAAGAGTTGCCCTTTTGGCCTATATAGATGACTTAACTTTGAACGCTCATTTGAATCAGCTGTGTTATTTTAAGTGACAGGCTCACACCCAATTAATTTTTCACCTTTTTCAATTTCTATGAAGTGTATGAGTATGTGTTTTACACATCTAGATTTGTCAATGTATCTGATAATAAAGTTTGATTTTAGATAACTGAGATTCTATGCGCCTTTTAATTTAGAAGTGTTAATTGTTATTAAAAATCAATTTGATATTGATATTGGTAGTGATTTAAAAACGATATCATCTACTAGGTAACTTGCTTATTTTTTTATTTTCGATGAATGAAATGTGCTACATAATGAATGATGCAGTAAGAGTATTCTTTTCCATTCACATTCTTGTTAAAAGATAAATATTTGGTCTCATACATAAATGCATGAACGTCCTCATGTTTATGGTTGAGTATGAGTATTTTGTTCCCCCCTTCGTGCAAACACTATTTATGTGATACTATGTATGTATAGAAGTTTTTTCTTCTACTGAATTGGGTGTAAAATGTAATTATGTTGAATATTATTTTTCCTAGTTGAGTGTATACCTGAGCATTAAGCATGACAATCAAATCCGAACCTGTGTGTACCAGTTGACCTCAAGCTGACTTTAATGGGGAAAACTCGCTTTAACCGTGTTTAACAAAAGGAGGCGGGGACTAGGAAGGGTTTGGGGGTGCGAGTACCCACCCGAACCTATTGACAAAGTAACAGAAAAGAGAGAGAGGGAGAAGAGAGAGAATTCTGTTATTTCTGAATATTCTATTGTAATTGGTACTCCATACTTATGAGTGATACAATGTTTATATAGTCTTCAATTGAGACTTCTAGTAGCTCACGTGATAGTCACACAGAACCCGACCCAATTTAATAATTAAATATTATGAATTATCATTGTAGTATTACAATTTGGGAGACCTAACTCAATCCAAAAGCTAGCTCAAGAGTTGAGGACTGTCTTCCCATATATAAGGGCTATCTTGGTCATATCTCTAGTCAATGTGAGACTTCTTAACACACCTCCTCACTCCCAAGGCTGTACGTCTGAAGCGTGGGATATACAAGAATGAAACATCTGCGGGTGCCCTATATACGATTGTCTACACTAAATGGATCTAGGATAGAATCTAATACCATATTAGAATTTGAGGGGTCTAGCTGAACCCAAAAGCTAGCTCAAGAGTTGGGGATTGTCTTCCCATATATAAGGGTTATCTTGGTCATATCTCTAGTCAATGTGAGACTTCTCAACAGTAGTTAAATAGAGGGAGAGCCTCAGCGTAACAGTAAGGTTGCTGCCATGTGACTTTGCCGTCACAGGTTCAAGCCGTGGAATCATCCTCTTGCAAAATGCAAGGTAAACCTGCCTACATTCGATCCATAAAGTGGGTTCGGTTGTCCGACCCCTCTCCTGGATCTCACACATATCAGGAGCTTTATAGCACCTAGTTTGCCCTTTTTTAATCGTAGTTTAATAAAGTTAAACTTATATGTTTTGCTGAAAATATGATTTAATTATCAAAATTGCTTATATTTTTAAGATTCTTGATGTCTATTTTTATAAATTATTTGGATTTAAATATGTTATATGGTTTATTAAAAGTATTTATAAATGAATAAGATTAAATAAAAAATAAAAAATGAATTATACATGGGTTCCCCGTGGTTTTCCCTGAACCCAATGGGGATGAGGTTGGGTATCATATTTTCATCCCCACATTCCTAAAAATCACCCCTGAACCCGCCCTGTTCTTCCCTGGGCTTGGTGGGGAGAGTAAAACCCGCCCCTGGCCTGTTGCCATGCCAAATTAAATCAGTAGCTGCTTTAGATTGTTCTCAGTTCATTCTGCTTTTACTTTAGATGCAAGAAGCTAGGCCTTGTCCTCTTTGACTTGACTGTTACGTGTAATGTTTCAGGGCTTATGAATTTAAAGGAGTTACAAATTTCCAACAGCAGTATTACTGATATTGGGATCGCTTATTTAAGAGGTATTTTCCATGGTATTAAGTGTCATAACATGACTATAGTCTATAGCTGTTTTTACTATTTCATGCACATCAGAACATGTCTAGCTGTGTCCAATGTCTACTCTCAAATGAAGATATGCTTCTCTTTTTTATCATCAAAATGGAGTTTTAGTTTACTGAATAAGTTGTAAAAGCATTATAGCAGTTTGCTATATGCCTATATGTATTATGCTTTCTGTTCTCTCAATGTGAGTATGTGGTCTTTCTTGGTTTACAGGTTTGCAGAAGCTTGCCACATTAAATGTTGAAGGATGCAATATTACTGCTGCATGTTTAGAGTCTATTTCTGGTAATAAAAGATTCTTATTTTATTCTTTGAATTGTCATTTCATTATTTTTGTTTGTTCTTAAAGTGTTTGTGTACTGCATGAGCTTTCGTCAAATTTATTTGGGGGACATGTCTAGCATCCAATCAAGTGATGTTAAAGCTGTAAAGACCATGTGTGAACTTGGAAAATTCGTATTTGCTTATTACTGTTCCAAAATTTCTTGGTTAGTTCGTTAACCATATATTTCTTTTTGGTGCAGCACTAGCTTCCTTGGCATGCTTAAATCTCAACAGATGTGGTCTCTCTGATGATGGTTTTGAGAAATTTTCAGGTAATTTTGACTTTCATACATTATGACCAAATTTGATGACTTCCCATGCCAATGTCTATACTTGTTTCTGTAAGGGGGACAGGGTAACAAAGCTTGCTTTTATATCGTGCACTCCCCTTTCCTGCAGGTCTTACAAGCTTGAAGAGATTAAGTCTGGCGTTTAACAAGATCACAGATGAATGCTTAGTTCATCTGAAAGGTGCTTCAAACATGACTTGTACAGTTTTTCCTTGGTTTTATCTCTTCTATTCTTTTCCCTTTTTCAGATGCCAAACACATTGGAGATGGACCTTTCCTTTTTGTTTTTTAATTGCTTCTTTTAAATAATTTGGCACTAACATCTTCATGCTTCTCTTTTCACTAAAAACTCCTAATAGCTTAAGAGCTACAAACACTAAGGAAAGGGAGAACATCTTTGCTGCAAAATATACATACGAACATACAAACACACACAAATGAATTAATGTATTTTTTGAAATAAATTTAAATAAAAAAAGTTTTTACAGGTGTTAACTTCAAATATCTCTTTTCACTGGACCTATGTTTGATAGAAAATTGCTGTTACTATTATTTTTTAGCATAAAAATTATTGTCATCTTTAATATCCACACAAGAACTGTTCTGGCAGATATCTTACCCTCCTCCCACCATATTGTAGTTACCATCTCTGACTGTTCTAAAGGTCATATAAAATTACATACGAAGGAGAAATAAAGGTATTAAAAGCACATATAAATTATTGGGCGCATATTATATTATGGTCTGCACTAATGACCAGAACAGTTCCCCAATTTCTTCAATAACTGCACATTTGGTCTCTGATGAATATTGGCACTGCGTACCCTCGAGTGCCATTGGGAGAAAAATTTAATTCATACTCCGCAAATTGGATCATTGATGCTCGTGTCGCATTGACTATCATCATGCATGCAATTTGTTTATTATTCTTGTGTCTAATAACCCAGTTGTTTTTTTATATCCTGAAGTGGTTTCTTTTTGGCAGGTTTGACAAATCTGGAGTATTTGAATCTGGATTCTTGCAAGATAGGTGATGAAGGGCTTGCTAATTTGACAGGTTTAGAGCTAGATTTCCCATTTTCACTTTTATAGATTTGAATGCGCATTACATTACTTGAAGTTTATTTAGACTTGTACTTTTTCAATGTTATCTTTGTCTGTGTTTGGAGATACATGGGATGAGGCTATATACCTTGATGCAATTTTCAGCTGAGCTGTGTTAAATTGGTGATTCAAATTCTCCTATTTTTGTGAGACCATAGAAGTTGGGATGGAACTTGGCATAAACCAATTAGAAAACAGGGTTTAAATTCGGATCTATTAAATTTTAATCGGAATTTAAACAAGAATTTGGCCTTCACCTTGTATTTGCTATACACTATGCTCGGTCTGATGGTTATAATTCATTTTTTCCCGTCAACATTTCCTTTAATTTACTTAATTTGTCCTGTCATAATGTTCTTTTGAAGGGGGAGAAGGTTTTGATTCTTCTGAATATTTTTCAGATTTTAGGAATCAATTATTTGGATTGCAGGATCACCTGTGGTATGAAATTTTAGTTATTTCTTCTTTCAGGCCTCATTCTCTTGAAGAGCCTAGTATTGTCGGACACTGAAGTTGGAAACAACGGACTTCGTTATATATCAGGTTGATGGACACAATCCTTTGGTTATCAATTAAGAATTTGATCTCAATAATTAGTATGAATTTATTGGCAGACGAGTTCAAATTTGATCTTTGGTATGTGTCTAAAATTGTTGGTATATGCTTCACTGCGACATAATCATTAAAGCGCTATTTCAATGTCGACTAGGTATTTTTTGCTTCACGATATTTTTCAGTAGCTTGTTATTTTACTTCCACATTTTGTGAGCTTATAGTACGTAAATTGACATTGCATGCTTAAATCTACAGTTATTGCTGTAAACTTAAGACTGGATATTGGAATGTGATAATAGACTGTTGTATGATACTTTGAAATATTTCTGTATTACCGATCTGCCTCTGCAGTGCTAAGATGTGGTTGCTACATGTGACCTTTTAATTTGATTCAAACATCTTGTTTTTATGGCTTTATAATTTCTTTCCTTGAGCTCTATCTATATATGAATATTTGTCATACACACACACGCGCATCTGATTTTGTCATGTTAGCGATCTTTACAAAAATGCATGTGTGTGCGGAAGGTTACTGACAGTTCTCAAAATGCATGTATTGATTTTATGATTCTTGCCTTTTCCAGGTTTGAATAAACTGGAAGATTTAAATCTGTCATTTACCTCGGTAACAGATAATGGCCTGAGAAGGCTGGCAGGATTGACCAATCTAAAATCACTTAATCTGGATTCCCGACAGATTACTGATGCTGGACTTGCAAATCTTACAAGTAAGCATTTCCTTGTGTACTCATATACCAGCCATGTGTTACTTATATTTGGTTTCACCTGTAATGCTTTTGTTGTATGTACGGTTTTGTATGTGTTTGTTATGGAGGGCACTGCCTAGTGTTGAGAAAACATCAATCAATAAACATGGCCCAAACTTCTTTGACGTAATATAATATTATAATTTGTTATTTTTCCTTTCTTTTCCTTTTCTGTGTAATAATATTTTTTAAGATTGAGTTTTGAGATTAGAAATCTTTTGTAACAGGTTTAGATAGTTAAGAGAACCACTGCTAGAATATCTTCCTATCTTGTCTATTCTGAATGATTTAATCTATATTGAGTCACCTTATTAAACCTTAATCCTTCTCCCACTTTTGTATCACTTGTGATTTCGACGTTTAGTTTCTTGTCTTTCTCCCATTTTCCTTCTTTTCTTTCATTTGCTCCATATTTTCTGGGTGGGATCATCTAATATATTCTGCTAATGATTGATTATTTTTTCTATTATATACGTTTTTCTTTTTATGTAACCAATTTAGAAGTCCGAAGAAAGATGCGCTAACATATGACATTTATATTTCCTATGGAATATTTGTCATACACGATATGAAAATAAATAAGCGATTGTGTTGTGTTGGATCAAGTCCTTTCGTTCAAGCTGACAGCTATATCTGTTAGAAAGGTCACAACTCTTTCTACTTTAGCCCATCCAAAAGCACCGTGGTTAAATCCAACTCTGACCCTAAGCCTTGGCAAGGCAGGATGGTATGCGGGTGCCCAACAACCCTCTTTCCAGAAACTAGTGTCGAGAGTCTATACCTTCAGGGTCCTTGAACCTCCAGTACGATCCAACTCTGACCCACATGCCTTAAGAAGGCGAGATTTTTGCCTAAAACTAAGAAACCCCCTTGCAGAACTAGTAGCCAGTAGTTTGAGCCTTGCCTTTTGGGAATCAACTCACGGCCTTGGCTCTGATATTAATTGTTGGATTGAGCATTTAACATCAGGCCAAAAGCCATAGTAGTTAGCTAAAGCTTAGTTTGATTTGACTCCGATCCTTCCTAGACCTTGCCATGGCAGTACGCCAACCACAACATATTGCAAGTTGCAACCATTAGATTTTTTGTTTACAATTATTTGATTGAAAGAAAATTTTATATTTTGGCACAACGGATAACAGATGTAGTGAATTTCAGCCAAAACTGTACTAAACCGTTATACTGCTTTTAGCTGACCAATATCATGTCCCTTTCATGAGGTGCCGGTAAGATATGTTGTTTTTCTCCTCTTTCACTGTCCATATTAATGTTTTATTAACTTCCGTGGGAACTGTAACTTACTTTGCTTCTGTTAATAGCTTCAAATCTAGCTGTCTGATGGCTCGTCTTGTGTAGGTCTGAGTGGATTGATAACATTGGATCTCTTTGGAGCACGTATTTCAGACTCTGGAACTGCATATTTACGATGTATGTACATACCAATTTTAGCATTGTTTATTTCCTTCATTTTTTTGGCATAACCATAGATCACTTGAGATTCAGAAGGCCTGTTTGCAAATTATAACTTTATAACTTGTAAAATATAATTGATGTCACCTCAATATAGTTGTCTGCTTTTGAAATGGAAATGTATGAGTAACAATGAGATTCTCAGCATTTCCTGATGACCTTATTTTGAGAGATATTTGATGTTTATAATATGAGTTTGGGGCAGCATATTATATGTTATGAAAATGTTATAATTGTTCAAGAAAATAAATACATCAACATGAAGTGTTGTGCTTCTGACCTTTATTATATATTTATTTTATATGAATTGATTTTATATGAAAAAATCTAAAACTGCTGAAATGGACAAATCAGTCTTTGTTAAAGGTTAACCAACCTAGTTGTGCCAGGCCAAACTATCTTTCTTCTACAAGTGGTTTCTGTTACAATGCTTATATTGGGATTTTTCTGCTTGTAGACAATAATGATCATCTTATCTTACATGCTCCTTTCTGGAATTGATGTAAATCAAATGGAAACTCGTGACTTTATCTAGTTTATTAATTTTCCTTTCAGCCATCATAATGTTATCATTTAACTTAATGAAATCAGCAACAAACTCAGGTTCTTTTTTACTTTTGGATGGAATGTATCCATGTTTCTTTTATTTTTTTGTGCCTATACTTTGAGAGTTAACTGTGTAATGTCCCAAACCAAAAACAATAATAGTACTACTCAGAAATCCCATTCAACACCAGTTTTTTTTTTTTTTTTTAAATTTCATTTAGTATATTAAACAAAATGAAAGCTGATTTAAATAATGGCAGCATAGGGGTCTACATAAAGTTCTCTTGCTAGCTTAAATCTTATTTCCTTTTTTTCATCATGCAGCGTTCAAGAAACTGCAATCCCTTGAAATATGCGGTGGAGGAATAACTGATGCAGGTGTGAAAAACATAAGAGAAATTGTCTCCCTGACACAACTTAACCTATCCCAGAATTGCAACTTGACAGATAGAACTTTGGAATTGATATCTGGTATTTTCTGCTGGTCTACATTACTTCATATCTTCCTTGCGACTTCTCTTCAACATTAATGAACTCCATATATCTTTATCTGAATATAGGCATGACTGCACTGAAGTCGCTGAATGTTTCGAATTGTCGCATAACCAACGAGGGACTGAGGTATTTGAAGCCGTTAAAGAATTTACGCTCTCTGACCTTGGAGTCTTGCAAGGTTACTGCTTCTGAAATTAAGAAGCTTCAGTCAGCTGAGCTTCCAAATCTGATAACCTTTCGGCCAGAATAGACCAGGAGAATGAGAGTTCTGATCTTTTGCCTGGTGAACATTTCTATGTACATATTTCTAGCTACGGTTTTTGGATAATTATAAATAGCTATAAAGATATGGGGTGATTCTAAAAAATGTAAATACAATATTAGGCATGCTAGAATGTAAATATGCTTTATTTTGCATGGTTGTGATCGTATCCCCCTGTCTAAGAATAATTGTACATAAAATCTTTTTTTCTTTCTCCCTAAGATGTAGATGCCTAGTGGGGCTATCTATATTGTCAGTGTATGTAATAACATTACATTATGATGTATGTAATTAAGATGTTTAAACCAGAGTGACGGTGTCATTGTGGTAGTTTCATGAAGCAAGTTTTCAGTTGATTAGACCGAGAGCAAGCTTGTCAACCCACAAAAACTGAAAAAGGAGAGGTTGTTTGAATAGAAGACCAGCAGTGGAAGATCATGCCATCCGCTCGCATTTTCTCACCACCCAAATTTATCTGCAGAAAGAAGCATCTACACACTGCACTTGTAAGTCTGGGAAAAGCAAAAATAGGGATGGTATAAAAATGTGAAGCGGTGGTGCGAAAACTAACACCCTAGTGCAATATCCTTTTGACAACAATCGAATGAGTGTCCAAAGTTCTAGCCAAGAACCCACACACCTTATTCATCGAGAAGGTCATTTCAGGTTTGGTTATATTCAAATATTGAAGAGCTCCTACAGCCTGCTGCCGTAGACAACTTGTAGCTACTGATCATAGGAGAAGACACATGATCGCAACCTTCCATATTTACTTTAGAAAGTAAATCTCTAATATACTTGCGTTGAATCAGTAGAATAGAACTATCAGATTGTACTTGGCTTCAATGCCAAGAAAATAATCCAAACAACCCACTTGTTTCAGAGCAAAAATCGAGTTAAGTTGAGACACATAGTGCTAAATCAGTGATGAAGAAGTCCCTGCAACAATAATGTCGTTTACATACACAAAAAAATATAAACAACAAATTTGTTAGCAGAGTAGATGAATTGAAGAACCGAGAGGTTGGAACAACAGTCTGAATAGAAGACCGGCAATGGAAGTGCCATGAAGATTCTGCAATATCCTTTTGACAACAGTCCAATGAGTGTCCAAAGGTCTTGTTATATTCACTGAAGTTATTTGGCAGTATTCACCTCCCTGTACTTATCGGTCTTGATTATGTTAGGTATTAGTTATAGGGTTAAATATGATTTTCGTTACGAGCAAGTTTTGGTATTCGTTCGTTGTTGGGATAATTTTTGAAAGATCTCAGACTAATGGAAATAGTTGGGATTGGTTATTATCGGAGTGATGACGCTGTCTACTATGCTTATTTGTTATCACCTAGCCTATGTGGTAGTGCCACATCAATTAATGAAGTGATGTAGATTTGTATTTCTTTTTTGTTTATTTTTACTCGTTTTCACATCTTTATGTATAAATTCCATATTTGAATGCTATTATTTAATAATGTGTAATTTTTTTATCAAACTGCATTTATTAAAAATGATTATTTTCAATTCATTTTAATATTTAACTCAAATGAACACACACTCATTTCCACGATTTCAAAATGCCATATCTCGAGGTAGAAAGAGAAAATTCTATCATTAACGTTAGATTCACAAACCCCGTGAAGTAAGAGTTAATAGTAGTACCAATAGCATGAGAATATATTATTGTAATTTCATTCTTTAACTTTTAATTTCCCAAATAATGTTGGTTTATTCAGAAGTTATCTATGCATAAAAGTTGTTTGTAGAGAATGTACTTTTTTTTGTTGTTGGTATATTACGGCTAGACTTTATAGTCTTCGAGTAACCATTGTATTTGTAATCAATATCACATCTCTAGTCAAAGTAAGACTTCTCAACACACCATCTACCTCACTTCAGAGCTAGACATCTATAATGTGGATTATGATTATGCAGAACATATACGGGTGACCCATTGGAATTCTGGTTAGGACAAATCTACCTCAAAATTTAGACTGGGGTGATGGGTGCTCTACGTTTATAAAACTTATTTGGCCCTAAATGGTACTTCTCAACACTAACTCAAGATATTCTGAGGTGTATATGATATAAAACGCAGAGGTCAGCAAACTTAATGAGTTTTCTTGAGCACAAAGCATAAATAACTGTATGTTCAATATGCATTATTCAGATAAGTAGTAGGTTGAATGAACACTTCCATAATACTATGAACCAATACGAATTAAAATCTCCACCTTAATGAATAACTTCACACATATTTTTGGTACAGATTCAATATCCTACCAACCACTAGATATCCAATAATTGAAGGGAAGTCAACATGAGCAAAGGCAGAAACTAAGTAAAAGGTCATTCCTGCAACGTCATCTTCCCAACGTGTGAGCAACTTGTAGACCTATGTGCTCTTGGAACATGTAAGCACAATGAAAAGAATAGCTTCTTTTAAGTATACAGTTGAATCAGAAGTCAAAATTAACAAAGTAGCAAGCATAACCTGCAAAATAGGTGAAAGCAAGGTTGTTAATGAGATTACTGTAATCATAAAAAAGGGTAGCCTGGTGCACAAGTGCTTTTACACAAGAGGCTGTTTCCAGGGCATGAAACTATGACCTCAGTCACATGACAGCAACATTTTACCGTTGCGCCAAGGCTCCCCATCATATTACTGTAATCATATTATGAAACAAAAGGAAGCACAGCAAAGGGCTAAAGAAGGGTCAAATTATAATGTAACTAGGCAATAGTAGACATGTAGATAACAAAGGGTTTCTCCCTGAGCACTAAGTTGCAGTAGAATAGGGAACCCAACGGAGAGAGCTTATTAAATCTAGCATTTATTATTTGGTCCCTCTAAGACTCGTAATATTCATGATACAACCATTTGAAAAGTGAAGATATCAACTATTAGAAGATAAGGAAAACTCTCATGTACATCTGATTGAAGAAAATTAAAAGCATCATCATCTAAGCTTTTTCCCATTAGGTGGAGTTGGAACTGTCCATTTCTCTCTCTCATTACTCTCCTTTTATTCCTACAACAGAACCTCTTTCTTAGTCCTAACTAACTAACCATAAAACTATCAACTAGTTAGTTAGCCTAGCAGCATCTATTAAGCTTACGATCCCCTATATGTCTCCTACTTGTACATCGTAATGCAATGAATTACTACACAAACTATATATGTTAAAAAGATCATGTTTGAAACTTCACACTATCACATTGGAGAAAAGATTAGGAAAAATATTCATTTATACGAATTTGTTTGCTCCAATTAAATCAACTATTTCATTTGAGCTTACGAATTCAATTGAGTGATTAGTTCTGAGAAATATTATTTTTTAAATATCCATGAAGATTTGACTTTGGCTATAAACATAATTATTAGTTCCAAGCAATAATTCTATTAGAGAGGCTGTTTTATTCTCCAAAAGTCAATTTTGCTGAAATATCATTTTATTTCAAGCTTATGGTAAGAATTAGCAATCTAACCTTATTTATCAAATGACATCTTAAAAGAGTTTTATGTAAAATCATAAAGATATATATATATATATATATATATATATATATATATATATATATTTTACATGAAGAACATATTTATGAGGAGTATCATCTTATCACCTCAAACCCTGGTGTACACTAAGTCAAAACTGCAGCCAAGGGATACAATGCAATAAGCAACTTGTGCAATGTAAAATAGATTTGCAGAAGCAAGTTTTTTACCAAAGTTTGACCAACAAAATAGTGATTCTGCAATGCGAATACATTTTAGCATTCCATTATTTTCTATAGCTCCTTATGAATTCTAAAATCTGCAAGATACTGTTGCAAGATGCAGTCATAGACGCGTTCCACACAAATTGATATAACAGGTAACAGACCAAGCAGATTATTAAATGTTATAGACAAACTACTGCTTTGATAAAATCAAATCAAAAGAATATTATCAGCATAGATGTCAGACTTTGGGTTACCTTATGATGACAATAGTATTTCTGGCACAGAAGCATCCCAAGTGACTGTTGCCGTTGTTATTCTTCAAATAATTGAAGAAAAAGATGCCACTCATGCAAGCTCAAAGGCATCATACATTTTTGAAGCTCGCCTTCTGAATAAGGGTTCCAAACGAAATGAAGGAACTCCACTCTGCCACTTCTTTGCTTTGTACATCTCATTCCATGCTTGTACTATTTCATCGATTTGGAATGCCAGACCTGTTAGTGAGAAAGTAAGTACATGTGAATATATATCATTGTATATCTACTAAACTCAGTTTCTAATTGTCTTGAAAACATACCATCTACGGCAGTATTATTTGAACTGTGATTCTTCAACATCACAGCTATATCAGTAGGAGAAGCTCCAGCAAGTTCAAACTTCTCAACCGCAACTTCTAGAGATTCATGCCATATTGGTATCCCTAATTTGAACTCTACAATTGAGCGTTCATACAGCATGGTACCCCATTGGAGATTTACTTGAGACCTCATATTTGCCTCCTGTGCAGCAATTTCATCTGAGGATATACTTTTAAAAAGGCCATCCAACTCCATGCTCTCCAAATGTAATCTAACATCCTTCGAATCGGAGATATTACTCAAGTGCTGGTCTTTCGATTTTTCCCATATCTGCATTCCTTTCTCCATATTATCCTCAGCGCTGTTGTAAAGCTGAAGAACCTCAGTGGCAGCCCATGTTACTAAATCCACATTACTACTGAGTGCGTGATGCCAAGAAAGTTTTGCTAGCTCAAACTGCTGCTGCCCTAGTGCGAGACACCCTTCATAAAAATCTGACTTTATTTTAATGGCTGCTTCGTATTTTTCTCCTGCTTTCGCGTATTCTTTCTGTGCCCAATCATATGAACTTTTGATTTGTTCACATAGATTCTCTTTAGAAGAATCTTCCATGAAATATACTTTCTTCCTTGCCCTGGACATATGCACATTTCCCCAGTTGAACAATGCAAGAGAAGTCATCTCTTGAAACTTTTCTCCTGCCATGTCAAATAGGCATTGAGCTTCTTCACTTGTAACTGTCTCCTCCAAAGCCTCAGAATAGAGCTTCATCCCAAGTCCATGAAAATCCAAGTATCTGTCAGACTCAAACCCGACATGGTTCTTGAACAGTTTGGCAAATTGAAATATCCAATCCTCAATGCAAGATGAGCCAATAACTTCCTTTGCCTTTACCACACAACCATTCTCAGGTGCATCCTTAATGCCAACCCTTTCCGCCTCCTTTACTTTATGTTTCTCAAAAAAAGGATCCTGCTGAGGAGTAACTTCTACTATGTACACGCGGATAGAACCATGAGACCCTGTTTCAGCCCATTTTAATTCTTCGTCAAAAGTGATTGTGACCAAATCACCTTCGTGGTCCCTGTATTTGACAAGAAAGGCTCCTAGGCCTGGGAATCGGTCATGAACAACTTCTCTTAACTGCAAGAGGCTAAAATTAATAGGCAATTCAGCGCATCTTATATCTTCACCAAAAATAAGTTTTGCTGTTTTCTTAGGTACATCTTCCTTTCTACCATTACTTCTCTCTTCTACAACTTCCTTAATATCAGCCTTCTTCTCATCAAATCTTTCCTTGGCCTTCTTCTTTTTGGATGTGCTGGTCTTCCTCTCAACTACTACAATAGGATCCTCAGCCTTCTTCGCTTCAAGTTTCTCCTCAGGCTGCTTTTCAAGAATTATGCTATCACGAGGCTTCTCTTCCTCTTTATTGCTCTTCTTCTTGCGTGTCTTCTCTTTCACAACCTTTTCTGGAGGCAAAGCATTAGGGGGTTCAACATAATCTGGAGGAAGCTCAATTACTGTATCATTCACTCTTAATCCCTTCTCCTCAAGAGCATTTGTCACCTTTTCTGATATCTCCAATGCCATGACATTATTCGGCTCCGTCTTCAAAACAGTGCTCACATCTCTCAGAGCTAAATCCAGTCTATTCAAAGCCTCATAGCACCTTGCCCTCTTCAACAGAGCTTTACTGTATCTCGGTGTTACTTCAAGAGCCAGATTGCACTCATTAATCGCCCTCGGATACTCGGCGAGTCCCATCTGCATGTAACACGCTGCCACGTTACTCCGCAGATAGGACACATCAGTATGATTTCTTGGAAGCAATTTGAGGGCTTTCTCATATTTCAGTATAGCTCCCTCTAGATCCCTCTTTTGGAACAGCTTGTTCCCCTCATTCTTCAACTCTTGAGACATGGATATAAATACCATAGTATCATTGTCATATGCTCTGGGGCTGCAATTTCCCACTTTGCTTTCACTTCCTCTATCTTCATTTGTTTCTCCTAATTGCTTCTTTTTGTTCCCCATTTTCAATCCAACAGTAAAGAGACTAATCCAAGTAATCACTTCTCTTAAACTACAATACTCAATGTTCAATCCAGTATACACACAAGACAACCAATTACAAAGGACTCAAATATAGTCAACTTGACAGGATCCAAAAACAAAGGAAATGGAGGATAAGACACAACAAACAAATGTATCAGACCCAAGCTGAACAGCTAACTATATAGAACAAAGCCCATATGAAAGTTTAAGGACAAATTTTTTAATTTCCAACGGCAGCTATATATTAGGAAACAAGTTCAAAATCTCAAGGCTGTGCTAGTGAAGATTGACTGGGTTACCCTCTTACCACAATGGCTTGAAAAAAAGTCAATACAATCGTGCCCTTCTCTCCAAATTTGGAATTTTTTTTCTGTCGATACAAATCCCAACTCAGAGAGGGGCATGGACAACCCCAACTGGGTTTCGGAGGAGAAGGAAATTGAACTATGGTTTTGTAGAAAAGTAGAAATAAAAAAAGACCAAAACTTGGCAAGAGAGAGGAACTTATCTGGGATGAAAAATTATGGGAAAACGAAAAAGCTGCAAACTTTGGAAGGAAACACTCCAAACACGACGACGACAGAGCAAGAGAGTTTGCATTGTGAGGGAATGGACGAAGGAAGACAAGTTTTGCGTTGTTGTGGCGTCCTTTTGTAGTGCAGAAGAAAGAATTCTTGTGTTTTTCACAGCCTTGACGTTAACGCCACAAAAAGCACACGAAAACCAGATAGATAACGTAAGCTTGTTTCTGAACAACTCAACTCAAAACCTCAAATCTAACACACTCACACACTATCATCTTTCTCTTCTGTATGCAAGTTTCTTACATTTACATCACTAATTAATGAATACAAATGAAAACATTTATAATAAAAATATTTGTTAAATAGTTTTAAATATGTTTCCGATCCCCCTGTAAATTTTTCATAGTTTTAAGTCATTGTATTTAATTTTTTATTTAAAATAAGAATAGGGTAATTCATTGGAAATGAGCGGTGAGTGGAAGGAGAAGAGGAAGAAAGGGCAAAGCGAAGGATAACCTAAATTATTGAATGGAATTTTGGCGTGAGTGAAAAGTCCACAAAAACTTCTTTCAACCGGCTAGGTTTATCTCAAGTAATCTAATCAATAAGAAAAAAAATTTACCACGTGTAAGCACTACAATATCACATTTTCTTATTTCAAACAAATAATTTTTTTTAGGAATTAAAAGTTATGAAAAAATATTAAGAACCAATTTAGATGTGACCATATGTTGGGTTTTGGAACATATTTAACCCTATTAAATATTATAATTTTTCACGTTTGCTGTTTTGTTTTATCATTATTGTAAAATTAAATATAATAAATTTTTATTAAGCAAATAAAACGCACCCAATAAGCCAGATGCAAACCCCATCTTTTTGTACGTTCTTCGGTGTTTGTTTATAGATGCTGATTTTTGGCGTTTCATGTAAAGTGTAAAATTGTTTCTATCGACAATTAATTATTAATGATTTCATGTAGTTTTCATTTAACTATGTTACGATTTTCAGATCGCCATTACATCATTTAGTGCCCCCCCTCAGATTGTCACGCGTTGGATTTAGATTATTTTTTTTATTTTTTTGAATGGCGGATTTAGATTTATTTTTTTTAAACTGATTTAGATTATTACTAGGCAAGATAGTAGTTAAGTTAGCATAGACCATCATTTAATTCGTAAGATTAAAATTATGTATATATAGTAGTGCCAAACGGACTTCACTACCATTTAATTGTATAATAAATATATTAATTTATATTTGAATAGTTTTATCACAACAATACTTTCTTTATTCCTTATTATAATAAATTATTTTTAACTAGTTCTTTAGAATTAAGAAAAGTAGTTAAAATTAGTTAATAATAATAAATTTGTATCTTATTTAATTAACTTTCTCAAATCACACTTTTTAAAATCTATCTATATTAATGGTCCATTGTTTCTAAAAAAAAAAAGGTGTTGGGTTTGGGGCCACCCCCTCTGGACCCAACACCATCCCTGAAATTGTTAATTTACTATTTTACCCTTAAAAAATAATTTCATTCTAAATATATCTCCTTCTCCTTCCTTTATCAATTCCTCACCCCTTTCTCCCAACACCCTTTCACCATCCTCATTCCCTTCCTCCCCTTATCACTTGTTACCTTCTTTCACCATTGTCATCATCTTCTCCACCGCGCATCATCTTCTCCAAACCCACTTCTCATCTTCTCCATTACACCCACCATCATTTCCATCTTACCCATCATCATTTGAGGATTTTTTCGCATTTTCGCACACCACCAAGGTTCGTTGCATGTTTTTCGACTAGTTAAAATTCGCACTTATAGGTGTGACCAGGAGCATTTCACAATTTGAAGTATTTCACCTCTGCCAAGTCCATTGTCCGCCTTATTCCATCGTTTCTATAGTATTTGTTGCACCTTAAAGTGCGACGAAAATAATATAAATTAAAATAATAAGTTTTATTAATTAGGTCGCACGTTATAGTGCGATTACATAGTATTGGTCGCTCCTTAAAGCGCGAAGAAAATAATATGTATTAAAATAATGAGTTATATTAATCAGGTCGCATATTAAAAAGCGGCTACATATTACTGGTCGCTCCTTAAAGCGCGACCACAAAAAAATAAAAAAAGGAAAGGTCGCACTTTTATGTGCGACCTGGACAGTACTAGTCGCACTTATAAGGACGACCACCATAGAGAAATGAAATGGACGGAGTTGCACTTACAAGTGCACTTGTAAGTGTGGCCAAAGAAGGCAAATCGCATTTACAAGTGCAATTTTTATCTAGGTCACGAAAATGATGAGAGATTTGACATGCAGAGTAAATCAGGAACAACAACAACCAAATACAAACAACCACAACCACCAACGAGGTCGAAGAAGAAGAACCACAGACAAGTATTGGAACAAGTTGTATGAAAATGATGAAAAATGAACAATGAAAAGTGATTGAGATTGAACAGAGAATAGAATTGTATTATACAAAGTTGTACACCCTTTTATAGGCTAACATACTAACTCAGTATATATGAGAAACTAACTAGATAACTTGTATTATTTGTAACAACATGCTTAGGTTACAAACAACACACCTCCTATTACAGATTATCTAAGCTCTCCATTCCCATGAGTTTCTTCAACTCTTCAAATCTTGCTTTCTTCAGAGGCTTAATCAATATATCTGTCAATTGTATCTCAGTATTACAATACTCCACTTCAAGCTTGCCTTCATTAACTTGCTCTCTCAGAAAATGATACCTCCTCTCTATGTGCTTGCTTCTCCCGTGGCTAATTGGATGCTTTGCAAGATCAATTGCAGATTTATTGTCTATCAGCAGCTTTACATGTACATTGTCACAAATCAACATCTCTTTAAGCAACATTTTGATCCACATTGCTTGGCATGCAGCATTTGAAGCTGCAACATATTCAGCCTCACATGATGATAATGCAACAACCTCTTGTTTCTTTGAACTCCAACATATCAGTGCCTTCCCTATCATAAACAAGTAACCAGCAGTGCTTTTCTTGTCATCCTGGTCACCTCCCCAATCAGAGTCTGAATACCCATGTATCTCAATTTTCTTCAAATTGTCTTCACTTGGCATTAGTAATCCATGATCACTTGTTCCTCTGATGAACCTCAGAACTCTTTTGACTGCAAGTAGATGGAAAGACTTAGGTTGCTCCATGAATCTGCTCAGTAACCCTACACAATGACTTATATCAGGTCTTGTGTTACATAGATACCTTAGTGAACCAATTATTTGCTTGTACAAAGTAGCATCAGCAAGATCTCCATCTGAGTGCTTGCTCAATTTTAATCCTGCTTCCATTGGTGTGATAGCAGTGTTGCAATTGGCCATTTTGAACTTCTTCAAAATATCTTCAGCATATTTTCTTTGGTGCAAGAAAACTCCCCTATCTGTGAATTTGAATTCCATCCCTAGAAAATAAGACAAATTTCCTAGATCACTCATTTCAAATTCACTCATCAGGCTTGATTTGAATTTTAGATTCTCCTTTATGTGCGACCTGGACAGTACTAGTCGCACTTATAAGGACGACCACCATAGATAAATGAAATGGACGGAGTCGCAATTACAAGTGCACTTGTAAGTGTGACTAAAGAAGGAAAATCGCACTTACAAATGCAATTTTTATCTAGGTCACGAAAATGATGAGAGATTTGACATGCAGAGCAAATCAGGCACAACAACAACCAAATACAAACAACAACAACCACCAACGAGGTCGAAGAAGAAGAACCACAGACAAGCAGGTCGAGGAAGAAGAACCACAACAATGGAGCTCTGCGGCCATTGAATTAGAGGTGAAGAAATGGGATGGTGTGAGAGAAAGGAAACGGCCGCACCTTTAGGTCTTTTTTTAATTAGGGGTATAATTGGAAATAATGAAAAAAAGGGATGGTGTTGGGTCCAAAGCGGGTGACCCCATACCCAACACCCAAAATATAATGGCCTTAAAAATCAAGTAATATTTTAGAAAATAGGAATGTTAAGTATTAAATATAGGGGTAAACATGGAAAAAATTAATGTTTCATAACTATTGTAAAGTGACTTATAATTTGGGAATTTTTTTAAAAAAATGACTAATAATAAGGGACAAGGGAGTAGTGTTGTTGGATAATGTTATGAAATTCGTAACAAAATGTTTGAATTGATTATGTTTAACACTTAAGTAAGTATTTATTACGTTAAAATGATATTAATTTTACTAGGACACCCAAATATTATTTCAACTCGTTAGAATTGATTTTCAGTGAGTAGAATTAATTCTATAAAATTGATTTTACTTTCCATAAATGCTACTCCATCCGTTCTTTTATAACTGTCACTTTAGTTTCAAAAAAAGAAAAAAAAAACTGTCACTTTAAGATTTTGCACATATATTAAGAACATTAATGTTATTGTTTCTATCAAAATTCCTACTTAACTTCATAATATACCCTTTATGTCTCTTCTTAATTTTAACTCTTCAATTTTTCTATCACCATTAAATTAAGGGTACAATTCGTAAAATACAATTAATACTTTCTTGAGCTTTGTAAAGTGACAAATAATTAAGAACAAAAAATGATAACAATAATGACAGTTAAATAGGAACGAAGGAAGTATTATTTAGTGGTTGTTACACTTAATTCTCGGAAATTAAAGATATGAGAATTGAATTACATTCATCTTAATTATAAATTTTTAAAAGTTTTATCAGTTTAAATTTAGGTGTCTATCTCTCCTTAATCTATAAAAACCAAGTGAGATAAGATGAAAGAAGAAGACAAAGGAGCTAACTTTCTTGGTGTTGATGGGACTCTTTTTTTTAGGGTTAAATATGTTTTTGGTCCCTGTACTTTGAGCGAGATTTGGTTTTAGTCCCTCGCCGGCGTAAAGGTGGATTTTAGGCCTCAAACTTTTATTTTTGTTTGGTTTTCGTCCCTGCCAGAGTTATTCGTTGACCGCCGTGCCTACGTGTCACGGCGAGTCCTACGTGGCATATGCCACGTCATTAAATGAGTACACGTGGTATTTTTTTTTTATTTTTACATTTATTAATTAAAAAACTTAAAAAAAAAAGAAAATGGAAAAAGGGGAATATATCAGATCCAGATCCTTCCTGCGTTTCTTCTTCTTCCTTCATCTTCTTCTTCCTTATTTCATTTAATGACGTGGCATATGCCACGTAGGACTCGCCGTGACACGTAGGCACGGCGGTCAACGAATAACTCCGGCAGGGACGAAAACCAAACAAAAATAAAAGTTTGAGGCTTAAAATCCACCTTTACGCCGGCGAGGGACTAAAACCAAATCTCGCTCAAAGTACAGGGACCAAAAACATATTTAACCCTTTTTTTTATAGCCACCGCATTTGTAAGGTGTTAGAGTCTGTGGAATATGGAAGCTTGCACCTCAAGTTAGTAACTTTAGTATTGGCACCACTACAGTAAAAGAGAAACACTCAGAAAAGAATAAAAGAACAAATAATTTTTTAACAAAACAAAAAGAATCACATTCTTTTTCCGATAACGACACGACACAGATGGTTGTTTATTGAACTTGAATAACTTTAAATTGTTGATCACATAAATGAATAGACTGGTGATAAGTAAAGATTAAAATTAATGACTAAAGATTTTGTATGTTTATATCCAAGTATCCCAGTTTATTGATAGTAGAAGTCAATCATACAAATGAGCACCTGAAAATCTCTGTTTTCACCTAATTAGTGGAAGTGTTCAACTGTTTATGTCATGCGCGCACGTATTTAATTTAACATTTTGATCTAATTGCAGAATGTTTGATGAAGAGGAGACACCTATAACTATAATATAATAATACTACTTCTAGCATTCTTATTAAGATCCTCTTCACGTCATATTTGTATTCCTATTCATATTCATACTTACTAATTAAAAATGCAAGTCTAGATATTTTAATACTTTATTTTTAGACATAATTGTGCTAGAATCAACTTTGACACCACAACTATTAGAATATGTCTGGATAAATGGTTTAATTAAACGCTTATGTCAATAAATATTTATTGTATAATGATTTATTCATAAACTAATTTGATAAAGTTATTGAAATAAATTAAAAATATGGTATATGTAAACTTACACTCTTATTTATAAGTTGATTAGTCAGTTTAAAAAAATAAACTCAAAACAAATACAACAATCAAAGCATTAATTATCTCACTAAGTGAGGTCGGCTATATGGATCACACTACGTCATTGAGCTCGATAAAAATCTAAGTTATGAGGATATTGTTGATAATGAAATAATCTTTAACAATATTTTTTCATGTTCCTTTTTGTCTACCTCTTCCTCTCTTAAAACAATGTAAGTTATAAATTATTTACATAAGTTTTCTCAAACGTTTACATAAACACTTAAAGGATGAGGAGGAGAAGGAGAAGGAGAAGAAGATGTTTAGGGGGAGGAGGAGGTTTTTGTAATATGCGGTGGAGGAACGAGGTAGAGAGGAAGCCCGATTTGCGAAGGAGGTGGGTTCTATGGTTCAAAATAAATGGCTCATGGTGAAGCTTTTTCCATGGAGAGAAAAGGGAAAAAGTAACGGATTGAGCTTGCTAGCAAGTTTGGTGATGGCGGATTTAATGAGGGACCTTGTTGGGCAAATATCGAATTTGCGTTTAATTGGGGATTATTAATAAGTTAACCGGACAAATTATGGAAATAAATTCAAAACATTGTATACCATAAGTCGTTTATATAAGTTATTTTAAACGTTTGGATAAACGGTTAAAGGATGCAGTGATGGAGGGAGAACTTTGGGTTGGGTGATGCCAATATGGACAAACATGATTTTGCTATAAGAAAATACAAAGTGAGTGAAACCATCAAGTAATTTTACACTATTATTTTAACTTTTTTAATTAATGGGGTGATCATGGCACTGAAAGGAGGAGGAGGAGATTGGGAGTAGATGGGTGGTGATGGAAAGGGTTGTGGCGGAGGGACGAGATAGAGAGGAAGCTCAATCTGCGAAGTAGGTGGGTTTTATGGTTCTATAGCTCTATGGTAAAGTTTTTCATTGGAGAGAAAAAGGTTTTGAAGAATAAAAGGTACTGCTTCAGCTGCAGGTTTGGTGATAGTGAATTAGTTAGTGATAATGGATTTAATGAGGGACCTTGTTGGACGAAGATTAGATTTGTGTTTAATTGAGACTTATGTTTCCAAAAATTAGGGATTAAGAATTTTATATTTTTAATTGAATTTTTTTAATTAATTAAATTATTAATTATATCCATGGAAATTAAACTTTAATAAAATTATATGTATCGCTACTAGATAGAACTAGTGAGGCCACCTTGCAAAGTTCTCGGAACTCAGTTTCTTAGAAGGACTAAAAGTGAATTAGTTTTTAAAAAGGGGAATGCTTTCCGGATAATACTCCAATAATAGACTAAAATCATACCTCTCATGTTTTCCGCACTATTCAAACGTGCCCCTACCGATTCGATCAAACGGCGTGTCAGAATAACCAACGGTTTTCCTCCTTAGCTGGATCTCGTACTCATCATGACTCTCCAACTTTGGTGCCTTCCAAATTCAATCCTATAAAAGGTAGGTCTTGCATTGCATAAGATACACACATTCCAACTTTGGTGCCAAATTGTCATTGCAGGTCCCCACTAGTGTGGCTTAGCGAAGGAGAGGTTCATATTCCTTTATGGTACAAAACGTGAGCACCATTTTTCCCTTGCTCTATTCCTCTATGGTAATACTAAACATTCATTGCATAATAAAAAGGGTGTCAAATCACTATTTTATAATGTTTTCTTTCATTCTTGAAGTAATTGACTCTAACGTTTCATTATTCGTAAATCAACGATTATTAAAACATCATTAGCGCTTCTCAACAGTTGACAACATATATTACAATTGAATAATCGAGCGAAGCTTACGCCTTAATGTAAATTAATCTCTATATAGAAGCATCTTCGATAATCACTTTCTCCCTACTCGAATCGTGAGTGTTAACCTCTTTCTTACTCATGTGAAGTTGATCTTGGTCTTAGTTTTTCCTAATACTTTTCCTCCCTTTCAAAGTTTTAGATAATTTGTCAAAACAAACCAAAATTTAAATATTAATTAATTTAATTATCAATATTACACCATATTTCTATCTTAATGTATTGCTTTCACTATCATTTTCAATTTCTACCCCTTTAACCATTCTCGTCACACCAAAGTTCAGTAACTGCAAAAACAGAAATCGCTACCATCACCACCGCACCGGAAGCACCATCACCACCGCACCGGCATGGTTGCCACAAAGCGCAAGGCCAAGAAGAAGAAGAAGAAGCAACCCCAAAATCTAAACCCCCAGAACCTGGTTGACCTAATTTCCAGAGTCACACACACTGCACATTCCTTCCTCTCTCACAACGACCTCGCTCTTCTCCCTTCCCAATCTCTCATCCTCGAATCCCTCATCTCTTCAACCTCTCACTCTCTCTCTAAAATCCTCTCTCTCCTCCCTGAACACCCACCTCCCCTCCCTCTGCCGCAACAGGACTGCTGGTTCCGCCGCTTCCTCTCCGCCCCCACCTCCCGATGGGTCGACGCCTTCCGCATGTCAAAGCCTTCCTTCCTCCAACTTCTCTCCCTCCTCTCCCCCTCCCTCGCCTCCGCGTTCCCCCAAATCGCCCCCGATTTTGCCCTAGCCGCCGCAATTTTCCGATTGGCCCACGGCGCCGGCTACGCGGCGGTTTCAAGGCGGTTCGGGATTTCTCCATCCGAGGCTTGCCGCGCCTTCTTCGCGGTGTGCAAGGCGGTTACTGATAGCCTGGGCCATCTGTTCGAGCTTCGCACGGATTCTGAGAGGGTGGTGGTGGGTTTCGGTTGGAGTTCACTTCCCAACTGTTTTGGGGTTCTGGGGTTGGCTAGGTTTGGGATTGATGGTGAGTTGTTTGGTAAAAATGGGAATTTGATAGTTCAAGCATTGGTGGATTCTGAAGGGAGGTTCTTAGATGTGTCAGCTGGGTGGCCTGGTACCATGAAACCTGAAACCATTTTGCATCAGAGCAGGCTCTATCTTGGGGTTGAGGAATCGAAGGAGTTGTTGCAGGGGCCGTCGTATAAGCTCGGGGATGGTTGTTTGATTCCTCAGTATGTTCTGGGAGATTCTTGTTTCCCGCTGTTGCCTTGGCTGTTAACTCCTTATAACAGGGTGAATGAGGAAGATAGTTTTGGTTCAGCTGAAAGAGCATTTAACTGTGCTCATAGTCGTGCAATGGAGTTCGTCCACGATGCGTTTGAGAGGCTTCGTGCTCGGTGGCATATTCTGTCAGCTTCAAGGAGATGGAAACAAGAGTGTGCTGAGTATTTGCCTGTTGTGGTTGTTACTTGTTGCTTGCTGCATAATTTTCTTGTTAAGTGCAACGAGCCTATGCCTATGCCGGAAAAAGACATAAATTGCGTGGAAAAGGAAGGGGATTTTCTTGCTTTTGATGGAGTGGTGGATGAGAGTGCAATGAGGATAAGGGACGCGCTTGCTTTGCATTTGAGAAGATGAATGCTATGGAATCTGGTGCGAATCTTTCTTTATTTACATAACTATTGGATGATCTACATGTTTTGATTGGTGAACTGTTTGGGAAGTCTATGTCACTTAAGATGTGCAAACCATGTATAACTTTGAGCTCCATTAAGTTGGTTTAAGTAGTGCCTTTTTACCTACCAAATAGAGCTTTTGCTACCAGTCATTCAGGTTTTCTAAAACTGCCTAAGCTTCTACTTAACAATATCAGTAGTAAGATTTCAAAATTTCCTTTTTGAATGGTGTAAGTGTTAGTATTTTTATTCTTTATACACCACTTGTCATTTTAGAAGCATTTTTTCAAAGATAAGCTCTTCTCCCATAAGTGTTTATGAAAAGGCTTATTATCCAAGCAAGGCCATTGTGGAACAAGCCTATTCATGTCATAAGAGCAAGGGTGTTCCCCAGTATGTTGGATATTTTCTTTGTAGTAAAGTCTGCTTTCTCTTTCAAAAACAGTATTTAACTTCCAAATCTATTATTGGTTTGTTTGATTCAGCGTTTTCTATCGTGAGAATCCAGGCTCAAAAATATTACAAGAAGTAGCTCAAGTTTCACATGATTTTTGCTCATCCGTGATTGATCACTATTAAGGAACACCAATTTGGATGGGCATTTTACCCACACAACTGGTAGTGGATTCAAAAAGATTTCATAGGAAAGATAGTATTTTGATTCATGAGCAGTTTCAAAAGGAGAATTCTCGAAAAACTGCTTCCACCAATCAGATCTTAACTTCTTAAGTGCTGCCACTTATTGCATTGTTTCTAAGAAGTAGCATCACTGTTGAGAAGGTGTCCTTGAACATTGTTTCCGTGAAGGCTCTTATCCTGTCCTTGCTCAAATGGATTATTCTTGCTGAAGTATTGACTAGAGCGGGAATAGACTCTCTCAAGTTGTTTCCAGAGCGGGAATATGCTATTTGTGACACGTAAGAGATAATCACCACCTTGTGTTTGGATCGCCGTCTGAGGTAGGTCCCTCCCCGAAAAATTCTTAGCAAAATGTCAATATATTTGCACACTGTCTGAAATTAGTGACGTGACATTATTCACGTCATTTGTAATTAAATTTTAATTTCCAAATGCATAATTTATATTTAAAATAATTAAAATTATTAATTAAAAGCTAAAAAATTATAAATTTTTCAAAATTGAAGAAATCTAGAAATTTAAACACGTTCTTCATCTTCTGCATTCTTCTTCAACATCTCACCGTCTACCCACCACTTCCACCGTAAAACCCAGAACCTCTACCCACCCCTTCCACCATGAGAGCACATTCACCTTCGTCTTCCCGCAAACCTGAAACCCCACAAATCTCTAATCTTTGAATCCAAATCTTTGGCCTCGATCTGGGAACTTCAACCATAATAACCAACAACCCAAAAATCAGAAAAAGGAGATGAAAGTAATAATCAAGCTAACAACAGAAGACAGATCCATTTACCACCACCTCTCTTCATTGTCAACCACCAAACCCGAAACTTTTCAACACCACCCACAACACAGAACCCAAAACCACAATCTAACAAAGAGGAGATGAAGAAGATAAACATTCGCAACATCCAGCATAGAGAAGGAATCGCGAACCAAGACGAAGAGTCAGACGAGAAAATGTGATTCTGAGATTAAATCGCGAAATCACAAAAGGGAAAACGCGATTCAGAGAGGGAATCGCGAAAAAGGGAAAACGCCGACAATGGTGCTCGTCCAAAACCTACACTTCACCCCCATTGCAAACCCGCCACTCCCACCGCCCACCCCCACAACAGACCTGCCACCCACATCGCAAACCCCCACCCCCACTGCAAACCCAATCCCCCACCCTCCTCCTTCTCTTCCTTTAGAAACCCAAAAATCCCCCAACAACATCTTCAAACAAAACCCTCACCTTCTGATCCTACACACCAACCACCGCAAGGAGGAGGAGGAGGAGGAGGAGGAGGAGGAGGAGGAGGAGTTGAACCAAAATGTGCCTACTCTGTTTTTCTCTCTCCTCAGAAATAAAATAAGAATTTATACGTGTACTTTAGACACTTGACATCCCTCATACACTTATGTCAAAAGTCGATCTATAATAAGTTTTAGTCCAAAACTTTTTGTTCGGTTTATCCTTATTTACATGTTGTGAGTATTAGAGTTGACTTTCTATTGCTTTTGAGAATTTTAGTCAAATCACCAAGCAAGTATTGTGGATTTTATGCCAAGATAAGAAGGTTAAAGAGGTAAGGAATAAATACCACTTTCTTCTTCTTCAGATAAATAGCAATGTTTCTATTTCAAATGACCTCCCATATTTTCACCTATTTAATGCATAATAAGAAAGATAGACACAATTTAAACATGAGAGAACATTAGAAAGTTTACATACGAGTGGGTTCAAATTACAAGAGGTTGCTGAAGAACGTTGCGGATTGCTTGTTGTTACGTATCATAGGTTTTTAAAATTGCGGAAATCATTTGCAGAGGCTAGAACCCTCGCTTAATGTCAAAAACCCTCACTAATCCTTGGTTAATGTCAAAAACCCTCGCTAATCGCTAAGTTTGACGGTGTCTTTAGTTTTCGAAACTTCAAAGCTTTTAATACTGCTCTTGCGGCGAAAAATTGGTGTAGAACTTTATATTGTTCCAATTCATTGTTCGCCTGCGTTTTCAAAGCAGTC
The DNA here is from genome assembly GCA_030819835.1 of Acmispon strigosus. Taxonomy (NCBI): domain Eukaryota; kingdom Viridiplantae; phylum Streptophyta; class Magnoliopsida; order Fabales; family Fabaceae; genus Acmispon; species Acmispon strigosus. The sequence continues at coordinate 12,734,180 of JAUAMA010000002.1, read as the reverse complement.
TATTTTCCTAATGAGATTCTCTTTGGAGCTACGAAGAAATACCAACCTAGTTATGCCTCGACTAGCATTGTTCGCACCGGGTGGCTGTTTGAGAAAGGGGGATTATGGAAAATTGGTAATAACTTGAGACGTGTGGAATGACCAATGGATTCCGAGTCGTATCGTGAAGTCATAGTGGCTGCTTTGGGGATTAATTCAATCTCACTTATTTCTAACTCCTATCCTCAAGTGTGGAATCAGCCCTTGATTGATTTTTATTTTAAAATATAACTTAAACTCTTGTACTTTTGTTGATTCGATTTATCTTAAAAAATTATTATTAAGATGTATATTGACAACTCTACATAATAATGATATTGAGCTGAGTTTGGAATTGTCACTTTATTTTTATTTTTTTTTGTCAAACACTTTGCTTTTTCAATTGCAAGTTTAAGTTTCTCTAATACCATTTAATGTGATCCATGTGCCATATTGATTTCATGGCTACCGATCAAGCGATACCACGGAAAATAAAAAAATGTTTAAATTATAATTTAATTAAAAGCGGTAAAACTAGTCACTATTGAAATTAGAATTTATAATTATTTTAAATTCTTCGTGTAGAATGTGTTATGGTGATTCGACTCATCTTATATCATGTGAAGTGAAAGTGACATGCTATTGGTGAGTTTCTCATAGGGGATGCTGTATTTTATAGTTTATCTCATGTACAAGTTAGGACTTATAATATTTTATTTTAACCTTTCAACAATGAAAGGAAAAATGTCAACAATGAAAATTACTTAACCACTTTTGACAACTTTGACTTGTAGATTACAGCTTATTAGAGAAGACTTGGTTTCTTGGAATGCATTATATTGATTTAGGATGTGTCTTTGAGCTGTTTTAAGAACTATTAAAATAGATGTTTCATCAACTACTATTTTTGTCCTTGAATAACTACATCTTTCTTTTTAGCTTCTTTCTGCAACTTTTGTTTTGAAAAGTCCAAACTATTATATCCTTTACACACATTCATTCATCTGGGGCTGAAAAATTTAGGATGTTCTTAAGTTACAAAGAATGAGTTGTAATTAGAAATTTTCATACTTAATCTAGCCACTATAGGTTAAATCTTATATTACAAACATTAACACTGGGGGTAAGATGACCAAAGAAAAACAAAAACTATAGGAAGTAAGAAGTTTTAAGGTAGATGGAATGACAATGACAGTATGTACAGTACAGGTATCCTCACAAGAAGATTTAACAGACAACAAGTTGATCTCTGTACATTTCTAAAGATGTATGCTCATAATTGAAGCTTAGATGATGACAAATTAGTTACACAATTCATACAGCAAGATATCAAACTTCCAAAGCCAACACCTGATGAATTGTTTTCTCTTCTCTGTATTACTCTCACAAACTCGCTTGCATGTAAGTTTCCATCACGGTTAGCATCAAACAGATGAAATATTATGTCAACCACTTTATCTGTAACACAAACTCCACATACCTGCATTAATATAACATTGCTGGGTTAAAAATGGTCAATACTCAATAGTTGCTGCTTTTATGGCATAGTGAAGTATTAGTAGTACCTGAGATGCTGCTCTCTGAAAATCATTCTTTGTCAACACCCCATTAACTTTCCCATAACTGAATATCGCCAGAGAGAAGGGTTGCAACTTCTTCCGCAGTTCCGCAAAGGCTTGAAATTCCTCATATGTAATTCTTATATCTCTTAGGCGCTGGTCACTGTTTAATTCTTCAACCCTATCTAACAGTTTGTTTATGTGATTGATGTCTGCAGATGCAACCAAGGACAGGGCAAAATCTTTGGCTGTAATGGTTCCTTTTTTGTTGTAGTCATAATGGGAGAACTCTAATCTCAAGATCTGCAAATTAAAACTTGTCACCTAATCATCGAAGAATGTGCTGCAAAATCATTAGATTGTAAGGACATATATACCTCATCATGCAAGTGTCTTAAGAACTCTACAAATCTTCCATGTTGCAAGCAAGCCTCTCCGTCTTTGCCGAAAAAATACTCCAAGAGACCCCCATTTTCTATGGAAGATTTAACACGTAGGCGTCGTCCGTCTCTGTGATTAGCTCCTTGTCTGTTCTGAGATCGCATCAACGCCATCACTTTCTTGAATTCTTGCTTGTCTATTTCCCCATTATTGTCAATATCAAACATTTTAAAAGCCACTGAAAAGCTGATCTCTGGTATGCTGAGGAGTGTCACAAAAAAAATGTACCTAAAATGGTTCATAATTGACAGGGTAAAATGAAGAAGTTGTAATGACTGTTTAAGTTTGAAGCAAATGTTATATTCAAAATACTGACTCTGGGAAGGAGATGAGTCCATCATTGTTGGTGTCAAAGAGCATGAAAAATTCTGAAGGCTCACAGTGCAACTCGCCAGGAACCTGCTCCCCTCTTAGAAAACCTTCTCTAACTCGGTTTGATTCGGATGGAGGAAAGACAGGAACAACAGCACGCATCAAATCTGCAGGCGTCATGAAAACCTCGCCACTAGGGGTTCGAACTGTTGCAAAATACTCGAAAACCTGGAGGAGCATGGTGCCAATTTTCTGGTTGTTAATCTAAAGAAACCAAAACAACATAGCTAGCTGATCATGTTAACAAGATTAATTACCTTTTCAGGGGGGCTCTGTAAGCGAATGCGTTTCTCATAATTGAAGAACACTCTTCTTCTGTAGCCATCTGAAGCATAAGAGAAACACAAGATCATGAATTTAAATAAAAATATATATAAAAATTCCAAAACAAAAATAAGTAATACTCAAACATTTTGTAATTTTTAAATGATTCAATTTTCTATTTACTACAACCTATAATGTGAGATGTATCGAGAAAAGTATATTAATAATTTATATGTTAGTAACATTTACTTGAGGAAGCATAAATAATGAATAAATTCACAAAATATTTTACTTAATCATATTTTATGGCATTTCATAAAAATTATTACAATTTAAATGTTAAAATTTATTTATTGTTGTTGAAAAGAATGAACATAATTTATACTGATAAAAATTATTTGACGATGTTAAATAATTATTAATTGAGCTAAAAGTTAAATTCACTTAATATTATGAAATAGATAAATTAATTTTATTAATAAACTTTATTCAATGTTAATTATTAAATGTTAAATATAAGTTTAAAAGTAATATTAAGTTTTCACACAAACATAATTCTAGTTGACTACTACTTAAAGTTGGAATATAATGAACCATATAAACTTGCCTTGAAACTAAGAGAGTAAAATTAAGGATGATGTATTTCATTTAAACAAAAACATATTTCAACATTTTGAAAAATGCATATATAGTACCACCAATATATTTTTTAGAATAATAAAGGTTTACTAAAATATCACAATACAGATGTCTATGATTTCATTATATTATATAATTTTAAAAAATCTTACATATATTCTGTGTATATTTAAATTAAAATAATTAAAATAACTCAAAAGACCATTATATGAAAATCAAGAGGTAGAGGATGAAGTTATGATTATTTTATTTTCATGTTATTGACACAATCATAAACTCTTACTCCACTATGAATTTGACTTTGGTGTTAATATAGGATTTTCTCATCTACTCTCTTATCTATAAATGGTAGTCCTAAAAATAGAGAGTGAAGCTGTTAGATAACACACTTTCTCTCCTAATAAGCCACGTCAGCTTTTACTCAAAATCCTCCTCACAAATTAATACGTGAAAGTCACGTCCCTGGTTGCAATTATGCTTTCAAATACTCCTAACTCAAAATTCTCACACTCATTGAATCCGAAATTATGTATTCAAAACTCAATGGCCCTCTAATCTCTTCCCAAATTCGAGATCATGGAGACTTATTTTTTTCTCATATAAAAAAAAGAATAAACACTCGTCACATGATTTACTCTAAAAAAATTACATAAAAATTTATTAAACATCTTACTTCGTTTTCAATGAAAATTTTCCACATAAATAATTTAAAAAAAAGGAAAATTCATTAATTTTCTAAAAATAAAAACCCGTGCATTGCATGGGTACCGACTAGTTCTAATCTGAGATTTGACATATTATAGTTAGAATGACAACGCGGGTAGTCATCTTGAATCATGTTGTGAAATATTAAAATAACTTTATGATGATCATTTTCGATAATATAGTCTGATAAAAAAAAATTACACAAATTCAAATATAAAATTTGAGACTAACATTGTAAAGATTTTAAATCTAATAGATTGACAATTTACACTGTCTATGCATCAAATTTAAGCTACGGTTAAAAAAAGACTCATAAATTTAGTACATATGTTATAAATATAAGGAGGATTTTCTAAATTAAAATTCTAAAATTTTAATAAGATATAAATCCATCTACTTATAAATTTATCTTAAATTTTTCTCATTCACTAAAAAAATCACAGTTCACCTTTAACAATAATTTAGATAAAATTCAAAAAAATATAAAGTTCTTAAATGTAATGTTATAGAAGTTTTCCTATAGTAAATAAAAAACATTCTTCTATTTATCATTTAAGATATCTTATATTTCTTTTAGTGTTTAAAAAGTATTTGATTTTTTGAATATATTACAATAACTACTAACGTAATCATGTTTTAGAATAATATATCACACAATAAATATTTTATGATGTTATATTTTAAAAATTAAAAGTACTACAAATAAATTTGATATTTAAATATTAATTATTAAAATCATTTTATCTCAAACCTAATTATGCATAATTATTTAAAAAAACTTGAGTAGAGATGAATTTTTACTATCTATTATAAAATTATGAACATTAAATTTATTTAAAATTGTGTTTTTGAATTGTAAAATAGTTTCTTGATAATGTTTAATTTCAATAATTATATTTTAAAAATAAATTAAAATACTAAAAAAAATACATTACTAAATATGAAGTACCAATTATAGATTATAAAATTTTATACATATATTATTAAATTATTTTAGGTGTTTGATAGCTAAAATATTTTAAAATTTATTAAAAAAATATTCTTAATCAAAATTACTCAAAAAAATTTAAATACAAACATTAATGTTAATTTTTGACATTTAGTTTTTTCAGGAATTCAAAATTTAAAATTTAAAATTAAATATTTTAGCTTAAAATTATTTAATCCAATTCTAATTATTAATAATTATTCCATAAAAACAAACTAAAAATGTGAAAATTACTATATATATATGTGTGTGTGTGTGAGAGAGAGAGTTTAATTTTAATGCACTAACAACGTAAAGAGTTTTTACGGATGCATCCAACCGCATCTCTCTATTATTCATTAAAAATAATTTTAAATTCAATTCTAATTATGACATGGTAAATTGATGCATTCTGATTGGATACATGTACAAACTTCTTTACACCGTCAATGCGTTAAGTTAAACTCTATATTTATTTATTATACTTATAAATAGAAATTCAAAATATCTTCAAACACTTTTATAGAGTCTAAGTCTTTATATTCAACAAACATATAATTCATGTTTATATAACAAACACATAATGCATTCTATAAAATAAGCATATAACACATGTTTATTATATACATATTTGTTCATTTTTAGTTTCTTTGGGGGGTCTTCTATTGTTTTGGCTTTTTTTGGGTGATTTCATTATTTGTTTCCCTCTTCTAGGGGCTTTTGTTCTCAAACTGTTCTTAAAAAAAAATTGCTTACGAAAAAAATGTTCATATCTACCTACAAATATAAAATTACTTAAAATTTTATTAAATGCATATTTTTTGTTGATATATTTTTAAAAATTAATAATACAATAATTTCTTATTTATAATAATTAATATTAATAAATTAAGTTTCTTTACCATAATTTATATTTATTTAGTATAAATAATTAAGTTAATTTTTTGATTTATTATTAGGTCTTTTATTTAATATTATAATTATTATCAAATACTATTAATTTAAAAAAAAATTAAAACATTAACCTTTCAAGTTGCTATCTTATTTTTTTATTAAAAAAAATCACAAGAGTTAAAACTCCCACCTCTTAAGTTTTTCTTTTATTTAATTGCATTTAATATTTTAAAATAAGTATCATTTAATTAAAAATATGTCATATTAATATAAGTCTGTGCAACACACATACCTTATATCTAGTAGATTCGTAATGTACACATTGTTCAAAAATGTGTCATAAATGGTTTATGATTTCAATCCACAGGCTATGGGTGCATAATTAAGTGGAACCCTTGATAGAAGGCAATAATAAACGATGAAGGTTACCATTAAAGAGAAACTTGGATCTTTTTTGGAAGTTTTGTTGGAATTGTTCCTCAGTTGCATTATAATCAGCGAATGCAGGGGAAGATGAAGAAGACCAATACCAATAGCCTAAGGTGGAACCAACAACCACAACCCCACAAGTGATTGATCTAAGAAACCACTCCAAGTTGTTGTCACCATTATGTACGGACCAATCAAACAAACTCAGCGAAGAAGACGGTGGTGAAGTGGAGCGTTGTGATTGGCTGCACAACGACCTTATGTTATGTCGCCGTAGAGACAATTGAAAACTTCTTCCCCAACCAAACATGCTATGCTCTATTTGTGTATCAGGGAGAACAAGGTATGTATAGAGACCGGTACAAAGGCATGCATGTATTGTACAATATACAGACACAAATACAATGTTTGTGACTCACTCAATTGTGTTGGAGATGAAATTTGAGGTTGGAAAGAGAAAGGGTTGAAGAGGGGATGAAACATTGATTATTATTCACACCACACGGCACTGACCCAGATGCAACGGAATGAGTGGGAAATATGTGGTTTGACTCAGATTGTAGGTTGCTAAGTTGGTACGTGGTTGTAATTTCTCAAACCTCCTTCTCTCAATATAGACAAAGAGGCATTGAATTTGAGCGAGCTCCCTCATGTTCTTGTTCCCCCCATATCTATAGCTACCTATATTGTCATATACTATTACCTGCTACAACATAACACATGCAATGAAAATTATTAAACATTCTGGAATTTAAAATTAATCAAATATTTATTACATTATATTAGTGATTTTTTCTGTGTTGTCTGTGACATTTTCTTTCTTCGGTCGGACAAGGAAAATTATTTTTAAGCTTCAATTTTAAGTTTTTAATTTGTATATATTTATAATTGTATTAACCCAAGTTGAAATTAGTTATATTTCCTTGACTTCAAATAAAATATTTAATACTACATTTCATCCAATTTATAGGAATTTGACTACTTTAAATTAATAGACTAACTTTAAATGGTAAAATAAGTTATCGCAACGGTTGATTAAAAAACTAATAATTGTAATTTAAAGAACACTATAACGTGCTAAACATATATATGAATGTATGTGTGATCACAATCACAACCAATAATTTTCTAATCAGTGGTTACTCAAGATTAGTAGTAAATAGAAAATGATATGTAGGCATCCACATAGATAGTCAAAAAGAGAGGAGAGGAGAGGAGAGAGATCATAAATGTGATAATAAAATAGTGAGAGAGAGAGGGAGGGAGAATTAGGTGTGTGAAGTGTTTGGATGTCTATGGAGTTTGTCAATTTGCCTCCAACCTGCGAGCTGTTAGAAGTCTCATATTGGCTAGAGATATGGACAATCAAGTGTTTATAAGGGTAGAGCAAACCTCGACTCTCAAGCTAGCTTTTGTGGTTGAGTTAGACCTCCCAATTTCTAATATGGTATCAGAGCCTATCATAGATCCGTTTGTTAATGGAGACTGCCCCTATGGGTCACCCGCAGATGTCCAGTCCTGCAAACTTCACGCTCCAAATGTCCAACCCTTGGCATGAGGGGGTGTGTTAGAAGTCCCACATTGGCTGGAAATATGACCAATCAAGTGTTTATAAGGGTAGAGCAAACCTCCACTCTCAAGCTAGCTTTTGTGATTGAGTTAGGCCTCCCTCTTTCAAAGTGAGATCTTAAATTAAATAATATTGTTTCTCTCTCATTCAACCATTAATATGCAAATTAATTATTATGAAATATTATCTATTTTATTTAAAATGTATATTTTTCAATAATATGTATTTCCTTTCATTTTCAATTAAACAATATCATGTTGAATTTTAATTATATTATATATTTTTTAATTATTAATTATGTTTGTATAGAATTATTAGTTTAATTTAATTTAATATTAGGTGGAAATAAATAGTATAAATATATTGTGTATTGCTAAATTAAAAGTAAAATAAGATCTCAATCACTAGAGCGAAATGTGCAATATTAAATCTCGTGTGACATTATGGACCAATCAAAAGTCTAAGAGAATGAGATAGAAGGATATAACCATTTTCTTTTTGGTTTGGTTAAAGGGAGGGAGGTTTGTATAGTTTTGCATTAAGGAACTATCCCCACACACTGACTGACACACAGAAATCCACCCGCAATTTTAGGCCAATTGCCTAAACAATCACTTCACCATTAATATCTCACATGATATCCGTTGGATTCAGTCATTTTGAAGGATAAAGTTCTCTGTCAACTCCACCTAAAGCATCTTTAAACACTGTTTACTAGTTTGCAATTCAGTTTCTTTTAATTATTTGTTAAATCATATTTTATGACAAAATAACTAAACTTTCTTAAAGTAATCAAAATCCTTCTCTATGTTTTTCTGTGAATTGAGGTGCTTGAAATTACAGTGAACAAAAATGAGCCACATTCAATGCAGCATGGTTGGCTATACACCTATATATGTGAAATCTATTGTCACGTGCCTTGGCTAGCTTCTGAAATGAACCAGTCAACTAGATGCCAGCCAATGGTTAACTATAGTAGTTTCACTCCCACCTTCTCTCATCAATTATGTCTTGGAAAGACAATTGCCATAACAATGGTGACTTTACTTCATTGACGAATTCATATCAAAAGATACTCATTTATGATTATGATTGATAGCTTTTCTTCCCCTCATTTTTTCTAGTATTACTATTTACTTACTCTCCCAATCATTATTAAATCTAATTAAAGCGGGCAGGTATGTGGTAGTGATTAGTAGGATTCATTCAACATTCAAAGGTGTGGGTCATTTGGACTAGTCCTTGGATTTTGATGCACAACACAGTCACAATGTGTAGTAGGTTTACCAAATTGATTTTCCTTAACTACTTCCTTTTTCTTGGGCCCCTCGAGCCTTTAAGATTTTGTTCCTAATTCATGTTTAACTCATACCGGCATAATTTTGTTCCTAAACTTTTTAAGCTTCTTCAAATAGACATCTTTTAACTAAGAGGACCATGCCTTCTTGAAAATTCTCATAGCATGTCCGTGAAGATAATAATAATGACAAAATTTTCCACTTTATTGTCTTATGTCATTCTCAACTCAAATTCCATGATAAAAGAAAATTGGAAGCCAGTGCCCAATGGAAATGGATTGAATGGGAAATCTCCACGTTCACACGCGGTTATGCAATCTAAGTTGTTGGATTAAATTTGATTGGTTTAGATTTTAAATTTGTATTTACTGTCAAATTTTAATGAAATATTTAAAAAGATCAATTTTGACAGGACAGTTCAAATTGTATAACTGTGTGAATGTAGAGTATCTCTGAGTGCATGTAACCCGACTCCTTGGCCAATGGTCTCAAAAACCAAATAAATAGCCATATACCCACCACATTTATCATTTTGGCACTCACTCTAAAATGTCCCAATGTCCACACCTCCTTATCTATCTATATCTATATACCTTATAAATCACAATGCTCACTTCAAACCTTAGCTTATCCTACACAAACCCTTCATCATCAACCATGGACTGGTTCTCATGGTTATCAAGAACTAGTCTTGAGCCTTCCCTCATCTATGACTATGGCCTCATCTTCGCCCGCAACGAGCTTCAATTGGAAGATGCAAGCTACTTTAACCATGAGTTTCTTCAGAGCATGGGAGTCTCAATTGCCAAGCACAGGCTAGAGATTCTCAAGCTTGTGAAGAAGGAACAAGTAGCAGCAGCAGCAAGACCAAAAAAGCTTTCTGGTGTGATCAAGAGGTATTTGAGAAAATGCATGAGCAAGTTTATTTTTCAAGAACATGAAGTCAAAAAGAATTTGCCAGTAACACCACCAGAGGCTAATTGGCATCAAGAGAAGTGGAAAGGGGAACTTGTGAAGAAGGATCAGAATCAGAAGGAAGAAAGGAAAGTTCCCAAGTACAAAAGCAGGACAATAGCACTTTCAGGACCTTTAGATGGAAGAATGCATGAGAAGATGATGAACAACAATAAGTCCTTGAAGCTATCTGGGCCAATTGATGGAAGAATGAATGAGAGAATGATGATGTACACTAATAGGAGCCCTTTAGTTTCTAAGCCTCTGGAAAGAAGGTTAACAGCACCAAGGAGTCCAAGAGTATCAGGGCCTGTAGATGCAAGAGTGATGATGGTTGAGAACAGAACTCCAAGACTAACAAGGACTTCTGATGCAACAAAGGCTGACTTTGATTATGATGAAGATGAGGAGGATCACGCACTATGGCCTACCCTGTTTCAGGATCTGAAACCAACTTGATTATTTTACTTTATCTTTGTTTTCTTGGTGTGTGCCTCATTGGTGAGTGAGGGGAACACTTTTTTTTTATAGTTTATTATAGTAGTGTTACATAAGCATATGAAATCTATATTGTTTTGTTCCTTGTATTCATTCTCTGGTTCTTCAACAATTTGTTTATACATTATTATGTTTCAACAATTGTTCTCTAAGCTAACATTCTCCGAAGGACTGACAAGCAAGTACAACTCCAGTGAGATGTCATAAATAGTATTATATTGTAAAGTAGAACAGAAGACAGCGAGTAGTAATGTTGTTGCCATGCGACTTTGCAATTACAGGTTCGAGACATAAAATTAATCTCTTGTAGAAATATAAGGTAAGATTGTCTACCTTAAATCCACAAAGTAGATTCGATTCCTCTCTAAATCTTGCGCACAGCGAGGATTTCGTAGTTAGTTTGACCTTTATTGTAAAGTAACACACATGAATGTGATTACTTCTAAATGACCTGCAATAAAATTGCCCAGACGCAGTGCTTTTATGTTTTTTTATGCTCACCCTTTTACTCTCTTGTGTTCTTTTCAAAAGATTTATAGATCATGGTCGAATGATAAAGCCATTGTTGGAACTTATTAGAATGTTGAATCCAATTTTGGTCATTGTTAAACGCTAACAGTCAAGCTGCACCGATTTATAGGGCCAGCGTCCGACCTCAGCCTGTCCAATAGGGAGCTCAGCCAACCACTTTGAGTGATTATATTTGAAGAGACGAGATATGAAGAAGTCTTGTCTCCTCCGATTATATCTCCTAGACTCCTAATATCCCGGTCTTCGGTGGATAATGAAGAAACCCTACTCTAAATGAATTCAATTATAAATACGGATCACTTTTCTTACAAAATTTACATCGTCTCCGGCAGCTGGATAGTCCAGCAAGTATAAACAGATCATGTCATATTGAATTAAATTAATCACCTTTACTTGAATCAATTTCAACTATTTAATGTGTGAATCAATGGTCAAAGTTTTGGTAGAGGGAGGCCGGAGAGAAATGTACCGGGGAGGAGAGGATCCGGACTCAAATTATGCACACTTTCTAAGTGATGCTACTTTGTTCATTTATTTCAGAGTCTTTTTTTGCAGGTGACCCCCCGTCATTTCAGCCAATTGGAGTTGAAGATCATATTATCCGACTCAGGTCGGTCAGCTGACACAGTCAGACAGAAGACTGGCTAAAAGGTGCTGAATATAAAGTCCAATGCACATATATTCCCAAGATTTTCAGCAAATTTATGCAAAAAGTGTCACATTTGAAAATAGCTAATACACTCACCAAAAAGGCAATAGCTTAAATACATTAATGAAGCTAATTAATTGCATCATTATCATTATGTATTGCAAAAATATGTGATCATTCTAAGTATCTGATAGATTTAATTCCCTTCCAATTCCATCCATTTGTATACATATCTTGTTTCAGACCCTTTTAACCTTCTCATTTCTCAGTCCCCAGTGCCACAGTACAACCTCATATGCATTCTGAAACAAGCATTTTGCAGGTTAAATAGCTCATTTCTGAACTTTATTACACCAAACAAGCACAGTGAAAACGTGTGGAAACCAAAATTTCTTGTCCCTCCCACTCCCAGTACTGGTAAACAAGGAAACACCAGCTTAATAGGTTTGTCTACAATGGCAACTGAGGAGTGTTCTGCTTTATTCCCTTAGTCAAATCCACTACATTTTAGTGCACTGAAGTTTGTGGTAGCTTGAAAGAACCACCAGCATAAAGCATTTGGTAAACAGGTCTAATTCTTATAGTCAAGATAATGCTGCAGATGGCACCAGCAGCACTCACACCAGCCAGAACAAAAAATGTGAGCTTAAAACAATCTGCACCAACACATGAAACGCCTGAATCAATGAGGCCTAGAGCAAGCTGCCTCGCTACCTCGTTATCGTACACGCGCCCTGCTAGAAGAAATGAGAAAAGGAGTGCACCAAGTGGATTCCCCAGACACATGAAGTTGAAAAATAAACCAAAGTGCTTCAAACCAAAAAGCTCTGAGACAGTTGGGATCAGTATGGAAAATTGCACGCCGAAGCAGATACCAAGGAATGCAATTGCAGGGTAAAGTGTTCCTTTGATGGCGTAGGCAAACAGAAGATACATGATGATCATGGTTATCTGTGTGCATGTCATCCAAAATGTCCGCGGAATCGTTTTTCTCCTGCAAATGGCAAACATAATGGTGCTACATCATTCATTTCAATCTTGGATAGTAAAACAAGAAACACATGCATTTCAAAGCACTTGCTCTACTTTTATTTTGCAAAGCTAGAGAAGTGAAGGAGTAACTGTTACAGTGTGCTTGTCAAAAGTAGCACCTAGTACTTGAAATGATTACTAGCATGTTTGGAAATTCAACCACTTTTCACATTTAGCTTGAATCGATTTAGAAATGAGGTTTTAAATGATACGCTACTCACATATTTGGAGCAATTTATCTTTCATCAGAATCAATTTAGAAATCCAAAAGTTACTCACAGAAACTTCTTACCATAATTGTTTCTAGCTTCAGAATTAATTGTAGAAGGGTTTCCAAACGTGCACGCATACAATCTATTTAACCTTTGTGATAGAGAATCGATTTGAAATTGCTCAAAGCAATTCCAAACATACTATACATTGTCCTCTTCAGATTTTAACTGATATGAGCATGAGAGTGAAATTGTCACTTACTTGACAAAATATTCTGAAACAACTCCTCCACCAAGCCTCCCCACAAAGTTGAAAAAGCTGAAAAGCGAAAGCAGGACAGTGGTATCTTCCACACCTTGTGCAGTTCCTATTTGGGCAAGATTGTTAACAACAGTGATCCCAGTTCCAATACCAACAAAATACACAAAAAATAGTAGCCAGAAATCAGCCTTTACTAAAGCCTCAGTGAATGTAAAATCTTCTCCTCGTCTTGGCCTTCTTTTCCTCGTCGGTACTACTGCTCCCTCACCTTCAGCAAGAAGCATAGCCACATCAGACGAGCCATCCGTCTCATAATAACTTTCAAGGGTGCTGGCTGATGAAGAATGTAAGAGGGGCTTTGTGTTTTCTTCTTTGCCTTCTTGAACCTGATACTCTGAAGATTCAACTTTTGGCTCAGATATTTCTGATTCTGAGTCAGTGGCTTTTCTGGGATACAGTGTCATCTTTACAGGAATAGCAAGTGGAGCCATGAGAATTAGAATCATCACAGCCACAAGAATATATGACACTGCATCACTTATGGTGAGAGTGTTGTCAAGTATTGTTCTTGCAAGTAGATATACAGCCAAGAGCACACTTGAGCCCTGGATAAAAAGAAAATGCCCTTTTTCTGCAGAATTTTCAGCAGAAGCCGGAGTACAAGGACGAACAAAAAACATCACGCTGAAGCATACAGCAGGAATACCGACGGTGAGAAACAAGAGGAAATTGCAAGGAGAATTTTTAAGAACCACCCTGTAAACTTCAGTAAAAATCGCAGCAGCGATCCCCCCATAACCTTTGAGGATTCCCGCGACCGTGCCTCTACTGGTAGGGAAATTTCTCATGTTGGTTACAAGAATGGCAGTGGTTAACCATGCACAACTGTTGGTAGCAATAACAAGTGCTATCCATAGCTGCAATAAGATTGAAACAGATGACAATTAGACCCTCTCAGTAGATAGAGTTGTACTCGATCAGAAACACAAATTTGAATCTAAACTGGTTCATATGCTAAAAGGAAAATGTGCATGAAAGAAACTCTTCTCAATGTTAGAAATACAATACAGATTACAGAACCATGATGCATTTTACATGTATCTCATATGCTTGTGTATTGCAAATTCGACTCCCTGGTAAAGGATCAAGAAGAGATGAAGTAGTACACTATTTGACAAACAATTTACTATTTATAGTAATTTAGATAAATTTGGAAATTCTTGTATAATTGATTCTAAAGCCAAAAGAGAAGCTTATGTGAAGTAGCTTCTAGTGCCATAATTGATTCTGAGTAAACTTAAGCTTGATCCAAACATGATATAATACGACGAAATGAAGATTGTGAACTTAAGGAATCTTAGAAAAAGGAAAGGGAATATCCATTTCAGACAAGTTTGATACTATGGCTTATTCACAACTCCTTTCATTTGTCTCCTTCAACTTTCCTCTGCTATTGATAAAGTTAAAGGTAAAGTTACAAGTAATTTGTCTTCATTGGATCAAGTGTCTTTGAGAAATTATCAAATACACAACAACTAAAAGAACAGATTAAACCAAAGTCATTAACCAGAAATCTAAAAAAGATTCAAACTTTATAAAACCCAGATCAAATTAAGTGATTGGTGATGAAAGTACAAAAGGTAAAGTAAGACGAGTAGAGGAAAAAAGAGATTTTACCAAGAAGAAAGGAAGGGAGAGTGTTTTAGTGATAGAAAGCCAGAGGAGACCAAACCCGATGAAAGAGCAGAGAGAACCGATAGCAAGCATGAGCCAAGGTGGTAGCTTGTTGGAGGCAATACCAGGAAGAAGACCGACATTCTCACCAACATCATTGGCAACACCAAGGAGAGTAACCTGGCTCTGGTTGAAACCCAGAACGGATTTGAAGGAAGGAGAGTAGAGTGGGAAAGTGTAGGCAACTCCAACAGCAATTTGAACCCACACAGAAACTCCAAGTCCCACCCATGGTGGCCTCGTTCCACCCTTCAGTTTCAACATCTTCTTGAGCTGAGCTTAGTTTAGCTTCTATGTATTTGTGGCGGTTTTTTTGTCTTGTTGTAATGTGTAAAGTGCTACATAGTGCAGAGAAGATGAAGAAGAAGCAAGCAAATTTGCATTTGTGAGGGGTCGGTGTCAGAGATTTAATTTGTGGGACTTGAACAGTTGCACTCTACCGTGAGCTTTAGCTTTCACAAATCACAAGTCATTGTTAAATCTCTTTGATTAATATACATGCTTCTTTAAGACTATTTTTTTTTTTTTTGTCAAAATCAACTTTACCAACTAGTGAGATTTATTAAATGTAAATCCCCAACCCAAACCCCAAACCTTTCATCAAACTAGTGATAAATGTGATATAGAGAATGGTAGTAAACACTTACATGCAATGTGTGATTCATTCATTTCTAAAATAGTTAATATATTTGTTATATGATAAGTGATGTGATGTAACTTGAGATAAATCCAAATACATAAGAATCAAGGCAATAGCCTCTAAAGAGAATTTTTTTGATTTATAGAATAATTTTATATTTATCCCTCTCAATTTTTATAGTGGCTCCTCTAACTAAATATAAATATCGTTAATTTTACTTCATGTGTTAAATTTTCGCTCTTTTTTTTTTCTGTTATGTCCTTAGATATAACATTGGAAAGAGAGATGAAGAGAAAATTACACCAAATATGTGATTTCATTATAGTTTGGATATCTAAAATATTGATGATGTAAAACAAAGCATAAGAATACTTGCATTTGATTAATAAGTTGATCAATTTTATTATAACAAGAAATTATAAATTTTTCATTATATATAAATTTATTTTTTCTTAGTTTTATCTAAGGTTTAGGAAGAGTTGAGATTTTGATAACTCCGACGCACCTATTAACACGATTTAAGTTATTTTGAGTAAATTATAAGTGATTTTTTTCTCTACTTTGTGAGAATTTTCTATTATTTTACGTAGAATTTTTTTTATTTATCACTTCTCTCATGTTTTTTCTTCATTCATCCCTAATCATCATCAATGAAACACTTTTAAATTATAATTTCTAGATATTGTATCTATTTGATATTAGTTAAAATTTGAATATTGATCAAAGTTTTAAGAAAAATCATCTTCTATTGAATAAATAATGAAAAATTATACATTTATTTTTGTGTGAAAGTGAGACTCGTTTCACTAATTTACTCATATGCTCATTTAATTTTAATTTATGTGTGTAAACTTGTGTTACAAAATATTGAGAAGTATCTGTCATATATACTAATAGGTAGTAGTAGCCTTGTAGGGGTCCAAGAATGAAGAATCTTCATGTTTTGAAGACAAAATAGGAAAACAGAGAGTTGGCAACAGGAATAACACAACACACAACATGATCCACGTTCATGGGGTGTCCATCTCAAGTAAAAGAGAAAAATCAAAAAGCTTTTTCTTTCTAATTCCGACACAAGTACAATTCCTCCTCCTCCTCCTCCTATCACACTCAACAATTAATTTTTGCAACTGGTTTGGTTACATAGCTGGACCATTCATATTGAAAATTTTGACCACATGGAACTGGCATGGGAACTGCCAAGATTAAGTAATCGTTTTAATTTCCGTTGAACTTCACGTGAATTCATATTAAAATTAGTGTATTAAATTTTTCAATCCATATTAAACTTAACTTGATAAATTTTGGATATTCTGTTGATGCCTTACGATAAAAGATGCGTTGGTTCTATCGCCAATACACTAAATTTTGATCAAACAATCGCATGGTGGAAATTGTTAAACATTTCAATTGAAATCAACCAAGTGGCTTGATCACCCAGTTTTACAACTAGGCGCAGATGCTGCCAAGATGTTAGGTTATTTAAACAAAAAAAAGTTAGAGCCGATTTCATCAACTGTATGCATAAACATTATTGCACAACTTTAATTTGGTACGGCTTCTGGCATATCATAAATTGATTTCCGCCATCTTGCAAGGATGGATGGGGACTTCCATTTACACCACAACATGGAGGGACCTAAAAGATGACAACACCCGGGGCGGAAAAGAGTGGGAAGTGATTGTCAGTGCAAAGAGAATGCAGGATATGGAGCAGCTCTTAGAAAGATTTCTAGAGAGGAGAAATATGTCTGAAGTGATCTCACACCATAATAAGAGCTATTTTGATGATGTATATTTATGAGACTGTTTAGTTAAGATGAGTTTATAAAATTTGATAGGTACTACTTGTAACTACAATGTGCATGTCTCTTCTTTTCAATAGCTCAATTCATAAAAACTCCAAGGTTAATTATGTTTTCATGACACCAGTGCGAAATTTAGGCGAGCTCTTGAGAATATTTTTAAGGAAGCGCGCTAGTGAGAACAAAAAGCACTAGAAAAAAAGTAAAAACTGGTGTTGTTATTGTGGGAACAATTGTCCGATCGGGATATTACATTTAACACTAAATCATCTCCACCTTCATCCTTGTCCGATTAGGATATTACATTTAACACTCAATCCTCTCCACCTTCATCCTCTCCTCTAAATGAGAGAGAGATAGAAATAAAATATTAAAAAGTGAGAGAAGTGATAGAAAAAATAAGAAATTGGAAGAAATGATGACAGTGTGGTATTGTTGGAGCACCTCATACTGGTGCTCCATCGTCATGTTGGAGTTTTAGAGCACCTCGTTGTCCCTATGCAGCATTTGTAACATGTCATGTAGCCTAGATACTTTTGGGGTTGCTTGTGGAGGGCCAGAAGTACCGCGAATGCGAAATGAAGAAGAGAGATGAACCCTAATTGCATTTACCAACACATTTTCACTGGGTCTGGACTTTGGATCTTCTGTGTTACGAGTCCAGTCCAATACGACTGCGTATTAGCAGCTACAATAATTACTACCAAACATTCTTACTTGGAATTTAAAAAAATTAATAATAATATGGTCCGCTATTTGGACATACGCGAGACCGACATTCAAATGACATATAGCAGTCAAAAACCGTCACTAATGTGTTAATTGACAAAAATAATTTTTAGAATTAAAACTCAGAATGTATCATTCAGACGAGCCACTAAGACAAGAGTATCAATCAGACGAGCCACTAAGACAAGAGTATCAGTTAGACGATACGACGAGGAAAGCAGCTAACATGATAGTTAATAACTAGTTCTAATATTTATTTCCCACACTTTGTTTATTTGTTGGCCCACTCACTTTTCTAGCATTAAAAACCGCGGCCTCCTTGGGAGCAAATTCTGTTCCCGCTTTTGCCTATTCCCTTGACTTTCGTGGGCCATGATTAGCAACTATTTGCTTGTTTGACCCGGCCTTTGCTCCAAATGGGGAATCCCCTAATTCTGGCGTCAATTCTGGTTGCTTTGTGGTCTCTTCTGGCAACGTTGTATTTCCACCTTCCGGCAAACTGGCCATGTTGCACTCTACTCCAGTGACCGTAACAACCGCATCAGGTACAGATAATGTGCAAGCCCTCATGCTCTATGTTATACAGAAATCCTCAATCATAATCTTCCCATACACTGGTTTGGTTAAATCCAGCTCGACGCAGATCCTGGCGAATCTCCCCCTATCACCCCTTAAGGTGTTGATATCCACCTGAATTGGCTTTCCAATCACCTGAGCTACTACCATGAGGAAGCTTTCATCATAAAAGGCTACATTTAGACCCGGGATCCGAATCCAAGCCAGAGTTCTTGTCACCTTTGCTGCCGGAGAGATGAACTCTGCACTCCACGTCGATACCACCAAGTAATGATCAAAAATCATCCACGGGCCTCCACCAATAACCTTATTCCTATCCTCTACCATGTCAAATTTCACCATGAAGAATCCATTACCCACATCAAGCAGTTCAAAATCACCTGCTAGCCTCCATGTGCTTGCAAGCTTCAACTTCATTATTCCGAATCCCAATTTCTTCCCTAGCAAACAAACAACCAGAGCCTCCTTCCATGGTGCGCATGCACTCATGTCTTCAATCACCGATTTCTACACCACAATCCTCGGCAGCATCATATTGCCATTGACAAACTCAACCTTCATCTTTCCTTCTTTAAATAGGTCCACCCGCTCCTTTGAGGATGCAGCATGTGCTCCCCCCATGAGTTTATCTCTGAATGAAACCCGTTGAGTTTTCTCATCCCCATCTGGTGGTTGAGTTTTCCTATCTCCATCTGGTGGTTTCATGGGGATGGGAAAACTCAAGACAATTTTACTAATTCCATTCTTAAAACTTACTTTTCCTGTCAACAACTTTAAACACATCTCTCTCTAAGACAATTTATTTCGATGTCAATTCTTATAAATTCTGAACTAGTCGGACTCTAAATGGGTCTGCTCAAGAATAACAACTTACTTGGACAACAATAAACAAAAAAAATTGCCTTCGACAAAGAAAAAAGGGGTCTACCTATCAATCAAACATCATTAACACACTGTTTAAGGATTTAATTAACTATTAAACATCTAGACTATGATACTTGATCGTGGTGTAACTAATAATGAATGAGAATCCAATGATTAATTTTATCCAATTTTTAGGATGACATCAACCCGGTTTAGATATTGATAGAATTAAAGTGATTTATGTTTTAGAACAAAGATATCGCATCCAAGAGTTTAACATGAAAACTCATTTTGGCACTTCAGTATTAACAAGACATCAATTATCTTGTATGAAATGTATAGGTAAGTAAAATGAAGACACCTTATCAAAAAAATCAGTCCTAGTTGAAAAGGCTCAAGCTCATAGATATCTCAAAACCAAAGGGCGAGAGCCAGTTTCAACATCACATTATTGACCGGCTAAACAGGATTAAGGCAACAAACTTGGAGATTATCCAACCTATTCTCGAACGTGCTCAGTACCTGTGAGACAACTTCTCATTTTCCTTGTAGTTCATAGCATACCTGCATCCAAGGAGAGACAAATTAGACATACTAGTCAAGCAATCCCCACTGAGATTTCATCGAGATGACAATTGTTATGCTAACAGACTAATTTCAACGAAATAATTACCTCGTGAAATGTTCAGTTAAACTTAGATTCATTCATCTTTA
The DNA here is from genome assembly GCA_030819835.1 of Acmispon strigosus. Taxonomy (NCBI): domain Eukaryota; kingdom Viridiplantae; phylum Streptophyta; class Magnoliopsida; order Fabales; family Fabaceae; genus Acmispon; species Acmispon strigosus. Next base: position 12,713,824 of record JAUAMA010000002.1, on the reverse strand, counting down.
TTCGATCTTTAAATACATACAATAGTTACTTGGAATAGTAAAAATGAGCAAGCAAGCACACCTATGTTGCATGTACACGCATGTATGGATACTAATATAGGATGTATTATAGAGAAATATAAAAACATAAAAAAATGCCTTCAAATCATAATATAAATAAAACTTTCATAATGTTCCAATTCAAGTAAGGAAAAACATTGAGAGAAGGTACATCTTTTGAAAGAAGGGAAGTAACAGTTTGATCCATTCAGTAACATAAAAAACTTTGCAACAAAACTTGATGTCATACAGGGTCTGATTTGTTCTAGAAGTATAATGTAAAGCCACTAACGTGTTTTCACAGAACTTAGACTTTCAGGATATTTGGTTCACAAAAATTTGTACTAGAATGATAAGTGAGTAATGAGTACCAAAACCAAATAGAATATGTAACTAATTAGGAATTCCCATGATCACACACACACATTAATAAAAAGAAAGTTAACACAGAAGAAAGCAAGAGAAAGATAGCTATAGTGCTTAATTCAATTGATATTCCTAACAATACAATCCTTGATATTAAGGTATCATATAATTTGCACAATGGTATTGTTAATAGTAACATATAACATCATGGTTGTTAAGATAACAGTTGTTGGATTGTGCATAATCTTATGTTTTTGTGAGGAGTGCTAATCCTGATTATACAAACTAGCTCAGTTTGGTGATACTACTGTAGGATAATCTGGCAAGTTCATGAAATCACCGAAATGAGTCAAATTTTGGAATCTGGACTGCCACTTAAGTGGTAGAGTAACCCAATTTTCCTAAAAAAACCACAAGCCCACACTCTTAAAGTCAAAGAACCCTCCTTTCAGCTTTTTCCTCATCACACCTCCAAATTTCTGTTCCTGTTTGACCTGAGTTGCTGCTCTGCTGTTCCTGTCATACTGCAAGACAGTAACAATGTGCTAGTGTGCCCTTTGAGGTGATTACACAGGTCTTCATCAAGGTGATGCCCTGCATCTGAGTCGTGAACTAGTGGGCGGCTGGATGTTTCACGGTGGGTATGATTTTATCGAAGCACCTACAATTATTTCTTATAACATATCAGGTCAAGGCCCATAAAGACCAAAAAACCACAATCCTTCAGCCTAGGGCGAGCACCCACAAAGCCTTGACTGAAATGTTTTCAGGGTGCTATAGCTATGTCTTAGTTTAATGTGCTGTGAACAATTTACAATATCTTTTATATGATAAATCCTAATTTTAATTCGAGTAGTAATTTATAAATTTTTGGGCTTTAAGTTAAATTCAAGTTGTGATTTCATGTTATGTACTTGTGAGTTTGAATATAATTTTATGTTTCAGGTAGGATTTTATGTCCTCAATTAAGATCTCAAGTTTTACGAGTTTACACTCCTCTTCCAATTGTACATAGGATATCGATCTTGACAACCTTGTATTGCACCCACTCGGAGCCAAAATGTAGGTATATAAAGTATAAACTTGCATTGGCTTCAACCATGGTTTCCATAACAACCAAAGCCAGCAAAGTCAAATGACACCAACAAAACAGGAAGGAAAACATTAAGAGAGAAATGAAGAACCAGTCAATCAAATTGATGCAAGGCCCTACATAAAACCAGCCTACGGTGCTTTTACTGACAATCACACAAACACAACGAGACTGTGATAATGTGCTCAAAGATATGATATGACAATGCATAATTGCCAAGTCCATAAGCAATATTAAACTTTTGGATGTTGGTAACTTCAATGAAAAGAAAAAAAAAGAGTGAAGGAGCCAATGTTCCCTCCCACATGGTAAAACACAAATCTTAAAAGAAAATTGTAAATGCCACCAACACCTAAAGAGGCCATTATGCAAGTCTCAGCATATCAAACTGAATAGAATCAAGTATATTATAGGTCTAAAGGGTATGTAGACTAAGATACAATTAATGTATAAAACCTAATCCTCATAGAGCAGTTAGACTTAGATAGCTCCAACTGATACAGTCACAATCAAGTTTCAGCCATCAAATCAAGTTTCACTTTTCTCTCTCTATAGAACCTCCTTAGCAGGCAACAACAGAGGAATCGTTCCACACAATATTGTTCAATTTAGTATTTATTCAAATAGATGATCAATCTGAATAATTCATAACCGGAGAGAGAGCAAATGGATCTGGAGAAAATTACGCGTATGTGCCGACAACAGGACCGACCAAGAGGATGGTGCTGATCCAATTCTCGGAGACCTTGTGGTGAATCTTGGTGGGGAGATCCTTCCAGAGACCGCTCATGATCTTCTGCTGGAAAGGGGAGAGAGCATAGACCACGGATTTCACAGGCACAATATGTTTCCCCATCTTCTTCTTCTTCTTCTTCGCTCTCTTCCGCTGTTCAGGTTCTCTTTCGCCCTCTATCTTCTCCTTTCCATACTCTGTTTCAGCGAAGTTGTTTTTATTTTCTGGATCTTTTCTTTCCATTTTTTTTGTTTTAAAATGCCAGATATGGGTTGTGTTAGTCGTGGGCTTTCGCCCCTTTCGTCTCAAATGAATAATAATCAAAACTTTTCTGTTCAGCCTAGTTTGGGCTGTAAGGTCCAGTTTTGTGAGCATTTACTTATATTTTTGCAGCATGGGTCTTTTTTTTTTTTTAACTAGTAAGATGCCTGTGCAAATTACGCATGTAACTATAATTATGCACATTAAATTTATTTAATTTCATATGTATGGTAACATGGTTTTCTAGTATAATGGGTGCTAGACTGCTAGTACGGGCACACCAAAACCATTTTGAAGAAATTATATTTTCGATAACCAACCAACATTGTTTATATACAAAAAAATTATTTATTTTAAATTTTTCTATATTTTTGGCAAGTTTTTGTGATTGTCATAACTCATATCAAGCGAATCACATATTAATTGAACATGATTTCATACGTCAACTTATATTGAGCGTGCTTTTTTACCATTTTGCACAATTGTAAACTCGTTTATCTTGAGTACAATTATATGAGATTTGTGTGAATCAAATCCCGATTATATTTTTGAAATTAGTGCCCGGCTTCTACTATTTTTGTACCAAAATTTGGCAAAATCTGTCTCCGTTATCTTAAACCCTCGAACTCTGTTTTTTTGTCCTTTAAGTTGTTATTATTTCTTAATATTATGAACCCAAAAAAAGTTGTTCTTAATATTGACAAAAAAATAAATTATGGCAATTTTTTTTGAAACATATTTCAAAAAAAGAAAATTGTTCTTAGAATTTGGTGGTTTTGCTGTGTTGTAAGCATTGACGGATCCACTCATTGGAGTGGGGGGCATGTGCCCCACATAAGTTTAATAAAAAAAATTAATACTAATAGTAATTGCAAAATATGGGTTAAGCTTGTCAAGATTGTGTGGGGAAGGATACCATGGAGCAAGTAATATGCAAGGTGAATTTAATGGGCTCAAAAGTTTGATACTAAAAGAGAATAGTTGTGCATTCTATATTCATTGCTTTGCTCATCAACTCCAATTAGCTCTTGTTGCAGTAGCAAAAAACATGCTTCAATTGCATCGTTTTTTAATACAATTGCTAATTTATCTAATGTTGTTGGAGCTTCATGTAAGCGTCGAGATATTTTTCGTGATAGTCAAAGTGCTAAGGTGAAAGAAGCATTGCAAAAGGGAGAAATCTCTAGTGGTCGTGGTTTGAATCAAGAAATAATGATCAAGAAAGCAGGGGATACTAGATGGGGATCACATTATGGTACACTACTTAGTATAGTGTCTTTGTTCTCTTCAATGGTTGATGTGCTTGATTTTGTTGAGGAAGATGGCATAAGTTTAGACCAAAAAGGTGAAGCATGTACTTTGCTGAATTTGATGCAGTCTTTTGAGTTTATTTTCATTTTGCATTTGATGAAAAACATTTTAGGGATAACTAATGAGTTGTCTCAAGCATTACAAAGAAGTGATCAAGATATTGTAAATGCTATGAAGTTGGTCACTGTGTCAAAGCAGAGATTGCAAGTTATGAGAGATGATGGTTAAGATTCTTTGCTCAAAGAGGTTTCATTGTTTTGTGAAAGGCACAATGTTGTCCTTCTTAATATGGCTGATACGTTTCAAGCACAAAGAAGATCAAGACGCACAAAGTTTCTAATGTGCATCATTTTCAGGTTGAATTATTCTTTCAAGTGATAGATCGACAACTTCAAGAGTTGAATAATCGTTTTACTGAAGTGAATAGCGAGTTGCTTCTTTGTGTAACTTGCTTGAGTCCAAGAGGTTCATTTGCTGCATTTGATAAGGAAAAATTGATTCATTTGGCCCATTTTTATCCTTCATATTTTTTCCCAATTGAACTTTTGGCACTAGATAATCAGCTTGAAAATTACTTCATTGATGCATACTCTAATAATGCACTTTCAGGACTACGGGGAATTAGTGATCTTGCTATAAAGCTTGTGGAGACTAGGAAGCATATTGTATATCCATTGGTATATAAGCTTTTAGAGTTAACTTTGATACTTCCTGTGGCAACTGCGACAGTTGAAAGAGCTTTCTCCGCAATGAATATCATCAAGAATCAGAAGCGAAATCGTATGGGAGATGAATGGCTAAATGATTGTTTAGTTACTTTTATAGAGAAAGATGTATTTGATAATGTTGAGAATGAAAAGATAGTACAGAGTTTTCAAAATATGAAAACTCGTAGGGAACAATTGTGATGTACTTTCAAATTTTTAATAGTACTATGTTATATTTTCTATGTTACAAATGTATGTGCATATTGCCCCCCATACTTAAATTCCTGGATCCGTTACTGGTTGTAAGTTGTAACGATGATCATAAATTTGATGAGAATATATATTGCTAGATCAGCCATCGTGCTGAATCTTGGTATTCATTCAGGAGAATTATTATTTGCACATCCCATCTTATTATTTGCACAGCCATTTCCTTTGAAATTAAAAACTAAAAATATGATATTAGGATGTGTAAATACTAAATAGTATAGGTATGCAGTGTGCACAAAATAATCCCTATTTTCAGGTACTTTGTTATGTTGAAAAATGGATAAAATGAGATTGAATAAAATGGAATTCATCCTATATATTAAAATGTTTTTTTCTTAACTAAAGAGTTTTTTTTTTTCATTTATAAGATTTGGAGTTCAAACTCTCAACAATCTGCTTAAGGCACGAACTACTGAACTCATTTGCTAAAATGTTTTTATTATCATTAAAATAGTTTATATAAATTAAACTTTTATAATATTTGAATTGAAATTTTATAATTTTTTTTTATTATTTAAAGGGGCAAAGCCTGAATTTTATATTCTTATAAATATATGTGTGCATTGCTCGATATACTTGCTAATTATAATGAATTCTGCTCTTTAAGATTGTTTAAAGGTGAATACAAGCTATGTTGGTTTACTGATAATCAACGTACATAAACCTTATAAAGATGAAAGCACAAGTCGATACTAATTTAATAAAATTTATTCTTGACATGCATTAACTTTTTTCTCATTTAAGTATCAATATAAAGTAATTTTCTTTTAGTTATATATCATTAACCCTCACTTCCACATAAAATTGACTACAAAACTCTTCTTATAAATTAAATAAAAGGTAAAATAGAGGTGAATTGAATCTGGTTCCTTAAAAAAACTCATAGCTTGTAAACTTCAACATTATTGAAATAGATGAAGTCAAACTCTGTCGTACTTTTTGTGACAGTTTTTGTGTATTAATAACTATTTTTAAAATCCATAATTTTTTTTTAATGACGGTTTAAACCCTCATAAAATTAACCGAGTAGCTAGTTTCATCAATTTCGTTAATTTTGAGAATTAAAAGCTATAAATTTTATTCAGAGAGATCCAATCAAATTAATCGCTGTGTTACATGAACTTAAAACATATTAAACCCTTAAATAAAAGTCATCTTAGGTTATACTTGTCTCTGTGCATCTGATAAAATTCAAACAAATCATTGGACCCGAAAATGAGTTGGTCCGCAAATGGACAAAAGGATGGGTTCGTGTATGTATCTGGTGCCAACTCATGATCCTAACAATGAATAGGATCTGTTACCAACACCACTTTGATTTGATGCAAAAAGATTTGTTCAACTATGTTATCCATAGGGCCGAATAACACGACAGAAACACCCTATCCAAACATAGAAGCACCCGTGACATTCGGTTTTTTTGCATGCACAAAGATATTTCATGGTCGACATTTATGATATCATGAGGTAAGCTAATTCTCTCAAGACTTTGACATCACATTAAATTGGTAGATTTTATCTAATAAATTATTCTCCACACATACAGGTATCGAACTCTCAACTAAACATCTAACAAATTCAACTATCTATTAAATATGTTTGGAACTTGATAGCTACATGTGGTTTTTGTTAGTTCGGTATAGCACACGGTATTGCCACATGATGATGAACCATAAACTCCCAAAGGCCAATAGCAGGGAGGACCTACTTACTTGACCGTTCTTTTCGTAAATCACAATAAAGGTTAACTAGAGTACTACACTAGTTCCCAAATATAACCTAATTCTGAGCAACTTAATTATCATAATCGTTTTTTACTACCCTGCTAATTTGTGTTCTCTATCTTGAGCTAGCTAGACACGTTAGTTGAGACTAGAGGTGGACCTCAACTAATTTGGTAAACAAACTCATTACTCTCTCTACCTTCCCTAATACTACTACTCTGCTTATTCTGATAAGATATATAATTATGGCTCAAGTACTTGGGAATTAATTAATTTGAGGAGAGATATTGAAACTTCAACATCAATTTTATTAATTAATCATGAATATAAAGACCAACTTCAGTTGAGTTACTTAATCATCTAGTTTAGGGTAGGTGGTGTATATGGAAAAACATTTATTGGAACCCATTTATTATAATTACAGTATCTTAGGGGATTAGTTTCATAACTGTGTAGTTGATGGCTTCTTCACATTAATTAAAGCGTCGCTCATGTGTGGTTTCTTTTAATTAATTCTACTAGGTGATGTTATTGAATCTTTGATATGATATTTTCCTAAAAAGAGAAAAAGTGTTCGTCTTCGTTAATTATGAATGATTGATGTTAAAGATGAAGTTGCAGTGAGTGAAGAAGAAGAAAAAAACATAACATGTCGACATGTAGACTGTACTACACACAAACGATGTTGGACAGTTTTTTTTTCCTTTTTGTAATTTGTTTTTGAATGAAAAAGATATTCAACTTCAACTTGGATGGAAAAAGCATCCATAATATAAGGACCCGTCACACTCGATACTTCATCGACCTTATCCGCTTAATTATCCTCTTTTAATAATAATAATAATAATAATAATAATAATAATAATAATCTCCGCAATTAAGTTTTTATTAAAGGCAGAGTGCAGTGCCATGGGGCCCTCTTGTGAACATGTCTTAATTTTGTACACTTTCTGTAAAAATAGGGTGAGGATAATAATGAGTAATTATATTTGTACTCCTCCTTTTAATATTACTCACCTAAATAGTAGTAATTAATCTTCTACCATCTTCTTCACACGAACAATCTTTAATTAATAAATGTTAAGAAAAAACCTTTAATTTACAAGTAGCACATTCTACGGCTATGGAGTATTTTTTATGCATTCACTTGGGTTTGGTTTATTATTATACAAATAGTCAAATACAAAGGTATGTACTATCATATTCATATAAAACGCAATCCCTAATTAATTGAAAGCGATTATTCCTGTAACATAATTGGTAAATAGTGTAGTTTTTTAAATATTTAGTTAAGGGTTTAATTTCTGGACAATGTGCATGAAAAAAATTTGTTATGATAGATTTTCCAATTTAATGTGATCTTAAAATTTTAGAGAATTAGTCTTATAGCCAAGATAAAAAAAATAAGAAAATAAAAGAAAGCGATTGTTGAATTTTGTTGGGAGCTATATATGAGTTAAGCATCACGCATAGTTGGATGGAAAGGCTTCGTTTTCAATTTTCATTGATGTTGCTGTCTTGCATTACAAGCTAGTTGCTCCACTAGCGTTGTGTTGTGTTGTCTTTGGTGGGTCAATAAAAATATCTCTCATCATAGTATAATAAAAAGTTACTGTTAAATATTATTTAAAATGTTTTGATTTAGTATTATAAATTACAAAAAAAAAAAGGTCATACAATATTATTCAAGCATCAGTTTCGTCCAAATTTGCAAACTTTTAACATTCTTCTCTCCGGGAGGAAAAAAAAACAAGTGTTTGATGTCAAGTTAGAAATATTTACATACACAAGTTATTATTTTTATATTTTTTCTTAAAATTTGCTTTAACTTAATTTAGAATAAAATATTATGTCAATATATAAATTTGAAAAGTTATAATATTAAAAATATATATTTACTTATCACAGGTTCGACCATGGTATAACCACGGTTCAACAAAAGGACCTTAAACAAGTGTTTTTAATGATCCAATTTTAAAATATACTTATATTTCTCCAAAATTATATAGTGTTTTTTCAGATTTTGTTATAAAATTTTGAATAATTATTATTTTCAAACACACAAAGCAAAATGGATAGTAGACGAATTTTATTAAAATTATAAGGATAAAAAAGATCATAAACTACTTGAAGTAATGTTTTAAAAAAAAATGTATGAGCTAGTAAGATTGGCTTAATCATTAATCAAACAGTTAAAATTTACCAAAGTTTTTAAGTAGGATATGATACATCTCTAAAAAGCTTATATGATAGTGAAATAAGTTTTTTAAGTTAATTAAATAAACTTTCAACTTATTGGTGAAATTAAAAGTATCACTACTCTCATTACATTTACAATATTTGGTGTACCTTCGCCCATTACATCTTTACCATTTTTTAGTAACTTGCTGACTTATAAACTAAATAGGCTATCCCTTGCGTACCTCAAGGGCCACTTTTTGCTTACCCTTATCATAATTCGGATATTAGAGCTTGTTCCACAATATTCCGAAGTTAGACTAGGGTTGGGGACTTTATTTATTTTTGAATTTCTTTCAGTATAAATTATGAATAAAGGTCATACAATATTCTTGTTACTAAAAAAAATTATCCAACATTGTTTGTTTTTTTTCCTAATTATACTTTTGGTTCATTTAGTTTGCATTATATGCAATTTTGGCTCCCCTGATTTTTTGAGTTAATTAAATTATTTTACTTTTAAAATTAAGTAAATCCAACTCTCAAATCACTTTTCATATACTAAAATTTTCATATACTCTCGCATTAGGGGGTGGCACCCTAGAATCGGTAAGAGATTGGTCGTAGGAGCGATCGCAATAGGAGTTGGTCACAAGGAGCACGGGTGACTGGGGCAGAGATGAAGGAGGGAGGGTTACCGAAGGTGTGGGGGGGGGGGGGGGGGGGCTAAGGGTGGGGCATAGGTGGTGGAGGTGGTATGGTGAGTGCAGTGGATGGGAGGGTTACTTAAGGATATAGTAGAGAGATGACGAATGAGAGTGAGTTATGACACGAAAAAAACGTAGGATTCATTGACTTTAGCTATAACCACATAAATGTGAGGATTTAAGCCATATATTTGGTTACACGATACACCCTTTATTCTGATGAGTGATTGTTGTTTGTCATGCTTATGCATTCTAGAACATATGTTGGCGTGCATATCAATTGAATAAGTTAAGCAATTTGTGAAATGAATGAGACCCGTATGATTTATTCTTAGCCAACAAAATTGGTGCTTTTATTTTCCTTAGTAGTCTTTGAGCCTTGAAAAACATTATAGTTTTATTGGTAGCATACTTTAGTGATTATTTCGGAACTTTTATTATTGATCCACGTTAAGTGAAATATAGGGCAAGTTAGAAAAAAAAGTGAAAATGTATGCAAAAGTTTATTTGAGGTATGTGTCTCACACACATAAATATAAATAAAAATATAAATATAAATATACACACACAAGAAAATTGGGTATTGGTGTAAGTAAGGACACGATGGTATTTAAAACACCATTATGTCTCTCAAGTGCTTTGATTGCAAGATGTGTGGTAAAAAAAGCGAGAGGGGACCTAAGAGGAAAAGTATAAAAGTCGTCTTGCTTTGTGTAAATGAAAATTTTGCGAATTACTTGTTTAGGAATTGAATTTTGTAGTCATTTGTGCATCCATTCATTCGTATCCTGACCCTACACTACACCCTGAGCCACATTATAATTTTACAGTCTCTCTTCTTTTTACAACATTATGGTAATGCACTCACAATGCTGGATTCAATGAATATTTTCTATGCACCCATGAGGGAAAGAAAGGAGTGTGGCCATAGCTAAAGGTAGTAGACTATTTGGAAGTCTTTTTCAAGATAGGTTGTACTATGGTAAGAGGATTGTGAACTATTTGTGGGTTCTATTTTTTGGGATTGTGCCCTTGCATATGAGACTTCTTCAATTATTGAATCTTGATCATGTGTGATTGTTTTTATTGCTAATACTCTAAGTGACTGCTTGAGGATAAACAGAGTGTAAGTGTGGGAAGTTTGATGAATGTCTATTTTTTAGTGATTTTCCCATGGTTTTCTACATGTATTTATGTCTTATTGTTGCATTACCTTTACGAAAGTCATTGTTTTCATGATAAGTGTGGAATAGGCAGGTGCCACGAGAAAAAGTGAAAAAGAGAAAGAAAACATGAAAACACGAGCAAAAAGTTACATATACTAGAAGATGGGCAGAAGCACGATCGTGTTGGATTGTTGACAAGGCCGTGGAGGTTTATTAAGTCAAGGATGATCATGGTAGAATCTGGCACGGCTATGGTTAGAAATGAAGAAGAGCACGTCAACCAAATGAAGGAAGCACAATCACTTAAGCTGTCACTAAGCACAGTTGTGGTGCTTGTTATCCATAGGTGTGCTGACATTGGAAACCAACTAATTCGAGAAGCCCAGAAAATAAGCTAAAAATAAGTCTTGGACGAGAAAAGAAAGGAGTTCAACACACAGAAGACAATAAAGAGAGAATGTCTAGATCTGAGGGAATCCTAATATAGGTTCCTCTGTGGAGGATCAAAATGTGTTTCAGCAGAAACTATTTGGGTATTAGTTTACCAATTTCACTTGTTTTAATGTTCTAGTTAAGATTAGGATCCCATTGTGCTTGTTTATTAATAAAACTGAAAGAGAACTAAATTCAGGAGAGTCACTATCCGGATTAGTCTCTCCTATAGTTTTAAATCTTCTATGAATGGTAGATTGCCCTTAGGTAACCTCTATGTGCTTAATGCTTATCCTGCTCTAACATGCATGTCGCGGTTGCTACTAGGTTGTGCATTTAGGAGTTAGTATAGCCTGAAAATGTATTACCAACTTGGGTGGTATAATTAGTAAAAAGAACCAAATTTATTATTATAATCATAATTGTGAAGTTTCTTTCATATGAAACTACCACTTTATTTTTATTTGCTTTCTTTATTATTTTTGACTGCTTATAATCAATCTACTTTTCAACTGCTCAGACAATGAAAACTTCCATCAGAATTATGAGCCCCTCTTTTAGTCTTTGGGCAAACATCTAAAATTCAGATATGACCATTGTAAACAGTAAACTCATCACACTCTATATCATAATTTGATAGTGTAGTTTCTCTTTATTAATCTTCTAATTGATGGAAAGTTGTTTCTCTTTAATTTTCAAAAATATTTAAAATAAGAGATTTTGTTTTTTTGTTATTATAAGTGATTTTGTTCCCTTTACCAGTGCAATTAATTTTATCTGATTATTTATCTTTTTTTCATTTTTAACCGAGTAACCTTTATTCTCCTTTGAGGTTGGTTCTATCATTTTCTATCATCCCGTTCCGGTAACATGTGGATGTCACATTCCACAAATCTATTCACCGCCCCATTCATCATTCATCTCATCCAACCTCTGTCTCTCTGGCACACAGGAATGGGATACAGGCCAGCATCATAAAAAAACAAAAACTCTGTTTTCTTTTTCTTTTTCTTTCTTTCTTTCCATTTTCCACAACGCTTTATCCTGTTATATTATTGCTGCATCCAAATCCTGCATTCATATTCATATGGTCCCCGCTTATCATGTCCCTTATTGCCTCCCCACTTTGCCACCACAATTATATTCCCTGCATAAACAACACAAACACCAAAATTATTAATATAACACCACCAAAGATAAGATAATATTACCAAATTATAAAAAACTGAAAAGCAATTTTATAAAAGAAAACATTGCGGACGGAACACGCAACAAACACATAAAAGAACGAAAACAAATTATGTGAAAAAAAGAATAAAAAATATATCACCCAAAATAGATAAGAAAACAAGATATAAAATTTGCTTAAAAAAAAACAGAAAAAATCGACAGTGAAAAAAAAATAGATAGAGAGAGAAAGATTAACAGCTATGGAAGAAGAACGCATACGAAATACAGAACCAGAGACGATGAACGGAGATGATAGAAAAGGATAATGACAATCGTTACGAGGGAAAATAAAGCAAAAAGAAAAGAAAAAAAAAGCGGAAGTGTCACCGAACTGAAAAAGTGAACGACGATGTGAAAGACTTATAATTGAATCAATAAGCATCAATCGAAAATTTGAGTGGATTCAGTTTTAAATTTAAAGTGAGATTTGATTGATTATATATTTTAGTCAAAATTGTTTTCGATGAGAGAAATTAGGTCCAGAAGCTCCAAACAGTGGCCATCAATGGCGGATATATGTTCTATAATATATATATACACACGAGCGGGCACAGACGAAGAAGCACATAATAAGTCCTCGCTACAGTTTCCGAATCGATCGAACACCGCCGTAGCTTTCAGATCTTCAGCCGTTGCGGCGGAATCCGGCGAGGCGGGGTCGGTGGTGGTCATGATGAGTCATCGGCCTTGGACATGACGGAGAGCCTGCTAGGTCTAGGGCGAAAGTCTCCTCTCCTCTTCTGCTGGTGCGAGGAAGGGCGAATCAACGCGGAGAGCGCTCTCCTGACGAGATCCCCTTCGACGCCGCGGATCCTGACGAGCGAGTTCGTCATGGCGGATCTGCGCGCGTTGAGCCGGTTCGACGAGTACGGCGCCGGCGAGTGTGAGCCGAAGCCTTTGTGGAGGCTGCACCGGAACGAGCCAGGGTGAGTCGTCGGCGAGCACATGCACGTCCTCTTGCTCTGCTTCTTCACCAACTGACCGCCGTTAGAACCGCCGGTCCGAGGCGTCACCGATATGGACCGGTTCGGGGAAATAGACCGGTCCAGAGAAAACCGAACCGACGAGGAGGAAGAAGATGGACCGCAGAGGCTGACACGTGTCGGCGAGGTAGAGCGGTGGAAGAAGGTGGTGGAGCGGGAGGAGAAGCTGGAGGTGGAAGATGCGAAAGCGGATTGAGAATTGCAGAATCTAGGTGAAGGTGAGAGAGATCGAAGCACTGGGGTTCTTGATTTTCTAGAAGATGCCGCCATTTTTTTCTTCGAGATGGAGAAGAAGGAAGTGATTTTTTTTTTCTTTCTAAAAAGCCAGGTTCGGCTATTTGGTTCGGCAAACCTAGCTTTACTCTAGCCATGTATATATAGGAATTTTGACCAACACTGGCAAGTGTGTGGGGTCATATTCGTGATATTTTTCTGCTTGGGGCGTTTACTTTAGTGGAATTCTATTCAGGCCACTTGGTTCTTTTTTTGTTTTTATTATTATTTGCTTTTTTCTCTCTTGTTAAGCAGTTTTTAGGAAAATTAATTAAGTTAATGTAATTTTGATTATATTTCTAAAGTACACATGACTAGATTAGAAGAATGATTATCTCTCACGAAATGTTTTATTTGTTTTTCAGGAAGGTGCATGTACATGTGATAAATCAGAATTTAATGTGTTGTCATATAAAATGAATTGTGAATGGAAAGTAAGTATACTAGTACTTCCTTTGTTCTTAATTATTATTTCTCATTATTTTCAGAATTTTTTATTTTTATTTAAATATTATTTGTATACTTTTTTTAACAAAAATTATATTTTATTAACTATACTCTTTATTTAATAAAATTCTTAAGGATGATAGAAAGATAAATATATTGTATTAGGAAATTGGTTAATAAAAATGAAAAAGTAACATGAGGAATGAGGAAGTACCTTGTATCTTGAGTGTTTATAATACTAAATGAGTTCTGTTAAGAAAGCATTGACTAAGAATTATTAGGTTAGTATTTAGTAATTAAAATAAAAGTAATAGGAAAAGAGCGAAGGAGAAATAGAATCTATATAAATGAAAATGTAAGGGGTGGGATGCAAAAGCAAAAGTGAAATTGGAGGGAGGAGAGTGACATGTAATCTAACTCTAACCAGAGGATAGAATGGGGTTGGGTTAGTTAACTTGAATGGAGGACGTTGAGCCCTCTGAATTGCGATCCAACGGCTTTCAGTTCCACAAAGCTGTGGGCTGCTCATAATAATAATAATAGGATAAAACCGTTTTAAATCCACAAGGCTTAACTGATAGTCTGACACCTTTCAGTTTTGCAGGTTCCTTAATCCCGCGCCACTGACGCCTCTTTTACGCAACTAATTTTTTTAGTATCATTCTCCAAGATATTCTTTTCTATGACTCTCTATTATCGGTTAAGATTTATGTAACTTTTAGTAAATTAAGAGCGAGGTTTCTATAATTTAATGAATCTAAATATGGATTTTGATCGATTAAAAACAGACTATTAAAAAAAATTGTTAGTATTTCTCTTTTTTAAATTGAAACAATGTGTTTATTTGTTTCTTCATACGTACGGTAGAAATTGGGTAAACCGTTTTTTTCAAGGACTACTGTGGTTCTCGTGATTTTTTAGTAGAAATTAGGAATATTCTTTACATGAGGGGTTAAGATTGAATTACAGGTAAAATGTTAAAAATGTAAGTGTCTCCAACATAAAAAAATGAATTCTCTGCAAAACTTTGGCCACCGCGAGCCACCTTCTTCTCCGACTACCGTCCGACTACCATCGCCATCGCGAGCCACCTTCTTCTCTGGCGAGAAAAAATAAACTAAAGTGTCAATCTTTATTTTCCCCCACACAAATTAATCTTTCAAGCTCCAACCTATTTCCCAGATCACACTACTTTCTGGAATCCTCTATTTTCAAGCCTGTAAAAATTAATCTACCAAGTTTCAATTTTTATTGAAGTATTCAACAGAGAAATTCTAGAGATCTAAGAGCAACAAAGAAAATCATCGAATCAAGGTGGTTTCAATAAGAGCTATGAAGTGGGTTGAAGCTACAGAGTCACAAAAATGAAAAATCTGGCATGTTGGTTGAAGGACGTGGGTGAAGGGGGAGTGGGTCAGTGCTGGCTTGAAAGACGGAGAGCGTGAATGAGAGGGAAGAGGGTGATGGTGTCAGTGATGTTTGTTTGATGGAGGGAGGAGGTTCAATGGAGGCTCCGGAAGGAGGAATCAGTGGTGGAATTGGTTGAGGAAGGAGGTGGTGGCTGCTGCGGTTTAGAGCGGAAGAAGAAAGGTCGGTGGCGCAGGGAAGATATGGATGAGAGGAGTGGGTGGCGGAGGCTGGAGAAGAAGTGTTGTCGTTAAGAGAAGAGAGATGAGGGTTGGAAGCTGAGGGTTAGGGTGAAGGAAGGTGAAGATGATGGAGATTTGGGGGTGATTGGGTGAAGGAAGTGGCGGCGCAGGAAAGGGAAGAGGGATTAGGGTTTGATTGAGAGGGAGAAGGTATAAGGAGAGGAAAAGAAAATGTTCAAACAAAAACATTTGTGGACTGTAATTCGGTTAGCTACAATTTACAGCATTTGGATGCATATAAACTCTACAATGTTAAGGAATGATGAGCTTAATGTTTTAGATTCTGTACTTTTGAAATCTTGGTCTTGGATTAGAGCTAATGTAAAGTGATTTATTTTTTCTTATTATGAGTGGAAAGTGAGACCGTTAGTCTGCTTGGAATTTGTATGTGGTTTCCTACTCATTAACTTTATTTGATTTGGTATGTGCAATATGCCTTATGCACTTTAATAGTATTGATTGTTTGCTGTTAAAAAAAAAAACAAGGGGTTACTGCTCTCAATTAAACCTAACATTGTATCTTTATTATTTAGTCTTTGTCGGATGTTTCTACTCATTCACGAAACCATATCCATCTCTTCCAATAAAAAATCAATTTGTGTTAGTGTTATCACCTTTACAAAAACATAATTTACTTACAGTTAAATCAATACTTTATTGATAACTTTGTATCTTTATTATTATTCTTTTACACTTTTGATTAATTTAATTTATATTATTTTAGTTGGTTTGGGTTGGTTTGGATTTAAAACCCTAAAAAAAAATTTGAAAAATCTTCAACCTAACCCAATTTGTAGTATTTTAATGAGATTGGATCCAGAATTCACACCACAATCTGACTCATACTGAGCCTAATCTGAATATGCTGATGTTTAAGGTATTCTTTTAAAGATGAAACCAAGTTAAGACCGTCCTAGAGCAAAGACAAAACCTCATACGCTAAATAAGGATTTGGTGAAGAGACACATGACATGAGTCATGGGTGAGCTCTTATTTAAATGAATCAGATGCCCACTTTGCAAAATGGCATGTTGGAGGATCGGTTTAAGGGTAACAAAGGATTCACATCAAAACTTTCCTTCCACTCCTAAGTCGTTCTGCCCTCCATTCCTTCACTTTGGAAGATTCTCAAACAGTTATCATTTTTAGATACTCAAATACCAAACTCATGTCTCTATTTTCTTAGAATAATGTTATCGTCATACTCACAATCAAACCACACTAAAAGTGATCAAAAGAGAAGATAGATAAATGAGAAATAGGATATTTGTTGTGTGATAAAAAGAATACAAAAAATTGTAAGAAAAAAAAAGTGAATGGAAATTAATTAAAGAAAAATAAAATGTGAACGAATAAAAACCCTCAGAATTGACACATTCAGGTCATGCCATTAGTATTCACACCACAACACTTTTTACAAGCAAAGTGTAGTTATAGTTTGGAAAAATGTTTTCTAAGACCTACCAATTTTATGTTTTCGGCATTAGCTATTTTTTATAATATAACATGAGGTTAATGTGGTATTATATAACTAATAGAACAAAAATAGAAACCCTTTTGCATTATGAAGCACCACTACTCGTAATTAAACTGTTTAATTTGTAATGATATCATGTATGTATCTCATTTTAGATAGATTTGCACGATTGGTCTTGCCAGAATCATTGCCAATTGGATAGGAACTGAGATGAATGTTTATCCTAATGAACATGATACTAATGAAGTCAAGTTTTAGCTGAATACGCAGTATTAATGATCTACGGCACGCATTCGTGTGGGTCTCTGCAAATCCTTATTGTTCTAATTTTTAATTCTTTTTTAGTTATAAAAAAATTAGGATAAAGGTATTGCGCTTCATTCTAAGACAGGAAAAACAATCAGACTCACAGAATATTTATAGGAGATTTATATTTACCTCACTCTAAAGGGATTAGTGGAGATTCAAATCCGCCACTGATATAATTAAACTTCCTTCTTTAATTATTATTATTATTACTGATTAATTGGAGATATTATGAACTTCTTATTATATGCCATTCCCACCATGCTTTCCCAATCAGTAGCTGTAGAGGGTCATACATGACCCCGGGCGCATTTGTTTGACTACAGTGGTGCAACTTACACTTCAACAAAAGGGACATAAAACTATATTTATTTATTAGTTTTGATACAGATGTTTAATATTATTTTTAGTTTTATTTCTAATACAATTTAGCTTTCAACGGAAAATAAAGTAGTAATTTAAAAGGGAAAACAACCACGATTGGTGAATCCACGAGACTTCCGTATGTTTAAGGTTGTCTTTTTTTTTTTTTTTTTTTGAAACTGTATGTTTAAGGTTGTCTACTTATGTTGAATATACACTTAGAAAAAATTACACTCTCTCCCTTATTTATTATAAGTTGTTTTCAACTAATTCTTTATGATTAAAAAAAGTGGTTAGAAAAAATTACACTCTATCCCTTATTTATTATAAGTTGTTTTCAACTAATTCTTTATGATTAAAAAAAGTGGTTAATATTAGGTAGTAATAATAAATTTGTAATTTATGTTAAACATTGAAAAAAAATTGAGACAAAAAATTAAGGACAGAGGGAGTAGTGAACTAAACTTGCCGTGGAAATAGACAATTTCTCTTAACTTTTTAATTACTTACATTGATCTTAGTTTTATTGTGTTTTTTACTGTGTATCTAAACATGCACTACAATCTGCGAGCATCTATAAGTCTTCTCGTTCTTGTGTACCGGTCCTCTCCTTAGGGTTATTTGATTGGATTTTGATACATACACATTACACTTTTTTTTCCATCTCATTTCCGGACACTTGCTTTTTTATATATCTTTTTTTTTCTTATCACGTCACTCATTTCGCTCTATTCTCTTTCTATCTCACACTATGTGTGCGATTTGGAGTGTGAATATGTTTTTCCCTTTTTTATTTCATTTCAAATACGACACAAGTTTCCTCTCTCCCACTCTCTCTCCCTCTCACACACACACGGGCGCATGCACACACACAAAGCATAGCACCCACTCCTCTTCCTAGCGGTGTTGGCTTCGGTGGGACGGTCAAAATGGGTACCATCATGGTGTATTTTCAATGCACAGGATTGAAGGTGAGCATCCATGTGAGGCCATGGAAAGCTTGAAACAAATTATATTATCGTGGATTCATCTCTTTTCTTTGCGTTCCATCTCATTCTTTCATAACCATTGTATATGTTATTTTCTATTTTTGTATTCAGATTGAATATCTTGATTCTCTAATTGTTATAAATTCATCAATTAATGTAAATGAAAATTCTTGACTTTGCAATTTTAAGTATTTCAGGTGCACTATTGAGTTCTCTAGTCATATACTTTAGAAAAATACGAGGAAGGTTCTGATGTTGAGGAAGATAACGATGTTTGAGTCGGAGATTTAGGTGAAGAATGGGGCATGTGGGATATATTGGGTGGCCCGAGGTGGAGGATGGGTGGTGGGAGGTGGATATGGAGTGGACAGATACCATCTTAAGAAAAGGGATTTGTTTGCGATTTACATGAATTCTAATATGGATGAAATTTCAATTCTAAATATGAATAATGCTAATCCTTGTTATACTTTTAGCATGTGTTTGGATACATGGTGTAGAAAACCACAATAAGTCAAAATCACGGTAGATAAAAACAAAAGATTCTTAGTTTTTGAGGGCAAATTTCACCGTGGTTTCAATGTCATGCATTCAGATATGTTCTTAACTTTTCGCGTCGAGCAACTTTAATACATTCACATCAATTTTTCTCTCATCTTATTTCACCCACTTTCTCTTGGCATCTTTTCTTTTTCTTCTTATTATATCAGATCACTCGTATCAAAAAGAGAAAGTAAGTGTGAATTTATTAAAACATCATTAATTATTCAGTTGTTGATGATTAATGTACTTCATCCTAAAGAGACCCTTGAACCTTTTAAAAAATACTACGTACCTCCGGTCCTATTTATAAGAATCAAAAAACTAATTCACACAGTTTAAGAAATCTTAGTTAAAGTAGTTAAGTGAATTAAATTTGTTCTCAGTTAGTATTAAACTTCCAAAATTACCCTTAAATCACTTTTCATAATTTCTATGCATCATTTAATGCTTAAGAGAGTAGAAAAAAAGAGAAAGTTAAATTAAATTAGGTTATTCTTGTCAAAAAGTAATTAATGCACCACAAACTCTAAGTTGATTCTTATAAAAAGGACCAAGGTAAACACCTCATTTGGTTATTATAAATAGGACCGAAGGTAGTAACATAAGTGAATAAATAAAATAAGCACAATCAGAATACAAAAATATAACGTGGAAAAACTCTAAAATTGGAGGAAAAGCCACGACTGTTGTCTAAACCGACAATCATAAAATAAACACCATGTGAAAATTGCTACAATAATAGACTTCTCTCAATCCAACTCTTATACCCGAGTACACTCACGTTCACAAAGAAAATATTTAAACTAAGTTAGATATAAACTTAAATGCTACTGGCTGGTGCATTTACAAACATATTAAGAACCTAGGTCAAATATATATAGCCTTGGTCTCCCTCTTGCTTCACCATACTAGACAATTTGAGACTTCTCTAATAGTTATTTTTAAACCTCATTTTTCATTTAAGATACTCGACCTCCACTATTACAATCAACCCAAACATATCCATGTTGCATGCCTAGGTGATGAGTGGTGACTGGCCATGATTCGTAGGTTCTCTGTATCTATTGAATACACATCATTATCCCTCCATTTTCAATACCGAACTTTGCTCAATGATTAGAGGCGCATTGGAATTAAATCAAAACTATACATGCCACCTGCGCATATATACTTGATTCCCAACACAATTATATAAGTTTAATATATGGTTTTTCCCTTGTAACCTTGATCTATAATCTTGGTACATGTAAAACCTTGTCCCTAGGGAATCTTGTGGCTAAACAATCATTTAAACAGACATGGACTAAAATTTATACAATTCCCACCTCGTGTGAGCTTCCATCCACCATGTTAGGGAACATATCATAGACGCATTATTCATCATTTGAATTGTTTATAGAATTATTAACAATTCATTGTTACATGCAGAATGTGAATGTCTACAGGCCATTTTTAACAAAAAAACACAATATAAGTTGAATTTCTGCAAGATGATAGATTACCATGTTCAGATTTATTAATTAACAAATCTAAGTAACGTGCAACTGTAAGCATTGCTAGCTATTTTGTTAAAAGCATCTCACATGATTTAAAATTTACTGTAATATTATTTTATTCTTCTAATTTTAATATGATTATTGGTTTGAATGAATGGGGATAACGTCCTTTAAGCATGAAGCCCTAGATTCAATATTCAAACCAATGGATGATGAGTTCAATTACACTACAAAAGAATGTGCGTTTTGTGACAGTTATATTGTAGCGGTTTTGGAAACCGCCATTTTTAATGAACAGCGGGATGATTTTGAGGTGGTATTATATACTTGATTTCTCTTGTCTTAGATTAGATTCGAGTATTGTGTTGTATGGGGAGAAAACTCATTAGAAGAGTTAGCTTTAAAATAATGTAGTATTTGTTTTTCTATTTACCTTTTAAAATATATTTTATTTCTCTTCATTTAATTTATTGTTCTTACAAAGGCATTAATTAATGCACTTTTGAAATTTTAATTGGACAAATGTATAGAAACAATTTTTTTCTCTAGGCTGACAGTTAATAAGGAACAAAGATTACCTTTATTCAAAAAAAAAAAAAAGATAGTAACTTACCTTGAATATTGAATTTAAGGCTAGTTACATGCTTAAAGGACACTATCCCCAGCCACTCAAACATATGCAGTGGGAACATTGTGTAGGTGCTTTATTTGGTACACTTTGTTGGAGGTTTTACCAAGCCATTGGAGAGGTTTTGTTCTCAAGAATATCTTTATTATTAATAATTAAACATGGTTTTTGCTTAAAGAAATATAGGGCACTTCTCAGCCACAATTGTGAACAGTTAGATTGATGGAAGGGTGAGACTTTTATTTTATGAATTCCGATTCAATCTGGAATTTTCGTCGATAACATTTATTCTGAGGCCATATTTCAACAAGGGTGGCACATGCAAGAAATTTGGAACTTAATTTAGGGTCCAATAAGTGAGGGAGTTAGGTTGCCGGCTAACGCTCTTGTCTTGTGATACTCATTTACAAGGTCAAGGATTTCTTTATTTATGTCTTCATATGTATATTATATGATTTCTTTATTTATGTCTTCATATGTATATTATATGGGGTTGACTAAATGACCCAATAATTAATTAGGATCATTTAACCACATGTTTACATGGATCAATAAGATTTTCTTCTAATTAAAATTAAAAAATAATGTAAAAATAAATAAAATAAATGACACAATTTTATTGGTCTATATGGATATGGGTTGAATGACCCCAACCTCTATATATATATATATATCATTGGTTCCTTCAATTTGATTATATTATAAATTCTCTAGCTGTTATAAAATAACTCTGCACCAAATTGTTTATTTGCAAAATGTGACAAGTTCAACCGCCCCAATTGAACGCAATCATATTGAAAATTGTGGCGATTAAACTCATCATAATCTGTAAGTGAAAAATTTGTTTCAAATTTTCTTACGAATTTCATAATGTGGTTGTTAATTTGTTTAAACTGTTGAGTTTAGAAGAGAACAGTTTCTTGCAAATTTTGCTGAAGAATTTTTTTCCAGACTTTCGTTCAATTTTTCTTTTGTAATTTCTTTCAGTACTCCTGCAGTGCTGAACACTCAGTACATCTCCTCACAAATATTCAATTTTCTTCTATTTTAAATTTTAAAAGAATTTCAAAAAATAAAAATTAACCATTCATGAAACACGTGTTAATATCTGAATGAAGTGATTACAAACTACAATAGTACTATAATTTTTTCCCTAAGCATGACAATGAGCGGAGCGATGTGTGGATCTTTGATCCCGCTCCCGTTAAGAGCGGGCTCAAGGTAGGTGTTGATAAACTTATAAAAATATAAGTTTAATTAAAAATATCTCAAAACTGTGTGCGTGGCAGAGTGATAGAGAGATGTCATCAGAATTAAGGTATTATCATATGCTTATGCTAAATTAATGTTCCTTCCATCACAAACTTCCGATCAAAACTGTGATTTCTTGTCATTTCCACGATACCACACAAGTGTAAAAGTAAAACATTACGTAGATATGTACATAAATTTTTTTGCCACAAGAAAAAAACAAAAAAAAAACAATTAAAGGAAAACAAAGTAACTAAGGAGAACAAGAGGGTTCCACCTGTCATATATACACATCTATTGGAGCAGGGTCATCTCATATTAAGATTACATGTGATATTTGTCATATTACAACTTTGTGTCTATTTCTCTCGTATGCTAATGTTCATGAAAAGAAATAGACACAAAGTTTAACACGACAACACATGAGATATCCACTTTTACAAAGATAATGGTGTTTGTGATCATTCAAGAAACTGCGACAGCACCTCTCTTATGTTACCGTTCATCAAAGAGAATCTAGTAGGTTTTGGTTGGAAAGTCTTTCTCCTATGAAGATCATGGCTATTAGGCTTAATTATTTGCAAGAGAATTGCCTTCAACGAGCTAGCTTTGGCAGCCATGGTTGATGGTGATGACTTCGAGCGATGAGGGTCAAAGGCGGAGGAGGAAGGGATCCGAGGAGGGGACCGAGCCACCGGCATTCGAGGTGGCTTCTTGTGCATGCTGCACCGGAATGAGCCAGGATGGTTGGTAGGTGCGCACATGCACGTGCGTGGTGATGCTAGATTTGTGTGTGCATTGGACATTGTCATGGAAGAAACTTTTCCAGAGGCCATGGAAAAACAAAGAAAAGAAAAAATAAAATGTGTAAGAAACTTTTTAAATGTTTATTATTGAGGGTAAAGCCAAATACCAATGTTTATGGGAGGTTGAAGTTGAAGCCTTGAAGATATGGCTTAAGTAGATTCTGCTATATTAGGTAAACACCTTGATGGCCTTTTGTTTTGAGTAGGAATTTTTGGTGTTGCTTGAGCAATTTTATAGGAGATCTTATTTGGCTTTGAGCTCATTTCCCAAGCAAAATAAGCTTGAATAGTCTTTTGAGGTGAACACTTTTAGATAGTCAAATTAGAGCCTATTTATTAATATTCTTCCTATTTGTTTCAAGCATAAAATGGAAAAGCAACACTATGGTTACTTATTCTAAACTTAACTTTTTTTTCAATTTTCATTTACTCACAAAGAGGTTATTGGTCTTTTTCATCTTCTTACATCAGTCGTATGTAACATTTTTGTAATAGTAAAAACACATTTCTATTATTAATAAAAAGTAAAGTTCTCTATTTATAAATATTCACAATCAATATTTAGCTATTTTTTCTTTCTAAGGACCAATCTGTAATTGAATTTAGCGTAACACTGTGATGGTGGAAGGTCCAATCATAAAGTACTGAATGAAGAGAACTTTTCTGTCAACTTCAGTGGACTACTTGCTTAGTTGATTTTTTCTTTCTTGTGCGTGAAGATTGGATCCAATTGACTCTGATTTTGATACCTTCCAGGTGTGCAAGCATATATGAATATAGGAATATTGGAATCCAGAGATCATGTGTAGAATCAAACCCTCTTTATCTCAGATATGACAACATTAAAAGTGATCTTAAAATCTCTGAAAGATGCTTTACAAAAGTTCAATGAACCAAAACTAGTAAGTTTCTCTAATAAAAATTGTAAGGAATGAATGTGTGTCCAAATAGATTCATCTTTAATTAATTTATGGGTTGATCATTTCCATTCCATCACACTAAATGCATGTTTCATAAATAATCATTCTATAATTGATTTTAAAGTCAAAATAAATTATGAGCAGAAAATGTCGTCAGTAACTTCTAAGTGTTAAAATTGGCACTGAAGAAAGAACGTTGATCCAAACATGCTATAAGAGGATAGATACTGATTCCACAGCCTCAACTAGCTGAGGCGGATTTCAAATTCGGTCAAAAAAACATAACTCTAAAGTCTTTGTTACATTAACAAACATGTGTCCCAACATGTTGAAATAGTAGCTTTACTTTTAAGCTTTGTCCATGTCGCATGGTACATTAACAAGTTGACAATGAACCCCACTCTTGAACACTAAACAAAGAATAGCACAACCCTGCATTTCACTTTCAATGTTGGAATACATGCCAAAGCTCTTTTTTTCATTCATTCCATATACATTGTCCCATAATGATTCAAATTACTCTATATCACACATAGTAAGAGATTCAATGTTCTAACAAAAGTGCAGTCTTCTAAATCAACCAGGGCACTAATGTTGCTAATGTAAGGAGTGGTGTTTCCATTTGTGAACTAACTGAAAAAGGGAATGTGTCACGGTCATGCTTTGTAACAAGGTTTTCCATAGCAGTTGCATTCTCCATTCATGTAAAAAGGGAAATCATAAAAAGTTATACTCCCTCCCTCCGATCCTTTTTATACGAGTTAAATGATATGTGTTGACCGTTCCTTTTTACAAGAATCACATAAGTCTTTGTGTCATATTAATTATTTTTTCACATTTTTACCTCTACTTAATTCTGAAAATATGGAATTGCATTAATGATGGAAAGAGATTAAAAAGAAATATGTTAAGGACAATTTTGAAAATTCAACAACATTTAAGAACAAATTTAATGCAAAAAACTATACTACATAACTTTCTTAAGAGATGTGCAAAGTTGGTTTAGCTCTTATAAAAAAGAACAGAGTGAGTACATTTCAAGACACTTTTTATTTAATTACAATTACATATCTCAGAGACATTTAATGTTTAAGTACTTAAATAAAAATGTCGGGATGTGTAATTTTTCCTATATTTAGACTCTCTAATCGGAATGGGCTATCACTTGGCATCAATCATGCCTGCAATGTCATGTGCCTCCACCTCCACTACTCCTCCTATCATTCCAAAGCTTTGCAAACAAGCTTTTGCCAGCCAAATGCCATCATCATCATCACTTTGTTGGACAGAAATAAATGAAAAGTGGGTCTGCAGCAGTTGAAGACAAGGAGTTAATTAAAGGGGGAAGGTAAGGTAGTCATTACTTTGGTTTATGCTTCACACTTTTTGGTTATATATATTATATATAGCTGCAAAAACCATATGTTAACAAGATGCAGGGGCTACAGAGAAAGAAAAGACCCAGTTAGTGTGTTAACTTAAAGAGAATGTACAGTGAAGTGCTTGGAGACTAAAGGTGTGAATAGTTTATTCTGCTGCTTATCATGTTTGAATAAATTTCTCTCTTTCTCATAATCAATTCTAACATCCACAGCAGCTTCTCATCCAACTTACCCTGTACCATGTTTTTGATTTACTAGTTGGAAGAATATTTCATTCTGCGATAAGCTACTCCTAATAACTTTTGTGCGAGCATAATTTATTCTGGAAAGCTGTGTTTTGTGTTAGCTTCCAAGGGAAGACAAAGAGAGCATTTAGATACGGATTTATTAGAATTTAGAGGAATTTATTTACCGAACAAAACACTAAATAAATACTCTTTGTTTTGCATTTAAAAATGTTTTTATGTTAGAAAAAGTAGGAGGTACACATGTATTATCCAATTTTGTATTTTAAATTTTAAATTCTTCTTAGTGTAACAAACCTCTATCTTGTTGGTGTTCGGTTTTTCATCATGTATTATATATACACCTTGTACTCATATTTGAAATGAATGAAAATACAAATAATACACTGCAGAAGGGGAAGCTATGGAAGGTGGTAGCTCAAATAATACAGATTTAGGTATTTATATATTTTTATTATCTCTTTTATGAGAATATAATATATAATATTTTGTTCTGACTCTATTGAGAAATGAGTAATTTTATTGGAAAATTCCTTAGTACCGAAGGCATCAGAGTTGGGAGCGTTACAGAAAGAGCATGAAGAGAAAAATTCCAAAATTGAAGAGCTCAAGAGACAGATTGAATTGACAAAGCAGCGCTGGGAAAAGAAAAACAAGGAGGTCACGGAGGAGCAAATGGCAGGTTTCATTACCTTAAGGAAGAAATATAACAGTATGAGAAAGGAATACAATAATGCAATTCTATTGCTAGCTGAAAAATCAAGGGAATCTGAGTAACTTTACCTCTCAAATTGGTAACATTGGTCCTTTAACATCTACTTTCTGACTTGCAGTGAGATATCTAATCAAAGCTATGAACATCTGTAATCAAAGTTAAGCACTTGAATGTTTGCAATTTTGTCTTACTTAGATGATTTCCATGTTGTAAATGATGTGGCTATGTTAGGGGAAAAGAGTGGTCATAATATTTAAATTTGCAATCAAACTTGAGCAATTATTTAAGTAGCAAAATTAATAGGATTCAATCTTAAACAATAAATCCTTAAATTAAGGTATCACTATATATACATATATGTTTGGCTCTAACTGCCTCAGGATTGTAAAATGTAAATCTATTCATTGTTGTAAGATTAGTATGCCTCTTTACTGGAATCTTTCTCTACATGATACATAAAAATAGTATAAGGAAGAAAATACTAATAGTATGAACACCATGTCTCATTTGAATGGATTGCAACACTAGTTTCCCCTTCTCTACTTTGAGTTTCTCCTCTTTCTTGTTGCATACAAGCGGCCATTGCAGTAAACTGGGTAATCAAGATGATCCTCGAGTTCCACATCTAAAGCCCTGACAAGCTCCTCAGTATAATCCACTTGAGTCCATTGCTAATCACCAAGTTGAGAGTAGAACACTATATTTGAATAAAATTATGGAGCAAACTTGATCAGTTGTAGTTGGAACTGGATGTTGTCATCATAGTTCGCTGACGTTTTCAACCTTGTTTTTTCCAAAAGACACCAGTCTCCATGCATAGATTTTCCGGCCAAGGGTAGTAAAGTTGGGTAGGAGGAGGAAGGCGTTGCTTTGTCCTCCTCTCTATTTTCTTTGCTTCCATAAAACGAAGAGATCCCCTCCAAACAAGAAAAGCACAACTACAGCCTAAGGGAAGATGTTCCCAAAGAATCCGCCACCAAAAATGAAAGACCTCCCCTCCAATCCATATTCCCCGTAAGAATAAAGAGTAAGCAAGTACATAGAGAGAGGAGAAAAGAGAAACAAGAGATAGAGAAATAAGGTGATGGAGAAATAAAATAAGTATACATGGGCTTGGGTCATTGCCCCTTCATTTAACTCTAAACCCTAATCCCGATGGACATCCAAATATTCATAACAGAAGCAACAAAAAGCTATTAGTTTTAGAAGTGTTAGCATAAACCTTGAATCATCAGTCCGGGCCAACAATCCCTCTTCCAATGACCAATCTGCTTGCAATTAAAACACTTTGTTGTCTTCCTCTGCTTGGATTTAGAACGCTTATTCTTCCCAACAGACTTACCCTTGTTCCGTCCACGAACTTGACTTCCCTTCACATACAGACATTCACCTTGACTTTCCTCCTCTACATTATGTCTCCTTTGAGAGTGAGACAGGAGTGTAGACGTGATAGTATCAAATGTGATAACGTCCTTC
Source organism: Acmispon strigosus (assembly GCA_030819835.1). Classification (NCBI taxonomy): domain Eukaryota; kingdom Viridiplantae; phylum Streptophyta; class Magnoliopsida; order Fabales; family Fabaceae; genus Acmispon; species Acmispon strigosus. The sequence continues at coordinate 12,685,658 of JAUAMA010000002.1, read as the reverse complement.
CCGTATGTAAGAGTAGTCAGCAAATGATCATAGGAACCTGGTAACGAGCACAACAGTATAACTGCCTTGTCTTCATCGCCAATCTTCACACCAAGCCTCAGCAGATCCGCGCCTTCTGCAATCCTTGTTGAGCCAACAAATCATTGACTCTCTGTTGCCATAATATGAAATTGTCTGTTCCGTTGAACTTCTCAACATCAAATTTTGCACCGCCAGGAGTCATTGTCGTCGGATACCAATTGTTAGCATAAACACCTCGATTGCAATAGAGAAATTGTGAACACAAGATACAAAAGTCTATTCACGCAGTTCGGCTTCGTTTTATTGATCAGCAAAATCAATCTATTACCTAGGGTTACAATGAGACAGATATTTGTAGGAGAAAATCATAATGATCCACATATTACAATAATATCCCGTAAACCCTTACACAATTCCCTTAAATCATATTTGACCTAAAATTAAAATAAAGTGATACTCCAAGTATATGCATATAATTTCAGAATTCGCCAATCGATTCTTTTCGTATATAAGAACTTAGATGGATGATAAAGATTGGGCTTATCACAAGCAGTGGCGGATACATCCCCAAAATTTTATTTTTCTTCTTAATACCTATATAAAATTTTATATGGCACCACCCTCAATGAATGAGTACAGGTCACAGTGGTAAAAAATGAAATTTCAAAACCCCACATTTGATCTTCACCACACCCGAATTGAAATTGAGAGAGCAATTAAACACACAAAAAAGTAAAATAACTATATATTATATAACAAGTTTTACCTTTTTTACTACTCACCTCTCACCTCACATCACGTGTGTACTTTCTATTATATATATTAAATAAATCTTAAAGCTTCTTTTAGAAGCTTGTGTTTATTTTTCAATTTCTTATTCATTTCTCAGTTAGAACCATATCACTGATAACAGAACAAAAGCTCGCCCTCTTTCATTTCCTTTTAGCATTCGATTTACTTTTAGCCTTGGCACCATCCAAATTAAAATCCTGCCTCCGCCACTGATCACAAGGTTATCATATGATATCATATTTCTAGTTAAATAATAAGATAAGATAACAAATTGAATTTATTAGGATTAAACTTCTGAATAAAATTTTTAATTTTCAAAATCATTAGATAAAAATATGATTAAAAATTATATAGATAGTGTTATTTTTTAAAACAAGATGGAATTAGATTGTGTTGCTTTTAAAAAAGGGTCGGGATGAGATGAGATCTTTAACGGAGATGAGATCTTTAAAAAAAATCAAATTGTGTTATTTTTTAAAAAAATTAATTGTGTTATTAAAAGAAAAAGTGTTATTTTATAAAACAAGATGAGATCTTATAAAAGAAAGTTGCGCAAAAACAATTCGTTATCTTTCTTAATCTTGTGTTATTATTTATATTTTTCATGCTTTTATATTATAAATTAAAAAAGTGCGGTTTAAATTATGTTCTATTTATGCTTCAAAATTCATATTAACGCCATCACTTAATTCTCCTTCTACCGATAAAATACAACTCAGATTTGTATTACTAAACGTCATCACTTAATGGAGATCGGTTAAGGTAGAGACAAAAATATTACTTTAAAAAAAAATATGAGAATCATAAAAAAAAAAAGTTGATAATCAATATTTTTGTTGGAAGTATATATGGATAAAATCATCTCAACTTTAAGTGTCATAATAATATTTTAATCCTATTGTACTATAATTATGTGGATTTATGCATTTTAAAACAAGCGATTGTGGTCTTTTGTGTTTGTTTGACACTACACTTTTGCTTATTATGTTTTTCTCCGTCCAAAAATTAATAATTTTCATTATAAGAAATGATTTTTTTAGTGTCAAAAATTAGTGTCGGGTTCAACATCCATTAATTTCTCTATTTAGTGTCAATGTGTCATAGTTTTCTCCATCAAAGATAGGAGCAGCAACATGTGATAAATTTGAGTTACCATCCATGTTCACATGTCTGTAAGAAGATGGCTCTAGATACCAATGGTTGGTTATTTTGAAAATATTTAGTGCTGGAAGAAGTAGAGAACAGAGCGTGTATAGATTGCAGGGAAGATGTTAATTTTATTTAGCAACACAGCAATTGATTTATACAGCAGAATACCTCAAATAAAATTCAAATTTAAAAGCATAACAATTGTTTTAAGACTCAACTAGGTTATCGACTCGACCGAGATATTGAGTTAATGAGTTACTGGTCGGACCAGTGAGTCACTAAACTGATTACTTGACTTGGTCTATATTAAAAATTCTATAAATTAATTAATTATACAACTTATACAAATAAACTAAGATTTTTTGTTGATGTAATTTATATTGCTATATCTAAATTAATGTGCATCAAAAATCTTTGAAACCTAGATGACCTAATGGTAAACCTTAATTTTTATCTACCCCATGTCCTGTGTTCAAATCATTTTACCTCTGCATGCTGCAGCAGTTCGCTAGGTGGTTCAACCGCCCGGTTTTGACTGGTTTGATGGTACAATCGATTTGAACCTACAACCGGACCGGCTTTGGGTCTGAGTCCCGACCGGTCCAATCTAAGTCTTAAAACAGTGTTAACAACTACAAGATGAGAGCCTAAAAAATAGAAGATAAAACAACTCTATCTTATAACATGACTGTTATTTTCCTAAAAAATAGCATTAACATATAATCTCCTGCTGTTTGTTATTTTCAGTCATCCAATCAACATGACTGTTATGTTCCTTCCCTAGATAGACATGGGGCTGCATTTGGGCTAGGTATGTGACCAAGATGATACTTGGGCTAGGTATGTCTCAGAAGGCCCTTTCTTGTTTTCATCAAACATGGTAAATAAATAAGCTTCCAATGGTTTACTAGGCCTATCAGGGGTCCCATTAGGCACATGTTTAATTAAATTCTGATAATAAGTTTGTGGCTTTGTGCATCATCTACTGTTGTGGCAGTACCACCATTTTACAATTGATATAAAGCCAAAATCAATTCTAAGGAGAATATGTCGTGAGTAGCTTCTTGTTGTAAAAATTGGTTCTAAGGAAAGAAAGCTATTTCAAACATGCTTTAAGATTACAAATACTGGGCCTCAAACCACAGCCTTCGGTCTCGGGGGAGGTAGTCAGCTAGGGTGGATTTCAAATTTGGTCCAGTCTTTGTTCTTTAACAAACCTGTGTCAAAGCTAAACAAACAAAAGCACAACCCTGCATTACTTTTAAGCTTTGTCCGTGTCGCGTGACGGCGTGGTGCATTAACAAGTTTAAAATGAACCCCATTCTTCAACTCTAAACAAACAAAAGCACAACCCTGCATTTCAATTTCAATGTTGGATATTTTCTCCCTATACTAGCTATAAAGATGAATTGATAGGATGAACTGTAATTTTCATTTTTATAAAATTTTAAGTTCACAGTAATACATGCCAAAGCTCTCTTTCTATTCATGTCATCTACATTGTCCCACAAGATGAATGTATTCTAACTCAAATGCAGATGAGGATCACTTTATACCATATGTTGTTATTTGTTAAGGTCAAAATTTCTTTATCTGGCCATGAACCGTTTGGTGTGAATCCGATGCCGCCGTTCCCTTTCATGGATGATCCAAAACACCAAGGACAGCATTACAGCTACAGACACCACAACTGATCCCCAATAAATCCATTTAGTATAACTCTGCAAACCAGGACAATATTTATTGCTAATGTCTGTGAATGTTCTCCTCACAAAAGTGCAGTCTTCTAATTCAACCAAAAATGGACCATAGTGATATAAACCATAGGTCACATTCACTGCAGCTGCCATTTGAGTGTACATGGAAGGGGTGATTCGACCTTGTGTCACACAATTTCCTGATGAAGATGCCTGACAGGTATAAGTCTTCCAGACCTGCTTGAGACAAAATTAATCTGTATGTTACAAAACATAAATGTCACCAACATGAATGCTAGCGTATGATTGGAAATTCTTTTACAATTGATTCTAAAGCCATAATCGATTTTGAGGAGAAGCTTCTGAGTGAGCTTCTGAGTGCGATTCTGAGGAAGTCAAAGCTGATACAAACATGCTATAGACATAGACATTTCTAAAAGTCCTACATGTATAAATTTATGTTTCATGTCATAATTTTTTATAGCTTTTACCTCAGTAGCATTTTCCACTGCAACTTCCCCTGCTGCACACTGCCTAAGTGTATAGTCACTATTAAATGGATTGCAGAGAAAAGGCACGAGGGGGCCCGATTGATTGTAAGGAATGGTGTTTCCATTTGTGACACCGGAAATGAAATTGTCAACTAATTGAACAAGGGAATGTGTCACGGTCTTGCTTTGTAATAAGGTCTCCATAGCAGTTGCATTATCCACGCATGGAAGAATTCCATCCAAGGCTGTGTGAGCAGTGGGGTTCAGAACCCACTCATCCATGGCAACACATGTATCTGCAATGGCACTAGTGCACAAGTATGCAGAAAAGGCTCATATTATGTACATGCAATGGCAAATTGTATCATCACAAGTACAATGAGTATAATAAGATCATATCATTCAAAAGTAAAATAAATTGGCTAAAAATAAGACAAGCAAACATGAACTTACTTATGAAGAAAAAGAAATACACCACAGAGTATAAATGTGCCAGCAACAAGAATCCATCCAACAACTACCAAGCTGCAGCCATAGGAAATACATCATTTACCGACAGAAAGTTTAATGGGACACAAATTCATCAATGACTTATCCAGAAAGGGAAAAAATCGAAATTAGCTCAATGAATTCAACTTACAAGTATACAGGACACTGCAACCCAAGTATTGAAAATACTGCAAAAAAATAATTTCACAAAGTTAACACTGACAAATGAGATTATACAATTTATACTTTCACTAAACACTGACAAAAGAAAACCAAAAACTAAAACAAGAAATGAACATACAGAATCCAAGGATTGCAACAACGAGCATAACAGCAGCAACAATAATAAGAGCTAATCTCCTACAGAGCATAACATGTTATTTGTTAGCAAAACACACAAAAATAAGGTAAAAATAAAATTTCAAGTTTTGACTTACATTCCATCTATGGCTTGGTTTACCATGTTTGAATTATCATGAGTCTTGTTGGAAAGATAATCAGCAGCAGTGGTGCTTATCTTTTTAACATTATCAATGTCATTTTCAACATCTGGTGGCAAACCAACTCCAATCACAATCTTCTTAGCTGAATCAAAATAGCTCGACACATTCCTGAGATTCTCGGCGGTGGATTCAGCCTGACTAACAATGTAATCCAGCGTGTTTGAAGTGGTTCCATCAAACTTCCCTTGACTAATGTACAGGACAATGCACCCAGCTCTAAAATAACCAAACATATGTGCTCAGAGAGTATAACAAACGCTTCAATCTTCATGAAATAAACAACATAATAGATTATAAGTGTGTGTGTGAGAGAGAGAGAGAGATACATTGCTGCAATGGTGCAAAGGATAAGGATGATCAAGGAGAAAGCATAGCATAATTTAGAAAAGGCATGAGGCTCTCCAGGGCAACAGCAGTAACAGGCACAGATAAGATTCAAAATAAGCCCAAAAATCAGGAACCAGGCCACAGCAATAGCAAAGAAGGGAACCGCAGTAGAAAGAACTGACTGCATGAGCAAAGCAAAAACAACAATTTGAGGTTAGCACACACAATATCAAAGTTTCTAATAGAACCATCTTTTTTTTTCCTCATAAACACTATTTTATTTTTTTTACTTTTTTCAATTTTTTCGGGGAGAGGGAGAGTTTTTATCCTTGTGCAGGAATGAGTCTTGCGTTGCGTCTGCACCTACATGTCTACATGTCTCTCAGCTACAACCACTTCAGTGACCGACACTTGAAACTACTTCTAGAACTTCTCCGCATAATTAATTCTAGGTTTTGAATCAAATTGTAGAGAGATTTCTAAACATGCAGCAACAAATGAATTTGAAAGTAACCGAAGAGTGTGAGAATGAGAGGGTAACCGAAATGTAATTGGTATTGGTGATATTCCAGCCACCATCGTAACGTTGAAAACGGTGGAAAAAATCTTTGCGGCGAGTTCTGTCGTGAGCCAGAATCAAAGTCGAATTCGGCGGAGGAGCACCTTCCGCCGCTGATCGGAGGCTCGTGTTCGACGGCGGCAGCACCTCAGCAGCGATTTGAACACCATCTGAGGAGAAAATGGCGATTTGAAAAATAAAAAGAAATAATTTAGGATAATTGGAGAGAAAATGAGAGGAAGTAAATTAAGAAAGAACGAACCTGGTAGACGTAACGTGTGGGAAGGGAAGGAAATTCCAGAAGCGGAGCAGAGAAAAAGAAAGAGGAAGAAGAAGAAGATGATTGATGTGACGCGTAACATGAAGAATGAATGAGTTATGAGACTATGAGAGTGATGAGTTCAGTTCAGTTCACTTCATCGCAGTCACTGTCATTTTTGTGTTACCCGCGTTATCAAAACACGTCTTTCCCTTTCACGACAAGAGTTTTGGAGCAACGTCTATTTAAGACTCACGCCACCTGTGTTATGTGTTGCCCGCGTTGGTTTTAGATTAAAAAATAGTAATTTTTAACTATTTAAAGAAAGGGATTAATTTTTAGAGATATAAAAGAAAACATAAGTTAATTTTTATTTACTTACATTATTTAAAACCATTTTTTTAATGTTTCTCTTATCTATTATAATGTATCATGATATATTTTTCTGATAAGTTAATAAAAGTAGATTTTCAAAATAATTTATTTTCATCTTTTTTTAAAAAGCTGAAGCAAACATTTTAAAATTTCAAAAAAATAATTTTTTTATTAAAAAATGATTTTCTCTAAAAATAAGTCAAAACAAACACACTTTAAATAGGATTTTCGTGCATATAGCTTGCTAATTCGACTGTAAACTAAGAAAATACCTCTTGTTGTTTCTACATGTGTAAAATGTCATTAGTCTTTTTAGCCATATAAAATTCCAGTATGTAAAGACTAACTTGAGTGACATTTTGCACTTTCAGGGATTACGGATGGTATTTTTTTAGTTTAAAGACAAATTATTGCAAATATATATATATATATATAAATAATGGTAGGAGGAAAAGAAGAAAGAAACACACTAAAATAGACAAAATCATATACTTAGAGAATAGAAAACTCTCGGAATGAATGGAGAAGAGAAAAACTCTATAAAATGGTAGGGAGGAAGCACAAGTTGTGATCTCTTTCTTTCTTTTGTTCATCTCAGACACAAGTTCTGATTTGTCAAAACTTTCATAGGGAATTGGGCTTGGTCCACAAAACTTGTTAAAGTTTCCTATGGCATTGGGCTTTGGTCTATCTCAGCCACAAGTTCAGATTTGGTGCTACTCGGAGCTTGTCAATATGGATGTAACTTCTTGTATATCCTTACAATCCATTTCCTTAAATTTCTTTAAGTTTCATGTGTTTCTTTATTTTAATCGAACATTTTCTTTCTCCTGACTTCTTTCTCTCTGCTCACGTTCTTCTTCCGTTTTCTTTTCTTTCTTCCTTCTTCTCCTTTCTCTCTTGTTGTCTTCTTCCTTCTTCTTCTTCCATTGGAAAAGAATGCGAGCAGAGAGAAAGAAAGAACTCAGAAAGTGAATGAGTAGAGGGAGTGAAACACGTCTAAATTAAACCCGCCTCAATTTAGGCTAATTCAAACACGCCTAAAATAAGGCTGGTTTCACAAACTACTTCATTTTAACAAATATTTTCCAATATACCGATTTTAACAAAAAAAAAAAATAATTTTTTTGCATTATTTAAAAAAAAAAGTCATTCGTAAATGGCCAACAATTTAAATATATGCTTATAAAGTTCGAATTGATTATGTTAAAAAGATTTGTCTTTAAAGCAATAACAACCAAAGTTTGTATTAATCAAAGTCAGACATTATACTTGAAAAACTCTCAAGAAAACCCTATTTAGTACCAAATTAATCTTAGACAAATTTGTTAATAACGTTGGACTTGACAATCACAAGGTTCAAGGTAGCATATGAAAGTATGAACATCAAATTTGTTGTGGTAGCTCATGGAGAAATCTTCTTTCAATTTCAAGTCAAATTTACTGTCAAGCATCAAAATCGTCATGAAAGACCGCTATATAAGCCCTTGTACAGTGAGCTAAAATGTTTAGAGTGGCCACCTCGTGTGTACGTTTTTTTTTTGTCATGTTTTTGTTTAATTAACAAAGTTCAAATGATTTTTAAATTATTAAGAGATTCGCAATTCTTAATTGTCTAATATTTTAACTGTAGAATGACCGTTAGTTTAAAATACAACTTTTCTACAACACTTTTTTTAGTAAAAGTATTTTTTCTTTCTACTTTCTTCATCACACATCAGTTATCTTATCTTATATTTCTCTTAACATTGATCATTTCCTCTTGTGCAATATTTGACCAGGAAAATAACCAACACATTTATTCTTTATTGACTAATTACATTAGATATTGAATATAAAAATCAATGGCGGAAATACCGTTAAAATTGGGGGAGGTTATCTCTAATTAATCGTAGTATATGAGAGACAATTATATTCGAGTCTAACTTAAAATATTATTTAAAGAGAATTAAAAATATGCAACAAACCATTACACATACATGTTTTATTGCACCATAAAAAACAAATACAGGTCCTCTTACCCAAATAAGTACCTTTACAATTTGTTGTTTTTAATGATTTATTTTACCAGTCAAAAGCAGGATACTTGACTAGGATTTAAGAATAAATTATCATGATATAATAGTAGTATATAGTACTACTAAAATAAAATAAATAAATGTACAGACAATAACTTGGAATTGGGAATCACGTGATGCCATTAAGACAAAACCCCCGACCAAGTGATTAATTTAACAAAAAACTTCAACTTCGAGAGACAGAGAACATTGAACAATTCCCTCCAGTCAAAATTATCATGTCACAGCAATTAAAAAATTATTAAAAATTTTAAGTAGTAGTAAAATAAAAAACTGCTAGTAATCCTTTCTTTCTTTCATTTTTTTTTCTTTGTCCCTCTCTTTTGTTGGGGGCTGTGTTTATTCATTGGTGGTGTAGCTAAATCTAACTAACACAGAGGAGATCTATGAGGGATGCCTTTTCTTCTACTCATGCTTGTAGCCATGTCTTCATCTGAAACTTTATAGCTATTGGTTTTGGTCATGAATTTTGCACACACACTCCATCCACTCCTCCTCTTCCTCACAATCTCAGTGCAAGCCATGCTCATGTTCTCTGATCCTGAAGAAGAGCTCATTGGCTCATCACAGTCAACAACAGTTGAATTAGTCATCTCTTCATCCCCCATCTCTTGTGGGATCAGGAAGTCAGGGCTTAGTTGCAAGGAGTTGCATGTCCTCAAGTATGGAGTGAGGTCCTTATAGTGTTTCAGCACAAAATCCACCTACAAACATAAACATTGGAAATCAAATTAATTAGCAATTACTTATAATATGTTTGAAAATTCTAAAGCAAAAATCAATTATGGTCAGAAACATTTGTAAGTGAATAACATTTGTGTGTCAAAATTGATTCTGTAGAAAAAAAGTTAATCCAACCATGTCGGTAATCTTTTCTTCTTGTGTATTAATTGTAGTATGTTCTTTCTCTAACTATAGAATTCAAGGATCATGTAGCTATGTAAGTAACTTACACTATGGTTGGATATATGTTTGACACCGATGCAAACAAATATTAAGACTCATCTTGAGACAAAGGTTGAACTGAATTCTTATCATGAATTATGAAGAAAGTCGGTTTACATTACGTCCAACTGGAATCCAAACACACACTTAATGTGTTGAAGTCAAGTCAAATTGATCAATTCAATTGTAATCGATGTGAGTAAGTAAATATAAGTGAATTTGCCATATATTCCACGGATAAACAATCTGTTTTAATCCATGGGTTTCTCTGCAAACTAATTTTAGCATATAAGAAACATACTGTAAATAATATGTACTAAATATTAGTAGTAATAGCATGATTCACGGATGGATTGAGAGTATAGAATTGCTATGTACCTTGCATCCTAGAGAGCAATGGATGAAAGGTTCTTGGAGACTTCTATCACAGGAAGTGCAGTAGTTTCCTGACCCTTTAAATTGGCGGTTTTGAGGTCTCTTCTTGATGAACACCACTTTAGCACTATTGATGGTGTAGGGCTAATAATAAACAGAATTCAAAACATTTTGAATCAGAAAAAAACATCTACTAGTTGAATTGTTCATGTTTTCAATCATAATCATCATCATAATCATGACAAGTGTGTTTTACTAATTTATTTACCTGAACATTTGAGCAGTCTATGAGTTTCTGAAGATCTTCCAATCTGACAACATCATGATAAACGTAACGGCGAACCTGAAGAAGGCGGTGGAAGCGATGAGAAGGCAAGCAGTGAGGGCAAATGCTTGTGCAACAATCTAAGCAGCACACATTCTTCTCATTCTTTTTTGCATTCTCATGGTAACAGCATCCAACGAAGAATTTTTCTGTGTAAAGAGCTTCCAACCATGCAGGCTTTTGATATCCCTATATGACAAAATTATAAGTCAGTTATGAATGAGAATTTGAACAGAAAGAGTTGAAAAAAGGGGAATTGAGCAAACCATGATCATAGAATCGAATGAGTTGCAAGAGTAGAGTAGGTTCTAAATAAGAAGAAATTGAAAGTAGTTATGGAGGTTCACAAGAGAAGTGAGGGCATGGGCATGTATTTATTGGTAGAGAAGATTTTGAAAAAGACAGAGAAGAGAAAAGAGAGAGAGAAACCTAATTAAGTTAAGATATGAGGAGGGGAACGTGGGCGCTGTTTCCGTGTCTCCCATTCTCTCTAAACTATTCTGCTCATCACCTTGGCTTAAGAGCTCCAATGCTAAACAAACTAATCTCTTTTTGAACTTGCTGCAATTGCTAATTTTTTTAATTCAGCATTTTATATATTGCAACTTGATTTTTCAAGGATCAATTCAATTTTCTGCAGCTGATATATTTGTATGTATGAAAGTGCTGTATGTATGTCTTTGCTAGTTCAACTTCTCTAAAGTCTAATTTGATTTTAAAACATTTTTAGTCACTTTACTGCAAGCGGTTGTCAAAGGGACATTTTGATTTTTTAAGTATTTGAAAACATTTCAAAGATATACGAAAGATATATGAGAACCAACAAATGCCGATAGAAGATACTTGGCTTTTTTAAGAGTTACAACTTTGATTTGAATATGCAGATGAAAAATAATTTGTTGGAAGAGACTATTGAGTGTGAGTACTTATTGGGAGAATCAGAAAGATTTTGCTTTCTATTTTGGGCCAAATCTATTTATTTTATGATTTGATTTGTTGGAGGTTGTGATAGAATTTAGTGAAATATTATCTTCTAATATCTGAATCACTAGTATTCTTATATATCTTATAACACCGTAACCCTAAAGTATAATCTAAATGAAACGGAGCTATAACTACTCTATAGCCGCAGAGGTAGGTTCAATGAGAAAAGAGTGACTCCTCCTCTAGGCTGAATCTCGACGTTCCAAACTCAGCGGATAACACCCCTCCAAGTCCTAAGCGTTTATCTTAATGGAGTTGAAGTCGACCTTCCAAATTAAAATCTCATATTTAATGTGAGTGTATATGTGCATGTTCATATATTTGTATGCTCATGTGTAGGTAACTTATAACAATAGTGAAAATAATTTTTAGATATCCGTGCAGTGCCAGAATAGGAAATGAAAACAAAATAGAGAAATAAGTTATATATGATGAACGTGATAAGAAAAGAGAAAAATAGAATGTATGTATGTAAGAATAAGTATAATTAGTGATAATATAGCTTAAAACTGTAATAAATTCTAATTTTCACAAATAATGTAAATGGAGCGTAATTGTGGCATATTTTTCTTATTATTTTAAGAAGTCGGTGTGTTGCCCTGCATAAGTTTAAAACCGAATGAAAAGGGAAAGAAAAAGGTGAGACAGATTAGTTGAAAAAGCAGAACAGAACTTGGAGTCACCTTTCTTCAAACACACTTTTTAATTTTTCTTTAACTTCCTTGATGCTATGTTGGATTTCTGCAAATCTCTGTTCACTTCAGTTTGCATAATTAACAATGCCAATTACTGTATCTGTATGACTTCAAAACTAAGCAATGAGAGCACAGAATAAGGATAAAACATAACACCGGAAATTAAGAGCATATTTGTTACACAACTGGAATTTACTATTTAGAATAAGGGTTAAACTTCAAAACTAAAATGCTGAGCACAGTGAAGTTCAATTCTAACATTAAATTAAAGGAACTAATTGATTTGGCAGTTATTTTGCGCATACTCCTAGCTAGGTAACTGTGTGAGTGTGACATGTTCTAAAAATGACATGTTTTATGAACATCTTAATCAGCTCCTAATGTTGCTGCTGGTAACAACAAATTGAAAGATTTGTAAACCGACTCACTTAGTAAAAACGGACTACTTCCTTTCACAATGTTGTGTTTTGGATTTTTGCTATTGATTGATGTGAGAGTTGTATTAGTAGTGAGTTTCTGTAAATATCTATGTAAGCGATCTATGATCCTGGAGACATATCCTGACCCGTGGTAGTGGAAATTTAGGAAATTTTAGCAAAGAAAAACACTGGGAATAATTTGATTGTTTCATTTTTGACACTGGAAATCTATAGAATCGTGGCAAGTGGGCTAGTAGGAATTGGCATTTTGTCTGCACTAGGCATTATTTCCTTTGCTGTAATACTCTCAAGTCCTAGCTCCTAATTCTACTGGTGGTGACTTAGAAAATGTAGCACCTAGATAAACCAGTGTTAGTTTTACATGTTTTAATAAGACAAAACCAAAACCCAAAATACATTAATATATTACTTGTTCAACTTTCCCATTTTCCTTTTCTCCCTGACTACTAATACAATGCGAATTTGTACTTGCAAAACCAAATTATGCAACCAACTGAGAGCAAAAAAAGTTCTTAGTGCTATAGCCTATATGCATTGCATATGGCAGCAACATCACCTAAACTGAGAATTCTGAAACAAGACATTTACGATGAAATCCCATGTTTTTTGGGGAATCAAACATGGGCAACAGCAACATTAACCAATCAACTACTCCACTAAAACCAATCACTGTGCACTTTAATAATTAGTATGTGGATTTTTAACAAACATTTGACAGACAGGCACAACTCATTAAGCACTAACCAGCGAAATTAATGACAAAATTATTTAAGGGCTTAATTTAGTGCTAATTTTGAGGAACTTGCTTATTGTTTATGCCTTTAGGCTTTAGCCAAGAGCTATTCTTGGGGTTTGAGGTTTGAACCAGTAGGAGATTTATTAATTTTTGTTTCTTTCCCTACTCACCGTTAACATTTTTTAGATCAAGGGATTATCACCGGAATTTGAAGGCTAACAACAATGATTAATTGTCTCGTGTTCGCATTAAGCATTGAATGATTAATCATGAAATGTGCTCTATTTCCATGAATGATGATCGACTTCTAATTTTATAATTAAGGGATGATGTGACCATCACACTACACAACGTAATTTTACACCCTTTACCTTTGGTATATGGTTTTCGCCAACCCTGTTCACGTGATCCTTATCCTTGGCGTGATATCTGATGATTTAGATGGTGTCACTTTTGTGCAAAACAATTTTACCAAGAAGACATGAGTAGAAGATGTTGATACCTATTGTAACTTATCTTGAAAGTTCGGCTCTAGATAGGTCCTAAGCTAGCTTCTAGAGATTATTCTAAGGCAATTTGGCTATGCAAAGCAATGTATAGTGTTGTTTTGCACACCAATAAAATGGAACGGTTGACCATTTTTTCTAGGGAGAAGAGTATATTGATCCCCGAAATTTGTGTTTTTTGGTAAATAGACACCTTAAGTTCTTATTTCATCAAAATTAGTCCTTATACCTTTTACTATTGTTTCAATTGTTCCGTTTGTTACTTAAGGTTCAGTTGCCAATGGTTAATAAACATAGACATTTTAAAATTTCTCACTTCATTGTAATTTATCTTTAAACTCTTACTTTTTTGAACAAAAGGATCTAACTTAACAAAAGTAAAATTTTAATGACTAATTGAGAATTCATGGTGTCTATTTGTAAAAGATACAAAATTTAAGGTGGTTGAAATTTTTTTTTTTTATATTTTGTTCATTTTTTCCCAACATTTTTCTGTGGGACTAAATATATTATTTTTTACTTGGTTCTACTTTTGTTCCTCTCACTTTGGTGATTTGTAACCAAGATAGATAAATTATAGATATGATAGATGAAGTGATTCGAAAAAAAGAGAGAAAAAAGAAGAGAAAGTGAGTAGATATGAGATGGAATGGAAAGAGATGTGTGAATGAATCAAAACCTAAGAGAAATAAGAAGGGAAAGAAGGGAGTTGTGGTGAAAGAGAAAATGAGCGTGAATGTATCAAAGTTGTTCGTATTATGACATATATATTGTTCTGGTGGTCTTTCGACCTCTACGTCGACACATCTTAATATAGCTCGGTCAACACCTACGGTGATAACCGGAGCTGGGGAATTACTATTTCGGCGATCTTTGAAGCCCCTCATCTCATGGTCGGCATGTACAAAGTATCTCAGCCACCATGATCAACTAGAAGTCTCGACACGCATCGAGTTAATAGTATTAGCCCCATGATCTTTCGAGCTATTAACATCAAACTGACATAACCAACATCTTCCGAGATATCAACAACAAAATTGCACATACTAGTAGACTTCTAGTCATTAGCCCTAAACCGACTTTCCTAATTATTTACCTAGGGATGATCTATAGCTGAAACTCAAGATTCACAATGCACAACAACTTAGTGGCACGAGTTAAACACTGTACCACCATAAAGCAAACCTTGGTAGTTTGAAACATCAGGGTTGCCTTCTAAACCACGCCCCACAACTAGCAATTAGATTAAACCAAAATCCAAGTCCCAAAAAGCATACTTCGCGCTCAAGGTGAGTCAACGACACACAACTCGAGACTGCTTCCCATGCTCGAGGATGGGTTGGAAGCAAGACAAGTCGATCTCATTTGTCCATACCCCTGACACTTGGACAGGTACAAAGGATCGGAGGGTCAAACGTGAAGCGGGTCACCCATAAGAGAAAGAGCAATGTTGACGTATCCTTAGTATCCTCAACCTTCACGCTTAGGCAGAGAAAGTAACATTGACGTATCCTTAGCATCCTCAACCTTCAAGCAGGTAGAGCCAATCTTCGTCGTTTAGCAACCTGCCAACAAGATGATCAGAGGGCTAATCGCGGAGCACGCTGCACGTAGGGTAGCAAGCGACATAGACAGAGTTTCCTCGCATGCACCACCGGCGAGAGGTCCACATCACAACGCAGGAGCTACCGCAGATAGAAGCACACCCTTACCACCACCATTCCACCTTCACCGTCCTCCTACCAAAGAAGTTTACACTCGATTTGAGTGACTGGTTAGACTTCCCCACAGGCAGTGCTAATTTCTCCGAAGGTTGAGAGATGTGGCTGTCCTCCACGTCTTCTACATATATATCCTTCAAGAGTTGTTGGGCGCGCTCAGCTCTCCAACAAGTGACGACCATAAAGATTGGATGAGAATAAATTCACCAATTTCCACAGACAACGTAAATTAATCAAACAAAATCCAAAATGAAGAAACAAATTCTATTTTCTTTAAACCATCAAACTTTGACGGTGTTAAATTGTTGTCCCATGAGGACTGATTGATCCTATGACAGAGTAACATAATGTGGGGGAAAATCAGAGAGCATTCATAATATGACTCTCAATCAATTTTGAAATCACAACAAATAGAGTGTCTGTATTATATAAGCGTGAGATAGAAGCTTATTAAATAAAGTATGACTCGCACAAAATCATGAACAAAAACTAGTAACTAGACAAAATGCATTATCAGAAGAACAGCCAAAATATAAGTACTGAATGCAGCAAAGAATTGTCACCCCCACGTGACTTGGAAAGCAGAATGGCATGATATTAATTAGCAAAGGAGCTCACGTGCAAGGGATCCAAGGAGGGACCTATAACATAAATATTTAACCATGTCATGTATCATGTACATTTGTATTCTACTACTAGTCCTACTACTACCCTTTTCCTCATCTCATACACGTTGATTTGATTCTAATTCTAAAGGGAAATTAAGGATGTGTGTGTGTGACAGTCAAAGGTCAAAAGATCCAGAGATGATGAATCATATTAGGGTAGAAGAAAAACAAAGGGTGGGTCAGCGGGTGAGCCGCACGAGGGGGGATCTATATATATATCATCTGCTGCAGAGGCCAGCCACTGTAATTCACTTTGCATGCCCTGCTGCTGCTGCTGCTGCTGCTGCTGCTACTGCTACTTTCTTTAATTAATCATGTCCTTTAGCTAAATCTACATGCCCTGTTTCTTTAATCACTTCTACATGCTGTGTGTCCTTTTTTTACTTATTTTTAAAGGCAGTGTCACGTGCTGAGCCGCTTCCAAAGACCAGAAGGATGGATGAATCATAAAAGGAGTTCTGTCTCACCCCTTCACCATCTAACAGGTGTTGTGTTTATATGTGAATCCACACATATGGTCTATCCTCCAGAGTTATATGAATTAGTCTTTATTCATACATTCCACTTCTATGCCTTTAAAATATCATAAGTCAATTTTTCGAGGGGGTACAGTCATTTAATTGCCATATATGTGCCACATAACTTCATTGGAGTGATATATAGCTTTGATCCAATTCGCAATGAAATATCCAAATATTGAAATGAGATTTTTATTTTATTCACCTTCATTTTATTTTGGTGTGGCCAGCGATAAAATTATATGAAATGGATTGAGAAATGAGAATGTTAGATATGGATGCGTGCGGACCCAAATGGTTGGATTGGATCAAAGAGAGTAGACTTATGCTGGAGTAGAAGCTTTATCCAAAAACCTGAAGGCAATTGAGATTGCAACTCTCCACCTTATATACTATTGATTTTATCTCCAACTTAGCAATGTGAGATTTCTTTTTCATATTCTCATTATAGAATGGTTCCAAAACTCACTCTCTATTTAGAGCTCCCACTATGTCGAGTCACCGCCCTCTGCTGTCATCGTCCTTGCCCTTTTGTCTATTGATTATATCTAGACTTTTTTCATTAGAGGATCGAAACAAAATACTAAAATTTGTAATCAATAAATATTAGCCAGCCAATAAGGTGTTCGTCTAGTTGTGGGTAAGTTAGATCCCCGTAAGGATAAGATCACACCCGGAAAGTCATTTGTTGAGAGAAACTATCACCGTATCTCAAACGGACTTACACCTATCGAGGACCAAAAATAAATACTTGACATACTTTAGATGAGAAAAAATATATTTAAATACATGTATTCATTTCTCCATACTACTAAACTTAATTATTATTGTATTAACATTTACCTTTTCAGCAATTTTCCTCTCAACGTATACAACCGGTGTTATTAAAACCGAACCGGTCGATCATACTGGTTTAATTGGAAACCGAAGTCATGATTGGTCTGATCATGAAGTTGGATTTTTTATGGGCTTAAACCGGACCAAACATCACCAAACTATCATTAAACAGATGAGAACCAATGATTCAGATGACCGATAGCCTCAGAATTTAATTGCATAATCTTCAAGCTTGCATGATCTCTCACACATCACACAGGACTTACATTACATATGCAGCAAGCTTGTACGACCTTTCATGCAGGAAATGAAAAGAAAGAGAGTTGTATTCACGTGCTATAAAGGTAAAGATAGTTAAATTCTTGATTTTGGTTGAAAAATAGGGTTAGACAAAATTTTAATTGACAGCTTAATAAATGATGAGAATAAGAAAAATTAAAGAAAAACTGATATTTTTTGGTGTATAAAATAAAGTACGATCATTTAACTTTAAACCTGTAAAAATAAATTTTAAATCAAGATTATATTTTTCTTTTTCAAAATCTTATTTCTTATTTAAACATCTTTCCATTTTATTTTTTTTACAAAATTAAAGGCTCATAAGCGATCCATGTTTTCTACTCAGTTCTGAACATATTCTTAACATGGCACATAATACCCAACTTTTCTTTTTGTTCAAGAAACTCAAACTTAAAATCTCTATTTAAATTAGAACAACCTCAAATCACTTGCCATTTGTGGTAAATGTTCAAATGTCTAACTTTATGTTTAAGCATTATGATATTCTTTATGTGTCAATAGTACTAGTTCATTATATTTGAGAATTAGTATGCAAGTATAAGGCGTAACTAAAATAATGAAACTTAATATTGTCTTAGATTTTTAAATGGATAGATGGACAGAAATGATAATTTTTATTTTATGTTTAAAGATATAAATAAGATAGGTCCCGAATAGCTTAAGTGGTGATACTTGAGGACATATGGGCTGGGGAGGGAAAAGTCCAGGAATCAATATCTGGAAGAGAAATTTAATCGATAAAAAAAAAAGGTCAGTAGCATCAATTCTCAATAAAAAAAGAAAAAGTCTAGGAATCAATAAAAAAAGAGAAATTTAACCGAATTTGTTATTTCTATAATTGTGTCAGTAGCATTATTCCTTACTTCTATGGAGGTCAAAGTGATAACATGAGGTTGGTTACTTAAATCAAAGCATATCATTTGGGGCAGCGCCCCTAAAAGATTCTTGGTTAAAAAATTAGGGTTTTTTTTTTTCATAACTAAAGCCTCATAAGTGGAATTTACCTAATAAGCACAAGTTTTTGCTTGTGCAAAATTGCACAAGTACTTTTTAATCTGCTATATTAGATTATCAAGTTCTTTTTTAAAAAAAGGAAACTTATTATAGGAAATTGAATAAAAATCAGAAAAGAAAATAAAAACAAAAAAAGGCCAAAAACCATCATCTCCTTCCTTCTTCCTCTGAAAACCAATGCTCAAATCCATAATCCATGCTCAAATCTTCACTTCCAAGGACCAAAATTAAACACAACCCAAACCCCCAAAATGAGATCCAGGAGCATCTGAAAATAGTTTGTGTTTATCTGACAGTACCTTCAACGATAGATTCAGGAAAAAAAAAATTAGAAAAAATGAAATAACCAAGTAAGGGTTAAGTCCTTAGTTGTGCACATTAGGGGACCCTCATAACTGATCCATGTTTTTCTAGTAAGTTCTCAACACATCCTTAAGATGGCCCACAATACCCAACTGTCTAAGTTTAACACACACACAAAAAATCACAACAGGTCAACACTACCAATTATAGCATGTTATCCTTGTTTTTTTTAGGGTCTGTTTGGTTCAAATGAGGGAAAGGGAGGGGAGGGGAAATAATTCTTTTTTTTGTTTGGTTCACGAGGGGAGAGAAGGGGTTTTATGATTAAATTATTTTTGCACCCTTTATAAATTTACTTGTATTTTAAACATGTTTGCATTTAATATTTTTCTATTATTGAATAGGGTTATTTTTGTCCAACAAAATGTTGTTCCTCCCATTCCCCCACTTTTGGACACAAAATTGAGTTAGGAGGGGTTTTGTTCCCCTCCATTCCCCTTCCCTCCTAAAAATTGAACCAAACAAGTAAAGTTTAAAAAAAAACCTCCCCTCCCCTTCCCTCCATTCCCCTCCAACCAAACAATACCTTAGGACAATGATAGGTAGACATACATTTTATGAGAAACACCCATTAGACATACATATTTATAGTTGTTTTAAACTCCCATAATACATAGTGGCGGTTAATAATCCTCACAAATGTGTATGTCTAATAGATCTTTTCTACAAAGTATATGTCTATTAATCATTATTGTTTTTATGTCTACCACCACCGCCGTATAAGACCTAAGATGCAGACTATAGAAGTCGCCGTGAAAATAAATATTATACAAATAAATATATTTTAACAAAAAAAAATCAGCTAGGCTGTTTTTATTTTCTTATCTGGTTACTATGTCATAAAATAACACTTATTTTTTTAAAAAAAAAACTTTATAGTATTTTCGTATTTATCAACGTATTTTGTTTATTGTTTGTAGTATTTTTTTTTCTGTAAACTGTTAAATTATTAATTGTTCCAAAAAAGTGTTACATCAAACAATACTAACAATTTTCATTATTTAAAACCTTGATTATTTGTACTAAAAATTAAAGTCCTCAATCTTCCAAATCATTTAAAATCTTGATCATTTGTACTCTTAATTTTCTAAAAACATATTTTTACTTCTTTTTTTTCGAGGGATAAACTCTGGAAAAGAGAAAACTAAACAAGGGTAGAGCGCGCAAAAGCTACACCCGCACAATCCTCCATGAGATAATTGGCGCAACTAGGAGGAGAATTCTCCAAACAATGAGTTCCTAGGGAGAGATCATAGGCCATGTTGGCAAGACAATCTGCCACCTAGTTAGCTTGCCGACGAATGTGGACACAAACAACTTCCCACTCCTTATTGAGCCAAACTCGAATCTAGTTCACCATGGAAGCATAAGGATGGAGAATCTCACAACCATCATTAATCAGATTAACCGCTACAAGAGAATCACTCTCAACAACGACCTTGGAAAACCCACGCTCCCAAGCAAGGGTGAGCATAGTGAGGATTGCCCAAAGTCCAGCCCAAAGAACATTAGAGGAACCAAGGTTCTTGCTAATATCAAACAACCACCAGCCATTAGCGTCTCTACAAACCCCGTCACAGCCTGCGGACTTAGGGGGACATCTAACCGATCCATTTGTATTGCATTTAACCCAAGAAGAAGGTGGAGCAACCCAGCCCACCTGAATCTCGCGAATCCCAAAGTTCGCTGACAGCATTGTGGATTGTAGTGAGGAACAACACTGATTAAAGTTCAACTGTAGACGGATAACAGTGGTCAGTACCTGCTGCAAGCTAAAATTAGCATTCTGAAAAAATTGTTCAGCTCGCAACTTCCAAATTGCCTAAAGAAGAAGACCGGAATTTAGAGCACCGCTAATACTAAGAAGGACTAGTGTCGAGTTATACATGCTAGACAACAACCACCTTCTCAAATCAGACGCAAAGAATGTAGATTAATATTAAATTTTCATACTTCTAACTTTTTACATTTACTTGATTTAATTATAAATATTTTTGTTATAAATTAAACATTCTCTTTTATTTCAATTTTTTTATGCATATTAAAAAAAAATTACAATATGGACAATACTTACTAATACCAAGAATGTTTAACTTATCAATCACTATCAACAAAGTGTTGGTTTAGTAGTATGCAACCTAAATTTTCATAAGGGTGATATCACAAGGTCGAACCGCAAGACATTTATTGGAAAAGACCGTCATTGTATCCCGAACATGAGAGTGCCAAAGAAAACAAAATATAAATTGCTTGTTGTTGGTGTTGTTGTTGGCCTCATGCAGGCTACTTAAGAAGAATATCTATCACTATTGGGCTGCACGTTTTGAGTTTCATATCGTAGAAGAAGCCTCAGGCCCATACATTTTGGTGATAATAATTGCACAAAAATCAATTTGAATTCTAAAGGAACCGGATAGGAAAACATAAGGCCTGAGTGAGGCGTTTGTAGATAAAAGGGGAAACAAAGAAAGAAAGAAAGAAACTGTATTAACCGCTTCTTCCTAGCTGATGATGGCTGCAACCACCACCATGAGATTGAAACCGTTGCTTCCACTTTCTCCTTTGCCATCATCACAAACCACTTCATCTCCAACTTCATGGCTTTCCAATCCTCTGGCTTCGTTCCCAATTCCTCCAACCATATTGTCTCACCGAGGAAATGTTGCAGTCTCCGTTGCCTTCAACCCCCAAGGGAACTTCGACCTCTCTTTATCTGATTATGATGGTAAATACTAAATACTATCTATCACTCTATCGTTCTTTTTTTTCCCCATTTTATCATGCTTAATGGAGTACGACAAGGTGTAGCTGCAAAAGTCACTGTGACGCTTAAGTCAATTTCTAAATCAGAGAAAGTCTTGGAAGAATTTTCAGATAGCAAAAATAATAATGTAAAGGATCGATCCAAAGTCTCCCTCTATGCTTGGGATGAATTGATAACATACATATTGTTAAATGTACTGATTTTGATGTGTGCTGAATGTTACTCCTCACTCCTCAGTCCTTGTGACTAGCAGAAATTGTGCTTGCTACCACTACCTTGTACTTGTAGTGTTCCTCTATGCATTTAATGGGACATATTACACTATACTTGAACAGATTTTGGTTCGCAGATGCCCCTGAAGTTGCGCCTCCCATGCCCCCATCTGAAGGCCGATTCGATGTTCTAATCGACAACGATGCTATTGCTCGTCTTGACTTGTCCCCTTTTCAGGCTGCAACAGGCATGAAAAACCCCTTGTCTGGTAAGGAAGCCATTCTACTTTAAACACTCTTTTGGGATAGAGTTAGGCCTAATCTGATGGTAATGGTGCTGTTTTCACAGTGAAACCAAAAGAATTTCTTGACCGGACAATTGGCTTCACCATCAACTACACGAAAGAAGATCCTCGCGATCCTCGAGAGTTATCAGAGTTTCCTGATATCAGGCTATGGTTTGTGAGACTTGATGCTACTTATCCATGGTTGCCAGTCTTGTTGGATTGGAGAGCAGGAGAGCTGGCTCGGTATGCTGCTATGTTAGTCCCACATCAGGTGATGTAAAATTGTTCATGCCTTTCTGTGAATACTTATATTAATTATAGATACAGGAACTAGCTTTTTGTGGTAGACTCAGGCCTAATATGAATTCGGAGAGATTTGATGTTAACTCCGCGTTTAATTATATCTATGTTGCAGATGAATATGAAAATGGGAGTTGTTTTCAATCCGGAGGCATTGGAACTATTTGTCATGAAGAAAGTTTTTGTTGTGTATTCCTGGTTGAAGCATCACAACATTCCCAAGCCTGAATTGAAGGCAAATAACATGGCCAGAATGCTTGGATTTGGAATTGGTAATGAGCTATATGACTTAGTTGAGAACCATCCACTTGATCTATCATCGTGAAAGGACATCCCAGAATTTGAGAATCAGTATAAGAGTTGTTTCTGTTGGAACAATATGTGATCAAGTGTATCTGCATATTAATGTTAAGGGTACCTAGACTTGTAAAGGAACAATGAAATTAGCAGAACATAAACATAAGAGGGTCATTAAGAATTGTGCTAATGATCTAGTTTTTGTAAAGTGTCTGCACTTTATTGTCAATGACTCAATGCTTCCCAAGAGTTGCATATCGACATTCACTTTTCAACACACTCTCACAAATATTTTTCAAAAAATCAACACATTTGTTCCACTTCTTAAAAAAAATTGTTCAAATACAGACCCCTTTGGAAGTGTTCATAACTAATGCAGTGAATTGAAATCGTGCTAACATTATTAAGAGTTTGTTGCAGACACCTACGAAATTTCCTATTTTAGTTTTCTCCGACAAAGCCCTGGCTGATCAATGAGCAGGTTTTTGAGGTCAAAGTGCTAAGTTTCTTCAAGACTTCGACGGTCAACAATAAAAATCTTTTATTTTCATTTTGCTGCTTTAAACGCTAAAATAGAATAAGTCAAGTCTACATTAAGAAGCACTGTTACGAGTCATAACCATTGCTAAGAGTAGTATTAGCCTCTACTTAGTAAGGAATTGCTTAGTCTTTATTTTTGTCCATTAGGGTTACACCCGATCTTGTATATATAAGGAGTTAAAGTATTCTAAATTTGTTTCAAAGGATCTAAAGTGACCTTAGAAATGTAAGGGGTTGTTTGGTTTGAGAAAACATTTTCTGCTTTCACATTCCATTTTTCATTTTCTAAAAATAGTTTTTATTTTCAAACTTATAAAATTTAGAAAACATGTTTGTTTTGACGGTTTTCATTTTTCCCGCCACCACCACCCCCATGGTCGTCACTATCACCACTACCACTACCAACGCTGCGTCAAATTGCTAACACCTCCTCCCCACCATCACCACTGCCACCATAAACTCCACCATCGTTGTCGTCGTTGCCCCTACCTCCACCAACACTGTCATCGCCACTGCCACTGTTGTCTTCACCGCCGCTACCACCGCCAACCTTTACCGTTGCCATCACCGCCCCGCCGTTAACAGCTCCTCCACCACCATCACTCTTCACCTTGCTGCTTTCAACTATTTTCATTAACATTTTTTTTCCTATTTTAATCATCTTTTAAAGAAAACATTTTCTTAATATCAAACAAACTTGTTTTCAGGTTTATTTTCTGTTTTCTTTAAAAATGAAAAATAGAAAATGTGCAAACCCAACCTACCTTTAACATTCTCAGATTCGGAAAATATTGTAAAAGATATGTATCCATACGTGTTATTGAATATTGATTCCCAAATTTTTTTTTTTTTAAAAAAGTAATGATATTGATATAAAATTTACTCAAAATACCTTAAGCTCTTACTGGAAAATTAAGAAAAGCATATTTTAATAGATATATAAGTTATGGTAAATTACTACTTATTTAATTATATTTATATAACTTTAAAAAATGAATATTAAATTTACTCAATGGTAATGAATAAAAGGAGGTATTGACATCCATTCTGTATTACAAAAGGAGGCATTGGCATTTTCCATCTTTTCTTTTGTGGATAACGTCTCATTATTTTGCCAAGCTAATAAGGCTCAGATACATATTGTCGCAAATACTCTACGTGATTTTTGGGAAGTGTCAAAGATGAGAGTAAATTTGAATAAATCCAAAATGATTTGTTCCAAGAATATTGATCATAGTGTCCAACATGAGCTCTCAAACATTTTGGAATAAGCCGGACTAACAACCTAGGTCAGTATCTTGATATCCCTTTATTGAAAGAGAGAGTCACTAATAATAATTTTGAGCCTATTATTGACAGGTTGAAATAAAAATAGTATTTTTTGAAACTAATGAAATTAATATAAACTTTACTCAATGGCAATGAATATAATACCACCTTCCAAAAAATGAATAATTTATTTTTTAATAGTCCCTACATGTTGACTAGAAAACTAATAAAAACGTATTTTAATAAATATACAATTTATCATAAATTATTGAAATGCCTTATTTTTTAAGAATGTCATTAAAAAGAATTATTTATTCGAGATATGCACATAAGGGACACGGTGAAACAAACTCCCAGTTTCAAGCCAGTTAGAGTACTAAAGCGAGGATTGTCCATCACCCAAACACGGCTGGAAACCTTGCCTGACAACATCCTTAGCGTTGATAATTCATTTCCACACATAGGAGTCCCCAAGGTGGTATTTCACCAACAACACCGAGTCAGCTCTCACATATCTTGGTTTTAACACTTGAACCCAAAACATGTTAGTATCATACATGAGGTTGTTAACCAACTTCCCCAAGAGAGCAATGTTATTCTTCCAAGCACTATGAATGCCAAGCCCCCTCTTGTCTCTGGGTAAGACCACATCATGCCAAGGCACTAAATTCTAACTTCGAGTTGACCCTCCCTTGGACCAAATACAATTTCGAACTAGCTTGTCAATATGATCACAAACTAATTCAGTAAGCCACAAAGCTTGCATAGTATACACAGGCAATGAAGACATGACAGACTTGACCAAACATAACCTCCCTGCCTTATTCAGAAGCTTATGTTTCTAGGACGCCAATCGGATGTTCATCTTATCAATTACTGGAGCAAAAATATCCCGAGTTACACGTCCCTTGAGGAGGGGTATACCCAGATACTTACCAAGAATTGTCGCCCTACTAATCCCTAAAATGTCCGATAGTTCATGCTGTTTCTATTGGCCTATGTTCCCTGAACAAAACATGCAGGGCTTCTCTAAATTCACCTCCATTCTGGACGCTTGACAAAAATCAGAAAGCGTATCGGAGATCAGACGCATTTGCTCCTTCGATGCATGGCAAAATAGAAGGACATCATAAGCAAAGAACAAATGTGAAATACTGGTACCTTCCTTTGTAACTCGAACGGGTTGCCATACACCTTCTTGGACAAGCCGCTGAATATGAATGGCAAGACGCTCCATACAATGCACAAACAAGTACGGAGACAAATGATCACCTTGCCTTAATCCACATTGCGGAGCAAAGGAAGGTAGTTTAGAGCCATTCCAAATGACTGAGATATTCAACCCCTGGACACCCCACATGATCAAATTCACAATGGACGGAGGGAAGCCAAAGTCATAAAGGGTTGCTCGTAGGAAATCCCAACTCACTCTATCATAAGCTTTCTCCAAGTCAATTTTCAAGGCAACTAACCCACCTTTCTTCTTATGCGTGTGAATCGTATGCATCACCTCTTGAGCTAGAATGATGTTGTCTCTAGTCCCTCTCCCTGGTATGAAACTTCCCTAAAGTGGTCCTACTAGCTCAGCAAGCAGCGGTCTAAACCTATTGACCAACACCTTCGTAATAACTTTGTACGCCACATTGCATAAGGCTAATCAGTTGCAAATCCTTCAGACGAACTGGGTCATCCACCTTGGGGATAAGCACAAGCAACGTGTCCAGTAATGAAGAGCCAGCTCTCCCATTCTAAAATTCCATGGAAACCATGTGGTGAAGATCCGTACCTAAGACATGCCAGTACTGCTTGTAGAAGAAAGCTTGAAAGTCGTCAACTCTGGGTGCGTTAAAGGAATGCATCTCCATGACCGCTCATCGAACCTCATCAAACGAAACAGGTTGAGCCAACACCACCCTGTCCATATCGGAGATGACCGGGGTCCTATTCTCCATGATCACATTCCAGCATACCTGCCTATCAACAGAAAAGAGGTTAATAAGGAAATGTCGTGCCTCTTCTTGGAGAGTCGCTGGATTCGTACACCAATTGTCATTTTGTATGAACAAGCCATGTATCTTGTTTCGCTTTCATCGCACTACGACTTAAGTGTGAAAGAACTTCGTGTTCCTGTCCCTGTCCCCAAGTCTCACCCGATTCTCCCTGGATTTATGGTACCACAAAATCTCCTCCTGCATGAGGATATCACCATACTCCTTCTAAAGGGAGCGCTCCAAACGACACAAGGCTTCAATGTCGCACCACTCAAGCTCCTGGTCTCTGATCTTTGGGTTCATGGTGTGTGGAGCTTCACTGCAGTGTACACGCCTCTTCCACCAGAGGTAGCTAGTGAAATTGCCCGAGTCCGTTGCGCTCTAATGAGGAGGACAAGATTATGTGGTCAGAAACTAGTTCAGGAGTTTATTTGACAGCCTCCGCATACCATATGCTACAACGTAATGATCAGTCGAGCTCTCGTGACTGGAAGGTGATCTGGACACCTCAGGCTCCGGAGAAGGTTCATTTTTTCCTTTGGCTGGTAGGTCGCAACGCCTTTCTGATAAACTTGAAGCGGCACCAGTGCCATTTGAGTTTGACCTCGACTTGTCCTCGATGTAGCGAGCAGGATGAGGATGTTGAACATCTCTTGCCAGATTGCCATGATTCACGTTTGATATGGAGCCACTTTCAAAGCTTACTGTCAACCCCTCCTACGGCGTATTCCTTCCAAGATTGGTTTCGACAACTCCTCTAGGGACCTCAGTAGGCGTACGCGATTGCCATTCTCTGGTGTGTCCGGAGTTGGCGGAATAGTGTGGTTTTCGATCCATACCCGTGGCCTGTTCAGTTGGTTTGGCGACAGATTTTGATAACGGCGAATGAATTTGTGAGGTGGGGGAAGATAACGTCGAATCCTCGAGAATCCATGTTTGTCAAGAGCCCGAATTGGATCCATCTTCATACGGATGGAAGCTGGGTTACTGGGCCAAATCAGATGGGTGGTGGCGGTGTAGTGAGGGACTCCACTGACCGATGGCTTTCAGGGTTTGCTTGTTCTTATGGGGCTGGTTGTGTTTTTCACGCAGAGCTTCTGGCGCTTCGAACTGGTTTGAAGCTTGTCTGAGATTTGGGTTTCTGAGAAATTGTCTGCTATATGGATTGTAAGGATATTGTGGAGTTTCTGAGCCAGGACAGGGACACCCGAACTTATTGACAATAGGACATTATTGCTTCTATGCGGGCAATGTTGGCTGAGGATTAGAAGGTTCAATCCTTATATGTTATGCTAGATAGAAATGTTGTGGCGGATGTATTGACGAGACAAGCTTCTCAAGTAGGGTGTCCGATGCGTATTTGGAAGGAATCTCCTTCCTTGTGATTCCGCTTTTGTGTAAAGATACGGTCACTTAGCTCATTTATTTTACTGTTTGTTTTTTATTCGTTATGTTAAAAAAAAAATTATTTAAATTTAGTGACATTTTTTACGTTAAATAGAAAATCAAAATGGCGGCGACCGACTATCACCATTCACCTGAACCTGAAGCCAAGCAAGTGGAAGAGGAAAAAGGGTGGGTGATAATAATCCAGTGCTCCAACTTCCAAAATACGATTGCATGCGCTCGCTCTCTTCGGTGAAATTCCGCGTAAGACTCAGCGCCGGTGAAAGCTCCGCCGCTGCAGCAACACCCGCTCCTCCGCCACTTTAGTCCCTAATCCGCCGCTTCTGCTACCCTCTGAGGTACTCGCGTGCGTGCGTACCTCCCTTCCTTCTTCACCGTGTTCGTTCTCTTTTCCGTTCCGATTTCAGAGCTTTTAGGCATAATCAAGCAGTGGTTGTTATTCGTTTTTGTTACTGATTAGCTGAATAACCGAACTAGGTTTTGGATTGTTGCTGCTGGTGCTGATTATTAACTGTTGCTGTTCTTTGCCACTAGGTTTTTCGTTGCACAGCTTAGTCTCCTCAAACAGTGTTTGTATCTGTCCGCGAGAGTGAAATTAGGTTCGCGAATTCATTTTCGCTCTTGATATGCCTTGTGTTTCTTCTTAATCATACAGTTTGAGTGTTTTGCACGTTTTGGTTGCTACTTAAGTAGTCATTTTGCTAATGTATCTTAAGGAAAGCTGCATACTGATATTCGACTGGTACTTTCTTCCCTCTTCAATGTTTTGGCACATTTTGTGGTAGCTATGAAGATACAATTACAAATGCAGTGAATTCGTATTTGATTTTTCTTTTTTATTGATTGGAATGGAAATGTGCTTGTATCTTAAGGAAAGCTGCATACTGATATGATTGTAATGATCTTAATATTGGAAATGTTAGAGGTATAAATGAGCCAAAATTGTACTAAACTTGGTAAATGCGCCTCATCATTCATATGCTCTGATTTGAGCTTGAAATCCATCCAAATATTAATGATGGTTTGGGCTAGCTGCTGTTGGTTGTTGATACATTTATTGTCTGATATGAGGAGGTCTAGGTGTAATTGTGCAAACCTATTAGTTTTTTTGAGCTAATTTTGATAAGTTCTTATATTAGCGTATGAATAAGCTCTTGTAACTATCTGTAAGCGCTTCTGAACTTATTTCAACAAGCTTTTGAAATAAGTTTGTGAATTAGTAGTTATGTGATAAGTGCAGCCTTGTTTTGTTGCTAAATTAATTAAGTTTCAATCTAGTGCCTGCATTTTCAATTGAAGCAATGGAGTCTCTTGTGATTTTTATTTCTTCAATGTATCGGTTTAATTAATTCTCCAATTGCACCTCAATTGCTACATGGTAACGTAATGAAAAGCTTCTAATATGGATTTCATTTTTTAGTATCATGTATTTTTTCCTGATTTCTACATATTGTGAAAATATAACATGCATTCTTTTTGATCAGGGACTCTACAGTTTTTGTGATATCATAAATTTTGATCACAAATTGGCTGTTTGCCCAAATGCTGTCTGTTTTCGTGCCAGCTAATATTTGGAGTTGGCTGTTTTAATATGTTCACTGTCTGAATATAAACCATAACTGTGTAAGATATCTTTATGTGATAGTGATAATTGGCATGAGAAACTGATTGATACTTGTGCTTGAGATTGTTCCCGTGTACAAGGAGGGTAGTTATAAAAACAGCAGTTTCAAAATGGAGGAACTGGACACAGAGATAGGCAGGGCAAATTTGTGGGGTTAGGCAATATATAAAATACGGCTGCTATTCATAATATACTGTTTTGAGAAATTTGTGGGCAAATTTGTGGACTTAAAATTTTGGTTTTGTTTTGAGAAATTCAGATACCTCGCCTGTTATTCATAATATACTGTTCTCCATTTATCCTTGTGCATTGGCAAAGTTAACTAAGCTCATCTCAAAATCATGTGGTTTTCAACTATGTATTTGGTTACACTGCTCATGAGCCAAAATGCAAGTGATCTTATTTAGCTCTTGATTACCTCAAGTTTCAAGTTGTGCTCTTAGTTCAGCTTATTGAGATTCATTGGGAATTTCAAACTATCCTCTATTATGATGATAAGCTGGTGCAGGAGCTGGAGGGAGGGAGGGTCAATCCCTCATGGGCTGGGCTTGAGACACAAAATACTGTAGGCTCCCCCCCCAATCAGCATTTGCTTTTAGGACTGGGTTATCCTCTACATCAAATGGTACCCGAGCGTGGTCTGTTTAAGTCCCTAGTTGGATGGGCTTCTTTATTCAGCCTGACTGGGTTGATGCAGAAGTTTGAGTTCCATATTGGTGGGTGTCCAACACAACTCCGATTTATGGTTTTCTCCCCTCTTATCAGGTTGCTTGTAGGGGTGGGTTCTTCTCTATTTCATAAGTTCTTAGGATAGGAATTCTACCCCGGCAGCATGCACCCTATGTGTTGGATAGTTGAGAGTTGCCTTTTATTTTGTGCATGGATTTGATGAACATGAAATCTTGTCTAGTTTTAAAGTCTCATATGTTTACTTCACAAAGACACAAACTCCATTCATCATTAACTTTCACATCACATGTGTGGAGGCTTTTATACTTCTATTAAAATGGGCAATTTAGCACGCAAGCTGCATTATTAATGTTTATATGTTTACTTTTCGTAATATGGCTGTGTATACTTTCTTTTCATATTGATTGATGGGTTTCACATGATTTGCTCAATAACCTCTTTATGTCATGGAAGAAAAAGAAATACAAACAGATCACTGATAGATTCTGATCTTCATTTGATAGGATAGTGTCATCTTGGAGAATGGGAAGTAATGGCACCGAAGATATCACTACCGATATCGGCACTGAAAATTCAGAAATCACTACTATTGAGATAAAGGTTAAAACATTGGATTCACAAACTTTTACCCTCAGAGTGGATAAACAGGTAATTCTTTGACTACTTGTATATAATCTTTCTTTCCTTTTTTTATTTTTTGAACTTCTCCAGTATATTATTTTTGTTTCTTACATAACTACATCAAAACTTGCTTCTTGCTCCCCCTTCAAGTAGAAACATGTTATCCGATCAAGAAGTTTACGAGTTCTCTTTTTTGTGCCTTTTTAGGGGGAAAAGTTATTTTTAAAACTTTTGAAAAAAAATTAAAAATAATTTATAATTTTTTCATAAGAAAAGCAAAACCACAAAAAAACTATTTTCGTGTTTTTCCTCATAAGCTAGAAAGGGTAGCTTATGAAATGACACCCCATGAAACTCACACATAAACTCATTCTTAAAGCATATCCAAATGACGGTTGTCAATAGTGTGCCATAAGACATAGGCCACTTTTGGTTTTTGAATAGCATTGCAATATAGTGTTGTGGCCATTTTTTTGCCGCTATTCTGTGGGACTGGCAAAAACCCAAAAATGTCTTTGAAAAGTTAATGTTAGGGCATTTTGAGGCTATTCTGGGGTTTTTGCTTCAAAAGCATGCTGAAAAGGGTTTGGTTTGAAGAGGATGAGGAGGAAGAGATCTACAACTGTGATACTAGTGAAAGTGATGAACTTGGATCTAGAAGAGGATGATTCCTATTTGAGAAACATTTATTTTTATAACATGTTTTTTAGGCAGTTTAGTTTTGTTGAGAAGTCTTACATTGACTAGAGATATGACCAAATAAGTATTTAGAAAGGGTAGATTTAGGCCTAACCCAAATTCTAATATGGTATTAGAGCTTATCATAGATACGTTTATTGCTGTAGATTTCAAGCCCTGTGCGTTGGGGGAGTGTGTCGAGAAGTCCCACATTGACTAGTGATATGACAAAATAAGTATTTATAAAGGGTAGAATTAGGCCTAACCTGAATTCAAATAAGTTTAAGTTTTAGAGGCTTAAACATCTTGATTCTTGATTAGTCGACTTTTGTTGGCATTTTCTTGTATCTTTCGTTTAAGACACCTGTGATTTTTTATTGTTAATTATGAATGCCATGAATTTTAAGTGTTTGTTTTGTTATTTTTGAGTGTTTACATATGTATATAGCATAAATTATACTAGCTGCTATTGCGATACCACTAAAGCATTTTGGAGTTAGCAGCTAAGGGCTGCTATCTGGGATTGATGACGTTGATCCAAATTTTGATGTTCATAACTGCAAAAAACTGTTTAGAATCTCTTGATCATTACTCTTCTAAGTACTAATTACTCGGACTTGGTTAAGATCTGACCTGTTTTCCCTGTTCTTCAGATGCCGGTCCCTGTTCTGAAAGAACAGATTGCTTCTTTAACAGGAGTGATATCAGAACGGCAGCGCTTAATTTGCCAAGGGAAAGTTCTAAAGGACGATCAACTCCTGTCTGCCTACCGTATCTTTTATCTTTCTACTTTGTGTTCAAGAACTCTGCCATGGAAGCTAATGTGGCATCTGATGTTAACAGGTTTACAAAGATGCCAAGTTTCCCATAAATAGTTTTGGAGAAGAGATTTTGATTTTAGAATGGTTAACATAGCAAAACAATCTGAAATAGTGTGATCTTTGATTTTTCTTTTATGTGATGTTCATCTTGTGTTCCTTTAATTTATCTAGCACGATGCCCTATCCTTTGCTTTTGTAGTCATTTCTTCCTCTACTTTGATAAAATTTCTGCTTATGTGTATAAAAAATTATATATGATTCTTTCTGTAATCATGTGGTCTATTTTATTTTGTCATTAAGCACCCCAAGAGTTTGAGATTTTGTGGTAAAAGAATCCAGCAAAGTAAAAACAGATTGGTAGAAGGTACATAGTAGCCATAGCAGTAAATTTTTTATATTGAAATTACTTCAGTTATGTGCTCAGTTGCTTGCACCATTACATACAAGGAATTACTGGTAAGTTAAAATATTTGCACGTGACCTTTTGTCTATGGTTTGCAAGTTATATTAATATTGAATCTCAATAGTCAGTAATTTGAAGAACAGAAAAATGAAGCATGCTTGTTTATGGATTTTCTTTGCAAATGCTAAACCTTCTGTTAATGCTTAAGCTTGTAAGTTGATTAAATCCAAAAGTCATTAGTTTTTATGGCAATGAAGTTTTGTTGATACGATGCCCTGCAAATTGTAATTGATTCTTGTAGTGATATCTTCATATTATTCATATCTTCTCTTCAATATGGGTTTCTTCCCTAACACAAGTAGATGTTGAAGATGGTCATACCTTGCATCTGGTTGCAAGGCAACCTGATCTACCACCACCAGGAAGTTTGCCCAATCATTCAGGTTTGATATGATAATATGCATTATCATTTGCTTTTATAATTAATATGTGTATGTGTTCGTGCATTGTTATTTCTAGATATACTTTTCATGTTTAAAATTGGTAAAATAAAAAAATTGTCCACATTTTGTTGTGGAGGCATACGTTAACTAGTAGCCTAGCCCAGCCCATATTCTGAAGATATTCTTCGTTTGAACCTCTTTAATGTGAAGAAACATGAATTGCATTCAACTTGCTGAGAAGTACGGTACTTGGATAATTAGATAAACAATCAAAAAACACAATTTCAGTGGCACTGATCTGGTGCACTTGCAAGAATTAGATTAAATACTTAGTCTAGATCTGCAAAATTTGGGCTGGAAAATATTCATTATTATTATACCTAATTTGTAAAAGAAGAAATTCAAGAAAATTGTCTTAATATTTGATAATTTTCCACCTGGGCACTTGTAAAACTGTTACCTTCATAAATTTACTTTAGAGGCTGTGGATTCGATAGTTGATCCTTTTTTCCCCCTCTTTTATGGTATACTCTCATGTCTAGCCAAATGAAAATCTTCCTTTAGTATGGTATTTACTGCCTAAATGTTCATTTTGCAGTGACTGAACCGAATTCAAGCACAGGCCAAGGTTATAGTAATCAGGTAGCCCCGGGAGTATTTATTGAAACTTTCAATGTGCCTGTTCAGGGCGATGGAGTTCCTTCTGAAATCAATAGGGTATATTTATAATCGGAAGAGAAAGGGTATATTTGAGAGGTTTCTTTGCATATGTTGGTTCATCATCTTTAATCTTATTTTTCTGTACAGATTGTTTCTGCTGTTCTTGGCTCTATTGGGCTTCCAAATTTTGCAAGTGGCGGTGAAGGGATTTTTGTCAGGGTAAATTCAGCCTTTCATATCTTATCATTTATAACTTTATATCCTTTTGGGAAGGGAGTATACTCAGTATAGTCACACTGACAAATTTATGGCGCGTGATAAATAGTAGTCAACAACCCCCCCCCCCCCCCCCAACCCAAAAAATAAGACTGATACAGTGTTATGAACTATGAAATATACTTGATACTTAGACATACTAAATAAGTTTCATTATCAGAAATATAGAAATGTTCAATCTCTACGCTCCTTGATAAAAAATGAAGAGGAAAAAAAAAAACTAGAGGAGTGGATTTGAGGCAAAGGGAGATCGGTGGAGAGGGATGAAGTAAAACAGAAGACAGCCTGGGGCTATAAAGCTCTTCTCTATAGGTCCAGGGAGCCTGGGGCTATAAAGCTCTTCTCTATAGGTCCAGGGAAGGTCAGACTGTGGGCATCATTACCTTGCATTTGCTTGAGGCTGATAGATTAAGTAAACTGAAAGAAAAATAAATTTTACAGTTTCAAGAAATTATTGACTTCAGGGGTTTCAATAACTATAGATTTGTTCAAAAGTATTTTCAGTACTTACTTACAAATATGCGTAGAGTTGGAGAGTTTTGTTTTCTTTTATTGTCTTTGTTAAGGGTAATATCTTATCTTGTGCTTCTCTACCTCAACGTTGCTCTTTTCGGTTAAAAAATTATCTTCTATAAAAAAGAAAAGTATTCAAATTATAAATATAAATTTTTACAATTATGCATTTTTTTTATGTGTGCAAATCTTTAACATTATACCTTGGTTGTACTTGCTTGGATGAAGGAGCATGATTCAACAGGTTTAGGAAGAACGCCAGATTCTACTGGAATATCAGCATCTCATCCACAACCTGAACAAGCAGGTTTTCGAATTTCGTCAGATAGTTCTCGTAATTCTTTTGGATTTCCAGCAGCAGTTTCTCTAGAGTCTTTGCAACCTCCTGTATGTGCTAAGTTTCTTAACTATTTCATTCACATTTTTCTAAATTTGACTTTGACTCTGTCTTTCTGAACCTAGATTAAACACTTCATTCATTTATGTTTGGTTTTTGTAGGCCATTCCTGATTCTTTGACAACTTTGACCCAATACCTAAGTCATATAAACCATGAGCTTGACACAATTGGTAAGCATACCGTGTTGAGTTTTATACTTATCCTTGGTTAGCTTCTGCCATGTGCTTGTTCTTTGAGAATGATGCAACACATTTTACTGGCAGCTAGAGAAGCGGGGAATAATGTCCAAAGAGCTGAGTCTCATAGGAATGAAGAAATGGGATCTGTTTCTTCACATTCGAGTTCAACACCGGAAAGACTTTCATCACCCGCATCCTTGGCAGAAGTCTTGCTTTCTACCAGACGGATGATCATTGGACAAGCTGGGGATTGTCTACTTGTGCGTTCTAGAACACCTTATATTTTCCTTCTGTGTATGAAGTTATGAACTGACCACCTAACAATTTCAATAGTAAAATGAAAGTCCCCCCCCCCCCTTTTTTCTGCTTCCTATTCTCAAGTATTTTGTTTTGAACTATAGTAATCATTTTATAATGCTAGACTTTGAAATTTGTTGCGAGTTAATTATATACTTCCACAGCAACTTGCAAGACAGCTGGAGAATCATGCAGATATTACCGATCCCTTGTTGCGGTCAAGCGCTCAGTCTCGGGCTGTAAGGACTGGAGTTATGTTTTATAACCTTGGTGCATTTTTGCTTCAGCTTGGTCGCACAACCATGACATTGCGTCTGGGTCAAACACCGGTAGACTTGGTTTCCCATCCTTGGCTTCTTATTCGTGTTTGTTCTTTTTGTGCTACTTACTAACTTCCTGTGCAGTCTGAAGCTGTAGTTAATGGTGGGCATGCAGTTTCTATATCGCCATCTGGTCCTAACCATATCATGGTTCAGGTTGTACTTGTCCTTTTGTCTTGCTTGTCATGTAAAATATCCTGCTGTTGCTTATTGAAATGCATGGTTCCAGCCTCTTCCTTTTCAACCAGGAGCAAGCTTTGGTGCTGTCCCTGTCGGAGCTACACAGTCTAACTCAAGTTTAGGCGGTGGACTTGGCTCAAGTTTAGGCGGTGGACTTGGCTCAGGTTTTTTCCCGAGGCGTATTGATATACAGATAAGACGAGGTGCATTATTAATTTTCTGTGTTCTATGTCCTGTTTTTTTTCCCATAATGCTCTATTGCTCCTAATTCTAGTTCTAGCTAACTTTTTCTTAATATTAGGACCATCAACAACACCCGGTACCGATCAGGAAGAGCGTGGTGATACACAATCTGCTTCAGTCCAAAGAAATACAGGTGAAAGTTCTGTCAATCAAACAACCTCTAGGCGTCCAGATGCATCTATTGCTGGGGAGCCAGGAGTAAGGGTCATGCCAATTAGAACCATGGTTGCAGCAGTACCAGTTCTTGGGAGATTTCAATCTTCTGCGAATACAAATAATGTACAGGGGTCTCAACCAGCAAGTCAACAACATGCTGCGCAACATTCAACTCCTGAGTCCACGTCACAAAGGCAAAGCATGGGAGATTCTGCAAGGAATGGTAATTTAAGAAATGAGCATTTAACATTTCACACTGATCGTTTAAGGTTCTACTTTAGCTAGAGATATGACCAAGGGAATCTCTATAAAAGGTTAGGCAATCCTCACCCTTGAACAAGTTTTTTGGGGTGGAGTTAGGCTTAGCTCAAATTCTAATACAGTATCGAAGCGTATCCTAGACCAATTTTGTTATGGGCCAAACACAAGTTATCCGAGTGAAAATAAGTGTGCCTGATCCTGGAGATATTGATGGAGTCAATCTGGCTTCAAAAATATCCCATAATGGATGTGAGGGTGTTTTTCATAAATCTTAAGTTTGCGATCTCCATGCTTCAGATATTCAGCTCTAGGTGTGAGTGTCTAGGTTAAAGGTCTCCTATTGACTACAGATATGCCAAAACTTTAGGGTAGAGACAAAACTGACTTGAATTCTAAGGATGATGACTGCTTCTGATTACAAAAAGTTTCCCAGTTTGACATTGCATTATTTTTTTCTTGACTGATATGAATATTTTGTCATCCAAAAATATCTTTTTGTAATTTTCCCAAATAATGGATGTTAATTAATTATTGAATGTGTTTCTACTCAATTTGGTATTGCATTCTTCCTGCTTTTTGCTCTTGTTGGGGTTGTTTGAAATTCAAGAATGCACAGCTTTGTATTACGAACCTTCTAAGTTTATCTTTTTGAAGTCTTTACTTCTATAAATGCACAACTTTGTATTCTTCAGTCCAGCTTCTTGCATCTATGTTACTCCCTTTTGTGAGTTCTCCATATGTTGCTCATTTGGCCCATCAATTTGTGAGCACTCAATTGCTGCTCATTTTGGCTTATGGTTACTTATTTTGATTTATGACATAGACTAAATATATGTAGATTAAGAAAGTATATTTTCAGTACTTTATTTTGATTTTATTTTCAATGGACTTGTCAAGGAATCTTTCCAACTCCAAATACACAAGAGCCATCAAATTCTCGTGTTGTAAATATCAATATTCTGTCAGCTGGTGGGCCTGAAAACAACGAATCTGAGAGACAGGTACCAAGCAGTGTGCTTCAGTTTTTAAGGGCACTCTTTCCTGGTGGAGAAATTCATGTGGAAGATTCGAGTTCACAAGGAACAACTGCGGGGGTTACCTCTGCTGCAACATCAAGGGGTGCTGCTCAAGCCCCTGAAGCAGAACCTAGTGTTACTGATGAAGCAATATTTTTGTCTAATTTACTCCGTGAGATCATGCCTGTCATATCTCAACAAGTAGGGCGTGGGGGAGATCCTTCTGAAGATCAAGTGGCTCGAGATGTGTCGGCCCAGGTTGGCATGCTTCATTGCTTTCTTTTTCTTTTCTGATTCTATTTGTGATTGAATGCTTTTTTATGTCAATTTCAACTGCTGAAACCCTTCTTCTCAAAACTTCTGGACTTTGATGCACACTGGGAATATCCCAGTAGTTGAAAGTGGGTATTCCAATTTTTGTATCTTTTTTCAAATCCTCATTGGGTCTTCTTTTCCCCAGGTTTATTCTCAGTTGTAATGTGGCAAAAATATTAGGCGATATTATGCTGGAGAAATTTATTTTTTTTCTTTTTGTTTTTCTGCCTTATGGAGATTAAATATTTTAATCATCCTATCCATGTAGAAAAACAAAAGATTACTGATAAGTACATGTGTGCAGGTTGAAACTGATGCTGCTGGGACATCACGCAGACAGAGTGGTTCTGAATCAAGCCCTCCTAATTCAAAACGTCAAAAGGTTCCCCTTCTACTTTTGAGTTTGTAAACTGATGTTCAGAAAGTTATATTTTAAAATCCCAGTTACTAGTTAAGGAGGGCCAATGCTATTTGTATATAAAGGACTGCTTCTGCATGCATTGTAATGTTAATAAGTAATTACTTAATAACCAAAGTGCCTATCAAAAAAAACTTAATAACCAAAGTCTTTTCTCATTGGGTGGGATTTGTATACATAAATCAAATAATGCCATTATTGGTCTGTCCTTTCTTGGTCTCTCTCTAGTCTCTACCTCCAATTATTGAGCTATCTTTCACTTCATATAACTGCTGTTTCTTTTTATTGGTATTTGATGCACATGTCAAATCATCTTTTAGGCATTGCCATATCACATTTTCCTCGTTAGATGTTATAATTATGGTATGCTATTATATAATTACGCTTCAAAAATTGTCAAACTATTTAACGGTCAATATATTTATACTACATTTATGGGATGAATATATTGAACCCTATTGAAGTTGATTTAAAAAGCACATGAAAATCTACGAAGTTGGAAAATCCACTGCGATTATCCTCGTAGAGAGATGTGATCGTAAATCTTATGCAAGTGAAATAGACAAGTTTTGAAGTGTGGTTGTATTAATTATGGTGAATCTTATCTACCATCAGCATCAGATCTGGAATTTGAGATAAATTTAGGTTAACATCTCAGGCGTAATTTGTCAACAGCCTTTATTTCATTGATACAGATTAAATTATCCACCTTGGTTGATATTTTTATTTGCTGCAATTGTAAGTAGCGTGGACTTGCTAAATAAAATATTAAATTGGTTTTCCTTGCGTGTGTGAGAAATGGGTATTGAAGAACTTGTATTGTAGTGTGGTGGATTCCATGATGGAACTTTTATTGTCTTAATTACTGTTAATAGTTTTCTAGAACTGTACTGTGTTTTCAATTGTTTTTCATAGTTACATTTTTTAATAATGGCATGGCTTTTTGATGTAGATGGAGTGATATTGAGGATAATGTGCAATATGCGGTTTTGGAAGGTTGCGATGTTAAGAATCAGATATCAGTGTGGATCTCTTGATGGCAATGTGGTATTTCCTTTATCAAGCATGACTTCACTTTCTCCAGCTGTAGAAATTTTTTAAGGAGACTGTTCTTCGACTGAGACTTTTAGCATTGGAATTGAGGTTCTCTCGATCAATTTCGGTTATGATCTGAAATGGGTATAGAATTCAACATTAGAACTTAAATTTAACGCTACATAATTTTCAATTCGTCTGGGTTACATGAAATTTCAGTAAAAACTGATATTTCCAGGATGCTTTAGCCATCCAATTATATTTTGAGGAATGAGGAGTCTCCCTCTATTGAATGCATAAACGCACCATTGTTCAGAAGGATTTTCATTCTCTTCCGCATCTTTGTTTTTCCCACTCGCTGATTCGTTTGAAATGCGCATATGGATACATGCCATTTCAATCGAATATACGAGTGACATCAATTTTGTCATTTTAAAAAATAAAGATATCTTCATTATCCATGTATAGAATGATAGTTTTGATATCAATTTTCCTAATTAATAAGTAAGATTTACACTAGCTTGTAATTACTTCACCTATATATATTTATACATTTATCTTTTGTGTTCTGTAGTGTAGACTTATTGCCTGCGTTTAGTTAGCTTGAAGTAGTTTTCAAAAGATAATCGTTTGATAAATAGGGAAATATGCTTGAAGTAGTTTCCAAAAGATAATCGTTTGATAAATAGGGAAACATGAATGCATATGTAGATATTAAATTAATGGTGAAATTTTAATAGAAGAGTGTCGATTAAAATTAAATTCATGTGAATTTTTTTATGATAATTTAAAGGCTAAATGCATTGGCTCTTGAAATACACACTTTTGCAAAACGTGTTCCACCATCAAATTGCAGCGAACTTGAAAAAAGTGATGGGGGAGATTCAAACACGGGACTAAAAAAAGTGGCAAAACACCTATTTTGATAGTTGAGCTACACAATCAATTGACAATAATATGAACAAACTTTTGTTTATATCATCTTCTTCCTTTGTCAATCCCACCATCTTCTTCCTTCTCGCCACCACCATCAGCGCACAACCATTGCACCACCATCATATACACATGCACCACCACAAAGAAATCGAAGGAAAAAAAAGGAAGGGATGGGGGTTTCAAGGTTCCATAAACAATATTCCATTTAAAGTTCAAAAGTTGGTCCTTAAACTTTTTCTTACAGGTTGTAAAACAGTTCAGAAATTCAGTCCAACATGTTTTAGGGTCACAGAGGTTGAATCACAGCACCATGAAAGTGGTACTTATGGTGACTAAGAAAAGTGAACATTGTCATTTCTTTCTTTAGTTCGTTTTACATGTTATGGACTTTACCAACATACAAAACAGAACCATAGCAATCCATTGCACGAGTCTAGCTAACCAGAAAAGGACATGGTTCATGAAATTCAAAATTCATGTTCAAGTTCTCA
The DNA here is from genome assembly GCA_030819835.1 of Acmispon strigosus. Classification (NCBI taxonomy): domain Eukaryota; kingdom Viridiplantae; phylum Streptophyta; class Magnoliopsida; order Fabales; family Fabaceae; genus Acmispon; species Acmispon strigosus. The sequence goes on along the minus strand of JAUAMA010000002.1, from coordinate 12,644,449 downwards.
TCTTCTTCGATTCTCTAAGATTACAGTCTTAAAGTTATGTTTGTCGTGTTCATATCATGTAAATAAGCTAAGAAATGGATCTTGGAAGAGAAAGAACCTGAAAAATAAAGTTCTGGAAATTCTGCAGATGCAGACAGCCGGGGAAGACAACCCGCGGCGGAGTTTACGGCAGTGACTGTCGCCGGTGGCGAGTTGATGGTCTGTCTTTGTTCGCCCCTTCACCAGGAGCACGGTGGTGGTTGAAACGTCATAATCTGAGGTTAGACGAGGGAGGTAAACACGATCGAAGCTCCTGATTTTCTGGCGACCTCGTCTGAAAATTCAAGACAACGACTGTGAGGATGAACAGAAGCCCATAAACACCTTAGAACCACCAGAATTCTCCAAAAAAATTCAGAATTTATATGTAAGCTTACATAAACGTGTTTCTGATGTTTTTGAGAGGATTGGAGCTAGGCTTATTCGAAGAACAGAAAAGGATAAAGATGAACAAACTTTGGGTTTTTAGAGAGAACCTAGAGCTACTCTCTTTGGTGGTGCGGTGGTTGTGCTCTGGTGGTGGTGGTGGGAGGGAAGAAGATGGTGGGTTGACAAAGGAAGAAGATGATATAAATAAAAGTTTGTTCATATTATTATCAAATTGATTATGTAGCTCAACAGTCAAAATGTGCGTTTTGTCACTAAGACCTGCCTTAACGTATGGTGGTTACGGAAGCGCGGAACCCCACCAAACTTGTTGTAAAAAAAACTTAGTCTTCTCTTAATATCGTGCAGCTATAGTTGTATATAGTTTGACTTAGGAGCATGTTGAATGGAAATATCAGATCCTAACACTCACTTTCAATCCAAACTGGAGTTGACCCCTTTACTCTTTTATCTTGGATATATAAAGTTTTTTTTTGAAAGGATATATAATAAATAGTTGGAGTTGATTCTTTTTGCATTAAGAAGCTTTATTTTCTCGGTAATTAAAATTGGTGATCGAAATATTTTATCATGTTGTTTTGTTATCCACTTTTTATATCGACCTCCTAATTAAATATTAACATGTCAATAATACCAAAAAAATCATTTATCATTTTTTCTAAAATTCTTCGCTCAATTATATTTAGAGGATGTAATAATAATAAACATTTTTTTCAGAATGTAAATAATAATGTAAAATTATAATAATTTTTTGTCAAAATGTAAACAGTAATAATTATTTTGGGCTAAGGATATTAGCCCACTTAAGAAAGCCCAGAAGTTGAAGTATAGTAGAGGAGAAAAAGCATAAACAAAACCAAGCGGCAATAGCATTCACAAATTGGAGTCAGAGAGAGAAGTAGTAGTTAGGGTTTCTGAGTGCGGCTACCTCAACACTCTCATCCGCCGCTAGCTCCTCCTTTCACCATGGCCGAACAAGTAAATTCCATTTTCTCTGGATCCATTTCTCCAATTTCCCTTAGGTCTCGTTTGGATCTTCCTTTGATTTTGTTTTTCAATCTTACTTTCGTTTTGCAGACTGAGAAGGCTTTTCTCAAGCAACCTAAGGTGTTTCTGAGGTACGCTGAATGTTAATATTCGAGATTTTTTGTTTGGGTCATTGCATTTTGATTTTGATGCAGTAAAGTTCGTTCTTTTGTTCATTTTCGCAGCTCGAAGAAATCTGGGAAGGGTAAGAGGCCTGGAAAGGGTGGAAACCGCTTCTGGAAAGCCGTTGGGCTTGGATTCAAGACTCCCAGGGATGCCATTGAAGGTCTCTCTCTCTTTTACTCGTCAAATTTTTATTCTGAATCTATCAGGTTATTGTTGTGTTATGGGTATGAGGGGTTTTGTGAAATTTCAATAATTTTTTTATTCTGCTGCTGTGGGGTGTTTGTAAATCAATTTATAAACTCATTTTGTTATGTGGGGTTCTCTCAATAAGTTGTGGCTTCTCATCCATTGTTAATTTGCAAAGCCATTGTGCTTTCATGTGCTAATGTTAGTAGTCCGTGTTGTAATTTAGTTTCCAGTAGGCTGAACCTGCTATGTGAAAGATACACCTTAGTTTAACTATGATGTATTTGGAAGTGTTGCCTACTTGTAGTTAGTGGTCGTTATCTGTTAAACTGGTTGAGTATTGCATTGTCGCGAACTTGCAATTGTGTTTAATTTTAACATCTTTTATCATAGGACCAAGTATTTTACTATGTATGTGCTTACTCAGGTTTATATCTAGATAAATTGCAAATATTCTGGTTTCAAGTCATGCTAGCTTTGGTCGAAAATAGTTATATTCCACTAACATAATAATATGCATTAATCTAGATCTTTTGAAATCAAATGTTGATCAGTGAGATGCTGACCTAATATCACCTGTTAAAACCCTTCTAAACATTATCTTCATGAACTTGTATCATTCCATATGAAATGACTTGGTTATTTCTGTCAGTATGGGTATATAGTTATTTCTGCTTCTAATTCAAGACCTTTATTTATGTATTTATTTATTTTATTATTCAATACAGGAACTTATATTGACAAGAAATGCCCCTTTACTGGAAATGTTTCCATCCGTGGCCGTATCTTAGCTGGAACTTGTCACAGTGCCAAGATGACAAGGACTATCATTGTCAGGAGGAATTATCTTCACTTCGTTAAGAAGTATCAGAGGTATTATTCTGTCAAACTTTGGTGCCCAGTTTTTGTGTATTAGTACACTTGGAGAAACATAACTTATAAATTCCCTTTTTTTTACTTGTTCTTTTTAGATATGAGAAAAGGCATTCAAACATTCCTGCACACGTATCACCTTGCTTCCGTGTGAAGGAAGGAGATCATGTTATTATTGGACAATGCAGGTGAGACTTTATAGGAGAAACCTTTTTTATATTATTCTGAAGATCTTTTTTTTGTATCTTGTAAAGATACCTGTTTGATTGGCTTTATTTGTACCACTTCTGTAGGCCAATCTCAAAGACAGTGAGGTTCAACGTGTTGAAGGTGATTCCAGCTGGATCTTCTAGTGGGGCGAAGAAGGCATTTACTGGAGCGTGAGATTTGATGTCAGTTTTTATTTAAGGACAGTGTTCTTTTTTAGTAATTTTGATTTCTGCAAGATGACATTTATAACAATATGATCAATTTTGGATTGCTTTTGCGGTTTTGTTCTCTGATTGGTTAAATGTTATAAGTATTTTGATATACGTTATGGTTCTTGAGTACCAGTAGCAATCGTTTTGGCAGTGTAGATTCTCATATTTTGTTCAGTTTCTCTTTCTTAGAATTGATCTCTAAACCTAAATGCTACGCACAAAAGCTTCTACACATAATTGATTGTGTAGAAGTATTTGGCAACTATTAGTGGGTTTTTTCCTTGTACAATTCGAGGATTGGATCACATATTTGACATGTGCTCTATGTGAATTAAATTTTATAAAGAAAAAAGCTAAATCACCGGACCCACAATAAGTCAGTGGAAAAGTTTTATCTTCACACTCCATATTCACCTCCACCCGGAGAGAGGTAAGAAGAGAAATTGAGTGATATGATAGAAAAAACGATAGATATGAAGAGAAAGTTGGAGTTAATGAGATGAAAATGAAAGTTTGGTGTGGACATATCAAACTAGTTTACTTTTAATAAAATTAAAGAGTTTATGAAGAAACTAGAATTAGTGATTGTTTAGGCAAGTTTGTTTACAAATAAATTATTATCTCTAGATGGAAGCTGTCGAATCACATTGGTAGATGAATGCATTTAATTGCAATAGATTAAAGTAATGTTCTTTTCTTGGACATTATGAGTTATGTAAGAGGATATGTGGTGGGCATTGGTGGGGTTTGTTATTACTGGGCCTGCACGTACTTTTATCTGAGAAAAATTGATGTGATGCTTTCATAATGGGCGAAAATTTGTTTAATTTGTGAAAGGGATAGTCACATTTCTTAATATTTTTTTAGTATACTAGTCACTAGTTATTAGATAACATTTACGTATGCTTCACTAATCTTAATGAATCACTTTCTATTTGGTGATATAAGATATGGAAATAAACTCACTTAACTTTTCAAAACTGTATCCTGGCGTAATTTTTAAACTTGAGATTTGAATTTGATTCAAAGCTTAATTGCATTTTGGGTCATCCTTGTTTGGTCTGTTTTATTTTGATCCCCTTAAGTGTTTTTTCATGCTAACCTAGTTCCATTCTTAAATATGCGAATCCAGTCATTCTCTCAACTTTCAAATGCTAAAATTGTTAAGTCTTCATTTCATTTCCGATATTTTAGAGTTTATGATGATTTGGATATAAAATGTAATACTTTGATTAGTGAGTTTTTATGGGAATAACGTCTACAGTCTACTATGATTGAATTAATTTAATTTGTGAATATTTTTCTTAAAAAACACGAGTTTAAGTGTATTAATAGTGATATCGGGACTTGATTTGTAATAATTATAGTTGAGGGAGTAAAGTTGTGTAAAAATTTATTGGCGAACTAAAATCACACATAGTCCAAATTAAGGGATAAAAGTGCAATTAAGACTTGAACTAAAATCACACATAGTCCAAATTAAGGGATAAAAGTGCAATTAAGACTTGATCTAAAAGCTTATATAAAATTTCATTTCATGATAAATTATTTAAGTATGCAATTAGCTTATCTTATAGTAGGCTTATTGATTGGTATTTCTGTATAACATATGTCTCAATATTTAAAAACTCAACAAATATATAATTCTGAAATGTTATAGTATTATTTATATAAATAGATCGACTTGATAAATCTTTGAGACATTTCTTTAGGTGTAAACCCTAAACCAAGTATTAATGCAATTGTATTCACAAGAGATCTTTGCTTAAGATAAAATGAAATTATTTAAGTATGCAATTAGCTTTTCAGTGCGTTTGATGGTATCTTAAAAGCTTTTTAGATGACTTAAAGTGCGGCATTTTGTTTCAATAATTTTTTTTAACTTTTAACCAAATCTATTTGGCAAATAGGTTTACTTGACTGTCAATGCAAGTTAAGCCATAGGGCACTCGATGAGCAACTTGACCTTACTGAAAATATTGTGTCGCATTGAAAAATTACCCCTTGTCTTTTCCCTCTTGAGATCCAAATAGAGTTGCTCAACCTCGCTGATCTGGTTTAGAACCTCCCCATTTCCTTGCATCGTTCCTAGATTCTCTGCTAGGGTTTGCTCTAGAACTAGCCTCCACCCCCTTTGGAGGGGTCTCCTCCCCCCATTAGGGATTTCTCCTCCTCTGTGGTGGTTTCTCCTTCCCCTAGGTATGTGTTTCTCCTACAATAGGTGGGTTCTCTTTCACATTACGTGAATTTGTTTACCCAACAAGTGGGTTTTTTTTCTCTTTTTTTGTCTGGGTTTTCCCCTTTTGTGGCCACCACCTCCACTCCACCGGCCCCTAGCGCTTCGCCTCCTCCACCGCCACCACATCCTCATCTCCTCCTCGACTTTCACCTGCAGCACCTCTGCAGCCTTCACGGGCAGCCACTGACGCTCCACTGCGACCACCACTATCTATGACGGCACCTCTGCGCCTTAATCTGTGCTACGGTGGACTCCTCTCATCCATTGTTGGTCTTTTGAAAGTCCTGGATCCTAGTCTACATGTGCACCCTTGATGATGGTCTTGAAGTAGATCTGTGATGCTGCTGATCCAGCAGAGCCGGAAAGACTTGGAAAACAGAAGTGACATCAAAATCGAATATCAAATTTTCATTTTTCAAGCACAAGATCAAGTTTTGTTGAAGCTTTGGAGTTTACTTTTAGTTGGGATTTTTGTGTGGTTTTTCCCTTTTTCTTATGCTTGTTTACTGGGTTTCAAGTGGATTAAGAGCATGCTATCTTATTATTTATTGAGCGTCTTTTGTGCTATGCTGTAGTTAGGCACTGAATTTGTAAGTGCCGTTTGGCTTTGACTCTAGCCTTAATCTAATCTCAAACCTTTGGAAAAAAAAATACGAACTACGTACTCTTTTCAATGAGTCTTTCTTCTATCTATTTTTGAATGTGCCAAAGAAGGGTAAGAGATGTAAGACATTTTTTTCCGATTTTCATATTGAATATTAGGAGAAAAATTAAGAAACAAAGAGGCTCTAAGCTACACATGCTATTATTGATGTTACATCAGAGGCATGCAGTGTATGCTACACGGACTATTATTGGTTTTACATCAAAAGGAACGTTTGACTTGATTGTCAATGGCTGCATGATAAAACCCTACTTTCTGACATGAAACCACTATGTTGGCCTATGGTGGTGGTGATAATAATTTGGGGCAATAGATTGTATCAAATAATGAAATTGTCTGTGAGCAATGTCTTGTAAGAACAGTTGTTGTCTCCATGTTGTTCTCTATCATAAAATAGCTCTATATTGATAGTTCAAAACCCCATATTTGATTGGAATGTTTCTTGTCTTCAGCAATTACCTAGCATGGGTGTTGCTATTGAAGCTCAAACATTATGTTCCGCAAAAGCTTGCTCCATTGTGCTTTAAAGTTTGAAGTACTTATCTCTCATTTTGTTTCCGACTTTTAAGTGTCATTGGATTTGATTTGTATTGAATTTCTTTCCTGCTAAATCTTTTTGTGTGTAAATATGATGTATTTTATCTTATTGTGTGGTTAGATTTCATTCTTAACACTGTTTAAGTGTTTCATATCCCGAAAGTAGAAGAGCTGAAAATTTTATGTCTTATAATGCTGCCCCACCAATAAAACTTTGCTCTGTAAATTAAAATAAATAAATGAATAAGGTGGTTATAAATGAGCATCATTTTCTTATATGACCTAACTTTTTTCCATCATGCACATAAATGAGACGCAATTTGGAGAGAGAAGATTTTATTTCATATGAAAGATATGAAAATCTTCTGTTTATAATAAGGTTACAATTTATCGTCCCACTAATGAAATTATCATGTCAATTAAAATAAAATGAGCGTGACAGTTGTAAATTTACATTATGGTTTTTTTAGTAGTTTTGAATCAACATGTCAAAGTTTTGTTTAAAATATTTTAAACCCTTTATTACATTATGTGAGTTCAAGTATATATTTAAAATAGTGATTTCTTTGGAAATAGGGGACACCAATCTTTGAATTTTCCTCTTCCTCGCGTGTGGTTAAAAACATAAAGCATATATTAGAATCAGAACCTCGCAACCTTTTGGCTTGTTGATTGATTGCACTAGCTAGCTAGGAAAAGGTGGTGTAATTTCTCGAGTGGTGTTCTATCATAATGTAGTTCCCATTCTTTGGTGCTAAGTATATAGTAGTTGACTCGTTTTCTTCCTCTTTTTTTTTAAGTCATCCCCAATGAAAATATCTCATGTGAATATGCAATGGGCACAAAGCTTCACTAGTGATCACCGTTGTTCCACGTCTGATTCCAACACCTTTTGTTCTCCCATCAAAGTCATGAGAAAGATTCTTGTGCATTGCTATTGCATTAATTGATAACTTTAGTAGTGTAAAAGCTTGTCTTGACCATAAAGATACATGAACATTATAGTTCTTGTTGGAATCCTAGTAGGGATAAGATAACCACTAAATTTGTGATGTTCATTTTCGGATTAGATTAAACAAACCTAATTCTGTTCCTATATCTCATATTACTATTATATATGTTCCGCCCAATTGGCTATTAGAACCAATATTGTGGTGCAGAGTTCAAAAGGTTTACAATGTCGTGTTGGCTAGTTAAGATTACTAAAACAAGATTTAACTCATCCAATAGCTAGTTGAGCATAATGAAACCCCCACAAACATTAAGTAATTAAAGTATGTCCAAGTGTAGCCAGTTATTTTGGTAGTCTTCTAAGAAGGCGTCAGTAAAACCCAATGGCTCAGTTACAGTCATACAATGCTTTATAATTACATGTTCGATTGTTTAATTACATAAATGTTGCGTTTTAAATACACATGTAAATAATAAGTGTGCGCATAAAAAGTGCCTCATCTATTAAATTCCACAATACTAGCTACACCTCTTTGACTACCAGCCCCTCGAAGATATATCGGAAAGTGTTGAACACATAATCTGCTGACATTGCAAGGCCAGCGGTAGCCCATCTCAGACCTAGTAGATACATGACAAAATACTAGTTTTCCATGATATTCACGGCCACACTACTATGATGGAGGTCACCCATTCTTGGAGGAGGGGGCTAGAGAGGCCGCCACATATCTAGATCCCCTCGGGGTCAAGGCCAAAGCCAACAGAATCAAGAAGGAGAGAAACAATGACAAACTCAAAGGAGAGTTATGTGGATTACACATTAATCCCCTCAGGTACTATAAAACTTGTCTGACCTTAGAGGACTCCCGCAACTCAAAGGCAATCAATTGCAAATTCCTAGTAGCCGACTGCCCCACCAGCTATATTGTGATCCTAGGTCGACCTTCGCTGAACTCATTGGATACCTTCTTGTGTACTAGAAGGCTCGTGCTAAAATTCCCTACTAACAATGGTCAAATAATTTCCATTCAAGGGGACCACGAAGCAGCCAAGAATTGCTACAACATGAGCTTACGCATAACCTAGGAAACCCAAAAGGTCAAGGAAGCAAAGAAGACAACAGTATTCCTAGAGTACGACATGGTTAGTCTCAGCTGTCGTAAACGCCTGGGATGGAAAACTGAATTTAGAATGAATAAGAGCCTAAACTCAAGCACAACATCCCATACCCTTGGAGGGTACTCAAAAATCAAGCTCGAAAGTGCCCTGTCGCCAGTTGTGCCACTACTGAGCACGAAGCTAAAAGCAAGTAGCCTCAAGCCGCTGCTTAGAGAGTTCGGATTGGAGCATTATACCCTTACTAAGTACTCTCAAAGTTGCAAGAAACTGCTCATGCTAACACATGTTGCCTACAAAGTGCCCATGAAACAAGAGATAATAGGCCGAATATTCTACCAGAGTCGACCAAGTCCTCAAGTCAATATAGAACCAAGAATTACAACTTCATGAAGGACTTCGGCTAAAGGCCCTGATCCCGCGTAGGATGTTCTGTACTTCAAGAGGCCACCACTGGTGACCAGTAAAACCCGAAGCAGCTAACTCTCCGCCATGGAGTAATGGAACTCCACAGGCTTTCTTAAATTCTTATTAATGTGGGGAATGACCGATATATTAAGTATGTTAACTTTGATAATATAATTGCTAAAAAATATTTTAGAAGTATTAAATTAATTTAAAAAATACATTCATTAAAGACTAAATTAGAGATTTACTCATTTACAACTGTTGTTACTTATTATTATCTTATATTATCAATAAAATACAAATTAAAAAATAATTAATCTGAATTACAGATAAAAGAAAAAAAAGAAAGCTTAATAGAAAAAGAGCTAATTAATAGGGATAACATAGGAACTGATGAGTATTTAAGAAATTCTGTTAAAAAATAATTCAAATATTAACAGAATGATTATTTTATATTAAAAGTTTGAGGAGTTAAATACACATTTTTAAATGTCGGATACTGAGTCGCACGCAAGTCAAACTTCAGGGGCTAATTTGCATTTTAAAAGTTAAAACCTTGTGTCTCAAAAGATATGAATGCATGTCAAAGTTAAGAAGTGAATTCTTCTTGATCAATTAATCAATTTTTAGTTTATTTTTAAATAGTTTAATAAAAAATGAAAATAGTCCATGGGTTAGTCCACTCAGTGCATAGCCCGTACACGGCGGTGTTAGGTTAGAAAATTAAGATTCGAAATTTATTTTGACGCGGCCTAATCCAACCCAGAATTATGTTGATGCGCCATGTATATGACCGGAATCGACACCTTTAAAATATACTTATCTTTCGTTGTCAAATTATTATAATTAATACCAACACGTAGTTAGTTCATGTGAGTAGTTAATTCATGTGATATATATTTAATTCTCGATAAATAATATTTCCAATACGAATTTTATTAAGAGGAGGATCACACCGACAACAGCTCCCGGATAATAATGTTTTTGAGTTTGAACTTTTTATAAAATAGTAAGGGTAGGTTTCTTCGTCCTCAACTAAAAGCTTAGAAATTGCTCAAGTGAAGAAAAATCTTCTTTAGTTATTTCCTTGCTACCTCTAAAATCTGTCTTACCTAACTCTCAAGGATACTATTACCAATGGATGCCGTCCTTAAATATCTTAAGGAATTTCCTACAACTACCAATTCTTTTCAAGAAAATTATCATTTGTCAACGTTTATCATGCCAATAACTATACTACTATATTATTGGTTTTTATATTTATAAAACGTTAGATGGATCTGATGTTAAAAAGTTAGAATGATTCTTCACGCTTACGTAGTTGATACTTTTGACATTATAACAGCTTCTAAACGAAAATAAAAAATTGAAAGTACTCTTTTTCTATCAATAATTTTTTGTTACAAGTGAAGTGGAGTAGAACTAAAGGGTAAATAATTGTATATGCTACAATAAGTAGAAGTTCGTACTAATATAGCTAGCCTATTTTTGTGGGTGAGATATATAAGCTAGCATATGAATCAAGTGGAGATAATTTACTAATAGTGAAAAGTTGAAATATTAATCAAAACATTTTTTTACGGTAAAAAACACTTGAAAGTAAGGGAAAAATTATCTAGTTATATTTTGATTCACTTAAATTAATATATAAAAAAAACAACATTCAAAGAAAAATAATTTCAGTTTGAAATACAAGTTTAATCCTCTTTAAGTTAGGTATGACTATTATGGACGACAAAATTCTTCCTACTAAGATACAAATTCAAATTTGAGACATTTACATGCTTCAGTTAGAACAAACCTGTAATGATTTATTATTTGAACCGCCTCCATAAAGTAAATTAATCAATAAATTAATATGTATGTAATGACTAATTAAAAAAATTGACAATTATTCGTGGTAAAATTTATTTAATAATGTATTTCAAATTCGCACGCTAGTTCCCTGACTTTAATGAAATATTATCCTTGCAAGTTGCAACTTGAGCTTTTGACCACATTCGTCCTACAAATTCCCCTATAAAGCTTTCAATCATGTTACAAAGAAAGTGATATTAAATAAAAATACAAAAAAAAAATTAAAGATATTAGGGAGAAAAGGAAACGCACAATATTTAGGAATAATAAATATCCGAGAAGATTTTTCACATGGGAGCGGAAAAAAGGTAGAAAAAGAGAAGGAAAACCATATCAAAAGAAAGAGTGGGGTCGAAAGTGACATTATCCAATTTTATTTTCTGACCAACACTATAGTAATAAAATAAGAATATCAAACCATCACCTAATAAAGCCAACCAACCATAAACAATGATATTCGGAGAGTTATGGTTGCTTCAACACTTCATCTATTTAACAAATGGTGGGAGATAATTCTCAATTCTTGGGAATAGAGAAAAAGAAAAAATAAATTGATTAGTCTCTTACTGCTCAGTGAGACTGTTAGGCGAGATAGTCTCATAACGGTCGGCGGTGGGTTACTTAGTTAACCCAAGTAACAATTTTGGACCACGCTTTTCATAGAAAAATCTAGAACTTAACGGCTCTCGTTCTCTCTTTCACACTCGTTTCTAGTTCTACACACCGATATTACTATAAACACAGAAACCTCCATCATTTTCCCAACATATTCTAAGAATCTTCTTCTCTCTCTTTACTACAATTAACCTACCAAATTCCTCTCAAGTCCCTCACATGTGGAGCTAGTTGTGTTTGTGACATTGATCACTTTTTGATTTCTATCCCTGCAACTGCAAATTCCTGAGCTGGATTCACCACTTGCCTTTACCCACCCACGACTTGTGTTTGTCACCATGTGTGTGCAGGACGGTGAGCAAGTTGCTCAAGATATGGAGGAGGAAGTTGATAACAACAGAAGAAGGGTTTCATGGCCTTTGCATTGTGATCTCTTGCATACCCAGATGGAAAACATGGAAAAAGGATCTTCCTTTAGAACTCAAGGAGACCGATTCAGTGCTGCAAATTCATTTCCTGTAAGAATTTGGCTTCTCTGATCTTCTCTTCCATTGGTTTTAATGGGTTGTTCTTTTTTCCTCTGTTTTTTTTTTTGTTCTGTTTTTTCCTTATTCTATAAGGTAATTGCTAATTGGCTTTAGATGGCAAGAGAAGATTCTTTACTTCCTGTTTCTCTTCATTTTGTTGAGTCTTAGATTATTATCAGCAATTTGTGTTTGTGTGTTTCCTGTGAATACTTTTTCTGTTTCTTACTTTTCATGGATTGCTTGAATCTTGAGGTTACTTAGCATCTTCTATTTTAAAACTTTTTCTCTGTTCCATTATCTTGGCTAATTTGCTTTTTTCTGCTGTGGTGCCTTTTTAGCTGGAAAGTATATGTGAGGATGCAGAAACTGATCAGAAAAAACAGAACCTGATGAACTTTGTCCCTACTCTTCGGTCTGGAGAGTGGTCTGATATTGGAGGTCGCCCTTACATGGAGGATACCCACATATGCATTGGAGACTTGGCAAAGAAATTTGGTTATAATGTGCTCAGTGAAGAAGCCATTTCCTTCTATGGTGTAAGCAATCTAACCGATATAGCATGTATGGAAACCGATATAGCCATTTCCTTCTCTTATATCAGAATCAATTCTAAGACTTGGAAACCACTCACAAAAGCTTCTTCTCAGAATTGACTCTGAAGTTCTGACTTTGGAATCAATTGTAGAAATGTTTCTAAATATGCACTACCCTAACTACCAGTTGTCAGAAATTTTATGCCTCAAAGTTTCCTATCCAACAAATTTAGCAAGCAAATGAACATGTAATTAGATTTATATAGAGCTAGACATTATATGATGTTATGAATCAAAGTCAGGAGATATTTGATTGTCTTCATAATATTTACAAAATATTTTTAAACTGGTTTAGTGCTTCCTTGTTTCAACTTTTTCGAAGGGGAGATTGTGGGTTTTCTTTTTCATCATTATCATGTCCCTCTTCCCCTTTTGGACCTGAAAAGTTGTGAGTAAAACAAATTATACAAGCTAGGAAAATTCCTCAGAGCAAAAGGAGGATAAACATCTATTAGTCATCTTTTGTTGGAGGATATGCATATTTTCAATCAGGATTTGGCATGTAAGGACAAATGATTTTCTATGCAGGTGTTTGATGGACATGGAGGGAAAAGTGCAGCGCAATTTGTCCGCGATCGCCTGCCGAGGGTGATTGTTGAGGATGCTGACTTCCCTTTGGAACTTGAGAAGGTGGTGACAAGGTCATTTTTGGAGACTGATGCCGAGTTTGCTAAAACATGCTCTAGTGAGTCTTCCATGTCTTCTGGTACAACTGCACTCACTGCAATAATATTTGGAAGGTGAGCACTCACCATCATCAGTGTCTTTACTTTCAGGATTTTACTCTAGTTCCCTTACCTCTCTACTCATAGGACCCTTTTCAGCTGTTTTGAACAGACATTTGATACAGCAAAATTCAATGTCAATTATCTTGTACAACAGGTCTTTACTTGTAGCCAATGCCGGAGACTGCCGCGCTGTTCTGTCCCGGTCCGGGGCAGCCATGGAAATGTCCAAAGATCACAGGCCCTTGTGCATCAAAGAAAGGATGCGGATTGAGTCTCTGGGAGGATTCATTGATGATGGCTACCTGAATGGCCAGCTAGGTGTAACTCGCGCTCTTGGTGACTGGCACCTTGAAGGAATGAAAGAAATGAGCGGAACGGAAGGACCCTTGAGTGCTGAGCCTGAACTTAAACTAGTGACACTGACCAAGGAAGATGAGTTTCTGATAATTGGCAGTGATGGAATCTGGGACGTTTTTCGCAGCCAGAATGCCGTTGATTTTGCTCGGAGGAGGCTGCAAGAGCACAATGATGTGAGACAGTGTTGTAAGGAAATAATAGGGGAAGCAATGAAGAGAGGAGCAACAGACAACTTAACAGTTGTGATGGTGTGTTTTCACTCAGATCCACCACCACCAGTGGTTGTGGAAAGGCCTAGAGTCAGGAGAAGTATATCTGCTGAGGGACTTCAGAATCTTAAATGCCTGCTAGAAGGATAGAACATTCTTCCCTGCAAGATGATTTTTCTTTTCTTTTTCTTCTATTGCTTCTTGAGCTGAGAATATGTACATAAATTTATCTGTACCTTCCTATTTCCTCTTGTTGATCCTTAAGGGGATAGAGAAAGATACAAACTGAGTTGCCAAATTCAAATAATATTTATATTTTTCCCCATTATTAGTGGGAAAATATGAATATCTTGGACAATGTTATTTATGCATACAACATGACAGCAATATGCTCTCAATTTATCAGTGATTAAACTGTTTTGATGTCAAGCTTCTCACAGTAGATAAACATCATATGCAGATGCTCCAAGCTATCTTACAGAAATACATTATATTTTAAGGAAGGGATCAATTTACACATGGTGAGAAAACCTGAACAATTACACCACTTTATAACTCTTTTTTACAGTGTAAAATTAATCAATTCAACTGTTTAATCATGCATATAAATTTTTCATACAATTTGGATACTCATAAATACGCAATCAAATAGTAAACATTTACTTATATTTAAACATCACATTATACATTAAAATAAAGTGGAATGAAATAATAACTAGTATTTTATTCATATAAAAATTGTAGACTTAATCTACTTTATAAAAACATTAATTTCAATAGTAATTTCAACAGTTAGATTGATTAATTTTACATTGTATAAAAAACTATGAAGTGATGTAAGTGTTGAAGTTTAATTGATCCCTTCATTATATATTATACTCTTTTGCCCTTATGTTTAAATTTGATCCAAATAAGCAAACACCAATAACGGAGATCAGAAAAGTTCCCAGATCCTGTTGTTGAGCGTGACATTTCTCCTAACTTTGATCAAGCAAAAAAGCATAAAAAACGTTACTAAAATTGTTTTCATTCTACTTGTGCAGATTTTCCAAGATTGGCGTATTCTTGCAGAAAAGTATGTTTGATATTAATTATCAAGGGTAACCGGGGGGGGCCTGATATGGTTGAAGCAAAATAAATTGACTAACCACAAATCAGAATTCAAAAAATCACTTTATCATCCAACGACCACCTCTTAAAGTGTCACATAGAGAAAATAGTAGAATACCGACATAAATGATGCAGACAGGGTTGAAAAATGGAATACAGCATGATCATTAATTAGACAAGAGTACAAAAATATGTTTTTGAATGAGCACCATGGAATGGAATAATGCTTATACACCAAGTCTTTTGAGTAAGATAGAGAGAAAGCGATATACACCGGCCATTTAGCAAATTCTTTATATCCATAAAACCTAGAGCACAGACAATTTTCACAAGTGCAGTTCTGCATCAGCAGGTTGTCTTGGCTCACGTCATAACTGTTAGGCAGTAGCTTCATTAAATATAGAATGGTCTTGAACCTATGTGGTAACTTCCATACAATTATCTTTTTCTTTCTTTCTAGGTGTTTTGTTTGGGGTTGGGGTTGGGGGGATCCTACAAGTTACAAGATCAACATGATTCATTCAACACAATTAGCCCCACCAGAAATAAGAAAGCTTTTTTAATTGGACAAGAGACTGATAATTGAATTCTCTTTCAGTGACATAGGAGCTTGCACCAGTAGGTGAAATATGTGCCAAACCCCTGCCAACTCGCACAGTACTGCATCGATAATTTGCTTGCATCATGCATCTGTTTGTTCTCGTTTTCACAGTGGAACAGGCTTAAGGCCTGAGCTTCTGAAGAAGAATCCAAATGAAGATCAAATCGGAATGAAACCTTTTTATAAAGAATCACATCATCTGTTGATGAAGATCTGCTGCTTGCTGTGCCAGTTCCACCATCATAGCCTCATCAAAGAACTTACTGATGCTTACATCCTCACTCATTCCCTGCAAGAGCAACATGTATTAAATGCTTTGCAGTAGCCAGTTAGAATAGATGATGTTCTACTAGCAATTTTTTTCTTTTTTTCTTTTTTTCGTTTTCTATCTCATAAAAGGATAAAGTAAATCATCAGTTACTAAGGCTATATCTTAAGTGTGGAATGCAATCATCATTAAACATAACACCTCTAAGTAAAAATTTAAATAAAAAAGAGTACAATTTTATAAAAGGAGGAAGAGCATATACCTTTCTACGCCTTGTTTTTACCATAAACTCACGGGCAAGATGCTGGACTGGTGCTGGTTCAAGGGGGCGCAAAATAATGCTTTTGTCCAGGGGATCACCAGGAACAATACCCCAATGGTCAAAAACTGAGACGCAAAATGCTTGACCTTGTGTATGGTATCTCAAGTCAGTCTCAAAACCAAAAGACTCTATCACGGGTAAAAACGCCTGAAAGGTGTGGGGACAAAGTCAGTAAACCAAGTTTCTGATGCACAAATAGAGAAACTCAACCTGATGTTCAAAATAACCTCAAAACCCTAACAGTCTAAAGAAGTTACAGATTAAACAACACAGGCAAAGATTAGCTACTAACCTTAACAAGATAAGCAGGGGTGCCTGGTTGAGGAACATCAGCAGTAACATGTCCACGCCTACGAGATACTACAGTGTAGATCGCAGATACACAATCTATTGGTGTTTGAATCTGATGCAAAGGCCAACAGAATAACATTGCCATCAGAGACAGTATCAGTGAAATAGTAAAATTATTGGTCTCAAGATTTAATCTAGAATTAGAGTAAATATAAGGATGATTTTGCAAGCTTCCATAAAAGTATTTTATTCTAGCCATATTTAATTAGACATGCATTTAAATTTAAATAGTGAACATGCACTCCTAACTAGCTTGAATGCAAACCTTTTTGACATAATACAACCATCAATTAGTTAAAATGTCAGAAACCACAATTATTACAATCAAATTTGATATGCAGCCATAATTGAAGTTTGAAATAGCAAGAATATACCTCTACGTAATATACTGGTTCCATAAGCCGAGGGGTAGCCATAAGGAAAGATGAATAAGCCACTCGTCGAGCAGTTGGAATGATTTGGCCAGATCCCCGATTAAGTGGCTCTGGGGCAATCCTTGCGTCAACAATTTTAAACTTAACATTTCTGATGGGCTCATCACACAGAGGTCCTTCTCGTGCACCCCATTGAAATCTGTTAAAGGACAAAAAAAAATTAATAAACAATGTACAATGAATTAATCAAAGCAGCCAATAGTTCAGTCTATTGTATGCCTACCCCTGAACAATGGAATCCTTCACAGCATTCAACAGGTTCTTGTCAACTTCAGTTGGAAGGGTGTCGTCTAACAAAATATTGGGGCCCTGCATCATCCTTGCATAAGTTACACAAAAGTTCAAGGAGACAGACAGAACAATAGACAGAGAGAGAGAGAGAGAGATTTACCTGCTTATCAGGGCCAAATGCCCAGATTGACCGTGCAGCAAGAAGATCCCAGTCATATTTGGTCTGGAAAAATTCACCCAGTTTCTTTCTATTCCAGTCAGTGCTAACAACACCATTCTCTATGTCTTCAGCAAGACCTCTTTCTAGTGGCTCAGCGATCTAAAGAATGACCAAGGTTATCATGAGTAAGGTGAACAATAAATCAGCCTCAGGAAAACAAAAATACTCTTAAACTAAGCTGCATATTGTATTTGATGAAGCCTACACAATAAGATAAACAGCTACATACTTACCATTGTTATTTTATTCTTCTTGTTTGGTGTTTCAGCAAAACATTTCATGGATGAAGATTCAATAACAGTTTCACAAAATGAAACAACAGGATCTGCTACCTACAAAAACAAAGGAAAGGATCATCTTCAACAAAGGAACAGCTTTCAAGTCAATGTCTAATCCAAAAAGAGAATACAAATCAATGACAAAAGAGCTGAGAAGGGAAAAGGAAAACAATATATCACCTTGACTTCTACTTCAGAATAGAGCTCTCTCAGGTCCTTCATAATTGAATCCAAGTACAGCTCGCCAGTCCCTAATATAGTGTGTTCCCCAGACTCCTCAACTTTAGTAACCGCTAAAGGATAACTCTTGCTAATTTTCCTCAGGCCCTCCACCATTTTTGGCAACTCACTTGGATTTAATGGCTCAGTCGCTGTTTTCACTACTGACAGAGTATTGAACTGAAGAGGCCGGAATATGTATGCATCCTCATCATATTCGACATTACATAGAGTGGCAGTTTTCATGATTGAAGCATCCACACCTTCAATTAGAACCCAAGAACCTGGAGGAGCCTCAGCTATCGGCATCCTATCACGGGCTTGATATACCCACAACTTCGTTACTTCTTTTACAGTCATGTCCTCCTCATCATCCGGTGAGTATCCTTCTCCTAGAACACGTACTGTCTGTCCAGTCTGTATCTTGCCACTATAAACTCGGCCAAAAGCATCAAACACACTACAGTCAGACTTTGGATACAGCTTGGTCACATTAACCATTAGGGGCCCTGAAGAATCACACTGTGTCATGGCTTTGTAAATGGATGAGTCTTTAGGTCCAGTATATATATGATCAACTTTCTTAACTGCAGCATCTCTCGGTGAAGGTATATGCTGGACAAGCATATCAGTAAAACCTGAAGCTTGACCAAAAACAGAGCTACAAGCCAGCCTTAGCAAAGGTTTAACATTTAATCTATAGGCTGCATTACTTAGAGTAACTCCAAGTTCTGCTAGAGTTGTCTCTACACTCTTCTTATGCTCCCCAATTACTTGGCTATATATCTTGTAAAGCGGCTCCAGTACAAACTCGACAAAAGATCGTTCCCCTCCACTGGCAGGGGGTTTCTTTTTGAAGGTTCTGGTATCAGGATGAAAGTAGTAGTCTCCCCAAAGGCGAGAAGCAAATTTGTTAGCTTCCAAAGGAACTCCATGTAGCTTCCCATACAATTTAGCAAATGATTGCAATGTAAATGACCACCCAGCAGTGCCACTTGCAAAACAAACATTCCCAGCAACTGGATCTATAACTTGGACATCACCCGCAGTTGAAGAGGCAGCAGATATGTGGGTGTTAATGACTTCCAAAGTATGCCTTATTTTGTGATAAGCATCTTTTGGCGGTAGTTTAAGTTCAGTTATGATCCTGTCAACCTAAAAACACAACATTTAACAAATAGAATAAAATAGGGGTATATATAAGACTAAGACCTACGGCTGCCATTCATGTTAAGGAAAAATTAGTGTACCTTGTTGAGTACAACAACAATAGGCAGTCGCTCCTGAATCGCGTGGCGAATTGCTCTCTCAGTGTTTACCTACAAATCACAAGAAACTAAAAGCTCAGTGTTACATAGTTATATCATTATAACTGTAACTGGTATTAGGTAAATCAGCATCAGTACGAAACACAATTAGATGAAAAAACGTGATTAGCTCTGTTTATTATTGATCGGTCTAGTTTGCTGATTTCTCTCCCTTGTCTATGGTTCACCATGAAATTATACTTTCTAACTTGAATTCATGTAGATTTGTATCTCACAATTTCCTAACATAAAGTATTACTCCTGGCATAGTAACCTAACAAATAGATCATAGTCTTAGTTTTAGCTTTGAAAAATGATAGAGCGCACTCATTGTTATTCCAACCCTGATTTTAACCCAAGACAATTGTTATACACAGCTTACACCTGTCTATATCCCTTTTCCTTTCTTATCAAATCTACTACTTCCTCTTTTTCCCACAATTACGGTATAGGGTGTGAATCTTTTTTGTTGTTATTTATGAGGATATAGATTTGAAAATGCAGTTTAGCACTTTAGCTGGAACTGACCAACACCCAAAAGACTAAACATCAACAAGGTAATGGGAAGAAGAAAAAGTGTTTACCATCACTCCCTCCGCAGCATCGACGACCAAAACGGCACCGTCAGCTAGCCTCAACGCGGCGGTCATTTCATCGGAGAAGTTGACATGGCCAGGGGTGTCCATGATATTACACAAATACGACTTGGAGTTGCTATCCTCCAGCACCATCGTCATGGGCACCGCCTTGATCGAAATCCTCCTCTCTTGCTCATCGATCCTCGTGTCGGTGTAGCGCAGGTGTTTCTCGCTCTGGGGATCGAAGGTGGACATGTGGTGGGTCTGCTCCACAAGCATGTCCATGAACACCGTCTTCCCGTGCTGCAAGTGCCCCACGAGAGCCACATTTCGCGACAACGAAGGGTTCGACATGAGGCCGAGGAGGAACTGGGAGGAAACGTAGGTGGAGGAGTCCTTCACGCCAACCTCGAACTTCATCTTCCTCACGGGCTTGATTATGGGTTGCTCCAGGGGCTGTTCGTCTTCGTCCATGACTAGGGTTTCCACATCTTCGCCGTAAACCTCTTCGGCGGTGGGGTAGTACTTCTTGTCCTCCGCCAGGACCACCTGGTTGTCCACCATGTCGATGTCGTTGGGATCGCCGGTCGCTGTGATCCAGCCGTTGGTGGCGGGACCCTCGCCGTCGGAGGCTTGGGCGGCGTCGGCGTCGTCATCGGGTTCGTCGTCGTCGCGTTCTCCGTCGGAGTCTGGGTCGGACTCAATTTCGGGGCCGATGTAATTGCCGAACTCGTCGTACAAGCTATCGTCCATTGTAGATTGGAACGAAGAATGCAGTGATGAACAGAGATTCGAGAGTGTTGAGTGTGAAACTTCAGAAAAGAAGGGTTTTTTTCGGGTTTTAGGGTATGGCGATAAATGACTGGAGGGAACTGGGAATGGAAGGTGGGATTTGCAGTTTAGTGGGCTAGGCTAGACTTAGCCCAACAGAAAAATACTCATGGGCCTTAAGAGCATTTGACACTTTTTTTTGTTACAATTGGGAAGAAAAAAGCGAAATAAAGCAAAACTACTCTATGGCATCAAGATACAACGACACAAGCAAGCTAGAAGGAGGTTGCTTCCAAACTCATCGTGGAGACCCATCATGCAAAGCTTGCCGAGCCAACATATCCGCTGCACGGTAACTCTCCCTTAGTATATGCTCAACCAAAACATGTCAATCCCACTCCAACATGGCTCTCACCAGCATAATGGTCTCTCGAGCCCAGTACGTATGCACAACCTCCTGGCCTTGGAGAACTCCTATGGCATGTGTACAGTCAAAAGAACAAATCACCATCCGATAGCCCAGCTCCTAGCCATGTTTCAAACCCAACTTGACTGTCAAGATTTCAGCTAAGAAAGCAGTACCATGGCCAGAGTTAACAGAAACTCTTGAGACCCAGTTCTTGAAACTATCGCGCATAACCGCACCACAACTCATTCTCCTATCCATCGTGTTCCAGCCGTCTGTTGTGATATGCAACAGAGGAGTGACTGACGCAGCAGCAAGATACCTCATGATGTGTGGCTAAGATAGCGTCAAAGTCGTGGTAGCCGACGACCAATGCGGCCAACATTGAACATCCAATAGGATCTGTCGAAGAACATAACACCTGTCCCACGATCTGGGCCCGGAGATGTGGTTATTACGCCACTGCCAAAACCACAACACATCGACTGCAAGGAGATTGTGCTTCTGCATCATTTGACACATCTTTTTATTATCATTCACACATTACCCAAAAGAAGTACTTTTTTAATCATTAGTTATTTAGTTTTAGGATAGACTGGGTGAACAAAGTTAATCAACTGAGCGTATTGGTTAAACACTTCACTCTTTAAGCAAGTGATTGAGGGTTCCATTTTCAACTCTCGAGAATAGAAAAAACTCATTGATCTTCTACCGCTTAATGCGCTAATAATGGGGCGAGAAATTAATCGATTGTAGGGATACCTTAATTAACACCGAAAAAATTGAGTGAACAAGTTGGAGCGGTTTATGTTATAGCATTGCATTATCATTGTGTGTAAGTGTTGTTTGTTTACACTATTTTGAGTTTGAAATATAAACATTTTTGACAAACAAATGTTTTTATATGCTAACAAAATCATCTTCTAAAGGAATTGGGATGTTTGCCAAGGGGAAAAAACGAATTAGGCGTGTAATTGTATAGCAATCCATTTATTTTCTTAAAAGGATAATTAGATTAAAGTTATTAGGGTTGTTAAAAAGCTCTTACATCAAGTAGATAAAGTATAAATATCAATGGTACAAAATGGCAATACTACCGTGCTTAAAATAAAACACTACAAGAAATACATGTTTGCTCTCAAATTGGCAAATCAAGAAAACATTTTGAAACACAACCAAACAAATAAATCCTCATGAATACTCTTCAAAATATCTAATATTTGTATTCTTATTAATTGTGTCAACACTCTATGCCTTTTCTTCGAAAACTCTACATTCAGAGATTCGTTGGCTTTGTCATTCATTCAAAAGGTGCAGCAGAAGCTGCAGAACTTACATCAGCTGAGATCAAAAGAGAGGTCTCCGGAGGGTCTTCTTCTAACCAGTAAGTTTCAAAATAAGAAAAAGCTAAATTAGATGAAAGACACTACTTAAACTTCAAAGAAAAAAAAGAACTCAACTGCACCAAATCAAAGCTTTAAAAGGAAAGAGAAAGTGGAAAAATAAATGATAAATGATGGAAGAAGGGAAAAAACAATGAAAAATATATAATTTTTAATGTTTCAATTTTTACAGAAAAATACGCAAAAAAACTATATACATTTTTTTTTACAGGAAAGTTGATGCCTCACCGCCAGTTATGTGTCTTAGGTTAAAATTCAAGTGAATTCATAAAAATATGAGTCTCATTTCCAATTTAATGAACTCTACTTAAATTTTGAATTAATCAATAAAAAGATGTTGCCAATGCTCGTCATAAATTTGCTTTTTTCTTGGTGAGGTTGCCACTTGTATGTAGCCATATTGATGGTGGGAACAAGTCTTCTTATATAGTACAATTTCACACATATAATATTTTTATGTAAAATATTATAATTTATTTATTTTTTGTAAATATTCAAATTTGATTAAAGCCCATACATGAAGAAGGATGAGAAAAATACAAAAATTTCATTTAACAATGTCTTATAAAATTATTTTTACCATACAAAAATTTCATTTAACAATGTCTTATAAAATTATTTTTACCATTTTTTATTAATGTTCACTCATAATTGATCAATAATTGATTATCTAGTGTAATAACTTTCAAGTCATAACTAGTATCAATGAGTTTTGAAATTAACAATTTAGTGTGTATTTGGATATTAACCACTTGAGAGCAATGTGAAGGAAATATCATCACAATTTTAAGAAGAGTTTTATTTACTTTTAATTTTATCTTAAAGTGAATGTTAACATCAGTTTTTATCGTGTACAAAGAAGTGTCCTAGGTAGTGATTAACATTGGAGGATAGTACAACTCCCTGAATTAAAATAAACAGAGCGCAAATGAGCTCCCCTAAAATTTAATGGTGAAAAGATCCATTCTCATCAACACATATAAACTACATCATCGTTGTCATTATCATTGCTATCATCTACTTTGTTATAATTATGAGATGTGGCGTAATGATTAATTCATTTCGCCCCTTAACCATAAGTTTGGGGGTTCAGTCCCCGCTCATAAAAATGAAATGCATTTCATGGTTAGTCATTTACCGCTTAATGCGAGCACGCCCGCAGTGAGGGAATTACTCGTTGCCGGGGGTTATTAAAAAAGCCTACTTTGTTCCTCCACTCCGCGACGCATGTCACCATGAAATTTAATAATTTATACATCAAAAATGTTTCTTGCACCACTACATATAAGGATGGAAGTAGATTAGACCGTCAACAGGGGTCCACAACCTCGCCTACATCAGACCCAGGCTAGCAAGACCAAAGTTTTTTTAAAAGCCTATTTAGTTAAAAAAATCAGGTATGGGCAACTCAGAAAGCCCTATAAGCCCGGTCTATTTAAATAAATATAAATTTATTTTATTATATTACATTGGATTTTATGAAATTATATATTTGTTGACTTATTTATTTGTTTTAACATGTTAAACTATATAATGATTTAACCATATAATTTTTTTTAAAAATGACTAATTAATTACTTATTTACTTTAACTTGACCACACAATCATCTTATTATATATTAGCTCACTAGTCTATAAGTTTGTTTACATGTTTACAAGTAGATTTTTCTGTGTACTTGAATGTATTGCAATAAAATAGACATTTAAATAGGTTATCAGGTCAGGTTTGACTTTCATATAGGTCAAGCTCGAGTCTAAAAAAAGTCAATGACAGGCAACATGTGAGACTCAGACTTTAAATTTCTTAAGCAGACCAGGCTTATTTAAACAAAGCCTCGTCTAGTTCAGCCTACTTCCACCTCTAACTACATAGCAACGACCACGTTCAGACACCAACACAGTCGATGACCATGAGATTAATTTACTTGATACTCTATCACATTAAACGGATATGAGTCTTACAACAAATCTCTCCCTATATACATCACTCATAAATCAATTGTTAGATTAGATACTTAAGGAGTCCAGCTATTCACCAGTTGTGCTAGACTTGTCGGTTATTCCAGATTTCCAGATAATAATATAAGGATTTAATATTTTTTGGCGAAGATATAAGGATTTAATATAACCACGCACAAGAAACATCACCTTTTATTTATAGAGCAAATGATATACAGGCCGCAGAAAACAAAAGGGCCAGCCGGTGATACAAGACAAGTAAAGGCATAAAAGTTAAGGGAATTATAATAAGCTTTCAGCAGCACAAATCCTATGATTTGAATTTGCCCTTGTGCTTCAAAGTTACCCACAGAAATTTAAGGATATATCACATCATGCATATAGCTATATATAGCATAGTTATATACTCATAAGCTCCTAGCTCCTTCAGCATATATCAAATTTATCAGGGGTGAGGGCCATGGTGGTGGTGCGGAGGGTGCCCATGTGGTCCTGGAGGTGCATGAGCATGAGGACCGGGCGGAGGCGGTGCTCCCGGACCCGGAGGTGGAGGAGATGGATGAACATGTGGCGGAGGAGCAGGTCCAGGATGCGGTGGACCCGGCGGGTGGTGGTGAGGGCCTGGGCCTCCTGGTCCTGGTGGTGGTGGATTGGGCATGTTGCTTTTACCTTTCTCCTTGTTCCTCAACTGATGAAGCACCTTCTACCCTGTGGAATTATAAGTAGTGAACTATGGAAACTAAACTACTGCTTTGATTAATATATATAGGGGATCATAGAAAGAAAGAGCCCTTATCTTATATTTAACAATCCACCAGTCAATGCCCAAATTTTCTTTTTATTAGGCAACTAACATTCTTCACGCGTGTAGATGAGAGTTGAAAATCCTGTAATAATTTTACTAAAATGGTGAATGAAAGTTCCACCCTTGCTTATTAATATTATTTCATATATGCAAATATATATAAATAAAATCATCTAATTAAGTGAATTGCTGTGGTCGTTCAACATTTCGTTAAACCAATTGGTCAACCTCAACCGTTTAATTCGTGCACACTCTAATTATGAGACAAGAATCTCACGTCTATCCGCTATACAAATACCTTGATTATGAGAAATATATATAAAATCATCTCGAAGCTGGTGCTTAATTTTCAATGTGTGAGTATTAAATATTTTTTTTGGAAAGAAAAAAATTATAGATTGAGGTATATATGACATGACCTTTTATTATATGACCACAATTATCTTGGCCGAAAAATTATAGATTGGTGGTACGTTTGGATTTGAGGAAAACGAAATGAACGAGCCGAGAATAATAGAAGATACTGATTTTAATGTTTTTTTTTTTCTATTGGTAAAATGAATTTTAGTAAAATTTATTATAGAAAAAGTGAATTGAAAATGAAATAGTTTGTGTTCAGATACATTTATAAAAATTGATTTTTTTATATTGTTATAAAATTCAGTTATAAAATTTTACTATTAATTATATTCAATACATAAACTACTCTTTTTAGTTTGTACCATAATTAATTTTGAGTTTGAAATTTCTTCTCGAAAATGGCTTCCAAACGTCAACATTTTCATCTAGGATAGATTTTAATCTACCTGAGTTGATTATGAGGTTTTTCAGCCTTCAAACACACTTTGTTGGATTATAAAGAAAAATGGTAAAAATGAAAATACTGCACGGATCTTAATATAATTTTCTTTCCTTTTAAATTTGGGGGTTAATTGTATATTTGTTCCCCACCTGCACATTTTTCATGATTCTGGTCTCCAATAAAAAAAAACTATGATTTTGGTCTCCCACGAATGCTTTCCATTAGCAATTTTGGTATTCTGTCCACTTACACCCAATATTTAACGATTTTGGTCCCCACGGATGTCATGTGTGTTGGATTTCCCATTCCATGAACAAGATTTTACAATCTCCCATTTTTGCATTTCGGGATTTAAATCACGAAAATTTTGTTTCCAAGATTTTAAATCTCAAAAATTTAGCTTCCAAGATTTAAATCTCGGAATGGGAAGGGGGTGCATAAATGGGTTCTTGGAGTTGGAGTGTTAATTCTAACACCCATTTATAAATCATACATATAAGCATGAGAGTAACAATTATAATCTTAGGGCATTGCTATTGTTGCCATCCTAATAGTTATTCATGTCATTCAAAAAATGCGGAAAATACGTGAATATCTCTCGATAAAGTTATTTTTTGTTCACACGCCGTTTCAAACTGCGGATGGGTACTGCAGCTCGCTGTTACAAACTACGGAAAAATATTGCAATTCGTAGTAACATCCGCAGTTTAAACTGCGTCGAGATCCACAGTATTGCAATTTTAAGTTTTTTATAACATGTATTTTTCAGTTTTTCAAAAAATGGTATGACACCAATAGTCGTCGCGATGACGGCAATAGCAACTCCCATAATTTTAAATGAATGATTTTTGAATGAGAACATAATTTTATTAGTATAAAAAACGAGTATCTAATTGGGACAAAGAATTTCGTCCATATATTGAGGTTCGTTGGTGGAGGTGTGGATGTTGGCCGAGAATTTTAATGAAATGTTATTTCCCTCGAATGAGAATTAGAAGGATGGTAATTTTATTCAGTCTAGAGCATATGCTTTTGCTCACGTTGTAAACCAGTGTGATCTTATGGAGATAAATGCTTTTGGAGGTAGGTTTACGTGTCCGAGGCATTGGTCCTTCCCTTGGCAACCTAGTTCTTAGTTCTGTTGCTATTTCTCATTTATGAGCTTCATGACTAAGAATATACTCCCTCCGTCCCAAATTATAGGGTCCTTTTCAGACAATCACGCCTATTAAGAAAACATGTAATAAGCTAATTAATATGTTGGTTTTGTTACTTTTTATACAAATCTTCCAAATATGCCCCTATTTAAAAAAATCTGAAAATTGTTAATGCAAGTATTGGATATACCAAAAGTTGGTTGGGAATATGAAAGAAGTAATTAGTAGAGGTGGTAATTAAAGTTTTGGAATTTAAAATATAATGAATGCAAAGGGTAAAAAAGGAAAAGCTTATTTTTTTTCCCTAAAATCTAGAAGGGGTCTTATAATTTGGGACACCGGGTTTGTCTCTAAAGGGTCTTATAATTTGGGACGGAGGGAGTAGTATTTAAGGCTTTGCATTCAATCAACTTTTCAAGCCTACATGCCCAAACGAGAGAGATGAAAATACAAAACTCAAATTCATCCCTATTGAGTTTGAGAAAACCCGCGTGTTAATTGTTAATATTTTAATTTAATTTTATTAACTTGAATATATTTAAATAATTCATATAGGAAAGACATTAAATTCAAATAATTTATAAAAATAGTTGTCGAGTAAAGTTCAAGAATTAAATCATATTTTTAACAAAAATATATGATTTAAATACTATTATTTGACTACTAATATAATTCAAAATATCTAATTAGTATACCGAAGCTAGTTTGGGTTCGGGGTGGGCATCAGCAATGCAAGCTTGTTCCCGTCCCTGCAATGAACACCTATACTGATCATGGTATAAACCATGCCTGGATACCTGAAGACCGATTTTTCTGAAAAAGTCGAAACGATATGACTTATGATACCAGATCCAGGCAGAATGAGAATATAAACCTCTGGATGATCGCATCGGTTTGAGTTCAGGCTTAGTTATTTACAAACCTGATCGAAGGTAAAATCGGGTCGGAGTTGAGAATACTCGTACATGTCAGGACTAATTGTTACACCTAGTGATAGATGATGGGAGGTTAATGTAAATCTTGTCTAAGTGGTTGCTTTGAGTGGGCACATCTCCTCACCCTAGACTAGCATTTTGAAAACTAGAGTAGTTTCTTGCTTTGCCTCATGTGTAAGAAATTTGAGAAATAATTGAAATTGAAGAAAAGCTCCAAGTTGGTCAGCTTTCCATTGTCATCGAGCAAATAAGCAAACATCCACATCTTGCTACCTACTCGCGTTCTCTTGTGTGCCTCTCATCTTCTTCTTCTTCTCTCCGACATGGGTTCGTCTTCTAGTCGACTCGGGTCTCGCCCTTCTACTCCTACTCCTCGAGTCAACAACCGCTTCAGACTATCCTCTCTTCTCTGTGGATCCTCCACCTCCCGCTCTAGAACTTCTCAGGTTTCCGCACCCTATTTCCTCAATACCCATTTCGTTTTTTCAATTCACGGACCCTTTTTCAATTCGAAAGTTTGATTTTTCCACATCTGGGTCGGTCCATCCGATCCCCTTTTTCAATCACAGGGACGAATAGAATGCTTCTTTGGAGTTTGGACTGTTACTTTTAAATTGGGTAGCTTTTATTTTTGGGGATGTAAGTATAAAATCGATATGCAAATTTAAAAGGCCAATCAATTGAGCTTGACTTATGATTATGGATAACGAAATTTTGTGATAGACTGATAGTATTGCTATTGGCTTTTGTATTAGCTAATAATTGATTTCCTCCTTTGAAAAAAAAAATGATTGTGTGAGAATATCGTGAGCTTGGTTATAGTTTGTAGGCTGCAGTGATTATCATAGGGATGATAATTTGCCAGTTGATTAATACGGTATGACGCGTATGAGCTTAATATATGAAATTATCTGCCGGTGCCTGTGGCTGTGGTATCATTCTTTATCACAAATTGGGATTTAGCTTGTTATTATTGTACTCACTTGGTGATTGTTGTTATTATCGATCTTGAAAGATTAACATTTCACTTGTTACAAGTTTTTTTTTATTTTAACTCTTTCTCCATTGGCACTCCTTTACTTTCCAATGATTTGATGAACTTTTTCAAGTTTTAGAGGCATGTTGTTCCTAATTAATATATGCATCTCAGCATCTATTCAAGGATGAATTTAGAAAATCATATTTGTTCTGAACTTGTTGATATGGCTTGAAAAGTTTCCACGAGCCATTTTATCTGGTCTCACACATGCGAATATTTGTGGATAACCGTTAAATAGATACTGAGAGTGACTGATACAGGAAATGACATTCTTACATTGTGTTTTTAGATGGAAGAACATCCATCTGAGCTTCAGGTTGATTCGGCAAGAGATTTTGATGATGGTCAGAAAGTTTCTGAAGAATCGTCTTTATCATGTACAGAAGCTAGAACTAGCTATTGTCCCCCTGCTGAAACTTCAACCTCATCTGATATGGGAATTGACTTCTGTGGTGATAAAACCGTTGAAGGTTCTTCCAGTAATGTTGCAGCAAGTAGTCAGAGGAAGTGTTTGTCTGAACCTAAGGAGCTAGTCCCTCATCAGGTAAGTGCTGGTCATAGTCGTCATGAATCATGTAGTGATAGTAACAACACAGCTAGTACTTCATCTGTTGAACAACAATGTTCAAATCCAGTCTCTGTAAATGTTTCTGCTAACAAGGATGCAGTCAATAATGTTGATGATCCAGTGATTAGTGGTATCTCTCACACCTCTCGTGAGACAATGCATCCAAGGAGCTCAACCCCTCAAGAGCATGGAAATTCCAGTTCTGATGAGATTTCTGCTGAGAATCTCAGTGGTGCATTCATATCTATTGAGAGTTCTCCTTCCAATCCTGTTGCTCAAGTTTCCAATATACCGGAAACTTCTCAAGTGCCAGAAGATGAACCTCTTCGTGAGACAATACCTTCAGGTTTAGGTTTTCTTGTGTCCAATCGGGAAAGAGGGAATGGAGATGATAGTGTGATTCAAGTTGATGTGGTCACAATATCTTCCAACATTTTGTCGGCAAGCAATGAAGATGCCAATGATCATGATTCCAGAAGAAATGGTAGAAGATTATTTTGGGATGCTTTTTCACGACGCAGTTCTGGAAGGCTTGGTGATTCTCCGACCATTGTCTTCTCTAGTGGAGGTGCTGATGATACAGGATCTCAAGATCGATGGCTCATTGATTTTGGTGGTGATTTACCAAATGATAGGGTTGGGGATGATTCTGGACGTCATGGCGGTAGAGTTCATAGATTGAATGAACGAATGCGGCACTCAAGATCTGAGGTGAGTCTGAATATTTGGAGTATAGAATGCCTCGAATTGCTTATGTCACCTACTTGCATTTGTTAAATGGGTTTGTGATCCCTTTAATGTAACATATGCTGTTTACATTTCTTTATATAGATTTGGGATAGGCTTCGTGGTGGCCTTGATGAGATTGGTCGGTTGAATTCTTCATGTCCATTAGGGCTCCATGCTGATGGTATGTGCTCATGCGAGTCTTTCCCAATGGCTGAGGAATCTAGCACTCGAGCAAGCATTTCAAGAATAGTCATGCTGGCTGAGGCTCTCTTTGAGGTTTTAACCTTCTCTCCAATGTCTTATATTTGTTTGCTCCTAGATTTAATTAAATTGAGTGTTCCACCCTTATCCCTTGTGTTTCCTATTCTATGCTTTTTAATTTTATTGGTCTAAATTTTCTACGTTTAGTTTAAACATGGTACTTGCTGATTGTCAGTTCAATCTGATACCGATGATAGGGTAGTATGCTAACTGCTTACTGCATAAGAGCATCTCGAGATACTCTTATGTATTTGTTTTTCTTCTTTTTGGGCTCTTTTCTACAAATTCATAATTTCTTGATGATTGAGATTGTCTAATTTTGGATTACATAATTATTAAAGTTAGGCCTTTTCCAATCTAATATTGGACTGCTTCTGTTATGCAGTTTCTCTGTAGTGAAAAACAGTTGTTATTAGGGATGTCACAATTACCCACGCCCACGGATACCCGCGGATAATAACTCTGTTATGGGTAAAATTACCCGCACCCATGGGTATCCACAGATTTATTTAATGGATATTTTCACTATCCATTTATTAATGGAGCGGGTACGGATATTCATCTTGTGTTAGGTCTGCAGATGTTTTGCAGCACTTGGATGTCATCTTGTGTTTTTTTCTCTTTTATTTAAATTGCATCATTTTAATCTAGGTTTCCATTGGCGATTTTTCAGGATGGGTTTATACACCTCTCCCTACTCGGCAAATTAAGATAATGAAATTTCCAATATGATCAAATTATTCAGAATGTTATTATGTTCTGTATTTTAAAATATGTTTGAGTTCTTGTCACATGCACACCCAAGCTTGATTGGGTATAACTATATCATAATACTCAAGGCCCGCCCTTGTAAGGTGGTCTTCATATTCTTAACGTGATCCCTCCTTTTCAATTGTCTGCAGTACTTCTTTGTGTAACAATTTCATTTCATTCAGTTAGATGTATAATCTTGGTTTGTTCTGTCTTTCAAAAAAAAAAAAATCTTAAATGGATGTCAGTGTCCTGTAACTGAAGGCTCTTCAGATCATGAATGGTGGTAGGCATGTGTTATTATGTTTGGTATAAATGCTTTGAACCTATTCTTTTCTGTTTGCCTGAAATATCCGACTTTAGGTATAATTATTTGGCCCAAAATGGGGACCAAAACCAATTTACATGTGGCACTATATTTATGCTCCGCAGGTTTTAGATGAAATTCACCGGCAACCTGTATCACTTTCCCTATCCATGGTCTCACTCCCCGCACCTGAATCAATTGTTGATTCCTTCCCTCTGAAGTCTCACAAAAAGGTTGATGCAGCTGATGGAGGCAATGATGCTGAACAGTAAGCTTCTTGACCCCAATTATCTTAAGCAAATATGTTTGCATAAATAATGTGTCAGCGTGGCTGTAGTTAACTAGTTTTTCACATTTTGCGCTTGTGGCTATGATACCTTTTTATGGCCTTGAATCTTTTAGTTCAAAATTCTTCCTTCTTCCACTATTGTAAAATTTCAATTCTCAATTTGGTAGATGTTACATATGCCTGGCTGAGTATGAAGAAGGGGACCAAATACGAGTTCTTCCTTGCAACCATGAGTACCACAAATTGTGTGTTGACAAGTGGCTTAAGGAAATACATGGGTATATTGTCACTGTAACCAAAACTTGTGTCATTCTTTTCATATCTCTCAGTTTCCATCATATGAATTTCCATTTTTTTGTGCTTCCCTCTTTTACAGGGTATGCCCTCTTTGTCGTGGCAATGTTTGTGGAGGGTTCCCAGAGCCTGCTGCCAACTCAGAAGTGCAGTCTCATTGATGTTGTGTATATAGATGTAAATATTCAAATATAGACTAAATTACCATTTGGGGTCATCTAAAGATACACTTAACATCAATTTGTTCCTCCAAATATTTGTCATCAAAATGGTTCAAATTGATGTCTCATCAAATTGGAATAGAAGGATTATTTCATCGTCACTTTAAATTTTCAAAGAACTAATTGGAGATCACAATTATTTGAAAGACTAAATTGATTTAAAGTGTACTTTTTAATAACTAATAGTAATATATAGTCTAAAATCTGTCACCCTTGACAATCATATCTGTAAACTCTTGGCTAAAATTTATTTCACCCCCATATTTAAACTGTCTTCGGATGTTATTTCATTAACCAAAGCTAGAGGGCATGGACTAAAAAGGAAAGATTTGGAATTCTAGATAAGAAATGGTCCAAGAACTTTCTTTCTCCCCCTCATTTCACCCCAATATTAGGGAAATGGATTGGGGATAGTTCCTCTTGAGTTCTGTTAGCCTCTTATATGTTTGTTAATCCCCAAGGAAGAGAACATGGTTTCCTTCTCATTATTTCTTCTGTTCCCCTCGTTATCATCATATAATTATATCATGAACCAATCAGCTTGTGCTGTCTATGTAAGAATCCATATTGTGACGACCCTTTTAGGTTTTATAGTATGTATTCTCAAGAAACATCAAACTATAATTTGTTTTGAATTAGAGATGTTGAAAGAAAAAGAAATTTCGACGAAGGGATAATGCAAATTGTGCATAATGTAGCTTAACATTAAATATTAATAGAACTGTTACAAATCTTACATTAAAATTGATATTAATAGCTTAACATTATGGCTTAGCACTAGAAATGCTTGATAGAACTGGGAAAAGACTGATACCATGAAAGTAAGATGATCGATGATTTACACAGTAATCACAAAGTCTTTTTTTTTGCTTGTCAATGTGACAACAAATACTTTACTACAGATGGTTTTGCTAGATAAGCTGATCCAGACCTCAGCTTAATTTAGTTCCACTTGCTCTCACCATAACCATGAGAAAATGGATTGATGTTACTGCCGCGAACTGAATCATCGCGATTAACATAAAGATTTGGATGAAAGTTTTCATCATCCTCAAATGTTGTCCACCTCCTTGAGTTGCTGCCATGTTTTTCTCTAGCAATATTGCGCATGTTTTCCATTTCTCCTACATGATTTTTGAATTCTTTCTTCACCACATCCAGCACCACATCGCCGTATCTGTCACACCATGATCTACAAACACAATAGAAGCACAGGAAAGTCCACACAGTAAGTAACACTCATCCTCTGATCTCAGACTACATAAGTGTCATGTGATCCAAAGTTGAAAGAAAAAATATGGAAAGTGAGGATTTTTGTTGATTGACTCACTTTGGAAAGTAATTTTTCAAATCAGCCTTGTCCACTGGAATTCTAGTAGAAATTGCTTCCATCTGATCATTCCTGTTTTAACACAACAAATGCAACCAACAGTAAGTAACATTTCTAAGCAAAGAACTTACTACATGTTTGGATACAAAGGGAACACCACATTGAGCCAAAATCACTGTGGATAGAATAAACTTCTCTCTTAGCTTTTGTGGCATTCTACCGTAATTTTGACTTGACTGTGATTCTCTATAATGTATCCAAATATGCACTATTCTGATATCTCTAATATCCAAATACTCACGAAAACTTGAGATTTGGGTTTGTGCTGCTCAGTTCTGTCTGGATTCTTGTCAGCTCCTTCTTTATCTTGTCTCCCAAAACCTATTTATAGTTGACAAGAATTTTGTTTAACATGTCCAAAAGTTAGCTCAATTTCAAAAGCAAATTAGATTCTCATATATAGAATATAGAAAGTAGAACAGATGAAGGATCTAAAACCTTATCTATGAAGAAATCAGATGGAGAACCATCAGAATGCAACTTCTTCTTCAACAACTTGGTGTCTGGTCCCTCCCCAAGTGCCCTTGCAGAAGGCTGAGAGGAAGCTGAGTAAGCCTCACTATCAGATCTCTCATTCAGAGGCAATGGAGCAGTCTCATCTTCTGAGTCATTTCTCTTCCATTTCTTGAACCCATCAAACCCCCATTGCTTCTTCACTGGTTTCCCTGCTCTTCGCTCTGGCTCACCACCGCCGCCACCACCACCACCACCACCAAGTCCCTCCCTCTGCTCCTTGTGAAACAAAGTCCTGAATGGCTTCCTCTTCAGCTTCTCCGAACCACCGCCGCTTTCCTTCACGGCTTCCGGGGCCCCACTTTCCTCCATGAGAATTGAGCAACCTTCACTCGGTTTGCCATTAGACTGAGCATTCCAAAAAGGGTTTTCACTAGATTGCCCCAATTGCAAAGAAGGTGATTGAAAAACACTCTTCTCCACCCCGTTTTTCGCAGGTTTGTGAGAAGAAACAAAACTGAAAACCGATGCTGCTCCTTTAGTCTTCTTCACCTGATTTGATTTGCTCTTACAATTCAAATTCTCCTTGTTCATCTTCAAGCACTTATCATCCTTCAAATCAATCACCGACCACTCTTCCTCTGAATTCTTCTCTCTAGGCCTTGCTGCAGCAACGACCACATCCCTAGACTCAATCTGAGCATCTTGAACTGCCAACCTCTGAAGCAAAGGCCTCTTAGAAGAATGATACTCTTCTTCAGAAACGCACTTCGCATAAAGAAGCTCCTGCAGAAACAAAAGCTTGTCTCTCAGTATAACAGGGTGCTCTTGTTCTGGTGGCGAAGCGATGAGCGTGTCGAGCAAGTGGGTTCTGAAAGCTGAAACCTCTGTTTCAGCCACAATACCTTCTCTGTGAAGACCCATCAGGTTCAGCACCTGGTGGAAAGACTCCTGCTGCCACTTGAGGTTATCGGATTGTAGCTTCGACAACCTGTGCTCTGCAGAGGGCAAAGATCGTTTCTTGAAGCTGAAAGGGAGAAGGGTCTTGCACAGAGAGGTGATTGAATCATGGAGGGTTGAGTAGTATGTTGGAGTGTAGTTCGTAGAGTACACCATTTTTCTCTGAATCTTGGGATTTATGAATTGAAGGTGCTTGTTGTTTCTTGACAAAGAATGAAACTTTTGACGCGAAAAATATTTGTGTGCGATTTGAAGATGAAAATTGGTGTCGGAAATTTTCTGGGTGGTGGTGTTGTCTGTGTTGTTTTATGGTTTTGAATTTTGGGAGGAAGCTCAAACGGTCACTTTGTATGGAAACTAGCCGTTGAGGGGTGTGAGTGAAAATTATTTCTGTCACGCAGCGCATAATCCCACTATGATGAAAACAAATTATTATAAATAAAATATACATAATTAATTTATAAGTGTAAAAATGATTAACACCTACCAACAATGTGTAGGTCTGAGTGGAAGGGGTTCGGAACTCTTAAGCATGTGGTTTTGAGTATGATTCATAGATTTATGTGTATGAAAAAAACATGATTAAGATGATATCTAACAGTATTTTGGAAGATTAATTTCTATGAGTATGCTCTGAGTCACCGGAAAAATGTTTTAACACAAATAATACACATTTTTCTTCTCAATCTATCCAATAAAATGAGACAAAATGATTTATTTTTTCTTTCTAAAATATCTCTCATTTTAAATTTTTTTTTTCTCAAGTTCATTTCTACTTATTTTCTTTATAATATTTAAGCTAAGGATGACAATAAATAAGATTTGCCACATTTTTTCAGGCCAACGGTGGTTTTGACCCATCCTACCTTGCAAACTCATTTTTCCACCTCTACCTAAGGGGCTTCCCTTACTTTGGAGAAATTTTTCCTCCTAATAGGAACTTCGAGTTTCCTATGCTCACATTATGTGAGTTTATTTTTTTCATTAAGACGTGAATGTTTATTGAAAAGTATACCTCATACTCATAGTAAGATATTTATATGGATCATAAATTTACCTTAAAAAAATATATAGGTAGAAAGTTCATTTCTAAGTAAATTTATATGCTTAATTCATTATATAAACCACTTGTTGAAATCTATAAACTAATCAACAAGTATGTAATTTCTAGATTTGATAATAAAAAATATTCTTAAATGCATATTTAGTCTCTTAACTATTACGATTGTGCGATTTAAGTTCCATGTCTTTTAAAGGAGTAATTCTGGTCTTGACATTTTTAATTTGTAACAATTGGGTCCTGTCGTTAGCATGCCATCTAAATGCTAATGATAGTTACTATTTTCCCTTCGTGAAAGAAAAGGGGAAAAAGAAAAAAGAAATTACTGAAGCAGGTGGTAAGCTTCAAGTTATCAATGGAATGGAAGACACAACCAGTTTTTTCAGTCTCTACATAAAAGCTAGACATAGGGATATAAAATATTTGAGGGTTAAAAGAATAAAATCAACTTTTGAGGGCGGTGGCAGTGTGGTTCTGGGTGGCATCGATTTGGGGCGATGGGGTTGTGGGTCGCGGTGGTGGTTGAAGAAGAAGAAGAAGGTTGGGTAGAATGAGAAGAAACGTGATTAGGAAGAAGATGGTTAAAAAAAATAAAAGAAATATTTAGTTTTTTATTTTATTTTAAATTAAGTGCAGCAGTAGAGAACTAGAGATAGTAAAATGAGGAGGTGAAAATAGCACCTGTCATTATCAATTGGATGTCAGGCTAACGGCAGGACTCAATTGTCACAAATTAAAAATGTCAGGACCAAAATTGCTCGTTTAAAAGATGAGGAACTTAAATCGCATAATCATGATAGTTAAGGGACCAAATGTGCATTTAAACCTAAAAAATAATTTAGCAATAGTAAAAGAATTATATAAAATTTATTTCAATAGACTAACTTGTTAGACTTCAAAGACTTTTTAAATTGCATGAGTCTAGCATTTTAACTAAATAGATTTTTTGAAAAATATTGATATTATCTATTTATTAATTTGGACCGACCTAACTTGAATTCAATATAGTTAGGCCATAAAACCCTACCAACAGTATGACATATTTTTATCTCTATTCACTGTCCTGACCTAATAAACACATTAATTAGGCATAAGTTAAATTTTATTGTACTTATCGGTTAATTACTCTATGAGGATGGGTTAAGTTTGCTTAATTCTTGAAGGCAACTTAGGAAATTGGTGGGTTTGGCTGGTTGCATACCTCTTGAAAGGACTCTGGTTGAATTGCTAAGCCTGCTGCCTTCAATTGCAGCTTTTGGTAATGACTGTCTTATTCTTTCTAATTATGCAGTTGTTGGATTAATCTATTTGGCTTGTGACAACATATTTTGGGTGGCTTCCTAGTTGCAGGGTGCTGTATTTTTTAGTGATAACTCATGAAGCAGTATGCTCATGCCTAAGGGACCTTCACTTTGATGGGATGGTTGTATGTCAGGCCAGTAGTTGTTTCCTTTACTTAGTTGTTGCATACACTTGACTAAATTTTGAGTTGTGAAGGGTTGAAGTATCCTTGTATTTCCCTACAATAAAATTTTGACTTATAAAAAAACACTCTTTTAAAGGGGATTTTCCCCCTCTCCCAATGAGAGTTCTTTTTTAATTTTTTTTAGAAAAAATATCCATTTCCTTTTATTTGCTCCATAACCCGTGGCGGAGTCAGGATTTAAATTTCAGGAGATCAAGACTAAAGTAAAATTTGAATTTTTAAATGTATTTTTTGTGCAACAAGTTTGATATATAATTAACAATTTAATATGTATGTGGTTGAGTACAATAGATACTAATCAACATATAAACTATAAATTGCACTTGATCAATAATATCATATCAGAAGAAGAAGAAAAAAAAGGAAAATGCACTAGGAAAGTAGCGCTGCAAGGAGAAGAGCCCCAAATTGTTGTTTAGTTGTGTTTTCTAGTGTTGGAGAAGTAAAAATGGAAGAGGAAAAAGCTCGTAAAAGAAGCCTAGATTTTCAATTGTAAAAAAATTGAAATAAAGAAGTTGTAACTTGTAAGTATGGTACACGTAAGTGAGAGAAAGAAGAATTCAGAAAAGTATGTATCATAAAAAGTAGAAAAATGCTAGAGATCACGAGCCATAAACTGCACGATGAGGCACGACATTACATGGGAAGGCATTTTTTGATTTTTTTATAAATTAAAACATAAAAATCGCAAATCAAACAGAATCCGTAGTACTTGTAGCTTCACCGCTAACTGATCCACCGTCATATCAGAACTCATTTCATCGTCAACGACACACTTCGTTTTTCCGCCATTCTCACCAACGTCGTCCAATCCGTTCACACGAGTTTGATGTTGTCACCCTTCAACACCAGTGGAGAAGATCAGGGCTTGCAATTGACTGTGGAGAAAATCAGAACTTGCAATTCACCATGTTGAACAGAGTTTGCTTGCACTTAATATGATGAATAGTCGAAGAAGAAAATAAAAATTAAAAAAAGAACATTGTTGAATTTCTCAGGTTGACGTAGAGGAGGAGTAGGGGATTGGAAGGCGTGTGGCTGGTACGATTCAACAAATCGATGACTTGCTTATACTTGGAGGCAGTGAAAATAGTGATTTCGGTACCGCCAAGATGATTCAGATCAAGACGGCGGCAGTTATTGCTTTGTGTGGAGGAAGAAGATGAAGAATAAGGGGCTTGAGAAGAAAAGACCCAAATTAGATGCTCCATGCTTTTCAACCTATCATAAAATAGACTGAAAGCTTAATTGAGTTCTAGAGCTCTCGTCCCTCATCGTGCGTTATTTTTCGTACCAAATAGCGGCACTCTAAAAAGTATTGATGACATAGACATATATACTATATTACTATTTTAAAATAGTTGAGTGAGACCGTTTAACTATTTTCTTTAGTATTAGTAAGCAAAACAAGAATAACGGGGTGACCACTGCATCACCGTGTCCCCCCTAAATCCGCCGCTGCCCCATAATCCATCCAAGTTAGTAGAGCTAACCCCTGCACCAAGACGATGGGGAGTCTTAGGTCCAATTCTGAAGCAGAGAATCCTACATTCAAGCTAAGATGTGTCTTAGGCCACTATTATCTCATGTTATCCCATTATCTACAATAGAAGTATATATAAATGGGTAAGATTTGCAACTGGTGAAGGTTAGTTGATACCGGTCGAGAATGAGTTAACTTATTTGAAGATTTTGAGCAACTCTTCCCGTGGTTACTTGGTAATGGTTGCTTAGTGGTGAGGTTAATCTAACACTGAGGATGGATGAAAGTGTTGTCCATATATTAGAAAATGAATGAACTGATAAGAAAACTTCGATTTGTTAACCTTTAATGTTTGTCAAATGATGCACAATTGTTTGTTTGGGGTTTGAGAAACATTTTATTAAGTCTCACTGGGTTATCTTAAGGCACTGCTACAAATTGCTGACCTTAGCTATTAGTGGTGGTTCTAACCACTTCTAAGTTCTAAGTATAGCACCAGTGGTGCTGGGAAATATGTGGCCACTAAGCATGCTACCATCAGTTTTGATAAAACGCCGGAATAACCTTCGCGAGTGGCATTAGCAGCGGTTATAAGTTATGCCAAATTTTAATATTTACTATTTGTTCAATATTTTAACCAAATATTATTGACTAAATCGTACACTTATCAAATTAATGATTCATAATTTAGGTAATATTAACTATTACTAAATAATATCTGTTATACAATAATATAATATCCACATTTGATTCTCCTCGACTTTATTACAACTATATATATATATATATAAATATACAAATTAATGAGACACACTTAAGGCATATCTTATATGCTCAACCATAATCCTTGTTTTCTCCACATCCTTGTTGACTAGAGCTTTCTAGTGTCTTCCAGATATCTACATTCAACACCCATCGGGTAGTTAGATAATACAAGAAGGAGACCCTTCCACAAAGAAACGTCCTAAACTTACATTGCCATATCTCATACTCATGTTCACCTGAACAAATTTAATAAAAATAATAAATGTTTAACAAGTTGTTTTTTTTTTTAGAAAAATGAGTGGAAATGGCCAACCGACTTATGGTGGGTCAATATTAGGGTGGCAAGTTTTCTCAATTAGCTAATAAATTACTCCCTTCCTTTTTATAAGAGATAAACAACTATTGCACACTCTTTAAGAAAAGTAATTAAGGTGGTTGTTAGCATTTAACTAGTAGGTAGCCCGTGCAATGCACGGGGTTTTAATAAATAAATATCATTTAAATTATTTTTTAGTATTATTAATTTTAAATATTAGATTTAAAAATAATTTTTAAAAATTTAATAATTATATTAACATTTGAAATTTCACATATAATAATTTAAACACTTACAAATATAACTCGTGATTGTTACCAGTTATATTTGATATTGTTATGGAAATCACATTGTTCTTATGTAGTTACTCCCTCCCTTCCTTAATAATTGTCACTTTAAGGTTTTGCACATTTATTAAAGAATTGTATTAATGTTCTTGTTTCTATCAAAGTTACTACCTAACTTCCTAACATACCCTTTATCTTTCTTTTTAATTTAGACTATTTAATTTCCTATCACCATTAATTGAAGGGTAGAATTGGTAAAACATAATTAATACTTTCTTGAACTTTGTAAAGTGACTGATAATTAGGAACAAAATAAAATAAAAATAGTGACACTTAAATAGGAACGAAGGGAGTAATTATGTATATTTTTTATTCAATTTCATATAAATTATATCTTACTGAAATCTAATATAATAAATTATCATTAAAACATAAAATAAAGTAAAAATATTATTTTTGAATGTAAAAGTAAAATAAATATTATTTTAGAACTCCAATAACTTTAGCACAATAATAATAAAAAAAGTGGCTGAGGTTCAAGAAAGATGACTCATGTTTATTAGAAAGAGCTAGATATATCAAGTTTTAAATTTTATGATTGAAAGTATAATTTTATGATAAAAAGTATAATTTTTTAATGACATAAATTTAAATATATACTATTATGATATACAACTTTCTAAAAGGAAATGAATTCCTACATTAAAGGCATGAGAGAAAGAAGGAAACGGCAGTGAAACCAAGTGATATATTGGAGCGTGAATGACACGCATGAATATTATAGAGAGACAAAGTCTATGTGAGGCAAATAATGAGGTGGATGAATGTGAGAGAGAGTGAAATATTTTAGTACCTCACTCCCTAAAGTGTGAGGACTCATGTTTGTTTAGATATATTAACTTTCCAAAATTGCCCCAACTTACTTTTTAAAATTTCTATTGATCATTAATGCATTACATAGTGGAAAGAGAGAGAAAGTCTAATTAAGCAAGAGTAAGTTTGTCAAAAAATAATTAATGCACTACAAATTTCAAGTCAGTTCTTATAAAAACAAATACAACCCTTCTCAATATAGCTCTTATAAAAAGGAATAGAGGGAGTATAAAGAAATAAATAATTAAGTAGAAAAGTAAAAATATTTAAAATTATCAATTTGATTAGAAATTAAAAATAATATAAATTTACCTTTACAAAAAATAAAATTTACAAAATAACGTAATGCCCGATTATATGGTAACCTAATCCATTAAAAGCGTGTGTTTAGTTTATTAAGTTGGTTTGACGCGTTAAATTCATTTTCTCATCACCCATTAGAATAATGCAACCTGAATGAAGCTAATCTAACTAGCAAATTAAGGACTCTGCTTGGCACAAAAACAAAATGAAATGGAAAAACTCTTTTTTATTCTGATGTCATCAACCAAAACATACATTTTTTTCCTTGATGTGAAAATTTCACTACTCAATCAATTTTACACTTCAAGGAAAAAAATGGTCACTTTCTGATCTCATATGAGGTTCCTTTTCTAGGTCCTCTAATATTTTTATTATTTCGTTCCTAAGGTACTTCTGGCCGGAACTATTAAAATAATTTCAGCGATACTCGAAGATAATGTTAAGTGGGAACCTCTTCGTCGGAGGTTATCTAAGATCTGATTTGCTGCCAGAAACCATGAAAAAGGCT
Organism: Acmispon strigosus; assembly: GCA_030819835.1. Lineage (NCBI taxonomy): Eukaryota > Viridiplantae > Streptophyta > Magnoliopsida > Fabales > Fabaceae > Acmispon > Acmispon strigosus. The sequence continues at coordinate 12,602,090 of JAUAMA010000002.1, read as the reverse complement.
CTTTGTTTTCCGGTTATTTTGTGGCTTCATATGTGCTGCGAATTTCTCATCCAATCTCCGTTTGGCTTCCATGGCTACTCCTCCCAGATCCAGATCCTCCTCCTCAGGGCATGCCTGCTGGTTCAACATGTTTCTGTCCTGTTCATATAATAATTCAAACAATTCATCTCAAAATTAACACAACAAACAGAGAGAATACAATGCATTGCTAGGGGAGAACATAGATAGGTACCACTGAGGAAACATTGTTTCTTTCATACAAACAGAAAGAGTGCTTCATAGGATCATGTGCTGCGCTCTGATGCAAGCGTCTCTTTCTAGCACATTCAACTCCTGGAAGCATTTCGATTCTGGGGAATGAAATACGAAACTGAAATGAATGAAATGCTCAATTTGATCAAACTGTTAAGGGGAATATAAATAGGAGCATTTGAGAGAAAGGACAGAAAGAAAAAATAGACATTCGAAGGTTCGAGGAAGCCAAAGGGTAGCATAGCACCACCCTGGCAGTTTCGTTAGGTGAATCTTAACGTTTACCTGGGGTCAGTAGTCAAAATCCTCACGTAGAAGAAGGAAACCAATTGAATATTCATCAGCCCCTTCTCCACCTTTTAAAATATTGTTTTGCTAAGGGTTAAACATATATGTAATCCACTAAATTGAATTTGTTCCATAAAAAAAATTCATAATTTTTATTGGAACGTGGGAAGTTAGTTCATGTTATACATTTTGAAGTCATTTTTGTGTACAATTGATGATTTTTAACCGTCATAAATTATTTATTTTTTATTTTAATAACAATTTAAATCGCCACAAAATGAACCTAGAGACTATTTTACTCATTTCATCAACATTGGGACTAAAATAAAATATTTTTTGAGCAACTGTGATTCACTCATATTTTGAAAAGACGAAAACCATGTTTAACCTTTTGCTAAAAGAATTGATGAAATATTTCTGTTTATTAATGATATTTAATTTATATATACACATGGATCCAATTATATATTTTTTTATTTAAATAATTTAAAATTCAATTTTAGTTTTGACATGGTGAATTGATGATTTTTAATTGATGAATGTATAAAAATAATTTATATGGTGAGTGCATAGTTATTGAAGTCTTATTAATATGTAAAGATAAAAAAGTATGAAAAACCTTTACTAACAAAGTTAATATTAGTATAATGGGGATGTAGATGTGACTTTTTTTTTAATAATGCAAAAAAAGATTAAAAAGAAATTAGAGATATATGTTTTAAAAAAAAATTAGCAAACTACGGTTTTTTTTGCCACATTGGATGCTGAGTTGGCCTAGCAGGTGGGAGTTGCAACACTTTATGCGACTCCTAGTCAGGAGCCGCAATCTTTTTTGCGACTCTTGCACTGTTCACGAGTCTCAGGATATCCCGCGACTTCTTTGCTGATAGGCCAGAAAAACGAGCTGAAGTTGGAGTACAGGTTGTGAATTCTAACAATATAAATACGCACACCTTGCTTCCATAATTTTTCCATTACAGGAACCATAAACTTTCTATTGCATCCATTTCCACCTCAAACCCAGAACCTTACCGTAAACATCAAACCCTAAACACCAAACTCTAAATCATAAACACTAAACACTAAACACTAAATCCCAAACTGTAATCCCAATTATAGGTCAGGAGTTATATTAGTAACCGAAGGAAAATTTATAAAAACCCATCTTAAAAATCATTTCTCAAAACACTTTCCAACTTAGCAACAACAATAATATATAATCGCATACGATTAATAAAATTCCCCAATGTGTATTTATTTTATTTTATTGTAATTGATATTTTTAATTCAATAAAGGGGCTAAGCCTCAAACAAGAAAAGAAAACAAACAAAAAGCACCAAAATTATTGGAAAGAGATTCGCATAACATCCATAAAAAGATATTTTATTCCATCTAAAAGAGTCTCCAAAATTGGCAATGGATGCTTGTCGGACGCCCCAAATTTAGCCGGGAAATCAGCACACATGTTTCCCTCCCTCATGATGTGAACCATCTCAACATGCAATTCCTATCCAACATGCTCGTAGTCTCCCACAATAGAATATCGTATTTGTTTTTGTTAGGGGTCTCCTTCCCACAAGAAAGACACTGTTTGTTGAGCCTGGTTGAAAAATAAATTTCTTCACACGAATCTCTCACGTGAGCTTTAGTCCGTAGCAAATATCACGGAACCCAATAAATAAGATATCAAAAACAAAATGGTATCTGATAAATCCTTTAATCCAACTGCCAACAGAACCATGTATACCACCTCCAAATCTTGCACGACTGCACATGTGTCTGAAACTGTCATCTACACTCAACGACAACCAGTATGGGGCAAGGAGACGTCAAGAAATCTCAAAAGACATTATTCGCGTCCAATTTCATAATTAACCTATTATTTATAAGCCACAAAATAAGTCTAGGTTGCATAATACTCCCCTGAAGTGTCTCACGACCTAAAAAAACCATCCTCCACATTGGGATGCAGAGAGACTTGTACCTGTTGAATCTACTGAGTTACCTCAGCTAGCAGGGTCATCTACAAAGAATTTAACCTCCACTCGTTATCCTCTAAAACATCCCGAACTCTAGCTTCCACATTGTGGATATGGATAAAGTCTACATTATTACAAAAAGGTTCATAGCGGAGCCATGAATTATACCAGAACAACAAAAAACCTCGTTGCCTAACTCAAATCTGAAGCCCTCCTGAAAACAGCCTTACCTTTTTTATCAACTTCCAAACATGCGATTCCGGCTTCTCTTACAATACAAGAAATCCCTCTACCCACATAGGAACTAGAAAATGTATTAAAAATCAGAAGGTGTTAATTTTCTGTTGAAAAATAGTTGAATAGAATAAGTAGGTGCTTTGTTGAAATAGGAAAATGAGTCTAAGATTGTAAAAAAGGAAACCGAAAAAGAAATTCTAAAGAAGTAAACAAAATGTTGACGAGCCTTAATACTACGATTCGCAAGCGTTACTATACCCAACCCAAATAGAAACGAAAATAGACCCACATTCACCCAACAAATCTTGACTTAAATACCCTTCCCTATAATGCGTTACTCTTCCCGAGACCCACCGTAACCTCCATGTCCTTTCTCGTCACTTGACTCTCGTCCCTTTCCCTCTCACCTTCACCTATTTACCACACTCACACTTTCTCTCTCCTTCTCTCTCTCTCTCTCTCACAAATCTTCTCGCATTTGCGTTCATGGCGGAAGAAGATTCCACTCTCGAATCGCCTCACTCTCTCAAGAGCAAACTCAGATCCTCCCTCTGCTTCTCGTGCTGCTTCCCTCACCACCGCGTCAGGCCGAGGATCATCGCTCGGAGCTCCTCGCTTAACAATCACGCCAAGCCATCCCGCTCCACCGATTTCCCGCACCTCAGGGAGAAATGCAGCAACTTCATCGCACGGATCGGCCGCCACCGCCGCCGCCACTCCGCCGATTTCCATTACGACGCCCTCAGTTACGCGCTCAACTTCGAGGACGACGCCGGCAATGAGAGGCCCGCCGATGACATCAGGAGTTTCTCGGCGAGGCTACCGGCTTCTCCACCGTCACAGAATCCCGCGACAACCGCCGCCGTGGAGATCGCCGCTCTCAGTTGATCTAAATCGTAACGTAACCGTAGATCTAAAAAACGTGGAAATAGTTGTTAGTGGCGGTGCAATGAGAATAATGCAGGTGCAGGATCAAACCGCGCATTAAAGTAGTTTTTGTTTTGTCTCTTTCTGTTTCTTTTTTTTTTTTTTTTTTTGTAGACAGCGTCATCGATGCAATGCAAACGAGAGGAATATGAAAAAGGGAAAAAGAAACGAAAGAAAAACGATGGAAAAAAAGGTAAAAGTGGCATAGATAGATATATAGAATATAGATAGTGTGTTTTTCTTTTTCCCTCTTCGTTGATTGTGAATTGTGAATATTGGATGGTTTTGAAGATTTGTTTGCATAGAAATGAAATTTGAAAGTAGTTTGAATCAGACGTAGTAACTGAAAACTCTGATTCACAGATGATGACGCTAGTATTCCCAGTTTGTCATGCACTTCTTGTTTCATGCGAACATTTTTTTTTATTGATCAAGGTATCCCACAGCCGGGGCTAGCCAATGAGTTTTTTTCATTCACAAGAGTTGGGATTTATAATATTTTATTTCCAGATTGATTCTTTAAGTTACTCTTCAATATTTTTAATAATTGCCAAATTAGTTTATAAACATAATACGATACAAATATATTTTCAATCTCCGATTCAAGTCTTTATAAATACAACTGCTGAAACTTAATAGGGAGAGTTTATTACTCATAATAACTTTGCCGGACTAAATTACGATAACAATTAATAAAAAAAATACTTTCAATCTATTTTTTTTGAAGGTTACATTACTATAACCAATACCTCACACTGGGTTAGGATCTGGTAAAATATAAACTCGTTTAAACGTAATTTTTTTTGCCATGTTTGTTTAACCGATAGCTAAAAGAGTCATGGCCCGCAATTAAACAGGTCAATGTGCAGACTACTTGTCATATTTTTAATGGATTTATATTTTTTATAGTTTCTTTTATTTTTATAATTTTTTAGGAAAATGCTAGAATGCAGTACAAATTAATGTGCGACTATAAATGATTCTATTTCATTGATTGTTATCAAATGATGAAGTCTACCTTAACTTCTCTTAAATGATTTTCATTCGGTGAATATTGTTGTCCTCAATGCCGTGCTCATTAATATGTCGTGCAATATAACATTCCTCAAATATTTTTATTTAAATGGCTCAAAAACTACCATGTTAACGTGAAATCAACCAGGCCAGACAAGAGTCAACCATCATGTGAATTTTGTTTTGTAGGTTAACTCGACACGACCCGGCCTATTATGCGTAGCTTAAATAGGTCAAGCTTAGACGATGCTAGTCGGCTGTTTTCCCAATTCTACATGTGGGACTCATTCACTTTTGTATATTCTCTTTAATTTTGTGGGGAAATAGAGGAGGGGTGAGCATATTCATAAAAGTAATTATTAAAAAATATTAATACTATTAATGTTAATATATTAAATATTTATAATAAATATATTACTTTTTTGTACATAGGAGAATAATAAATATATTAATTTTTTGTACATAGGAGAATAATAAATATATTATTACTATACATATATTTATTATAATATATTTGCATATGTTAATAACTTAATACTTTTTTATGAATCCTATCACTATATACATATGAATATATACGCATGCTTAATTCAAATATTTTTATAATAAAGGGTAAGAAGAATATAGTTTTTATACGTAAGTAACACCCTCATCCTATATTCACACGAAAATGGAGTGGAGAAAAGAGAGATAGGAAAAAAAAGAGTGAAAGTAAGAGATGTGATCAGTGTTTTAAGACTCGACACGATCCTTGACTCGATTGAGGCACTGAGTCAATGAGTCACTGGTCGAACCAAAGAGTCATTGAGCGGATTACTTGGCTCGGTGGTTGACTCGGTATATATTAAAAAATATCATTATTAATAATAATAATACCACCTAACATTAATTAATAACTTCCTACATCAAAATACAAATTAAACAACTAACATAAAAAAATTACTACAGTAAAATATTATCAATAAGTTGCAAATGTCATAAAAAAAAAAGATACGTTATACGCTTTGATCACAATAAAAGCACACAAAATAAGTGTCAAACATAGTCAAAAAGTTAAACAATAATAATAATAATAATAATAATAATAATAATAATAATAATAATATCTTACAATAATCTCCCTCTCTATTTTCCTTCTAAAATTCAAATTTTCTCTATTTAATAACATTAAATTCACAGTCTTATTTCTGTCTCCATTCAACTTTCAAAATTCAAATTCCACCCCCATATTCTTATAAATTCGTTGACAGCCCTCCAATCCTTATCCTTATCTCCCGGGATTCTCGACCAATTAGTTGTGAGAAAATTCCTCATTCATCCAATCAGTAGAAGATAAGATCACTCTCTCTCTCCCAACCCCATCAGCAGACCCCAGGCTCTCTCCTTTCACACTCTCACGCTTTCCCCAATATCCTATGCCATTTTCTTTTCTCATTCCTCTCTTCTCTCTTCATCGTTTCTTCTTCTTCTTCTTCTTCTTCCTTTCGTTTCTTCTTCCTCTAAATGTCCTCTCTCCTTCCGTTTCTTTTCGGTCCCTCTCCACCATGGTCGAAGACACCATTACTGTCTTCAAAGCTTCACCATTTCGATCTCCTCTGAACCCCACCCACGATGTCGTTTCAGTGGTGAAAAAAAAACTGGTGACTTGCCGGTTCTACCAAAACTGATCGAGTCACCGGTTCAACCATTGACTCGGCCGAGTCAATCGATTCTCACCAGTCCTGAAGCATAGCCGATCCAAAGGCTGACTCGGCTCAGTCAGGTGACTGAGTCTTGATTTGACCGATCGAGCCGGTCGAACCGAACCGAGTCTTAAAACACCGAATGTGATTGATATATGATTAAAAGAGAAGAAAGAGATAGATTAAAAGTGGAGTGAAAATGTGTTAAAGGTGTGAATGAATCAAAATCATTAATATAATATATGATTGTAAAACTTATCATTCTACCTACTTGCATCATGTGAACATGGTGAGTCCAACAAGCACAAAATTTCTATGTAATAAAATTTTCACATAATTTTTGTGCAGTATATATCTTCAAAATTTTCCCTCTTTTTCTTAGTTGAATTAAAAAAAAAAGTGACTTAATTTCTATGCCTACTCTATTCCATTTTTAAAAAAAGACGCTGAAGGCTATATGGTTTTCATTTACTAGTTATAAAGTTAATTCTAACTTAATATTAAAATAATAACACAGTTAACAAAAATGAAATCAATAAAGAATAGTGTAAAAATAGGTGGAGACATTAGTTGACAAATTATGATGTAAATTAAATGTAGTATTTGATGTTAAACACGCAAAATTTCAGAACACTTGAAACTGGTGTGTATTAAAATTTAAAATACAGAATAATATGACATAAAACATCAGCCGTGTAGAGCATTCTCAATGTGTTATTAAAATAGTACAAACACTTCAAATACACCTCAATTTTTTTCTATTTCTCATTTATTATCACATTCATTACTTTTCTCTGTAGTCTTTTCTTTTCATCTTTCATTTCGAGTTAATCTTTCATTTTAGGTGTCTACTCAATAGTTTCCTTGACTATTTTAATTTTACATGACATGATGAGCCGTGTAAACAGATTTTTATCTTTTTCTTCACTATTTATTTCAAAAGTGAATAGTAACATATCCGGGTAATTGTTTATACAAATGTCAAATTGGTCAAACATATTCTTATCCCTTTGGCAACATAGAATTTAACTTTTATTACTATACAAAATTAGAACATTAATTAATAGTATTACTTCAATTCGCAATTCTCAATTCTCATCTTCTATATTTGTCCTTTATTTCTAAGGCTTAAATATGTTTGGGGTCCCTAACATTTGAAAGGGAATCAGTCCGGGTCCCTGAAAAATTAATTTGTTAAATTGGGTCCCTGACATATGTTTTTTTAATTAAATTAAGTCATTTTAACCAATTTTTACTAGTCAAAACCTAGTCATCACCTCCATATCATCCCACTTATCCTACATGGATTTTGATTTTGATTAAAAGGACTAGTCAAAATTGGTTAAAAGGACTTAATTTGATTAAAAAACATATGTCAGGGACCCAATTTAATAAATTAATTTTTCAGGGACCCGAACTGATTCCCTTTCAAATGTCAGGGACCCCAAACATATTTAAGCCTATTTCTAATGCTAATATCTCATTGATGAGTAGTGTGAGTGTCCAACATGCTAGAGAAATCGTGTAGATACAGAGAACTCAGCATCTTGAATAGGACATATTTGCGTGGAACCTTCTAAATTCAAAATTCAAACATGTCTCCTACGCTTTCTTTGACTTTTCCTCCTTTGATCTTATCTCTTCTCATCCGTCACCTATAAATGCTTTCTCAATTATAAAACTCACCACTAAAATTAACCTCCACCTGCAACAAAAAATAAAACCATGGCCGCACCCTACGAGAGAAAACCACTGGTGATGGAAATGGAACATGAGGAAGATTTTGAAGAGGCCAGTGGTAGTGGATGTGGGTGTGGATGCTTCAGGGGTTTCACTTTGAAATGGTGGCAGAGCCATGAAGAAGAAGAAGGTAAACGCTTAATTGAGCAAAAGGGTGAAGAAGGAGTTGGAGGAGAAACATGGATGGTGGAGAAGTTGAAGAAGATGAAGGAGGTTTCAGAAGTGATTGCTGGACCAAAGTGGAAGAATTTTCTCAGAAGGATAAGTGGGTATGGGAAGAAGCAGCAGAAGAAGAAGAGGTTTCAGTATGATGAACAGAGCTATGCTCTGAATTTCAACAGCGGGGCTCAGAGTGAAGATGATGAAGACATGCCTCCCAGTTTCTCAGCTAGATTTTCTGCTCCTTTTCCTGCTGGACGCCGCCAAAATGAAACATCATGAATTCTTGTTTTCCTAGGTACTATTGTTATTCCTGAACCTAGATTGCGGTGTCTCTCTATCTTTGATGGTGGTGTGCGGCCTTGAAAGGTTCTCGTCTAGCGTTGACATGTCTAATTGCATAAATTTGTTTGGATATTTGTAATTCTTGTGTGGTGATTAATTACAATGAATATAACAATTCTTTATATATATCTTTTTTCTTTTGAAATTCCATGTTTTGTCTATTCTTCTTAGCTCAATTTTCCTCAACATTCAAAGAAACTTCTAATGTAGCAATGCACCAAAATCATTTGCGAATATTGTTAAAATAAAACAGAACATGAACCATTAGTTTTGAGAATAAAGTGTAAATACTTTCAAGAAATAAATTCCATGACAAAAAGTTGTGGATAGAAGTGTTGCAGAAGTAAACGCGTTACAAATACTTTTATTCATTGCCATTGCTTGAGGTCAAATCAAATCCTTTTCACTTGCAATTCCTTTTGTTGTAACTTGTACGAAGGCAACTTGTAGTTGTTCCCTCATGCAACTTGCACGCCTAAAAGGTTAGGACACATCTATAATTTATAATAATCCTTCAATTATTCATCACATTATCACAATCAATTGAACTCCTAAACCAAAAAGGAACGAAAAATTCCTCATGAAAAACTTTGTATGCATAAAAAAATCTTGACAAAAAGGTTAATATAATAATGCATCTAAATTAAATTAGTAATTACACATGGTGGACTTCTATCATGAAAAGAACATTCTTACTTGTGACAAGTTACAACAAGTAATCTGACATGGTATATTCAAAAACATGTTTTAAATGGTAAGCTCTCATCATGTCTAAAATTGCAATAGAAGACACTCTAAGATTTGATGATTGAATTTACAAAAATAACTTTTTTCTTGTTTTCGCCTGAAATCGCTTTCCATCTCCACACCGCCTCCGGTTCCGTCTTCTCTTCCGCCTTAAATTATCCCAACGTCGTCACAGTTGATAGAAGTGATAGAAGCCTCATCTCTTTCTTTCCTTTTTTTTGCCATGAAGTAAAAATCTAAACTATGAAAAACATTTATGTAATAGATTTGCTGTGTACCAACATGTACTATGTTCAGCGTTTGTTTTGGGACACAAGTTGAGGAGTTCAAATTTTTAAAAATAAGGTATATATCACATATATGTATCAGCTAGCTACCCATTAAATCGAGTAGATTCTCTCTAAATCAATATCAGAAAATCAAGCAGCAGCAGCCTCATATACAATAATACATTTTGTAGTTGAGCCAATACAATTTCATAACACTGATTTTGTCATAATTAAATTACCCTTTTACAACCAGATTCCACCATTTCACGCTCAAGTTGGACTATAAGATCTATGAATCTCAGAGCATGTACGCATAAAATGAAGAAGAATGCCGGTAGTTTCTTTACTTAAAACATGAAGATTTTTTACATGAAGCTCTGGTTACTGGTTTCGCCTGCACTGATGCCATCCAAAAGTAAAACTCAGCATATACATAGTCAGAGAAGATTAGGAATTTTATGTGAATAAATGGTAGAATTCAACATCAAGTCATAAAATGCAGGTTGGGGATGGTTTTTCAAACTGCACCAAGAATTAATAATATAAATTATATGGAAGAAGTAACTATATATATAGTAGCAGTATTAGGTTACCTCTTGCGCTTGGTTTTGGTGTTAGTAGCGGATGAGGAGTTCGTATGCCAGTTCCTTTTCCTTTGATTTATGAACCAGTTATTTATCTGCTTTAATTGCAACCCTGTTTCCTGCACCAATCTAGCCTTGTCTTCCTCCTATATAAAACAATATCATTCACAAGTGAAACCCAAAGTATTCAAATTGAGCAACTAGTTAACATATTGATCATGTGTCCAAATTACTTACAGTAGGGTAGGGCCATTTAGAATGTGCTTGCCACCATGCTTTCAAAAGGGATGTGGTGTCCCCTGGGAGCTTCCCAGCTCGCCTCTTTCGTAGAATTTCTTCTCTTATGTCCACAATCTTCTCCTTGTATCCCTGAGAAAGAGGTACAAGAAACTATGTGACAGTCATCCAACATTAACTTTGCCACACAAGTCATTGTAAGTGTTTACTGAAACGTGGATGAGCAAGGAAGCTTATCAGCCATGTTTTTACTACGAACATTTAATACGTGCATGTTATTTATATTCTAAAGTTAATTTCTCACCAACATCATTCTCACATCGACAGAGGGATTCGAACACACGACTATTAAGGGAAAGTGGTCCGTCCTTAACAATTGAGTATGTTGTGTGTTGGTAACTAATACTCTATATACTACTATATCTCAAGGACTCTGACTCTGGGTTTGGACACTCTTAATTACTAATTAGTAATTACCTGTTTGAGCTCATGCTTTAACTCATGCCTCACACGTTCCATCAAAGACCTTTCACTCTCAGTGGGGACTAGAGGACCAAAGCCAAGACTATCAGCACCGTCCATGCTGCTTTCGTATAAGTTGGCATTGCTCTCTGCCTGGTCATCTTCATCGTCTGACATTGTTGCACCTGTTCCTTCACCTGGAGATACACCTGTTCATGCGTATCATGGTCAGCTATTTTGTATGCACATGATATGTCTTTTCTAAAGAACATTATTAAAGAGTCCCAGCATCACACACACAAGCTATTTGTACTTTCATATAAAAAAAAATCTATTAATCTGTTAACAACATGATAATTAATTATAATATCTGACTCATTCGTAATCCTCTAAAGTTCATCAAGCAATCAATTACTAATATACAATTTTTTTGAAAAAGAAAACAATGAGGACAACGAAGGTAAAATAAGAAGCGTAACCAGAAATTTCACCTAAGATGGAGAGATTTTTTTTGGTGTGATGCATACAAAAAATTTCAATCTTCTTTTTATACACAACCCAGTTCCAAAATATGATATCATATTCGTTAGTTTTTGGTATAGCTAGGGATGTATTGCACGAAAAAAATTATTAGTAGATAACAAATTAACCTAATTAGTAGTGGAGGATTAGTACATGGTAATTAATAGATTAATAGATTAACATGGCTGCTAATTGATTAATATATATTCTCTCTATTTTTTTCCTACTGATCGTCCACTAATCCAAGCAAGAGGAGCAATTTCTCAGTTTATTTCTTTCTCATTTCTATCCATCCAAAGTCCAAACAACTAATATTTTCTACTTATTTTCTCTTTTTTCCAATTTAATTCTCTTTTATTTCTTTAGAGAGACAACAATGTGTGTTGTGAATAACTAGTTTGTGAGTAATATTGTGTTATATCCTTTAGGTTTATATATGTTTGTCATCCATTCAAATAGATTGAGTTTTGGTTTAACTTATTTCAAAGTCCTTTTCCTCTTCTAATTCTCAGCATTTTCAAACTGTGTGAATTTAGTCCCTTTAGGAATATGTTTAAACCAATAATGAAATACAACCTCATTTTGAAAAAGTTTGGGATTAAAAGATGAGAGAAAATTAGATGGAATAAAATCAGAACACAATATTTGAAGGGATGAAAATCTAATTATTTGAACATTTCCTTAATTTTTACAAGGGGTGGCATTATAAAAGGTGATTGTATTCCTCAAAATATTTCACTTGAAATAAATATGAATAAAATTTTAGGATTCAGGTTCACAAGTTAAAAAAAAAAATTCTGCAAATTAATTTTAATTCATAAGAATTATAGTATTAAATATTATTAATAAAAACATGATTCATAGCTGGATTTACATAGTTCCACCATAAAATTATCCTTTATTTAAAAAAAATAAATATATTTTAATTACCAAACAAAAACTTGTGTTTTCCGCTACCCTTAATAATTTTTTATAATGAAGTTCGCATAATATAAGTTTTAGAAATGAAATATTTCTATTATGAAATGTAAACTCGATGAACACACATGATGTTCTATGCATCAATACAAAGTAAGCGTCTCTCCTGACGCAGTTTTGCCATTGTTTTTTTTTGGTACAAAGATTTTTATATGCTTACTACTAGTAAATTAAAACAAAATAAAATAAAATTAATGGTTGGTAGTAAAATTTAACACCGGCAATTTTTTTATCCAATTTCATCTTTTTCTTTCCTTGTATATAGTACTACATATCAGGGGTATTCATGGGACGAGTTGGGATGGATTTGTCTTGACTTTTACTCGGCCCGATATATTGATTGCGTCAATTTTTAAACTTGAACCCTCCCTAAACTCGAAGAGACCCGATGAGGTGCGAGTTTTACATAAACTCGGCCGCAAAATGACGGGTCTGGATTGGTCCGAAGGACAAATTATATGTCAATTTCAAATCTCATTAAAGAATTATAAATACATATCATTTGGTTAAAAACCTAATTTCTAATTTTATCAATATATTTAACAAGAAACTACATAGAATTGAAATCTGACTATTAATGAAAATATACAAAACTATGTTTTGAAACTAATGTGTAAATGGTATTTGTGGGACGGATTGTTCTTGAATTCTACCCGGCCCTAAATATCGACCGGGCTCAGTTTTTAAACCCGAACCCGACCTAGACCCGAGAAACCTGATGAAATGCGGGTTTAAGGGACATGGGCCGGGAAGAGTTAAGGGACACGAGTACTTTCTATTAGATATTGTTTGTAGAATGAGTAATGAGTGTTAAAAACATGGAATAACATTAGGAAGCGGAAACTTAGAAGATTTTTATGATGCTTATAAGAATTTTACCTGTCAAGCTTTGCAGAGATTGCTCGAGATCCCAACAAGCCATCACTGCCTCCATGGCATGAACACGGACATGTTGTTGCAATTGTTCTTTGAAGGCACATAGCAACAGAACATAATGCGTCTACAACAAACAAATTAAGGACCAAAACTCTCAAATTAAGGACCTTCAGAAACATGAATATAATTAATTAAGTACACACTTCTTAAGAAACAACCAAGATTAAGAGAACCCAATCTTAAAAAAACAAATGCTTAAACACTAATAAACACTGATTAATTATATATATAAAAATATTACATGTTTCCTTCCAATCACTGTGTGAATAGGAGGACACCCACAAGATAGATTAGTTGGCAATGTGTGTAGGAAGAGTTTTCATATTCAATCCCCGCCCAATACATGCAGAAAAAGAATCAAGAGTCTAAAGTCTTAATTGTGATTAATGACTCTGGAATAGTCGGTATTCAAAGCGTGATCGGATATAGGGGTTTACACAAAACTGTGTGAATAGGACATTCCAGTGCCATACACACATACTTGAGGACAGCCATAACCAATTATTGATACGTGCAGAATCCGTAATGCTCTCATTATTCTAGTTTGGGCAGGCAAGAAGCCAGAAACGTACATTGATGGATGAGGGAGTAAAGGTAGAGAAAAACTCATCGTGAGAGGTTCAACACAAGAACATATTATGTAAGAATTGAAGAGGTGACCCATCAAGGTTTCAGCAAAAAGAGAAAAAACAAGTGGGGAGGCCGTGACTCCATTAACAGAAAGATTCCATAAAGCACTCTGAAAAGGCCCTTGCATTATTGAGGGGAGGAACACCATCAGAACCCTCAACTCGACAAATCTGATTCACTCCCTTTCACTTGCTAAATGCCTCGTACTACCGTCCATCACAAAAATAAAGTTCAAAAACCAGTACTTTTTCAATTACTATTACTCCTACCACTATTTAATCATGATTTTAATTATCTACCAATATTTGCACCCCACTTACACATTATCCTTTTCTTTTCTTATCGTCTTATTGCATCTTTTATCACCATCCCTTCCTTTTCTTATTTTCTCAATCTGCTGCACATCATCTCTTATATGTTATTCATTTTTCATAAGGCACACTAAATACGTATAAATTGCTAGAGAGAAATAAGAAAAGAGAATAAATAAGTAATAAATGTGATATAATGTGATGTGATAGAAAGAGAGATAAAAAAAAAATTGCGTAAAATGTCATTACTATTGAATTGATTTATGAATTATTACGAAGACATACACCCCATATACACCTAAATTTTTTCTTTATCTCTCACATTTCATCACAATAGTAATATTTAAAAAAAAAACATTATATCATGTGTATCATATATCTATTACATCCCTCTTCTACTCTAGCTCTACTCAACATTTTGGTGTTGTCAAGTGTCAACTCTCCAAAATAAAGGAAAAAATGGGAAATGTTTATTTTTCATATATTATATTCATTTCCACCGAGTAAAAGAAGGAAGAAAATAGGGAAAAAATTATTATGTGTGATATGATAAATAAATAAGAGAAAGATAAAAAGAGAAAAAAATAAAAATAAGATGGAAGAGAAAATAAATTGTAAATATAACAAGACCTAAAAAGAAAAATCTAAGATAGGAGAAGTTGTCTGGGTTAGTATATGGGTGCGCACACAATTCAAAGGAAGATAGCTCCATAATCTACACTTGTTCTCTTTAGAAATAATAATTATAGAGTTTCCAACGGTTGAATTATACACTCTTTTAAGAGTAAGTGAGTATTTACCTCAAAGAAAAAAAATAGAGTAAGTGATTATTGACATTTCTGACTTAAGAAGCATGAACATAATAAAAACAGTGCATAGGGATTGACAAAACAGTGGAAATGATGACCAAAAACCAGAGACAGAGAGAGTTGGTATTGACTTATTAAATTAAGATTCTTTCAACTAGTACTCCTTTTACCCTAGGAAGTGGAATTAAACTGAACAAAAAGTTTAGGGATACAAGAAAACAAACAAAATTGAAGGTTTAAGAAAAATTAAGAAGGAGAAATTACCATGAACTGATCAAGCTCCTTCTCATCCACAGCCCTATTATTCCCAATAGCAGAGTACTTTTCCAAAACGCGCTGCGACTGCTGAAGCTGCGCGTCGATCCTCGGAAGCTGGTCCACCGGCGTCGCAATTCTCAGGCACGAAACGTGAGCAGATAACAGCTGCTCATAAAGCGCGTGTCCTAATATATCTGCTTTGTACTCCCTCAAATCCACGCTCCTCTCCGCCGCCGCCTCCGGTTGCAGGTGCATGAAATTCTGCTGCCGCTGCTGGTGAGCGTTCAGCCACGACGACGTCGGCGGCGGCATGTCCCTGTCCTCCGATAGCTCCTGCTCCTCCGCGAAACGCTGGAACGCGATTTCGTGCTGGAGATGGTCGTGGAAAGCCATTTTCGTCTCAATTCAGCAAATCAAAATTTAATCTAATCTCCTCTCTCTATGTGTGTATATTGCGTCGCTACATTTTAATCGGTTTTAATTTCATTGAAGATCCAAACACGGTATAAATTTGTTGTGGTTGTTGATGGTGGTGCTTGGTGAGTGAGAAGGGGCGCAGGAAGGAAGGAAGAAGATTGGAAAAACGCTTTTATAAAGAAGGAGTTTTGGAAACAGCAATGATTCATAGACGGGCAAACAGTGTGCAGACATTTTGGGATAATTTTTTTTATTAAATTATTTTCACAATTTTAAGTTCGATACGACTATTTCTGAACATTTTCCTGGTAAATATTTAACACACCTGCGTTCACATGAACTCGAACTTGAAACTTCTATTTAAGTTAGAACAGCTGTGACAGTTAATATATGTGTTTAGTGGTTCGAACACCTTTTTTTTTCCTCTATATCTTTATTTCAAGTATAACGCATTATATGTTCTCTCATTTCTTCTTATCTCTTTCTTACTTTACACTTTTTTAGTTTACACCAATTTATATTCTTTTTGGAAGAGTTGACGTTGAAATCGAGAAAGTGGGAGAGAGATCCAACGGTGGGATTGATGATAACGTGGGGAGATTATGACGAATGCTCATTGGATATTTATTTTCTCTAATAAAGACAAAGATGAGGGCGGCACCTATGTCACGTTATTATTATTTAATCACAACCACGTATTAAATAATCTAATTAACTTGCATATCGTGTCTTTTGGGTACTAATAAAAAATTGAGATATTATTTCCTAAAGGTCAAGAATCAATAGTACTATGTTGACGTGTTCCCTTGTGTTGAGAAGGGTAGAAAAGTGAAAGGGTGATGAGGTTTTTTTTTTCCATTTGTGTATAAGAACAGAAATGGGTAACTATGTGCAATCTTTTAGGTATGAAAATGGGTAGATAGAGCGATATATAGGGGTGCAAGTGAATTGTAGAGATTGGCACGAGAATGGTAAACTCGAACCGTTTTCGAGTGCTTATGCTTTTGTAGTGACAAGTTACTTTTTCAGTATCCATCCATTTTCGCTCATGGAATAATAATGATTTTCGTAATACGCAATAGTGGACAAACTTTTGACATGTGTTGATTGTAACAGTTTTTTATCATCACAATGTGAAAAGTATTCAAAAAATAATTATGAGAGTTTCAAACTGCTGCATAAATTGTCATAATAATTTTTAAAATCGGTCACACAACTTTTTACCAACACAATCTTAAAAGTTTTGAAAAAAAAAAAATTACCGTTTCAAATTGCCATAGAAATGTCACAAAGTTCATGCTTGAAAATTATGCATTTCCTCATGGTTATTTTAGTGGAAACACGATTTTTTTAAATTACTCTACAAGTTGTGACAATTAAAAACCATTACAATATGCATATGTCGATTATACGTCACACTTCTTTGGGATTTACGTTTCAGGACTCAATTGACAAACATTGAGCTATGTGTGTGTGCTTTTTCTCCTCTAATGCAGCTCCTCCCGAAACAATTTTTTGTCTGTGACGTTTACATTTCAATAAACAATAAAAAAAATTGCATGTTGCTCCCTCCAAATTCTGAAAATCAGCCAAAGTTGCTAAGGTCTCACATGGTTTGCAGCATATTAATCATGTTATTTAGGTGTCATGATTGGTTAGTTAAACAGGGGGCGCCATTAAGTCGTCATGCGATTTCAAGTACCCTCATTACGAGGAGAGGAGGTTATAGTCGACGCATGACTCCTCTTTACTGTCGTGAGAGGGGAAGGGATTTCAGACCCTAGGTCGGGTTTGGGTTGCTAAAACCATGGATACACAGCCAACCCCCCCAAGTCCTATGCGTTGTTTAGCTTTAAGGATTTGAAGTGTAACTCATCCTATAAGCCGAGTTTAGGTCACCAAAACTTGGGATACACATGAAACCCAAACTTGAAATCTAGAAAAATCAAGCTTGTATCACATAGTTATGTGTGTGGTTGTGTAGTGTGTGCTGAGGAAATTAAAGGGGAAAGCATCATTGTCGCTATAAAACAGAGTATATTTATGGTACAATTAGTATGAGTCATAGTGTCGGTAAGGGGACCCAAAAACCCAAAATGATGACGTATGAGAGTGGCAGTGGCAGTGCGGCCCATGACTAGACCAGGCTTGGGCTGCCCACTACCCAACCTGACAGCTACTTTGGCATCCACGGCTGACACGTGCTAGGCCCAGGACTCTTGGACCACAAATGCAGTACCTGTGTGCTTCGGGATCCAGGAGCGCGGGCCTTAGGGAGAGTCGATCAGGTTCGTACACGTGGCGCATCTTGTGCAAAGAGGTCGTGGTCCCGCAATTGCTGGGGTGAGAGCATAATCAGATCAATGAGGGATGAAACCCGGAAAGAGAAGATGGGCCTGTTCCATAAACAGTACTGAGAAAATAAAATCGAGATTCTCGTGTTACAAAGAAAAAAGAAAAATAGTGATAATAATCACTTATCTCAGTTCAATCAAAATCAAAATATAATATGCCAGTGTGTGAAACATTATGATTTTATATACGTGGTGATTGTATACACCTTCCGTGACAATTGTAAACATGTCAATTTTTCCTTTTCAATGGATGAATCATGTTGGGATGTTAATGGTATGATATTATAATGCCTATCTTTATATTCACATCGAAAACGAAGTTATTCAACTTACTCTTAGGGGTGCATATGAGTTGGGTCAATTCGACCAACTCAAATCGAAGCTCGAAAGTTAGGTTGTGTCGGGGAACGAGACTAATTGATTTTCAAATTACACAACCCCATTATATTGGTTCAAGTACATGGTTAAGGAAATTGGAAAAACTGGCCATATGTCATATGCGTGCTCTTTCTTGCATGGATCGCAATTTGTCACTTAGTCGGCCTCAACTTTCTCACCCCCACCCTTCTGTCTATGTGTGTTTCTTCTCCCGCTAGTCCCTATTGTCATTATCTCACCCTAATTTAGTTATATGGTCTTTCCGTTTTGTTGGAGTGCGAGCAAAGGCGCACATCAACAATAATAGACTCCAAGAACAAACCCTATTTTTTTTAAAAAAAAAATTGCACTACCATACTCAATCCAATTGGATCATGCTTAGGTTGGATTTGTTAGAGTTTAAACCTCAAAGAGTGAAAAATCATACCAACCCAACTCGTCCCATTATGATAGGTTCGGTTCTTAATACCGTCAGAACCCGACCAAATCCTACCCTATGCAGGCCTACTAATAATTGCATAGACAATAACTTTAATATACATACTCTTATATATTGTATACCTTTAATATACATACTCTTATATATTGTATACCTATTTATCATATCATAACGTATTATCTACATTTTAATTAATTTAAACATGATCTCATATAATGTATTTATTTGATTAATTATTTATAGCAAAACATGGATATTATTAAAATACTAATTTAATAGTAAGAATCATAAAAAATTAAATTATTAATTAAAATTATAATGTATAAGTCAATTAAAATTTATTGTAGATAATTTTCATTGAGTGTAATTGACTAATTGTTATCCTGGGATGAAGGGTTGAAAAGGAAAGAGTGAAAAACAATTCATGTTCAATTGCTTAGTGGTCCCGTAAATCAAAGGAAAAATCAAAACAAGGTAAGCTTATATAGGGGTTGGATTTTTTATTGTCTGATGGGTTGTTCAAAATGTGAGCCCAAGCACGAAGCCCACGTTATATTCAATTCAAACTCTTACGTCCCTCATTCATGGTTTTTCAATGAGGCCTCCTCTATAAAAACTATTGATTATTAACCCAAAAGAAATAAGTAATCAAGACAGTAATAGCATTCAAGTACAAAAGTATTGGTAAATCCATCAATAGTGGTAAATACCTACGAAACCTATGTATGTTTGTAGCTATTTTAAACCGCCACAAAATATATTTTTTCCCGAGTTTTCCTGAGTTTTCCACTTTGTGACCGTCTTAAATCGTCACAAAAAATCCTGTGACATCCTCCTGGTTTAAGTAGATTCAAAAGTTGTACTGTGCATGTGCATGATACAGCACCACTGAATTACCTAAATCGGTTTAAAGTATGTAACTGCTGTGTGATTTCAATCAAGTAGGGGGCAACAGTAGAATTGCAACCTTTTATATATTTCATGAACCTGAACACAAATAAGAAAATGAGAAATGTAGAAAACAGAAGTGAAAAAACAAAATAACTTCTGACTTTCTAACAATCTTTTCTTTCTAACCGCATTAAGCATTACAATAGAACTCTATGGTATATGCCACACACATCCAAATGCAGGGCATCCTCCATTTTTGTCATTATTGTTTGGTACTAGGAAGAGAACTTGGAAGTTGTTGTATGTAAATGGAACTTTCAGTCCATGATGTTTTCTTGGTGAATGAAACATATCTTTGAGGAGAGCATGGTCTGTTGCAAATACTACCTTTCAAATTGTGCAATGCGCAGCCACAATTTTTATGGTATGGCCTCCTTTCAACCTCTGTGTCATGCAATGATATGCTTGCTTCAAAGACACCACCAAACATCATTTGAAATGCTCCAGCAGCCATTCTAATTTAATTTCCTCTGATCTCTTCCTAATTAGAATCTTTAATTGGTTTGTGATGCTAGCTGCTATATATCTTTCTGATCAAGCATATGATATATATAGTGTTTGGAATGGAATGAAGATAATAATCATGTTAACACAACATATATCACTAGGGAAGTATCTTGGTGACTCTGGAGAAAAGGGAGATTGTGGAGTAAGAACAAGCTAGTGGTTTGGCTTCTCTTTTTTGTGTTCTTGAATCCCATCTACCACATTTTGTCTTGGAATGTAACTTTGTCATTTCATTCTAGTCATAGAATTCTCAAAGAATATATAATTATTAGTTATCTTAATTTACATACTGAGGTGGACGACATTCTCTAAGTTGCAAAGGTTCTATTTCTTTAACGTTACTCCATTTACAGAGTCAAAATGTGGCAATAATGTTCTGCTTTTCAGATACTATTGTTCGTGTCCATGTCTCCATGAGGACCATGACTAAGGTGGTTGTAAGTTAATAAGGGAGGTTCTCACCATATTCTCTAATGGCTCACATAAATCAACCTAGTAAATTAATTATAAGTCACTGATGAATAGAATGAGGAGCCTTTAGATGATCTAACGTCCCAAAATAAAATCCATTGTTGTCATTTGAGCTAGGGAAGGGAAAGGTAAATTTTATTTTTGGACAATTAGATCCGATCAAAGGCTCTTAATTTATCTAGTAATGACTTTTAATTGATTTATTAGATTAATTTATGGGAGCCATTGGATATATCCAACGGTTAAATTTATTGATGGGAAGAGGATAGAAAGAACTTCATTGGAGAGGGTTCTATTTTTATTTTTTTCAAGAGTGTTTATATTAAGGGTTAAGTCCAAACTTTTGTTTAACGGAAGGGAAGCTTAAGTCCAAACTAAACGATATAATTAAACTCTAATTAAAGCAATAATGTACCAAAAGAATATAGTAGAAATCAGACTCACTTGCTCACACATGAAAACAACCGAAAAAAATAAATAAATAAATTCCACTCACCTGCATCAACACGTAAAAAACTAGGAGCTCGAATCATAAATGATACTCCCTCTGTCCCAAATTATAAGACTTCATGAGAATAATCATGTTTATTAAGAAAATATGTAATGAGACTAATTAATAAATAAACGCTTATGCGATAAACGTTTATTTCCATAAGTGCATAATTAAACTATTTACCTAAACACACCCTTAAGCTTATGACTACGGACTCTTGAATTTATTTTCATAAGTTTCTCAAATTACCATATGAGTTGGCAGTTAGCACTATTACCTACCTATAATCTTTTTATGTACTTGTTTCAATTAACTTTTTGAAAAAGGTCATGAATAATAAACTTGCATGTGGTAAGTGCTTATTATCATAAATGTTTGATTGAGTTGTTTAACCAAATGTAAATAATTGTATAAAAACTCTTAATGTTAAAAATAATTAAAAAATAGCAAAATCATTATTAAAATTATTTTTATATTATTCAAGTTTTTATGGGTTACAATGAGAATCAGAACAGGGTACGAGAAGGGAGAGGGGCTGATGTGCTCGTTGGGCTCCTCCGTTCCAACGGATGGGTATGTGAAGCTTAATATTTTCATTCCTCCTCGTGAGTACGCGGCTGATTGCATTGCTAAGTTTGGTGTCGCTCTCCTCCGCCGAATGTTCGTGTGTTTGATATTTTTTTTTTCAGTTAGAGACTCTTAGGTTAAGAGATTCTTTATCAGGTCTTAGTTATTGATTTAGTTGTGTAATTTTCCGAAACATAAAAAAAAAACAGAACATGGTCATACAATTACTACTCCTAAATCATTGTTCCAATTGAAAGTACAAGGCAGCACCTGACCGTCCCATGTGATCAGCAAATCTGACAGCCTGAAGATTCTTCAAATTAGACAAAGAACAGCAGTTTTTTGCATTCTCCATCAATAATTAGAATAATCTTTTCTCCAATTAACAATTGATTAAGTTTATGAAATACTATAGTTCTATTAGTTGTGTTCCACGTTCACGTTCTGCCTCTCAAAATATTTATAATTATATTTGATGCAATTGCTACCCGCATCATTATGACCCATCTTGCAATGCAAAAGGTGTTCTTAATTGGTATTATTATAATTATTATTTTTTCTTGTATAATCAATCTGACAATTACCCTGCTTAAACTATTCCTAGATTCTTTTTTGGATCACGACTTCAAATGCATCAATTGCCCTGTGGTTAATTAACTATTAAGGAAATTGTTAACTATTCTCCTCTCTCCTCAAGGTTCTGAACACAATCCACAGAAGAACATTGGAATTGAAATATACAAAGCACACAAATTTACTCTAAAAAGACTAATGGGAATGAAATTTGATCACCATAATTATAATTTACAAGAAATGGAGTTGCCTAATACAAAAGCGAGAGCGGACTCCGTAACAAACTTGCTTGGTCCATGAATCAAAACCATACAAACACTCCACACTCCACAGCCTTTCAACACACCAACTCATAACATGTTTGGAATATTGCTTCATAATTGACTCTGACACCGAGAAGTTAATTATAGAAAATTCTATTCACAGAAGATTTTAACTTTAGAATCAATTGTAGACAGTTTTTCAAACGTTTAGTCCATAATATCAAGAAAAACAAAAATTATCAGAGACCTCAACCGGATTCAAATCATTTAAAACCAAGAAGAGAGTAAAGTAAAGAGAGTACTTTAAATATTATCAAACAGATTAATTACTCTCAGACCTTAAATAAAAACACTTATCATGTCTTCCTCCTTCTCAAGGTTTACCAAACCCCTTTGACAGCTGATGTAGGTGGAGGAAGAGGAGGAGGAGGAGAAGTTGAGGAATGAGCAGAATTAGCTGCAAAGACCAAATTCCCTTCACTCCATGCCCTCCTCATAGGGTATGACAGGCTGTTGCTGTTACATCTCGTCATCAGCTTCGAGTAGCTTTTGAGTGATTTGTTATGGAGCGCGCAACCGCAGTACCGGTGGTAAGGTCGGCGTTCAACGCTATTGTCGTTGCAAGATATACATCCCTCATAAGCTGACCAGAAGAGCCCATCCGCGGCGGCTCCGGTGGCCATGTCTCTCTGTCCAAGGAGAATCTATATGTACCTGCAGCTTTTGTGATTGTGTTTATGTGTGAGAGAGTATTTTTCTAGTTTATAGCTTGATGATACCAATGTGTGCACCCTCTCCTTTTTAACATGTTTAGGCCTTAACACAAAGTAATGGGCATTTATATATCACCATGCGCTGGTAGTTAATAAAATAGTGTATATATGCAGGCCAGATGGACAAAGTTAGTTGTGGAAGAGGGGGAGCCGTGTCTTGTGGGTCATTATGAGCTCGTGGACTAGTTAACATAATTCCGTGTTTCTTTTTTACGTAAAGAAATAACACAAACAGCAAGAAACACACCAAGTTACTTCATCTTTGCACAAGAGCGGAATCACAGAAAAATGAGACTCCTTTCATCAGACACACTGTTTGAGACGCTTGTCTCGCCAACACATCCGTCACAGCATTTCTATCACACAAAACATAAAAGAATTGAACCTTCTAATCCGCAGCCAACATCCGTGTTTAGATATATAGTGGAAACTACGGTGAAATCAAAATTACGGTGAACAATCATAAAAACTATGATAAGTTGTTTCTGTCCACTGTAGTTTTAGTTCATCATGATTTTTCATTGTATATCTATGAATATACACTTAAACAAATAAAAGAGTTTCATTCAACTTTTTTTTTTATGTGAAAATGAGTGTTAAGTCCGTTTAGACCAATGTCTATGGTATTCGAACATGGGGTAATTATCTAGCATGAGGATATTGTTCTAGGTATGAAACTAATGAAAAATTTCACCATAGCAAGTGGGTTAAAAAACTCCATTTTTAATAGACTAGTGTATGTTATTTATAAAAAGGAAAATATACTAATTTTTATAACAGTAGCAACACGTATTTTTGTGACAGTTTACATCATCACAAAATAAAAAGTAAAATAAAATTAGCTTTTCACTTTGTGACGAAAAAACCGTCACAATAGTATTACAAAATTCATGTATTGCGACGGTTTCTTAAGTTAAAAATGAATATAATTTTTAACATATTTATTTTAAAAAGTATTGACTCATTTTGGATGGAGATATTTATTCATGAAATAAGCTAGAAAAGTCAATCATTATTTTTTTTAATGATTTCAAGCACCGATCACATTTATGTGTACATCTCTTACTAACTGAAAAGCACTTTTCCAATTACTCCTTTCAACGTGAATGATGATAGGACGTGTGTTAGAATTTCTAGTTTGCAGGTAACAGTTAGTAGAAATGAAAAACAAATGAAGAGTAATCAATGAGACCCACAAGACACTCTTCGGTTACCTATTCAATACCTCTTCCCTTTTCTTTTTGCCTTCCCCATACATAAACAATTTACAATTTGGACTTTTTTGCATTTGGTTAACCAAAAATCAATTTGGTCTCGTTTTATGGCTGCACGAATATGCAATTATAGATGGTTCCAAAAGCAATCTTAGTTTTCATTCTCTAAGACTCTAAGTTTTAGTGTCTGAGTTATATACTCAATTTACACGCTTTGGAATTATCGGATGGTTTTGTGCGGAGGTTTATGGGAGCATAATACGAGAATTTGTTCTGGAACTGAGATTTACAGGCAGTGGTTTTTGTTATGCCTTTGGCATATTCTGTGTCAATTTTTCGTTCCTTTATTTATAAAACCAAAGAAACAATGCAAACTAACTCTTTCGGTGCATTAACTCAAATGCTATGCAGTCCAAAACATGAACACGCTGAATAAGACAGACAATATTTACTGGTTTTATTGATTCAAATGCATATTAAGGTCCACCTTAATTTTATATATGAAATTGTTTAGTTATGTTCCGGTGTGTGCCGGGGCACCACGACAAAACCAAACTAAGGTCGTAATCCAGCCAATACCTCCCGTCGAGACATAGATTATGCTCGTCAATCTATCACTATGTGGCCGAGATGTATTCATCAAGGCTGACTTAAAGGGTTATGGACGACCAACAAGTTAATGGTCGAGACATGGCCATCTTGTCCTGAGCGAAAGTTGAGACATGACTCGTAACCATCCAATTAATCATTTTAAATATTCTTTAATCATTTTAAATATTCTTTAGAAAAACAACTTCTCTCGCCTAAAATTACTGATCAAAATATTAAATTTTACTGAAATTAAAAACTTAAATTCTTTGTTCTTCAAACCCCAATCTGCTATCTTATAAAATCTTTCAGATTAATCCAATCACATTTTTTATTTCTAAACTTCTAAAATCATTTCATGCCCCGAACTCTTTTTTTCCCCCCAACAGCTACTGATTTTATTAATGAGAAAATCAAAGTACAAAACAGAGACATAGAAGCCTAAAACAAGCCCAAAGGCTCTCACCCTATGCAGACAAGCTTTACTAAACCAACTGCAAAAGCAATGGCTTCTATAAAAATATGACAACTTCCCCACACATAATTAGTAGCTGTCCCGAACTCATTGAAAATAGCCCCAACTATTTTATATGAACAACTTCAAATTTGTAAGTAAAGAAATAGATGACAACCAAAATTACTTAATTTATAAACTTATCTAAAATGTATAAGTCCACATATTTGACGAGTGATACTAATGGATTCAAATGTGATTGAATAGTTCAACGTGAATACACTTTCATCTAAATCCATACGGAAAATTATGTGCAGTTGTTGACTCTAAGTGAGGGCTAGCGTCCACGGTCACCAACGGGTACCCATGTATAATCCGTCGAACTGACCAGTTTTCGTACTTCTTGCCTTTCTAGTAATTGTTGCGGCATTGGAACATCCAAAGGATTAGGATCAGAAACCAGATGTTGCTGCTGAGAGGCCAAGTCACTATCCACTCCTAAGGTTTGTTGTCTTTCTTGTAATTGTTGCATTGAAAAATTCAAAGGAGGACCCCTTTTTGCTGGAATGACAATTGCTGCAATAGATCATTCAAATGAGGAGCCTGATTTTGTTGAGGAGGGGGTAATTGTTGTTGAGCATTATTCATCGGATGAGGAACTTGAGTTTGCTGAAAGGATAATTGATGTGGAACACTCAAAGGAGGAACAACTTGATTTTGCAGATAAGCCAAGTCACTGTCACATAAAGTTATGTCATGTATGCTTGATCTTCCTTTTCTCTTTTTTGGCATATCATCACTTTGGCGAAGAAAATATTTTTTAGCATGACTAGCAGTTTGCATTGGAGTTTTTCCCGGGAGAATATGTCTTGAGAGGTTTTTCCAATCTCTGCCAAATTTCTCAAGCCCAATAAGAAATAGCCTATAGAAAAGTTAAAACAAAAGAGATGTTAAAATTTTAAATATAGATTTACTAACATCTAAGTGAATATTAATTTGAAAAATGGCACAAAAAGTAAAGAAATCACATCTTTACGTTAATTTAAATAATGATATACATCAAGATATTGTTTTTTTTTTTACTCTTTTCATTATACCTTCATTTTTCAAGAAAATAACCATTTACATGTTTGTACGGAGCAAAAGATGAAACATTTTCTTATAAATGCAAATCACTACTAACTATGTGCTTAAATTTATTTTAATTTAATTCAAGTAGAAGAAAAATAAATACCAAAGAAAGATTTGTTATAGAAATAAAAGAAAATTAACAATTTCATTGCATACAAGAGAAAATCATGAAGTTTATAACTTTTCTTTTCAAACCATGTACGGAAACACCGTTAAATAAAATAACCATTATGATTATAGGAAAATTAAAAACAAGAAATCAATGAAACCAAATGAGATGTGATTTTGATATTCGTACTCGTGTTCCTCTTTTGTCCAGCGCACTCTTTTCTCACATTTACTAGGAAGGGGTCTTTTTGTAATTTTGGGTGAATTAGTAGTAGTGTCTTCTGCTGCTGCAACTGGCTCTTGATACCAATCACTGTAATTTGGAGCGAGGCTTGATTCAATGCATTCAACGTTAGGGTCGAGTTCTAGCCAGTGTTCGCAAATCTCTGTCGGTGAACGGCCGGGAATTTCAGCAGCGATTTTCTCCCAATCTCACCACTCCGCCGCAAGGGCTTGCTCAAAAGCCCGTTCTTCCGATGGAGTCCATGGCTCCCTAGACATTGTAAGCAACACTTGTATTCTTGAAAAATTAGCTGTGAACGAACTCAAAAAATTGAATTTGTGTAAAGGTGTGAACTAATTCTTATTCACATGAATTGAATTGAATTGAATATATAGAGAGTGAATGCCTTAACTAATAAGAAGAGAAATAACAAACTAACTAACCTGATAGAGGACTAACCAATCAGTTACATTTATTTCTAACACCCTAATCCTAATCCTAATTATTATTTTAGTTTAAAAAAATTATTGTTATTATTATTATTATTATATAATTAGGATTCATTCAATCATTATCAAATTTTACTGAAATTAAAAACTTAACATTTTTTCCACTTCAAGCCCCAATCTCCCATTTTATAAAATCTTTCACTAACATTTTTATTTCTAAACTTCTAAAGTTATTCCATGTCGGACCCGAACTCATTGTATAACCCCAAATGTTTTATATGGCCAACTTTTTAAGTAAAGAAATTGACGACAAAACAAAAATTACTAATTTTAAAAATAAAGGGTTTATAAGACCAAAACTATGGTCGAAATTAGAGACAAAAATTACAATCAAACTATAATTTGTTTAATTAATTTACGTTGGCTATTTTCGAAACATGTATCAAATTCAATAAAGCCAAGTAATGCAATTTTATGACCATATTTAATTTGGCAAAATTTATGTGCAACCCATAATATTTTTTGGGCGCGATACTCATACTAGGTGGCTAAATAGATTAATGTCATATTTGTCTCTTTGAAAAAATGACAAATCTTGAGAGAAGGAAATCAAGTACAAAGTATGAATTAGAGAAGACTGATTTTCACCAACTTAAAAAGTTATCGAGATTAAACTTTCACATTTACTAAGTGAAGAGATATCTTAACAAATAATAATAACTATATTTTCATAAATAAATGTTTAAAAAAATATTATTAGAAAAATATAATAGTTGATTTATATGATCCATAAATCTTTATTATTAAGCTAACTCATTTTGAGTACCCACCTTAACCTGATTGAGTTACCGCACCAAATACATTTTTCCTTTCCTCTTTTCTCACTAACCGATTGTCTTTGTTTGGAATCTGCTTTGAAAAGTTCTCAAAAGGTGATAAAAATTCAAAAATCCCAATTTTTTTCCTAGATGCACAATTTGTTCTTTGTCTCCTTTTTATGAGATGTTCATTAATTGGGTTGGTTTTTTTGGGAGATTTCTAACCTTTGTCAGTAACCAGAAAAATATGAGGATCTGAACTTAATTTGAGTCACTTTCTATACACCTTTCAATTTTTGTGATGAGTGATTATATCCGCTATGTTAGTGCATACTTGAAATTGTCTTGACATGCATATCAATTGAATGAATGCGTAGTTTGTGAATTTAAGAAGGGTTGTAGGATTATTTATTGCCTTTCAGAATTTATACGCTATATTGTTTCCCTTAGCAACCACTTTGAGCCTTAAAGCCTTATAGCTGATTTTTTCTTTCTGCCTTGCTTTAGTGAATTTTGTTGATTCTATTAGGTGATCCATCTGTTTAATTAAGTGTAGAGCAAAAATATGAAAAGAAAAAGGCAGATCACTTGTTGTGCAAAAAGGTTCATTTGAGGTATGTGCCTCCCAAAAGAAAAAATAGAGTGTTGAGGTGAGTAAGAGAACACGGGTGCTAGCTGTGTTTTAAAACTCGTACTGGCTCGGCTGGTCCGACCGGGAACTGGTGCCAAGGCCGGTCAGAGTTGTTGATTGGATTAGTCCTGTAAGAGAAATGGGTCAAACCGGTACGACCTGGCCGGGTGAATGATCAGACCGGTGACTCGACCATGTCTTGGTTGGACCGGCGAGTCACCAATTTATTTTTTTGCATCTCAAGCAAAACGAGGTCGTTTTGGCTTGAGTGCCGAACCTAGTTTCGTCGTTCTTCTTCAGTTTCTCTTCTCTTCTTCCGTTTCTCCGCTTCCGTTTCCGGTTTCTCTTCTCAGCAATCGTCGATCTGCTTCCTCGGTGGCGTCGTTCCTCCGTCCGGCCACGCTGCTCCGTCTCTTCTCCTTCGTTCGTCGTGATAGTTTCTGCTTCGTCCCTCACCGTCGTTCTGCTTCCTCGGTGGCGTCGTTCCTCCGTCCGGCCACTCTGCTCCGTCTCTTCTCCGTCGTTCCTCGTGATCGTTTCTTCTTCGTCCCTCACCGTCGTTCCTCCACGCTGTTTCTTCTTCCTGCTTAAAGAACAGTGGAGTCCAGCACTAACCATTTCCAAGGTTTGATATGTAATTTCTATTTTCTTCTTTCTGTTTGATTTCCAAGGCTATGTTACTGAAATTAGGCTTCTGTAATTTTTGAACTATCTGTTGTTCATATAGTGGGCTATGTTACTGAAATTAGGCTTCTGTAATTTCTGAACTATCTGTTGTTCATATAGTGGGCTATGTTACTGAAATTAGGCTTCTGTAATTTCTATTTTCGTTAGATTGATGTATATAATTATAGGCAGAGGAACAACATTAGGACAATCTGTTTTCCATTTCCGTAATCGTTAGATTGATGAGAAATTAGGCCAAGTGTGTTCCATTTCTGTAATCGTTAGATTGATGAGAAATTAGGCCAAGTGTGTTGAAGTGTGTTGATAGGCATTGTTATGAGAAATTAGGCCAGTGAGAAATGCAGTGGCCAATGTGATATTTTCTGTTAGCAAGGAATATATTCAAATAATAGAAGTTGTGATATTTTCTGTTTGATCAAATGCAGTGGCCAGTGAGGAAGTTCAATGAGGATAGGAGGATAGTTCTGTTCTGATCATTAGTTCCCTTTTACAATTTTTTCATATACACCGAGTCAACCGGTCCGGCCAGTGACCCATTGACCTAGTACCTCGGCCGAGCCGATCACCGGGCCGGGTTTTAATTCACAGGGTGCTAGTACAACTTTCTGCATATCCCCCATCTAAACCCAGTCACAATCGCTCAGCTTCACGTTAACACCCAGCACCATCCTTGCCATTGTTCTCCTGTTTGGGTTCGAACCCTTGCCGGTGACAAAGCTTCTCCGGCAATCTGAACCGCCGCACCACCTCATTCGATTCCTAGTTGAAGTTCAATCTGCTCTCTCTCCTTCAAAGTTCAGCACGAAACCCTAGAAATGAGTGCAGGTACGTAATGTATTCGCCTCTTCAATTTTCTTTCGTTATCAGTTTGATAAACCAGTGTCAAATCTTCTGGTAAAGTTTCTTCGTCAAAGGATTGAAGGTTTAATTTGAGAAAAATCTTTTGCTTCCTTATTGGGCTTACACTCGTTTACAAAAAAAAACCATGCCTTTGAAGCTGATTCTTAATAATTTTCGCCTCTGGTTGCTTTAACACTCGATTTCATTCTCTGAACAGGTGGTGCGTTTGGTGGCAATAGGGGTCTCCGTCCAGTGCCTCCGGAAAAGGGTATATTCCCATTGGATCATATGCACTTGTGTGACCTGGTATGCTACCTTCTCTGGCTGAAGCTAAATTGCGTGTTTGGAAATTCTTCTACGATTGATTCTAAAGCCAATATCAATTATGGGGATAAGCTAACTTCTGGGTGCCAAAATTGATTTTGAGGAAAAATAAGTTCATTCAATTTCAAACATGTTATAAGATATATTTATGCTTGAAAGAAAGAAACTCCTTGCAAATAGTGTTGTTTCCCCGACTTTGTTCAACTGTTGATTATGCAATAGCCTTTGATAAATGGGACATGATGTTCAATGAGTATTGAGTAGTTTTGTTTTATGTTAGTCACATGTTAAAAATAGACCAAGTTAGGTCATAAGGTAAACAAGTGGTACATTTTTGTTTAACTATAGAGGTAGAAACCAAAGTAAACAGCACAAAACATATTTTTGATTTCTTCACCTCTGCGTGCCAGTCATTATTGTGTGCACATAATCCAAAACATGTTAAGTGCAAAAGCTACCTATTTCGCTTCTTGAAGCGATTCTAGTGCTTGACGCGGGAATTTGAAGTTCGTCTAAATAGACTCTCAAATGTTACCTGAGTTTTTCATTTCTATCTTCATGTAGCTTAATTCCTCTATTGGCATCATTTCAGGAGAAGAAAGAATATCTCAATTGTCTAAAGACGGCTGCAAACAAATCTGAAAATTGCAGGGAGTTCTCGAAAAAATATCTTCAGTGTCGAATGGAAAAGTGAGTTGGTTTCACTGGACTAATGAGCATTGTTATCTAGACGTTTCTAATGCACGTTTGTTTTTCTCTTGCCATACTGGTTTCCGTATTTGGTGTTTAATAAGCTAATCTTTGGTGGATTTGAATTAGCCATCCTTAACTTTTGAGTGTTACCTATTTGAGTGAGCATTGCAGTTTTGGTGGGTTAAAGAGTGAGCATTTGTCATTGAAATCAATTCTCACAATGATCATGCAACAGAATAAAACAAGATACATACAACCGCACAATTTCTTAATTATCAGAATAAATACCAGCAATTACTGAAGAGTCATAGATGATAACAGCAATTATTTAACAGTCACATATGGAGGATTTGCTTCTGTTGTTCCACTGGCATCCATTACAAGTCATTGTGTCCGGGTAGTAATTTTGAAGAAATTTAGTATCTTCAATGTTTTTCTATGGACGTGTAATTTTTTTTTATGACTCTAAGAATCTATTTTAGTTGTTCTCTTTACATAGTAGCATGACCAGATTTTAGTCGCACAAGTAGAATGCCCTTTTACCTAATTTTATACAACATTTTGCAGTCAATGATGGAATCTCGTAATTCTGGGTCGGCGATTATAAGTGGATATATGATCAGTTTTCTTTTTCATTGTATAATATTGCTACATTATTGCTGCTGATGCTGATATTTATTTTGGTATGTCTGGTTCTAAGGTTTGTTTTGAACTAAATAATTAGCATCTTGCAGGAACTTGATGGCAAAGCAAGACTTGGCAGAACTTGGTTTTAAAGGAAATAATGTAGAAACTCCTGGAGATAAAATTACCGAGAGAATTGATAATCGAGACTAATGAACCCAAAGAAAAAAAAGTGTATATTACTATTGAGGTTAAGTTTTGGTAATGTCATTCTTTCCTTTGTCATTCAGTTCATTTGATAAGCAGATATCTAACCATACACTGAGTTTGCAAGGGTATCATTTGGATAGCTAGTCAGTTGGCATAACTAATGTAGAGAAGCATTTTTTTATATAGACATGCAGAAAAGCATTTTAATCACGGTTTATGTATGAATTGTCATTATTTAATCTTTTACCAGTAATATTTTATTTTTAGGATGTATAAATATGGTCTTGACTTGATTGTAGTTTTAATTTCTCGTGCGATGTTAGTCACTATTTTTAATTCCCCGGTTTTAGTGCTACAATTTTGGGGCTTCATTGTTAATTTTCCATCCAAGTACTGATGGAGAATGCTGCTATTTTTCCTCATGTCATTAACAACTTCATGCCCACCCAAACTCATTGAATAGCCCCAACTATTTTATAACAACTTCAAATTTTAAATTTTTAAGTAAAGAAATAGATGACAACCAAAATTACTTAATTTATAAATTTATCTGAAATGTATAAATTCACATATTTGATGAGTCATACTAATGGATTCAAATGTGATTGAATAGTAACATAAATACACTTTCGTCTAAATCCATACGAAAAATTATGTGCAGTTGTTGACTCTAAGTGATTGCTAGCGTATATGGTCACCAACGAGTACCCAAGTATAATCCGTTGAACTGATCGGTTTTCGTACTTCCTGCCTTTCTAGTAATTGTTGCGGCATTAGAACATCCAAATGATCATGATCAGAAACTAGATGTTGCTGCTGAGAGGCCAAGTCATTATCCCCTCCTAAGGTTTGTTGCCTTTCTTGTAATTGTTGCATTGCAAAATTTAAAGGAGGACCTATCTTTTGCTGGAAGGACAATTGCTGTGATAGATCACTCAAAGGAGGAGCCCAATTTTGCTGAGGAGGGGATAATTGTTGTTGAGCATTATTCATCGGAGGAGGAACTTGAGTTTGCTGAAAGGATAATTGATGTGGAACACTCAAAGGAGGAGCAACTTGATTTTGCAGAGAAGCCAAGTCATTGTCACATAAAGTTATGTCATGTATGCTTGATCTTCTTTTTCTCTTTTTTGGCATATCATCACTTTAGCGAAGAAAATATTTTTGAGCATGACTAGCAATTTGCATTGGAGTTTTTTGCGGAAGAATATGTTTTGAGAGCTTTTTCCAATCTCTTCCAAATTTATCAAGCCCAATAAGAAATAGCCTATAAAAAAGTTAGAACAAAAGAGATGTTAAATTCTTAAATATAGATTTACTAACATCTGAGTGAATATTAATTTGACAAAATGGCAAAAAAAAAAAGTAAATAAATCACATCTTTACATTAATCTAAATAATGATATACACCAAAATATTAATTTTTTTACTCTTTTCATTATACCTTCATTTTTCAAGAAAATAACCATTTACATGTTTGTACGGAGCAAAGATGAGAACATTTTCTTATAAATGTAAACACTACTAACTATGTGCTTAAATTTATTTTAATTTAATTCATGTAGAAGAAAAAAAAATACCAAACGAAGATTTGTTATAGAAATAAAAGAAAATTAACAAGTTCATTACATACAAAAGAAAATCATAAAACTTATAACTTTTCTTTTCAAACTATGTACGGAAATACTGTGAAATAAAATAACCATTATGATTATAGGAAAATTAAAAACAATAAATCTATGAAACCAAATTAAAATTATTCATACCCATGTTCCTCTTTTGTCCAGCGCACTATTTTCTCACATTTACTGGGAAGAGGCTTTTTTATAATTTTGGGTGAACTAGTAGTAGTGTTTTCTGCTGCTGCAACTGGCTCTTGATCCCAATCAGTGTAATTTGGAGCGGGACCTGATTCAATGCATGGAACGTCAGGGTCAAGTTCTAGCCAGTGTTCGCAAATCTCCGCCAGTGAACGACCGAGAATATCAGCAACGATCTTCTCCCAATCCCACCGCTTCGCCGCAAGGGCTCGCTCAAAAACCCATTCTTCCGATGGAGTCCACGGCTTCGTCGACATTGTAAGCAACACTAGTATTCTCCAAAAGATATGAATGAACTCAGAAAATTGAATTTGTGTAAAGGTGTGAACTGAATTCTTATTCACCTGAATTGAATATATATATAAAGAGAGTGAAAGCCTTAACTAATGGAAGAGAAACTAACAAACTAACTAACTTGAGAGAGGACTAACCAATCAGGTTCATTTATTTCTAACTCCCTAATCCTAATCCCAATTATTATTATTATTATTATTATTATTATTATTATTATTATTATTATTATTATTATTATTATATAACATTCAATCATTTTAAATATTTAAAAAAAAAAAACTTCTCCCGCCTAAAGATTCTGATCAAAATATCAAATTTTAATGAAATTAACAACTGAGAGAGCACTAGCCAATCAGGTTCGTTTATTTCTAACTCCCTAATCCTAATTATTATTATTATTATTATTATTATTATTATTATTATTATTATTATTATTATTATTATATAACATTCAATCATTTTAAATATTCTTTAGAAAGAAAAAAACTTCTCTCGCCTAAAGATTCTGATCAAAATATCAAATTTTACTGGAATTAAAAACTTAAAATTTTTTCTCTTCAAACCTCAATCTCCCATCTTATAAATTTTTTTAGTAACATTTTCGATTTCTAAACTTCTAAAATTATTTCATGTCAGACCGGAACTCATTGTATAGCCCCAAATATTAACAACTTTTTAAGTAAAGAAATTATATTGATGACAGAACCAAAATTACTAATTTTAAAAATAAGAGTTTAATTTTGATGCATTGTAAAAATATTTTACAAATGGATTCAATTAGAATTTATTAATTTGTCGCGTCATAATTAAATTTGAATTTAAAATTATTTTAAATGAATAATACATGTTTAAATGCATGTGTAAAACTCATTTGCACTGACAGTTGATTAAAATTAAACTCTAAAAATAAAGGGTTTATATGACCAAGAGTATGGTTGAAATTAGAGAAAAAAATTCCAATCAAACTATAATTTGTTTAATTAGTTTACGTTGGCTGTTTTCGAAACTTGTATCAAATTCAACAAAACCAAGTAATGCAATTTCGGTACACTACATTTCCTAGCTATTAACCAAAATTGTTTTTCTAGACCAGAGAGGACTATGATCTAACTCCCCAGCAAAGGCTCAAGTCCCATGGAGAGCAGTGGTTAACCCCCCCCCCCCCCCCCCTCTCTCTCTCTCATGTTTGCATGGAGCATGTGGTATGTGATTTACAAAGTTACAAAAGGCTTAGCAAGCAAAACGGCTAGTAGGAGCTACATAAGTAGCTAAATTATTAAAATAAATGTCTAGCAACTGAAGAAACATATGTAGTTAAATTATTAAAATAAATGTCTAAAAACTGATGAAACATGCATGTTAGAAATGAAATTAATATTGTTAATTTCTTATCATTTATCGTTATCACAGAGGTCCTTTGCAGTTATTATGAAACAAGTTTTTTCTCTTAGAGTGAACAATTATCTTAAAATAGGGTAGTATTTATTAATTAGCATTAGTATATGTATATATCTCTCCCTCTGCGTTGATGGAACCACTCAATGTCCATTATTTATGTGTTCCAAGATGGCTACTGTTTTTTCCTTTCCTCTTCTCCTTTCATGGCTACCAATTTGAATCTGCAACACCAACTTCTCAACTATTCGTAAAGCTTTCACTCTTTCTTTTTATTACTTTAACGTTGGTATGTTTCAAAATGATAGGGTGATCACCCCTTATATCCGGTAAAAGAACACTAATATTTGAAATATTTATTGAAAAACATTACATTACATATTAATGTCGAGCATATTAATTCTTGGTCCATCTTGAAGACTTTGCTACCTTAAATTGGTTTCCATGCATATGCACTTGAGCATTTGTGCAGATTATATAGACTATGCTACCCCTTTTGCCCGTTATGAAAATATTCTGTGGAATCAGAATTTATCCAACTAATTTTGAAAAAAAAAAAATTGATGCTGAGTTGCTATTTTTGATGTCCTTGGGATAAGGTAACATTAAAGTTGAGAATTCATGTGTGCAGTTGGAGTCCCACATTGATTAAATATGAGCGATGTGAATGTTTTATAGGAGATGTGACTCATAAACCTAACCCCTTAAGATTTTGGGTCAAGATGTGGTGTCCAAATCTCTTAGTGGTCTTCATTGTTAGCCCATTAATCCATGAAAGGCAACCCACAAATTGTTGTGGTTGAAGTAGAATACGAAGAATAAAATGCTTACCCATGCACAAATTCAGGGATGCAACCCAAAAATCCCCTGAATCTCAGTGCGCCAACAATCGGATCGAAGTTCCAATCGAGTCTGCGCCACCATCGTCAATCTCCCCTCTGTTGTTCTTTCTCTCTCTCACGACCTCTCTCCATCACCTTCGAGAACCCAGAAAAAACCCAAAATCACTCTCACCTTTTTCTTATAAATGATTAAGTGTGAAATGGTACGGTTTAAGATTAAATTAGATTAATTTGAGATTAATTAGTGTTAACAATTAAAAATTCTGATTTAAATTTATTTTAATTTAAATGGAAAAGAAAAAAAACCACATCAACTCATTAATTGATGTGGCAGGTTCACGTCACTCCGACAATGCCAAATTATTAAGTTGGCCGGAGCCACTACTCCGACTGGGGCTCCTCCTAATACATTTGTAAACATATGAGTTAATGCCAAACTTTTTTCCGAAGAGAAGCCTGTACCAAATGTCCTTACAAACTCAGGACCAAAATGTTACCGTTTACCTTAATTTAAAATCCTAATTTTTATACACCCAGTAGTATAGAGCACCGAGAGTGGGATATGGACTTGAGGTAGTAAAGAAGCCTGGTTTTAATTACTATTTTTCTTTTTCTCCCTAGGATACATCTCAGGAAAAATATTCGTTAGTTCAACAACTTTCACCTATAAGTGAAGATATGGCTTAATGGGACGAGAGAGCAATAAGCTGTTAAGCACATTTAGCAGCTAATTAAAGGGATAATAACTTAGGCTTATGAGATGTGATAACTACACGATTGTCCTCCTCCTCCTCCTTCATTCACACTTTATTTTCTTTTTCATCTCATATACACTTGCCTTCTCTTTCTATTTCAATATTTTATTTTTATCAAATCACGTATCATATATCTCGTATAATTAACCATATGAGTAGATGTTATAATATGAGGGGAAGTTGTACCGAAGATTCCATTCTTCAAGAGTAATGAAAAGTTTTTCCAATTTAAGGAGCAAATCTTTAATACTTATGTAGCATAGAAGAGAGGTACTTCTTTAATATAAAAGTTACAAATTTAAAAAAAGTAATTAATTTTTTTTAAAGGCATGAATAACTAACTATATACTACATGAGTAGATGTCGCGATATGAATGTACATAGTAGTAGTAGTACCGAAAACTCTATTCTCTAGCTGCACTCAAAATTTTACCCATTTCAAGAAACAAATGGGGTGTAGTAAAAATGAGAGTGAAGCTATAAAAGTAATAAAAGTGAGAAAGTTTGAAAGAGACTATTAAAACGGACGTTGATAGTACTCATCAAAATAATATCTCAATAAAAGAAGAATAGTGATAACTAATAAGAAATAACAGAAATTTTTCTCAATAATCAAGGATGGATAACAAATTTCAATCATCACGTATGAGAATAAATCGCATTTTGTAGCTCGTCGGAAATCAATCATTATTTCATTTTGGGTTTCTGAATTGGTTGAAAGAGTTATTGGACCCGACCATCAAACATGTGGGCATATTTGGTTTGAGGTAGGAATATCCTATTGGGTCGGGTCACAACAACCCGGGTCCATACGGGTTTGTGGGTCATTCCTTCTTTGGTCTCTATCTGATTACCGCATCAGCACCGCCATTGAAACACAAAAAGCTTCTCTTCACAGCAAATTGCACCACTCCAAAGCAAGCAAACATGGGCGGTGGAAGCCGAAGAGGATCATCATCAGGAAGAGGAAGAGTGAAGGGAGGATCCAAAAGCAGCGGAAGCAGCACCAGCAACCCTAAATCTCGCAGAAGAGGTTCACATGTTAAATCTGGACTCTTCATCGAAGGGGGTTTCTTGTCTGATTGGTCTCCCTCTTCGCAAAATCACATTTCAGGTCCTCCTTCTTCTCTCTCTCTTCGGTTGCTCAGAAATTTGAACAAAAAATGGGTTTTTAATCAAAATGAATCATTTTTCATTTACTTTACTGTAAAAATTTGATAATTGATATCTGGGTAATGGATTTTGCTCCATGGGAATTTAATTCTTCAACTTCTCCATATATCTGAGCGATCAAACGGGATCTGTTTGATTTTTTGTTTTTTTTCCAATTTTTAGTCCTTATATGCTTTGGTTTTGATTTGCTTTTTGCAACTTATTGCAGGTAGAAATGGTAGCTCCAGTAGCAAATCCAGGAGCCTACATAGAGCAGAAGCCTCTGCTTCTAAAAGTGAGATTGCAAAATCTTCAGGAGCTACTGTTGGATACAGCTATCCTTCATCTGATGTTCAGGTTTGTCATGCCTAATAAAGTTCTGAACTTTATGGAGTTTTCCTTGTTTGTCCAAATGGAAGAAAGAGGAATGCTGGCTTGTGCTTCAAAGATGTAGAACTGAAATAACTGAAATAACTGAAATTAAGTAAAATGTCAATTGTGTGTTTGCCTTACTGGAAGCTTTCCATCAATCCATAAGACTGTCCATACTCCATACTTTGCTAGCAGAACAAGAATTTTCCATCCAAAAATTTCATTTAGATAGATGGTTTTTTGCGGATGCACTTGTATATCTCTATTTTATAGCTTACGTAGTTCATGTTTGGAAAGTAGCAGCAAAATGATGTCTCGACGATAGCCGCTTAAAACATAAGCTACTCACAATAACTTTTGGGACTAATGCAATTCTAAGTGTTACAAACTGTGAATCAAGCATGCACGTAGTCTTGTTTTCAGTCCCTCTGCCCTCAGTCTTATTATACATACTAGTATAAATTCTATGAAGTTTCTGATGTCTAAAGGGTGAAGTTTAATCATATCAGGTTGCTGAAAATTTCTTACTCACAAGGCTAAGCATAGATTGTTCTCTGCAAATGATTTCTCCAGTGTGTGTATGCACAAGTTTATGAGTGCATTACTGCATTTACTCTTGCACATGTATCCTAGAGGAAGATATTGTCAAGATCTACAACTTGATGAATAATTGAAATTTGGAAATTATATTGTTCATCTTTGAGCTTATCCACCAGCATAATTTCATCAAATATATCTGGTTTAACATGCATTTAATCATCAAAGATCAGATGACTGAGATGAGCTATCAGCATAGTTGCTTCACAGTAACTTGATTTGTCGGTGTGTTCCAGGGCATCTCATGTGTTGGGACTCGGAATGACAGTGAAGATAGTAATTTAAATCAGCAGCAACAACCATTTGTTTTGGTGGATTCCAAGCAGAATCAAGTTATTGCTCATATAAACCAAACACCTCCTTCAAAACCCAACAGTGTGAAATATACTTACAGCTATGGTGCAGATTTTGTTTTGGGAGATAACTCCCATAGAGGTTTAGGTTTCCCTTCTGAACATGATAAAATTTCAAGTGGCATTGGCACATCATCCGAAAAGGTGCCCCAATCAACTTCAGTTTTAGATTCATCATCCTTTGAGAAGGATGTTGGTTCTGATGAGGGTTGTGATTTAAGCAACCAGATGACAGAAGACTTGCCATTAAAGGTGTCTGCTGAGAGAAATTCAGGGTTTCTATCAATTGGGGGTCTTAAGTTGTACACTCAGGACATCTCAGATGATGAAAATGAAGATGATGATAATGAAGATTCAGCTCATGATGACAGCTCTGCATATTCTTCTGAGCCAGAAGAGTTACCTGGATCATCTGAAAGCAATGATTCCGAAGAGACATCTGACAGTGATTCAGATATTGACGAAGGGGTTGCAGAAGATTATTTGGAAGGAGTTGGTGGTAGTGAGAACATCATAGATGCAAAATG
This sequence comes from Acmispon strigosus, assembly GCA_030819835.1. Lineage (NCBI taxonomy): Eukaryota > Viridiplantae > Streptophyta > Magnoliopsida > Fabales > Fabaceae > Acmispon > Acmispon strigosus. The sequence goes on along the minus strand of JAUAMA010000002.1, from coordinate 12,561,436 downwards.
GTTGCTAGAACCTGTTTTGGATGAGTCGGATGATGATAGTTCTTCTAGCAGCTGCTATGATGAGGCTTTGGGGAAGCTGAGTGGAATTTCCCTTCAAGAAGCCTCAAGGGAATATGGCATGAAGAAATCTCAACCATGGAAGAAACGTTCTGTAAATTCTGGACCTTTAGCTCTGGATGACATAATGCTGGAAAAAGATCCTAGAACTGTCTATGCTCGAAAGAAGCATGTTTCTCAGTTACCTCATTCTTGGCCTTTGCATGCTCAAAAGAGTAAAGGCTCCAAAAAAATTCATGGTACGTACCACTATCTCGTATCCACCTTTGTCAACGATCCAATTTTTTCTCTTAGTTCTTGCCTTTTAATTTAAGCAAACATGATGATGTAGTAAAAATTTCCTTGCATTAATATCACTAACCTGTACAGTTTTGATCCCTTGTTTATTTTGGCTGGGGAGCTGAGTGAATAACTGGTTAAGAAGCAATTGTATGTTTAATTTGGGCATGCCTTCATCTTTTAATTTCATGAATACTATGTCCAATTGCATACTTCTTTACCAAAATATTCAAGATGATAGAAGCATGAACAAGCCTCTGAGGATTTCTCATCCATGAAACTTTTGACCGGATATGGTCGAACTTCTAGTGGCATATTAAGACTGATGAGATGGTCTGGAATTCCAGCCACTTCATTTTGCTAATGCAGATTTTATACAGGTGAAAAAAAGAAGCTCCGTGAAGAAAGGATTGCTGTCAAGCGTAGAGAGAGAATGCTAAACCGGGGTGTTGATCTCGAGAAAATTAACTCGGTATGAGACCAAAAAAAAATTATTTTTCATAACCAATGATATAAACCTAGTTATTTCTGGCCATACTATTTCCAAGATTGTTTTCTTTTGTTTTCCCCTCCATTTCTCTTAAACTTTGACACTCACTTATAATTTTCAATATAATATAGGTGTAGAATGTGGATCGATGTGATTTAGTTATAATTAGCTTGTAGCAAAATCTGGTTCCTTTTTATATAATCGTTTGCATATTGTCTGCATTTTTCCTTTCTTATTGTGGAGAATTCTGTAACTGGGTGGTGGGCCTCTTACTGATCGTAATTATTGTTGGAAGTTATATGGTAGGATAAAGATTTGCTAACTCATTTATTGTGCATTATCATATATCTCTGATGCCTCTTGGAGTGCGGAACATGGGAGCATGCATTTCTGGTGGGTAATAGTTTGTATCTGTTTGTGTTGCGTTACCTTTATAGGGACTGTATGATGCATAAGCCTTTCAGAACCCACCCAAATGTAGAGTTGCCAAAGAGAAACTGTATGAATAATTGAATACTTAATTTCATTCTATTGTTTTGTGACAATTGTCTGTATCAGAAACTTATATATGAATATGTAATATTTAGAACTCATGTCCCGTCCCTCTTATCCACTATAATTAGAAAGAGTGTCCCATCTTTGTTTTCTAATTTCTACTTTGCAAGAGCATCTCAAAATGTTAAACTTTTTTCCTCACACGTTGAATCTCCTGATCTATTGCTGGATGTTGAATCATATCTTTCTTTGTTTGAGTGTAATTACATGCTTGACTTTGATGAGGCTTCTCACACTAACATTTTTTTTCCGGATGCTAGAAATTAGAACAACTTGTTTTGGAGGAAGTGGATATTTTCTCTTTTCAGCCTATGCATTCCCGGGATTGTTCACAGGTGTGTATCCTTTCCTGTCTATATACTGGTCTCTATTACTGAGTGCCCTAAATAGTATGGCCTAAAAGTATTACTATTTAAATGAATAGTCACAACAATAATTACTCATTAGCTTATTTCACAGAGTTAGTTGTTGATGTCAGATAGAATTTTTCATTTAAAAATTCAAGGTTTGTAAGAAAGATAAAAATGAATGGATTCAGCGCTTGGATTGTAGTTTGGTCTTGATGCCTGTTTGGCCTCTGGAATTGAATATAGAATAAATGCTTGCAGCTGAAACTGGACCTATTATAGTGTAAATTCAATTTTTTATGTTTCAAAACCTATTTTTAATTAGAATAATAATTACACATGACAGTTCCATGGGTCCATGGGATTACAAAATAACTTGCTTAAGCCATTTCCAATTCTTAGCCAGCCAGCACACTTAAATGTTGCCAATTCCGCATCTAGGAATTAAATTCTGCTCAACCTATAAAACAAAGACGTGTCCTTCTGGCTTGTTTTTTATTTTGTGAAAGATTTTCTTTTGTCGATGACATTAATTAACTTAAGTTTGAGAAATAAAAATTAAATTTAGTGTATATTTCAAATACACTCAAATAAACTGATGATCAAAAAATATTATGCTGTGGTAATTTTTTCTATTAGTATGGCTTATTTGATAAGTTAATCAATATTATAAGAAATTGAAAACGTGAAAAATAATATTTTCATTTTCAAATTGCTATTTTTAATAATAGTTGTAATAATTATTGCATAACAATTTTTACAGTTATAAATTTAGTTAATTTTTTTAAGACAATTATGGAACTTGCATCTAAATTATAAAATCAGAATTTAATTTCGACTTCTAAACACTAAACTTTTTCACAACCCAAGCATATGATTTATGGTTTTGAACCAATTCTATTCTGACCGAATTGAATTTGAAATTAAAATTATGAACTAAAAATCTAATTCCGTACTTCAAAAGTAAGCTTTTGGGTAAGTCACATACTCAATTGGTGTCATAAGAAGTTTGGAACAGTGGAACAGTTGAGATGATAAAATTATAGTTTGTCCTGCTCTGGTGTCAGATACAAATATTACCAACTTTCAAGAATCCTGTGCATTTGCGACAACCATTGATTTTGTCCAAGAGAACAGTGTTATGCTATTTATTTTGTTTTTGTTTAACAGTTGATTGTTATTTGTAGGCTTTTATACTTGTTGAGTGATACAATTTTTCATTGATTTTCTTGAACCATGTTGTTCCTTTGTTGATCTCAGTTCTCAATGAATATAGGTACAACGATTAGCAGCAATTTATCAGTTGCGGAGCAGCAGCCAAAATTATGGGAAGAAGAGGTGATGCTGATATTCTCATATGTATACAATGGAATGTTAACGTGCGCAAATTTAATATCTATCTGGCTTTGTGGTTTCAGATTTGTGACTGTGATGCGAACTCACTCTACATCCTTGCCATCTTCAAGTGGTAGACAGCGCCTGCAAAAGGTTCTATAGTGTCATAATTATAATTGGTATTAATGTATGCATTGCATAACAATTATGCTTTTTCTCCTGATTTCATCTCTGTCCTTGAGTTAGAGAGTGGCACATCCTTTTCTCATTTATTCACACTCTTTGATCTTTTCAAAGCTTTTGATCTTTTGATCGTTTGACATTTCTTTGAAACTTATGAGTCTTTTTTTTTAACTCTTATATTTCATATATGGTGTTGCATATGTGGTATTATCTGTTCTGTAAGCTGTTATGGTTGAGACTGACTGTTCTATGAACTTCAGTTATTGGGAGTTGATGACGAGGATGCTGATTTTTCTGTCACTGGTTATCTGAATAAGAAGTCTGTGAGTAGAGAGAGAAGACTGGGGAACAGAAGTGCTAAAAGGAATGATTTTAGACTGCAAGAACCTCAATCGGCGCCGAACAAAACATCAAAGTCAGCCAGCAGAGGCAGCAGGAAGGACAAGAAAGGCAGTGGACAGAAAGATTATGCTAACCATCCTGTATCATTTGTATCCAGTGGTATAATCCATTCCGAAACTGTAGAGGTTACTGCTGTTGATTCTCAAGAGACTGATTATACTGATAAGAAGGGTATCAGTATGACAAGCTCTGTAAATATAGGTTCATTTGAGGTTCACACTACTGGTTTTGGTTCAAAAATGATGGCTAAAATGGGATATGTAGAGGGAGAAGGATTAGGGAAAGATGGTCAAGGCATGGCACAACCCATTGAGGTTATCCAAAGGCCTAAATCACTTGGTTTGGGTGTGCAATTCTCTAGCAACCCTGATGAGCCAGCCACTGAGCCAGCTAGGAGGAGCAAGTCTTCAAGAATTGGTGCTTCTGAAAAGCATACCAAAACCGAGTTAGCAAGGAGCAAGTCTTCTTCAGGAATTGGTGCTTTTGAAAAGCATACCAAAGGTTTTGGATCGAAGATGATGGCTAAGATGGGGTTTGTTGATGGTTCTGGATTAGGTAGAGATTCACAGGGTATTACTACACCATTGAGTGCTGTTAGGCTACCAAAGTCACGAGGACTCGGCTCCAAAGGTTAATTTAGAATTTATTTGTTTTCTGTGTTTCTTTCTAATTGTATATTGACTTATGATCATGTACCCGTTTGGATGCAAACCAAAGAGCACTTATTGAAGCTTATTTAGTGCATTTTCTAGTAAATAAGCTCCAATAAGCCCGTATCCAAACGGGTTTGCTTTACCGGGCATGTCTATCTATGGATTCACTTTGTCAAAATGCTATGTTTTCTTGCTTCTAGTTTTTCTTTTCAATAAAATAAGATAACTCGGTCCTACGGAGGACTTGTAATTATTTTTAATATACATATGTCTTATTTGGCCACAGACTGGATAACCAGGTTGGATTTTCTCTCCTATAGCCTCATTTTTTTGTCCTTGACCCGGATCTCCTCACTTGTTCAGGAAACTGTATGTCTTTCCGAACAAATGATTTTCATGAGGTTTGAACTTGTAACCTTACAAAGATCTAACTTGCTTGCCACTATATCAAAACCTCATTAGTCTTATAGCCCCATATGATACTGAATTGCATTTTATGTTGAAATATGATCGAGTCATGCTTGGGGACCAATGCATGCTAAGGGAGAAGGGTCAACAAGATATAGCACAACTGGTAGATAGTTGGACTTCTTAAGTGTTTAGTCCAGGGTTTGATCATGAACGATGGGTATGGTGAAGTATTTGTTGGGAGAGACCTACCCATTTAACGTGGCCTCTGAGCCTTGAGAGATTAGTCTCATGCCAGCCGACCGTGGAGATACTTTGGAGTAAAAAAAGGATGAAAGGGAAAAGTAATGTGTAGGGCTCACAAATTCAGTTTCACCTCTTACTGAAAGTGTAAGGCAGAAGAAAGAGAGAGTTCTCTAAACTATCTTGTGTATTCAATCACCAACTGATATTAGTACATTGGATCTATATATAGAAGAGTATAAGAGTGTAACTAACTAACTAAGCTTGTAACAGAATGACAGCCGTCACCAACTGTGACTGCTACTGCTACTGCTATCAGTTGTAACTGACCCCTAACAGTTCTAGATAGTAATGATTTAGTACAACCAGTTGTACCCGAGACTAACATAAGTCCTATCTCCAATATTCCCCTCTCAAGCTCTCAAGCTCTACTGTGGGTTGAAGCATATAATCAACCACAGAGCTTGGCTCTAAGCTCTGCAAACTGAGATGATGGTAGTGGCTTGGTTAGTGCATCAGCTAGTTGGTACATGCTGAACTGTAAGAGACTTACTGATGATCTTCTCCCTGACTAAAAAACAGATCTAATTCCAATACCTCTTAAGTGAGGGAACAGCACACGGGGGCTTTTAATTTACGGAATCAGATTTAACACCTCCATTACAAAATTAATTAGAGAAAGAAGTCTGGAAAAATTTGTTGATGATAAAAGATGTTTAAAAAGCTAATTTAGAGATTTGAGGGGTTAAAGTGATAGTTAGTAAAAATATGGGTTTTAAAAATTAAAAAGAAAATTCTGGCATGTTTACTCTTTAAAAAAATTAGAAATTCATATAATCATTATTAAAACAGTTAACACGCCCCATATGCCCTCGTTGGAGCTCCGGTCTCCGGCAGACACTAAATAAAAACTTGGTGCAAACTGAGGGACTTTTAGTAAACATTTTTCTGGTGAGGGACTAATTACAAACATTGGTAAACTCAGGGACCTGTTGAACAATTAACATTTTTTTTATATATGCGGTAATTAAATTGTGTGTTTTGCTTCTTTGTTGCGCTCACACATCAAGGCTCGTTAGCGTAAACTTCACGTGTCAATGTTGTGTTTATGTGATTGTTGTTATATAATGTATTTGGGGACGAAACTATGTGTGTTTTGCTTCTGCGTTGTGCTCACACGTTTAGACACATTAGCACAAAATCTACATCAGTTGAGGGGCTTGTTTGATACGTGTATTATGCATGGTAGTATAAGCTTTACAATACATTATGAGTTTATCTATTGCATGGTGATAACGTTGTATTGTATAGTCTTTTCCCTCAATCCACTTTATAAGTTTATATATTAAAAATGATGGATTATTTAATCTAGCCTATAGATGTGGGATAAGGCATGATAAGATTGTGATGTATAAACTACTTGAAAAATATTTAATCTACTGCCACAACCACCGCCATCACAATCCTCCACCATCGCCTTACCACTGCCACCATCGTAGCTGCCTCCACGCCACCACCACCACCGCTTCTACCACTGCAACCATCATAGCTGCCTCCACGCCACCACCACTGCCACTACCACCGCCTCTACCACTGCCACCACCCATTGTCGTCGCCACCACCCTTCGCCACTGTCACCCCACAACCAACTCCACCACCAGCCTTGCAACTGTCTCCACACCCTCCACCATTGCCATTGTCATTACCACGCCGACTACTCTACCATCACCAACGATCACCACCACTGTCACTACCGTCACTGCCCACCATCGTCTTGCAACACTGCCACTGCAACCATTACCACTACCGCCACCACTACAATCAACTCCACCCCCACCCTCAACATCGCCTCAACCACCATCATCGTCACTATCACCAACTCCACTGTACTACCATTACCACCAGCACTACCGCCATAATTACCACCCTCCACCGCCACCACTCCACTACCACTTTCACAACCACCACCACCACCATCCACCAAAGATATAATTGTACCAATTTAAATAATATGATAAGTTATACAGTATATGATCAAACACTGCATAGTATTAAATTTGTATCAGGTTTTATCATATCTGACCTTATACTATTGAGCCTAATACTATCGGTTTTATACTATACAACATAATAAAGAGGCCTAAAAGTATAATGTCATTAAGGAGTATTAAAAGCTTTTATTCCTTTCATGCATTGGTTAATCTTTCGTTATCACAGGGTTTTTATGTCTCTCAGATTTCAATTTAAACCTGTCTAAGTATCTAAATTAGATAGAAGAAAGGAAAACTTCATTTGTAAAATGATAGCACTCAGCTGTTAGATTATCGTTTTCAGATGATGGCATTGTGTGTGGGATTTATTTATTCAAATAGCATGGTGCAATGTTTTACGAAAACGATATAGTTATAATGTAATGACTATTTACTTTGTCAATGGACATCCTGTTTGTTTGGTTTCATATTCAAATTTTTCAAAATCACTTCTCTCATAAAATCTACTTTTGCATAAGCACTTCTCTTCTCAACATTTCTAAATATATACGGAAAGTGTTAGATCTAAGATCTCTCTTTTATCGATGTGGGAGTGGTCAAGTAAGTTAGGAGCGTGTCACGTTTGTTTCCATGTTCTGAACTTTGTGGTATTCTATTTCTGCCACAGATACCTGAACCTGAATGCTGAAGCTTCACTATACCCACCCTTTACGTTAGTGTCAATTCAAAGACATAAAATAAAGGGATATTCAGAATCACGAAGACACCAACCTTAATTAACCCCCTTCTGTAACTTCAATCACAATATTGGTGCTAACTTTATTTGATTCTAATCAAGCGAATTGGCGTAATGGTTGGTGGTTTGATATTCAAATTTCAATTTTTGCAAATGGTAAATTTTTGTTGGTTAGTCTCTTACCGTGTTAGAATTTAATATAAAACTGTTCATGTAGCTTTTACCTAATAGTTTAAGTTTTTAGGATAATTTGTTGTTTGACATGGTGTAAAAGCTTTCATGATTAAATGATCTAAAATTTAATCTTGCCCGCCCCTAATTCTTCTCATAAAAAGTTGAGTTTTAGCTCATTATATGTGAGCATGTGCATTATCCACACTTCAAGCTCAAATGACTTTTGCATGAGAGCGTGTTAGAGTGTAACATAAAATTTTCCATGTGACCATTAGCAAACAGTTTAAACTTTTAAGATAATTAATTAAGATAATTAATTATTGGCGGTAAGATATCTGTTTCACACGGAAAAAAATAGCAACTTAATCGGTGGTTATTTATTTGGTACAGTGTCGTATACTGTCGGCATAATAATAAATCTAAGATTTTAAAGTATTTAAGGTCCCCATTACTAGCATAACATCTTGTAGTAGCTTTTAACGAAGAAGACAAATAGTCATTACGAAAACTTAATTATTCAATAGCATAACCTGCGTTGTGCATAGTTGTATTAGTTGTATTAATAATTGCTATGGCTATTAGCCAAAGAATGGCGTAAGCATTAGTAGCTGACATTGAATTTTTGAATGATTGAATAAAAAAATTGAACTAGGTGAAAATGACCATATTTCACTTCATTTCTTCTTCTTTTTTTATACTTTTTTTGTTAAAAGAAAACCAAACACCGTATCATGCTAATTATTACCTAATTATATAACAGATTGGTAGTTTATTTCACTAGAACTAGGATGGCAAAATGATAGGAAACACGACACGAATATGTTAACGTCATTTATACCGGTGCTGATGGTACTTGGGTTTAATGGTGAATTTAATCAGATTGAAAAGACAAATTGAAAAAGAGTGTTCTTGGCTAACATTACTAGGTGCATGGTTAAAAAACTATGATGAAACTAAAATTATGGTACATTGAAGCAAAAGTTAATAAAAGTTGCTTCCATGAATAAATTTTCACTACTCTGATAGTATTGTAATTGATTTGTTAGTGAGTTAGTTAGACTACACGTGTGGTATAAATAAGCACCGAAGGTGTTATATAAATAGATTAGAAGAAGTTAGACAAAATATACAACAGTAAAAACATTTTTCTCTTCATCGTCTTCTCTATCGTCTTTCTCCAATGTCTTCTTTATCGTCTTCTCTTTTATCGTCTTCCTGAGATAAAGAAAGGCGATAAAGGATTCTTCATGATACAAAGAAAGTATGTTGAAGATGTGCTAAAGAGGTTTAACCAACTTGATTGTAACTCATCTTTAACACCTGTTAATTTGGTTTCAGTTTAATGAAGAATGAGAGTGAAGAATCAATTGATCCTACACTCTTTAAACAAATGGTTGGATCACTGAGGTATCTCTACAGTAGCAGGCTTGACATAACCTATGGTGTTGGCCTCATTAGTAGATCCATGGAGAATTCTAAAGTGTCACACTTGATAGCAGTTAAGAGGATCATGAGATATGTGAAAGGAACTCTAGAGTATGGAATCCTGTATCCTAATAGTAAAGGCAATTTAAGCAGTGATTTAATTGGTTTTACTGATGCTGATTGGAGTGGTGACAAGGATGAAGGGAAAAGTACTTTTGCGTACATTTTCGTGGCTGGTAAAGCTCCTATTTCGTGGTGTTCAAAGAAGCAGCCCATTGTTGCTTTATCATCCTGTGAAGCTGAGTATGTAGCGGCTTAATCGCAAAAATTTCCCTTTTGTCCACCATTATTTTAGCTTATCGTAATTTTTCATCCTGTATCCAAACATGAACTCGTATCAATAAATAAATTGAAGGGCATTATGGTCATTTGAGAAAACGGATGGGTGCTACTCTTGAGAGAAATGATAGAAAGAGTTGAGGGGGAAGTAATGAGTCTAAGAGAAGCTATGTGGATTTTGTTTCTGCCTTTGCGTTCACATGTTGCGGCACAGTAGCATAAACGACACACTTGCTAGCGTTGCAACTTATGTCATATATGCCCTACAGGTTGCAACGCGCCAATTACCAAACATAAATATTAATTTTTGTGGAAAGAAACGATGTTGAGAGATTCAATGTGGTGCTTAAATATAGTTGAATGTAACGTGAATAAACTTTCTTTTGTTTACATTTTAGTATTTACTTTAAAATACTCATTAACATCTATTTACACCGGTATTAATGGACATCGAAACTCAAGCTTAATGGTGGATTTTTTTCAATTTACAAAATGTTTGCGTGAAGGAATGACCCCAATTTCAGGCAGAGGAAATTGTTTGGCTCAAAGAATAGTCACAAACATACTTATATTTACCTAACCTCAGTAGGTGCTCAAACCTGCAAATATCATATACAAGACTCTGTCATGCTCCACTCAACTAGCCATTTTGGGTTAATGGTGGATCTAATATAGTCAAAAAAGAGTCTAAGAGAAGAGTGTTGTTGGCTAACCTTACTCAATCAATGTATAAATTATGTATGCTTTTCTTATGTGTTGCATTCACACGTCAAGACACGGTAGCACGAAAACTACACATGTCATTGTTGTAATTTAGGTATGTGGTAACAAACAGGGTGTGTTTTACTTATGCGTTATGCTCACACGTCGAGGCATGTTAGCACAAAAACTGCACCTGTCGACATTGTATTTCAAGCGAATTTTCCCTTATACGTGGTAACACGTCGAGTTACCAAATGTACATATTTGTAAAAAGAAGTGATGTTGAGAGATTTAGTGCGTGTTTAAATATCAGTTCAGCGTAACGATAATAAACTTTCATCTTAATCCATTGTAAGGATTTTGATCACATTTTATTTTAAAGTACATGTTAACCTTCATTTAAATTGGTGTTGAAAAGAGTGTTGTTGGCTAATACTACTTCCTACCACTTAATGCACTTATAATAATACGAGAGTTCAATCTCATGACTACCGTTGCAAAATATGTAATTAACACTAAAAAAAAAAAAAAAAAGCTAACACCACTCATGTCAATGAATAAATTAAAGGCCATTATGGTCATTTGCCAAAATGAGCGTGTATACTACTCGTGAGAGCAGTGATAGAAAGAGCGAGAGAGGGAAGCAAGGCAAGGATATATACGTGCGATCCTCAGCTTCAACGTCTTCGTTCCACCGTTTCGCGTTTCTTCTTCTCTGCAAATTCCAGATTTCAGAGCTCGAGGATCTCGTTTTGTGCCCTCAAACTCCTCAATCCCCTCGCAGATCTCCTGTATCGCCCTGAGGTGAGTCTATTTCACACGCCAATGCAAAATCCTTATATTTTTTGCTTGTTCACTGCATGTATCTGTATCATGATGTCTTCTGAGTTGTGTTGTATCTGTCATTCTTTTCTGTTTTGGCATCTGCATTCTCCGTGAACTGAGAAACTAGTTAGAGCTTGCACTTCCTTTTACATTTTCTCTTGCTTCCTTGACATTTCCCCTATCTGGGTCTTTCAGATCTGGCGCAAAATTGTTAAAAAATGGAGTCTTTTCATCGATTCAGTTTGTGGGTGTTGGCTTTCTGTTTGGTATTTCAATTCGGCAACGGGTTCTACCTCCCGGGCAGTTACCCCCACAAGTATGCCGTTGGGGATGAGTTGTCGGTGAAGGTGAATTCCCTGACCTCAATTGACACTGAGATGCCCTTTAGCTATTACAGTTTACCCTTTTGCACGCCCTTGGGTGGTGTCAAGGACAGTGCTGAGAATCTCGGTGAACTCCTCATGGGGGATCGGATCGAGAATTCTCCATACAGGTTTAAGATGTTCACCAATGAATCTGAGGTGTTCTTGTGCAAAGTGGATAAGGTGTCGCCAGATCAGTTCAAGCTCTTGAAGGAGAGGATTGATGAGATGTATCAGGTTAATCTGATACTTGATAATTTGCCCGCCATTCGGTTTACGAAGAAAGAGGAGTACTTTCTTAGATGGACTGGGTACCCTGTTGGTATCAAGATTGATGATGTGTATTACATGTTTAACCATCTCAGGTTCAATGTCCTTGTCCATAAGTATGAGGAGACCAATGTGGCTCGCGTGATGGGGACCGGAGACGCGGCTGAGATGATCCCGCCGATTGGTAAGGAGGAATCTGACAAGCCTGGTTACATGGTTGTTGGGTTTGAGGTGATCCCTTGCAGTATCATGCATAATGCTGATTCGGTTAAAAACTTGAAGATGTATGAGAAATACCCGTCACCGCTCAAATGCGATCCGTCCACCGTGGCAATGCCGATTAAAGAAGGCCAGCCACTTGTGTTTTCCTATGAGGTCACCTTTGAGGAGAGTGATATCAAGTGGCCATCTAGATGGGATGCCTACTTGAAGATGGAGGGAGCCAAGGTCCATTGGTTCTCCATCCTCAATTCTCTCATGGTGATCACTTTTCTTGCTGGTATTGTTCTTGTTATCTTCCTGAGAACTGTTAGGAGGGATCTGACCCGTTACGAGGAGCTTGATAAGGAGGCTCAAGCACAGATGAATGAGGAGTTATCCGGTTGGAAGCTTGTTGTGGGGGATGTTTTCCGCGCCCCGTCGAATCCTTCTTTGTTGTGTATAATGGTTGGGGATGGAGTTCAGATTCTTGGGATGGCTGTTGTGACAATACTGTTTGCTGCACTTGGATTCATGTCACCAGCCTCTCGCGGAACACTCATCACAGGTATGCTGTTTTTCTATATGATCCTCGGTATTGTTGCTGGCTATGTTGCAGTTCGGCTATGGAGGACACTCGGCTGTGGCGATCACAAGGGCTGGGTTTCAGTGGCATGGAAGGCTGCTTGTTTCTTCCCCGGCATTGCCTTTTTGATCCTGACATCATTGAACTTCCTATTATGGGGAAGCCACAGCACAGGAGCCATTCCATTTTCGCTTTTTGTTGTATTGATTTTGCTTTGGTTCTGCATTTCTGTCCCCCTTACCCTTGTTGGTGGGTACTTCGGAGCTAGAGCACCCCACATTGAGTATCCAGTTAGAACCAATCAAATTCCTCGTGAAATTCCCCAGCAGCGGTACCCTTCATGGCTTTTAGTTTTAGGTGCTGGCACCCTTCCATTTGGTACCCTTTTCATTGAGCTCTTCTTCATCATGTCCAGTATTTGGATGGGTCGCGTTTATTATGTCTTCGGGTTTCTCTTTATTGTTATGATTCTTCTTGTGGTAGTTTGTGCTGAGGTATCTCTAGTTCTGACCTACATGCACCTCTGTGTGGAGGATTGGAGATGGTGGTGGAAATCGTTCTTCGCCTCCGGTTCGGTTGCCATATACATCTTTTTGTACTCCATAAACTATCTTGTGTTTGATCTCAAGAATCTGAGTGGACCTGTTTCTGCAACTCTTTACTTGGGATACTCACTCTTCATGGTTCTAGCAATCATGTTGGCTACAGGCACAGTTGGGTTCCTCTCTTCATTCTGGTTCGTTCACTACTTGTTCTCTTCTGTCAAGTTGGATTGAAGACTCAAACTAGCGTTACGGAGAACAGTTTTTATCAGGAGGACCTTTGGAAATGTTCAATTTATGTTATCTTTATTTCAGTTCTTGTTGCTAGTTAAAAATAGAAAATAATTTTATCCATTTTTGCGTAATTCATCGTTAGATATAATGTAATTGCATTGTGAAGTTTATGGTGTACTTTGGCTGTTACAGTTTGGGAATGTATTTCGGATCTTCATGATGCAAAAATTTCATTTTCATTTTATTCATAAGATTGGTTTACATTGCAGTGATCTTTACCAGAAAATTTGAAGGGGAAAAATAGAAAGTTTGATCTAAATATACTTTTAGTATTGGCTTAATGGTAACATTAGTCCGAATGTTTGTAAGGACATTTAGTATAGACCCCTCGCCGGAAAAAACTTTGACATTAACTCCAGCGTTTGCAAATATATAGGGAGGAGCCGCTGCTGGAGTGGTGGCTCCGGCCAACTTGATGATTTGGCATCGTGGAGTGATGTGGACCTGCCACATCAATTAATGAGCTTACATGGTTTTTTTTCTTTTCCATTTAAATTAAAATAAATCTAAATCAGAATTTTTAATTGTTAATACCAATTAATCCCAAATCAGAAACATCTTCATCTCTCTCAGGACCCATCTGAAACATCTTCATCTCTTTCATCATCTTCATCATTCTTCCATCAAACCCAAAAAACAACAACAAACCCATAAACATAAAAAAAAAAAAAACCTAGAAAATTAATCCTAAAAACAAAAACTAGAAAATGGAAAAAGGAAAAACGAGGACTGCAACAAAGAACTTTTACAGGTCCACTGACGCATTGCAACTCAAAGATTTTTATAGGTCCTCTGTTGGGTACTTTTACAGCCCCCCCTCTCACGCACTACTACTCAAAGACTCCACCTGAATCATGAAAGAGCAAGGCTGAGCTCCGTCGCTGCACACCGAAAGCACCGTCGTCTAAGATTCACGCACGAACATGATAAAACATATATTTACTAATGGTGAGAGAGAGAGAGAGAGAGAAAATGGGGGAGAGACATATAGATTAAGAGAGGTTATAATGGGATGCGTATATTATACTATAATCATCAATCCTCTTCTTCTTCTTTGGTTCGCAATATCCTTTGTCTCCTCTTAGAGAATGAGGCTTCATCCACGTTTATGTACCCAATGGTCATTCATCAAAAGGTGGCTAGGGTCTAAAGTGAAGCTTTCACTAGCTCAAGTGCAAACAGTCCTTCTTATGGATACCTATGTGCATATTGGGCTCTAGATGTTTAGCGTGCATAGTTTCCTAATTGAAACGCTAGGGACTCACCGCCGCGCTTTCATAAGTCGAATAAGCCGGACTTTGTTCATTTGAATGACCAGTTGGTAGATATTCGGTTCATGAAGGTATACGAAAAGCCTTGGCCACAGTTAGAATGACCCTATGTGGTTACAAGTGAACATGTCTTCTCATTTCATCTTTATTCCTTTTATTATATTTGTTATTCCCTATTGCTCCACTCCAATCATCCCTTTGTTTTGTCATGTAATGTTGTTGTCTTGTCTCTCTTCTCTATTAAGTGTAGCACCTGACGTGCCACATGTTCTTCGACATCCTTCTTCTATGCACACTATTTTCCTTTTTTTTTAAAACCCTACTTTTTTGGGATATGTTCCTTCTTTATTGTCTCTTGTAGTCCTGCAAATGTTATAGAAAAAGAAAGGTGCCCAACTCTTAATGTATTATAAGTCCATGTTATACTCAGGATACTTTGGTTTAAAAGACATAAGTCTTGACGAGACTTAGAATACCTTAGTCGAGGTATGTTCCTCAACTCGACTAGGTGAAAAATAAAGTAATTTTTAGTGGAAATGAAATAATAGTATTTAATCATTCCAATTTTAGGAAAGTAAGACTTAAATAAACTAGATCACAATTTGCATTTTAAGTATAATCTCTTTTGGGCCTAAAAGACGTAGAATCTAATTTAAGAAATATGAAAATATTATTACGTGAGTTGTAAAAATATAATCTCTTTTGATCTTTTCATGAACTGAGAAAAAATAAAATAGAAGGTGAAATATTGCGTGAGTTGTAAAAAGCTAAGCTTCTACATTTATGTTTTCCATGAGTAAAAAGGTCGAGCAACAAGTGAATAATTAGAATTATAGTATAATATATGCATAATATGAAATAAGAATTTTTTGTGGGTCATACCCATACACTTAGAATACCTTAGTTGAGAGGTATGTTTCTTAACTCGACTAGGTGAAAAATAAAGTTACTTCTAGTGGAAATGAAGTAATAGTATTATAATCATTCTAGTTTTAGTAAAGTAAGACTTAAATAAGCTAGATTACATTTTACATATTTAAGTATAATTTCTTTTAGGCCAAAAAGACATAGAATATGATTTAAGAAATAGTACGAAAATATTATTCTGTCCTGCTTAAGAAATTAAAAACGATAATACTTATTAAAAATATAATATTTAAATTTTCAATATATGAAAAATAATACTAATTATATATAGTTTGAAATTTTTAACTCCTGAACCAATACGAGCAAAATCTTTCATTGATCTTGAAAAATAGACCTTAATTGCATCCCCTCGACCCCACTTAAAGGGTGAAACAGAAACACAGCTCAGGTTCTAGAATCCATATGAATCTGACAAATTGGAACAGACTCGTGCATGAATCTGCATCATCATCATCCCAAAAGCGAGAGCTAGAACATAATTTCATCCACCGTAAGCTCAATAAATTATTTTATATTTAGATCCAATTTGGACCTAAAAATTCTTTTAACTAAGGATTTTAAAGAAAGTTACCTTTTCTATTCTTTGGAGTAGCATTATAACATATAATTTTCGCACGCATGATAACATATTAATTAATTATCATGCTTTGCGAAAGCATGATAACATATAATCAATTATATATTTGCTTATATATAGATATATCATTAATAATATTAATTTGAGAAAACATAATAAAAAGAATCAGTTGACTTAAGTTAAAAAATATTTAATGATATTTAAATTTTAAAATCATAAATGTTAAAACTATTTTAGTATTAAAAAATATAAAAATAATATAGATTAATCATTGCTATAAAATATTATAAATAACTTCTAAAAAAAGACACGGGTATTATACCTAGTATAACTTGATCAATATTTATATAGCCAGTTATATTCCCCTACTTCATCCTCCTACAAATTAAATCGAGAAAAAATCAAATATTTTTTACATATATGAAATACAATAACTTTTAACTTAATAGTTTGTTTTTCCATATTCATCTCTTCTTATCTTTCTCTTGTGGTCTACACCCAAAGAGTGTACACCAATCTTTATCCTATTTATAATCATAACATTAATGAGAATGTACATAGAGTCAATATCACGACAGAAGAGGCGGTCATCACCCTTGAACATAATAAATTCACAGTCGTAAGAAATTGTCTTATCTTTTCAATAAGTTACAAGGTTGATAAAATCATTAATATCTATCTTTATTGGAGCAAAGGTTGGTAACCTCATTTACCTTAAACACTTGTATAAATTTGAAGCTTTAAGGAATCAAGTGTGCTCTGACTCTGAGAAAACAGAATTCAGAAAATGGCAGGTGGGTCTTTCACAACAGGTGGTGGTGGTGTGGCTGAAGCAAGGGCAGAGCAATATAAAGGGAGGATCACTGTTCATGTCATCATCGCATGCATTGTTGCTGCCACTGGTGGATCTCTCTTTGGCTATGACGTTGGGATCTCAGGTGCTCCCTCTCATAATCCATAAATCATAAATTTTCATGATTTTATAGTTTTCACATTCACATTCTTCTACAATCCTGGATCAAAATCCAGGTACTTTTTTTTCCATCACACATGATTGAATGAAAGCTGAAACAAAAAAGGTGAACAGTGGAATGCATGTGAAAACATTAAAATCTAAGATAAAGGAGATTAAAAAAAAAAATCTCAATTTCCGAGTCTTCTTTCATGTCTGATGCCATCATGATATTATGATGTCTTAGAAATTCAAGATTCCATGACTTTTTTGTCATTCTGTTCTGTCTGTATTCCTCTTGTAACCAAAAAAATTTCTGTTCTGTCTGGTCTTTGTGCTAATTCTTATTTATTTTGTAATCTGAAGTGTGTATAAATCCCCCTTCCCTTATTCTATTGTGCAACTAATAATTATCATCTCAGTATTACAATTCAAACCAGGCCTTTTTTTCCCATAAAATCTCTAATGGTTAAATAATAACCTCACATTGAGTTGCATCACAAGAGATATTTGGTTCTGTTCTTCTAAATCCATTTGTGTTAATCCTATTCTTGTGATCACCCAACTTTGTGCTCTAACTGAGAAGATGGAAAATGTTTCAAACTAAATTCTGGTAAAAGATATGAACAGCTATCTGAATTTTTTGTGCATTTATAGAAGAGACGTGAGAGTCTCTCATTCTTCCTTTCTTATCAACAATTATGACCCACTTAAGCTTTTTTAAGACTTCCTTTCCTTCTCAAAATTTTCCCATGAATGAATTTCAAAAGATTAATCTTCCTATCTAGTGGAGGGTATTCTAGAAAAGCAAAAAGAGAAAATGTAAATAAATATAGTCTTTATAGTATTTTATCAGAAAACTTCTTTGACACATGTGTATTGGTTAACAGGAGGAGTTACTTCCATGGATGACTTTCTTCAGAAATTCTTCCCCTCTGTATACGAAAAGAAAATGCAGGCACATGAAAACCACTATTGCAAGTATGACAATCAGGTCTTAGCAACATTTACCTCTTCTTTATACATTGCTGGTTTGGTTTCTTCCCTGGTGGCATCTCCAATTACTAGGAAGTATGGACGCAGGGCAAGTATCATAGGTGGTGGTATCAGCTTTCTCATTGGAGCAGCTCTGAATGCTGCAGCTGCTAATCTGGGAATGCTTATCATGGGTCGGATTATGCTTGGTATTGGCATTGGATTTGGAAATCAGGTAGTAGCATTTTTCTATAACCTACGTATCAAATTCTTACCCAAATAAAAGCTTTTTTGGTGTAAATTGTAAGCAATTAAAAGGAACAATCAACTGTGTTTCCTGTTGAAATTAAAACTAACACCAGAGTTTAGATAGTAAAAGTATCAAATGTGAATATGAAAAGTGAGAGACAACACTATGTGAATGTTAACATAAGCTCACAAAATTTTACAGGAAAAAAAGTAGTAATGTGATGGAAACAGTCAATGGTCCAATAGAGTATGTTTGAGTTAGAAGATATACATTTATACCTTAAAGTTGAGATATTACTATAGCAACTCCTCCTGGTGATTTTTTTTTGAAGGCTGTTCCACTTTATTTGTCAGAGATGGCACCAACCCACCTTCGAGGAGGCCTGAACATTATGTTTCAACTAGCAACCACATTTGGGATTTTCACAGCAAACATGATCAATTATGGTACACAGAAGATTAAACCATGGGGGTGGAGGCTTTCTCTTGGACTTGCTGCAGTACCAGCCCTGTTGATGACTGTTGGAGGGATATTTCTTCCTGAGACACCAAATAGCTTAGTAGAACGAGGATCAAAGGCAAAAGCAAGGAAGCTCCTTGAGAAAATAAGAGGTACAAGTGATGTTGACGCCGAGTTCCAAGATATGGTTGATGCAAGTGAGTTGGCCAACTCCATCAAGCACCCCTTTCGGAACATCCTTGAAAAAAGATACAGGCCCGAGCTCGTTGTGGCGATCTTCATGCCCGCGTTCCAGATACTCACCGGCATAAACTCAATCCTCTTCTATGCTCCAGTGCTGTTTCAAAGCATGGGATTTGAGGGAGATGCGTCTCTCTATTCTTCAGCCTTGACTGGCGGAGTTCTTGCTCTTTCTACCTTCATTTCCATTGCAACAGTTGATAAATTGGGCAGGAGACCCCTACTTATCAGTGGTGGAATACAAATGATTACATGCCAGGTAAAAATAAACAAATTCAATGCAAATTCCAATTATGCTTACAACTTACAAGAACCATGATTTTGGAAAATAGCACCACAAGTTGAATAAATGCACCCATTCAATATATAATTCTATATGATGCATAAGAGCATAACTCTAGAAAAATAAAGGGGCTCAATTTCCTAATATAACAGCTTTTTTACCTGAACATGATATGAAATTCAGGGAGGAAATGGGAGTGTACAGAAACAATTTGCAAAGGTCAAGACTCTTGTAAAGCAGAGGCAAAGTTTAGTATATATTTGCAAAGCCAATTGACTGTACTTCTGTTTTTCACATGAACAGGTTATAGTAGCCATAATCTTGGGGATCAAGTTTGGAGGAAATCAAGAATTGACCAAAAGCTATTCAATATTGGTTGTAGTTGTGATTTGCCTATTTGTTCTCGGTTTCGGATGGTCATGGGGCCCACTTGGCTGGACTGTCCCAAGTGAGGTGTTTCCATTAGAAATCCGATCAGCAGGGCAGAGTATCACAGTTGCTGTAAACCTTCTGTTCACTTTCATAATTGCTCAGGCCTTTCTCTCCCTTCTATGTTCCTTCAAGTTTGGGATTTTCCTGTTTTTTGCTGGCTGGGTTACCATCATGACCATATTTGTTTCTGTGTTCCTGCCTGAAACCAAAGGAATCCCCATTGAAGAAATGGCACTTATGTGGAGGAGACACTGGTTCTGGAAAAGGGTACTGCCACATACAACTGATGTTGCTAAGTGAAAAGTTCCAGGGAGTCAAGGTGATGCAGTTCAACAGCTCATGATACACAGTACAGAATTGAAATATCATCCAGCTCTATAAAGTGTATCCTAGTTAAGTAAACTACACAACTATAAATCTAGTTAGTAGAAAAGGACAATATAAACAAGTCTTGTGTAGAAGAAATTAGTTATCCTTGTTTGTTGTTCATCTAGACATCTCAAACATAACAGACGCCCTGCATAAGTATTTTGAGAAGAGAAATGGTAACAATACATTTACACGAGGCTCACTAAACTGTAGATTTGGTATTAAAACAGTACAACAACTGCAAACTGCAATGAACATCGATACAAATACTTAATCAGGAATCAGGAATAGAGTTCATATATGCTGATAAGCTAAGCAAGAAGAACTACTGCATATCATAGCAATACCAACTAGGGCTCCCATTAGAACCCACCAAAGAATTCAACAGTTCCGGAAAAAATTAACCATTGGACACATTAGTTCCTTATAATGCAAAAATCGCACTCGAAATTCTTAAAAACCATATACATTGGTCATATTCCTTCTCAAGGACTATTGTGTCCCATGAGTAGGGTATAACATAACCAGTATCTGAGAATTTTAGAGACTAATAGCATGTATGGTTTGTCATTTGGCCTCTTTTGCAACTCTCACAATCATAAATCACAAGTTCTGAATGCTCAACATGAAAGGAGAATTTGAGTCAACAGAAAACCAAATATATACTCTAAGCGGCACATATGCATTCCCAAGAGTACGCTTTCTCAAGACTACTGCATCCGTGTGGAGATTTAGTGTGTTCAGTTTAAGTTTTAACATTGGACGAACTTTCATCTCAGCTCATAAGAAAAGTTCCGTCCATGTTAAAGTCCATCGGCATAGTGTATCCCAACATAGGCTATGTTTGGATATCAATTGGTGCCAGAGTAAACGGACATAACATTCAATACGAGACAAAAAACTAACGGAATTCTTCTAATCGAATGAGATGAAACCGGTAACTAGTATCCAAAACACAAACATAGCCTGACTCATATGATGTGTGGAAGATGGCATGTCAAAGTTCATTATTAGTATCCCTCATTCAGTAATTATGCACAGCAAATTGAAGGATCCACTTGGTCAAGTCAGAGCTTGTGCATTTCAATGGCAAGTTTAGTTTCTCATGCTCCTATGAAGCTATGAACTGAATTTCAACATGGCAGCTATGAACTGAATTTTCTGGGAAGATGAAATAAAAAACAATGATTTCCCGAAAATTCTGTAAGATCAATACAAAAGCAATACATGCTGTGAAGGAATCTACTTTTCACCCATACCCAAGTAAAATCAGAAGAGGAGAAAAGAAGAATAACTTGCATTCCTAATAGATACTTCAACTAGGCCTTCCAGCAACAGCAAGGAACTAAAACTCTTGAGCAATAAGGATTTGAAAAATCAAACTATTAACGGTTACAGAATCCGATTCGCTTAATGGCTTAATGCACAGACCACATATAAATAAAAACAAACAGAACAAGGACGATAAAACGAGAAACCAAACATTTCTTCGCGGTAATGGTAAAATCAAACTGGAGAAATGTGCAATACATTCTTGTTTTCCATTCAAATGCATGGATCAGTGATACACCAAAGAGGAATAACTAGGCAAATTGACTATTCAGATCAGAACAGAAAAAAGAATGCTGCTAATACTAGAAATTTTATTCAATTCAACTAAATTTCACTACTACATCTGTATGACAAGTACAAATCAAACGAACACCTGAAAAACACAACACACACCAAACTAGCTTCTTCCATATGAGAATCCCACACCTGCTACACTAGACACATCAACATTCTAGATTCAAATACTAGATGGATTCACGTATATCGGACTAGAGGAATTTACAAGAGATTCATTCTCCTCTTAACCCTTCTGTCTTCAACAGATGAACTAACACTAGTACCTAACTGACTAAGCCCCCTTTCAGGAACTGAATTATCACAATCTTCATTCATTCTTACAATCTTCGTTTCACTTTCAATTTCTTCATACGCTCGCACCCTGCGCCAATCCTCTTGAAAAAATAAAGGAAGCACGTCAAGGAGCATGCGAGCAAAACCTAATTAAGGAGAAAAGTACTCAGAAACTCCAAACAACGAAGCCGAACTAATCATTCCAAATCAAGCCGCAGCAACCTCCTCAAATCACTCGTCGCCGCTCCGTTCTTCCCCAAAAACAACGGAACCGGAACGGAGCTCGGAGGCGGAGACGTGACAAACGCCGATCCAGCATAGATCCCATCCTTCGGATCCGAAACCCTAATCTGCTTCTGCACGGTCGCCGGATCAGGACCTAGCCGATCCGTCGAGCACAACAACAATTCGAGATCGTTCACGTTCTTAGCCTTCACCGCCTTAGGGATATCGGCGGGGACAGCGATGGGGCTCAACATCTCGCCTCTCTTAAGAATCTTAACCTGACCCATGACGAGGTTCGCAGCGGCCGGAGCCGAATCCTTCGCCGACTCCTTCACCGGCGGCGACGATCGATCGCCGGACCGCCTCCGGTCACGGTCTTGACACTTGGCCTGAACGGCGGCCACCGGACTCCGCTTCCGGCGGCGGTTCTGGTAGGCATGGGAGTTGAAATTAGGGTTGGGGAAAGCGCTTTTTCGCGACCTGACGTGCGAGGTGGCGATGGCGAAGGCGTCGTTAGGAAGGAACCGGCCTGGAAGGCAATCGTGGGAACGAAGAATTGCTGTTCCCATTTCTAGAGAGAGAAAGAGCGTGAAATTTTCGTGATGAAAGAGAGAGATATTGCAACATTTGTACACGAATTGAATCAAGGGGCATGATTGGGTATTTATAGGGGTGTCAGGGTTGGGGGATTTTGAATTATTGTGTGAGTGAATCACGTGACCCCGAACCGCCCTAACTGCATCGTTGGGATGTCGGTACACCGCTGGGGTTTGATTGGGTATTTGACAGGGTCAAGTTTGTACACTGAATGAATCGGGGCCGTTCATTTCAGTGAAATTGCAATGGTGCCCTCAATTTGGACACGTGTAGGGAGATTAAAGATGGATTGTTAGGCGGTTCGTGTTAGCTTGGCACACGATCCAAGTCGGACTCATGTCTTTGTCTTTATAAATAAAATAAAAATGAGTACAATAAAAAATTACTAAGAGATAATGATAAAAACATTTATTAAAAAAGTTGATCACAGTAGATTATTATCAAATACTATTTCGAGCACACTTTATTTCTTCTTCTTTTTCTTGCAAGCATATGATCATTTTTAAATTTTGGCTTGATAAAGATTTTGTTCCTCTAGTTTGTACAATGTGTGATTTTGATTCCTTTGTTTTTTTAGCTATCAAATCAAATTAAATAAATTTAGTTTTCAAATTCCATGTGCATAAATCATCAAATCTTTATTTTATTTTCAAATATTTTATAATTTACGACGAGATGGATATATGATAAAATTTTAAAAAATTAAATGTCAAGAAGATAGTGCAATCTTAATAAATTTTTAGAGGATATGAGATTAGGGTTTA
This sequence comes from Acmispon strigosus, assembly GCA_030819835.1. NCBI lineage: Eukaryota > Viridiplantae > Streptophyta > Magnoliopsida > Fabales > Fabaceae > Acmispon > Acmispon strigosus. The sequence goes on along the minus strand of JAUAMA010000002.1, from coordinate 12,537,817 downwards.
TAAAACAGGAAAATTGGACTTTTTAAAATTTGTGGTTGGAATTTAATTTTTTGATCAATATATTTTTATGGGAATAATATCCACGGTTATTAAGTTAATTCAATTAATGATATTATTCTTAGAAAATAAGAATTTGGAAGTTTTAACTTCTAAGTATTATAATAATAATGTTTGAGGGAAACAATAAAAAAAAGTTATTGAAAGATTAAATTTACTCAATAAATTATTGGAGAACCTATCACTCATAATTTAAGTTAAAGAAACCAAAAATGCAGTTAAGCCTTTAGTAGATTATTGTCATCATATCACTCCCTTATATATTCTTTAATCGACCCTCTCTTAATAACATTTTTTTCTTTCTCAATATAATTTAATATTCTAAAATGTTTATTGTTTAAGGTTATGTACAAAGTGTAATTATAGCGAGCTTCAACTTTCTACTTCTCACCAAAAATATTACCAAAGACCACCTTGTTGAAAACAATTGTCTCCCTTCTCACCTCATCAAAACCGCCCACCACACCATTATTTGACCTCTCTCATGCTCTCACAGACCAACGAAAGAAAACCCAAACAGGTAGCCCAAGCAGCTTGAAAACGAAATGATCTATTAACTGTACTTGGCACAAAACCACCACACCTAAGGAGAATAGGAGAATGATCAGAATAATGGTGACGAAGGATTCTCACATGGGAAGGATTCTCACACAAGTTCATTATCAAAATGCCTTCCTTTAGGGTTCACTGCCCCTCTTATATTCCAAGCTATAAATTTGAATTCCCTAAACATCTTCACAACAACTAGCAAGAAGAACCAATGATAGTCATGAAACACAATAACTTTGTTTTAAAATCCCGAGAAAGCTTGATAATGCATAAAATTAAAAAAATGTTTGTGGCGGTTCAAAACTCCTACAAATGTTACAAACTAGAGAGTTATTGTCCCATTCAAACTATCCACGTAGGGATTTTGAAACGAAGCTAATTGTTAAGAGCAAGCCAAGATAGTTTTTCAAGGGTTCATGAAAACTACCATTAAATGTATCATGGCAACAATAACTATGAGCGTCCAAGATATAAACATCAAAGTCACCGGAAAACCCATGACACTCCTTGCTTAGTAATCATGATAGCCATAGCCTAACTATGAGTGTCCAAGACATAAACATCAAAGCGAACTGCTTCCACTACACAGTGATACTTATAACCCAAGCTTCCACTGAAGATTGTCAGACAAGTTCCTCAACAAAACACCTTCCTCTAGGGTTCACTGCCTCTCTAGCACTCCAAGCTATACATTTGAATTCCCCAAACATCATCATAGCAACTAGCAAGAAGAACAGATGATATTCATGAAGCACAATAACTTTGTTTAAGCATCCCGAGACAACTTGATATTGCATAAAGCAAAAGAAAATTGTGGCGATTCAAAGCTCCTATAAATAATACAGACTATAAAGTTTTTGTCCCCTCCAAACTTTTCAAGTGGTGTTTTGAAACGAAGTTAATTGTTTAGAGCAAGCTAAGGCGGTTTTCCAAGAGTTCATCAAATTGCCATTAGATGTATCGTGACTGCACTAACTGCAGTAAATTAAAATCGTCACGTAAGTCAAACTGCAATGGGGTAATACCTACGTGAAATGACTTTAAAATGACCGATATTTGCTTGTTTTCTCCTAGTATATCTTAATTGTATTTATTAGTTTTTTAATGATTTTTGTTTTAATCATACTATTACTTCGGCGTAATTTAGTTTCATAACTCAAATCATTTTTGTTAAAATGTTTTTTACATTACAAATGATTAAAAAAAATCCATTTGCAATTTTCTTTAAAAATATTAAATCTCTTCTCTATCTTCTTGATTTCAAAGTTTTATATCCCGATAGCGAAAAAGTTATTTTTTTTTGGGTAGATATAACGTAAAAGTATCCAAATAACCCAATTTATTTACACATGCACCCGATTTATTATCTTATTTTACATACAGTATGAGAAAAATGTTGATGCATGGTTGATGAAAAATTTATTTACACATGCACCAATTGACTTTTACCAATTAAAAAAGCACTGATCATGTATAACATAATATTTTCTTTTTGAGAGTTATATAAAAGGATAATTTTTTTAGTTACATAGAAAAATTAAACAAGACAAAAGAAACAAACCTTCACACAACAAAGACACGCCATTGGACGGAGGATATTTCCACACTTGCTAATGACAATTCACACGAGTTGTAAACTTACCCAAAGCATCCGCTACCATATTACATTCCCGCAGAATATAAGTAACAGACACTTGTCAGTTTCTAAGTAACATCTCCCGAAGTTGCAGAATCACTCATCTATGCCAGTACTATTGCACATCAACATTGCCCACAACCACGCCCACCATCTTAGCACAGTCAAAAAAGCACAACACCTACTCCAAATGATGTCGCAAACTTCGAAATCGATCTTTCGTCCTTGTCCTTGAGAACACCAGAGTGCACATAGAGTTTAATCTCAATATATATATATATATATATATATATATATATATATATATATATTATAACTAGCATAGAAAGCATTGATCACATATCAATTATTATTAATTGATTGAAAAAAGAGATAATTAACAGTAATAATAATGATTAACAAACAATAAAGCAGTAAATGAAAATAAATAAGGTGCAGCAGTTATAAAATTGTGGTAAAGTGTATATCACAAATATTTATTGAGTTCTTTTTTAAAAAATTTCAAAGTAGATAATAATTAGTAATGTCTATGAGTCTCACATTACCATGTAAAATAAGTTACACTTTGTAGGAGTTGCAATTGCACCCGATAAATAAAGCTTGACAGTAGCTGGCAAAATGGGAGTGGAGCCAACGCGGGATCGCGTTATGAACCGACAACAGAATGGCGGTCAACCAGTTTTGGACTACAGTATCCCTTCGTGTACTGGGACCCACCCAGCTTCTTCTTCTACCGGAAAATTCAAAGCAAGTAATAATGTTAATGATAAGGAAAAAGAAAACAAGACAAGATTGAATCGTACTACACAATAATAATTGAGACGAGTGAGCGTGGTGTGGGATCAGCATTTCGCACCACAACAGCGTGCTATGGACGCCGTAGCTTCGTCGTTGAACAAGTCCGGCAGCGGCGGTTCCGATCGGAGCGAGGATAGAGGGATATTCGAGTACTTTGGTTGGGTATATCACCTTGGAATCAATTCCCTTGGCCATGAGTACTGTCATCTCCGATTCCTTTTCATCAGGGGCAAGCACCTTTCCATGTACAAACGTGATCCTCATGAATACCCTTCCATTGTATAACTTTCTTCTCTTTCTCTCCCTCTCTCTTTACTTTTTTGCCTTCAATTTCTAATTGCACTTGCTTGCTTGAGCTATAATTAGTTAGCCAACCCTCATTTTTGGGGTTCCTTGCTTTTTTTTTTTTCAGAAGAAATTATTTAGTTTGATTGATTATGGAATAGTGATATTTAATTTAGCAACAATGGTTGAACTCCTTAAGCATCTAGTCCACCAGAGTTCGATGGGCGATGAGTATGGACTAATGTGATCTCCGAACATCGAAGGATTAGTTTCATGATTGTTGTTGGCGGTGTATAACTTGCTAAAAAAAGTGATATTTAATTTAACATACATACATGCTTGTTAGTTTCAATAATGTTTTATTAATATAGCATTTTAATTTTCTGAGATGAGCGATGCAATTCATTAATATCACTTGTTAGTTGTCTTTTCTTTTTTCTCCTTCTATTATCACTTTTTTTAATAATGCTTAAGTATTTAATGTTGAAAATTTCCTCTGCAGAAACCGATTAGGCAGGGAGTTGTGGGGCCCGCACTAATGGTGGAGGAGCTAGGTCGTAGAAAGGTCAACAATGGGGTAAAGTAACTGGCACGTGAATTGTTTTTGTGTTTACTGAACTCAACTGATTTTGCGTTGGTTTCAGTTGAATATTATTCTCTGAGGTTCAACTCATATAACAATCTCTTGTGGTTTGAGTGTGCATGTTCTGATTACTTCTTAATTTGATGGAAGCTAAGTAGTTTTCTTGTTTTCTTCCCCAGGATCTTTATGTTTTACGGTTTTACAATCGATTAGATGAGGCCAAAAAAGGAGAAGTAAGTTATGTTTTCAATTTGCTTAGTCTTATAATTGCTGATAGTGATTAAAAGCTACTTGCAATGCAGTATGTTTTTTAACAGGTATAACAGCTTAGGAAGAATTCAAACTCGATCTTTTTAACTTGTTACACTCAACTAAATATGAAACAGAAGCACAAGCTTCCATCTTTTGTGGCTTGTAAAAGTTGCATGCTAAGTTTTTATGATTTTTTTAGAAAACATGATCTTAGTTGCTTAAGATTTTGTTACAAGTCGAAAATAAACTAAAACACCACATGTGGGCTCAGCTGGCAAACTGAGTTCCATGTAAGTGAACTTTACCTGCTGGTGCAGCCGTGCAGGGGTTCAGAACTCACTGGAAGTACCTTGTGGCCAAGGCCAAGCCAATGACTGAGTGAGGACTAGTCCCACACCTCATGGTCTTACAGAGAAAAAGTGCTAAATCCCACAGCATACTGTTGAATTATGCAGAAATCCAATAAAGGAACTCTTGATAATTAGTTTCCATGAATAATCAATAGCCACTCACAGTGGTTCTTTAAGCCAATTTAAATCCAGTATTACACTTTACTAAATAACCAGTTTCAAGTTGTTATTTTCCTTCGTAGTGACCATTTTTAACTAGAGTTCCCTTTTTGGATCTCTCCTTTGCTTTTATCATGGGCATTCTATTTATGACCACACTTGCTGGGGGAGTGCCATCAAAATAATCTAACCAGTAACCAGGTCCTGAGAATTGAAAATTATAATATAATCTGGCCCTAGAACTTCTTTCCCTTTGAAGGTTAGCTATAGTTTCTTGATTCGACTATTTGCACTGTCATGCAAATGTATCTGCAGTTCTGCACCTATGCGTCTGTAATGGAGACCTAATTTATTTGTAGAATTTAATGAACTCCTTCATTCATTATGATTTCCCTACTTTTTCCAGTATATACTGTATAAATAATTTATTTTCTCTTTCTCGTATATTTTGATCAAGATTGCTTGCGCTACAGCTGGAGAGGCTCGGGGATGGATAGAAGCATTTGATCATGCCAAGCAACAGGTATAAGAAAATAACTGGAAGTTTGTGTTTATAATGTGAGTGTTGCATTTGTTATTGGTATTTTTAATTATTACACCCCAAGCCTGATTGAGATTGAAGGTTTCTTTCTCGGGGAAGGGGTTTGGATTTGAATTCCTGTTATGAAAATTTCAAACAAATAGGTTTTCCATTTTCCGTTTATGTAAAGAATATGGGACTATCTGTTTTGCTAGCTAAAAGAATTCGGTTACCTTAATTTGCATAGAATTTTAATTTACTGAATATATTCTCTTTGAAGGTTGAGTATGAGCTGTCAAGAGGAGGCAGTGTCAGTGACAAACTAAACATGGAGGACGAGTATGATTTGTTTACCCGACCTGAATTGCACTCTTACTAATATCTGCTGGAATAAATTTAGTTAAATGGTCTTGTTGGCAATATTTATTGGTAAATGATTAGTGATGGTTTTTGTGTCCTACATATTAGCCCAGGATTCAATGCTTTTGGTCACTTCAATTGTCTGTCCTTTTTTTCTTTCATTTCCTTTATTTTCTTATAAAATCTAGGAATAATTTTAAAAGGATATCAATGATATCCTTTTAAAATAGATTCAACGAATATTGCTTATTGTTAGATTAAGTATTTCGATTCATGTTAATGTATTTGTAAGTTATGTGTATGAAAGACGTATATAGTTGTAGTTGGGATCATTATTAGGTGATCTTCATTGGAGTCGTCATTTTATTCGATGAGTTATCATAAATTGACATATGATTGATCTTTATGTCGTGGAAGGATCAATCTTGAAGGACATCGGCCTAGAGTGAGGCGGTATACCCATGGTTTGAGGAAGCATATAAGAATTGGCCAAGGTAAAAAAATGGTTTGATCAATAATATTCATTGTGGAATGCTTTTGAGGCAATAACAAGCTTAATTGAGTTGATACTTTGTACATTAGGCAACATGTTCTACCTGTTGCGTACTTATACATCTTAGTAGTGTAAGGAAGATCTATTTTGTTTTCTACTTCAAAGGAGAGACAAATTTACAGTATTCAGATGCATCTGTAATTATTGAAATGATAGTTGTTAAAGTGTGAGTCTGAATCATAATTGGTTGGAATTTGTGCAAGGAAACCCATTTTTCTTGTCTAATTGTTATATGGTGGGGTTGCTGCATCAGCTTTTTTAATCTCATGTGTGTCTCTGTCTTAATTACTAATTAACGTATTCTTGCACTTTCATTCTGAAAGGCCCAGAGACACTGTTACGACAATCGTCAAAGCTGGGTAGCAGGCCAGATGGGTTTGAAGGGGAGAGTGGAGATGCAGTTGAAGCCTATCAATGGAAATGTGTTCTAACTGTGTCTGGTATTTTCTTCTGTCACTACATACACCATTTTGCAGCCTATTACAGCGTAGTGTTTTTATGCTCTAATACCCTTTTCCTTCTTAGTAATTTCTTAATATTGATAAAATTATTTAATTTGAAGGAATCCAGAAACTAAAAGGCCCTTCTTTATTTAGTCTAAGTTGAGGATTTAAATAAAGGCCCTTCTTTAGTTTAAGATAATAACATCAACTTCTGGGTTCAGATAGAGGTTAATGTGAAGGCTGGTGTCCTCTGAACTAACAATGGGACTGTGCCGTGATCATTTCTATGAGTGTATGAAGATTCAAAGGGAACTTTTGGAGGGTATTATTGTCACCTCTTGTTTCCTTTTGCCTTGTCCCTTGTATAAAGTTTTCATTATCAGGAAAAAGAAAAAGAAAAGTGAGAGAGACTTTATGAAGGAAGAAAATCATTTCCATATGTGGGATGTGGCAACTTGAGTACTGGTGTACTTTGTTCCTTCCTTTGCATGATTTAGTTGTTGGACTCCTTTGACACAAACAATGATGTTTTTGCTTATGGTTCTACCTACTTGTAAATGTAATTCTTGTTTATATTAGTTATGAAAGAAAAAAATTATAGTTGGATGTATTCTTATCCTTCTAGTTGCTTTTGTTTCTGGTTTCAGGTGTTAGAATTTTCGAGGATGTTTCAAGTCACAAGGTATGGAAACAATTCATGTATTTCAGTGGGGGAGGCTCATGGGTGATACTGATTATTAACATATTTCTTGAAAACTAGTTAGCTTTCCATTCATCTCTGTTATTGTAACCGGAGTTGTAAGAGTGTAGTTGTCTTGTTGTTGATTAATATATAACCCAATACTTGCTTCTCTATATCAATGTTTTGCTTATAAATCCTGAACAGCAGAAGTTTCTTAAAACGGATATCTTCTGTGCATGGGTCTGTGTGTATACACAAGTGTTTTTCGTAGTCGTAACATAGATTAATAATTACTAGGAAAAAAAATATTTGTATTTATAGTGAAACTAACTGAATCAAGAAGATCTAAATGACCAAAAACATGGTAAAACTTTGACATTTAAAGGAATGAGTTTCTGATTCAGGAGTTAAGCCATACGTGCGGTTGTTCTCTCTCAAATATTCATTTTCACCTCGAGATTATGTGTTTGTTTGATCTGTAGAAACTCCACTATTCCTTAGCACAATTGAAATAATTGCTGGTTAAACTAGAATTTTTCTTTTTATTTTGCTATTCTGGAGCTCCCTCAATTTCTGATGCTTTTGTAATGGTTAACAACAAGTGTTTTCTTTTCTTCCCACTATGAACTTGTGGTTGACATTGAGAGTTTTTCAAATATTACTATCTTAGTAGTAGCTGTTGAAGTATTTTCATGATATTTTCATAAAGTCAGTTTTTTTGTTCTTTTGGCTGTTCATATGAGAATGAAGTGGCTTTTATTTTTCAATGATGTTAATAGGAAACTGCTGTCAATAAAGCTTTAATGTGTTTGTCGCATTTACAAAAACTGAGATAAAGTTATATTTCAATATGATATATGCTTTGACTCTTTCTTTGCTTTGCAGTATGGTAAGGGTATCCTTGCAAAATCTGTTGGTGTTATTGACGCAACTGCAGATACTGTTTTTGAAGTGCTTTTGAATACTGAACGACAGAAAAGATATGAGTAAGTGGCAAAAAAAAGGGCTTTATAATCTTGATATTATTTATGAAAAAATTGGATTTTTTTGGTTTGATAAAATGTTTCCTGTTTCTATTTTATGTCTTCGCTAATATATTGAAAAATACCACTTCGTTTTTACTTTTTCCGTGTTTTCCTATATTTGTTTTCGACAAATCTTTGAAAATACGAATACATGTGAAAACAAGGTGGTACTTTTGTAATCATTTTTTAGTATAGGAAATGAAAGGAGAAAATGTTTTCTCCAATTAAACAGTCTCTTTCTTCCATAATTATTTTTTGCAGGTGGGATATGTTGATGTGTGACTTGGAGCTGGTAGATTCTTATGACGGACACTATGATGTTGTTTATGGCACATATGATCCTAAGTATCTCCCTCGGTAATCAATTGATGTTAGCCTGTTCAGATTTCAAATAATTGCAACATCACTCCAACTGGATTGCTGTTATAATATGCTCTGTTCTGTAAAATTCGTTATTAATTATCTTGTTTAATTTTCTGTGATTTCTTATTTGAGCATGTAAATTGTGGTTTTTTTCATTGGTAGAAATTAATATCAACTGGCTAATTTGACTTTCCTATTGACTTTGATTTCCATTCTGTTAAGTTCTTCATACTAGAAGTGTGTTAACTTGATGGTTGATTTTAGGTGTCCGTTAATTAGATGTTTATCGGGAAAGTATGTAAAAGAAGAAATAAGGATGGTTAAAGACATTGTTTCACATAATAATTTGGACAGAATACTTAAAGATATTATTAAATATAGTAATTTGGTGAGAATAATTTTGGAAAGGATTATTAGATATCGTTATGCATAGTAATCAGTAAAAAACATTCCGGAGTTGTTAGAAGTAGGTTTAAGTATAGTAATTACTAAGTTTCAAACAAAAAAAAGTATAGTAATTACTAAATAGGAATATGACTAAAAATGGGAGTTAGTTGAAAGTAATATAATTTGAAAGGATTTTTTTTTTTTTTACTTAGAAACTTTATAAGGCTGTACAATTTATCGTGGACTAGCACGTCCTAATTAAGGAAACCACATAATTACAGGTAATTACTGAAACCAAACCAAAGCCTAGTAATTATGGTAATTAAACAATATAATATTTTCAGTAATTATATGTCAATCATTCCCAGCTTGCTAGTGAGTTCTTGAATCCGCTTTATGGAAAGTCCCTTGGTAAACACATCTATCAACTCTAATTCTGAAGGGGACGTATTTTGTAGTTATAAGACCACGGTCCAATTTCTTCTTAGTGAAGTGTCTCTCTATCTCTTGGAGGAACATTGGACAACAGTAAAGCGGATACTGCGCTATCTGCTGGGCACTGTGACATATGGTCTATTGCTCCAGCCTGCTCTCCCTTCACAGCCTCTTTCTCTTACAGCCTTTTGCGATGCTGACTGGGCTAGGGATTCTGATATAGGACGTTCAGTCTCTGGGTCCTGCATTTATCTAGACCCGAATCTAATTTCTTGGTAGTCCAAGAAACAACAACTTGTGGCTAGATCCAGCTTAGGTAGTACTTCCACAGAGCTACTTTGGATCCAGTCTCTTCTCCATGAATTAAAAATTCTGTTCAAGACTCCCGTAATTTTGTATAACAATCTTAGTATTGTTTCACTCTCCTACAATTCGGTCCTGTATTCCAAGACCAAGCATAAGGAGCTTGACTTGCATTTTGTTCGAGAGAAGGTTCTCAGCAAGTCTCTCGGAGTTTGTCATATCCATGCTGATCTACAAAGTACAAACAACAGATGTTCTGACCAAGCCCGTTACACCTCTTTGGTTCACTAGGTTAAAAACCAAACTAAGGGTTGTTGACAAGTTTTCCTTGCTCAAATAGTCCTGAGTTTAAAGGGGGCATGTTAATGTATGTAAACAGTTAGTGTATCATAGAGTTAGTTAGTACTGTTGTAAGCTGTTGGGGTTTGTTAAGCTTGCGATTATGAGTAGCTGTTGACTATTCAGGGTATATAAGTACTGATTGTACTTCTGGTTATTTAATGATGAGACTTACAGGTTCATTCTCTCATTCTGTTAGTTCAGTTTGTCAGTTTCTCTCTTTCTATAAATTAAATATAGTAATCAGGAAAGAATCCTTCTATTATGGAATTAGGATTATTAGGATCCATATTGAAGATATTGGCTAGTTTTACATTGGCCGGCGAACGCCTAACACAACCCTCCTCCTTTACTTGGGCTTCTGATCAGCAATGCAAACATAGGCGGATAGGATTATTAGGAATAGGACAAAATAAGATTGTAGGAAAATATAGCATGTTATAAATAATATGAAATTATCGATGGATTTGTGAGGAAATTAGGGCCTTATGGCAAGGAGGCGTTGATCTTCGAAGATCTGCAGTGCTGTAATTTGGGGAGATTTTCCCTATTATTTCTAATAGTGAAAATCTGGTTTTTGGTTGAGCTCAATGGCTTAGTGTGATCCATATAACCGTCCTCACTTAGTGGGATAAGACTTTTGTTGTGTTTTTTTTGGGAAGGGGGGGAGGGTGGGTTCGGTCCAGGCTACAGTTGTAATAGCAAATTGCTATAATTTCATCACATCTCTGTCTTCTCTCCTATTACCCTATTAATTTCTTTTTGCTTAAAATAATGTTCATTTATGAATTGCCTTTTAAACTTCATGCAGGTGGCATTCAAAGCAGGATTTTGTCTTTGCTAGGCAATGGTTTCGTGGACAAGATGGAACATACAGTAAGAATATGGTGTTTCTGTTATCATGTTCTTGGAACTTTTGACATGGCTAAGTAGTTCATTTTCTTTTCATTTCTAGTATTGGAATATCATGTCTTTCATATGCCTGTTCAAATTTCAAGAGACTGAAACTTTTACATGATACTTATTAAACTGCAACAGTGCTCCATAAGTGAATTTTTTTTTATTATGCAACAATGCTCCATAAGTGAAATTTCTTTTATTATGTATGCATGGCATCCATGTTACTTAATTTTGTGCAATCATATTATCAGTTATTTAATTCATAAGTTTGATATTACTGTGGTGGTTGTTGTTGACTAATATGGAGCAGTGATTGTTGGATTTGTTTTCCATTTTAGTTAAAGTCATGCAGTATTTCAATCTATTTGGACCGTACACGCTGAAATATTTTTATGTATTTAATTCATGCAGCTATCTTGCAATTTCCAGCTTTACATAAGAAAAAGCCTCCAAGATCTGGATACCGACGTGCGAAAATTAATAGTAAGATAGCATTTTATACATTCAATCCTAGGAATTCTATAGAATAGTGGTGCTTGGTATTTGTGTTTTTAATGTATATTCCCATTTGTTAGTACGTTAGTCTGCCCTTTTCTGGGTCCTGGCATTTTGTTAGTAGAATATCTGGGATTCATATTGATTTAGGAATCTTATCATGTTATGGCTTACGATTTATGAATTATTAGGCTGGGTTTGTTCTAGTTGTACTTGTAGTACACTGGTACTAAAATTAGAATATTGTTATAAGTAGGTTATTGCCTATACGTTAGTGACTTAGTGTTTGGTATTACAATTCCCATACATATCATCTCGCATCATCAGATTTAAAATATAATTACTCTCCCAAAAATATGTTACTTGAAGTCTCTATTATCTCTTTTCCATCTTTCCCCTGTAATTTCAACATGCTAATTAGAATTATCCACTGTTCCTTTATGTGTATTTCAATTTTATTCAAATTTTGGACAACCTCAAGATGTACTCGAACTTTCTTCAACATGAATGCATTTGTAGGCTAAAGATTATAATTTTGTTTTTATTATAAGTACTCTTGAATTTGTACAATCCATTTAATTTATTTTGTTCTTCCATAATAGTTCTCTTGTTAAATAAAATAGACAGATTAATTGACATTCTGTACTGCCTTGAAAATTTGTGGGTTGTTTGCTGGAATCAATTGCTTAATTTGACAAGTTTTTTTCTTTTTGTTGAAACTCTCTTAATCTTCCTTTAGTTTCAGAGCTCTCTGGAAACTGATTAGAAGAAAGAAAATGCCCACTGACTTCTGTATTTTTCGCTGTTGACCATTGACTAATTTTATCCTCGTATCATTGTATTTTGGCTGCAGCATCTACATGGGAAATTAGAAATTTGAACACACCTATGGCATCAAACAGTCCAAAGTGTCTAGTTACTCACACTTTAGAGATAAAATCTGCATCCTGGAATAGATGGAAGAACAACCAGTACTTAAAATTTGAGAGGAACATTCCTTACGCGTTATTGTGCCAAGTGGCAGGTAAAGTATTTGAACTATTTTTTCTTCTTCTTATATATCTCTCTGAATTGTCTAGAGACACTGACAGTTTGTATTATCAAAAGTATATGCCTGAAGTCCAAACTACTTGGCTGTAGGAATTTTGATGTAGTTATCGAGTCGTTCTTAAACTAAGTTCTTATTTGGTATGGGAAAAACAGGTCAGTTAATTGTGACATGATATTCACAAATACAATACACATTATTCTAACATAATATCATTCCGTTTTCTTCTTTTTACTTTAATATTTTGATTAATTAGGGGGTGTTTGGGAGAATCAGGAAAAGGGAAGCTGTGATGGGAATGTAGGAAAAGCTTTCTTTTTGGTGGTTGTAGGATGGGATTCAGAGAAAAAGTGAATGTACCTGGAGATTCACCTTTGGTTTGGGAATAGATCTGATTACTGGAGATCTGTACCATTTTACAATTAACCTTACATATTTTGAACAATCCAAGGAGGAAAGAACTTAAGGGACTATTTGTTTCATTTTAACATGCAAGCTATACTGCCCTTTCAAAACTGTTCACACTGTATTGAAGTTTGAGCTACATTTATTTATTTATTATCACATGTTTGTAAACCAAATCTTTCACGGACAGAAAGAAAACATGGTATATCTTATTTGACAACCTGATTATGACATTTATAATGCAATTAAAAAGAACAAGAGTAAATTTTTTGGAGATGTTATGCTATTAATCATGTGAAATATATTGGAAGAAAGTTTATGTCATTTCACCGAAATATAAATTGTTCAATAGGAATATATATAGGCTGGTATCTTGTTAGGGTTCTAAACATTAGGGGTCTAAATATATATAGGCAGGTCCCCAAAGTATAACGTGTTTTGAAATTAGTTTCGCTTTAATATTTCTTTCTCTGTTTTTAGTCCTTCAAAATGCAAAAGTCGTGTTTGTAGCCCTAAAAGCCCTCTAGTGAGGGACTGGAAACACAAGGACTAAATGTATAAAAAATTAAAAAGATCAATTTGAAAATCTTCATATATTTGGGGATCAAGAATATACTTAAACCTTGTTTGTTTTATTCTCTTGTTCTCGGCTTATAGTATCTTTACATTTTCCTCTTGTTCATGTAAAGAGAAATTATCTTGGGCCTGTTTACTTTGGTGAGGTTACTGTTGGTAGCCATTATTTTTCATTTTTGCTTTTGTCAAATCCTCTTTCTAAGACATGTAAAGTTTCTTCATTCTTAAGATAGTCTTTTCCATTTCAAAACAAGAAAAGAAAGTTGCTTGCTATGCACTATGGTGTTCCTTGTGTTCTCAGATTGAACAAACTGTGTATGAATAATATTTCTGAGGCATTTAATACGTGTTGTTAAATAATGGTTCAGGTCTGAAGGAATATATTGCGGCTAATCCAGCACTCCACCACGAAAGTGCCACCACGGTTGTTCATTCCAAAATCTCTGATGTTTCTATTTCCAGTACTGAATATGAGGATGAAGTGCAGGATGAGTTTTATGATGCTATTAGCGCTGAATCATCATCATCAGATGAAGAAAGCGATGATGATGAGAAACGTGATCCTAAGGTTTCATTCATTCTACTTATCAACCATAAAAATAGTCTTCAATAGAGATGAAGATTATTTTGTGTGAAACTTATTTGAGAAGAAGATAAGGTGTTCTTTTTGTTAAGTTCTATAGTTTAATATTTTATCCAACTTATCAGGAGCAAAGAGTCAAACTGAAGAATATAGCATGGGCAATCTCAACCTTAGCTTTGAAGCGAACTGCAGGTCAGGTTTTCCTTTGTCTATTGTTATTTGCTAGGGAAAAAGGAACTAAAGCTATTATAACTTTCTCAACATAGTTCCATCCATTTATTTGGAATATCCAATGAGCTTATTCAGCATGAACTTTGATACTGGTCAAAGGTCTAGCATACACTCAAAAACACCTTTAGCAGGTAAAAAAAAGTCCACCAAGAACTTTAAACAATTATGAACAGGACTGATTCTGACTTTGAAACTAAGTAAAAGCAGAGCAAACGTTATACAAAGTATCATTGCCCATGGGGAATTTGATTCAGTAGAAATGATAGACATTCCTCACGGTGGATGGTATCTCTCTAAAACAGCAGTGTTTTATAGAGAGGCCATGAAAGTCGAGGATAGGTGAGGCAGAGAAAACGCAACCACTTTACTAGTTACTCATGTTAGTTCTCATGCATAAGGCTCATCATGTATCTATTTTTATTCAGATACTACACCTACATAAAGACAAAAAGTTCCCCTTATTTTGGGGGAACAAGAAGCAACACAGTAATTGTTGAAAGAGAAGGAACTGAGAGAACATTAGATTGGATCTGTGTGTTTTAACTACACACTGTATTATAATAATGGGTGCAATAAATATATCCAATTACAACTTAGATAAGATATCTACCTATTTACAAGATATCTAACACTACCCCTCAAGCTGGAGCATTAATAGAAGATGAACCAGAGAGAAAACTGAAAGAAAAACTGAATCTGTTTCATTTTGTTAAAAGTCAGTTATGAGAGATACAAAGGCTCCTATATATAGTAGGAGAAGACAGCTTCATACTGAAGCTGTTAGCACTACAACTAACTAATTGTATTTTACATATTATCTCTAATATGCCCCCGCAAACTCAAGGTGGGTAGACTAGGGAGAACTTGTCAACCACATTGAGTTTGGAAACGCAATTCCTCAAAACGAAGAGAAGACAAAGCCTTGGTGAGAATGTCAGCTCTTTGATCAAGGGAAGGTACATGCTGCACAACCAGAGTATTGCTGAGAACCTTCTCCCTAACAAAAAATATATCCAGTTCCATATGCTTTGTCCTTGTGTGAAGAATAGGATTCTGTGCAAGTGCTACTGTGCTTTGATTATCACAGTACACCTTAGGAATGAGATGAGGGATGGCAAGCTCCTGTAAAAGAGACTGAACCCACATCAATTCAGCTGTTGTGTTAGCTAAACTCCTATACTCAGCCTCGGTGCTGGACCTGGCAACCAGGGTCTGTTTCTTGGAATTCCAGAATATTAGATTTCGACCAAGAAAAATACAGCAGCCTGATGTAGAGCGACGATCATCCGGATCTTGGGCCCAATCAGCATCACAAAAAGCAACTAAAGGGAGGGGTGAGGCCAGAGAACAAGGCTGAAGATGCAGACCAAACTCCATAGCCTTGAGATATCTTGAAATCTGCTTGACAGCTTTCCAATGCTCTTCCAAGGGTTGACTAAGAAATTGGCAGACCTTATTGACTGCATAGGAAATCTCAGACCTGGTGATTGTTGCATATTGTAGTGCTCCTACAATAGATCTATACAGAGTTGGATCATGCATATAGTTGGACCCATGCTTTGTGAGTTTCTGGCCACTTACCATTGGAGTGGAAATCCCTTTTGCATCAGCCATATCAGCCCTTTCCAAGAGGTCTTGAATGTACTTGGACTGTCCCAACAGCAAGGAGCCATCAGGAAGGTGCTGAACCTGAACCCCCAAGAAATAGTCCAGCCTGCCTAGCTTTTTGAGAGAAAATTCAGAATTGAGTTTTTCAATCAGATTCTGCAAAACTGGCAGTGAGCTTCCTGTAAGAATTATATCATCTACATAGACAAGAATGTAGAGACTATAGGTTTTAGTATGAAGAGTAAACAAAGATGGATCACAGCAACTAGCTGTAAATCCAAACTTCTTGAGAGCAGCCTTTAGCCGGTCAAACCAAGCCCGTGGTGCTTGTTTCAAACCATACAAGGCCTTGTTCAATTTGCAAACCAAAGTTCTGTCCTTGTGTTCAAACCCAGGGGGTTGAGTCATGTAAACCTCTTCTTGAAGCTACCCATTGAGGAAGGCATTATTAACATCCAATTGCTGGATGGGCCATCTCTTGGTAATGGCTAATGTCAAAATAATCCGAATTGTAATGGGTTTGACTACCGGGGAAAAGGTTTCTTTGTAATCAAATCCTTGTATTTGGTGATAGCCCTTGGCTACAAGCCTTGCCTTGTACCTATTAATTGTCCCATCAGCATTCTCCTTTATTCGGAAAACCCATTTGCAACCCACAGCCTGCCTGTGAGATGGCAGAGGCATCAAGGTCCATGTACCATTTGACATTAGAGCATTGTATTCCTCTTGCATTGCAGCCTGCCACTTTGGATTTTTAAGGGCCTGTTTTGCTGAAGTAGGTTCTGCTTGACTGAGCAACAAAGTGGGCAACAAACGAGGCATAACAATACCATTCTTTGACCTGGTTTGTGTGGGATGAACATTTGGTGTGGGAACAGGTGCTGTTTGTGTTTGTATTTGGCTAAGACCTGAATCTGTGGAGGTTGTGTTTGGTGTTGAGGGTGTGGAAAGTTCAGAATCAGAGGATGAAGGTACTATTGATGATGCTGTAACAGAAACAGGGGCAGTTTGTGAAGCTGCTTGGCCATGATAGAAACCATAAGTTACATCACACATCACCACAAAACCCCATGCTTGAGGTCATGGGTGTGCGTGATCTTTATTATATATACTATTATACACTTGCTAATCTAGGCAATGTGGGACTCCCTTCAAGTGGGAGTCTTTTTCTTTCTTTTTTTTTTTTTGCTTGCCTGGGCTTATACTCCAATTGGAATATCAGAGGTCGCGGACTTGTGCTCCTTCGTTTGAGTCTCAGAGGCCTTACGACTTTCTTTGTCTGGGCTTGTACTATAGCGGGAACATTAGAGGCCGTCGGACTTGTACTCCTTCGTCTGAGTCTCAGAGGCTGGCTTGCATTGTCTTGGGCTTGAGCTCAGCGGAACGTCATTAGGTGTTAGACTTCTGTTCTTGAGTCTCAGAGGCCTGTATATACATCTTTTTTTTTCTCCTTTTTTTTTTAATTTTTTTTATTTACTTTTTTTTTTTTCCGAATGCGGAAGTCACGGCTCACAGAGGAAAGAAACCTGCTCTGATACCATGATAGAAGATGAACCAGAGAGAAAAATGAAAGAAAAACTGAATCTGTTTCATTTTGTTAATAGTCAGTTATGAGAGATACAAAGGCTCCTATATATAGTAGGAGAAGACAGCTTTATACTGAAGTTGTTAGCACTACAACTAACTAATTGTATTTTACATATTATCTCTAATAAGCATATAGCTAATTTTACGACCTCTCAAAGACTTAGTAAAGACATACGTTAATTTGTCGTTTGAATTGATGTAGCTAGTGGTACGTCCCCTGATATGATCTTCTCTCAATAAAATGGTAATCTATCTCACTGTACTTTCTTTTGCACTTTTCTTCCTTTGTAATCCCCGCCCCTCTAGTCTGTGGATTCTTGTTCCTCCTGAACTGTACATTCCTAAGGAAGCTAAGAGCTCTTTCAAGTTTCCCAGATGACAACATCCTCACAATTTGTCCAAATATTTTATAGTTCATACCTGTTAGATATAAATAATTTGTGGGCTAAGGCTTTCACCTAACACCTCTAGTTTTTAGGAGATTTGGTTCATGACATGATATCAAAGGCTTTGTGGCTATGTGGTTTAGAGTTCAGCCCTTATTACCTCCATTCTTATAAATAAGTTAACTTACCGAACAAGGTAAGTTAAACTTGTAAATTATTCACTTTTCTTACCCCTAGGGTTCTTGCATGAGAGGGTTTGTCAAGTATGAAATCATTCATATAGTTTCATATAAAAATTTAAGCTTTTGGGAGAGATGGATCATGATAATAATCATACTCAATCCATACCTCCAATCTACAATGATAAACTAATATTGGAAATGCAGAAATGAATAAAGCATTCTATCATTCATTCAAAATTCATGTCTAATATATTTGTTTACTGTATGCAGCTCCTGATCTAAGCGAAGAATTGGATCCTCATGTAGCTCCTATCACAATCCATCAAAGTGACATTCATGGCTCTTTGCGCAAAGGAAAGGATGACAATGACACAAACTGTTGGACTTCTCCTAGTGGAAAAAGATTTATGATCAGGGGAAAGAACTATCTTAAAGATAATTCTAAGGTGAGTTGACTGATATTGATTGTCAAGTTACCATTCGAGTAAATCTGTCAGGATTGATTTTATCAAAATTATAATTTTTTGTTTTTAGTTTACATTAAGTTAGAAAATTAGGAATCATTACTCTTTGTTTTCTTTTCAGTTAGTGTCAAAATTAGGAAATTAGGAATCATTGTTATTTGTTAATTCTTACGTACCTCTAAATTAGGAATCACTATTATTTGTTTCATTTTTAGTTGGTTTAAAGTAGGAACCCTAGAGTTGCGCCTAGCCCAGTGGTAATTCATTCTGTAGAAGGCCCTGGTGGAGAGGGTCTGAAACCTGTATGCAACATTTGTCCCTCATAATCTAGTCTTTGATCGAGCCCAATGGCGTAGTGTGATCCATATAGCCGACCTCGTTTAGTGGGATAAGGCTTTTGTTGCTGTTGTTGTAGTATAAAGTAGGAACCCTAGTTAAGGTTGAATTGCTGAAGGCATATAAATACCTTATTTAAATTTCAGGTTTGGAGATTAATGAAATTTTGCAGAGCATATTCTCCCCGTGTTCATACATACTTCCTCCTTTTGCATTGTGCGCTGCTTTTATTGGCATCAGAGCTAGTCGTCTCCAGTCCGATGACAGTGGTGCTTGTGCATGCGGCGATTATCATGATGAATGATGGTCATAGAATTGTTTTTGATAATCTAAGGATCATGGGGAATCGTTGAGAACCAGGGAACAAGATGTAAATGACATGTTTGAGGATGCAGAGCAATGATTGGAGGAAGTCATGCAACATCTTGATGTCATTAGCATAAACACCAATGGAAATACACTTGATGGTAAGAGGCATACTAGGATTATAAAGCCGGTTGACTACCTTTCCGCATGCTTTTTTTGCTTATAATAATAGGTGTAGACAGCTTGTTTGCGAGGAGGGCTCAGATGAGAATGATAAACATTTCGAGGAAGAATCTTATGGCAGACTAGTAGACGTGATCGTGCTAGCAATTTCGGAGGTTTGGATAGGAAGTAGTATTTTTATTGCTGAAAAGTAGGGAAAATTTCCCTTGATTACAGATACAAGTAGCAGAACTTTGAGGATCTGCCAAGCCTCCCAATGCCTAAAGGCCCTACTCTTTCTCAAATGACTAGACACCTCTCTGTCTAAACCTCTTTCCTATTTATATACATGCATCATACCTTACTTACTACCCACAAATTAACTAGTATTATGTTAAGTTGTTAACTAACTAGTTAACTTGCTAATTCTGCCTGTCAATACACTGTACCTATCAGATTTTCAACCAAAATCGAAATTCCTTATTTTAATTGAGGAATTCCCAGATTAGGTTGCAAATATAGAACAATTATTTGAGAGTATGGAAGTTTCAGAGGAAAAAGCAAGTAATGATATGGTTGCGTGTAGGCAATGCATTTGCATGGTGTGAACAATTGTAAAGCAGAAGGTTGCATGAAGGGAGAGCACCAAATGATAATGTGGTACATAATGCAACATTTGTTGAAGGGGGGTTTCGTTCTACTATGAGATCTTATTCCCCAATAATACCAGAGATATCGTTAAGGCTCTTAGAATTCGTGTTAGGTCCAACTCTACCCTAGAGAGAGGATTGTTGGCTACCTTTTGTAAGGGTTGATTTGGCCATATCTATGGTTAATACGGAACCTCTAACCCAAATTCTAAGATGGTATCGCCGTATCAGAACCTATCCAAGATTTTGCAGAAAATCAATGACTATACTTATGTCATGGGTTTACCAGATTTGATAGGCCTAGGTATATCAAAACATTTAGTGTGGCAGATATATATCTTTTCCACTTCTCATGTGAGTCGTTGTACCTAGATCAACCTGTACACTCAAAGACAAATTTTTCTGAAGGAAGGGGATTGATTTTATTGTCAATATTATTTGTTTTATTTTAAGTTAATGTTAAATTAGGAAATTACAAATTCTATTAAGTTTAGTTTTCGTTAGTGTTAAATTAGGAAATTAGGAATCATTATTATTTGTTTTATTTTAAGCTAGATTTAAATTAGGAAATTAAGAATCATCATTTTTTTTAGTTAATGTGAAAGTAGGAATCCTAGTTACAGGTGAATTGCAGAAGACATAAATATCTTCTGTCGATTTATTTAGATTTCATATTTGAAGATAAATAAAATACTGGAGAGTATTTTCTGCCAGTGTTCTTACACTGTTCTTTTTGCATTGTATGCTGCGTCATTGACCATTCAAGTCTTTTCCTTATAGAGGAAATGGACAACTAGCCTTTCTATCCTTCGATGATAAGCAATGCTGTAGTAGTGTGCTTGTGCATCAATGTTCTTCAAATTTCCCCTTATTTTCTATCGTTGCGGCGGAGGTATAGTAGGTGTTCTGGTTGTATTGAATATTTAAATTCATACCAATTTTTTGCAAATTCAAATCAATATCTCTCAATTATTAAACTACATTTTATCAACAAAGAACTTTATCTACTTTTGCATAGTTTTGATGTGTTCTGGCTGAATGCAATAGACATGGAATCTGTCATGCAGGTAGTTGGAGGAGATCCTCTTCTCAAGCTTATAGCAGTTGATTGGTTCACAGTCGATAAATCTGTAGATAGAATTGCCCTGCACCCAAGATGTATGGTTCAGGTAATATTAAATTTCTAAGATTCTATATCTTTCTTATTCATATAAGTTATCGAAAAGTAGACTTGGGGTAGAGATGCTCAGTTTGCTTTGTACATGGTTTCAGATATGTTTTTATATACCTTCTTTTAAATCAAGCTTTTAAGTTTGTGTTCCTATATCCTAATACTGCACAAATTGTATTTGTTGGAAATTAAGTATCAGATTAGAGTCTCTAATATAAAACTTCATTAAATCCTTATTCCGTGGAGCTTTTGCATCTCATTTTTCATATTGTCGTTGTCTTATTTACAACTTGTTGACTCGGAGTTTCTAAATTCTAAAACTAGTTTGGTGTACTTTTGCAGTTTTTGCCAATTGTGCAGCATATCATGTATCTATTGTATGGTTGTCTTCTTTGGAAGCTTTTAGTGTTGAAAACCTAGATCTGATAGAAAAAGAGAGAGATAGAGAGAATAAACTGAAAGATTTGTATTCTGAGTTTTTGTTATATGAAAGCTACACAAACAAGACCAGATACATTTCTTATATAGACTGGGAGGGGTGGCTTGCACTGCAAGCCACTACTGCAGACTAACAACACTAACAGCCTCACAAGGGCCTTATCTAGTACAGCCGAGTGCACGAATACTGTGTACTCATGTTCTCTAATACTCCCCCCCACAAGCTCAACTGTGGAGATCCCCAAATTGAGCTTGGCTCTTAGTTCCAAAAACCTAGCAGAGGAGAGTGGTTTGGTAAGAACATCAGCAACCTGATCAGGGGCTGGTACATGCAGGGACCTGAAACTGCTAAGCAACCACCTTTTCTCGAACAAAAAACAAATCTAGCTCCATGTGCTTGGTGCGGGAGTGCTGAACAGGATTGTGTGCCAATGAGACCCCTCAAATTATCACAAAGAAGAGAAGGAGTTGCTGTAGGTACCCACAAAAAATAGATTTGGACCCAATAGGTACCCACAAAAGTTATCCAACAAGGGTGTAGGTTTGGGTAGTATAGTACCTAATCTACCTTATACCATGCGATATGCATATTATGTTTCAAAATTAGGATTTTGAAATTTTATTAATATCTTTTGAATTGAGTTAGATGTTACACTTTTAATCAATATTCTCTGCTGTGTTAATATTTTATAGTTAATTTTAGTAGTAAATTAGTAGTTTTGTTTTACCATTTTATAAAAAGAAAAGGATTCACTGAAGTAAACAGCATATTTTATTTACACATCGACAATGGGTTTGGATCAGCTTACATAGGTAATTAGGTATCCCTTGGCTATTGTCATTAAAGTTGTCACTCAGGCAGGATTGGGTCTGAGTACTATCTTTTTTTCCTTAATACATGTTTGGGCATGGATAATCAAGTTTTTTTTTTAATAAGCCAAAAATATTATAGGGGGGCATGGATTGTCAAGTACCCTACCTATTTTCATCCCTACTGCTATTTGTGGTGATTCTTGATTTTTTTTTCTTTCACAAAGCCCTTCCTTTTCTGCAAATTTCTAAATGATGTTTCTCTGTTAGCCTTTTAATCTAGTTCATGATATTAGTATTTAAGCTTTTGGGATAGTTGGTTCATAGACTGGTATTAGAGTCTCTATGATGAAGTGGTCTAGTTTTTAATCCTTGCTTTCCCTATTCTTCTAATGAAAGTTGAGTTTAAGCACAAAGTAGTTGGTTGTGTACCGTCTCCACGGACTCCATGCTTTAAATCCAAAACAGCTCGTGTGAGGAGGCACGCAAGATATATAGTATAAAATAATAAAAACCATTCATGCATCATCACCCAATAGCTTAAATTTTTAGAATAGTTGGTTCATGACATGTGCTAAAGCTTATGTGGTTGAAATCATTCTAGTATATCGTGATATTCTGGCCTCCTCAATCTCGAGATTATGAGTTTTTTTTTTTTTTTTAATTTTAACTTTCTAATCCTTTCCTTCTGAATTTCAGTCAGAAGCAGGCAAAAAGCTTCCATTTATCCTCATCATAAATCTCCAGGTAAGGATGTTATTGTTTTTGTAATTACTTTGTAGAACACACTCACAGACATATTAGTGCAAAGTGGAGGTTATTAAACGTGTTGAGTTAAAAAAACCATTATTAGGTTCCTAATCTTCAAGTGGTTCCTTGAAATGGTATCAAAGCAGTGATTGGCGATATACTACTCTCCTTTATATTATTATAATTCTATTTTAGTGTTGACCGTTGAGTTTAAGGTAAAACACACACATGCATATCTGTGTGTGAGAGTCTCCTGTTTTTTATTCCTCATTTTTCTCCTTTGTGTTTTTGTAGCAGATTGGTTAGTATTTCCTGCGTTTAAGATAAAGTATTATTTCTTCTCCAAAAACTGCGTTTTATGCTTATAACCAGTTTCTCAATGATCTTTTTGTTTGTTTGTTCTTGTCATCACTTTCAGGTTCCTGCTAAACCAAACTACAGTCTGGTTCTATATTATGCAGCGGACAGACCGGTGCATAAAGATTCTCTATTGGCTAAGTTTGTTGATGGAAGTGATGTGTTTCGGGACTCTAGATTCAAACTTATTCCAAGTATAGTTGAGGTGTGTGATTTCAAATGAAGTGGTACATATATGCCCTCTTCGATGTCTGACATGACAGTATTAAGCAGCCCATAGTTTTTGTTAGAACTATAATATAAAAATCATGTGTCTTTATCTTAGTTGAAATAATCCAACTGGCTGCTTTGACTGATTGAATCAGGGAACAGGTCAGATTTCCAAATTATTTAACCTAAAAATTCGGCTGATCTCATAACCGGCCGAACTAGTACTCAAACGCTGAAATACCATTTTCATCTAGTTTTTATTTAATTCTATTATTCATTTTTTCCCAATTTTTTTACTTATTTGAAAAATATCAACCAAGTAAAAAGTCCAATAACAAGTTGTAATGGTGTAAATACATGATTTTTTATTATTTATCCTTTTTTGATGATATTTTATCTTACAAAGCATATAATATGTTAATATAATAATCTTATATTAATTTCAGTTTTAATTGATCTTACTTTCTTAATATTTATGTTAATTCATTACTTAATACATTATAAAATATTAAAAATATATGAATTATCACCGGTTCGGCCAACGTTGAACTATTGAACCCTAAACCTGGGCAGTACCTTTACTGGTTGAATAACCGGTCTGGTTTCTAAAAACATTGGTCTTTACATAACATTGTTAGAGCTTCTATGACTAAATGATCTGGAATGAGGTCCTTGCCACTCTCAAATCTATTAAGAAGTTGAATTTTAGGTATGTGGGTTTATGCATTGCCCGCACTTCCAAACCAAAGGACTACTACAACAACAACAAAAGCCTTATCCCACTAAGTGGGTCAGCTATATGGATCACACTACGCCATTGAGCTCGATCAAAAACTAAATTATGAGGGATAAACCAAAAGACTACTATTAGAAATTGGGAGACCTAATTCAACCACAAAAGTTAGCTTGAGAGTTGAGGTTTGCTCTATCCTTATAAACACTTGATTGGCTATATCTCTAGCCAATGTGAGACTTCTAACAACTACTAAGGAGGGCATATTCAGATTATGATAAAATCACTCATATGTCTTTACCTAACATCCTAGCTTTTAGTATAATTAGATCATAACAGTTTTCAATGGATACAGGG
Source organism: Acmispon strigosus (assembly GCA_030819835.1). Taxonomy (NCBI): domain Eukaryota; kingdom Viridiplantae; phylum Streptophyta; class Magnoliopsida; order Fabales; family Fabaceae; genus Acmispon; species Acmispon strigosus. Next base: position 12,512,993 of record JAUAMA010000002.1, on the reverse strand, counting down.
ATATTGGATGGTCAAGAGAGCCGTTGGAACCAAAGCTTGCCTCTTAGGGAAAGCTGTGACCTGTAAATACTTTAAACAGGATAATTTTTTGGAGGTAATGCTACCTTAGCATTTTTCCCCTGTTTGACTACTTGGGTCATCATAATTGATTTTGTTGTGTCATTCATATGTCAAATTAAGAAGTAAATACTTATTTATGTTTCTTCTCAAAGTTAACGGAGTAACTTCTGAAATAAAGTTTCTGCCTTATTTGTATTTAGACTATACCATTCGTATCATTATGTTTATGGTTTCAGAATATTGCGCTTTTTCTATGCTATTCTTTGTTCATGTTTGACCATGAAGTTCTTATGTGACTTTATAGTTAAATTATTAGGGCCCATTTTTTCAAATTTGTAACTTTCTAATAATTTAGTACATTGTATCTGAGGATTATGCTGTGACCATATACATCTCTTATTTCCTTACTCAGTCCATACTTCCACCTTAGAAGCTAACTCTTGAATTAAGAAGAGAGACACAGACGTGCTCGCATTAGTGATTTCTTTCTAGTCACATTATATCTTCTCGTCTTTATAACCCAATTTAATACTTGACTCTTAAAATGTATAATATCAACTCCACTGTGTAATTTAGGCTTAAGTATTCAGTCATATGCTTTCTAGTTTTCCTCTTTATCAACATTCTAACTTTCTAATTTAAATTTTGCTAGTCATTGAAGATTCCTAATTCAACATTATTGAAATTGTGTGCAATGATATGCGAATTGGTAGCAGAGTTGAGATTTAGTACATATGTAACTTTGCTGCTATTTTCATATTATCGAGTAAATTACACTTTCATGGTAATTTTCTGTAATATGCAGATTGATGTGGACATCGGATCATCCTCTGTAGCTAGGAGTGTCATTAACCTTGTTCTGGGATATGTCACGAACCTAGTAGTTGACCTTGCAATTTTGGTCGAGGTTTGTGCCTTTCTGATTATAATATTTTCTGACAAACTATTCTCTTATGATGTTATCTTCCCTGGCTCCTTTGGTGTAAACTTGATATTTGACTAGAATGAGGAAGTTATTATTGTTTGGAACTGTGCAATTTATGCTAATTCCCGGGTATATTTGGTTTGGGAGGGATAGGAACTGTGCGATTTATTATTGTACCTTTGCTTTGATTAGAGCGAGGGTTGCAAAACCTGAATATGTCTAAAAGGAAAGGTGATGAACTGATTATATCTTCATAAGTTGTAACAGAATAAGCAATTGAAGAAAATCTTCAGTTTCTACAAGTTTCTTTTTATTAGTAAAGACAATCACCCATCTCTAGCCGAAACCAACACAACTTTGTAATTTGTTACCTTGTGTGGCCTTCCTTCCAGTCTCACAAGTTATTTAAGCTTAGCATATATATCCTGGGTTTCTTGGCTGCATTTTGATCATGTTGACATGTGTTGCATTCTAATGGAGTGTGGGCTGGAAATTTTTTTCCTTCATATCAACTGCTAGTACATTCACTTATAAAAGTTAAAAAATTCATCAACATATGCATCTCAAGTGTTCCAGATATTGACTGATGCTATATTTGCAGGCAAAAGAGGAGAAGGAGCTGCCGGAGTACATTCTTGGAACTGTCCGATTAAACCGTTTGAAACTTGAATCTGCTGTACCGTTGGAGGTTTAAGGTGTTCTGCCAAAAATATTGAATCACCCGGTTCCAATCCATTATTATGACTCAAATTTACACAGGATTGGCTTGTATCAAAAGAATTTACATTTGTGATTGAGTGGAATAGTCTCTCTTTTCCTCTCTATTTTGTTTTGAAGTCTTGGTGAGATTTATTCTTTATTATGTCTCACTTATATCAAATTGGATCAGAGCTCGATAGTCTCATAGTGTGTGAGTGTGAGAATTAATAGAGTTCTCACCTTGTCAACGTTTTTTTTAGAGTTAGTGTACTTTTTGAGAGAGGAAAATACTGAACAATTATAACATTGTTTGTTATGATTCTAAATTATATGGGTAACTTGATTTCAACTATTGAAAACTTTTAATGTTACTCATTTTAAAGCTTGCAATATTTGGAGCTTTATTGAACTAGTATTACATGAAGAAGTTGATGTAGCTTCTCCTTACAGTCCAGTTGGAGCTGATGCAAATTCATCAAAGTGCAAATTACTCAATTTATTTATAGCAAAATAGCAATTGTCAAAGTGGCTAAAGAAGTGTGGGGCACTTTGAAGATGTTATAGGATGGGGTTGAGAAAGCCTAGAAAACCAAATTGTTGCCATCATAAGCTACTCCCACTTTTCCTAGTCCACCATAAAAAAAGAGTATTTGTTTCTGATAAAAAAAGAGTCTACGATGAATAAAAAAAGAGACTATTGGTTAAAAAAAAGTTTTATTTGTTTCTGTTCAAATAAAGATCTTTCATCCTCTTCCTCTTTTCCCATGAATCTATTCTCTCTTACAACTTTTTCGTACCTCAGAATTAGGCTGCGTATAAGGTGCAATACGCGACATGTATTGCACCGTGCAAGAGACAATGTTGTCCAATTGTAGCACGACACGTGGTCCACCTGACAGGAGGTAACCTTTGTAACCGGTTAATGTTATTTTAATCCTTGTAGGTAAATTACTTTCTTGTCCTATGAATAATTTAATTCAGCTCCAGATGGGTGTGTCCTAAAACGGGCTGGCCTTGTGGGTTTCATCCGGATCTTCGTGGTTGTCCTGTGTAACGAAACTAGGGTTTTTGCGACAGAGAGTGAGAGCTTCGTTCTGTTTCCTTCTCTAGCGCGACCACGCTGACCACGAAGCCCCGATTTCGTTCACCGTCGAAGGTTCGTATTGTAGTGTGTTTACGAATTTTTGGGTTATAAATCTACCGTTGTTAGTGTACCAGTAGGTACATGTTATAATCGCGATAATCCGTTACAATTTTTCTCCGCAGCTTTTGTTATGTTGTCAATTGAATTCCAGGCGAGGGATTTGTTTGCTGCATTTGATTTATTATATGCACTATATGGTTAGGTATCGATTGCGTAGTTCTGTGAAAGCACTTCCCGGTTTTCGTGGTTAGGTTGTAGAAATTGACAAATTATGCTATTAGTGACGACATTTTCACACAGGTTTTGTGTTATTAGTCCCGGCTGAAAGTCAACACTAGAAGGCGTATGTTGTAAAAATTGCGTGATGGTTTGTTGTGTGGGTTGTTAGGGGATGTTAGGGGTTGGGCTATGAACAGGGCCGTGCATCCTGTGTTCATTAAGAGTACAACGCTCATTATGGGTAATTCAAATGGTGTGGAAGAAGTTGTGTACAGAAGGCAGCATATGGTGGCTTAATGTGGTAAAATTTGGACTACGTTTGGTTTTGCTTGTTGGCTTGGTAGGAATCGTATGTACGGTAGCTTAATGTAGTTTCATGCAGATAATCTTGATCAGGTTATTATTGATGTTTGTTTTATTTTGATTTGGTTATGCAGAATGGTGGGATTTTCGCTTGTCGTACATCATGGGGGCATGTTTCGATATCTTCCATATTGTCGTTATGTTGTCATTTGTTTCCCACACATATGTTTCCTCGGTTTCATTTGTCACCACTACGGTGGCAAATATAGTTGTACGATTGTGATTATTCACGCCAGAGAAAACCACAACTGGCAGCAAGTACTTATTTTTTCCGTATGTGGCATCGAAGGCAAGCACATCACCGTATACCTGGTAGCTCAGACGACCATACCCATCACTCCAAAAGAGATGTTGCAGTCTATTGTCCTGATCTGCAACGTGCTCACAGTAGAAATTTGTGTCCTTCGATCGAAGGTCCGCCATGAACTGCATTGCCGTCACGGAGTCATTTTTCAGCATACGTCTTTGCCGACCAATCTGGTTATACATATTCCTTTTACTATATTGTATATTCTGAACTCCACCACATTGATTGGCAATTGCCCGGAATATGTGTGGAACACCGATTCCGGCTTCTTGGTAACTATTCATCTGAATTATGTCACTTACAGCCGTCCTCCTGTACAGTGCTTGCATTGCACATTCAACATCGTCGAAAAGTTCGTGATTGTGAATGTCTGTGAAGCAAGTACAGTACCACCGGCCGGTTGTAATATCAACATGCACCCTGAATTTGGCTTCACATCGACATCTGAAAACGCGTTTTGGCTCCCGTTTTTTTGGTTCCGGTGACATTCCCCTGTCTTCGCGTATGCCGTTCCTATTACATACAAATTCCTACTGCAATATATCACATGTTTGCCGACTTCTAATGACATTGAATTTCCGGACACAGAACCCATGGGCCTTCGCGTAGTGTACATAAAACAAATAGGCAACATCCAAATTCAAAAAATCATACTTCGATATTTGCTCCGGCATAAAGCTCTTAAGATCAATTGAACATAAATCAGCAACTGAATCCACTGGAATACTGTTGCCGCTACGATCATCCTCAAAGTTTTCATCAATGCTGTCACCTGCATGGCCACCTTCATTGATGCTGTCACCCTCTACATGGAAATAATTCAACTCATCCTCCGCTTCAAAGAAATAATTCAACTCATTATCCGCTTCAGAGAAATAACTCAAATCATTCTCCGATTCATAGAAATAATTCAACTCGTTCTCTGCTTCGACGAAATAGTTCACCTCATCTTCCCCGCCATTTAAATCCAATTCAAATGCATCAGCAATGAAATATGACAGCTCTTCACATACCTTTACAAAAGATTTATATTTCAGAATCAAGTTTCTGCACATAATAATTCATTCAACAACCATACCTCATTCAATAGAATTCCAATCGTACCTGGTCCGCTGATGATGTTTGGGCTGTTTCAGCCATATCCTTGCTTCTGCAGCGTGAAATGTGTAGATTGTATTAATCAAGTTGGTGATTGTGTAAGCCACCATATTTATGTTAACATATTATGTCATGTACATTACTAGTAACTACCACCGCAAGGCATCCAAACTGCAACACGCAACAATGACATGAGCATGTTATATACAAACCACAACAACGCAATAATTTGCAACAATTATAACATATAACTATAACTGCTCACACATTGGACCACGACGGATGCATCAAGCATACAAGCCCTTCATTCCCGTCGAAACACAAATTTAATCAACACTAATTTATTCAACCAACATTCAAACCTATTTTGTCAAATCAGCATTCCCAACATACATAAAATATTTCAACGAAGAACCCAAACCTCAGCTGCAGTGTTTTTCCACGAATTGCTCGGAGTCCACCACGAGATAAATTGGGGGACAGGACGAAAATGCTGACGGCGACGCAGATGACGAAATTTCCGCAGCGACGATGTACCTTCAGCTACGGCTCGACGGCAAGATAAATGGGGGTAAGAAAGAGGTTGCTGACAACGACGCAGATGACGAATATTCAGCGGCGGTGATGGACCTTCACAACAGTGGGGAATCGGAGCTCCGACCTGTCAACGCGTTCTGCAAGTCTCTGGTGGAGGAGTTGGAAATCGGGGAAATGAGGTGTAATTGATAAGTCTATTATCGATGTACATAAAGGGCAGGCATGTAATTTCATCATATTTTCATTTTCAATTTAATTTTATTTCAGATACCAGAACCTGTGATAGCAGGTCATGAACTGCCCAGCACGGTGCAAGACATGAACCGCTCTTGCACCATAAATGCCACCATTACATTGAGATTCTAGCCAACAAAAGGAAATTCTCAATAGGACTTTGAATAAATGATGTCAGTCTCTCGCCACCACTCTTCTTCAACATCTTCCTCGCCACCGCACCATCACCACCCAGCGCCGCCCCTTCTCCTTCCTCCCATGAACCCAGCCTCCAATCAATTTCCCTCATCCCTGCCCTTCGACCTCGGCACCACCATCGCTGCCTTCCTTCTTTACTTGATTGCTCCACCAAACCTCCACCCTGCGCCGCCGTTGTCCCTATTTCACCTTCATCTCGTCTTCCATTTCTCCCTCTCACCAGATCCCCCAACCTTCAAAAACATCGTCCCTTCGAAGCCACCTTCCTCATCATCCAGATCGAAGAGCGAAGAGGAATTGGGGGAATTTCTAAGGTTCACCTTCTTCATCCAGATTGAAGAGAACAACGACGAGAGGGTGAATCGATGGTGGTGAGGAGCTTTCAAAGGCGAATCGGTGATGGTGGAGCAACGGAGGGAGGCGAATCGGTCATGAGAAGGAGGAAGGTGAATCGATGATGGTTGGTTTTGGAAGAAGGAGGAAGATGGGGGAGAAGAAGGTGGTTAAACGGTGGTTCAAAGAAGAGGGAAGGTTGGTTGATGCCGGCAGTTCTGGTCGAAGAAGGAAGGAGTGGCAGCGGCTATCGGCTGGGGTCGAAGAGGAAAGGAAGGAGAAAGAAGAGGAAGGCCGGTGGCGGGGAGAACTAAGAAGAGGAGGGCTTCAGGCTAGATAATTGAGTTTTTTTAATTTTTTTTATATTTTTTTCCAAAAACTGTTAAATATTAGATGGAAAACGTTAACTTTTAACGGAACAGTAATAGGGGACTGAAACTGTTGTCGTTTGTCAAAGTGTGAGACCATTTAAGCTAATTTTTTTTGTTAGGGACCAAAAGTGTCAAATCGTGATAAGTGAGGGATCAAAAGTGCTATTAAGCCAAACTTTTAATATAGTTTTTTTTTTTAATTCCTCCCTCCCCTCGCGTATTCTCATACGACCAAATACTGTGCAAGTGACGAAGACAAGCTATTCTATTACTCATCCCCCCAAAACACCAATATTATATTACTCATCCCTAGATATAGTTTAGTGTTTGTGTAACAGATATTCTTTTCATAATAATCATGACAAATGATCTTATATTCTTATTTTTCATATATTATATATAGTTAAAAGAAAAGAAAAGAAAATTACCAGTTCTCTCTAACAAATCAAAATCCTTGCTATCATGTGCATACGTTACTTACAATGACATCAAATCAAACAAATAATAAGACCTTGCATTTCTGTGATTCACCCTCATCTTTCACATTGAAAGCACCAGAACTGGACAGCGCTACTACAGAGTTTTCCAATGCATCATTAATAGCCCTTGTTTCCACGAATCCTAGCTCTCATGTCAACCTGCTATGTTGAACCAAAACACATTAGCAGTTTAATTTTAATATCATACTGAAGCTTACACATAATATTACTAACATAAATCTATTCATCATTTTATTTAACTGTAGACATTTTTACCATTTGTTCTCTCAGCCTACTACTTTATATTATTTGCACAAGTTAGACGGCAGAACGGACCATCGGACCAATCAAAAGTCAGCTGTTATGACTTGTTGCAAGCCAACTGATAGGAACCAGCCAAAGAATAAGAAAGAAAACTGATATTATTCAAGATAGAAAACTAAAATGCTGCTGAGTAATTCGAGAGTCTTAGCCCCTGTCCATAATTCCCAATTACAAATGATCCTAGAGATGATGATACTCTCACTAACTTTACTTATAGTATTCTCTCACTCTCTAACTAACTCTCTCAACTAACCAAAACAGCCTCAAACAAACTAAACTACTAACAAACTATGGGTACCTATCACCAATATTATAGAAGTACAGGCCATGAAGGCCTTAATAAAACAAGATTAGATTGAAGCAAGTTGCATTTGAGCTTTACGTTCTGCGAAATATGAAGCACAAGACACTACTTCTCGATATGTCGTAGTGTCAGACATGCTTCTGATAGCACACATGTCTGAAACTCATGTGTCAGATGCTCCTCATCAAGTGTTTGATTAAATTTTTTTTTTGGTCCAGACACTCCAGAAATGGTTAGAGGTTAGGACATCACTAGGATACTTCGCCACGCTCAACCATGGCTTAACACTTGAAGCAAACGCAACTCTAATAAATAAACTTTCATTTCATTTAGAAACAACCTTGAGAAATGTCAACATTTTAAAAAAAGAAAAACGTTAAGACATGAATTTTTTTTTTTAGAAAAGTCTCCAACACACTCCATTTGGGATGTCATTCCTTCCCCTATTCATGCTTGTACCCCACATATGTGAATACATGAGAGGATATAATCTTGATCATACAACCATAAATGATTAAGATTAACTCCTCTCATAGATATTGACCATATCAATGTGTCAGTGTGTCTGCTTCACAGTACTAATATATACAACTCTTCTTAAACAGGCGTTTGAATTCAATCATGAATTAGAATAATACTTGGTTGTTAAGTTATATGCTAACCAAATACAATCATCAGATACAATCCCGAGCAAGAGCATGCAATGACAAATTAAAATTATCAGCTAGGATCATAATGAACAAATTCTAGGACATTTCAAAATCTCCAATGTCGGTCATGCCAGAGATCACCCCCCCCCCTCCTTATCCCAAAAAAAACCACCCCTGATTTCAGTTAACATCTAAAGATGCACAAGACAGACCGTGTAATACAGAATGACTTTACGAGCTTAACCACCAAACCATTTCAACACTTGAGAGAACATAACTGTATGAATATACCAACACTACTTTAGGGAGGATTTCAGCAAAGTCTGATAACCACAAGAGAGAAAGACTATCATCCTTCAAAGATAATAAACAATTAACCACACTTTCTCTTTGTTAAGGTACCAGAGATTAATGCAACAAAAACAGAATGGAAATTCTGATATATTGTAAATAAGATCCAATCTCTTGCCCCTCCTAGTATAAACTTTGGTAACCTGGGGCCATTGAGTCAGGTCCGTAACATCACCCTCCCCTTCGAAAATCACTTTGTCCTCAAGGTTAAAGTTAGGAAATTGCTGCTGAAAAGTGCCCAAAATCTCCCATGAGTTCTCGCAGTCTGGCAAGTCTTTCCACTTGATCAAAATTTCTTTAACTCCCTGCATATGGTCCTGATGACTAAATCTCCTCTGGCTCACTCTGGAGCTCCCATTCGTCAGTGAGAAAACCAGGCAAGGGCTGGCTCAACACATCTGCAGCTATAGATTTCTTTAACAAAGAGCCGTGGAAAACTGGGTGGACTTTGCTGTCAGCAGGCAACTGAAGTTTGTATGCAACAAAATTGATCTTTTGCACAATCTCATAAGGACCATAGTAGCGAGGGCTTAGTTTTAGATTCACTCGTTTGGCCAGGTTCTTTAACTTGTACGGCTGGATTTTAAGGTAGACCATATCCCCAACTTCAAGCTCGATATCACGCCTGTGCTTGTTAGCTTGTTGTTGCATTCTGTTCTGAGCCTTGGCTGACTGCTCCTTAAGATCATCCAGCATCTGGTTGCGTCCGCAGTTAAACGACTAACTTCCTCCACTGCTGTGAAACCCGCATCACCCCTAACCACAATGGGTGGATCCCTTCCATAAAGGGCCTTGAATGGCGTAGTGTTGATGACTGAGTGAAAGTTGATGTTGTACCAAAACTCAGCCAAGTTAGCCACTTTGGCCATTGTTTTGGCTTGCTCCCAGTTACACAACGCAAGTAAGTCTCAAGGTAGCGGTTAACGATGTTGGTCTGGCCATCTGTTTGTGGATGGTAGCCAGAACTAAACTTCAGTTAAGTCCCTGCCAAACGAAAAAGCTCTGTCCAGAATGTGCCGAGGAAAATCCTATCACAGTCTGAAACGATAGTTGAAGGGAAGAGCCGAAATATTTCCATGATAAAGAGCTCAGCCACTTCCATAGCTGAATAGGGATGAGACATAGCTATGAAATGAGCATATTTGGTGAGTCTATCCACTACCACTAAAACTGAATCCTTTCCCATTGCCTTAGGTAAACCCCTATAAAATCCATGGATATGTCTGCCCAAACCTGCGAGGGAATTGGTAATGGCATGAGGAGTCCAGCTGGACTTAATGCCTGATACTGACTCCTTTGGTACACTCCACATTTGCTGACAAAACGCTGAATTTCTGCTTTCATCCCCTCCCAAAACAGAATAGCTGAAATCCTCTTATATGTCTAGAAATAGCCAGCGTGTCCCCCAATGGCTGAATCATGGAACTCTGATAGGTACCAACACACAAAGAAAGGAGAGAAACAGGGAATTAAGAGTAATTTGTATTTATATAAATGCTTCACTGAGAAATCCCAGCTAGCTTGAAGGAAAATTACAGAAATAGCTATGGAAAGCTGAGAAAAACCCAAGGCAATCAAGAGATTGCCTCACCCTCCCAATTCCAGTCCCAAAACCAAGCCTACCTATTCCCTACGCACCCATGCTCATATATTACCCACGGAAGATTCCTTCACTCTCTCTCTCACTCCCCATCTATTCCCTACACCTGCTGAACCTACTGCCACCTCAGCAGAGGTTGTTACACTAGTGGGAATTTATATTATTCCCTTTTCTACCCCTCCTAGTGTAAACATGAACTATCTGAGGTCTAGTGCTAGCGGTGGTATTCACAATGGGCCTATTAACATTCAGGTTCTCATCAAACTCTCTCAAAATAACTGGGATCTTAGGTGAATCATGAGGTACTTCTATCCGTCCCTTATAATACAATTGACCCTTCACGAATTGGTACCCGGAATGGGAACCCGAGTTCACCACCAAGTCCTGCATTATTTTCTTGAGTTTTGCATCCCTCAAGACTTCCTCTTCTAATTCTGCCCACGCTAAACACTGCACAGTGGATAAGGCGGTATATTGTAAATTTCTGGACAGGCCGTCTGCGGCTTTGTTGTCCATTCCTGGTTTGTATTTGATCTCAAAGTCGAATCCTAGAAGTTTGGACATCCATTTCTGCTGTTCTTCTCCCATTAATCGCTGTGCAGCTAAAAAACGCAGGCTCTTCTGATCAGTATGCACCACAAAGTGCCTCCCTAACAAATAGTGGTGCCATTTCTGCACCGCTAATACAACGGCCGTCAACTCCCGTTCATAAACAGACTTCCCTTGTGCCCTGTCAGATAGAGATTGACTCATATAAGCCACTGGTCTTCCCTCTTGCATGAGGACCGCTCCTATCCCCTTCCCCGAAGCATCCGCTTCAACTACAAACAGCTTGTCAAAGTTGGGTACAGCCAGTACTGGAATGGTGGTCATGGTTGTTTTCAGTTCTTCAAAAGCCATTTGTGCCTCTTTTCCCCAGCAGAAATTATTTTTCTTAAGCAACTGGGCAGCCAAGCAATCTTACTATAATTCATCACAAATTTGCGGTAGTACCCCGTGGCTTGGGACAGGCCCGTGTCCAACATGTTGCTACCCCTGTGTCCTCACACTCCTTTAATGTCTCAAGGGACAGGCCAGTCCAACATATCCTGAACCTTGGGTCAGCAGCTACTCCTCGGTAGGAAATTATGTGCCCCAAATAGTCAAGCTGTCCTTGTCCGAATGAACACTTCTTTTTGTTTGCATACAGTTGGTGCTCCTTTAAAACCTGTAAAACATGTTGCAAGTGCTCCTTGTGGTGCTCCTCATTTAAGCCGTAAATGAGGATGTCATAAAAAAGACCAATACGAACTTCCTTAGAAACGGTTTCAAAATCTGGTTCATGAGGGCTTGAAATGTGGATGGGGCGTTGGATAAACCGAAAGGCAGCACCAAATATTCATAATGTCCCTCATGTGTCCTAAAAGCGGTTTTTGCAATATCTTCCTCGCGCATCCTGATTTGATGGTAACCCGATTTTAGATCCAGCTTTGAAAATATACTGGCAGCTCCCAATTCGTCTAGCAACTTGTCAATGATTGGTATAGGGAATTTATCCGGGATTGTAAGCTTATTAAGAGCCTTGTAATCTACGCAAAATCTCCAGCCTCCATCCTTCTTGTTCACCAAAATAACTGGGCTGCTGTATGGGCTAGTGCTGGGTCTTATAATTCCAGCTTGTAGCATTTCCTTCACCAACCTTTACAACCCGTTTTTCTGGTAATGCAGATACCGGTACGGTCTTATGTTAGGGATGGTTGACCCCTCCTTCAGGATGATAGCATGGTCCTGTGGCCGCTTAGGCAGGAGACCCTGTGGTTCACTGAACACCTCTGAAAACTCAGCCAAAACGTTATCCCACTGCTCTGTCCCTTTTGTGCCCAACTCTAATTTCACAGTGCTGTATTCATACAAGTAATATCCCATTCCCTCATTAGACAGTGCTTTCTTCAAAGCTTTCCAAGACACAGGGGCCTTGCATAAGGATGGATCCTCCTTCAACATCTTTTTCCCTTCCTCTCCCCATTTAATTGTGAGATTTTTAAAGTTGGCTTCGATGTCCCCAACACTAGCTAGCCAATCCATTCCTGCTCCTCTCTTGAAGCTCAGCTTGAGTTAATTTCCTTCCCCCATAGTCCTTCTTCTCACTTCCCATTCCTTACCCCATTCTTGGCTCAATTACGATTTTACTCATTTGCCCAGGCCCGTTGTTGAACACTCTCCCTTTACTTCCCTCCCCTACCATGACTGTTATGTTGGTCATAATTCCCTTGTCCCTCCAGTTTCGTTTTTCATCTTCCGTGACTCTCCCTCTCCTCAGAGCTATGTTCTTGTCTTCCAACAATAGTGCCCGATCCATCCATTTGGAGAGGCTCTTAGTACTCCATTACACTGGCAGATTGTTTCATACTCAGCAAAGGCCCAAATGGATTCTGAACCAACCCAGGTTGGAACCTCCGGATTAGAGCGTCCTTGAACACTGCCCATTCTCTGGATTTTGTTTGTTCTTCCCACCATTGGAACCATTTTAGAGCCCGATCCTCCAGAGCAATGACAACAAGCTCTAGTTTCTCTTCCTCCCGGACTCTGTTCAGGCGCAAAAAACGTTCAACTATGACAATCCACCCATAAGCATCATCTTTGTTGAAAACGGGGATGTCAACCTTCCGGCCAGTTTAGGCTTGTGATAAATGCCAATTTGCCATTAGTTTTCATATGTTTTTAATAGCATTTATCATGGTTTTTCATTGTAAAATACCCTTTCTTTATAGAGTTTTTGGTTAGATAAAAGAGTAAGGCGATTCTAAGCTTTTAAATATGTTTCTTGTGCTTTTGATGAGTTTTTCACATGTTTCAGGACCCAAAAGAGGCAAAGAATTGGAGAAAATATGAAGAAATCAGGACTCTGGGCGCTAAGCCCCTCTGCAGGGCGCTAAGCGCCCAGAAAAAGGATCAGCGGGGCGCTCTGGGCGCTAAGCACCGCCCCGGGGCGCTAGGCGCCCAGCATCGAGGAGCAGATAGGCTGCTGGCCGCTTAGCGCGGCACTTAAGCGCTAAGCGCCCAGCGTGGACAAGGCCGGCGCTAAGCGCCTCTCTCGTGCGGCTAAGCGCCGCTGGGCCTGGCCCAGGGCGCTGAGCGCCTGTCGACGGCGCTAAGCACCCCTGCGGCGCCCAGCACCTTTAAATTCACGACTTTTGGCATGTTTGGGGCATTCTTTCAACCCTAACCACCTCCAAACACCCCTTGGACGTGAGAGAGCTCGATTTTGAGAAGGAGAAGAGGAGTTTCATCAACGGACGCTCGGAGTCTTCGCCGTCTCCCTAGTTTTTATTGATTCTCCTTGTAAGCTAGCTAGTTTCCATCCTATGGATAACTAAGCTCTCTTTTAGTTGGATTTAGGCGTAGTACTTCATCTTGAAGGGATTCTTATTGTTTCTTTGTTTACTTTCTATCTTTAATTTCAATTGAACAGTTTTGCTTTTATTGCCTATGTGAGTTTGATCACCTTTCATTTGATTTGAGATTAATCTTGTATGAGGAAGCTACTCTATTAATCTGACATAAACTGTTTAATCTAGGGGAAGCTAATTTGCTAGGAATAGCGTTAGATCACCTAGTTCTTTAAAGCCTGCATGTTTACAGTTGCTTTGATTAATGGCCTGTGGAAGCGACAATTAGGAAAGTAATTGAATCAACTTCTCATACTAGGAATAGGTGAGTTAGTTAAGAACTGGCGGGAGTGAATTAAAGGTTTTAAGTGATTGTAATCAAGAACAAGATAAATCCTGAATAGTGAAGTGTGAAACCATAATCCAACTGTTTTCCTAATCTATTTATCTCTCAAACCTTTGCTTTCTTATTTCATGCTTTTTAATACAAGTCTTTCCAAACAAACATCTTCTATTTTCTTTCTGCTTAACTTCTTGACTAAAGAACGGCACTCTTACTCATTTGCTCTCTGTGGATCGATAACACCCGTACTATACTGCAATTGAATCTTAAAAGAGGTTTGAACGCAGCTCAAGTATTGATTTTTATTAAAAGACGTAAAAACCCTTTTAACAGCTTGCCGGTGGAGGAAATTTTCATGATCCAAATCACGATCACGACAACCAGAAGAATGCGAACCTTGGTGGTTGTTGTCGTTGTGTCGCGAACCGCTCCTCCGAGTGCGATTGTCCCTCTGTGTCAATGATCGGCCCCATGCTCCGTCTAGGCCACCGCTCATGTTCCTACAGCAACTGCCGGAGTTCGCCAAACTGCATTTGGCTTTCTGACCTCAGTTCCCGGACAAAACGCTCCAAATTCTCGACCCGTGAATCAATTGTTGCGCGCGTAGATACCATAAAAAGCTCCCTGAACCGGGAGCTCTGATACCAAATGTTAAGGTACCAGAGATTAATGCAACAAAAACAGAATGGAAATTCTGATATATTGTAAATAAGATCCAATTTCTGAAAAAAGGATCTGAGTTTTGTGTTTACAAGTTGAAAAGAAAGGAAGGAAACCAAACAGAGACAAATTAGAGAGTTCTCATCTATCCCAAGTTCAAACTGAATCCCAGCCACCCAAGTCCCCCCCTACAATCAGTTATACCCCTCTCATCCTCTACACATGCCCACAACCACTGGGTCCCACTCACTCACCACCTAAGCAGGTGGTTAATTACCCCCTGGGGTCTGATTTGGTGCATCGCACCTCTTGCCCCTCCTAGTATAAACTTTGGTAACCTGGGGCCTTTGAGTCAGGTCCGTAACACTCTTGCCCCAAAGTTTTATATCATCTTGTTTCACTTTACCGTGTAGATCCAAATAATTGTTCAATCCAATCCTAACACTATGAATAGTTTTCCATGAAGCTCCTAGATTAACTAGCCCTTCCCAACTTCTCAATTTCATACTTGCAACCATGTATCACTTACTCTCTTCATGCATTATTTGTGGTACTATAGTTTACAAATAGGCAAACAGCTTCATTAGTTGAACTCCTCTAACATGACGTGAACAATGACATAAATTTTGTAACCAAAAAATAAAAAAGAAACATGTAAAAAATTAGATAATAGAGCCAAATGTGGCCAATCGTGAAATATTCAACATTCGTTAAAAACCTGTCAATTTCAACGCACAACTTCAAGCTTAAAGTAAATGTTAGCAGCAAAACAAAATGCACGAAAAATGTATGCCAAAAAGGAAAAAAATGGCAGATGTATGTATAATCAGTATGGAACTATGCATTTGGAATCAAAGCCAAAAAGGTGAATACTTGCCTGGCCTCTCTTGCAATTGAAATAGGTTTCCCTGAGTCCCACACACTCACTGGGTATTGATGGAGTCTTCTCTCCAGCGCACTCCCTGTAGGATCTCTTTTCAACCTATTCTTCAACATACACATATCCAATCATCATCATCATCAATTCATCAACAATCAAAAACACGTTTTTTCATTTCTGAAATCGAATAGTGCCGCAGAAATCGTAAAAACCAAACCGAACCTTGACGCAATCGGATTCACCGAGACATTTGACTAGCTCCGTGGCCAACCCTTTGCAAGACTTGGACATTTTCCCTCACTCGCTTCTCTTAAATGTGAAAACCAAAATCTCACAAAAAAGAAAAAGAAAAATTGTATGCCAAAAAGGAAAAAAATGGCAGATGTATGTATAATCAGTATGGAACTATGCATTTGGAATCAAAGCCAAAAAGGTGAAAACTTGCCTGGCCTCTCTTGCTAGGGGTGGTAACATGGGCCAACGGGGCGGGGCGGGGCGGGGCCGACCCGCCAAAAACCCGCCAAAATGCGGGTTGGGTTGGGTTGGCCCATTTTTGGTACATGGGTTGAACTTCTCAACCCAGCCCATATTTTGGCGGGCTAGCGGGTTGGCGGGCTAGCCCGCCAAAATTTCATGTTGGGAAAAAAAAGTGATTATGAGAAGCAAACACAAACCAACAAAGTTCTACATTCTCACCAGTAGAAAAAATACACGAATAAGTGAAATAACACAAGTCACAACTCATAATTGTCCTTTAAAACAACAAAAGCAAGCACAAATGACAAACCAACAAGTACTATTGTTTTTTTATTTTGAAACGATAAATATTATTGATAATAGAAATTATCAGATGTTGCCAAATGAAATCATCATATTAGGGACCAAAGAACCTTAGTCACTCAAAACAACCTGCATAACCTTAGTCACTCAAAACAACCTGCATCCTTTTTCAGTTTACGATACTGTACACCACAGTCTAGTTTCTTAAGAAAGTGTGACTACAGACATTGTAAATCATTTTCTATTTCATTACCATTAGAACCCATGGTCTACAGTCAGCCCCAGCCTAATTGTTTCAGCCACTTTACCAGAGAGTCAGAGAGAGGGAGTTTCCTCAATTTAATCCATGTGGAAATAGGAATGACTTTGGGCAAGGGATAAGTTATATAATACTGTAACCCACCATTTACCAAATACCAGCACATAAAACACAAACTCATCAATCATCCACTTCTTAACTATTAAGGAACCAACGAAGCAAATTTTACATCTTTCAAAGCATTCATACCATGATACCATCTGTTCATCATACACCATAGCTATGTGCACACAAATTCCAAGCATTCTCCAAATATGCTACCAAAACTTTCTCACTTTATGATAGCAACACAGATGAATATTTAAGGCATGAGTACCAAGGTGTTGTTGAGACAAGATGAAGAAGTGCTCTAGCAAAGCAAGGCAATTATACAAAGCACACAGATCTTGCTCCTCCCCCTCAATTATAAATACAAACCCACACAAACCAGCAATATACTAATATAAACCCACACAAAACAGCAATATACTAATATAATGCAACCTGCACAAATTGGTGCAATATACTCCATTTTCATTAATTTTTGTTTAAGAAATGTCATTGTTTACAATGAAAAAGCCACTGAATGTCTGAATCAACAACAATAATCAAGACCACACATTCTAAGAAAAAATGAGAAGGAAATGAAATAAGGGACGAAACCAACCTGCGCGCGGCGAAGAAGAGGAGAGAGCCGTGGAGGAGAAGAGAGCACGGGCTGAGCGGCGGCGGCGGAGAAGAGGAGAGCGCAGCGGAGGAGGAGAGAGCCGTGGAGGAGAAGCGAGCGCGGGCTGAGCGGCGGCGGCAAAGAAGAGGAGAGAGCAGCGGAGGAGGAGAGGGTCGTGGAGGAGAAGAGAGCGCAGGCTGCGCGGCGGCGGCGGCGGAGAGACGCGGAGTCGAGGAAAGCAAACTGAAACCCTAGCAAGAATGAAACGCACGAAAGAAAAAATGAAACGCAGCAGCAGTGGTCTGTTTGGAGTTGGACTTTGGTGTTTTTAGTAAGATTTAAAAAAAAAAAAAAAAAAAAAAAAAGAGGGCAGCCCACCCCGGCCCGCCGTAACCCGCCAAAAAAATGGGTTCATGAAGCGGGCTCAAAATAGGTATTTGGGTTGAAATTTCAAACCCAACCCGCCAAAAATGGCGGGCCAGACCCATATTGTCACCCCTATCTCTTGCAATTGAAATAGGTTTCCCTGAGTCCCACACACTCACTGGGTATTGATGGAGTCTTCTCTCCGGCGCACTCCCTGTAGGATCTCTTTTCAACCTATTCTTCAACATACACATATCCAATCATCATCATCATCAATTCATCAACAATCAAAAACACGTTTTTTCATTTCTGAAATCGAATAGTGCTGCATAAATCGTAAAAACTGAACCGAACCTTTACGCAATTGGATTCACCGAGACATTTGACTAGCTCCGTGGCCAACCCTTTGCAAGACTTGGACATTTTCCCTCACCCGCTTCTCTTAAACGTGAAAACCAAAATCTCACAAAAAAGAAAAAGAAAAATTGTTTGAATCTTGAACATAATCAGTCCTCCATCTTCATTCACAAGGGAGGAGAGGTTCCAGAAAAAACAAACCTCCCGAGGGTTTTACCATTAGCGGGTCGGGTTTCGATTTCGGATAGTTATTATTATTTTAAAGTAATAGTTATTTATCATTTTTTTTTTTAAAATAAAAAAATACGGGTGTTTTAATTGTAGTTTTTGAAAAAAAAATTAAAAATTGAAAATATTTAAACACTAGTTTAGCACAACCTATTTTTAAAATCAAAAAACAGTTCTTATTTTCAGTTTTTAAAGCTAAAATATCAGAGTAGCTGAAAAATGTTTTCTGTCTCTATTTCCATTTTTAGTTTTCAAATTATAATTTTTAAATGTTAGAAAACATCTCATTCAAACTGTTTTTTTCTTCTTTTCTTTTGAAAACTTCTTTTCAAAAACTGTTTCTAAAAACTATATTTAAATATAGAAAACTAAAACTATAGTCAAACAAGCCCAATATTTTTTGACAAATGGTCTCTTGGAAATATATATGTGACTTTCTGTAATATATATATATATATATATGTGTGTGTGTGTGTATGTATGTATGTGAGATCTATAATATGAGAAAGGTATTCTTGTGTGAGAAAGATGAGAATACATCATGGCCGTTAGATCTAATCGTTAGTCAAGATTAAAACTTCGAGTCATGTGATTTCATGTGACCATTATTAATGATTTAATAATGACCATTAATAATTAGATCTAATAGTGTTTCGGCCGGGTCTTCAGCCATATGACTCAACACGTAGCAGTTGGCCCACTAGGGGTATACTTCAGCATATACCTAAGAGGCAGCTTGCACGGTCTAAGCTAGGGACGAGCCCTCCCGACTTAGTGACCCTTCATCCGACCGGCTCAGACAAAGGCCGAGGGAAGCCCTATTGAGAGACTGACATCATTTATTCAAAGTCCTATTGAGAATTTCCTTTTGTTTGCTAGAATCTCAATGTAATGCAACTTCCACGTACCTTCCTCTCCTTGATCTTTTTTAGCTATTCCCTTTGCCAAATATACTTTTTTCTGAAAAAATCCAACTCAAATTACCATTATGGGTTAAAAGTTCCTAACATTCACTAAATAAAATCTCATTTGTTAACATTGAAAAAGATATTTAAGATATACCCTAAGTAAATCCTAAACCTTTTAAAAAACTCAGTTAAAAAAAAAAAACCTTTTAAAAAACGAAGATCTACACTAAAAATGAAGAAGGAAAAAATGACCACATACTCCCTCAAAGGTAAAAAAAAGTATAAACCAAATTATTTTAATATTTAAGTCACTATCAAATCAAGTGATTATGAGTTCGAATCCCAACTTTTACAAATGGAAAAAAATTCATTAACTAACCTTCTACCGCTTAGTGTGTTAGCAATGGAGCAATGGATTTATCTGACGACTATCGGCAGTGAAAATACCTGGTTAATAGCGAAGAACCATATAAAGTCCAATCAAGATGCTAATCAAGTGAAAAACACCTTTCCACAAACATCTAGATTTTGGAGGAAGTTTGTTCAGGCCTATACTTAGTAGAAAATTACTTAGTATGGTTCTTAAAGGTGGAATACGCGATGGAGAAAACTTTTTCCGTAAGAAGTCCTTGTAGAAGTCAAGGTCAAAGAACTTCAGATGGTGAACTACAATGTATGTTGAACACATTCTAACGCTGAAGGCTCCAGATGCTGAATACCTTTTCAGAAGATGCTAATGATGCTTAATGAAGGCTGATCTGATTGAAGAAGCATTCAAAAGATGTCATATTCTATTTGAAGAATGAAGAAGATCTAAAAATACAATACGGTTGCCACAAGACAAAGTATTGATAACTTATTATCCTTTGGTCAAAGCTCCAATATATCAAAAGTTTTCTTTGGTACAAAAAGAAAAAAAAATTTAATACATTGTCATGTACTACTTTTTCGAGATGTACGAATAGAGCCATTTGCATCGAATTAAATCACATGCTCCACCGCTTGTGCGGGCCCCGAGAGTCACTGTTTACTACGCTATTCTTCCTATTTCGAAAAAGGAGTTCCCAGATACCGCACCACTATTAGTAGCGCTTCCCGCCAAAGAAGACAAGGTGTCTTAAGAAAGGCTAAGACGGGGGTCAAGGTCAAGGCAAAAAACTTAGTCGTTTTCAACTCCGAGAGTGACTCCATTACAAAGAGACCTACAACTCTTTCATACAAGTCTACATCAATCGTGATGATTACCAAAATACCCAAGCTAACTTGTTCATGTCAACTAGAAGGAGCTTCTCTGCAGGAAGATTCAGACGCTGAGGAAAGTGTTTATTTAAACCAAGCTATGAAGAATGAAGGCCTACTTACAAAGAAATTGCTAAAAAGAAAATAAAAAAATACAAAGAAATGACGCAGAGCGATGTAAAAGTGTACGTAGAAACAAACACAGATAGCGACTTTGTGAACGAATCAGTGTTGTGATTCGTCACCTTCTCTCTTTCTCTCTCTTCTCTTCTGAATTCAGTGAGCGCGCTCTCGCTTTAAGAATCTCTTCACTGCTGATTCCCCAGTACACAACACAAGATTTTCTGAAGTGAAGAACAATCAAACCACGCCCTCTTCTCTCTCTCTCTCTCTCTTATTCTGTTCTGCCTCTCTCTCTCTCTTATTCTGTTCTGCAATTTTTCTATTTCACTTCAATTTTCACACTCAACCTCAACAATAACCTCATTTTCACGCTTTGAATTTGAGTACCGAGAGAAACCCCCAAAAAAGCTCCAAACTTTCAAGCAATGCCGTACGGCGAGTCCGCCGTCGCCGGTGCCGGCCAACCGCCTACGGAGACCTCCTCAGGCGTCTCCGATCAAGTCGACAACACTCACGGCGACTCCGTAAAGAAAGACCCTAGGAAATATGCTAGAAAGTAAGTAACTTTTTCCCCACCCACCTCCTTTTTCTTCTTTCTTTTTCTCGAATTACGTTCATTTCTCAATTGGGTACGTGGGTTTCTCTTGTTTTGTGTTATTGTTGACGTGGGTTTGGTTGTTTATTGATGGTGTTTGCTGTGGAGGTGAGTTATTCTTTGTATACCTGATGTTGAAGTTGAGTGCGGTAAATGGGAATCTGCTTGAAGATTTTATGGAAAATGTAACCGCTGAGTTGATCCGCATCAGCAAGTTTTACTCTTTATGCAAGGCAGCATGTGAATTTTTCAACTGAGCGTTTATTACTTCTCTGTTTTATTCATTCAATTCAATAAAATGCTCCTAATGTATGAAGATCACAAGTCTGAAGTGTGATGTTGGCTGTGCTCATATTTCTGATTCCTCACTTATCTTGTGAAACTCTTCTTAAGAATCTTATGAATGTTTTGGTCTTTTGGAAGGTATCAGTTGGAGTTGTGCAAAAAAGCTATGGAGGAAAATATAATTGTTTATTTGGGGACAGGATGTGGGAAGACCCACATTGCTGTGCTGCTTATTCATGAGATGGGTCATTTGATACGGAAGCCCAAGGAGAAAGTCTGTGTTTTTCTTGCCCCTACTGTGGCTTTAGTTCATCAGGTGAGCTACTGTACCTGTACATATCAATACTGTTGGCTTCAGCATTTCTTGTACTTTGTCTAAAAGAAATTGGAATATAATTTTATTTTTCTGGTCATAATGATAAGTATAATGGAACCAATGTTTCTTTTTATTTTGGAGAAGGTGGAGGGGGTGGGTCTGAGCTGTGGCCATTTCAGATTGGATAATTTGGTCTGTAGGTTTTCAGCCTGTAAATCCTGTGAGAATGGTTTTCTTGGATCGTTAGCCTAGCAAGGAAATATTCGTGTTACGACTGAACATGAAATTTGCAGTTGCAGCTGGGAATTGTATCTCTGGCTGTAATCAATTTGGGCAGTATTGATATCTATCCAATCTTCTGGAATAAAACATTGCACTAAATGATAGAATTATGATTTTCGCGTAATGTAATTGTTGTGTGAGGCCTAGCTGTTTATGCATAAATCTGATGAATTGATTTGTTCTTGTGTTTAGTAATCTCCCACTGAACTTTAGTTTTAACTGATTTGAGCATGTTGGTCGTTCCATTATGTGTCTTCTGAAGCCTATTTTCATCTATCTATAGCAAGCCAAGGTGATAGAAGACTCTACTGATTTTAAGGTTGGAATTTACTGTGGGAGTTCCAAGCGCTTGAAAAATCCTCAAGAGTGGGAGCTGGAGATTGGACAGTATGAGGTGACAATGCTAGCTAAATTGTGTTGAAAATTAAATTATGTTCTTGGTATTATTTTTGGGGGCCAGAGATTGGATAGGATGAGGTGACAATGCTTGTTAAATCATGTTGAAATTAATTATGTTCTCTATATATCTTTTCTGTTGTATATCCAGACGTGTTACTGCTACAGCAACATTAAGTAAAAGCTGTTGTAATAAGAAAGTTGATTAACAAATATGGAATTCTATTCAGGCCGGAAAACAAATAAATAAATTGGCGCCAATTTTTTTCTTTTCAAAATCTGCTTATTCAGACATTAATCTGATGGAATTTGTTGCTTCTAGAATTAACTTTATGTTCATTTTTCCCTTCAGGTTCTTGTTATGACCCCACAAATATTACATCGCAACTTATCTCATTGTTTCATCAGGATGGAGATGATTGCACTATTGATATTTGATGAATGTCATCATGCTCAAGTCAAAAGCAACCATCCTTATGCACAAATCATGAAAGTATGGTGTATTTTTGCTCAACTTCACAGCAATTCGTGATGGAAATCGTACACAATATACCAATAAAATCTCTCCATTTCCATAGCTGTTTTTGTTTCGTGACAGTATTTTAATTTTGATATTTGTTAGGTCTTCTATGAAAATAATTCCACAAAGGTTCCCCGTATATTTGGCATGACTGCTTCCCCCATCGTAGGAAAAGGTGAGCTAATATTGCTTTTCTTCAAATAGTTAAAAATTTGGACTTAAAAAGAGCCAAGACATTTTCCTGCCTTAATTATTTTCTGATACTGTTGAAATTATAGCCTTTAGGTAGGGAATAAGGAAGAGAAAATAGAGATTCTGAATATTAAATTGATATGGTGTGCTGGGATGTGATACAATACAAAAGATAAAGCATTCACCATAAGGAATTAGATTAAGTATAAGGCTTCTAACCCTAATGAAGTAAGGAACAAATAACTTGCTGAAGATAAAGATAAAGTACTAAGTAATAAGCTAAGGATCTTAAGCAGGTAAGATCCCTTGAAATTAGGTAGCAAAGTTATCCTTAAGCTTACGTTAGTTATCAAAATCCAATATGTATCATTCTCTCCCTTTAAGAAATTTTGTAAATATTAACAGAGAACCTTTACTCATCTAGGCACTTCTTTCTCTTTCCTTGCCTTATCATTACAATCTGAACCAACAACCTACCATTTTTTATTTGTCCTTTATCTATGGAGCAATGGTGTTTGATGGCTTTCATATGAATTCTCTGAGGGATTGTGTGAGATATCTGAATTTGATGCTAGCATTTATGAAGTGCATGTTTTGAAAAGCTTTTCTCAAGAAAAATAATCGCTCATTCTTTCAAAATCTCTTTAATCTCCCAAGCTGCAATAGAACTTTTATTGCCCCCAAAGAGGCTAATCCAGACATTCACTAGAAAAATTAATTTTATAATGTTAAGTTAAAAGGTGGGGGAAGGGAAGTTGATAGACGGAGGAAAGTCATTGGGGTCGTGTATCTGTTAGTCCATTATTATTCATGGCTGGAAAAAATGAGAGAAGATCTGGACTTATGAACATTATTCGGTAACTCCATTAAAGACTTACCTTGCCATCACAAATGAGCAAATGTTTATAATATTGTTTGTTGTGATATTATGCAAGGCACTATGCCTGCAGTGTGTAAATGATATGGATGTGCTTTGCATATAGTTTGACTGGAAACCATTGTTTAAATTTGAAACGCTAAGACATTTGAAAAAAAAGAAAATTATATGATGTGGGGGGACTTTTATCTTGAGGGTGTGATGAGGGGTAGACTTTATTGGAGGAAGGGAGCCGGAGCTATATAAATTATTTCGTACTGCAGATAGAAGAAGAGCAGTGCAGAGAATTGAAAAAAATCTTTGAAGTGTTCTAATTGAATGAATTGAACCTTACAATGATTAGTTGCAATGAAGCATTTATAAGATACTTTGATTAGTTAGTAACTGTAATTGTTAACACTAACACTATTACAAACAAACGAATAACAACGAAGAGAATGTAAACAGAAGCTTATGGGCCCTAACTTGAAGGTCAACAAAGCAGATACACTAACATCCATACATACTAACATTCCCCTCTCAATCTCAGGGTGGAGGAGCAACGGAGAACCTATCAAACACCCTGAGTTTGGATCGCAACTCAGTGAACTGAACTAGGGTGAGTAGTTTGGTGAGCGCATCAGCTTGACTGAAATATTGCGTGAGAATGTCGAGATTATAGGGTGCTTTGGTTAGTTAGTAAACACAGCTGTTAACATTGTTACCTACAAACTAATAACAACTAACCAAACTAACAGAATGTTAACAGAAGCTTACATAATCTAACATGATGGGCACCGCAGCAAATACATGTGCACATGCACTAACATGGAGTATTGAAACTAGACGCTCTCTTTTTCTCTTTTTTTAAAAAAAAAAAATGAAATTTTTAACATTTCAGCATAATTTTCGATACTTAATTTTTTTTAATGTCTATCTAATCCCGAGAAATGCTATTAATATGGTATTAACTTATTATGTTATAGTATGTATAGTTGGAATATACTTACTGGGGGGGCGTATCAAGTGAGAGCGATGCTTATTATGAGAGGTAAGAGTGTTAAATCATGGCCGTACAACCATTCATGAGTGGTTGAAATTAAAAGTAATTTAGTGGTCACATGACTTTTTAAAAAAGTCACATGCCATTTTGTTTTAATCTTGACCCTTCATGGTAGATCTAATGGCTAAGATTTAACGCACTCATCTCTCATAATAAACATCGCTCTCACTTGATACGCTCCCTACTTACTGGTTGATGTTCTGTTTGTACAGTTATGCACATATTTTAATTTTGATTTTGTAATCAGAAAAAAATTAACTGTTCACTGCTTTGTTTAATTTGATATGAATTTTTGTCTTTCTTATGTCTCATCTTTGCCTGTTTTTCAAGGGTGTTACCCAATACGCTATTTTCGTACATAGTTGGTAATGCATTATTTCTTTCCTTTTGTATTGTTCTGGCAGATATCCATAGGAGCAGTGGCTTTACTGCATACCAGTAGTGTAGTTTATTCCGAATAAGTAAATCCCTCTTCCCATTTTCTGAACTCATTTATTGATTTCATTTTTAGGTGCTTGTAGCAAATCAAATCTACCAAAAAGCATCAATAGTCTTGAACATATGCTTGATGCTAAGGTACAGTCTATATAGATATTATGTCAAGTTGCTTGGATTAAGTTTAAGAACAGCATTTTTAGCTTGTGCAATGTTAGAAGTTCCACATTGGCTAGAGATATGGCCAATCAAGTGTTTATAAGGATAGAGCAAACCTCAACTCTTTAGCTAGCTTTTGCTGTTGAGTTAGGCCTCCCAATTTTTAATATGCAAAGATATTGTGCAAAAATTTTGCCTTCTCGGCTCTCGCCCTGTTCAAGAAAGTAAATGTTCTTTCCATTTAGTCTTAATCATTAAACCTTTGATAAAATGGGTGAAGCTGATATATTGACCATGTGTTCGTCGTGGATAACCAGATAAGGTTTGTGGATATGTGATCTTGTAACTCCGTTGAAAGGAGATTGGTTTATGCAAAGTGAATGGTTCTTGTGAATAATTATCCAGTTGTGCTGGGCTCTGTTGTTCATCTCTAATGATTTTGATCTCATTTATAGGTATACTCAGTTAAGGACAAGGAATTGCAATCTTTTGTGACAACTCCTGTGATTAATGTATATCCTTATGATTCTACTTCAAAAGTGGAAAATGGCTTGCACTCCAAAATTGAGGAGATTAAACGTCAGGTACACTTCTGGCATGGGTCTTAAGATGATTAGACAAACAGGGTTTATTGATCTGTGCATTATTTTATATGAGCAGTGCATAGCAACCCTTGGTAGGAATATAGAAGATCACCAGAAACGGATGAACACAAAGAAACTTCTGAACCGGATGCATGATAATGTGGTCTTCTGTCTGGAGAATCTTGGTATTTGGGGAGCCGTGCAAGTAAGACTCTTGTATTTGATTATAAGTCTAAGTTATGTAACCATTTGGCTGGAAAGGGTTATTAAGGCCGTAAGTTTTCGAATAGAATCTAAAAATAATAATAACACATCAGAGAAAGAAAAATCTGTCATAACTTGTCCCCATTTGTCAGTCCCCCTCCCCACCCAAAGAAGAAAAACCCGGCAATATTATTGATAGAGAGAAAGGAGTAAATGATAATGATATAGGGCCTGTTTATTTCTGATTAAAAAAAGTGATTTGATCGTTGAATAAAAAAATGATTTTATTTTAAGTGTTATTTGAAAAATAGAAATTCAATTTGTTTGGTTACAAATATAATAAGTGCTTTTCACTTTAAAAAGTGATTTCAAACTGTTTATAAACCATAAAAGTGCTTATTTTCATATAAAAATTATATTAAAGGACATAAAAAAGCATGTTTCATATTAATTTAAAGAATTATTTAAAGTTAAAATTGTAAATTTCAATTCAAAGTGGTATACCATGAAAATAGGATTGGATTTCTCTCTCATCAACCATAATTGATTATTTCAGAAGCTACTCAAAATAGCTTGAGAAAATAATAAGTTTTCTGCTTTTTTTCTGAAAATGATTTACTTCAAATTTCAAAAGCACACACAAATACATAAAAGTATACACAAGTGGTTTTTTATTTTTTGAAAATAAGTGATTATTTAACAAAATAAGCAGAGACAAACAAGCCCATAATTTCAGTATATATACTAGCTCTCAAGCTTACTTAGCAGGCTACTTAGAGTTTGAGACAACTGAACTCTAACTGAAATGGCAGCACTCAATTTGCGCTTATATATTATTATCTGATTGTAACCAAGGAAGTCATAGGTAGTTGTGGCTAATTGTATTCAGTTATAGTTAGTTTCTGTTAGTATAGTTAGTTAGACTTTAGAGTGGCAGTTACTCTTGTAACCGAAGCCACATCTATAAATACAGTTGTAATGATTCATTTCGCAAGCAATGAAACACTTCTTCAGTTCTCTGTTCATATCATATTTCAATATTGTATCAAGAGCACTCTCCTAATTGGAGATTTGCCTTACCGGACATCACCATGGATTCCGGCAATCCATCTTCTCTGTTGCCGCCGTCACCGGTATGAGCAACACCTCTGCAGTCGCTTCTTCTTCTTTGTCTATTCAGCATTTATGTGCTGATCTATAACTTGCTGATGCACTAAAAAAGCCTCTACCTCCTACTAGATTATATTCAATTCGTTTCAAGCTCCGTGGGTGAGTCGCTTTTGTTTTCACACCCACCTTCAAGTTGAGGGGGGAACATCGGAGTATATCATATATAGGAGTAGGTTGAAATAGTTATTCTTATTTATGTTGTGTATTGTTTTAGTTCTTAGTTAGTTACATAACAACTTTAAGAGCTCTATGGATTCGAATCAGTTATGATTCTGTTAGGTGCCAGCTGCCAAAGCTGTTAGAGTTGGTTATTCTAACTCTGCTCTATAAATAATTGTATTCTGAACTTTCAAATCAATCAATGAATACTATTCAGCATTTTATTTCTTCTCTATACTCTTCTACAATTATGGTGAGTTATCAGATTAAGTTTGATTTTCTTCAGAATATTTTAGCTTACCAGTTGTAGATCTTTATTTTCTTCTTTGGAACTTGTTGTTTTGATTTTTATTCTTTTTCCTTCTCTAATATTTATGTTAACTTCCAAGGCTAGTCGTATTCTTTTGAGCGGTGATCATTCTCAGAGGCATGAGTTGGTGGGGGCAGAAGGAAATTCAAGTGATGAGTCTGTGTGTGACAAATATCTTGCTCTGACAGCTGAACTATTTACTTCACAATGCATGATTGGTAATTTAACATTGTTTACTGTTCTTTTAATTATGTCATTGCTGTTACTGTATTTTCTAGCTGTTGCTTCTGACAGTTCATTACTACTCTGCTCTGTTTGGCATGATGTTAGGTTATTACTTCTCTGGCAATGGATTAGTCTTCCCCGTTTTGTGACTTCTTCAGGATATGTTTAAAACAGAGTTCTTGTACAATGTGTGCTTTATTTGTAGTACAGCTAAAGATGTTTTTTTTGTTTGCAAATCTGTAGGTGACAGTGTATCTGATTTATGTTCTGTGGAAATATTAAAAGAGCCCTTTTTCTCAACAAAGCTTTTACGTCTTATTGGGATACTGTCCAATTTTAGGTTGGTAATCGTGTTCTCTCAATCTTTGGCAAAAATTATGCTGTTTAAACCATTCCTTTCTAACATGGTTCCATTGATTCTAATGTATATTTGTGACTTCCTATGGCTTGGTTATTGGTTATGAAGCTAATATCTATGGATAAATTCTTATTACACGTTCCGATTTCAGGTTGCAACAAAATAGGAAATGTATAATTTTTGTGAATAGAATCGTTACTGCAAGATCCCTGTCATACATACTGCAGCAGCTCAAGCTTCTAAGACAATGGAAGAGTGATTATCTAGTAGGAGTCCATTCTGGACTGAAGAGTATGTCACGAAAGACCATGAACATCATTGTTGATAAGTTTCGCTCTGGAGAGGTAAGTGTTATTATTGATTCCACTCATTAATTTTGGAAGAGTTTAATTTTGATGCACTGACAGTGTAAAGAATTTTTAAACATGCATCCAATCAAAATCCATCAATTTGCCATGCCATAATTAAAATTGAATTTAAAATTAATTTAAATGAATAATAGAGAGATGTGATTGGATGCATGTTTAAAACTCTTTACACTGTCACTGCATCAAAATTAAACTCATTTAGAAATATGTTATTGTGAGAACTGAAAAGTCTGTAAGATCCCATGTGCTAGTTTTTTGTTCAGTTTGATGAAAAATGAGTTAAGCAATACTACTATGTGTTAGAGAGTTAGGATAGTTAGCATATATTGTGGTATAATGTATCGTCTGTTAGTTTGTTGGTACCGTCTGGTAGTATCGTCTGTTAGTTTGTAACACCCCCCTCGCGCCTTGGACTAGACATCTGGAGTGTGGGATATGCAGGAATAATATAGTATCAGAGCCTATCCTAGATCCGTTTAAAGTGGAGACCACCCGTATATGGGGCACCCGAGATGTTCATTTCTGCATCCACACTCCAAATGTCCAGTCCTGAGCATGAGGGGGTGTGTTGAAAAGTCCCACATTGGCTAGAGGTATGACCAAACAAATGTTTATAAAGGGTAGAGCAATCCTCAACTCTTAAGCTAGCTTTTACGGTTGAGTTAGGCCTCCCAAATTCTAATAATACGTACAACTAATCAAATCAATATATAAATGGAAAGAACATTATTAGGAAATTAAAGAATTAAGGAAGCTTCAACAAAAAGGCTGCGTATATACAAATTAGAAATTAAGGAATCTTCAACACCTTCATTTTCTTTCACTTTCTTGCATCAACACTAATTGAGAAAATGCACAATATCATTTACATTGCAAAACTATAATACAATTGGGAGCTTCTGGGGATCTTTGTGAAAAATAATTTACTTCTCTGCATGTACTTTCTAGCATAACTGGTGTTAAGAGGGTGAACGGCACTTAAATAAGGATAAGAATTTATGATGATGGCCTAAATATCTATATATTATTTTATTCCCTAGCTTGTCAAATAGTTGAGTGCTAGTAATGTGGCTATTTTATTTATGCTGTTAACGCTTAACAGTTGAATCTATTGGTTGCAACCAAAGTGGGTGAAGAAGGACTTGACATTCAAACATGTTGCCTTGTCATACGATTTGATCTTCCAGAAACTGTTGCTAGCTTTATACAGTCAAGAGGCCGGGCACGTATGCCTCAGTCAGAATATGCATTTTTGGTGGACAGGTACCCTTACCATTGATTTTGAAAGTAAATTTTGTCATCCAAATCCATTCATTGGTTATTCTTGGAATCTTATTATTGCAGTGACAACAAGAAGGAATTAGACATAATTAACGGTTTTGAGAAAGATGAATACCAAATGAATACGGAAATTACTGTCCGGACATCCAATGAGACATACAACATCCCTGAGGAAAGAATATTCCGAGTTGATTCATCTGGTGCTTCTGTCAGTTCAGGATATAGTATCTCATTGCTTCACCAATACTGTTCAAAGCTTCCACATGATGAGTATGGGCTTATATTAGCTTGGAGATTTGTTCGACTCAATATATTCTCTAACTCAACTAAGGAGTTTGAAGGAACTAAAGTACAAATCTTGTGTCATGAGATATGATAATCTGTTATCTATATTTCAGGTACTTTGACCCCAAGCCAAATTTCTTTTATTTCGAGGATTCACGGGGGGTTGTCTGCCACATAATTTTGCCTTCCAATGCTCCAATACACCAAATTGTCAGCAAACCACAGTTGTCTATGGAAGCCTCGAAAAGAGATGCTTGCCTGAATGCAATAGAAGAACTGCATAAACTGGGTGCTTTAAATGATTGTCTCTTGCCTAAGCAAGATCATGAAGAGCCTGAGGAGCAGGTTGTGGGCTCTTATGATTTAGATGAGTGTGAAGGTCAAACTTCAGCTCCTCTCTGATAAGCCACTGCTTTCATTATTTTTCTTTGGGTTGTCAGAAGTGTGCTATATAACATATTTTGAAATCAAGTATTGATTTACTTGTCAATGAGCGTATTGAGAAGAATACCTCATCCAACATCTTTTATTTGCTGCCTTACTAGTAATTTTGAGACTTTTTAAATTCTAAACTCTGAATTTTCTCTTTTTTTGGTAATTATTGTGAAATACCCTTTCTTAGGAGAGTATACTGTTAATTGACTGTTTGTGTAAAAACTTTTAGGACATCATCCAATCCATATGTTTCTTCATCATTAAAGTTTTTCAGCTGTCAGGCTTTTGATGTGGTACTGGAAGATGGTATAAAATAGTTTTAAATGGAAACAGAGGATAACAGAAATTCATATTATCATTATCATAATTGGGTAAATAACTGAGTACATCATGTATTGTATATATAGGGGAATAGAGAGGAGAAAGAGAGAGAGTGCAGCTGTCACTAGACAGCTGGCAAATAGGCATAACAAACTTATCACTAGCCTATAACAAACCATAACAAATCTGATCTGATTAACCATAACAAATCTGATCTGGTTCGAAGCAAAGCATTTTGCTTAATATGACTATTATATCCCTAACAAGTTTACACTGGTAAAGAAACATTGGATTTGAAATGGGTAAAATATGTTTTTAGTCCCTGTAAATTTATCAATATTTGATTTTGGTCCATGATTTTTAAATTATCCCATTTTGGTCCCTTATTTTCTAATCTAGTCTCACATTAGGCCCCAACGTTTTCAAAATGGTGAATCAAACTATACAACAAAATGTAGTATTAATACTAAACAATATTTGTTGTACTGCACTTGTCCATTACAATTGTCTAGCTCTAGCATATATCAATTTTTACTAAAACCTCAAAAAAGTAATAAAAAGCACATGTAAAGTACTAAAATGAGACTATTTAAAAAAATGAGGGACCAAAATGAAGTATTTTAAAAATGAGAGACCAAAATCAAATATTGACTCTTTTACAGGGACTAAAACTTCAACCAATTAACTATTAAGCTCTTCTTTGTGTCCCTATGTGCTTCTAAGCTTGAATGGAGAGTAACAATAACATTATGATGTGTTTACTATATTCATTTTCCTTTATTTGCAGATGACATATCAAGAGGAGAATTGCATGAGATGCTAGTTCCTTCGGTTTTTGAACAGTCATGGATTAATGAGGAGAAAATTGTCCATCTCAACTCTTACTACATCAAATTTTGTCCCTGCCCAGACGATAGGGACTACAAAAAGTTTGGGCTATTCATCATGACTCGTCTTCCAATGGAGGCTGAGAAACTAGAACTTGAACTACATCTTGCTCGTAGTAGATCTGTGAAGACAAAGGTTATTCCATTTGGAGTTATCGAATTCAACAAAGATGAGGTAAATAACTTTTGATTTTAGAAAACACAAAGAAATTTTCAAATTAATGCTTGGACTTATCCATCATGCAGATTAAGATGGCAGAGAGTTTTCAAGAAATGTTCCTCAAAATGATTCTTGATAGACTAGAATTTGCTTCCGAGTTTGTAGACTTGGGTAAGGGTACTGGACCTCAGACAAGCACGTCAACCTTCTACCTTTTGCTTCCAGTCATATTGCAAGAATATGATAATGTCATGAAAGTAGATTGGAAGACAGTGAAGAGATGCCTTTGTTCACCAATTTTCAGGCATCCAGTAGATACTGTGGATAAAAAAGTTTTCCCTCTGGATATTCACCTGCAACTTGGCAATGGTTACAGAAGTGTTAGAGATGTTGAGAATAGTTTAGTTTATGTCCCACATAAGAAGCTCTTTTATTTTGTCACAAATGTCAACTATCTAAAGAACGGATTCAGTCCTTATAAAGAGTCAGGCACTTCAAGCTATGTGGACCACTACATTGAAAGGTATCTGTTTGTTATCACTGGTTCCTCCTTACAATTCTTTGATTGATAAAAACATTTATATTTATGGGAGCTTTATTAAAGTTGCTGATTAACTGACAGAAATAGATATCTGGTAGTGTATATTAGAATATGAAATATTTGTGATTATAACCTTGTCAAAAAATCATGCATGCTTGGCTGTCAGGTTTTCTATTCATCTCAAATGCCCTGAACAACCACTTCTGCTTGCAAAACCACTCTGCAATTTGCACAACCTGCTACACCACCGAAAGTGTGAGGATACAGGTACTATTTTGGATATCTTATTTTTTGCTGCTAGAGCCTATTTGACCAAGTGATTAAAGTTTGGTTCTTGCGACTTATATTAAATATTTATATTTTGTAGTGGAATGTCTATGCTCATTTTTCCTTGTTTCAGGTCCAATGGGTTGTGTGTGTGTGTGCGCAAAGAGTAACAAATAATATTCTGAACCCATGCTAAATAATTTAAGCTTTTTGGTTTAGTGTTTTTATTTGGGTCTATCATCCCTTGGTGAGCTGGGAGGCTTGCTGTCATCCTAAGATTGAAGGAGGTCTAGCTCTTGGCAATTTGATGTCTAAGACCATTGCTTTAACAGTTAAAGGCTACGATGATTTCCTTTGGGACCTCATTTCTTTTGGCATCATGTTATCTATACTAATAGTAAAATGTCCAGGATTTTTGCTGCACGTAGGTCAAATTTTCCTGCTCACCAATGGCATTATTGTTTCGAGTATTCATTTTCCTCCCTTGATACCTAAGACCAACCTTCAATAAAAGAAAAGGAGATTCCTGCATGGCTGTGGGAGAACTATACAATAGTGTCATGCTACACCGTAGACAACGAGAGTCTAGTAGCTGAAAGCATCACTAGCTCATGCTCTAACTCAAGTAGCATAGGACGTATGGATTTAAGACTGGGCACCTCAGATTCCAAGGGTTTTTTATAAGAACCTTAAGTGAACCATACCACAAAAGCTGCCCATTATCGTTGGAGAGCCCAAGGCCTTGTAGACCCCACACTAGAATCTCATACTCCCAATGTGGGACCCAGGTCCCATACCTTGCAATTGGAGCCTAACATTCCAACATGTTGTCTGACTGTGCCTAGCCCTTTGACTAGTCTCAAGTGAACACTACAATGTTGGCCTCACCACCCGAGTCCCTCATTTGCAGCTGAGAGACATGGCGGAAGGCTTTAATGCCAATTGATAAGAATCTTGAGAGAACCATACGACTAAAGCTAGTCATTATAGTTGGAGAGCCGAATGCCTTATAAACCCACACTTGAATCCCTTATTCCCAATGTGGAACCTGAGTCTCATCTTGCAATTGGATCCTAACAGTTTTAAGACTAGATCTGAAGAGGTCATTGGGAAGTTTATCTGCGGTGGGAACTTGCTACAAATGGATGTGGTAAGGAGGCACACCAATATTGACACACTACAAGGAAGGATTCGCTTAGCAGTAGGTGCAGCATTTATTTATTTGGAGGGACAGGTTCAAAACCAATCTTAATCAATTTAAGAATTCTAAGAACTTCTTTTAAGTTTTAGTATTAATTATAATAGTACACAGACATACAATGCTAAATTAGTTCTTAAGATTGCTCCTAATTAATTCAACCATATATACATGATATGCTACCATAAATATCAAAGATATTCTAACCATGTGCATCAATTTCTTTATATTTTATCACTATTCACTAGCAATTTTAAATGTGTGAATTGACTACTTTCAAGTTTATTATCATTTTAGATTTTGGATTTAATATTGATCTTCTATTCTGATAGTTTACCAGACTCTTCTCTAAATGATTGTAGCTTTTTATTGTCAACCACAGAACCGCATGAGCTGGAGGAATACTTAATTTATTTTCCTCCTGAGGTATGTGAGCTTAAAATAATTGGCTTCTCAAAGGATATTGGTAGTTCCATATCTTTGCTACCCTCAATTATGCACCGCCTTGGAAACTTGCTAGTTGCTATTGAACTCAAGCACATGTTATCTTCTTTCTTCCCAGAGGCAGCCAAAATAAATTCTCTTAGAGTAAGGCCTTATTAAATGCAATATGTTACATTTTCTTTATGAGTTGTGTATTCTTTTTCATATGGCCATTGTAGTCATTAATGTTGAAACTTACAGCCACTAACATTCGTGAAAATTACTAGGTTCTAGAAGCTCTCACCACTGAGAAGTGTCAGGAATGCTTTTCCCTTGAAAGACTTGAAGTGCTTGGTGACTCTTTCCTTAAATTTGCTGTTGCACGTCATAATTTTCTCATGCATGAAAACCTTCATGAAGGAGACCTAACAAGAAGGCGTTCCAATGCTGTCAATAATTCCAATTTGTTTAAGTTGGCTATTAAGCACAATTTACAGGTAAAGTCATACTTTCAAATGCATTTTGATTACCTAAATATGAAAGTATCATTATTCTTTAATCTTCTGTTGGATTGATACAATTTACATGGGAACTAATTTCAATAACAAGCTATGTTGTTAGATAATTAATATATGCTAAATTATCTTGGCAATGAAAACTAAATTAGCGATGCTGACGGTGACGATGGATGGCTGGAGCTCCATCAAACACGCCTGCACAAGGCGAAAGTGGCTGTCGACTGAAAAACCCATGCCTGTAAGAAATGTTGCATAAGAGCTTGTGCCTAAGTAAATGAAGCTGAAACTTAGGGAACATGTAGAACGGGAGGTGGCAGCGAAGTGAAGAAACTGGAACTGTGATATGATGGTTCTAGGTCCTCAGGCCCACTAAAATGGGAGAATCTGATACTTAGTTTTTTGGGATAATTGGTTCATGGTATTAATTAAAGAAACACATCATTTGTGAAGAACTATTCACTTCGGTTTCATGCATAGATTCCAATCTCATCATGCAACAAAAACAGAAGCAACTTATGAGGTAAAACTTAGACGTTTATATTCAACTGAGAAAGCTTTAGATCCGTATAGAATATGGGAAAAAACCACACTTCTAAGGCGTACACTCCATACTGTGTTATATACAGACATACAAGGACACAAAGTCAAAAACATAAAACATGCTAAAAAAATCTTAGGTAACCAAAAGCCCAATACTTTTGGCATATTTTTTAATAGACCTCTAATTTATCTCCAGGGGTAGGGAATAAGGTCCTAACACTGTTTAAGGATGTAGGATTCCAACTAATAGTAGTGTGGTACTAACCCCATTAGGAGTACTTAGACCACTATGTAAGATCAAATTATAATAAACCCAAACCCAGTACAATTCTTAACCAAGGCTTGAAAATACTAAAGTTCCCCTAACATTGAAATACAGAAATTAATTGAACAATAACTTAGTAAAGCAAATAATGTGGTAACTTTTTTTTTATCTTGCCATCAAGCTTTAGAATGCATATTTCTATTTATTCACATATGTCATATCTCTATCTCGCTCCCTCTTCCAGGTCTATATATGCGACCATGCATTTGATCCCCTCCAGTTCTATGCACTAGGCCGTCCTTGCCCAAGAATTTGTAGCAAGGAAACTGAAGAAAGCATACACTTCTGTTTAGACTCTGTTAAGAACCAAAAGAGATCAACTGAAGCCCGATGTAATAAAAATCACCATTGGTTGCACAGGAAAACAATTGCTGACGTGGTTGAAGCTCTGGTCGGAGCATTCATAGTTGACAGTGGCTTTAAAGCTGCAATTGCCTTTCTTACTTGGATTGGCATACAAGTTGATTTTGAAGCCTCACAAGTTGTTGATATTTGCAGAGGAAGTGCTGGCTATTTTCCTCTTTCTGCTGATGTAGACATTCCTTCCCTTGAACGTAACTTAGGACATCACTTTGTTCATAAAGGACTGCTTCTCCAGGCATTTATACATCCTTCTTACAGTAAGCATGGAGGAGGCTGTTATCAGGTAAGTGCTGCTTTTCTTATGACTCCTAATGTTCTGACTTCAGATAAGAACTATTTTATATACTTAAATACATCTGGGAATTCTAGTGATATGTTTGATCTTTAACTTTTGAAACCTGATAATTATTTGCAGCGATTGGAGTTTCTGGGAGATGCTGTCATGGACTACTTAATTACTTCGTATCTATATTCAGCATATCCCAAGCTAAAGCCTGGTCAATTGACAGATTTGAGATCTCTGTCTGTTAATAATAAGGCATTTGCCTGTGTAGCAGTAGACCGCAGATTTGATAAATTTATTTTAAGTGATTCAAGCGCCCTGTCTGAGGCAATTAACAAATATGTGGACTATATTAGAAGATCTGTATCACTCAGTGGCGTTAATGAAGGGCCAAAATGTCCCAAGGTAGATGTTATGATCTATTACTGCAACACCAAGATGTGTTTACTCTTTATATTTCATATTTATATACCAATCTAAGATGAAGTTCCTTCAGTATTGTCTGTATCAATTAAAAGTTCTAATTGGGGCATTTGACATTGAATGGTGCTACTCACACACATCTGTAAAGTTTCCATCATTTGATGCTGTTATCTGTGCCTGATGTGAGCTGATGTAAACGCTCAAGATGTGTACCTAACATTATTCTTTTACTTGGAAGCCAAAAAAGCAAATCAATGTAGTATCACAAATTTATACTGCATTTTCTTCTCAATGGTTTGGGTTTTGGACATGGTTACTCTTCTGGGAACGTTAGGGGTCCATTTCATGTCCAAATTGAGAAGAGTTGAAATAGGTTTTTGCCTTTCGGTGTAGTTTTACTTCAAATAGTATATGAAATCTAAATTGTCATTGTTGATTGATTCAGGCCCTGGGTGACATAGTGGAATCTTGTCTTGGTGCCATTCTTCTCGACTCTGGATTCAATTTGAACAAAGTTTGGAAGATTATGACTTCATTCTTGGACCCAATCATGAAATTCTCTTCAAGCTTGCAGCTTAGTCCTATTAGGGATTTGCGAGAACTTTGCCAATCCCATAATTTGGAATTGGAGTTTCTTCCAACCAAACTGTCTAAAACTTTTTCAGTTGAAGCCAAAGTGACTGGTAATGGTTTATGTGAAGCAGCTTCATTCACCAGCCAAAGTAAAAAAGAGGCTTCTAGAATTGCTTCACAGCGACTATTTTCAAACTTAAAGGTAAAACAAGTATGCTTAGTTTTCTTTTCCCCATCCTCATTTTCTCTACACCTTAAAGCAGCCTATTTGATTTGAGAAAGCATTTTTTATTTTAATTTTTCTGTTCTCACTTTGTATTATAAAAATGTCAGGTCTTTATTTTATTTCTTGTTTTCTAAGATTTGTATAAAAAATAATGAAAACAAGTTATTAAAGTGAAAAAAAATTGTGGTATTTCTGTAATTAAAAGTAAAAATAGGAAATCCAAATAGAAAACATTTTCTGAAATGAAACAAACCTTTAGAATTTATATTTCCTTATTTCATGGTGGCACCACAGGTGAGTCTCTACTGTTGTAATTCAAGTAGTCAAGGATAATAACTTTTTGGCTTTTCAGCTGATGTGTTGAAATCATTTTTGGTTATCTTTTGATGCTTTGAATGCCCTAGTTGCTTGGTAATGTATGGGATATGAGAAAAGTGTAAGGTGGTCTTTGTTCTTCGTTTGGAGCTTGATACTCTTTGATATTCATGTATCTTCACTTAACAGCTTAAGTTATTGAGACAGATGGTTCATGACATGGTATCAGTCTTTATAACCAAGTAGTCTAGAGTTTGATCCTCGTTGCCTCCATTATTGTAATAAAAAAAGTTGAATTTCAACACAAGGTAAGTCGGTTTGTATATTGTCCCGCTTCAAGTCTAATGGGCTCTTGAGTGAGGGGGCGTATTAGAAATATAATATAAAACTATTCATGTATCTTCACCCAGCTACTTAAACTTTTGGGGCAGTTGGTTCATGACATGATATCATAGCTTTTATGACCAAGTGGTCTAGAATTTGATCCTTATTACACAATTATTCTAATATAAAAATGTTGAATTTTAGCACAAAACAATAGACTAGCATGTGTCTTGTCCACGCTTCAAGACAAATGGCTCTTGAGTATGGGGCGTATTAGAAACATAATATAAAATCATACATGTATTTCCAGCCAACAACTCAAGTTTTTGGGACGGTTGGTTCATGACACTCTCATCTCTTGCCGTTGTTAATGATCAAGCTCATAATAATGGAATATTACCACTTTTGCCAATTATGAGATAGGGACTTGAACATGGTATGACATTTTTTGTTGTTGTGGAGTTCTTGTATTGTAAGTAGAATTGCAACACTCAGATAGATTTTCTGAATTCTTTTGTCCTTTATATTCTGTGTAGTGTCTTCTGGTGTATTATCTTTAATTTTGTCAAGTTCAACCCTATAGACACTAATGTGGGATGATGGAATATAGTATCTTCCATTCCCATTTCTTTGCCTAAACACAATAGAATTCTTTTTAGTTTTTATTAACCATTTTACCAAAGCATTCTTTTAAACTAAACTAATAAAAGGGTTGAGGGTGGTTCAGACTTACCTGCATCAGCGCGTTACTTAAATTAGCCCTTAGATATGATACTTCCTTCATAATTTTGTCACACCATCGCATAGTGCAAGTATGTGTGCAAAGCCTTCGCATAGCAACACTAATATTGATAGAAACTAAGAACTAAGCTAATGTCTCAACTCTCAACCTCAACTTGTGGAATTTCTTCTTCAACATGCATGTGATTAAATGCAAATTTAATTGTTGTTGTTGCTATTATTATTATTATTATTATTATTATTATTATTATTATTATTATTATTATTATTATTATTAAAGAGATGCATTTTACTTCCCCCAGCTTCAACTCCTGGAGCTATAATGTGTGTATTTAACTATTTGAGTGGTGATGGGTGTGGATGTGCAGGCTCAAGGCTGGAAAACAAAGTCAAAAACTTTAGAAGACGTTCTGAAATCAACCTATAAGACAGAACCGCAACTTATTGGCTATGATGAAACTCCCGTTGATGTAACAGATGCCAATTCTATGGGACACGTAATGGTTCCAAGAGACCTATGCACCAAGTCCGACCCAGAAATTCGCCCAATCCTGGAGGTAGTTGATATATGTTCCCCATGTGTGATACCTGTTGGCGAACTGCTTCAATCTTCTCCAGAAGGAAAGCTTAATGAAACCTTTAAAAATCATCAATGTGGCGGTGATTTGTCGAGGACAGGTAATAAAAAAATTATTGTACTTTTGAAGTACCGAAACTTTGGTGCCACTACCTCTCTTTTAATCCTATTTATTGTTTTTAATTTTTTTCGTACAAAGCAACAGCAAGAGCACGATTGTATGAAGTCTGTGCTGCTTATGGCTGGAGGCCTCCTTCATTTGAATGCTGTAAGGAAGAAGGACCAGACCATCAGAAGACGTGAGTCCCTCATTTTCTTTGTTTTTTCAATTAACTTTTGGTATTCCAGTGGGCCGTTCAAATCAGTGTTTTGTGACGACGATGTTTGAAAAAATTTGTGCTTATTATGTGAAATAAGTGCTTGTGCAAGTATTTAAGTAAATTTAGAAA
This sequence comes from Acmispon strigosus, assembly GCA_030819835.1. NCBI lineage: Eukaryota > Viridiplantae > Streptophyta > Magnoliopsida > Fabales > Fabaceae > Acmispon > Acmispon strigosus. Next base: position 12,472,648 of record JAUAMA010000002.1, on the reverse strand, counting down.
AATAGCTTATGATCTATCTATAAACTGTTCTTAGTTTATTTTCATTAGCTACTCATATCAAATTATGAATAAAACGCGCTTATAGCTAATTATAAGCTATTTATACCTTATTTCACTAAGCTACTTAAATTAGCTTATGAATAAGTGTTTAATTAAGTTGTTTATCCAAACGTACCCTAAGTAGTCAGTTCCCTTTATCGTTTGGTACTTTCCAGCTCTGAGTTTATTGGTAATGTTGTGGGTTGTGATGTTAAAATGGATAATGATAATTGATGTTGAAATTCGTAATGTTTTTGTCAGTATTTAGCATACAACAGCTAACAGTCCATTTAATTCTACATAAAACTTTCAGAGCCTTATTTCAATTTTTCTTTAGAACACCACATCAGGGATTCTATGTTGACTGTGCTACTTCTGTTTGCTGTTTAATTTTCAGATTCACTAGCAAGGTGACGTTGGAGATAGAAGAGGTCCCAGATATGATTTTTGAGTTTGTTGGGGAACCTCTACTAAAGAAGAAAGATGCAGCAGAGAGTGCAGCTGAGGGTGCATTTTGGTACCTGCAACACAAAGGTTACCTGCCTAATTGACAAGTTGCTGAACAACTATCATGTCATATAAATCTGAAGAGATGTCTTCATTTGGAAATTGTGAATGCCCCATCGTTATAGAAATTCAGGTTTAGTATATATAACCCCAGATGGAAATCTGTACTACAGTATTATTCATGTAGTGTATAAGTTGCATGTAGCAGTGTATTTGTTACTGTTTCTTATAACTGAAATTTCTAAGTATGGTGTATGACATCTGAAATGCAAAGAAAAAACTAGTAATGTGTACAGGTAAGAGAATAGGTATTAAAATGGTTGATTATGAGGTCGAGTAGGTACAAATAAGGAGATTGAACTCTTGTATCTACACAACTTTTTCAGAATAAGACATCTCATTGGTGGTTCAAATGGCCTTAATTAGCTAATCTATCATTCATAAAAAAAAAAATTTGAAGGATATTTAGAAAGTCATGTGTTTGATTAAATTGGATTGGATTATAAAGGGAAAATAAAAGTAAGTCAACTTAAATTAATTACCTTTTTAATATAATTGGACTGATTTGATTTAAAATGTGAATGGACTTAATCTAATTGGGTTTAAATTAATTTAGATTAAATTAATATTTTGTTTTTTGTCATAATTTTCTTCAAAATTTAATCTTTAACATGCATCGAATACTTTATGTGGTCATTCAAACAAAGTTAGATTCGTTAAAATAGTATTTAAAAGTATAAGCATTAAATTGTAGTTCAATTTGAACTAGATTATTCTTCAAATTTTGATTTAAAAAATTAACTTACTTGAATTAATGTTTTATTATTCATACATGGATGGATGCTTACTTTAAGTATAATTGGATTTACCTTCTTAAAGACAAACATGACACTTTTAAAATTAGTGATTAGTCATTTTGATCTTTGTAAGTGTGAGTGTCAGTCAAGTTCGTCCTTAGATTTAGAAGATACATCATGTAGTTTCTCATGTTGCCATTCGACGGTCACGTTAGTCCATGATGTCTTAAATGTCAACCAACATTAAGGTTAGGATTGATGCGTTACATTAAGTGCCACTTCAGTGTCAATTTAATCCTATGATTATCAATTTCGCCCCTATGAGTTGAACAAGGCCTTGTATGAGCTTAGCATGACTTGAAACTTGAAAGGCTAAGTGATGCTTTGTTGAGGTTTGAATTTTAGTCTTGCACGTATAATTCCTTGTTCATCCAACAATATGTTCTTATTGTGTTTATGTTATGTTTTGGTCTATGGAGATGATATTATCATCACTATAAACTATATATTTAATTCAATAAATGGTGAATGAAATTAACTTTCTAGGTGTTCAAGTTTAACACATGTAAATGGGTTTTTACTCTTTTGTGTGTCTAAGTACATGAATAACCTCTTGAAAAAAGCTCATATGAGGAATCTCTACCCCATGATCCATGATAAGTTAGGTAAACATGTGGCTAATTATATGGTTGATCATACATTCTAAAGATCAACAGTAGAGGCACTTCAATTGGCCACCATTGCACACCTATTAACCAGTTTGGCAATGAAAAAAGTGTTGTCAAATTTCTCTCAATCGCCTAAGTAACACTTGAATGAGTTTTTAAAGATTTTGAGGTAGGTTACCCTGTTGAGGTTTTATTTTTGCTTTAAGTTTAATATTATTAACATTATTATTATTATTATTATTAAATATTTTTATTTTTAAGCTATTTTAGGCGGGTCAACTCGTGAACTCATCACACTTATATAATGACTTATAACTCAATTCAATTTTATTTACAAGCACTCAATTTTTTTTATTCTTTTATTGTTGGCAAGCCAATCCAGTAACATGTAAAATGAGACTAAAACATAAACCAATCCATTTATCGCATACGGGTCCACTCGCCTCATAATATTTAGACGAGTTGGCAACACAAGAGTTACTTATTTTGTCAGGCATGTTCCTCCAACAATTACAACATGAGCAAATGTTATCATAGATAACATATTCAAACATTCATTATTATTTCTAGATATAAAATTTATCTAATATAAAATATTAATATTATATAGAAGTATATTAAATTATTATGACAAACAAATATTTTAGAATTTATAAATGTACGTTATGTTTATTGAAGAAGTTGAATATTTATAGTCACTACTAAATCCATCATGTCCTTCGAAATTAAATAAAAGTGATACATGATATGGTCACGTGACGTGCCACAAGCCACAGCATCCTTGGCTTCGCACCCGCGCCACTATTTTCCCGCCAATACTTTTCCCGCCAAAACCACCTTCTTTCTTCTTCTTCTTCTTAATCCTCTCCTTGTCCTTCAACCCTAACCCTAACTTTCGAATCGGAGAAGATGTCAGGTTGGGACGAGGGAGGCGTGTACTACAGCGACCAAGCCCACTCCTGGGACGACGGCGGCCGCGCCGAACCGGAAGCCGGCGCCTCCAACCACTCCCTCCTCCAGAAGTTCAAGGAGTTCATCCGAAACTTCGAGTCCGGCAACAATGAATTCCCTTACAGAGAGAGCCTCCTTAAAGACCCTACCTTCCTCCGCGTCGATTTCGAAGATCTCGCCACCTTCGACTCCGATCTTCCCGGCAAGCTCCGCTCTAACCCCGCCGATCTCTTGCCCCTGGTTTGTGCCCCCTTTTCTCTCTCCGCAACTGCCATCGAATCCATTCTCACCCTTGTTTGTTTGTTTTTTGCTCTGCTGTGTAGTTCGAGACGGCGGCGGCGCAGGTTCTGGTGGGTTTGAAGACCAAGGTGCCTGGGGACACTGGAGAAATGGAGGATCCGGCGCCTAGGGATGTTCAGGTTCTTCTCACCTCCAATGAGGATCCCGTGCCCATGAGAGCGCTCGGGGTAAGTGAATTTTGAACCTAATTCTGAGATTGATAGTTCCGAAATTGCACGCAGAAGATGTTGATTTTCTATTCCTTGTTTTCTTTATTATGAGGCTTTTGATTCCAATTGAGACATTTTGCAAGTTGCCCTGGAATTTTTTGGCAACCAACCAGTGTAGATGATAGGGGTTCTGAGTTTGATTTATTTGAAAAATTGCACGCCAATGATGATGATTTTCAATTCCTTGTTTTTTTTACTATGAGGCTTTTGGTTCCGATTGAGACATTTTGCTAGTTTTCCTTGAAATTTTTGGCAACCAACCAGTGTATAGTGTATATGATAGGGGTGTCTTCTGGCATTTTGAGCATGTAGTCCACATGAGTTTGTCTTATGTTTTCTTTTTCTTTTTCTCTTTTTTTTTTTTTGCTCAGGCTCCATACATATCAAAGCTTGTTAAAATTGCTGGGATCACTATTGCTGCGTCCAGGACGAAGGCGAAGGCAACTTATGTCACGCTGATATGTAAGAACTGCAAGAAAGGGAAGCAAGTTCCGTGTCGGCCTGGACTTGGGGGAGCGATTGTTCCTCGTTCCTGTGATCACATTCCTCAGGTTTTGTTTGCAATGCATATTTTAGTTTTGCTTTTTTTTTGTGATACATGTTACAAGTTTAGAAGTTTTCTGCAGCCCGGAGAAGAACCTTGCCCGATCGATCCATGGGTTGTAGTTCCTGACAAAAGCAAGTACGTTGATCAACAAACATTGAAACTGCAAGAAAATCCCGAGGTAGTAATCTTGTTTGATTCAGAAAATGTGAAGTGTTTTAGGGTTACTATCATATATGACATTTTTTATGGCTATTTAAGGATGTTCCAACTGGAGAGCTCCCTAGAAACATCCTTCTCTCTGTAGATCGTCACCTTGTTCAAAAAGTAGTACCAGGCTCAAGATTGACAATCATTGGAATCTTTAGTATCTACCAGGCTTCCAACTCTTCTACATCGTGAGATTCATCATCTTTTTTTCCATCTTTTTAAATTTTTTTCATTGTATAATCCTTAATTTTTATATGTATCTTAAAATTGCTTGTGTTTTATGCAGCCACAAAGGAGCCGTTGCAATTAGACAACCTTATATCAGGGTTGTAGGGATGGAGGATGAAAATGAGGACAAGACCCAAGGTCCAGATTTTACAGATAAAGAGGTCAATGATGAAACTTGAAACAATTATATGTTGACTATATCTTTCTTCCTTTAATACCTTGTTGATTGCCTCTCATCTTAGGTGAATGTTAAATAGTGTTTGTGGTCCCTGTGAAACTTTACTTTTCAATGTAGTTTCATTAGCATATCAGTGTCTTAAGTAATTCACCTTTTCCCTTCAAGTGCTAGATTCCAGCTACGATTTCTCAGTTTGTTGATGAGTTCCATCATAATCTTATTTTCCCCATTTATATAAACCTAGAGTGAATTTTCACTCCTACTTGATATCATAGTCCCCTTCTATTGAGGTTCTTGATGCAAATAATTGAATTGTTTGCAGAAAGAAGACTTCAAAAAGTTTGCAGCTGACCCTGATGCATATAGAAAGATATGTGCCAAGGTTGCTCCATCTATATTTGGACATGATGATGTAAAAAAGGCTGTGGCCTGTCTTCTATTTGGTGGATCAAGAAAGGTATGATGTTTTCGTAGTATCGATCTATATTGCTGCGGAATAGCAAAATTTCATACATGGCTACTGATCTTGTTCAATTTCTTTGCAAGCAGAATTTGCCAGATGGAGTGAAACTAAGAGGTGATATTAATGTGTTGCTTCTGGGGGATCCGTCTACAGCAAAGTCGCAGGTTATTTCTTTTATTTATTCTGCAAACTAGTTCTTCAGTTTCTATGTTGTAGTTGAGTTGTAAGTTGTAACGAAGTGTGCCACTTGCATTGTGCTAGTTTTGTATGCAGATGTAAAAGGATTTGTTGCCAGTGTATATACTTAGGGTATAGATTTTTAACATGAAATAAATGCCCTAGTTTTTTTCTCCCTTTTTTAACATCAGCTTATCAAACGATTATGTTTTACAGTTTCTCAAGTTTGTTGAAAAGACAGCTCCTATTGCTGTTTATACTTCTGGAAAAGGGTCTTCAGCTGCTGGGCTCACAGCTTCTGTAATCCAAGATAGCAGCACTGTAAGTTCTTCCCCTTCTACATGGTTTGTGTACTAGATAGTAGATTTACATTATCACTACTTATTGTCACTACTTAATGTTGAGATACCATAAGCTAGTCCTTCACGCATCATTGATAGAGAAGTCTCTGAATCTTGTTCTGTGCACTCCAGCGTGAGTTTTATCTTGAAGGAGGAGCCATGGTCTTGGCTGATGGAGGTGTTGTCTGCATTGATGAGTTTGACAAGATGAGACCAGAAGATAGGTATTGTAAACTGTTATTTCCTTTATGTAAGCCATCATTGTTGGCTCTTGGTGAATTTTTTATGGTTTCTGTGATCTAGAGTGGCCATTCATGAAGCCATGGAACAGCAAACTATATCCATAGCCAAAGCAGGAATAACAACTGTTCTTAATTCAAGAACTTCTGTTCTTGCTGCTGCCAACCCTCCTTCAGGACGTTATGATGATCTTAAGGTCTACTTCCATATGACGCTCTCTCATCTTTTTGATTTTCTTAAAATGCGCATATGCATTACCTGAGAGTATGAGACTAACAGGAGTCATATGTGTTTTCCAGACTGCACAGGACAACATTGATTTACAGACCACTATTCTTTCTAGATTTGATTTAATCTTCATTGTGAAGGACATCAGGATGTACGATCAAGATAAGGTAACCTTGATTTTTTTGCATTCTCACTTTTCACCATGCTAACTTTGAATGCACCTTGTCCTATGAAGATATTCTGTCAGTTTTTTTTTCTGTATGTTATGATGTTAATATTTAAGCTTGCACATTATCTCGAGCAGTTTTTTTTTTTGTAACAGTTATCTAGTGTAATATTTAGCAAAAGATAGCTCATCTTTTGATGTGTGTAGGGCATCAATGGACTAGTTTTGCAGACTACGGGGAAATATTTTTCTTATATATCCTCAATTATTTGATTTTCAATAGTTCTCTGGTCAGTGGTTGACTTATTTTGTTTGCAGGAAATAGCTAGGCATATCATAGACGTTCATGCAAAAGCTGGTGTGACAATGGGTGAGAGAAAGGTTTCCAAAGAAGAGAATTGGCTGAAGAGGTATGCTATATCTATCAATTTAATCAGACTTCAAGCATTACTTTCAATTGTTTGAGAGAATGAACTTTGAGCTGTTATCTAAATAGGTATTTACAATATTGTCGAAGAGAGTGCCGCCCTCGTCTATCAGAATCTGCAGCTACATCACTGCAGCTTAATTATGTAAAAATCAGACAGGTATGCTTGAATGTTATCAAATTAGCATACTGGTGTTATCTTGGCCTTTAGTTTCCATCTGGTTATTGTATTGGAAGTTGATGATAATGTTGGAGACCACATGGGTCCCTTGTTTCTTTTGGATGTTATTTGTTACCATATTTCTCCTGTGAATGTCGATTTGATGAAACGGATCTGCTTTTTGAAATGTAATTCACTTTTTCTTTTGAAAATAATATAGGATATGAGGCAGCAAGCAAACGAAACTGGTGAAGCTGCTGCAATACCAATTACTGTCAGGCAGCTGGAAGCTGTTATTAGGCTGAGTGAGGCACTTGCAAAGATGAAACTGTTAGTATTGCTTTTATTCTTTTCTAGTACCTTTTGTCCAGATCGATCTGGTGCAATTTACTAAAATATCAAAACACGTGATTCATAATTCTACCACTGCATGTAAAATCCTAAATATACTTTGCTTAATCAAAATTACCTATTTTTCTTACGTAGGTCTTCTTTTTCTCTTTGAGCAGCTTCTTTGTTTGATTGTCCATGAATCTTTCTTTTGATGTGACTTTGATGTTTAAATCCTGTACCAGATCTGATGTCGCAACTGAGGAGGATGTGAAAGAAGCAACAAGGCTTTTCACCGTGGCTACGATGGACGCAGCTAAGTCGGGAATAAGCCAGCAAATAAATCTTACACCAGAAATGGCGAATGAGATAAAGGTTTGCCTTGTGAAAAATACCAATCACCCTTTTTCAATCTAGCTTCATATCCTGATGAATTTTTATTGTTTGCACTGTGAGCAGCAAGCTGAAACTCAGATAAAGAGAAGACTTGGGATTGGAAACCACATATCAGAAAGAAGGCTGATTGATGACCTCGGCAGAATGGGAATGAATGAATCTATTGTAAGTAACTTAAAAGACTGCCTTAGCATATAAACCAAAATTTGATGTCATTCATTTGGTTCAAACTTTTAACATATGCACTGGTTACCTATATTTGATTGTTCATATATTTGGCAGGTGAGAAGAGCCCTTGTTATCATGCACCAGAGAGACGAAGTAGAGTACAAACGAGAAAGGCGTGTTGTATTTAGGAAAGCATAGTACATCAGATTTCGATCTATTAAGGGGAATGCAGAATGGCAAATGATTGTGTTCTACATGTAATCTTTTTTAGTAGGTTTTTTCTTTTGTTTAACTTATTGCTTCTGCAAGCATATCCCATGTATATATTAATCGTGTGCTCCCATGGTTGTGGGGAACTCACCGGGAAGTCTAGCGCTGCTTAGCATTATGAAATTAAAAACAACTTTTGTTGCACAGCTCTGGAATCTGGATTATTTCAAAACAAATTGTCTTGTGATGTAATACTTCACGGATCTAATAGAGGGAGTATGTTCAAAACATGGATTGGCATATAATTAATCCCTCTATTTGATATTTACATTACTTGAACATATTTAGTCTCATTTTGCCTCTCTATAGTTCAATCTTGGCTTTAAAATTTCTAGTTGAACTTACAGCAAACAATATTAATATTTATTTTGGACGCAAGCTATTTTTACTTGAAATGTATTACTCTTCAGTCACTTTCATTTCTATGTAATATTTGTGGCATATGGCATATTTGGGCGTAACTTCTGATAACTTTACACGACTCCTCATGTTAATGATATAATGACATTAGGTCAAAAGAGCACTACATTATATTTCTATCATGCTATGAGAACACTTAACACATAATATTCCATGTGTTTTTCTCATGATAGGCTAGTACACTATATATAACTCCTTGGTCACTTTCATGTATACTTTGTGACATATTTAAAAACTTAAGGTCAAAGTTGGGCGTAACTTGATGACTTGAAAACATGACTCATCATGTCAATAACACTCCCGTCATGTTCCATGTGTCATTCTCATTTCTCATTGTTCAATAACACTCCCATCATGTTCCATGTGTCATTCTCATTTCTCATTGTTGGCCATTATTTCATATAATGACTGGTGAAGTAAATAGTCTACCCACGAACCACTTTTGAGTTTTGACTTACTATTATAGTCCGAGTTCACAATGATGCTTTTACCAATAATATTTAGCAACATATTCTACAACAGTCGATAGGATCTCACTCAGGTAATACTTGACACTTTATGACATCAAGCATACTATTCCAAAGACTTCATTATGTTTATTTCATGGCCAAATAAAGAAAATGAATAGCATAATAAATAAGCATGGGTGTTGCCAGCAAATGCTGGTTCCTAATTCGTACGTGAGAAGCGTTTTCAATCATGTTCATGGACTGAGGCTGCACATGTATCATTTGCATTTTAGCCGGCCTCAAGGTCTATTGATCTGAGGGTGCCATAACATAATTCTTAAGTTTTCGATGTGTTTATATGGTACATTGTTTTAAATTTTATCTAGAACATGTATAACAGTTATACTGTTAGGTGTTAAATGGACATGCAATCGTTTTTTTACTTTTTCCAATCAGTATTTGAATGAAAAGTTGTGATTCTCTGCTGCGCGAGACCAGGATTGACCTTTTGAAAGTGAGAGTGTAAAATGATATCATTGTGGGAAAAGAAACAACCCAAACGCCAACTATGGAGCTCGATGTGACCTTCGTCACGAGCTTTCCGGCTACCGTCCCTGGGTACTCGATTTGTGAGTTCTATGTTGCCCGTCTCTGTTTTTTCTCTTTGATCTCTCTCACCCAGTTTGGGAGTGAAAAGGACAACTTACTGCCATTTCATATAAGAGAAAGGAAAACTAAGATCCTCCAAAGTAGCTCTAAGGAATCTCTAATGTGTTTCCAACCATATTAGTGTCTAAATTAAGTCATAACTAATTAGTTTAGACCTAGTTAACAAAAGGACAAGAAAACATATTACTACCATTTCTTGTTCTTTTTCTTTTGATGGTTGAATATGTTATGACTTACTAAAGCTTGCATCCCAAGTCAAAGCTAATTTACAGTGTTAGGGAAGAACAATTTACGAAGAAACACGGCAAACTCCAGAAACCAGATTGTTATTACTAAGCAAATTATAACCCAACTGTATGAATATTATATGTGTTGTATATCACGTGTTTAAGTGATCATTCATGAACCATGAGTAATAATAGCTTGGTAAGAGTGACTAAAAACTAAAAAGAGAAAGGAGAAAAGTAATTACGAAAATAGTTGTAGTCAGTTTCTAGCAGAAGTACATGGTGCATTGACGATACTTCACATGAAAACAGCTTGAAGATTGGAAACAAAAAATAAACGTGCCATTTTCAATGCAGACAGCAGAAGCACATGGAGAACTGACATCCTATTGCAATGTCCAAATATAGACCTTGCCTCCACCTGTGGCTCCTGCTAGCATCCCAACCTCATTAAAGTGAGCATCGAATCTGCAAGGAATGGCAGACATGTGTGGGCTCTCTAGAGTCATAACTATTGCCCTTCGAGTCGGAGAGACAACGTCAACTCCTCTTTTCATACTTCCGATGAAGAGATACGAGTCATCCCAACCCCATATTGCTCTGCCACCACAAAATCAAAGAAGACAAAAGGTAACTGCTTATTTTCTGAATCAAATATACTCATTTTTACATATCAAGACTAAAAAGTTTAATTGCAAACGTAAAAATCAGCTGTATAGAGTTTAAGTTCATGTCCACGAGAAAACATTGCGCACAATTGGGATAGTTAAGCTTAAGCATATGACAATGGAGGCATAACAAGTCAACCATGAGATACTTCCCCAGAAACGTACCTGAAAGGAGAAAGCCATCTACCGGTGAAATTGTCATGATAAATAGAAGTTGTATCCTCCAAGTTAACTCCACTGTATACACTAATTGTGTTGTCCAGGCTACATCAAGAGATTGCATTAACCCAATACAGTCAAATTCACAATTAGGTAAAACCAAGTTAAATATAATTAGGAATTGAATAATGTATTTGTAATATATGCAGAACCTGTAAAACCAAGTTTAATATTGGAATCAAATTAACATGTAGAACTGAAGTTAATGAAAAATGTATTTGTACTATATAAAAGCGGAATTAACAGTTGTTATAGACACCTTAGCTTCTCATTCAACTTAATTTTTAACATAGCCAACCAACTTGGCCTTTTGCACGAGTTATCCACATGTGAATCATATCCTTAGTTTGTATACATATAGTAGCTAGTTTATGACATTTGAGGGACCATCATAAATGTGGGTTAGCACTTACCAGTTACAAGATTAATTTCATCTGCATTTATGCATGATTCCCGCAAACTAATTTTGCTGTATATTATAAACTAATTCATTGTAAAAAGACAATAGGTGTTTAAGGTGTGTTTTTAAATATTTTGGTATTAGAGATAATATGTAAAATACAATAGTTAGTTGTAGAGCTAACAGCTTCGGTATGAAGCTGTCTTCTCCTTCTATAAATAGGAGCCTTTGTATCTCCCATAACTGACTTTAACAAAAATAAAACAGATTCAGTTTTTCTTTCAGTTTCTCTCTGGTTCATCTTCTATCATTTGGTCACTCCATGATCCTTATTATTCACTAGTGCAATGAAAATGATCCATTCAAAGTTACTCTACTGAACAAAATTATGCATTCTAAGTTACTCTATTGAACATTCCAAAGTGTGCAGGTAGAAAATATAGAACTATAAGGAGAAGATATTGATTATTCTATCATCAATGATGAGAAGTCTCGATTCCATCTTAATACAGTCCTATCTACTGTTTAAACTTCAACCTACTGTTATATTTTCTACTTTTAAATATCTCCAATCATCAAATTTTGGGTCTATGTCCAATGATAAAGAAAAGGCTATACAAGTATGCTCATGCTATGCCTTACTTTTAGTACTGAAATTTTGTAATATTTAGAATGGAAGAAGCTCCATTCCATAGTTCATGACATAACATACCATGTAGTTGCCAGGCAGCATCCAGAAGGAGAGAAGTACGCGGATTGCACGGACTTTTGCTGGGTAAAAGTCTTCAAGGCTGTGGGCTTACCGCCATCAGTATATCTCAAATCCCAGGTGCAGGCAGTTCTATCAGTGGAACCAGTAGCTACAATGTGTGAGTTTTCACAGTTGAAATCGATTGTGTTAATCTTATTTTCATGCAAAGCCCAAATGGAAGAAGGTTTCCCAGCCCTGCTATCCCAAACAGTCAAACCCCCAGAACCATCGCCAAAGTATAGACAGTTTGAATCATTTTTTGGTTGAGAAAGAGCAAATATGCCTTCATCACTATTAAATACCAGATCAAAGATTTCCTTCTCAGCATCCATTAGCCGAATAACTCCATCATAACAACTTGTGTATATCTGCATGTAAAATCACAGCACCATAGCATCAAACAATTCTAAAACCGACAAAACGCAAAGCAGATGATTAATTGTCCGGAATTCAGACACACATGATTCACTATACCTTCGATAAACAATGCGGTTGAACCGAAATCCCCGAAACCGGAGCCTGGTGGGGACGGTATAGATAAGTTGCACTTTCTCCAACATTCCAGAATCCAACATGCCCAGCCTCGTCACCCGCAACAATCATCTTGTTACTACTAGAAGGAAAAAATCGCACTTGAAGTATCCTTTCAGGAACAATCCTTGCTATATTCTCGGGATCCAGAGACAAAGATTCCAACTTTAGGGAACCCTCATTTTTGCCACCTTTGCGGCGACCACTAAGTTGTTCCGAAGCTTTCTCGCTGGCCATACCCACAAGTGACTCCAAGAAGGGGCGATCGGAGCAGGAACCTCTTTGAGCATCCGAAATGGAAAGAGGACCCAAAGTTTTGACTACAGGTTTAGGTTTAGCTTTGGTGGGAGATTTGTGAGTGGGGGTGTTGGAATCCTTGGGAGAGAGTGTAATGGCATCCACACCGCCCACTAAACCTTTGGAATCGGGTGGAATTCCCCTTGCTCGCAAGGAGCGCCTGATAACAACTGGGGTTTCAATTTTGGGTTTCTTCTCCGATTCCACGTTGTAAGATTTGGTTGCGACCCTGGTAATTCCCAATACCAAGTTCAGTGTTATGTAAAAAAAAAAAAAAACTGAACTGCAATTGAAAAGTTGAATCAACAGAGAGTGGTGAAAAGAGGAAGGTACCTTGGACGCTTGGTGAGTTCGGAGGCTTTGGAATGGAGTTTCAGAGCAGCCACCATTTCTTGGTTGCGGCGAATGTTTTCGAGTCGCTTGCGTTCGTACTCAGTGAGTTTCTGAGGCGCCATTGCAGTTCCAGAGAACAGAAGAGAGAATTAGGGATTTGGTTTTCGAACGGTGACGATGTATATCTTTTTCATTTACGATTTTTTATATATACAGTAATGTGGTTTACGCGGGAACTAAAATTGGCGGGAAATGGATATCATGTAGTATACAATAGTCATTATTTAGTAATTATTCATACTTAATTTATGAGTTTAATTTATAAACACCAAAGTATTTCAAAGATATGTCCATCATTATTTAAATTTATAATCAAATTAAGTATAATAACTGATTTTTCATGTCTGTGATCGGTTTATAGTGTAAAATATTTTCATGTTACATGTGTATATACGTTGCTTTCTCTCATAATAACATTAATATATTTAACGTCATAGTACATCGGCTTTCTCTCATACATCCACTTAATTCACTGGCAAGAACAGGCGAGTCAGACAATTACTTCTGGAGTTAAACTACTTAGATTTTGTACTCACCACCATTCCCATCCAAAAATGTTAGCTCCTATCTTTCTCTGCAAAGAATATGAATAAACAGAACATAAAATAACATAGTCATGCTTGATGTCAAGAAATGAGTGCAAACTGTTTCTAATATAATATTTAACTTATTATTTATTTACTGGTATATAAAAACAACCAGCAACAATATATGTTTCATAGTAGTATACTAGTATTACATAACTGCGTCGCCTCTAATCTAAGGGGGTGAAAGTGAAAATTTAAATTACAAGTTACATAATTTTATCTGTTGCTTTCAACTCTAATCCAATCTTCATAATATTGATAGCCTATGAATATTTGCATTCCTTAAAATCCTTTTAGACAGTGTAGTGCTGCTGGTTGGTATCAACATCAAGACCCTTCAACTTCACCACAGATTCAACATGTCCCTTGAGAGTGTGGAGCTCTTTGAGCCTGCAAATTTTGATCCATCAAATTAAATTTCACTACATTAGATTCAAACTCACCAGTGACTAATTCTTAATTATCCAAAACTATCATATCATTTGATGCATTCATTTGAAGTAAAAGTTTGGGGTGCTGAACCTTGCAGCCTCAGCGCGTCTTTTAGCCTGCTCAGCCATTTCAGAATGTTCATGGTGGTGGTGGTTGTCCTTGTGAGCTTCTTCAACGTTGAGACCATGCAGGGTGCGTTGAGCCACAGCCCATTGAGCCTCCCTCTCCCCCTTTCCATAGTCACTCTTTGTCGTGAAAGCAGTCTGCATCAATACACACAAAACATTGCATTGTAGTGAGCAACAAAACTTATTATCTTTTTTGTCTGACCACATATATCCTCACAGGAGGCAATCCTGCTCGAGCCGTGAATATCCACATCTTAGTGGAGCTAGCTCTTCCAGCGAAAGAGCTTTTCCATTCACAAGACTCGAACAGAGACCTTACTTAAGGAAAATCAAATATGTACTACTTGAATCAATCGCAGGTTTATCAACACTTATTGAAAATGCTAAAAACAAAGGAAATTTTGGTTTGGTGGTTTAAGCAAGGTTGTCAATCGCGGATCGCGCCCTGTCACGGATGGGGGCCAGAACTGGAATCCCATACAAGGAAAACCGCTATTTGGCCGCGATTTCCCGCGATTCACGGGCACTATCCCGTCACGGATGGGGCCGCGACGCGATGCCGCTATAGCGCCGCGATCGCGCGCTATTGACTACTCTGGGTTTAAGAATGTTTGTAGATCTTGCTATCTATCATGTTATCCCAAGCCTTGCCTGACAATCCCAAGCGGATTAGGAACTTGATGATATCAAGAGGGATGTAGGTGACAATGGTGAAGATCCAGATTGCTCCGGCCCAGCCCCAACCAACTCCATGGATTCTTGCAAAGTCCCAATGTGCATACACAGCAATGATAGTTGCCACCTAAGTTAAGAAGTAATCAAATTAAAACTAGATATGTTTCTAGTAATGATGATTTTTTAGGGAACCATGTTTTCAAAAATAGAAAGAAACTAACCAATTGTGCAAGTAAGAAGGCTGTAATAAGTAACAATCCAGGGCGTTCAGCATAAGACCATCCCCTTGACCTTGTCACAAAGATGAGTGCTTGACTAATTATACTCACTTGAAGATAGAGAGCCGAGTTAAGCTCATCCTCACTTTCTGCAATTGGCCTAACACCAAAAACATTCTGGAAGAACAACAACCAACATAGTTACATGTCATGTCATAATTCTATAATCAGTAATGATACGTAGACATCCAAACAATGCAGACACTCACAGATACTCCAATTTTTCTCTCTATCTCTCTCTTCTTCTTCTTTTTCACTCTAGGCGTTTGTTGGATGTGTGCACTATACGATGTGTACGAATTCTTTTGCTTTGGTGCTAAATTTTTCGGTTAGGATTACTTACAGTGAAGAAGTTGGTGTCATGAACTAAATAGAAGAACACCACAGTGATGATGGCCATGTAAGCTCCAAGAACAACTCCAGTGGCAAAGATTTCCTTGAGCTTCCATGAGTCAGGCAAAGGGGATGGCTTCACCCTGTCCTTGGAAATGGTCATGATGGTTCCATCATTCAAGACAGCAATGATCAGGACCATGAAAGGTGAGAAGTCAAATTGCCAGATTAGAGCCACAAGCATGAATCCAAACACAATACGGATGGTGATGGAAACGGCATAGATTGTGTAGTTCTTCATCCTCTGGAAGATGGCCCTGCTGGTTAACACAGCACTCACAATCACACTGAGTCCCGGCTCGGTCAGAACAATGTCTGAGGCGCTTCTTGCAGCGTCAGTTGCATCAGCCACAGCAATTCCAATGTCTGCTTTCTTCAGTGCTGGAGCATCATTCACACCATCTCCAGTCATTCCACAAATGTGATTTCTGTCTTGCAACCTTTTGACAATCTCATATTTGTGCTCTGCATGGCACATATGAAAGTTCAGTTTGTGTTTTCTAAAGTCAAAATCATTCTCTGAAGTAGCTTCTGTGTGCCAGAATTGATTCTGGGAAGAAATAAGCTGATCCAAACATGTGATAGATTCATCTCATTACCTGGGAAGACTCCGGCGAATCCATCAGCCTGCTCAATGAGATCATCAATTGGGATTGATGCAATGGCAGCATCCTTGTTCTCACCAAGAAGGGAGGATGAAGGATACATGTTGGTTCCCATCCCAAGCCTGCGGCCGGTTTCTTTCCCAATAGCAAGTTGGTCACCAGTGATCATCTTAACATTGACACCAAGGTCAAGAGCGCGGCGAATAGTCTCTGCACTATCATGCCTTGGAGGGTCAAAGAGGGGCAAAAGGCCCAAGAACTCCCATGAGTCTCCTGCACTCTCCTTGGTCTTTTCTGAAACAGTCTGCAGGAAAGTGCAAAGAAATTTGAAGGTAATTTCCTCATTTCTCTTTCCAATTATAAATTCATGACCTCTGTATTAGAAATGACACCCCAATTTCCTGTCTCACCAATGAAATTTCACCACAGGTAAAAACTTACATGGTCATTATTAATTGATATGTTAAAATTCCATTGGTGAAGCGGAGAATAAGACAGTTTGAGGACAAAAGATTTCAATGCCCGATATTAGACCCCTTTATTCACCTGGTACGCAACAGCCAATGAGCGCAGGCCACGATCAGCAAACTGATCAATGATACTATGAGCCCTCTTCAAAGCCTCTCCTTTGAGGCCACAAAGATCAATAATCTGATATATAAAATGGTTAGTCATATATCAGAAGTAGTACACGTTACATATTTCAAGTATACCTTAGTCATAGTGAACAAAATGTTTTGATGTTGATGCATATTAGCAAATCCCTTACTTGCTCAGGAGCACCCTTGCTGCTTCTATGCCAGTTGCCTTCGCCGTCAACGTAGGTATTAGCTGTGCGCTTATCCACAGGATTGAAGGGCAAGAAATGCACCTCGGTGATTCCTGCTCTTGCCTGAGACATCACAACATAGTCCAATTGACAAAGTTTCTTTGAATGCTTCATGTTGACACAAGACTAAGGTTTATAATAGAATGTCAATTTAAATATTAGTACCTCCTTGGGGTCGCCCAACATCCCAACAATTGAAGCATCAATGGCATCTTGGTTTTCAACCCTAGAAGCCCTGGCTGCATGCAAGAGAAGAGTGTCCCTATCCATGCCAGTGGGGAACACCTGCATTCACAAACAACTCTGATTAGAAGGAAAAAAATGGAAGGTTTAGGCGCAAAGGCATTTCTTACATGCTAGTAATCTAATAGTGGTGAGAGATTTGGTAAGCTGTTTAAGTAGATATAAAACTAACTCATCTAAAGCCATTGGCAATTCAATTTCATAAATGCAAATGTAAAAATATATGGTTGCTAGTTGCAAGGGCATCACTTCAAACATGCCAAGATCTCAAAGTTGTTTTCTTTATGAAATACAAGTTTGGGTAGGTTTAGCTCCGGTCACCACCACAATCCAAGACATGCCTCCAGGATCATATGTCGCTTATAGCTAGGTCGCTCACCAAGACAGTCATCACATTAGCAGCGAGAATCAAACACACAACCTTCTAAGAGGAAGTGACTCGTCCTTACCAATTGAACCAACATGTGTATGCCGATCTAAAAGTTGTTATACCAAATATAAAAATCATAAATGTCTTATGTCTATGCATGATTTCATGGCATCTGCAATGTATGTTTACAAGAAGAGGCCTACTAATGCAAAGTATTTATTCATTATCAGTTTATCACTAATATTTTATATTAGTCACTAACCTCAATCAAGTTCTTGTCCACAGAAAGCTTGTTAAGGGTGAGAGTTCCAGTTTTATCACTGCAGAGAACATCCATCCCAGCCATTTCTTCAATGGCTGTCATCCTCTTAGTGATGGCTCCTTGCTCAGACAAACGGTGAGACCCAATAGCCATGGTGACAGACAACACTGTTGGCATGGCAATTGGGATACCTCCAATGAGAAGAACCAACAAATTGTCAATACCTTCTCTGTATGCCCTTCTTTGGATAGGATACATCACAACAAGCTCAATCAACATTCCCACAGCAATTGAGCAGATACAGAAGTTTCCAATGGATGTCAACACCTAGTAGAAAGCCAATCAAATAACTAGTGATTACAAAAGCTATAAGAAGCACTTACAAAAGCTTACTCCCTCAGTTACTTTATACTCTTAAAATAATTCATAATGGTGATTGAAAAGTTAAGGAGTCAAAATTAATAAAAGATAATTTTTTAGGAAGTTAGGAAATAATTTTAATAAAAACAAGATACGGTTTCTTAATACCTGTGCCAAAAACCTTAAACCGGAAGATATAAAGGAATGGAGCTGAGGGAGTAAAAATATGATGTACCTTTTGGAAATGACCAACATTGTTGGTGCTATCCACAAGATGTGCAGCCTTGCCAAAGAAGGTGTGCACACCAGTGGCAATGACAACAGCTTCTATCTCACCTTGTTTGCAGGTGGAACCAGAGAAAACCGCTTCACCAGGGTTCCTAGTCACCGGTAGGGACTCACCGGTAAGGGCAGACTGGTCAATCTTGAGGGGATCTCCTTCCAAGAGACGAGCATCAGCTGGGACGATATCTCCCAACTTGATGCTGACCACATCTCCTGGCACTAGAATTGCAGCCTCCTGTTCAGTCCATTTTCCATCCCTCAACACCTGCAAGTTGGTTCCTTCTTATTAGCTAGTGAATGTGAAAGTTATATATATTTTTTCATTTAAACTACATGTAACCCCCACTGAGACAATCATGCTCAAGCCGGGTAAGATCACTGTGAAGTGTGGACGGAAAACCTCTCCCTACAAGTATTTGACGCATTCACCGAGATTTGAACCTGAAACCTTTACTTAAGATAGAACAAGTTCACGCCAATTGATCTATGCGTCTGTTGTTAATGTGAAAGTTATGTTGAAATTGTGTAAGTGATTGTATGAAAGTGAATGAAGAAAAAAGTATATACATTACCTTGGTTTTGGGTGCAAGACCAGCCATTAAAGCTGCTGCAGCATTGCCTGCGTTGTTTTCTTCAATGAAACTAATGGTAGAGTTGATGATGAGCAACACAACAATACCAAGAAAATCTTGCCAATCTGGTGGCTTGCCCTGTTAATTTATTCACAACTTCTTTGTTAGAATAGAACATTGTAAGATATGTATACATAAACATAAAGAGATGATAGATTTGTAATTTACCCCTCCATTGGCCAATACAATGGCCATGATAGCTGCAGCCTCCATGACCCATGATAGAGGATTCCACATAAAACCCAAGAATTTAAGGACCTTGCACTCTTTTTTCTCCTCTAGCTTATTGAGACCAAAGACTTTTAGCCTCTTCTCTCCCTCAGCTGATGTTAGACCCTCTTTTGTAGATTTTAGCTGCTTAAAAACCTCCTCAACTGGAAGCTTTTCCTGCAATATACATGCAATGTAACAACTTGTCATTTCATGGAAGGAGGACAAAAATCATGCCAAATTGACAAAAAAAAAAAAACATCATGTCAACATCTAAATGCATGTATGGAAAATTCTTCCAATTCATTTTGAAGTCAAAATCAATTTTAATAAAAAACTTTTGTGTGTAGCTTTTGTATTTCAGAATAGATTATGACATAAAAAAAACAACAAAAAAACTGATTCCAATATCCAAACATGCTATAAGTGAATAAACTAGAAATTCAAATGAAATGCATGAGCTTTTTTGTGTTTTTACTCACAAGATCAACATTCTCTTTCTTGAGGGCTTCAAATGAAATGTCCTCGGCCATTTTATTTTTTTTCTTCTTTCTTTCTTTCCTTCCTTTTTTTTTGTATTTTTCTTATCCCCTTTCTTCTTTATGAGCTCTCGGAGCCCCTCCTCTAGGCCTCTACTACTATAGGCCTTAGAAGGATAGAAAGAAAAAGAAAAGGGGAAAAAACTAGACAAAAATAAAAAACAAAGCTGAAGTGATGATTTTGGTATAGGAAGGCGACAGTGATTACAGGCCCTGGATTCCCTTGTTTTATAGGGAATGTTGGAAGAGACAATATAGGCAATGCATGGTTGCTATGTACAATGCTATTTTTGTCTACCACACCATCTAATTAACTTCCTAGTTAACATTCCTCTTTTTGTGGCATCCCAAAGTCCCCGGGGTAGCATGTGAGATTCATATTGCTTACAAACTGTCCACTTCAGTTTCTTTGTTACAATATATATATGATGCCAAATTCAGGAAACCAATTATGAGCCGTTAAATTTACCAGATTGTGTGATAAAACATAATCATTCCCTTCCAAGCTCTACCACCTACAACTCACCAGAAAGCTCTTTTCAGTGAACAAGGTGGTGCCTCTTTGCATGAACGATTCTGCAAATATAAGCCTCAGCTAATGAGTTGTCATGATTTCTCTTTTCAATAATTTTTCTCACAATTTTTCTCTATTAATATTTCTTGGCTAGACAATTATAAAATTGTATGCAATTGAGAAAAAAAAACTTCGCATGTTAATTAATTCTTTAATATTTCTCAGCTTCAATATGATAAACAAGCTTATTGAATTAAATATTTGGTAAAACTTGCTATTAACCTGTTGAATATACTTATATTAATATGTTAAATACAACAATATTTGGGCCGTTCTTGCACCATAAAAAATACAACATTATTTTATTGATTTTACATCGGTTTAATAAAATAGATATCACTTTAAAAAAATTAAAAATTATTTACCATCTTAATAATTATAATATTTTTTCAACTTTATTTTCAAATGTTACATTTTTATTATGTAAAAACGAGATAATAAAAATAAATTTTTTATCAAAATGAGTAGTGATTATTTTACAACAAAAGAGTAAAAATGAGTAGCAAATTTTTTTATCAAAATGATAAGAATAAATATTATAAGCTATAAGGTCCTTGAAGTAGTGTTTCAAAAAAATACAATAAACTAATAAAATAAACTCGTTTATTGAGGTCGAGCAAGTTTTTTGGATGTCTTACCTTCTTTTGTCCTCGAACGGTTTTTTCATATTTTTATACAATGGCTAACTTTAAAATAGCAATAATAATAAGTCTCGTTTCGTTTTAGTTCAAAATAATAGTTTCCTTGGAATATCAATTGAAGATATATGGACATTGTTGGGAGGAAAAACCGAAAAAAATGATTTTCAAGGACTAACACGTCAAGATAAATGGGCACAATCAAGGAAAAGAAGCACAATGGTTTTGAAATACAAACCGTGTTTTGATAAATCTCCAATATTACGTTCTTTCAATTTCCAAAGCAAAATAAACAGGATAACAAGGATTTCAATAAAAAAAAATGTTAAAAGGATGCGTTTTACATGTGATTTAATAGCGAACAACCAACTCTTCAAGATAGAAGGAATTCATTAGCCAAAAACTATTCTTTCAAAACTTGTTTCACATGTAGAATGACTTATTATTAAATAACCTTTTCTAATAACTTTATCAACCAAGAAATTGAAATCCGCTGAGACATGATTTTCCACCGATTTGTGAATCATGAGCTACTTGGAGAACAAAAAAGAACTCAAGTGACAGTAAGAACCTTATGAGAAAAAGGCATCGCTTAAGTAAGGAGGGGACCTGATCCATGAAAGAATACATAATGTGCCTACCGGGTCTCAAACACCTAAACTTCCGGCTAAACAAAAGGCTAGATTAGACGTAAAGGGGTAGAAAACAGAGCTAAACCTGAGTCATGACGCACGTATAAATGCCACTAACATGCACAATAAGGCTGGCTTAGAGGTAAAGGGGTAGAAGACGGAGCTAAACCCGAGTCATGCCGCACCCGAGTCATGCCGCACGTATAAATGCCGTTAACTTGCCCAATAATGATTAAAGACTATAATCATTCAACCCAAGGAACTCAAAGGGACTAAAACAAACTTTAAGAGGGAGCCTACCTCAATTGGATAGACATCATCACTCACATCCGGACTTTGAGGACCTAGGCTAAGGCTAAGCAAGCACTTTCATACGTTTGGTATAATTCCCAGAATTTGGAGAACACGTCCTTTCCTCCACATATTACAGACATAAAAATAACCTGTCTAAAAGTGAAACATTTTTTACCCTTAACATTCAAAGAACTCTACTGAGTAATGAACATACAGTTCAACAATTAGCTACAAAACAGGACAATACTAGAGGTATTCTCAAAAGACAGTTTGACTAATTACTCCAAACAATTATGCCTGCTATTCAAATCATTCAAGGTATTACAGTCTAGACTCATGAAGCTGGTTCTACTATAGCTCAAACCTCAAAATTGGTCTCTTCCGTGCTTAAACTCTACCGCATCCCAACTTCTGTTTCTATAATGATAGCAACCACATATAGGCAGGGCTAACTTCCCCAGACTTTACTACAAAGGATCTTACCACAGCAACTTCAATCACACTAAAGAAACATGAATTACAGATACCCATGTTGAAATCATAGTAAATTCGAAACAAGATATCATAGACTAAGCAGGCCTTAGACAAGATTATCATTAAAATTCCTATGAAAACATGATTATCATTAAAGATTACTATGAAAACGGAATTCAAACAACTATGAATAGCAAATGGGACGGGGATAAAAAGCAGCGGCAAAATGATAAAGCCTCCATCATAGTTTCACATCCATAGCACCAAAAAAACAGTAAAATGACATATAAATATCCTGGTAAAACATTGAAGCTAAGAAGTATCCTCTGGCACCAGCAAAATGATAAAAGTTACAAACTTGCTACTAAACCTAAAATGATAGAGGTTGTTCAATGTCCATCCACCTTAGAATCCGAGCTTGGTGCGGCGCCAGTGCCTACGCTTAGCATTATACCTATGAACAAAACAGAACAACAATTAAGGTCAAAATGAATGAGCAAAATTCTGAAATTCGAAGAAAGTTGCTGGAAATCAACAAACCTGATGGTGTTGTCAGTCCTCATACGGATCCAGTAAGGGATGGGCCTGTTCTGCCTCATCTTCTTGGCCAGCTTCTTCTTGATCCTGAATGTCTTGTGGGATGGCTACACATCAATCAAATCAAAAATCTCATGATTTCAGAATGGATAATCACCTTACAATACACAAGCACAAACACAAAAACCCTAATTAGATTCTTTTCTTACCATCTTCGCTGAAAGCCGCTGCACTTCCTTCACTCTGAAACCCTAATTCGATTCTTCTTCGCCGCTTCGCCAAAACACAGCTTTCACAGTCACACACTGTCTATATATATTGGACCGACCCTGCCCTTCCAGTGCTTATGGGCTATGGCCCATAAACAATTAACACTTTTTTTTTTACATTTTTAGATGCAAAATTCGAACAAAAAAATATGAAAACTAATAAATGGTTGTTTTTTCAAAATCATTTTTTATTTCAAAAAAGAAATTATTGATCCGATTACATATAAAAAAAAAAAAAAACCAATGCACAAAACTCTCGTAGAGTCCGAGAAGGGTTTCCACTATTTAGTGTATTGCATACAACTTTTTCTTATTTTTACACAAGAAATTGTTTCCAAAACATAAACTCATGACCCCACTCACATAAGTTTTGAATTTTATGTGACTGATAATTTTTGTAAGGTTACTTGATTATTTTTTACAAGTTCTATTATCCTAAGTAAAAGCTATTTTGTTTTTATGTGCAATTGTAAAAGTATTATTAACCATTGAAAGTTAGGTTACAGATTGTGAATGAAAAATGCAAAGCGTATTTATTTCTTTGTCCCAAATTGACAACTTAAACTCCTTACACATGTTCTTTTTTAAATCTTATGAACCTACGCTTGATTCCACCAGTTGGATCTCCTTCAAAATCAAAATCCTCATTGTGTAACTCTTCAGTCTCATAATCCTCATTTATGTTATGTTGGGTTGCATCTTCAGGTCTAGAGATTCTTGAATTGTTGGTTCATTAGTCTCCTCAACTCCCTTGTGATTGTCTCCACTCCCTTCATCAGTCTCCTCGTCTCCCCTCTAGTCGCCTCCACTCCCTTCACCAAAACCCTCATGGAACACTGCCCTCATGCCACCCATATTTTCCCCTACTCCAACTTTGAATCTCCTACCTACAGGCATATTCATGACTCCAATCTAATCGCCTCCAAAACCATTATCAAATCCATTGCACCTCTCATCCCCATTTTCATTGAAGGGTTTGTCATGTACACTATAATCACTTCCACCACTTCCACCATTTGACTCCCCTTCCACCATAGCTTCGTTTTCCCTTACTGCTCCCTCCCTCCTCCCACAACTACACCCTTCCTTACTTCTCCCTCAATTTCTCCCATAGGTTAACCTTCTCCAACATCACTTAAGTTGGGAAGAACATTAAGTTCTTCAGCAGTAACAAGTAACAACACCATGTTCCACCAAAATATCAAAATCAACCTCATTTGCCACGACATAGCTTAAAGCCTCCACTGCATCATATTATCCAGCCTAATTTCCTTCAACCCTTCCTCAAATTTCTGATCTCTTCTTTCCCACCACAACATCACATCACCTCCATACCCCTAGTACTCCTTCAACATAGACGTAGCAACAAAACATGACCATCTGTCATCATCGACTCCATGCACACCACGAACCTCTCCACCTTCATACCTCAAAGGAGACTTAAGAAACTTACCCATATGGTGGATAGGTGTGAAAAAGCAATCGCAATCATTAACTGACCTCTTATATTAATAAAGAACTTAATTATATTTTATCAAAACTTATTTGAAATTAAAAATAAAGTAGTGAAATATATACATATATATGGTTAGATTTTATTTTTTAATCTTTTCTAACACATTTAATAACCGCAATATCTTTGTCCAAAGCAAAATTGAAAAAAAATAAAACGGAAGCTGCACATTTCCCAAAGCAATAAAACCTCAGTTAAACCTTCGAGTCTGTGAAACGATGCTTCTTTTGTTCGTCTCCATCATTCTCTTCTGTGAATAGGGTTTCTTCTTTCTTTCAATACCCAACGGCTTTCAATTCGACTCGCTCTCTCTCTACCATTGTTCGATTTGCATCATTCTTGTGCGAAGAAGAAGAAGATGCCTCCTCGTACCAAAAGAAAAGCGGCCCCACCCAACACTTCCGGTTCTTCTCATCGTTCCGGTACTACTTCCCCCACTTCTCTGATTGGTTCCCGCGAAAACGAATCGGAATGTTCACTGAAAACTATAATCAACAGTTAACCTTTTAATTCAATTTAGTTTTCAATTTTCATGTCAAAAAGTGCTCAAGTTGGCGAATTTCGATCTGGGTTGATGCCTGTTTGGATCGAGGTTTAATCCTTTCAATTGGGTTGTGTTCTGAATTGTTTGTTTAGTTTGTGGTTATGCGCGTTAAACGTTTTGAAATTCAAAGCATTGGATAGAATTCAAACAGTATGCTTTAACATTTCACTGTGTATATTGTCCTGAACCATGTCTTGATTATGTATAACTGTCTTTTATCTTCAGATATTATTATAGAATTATTTGTTTTTATCTTTTTCCTTCATTTTGCTAGTAATTATTTATTTTTTCATGTTTTTGTTCAGAACCAAAGAAATCAACTTCAAAGCAATTTGATCGAATTGATCAACTATTTGAATCATACGCAAATAAGTCATTGGGCTTGATTGAGTAAGTCAGTTCATGTTGAAAATTTCCAACCTCTTCCCCTTATTTCAGTCTATTACATGCTTTAGTTGTTTGATCAGGTTTAGAATTGAGAATTTATTAGGTTTGAGTTATATTCAATTGTTTACCTTGAAGGAAAATCCTAAATATTACTATGAAATGCTAGATTATGTACGCGGCATCAAGGTAGTCAATCGCGATCGCGGCTGACCCCCAAAACTGAAATCCCATACAAGGGAAGGCGCGATTTGGCCGTGATTGGCCGCGAATAGCGGGATTTCGCGCCCTAAATCCCATCGCGGCAGGGGC
Source organism: Acmispon strigosus (assembly GCA_030819835.1). Lineage (NCBI taxonomy): Eukaryota > Viridiplantae > Streptophyta > Magnoliopsida > Fabales > Fabaceae > Acmispon > Acmispon strigosus. The sequence continues at coordinate 12,446,628 of JAUAMA010000002.1, read as the reverse complement.
CCGCTACGCGTCGCGCGCGATTAACTACTATGCGCGGCATAATGTTATTTGTATTCATCTGACCTTTTTACAAACAAATCAGGCTTTTTTTGTTCTGTCAAGAACCAATTTAATTGGCTGAAACCATTTGTCATGCTAATCGGGCAAACCATTTTCAGGCGAAATAGCAGAGCTCGTTTAAGTAACATGCTTAATTGGTACCTTTTCCTGTGTTTGTTTACTGAGGTATTAAGAGAATATCTGTACTTTTTATATAGAACTACAAACTGCCCAGGTCTATCAAATTTTTCTATGAGACCAGTTTACGAAATTAGACACATCATCTACATTAGCATAAAAGATATCGAAAAAATTGCACGGGCATGCATGTTGAGATCCAAAAGTTGTTTTATCTTTATATTTGGAGGTTGTTTTATGCATCCATCAAGGTTATAATTTATGAGACTCTTGCTGCAATTCTTTATACTTTTTGTTTGGTTGGTCAGCCCAGACGGGATTGAAGCACTTTGTAAAGATGTGAATGTGGACCATACAGATGTTAGAATGCTTATACTTGCTTGGTACGGAACTGACTGAATTATTTTCCCATTTACCTCTATCTAATTGATCTTGTACCCTTAATAAATTTTCATTTTTTCTTATCAGGAAATTGAAAGCTGAAAAGCAAGGTTATTTTTCCAAGGTTGGTAGAGAAAAGTATTGCTTCACAATCTTTCTTTAGTAATACACTGCTCAAAATATTGAGATACACAAGCATGCATTATTGATTCCACAGTCTCTATTCTGTGGAACACACTCACAGACGTGATCTTGGTTTAGTGCTTGTGATGGAAACCTTTGCATGGTACTTTTATGCATCTATATGTTTTATAAAGTATATTCATATTTGTTCTTTCCCTCAGTGTATGTGTCAGTATTCTATCACGTTTATAAAATATCTTTTCTCTCAGTTTTATAAAATATACTCATATTTATTCACACCTTTATTGGATCCGCTTTGAGGGTCATTCTGAAAATAGTTAAATACTTTTTCATATTTTCACGTCTTAAAAATCCTTTCACATTTGGTTATCAAAGTTTCTGTTCCTTGTGTGGAAGTATTGATTGCTTGATGCCATTACATAGTCAAACCACAGTCCACTTATAATGTTGATACACACCACCCATGTCATCTTCAGTTGAGAGTTGAGACAGCTTGACTATTTTCGTCATAATATTATCCTGTTTTTGAACATGACTATTTATAGTTTTTTTCTTTCTCTGAATAGGATGAGTGGCGTAGAGGGCTCAAATCTTTAGGAGCTGACACACCTGCAAAATTAAAAAAAGCAATAAACGGATTGAAGAAAGAGGTTTTTATTTTTTATTCTTTTTATAAACTACTTAGTGAATTTCTACTGCATTTTTATTGAGATTAACTATTGACTATGGATGTCCTTAAAGAAGTTTTTTTTGGTGTTATTAATTTCCTTTCTGTGTTTTGGGCAGGTGACGGCACCAGAGTCCTTTGAGGACTTTTATTCCTACTCATTTCAATACTGCCTAACTGGTACACTTAATATTGCTAAGCTACTTGAACTATAATTTAGAGTCTTTGCGCTACAATTTTTCCTTCCAGTTCTTGTTCATCACTCTGTGAAACTGATTGAGCATTGAATAATACTTTCAGAAGATAAGCAAAGGAGCATAGATATTGAGACCATCTGTGAGCTTTTGAATGTTGTTCTGAGACCTGAATTCCCAATGCAAGTCGGTTTATTAATTGAATATCTAAAGGTGGGTAGATTGATATGATGTTTTATTAAATCCTCCTTTGTTGTTAATTAGTTATATCGCTCTTATTTTTTATGTTTTAGCTTGTCTAACTTGAAATCAAGTGATGGCAAGGATCTTAACTGATTTCCTCCTTGTGTCATGAACTTGTTTAGCTGGAATATGTTGATCAAAAGACTTCTAATATCCATATACTTTGCATAATTTTCTGATGGTTGATTTCCCCCCGACAGAACCAGAATGACTACAGGGCTCTAGGCATGGACCATTGGAGAAATTTTTATCGTTTCTTTAAGGAGGTAATCCTGTTTTTTTTTTTTTTTTTTGGGGGGGGGGGTGGTTCTTACATTATCTTGCAAACTTTATATTTTGTATCGCTTCTGGTTGAGTTTAGTATATGATTCTGATGTTTCTTTGGAACCTCTGTAAATTATAAATTCTTAGCAAATTATGAGGCCCTTAGTAAATTGTAAAATGGTACTTTAATCCTCCGGATGAAAATCCTTTCTACGGTTTACTTTTTCATATTTTCTTCCTTTTTGTTATTTACTTGGATGGTGACAGGGATTTTATGTCAGTAAATGTAATGTGCATTACTACTATATAAGAAATTCATCTTGCAAAAGACATAATCCTTTTATGTCTGGCCTGCCTTTATATCAACAGTCTCGTGATTTGTTTTATTTGTGCTTTTTCCTCAAATTCTGTAATAAGAACAAAACCTCATCCTTCAATTCTTGAAGTCACATGCCAAAAAAAGAAAAAAAATGTTTTGACTTTTTGTTGCTGCTGCCAGGTAAGCTTCCTAGACCTTCGAAGTTATGATTCCAGTCAAGCCTGGCCAGTGATCCTTGACAATTTTGTCGAATGGTTGAAAGAAAGAGAACAGAAATTTTAGGTATCACCTCCCTGAAGTTTGAGCTCAACTTTAATCTGCCAACTCCAAACCATAATACTGTCTTGAAGCGGATTTACAATTGTATATGACTGTTCTGAGTAATCCATTTGCAGTTTTTTCTGTAAACATTGTTATGATTCTCTATGTAACAACAACTTTCATATAGCGTCAACTGTCAAAGCTATTTTGATTTTTTTCTGGACCAGGAGTCAGGAGATATTGTTCACAGAGCAATTTTGATTCTTTGTGCTCATTTTTTAACATCTATGTTTAGACCATTTCAGTACCAAACTTCTTTCTACCTGCATTTTTTGTCTGTTCGACGGTAGCCTTAAGTAGAATAAGAATTATGGGGATAAATGTGCTATGAACAATCGATATAGATGGTGGGTCACACTAAGAAGTCTCACGTTAGACTGACCGAATAAATGTTTATAAATGTTATAATAACCATTATCTCTAAGCTAATTTTTTAGGTATAGTTATGCTTAACCCAAATTTTGAGTTAGTTTTTGTGGTACAATTAGGCCTAACTAGAATACTACTTGCGTCGTTTATTCTCAGAATGATCATTTTGGGGGATGGAGAGCAGCCGAATGAGGAGGGGGTGTCCGTGGCAATTGAGATTGATGGAGAGGAGGAGACAACTTCATTGGAGTGTAAGGCTAGTATGTTTTCTAACAAACTATGGGCTTAATCGGAGTGACGGATAGTATGTTTTCTAACATTAAAATGATGAGGCCTGAAATTAAGTAAGGTTTTGGTTCTTGTTTTGATTCATTGTGGTGCAAGCCACAATTTCATGACTAGAAACATAATTATTAATACTTCGGTTAATATTTCCAAATTCAAGATTCATCAATTTTCTTAAAATATACTTTACATATAAAAATATGTAGAGTTGTATTGTCGTTCTTTTCTTACAAGTGTCCTGAAAAAGGAGTAAAAAATTCTACAAATGATCTCAATTTTTCATTGGAGGGTTCTGTAGCGATTTGTATCATGACCGGCAATTCTATGGTACAAGCACCATTTGTTGGTATCAGAGCCTGAATTATACTTGGCTGGAGGAGGCCGGTGGATCAAACATGTTTAAAACGTCTCCTTGAAGATATGAGCCCTACTTGTGTTTAATAGGATGAGGGCGCCCCTTCCCTCGGGAACCCTTGCCTTGTCACGTCTAACCTCAGTGGTTTTGAAAGGCCAGTGGTCCCATGTTCGGTGATGATTCCATGTCATTTTCTCCTTTTGTATTTCGTTCAATGACAACCCCTTCTATTGTTCTATAGCTTCTTGGGGGATTTTTTCCCAACCTCTCCTAGCTTCCTCTTCTTTAACGAATTCAACTTCTCTTTCATGGATTCCTTCTATAAAGACCTCTAGGGCTTTAATTAGATTGTTATTGAAACCTTCCAGGTCTTGCTTGGCCAAATGTATTGACGCGTTAGTGAATATCCCCATATATTACCTGAGAGGTTCCCCTCCCCCATGTTCTCTTTCATGTTGAAGAGGTTTCCTAGAGTTACTCTTTTAGTCTTATGTGTAGAGAAATGCTCTAGAGACTTACTAGCGAAATCATTGAAGCTAGCTATGGATCGGGTCGGCAGGTTAGTGAACCAGGTCAAAGTTGTTTTCGAGAGTGTCTCTAGGGAAGAGCTTGCACTTTAGGGAGTCGCTCACTCCATGGATCAACATCTTAGTTTTGAACACCATCAAATGCTCTTCGGGTCAGCAATGTCGTCAAATATATCAAAGTGAACGTTCTGTAATTGTTGAGATAGGTTTTTCCAGGGTGGTGGTGGCAAAGGGTTGGAGGTTCTCCTTTAGTGTCTCATTAGTAAGTGCCCTTCCTTTTTTCTTTTCAGTTACCACTTAACTAAGTTGTGTTTGGAATATATTTTTTTCTGCTCTTTGAGCTTGTTAATTGTTGACATCAATAAACTAAAAAACTCCGAATTAGTGTCGCCATTTTCGCTCATGGCTCTAACACATAGCTGTGGTTCTTGGTGAGTAGAGGTAGGTAAGTTTAATCAAACCACCACTCTAGGCGCCAACCATCATCTTCTCACCAAAACTTCAGGGTTATACTCAGTAACAAGCACAAAACCTACCTCCTAGTATCAATGTTAGAGTGAAGATTACTTAAACATGTTATCTTAGCCCCTTATTAGGAATAAAGATGTCTCTTGCGCTTTTAGTTGTTTGGTGTTATGTTTAGAGTGATTTATTAGGTTCTTACATGACACAATGATTATTAGGTAGTGACCATGACGTTATAAACGACTATTTAATCCATATGTTACGCATCTCGTAAATTCTCACATACTAGACGTGTTTATTGAGCTTGAAGTATCTCAATAAGGCAATAACTAAGCCAAGTTATCGTGGATAATAACTTAGTAATTAGGGAAAACTACCATGAGTAGACACAATAATCATAACTTATAATTGGCTAAAATAACATATTTCTTCATAAAAAAGGAGAAAAAGAATTTCTCCGCTCATGTAATTTTTTCAACATGGGATTTAGGTAATAAAAAGAATAAAGAACCAAGTGTTTGCGTTGTCTATGTCATTGGCTTCTTGCCGAATACGAAGTCCGAACTTCCCTTATATGACGAAAAGAAGCATGCAAGTTAGCTTTTAGTGCATTCCTCAAGTCTCATTCATGCAAGTCTCCATGCCTTAGAAGCTGCATTTTGTCAACAAAAAGAATTTGTTAACACTTATTTCATCACATGCAGCCAAAGAGAAAAATAAGAGTAGAAGAGAAACCAAACTAAAATAACTAAATAAAACACATCCAACTCATAATGAAAATAATATTCACACATATATTTTGATTGACATTCAATCGACACATTTCATCAGTGGTTTTTAACCCTCACAAATGTCTGTAGATTGTAGTGGTTAAAAGCCGTTGTTAAAGTGTGTGCCGAACTGTAATTATTCAAATTATAATTTGTGTAAGCAACTTCTATTTTTTTTCTCAAAACCAAAATCTAATTGATTTATTCCTAAAATGATTGTTTTGTTTACCATGTGTGGAGATTTTCCAATCGGTAGTGTCCAAGCCAGCAGCCCAAAAGAAATACCCACGGAGCATAAGCGCCTGAGCAAACCCGACCTTCGCCGCCACCGTACGCGGGTCATCGTACCCGACCCAATAACTCCCACTGTGTGAGTAAACCGAACCCGTACCCGCCTCATACACCACCTCAGCACCGGTTTCTGTATTAAAATCCAACACCTGAAAATACGCCAAAGCACCATCCAACCCGGGACCCGCCCCGACTGCATCCGCCCCAATACCAAACATGCTTGGATCCCGTAGCTGCCACGTCCTCCCGTAGAGCGGCAAACCCATCACCAGCTTTGTCGGATTCACCCCGCCCCGGATCCATGATAACAACCCACCCGCCACACTCAGGTTGCTAATCGGGTCAAAAAGCCCCGACGGAGCTCCGGTTATGTTGCTCCACGACCCGTGAAGGTCGTAGCTCATGATGTTGACAAAGTCCAGGTTCTGGTTAATCGAAGCCACCGGGTACCTCCTCGCCGCGCCGTCGAGCGCGACATCGGCGGAATAATACACGGCGGCAGTGAGAAGCAGCGGTGGTAAACCACTAGCGGTGGCCTCGGCGGTAACAGCGTGGCGCCACTCCGCGAAGAGGCTTCCGAGGTCGGTCATTTCGTCGGCGGTTCGAGGGTACTCCCAGTCTAAGTCGAGCCCGTCGAAGCCGAATCTCCGGGCGGCGGCGACGGTGGAGTTGATGAAGGCGGCGCGTGCGGCGGGGTCGGAGGCGATGAAGGCGAGGAGGCCACTGTCGCTGCCTGCTCCGCTGATGGAAATGAGGGTGGTCGCCGGGGGGTTTTTGGCTTGGAGCGTGGCGGTGAATGTGGTGAGTGATGCGGCGGTGGTAGTTGGGATTTCGAGCTTGTAAGTGAGGTTGTTGGGTTGGAGGAAAGCGTAGAAGACGTGGGTGAAGAGTGAAGTGTTGATGGATGAAGGAGGAAAAAGGGGTTGTTCGAGCCAGTAGATGCCTTTCACTGATGTGGTGGTGCATGAGGAAGAAGAAGTGGAAATTGTGGCGGTTAAGACAAAGAGCATTGCCACAAAGAAGAACTGAACTTGGTTGAGGTTTGGCATTTTTGTTATGAACTTTGGTTTTTGGTTTGAGAGGAGACTTAGCTAGATGGAACGTGTATATATAGTAATACACGCCAAAATGCATAGAATTAAAGTTGTATATAAAATAGAATAGAATAGAGAACAACATGGATGCAGTCTAAATAGTTAAATGAGATGATTGATAGACATATTATTAAGTATATACACATGAAGATAGGTTGGAAGAGACATTACTACATATCACATACCTGGTACGTAGTAGCGGCTCAAGTAGCCGTTCTTGTTTGAGAAATGTTATTTGACACATACATAAGTTTTGCGCACGAACCAATCAGAATGAGTTAAAATATAAGGTAAAAGAAGAAAACATAAATTTGAACGAGTGAAAATTATACGAAACAAAAAACATCAATGAGGAATTGCAATGTGAAAACCTGGATCACTAATAAGGAGTTTGAAGAAAACTACCGCACACTGAAACAACAAGGTGCAAGCCATGAAAAAATGAATGACTGAAAATTTTACGAAAGAAAAAATGATGTACGAATGTATCAAAACGTGATACCAAATGTGTTGTTTTGAGTAGTGAGAAGAGACAAAAGAAAAAGATATGATGTAAGTTACTGAAAAATAAAAAGAAAAAAAATGGTAGATAAAAAGTAAATTACCTGGAAATCCAAAATAACACACGGATCACAATATATTCTTTACGTGCTAAAATTAATTTGTAAAGAAGCAAATTTTAACTTATGAATCAAATTTTTCTTGGTTCACATGTCTCATTGTAAATAACATCACGTTAGATACATAGATTAATAAATTTCTTTTATATAGATTAATAAATTTCGTTTATAAGTTTATGAGAAACGTGTATCATTCTCCACACATTTATATTAATCACATTAATTAGCTGAAATTATTTAATAATTTGGGTAAACTAGAGAACCTCATATGAATATGTTATTATATATGTAAGTAGTATATAATATTAAGATACGCTGATCTGTTTTGGTTTATATTCTGAAGTGGGGGATGGCATGTCATTGTTAACATTGGTTGGTTGCATTTGGTTCAAAAATCAAAAATCAAAGGTTTCCACGTTGCTTGCATGAATTACAAACATATGATATGAGGTTCTTCATAAGAACATGCAGCTATATATATATATAGCCGTCCGTGGCTCTTTGGATTAATTTTAATCAATAATTGTGAATGACTTACGAGTTCGTATAACAAACAGAATGTCTAGGATTCCTCGCCTTTGAGTTTGTATTGTAAATTGTAAATTTGTAATGACAGAAATTAGATTTAATTTTCACAAGTCAAATAGTTGAATGATTCATTAATTATAATTTCCACCTTCTTATTAAAGGACAACATGTAGTACTTCATTTAGACAAAGAAATCGTTAACTCTGTCGAATATGGCGAATTTATTTAATAATGAAGGAAGTGGAATTGACTATTAAATTTGACTTGTATTTAATTAATGCAGGCTCTTCTCTTTCATTTAGAATTAGAAAATGTGGCTAAAATTTTGGTCTCATTGATTGGATGTTAGGCATGTCCCTTCTTTGCATTCAATGGGGGGATTAATAATTGGAGATTAATTAACCCTTCCTGTATGGACAAGCCAGCAAGCAAGCTCCCAAATTGCAGGTTAATTATTTTTTTATCTATAATACCGAAAGGTATGATTTCGATAAACTCTGTTCATATCACCTTTTTATTTGGTTTAATTTTTTTAATATATACTATTTTAACTAGTGGGACTAATTATTGCACTTAAACAATTTTTTTTTTCATATTACCGGTGACTTTTATAAAATACATTTTTTAGAGAATTTATAAAAACAGAAGCTAATTTTTCCTTTAAAAAAACTAATTTGTGTTTGGTTAGAGTAATAAAAAATGTTTTTTTTTTTACTTAAGTACTCTCTCTTCTACAATAGGTTTCATTTATAAAAAAAATATATTTAAAATAGCTTCTTACTATAATCTAAACATAGATTTTTTTTTAAAAAAATGATTATTAAAAAAACTTAAGAAACATCTAAAATTAACCTTCTAAAAATATAATTTTATTAGAAGATAATTTTATTAAATTGGAACATTGTTGATTTTCATTTGATGGTTAGAATAGATGAAAAGAAGAATTGAATAGAGGATATTAATATTAGTTGGACTCTGCATCATTTCTATTTCCATGGAGATTAATATTTTTCAGCTAGGAAAGAGGATATTGGGTAGATATTCCATGGGGATGGGGGTGTAGCACCAAAAAAGAAGAATGGAAAAGAAAAAAATAAATAAATACGTGGTAAATGTGATAAATAATATAATGTATGTGGTGTACCGTCCTGATACTAATTAGGTGTTTAAAAAATGAGGTTGAATTTCAATTCACGCTTTTCTTAACATCGTAAGGGAAAAACTTATTTGCACAACTAGGAACATCCCGAAAGAGGAGATTAACACTTTGTTTGATACAATTGAAACTCATATATTATTTTCACATTACAAACAATTTATAAAATCTATTATTTTTTTATATCTTTCTCCAACTCATCTTCTTTTTTCTTACTTTCTCTACTGAACCAAACAAAGTGTAAATGAGGTTTATTTTCAATATTAAATTTTAAATCTAGGCTTGAAGGTTTGCATGCATTGTTCTCTAAGTCGTGATGGGAATCTCTTGAAACATACATATAGCAGATGGTGGAGATCAAAGCTGATATTAAATAAGGATTTTAATAAGATTTTAAGTTTTTTGGTAAACACTTAATTACTTAAGTGTTTATATCAATAACCACTTATAAATGCTAATTCCTAAGGGGGTTGGTTTTTAGACCACCCACTTGGTCTATAAACCACCCCCTCCTTATATGGTAATTTACCCAAATACCCCTGATAATAATAATTATTACTCCTATATCCTTCTTCTTCTTCCACCTGATATATCCCTTCCCCCCCACCCACTCACTCATCACCTTTCACCCCACACCACCCCCTTCTTCCTCCCATCACCATTATCACCACCACCCCATCACCTTAACCACCATCACCCCATCACCACTACTGCCAACCCACTACTGCCAACCCACTTTTGCACGGATCACTTTCTCCAACCAAATAAAACGCACACTGCTCCTCTTATTCCTCAGTATCTCCGAGGCAGCAGATCCCTGTGTTACCTTTAACTGATCAACAAGAACCGCAACACATTGCTCTGCATCTAGCATTGGAAGTGTGAAAAATTTGCCACGGATAGGGATGTGGAGTATAGCTGCTACGTCGTCCAACGTGATTGTCATCTCTCCACAAGGTAAGTGAAAAGATGACGTCTCTGGGTGCCACCTCTCTGCAAAAGCTGATATCAAACCTCTATCATAAATGGTGTACCTGCATCCCAGCAATGGCGCCAATCCGGACCTCTGCAGAACACCAATAATGAACTGGTCTCCTTCTAAAACATCAGCCCTCAATCTCTTGTCATGATTGTAAAACCGAAGAAGCGGCCTGTCAGGAATCATCTGATCCACATACGACCTCCACACCCTCCCGGCGATGTGGGTGCTGTAGCTCCCCAGCACAGAAAGGTTCATCGGGCCGCCTGGAAAGGATGTCAGCTTCTTTTCAGCTGCGTCCATTTGCTTCAACCGGCGCTTTATCTCCTTCTTGGCACCGTCGCTCCCGGTCTTCGCCATCCTCATCATCCTCATCCTCCTCCTCACCATCATCACCATCAACGTCACTGCCCTCTCCATCATTCTCCATTCCCGCCTCTTCATTGTCTGCTCCGTCATCAACCACCATGTGCTGGTCATCCTCATCTAGCAGACCCTGTTCCTCAAGATGCTCAAAATATTGCACCTCCTGCTCATACTCAGCCTCATCATAAACTGGCTCCTCCACCATCGGAGCCTTTCCACGGCGCCTACGATGGGATGCGTGGCCTCTACGCCTTATGTCAGTTTCTTCATTCTGTGAGTCCTCATTTTCAACAGGGCGACCGATATAGCGAGTCCTTGCCATATCTACACCAGAATAAACACAATTTTATCAACAACAATAACCAACTTTATCAACAACAATAATCAATAAGGGAAAAAAATAAAAAACACATATTTCGCACCTTAAGGTGCGAATTTTAAGCAGGGAAAAAAACTACTGAATCGCACCTTTAGGTGCGACGGGAACAACATAAATCGCACCTAAAGGTGAGATTTTTTACCAGAAACCCAAAATAGTAAAGGAATAGGTTTTACAGCATGACAAATGACAGGATTTAAGCAAAAACAACATTCAAATACGAAGATAAAACAAAAACTAACAACAAATCAAAGCCATAGACCTCACGAAGGGCAACCGTAAATAAGCTTACATACCTTCAACAAATACCTTGCACTGAGAAGTGAGCACTGGACGAAGAAGGCAGATTGCACACTTTGGGTTTGATGGAAGTAAGAAAGGAGAAGAAGAAATTAGAACCAGAGGAAGAAGGGGTGGAATGTAACGTGAATGCAAAAGGGAGAATATGGAAGGGGAAAGGGAAAGTGCGATTGATTAATGTGTGGTAGTTTTTTTTTTATTTTAAAAAAAAGGTATTATGGGAATATTGATTAATGGGGGGTGGTTTTAGGACAAAGGGGTGGTCCTAAAACCAACTCCCAATTCCTAAACTTATTTGACAAAAATATTGGATTAAGTGTATATAAGTTTTGATTCATAAACTAATCTATGAAGCTTATTAAAATAAGTTGGAAAAAGTTCATAGCTAATGAACTTAGCTAACTAGTTTAACCAAACATCTTATTAAGATAAGCTGAATTGAAATCAACTGTTACAATCACACTCTATTTAGATTACCAGATAATATGCACATTCACATTATGTTGCAACTGCATTCCGGAAGAGAACGATGGTTCTTGTGCAGTTGCCAGAAAATATGTATCGATGGCAAAGGAGAATTGGTTTTAAGGCCATCCCATTGGTTCTCCCACCACCCTCTCACTTTCTTAATTTTCATAATACCTGTGAAATAAAAGTAATTTTCGCACTTTTAAGGGCGAAATAAGAGTAATTTTCGCACTTTTAAGTGCAATTTTTCTTCAGTTCATGAAAAAATTTAAAAAAAATAAGAATACAATTTTCGCACTTTTAAGTGCGAAATAAGAGTAATTTTCGCACTTTTAAGTGCAATTTTTTTTCAGTTCGCGAAAAACTTAAGAAATAAAATAAAAGCAATTTTCGCACTTTTAAGTGCGAAATAAGAGTAATTTTCGCACTTTTAAGTGCAATTTTTTTTCAGTTCGCGAAAAACTTAAGAAATAAAATAAAAATACAATTTTCGCACTTTTAAGCGCGAAATAAAAACAATTCTCGCACTTTTAAGTGTGAAAACAATAAAAATATTGAGTTTTTTAAAATATAATATTTTGATCACACCTTGAGGTGCGAATGTTGTATAAATTTCGCACTTAAATGTGCGAGAAATACACAAACGTCAAGAAACACGTTATAAAGGAGAAACAACAAAGAAGAAGTAGAAAATGATGAAGAACGAAACAGAGCTTCTTTGGTAGGGAGAGTTGCTTTGTGGGGATGATGAGAGGCTTGGTTAGAGGTTGGAAATGAAGGAGGTTAGGATTTAATGGTTTAATGGAGGTAGGAATGGAGTAAGAAGGGTGGTGGTGGTGATAATGGTGATGAGATGGAAAATGAGGGTGGTGGAGAGTGAAAGATGAAGAATGAGGAAGGGACTGGTGGGTGGAGGGAGAGGAAGAAGGACATGAAGGGAATGAAAATAAATTTTAAAGGGTAAAAATATATTTACGCATATAAGAGGAGGTGGTTTTAAGACCAATTGGGGTGGTCTTAAAACCAACCCCCATCAGAAAGCACCATCTTGCAGGTTAGTGAAAGAGATCTTGAAAATTTATCCACTTCTAGTGATAGCCCTTCAACTAATAATAGACAAGTCGTAAACAAGATATCTGATATCATATCACTCTCTCTATTTATTGGTACGGTCCAAGGGTTTTGTTGTAATCTGGAACGTTATTATCTCTATAAAAGACTTGCAACACTGTAACCCTAGAATTTAACCTAATCAATAAGACGAGAATACTGTTGTTCTGTAGTCGCAGACGCAGGCACACTTTACCGAACTGCGTGAACAAATCTCGTGTGTTTGCGCTCATGTGTTTCTCTACTCTCGTACCCTTGGCTCTCAGACTCTAGCTGTGAAGGGAGCAAAGTGAAATCAAAGACAACCCAAAATGAATTCAGTAATGACTAAGTACTAATGTCCTCTTCTATACCATCATCTTGGTGCCATGTCAGAAAATGTAACATCATTGATGGAAGAAAGTTTGATCCCGCTTTGACATGTTTCTTCCTCATCTTCATGTTTTTTCATTGAGAAGCCAGGCATTTTGGGAGTACCAATAGCTGCAGTTTCATTCTTGAGCAGTGAATCAACTTCTAACATGGAAGGTCTATCTGCAGAGTTCTCTTGAACACACAACAGAGCTACCTGCATGCATCTCATGATTTTACAAGGTGATGTTGTATCATCCAATGACGGTTCGATAAAATCCACACCTCTACCTTCCCTCCATTGCTCATATGCCTGAGATAATAAACTGTTACATAAGTAATTTCATTACCAAGAAAACTAGGAATAAGAAATCACAAAAAGGATAGAATAGTAAGTGAAAAATGTATTGAAAATTTTACATATTCCAAAAGGTTCATGTTTTCATGTGTGCCGTAGTAACATGAAGTCCTCTTTCCGCTTATGATTTGCAAGAGAAGAACTCCGAAACTGTAAACATCGTATTTCGTTGAGTATATGCCTTTTCTCACATACTCAGGAGGTACGTACCCACTACAAAGCCAATGAAGTGATTAGAGAAAAGAAGGGAACAGCCATAACAAATCATCAATGCTAGTTTACTCACTAAGTTCCCACGATCCTGCTTGTGTTTGCTTCCAGGTCATATTTTCTGAAAATTCTAGCCATACCAAAATCTGATATTTTGGGATTCATCTCATGATCTAACAAAACATTACTAGCTTTAATATCTCGGTGGATTATGGTGAAATTTGAGTACTCCTGGAGATAAAGTAGGCCTTGAATAACCCCTTCAATGATGTTGACACGCTTGTTCCAGTCTAAAAGATTTGATTTCCTTGGATCTGCATCAAGTTAATTTCTGAACTTTAGTCACCAAAATGCATAGCTAAACAAAACAAGTAGATTCTGTAACGTTTGCTTGTTTGAAGTTTGAGTCTAGTAGCAAGTTAAGATGCTTATAAGAATCAGACATATTCAGTTAACTATCAAAACAGAAACATGTACATATAAGAAAACTTCATGAGGCAAGGAATGTAACAGACCAAAAAGGAAATGATCTAAGCTTTTGTTTGGCAGGTATTCATAGATCAGAATCATCTCATCCCTTTCTGTGCAGTAACCCAGAAGTCTAACTAAATTTACATGTTGCAGTCTTGCTGTAAGCGTGATCTCATTTCTGAACTCTTCAAGGCCTTGATTAGAGGTTTCTGAGAGTCTTTTTACAGCTATTTCCTGTCCATTCCGCAATTTTCCCTGACAAAATCAAACCATAACATTGTCATCTAAGAATTACTTGGCTTCACTTTGTAGTATGGCTTTTATTCCACCATTCTCAAGACGTAGATGTAACAGAAAGACTTAAAATAAAATAGCTAATATCTATGGTCCATAAATGTTTACAAGATTTCCTTTGATTAGTTTCCACAGAGGAAGAGGAAATTCCTAGCATTGTGTCCTTCCATCAATGAATCAATATAGAAAGCAAGGCACGACTACAACTCTTGGTTCTGCAAATTCAGGCACTTTGATGTTAAACCATGACTTTTGAGGCACTGATTGTGAAGAGGCTATAGTTATCCCTTTGGTTCAATTGTACACACTTGGTCGCCTAAATTAGCATAAGTCTTTGGTTGGTATTGTAGGTGCTACATAAATAGATGTTTTTCATGCAAAATTTATTCATCAGGATCAATGGTATGAGTAACTATAAGTTGCATAAACTGTAGTTTTCATTCATTCATTGACATTAACTTTAATTTAGTATTCCATGTTAAAAAAATACTGGATTGTATACAATGTACCAGATATGATACAGCTAGAGGAGTTTTGGCTAAGCAGAATATACATCACTATCCTAGCCTCCTTGTCATATAAATAGCAAAGAGTGTTAGCCTTTAATTCACAGTTTCTCTTTGCTTGAGGCATTTCATGAACACATGACTTCCCAAATGTTACCTTGTATACTGTGCCAAATCCACCCTCTCCAAGCTTATTATTTTTAGAGAAGTTATCTGTTGCCAATTTGACTGTGAGATAACTGAATACTATCAAATCAGAAGCATTTCGTTCGAGGTCTTTTTCAGCTGCTGATAAATATATCCTCACTTTATACACTAATCTTTTAAAACTGCCTACTATTCCTGCCAAAACAATGAAAAATAACTCTAAGGAAAAATGTGCATATGTCTAACACAATTTTATCACTCTAAGAACAAGGGATTACATCCTTACCACGGTGGCAGTAGCAAAATACTATTCCCAATAGAAATGCGACTGTCAGAGTTGTGAGCAGAACAATTATCAGCAACTTCCTCTTATGATGATCTTCACCTACTTCTTGAGCTGAAGGATGGTGTTGCAAATAAGGTAATGCTATTGCTTAGTTTATTCCAGAAAATAAGAACAATATTTTTTGCACAGCCACACAAATATCTAAATATAACCATGGTGCCCACCTCAACCAATTACTCTTCATTTCTAGGCTTTGTATCAAGAGCATGAAAGTTTCTACTCAAACATCCAAAATTAGACTAGGGGACAAGGGTAGAGAGATCTTAAGCATTTCAGAAGAAGTCAATATGCCATAATTTCAAACAGAAAACAACCAAGGAGTGGACTCAGTCCAATTCCAAAGAATGTTTGCTTAGATTCAGGCTAGTAAGTATTAGAATTTGGACTAAGCCCAACTCGGCCTCAAAAGTTAAAGGTGAGGATTGACCTCTAATTTATAAGAACTTCATTATTCATATCTCTCGTCAATGTGAGACTTAAGAGTACGGTTGGTTTATATCATGTAACTCACCTGCCTTTGAAAGTGCCCAATTTTCGTCATTTCCAACTTGGAACACGTTGTAACCAAGTAGACCATTTTCCTTTGCATAATAAACTTTTGCCCTGATTGCCTCCACATCATCAAAGTTAACCCAAGTGGTGGATGCAACTGTGAAGTGATTCACCACAAAAGTAGAATTATAATATGAAACAACTCCACCTCCAAAGCTTCTAATGTAACTCTTTATCAGTTTATAAGCCATGGAACCATCCATTGTAATAGCAGGTCCTGAAGCCAATGTTCCCACACCATTATCTCCAGGGTTCACAAGTGTCCATGCATATCCATGAAAAGGCAACCCAATTACAAGTTTCTTAGACAAAAATCCCCTTTTTCTCCATTCTCTGATACCAGAATCAGTGTTATCCCAACCAATTGGACCGTATAAAGCCGCATGAAAACCCGTGACATTGTTATTTCTAGGAACATAGTAATCATAAGCCACAAAATGCACCCAATCCAAGTTTTCCTGCATTGATTCAAAGGGATAACTCAAGGAATCTGAAGCTTTTAGGTAATACCCTGCCATCACCAACACCAACTCTGGCTTGCTAGAGTTTCTTGCCTCAGAAGCTATTGCAACTCGCCATTCCTTCAAAAGGGTTGCAAAATTGGCCAGGTCACTACCCTGTTTCGGCCATGCCCCACAAAGATCTATGCCCTGAAAATCAAAATTCCTAGCTTTTCTGATTGAAGAATCAATGAAGGATTTTCTATGAGAAGATTGGTTTAGCACTGAGGTGAAAATTTGAGTGTCTTCCCTGCCACCCCAGATTGATAGAAGGGTTGAAATTGATGGGTTTTGGAGCTTGACGGTGTTGGTGAAGGTGGAGAATTTGTGCTCCTCTGAAGAGTTGATGAAGATGTTGTAGGTGGTGGGGTTTATGAAAGCAAAAGCGCATAGGAGGTGAGTGAAAAGCGTGGCTTTTATGTCTGGAGCAGAGATTTCGCTTCCAGAATAGTAGTAACCAGCTCTCACCCATGAAGGGGTTTCTGCTAAAGAGTGAGATTTGAGAGGGAGGAAGGGAAGGAAGAAGAAAACAACTAGTTCTGAAATCATTGTAAGAACGACAACTATTGTTTCAAAATTCAAGCTTTTGAGACAAATTCTTATTTTTGTTGTTGCCAAAACTCTGTTATCTTCCTTTTAAGTTGGATACTAGATTTACCTTAATATCTCCAACAGCCAAATCGCTTCTTATTCTTGGTACATGATGGAGAAAAATGACAAACTCGCTACTATAAAGTTTCTATATAACACAGTATCAAGGGGTTAGACTCACTTGTGGATCTAATATCAGCAAGTATATCTATTTGCAAGATGCTAATTTTATAACTTGGATGACTTCTGACTCTAGGTCATATGGTAGCAACTTTACATTACGTTGCGTTGAGACTTGCTCTCTATTGGTATCGGTTACTATTATAGAGGAGGATCAATACAAAACACATTTGTCTATGCAGGGTATCGGTTACTATTACATCACGAGACTATGTTCGTATATTAATTAAAACCGCGCAAACAAACATTACCCCTCGTTGATAAGAAGTTAGCGGTCATCCCTTTAAGTATGGAGAAAAATATACTTCCATGTTATGTTTAATTTGTACAATAATGATCATAGACATATAATTATAAATAGTATAGACACCTACGACACTTTATTTTTCTCTATCTCTCCTTTCTTATCACATCACATTATATATCATATCTATTATTTTTTTTCTCTTTTTTCCCTTTCTACGTTTACCACTAAAGAGTATGAATCATAATTCTAACTTGCATTTCAATTAGTGCAACAAAACCTTCCACCTCAGATTCAACAGAGCGTTGAAAAGAATGCATTTTTGTGGTGTTGTTATCATAAAACACTAGTTTGGAGTTTTATTTGGGTGACTTATGTTTTAAGCTAGCTACTCGTCAATTTTCCAGGTGTAAGTTATATTGCTTACTTCCCTTTCAAATCATAAGAGTAAAATATCCATGCGACTAACAATAAACAAGTAACAAACACTTCTTAATAGCCTTGTTGATTTGGATTATTTCTAATATGTAGCATCGTCTCGTTTAAAACAATTATATATTTGCTTCTTAAACTTGTCTCACTTGTATGGATGGACACCAAAAGTGTAATTTCTTAGAAACTTCTCATAAGACCAAGACCCGTGAGGATAGGGTTAAGGAGAAGTTTGGTTAATGTCAAGCTCAATGTATCGCATATGTTGAAAGATATTTAAATCCTCATGTTCCGTTCTCATTAAACCACATTAATTATTATTCTCAATTCTAGTAAAGTAACATCATTACAAATGAATAATCCAAATTCAAATAAATCAAAGAATAATAATTAATTTTGCCTTTCGTTTTCTCTATATTTTGAAGGGTACTCGAAAGTTGTTGACGGTAGTATAGAGAATAAGTTATTTCACTTTAAGTTATCTCAAGATAATCTTTTTTTTTTACTTTAATATGCAATAAAATATCACCTGCTATTTATAATACTAAAATACAATTACATAAAAATCATTAACCAATGTATTTTTTTTTTTGAAACTAATCATTAACCAATGTAATTATTAATAAAAGTTTATTTTCGTATTATTATTATTATTTAAATTTATTTTATACACATATACATGATTTAAAACACATTAAATAATAATTCAGACACGTATATTTACAAAAATAAATTAAACTGACTAGTAAAATAAAAATATTCGCAATTGCTAACTGTCTAATGTTATTGTGTTGCTGTGTGTTGAAGCTTTAAACTAGTTGTTTCTTTTGTTTTGAACTTTTCCTCTTGTAACTAAAACAATGAGTCGAGATTATGTCATTAGTCTATTTCTCAAAAAGAAAATATTTTTGTTGATATAGAACTTAAATAATGCTTTTTATTTTATATAGCATGTGGGTGGTGGAGGAAATTATTATTATATTGTTTAAAATAAAAATTGATGAGAAGATCTAAATTTTATGGAGCTGCATATATATCTTACCCACAGAGGAAAATTTAAAGGGTACACGAAAGTTGTTGACGATTCATGTCTCCATCTCAATTTCATTTTTTTCCCAAAGTGATCTGACAATTATTTCCAAGCACCTGTGGCTATGTTCCTACCTGAAGCCATGTAACCAGAAATCGACCCTTCGAGTGCATCAGGATGATCAACTTTAACAAAGTAATATAATTTTCAGGAAAAATTAAACCACTATTTGACGCCCGTTCACTTAAAAACACACTTCATTTTTACAAAAACTTGGTCTCTTTAGAGCTTGCAGGCATTATGGGAGACCACGACGTTCCACCACCATCGACGGATGATCACTCAAAGACACACACTTCATCTTCACAAAAACCCGGTGTCTTCAGGGCACGTGGATCTTATGGAGGGATCAAGACACTCCGCCACCGGCGTATGGTCGATTACTTAAAGACACACTTCGTCTTCAATGACTTGATATTTTTGGAGCTCATGGAGTATACAGCAGACAAAGTGCCAATAGAGAGGTTGAGCGTACCGATTAACTACATAGAGGGTTGATCGTTGCTTTCAGATAGGGGATGAATTCCAATAACCCGACTGACATGATCAAAGTTGAATTGGGAGCGCGGACTCGGAGGTAGTTACTTAATTAGAAATTTATTTACACGTATTTGTGATATTTATAAAAATATAAATTATGTGAGTTTGAATAGGTCAATGATGTTATCCCTAGAATTATTGGATTAGGGCGAGAATGGGAAAGATTATATTCTATTCTTAACTGGGTGGACTAGGTTCTTCGTGTATAAAAGGAAATGAGTATAGGTCAAATCATGCTCACTTGTACTCTCGAGGTTATGTCTAAGTTGTTGTGATTCACACTTAGTGTTAAGATGATAAAAACGATTCTCAGATTTTTGAATTGTAGCATAATGGCTTATATAGATGAAGTGATTACATTGCTTCTTAGTCGGTTCTAACAAACTAACTGCTAACAACAACTAACAAATTCTGAAGGTCGCCGCGGTGGGTTCGCAACTCCCGGTCGAGGTCGCCAACGTTCTTCCTCACCCTTGCCGCTGGTTCTCTCTTCCTCCTTTCCTTTTCTTTCCTCGTTGCCTTTTCCCATCTCTCTTTCTTTTCCCATCCTGAAGTTCGCAGCGGCGGGGTGGTCGTTCCCCGTCGAGGTCGCCCCCCGTAACTTGAGTTTGGCGGCAGCAAGCTTCTTCTACGCCGTCGCTGGCCGCTGTGATTTGAGCCGCCCTAGGGTGCTAGGGTTTGAGGCGAAAGAGAAGAAAGCAAGAGTGGCGGCCTAGAGTGAAGAAGAATCCTGAAGCCTTGAATGGTGGTGATGAAGTTTCTAGGTTTTGGGCGTCTCCCCCGTTTTCTCCTTCCTCGTCCCTGACATGTTCCCTTTCTCGACTGGTTTACGGCGGCATTGGACCTTGGATTGAAGAGGAAGATGAGGTGGCGGCGACAGCGACAACGCTGGAACCTAGGTCAAGGAAGACAACCTCACGGGCGGCGGCAGCGATTTAGGGTGAGGTGGTGGAAGGTGAAAGCAGCGGTGGTTGCTGCAGTTTGGAGGAAGAAAAGAAGAAGGTCGATGATGCAGTTTTGAGGAAGAAGGATTGACGGTGGGTGTCGAAGGAGAAGGAGGTCGAAGGAGATAAAGGAAGAAGGGTGGCGGCGATGGAGGCCGATTGGAAGAAGAGTAGTGGTGGCGGCTGCACTTGGGAGGAGAGGCCAGAGACTAGGTTTTTTTAGGTTCTTTTTTTTAATCACCTCCTCACTCAGGCAGTAGAACACGAAAGCTTTTTCGTGGCGGTGGGAAAAGTTTTACCCTTTCCCCACAGACGGCGCCAAATGTTCTCGGATAGAGAGAGCATATGAGAAAAGTGTTATTATTAGAATATCAAGAGATAATTCAGGACTCTTTTACATGTACCCCCTACTAGCTATTTATAGGGGAGAAACCATAAATATCTTTAATCCTAACAGGCCTATAGGCCTCAAGAATCGAGCCCAATAAATTACAAATTCTTACCCCCCTTATATTACAAATATACCCCCCTAAAGTAGCCTGAGGCGCCCTGTCGAGTAGCTAGGTCACCCCTTTACTGGGTAAAGGCACTCGCCTAGTCCAAAAACCTTATGAAGATCCCAAACAAAACTAGCAACAGAGGCTGTGAAGAGGTGGAAACAGTAGAGACCGAAAAGGAGGGAGGTGAAGGCGGCTGTGCAACCCGGCCAAGGTCGCAAGGAGGGTAGCGAGGTGGGCAACAACGGTAGCGGACGACGACGACGGTGGAAGCAAGTTGTTGAGACTGGATCTGGTGAACTAAGCAACATCAGGGGAGGAAGATGCACAAAGAGAAACAACGTTGGAAGGATTGACCCCAAGAAGTAATCATGGAGGATGCCCCCTTCGGGTGAAGTTGCTTCCTTTAGGTCAAGTTTGGGTCAAGTTTCAAACTTTTTTTTGTCAATTGAGCTCAAAAGAATGCTTTGATTTCTGAAAAATTTCAAAGCCCCATCCCCACCAGCACCAATTAATAAATTTTTCCAGACCAAGCCCCATCGGGACCAATAAAATTTTCACAGACTTTCTGAAATGATATATATATAAAGATTAAAACAACTTAATAGTCACATGATTTCATGTTTCAATCTTGACCATTCATGATTAGATCTAACGGTCATGATTTATTCTTACTTTCTCATATAAAAACATCTTTCTCATATGATCATCATCTAATATATATATATATATAAAAGGCTTATTAAATGAGAGAAGTGCTTATTATGAGAGGTAATAGAAATAAATCAATAACCTTACAATTATACATTGGTAATTAAAATTAAAAGTTGTTTAGTGGTTACATGACTTTTTTATAAAGTCACATGACTATATGTATTAATCTTAATTATTTATAATTAAATCTAATTGTCATGATTTAATCATCTAATCTCTCAATCTCTCAGAATAAACACTCATCTCACTTAAAATGTTCCTTATATACATTTATGTGTGTGTGGGGATTTGCTATAATATTGTCACTATATTTTATGAAGGAGTTAATTAGCCTTCTAACACCTTTTTTTGGAAAAATACTCCAACTCTTTCTTCTTAGATGTTATTAAAATTATGAGTATTCATGTAACTCCCTTTTATTAAAATTTAAGTCTCTCTCTCTTCCTCCCCACATGGCACTGTTAGTCGACATCTTCTTAATCGAGCAAATTAAAATCGTTAATTTAGATCCAAAAACTCCTATAATAAGAAATTTTGCTTCCTTCTTAAATCTTAATCTCCTCATAATTCTAATGATCCATAGTTGCATAGTGAATGCAGTCATCTTCAGCCCATAAAAAATGGATGCCAAACTTTCTCTACAACGCCCTCCCCAGAGCCTATCATTTTCAGAACCACAACAACAAAGCCTAGATGCTCGAGGAAGGAAATGAATGACCCATGCCATGGCGAAAGGAAATGAATGACTCTTAGCAAAAGCAAGAAAATATATGAGTTGGGTTGGAACACCTTCCTTAATACAAAAAAATATAATGAATAATGAATAATGTATCAAGATGAATATTCAAGGAAATATCAACATTTGTAAATCAATATCATTCTTAATATATATTGCAAAAAAGGAAAATTTACATTCGAGTCCAATACTACTATCTACCCATGACCATTTCAGTGATGGTTGTATCATCGACTGAAATAATTTCTAGGGGTTGATACTCATTTACTTCGTTCTCACTTTTCACTTTCACATTTGAAAATGCAGGCATTTGGGGGAACGCTAAAGAGTTATTTTCATTTCTCAGCATAGATGAAACTTCCAGCATGGAAGGTCTATCATTTGCACGTTCTTGGACGCATAACAGAGCAATTTGCATGCATCTCATTAGTTTGCAAGGTGAAGATGCATCATCAAGTGAAGGATCCACAAACTCCATACCTTTTCCTTCTTTCCACAACTCATAAGCCTGCATGTGTAGTCATTATAAACATCAAACATCATGGAAAATTCTTCTACAATAAATTCTAAAGTCAAAAACAATTCTGAGGAGAAACTTAGCTTCTAAGAGCTAAAATTGATTATGAGAAAAAATAAGTTGATCCAAACATACCAGAAAATAACATAAGAAGTTGTCCATTACTTACATACTCTAAGAGCTTTACATCTTCATTCTCTCCATAATAGCGACTTGTCTTCTTGCCACTTATAATTTGTAGAAGTAGGACTCCAAAACTATAAACATCAGATTTGGTGGAGTATACACCTTTCTTAACATATTCAGGAGGAGCATAACCACTGTATCATATGAGGTAGTAGTTAAGTAACTTTTTAGAATGATAGTTATGGAAATGGTGGAGCTTTATGATCATAATACTCACTACGTTCCCACAATCTTGCTAGTGTTTGCTTCTTGTTCATCTTTTGCGAATATTCTTGCCATCCCAAAGTCTGATATCTTTGGCTTCATCTCAGGGTCTAATAAAATGTTGCTAGCTTTTAAGTCTCTATGAATTATGGTGAATCTGGAATACTCTTGAAGATAAAGAAGACCTTGAATAACTCCTTCAATGATGCCAACACGCTTATCCCAATCTAACATGTGTCTTCTAACAGGATCTGTAGAATTTATATGATAGAATGTGTGATTACTTAAAACTAAAGTCACATCAAGAGGTTCTAATTTTAGTTTAGGTGATTGTTCTTATTTGATTTGGCCTTTTCTATTAATTTCTCAAGCAAAACTAATACTAAATGATGTACTAGTACTACTACCATGTAGGTGTGAGCCAAAGAGTCTGGTTCATTGTCTATGGATCAAAAGATTTTCAGTCCCTAAATAATGGTCGAATTTTCATTTCATCTATGAAATCTCGTCATGTCAATTAACAAAGACACTGGGTCAGTTACAAGCTTATATGGTGAATTTTAATTAACAAATGATGGAACAGGAAAGAAGACACCAATTTGTGATTGAAAAGTTCAATTCATTTTTTTTTCCCTTTTCTTACTATGAAACATGATATTTGACAATGAACTCCACTATTTAAGGCTTTAAATTTAGTATAGTAAAGTGTGTGTAGTTTAAAAGATGCAGAGAGAGATATCAAACCAAAGAGGTAGAAGTCCAAGCTTTTATTTGCCATGTACTCGTAAACCAGCATCTGCTCCTCTTTTTCAATGCAGAAACCCAATAACCGAACAAGATTCACATGTTGTAGCCTTGCGGTAAGTGTTACCTCATTTTGGAATTCCTCAAATCCTTGTTTAGAAGCTTTTGATAGTTTCTTAACAGCTATTTCCAGACCATCAGGTAGGATACCCTGCAGAAACATGATTTTACCAAATTGATACAAACATTACAGTGGTGTTTCTGATCTTGTTAGATAGGACTAAATTTGTATGATTTACTTATCAGAAATGCTTACACTAGGCAATTTACATTTTTAGCTATGTTTGTTTGAATATCTGTTGACACACTTACGTAGCGTTAGTACGCATTTTGATATTAGAGTTGAACATATCTCTCCTAAATAATTGAGAAAAAAGTTTTTTTAGTTTGCACTCAAATAGCATATGAACACATTGACACTAAGGAAACTCTCTAGGATTGAGAAAAAAAATATTTTCACTTTACTTTTAACTTGTACCCCGACACATATTTAGTGCATGTTTGATTTGACGTTGATTCGAATGCAAATGTGATTTCACATATTTTAAAGTATCAACTGAAAAGTTAGAATTCGCCATGTTGAGTTCAATGTAGACCGGAGAAGCCAGATTTTACCACGTTGAGTTCAACGGAAATCCAAACGCACACTAAATTATTAAAATAAAGACACATTTATGGTTCATTTGTGAAGATGTTACCTTGTAAACAGGACCATAACCACCCTCTCCTAGCTTGTTTTCATATGAAAAACTATTTGTAGCTGCTTCAATGTTAGAAAATCCATAGACTTGTAAATTGGGAGCTTCACCATGAAAAGGTCCATCACCTTTTTTGCTCACTCCAGACTGAGAATATTTGGCACCCTTAACCGTCCCTATAGATTTCAAGGAAGTTAAATAAATGTGAATCAGTTTCTTCATCGATTGACACTTAATTTTCAGTCCATGGTCATATAAATCAACTCTTAATCAAAGCTCAAAAGTAAACACTAAACAAAGGTAGATGAAAAATTTACCAGTTGATTTGAATATTCTTTTCCTTTTGAAGTAGATTGTGACACCTATAATGAGAATAACTGCAGCCGCTATACTAAAAATGATCACCAATATTTTCCATAAGTCGCTTTTGTCGTTTCCAACCTGTTCAACTGTGAACGTAATATATTCAACTCAGAATTATCAACTTTTTTGGCTCTAATGGACCAAAAAAAAATCTTTGAATTATACCAATAAATACATGAAAATTTTATTATTAATTTATTATTTGTGAACATATATAATAATTAATTCAGAAAAAATAGAATAAAAAATATCAATATAGTCGGCTAGCTAGGATAAGAGATATATGGAGGGTGATGGTGATAATATGTCACTTCTTTGTTTGTAACTTAGCAAAAATGGATGAAAAGATTTATTTATACTTTATAAAATTAGAAGAATTTATAGTTCATAATAAATATTTGTAAATAGAGTAGTTCAAAGCACTGAATTTTCAAATTGAATTTTGCTAAAGCATCAATTACAAAGAGGAGTGATCAATTTTAGACACAAACATCTGAAATATCTAAAACCAAGTGAGACCAGGTCAAAATTCTCATAGACAAGGTTGTATCACAACATAACTATTTGAACTACATTTTGACCCTACTTTTATAATGGTGCCATTTTGGTCCTCTCATCACAGAACTACTCCATCCATATTTTGGCAAAACTTATTGCTGATACCTTCAACCTAATCACATGACAATTGTGTTATGGATTGATTTATTGCTCTAAGAAGAAGATAGTTATAAAGTGCTTAACATGCTATTCAAAGTAAATGATAGATTACCCATTTCATTTTAGGTCCAATAACTCAATCTTTAACATTTATTGTTAAACTGGGCCTCAGGCCCTCCCAACAAAAAAAAACATTTATTTCTAAATACTTAGAGAACACTTAAAATATAGGTTTTTGAAAGGACTTAAAATATAATTAACTTAGAGAACACTTAAAATATAGGTTTTTGAAAGGACTTAAAATATAGTTGATACTAGTATATTCCAAAGCAAAGTTTGTTAATTTACCTGCAGCTGCAGTAGTAAGTGTCCACTTGTCATCATCATTGGAAACCTGCCACACATAGTAACCCAGTAGCTGCTTCTCCCTCGCATACGCCACCTTCTTCTGCACAACCTCAACATCATCAAACCCAATCCAATTCGATCCAAACGAGCAATAATTCGTCACATAAGTATCATTATACAACACCACACCCCCATTTTGCTGAATATCATTTTTTATATCCCTATAGCTTCTAGATCCATCATCACCCACTTCAGGACCAGTTGCAGCTGCACCAATTCCGCTGTTTCTGGGATTCTGCAGTTTCCACACATACCCATAAAAAGGCAAACCCAGAACTAATTTGTTAGCTGAAACCCCATTCCCAATCCAACCTTTGATGTTGAAATCCGTGTTGAAATCACTTTCAGGGTCATACAAAGCTGAAGGTGCCCCTGTGAAGTTCTGCGACAAAGGTGTGTGGTAATCATAAGCATTCAGATGAACCCAGTTCAAGTTCGTTCTAATTGACTCAATTGGGTATGTCCCAGTTTCCAAATAGGGTGAAGCTTGAACAGCCGCAGTCAAAATCAATTCTTGAAATGCAGAACTTGTTGAATTCTCCACCTCTGTTTTTGCAGCGGTTCTCCATTCCTGAAAAAGCTGACCCAGATTTTCTGAATCAGAGGGTGTTTCGATAGTGGACCAGGAAATATCAAGTCCTTGGAATCCGTACAGCCTGGCGATTCTGATTGAGGATTCGATGAAGGGCTTTCGTGAAGAAGCGTTGCTGATCATGGATTTGATGGAGTCGCTGTTTGTGTTGCCGCCAGTGGAGAGGAGCGTGGTGATGGAGGGGTTCTTGAGTTTGACGGTGGTTGTGAAGGTGGAGAAGGGTTGAGAATCTGATTCGGAGACGGAGATTTCGAAGGAGGTGGTGTTGATGTCTGCGAAGGCGCATATGAGGTGGGTGTAGAGGGCGGAGTTGAGGTCAGAGACGGGGAATCCGTTGCCGCTGTACCAGTAGCCTATTTTGTGCCATGGTTGTTGTTGTTGTTGGGATTGTGAGGGTTGGAAGTGCAGAGTGGTGATGAAAATGTAGAAGCAGAGGACAAACGCAATTCTGGATAACATTGAAGTTTGCTTTTTCAAGTGCTTCTCTGTTTCTTTAAGATATTCTAATTGGAAAAATGTTATCAAGGACAAGAGTATGAAATTATGAGAGAATCAATAGTTCAAATTTGGGTAAATAGTCTGATAAAGAGAAAGAAATTGAAAGAAAAATTTGGGGTGCATTTACTATAAGAGTATCTAAATGTCAAAGTTGTAGTGCTATCTAAATGTCAAATTTAGCTTTTTCCTCTTTTTTTTTTTTTAAGAAATTGATAAATATATTAATAAAAAACAGGGTTATAGACCATTACATTATGGAGCAACGCAGAGAAAACGTTGATGGGAGCTTCCTCAACCCAAACAAAAGCGAAAGTAATAAAAAATAACTTAACAAGAACGTCAGCTACGCCATTATCACTCCGCCGGACAAAAGTGAAATCAACGAAATCAAAATAGGGCTTAAGAGCCCTATAATATTACTATTGGAGAGTACGAAAATATGAGAGAAAAGTTAAAAATTTGGTAAATTGTGTGATAAAAACCCATGTTCGGAGAACCGAATCGAACATCAAACTATTCGAGCTATTGGTTAACGATTTTTATGGTTTAATCGAGATTGAATCGTGATCGAACCGATAGTAATTAAATAATATTTTTAATTATGAGTATAATACATATGTATATAATTATTTACATAAAATGAAAATTACACATGACATTAAAATTTTTAACCCTTAAAAGGTTGAGACAAATCACTTTCATATCAATTTTCATTTTCACCTAATTTTTTTTACTAAACAACTAAACCGGTCAGACCCAGATTTTGTCCGGATTTCACTGGTTTTTCCGATTTCTTCTCGATTTTTTCAGTTCGTGACCAGTTTGATACTCTCCCGATTTCATATGTCAATTGAACCGACCTAGCATGCGACTCCCGATTTTCCAACCGATCCGACCAGTCCGGTCCGGTTCTACCAACATTGATAAAAATAAAGAAAAAGAAAGAAAAATTACAATCCTCAATTGTGGTGTAGAGGTTAGTTAACTTTGTCTCTTAATCATGAAATTAAAAGTTTGATACTCGACTATTAGAACGGAAAACATTTTATAGCTAAATATCCTATACTGTGGGCAAAATAAATTAAGGTTCATTTACTTTAGGAGTATCTGAATATCAAAGGTATTCTTATTACACACAGACACTCTCTCTAAGTGGACCCAAATTGACAAGTATATGAAGATTATGACATTTTTTATTTATTTTGAAACGGATTATGGGTATTATTAGAAGAGTGCATTTGGTGATATTTTATAGTATAAGTGATTATACTATAAGTATTATGGAGTAATTAAGAAAGTCGTTTGCGGGCCTCATCGATGACGTTTAGGTAGTTTTAATCTTTGTTGTGCTCTGTATCTGTATGTAGCTGAGAGATAAGAATGTATGACTGACTCTAATGTTCAAAAATAGATACACACATAATTTATTTCATCACAACTTCTCAATCTGAAACCAAGATCATGACTATTGTAAGCTATAATTGTTTCAATTTTCAAAGAAAGCATCGCCTAACTTTGACCGGCATCAACATATGCCCACGTTGCATCTGCGTCCCAATGCCACACAAGATACTACAATTCTTAACAAAATCATCGCTAAATATGCAAACATTCAGTCATCTCCATTATTTATAAATTTTTTTGAAATAATAGTATAGAATTACTTATTTGGTCAACTCATTTTGTATTTTTTTGGAAAGTGAGCCACTTTGTATTTTTTTATATAGCAAAACCATGTTGGCACTACTTAGCCCAAACTTCTCCCTCTGAGAGTGATGGTATCTTGACACATATAGTTTATGATGGTAAATCAATATGAATTGTAGGTATCAATTTGAGATGTTACGCACTGTTACGCACTAACAATGTTGCATCTTGTATTATTTTTCTTGATAAATACATATTTTCTCCATGTGTGTGAACTTACAACGTCCACATTTTAGTATGGCTAGTTTTTTTAACAAAGCTATATTTTCACACACTATACTTAACCTTAGACTTAAATTATCTACAAAAATTTAATATGTACTACATGAATTAACTACACATTGATCATGGTTTTTGTGAATTAAGCAATTAGTTCATAAACCATGAAGAATTTTTAAAAAAAAAAATTGTTACAAAAAAATTTTGAACGAGAGAATGATGTCCTAATTCAAAGTAGGGAAAACTGTTGGGCTCGAATTTGAACATTCCATTGACTAACTAATATAATCAATTTATTAACTACAATCGAAGTTTAGCTCAACCATTTCTCACTTTTACACATGAATAAACCAATACACTGATTACTAAAATGTTTCTGAATGATAACTCAAATAGTAAGAGTTGGGGAAACATATGAGTTGGAAAATGGAAGGTTCCGTAACCAATTTTTAAAAGGGAAATTTGACCAATAAAAAAATTATTAATAAAATTTTAAAATTATAAAATCGAATAAATAGTTATTTGGTATATGAGAAAATAAGATCGATTACTGGGCCTGTTTGATTGTAGTTTTTGAAAACTGTATTTAAAAAGAGTTTTTAGAAACTGTTTTTGAAAACTGTTTTTCAAAATAAAAGCAGAAAAAAAACTGTTGAATAAGATGTTTTCCTATATTTAAAAAATTGAACTTTGAAAACTAAAAACAGAAACTGAAAACATCTTTTAGCTGTTCTGGTATTTTAGTTTTTAAAACTGAAAATAAGAACTGTTTTCAAAAACAGTTTTCAAAAACAGGTTTTGCCAAACAAGTTTTTAAATTTTTCAGTTTTTGAAAACAGAAAACAGTTTTTAAGAACTGTAATCAAACAGGCCCGAGTCATTGAATGAAAATTATCAATTTTATCCTTGAAAGTTAGAAGGTGTTGGTATCTATTAACCCTAAAAAAAATTCCGACACATTATGCATAATAGATTTCAAAGTGTTTAAATTGCAAATTAACTTATAATGCATAAGATATTTCTGACATATCAAAATTCAAATAAGTGTGTTGATTTGTTAATGTAGGACGTATTCTAGTTGATTTTTCCCACTTAGTGGCCCTGTCACATCTACAATAAATTGGCCTAGTAGATTTTTCAAGAAAAGTTGGTGGCCAATGGCCATGTACTATGTCGGTACCCATGGCATGTGTAAAGACCATATATGTATATATATATTTGAAACTGTGTAAAGACCATATATAGGGCAAGTCCAATATGTATCAAATAATAAAAGCTAAAAATTACTCCCTCCGTCCCAAATTATAAGATCATTTAGAGACAAATTCGGTATCCCAAATTATAAGACCCCTTCTAGATTTCAGGAAAAAAAAAATAAGTTTTTCCTTTTTTACCCCTTGCATTCATTATATTTTAAATTCCAAAACTTTAATTACCACCTCTACTAATTACTTCTTTCATATTCTCAACCAACTTTTGGTATATCCAATACTTACATTAACAATTTCCAAATTTTTTTAAATAGGGGCATATTTGGAACATTTGTATAAAAAGTAACAAAACCAACATATTAATTAGCTTATTACATGTTTTCTTAATAGGCGTGATTGTCTGAAAAGGACCCTATAATTTGGGACGGAGGGAGTATATAACATGTCCCAAATACATCTCTAGAATTTTTTTTATAATTTTTGCGTTTGATAAACAGTTTTATTCAAATCAGTATAAATGATATTATATTGTTTATATAGTCACTTCACGTGAACTTTTCACATCACTTTTGGTTACTCTCAATTTTTTTTAATCAATTTTAGTCCTCTCCTCCTCTTTCTCTTTCTCTCCGTCTTTCTCCTCTCACCTAACCTCCTTAAGTGTATAAACTTCCTCTTCCTCTTCCTCTTCCTCTTCTTCTCCCTCTCCAATTTGTAATGAGATAGAACATCCCTTATGCTCTTCATTATTTATTTTGGCTTATAAAAAATGAATTGATCGCATTCATAGCTAACAAAGGGTTTGAAAGGGAATAAGGGTATAGAGTTCTAGAATGCTTATACCTAAAATTAACAGTCAAAGGAGGATTTGAAATCAAAATTGACTGAGCGATGGTCAGATCACTGGATCTTACTGTCGCATGAAGGTCATTACCGATCCCTGATTTCTGGGTGAAGATGGGGGAAGGGGAAGGAATTGTGGAGGAGGATAAGAGAGGGGAAGGTAAGGGGATATGGAGACGGGGGGTTGGGCGGTGGTTGAGTGGGAACTGAGTTGTGGTTGTGAAGGTTGAGTGAAAGGAGGAAGAGAAAGAGGAAGAATGAAGAGGGAGAAAGAGAAGGAGAAGGACCAAAAGTGATTAAGAAAATTTTAGAATGATCAAAAGTGATGTAAAAAATTCATCTGGACCGGCTATATAAGCATCATAACGTCATTTGTCATCAAATTAAAAAGAAGTCATCCTACAAAGGGGAATACACTAATCTTTAATGAACAAAATAAGCCGTCCTACAAAGAGGTAAACTATAAAATACTACTCGTGCGATAATGAAATATATTTGTTATAGATTTTAAAATATATGTATTTAATATATATACCTAGTTACTATTTACTCTCTCCACTCCATAAAGATTGTGGTTCTAACATCTCTTCATTTTTCTAAATATTTGTTGTTTTATAAAACCAAGACATTTTTTCTAATTTTTTTCATAAAAATTACTCATTTAATGAATTTTTTCTCACTTATCATATTTCCATATTAACCAACCAAAACTCTTTTATATCAATTACATTCTTCTCTATCCAATGCAGTATTTAATAACTGCACATGATACAAGTAAAACTAAATAAGACAATTTTAGTAAAATTATACTATTATAGTTGTTATCTTACATTTTGTGTCATAATTTTAAACAATAATCTTTTGTTGTACGGATGGAGTATTTGTTTTCAATTCAAATTCTTTGTCTTTTCAATGCATATTGTTACATGGATGATGGATGAATGCATTAGTGTAGTGAAAATTGCTCTTCAATATAATGAGAGGGTCGCTAGTCCATTTACTAATAAGTTTTTCCCCCTTTCTTCAAATTGGTTATGATATACTCTCTTCTGTGACGCAAGAATCCTTCTGATTTTTATCTTCGATTGGGGTTATCATTTCAGAAATACTTACATAGATAATAGATTAGCACCCCATGAAAAACTTTTCCATTTTGCACTGTATTAAATTGTTTTAGAGAAAATGCATTAATATACAGTTTATTGTGACTTAGCCATTTATTTGTTTTCAATTTAGATTCTTTTTGTCTTTTCAATGTATGGTTAAAATTGTTGTTCAATATAATGAGAGGGTCGCTAGTAGCACCAAAGAGGATCGCTAGTCCATTTATTAATAATAATATAATATACTAATAGTAATTCGGAAATGATTAACGAAAACAAAGGGGTCGGCAATTTAATTTAATACAAAACAAATTAATGGGTTATTTTACTCTCCCTATCTATAAATAACAACATTCAACCACTTCCAACTTGGAGAAATGAATTCCAAGGCTTTCCTCATTCTAGTTATGTTCTTGGCTTCTTATCTTCTGATCTCAGCTCATGAGGTTGCACATGAAGACATAAACCACAAGTTTAAAAACGATGGTAATTCTGTCAGCATGAATTTATCACCTTTATTTGTTATTGTTATTACTTGAGAGTTGCAAGTCGTGATAGTTTAATATAGTTGCACCTTTTATGTTTGTGAACTTTTATTTTATTTTTCATGTTAATTATTACGAGAATTGAACTAGATTGATGAAGCTTTAATATGTTTCACAGAGTAACAAATGAGGAGAAATTGATCCTTTATTGTTTTTTTGATAGTTTTCGTTCAATCAAAAGATGTTATGGGCTCGTTTGTATCAAGAAATAAATTCAGAATTGATTTGTTAGTGAGGTAGTTAGACTACTCGTGTTGTATAAGTGTTGTGTAAATGATATAGGTAACCAATGAGTTTAAATTTAAGTAGTAGTAAGCAATAACTAATAAAAATTAATTAATTTTTAAAAAAGATTAATTAATTTTAAAAAAATTATTAAAAGATATTATTCTTTCAAAATTACTTTAGGTTTAAATTATTAATTATTATCTTTTGAGTAAAGAAATCATTTTGAATAATAGTAGATGATAACAAGACAATTTGAAATACTGTTATCCTATCATGTTACGATAAGTTCTAACCCAGCTTTCCCCTCAAGATAACTTTTACACATGATAGGATAAGAGACATGATTGTGTTATCATACCGTACTGGTGCAATAAACAACAAATTACAACATGATAAAATTACTGCTATCTTATGTTGCGTAAGCAACTAAGAATTTTATATCCATATTGACAATAAAAATCGTCTTCTGTATAGAATCTTTTCAGAATTAACCATGGTGAGATAGGCTTTTTCTTTCTTTGACAATTGCCACTATTTTGTTAGTATTATACAATGTTAACCAAAATATGAAGATAAACATCATTTAATAACCATATATGTGATTATATTATGGCTTTAATTTTTATGAACCACTAATAGATTTATTTTTATACAGGCATCAAATAGTTTTTCGATGTAAAAAAAACGGCATCGAATCATATCTTAAATATTTTTTTATAGTAATTTCTTATTTTAATTAACATATGAGTCTAATTATTATGCTTTGATAGTGTAAATAATTTTTACATATTTGTCTAATTTGATTCTATTAATTTGTCAACTCATAATTGAATTTAAATTTAAAAATATTTAAAATTAAAAATGGAGAGATTTGATTGAATGCGTATAAAACTATTCACACTTTCAGTACATCTAAAGTAAATTTTTTATTTGTTTTCTTCTTGTACCAAAAAAATTAAATCATTTATTTATAATGTGATAAAATAGTGAATTGTGTTTGAATGTATGTCTTAAAGGTTTTTACACAGTAGTGCATAGTAATTATTAAACTTTTATGTTATAATTATTTTTCAGATAACCTTAAAACAAATGGCCCGGTAGATGAAAGAAAATTTTATGGCAATCCTGGTGACGAGGATGGTCAAATGTGTGGACCATGGTGTTGTTATGGCTGCTGTGAATTTGACCTCACTTGGAGCTGTACAAGGTGCTGCAACTAAACAAGCTGCTATAAAAAGTTTCATGTTATCACTATAATAATAATAATAATAATAAAACACCAGTGTAGTCCTAGTCCTAGTAGTAAAAAAATAATAAAAGTAACAATCTTTAGTTGTAGTTGCTAAATGAATAATGGACTTGACATTATTCCCCTTTAATTTCAAATTTCTTTATTTTACCTGAATTTCGTTCTCTCCATTCTCCATTTGTTTCGACTAATTCAAACTAGTGGTAGAATATGTTTCACTGCTTAACTTATGTATTGTTGTTATTTGAGAAGGTTGTTCTCAAGCTTCTTATTATTAAGAAGTTTCAAGTCCTTGTAATATAGGATTGCATTTAAATTCATCCATGAAAAATATTTTTGTTGGTTTTAGTCTCTGAAACTTTATTTCATTTGAAATAAACATAATTTTTTTTTTCATTTTTTCCCTTTTTCCTCTTTCCTCTACCCTTTTAGATTAATATGTTTGGTTTAGAAGAGACATGAAAAAAAGAGAAAAAAGAGAAAAAAGAGAAGAAAGAAGATGAGTAGAGAAAAAGAGATGAAAAATAGAGTATATTTCGAAAGTTGTTTGTTATCATAAAAATAAAAAATAACAAGAGGAGAAAGATTAAGGTGTAATGTTACATTTAAATTAAAAGCCATTTTTATCCCTCGATTTACGTAATTAGTTATAGTGGCGGTAAATACTAGACCCCACATATAAAAGGCCAAAAGGGGACAATAACAAAAAAATCAACTATGACTCGTTTCTCTTCAAAATAGAAGAGAGAGCAAAAAGAACAAATTTAGACTTCTGTTCTGCCCAAATTTGAGCAAACAAAAAGTGATGGAGAGCATTGGAACACATGAAATGCATACCACTAGTTTTGGTTGAGTTCCATAATTTTTTTAACGACCCAAAAGATAAATTTGTCATTCTTTCCATTCCATTTTACTCCACTTCATCCTCATCCCTCAATTCAAACATAGCTTAAAAACTAACCTCAACCACTTTAACATCGGTCGCAACACACCAACGCTAAACCGACATTAAATATATTTTGCAATAGGTTTTATTTTATTTTATATTAACATCAGTTTTTGTCTTACTCTAATTACCGATTTTCTTGTAATTAAAAAATGTATTCATTTAAAGATAACATAAATAAACCCATATATGATACAACAATGACATCATGTATACTTTCTATTATCACATACAACTTGAAACACAATCATTTGTGCCTCATTATTAATTAATTATTTGTAGAAAGGAAACCAATGATGGAGTATATAATAGCATCAACATCTGTGCTGAGTCTTAATTTGACCTTCGTATTTATGCTCCCCATGCATTAGAAGCTGCAAAAACAATAATATCATCCCTTAGTGACATAGTTGAAAGATAAAAAACTCATAGTACTACGAGGGAATGAGAAAAGATATCTTACAAATGCTAGATTCATCATTCATATACCCAAAATAGATATACAACAAAAGAAATGCTCACAGTTAAAGTCAAATTATACGGCGGATATCACCTAATCAATATGGCTGACTAGTAATTTAAAATTTGTAAGTAATTTAAAGTGTACAAGTACGATTTTAGTTCCTCTAAAAAAACTTCATAACTCTTAATCTTCAACCTTTGTGAAATATATAAAATTAGTCATTATCGTTCATTTTTGTTGTGATTTAAACTGCTACTAACTTATTTTGTAACAGTTTTAAACCACTGCCAATACTCCTTTTATAGCGGTTTCTTGCCGTCACTAATGTAAAAAACCGCTATAAAATGAACGATGCAAACTAACTTCACATGTTTCATAAATGTTAAAAAGACTAAAAACTACAAAATATTTTAGGGGTACTAAAACTAATTAACTCTTATTTTAATTGGACTAAAAATTTATTTAAGTCTTTAATAGAGGACAGTATTAATTAATGTGCAGAATTGAAAAGTAATCCAGAATTAATGCTCACCAGTTTTAGAGAGTGTCCAATCATCATCATCACCCCCTAATTGCCAAGCAAAATACCCAACCAATCCTCTTTCCTTAGCATAATCCACCTTCGCCGTGACACTCTGAGTATCATCATAACCAATCCAAGTCGTCCCAGAATAACAATAATCCGTGTAAAACGTCGAGTTAAACACCCTCTGCGCCCCTTTATTCACATAATCCCTGATTATATCCCCGTACCCAATCGCACCGCCACCAGAACTCGCAGCGCCGTTAGCCGCCGCAAACAACCCATGCTCACTGCCACTCACCAACCGCCATGAGTACCCGTAAAACGGTAACCCTATTGCCAATTTGCTCTCAGAAAGCCCCAACTCAACCCATTTCGAAATCCCTTGATCTCCACTGAACTGGCCTATAGGGTTTTTCAACGGTGCAGGTGGCCTTGTCTCTGTAGGGTACCCCTCCGGAATGAAAAGGTCATACACCATAGCGTTAACCCAATCCAGGTTTTGTGAAATTTCCGGCACAGGGTAATTTTCCAAAGCTGAAATCTGGTCGGAGCCGGCGACCGCCGCGGTTAAGAGCAATTCCGGGTTCCCGGAGGTTCTGGATTCTTCTGCAACCGCTGCGCGCCATTCCTTGATGAGTGAGGCGAAATTGGTTTTGTCTGCGTCGGAATTAGGGTACTCCCAATCGAGATCGAGGCCGTGGAAGTTGTTCGTTCTGGCAAGTTGAATTGACGAGTCGATGAAGGTTTTGCGCGTGGTGGATGTCGTTGCCATTGTGGAGAAAGCTTGTGCTAAGGAAGAACCGCCGCCGCCGCCGATGGAGAGGAGGGTTTTGACTGAAGGATTCTTCTGCTGAACGGTTTCGGTGAAGGTGGAGAAAGATTGCGAATTGGAGGATGAGATTGTGACTTGGTTGGTGGTGGTGTCGAGGTCTGCGAATGCGCAGAAGAGGTGGGTGAAGAGGGTGGAGTCGATGTCGGAAGCGGCGAGGCCGGCATCGGAGTACCAGTATCCTCCTTTCACTGTGGTGGTTTGTGCAGAGGAGAAACAGAGGTGGAGCAGAATAAGGAGGGAAAATAGAAATGAGTTATTAGCCATTTTGTTCTTTGTTTGTGATGGTGGGTTATGAATTAAGTTTCTTTAACATATCTATATATAGCTTTAGGTCAGGTGTGTAATTTAATGGGTTTGACAAAGACTATTCTTTGGCTTCCTGGATTGGGATAAAGAAAAATAAAATACATATCTAGAAGTTTATTAGTTGACTTTCACATGAAAGTGAATGGATTTGAAAATTTTGACAATCTAGAAATAAGTTCATTTTGTGCTAGATCAACCAAACATTGCATGCTAATTTGTATTTTTTTCCAATTTCGTAGCGATGCATTTTTTCATTTCAAAATTATAAAAGTAATTAAATATAAAAAAAGGAAAATGTTACGTGAACAAATAGTTTAGCGAGACATGTGTCCAACATATGGTATAGCGTAGTGACAATTGCCGCTAAGTCATACGTCTGCAAAATATAATTTGAGAATTGTATGTCTATCTACTATCTACTGAGATTTTAATTTCTGTTTTTTTTTTTTCTTCCTTTTCCTATCATGTAGCAAAAAAAGAGAGAAGAAAATACTTGAAAATAGACAAAAACCCGTTTATAATTACACAACTCATTTAGATATTAACCAAAAAAAACAACACACTGATCTAATCTATTTGGAACCCATTTAAAAATTGTCTT
This sequence comes from Acmispon strigosus, assembly GCA_030819835.1. Taxonomy (NCBI): domain Eukaryota; kingdom Viridiplantae; phylum Streptophyta; class Magnoliopsida; order Fabales; family Fabaceae; genus Acmispon; species Acmispon strigosus. The sequence continues at coordinate 12,408,447 of JAUAMA010000002.1, read as the reverse complement.
GATAAATCACATTATTTCATGAAATAAACTTTTATAATTTATACCTAATCTTAAATACGTTGAAGAATAGATTGAAATGTGTTGTACCCTTTTTTTTTATAAGGGTAAGAGAGCAACACCCTATTTTTAAATGGTATCTAAATTATCTTTTTTTTTTCTTCTGAACTACTAGTAATTACATATTGGCATTGTAAACTTAAACTTTAAGTTATAATTCAATGTTTTTTTTTTTTTTAACTGGTAATTCAATGTTGATATATTCATTGGAATAAGTCAATGCGCGAAATTCAACGTTGATATATAGCTATACGGTGCCTGCAATTTGGACTTTCTGAAGGAGAAAAGTCAACGTGATAGATATTTAATTGCTTTAGCTGACTTTTTCTAGTTCTGATGAGATAAGGAACTAAAGTTTGGCCAATAATCATTAAAATTTGGCGTATGAGGCGAATATCCAGTGGGTGAGTGACCTTATTTCTGCTGGGAGATGGAAATATGATTCGATTGATATGATATTTCATCATAATACGGCTAAGTATATCTTATCAATTCCTCTTCCTTGTGTCTCACATAAGGATTACTTATTTTGGCCTTTGAATGAAAATGGTATCTATTCTACAAAATCTGGCTATAATTTTATTATGCAGGACCAGGTTTCCTCTGTGGCCTCTTCTTCGAGGGCTCCAACGATGCCGTCTCAAGCTTGGAAGCGGCTGTGGAGGTCTCGTGCCTTGCCTCGGTGCAAGGAGTTGGTATGGCGTGCAGCTCTGGATATCTTGCCGGTTAGAGGTCGTTTGCGGCACCGAGGTGTGGATATTGACCCTTCCTGTCCATGCTGCGAGGTGGTAGAGTGCGAGACGGTCGCCCATGCGCTCCTTTATTGTCCAGATTCAGTTCAGGTCTGTTTGGTTCGTCGATTGGATTACGGGTGGGGAACTGGCCCGATCTCTCCTTTGCCGATTTTTTCCTCAGGTTATTGGAAATTGCAGATGACCAGGCTCTCATTTGTTTCATTACTACGGTCTACTGTATTTGGGAGAGGAGGAATCAGATTGTCTTCCAGCAGAGGCGGACGCCCACACCGCTGATGTTTGACCGTGTGGCTTCTCTCCTTGGGGTTCCAGACTTGCGCGCAGTTCCTCGCCAGCCTATGGTGCTGCCGTCTAGTTGGACCCGACCGCCTAGAGGTGTTTTTAAGCTTAATTTTGATGCAGCTCTTCGAGACTCGACTTTGGCTGGATTTGGGATGGTGGCGAGGAACTTCGAGGGTGAGGTTCTAGCTTCGGCGGCCGCAGCTACTATCATGGTATCGTCCTCCGTCATTGCGGAGGCCTTGTGTTTCCGTTGGGCGATCTCTACTGCTATTGATTTGGGCTTCAGGAGGGTCATGTTCGAGACTGATTGTCTGAAGCTCTTTGATCTTTGGCGTCGCCCAAAACCGGGTGGATCTTATCTCTTTTCTATTATTAAGGATTGTCGTTTATTTTCATGTCATTTTGATTTTATGGATTTTGCTTTTGTTAGGCGGGAAGGCAATATGGTTGCTGATTCCCTTGCCAAATTATCCTTCTCTACGTTGTCCGTTGTCTGGGTTGAGGATGCTCCTCAAGAGATTTTAGCTGCTCTGCAGCATGATGTAGTGGCTTCTGCCCCTGTTTCTTGATTAATATATTTATTCAGTTTCAAAAAAAATAATCATTATAAGATGTAACAATATTAGTCTTTTGTTGGTCCAAAAATATTTGTCATATATAGCATTACGACCGTACCTAAAGTTTGGGCTAGGTAGGTCCATAAATATGATAGAAGCCCAAGCTAGTGTTTGATAACACCAGAAAAAATGTAGCCCAAGCTAATAGAGGATTTGAATGAAACCTATTCAAATATGAGGATTCAATGCGGGTGGATTTGGAATTTTTTATTTATTTTTGTTGTCAGAAAAAGGTGTTTCATCGTATATGAGTTAAGTTCTCCATCACCTTGCATCAGGAAAAATCTTGAAGGATAGGATTAGATCTGCTTGGTTGTATATATGCACCCCGTAACCTTGGGTTGGGCTGTTATCCTTAATACAAACACCCGTTCATCAATACATAAAATTCAGCCCTGTATTACTTTTTAGTGTAGATATACACTTTTGGCCCACACATTTTCGACACATGCATTAGCAATTGTTTTTAATCGCGCAGCAAAGTTTTGCGAAGGTTAAAAACTGTTGTTAGTGCATGCATCGAAAATATGTTAGTGCAAAAGTGTATGTTTATGTATTAGAGCTCTTACTTTTTAGTTTTTACACGTGCAAAAATTATATTTATACTTGAACAAAATAAAAATAAAAGATGCTATTATGTATAAGGGTATTCTTCTCTTATATATAATAAGTATGGGTTTTGGTTTTCTCTCATCAGGTTTTACGATGTACCCAAAAAAAAAAAATGTAAACCTAAAAAATTGTATTTTTTTGTGAAATATAATTATGAGATAAACAATATAAAGAATAATTTAAAATCACTAAATTAAGCTGGAACTTGGAAGGAACCAACCAAAACCGTAGGCGTGCTTATGTTGCGCGCGTGCATTCACGCGCCCACCGTTTCCCCTTTCAAGCGCAACTTCTCTCGCTCTTCAATGGCCGCGTCCACCGTTCGAATCGCCGTGGTCGGTGATGTGGTAAACTCTTCTTCACTATTACTGCTCCGATTTCCGAACACAGCTTTTACCTCAGAATCACGTTTCCTGAAACTTGCTTATTTTTCTGAAGCATGACTACTGGAACCTTGAAGAAGATTCAAAGGCACTTGAATTCTTGCAGGTGCTTTTCTCTATTATGCGTCCATTTCTGTTCCAAGTTGATGAAAATCTTTTGCATGTATTGATTTTGAAGATCAAATTATAATTTTGATTAGGCTCAAAAAAAGAAACTGTGAAGCTGTTAGTTTCCATAAGCTGCTACAAAATCTTACATTGTTCTGAAATACAAATTTCAAGTAATACTGAGGAAAATGTTTCTTAGTTGATTGTTGTTATTATTTTCACTTGGATCTTAATTGAGGAAAATTTGCTGTTTTCAAGTAATACAAATTATAATCTTACATTGTTTCTGATTTATTAATCTAATCTTGACCTATATTGAAGTGCAGGCAGATTTGGTGCTCTTTACAGGCAAGTACCTTTGTTACGGGTGATCAACCCATTGCATTATGGTCATTTATCTTAAAACACATTTAAGTGCCTTTGGTTCCTCATGGCCTATTGCCTTATTGTAATTAGTGTGGAAATAGCTGATGCATACCTTTGGAAAATCTGTGTGCATATTGAAAATTGAATGCCACGGCATGACGCAGTTGTACATCTGAGTAACTCACAAGTGTTCCGTGTTTTTATGATTAGCATTATAGCACCAGAGGTTGGACAAATCAGCATGTTGGTGCTTGCCGAGTTTATTTTCTGCTAATTTATCTTGACTATGTAACTGTTAGGAGTTATGATTATTTATTTATTTTATGAGTTATCCCTCTCTTGTTGTTTACTTCCTTTTCAACTATCCCATGTTGAATTTTCATAGGTGATTTTGGTGATGAAAATGTCGAAGTCGTTCAAAGTGTTGCAAATCTGGAATTTGCTAAAGCAGTTATATTAGGAAACCATGATTCCTGGTTTACAAATCAGTTTTCTGAAAGGTGGAATTTACATGTTTGTCCTGAATCATTTACTTTTATGTATGGTTATTTTTACTTTCTGGAAAGCTTCATGCTGTTAGATTCTTCCACGAGATTTAATAAGCTTTCATTTCTTAAAATTTTGATGGGATACAAGGATAATGAACCCTCCACATAAGAAACACCCACACACACACCCACACACAAAAGGCAGACAATTCCATCTGTCCAATCTTTTTTGGAGTACGAATTTTGTCAGTATGTTAATTTCATAATTTGTGTGAAGTTTGTTTTTGTGCTCAGTAGGTAATAGTTGCCAGTGCTGATTTCTAGTCCGACTTTAAACTAACGCTTTGATTTAAATGTTAGCGAGAAGGATAAAGTGCAGCTTCAGCTAGAATGGTAAGCTCTAAGGATTTAATTCATTATGGGAATTCTCTAAAATGATGTGACCTTGTGCATATTCCACATTTTTTATTTCTTCTTTATGGTCTCATTTGGTGGTCAGAGTAGTATTACAAAAGATATGATAAGAGTTGAATAAGAGTAGAATATGATAAGAGTATGATAATCTTTTACATATCCAATGTTTGATGCACCCATGATAACAAACGAGACATCATTAAATTATATTAATTAATTTGAAAAATGATATATTATTAAAATGAAATAATTCTTAAAAATAATATTACCTAAGAAAAATACATGACCTAAATAAGTTGTTATTCTATCCTATTAATTTCTAACCCAACCTTCCCCTAGGATAAAATTTAGTAATTTACACTAAGCCAATAGGATAGGTTAATCAATAGGATATGTGTATCATATCCTATGATGCAACGAACATAAGATTAAAACAGGAAAGGGTAAGTCTATCATATCTTATTCCCTCAGTTTGCCCACCAAACAGACCCTGAATATATTTCTGATGCACCACCTAGTGGGAGAAGGCTTTTTTTTGTTATTGTTTTATGACTATTCCTGATGGAAACATATTTGGTGTTATCATCTGTTTCTGATATGCCTATGATACTATGGGTGGAGTAAAAATTTCATAAACTTATCAAAGGTAAATGGGCCATTTATCCTAGCTCATTAAAGGTCTAAAGAGATTTTAGATATCTATGATGACCTTTTAACTGTGCAAGAAACTTCTCAAGAGTTGAGAAGTTACCAATTACTGAAGAGGAGAGTTGACTACTGTAAAGCCTAAATTGGCACCTCTCTTGATTTACTGAAGATTTCGCTTTAATTGCTGTTAATTTTTTTAGATTCTTGGAAAATTTATTTATAAATGAATCTATTTCTGTAAAACTCAGCCTGGGCAAGGAGCATGTGGCTTATCGACGTTTAGACTTCCCTCCATTAAAAGTTAGTGTTGTTGGTGGGCGGCCATTTTCTGCCGGGGGCAAATCATTATTTCGAAAAAAGCTTCTTTCTGCAAGGTGTGTATTCTAAGAAAAGCAATTGTAGACAACTCAACTCTCAAAGGGCTCAAATGTCTATTTAATGTTTTCAGCGTTCCACCTTTGCTTGTAATGTTTACAAAAAAGAGTGAAGTTCACCTCTTTTCTCTAATTATGTGATCACTTTGAAAGAATATTGTGTACGGTTTTTTCCAACAGTTGGTCATTGTGTTATCTTTTTATGTGTCTGATTTATTTCTCATAACTAGCAGCCACCTTGTATTGTCTCATTTGGTTATTCGTTATTTTAATAAGGTGTAAGCTACAGTAAAAGTTGAGTTAGATGGGCTTTTATGGCTTGTCAAGAAGATCATGTTATGGGGTTTTACCGTTACTGAAGTTGCCATTGTAGCTCAGAACCAATTTATCAAATTTGAGCTTTCTCTTAGATATGGAGTCAAAGACATGGATGGGAGTGCTAAAAGAATCCAGAAAGCTGCTCTTGGCACACCAGAGGATCATTTTCGTATATTACTTGCACATAATGGACCCACAGGTGCAACATAGCATCTCAAATTTAATATCTGCTCTAGAGGTGTTACTTTGTCACATCAATTACAAAGAGTGATCGTTTAATTTTAAATATGTGTAGGCCTTGGTTCTAGTTTGAATGATATATGTGGAAAAGATTGGGAATTTGGGAGTGATGGTGATCACGGTGATCCTGGTAATATATGCTTCAAAGCTTGGATTGTTATTAGAAATATTATCGTTGAGTTTTGAGGTTTTGGCAGTCAGATATGCTGCCAACTCCAAGACCAGATTTTCCCCTTACTAATGCTAAATAATTGGTTCTATCATTCAAATGCTTTGGGCATGTTCTTCCTGCATTCTATCAAATTATGGTATTGATTCTTCTGCTGACCCTTTTCAGCTTTGGTGGACTTTACCATAAGATGCTAAATTTGATGAAGATAATGCAAACATATAAAAAATGGGATACCAAATCTAACCTAGTTTGTTATGTTTGTATAACAGATCTAGCACACGCAATATCCTTACTTAAAGAGAACAATCAAGTATCTATTCCATTGGTTGTGTTCGGTCACATGCACAAAGAACTGGCACATGGCAATGGCTTTAGGAAAATGATTGTGGTTGGTGCTGACAACACCGTATACTTGAATGGGGCCATTGTTCCGAGGGTCAAAAGGTTGGTTGATGAAGACAAGATAAGCTTAGATGATGAGAGTGCTCTCTCCTCCCCAGAGGCAAAGGGTACAACAAGGGCCTTTACCTTAGTTGAGATTTCAGAAGGAAGAGTTGCTAAAGTTGTAGAAACTTGGATCTCAGTTATCGAAGGTAGGACCACGTTAGAAGAAGAACATATATTATTTGAAGCCAGTTAGGACCCTGCTTCAGTCACGTGTATTTATTGAATATGATATGCTTTGATACTGATTCCTTATCTAAATGAATATATCATATTTAATGTTAATACACCTGTGTAGAGTGGACACATCTTTGATACTTATTCATTATCTAGATGGTGGTAATTCAAATGTGCAGTGTTCATGTCATTAATTTCTGTTAGCAGAGAGGATACCTGTTTGTTTGTTTTGCTTGTCCTTGCACATTTGGACTCATGTTGAATGACGTGGGTGGGTCTATTGGATTGTCCAGGATGTTCCATTTGCCATGGTGGTGCATATATTCTATCTATTTAATCTGACACTGTCTCATGTGGTGCCATTTTATCATCCAACATTTACTTTCTTTTGCAAGCACTGCACCCGGAATCTGCTGTGTCTGGATTAGATCATTTTCACGTTTGCTTTTTTATGGACCCAATGACAATTGATGTGCTTTGGCAGCAGATGTTTATGATCCCATTTGGTCATGAAATGGCTCCCATGACTTTGGTCCTGAGTAAAGGACAAAGAGGGCTGTGACACTGAAGTTTGACCAAACTTTTAATGATTCGATGCTGGCTGTTTCATCTTTTTTTCATTTGATAAGTTACAAAAATGTTTCACTCTCATGAAAGAATTAACATCCTCAATTAACCATGCTATTAGGTCCTCTTTGGAAGAGTCTACTGTAGCTTATTTTATAAACATAATCTCCTCTCCAACTGTTTGGAAGAGATTATGTAAATATGTTACGCTCTGCCTACTTATAAGTTGTTTTGAATTTATTTTCATAAGTTGTTCAGAATAACTTTTAAGAGCATATGCTTGTTAACAACTTTATCTTCAACTTATTTAATAAATTTTTTAAATTAGTTTATGAATAAACACTTAATAAAACTGTTTTCTCAAATGAACCATTTGTATCATACTATTAGTATATGACATAGTACAGGAATACCATGTACTGCCATATCATATAGATTCCTTTCTGTTGTCACTACATGCAGTCATGCATGGCATATAGCAATACAGCATCTTCCTTCCCACTATATATTTCTATTTTAAAGCTTGCCTTACTGTAAAAGTGTGCAGTAATATTATTTGGCTGTGTCTTTTTCTCTCTTGTGCTTTCAGAAGCTTTGGTGCACCGAATTCCAAGCAGTCTATGGGCATTTTTTTGACTCATCCTGTTCCTTTACAGCCATTGGATAACAGAAAATAAAGTGAAAAAGTAACCATAAAGTAAGCCTAAGTACCTCTCCTTGGTAACCATTGACATTGATTCTGACCCTGCTAAAAATTGCTTGTGACTTTATTGTTAGAATATGGAGCTCCATTTTATAATTGTGCAGTGAATGTGATAGCAATGGGCCCACCCTGTTGGTTTTACGTTAGTGTCCACACATATTTATTTGATAGAGAACTCTGGTTCATTTATCTATATCTTTCTCCTCATCAATTTGTGAGACCATTAACATAATTCCTTCATTTAATATGATTCCTACTTTTCTATTCAAGAGGTCCCTCCTATTAAAGATTAGTCTATTAAATTTTTCGTCACCTGCCTATCTAGCTTTACTACAATGAAGCCAGCATTTTTGGTTTATCTACTATTTCTATAATTGGACAAGTCATTTATTATCTAGAAGCCCAATTTCTTTTTCAATGGATCTAGTCATGCCAAACGACATAATCAAACCCTAATGAGAGCATACAACATAACACCGCACGTACACAAAACCGAATCTGAAAATAAAAACATATAGTAACTAAAAACGCACCAAACAGAAGTAAACGATGAAAAACTAGACTAGGATGCTCTAGATCTCTAGTTTCCAACATTGTGGTAGATGGTAACTTCACTAAAGCGTGCCTTCTGCAAAACCTTGGTATGACATTTTTTTTTGACAATCAAAGCTTTTAAGGAAGAATGCGGTGTTAAAATAAGATTTGACTTTTAAGTGACATAAGAATTATAAAGAATGGAATATTATTATTGAATAGAATAGAGCACACGAGATAATTCTTTATTATTCTAATATAATTACCAGATATTATTATAAGAAGTACCCATCATACATTATGTGGTTTGTTTGAGGTTTCAAATAAAAAAATTGACACGGCACTCCATTTTTTATTAGCTGTTCATATCTTTGAAAAGTTGTGAAATGTCTTTTAGATGTATTAGAAGTGTACTGAGACCTTAATGATAGAACTTTTAATTATTATTGTTGTTTAAGGATTAATCTTTCACAGTAATATGTAAGTAGGTTTTCGGGTAAAGACAAGAAAAAATATATTAGATCATTCATAATTAATATTTAAAACATATCAATTAATAATTAACTAAAAAAAAATTATATAATTACCAACTAATCAAATAATTAAGTGTAAAAGATGAAAAAAAAAAGATGAACAAGGAATGTCTGTTCTGCATGCCCTCTACCCTGACATGGCCCCACCCCCATACTTGTTCTGCCATAATTACCCTCTTTCTACGAAGATCCTCTGCTGCATTTGACTGAATCTGTACCGTCTATTTATTTTATTCTATATATTACGTCATCTTCCTTCTCCTCTACATCCTTTTATCCATTTTTTTGGCTTTGTTTGGACCAAATTAAGTGGAATTAGGAGGGGGAAACGTGAGGAAAAACTAAATAGAAGAAAGATAAAAAAGATAATTTTTATAAAGAATTTGTTCATCCATTTGAATTGTGGAGAGTAAATAATGAAAGAAAACGTGTAGTCTAAAGTTTGATTTCTGGACGGTACGTATCGAGAAACATTTGTTGGGAGATGTTTGCTTACTTAATGTAATCTCTGAGTCTCGAAGAATTAGTTCCATATCTATTGGAAATGGGGATTCTGTTGGGAAAAGAAAATGTAACTATGTTAGTGATTTGATATTGCTATATTTTACCTTTAAATGATAACATGAGTTAAATATTGGAGCTTGTTGACTGTAATGTAGTATATTTTAAATTACTACTAGTACATGCATGATAATGGATTGAGGGTGTGTATGGATTCAAGTTGAGATAATAACTTCACATCACATTTAAGTCCATAAGAGAAAGAGGTTACTTTCATGTTTACTTACTTAAAAGAAATTTGTGCTTTTTCATTACATAAATAAAAAATCTATTTGACCCAGAAACTACCCAATACAACTAACATAACCTGGATACCATACTTTTATTCAATTGTACTTACATTATCTAGTTTTTGTTATAATATACTTAAATTATAGTTACTGGGACAATTAAGAAGACCTGGTTAAGATACCTAGATGTATGATTATACGGTGTGATCTTACCAGTTAAGAAGACCTTTGAGTGGTCCAATAGAATCATTTAGCCAAAAAAAAAAAAACTCGTTAATTTTGGTTGGTATATAAATTAATGTTGTGGCTCATGTGATGCACAATAAAATATTTTATATAGTTTTTTAATTATATACCTTTTGTGTGTTACATAAATTTCACATTTAATTGTGCATAGCATGTGCATGCATGCATCCCTGCAAACCGCAGCTAAATAAGAGGGAATATATACAGACTGCTGAATGCATTCATGTATTTATAGATGGTTTGGTATATCTCATTTATAATTATTTATGAATCACTTATCAAGTACTATAACATTATATAATTATTATATGTTGTGGGTCTCACTTCGATTCAATTGATTCAACAAATAAGTAATTTTGATGTTAACTTGGGTAGCATGACTTGATTATAGGTTCTAGATTTAACTTTCACTCCCTCATAAGTTGAAGGTTTGAATTTTTCTGGGTCCAGTAAAATTTAAGCTATGATTCTCTCCGTTCTACCATTTTTATAAAGAAAAAAGTATTTTATTTGAATAGAATAAATTAAAATTAATCCGATAATCAAAGCCTATCATCTTATATTTGGTTCTGACCATTTCTTAATTTAATCAAGTGCTAATTGATGCAATCTCTATTATTTTGATCAACGCAAAATGTATAATGACCTTCTAGTTACTACTAATATGTTGAATTAGTTACTAGTACTTTTTTAATGTGTTAATCAAACGTATATTATCTTATATTTGTTCAGACTTATTGCATGCAACATTCGTGGATAGGGGTGGAAATAGATTTGATTGAGTTAGTGTAGGCTATACTGAAATATGGTAGGTTTACTTTAAAAATTGAAGGTTTGAGTCTGACTTATTATTTGTTGTATAATTTTTTTTAGGCGTGAGTCTGATCTGTTAGAAAGTCTGCTCTGACCTGGTAGCATATTTAAAGACCTATTTTATTATAAAACATTCAAATAGACCGAAAAATCTATATGTTAACATGTTGGCAAACTTATAGGCAAACGAACTAAAATATATTATTACCGTTATATTCTCTACGTCAAAGTAAAGTGGTCATCAGTTTCTTTCTAAACAGGTCTATATGATTAGATAATGATGTAGCTTAACAAGTTTAAACATATAAATAAGTTAATAAGTATGGAATTTTTAGATATTAAAATAAAAGTTTAATGTAAAAATAATAAAATAAATTTATATTTATTTAAATAGGCCGATCAGTTGGATTTACAAAACGTTTTGAGTGGCCTAAGTCTAGTCTTTTAAACTATATAGGCTTTTAAAAAATTATTGTCCTTGTCTATTATTATTTTGGTCTTTTCTGGGCCTTGTGTATGTTAGGTTATATGTCAGTGTTTGCAGTTTGATCTACTTCCCTCCCTATTCGTTCAGGAGTGAGCGCTCGTTGACAACTTATGAGGCAAAAACTGACATCGCAACCAATTTAGAGTCGACTTAGCGGCTGCGTTGTAGCAGATGTAAAAGTGTTCGGAACTAATTCATTAGCTTTAGTTATCATGGCCAACGCTACACGTTTGACAAGACGATCGACATTATTTGTCTTTCGTCGGCATCACTCGTGTAGGCTGACTCTATTCATGAACCTTAGGGTCGGCTTAATTGACACTAAATTTTAAAATATAAACTTTTCATATATACATAGTGTGCTACCATGACCATGCTAATATTGGCTGATAATGCAAATTTATGGATGTATTAAAGTCATTTGCTAATTATTTGAGAGTCTCTAAAATGGTGGATATTATGGTGGCTTAACAGTATCTTCCAATTTGGATTGCTATGCATTTTGGAATAAATTATCTCTTTCCAATGAAAATTCAAACATAGACTTAATTATTAAATTTTGTTATTGTTGTTATTTTTATCGTTGCTATAACTAAAACCAGTCAGTTGACAATGACACCATGTATATCATGACAAAATATCATTCCTGTTGAGTTAGGTAGGCACTTGATCAGGATCTAATAAGTGTTTACAAAAACAATTATTATAAACTAAAAGTTTGTTTGTTTCATATTGAAAAATAATAAATTTTAATCGTTTAGAAAAAAAAAGATTAATTTTAAGAAATTTTTAAAAAAGTATTGATTTGTGTTTGTTTACACATAATAGTTTTTTCTTATTAGCTAATCGTTGTAGCTTTTCCAAATAATTTATTTATATCTTTTCTAAAAAGCTAAACAAACATCTTAAAATTTTTTAAAAAGTGATTTTCAATTAAAAGAGATATTTTTTTCTAAAAATAAACTGAAACAAACGTACTCTAAATAAATTTGATGATGATGTGTAGTTCAATTTTGTTTTTAACATGGAGGGGCTAAGATCCAAAACATGAGCTAACTAGAGCCAAATTAGAGGTTGAGGACACATCCTCTTATAATAAATGATTTTCTCAGAGTTTGAACTTGTGTCTTACTTTTATGGGAATCTGGCGTATTCAGAAAACCAAACCATTCTCTTACAATAAATAATTTTCTCGGAGTTCAAACATGTATCTTACTCCTATGAGAATCTAAACTATTAGGGAAAGTGTGACAATCTCTTCCTACAAATGATTGTCTCATAATTCGAACTTATATCTTACTCTTATCGGAATCTAACTCCCCCGTTGCCGAGCAGGTCCGGTTTGGCTCTCCATTAGGTTTGCGGGTTCGTAAATGGCATGGATTATCTTTTGCTGATTTTTCATCAGGCTTGCTGCTACTGCTAATGATGTTTTGATTAGTAATTTCATCTTTATGGTCTATTGCATTTGGGAAAAGAGGAACAAGGTTGTCTTTCAACAACTCACGGTCCCTGTCCAATGCACTGTGTAGCGGTTATGCTCTTTATTGTCGTCGGCGAACACTCGCAGTGTTGCTCGTCCGTCCGCTTCTCTTCCTGCTGCGTGGAGCAGGCCTTTTCATGGGGTTTATAAAGTGAATTTTGATGCTTCACTTCGTGACTCTTCCGCAACAAGCTTTGGCATGACCGCGCGCAACAGTGATGGCGCGGCGATGGCGTCCATGACTGCCGCTTCTGTTCCGGTTTCCTCCCCTTTAGTCGTCGAGGCTTTATTTTTCGTTGGTCCATTTGCATGGCTATTAGGTTAGGCTTCAGTCGGGTCTGTATAGAGACAGATTGCTTACGACTTTTTGAGCTTTGGAAGCATCGTAAGCCGATGCGATCTTATCTCTTCTCCATTATTGATGATTGTAGAGCTCTTTCTACCCGTTTTGATTTCATGGAATTATTGTTTGTTTGCCGAGGAGGTAATTCAGTTGCTGACTCCTTGGCTAAGTTAGCTTTTACAACTCTCTCTTTTGTTTGGATTATTTGGATGAATGATGCTCCTCCGATTGTTTTGGCTAGGATGTATTGGCCTCAGACTCAATTCTGATTAATGTTATTCTCAGCTTATTTAAAAAAAAAAAACTCTCCTACTCCTAAATCAATATCTCATTACTTTATATTTATATTATATCTTTGTTAATCTTTATAGTTACATTTTGTATCAAAATTAAAACAACATTTTCATTTTACAAATGTGATAAATAAGTTTAGAGTTCTTGATAAAAAAAAAAAAGGTTATGAAGGTGAAAGGGTGAGAGAGAAGAAGAAGATGAATGGTCCTGTCCTACCAGCAGAATTTCCAGCTCACCCGCTTAGGCCGGATCCATTTTCTACCGTTCTCTTCACTTTCTTTCCCTTTTCTCTTCGTTTTCCACCCACTTTCTTCCGTTTCAATTCCATTTCATCAACACCAACACCACCTTTCTATCTTCCCAAGTAACATACATAACTTTCCATCATCCCCAACACAAAATTCTGCAAAATTACACAACACCCTCTTTCTCAAACCAATAAAGTCATAATTTTTATTCAAAAATATTTCACATAGAAGACATAACAGAACAATTGGAGGATAAGAATAAGAATCCTCTGGTGTCATCGTTTGATGCTGCGCAAACTGGAAGTGGGGTTTGTGCGTTGTGTAAATGGGTAATGTCACGGGATCAGTGGCTGCGAAATTCGCGTTTTTCCCGCCAGAGCCACCCACCTACGACGTTTACAGGGAGGAAGACGGCAGGGTCGTCTTCTCCGGTATCACCGCCGATAAAAACGTCGACGTTCACCTCCTTGAAACCAAGGGCGGGAACAGGATCGTTGCCACCTTCTGGAAACATCCTTTTGCCAGGTTCACCTTCTTGTACTCCCATGGCAATGCCGCTGACTTGGGTCAGATGCACGACCTCTTCATCGAGCTCAGAGCTCACCTTCGTGTCAATATCATGAGGTTTTTTCTTCCACCCCTTTTTGGCTTTCTTCTAATTATGCAAAATTTTCCTTTCTCATGTTTTGTTTTCCCCAATTTCTTCTTATTTATGCTTGCTGTTGCATGTATGGAATGGAAATTGCAGCTTTGAATGTTGATGTATGTTCTAGGCACTTCCTTTCCTGATCTTATGGCTTGTGGCCTTGTGGGTTTATTCATTTGTGATTTGCTTTGTAGGAAAACTCATGCATGCCATAGTATATTTGATTCCATTCTATCTTGTATGCTTTATTCAAAATCTAAAAAGAAAAAAACTTTGCTGCATACTGTTTATTTTGCTATGACAGGTGATTTTTATAAAAGAATTTTGAATTGTAAACAAAAGCCCTTTTCTAAATGTTTCTTGGAACTTTGTGTTTTATTTGCAGCTATGACTATTCAGGATATGGAGCTTCTACAGGTAAGGTGAGTAACTCATCATATTTATTTTTACCCTTTTTTCTTCTGGCTGTTGTGAAATGAAATTTCATGAGGCCCCAGCTTATTTTAATGCATTGAGGCTTGGGGTGTATATGTCATGAGGGGATCAAGACCCTCTCATGTGTAAATTTGCTCTTGTTCTCTCATGTTGAAATTGGGTCTATCTCTCTCTTCATACCTATTAGATAGGTGATACCTTTTGAATATTTATGAAGGGAGAGAGACAAACATAATGTTTCACTTGACATTGTCATGACATGAGAGGATCCTGATCCGTCATAAGAGAATGATATAGAGAAGCCAGACTATCAAATTTCTATTTGAGTTCTGTTTTTCTCCAAGTTAATATCTCTGTCAATCTAACTGATGTCTTATGTGTGATCTTCTCTCCAACTTTGATAGCCAACAGAGTTGAACACCTATTATGACATAGAGGCTGTGTATAATTGTTTGAAGAGCGAATATAAACTTACGCAAGAAGATTTAATTTTGTACGGTCAATCGGTTGGAAGTGGTCCCACACTACACTTGGCTTCTAAATTGCAGAGGTTGAGAGGTGTTGTACTCCACAGTGCCATCCTTTCAGGATTAAGGGTCTTGTACCCTGTCAAGATGACATTTTGGTTTGATATATACAAAGTAAGTTTGGCCTTAGTTTTCTTCATAACACACTGTTGAAATCTTTAGCACTCACTTTTGCAGTAACAAAATTCTCTTATGTCATTGCAGAATCTAGACAAGATTCGGAATGTCAACTGTCCAGTATTTGTTATACATGTAAGTGTGTCTTTTCCATCTTCGTATCTAGTCAGTTTTCGCAACTATGTTTCTTCTGTGCTTAAAGTTGATAAACATATTATGTTTTAGGCTTCTTTCTGATGTGATTATTATGTAATTTCTTATTTTGCTAGCTTCATTCATATGGAGACTTGTTTTAG
Source organism: Acmispon strigosus (assembly GCA_030819835.1). Lineage (NCBI taxonomy): Eukaryota > Viridiplantae > Streptophyta > Magnoliopsida > Fabales > Fabaceae > Acmispon > Acmispon strigosus. The sequence goes on along the minus strand of JAUAMA010000002.1, from coordinate 12,392,929 downwards.
CCCTGAAAAGAATATAAAAGAATTAATAAAAGGATACTGTGGATTATGCAGATTGATTTGTCATTTACTTAAAACACATTATAAAGAAAGATTGCAACTGTTCAATAATCTGGCTGTTTGGTTGTAAAAGTTATACATTGTAAAGTGTTGGAACTTGAAAGTTCTGAGAGATTCTGAGATTGTTAACGTTATTAGGTTATTTCAGGAGGCTGATTTGGTAGGACTTTTACTATTGTGATTTTTTTGCACTTTGCATGAAAGATGCTATAGGAATAAAGAGTGGCTGTTTAGGAACCTGGTGGTTTTGCATACATGTAGTATAGTTTTCTTTTATCAACAAGTATAGGAATTTTTTTGACACGTATCGTTGTTGCATTATACTTTTCCACCTGTTTGCAAAAAAAAATCTTCAGATTATATTACTAAATTGGTAAAAATTGTGTCAATCTGTTAACTTTAGCAACAATAGAGCAGATCAATTACTGCTTCAAAGTGGAAATTATATACTTTAAGTTCTAGACTAAATACTGAAATGACAAACACTGAAGACAACAGTTGATGTCATTTTCTGTTTTCACAGAATCTTACTTATCTTTGCACGTTGGCCAAAACTTGCAAGAACAATCTACAATTCAAATAGTGATATAAAACGTGTAAATGATGTTCAATCTGTGTGTATTTACCAGAAGGTTGGTCATCATTGCGGAGATTTCAGAATATCAATACACCTTTGCATTTCCTTTGGTTGCTGTTAACCTATTTTCTCTTTCATCATATAAGACCAAGCAGCATATAGCATTGTAGTCATCATTGCAAATGGAGGCAATTCTGAGGATTAGAATTGTGATTATTTTCTTCAACTTTTATGTTGCGGAGTGTTACCTTGTGTCGTTTTTCATGAATTCGATACTTTAAAAGTCTATATAGTCCATAGAAAACACCTTAGCTGACATGGATAGTCTTTTTGATGAATTGGTAAAATTCCCTGGTGCTATCTAATAGTTTAGTTTCTGCTAATGAATTATGTGCAGGGAACAAATGATGATATTGTTGACTTGTCTCATGGAAAACGATTATGGGAGCTCTCCAAGGAAAAATATGATCCCTTGTGGGTTAAGGGTGGGGGTCATTGCAACCTAGAAACTTTCCCCGAGTACCTCAGGTACTTGCGCAAGTTCATCAATGCGATGGAGAAACTTGCAATCACAAGACCGACAAACAAACAACTCACTCAAAATCCCAGTATTACCGAAACCAGACATAACAGATGCTTAAGATTTGGCAAAAAATAGCTTGATCTTTTCAAGGTTTTAGATGTGAGGAACCAGAATCATGGTTTCATTAAAGATTGAGCTCAACTGTGGTAGTACCCGTGCCGGTCCGGTTCATAGATTCATGATTTCGCAGCCAGTTGAAGGATGTCCAAGACCCTAACCTGAAAGAGTGTCTCTCATCCAGATCCTGTTGATTAGGTGGAGAATTCCATGGGGAGTTTGCCTGGTTAATTATAATGTACTTGATTCGGATTTATGGCAAAGTTGTTGAGTTTATGCATAGCTCATCATTCTCGGAAAAAATAAGATTGTTAATTTTAGTTTTTACCACTGCAGGATGTTTCGGTTCTCACAGGCAAATTATATACATAACAATGACACCTAGCAAATTATATACCTAACAATGACACCTAGTTTAGTCGTCTAACAAAGACAATGTTTGAATATCCATTTGCATTACTGCGAACGATTCACTTTAAGAAAAAAGTGAACAGAATTCCAGACAAAAAGTGAAAAAAAATTTGTATGGGATGAAATTTTGTTCACATTGAACACTGGTGTCCAAACCTATGAGGAATCTGTTGGTTTTGAAAATCATTAATATTTTCACAATGGGCTGTTAAGTCTGAAGACAGATTATGTGAAGTTCATTGTTCACAAGTGTTCACTTTTATAAATTCCGCAATTGGATGAAAGTTGCAATATATCGAAACATGATGTATGAGTGGTTACAAAGACTTGAATATAAAATACTGAAAAATATCCATTCCTCAAGTCACACCTACTATCACTATTTTCCAACTCCATTCTTATCAGTAGCACCCTCAGCATGTGTATATAAAATGTTTAAGGATTTGAAAATAATCCCATTAGATTAATCTAAGGTTTAAATACATTTTTAGTCCCTGTAAAATACGCTGTTTTTGTTTTTCATTCTTAGGAAAAAAAATTCTTGTTTTTAGTTCTCCGAAAATTCCATGTATCGCTTTTAGTCTCTGTTTAGTTGTTTTTCCATCCATTCAAATATGTGTTTTTGCAATTTGAGGAAAATCTGAGATGACCGAACCGATTTCACTGCTTGTAGAGTAGATATAAGCGCGTTGATAGTGTTTTCAGATTTGAATTGGATGGAAAAGCAACTAGCAAAGACTAAAAACAAAACATGTGAAAAACTTCCCGGGGACTAAAAACAAAAACATCATATTTTAAAGGGACTAAAAATGCTTTTTACATTATAAGTAAGAGTTATTAAAAAATGAGAATTTGTCTAAAATCATCTTGTCTACTTAGTTGTTAACAAATGATTGTTAAACTCCCTTAACTTATTATTCTGATTTTCCTAAATATATTCAATAATATTTATTATTTTCTCTAAATATACTCTTTGTTGTTGTCAATCTCTGATTTTTTGGGATCAAAGGTCAATCTTTTTTTTTTCTTGGGCCGAATGGTCAATTTAACTCTGACTATGCTTGTGTAGCTGGTCTTAGGCCTGGAAAAAGGAGGAGGGTTGTGTTAGGCTTTGGTAGCCAATGTAAAACTTGTCGACATCTTCAATATGGATCAAGCACTACAAAATTGCGTTAATGCTAGGTCGTTGTCTGGAAGCAACACATTGTATGACTCGAGCATAGTGTTAAATGAGCTAGGGTCGTTGCATCAGCGCCTGGATGCAATGTTAAATGATCAAGGGTCCTCACATTTTCCTGGACGGATGTGGGTAAAGAAACTAGCCCATGATTTCTTAATTAGGTTTGGTTCTTGGAAGTTAGAGATGATCTCACTATCAATAATACCCTTCATGATTTAGTTTTTGATCAAGCTTGATGGTGTAGTGTGATCCATATAGCCAATCCCACTTAGTGAGATAAGGCTTTTGTTGTTGTTGTTATTGTTGTGGAATGGTCAATCTCAAAGATGAAGAAACATTTGTTGGGAGAGACCTACCCACTTAATGGGATTTTATAGCCTCTGGAGATTAGTGTCATTGCTGCCAGTTATGAGGATACATTGGGAAAAAAAAACTCAAAGTAAAAGTAGCATTTTATAAAGGGAATTACACTGCACACACTTTTGATTATTCTCTCCGTTCTAATAATATTAGTTGTTTTAGCATTTATACTATGTTCCACAGTATATGTTGTTTTGCAAACCCAATGCATTTTTTCTCACTTTCTTCCTTGTATACCCTCATTTAATATTATATCTATCACCTACCACCTTCAATTTTCACCTATCACAACTTTCACTATCCACTTAACTAATAATCATATTTCTCTCTTTGTAATATAACTCAACTTTAAATAAGTATATTTCAGTCAAACTGTTTATTAAATAATGAGTTCATAATTCTCGTGCATAACCTTATTTATATTTTGGAATGGATAAAGTATTAGCTATAATTTTTATTTTATGACACATACGATACGTATCTCCGTATGATAATGAACCTAAATCTCATTAGTATTTCCAAGTTGGAGCTAAATTTACAATTTAGGATTCGCTATTGAATCTTACGATTCAAAGTCGTGTGAAGATTTCACTTCAATTGGGACGGGTTATATGACCCATATAGTTTTTTTTTGTGTTTTTTGGGTTGGTCTTTACAAGAATGGCTAGAAATAGCCAACTTTCATTGCTCCAAAAGACTCATCATATTCTTAAAAAAAAAACCATACTTTGGTCCTCCCTACAACCGTATCATTTTTGGTTTCGTTCTCTCCAAATACTAACATGTTTCCGGTTGTGATATTCATTTACCGCTATTACGCAATTTTTGTTATTGCTACGGGCTATCAATTCGTTAGATTATGATTATTTACTAGGATTTAAATAGAAGTAGAAATATAATTTGGATTTTATCATCTTATTGATATTTTTCGAGTCGTCGAATACTTAAATTTTGTGAAAACACCTATTATTTTTCTCCTTATATTAACTAATGGCTTGGATCTTGTATTATTTTATTATTTATTACATGATATATATATATATATATTTATTTATGTTTAAAAACAATTCTTGAAAATAATATTAATCCTTTCAGAGTTTTTTTGAAAAGTATTTTCGAATAAAATTTATTTAAACATTTATTAAAAAAATTAGAAATAAATATGAAATCATCACACTTATAACTTTGAATTAATTATTGCATTAATTAAAATAATATTCTAGTTATAATATAAGATATATATAATTTGGTTAATAAAATCCAACTAGAAAGAAAGTAATTGTATTGCATCTCAAATTTATTTTAAATATCTTCAAAAAAATTTACCATTTTAGAAAACTATTTTTCTATAGAGTAATTATTATAAAAAATTATTAAAATATTGATAAAGAATAATTTATAAATTAATAAAAAGTTATCTCACTTAAAATATGCTTAATTATTTTTAAATAAAAAAATAATTAAGCAGGTTTCACTTTTATTCCAACAAAAGACTCACATCATATTCTAAAAAATATATATACTTTGGTCCTCCCTACTACCGATTCATTTGTCATATTTGGTTCACCAAAAGACGTGTCTTGTTCTTTGTTTTTATCGGTGCCGTTCCCCCAATGGTTCTCGACACCTCTCTCTCCATCTACTAACATGTTCTTGTTGTGATATTCATTTACCGCTGTTTTGTAATTTTTTTTATTGCTACGGGCTATCAATTAGTTAGATTATGACAATTTACTAGGATTTAAGTATAGTAAGTAAATTTTTTTTAAAAAAAAGAGTATAGTATGTAGGAAAATAATTTGAATTTTATCATCTTGTTACTGTTTGTGGAGTCGTTGAATACTTAATCTTTGTGAAAACACCCACTATTTTTCTCCTTATATTAATTAATGGCTTGAATGTTGTATTATTTTATGATTTATTATATGATATATCAACATATGTTTAAAAACATTTCTTGAAAATAATATTAACCATTTTTGAGTTTTTTTTGGAAAAGTACTTTCGAATAAAATTTACTTAAATGTTTATTAAAAAATCAGAAATAAATAAGAAATTATCAACTTAAAACTTTTGAAATATTCTTTATGTTAATTAAACTAAAATTTTATTTATAATATAATATGATATATAAGTTATTTGGTTAATAAATTCAAATTAGAAAGGAAGTAATTGTATTGCATCTCAAATTTATTTTAAATAACTTAAAAAAAATAACTATTTTAGAAAACTGTTTTTTTTTTTTTGAAAGATAAAATATATATAATAAGAAGGAATATACACCCTAGAGCAACAGCCGACACCCAAAAAACAGTCTCCTCAAAAAAAGAGGACAAAGCCCACGCCCCCATCCAACAAAGGGAAGAACAAATCCCTACCAAACAGCGCAACCAAAAAATCAGGAAAAAACCCCCCAAAAAACAACAAAGGCACAAGAAGGACCCAACCTATGAGGTTCTACTTTCCATAATATGGGCCGCTATCTGCTTAACTGCCACCTCGTCTGGGCAGTTAAAAACGACGCCCACCTGCTTACCCACTGCAATGGCGCGCCTAGCCCTCGTCAAAATCCCCGGAGGCACCAAAGACTGTTTTTCTAGAAAACTGTTTTTTCTATATAGTAATTATTATAAAAATGTATTAAAATATTGAAAAAAATTATATATTAATATAATTTTATCTCGCTTAAAATATGCTTAATGATTTTTAAAAAATATGCTTAATAGTAAAAATAATTAAGCAGGTTTCGCTTTTATTCCAACAAAAGACTCACATTATATTCTAAAATAAAACTATACTTTGGTCCTCCCTACTACCGATTTATTTGTCATTTTTGGCTCACGAAAAGACGTGTCTTGTTCTTTGTTTTTTTCGGTTTCGTTTCCCCAAGGGTTCTCGACACTTCTCTCCACATACTAACATGTTTCCGGTTGTGATATTCGTTTACCGCTATTTTGCAATTTTAGTTATTACTGTGGGCTATCAATTAATTAGATTATGATCATTTATTAGGATTTAAATAGAAGTAGGAAAATAATTTGGATTTTGTCATATTATTTATTGATGTTTTTGGAGTCATCAAATACTTAAACTTTGTGAATACACCCACTATTTTACTTGTTGTATTAATTAATGGCTTGGATCTTGTATTATTTTATGATTTATTATATTACATATGAACTTATGCTTAAAAACAATTCTTGAAAATAATGTTAACCCTTTCAGAGTTTTTCTTGGGAAATTACTTTCGAATAAAATTTATTTAAAAATTTATTAAAAAAATTAGAAATAAATATGAAATTATCACACTTAAAATTTTGAATTAATTTTTTACATTAATTAAAATAATATTTTATTTATAATATAATATATATGTAATTTGGTTAATAAATTCAAACTAGAAAGAAAGTAATTGTATTGCATCTCAAATTTATTTTAAATATCTTCAAAAAAATTACCCATCTTAGAAAAATGTTTTTCTATCAAGTAATTATTAAATTTATTAAAATATTGACAAAAAAATAATTTGTAAATTAATATAAAATTATCTCACTTAAAATATGCTTAATTATTTTTAAATAATAAAAATAATTAAGCATGTTTCAGTTTTATTCCAACAAAAGACTTACATCATATTCTTAAAAAAAAAAACCTATATTATGGTACTTCCTATTACAGATTCATTTGTCATTTTAGCTCACCAAAAGACGTGTCTCGTTCTTTCTTTTTATCGGTTCCGTTTCCCCAAGAGTTCTCGACACTTCTCTCCAAATACTAACATGTTTCCGGTTGTGATATTCGTTTACCGCTATTTTGCAATTTTGGTTATTGCTGCGGGCTATCAATTAGTTAGATTATTATCATTTACTAGGATTTAATTAGAAGTAGGAAAAAAAAATTGAATTTTGTCATCTTATTGATGTTTTTGGAGTCGTCAAATACTTAAACTTTGTGAAAACACCCACTATTTTACTTCTTATATTAATTAATGACTTGGATCTTGTATTATTTTATGATTTATTATATGACATGTGAACTTATGTTTAAAAACAATTCTTGAAAATAATATCAACCCTTTCAGAGTTTTTCTTGAAAAATTACTTTCCAATAAAATTTATTTAAACATTTATTAAAAAATTAGAAATAAATATGAAATTATCACACTTAAAACTTCTGAATTAATTCTTACATTAATTAAAATAATATTTTAGTTATAATATAATATATATTTAATTTGGTTTGTAAATTCAAACTAGAAAGAAAGTAATTGTATTGCATCTCAGATTTATTTTAAATATCTTAAAAAAAAATTAACCATTTTAGAAAAATGTTTTTCTATAGAGTAATTATTAAATTTATTAAGCAGGTTTCACTTTTATTCCACCAAAAGACTCACATCATATTGTACAAAAAAAACTATACTTCGGTCCTCCCTACTACCGATTCATTTGTCATTTTTGGCTTACCTAAATATGTGTCTCGTTATTTGTTTTTATCGGTTCTGTTCCCTCAATGCTTCTCTACACTTCTCTCCATCTACTAACATGTTTCTTGTTGTAATATTCGATTACCGCTGTTTTGCAATTTTTGTTATTGCCACGGGTTATCAATTTGTTAAAACCTTAAAAAACCAACCCAAAAAACACAATATATATATATATATATATATATATATATATATATATATATATGGGTGACATAACCCAATCCAACTAAACCTGCACATAACTGTGAATCGTAAGATTCAATAGCGAATCCCGAATCATAAATTAAGCTCCGACTTGAAAATACAAAAATGAGGTTCATGTTCATTATCATATGGAAATGTGTATTGTAAGATACGAATTATAGTTAATAGTGTGTTTGGTTTGATGGTGTGCTCAAAACCCAATGCACAAAATCCCAAAAATTACACTCCGGAGTTGCTTTTATGAAGTAATTATAAAATTTCCAATCGCAAAATTAGCAGCACTCTTAATAATTATCCCCAGAATAAATATTCTTATACTATCTTTTGACCAAATATATTTTGGGAACCTTAACAAAAGATGCTGCTAATAGTCCACAAATGTAGTCGTTCTTCCATATTTGAGAACCTTATACTTGCTTTTTAAGATATTTAAAATGCATTTGATTTACAATATAATTTCTTTCTCCATAGTTTAAATTTATTAACAAAATTACATATATATATATATATATATATATATTATATTACAGAGAAATTTTAGTTTAATTATTTTAATTGTAATTTAGCAAGAAAAAATCTTCACTAGGAGAGTTAGGCCCACCATGATGTGAATGTTCTCGACTTAAATAGAATTGTCACTGAAGAATACTTGTCTTACACAAAATATATAATTTAGCAAATTTTAAGTGTAATAATTTCATATTAAATTTTAAATGATTTTTAATCAATATTTTAATAAACTTATTTCACAATTTTCTTTCCTTCTGTAAAAAAAAAAAACTTATTTCGTAATTACTTCTTTGAAAGACAACCTTCTAAAATGGTTAAATTTCTTGATGATCTTTAAAATGATTTTGACTTACAATATAATTAGTTTTTTCATTGTTTTAATATAGAGATGGGATCAATTGTCACCAAGGTGTCTAAAAAAAACTTTGACACCAAATCTAATCTGTTCATCTAATTTAATTTAATGACTGAGATCCATTTACTAATTCACTCACGTGCCACCTCTCATAGTATCACGTACTCTTATTGTTCTCCTTGTTGCATTTCATCTGATATATTCCACTTGATCGTGCCCTAAATCCTGCACAATTTCTATTTTCATTTCGTCATTCTCAAAACTTTCCACTAGTTATTTTTTACTGTTTTTGAACGCTTGGAATCGCACCGGAAGCTTCCTCACGTGCCCCTCTCTTGTTATGATAGTATGGATGAGAGATTTCCTCTTGGTGCGTACTTGTGGTAAGATGTACAGTAACAAAATAATAATATGGGTTATTTTTTAATACCCACCTTTATCTACAAAGGGGAAATGAGAGAGAATATTATGTTAATTATCGTTTACACAGCAATGACAAGTTACATGAGTAAGTTACATGAGTTTCTCCCGTAGTCCCATGAATGGGTAACAAGAGAAAGGGAATGCGAGTAGACACTTGAGCGCATTAGTAAATAGATCTCAGCTATTAAATGAAATTAGATGAGCAGTTTAGATTTGGTGTCAAAGTTTCTTTTGATACCTTAGTGTCAATTGATCCTATCTCATAATATATATATATGTGTGTGCGCGCGCGCGCGAGTCCCGCGGGCAATTGAGTTAATAAATTCAAACTAGAAAGAAATTTTTTTATTGCATCTCAAATTTATTTTAAAGATCTATAAACAAAATTAACCATTTTAGAAAATTGATTTTTCTAAAGAGTAATTATTATAAAAATATTGATAAAAAATAATTTATAAATCAATAGAAATTTATCTCACTTAAAATATTGTTATTTTTTTAAAAATAAGAAAAAAATTATATTTCTAATATAATATATAAATTAATTAATACTATGAAGAAATTTATTATATTGTAAAATAAAATCATTTTAAAGATCTTGAAAACAAAAAACCTTTCTAGAAAGTTGTTTTTCTAAAAATTAATTTCAAAATGAATGTATTAAAATATTGTTTAAATATCATTTAGAAACAAATATAAAGCTATTCCACTTAAAATATGCTAAATCATTTTATAACAATAAATATAAATTATATTTCCAATATAATATATGTAATTTTATTAATAAATTAGAACTATGAAGAAAGTAATTATGTAATAGTTCAAAATAATTTTAAATATCTTGAATTTTTATTACCCTTTTATAGAAAGTAATTTTAAAACAAATTTACTAAAATATTGATTAAAATACTTGCACTAAAATTTAATTATAATATAAGATATATTTTTTATATTAATTAAAAATATGAACAAAGTCATTATTTTGTAAGTCAAAATCATTTTAAAGTAGAAAATAAAATTAACCTTTTAAAAAAATTGTATTTATAGAAGTAATTGCTGAATATATTTTGATAAAAAATATAATCAAAATTAGAAATAAATTTATATAATAATATATTACTTATAATTTATGTTTAGAAATAAATCTAAAACACTTGAAAATTTATTGAAAAATTAAATTATATCTAAATATATAATTTTTTGAATATAATTTTATTGATTTTTAAAAAATGACATTCTTTATCATTTAATATAAGTAGCTTTAAACATTTTGGTTAGTGTAAAACTAACATTTTAGTCCGTTTAATGCACATGGAATGCACGGAAAATATTTTTTAAATATTTAAATTTGAAATATATATTTAAAGCAAAGTATCATGTCTAAATTATACTATATGGTATACATTTAAAATAAGAAAATTAATTTTTTATATAGTTACCGAATTTTAATTTGAAATCAATAAATTTTAAATTTTTATATTGTCAATATAAAATATTATTAATTTTATTCATGAAAATTATTCTTTTGCTATGGATTTGATTTAGGAAATTTTATAAAAAACAATAAAACTTGAATATGTAGAATGTATTTTAGTTTAAATTTGAATTATTTTTATTTAAGTGAATCTTACATTTATGTATGATATGTGGTATTCTCCATTCAATGAGAGAAGAGAGATAATGCTTCTAAGTTCATTCTAATAATAGACAGAGCAATAGTGAGTGTACTTCCCAATAAAAGGAGTGAAGTTTATATAAAAGAGTGTTGATTAATGATTTCATGGATTTTAATCTTTCGAGAAATCATAATTTAATTCCGTAAATGTGAGGTTACACAATCGAATCTGGGAAAATCATTTGTTGGGAGGAACTGTCAGCATATCCCGAATAGGTTAACACGTATAAGGGGAAAAAAAAGTTAAAGGGCTAGAAAGATATCAAACTCCTCCCAAAAGGATTTTTAACAACCATTTGTTAACAACAGAGGAGACAACATACTTTAGCAATGAATTACAATATTACTTTCTTATTTTTGAGAAATTCTTACTCATAATGCCAAATCATTCCAATTTAATCGGTATAACTTCACATAATCTGTAATCAGATTTAACAGCACATCGTGAAGATATTAACTATTTCAACACTTAGCCTGTGTTTGTATACTAGTATTGAATGTGAAAAACTTTCATCTCGATATATAAACAATTCAACTTGTATCCAAAATATCCAAACATAACTTTAAGTTGTCCACCTTACTAATCTAGTATATAATAATTTGCTGTGAGAAATAAGAATCATCTAGTAAAACTAACAATGAACAATCTTTTTTCCAAGAATGATGAGCTATGCATAAACTCAACAACTCTGCCATAAATCCGAATCAAGTACATTATAATTATCTATCTTCATAACTTTGATAATTCGTGAGTGGACTGTATCTTAGTAGTCACTGTATCCTTCTCACAATTGAGTTGGAAGGCTCGGGGTGGTTCCGTTTCAGCAGCAGGGGTTACGAGGAAGAGAATGGTTCTCCGGCATGGTGGCTCTGGCTGCGCGCGGTGTCCCTTGTTGCGGCTGAGTATGTAGCTGGTAAAATTGATACTCAATCAAAGGTTATGGGAACCTGGCTCAAGAAGGAAGGAGAATATATACACTAATGTATTTAATTATGAATTTTTTATGAATCCTACTTTTGGATCGATGTATATGAATGTGATAAATTTATTTATATTATGAATCTTTCATGACTTCATGTCAGCAGTATTGCATATACTACCACACCAATTAAGAATTTGATTGGATTTGACAATATATATATCAGAAGTAAAAGAAAGATAGAAGTGATCGAGTTTACTTGATTGGTGTGATGTTAGCTTCAAAATCCTCTGGTTCTATCTATGCCCCTTTCTCCCAATCACCTACCTCCTTCCGTTCTTCCATTTCCATGATTAGCTCCTTAATTGAGTCCTATGTTTTCTTGATTCCCTAGAAGTTGTTTTGCCGTATTAGGGTGATGGTTGGTTAGGCTGTTAAAGAAGGATAAAAGACCAAGTACTGTGACTTTCAGGTGGGTCAATGGAAGATGCGATGGATGTTTGGGATATGAGCTGAAAGGGAAGAATCGATGAAGCTATGGAAGGTGGTTTTTCTTTTGAGAATCAGAGCATCGAGAATGAGACTGAGACGGCAGCTAGGTTATGAGCACATCTCTTCTATTATTTTTAGTTTGATTTGATTATTATTTATTTTTAGATAAGAGCTTAAAGAACAGAAAAAAGAAAGAACCACAAAAAAAATCAAAAAGATGTGCTCATAACCTAGCTGTCGTCTCATTCTCGATGCTCTGACAAGCTAGCACCTTAGAAACAAGGTGATTTACATAAATAAATAAAAAAACAAGGTGCTCCGGTAGTCTTCTGCCAAAGACGATAAAACACCCATGCCAGCAAGAGGATGATCATGAATCACCATGTTCAAAGAACTCTCGCTTCTTCGTTTGCCAAATAATTGGCCACCACATTTCTTTCACGGAGAGTGTGCTTCAACATAACCTGTCAATTTTGCTGAAGAAGCTTGCAGATCAAACTAAGAATGAAGCATACCGATGAAATTTTGGTGCACTTTTATGAAGAAGGAAGAGGATTATGGTGGATAATAATAGGGCAAAACCCACACTCCCAATAAAGTCTTAACCCAAATAGAACCGCATGAAGCTCCGCTATAAAAATTTCTGACACCCCAATGATTTTATTTTATTTTATTTCAATGCAGTTCCCTCATAGACCCTGGATCCGAATCATTGAAAAACCTCACAAGGGCGGACAACAAAGAATTAATCAATCTATTTGGAATCCTTCGTAAAGCTCCAACCTACTCTTGAACTCGTGCAACAACGCCTTGAGAGTTTCATCTCGCGTCATTGATGAAAGTTAAAAAGAAGTCTCACATGTGTGGGATGAAAAGCAAAGCATAGTTTATAGCTGTGAGTGTTGTAATACAGAATACTCATCTTAAGGTTCTAAGACTATAGGCCACACACCAAAACCAGATTGTGCAAAATGAGCTTAATCTTTTTAAAGGTTTACTCTTTTCATGTTGAATATTAGTATCCAAACAGACAATAAGTAGCGTGCTAAACCAATGAGGAACAAGGTTTAGCCACCAAGGCAGAAGTTACCAACCTGTTGGTTTTGAAATCATTAATATCTACCCAATGTGCTGTTAAGTCTGAAGACAGATTATACGATGTTCACAGTGGGGTGTTTCGTGTCAATTTTATAAATTCAGCACTAATTGGATGAAAGCTGCAATATAACGAGACATGATCTATGAGTGAGTGGTTAAAAAGACTTAAATATGACATATTGTAAACTATCCATTTCTCTTGTTACACTTACTATATATTTCTGCAACTCCATAGAAATTGAGAAATGTAAAACGCTTTTTTAACAAAACGCTGTTTAAGATTTTCCAATTGGTAAGCTTTTCAATTTTTTAGGAATTGTAAGACGCTTTTTTAACAAAACGCTATTTAAGATAACATTCTTTTACAACAAAACGCTATTACTCAGCAGGATAGAAGTTTATAATTGTAACTGTCAAGACATTTTAGCTAATTAATTTTCTTCATCAACATTGGCAATGCATCAATCTCATTTGGTTGCAAGTACCACCATTATGAAGAAACCACCTGCTGAGTTAATGGTTACCCCAGGATTCCATAAGTTTTTGTCACCTGGGTTTCACCTGAAGTTTAAGTTCGTGTCACCCACTCTGATTCCTTCCCACAAGAGCAGCGAGAGAATAGCACCTTGGAGGAATTAACTAAAACTCAAGCCTTCAAATTTTCTTAAAATCGATGAGTTGTCAACTGATGATGATGGCAGTGATGAGATAAAGGGGGAGGGGGAAGTTGATTTTTTCAACGGGAGGGACCAAATTGACAATGGGAAGATTGTCCAAGTGAGACTTAACTTAATAGGTGACATAAGCACTATTGTTAATGTCAGCTATCATTTTTGGAACCATGGATTAACGTGACTGACGTTTTAGAATTTAAGGGACCAAGAGAGGTATTTCCCAAGTCCAGGTACGAACTTGACCTACGCTCACACTTTCGGATCCAATTTTGACTATTCACTCAAATTGTTATTAGGAGTCATGAATTTCTTTGATAGGAAGGAGGACAAATTGCTTTTGGGATAAAATAGAAAGCAGATGAAGAGGCATTGCATCAAGTAGTTAATTTAGGAATTTTTCTTTTGCAGCCTACCTTAATTTAGTCATTTTGTCTCTGCATGTCCAATGAGTGTTGTTTTAAGGCCTAACTTCACACTCTTGCTTAAGAACAATTTCCCTTTGAAAAAAAAAAAAGAACAATTTCCTTTGTTTTATAAAAAGAAAATAAATAAATAAATTTGTGTCTCACTAGTCACTACCTTCCCTTTCTTGTTGTTTTATTGTACTGCTGTAAGCTGTCAACTTTTTTACTTCTGCATACTCTCTACAGAATACTAATTTGTTCATATGTTCCTCACAAATATGCAATTTTGGATCTTTAGAAAATTTGTCACGAAATTACTTTGCTGGTGGACTTTACACAACCAATGTTGAGGTACATGTCTGATACTACGGTTCCATTAAAGAAATTGATGCTTCTGGTTTAGAATTCAGAATCAGTTACTTAAAAGTTTTCTCTGCCAGCTACTTATATTTCAGTGCTCACTAGAAAGATAAAGACATGAACAGAGCCTAACAAAGTCTATTAGTTAAAAGTGAAAGAATAAATCATGAAAAGAATGCTATCAATTCTGCAACTTAGTGATAAAACTAAAATCCTCTTCTTAAGAAGAGCCGTCCACAGAATTAAACAAAAACTCCTAAACAATAATTAAATAATCACTGGATTGCATGTACATTTGAAAAAAAACATTAGAAACATCAAGAAGTGAATCTCAAGTATTTGCACACATAAAGTATTGTTTATATAGCATTCCCCTAAATCTTAATACATGGGATTTGCAGTATGTTCTTTAATCAGAATAAATGGAGTTGTTCACTTGAACTCTCTTTCATTTTACACGATATTTGGACAGCATAATGCTGTACCTGTGTTGACATGTTATCATGTGCAATCATGCTCAGAAGTTAGTGATGCCAACTAGGAAGTGAATTTCTGTATTTCACTTGGGTTTTCAATTCAGTAATATTTTTTGTTAACACCTAGATTCTATTGCTTTCATGGAGATATGATTGATATGACTGCTGATTTAGCTTTACTAGCTGAATCATGAGGCAGTGAATCTCCAAATGTTCTGGTAAAGCTAAAAAGAGGGGAGGTACTTGTAGAGATCTAATCTCATATGCAACAACGGTTGCATCCTCTTACAACTATAGTTTGTTGTGGATTGGTATAACGTAATCCAGGTTCAATATAACGAATATGACGGACAAGTCAAGAGAAGAGGGTGGGTTGTAATTTTGCTTAGACTCACAGCCACAGGTATGAAGCATGAACCCTTCAGGAAAGTGGGGTTGTTCATGCTATTGTTATATACCGATCATACTTCAAAAAGCGTGCGGACACTTTAGAATGTGAAGAAGATAGTAACATGGAATGACCTTCCCCAAAATTTTAGCCAAGTTTTCACATTTTTGTTTGCTACCCATGTTCAATCCCTGCCCTCACAAATGTTACAACTCGGAGTTTGGGGCAAAACTCACTAGATGAGAAGTTAGAACACCCTCAATGTCAAATGTGGCTTGGTACATTTGCCAATAGCCTATCAGTTTGATGAGAACTCACTCAAAATTGAACTTCAATTTTCATAACTTCCACAAGAATGACTTCAGACAAACTAAATAGCTTCCTCCAAAGAAAACCTCACTCCATCAACCAAGACTAAAATTATGGCAGGCTATACGAAATCCCAGCACTCCAATGAACAAAGGGCGAAAAACAACAGTATAATGCTCAGTGCACTGAATAACCAATAACCAGTGAAATTGCATCACTCAATGGGAACAAGTTTTCAAAGCATCCATCTCTACGCTAACAGCAAAAAATTAAACTTTGCACCATTCTAAACACATCAATGTACACATTAACAGGATAAACAAACCAGCTCAAATGCAATAAACAAAACGGATATAATTATATAAATGTTCAGCTAAATCAAAATGAAATAACAGTGAAAACTTATCTATTGCGCCTGTTCTTCGAGATTCTTAACATGCGCATTGAGAACCATGACAAGTTCCCTCGCTGGTGCCTGAAGCGTGCTGACCAGAGCAGAAGCAGGGCTTTTCAAAGAACCCAGCAAATTGGCATAAATCTCAGCACGAGTGGGCAAAGTTTCAAGCTTTTTAAACTCATCAGGACCGTAGAATTTCCCTTCAAACACAGCGCCAGTGAAATCGTTCTCGTCGAGCTTCTTCTCCTTCTGGAAATCCCTGTATGGCTTAATCGCCTTCGGAATCTCCTCGGTGTGAACGAAGAGCCACACATTCATCCCCTTCATGCAGGGCTTCAGCGTCTCCCACTCCGTTCCTTCCACCGCCTTGTACACCAGCGTGTTCTTCGCGACAATCAGCGTCGTCGTTTCAGGGAGGGTTTTCCGAAGCTCCTGGAACTGCTTCACGGTGAACCCTTTGTAGTTGATTCCAGCGAGGAGGTAGCAGTTCTCGAGCTGCTTCCTCACGCTGTCCACCGTCTCCTCCTTCCTCGTGCGGGAAATGGCGGCGTTGATCGACGGGAAGCGGTGGCGGAGGGGTTTGAAGGTGGGTCCCGGTTGCCATGAGTTGAATGGGTTAATGGGTCGGTTTAGGATGCGGCAAGTTTGGGTCTTGGGGGATGGAAGAGCAAAGCTCACCGCACTGGCTGTGGCTTCCATGGTGATGGGAATTGAGAAAAGTAGAAGATGACATGGTGGGTTCAGCTTGGCTTATCTTATCATATCAGGATCATCCTTTGCTTTGGGGTTACAAATGTATTCACTCATGTTAAAATTTCAACTAAGATAAAATTTGTCAAAAAATTCAACTTATCCATATCTGGTGCATCTAAAATTAAAACCAAACATGTTTTTACTCGGATTTGGATTATCTCTAATATGCATATGAGAATTTTGTATCTATCTCTCTTTATATATATACATTAAATAGATATATAGCACATATGAGAAATTTCACGAATCCAAATCTCTTTTACTCATATCTTAGTTATGTTTTATTTGTGTTGTTTTCCTAATTTAATTTACTTATAATGTGGTAAAACAGTTAATTTTGAGTGAATGTTTTTGTAAAAGTTTTTATATTATTAGTGTTTAGCTTGTAACCAAAATAAATATTATGAGTATTTGTTGTGAAATTTATAAAAACTACTATTAGTTATTAATTTTAAAAAACTATTTCTAAATATTTTTAAAAATAAATAAAATAACAATAATTTGAGTATTCGTCTTCATACTCGCTCAATACCTAATATGCCTATACGTGTACTCACTACCCACATTTTAGTTAACTAAAATATAACTTTTACTATTGTATTTTTCTACGGAACACCAAAATATAATTTCTTTTGAAGTTTTCATTCACTCTGAGTTGGCAAACATGTATACATATGTTCTCTTGTCTTTAAATGAATGAATGAAAACATCATTATTAGACAATGCAACAAGAAGCATTATATAAGCAGAAATTCATCTAGATTGAAAATAAAGATCTTTTGTTTTTTTACAAATCACATAAAAGGGGAATAAAGGGTCTATATGTGTGCGTGAGCGGTGTATAAGGCCCAAGCCCTCACTTGTACCCATTATTTGATGGGTAATCTTTTCGGGTACCCAACGGATTTAAATCCATTGCCATTCCTATTTATGTTGTTGATGTTGGAATAGTGAATCTTTTGTTTGATATGCAGCCCATTGCTCACTAGTGGGCTGAGAGTTTGATGTCCACATAACATTGGGCTTAGAGCACAATAGAAGTGATTGGGCAACCTTAAAATAATGAGTGAGTGAGTTATTCCATTTATACTTCAACATGAGCTACAAATATAATAAACACTTATTTTTACTTATTATTATTATTCATTTGGAAACAAGCAATTTCTTCAGAGTGACCGTGTCCTCAAGCTCCAAACAGCATTTTATTGAAATGGACACACTAGTCCGTAATCCTTTTCTTGATCACTAAGCATTGTCTCTTGGGCTCCAAGGCTTCACACTTGAAAAGACATCCTTTTTGTCACTTAGCAATCAGGCCAATTAGCTTGGTTGCAAAGGATTGGACCAAAAGAAAAGCTTCATTGCAAAGAATAATTTGAAAAGAAAAAGAAGAAGGAAAAGTAAGCAACAATCATCCCAACGTTGATTTCTTTGCTTTGAGTTGGACTTGGAACCCCAAAGAGATCACAACTGGGGTTATGCCCTACCATCTTTTTTTAACTTTTTAAATCGCTAAGTATATGGTCATCTTTCAAATTTAGGACATAGAATTTAGTTGCAGTCAAGACTCTTCATCCTTTTCCAGAGTGTATTATTGTACTAAGGTCGAGCCCGATAACTCTTCCCACACACTCTCTCTGTGTTGCCAACTAAGCTACGTCTCCTAAGTACTTTGTCATATCATCTTTAAAATAAGAAAACTGAAATAACTAACTACTTACAAATCAAATCAGGTAAAGATGTGTGAGATGTAATTAGTGAAATTGGAAGATGCCCCTCAAAAAATTTGACAAGTAAGGCAATAACTAGAGCATACTAGAAAGCGGTGGCAAAAAGAGCTGGAATTGAAACGTGTAAGGTATAAACATTGCCACATCAATGCTCCAAATCCACGTTACTCAGAAAATCTGATTCCACCAATCCATCCACCTCAGAACACAACCTTATCAATATAAACAAACCCTTGCAAAACCCTCATCAGTTTTCTCGATCGTAGACGCAAAACGCAATTGCAGCACCAACACCAACACCAACAATGGCGAACAAAGCGATGGAGGTTGTGAAAGGTCTCGACCTGAAGCGTTACATGGGTCGGTGGTACGAGATTGCGTGTTTCCCATCGAGGTTTCAGCCCAGCGATGGCATGAACACCAGAGCCACCTACACTCTGAGGGACGACGGCACTGTGAATGTTCTCAACGAGACTTGGAGCGGTGGGAAGAGAAGCTACATTGAAGGAACTGCTTATAAGGCTGATCCCAACAGCGATGAGGCCAAGCTGAAAGTCAAATTCTATGTTCCTCCATTCTTGCCGATCATCCCTGTTGTTGGGGATTACTGGGTTTTGTACATTGATCATGATTATCAGTATGCTCTGATTGGTCAACCTAGCAGGAGATATCTTTGGGTAACCCTATCTTCCTTTAGCTCTTTTCAATTTCCATGTGTGTGAAATGTGATTGATGATTATTATATATCAGAATCTCTATGTTTTAATAAGTTTGTGCCCTATTTGTATAATATTTTTGGGGCTTTGCATTAAAATATGTATTGGATTTGGGATGTAGAGTATAAGTGAAGTCTCAAAAAACGAAATTGATGATTTAGTGTAGGTTTGGATTTCAGTCAATCCACGTTTGATGGTAAAATATTGCTTCTCTGTTTGTGTGTATGTGCTTTGGGATGTACAACACAAATAGGAAACCAAATGAGCACTTAGTTATAGTGTGTGTTTAGATATTAGTTATGCGCAACCTGATCTAACTTTCTTCTTAATCCATAAGAAACTAAGCATACAAGAAACCAAATAAGCACTTCAATCCATAAGAAACTAAGCAAACAAGAAACCAAGTAAGCACTTAGCGTGTGTTTAGATATCAGTTAAGTACAATATGAACCGACTTTTATCTGAATCCATAAGAAACTAAGCAAACAAGAAACCAAATAAGAGCTTAGTTTGTGTTTAGATATTAGACAAATAAGTTGTTGGGTGAGGCCGCATGAATGGTTTTATTTTATTATTTCTAACCCAAACTATCTATTTGCACTGGGGCCACGGACAGCCTTATTGTATTGTATTTCTGGTCAGCTTGGAGATGCATTTGTTTGGTTTATGTTTTGTGAATATTTTCTCTATGATCTTCTCATTTCTATCATTCATGACTTGGATCATTTTGGTCCATAGATATTATGCAGGAAGCCCCATTTGGATGAAGAAACCTACAACCAGCTTGTTGAGAAAGCTAGGGATGAGGGGTATGATGTGAGCAAACTCCACAAGACTCCACAGAGTGATTCTCCACCGGAGCAAGAAGGACCCCAGGACACCAAAGGCATTTGGTGGATCAAGTCTCTTTTTGGGAAATAGTTATGGACAATATGCAAGTGGGCTGAAGACTGGAGTAGTATTTCATGTAAAAAATAATGCAATCAAGAACTCTAATCAGAGCAAAATTTAGTTTGGATGTCTGTGATGCTTGTATTGGCTTGTTGTGTAAATATACTCAAGGTGTGAACTTTAGTAAAGTTGGGGTATGATGCTCTAATTGTGTTAACTCTTAATATTTGGCTTAAATATGTGTGAGATTCCTAACATTATAAAGGGAATCAGTCTAGTTCTCTGACGTATTAATTTGCAAAATGTCCCTAAAAAAAATTAATCAAACTAAATCCTTTTGACAAATTTTAACTGACATGGAATTTTTGGTCATCACCTTCACATCATCTCACGTATCATATATGAAATTTTTATTTAATTTTTTTAGCCATATATTCACCTTCATCCTCCTCGTCTTCTTCTTCCCTCTTCCCCCTCAGACTAGGTACTTTTAGGAGTACATAGTGAAATATGTTGTAAGCTATTCATATATAACTATTATTATTATTAATATTACTTTTTCGTAATAAAAACGCTTAATCAAACAAACTGATTGATTAAACTCTTCTATTTTTTTTTTGGTTAAATAGGTTGCAAACACTAAGAAAATTTATTAGTCAGCCTCTTACCTTGCTTACCAAAACAAAAAATTATTATAACACTTAATAACTTATGCATGTCCGTGTCTTGAGATATATATATATATATATATATATAATTCTTGATATAAAAACAGTCACAAATTTCATATCTTTAACAGTGTGCCACGAATTAACAAGTCAATTACATATAATAAATAGCTGTATTAATTACACGGAACCATGGAGTTCACCATTCTTTCAAAACTCAAAATAAGGCCATGATGTTGTAAGTATGGTCTGTATCCCGCGATTAATATAGACAAGACATTCAAATGACTTTGTTTTGATGTAATAAACAAACAAACCAAATTCAACTAATAAAGGAAGTTAGATTCCTAAGATCAAGTTTTAATTGGTTGTCCCTTCCCATTAAATACTGACCAGCTGTTTATGCGGAAACATAGATGGATATAAATAGAAAATATCTTATTTGTGAGTCATTATTACACACCAATTTGCTCCCTTTTTTCCATCGCATTCCCTTTCACACAGAAAAAAACTGTGACAGGGGATGCACCTTTCATCCATCTAATAGATCAACACATGAACATCAATCTTTGGGTATGCATCAATGTCATGTTTCATTCATAACCTTTCTTTTTTCTAGTTTCCTTTGCGGACCCTGTTCTTTTGATTTAATGTAAAGGTAATTTTGTAAAGGTGACAATAATAAGAACAATGCTGGTTTATATATTCCATAATCTATGCACCATCTAATGAAAAAAACCAAGAACAAGTAAATAAATAAACAAGTTTGTGAAGTTTAGTGCAAAATGAGATTGTTCTTTGTAATTCTAATTGTTTGTTGGGACTGACATTGGGTTTTAACTGGGACAGGAAAAGAGCAAAATGATCAGAAGCTTGTTTCTGATTTCCTTGTTGCTTCACACAATTGTGGCCCAAAGACCTGCACGTCCAAATCTAGCTGTTGCTCCTGTCCCTGTCCAGAAATGGTCAACATTAAGTGGTTGGTGATCATAGGACTCTTTTGTTTCTATAACTTGTAGCATGTTTATGTTTTTCTATAATCAATTCTTACATGTTAAAGCTATTCACCGAAGCTTCTCCTCATAATGTTCAATGTTGTGATCCTTTATCAGGTAAAGAACCTCTTGTAATAGCTCGTGGCGGATTCACGGGACTCTTCCCAGAAGGCTCACCAGATGCATTATCGCAAGCACAGGACATAAGCATTTTGTTGTGCAATCTACAGCTGACAAAAGATGGGGGTGCCTTTTGTGTGACGGGTAACTCGCTTGACAATGCAACAACAATAGCATTGTTTGATCCTAAGGAAAAAACCTACAAAATCAATGGGATGGATGTGAGAGGACACTTTTCTGTGGATTACACTGGTGATCAAATTGACCACAATGTAACAAGTGAGTCTTAATCTTCATTTTCCTCACCACATTTGTGTTTAGGAAACCTTGCCATAAAAGGTTTAACATCAATGTGTGTGTTTGAACAATTTGAACAAACTTTCACCTCAATACATAAGTAACACCGGTGCCAACAATTTTTACCTAAACATAACCTATGACTACGAGCCGAGTTACTTTGTTTTTATTGTGATTATGACAAAAGATAATGAAATGAATATGGATTATAGATTCAGATAGGAGCCATTCTGAGCGAAAAGAGAATAGAAACATGCTGTTGGCATTGTTAATGCATGTAAATAGATTTACCCAAGCTTAGTAGATATTAGATTACAGCAGATGAACTACAAAAATTGTGAACTAGTTATGATTCCAAATACCATACACAAATGCTTAGTTTGATTCATTTTGAGCTTTGGAACTGAAATTATGCTCTTGCTATTCCACAGTGAATCAGGCCATATTTACTAGACCCAGTTTCTACGATGGTGTTGCCCCAGTTCTTAATGTTGATGTGCTACTAACTAATAAATTCCAAA
The DNA here is from genome assembly GCA_030819835.1 of Acmispon strigosus. Classification (NCBI taxonomy): domain Eukaryota; kingdom Viridiplantae; phylum Streptophyta; class Magnoliopsida; order Fabales; family Fabaceae; genus Acmispon; species Acmispon strigosus. The sequence continues at coordinate 12,369,842 of JAUAMA010000002.1, read as the reverse complement.
CAAGGTTTTGGTTGAATGTTCAGGTTTGTTCTCCTTTTTTGCTCTTCATTTGAATGACAGAAACTACTTCGAAAATTGAAATACTTAAGCACCATGGGGCATTCTTTAATTTCTTGCCTTCTATGGTTTTATTTTTAGAGTAACTGAGAACTTTTATTGCAGAATGCTGCATTCTACACCCAACAAGGAATAGCAGTGATAGATACTGTTCTGGAATTGATGAGAACTTATCCACAAATAGAGTTTGTTTCATCTTCAGATATTGGTTTCTTGAAGGGTATCAGTGGGAAAACAGCCAAGGCAACTAAGGTCATCTTTAAGCTTCTTCAGAGCAATGATGTTGAACCTTTAACCAAGAAACCATACAGCACTGTTGTGAAGGATCTTGCAGCAATCAAGTTATTTGCATCAGCAATAATGGTCCCAAAAGATTACATTTGGCCTGTTAAACCAGACAAATATCTAGGGCTTCCCACAACCCTTGTAGCTGATGCCCATAAATTAGGACTTGAAGTGATTGCTTCTGGATTTGCTAACGACTACTTTTCTAGCTACAGTTATAACTATGATCCTACTGCTGAGTACCTTCAATTTCTAGACCATGGAGACACTGTTGATGGATTTGTCACTGATTTCCCAGCAACAGCAGCAAATGCCATTGGTGAGATTACAAATCTTCAACATTCAAATCTTGATCCTTTTCTTAATAGTAGATTCCTCTTCAACCTTTCTCACTACAACTTTGTTTTGCAGCTTGTTTTGCACACAACAATACCTTGCCTAAGAAAGGTATATTACTAATCTCAAAATGTTCTTAATCATAACCATACATAAGATGTGAAAAACAGATAAATGACTCATCTATAACCTCAAACATTTGCTTTTTGCAGGACCAACTTTGGTCATAAGCAGCAATGGCGCTAGCGGTGTTTATCCGGGCAGCACTGATCTTGCATATCAGCAAGCAATAGATGATGGCACCGACATTATAGATTGCACAGTTCAAATGACAAAGGATGGAATTGCCTTCTGCGCAAATAACGTAGACCTAACGAAAGAAAGCAACGCTATGACAAAGTTCATGTCTCGATCTTCCAGTGTCCCAGAAATTCAGCCAGAGAGTGGAATTTTCTCCTTTGATTTTGCATGGAGCGAGATTCAGACACTAAAACGTAATTACTTCCCTAGAAAAAGAATTCATAATAAGATTCAGCCTTTAAGATTTCAACAAAGAACCTAAGAGTTAAATTTCCTGTTTCAGCTCAAAATGTTAACCCACGAGGAAAAGATTTTCAAAGAAACCCAGCAAACAAGAACAGCGGTAAATTTGTTACCCTCACTGAATTTTTGGACTTGGCTAAGATAAAGGCAGTTCCTGGCATTTTGGTCAACATATCGGTGAGCAACATCCCCAACTACTAGCATATTTGTAACTACTTCTTCCTCATAATCAATTCTGAATTGATTCTGACTCATTAGCCACTCACACAAGCTTCACCCTAGAATTGATTCTGACTTTATAATCAATTGTAAACATGCACTACCTTATGATGCTTCTATATGAAAAATTCCTATTACAGCTAACTCTATATTTTCTTTTCAGAATGCTGCTTACCTTGCATCTAAGAAGGGTCTTGACATTGTTGGTGCTGTCAGCACCGCTTTGAGCAATGCCACCTTTGACAAGCAAACCACACAAAAAGTCTTCATCCAATCAGATGACACTTCAGTCCTATCCAAGTTCAAAGATATCCCATCTTACAAAAGGGTGCTGATGATCAATGAAATAATAGGCGATGTACCGGTACAAACAGTGGGAGAAATCAAGAAGCACGCAGACGCAGTGAATCTTCCAAAAGCCTCCGTTATGAAAGCATCTGATTCCTTGTTACAAGATATGACAAACGTTGCCAAAGAGTTTAAGGATGCCAACATCTCAGTATTCGTCCACACTTTCAGAAATGAATACGTTGGCCTGGCATTTGACTACTGGTCAGATCCTAATATGGAGATTGCTACTTATGTCCATACTATTCAGGTTGATGGGCTCGTGACTGAATTCCCAGCCACTGCAAGTAGATATATGAGTAAGTAATCCCATCTCTTAGCTTTCATATTGAAAGTTTGTATCAGCTTCTATTTAATCAAAATCAATTCTGAAAGCAGAAGGTAAACACTGAAGCTTCTCTTCAGAATTGATTCTGGCTTCAAAATCACTGTAAAAGGATTTCCAAACCATGTGTATCACACTGTATGAGTAAAACATTATTTTTCATAAGCAAAGTTCCAATCTTCCATTTTATTATTTTGCAGGAAGCCCATGTAGCGATCCGAAACATAACCCTACAATCTTTCCAGCTCAGCCTGGTGACCTTGCGAGCACTGTTTCAGCTGAGTTACTGCCACCAGCAATGGCACCATATCCACCACTTGAGGCCGCAAAAGTGGTTGACCCACCTCTTCCAGCAGTGGCTACTCTGACACCACAATCTCAGCCTGATGCTGCAGATAAAGCTACAGCTGAAGCACCCTCTTCGGCTGCAAAGGCAAATGCTGCCAACGTTGCTCTGTCCGTCGCAGCAATCTTGGTGCTTGTATCGCTTTCTGCTGGTCATTAATACTTGCAGTGAACCTCTGGATTGTCAATTTTCAACATCTTATATATCTTAATTTGTACTATAGAATGCATAATACATTAGTTCTTGAAAAATTTATTGGGACGAGACAAGAAAAAATCGTCAACTAGGAAAACCCATTAGCCACACTATTTTGTGTCCGGAATATGAGAAACATTTAACAAGAACGATGTCATTTATGCTTCAACACCTAACCCATACTAAATTCTTTGCAAGCTTCAGCATACCGGCAAAACCATAGGAACAATGCAAAAATTTGAAAGAGTAGATAAGAAATTCAGATGATTTAAATAAATTGATATGTACAATAGTTATTTGATCTCACCCTTACGTCTTACTTAATGACTCAAGTAAAAAAATTCTGCAATGGCTTTAGATGGTTCAAGAGAATATACATGGAATCAGACATAGTGAATTAAACTGCAAGCTTGCAACTAGGATGTAAGGACCATTGATTATTGACTGAATTATCACAAGACATAGCTCATAATCGATTTTAGATTATAGATAAAAATAAGAATATTGACTTATATACAACTTCGTCTGTTGTAAAACATTTTTTTAATTCGATGAAACGACAGAATCACAGTATGGGGACAATCAATAGCTATTTGCCAGAGCATTTCTATTATTCAATGGAAAAAGAAAAAAACAGGAATCAAGAACAAACTAAACTGAGTCCTTTACGAGAAGGGTTTCTAAAACATTTATTTGGAAGCATAGTTCTTGTTAAGATAACAAAATGACAGGTTTTAAACAATTGAGACATGCAAAGCTTAAATAATTCATCCATACTCTCATAATTGAGTACCTGCATTGTGAGGCTGAAAAAAAAAATCCAAGTTTTTCTGTTATTGCATACGAAAATCACAAATTTCGGGTTCAAAATTAGGGATTTCGAGTTGAAACAGCGAAACTGGAACCAGATAGAATAGTTAACACTACGTTCGCTAGACGACACATGGAATGAGAGTGAGAAAGTTCATCGAACCGAATCGAAAACGCCCTTTCTCATCTTTCACTCCATGCGCCTCTACCAAACACTGCGTTAAGATAAACTCCAGCGGAAGAGATTCAGCATTGATTTTGAGTGAAAGGCTCAGATTTCGCACACAGATTGGATCGGTCATCGAAAAAGCACTGCCGCCATGGATGGCTGCAACAAGAAAACCTCCGATCAAGTTGCCTCGACACCGGTGACATTCTTTGACGGCGACCGATCCATCCGTTCCACACTCCGAAACCATCGTCATTGCCTCTATGGAAAAGAGAGAGAGAGAGGGAAAGAGACTGGGATAGAAAGAGGGACCAAAAACATATTTAAGCCTAAAAGAAACGATTTTGTTCCATCAAACCAAACATAGCCAATAATCAGGAACACATACAGGTAGCGAGAATCAGAGAGAGAGAGAGAAAGAGAGGGACAGTTTGTTTATTTATTTATTTATTTTTGTTCGGAGGGAGAAATTAGGGTTTCATGTTGCATCAATGAGAAATCTCAGTTGGGGACGGAGTGTGAATAAACCCTAATTCTACTCTGAATTTGTGTATTCCTGATTGTTATGTAGGCGGTGTTTTTTCCTAAATTCCAATTCTGCCCTTCTAAGGAGAATTTAAATGGTTTGGACTTGGGTCTTTTTGATTTTGGGCTACCATCACTGAAACTGGTTCTGCGTAAGAGGGCTAAATTTCTGTGTCATAGACTCATCATACAAAGATAACATATTAATTTCTGTGTTACTTTAAAAAAAATTACGTAAACATATTTGATGATAACAAAATTTGCGTAAGAATATTAATACATTTTTATTTGTATGATTAATGATCTTGAAAAATATGGGCTTGAAAAGGGATTTTAGTAAGTAGTAATTTAGGTAATTATATATTGTTTTAATACAATTTTTTGTGGCGAAATTAAATTTTTTTAAAGGGTAATTATATTCTCAATAATTTACTAATTAATGATATCTTTTGCGCTTGTGCTATCTTTTGAAGATTACAACTCTCCTCGTCAATTTTCTCCTCTTATCGAAGGCTTTTGGCTGTCGGTAATCAATGTTTTTCTTATAAACGCATCACTTCTTCTTGAGTTCAAAGCAACATTTTCTTCATCGTTTGCGACTTGATTCTTTCGTGCACTCTTCCACTAATTTAGTTGTGCGCCAACTTCCCACAATTTACAACACTGGATTGGCTTCGTGTTGTGGAAATTATGACAACTTCTGGATTTAGACCTTCTGTCATGTGGCTTGCCACGTCAAATTCCCCTTATTAAATTTCTTGCTCTTGACCCTATGTGAAATACTTAAGAGGTTGATGAATCTCCCGACTCTCTCGTTGAATCTCTTCACTAAGAATTAGGTCACGGATTAGTGAATTTCAACTTATTGTCTTCCTTTTAATTACTTACAAATGTGACAATAGTATTCCAATTTTCTGTTATGGAAGACAAGAGTGGCAATGCTCATACTTAATCATCAAATTCAATCTCAATTGGACTAACTAGAGTTTGAACTGTATTGAGTTCATTTATATATTGTGTTGTTGACGCGCCTTCCGTCATTCGTAAGTTAAATATTTGCTTCAGCAAATAAAATTTATTTTAAGCAAATGACTTTTCACACATATAAAAAATAACTTCTATAAAATTCATTGTTGAAAGCTACATTACGTGATAACGTTAATTGAATGACTCCTAGGTAGAGCTGGGCAAACGGGCTTAAGCCCGTAGGCTAACCCGCGTGACACGCCATATGCGCGGGCTGTAGCCCAGTGGTTGCTGGTCCGTTTAAAAACGAGCTTATGTGGGCTGGCCTGTTTAGTCCGCGAGTTAGACCGCAGTTTGGCGAGCTGATCCGCGGGCTACTTTATTAAAAAAATTCCAAAAAAGGGACCATGAGATTACAAATTCAGGCCCAGTGGAAAGAAGAAAAAAAAACCCAAGTCCCAACCCGATTTTTTTTTTGTCACGATTCATTCACCATCAGACTCTCACTCTCAAGCCTCAATGTCTCAAAATAAAAAATCGTAACTTTCCTCCTCCCTCTCGAAACCCCAGGCGTCGTCGCCCTTGTAAGCCGCCATCGCCATGGTTCACTGCTTTGTTGTCGCCGACCTTTAGCGCCACGCCGCTGTCGCCGCCCTTGCTCGTCGCGTCACCGCTCCTGGTAAGGTCTTCTCTCCCTCGCTTGTATTGTCCAGTATTTTCATGTAAGGGAGTGGATTTTGATTAGAGGTGTCAAATTGGCCCAGGGCACCGGGGCCAGCCCACTGGGCCCCCTATTTTGCCCCTAACTTTTTCAGCCTACCAAGCCCTGGAGCTTTAAGTCTTGGAGTTTTTTAGCCCACAAGAGATGCGGGCTAGGACAAGGCCAGACTCGGCCAGCTCAAGCCCTATCATTTTAATAGTTGACCAAAATATTGTGAAAAAAATAGTTGACAAAAAAATTGGCCCGAAACCAAAAATCAACCAGTAACCCAAAAAATCGGTCCAAAACTCAAAAATCAACCAAGAACCCGAAAAATCGGCCTGAAACATCAAAATCGGTCCAAAACTCAAAAACCGACTTAAAATCCAAAAATTGACCCAAAAATGAAAAATTTGCTCAAAATCAAAAAATCAGCCTGAAAATGAAAAATTGGTCCAAATCCGAAAACGATTTTTAAGTTTATGGTCAATTTTAGTAATTAGCATCAATTTTAGGGTTTCAAGCAAATTTTAGAGTTTTAAGTCAATTTACAGATTTAGATTGTTTTTTGGGTTTTGAGACTGATTTTTAGGTTTGGACAGATTTTACAATTTCAAGTTATTTTTGGGCTTTAAGGGTTGATTTTTGGGTTTGGACAGGTTTATTTTAGGTTTCAGGCCGATTTTTAAATTTCTTGTCATTTTTGGGTCTTGTACCAAATTTAGGGTGCTAGTTGAGCTTCTACAAAAGATGGGTGAAACAAAACTTCGTTCCTTACTTCCTTTGACAAAGGACCATTGCATAGGAGACCCGGTTCCCATTCCAAACAGAAAGACATTTCTCATTGTTGCTGTGAGGGTGGTAACGCTGGAGAATGATTCTGACAGTGACTATGATATGGTATGGTGAGAAGAGCAAGACAAGGCATGTCCATAAACACAGGTTTGGTTATCTCAGTAATAAGGTCCAAAGGCAAAGTCATGCAGGCGTCTCAACTTATTCGAACCAAGAATCAGAATCAACTCCATGGAATCCAGTTCAAAGATTTGCTAGCAAGACCATTCATTCTTAAGAGCCAAGAGTTCAGCTGAGAGAGGAGCACCCTTCACTGCTGAATTCATGAAACCTTTCACCCAGTTTCCACATTCATCCGTCCTAATCAGACCACCGAATTATCCCACAATCTGCTTAACAGGACCATAACCTCCATCTACATTTAATTTGTGAAAGCCACAACAAAAGCTGAAAATTTGTGCTATGAAACCAGATTAGTTGCTATGAAACTAACATCCACGAAAAGGAAAAGAGACATCCAAAAACAAGCATCACAAAATTATAAATATGATCATAGCAAGAGTATATCAGGGAAGCAAGGTTCTTGTTAAGATAAACAAAATAGCAGGTGTTAAGCAATTGAAACATTGTGAGGCTAAAAAGAATACATCCAGGTTTTCTGTTATTGTAAATAAAAATCACAAAACGGGTAAAAAATTAGGGATTTTTAGTTGAAACAAAGGAAACTGAAACCAGATAGAACGAATAAGAGACGGAATCAAAAACCCATTTCTCATCTTTGACTCGAGAGATTCAGCATAGGTTTCAGACTCTCGACAAGGCTCAGATTAGGCACACAGATGGGGTCGATCGACGAAAAAGCAACACCGCCATGAATGGCTGCAACAAGATTCGAAATTCCAGATCCAAACAGGGAAAAGGACAATGCAGTCAATTTCACCGCCGATCAAGTTGCCCCGCCACCGGCGACATTCTTTGACGGCGACCGACCCCTCCGTTCCACACTCCGAAACCATCTTCATAGCCTCTTTGAGAGAGAAAGTGATAGAATGACGGATACAGAGCGAGGATTCCGATCCAAAGAAAAAGAAAGAGAAAGAAAGATCACAAACATGAACATGCAGCGAGATTCAGAGACAGAGAGAGAGAGAGAGTGAGTGAGTGACAGAAACAACGATGTTGTTTTTGTTTTTTTTTTTTTTTTTTGGTTACAAGGGGGAGAGATTAGGGTTTTATGGTTGCATCATTGAGAAGCCTCAGTTGGGGACGGAGTGTGTGCAAAACCCTAACCTACTCTGAAACTGTGAATCTCTGATAGCTATGTAGGGGACTCAACTGGTATTTTTTCCTTATTTCCAATTCTGCCATTCTTACAGTAACCATGATGGGAATGACCATAAATGGTAGTTTAGTCATTGTCTAATTTGGACTTTGGGCCTTTTCCTTTTGGGCCACCATCATTAAAAACAGGTAAAAGGGCTAAATTTCTGTGGTTATTTTAAATTTTTCCCCTAATTTTTGTGTCATGATACAAAGATAAGATAACACAACATTGCAAGACAAGAGATATGGAATATGGTTTATAAAACTCCTTTATTTGGTTTATATGCTGCACAATCAAACTGTTATTTGACGGTAAAAGAAAGAGTATTTATTTCATTAGGTTGATAACTTAATTAAAAAAAGAATTTTTTTTATTCAATTGCATAAAACCTTGACATATCACATATAAACATTATCATTTAGGCTCCCAGTTTGATTGTAATGTAAAGGATTGTATTGTTAATTGATTGATTGATTATGAATAGAGAAAATATTGATGATTGATAGATTTTCACTATAAACATGTTTTATACATGTATTTAATTGATTTTCATCACATAAGAAATTTATTTGGATTAATCATTAAATTAGGAATCGAATATATTGAACCAATTAAAAAATTAGTAAAACGGTGAAATTATTAGTAAAACGGTGTAAAAACAAATGAGTCTAGACACTATAGTGACAAATAAGTATATATCTTAGAGCACAAAATATTTCTATATATACTAGATAATGGATTTGATTGAGTATCTCGTGTGCTACAATTTACCTCTATATAAGTTGCTGGTGGCTCTACTCCTTCTGCTATTTGGTCCACAAATTTTCTTGATTTCTCATTGTTCATCAGCAAGAAGTCTCTACTGCTATACACTAATGGTGGCAAATTTTGACTCTCCGGTAAGCATGCTCCATCACCTTCAATTTAGTCCATCAAAAGTTACACATGTTTTAATTTCTGCCCCTATGTTACTTTTATTTTCATGTTGATTCATTTCAATATATACACCTTCAGATGCCTACTTTAAAAGTTGATTTTGGGTGCTCAAAGAATTGTCCAAATGATGTGAAGACCATGTTGCAACAACTAAAGGGTATTTAGTGTTTAATTTTTTGTACAAACTCTTGGATTTCAATGTTAAACTTACTATCGAGTAGTTAGTCACTTCTGCCGGATTATATTGATTTTGTGACCATTTATTAGTCTTTCTAACATTTCTTCATGTCATAATAAAACAGGAGTGAAATCAATTTCCATTAATCCAAATGAAGGGAAGGTAACAGTTGCAGGCAATGTTCATCCCATGGTGCTAATTGAGCTTCTTCAGAAGATGGGGAAAAAAGCAAAACTTTATTCCTTTGACAAAGAACCATTGCAGAGGAAACCCAGTTCTCATTCCAAACAGAAACATGCTTCTCATTGTCGCTGTGAAGGTAGTCACTCGGAGAATGAGTCTGACTCTGATTCTAATCATGATTGCAAACACAGGCATGGTCAAAGACATGAACATAAAGACAAACACAGGTTTGGTTTTCACAATGAATATGCAGCAGCAGCAGCACCACCTGTCTCAGGATATCATCATCCACCACCACCAATGGCAGCACCACCTTTATCAGGATATCATCATCATCCACCAATGCCAGGGTATCATCACCACTACCGACCATTCTCAGGACATCATCCTCATCCAGAGGCAGTGGTTTCCACCTGAGTCATATGCAAGACCACTTCCTGGTCCAGTGCCTCCATATGGTGGTTACTATGGAAGGGGACCCCCCATGGGGCACACTTATGGACAGTATGGCTCAAGGCTGTCAAAATACAATCCATGATCCACTACAACAGTTATGCAGACAATTATAGCTATCAGCTACTGTTTGGATGCAAGGAAAAAAACACTTTTTGAAACTTATTTAGTACATTTTTTTAGAACATAAGCTCCAATAAATTTGTATCCAAACGGGTTTTGAAATGATAAAAATGCATTCAGTTACATAGTTTTGATAATTGCTAAAGTTTATATTCCCATCCATGACGGCCGAGATGAACAACAAAAAAATTACCCATTACCGTTCGAGTAGACTCAATTACTACACAGTACACACTTTCCTAAGATGACCGAGTATCTTCTTGTAATCTTTGAAGGTGCCATGGAATGGTGTAGCTGTTCCTTGGGATACAACCCATAACTCATCTACACTTCCAGAGATGAGATGCTCATCGTGACTCACCAAGAGAATTCCTCCTTGGAACATCACAAGACCTTGAATTAGCGCCTCAACAGCATCCAAATCCAGCAAGCAATATTATGTGTGGCTTCTTAAAAGTAATCTTGCAAAGGCAACCCTACTTTTCTGACCACCTGAAAAAGTATACATGGGCTGAAGTGCAAGATTTCCAGTTACACAAAAAGAACCTAAGTGAGTTCGAAGCTTCTGTTCTGGAACTCCAGGTCATGTACAGAAGAGGATTTGAGGATAAGTCGAGTCCATCAACGTGGTGCTGACTGAAAACTGCTATTCGAGCCTTAAGTATAGTAGATTTGCAAAATGCCATTTGGTCCAACCATTGCAATACGACTGTCAAGATCAATCCCAAAGTTCAAATTCTTAAATAGAATGGTTCCCCCAGGATAACCAAATGATGCATCACTGAAACTTATTATTGGTGCGCCTGGTCTATCATCTGGAGTGGGGAACTCAAACTTGTAGTCAGGATCATTAACAATTTCATCTACATGGCCCAGCCGATCCAAAGCCTTGATTCTAGATTGAACAAGTGATGCCCTCTTTGCATTATATTCAACAATATTGGATACACGGCCAAAATCACAGTAGACAACCCCACGCATGATACTCACTGTGGTTTTCCTCAGTGTATCCAAACATATCCAAACATGCATTAGTATCAGAAATTCTCCAACAACTGAACCATGAAAAGAATGTGGCAGAGATTAGAACAATTTTACATTATTAGCTGATGCCTGAATACCCATTTGAAATATGGTTCTCAGGACTCTTAAAAGATTTCATGGAAGATACATGAACCCATCAGACTGCAAGTCTACAAGAATGATCAATAAGAATACAAAATAAAGACAACTAAACAATGAATCATGACTGACTAGTAAGCAGTGAAATTGTGCACAACTGTTTCCAGAAAATAGGAATTAGCCAACATAATCTGACCGGTCAAGCATATCTACTAAAGTCATCCTCCTTGGAAACCTTGATGGCAGCCTCAAGACCATGGAATCCTCTATCTCAATAGGTAAGTGAGTCGCCACAATCACAATGCCTCCTTGTTTCCTGTGCTCTGCAATAATGTACTCGAGTAACTTCACACCTTCATCATCTAATGCAACTGAAGGCTCATCCAGCAACCATATGGGGCGATCAATTGCGAGCAATCTCGCAAGTTGCAGCCTTTTCCTTTGTCCCATAGACAGCATCCTTGGTTTTTCCTTGGCCAATCTTCCCAGTCCCATCAACTCAAGTGCAGGCATAGCCTTCCCATACTTGTTTTCCAGAAATTCGAACCATCGAACATTTTCAACAACCGTAAGCCTAGCGTCGATGGCATCCTTGAGAGATAGCCAGTTAAGCTGAAGCTTATACTGCTGGAAGATTCCAGATTCTTGAGTGTTATGGCCATTCCAAAGGATTTCACCAGCAGAAGGACGGGAAAACCCGGCTAACATGCGCAAGAAAGTTGACTTTCCGGAGCCATTTGCGCCACTTAGCACGAGCGCCCCTCCATCATGAAGAGAGACATTCACATGTCGCAGAACTTGCTGGGCATTTCTCATGCAAGAGACATTGTTAAGGAGGAGCCGAGGGAAGGCAGCTGTTCTAGCAGACATCAAGTGTAACAATTGAAAACAGGAACCTACTGTCAATATGCACAAATTCAGATATTTCTTTCTGATCCTTTACTTTCTGTTGATGATGCAGTTAGTGCAACTCATAGAGCATCCTTGAATACAAGTTTACTGTATAATAGAACAAACTATTAGAGAAATGAAACCAAACAAAGATGTAAAAATGAAAAGCAAAGAAAAACAAAAACATACCTGGAAGGTCATATCATAGTAGCACCTATTCCCACATGTTCTTACCCCTGTTCAGGAAATTCGCCCCATCAAACTTACAGCACAAAAATTGAAGTGATACTAACACTGAAGTAAGAAATAATTGATTTGTTAGCCAATTCAGTAACACGCGATGTCCTGAACAAAATGAAAGTGAAAGCAGCAGAAAGAGACAACGAACCTGGGACCTGGCGATGCGTTGGGGAGAAGAAACAAGCGAGAGGAGCTTTTAACTTTTTTTTTCTCGATGAATTCCGTCTGAAAAATAAATATGTAGATAGAGAAAGTAACTAAAGCATATGTATCAGAGCTACCGAACTGATACGCAACGTGGTTTCCGATGCCGGTTATGATGAACCCTTTGGCAAAGAAGAAGGCGAGGCAAATAAGCCAGGGAATTGGGTCGCCGAAGCCGGAGAAGAAAGCGGCGAAAGTTAGGGTTTTAGAGAGAGAGGAGACTCCTAAGCCCAAAATCGCGACGGTCGCCGAGTGTCAGTGGCTGCGTGGTGATGCCGATGATGGCTGCGTGACGACGCCGCCGAGTGAGTGTGGGGTATTGATTTTTGGAACAGAAGAGAGGGTGGAGAGTGGGAAGGTTGAGATGGAAGAAGAAATGGAAGGGTGGGTTTCTAGTTTGACGGTGGGGAGTGGCGAGGCTGTGGCGGTTTGGGGGAGTGGCGGAAGGAGGGGAGGGTGACGATGGTGAGTGCTATGGAAGCCATGGGTGGGTGGTTCGGTCTCTGGTGTAGGAGAGTGAGATGGATGGTTAAAACAGGGAAATGGTGATTCCATTTTTAGGGAACTACACTCTACCATTTGATTTCATTAAAAATAATGAATGGTTGTGATTTACCACATGACATGTTCATGTGAAAAACTAAAAGGAGAGGATCCAAATCCATGTACCCTTAGTTTTTTTATCGGACTCCTATTACAATTTTGATCCGGTATGGTTAGAGACAGCCCCGGGTGGAGCAAAGAGTGTCTTCCCGCTTCCTATCTCCATCCCTGTATATTTTCTTTGGACCTCATCCCATCCTCATTCATTGTGGTGGGATGAATTTTGACTTATCTCTAATCATTTCCACGTGAATCTCACACATGACATTAAAAACTTAAATTAAATATATAAAATTAATTAATTTATGCAATAAAATTTAAAAACCAAATTCAATACAAATATATACTAATTAAATTCAAATAATGTTAAGTGAAATTCATCATACAATATATGAATTCTACAAAATAAGTCATTCAAAATATGAGTTCTAACATTCAAAATATCCTCTATTAGAGGAGAGTATTCGAACCCCCTTGTTCATAATCGATTAGTGTTTTGTTGAGAGCATTCGAACTCCCACTTATTTAGGACTTGTTAGTCCTCTGTTAGGAAAACTTAAAATCTCACTTATTCACAACCTGATTACTGTTCTATTTGGTTTTGTTAGTTGTTAGCTTAAAGCATATGTATGTACCCTTAGTTTATTTATTTATTTATTGAATTTCTATTACAATTTTCATCTAAATGTGGTTAGAGACGGCCCCCGGGCAGGATGGGGAGTGTCTTCCCACTTCCCGTCCCTGTCCCCGCATTTCTTCTCTGTACACCGCCCCATCCTCATTCCTCGTGGCGGGGTAAATTTTGACTTATCTTTGATCATTTCCTACGAGAATCTCAAACATGTCGTTAAAAATCTAAATTAAATATATAAAATTAATTAATTTATGCAATAAATTTGAAAAACCACTAGTAACAACAAACTACTTCAAATTCAATACAAATATATAGTAATTAATTTCAAGTAATATTAGATGAAATCCATCGCACAATATATGAATTCTACAAAATAAGTCATTTAAATGTAAAGTACAACCAATCCAAAAGATAAAATCTTCATTATAAATACTTCAATATTTGTAAGAGTATTGTTGTGTTTTTACTTATACATACAACAAGGCAAGGACTACGGAGAATGATCTCTATCCCTGTTCCCAAATACTTCAATATTTGTAAGAAAATATTTTAACTACATATTTTGTATGATATTTTTTATATCGGTGGAGGGGGGCTCTGGAACGTGGGTGGTCGGGCGTGGTGGTGATGGTGGCACAGGTGGTCGAGTGGCTAGATAAAAAGACTTGTTTGCAAATTACATAACCTTTAAATATTGGCGAAATCTCAAATTTAACCTAACTATTCACCGGCATACCAACTCATATTATTCACAAGATATAATTGGATCCTTGAAATGTCGTTCTTTGGACGGGGACTGTTAATCTATCAGTCACTCTATAAATGGTAAACAAATAAAAAGTTCATGTTATTTTATATTATGTTGCTCAAATTACAAAGGGGCAGGAGAGGATCCGTATCCTTTTATATTCCACTACATCATGTTTATACGAAGAATCACAGGCATATTGATATATCAATCTTGCTCAGCTTTTAAATTTTGGTCATTATAATCATGGTTTTCCTTGTTTTCGATATACTGTTCCCTTCACAGATCTGGTTTTAGAGACCAGAAAGATAAATGCAGAAGCATCAACTATGAGAAGTATTCAATACCATATATTTTTAGTTTTTATCAACAATGATGTAAAAGATGTGACCAATGCACATTGAGCATATGTGATTCAAGCACTTAGTTCTTATATTTTGGAGACAATACAAAGTAGGGTTAAATATGTTTTTGGTCCCTGTACCTTGAGCGAGATTTGGTTTTAGTCCTTCGCCGACGTAAAGGTGAATTTTAGGTCTCAAACTTTCATTTTTATTTGGTTTTCATCCCAGCCGGAGTAATTCGTTGACCGCCGTGCCTACGTGTCACGGCGGAGCTTACTTGGCATAGGCCACGTCACTTAATGAGGACACTTGTTTTTCTTTTACATTATTATTTATTAATAAACATAAAAAAGAAAAAAAGAAAAAAAAAGGGGAAATCAGAAGAAATCATGTTCTTCTTCTTCTTTCCCAAACCACCAACACCGCATCACCCACCACCACCCTCCATCACCCACCACCACCACCTGCAATCCCCCACCCACACCACGACATCTTTTTGATATTGTTTGTTTTGGTGTTCCCTAAACCCAAAACATAATAAAAAAGAGTTGTAAACCCACAAAAAACAAAAACCATTTTTCCACTTAGTTCCGACGCTAAGTTTTCACATGGGTAATAAAGTGAGACTTTAAACTTAAAAATTGCTCAAAGCAAAAACTCACAATTTGTTCTTCCTAGAAGCAATAACATGTTTACGTTTCCCTTCCAAATCCTCAAATGGGAACGTTCCGAACATCGTAAAGTTCGAGACTTTGAAGTGAAAAGGTTCAAAAGGGGCAAATGCAAAAATTCACAAAATGAAAGGTTACCACGGAGAGAAGGGTTTTCCCATGAACTCTGAGCATGGCGAAGCAGAATGAGGCGGCGAGACACAGAATCCGATGAGCAGGGTGGTGGTGGGTGATGCAGTGTTGGTGGTGATGCAGGGTGGTGGTGGTTTGGGGAAGAAGAAGAAGAAGGAGGAGGAGGAGAAGAAGATGCCGTGGTGTGGGTCCATTGCAGGTGGTGGTGGTGGTGGGTGATGTGGTGGTGGTGGTTCGAAAAGAAGAAGAAGAAGAAGTTTCTTCTGTTTTCCCCTTTCTTTTTAAATGACGTGGCCTATGCCACGTAAGCTCTACCGTGACACGTAGGCAGGGTGGTCAACGAATGACTTCGGCAGGGACGAAAACCAAATAAAAATGAAAGTCTGAGGCCTAAAATCCACCTTTACAGGGACTAAAAACCAAATCTCGTTCAAAGTACAGGGACTAAAAACATATTTAACCCTACAAAGTATAACAAGTTCTTGGCTACTTCATACTTTGAAGCTGGCAACTACCTTACCTATTTGAAGATTTCTTAAGTATAAGATAAGTTCAGACTAAAATTTAAGGTTGAATTACATTCTTCAAACTAGTTCTAGTGCATGGACACCACCAATCTATACATAAGAATTGATAATCAGAAATATAGGAGATGGACCTGAACATGTCTCATAGAAGCAAACAAGTTCTGTTCTAAATTTGCTCAACAACTTAAAAAGGAAAAAAGAGGTTGGATAACTAAATACAGAGTACAACTTCCCAATAACAGTTTGCAGGGTGAAACTTCAAATAGAACAATGAGTAAAATGACTAAAATCTACATCTTGAAGAAGAGGCCAAACACTAGACATTATTCACAAAAACCATTCAAAAGTAACATATATTAATGATGATCTGAAAGGAACAAAACGAGTAACCACATGATCACAGTAAAAGTCAATCCACTCTATAATCTTGGACTAAACATCAATACATTCAATGTCAATAAAACAGTAGACACTTGTATACAAATACCGCAATCAGTTTCTACCAAGGGGTAGAGATCTGCAAGAATATGTTTCTTTAAAATCAGATTTCCTGGATGAAGTGAAAATGGAGGCATAAACTTCCTTGGTAGCATGAGCTGGGGCCACATCAATTGCCTTGAAACGCTTTGCAGCAGCAGCACCCCTCACACCCTTGACACCACCATCACCATTAGCAACTTTCCCATTTAGTTCCACTTTAGCTGAAGCCTTCTCCACAGCCATAACATGCTTGGTACCACTCAACCTTGACCCTTCCAAACTCTCACCATTCAAAGCCTCACCCTTCACCTTCTTGTTCTTCTTCCCCTCCCTCACCCTAACCTTCTCCATCTCCATCCTCTCCCTCAAAACAGCAACCTCATCTTCACTCCCATTGATCACAACCTTATCCCCCTCCGCATAATCCTCGTGGCAAACCAAACAACTCGACGACTTAACCTCCTTCAAAGCCTTAGCACTCAGAACATGCCCGCAATTCCTCAGAGCGAAAAATTTATACTTTCCATTCAATTCAAGCCCTGAAATAGGGCACTGAAACCTAGCCCCATCTTCCGCCCTAGGAACCGGAGAAAGCCGAATCGAGATCATGTCCTTCAAACCCTTGATGTGCCCAAACTCCTTGGGGAGCTTCTTCCCGAGCAAAGCCTCCACCAACGCTTCCTTGTTGAAGATGTTCCCGAGCTTGTCGATCACGCAGGGTTCCCTCAAGGGCTCGTTCGAGAGCGCGCAGTTCTGCCACTTGGATAGCCTCTGCTCGTTGGGGTCCACCTTGTCGGGCTTCTTCTCCGCGTACATTTTCAGGTAGCAGTCGCGGGACTCGGCGCCTGTAGCCCCGCCATCTCCGCCGCCGGCGCGGAGGCGGGATCGGAGGACGAGGGTGGAGAGAGGGGCGATTTGGGGGATCGAGAGAGGGGTATCGTCGGGGAGGGGTTTTCCATGGAGGGTGAAGTAGAAGGAGGATAGGTGGTGTGATTCCGGCGGGAAGAGAGAGCGTTTCAGGTCGGCAAGGGTTTGATCGCCGGTAACGGATTCGTGACGGATTTGTTGAAGTTCCGGCGATTGGACGAAGATCTGGAGGGGTTTCTTCCGATGCATTTTGTTGTTGGTTGGGAAATCGGAGATTGAATTTCGATCGAATAAGTAAGGATTAGAAACCCTTCAGTTCTGGTAACCGACCTAGAAGGTGGCTGGGCCTGACTTTCGATTTTGGATCACGATAAGTGATACGTGGGCCTGGGCCAAGTTCAACCTTGAGAAACTATTAGTTTCTTTGTTTGGATATTGTTAGTGACGGTTCTATTATTTCGGCCTTTGGTTTATATTATTTTTATCTTTGATGGAAGTCGCTACATGTTCGATAATTTAACGACGGGGAAAGTTGTTAGCAAATTACTGATTAATTAAACTCTCAGTAAATTTACTGATGATTTTTAGAAAACTTTTAGAGGGCGTTTGGTAGACGGTATAAAAAAATATGCCCAGGAATTGTATTCCCGGGAATATTAGGATTGGAATGTTATTCCCGGGCATCTTCAAAAATTGTGTTTGGTTAACAAATTTGATTCATGGGAATCTTTTCCAACATTACTAGGAACAATTATAACATGCGTTTGGTAGAAAATGTTTATTCCCAGGAATAAATAATGAAATTATTAAAATACCCCCCCGTTTTTTTTGCAGCGGTTAGAAATGGATGGAAGAAGATAAGGGTAAAAGTGGATTTTTATGCTCACCCACTATTTCTATTCCCCAGGAATCTTTCATTCCCATGCTCCAAGATGGGTATATCTTACTGTTAAATCATGGGTAAATTATTTTCCCGGGTATATTTCATGCCTGGGCATCTTATTTTCTAATCTGATACCAAACACAGGCATCCACTTTCCCATACATCATATACCCTTATCCCATATGGAACCTTTTTTACGCCTGTCTACCAAACGCCCCCTTAGTAATGATTACTAATGAGCTCAATACCTACAACTTTTTGACTATTGGTAACTTCGCATCACCGATAATTTTGTTGTTGTGATTGACTGTCCCTAATTGCCAGCTACTATTTTTCTTGTAGTGTATGAAGGTTCTGGTTCGCGGTAAGAATCGTGAGGGATGTATTGTGGTGGTCTTGTGTGGTGCTTTCTACTGTGTGTGGTTGGGTGTGGTTGTAACGGTTGGTGGCGGAACTGGATCTCACGTTCGTTGTCATCGCATATGGGATAAGGGTTGGAGTTGGGGGAGAAGGTGTGTGTGAGAGATTCTAGAGATTTTTTTATTAGGCTCACATGTAATAGAATAAGCCACACAGATGCCATATAATACAATATGATGACGTGTCAAACGTTAAGGTGGATTTGTTCTGCCAACTCACTTTTTTTTTGTAGTGGTTGCTATTTTCAAAAGTTTAGGAGATAAATTTCAAGTTTTGAAATGTAGAGACTAAAATAAAATGACCCTTATAAGAAAGGAACTGAAAACATATTTAAGCCTTCTAAATAAGAGCACAACACTTTGGCTGTGGTGGTGATGGTGGAAGGTTTGGTGGCGGTGGTGACAGCGGTGAAGGTGATGGAAGAGAGATCGTGTAAATAAGAACATGACACTTTTGGCCTCCATAAGAAAACAATCTACTTTTTCTAAAAAAGCTCCTCATACATTTTTCTATAAAGCTCCTCATTATCTTTTTCTTCAATAAAAATAAGTTACTTATTTTACAAAGAATTTTTCATAAATTGTGTTTTGCACAACTTCTTCTTTTAAGACTAAGAGAAGTAAAAAGCAAGTCCGGCCAAACAGTAACGAAATACATAAATCTAGCCTAAAATATGGAACTTTTATTTGTAAATAATTAAATGAGAGTTTTGTTAAAATAAGAGTTTAATAATTATGCAAGAGTAGTGCTATATGGCACCATATAGCACACCCAATGCTAAGTGCGCTTAAATGAAAATCATAGAGGCACAATTTTTTTTTGTCAATGATGTTTGGAATTGAAGCTAATAACAAACTTATAACATGTGAAAGAAACTTTTAGAGAGTGCTACAAAACATCAGAAAAAGGAAGAACAAGCATACACACTACAAGCTGAAATAAACAACATGAAACATGATTTAAAAAACCCCAAAGGCAATATAGAAGTCTCTGAATCCCCAAATTCATAGAAAAACTAAATGGCTTCTATGCGAGGGGGGAATTATCATTTTGACATAGTGCTCCCAAAGAACATGTCCGGCTTTGCCGGAGTTGCAAGCGGTGTAGCTATCTAGAAGCCAAAAACCAGACTTCAGCTGCATAAAAAAGGAGGCCAAACTTGCTAATCTGAAAAGGGGGAACAATCATACTTCTGAAGATTCCAAGCACAACCGCAACTAGAGAAGATGGAAGCGGCAGGGGTGAGAGAAGGAGGGCGGCAGTGGGGACCGGGGCGCAACTTGGAGTGGCGGCGAGCTAGCAAGAAAGGGTTTATACACACACTTACATATCAACCTCCCAATCAAAATTTATATTACATTAAAACTCATACTATATAAAATAAATCGGTTCCTATCACTAGTAAATATTTTACATGGTCAAAATACTTTTTCATACGAAATTAACTTATTTCATTACAACGTAGAAAACGCTTTGGGGTGAAATTCATTCCCCATAACCAGGGTCTGTAGAGTTACCACATTGTCTATCATGGTGCTACTGTTGTTATTTCTGATCACTAGGTCTGATTGTGATTTTACTGCTGCATTGTGTACTAGAAAGAAAATCAGAACTGAAGCTATGTCCTTAAAGAAAGTATTTTGCATAATTTAGATAGTGGGAGGAAAAGCAAGTGTAATAAGCGTAGGCAGAACAAGTTATATACTTCAAGAGAGCTTTAGAGGTAATAAAACTAAGAAAGATGATCACATCCATTTTCATGCAACAGTGAAGATACAGAAAACAAAGTTAAGCACACTGAAATATGAGATGTAAGAAGAAACGGCATAACTGTTAGCAAAATTTCTTCTATAACATGATTGATGGAAAGAAGGCTGAAGAAAGGATCCCTTGTCCAGATCATCATTTTAGTGTCTCTAGCAAAATTTCTTCTAAAACCTGGAGGGATGATCTTTTATGATATTTCAGAAGTTATCACCACCATAATGATCTGTGATAAAAGAAAATAAATTCAAAATGCTGCAAAAGTCTGTACTATAACTGAAGTGTGAAGTCTTGCTAAACTATAACTGAAGTACATGAATAAAGTACAAGCCATTTCACTCAGCTAGTAAAACCATTTATTAGAGCACCACGTAGTACATCTGTATCTAGACTATGTTTAATTCTCCACTAGTCTAACAAAAGAAATTGAAATTCCAATTGGCAACAGTTTAAGTTTAACTCATATCAGGAGCCAGGACACAGTCACCTCACACTTTAATTTCAGCCTCATCTATGTTTTCAGCTTCTTTATCAGACGATGAAGCCAAGAAAAGGCCAGAGATACAAGAGCCACTAGCAACAAACAAAAAACAAGAGCAACATAGCAGAAAAAACACGAAGCAGCAAGCCACGTGAAAGGCAAGTCTATAGATTCCCAAAACTAGATGGGGACATAAAGACTGTCTAGAGCAGTAAAACAACATGCAAACCAATACACATATTTCAACCAACCCCACTCAGGCTCCCAACGGTTCTTGAGGACATAGGGTGGCCATGAACACCACAAAATTTTCAAAAAAATCTAATACACACTACAACATAAAATGTTTTTAACAGCAATAGTTTACCTTTTGGCGGCAATAAGTATGGCTGCTAACACCTTTACAATTTTTTTTTTCAATTTCATTGAACTACAAATTAATAAGGATGCACTAAAATGAATGAATTGATGGTTGGCGCAATGGTTAGTTCAGTGATATTTCATCTAAATGTTTAAGACTCAAATTCCTCTTGGATCGTATAAACTTCTTTTTTTAACTACTATTTAATTAATTATTTAATACTCTCCACGTCTTTTTACTTATCATTAATTTTGATGGCAATTTTCAAACTGTTAATTATTAGTACATCTACCATAAAAGTTTATAATGAATTTTTATTACATTTTTTTTGGGATAACAATTTTGCATAGAAAAAATATGAGTTGATAATATAATAATTTTAGAACATTGCGAAAATGTACAAATATGAATTTCTTTCGCAAAACTAACAATCAAAAGTTAAAGAATAAATTTTATTCCCAGAAAGCTTGTGAGGATAGTAAAAAATTCTATTTAGAAGTAAATGTATGCATTTAGATACCAAAATTTGAAAAAAAGGAGAAGCCAATAAAAAATTTATTTTATTTACATATCAGAATTTTATTTTGGCCACCCCAATATTTTCGTCCAAGCTCCGCCACTCGGTGGAAGTCGTCAAAAAGCAGAACCTCCATCAAGGGAGAGCAAAGGCCGAAACCTCATGCATGCTTGATATTTAAAATGCTTATTCGACAAATTGGACCTTCGAGTCACCATGGCCCAATAATAGTAGTATGCCTCAAAGAAGCTAGATTGGTTCGTTGTATTTCGCTGATGCATCCCAGTTGATGTTATATTTTGCTGATGCAAAATCATGCTTGAAAGAAAATTGTTAAGTACTACTAGCACTAGCACTTTAAAACCGGAGAAAAATCAGTCGTTGTGCCAAATAACGACTAGAGAATAATACTGAGTGATATTTTTTACAAAAGATAGACTTCATTCTATCTCTTTATTCTAAGAGCTCAATAGCCACAGTACACTCACACTTTCCAAAAAAAACAAAAAAAACTACATACCCGCAATACTTTGAAACAAGAGCGTAAGAGAAAAAAATACAAATGCAAGCTAAAAGTGTTTCCGAGTGTTGGTGCATTTTCAAATAAAGAACTCAAGTCCAATATATAGCATTGACTTCATTCTTGCTTCCTTCCCCATATTAATGAAAGCAGTTGCTCTTCACTTTGGATCCGTCCTGCATCTGCGTAAGACTTCTTTATATGAAGACAAAATCTGGAAAAAAAAATTTGATTGTAAGAACCACATTAACAGAATCTCCCATTAGGATTAGAAAACTAGGTATTTCCACAAACACAAGCTAGAGTTAAAAAGACAAACAAATAACTACCTTCCTTACATCTCGATCAACAAGATCATCTTCAAGTATCTACAAAAGGATCCCCAGCACAGAATTTTAGCATCACATCAGAAATAACTAACTTTGGATGAGATAATGAGAAAGTGACATACGTCAAAAAATATGAAGTGGACTAGCTTGAGCAGCCTGAGAACTCTTGCAAGTGCTCCATCAGTTTCATTTTCATCAGTCTTCAATTCCGCAAGTGATTTGCGATTCTTCGAACCATACTTCCGACTACTCCTAGCAAAATAAATGTATCTTTCAGGCGTTATCAGGTTACCTTTATGCTTCATCCATACCTACAATATTTGGTAGCAACATTTTCACACAAACCATTAAAAGAGTGATTTTAGTCAATAGATTCCCAAATGACAAAGAATGACATCTCAAACATCAGGATCTTAGAAGTTAGAACATTTCAAACTCTGAGCTCCCTATATACAGATGAAGTTCCTGTAAATGGTTAAATTTAATTTCAAAGAAATAAGTAAAAATACAATGTTTTAACCAATGATCAGGTAATTACTACACCAAAACTGTATTAACCCACAAGAGAAAGAAAAGAAACAAGATAGTAAAAGTATGACTGGATTGATTATGCTTAGTCAAAATTGCAATATGGGCTGGGCTTCAAAGCCATGCTGCCACATTTTCAGACACATCAAACAATGAATCTTTTAGTCATGTGAAGATAGTCAGAATAAAAAGTCCAACCACCAGAATGGAACATAAAATCTGTTAACATAGTCCGATCTCACGTATGAATAAACATGCATAATTATGAATGGAAAGTGGAAACAGAAATATTTTGTTTCATAAAAGAAATACATAATTCAAGTGGAAATGAGTCAAGGCCCATATTTCCTAATCTCTATTATATTTTACAGAAAGCAATACAGCAGAATCAAGATTATTTGTAGACAACTCATACAATTGCATTTCATTTATTTCACCCAAACTGACATATTTTCTGTCAGAATTAATCTTACAAAATTTGTGAGTCCTATCAGACTGCTTTAATGAATGAACATGGACTGAATGACTTTCAATGCTACCTACCATTTAAGTACTATTTCTCTCCCCTTAATTGTAAATCGATTATACCTAAAAAGAAATTGACTTCAAGACATATAAGCCAATTACAATACCCACAATGGGGGTTTCTTATTTGGGTTGCTTAACACTATTCATGTAGGTCCAAAATGGCACAAAGGATTTAAGCATTCTATAAGCATCTCATGCAGATTTTACCCAAATGGTGGTTTCTTAATTTTTTGTTGGGTCCCACAGTAGCCCCCATATATTTAAATTTCTCTATTTCCACTTAATGTATGAGAGAATAAAATGTTAATGCGGGAGAAAGAATTAATTGTTTTTTAATCACAAACCAAACTAAGCAATCGTTCCTTCAGGAAGTAAATCTCTTATTTTCAAGCAACCAAACTTTCCACCTAAGCATGCTCTAATGGTTAAAAAAAAGTCACTGCTTAAGTGCTTATGACTAAGAGATCATGTAAGTCACCTCCGTTGTGGACACTCTTATATTCACATATATAAAAAGAAAAATATCATAGCCGAGCTGTCTTCAATATAAAATAACTACCATCAAACAAACATTCCAATTAGGTAAATTAGCATTACATGCAAGTCAGAAACTAACAATGCACTTACATCTTTTTTGTCATCAAGAATTAGGATGGCGCTTTCTTGCCCCGGCACAACATCAAGATCCTTCTGACGCTTTCGAGTCCCATCGTCTTGAGAAATCACCTTACCATTGAAGTATTCTCCCTGAGGATCAAGCAGCTTAGCCATCTTTAGGGCATAGCTCCGATTACCCATGGTGTATATGTACATCTCAAACATTTCACTTGCTTCTTTTAGAAATGTGCGAACAAAAGGCCTCAACTTGGTCATCATGTACATGTCCTCCAATCTGAAGAGGCTATCTATTGTTTGATCATATACAAGTTTAGAAAGACAGCATATGTAAGAAAAGGCCAGAACATCAAAGGTGAGATCAAGAAAAGGTTGTAGTGAGTCAGAAAATGCCCTAATTCTAATAAAATGCAAGAATTTAAGTTAGCATACAAATCTATTCAATGAACTCTAACCAACGGAAGAGTTGCACTCTTAGGATAGCATGACTCAATTTTTTTATATATATAATGTATGCTGTTCTATATGATGATGCAGTGATGCCACATGCAGCATGGTCCTAGCAATTGTTGTAAAATAAAATCAAGGATATTTTTGCCTTTTAGAATTAAAAGAGACATTAACAAATCAATCTTTATTCAACAAACTTTTCAAAATAGAACCACGGACAAAAAGTGCATAAAACCTGTTGGAAACTTTCAAATGCAGTTAACGAATACAAGTGCGAGATTAAGAAACCAAGAGAAGAGAGAAACATAATGCCAACATTTGCCAACAGGTAATCATCAGAACACAGTAGCACACATCTAGGATTTATCTTAATACCAGGGTCATCCATTGTATAGGATAAAGTTTCACCAACAAACATATTAGTTGATATGTGAAAAAACAAAGGGGAAAATACTAAATGCATGTAAAGCAAAACTGCTAATTATATAGATGCTAAATACAAAAACCAGAAGAGCAATGGTTGACCTGTACCTCCTAGAGAATTTGTCTGGGTAAGTAAATAATACTCTTCTGAGCTCAACAACCAAGTGGAGTTGAGCAATGTGTAATCGAGATCAAGAACCAAGTAAAGCTTTCTACGACATAACAAATTCTTCATGTATTTATTCCGCAATCTAGAAATTTCCTCATCTTGAAGTCTCAGTCCCTCCTACAAATGCAAAATTTTCCAACACATTTAACAAAACTATTAACTATTATTTGGCTATTAAATAGCGGCTATAGCGCCGCGAGGCCGCTATAGCGTAGCGGAAATTAGGACAGGCGCGATCGCTACGTCGCGACGTCGCGGTCACCGCGATAAACGCTATCGCGGCCGTCAACTCCATAGCGGCGAAATAGCGGAACTGGGTTTTTTTTTAATAAGAAACTATGTTGGAGAAGTTCGAGAGCCACCGCTTCAACCTAATTAAGGGCACGTGGGTCTTTTTTCCACCGCTTCAACCTAATTCAGGGCATGTGGATCTTTTTTCCAATTAAACCGTCATGGATAAGGATTTCAGAAGTTACGCTGAAATAGAGCCTCTCTCGTCTTCTCTCTGGTGTTCCTCCATCGAAGTCGACTTGAAGACTTCTTCTCTCTATCATCTCCGGCAACTCTGAGGAGGCTTCTCCGACCAGTTTCCGGTAGGTTTCAGCCACAGATAAGGGTGTCAAACAGTACCTTGTTCGTGCTCTGTTTTTCTTTTATTTTCTAATTTCTTTCTTCTAACTTTCTTTACCTTTTCTGCTTTTTGTTATTTTGTTTTTCATCTCTTTCATTGTTCTTCTTCCTTCACATGCTCTTTATTGACTTGTTTCTTCTTTCGCTTTTCATTTTCCCTGTTTTCGAAGTTTTTTCAATGCTCTGTTTTGTACGTTTAATGTCATGCTCAGTTTTTTTCCTCTTCAATTCTGAATACCCTCAGGTTTATACATGCTCAGTTTTTTTTCTCTACAATTCTGAATACCCTCAGGTTTTGACAGCCTTGAACATTTTACCGTTTTTGAGTTAACATGATGTGATGTAATTTGATGTCATTTGTCATTTGCCTTAATTATTTTTATGCAGTATACTCTTAATTTTATATAAATTTTTACTTATTTCAACCGTTTGCCCGCGACCCCATCCGCTATACGGAATTTTGGCTTACCGCGATTAACAACACTACGTAAAGGTTAAGTGCACCCACCCAACCATCATGCTAACCAAATCATCAAAATGATATATGACTTGTATATAAAATATTAGAGGATTTGTTATAACTACATAATATCAAGGAGCATCATCAAACTCTGGCAGAGTATATAAACACTTATGCCGTAATACAATACATTAATGCCCTACAACAGTATATTATTCCTTACATTAACAATTACTTCCAATGGAAAGAAATATCCTAGTCCTAGATGAGTTGTGCTATACAGGCTCACCACCACACTTTTTGGTCATGACAAAGAACAATGAAAACGATTCAATTCAAGTTGGTCTAACAGTAACTTGAAACTGACATGCACCAGGAAGTGCAGGAATAACTATCAAAAGATACATTTCTAGAAAAAAATGCGTACCGCATGTATAAATCCAAGTGGTACGCCAGATTCCCCATCCAACTTTTGCCCACAATGTACACACATACCTCCAAATGAGCCAGGATGCGTACATACATTCTCCACACAGGCCTCTGCATCAAGAAAAAGAATGATAAAAATTGTAATAATAATTGCACAAACATCTATTTAGAATCTATTATCTATCAAATCTGAAGTGCGAGATGTGGAGCTTTCCACTCTCATTTCATGCCACAAAAGCAATTTTAAACAATTAGAACACTCTCTTCTTGATTTTTCAACTTTTCAGATGATCATTTTTCGTAACATTTTCAACCATACCATTTTCAACCACATAACTCAAACAAGAAAAATATTCAAGATATGATAAAATCTCAAAATTAATTTTCTATAATTTCTCTTCTATGTCTTTTTATCCAACAAGGATGTCTATCTACATAGATATACAATACTCACTTAACATTTTATTAAATGCATATTTTTTATTCATATGAATTAAAAAATTAATAATATGAAGAAATCAATTTATGTTTTTTTATTTCTGAAAAATCATATTAATGAATTCAATTTTTTTAATACCGGAGACATTTATATTTTTTTCAAAAATATAGTACTAAACAAATTATTATATAAATATATACTTGCGCAATGTGCAGGCACCATCTAGTGTGAAAAATATTATGCAGAGCCATTACAAATAAATTTCAGTAAGGACTAGTAGTTACCCAGTTAGCCATAAAAGAAATATCTTTATGCATGTATCATTACTTTGTAAGAATGATCACCTTCAGTAAATAAGCAATCAATATTGCGTCATGGTGAAGGGGAATAAAATGGTTTAGTAAAGCAAATAACATATAGAAAAGTAAGTGTAATAAGCTTAGGCAGAACTTAGGTATGATCTTTTATAATAATTCAGAAGTTATCACCTTTCAAGCGAGTTTTAGAGGCAATGAAAATAAGAAAGATGATCACGTCCTTTAGACTTCAGTTCTGAATATCATAAAAGGTCATACCTCCCGGTTTTGATACCTTCAAGAGAGCTATAGAGGCAATAAAACTAAGGAAGATGATCACATCCTTTTGTTTTAAATAAAGTTATGTTTATGGTTTGACAAAAGCGGGCTTTAATGCGCTAAAGCTTAGCGCTTCTGGTACCCTGGCCACATTAAACTACTCCTAAAGCACAAATCTTGCCAAAGCGCGTCTGAGGCGGTGCAAAAGCGCAAAAGCGCAAAAGTGCGATTTTGAAAGCCTTAGCGCAATCGGGTTTTTAGACCCATTTAGTTGCGACCCGGTTTGCAATATCACTCAATCAAAACCCTAGCATCTCTCTCACCTCTCTCACCAAACAAACAACACCAGACCCACTTCTTCTCCTTCCTCAGATCGACGACCAAGACTGACCACACCTTTCTAAGATTTGTGGTGTTTTGGATTAGTACTTTATGACTTATGTATGACATTCCTATGAGTTACATTTTATGACATTTTATGATTTATGTACGACATTCCTATGAATTTTCATTATTAATACTATTTTATATGCATGTAAGAATTTATGTGCGTCAATATATGCATACATATATATATATATATATATATATATATATGATGTATTATATGAGAAAGATGTTTTTATATGAGAAAGTAAGAATGAATTATGACCGTTAGATCACCCTGCTGCAGATGTGGTGAGAAAATTTTGGTTCCCAGTAAAGATAATAAAATAAACAATTAAAACAATCAAAATTACCTAAACTTTGTCCCATGATTCCTTCCAAAGTAGATCTTTCAATTTCCTCAGTAGTTTCAACTTTTCGTCTTTTGGTTCTGCTTTAATCCATAAGTTAAGTGGAAGTTATAACACAAGTCAAATTTAATAAAAAAATATGGAACAAGAAAAAATTAACATGACTGATGGAAAGAAGGCTGCAATAAGGATCCCTTGTCCAGATCATCATTTAGTGTGCTCTAGCCATAGGAAAAGTAATGCCCTAAATGTAATAAAAACCTGGAGGTATGATCTTTTATATCACCCCCATTATGATCTGTGATAAAAGAAAATCAACTCAAAATAATACAGAAGTCTGAACTATAACAGAAGTCTGCAATCAGAAACACAACAGTACCTAGGATCAAGTACATGTATAAACTACAAGCCATTGCACTCAATTAGAAACCAATTTCTAGTAAAACCATTTATTAGAGCATGTATCTAAACAACGTTTAATTCTCCACTAGTATAACAAAAAAATTGAAATTCCAATTGGCAACAGTTTAACTCATATCAGGAGTCAGGACACAGTCACCTCACACTTTCAGCATCATCTATGTTTTCAGCTTCTTTATCAGACGATGAGTTGGATGAGCTTGCATCTAGTGCAGCATTAAGAA
Organism: Acmispon strigosus; assembly: GCA_030819835.1. Lineage (NCBI taxonomy): Eukaryota > Viridiplantae > Streptophyta > Magnoliopsida > Fabales > Fabaceae > Acmispon > Acmispon strigosus. Next base: position 12,340,661 of record JAUAMA010000002.1, on the reverse strand, counting down.
ATGCAATGAAGTCAGCCATCCGACAAAGGCAAATTAGGAGGAAGCAAAACCCAGTAGTAAATATATTATATAAACCACAACCAATTGGGAAATTAAACAAAGATTATTAGCGGTAATTTAGTTTTAGCAATAGTCTCCCATTATGATATTAGCAGTTATTAAGCAGTAATAATGGCAATTTGTAGCCACAATATCTGCTGTAATTTATTTTAATTATTCTGTAAATACTAAATATGCTGTCAAGAGTCTCTGTAGTACATCTTGTACATGCCTATATATAGGCTATTTTCATTTGTAATGAACAGGAAATTTCCCATCAACCTTTTATCATGGTATCAAGAGCATGGTCTTAGGACATAAAGATTAGCCAAATCACGCTTCCTTCCTTCCTTTATGTGCAGCCTCCTCCAATTTTGCTGTCGTACTACTTCACACCACTACAATCCCTTTTGTCGTACAAGACTCATCATGTCAAAGGAGGGAAATGGCAGCCGCAAGAACTTTAAGGTCACCAAAACCTCACCATTATGCGATAATCAAGTTGCTCTTCATATTGCAGCAAACCCAGTTTTTTATGAACGCACTAAACACATCAATATCAATTGTCATTTTATTTGTGAACATTTGTTGGTCAGGACAATGTCATGTACGTTCAACCTTCAGCTTGCACGGGAAAGAAGTAGTTTGAATTGTTAGTTTGCAAGTTGGGCACATACTCTTTGCATTCTCCAACTTGAGGAAGGGAATTAGCGGTATTTTATCATTATCAATATTCTTCCATTGTGTTATTAGCGGTAATTCAGTTATAGCAATGTTCTCTCATTATGTTATTAGCAGTAGTGATGACAATCTATAACCACAATATCTCTACTCTATTCTTTTAAATTTTCTGTTATGAGTCTCTGTAGTACAAAGAGATTTCCCTTCAGTCTTCTATAAAAGGGTGTATGATTAAAACGAAAAGAAAGATTACGAATAGAGAAGGTACCTGTGTTCTGCACGTGTATGGATTGATGTGAGGGCTTCAACGAGTTCACAACCTCATCTTCACTCCCATTGATCACAACCTTATCCACCTCTGCAAAACCCTCATGGCAAACCAAACAACTCGACGACCTAACCTCATTCAAAGCCTTTGCACTCAGAAAATGCCTACAATTCCTCAGGGCGAAAAAACTATACGAAACAGGGCAATGAAACCTAGCCCCATCTTGAGCCCCGGGAATCGAAGAAAGCCGAATCGCGATCATGTCCTTCAAATCCTTTATGTGCCAAAACTTCTCGGGAAGCTTCTTCCCTTGCAAAGCCCTCACGAGCGCTTCCTTGTTGAAGACATTCCCGAGCTTGTCGATCACGCAGGGTTCCCTCAAGGGCTCGTTCGAGAGCGCGCAGTTCATCCGCTTCGACAGCCTCTGCTTGTTAGGGTCGACATTGTGAGGCTTCTTCTCGCGGGACTCGGCGCCCATTGCGCCGCCGTCCGCGACACCGCCGCGGAGGCGGGATTGGAGGACGAGGGTGGAGAGAGGGGCAATTACGAGGGTCGAAAGAGGGGTATCGTTGGGGAGGGGTTTGCCATGGAGGGTGAAGTAGAAGGAGGATAGGTGGTGTGATTTCGGGAAGAGAGAGCGTTTCAGGTCGGAAAGGGTTTGATCGCCAGTAACGGATTCGCGACGGATTTGATGGAGGTCCGGCGATTGGAGAAAGATTTGGAGAGGTTTGCGATTGCGGTGCATCTTCGTGTCTATTTATAGTTTTCTGCTAGTACACAATGTAGATTCTAGAAGATTGCTTCAGTTGGCTTGGCTGGGCCTGACGTTGGATTTATGAGACGTGGGGCAAGAAATATTTTAAAATAAGTTATCAAACTCTTTCTTTATGATAAGCGTATCAAAAAGTTATAAAAATAAATTTAAAATAATTTACAAAAGTTATTTCAAACACGAGCACAAATTCAAACGAGTAGGTAGGGTAGCAATTCACACCCATTTTAATCGCACTTTAAAGTGCGGTAATTTGATAATTTGCAGAACATGGTGAAGAGTTGGATGATGATTTTTTCATTTTAGTGTTTTCATATTTTCACTATTTTGGAATGATATAATTAGATGTGCGAATACATTAATAACAATTTTTTTTATAAATAAAATTGCTTTTCCACACAATCTTCATTTATATTTTTTTTTGGTTACATCTTCATTTATATTTTATATGCACTCACAATCTCATTTTTCTATCTAAAATGTTTTAAAATTCAAATTTAATAATAATTTGATAAATTCTAACTTTTTTTTGGTAAATGGAAAAAACAGACAATAAAAAACTTCACATTTCTAGTCAAAAAAGACAAAACACTATGTTGGGGAGAATCAAAGTCCGTGATAGCGCACTGCAATGCTGCATTAAGCCCTGGAAGACAGTTTGCTGGCTCATTTGCTTCACGGTACACACGGTAGATACGGACATCTCAATTATGCGAGATAAAAAGATGCAAATTCAAGAAAGCACTTCATATTCTAATTAGGTTATTATGTAAAACATTTTAAAGTTGTTAATTAAACATTTTTTTAAATTCAAACAAATAGACTCATGAAAACAATATTTAGATGGTGTTTCCAAATCCATGTAAACCATCTAAGCAAATGTCTCGAGTTCGAGCTTCTGTGAATGTGATTGCATTAAATTTTGGTAAGGAGAACTTTACTGCCCATAGTGGTTATACTCAGCTCGAACCGGATTAAATGGTTGGTTCAACAAAAAAAAAAGATGGTTTTTCAAAATATAGTTGTAAAAATCAGACTTGACAAATTGGATACCAATTGAACCATTAATCAATTGAGTGATTGGTCTATTTGAAGGGAGAAATTATAAATCTTTAAATTGACCATATAAATAGTCTAAATTGAGTCAAATCAGTAGCACTAAACCATAAAAACTTAGATCAATACGTGTGAAACGATGTCTAGAATAAATAGAACACATAGACATCACTCACAACATCCCATGACCCGAATATAGGTATGACAATTTAACCCGTACCCGCTCAAACATGATCCGATTTGACAGTTAAAACCCAATTTGGATGGGTTTGGGTTTGAATTTGGCGTTACCCACGTCCGAACCCGACTCGGACCCGCCCAATGTATCTTAAATTATGAAATTTAGTGGGTTCTAATATTATGTGACTTTTAAAGTTTTAATCCATGACTTTTATGTTCTAATGATATATATGATATGAAACTTTTTGTCCATAACTTCAAATTAGGGAATGTTTGTACTAAGGTATCATATTTTTAAAAATAATCATTTTTGAATAGTAAGGTACCACGCGAGTTCGGGTCACAACAGGTTAGGGTAGGGTATACCTGAAACCCGATTGGGTCAGTATGGATTTCACTTTTCCAAAGTCGTAGGGGTTAGGGTCGGGTTTGAGTTTTAGTATGAGAGTCCAGGTTAGGTTTGGGTTTGAGGTACCGTTTGGTTGTCATCCCTATCTGAATACATGCATACTTCCCTAAACACATATATAAACTACATCTTACAATACTCTAAAACAAAGAGCATAATAATAGAAAGAAAAAAAACACAGATGTATTAGCTTAACAAGTAGGAATAGTTTAGCTCTGAATAAAGGTGCCTAACAAAGAAGAAACAACGAAACAGAAAATATTAACTTAATCACTCTTAATATATTCAGATCAACTTCTCTTACATCGGAATCAATTCTGAAACTTAAAAACTAATGGTTTTACTTTCTACTCAAATTGTGATATGACTATTCACAATCAGAAGGTCACTTTAACATGTAAAGTCTAGAGAAACTATGAATAGAATTGAACAATGTTTGATACAAATGACTAGAGCATTTATTTGCAAACGAAGTTCCCCTCAGGCTGCTTTTGCCATAAAAAATAAGCAGCCTCTATCCATCGAGGAAGAACCAAAAACTTGTTTTCTTTCACTGCCCACTGGGACTTGTCAGTGCTACCATCAGTAGAAACTACATGTGTGACAGAGGGGTCAAGTTCTCTCAAACAAGTGGCCCCCATCTGCTGTGCAATCCACCTGAGAGCGGGTAATGGTGGTCGCGAAAAACTGCAGAAAACGATCACACACCCGCTTAAGACTTCACTTCGAACTGATGACAAAATCTGAACAAAAAAATAAAATTGATTAACATAATCTCACATCAGGATTAGAAAACCAAGTACTTCCAGAAACAAAAACTAGAGTTATATGAGCATCATAGCTAGCTACCTTCCGCACATCTCGATCAACAGGATTTTCTTCAAGTTTCTACAAGATCCCCACCACAGAATTTAAGCATCATATCAGAAATAACTAACATGGAATGAGATAATGAGAAAGTGACATACATCAAAGAATGTGAAGTGGACATGCTTGAGCACATTGAGAATTCTTGCAAGTGCTCCATCAGTTTCATTTTCATCATGCTTCAATTCTGCAAGGGACTTGCATTTGAAACCAAAATGCCGCAAATCCGAAGCAAAAAAATGGTATCTATCTATTAGTATCAAATTACCTGCATGCTTCCTCCAGACCTACATATTTGAAAGCAGCATTTCCATACAAACCATTAAACGGAAAATTAAATGGATAGATCTTTAGAACATTTCAAACTCAGCTCACTATATGCAGATGAACTTTCTGTAAATGAATAAATTTAATTTCAAATAAATAAATAAAAATAAAAGCATACAAATGTACAATATGTTTACCAATGATCAGGTAACTACTACACCAAACACCAAACCTGTATAACCCACACAAGACAAAGAAAATAAACCAAGATAGTAGAAGTAGTTTTATAAGTGGATTGATCATGCTTAGTCAAAAATCAAAATTGCAGTTTTCATGCTCAATTCCCTGAATCATAAATTACAAAGTAGTAACATACTTCCAGGACCGCCTTCCATATAAAATAACTACAATCAAACAAACATTTCAATTTGATTATTTAGCATTACAAGTAAGAAACTAGCAATGAACTCACAAGTGCGGTGTCATCAAGAATTAGGATGGCGCTTTCTTGCCCCAGCACAACATCAAGACCCTTCTCATGCTTTTGAGTCCCATCATCTCGAGAAATAACCTTAGCATTGAAGTATTCTCCTTGGGGATCAAGTAGCTTAGCCATCTCTAGTGCATAGAACCGACTACCCATGGTGTATATGTACATCTCAAACATTTCACTTGCTTCTTTTAGAAATGTGCGGACAAAAGGCCTCAACTTGGTCATCCTGTGCAGACACTCCAATTTGAAGAGACTACCATTGGAGATATCTAATGTTTGATTATATAAAAGTTAGAAGCCATTCAAAACTCGGAATCAAAAGTGAGATCAAGACAAGGTTGTAGTGAGTAAGAAAAGCCCTAATTCAAACAAAATGCAAGAATTTAAGTTAGCATACAAATCTATTCAATGAACTGACCAATGGACTCGTGTAACTTACTCCAAATCTTGGCCCTTGAATTTATTAGAAAATAAAGGCTGAGATTAATACTTAAAAACCCTCATGTGGCCCCATGTTTTCTCATTCTTCTTTTCATGAAAACGTAGAAGAGGAAACACGACCTCCTGATTCTTAACCCTCAACCTGAAAACGTAAAAACCCTCACCTTATTTTAGTCAGATTCTTAATTCTCCTCAACCTAGAGCCTCACAAATTCCTGATTTACCGCCCTCACCCCTCCTAGCAAACACCACCTCCATCAAAGCATCACCGATGCACCTATCTCAAAATTTGCAGTGAAATCATGCAAATACTGGTCATGGAAAAATGTGCATAGTTGTTTTTTGCTTGCAAATCTGAAGTTATTATCAATCCAATTGGTTGAAGAATGTTGTACAGCTTCAAATTGATATTTTATCTATACATCACTAGCAAATACAATGGTGAAGCCATGCTCAAAATCTGACATGCATCACAATGGTCTAAAGTCCACAGGCTGTAAAAACTATTTATGCCTACAGATTATATGATGTTGCAGTGATGTGAAATGCAGCTTGGTCCTAGAAATTATAAAATAAAACCAAGGATACTTTTGCCTTTAACCATTCAAAGAAACTGCTAATTTAAAATATTGATGCTAATTACAAAAAGCAAAAGAACAATGGTTGACCTGAACTTCCTGGAGAATCTGTCTGGGTAAGTAAATGCAACTCTTCTGAGCTCAAACGATCAAGGCGAGTGGAATTTAGCAATGTGTGATCAAGATCAAGAACTAAATAAAGCTTTTTACGACATAACAAATTCTTCGTGTCTTTACTCTGCAACCTAGAAATTTCCTCATGATGAAGTCTCAGTCCCTGCAAATACAAAATTTTCCAACACAATTAATAAACCATTCAACTGTATACTTATACATGAATGCGCTGCAACAGTATATTACTCCTTAAATTAACAATCACTTCCAATGGAAAGAAACAGGCTCACTACTGCACTTTTTGGTCATGATCAAGAATAATGAAAACGATTTAGTTGGTCTAACAGTTACGTGAAAATTGACACGCAGCAGGAACAACTATCCAAAGCTAAATTTGTTATTACACAAGATACATTTCGGAAATAAATGCATACCTTATGTATGTATCTAAATGTTATGCCAGATTTGCTATTCAACTTTTTCCCACAACGTATACACATACCTCCAAATGTGCCAGGATGTGTACATACATTCTCCACAGAGGCCTCTGCAACAAGAAATTAAAGAGGAAGTTACAATACTTTCCAGAAAAAATGATAAAAACTGTAATAATAATAATAATTGAACAAACATCTATTTAATCTGAAGCATGAGATGAGGGGCTGGCACAACAAATTTTCTTCTCCCATTTCATGCCTCAAAAGCAATAAGCAATTTAAATAATTGGAATACTCTCCTTTCTTGAGTTTTCAACTTCCAAAATATCATTTTTAGTAACATTTCCAACATACAAGACATGAGCATCAAATAAGAAAAACATTCAGGATATGATAAATAAGTATAGCTTAATCTTTCACTTAATCCCTCTATAAGATACCTTTGCACACATTTGAAACCACTTTAATCTATTACAATATATAAAAGTTCCCAGGCAAGTTAAATATATGACATTTCAGTTTTTGAACCTCTATATTTTTCCTATGTAAAAACTTCTTAGTATCCTCACTTTCAAATCGAGTGCTTCTCCAATTTCTTTTTAACTCATTATTTGTATTTCCACTGATTTTCTTTCACTGTCTTTTCAATTCTTCTTCATATTATACTATTGCAAATTACCTATATGAATTAATAACCATTATTATTATATTATTATATTACATTAAAACTCAAAATAATGAATCAGTTCACATCATGAGTAATATTTTTTTAAATGGTCAAAATACTTTTTGATACTAAACTAACTTGTTTTATTATATTCAGAGATTGGTGCAACGTAGAAAATGCTTTTTGGGGTGGAAATTCATTCCCCGTGATTGTCTATCATAGTGCTATTGTTGTTATTTCTCATTCCTAGCTTGATTGTGATTTTACTGCTGCTGCATTGTGACATTCTAGATAGAAAATGAGGACTGAAGATCTGCCCTCACAAAGAAAGTATTTTGCTTAATTCAAATAGTAGGAGGAGAAAAGAATAAGAGCATTAAGATCTGTAGGAACAACTCTTTTCATAATGATGATGAAGAGGGTAAATTAAAGGAAGGCTTTACAAAGAAAAAGTTGTACCCCCCTATGTAATTTTGAGTACAAATACAATGTTAATAAAATTCCAAGAGTACAAAGTCTAGCTGCAATATGACAAAAGAATGAGAGCATTCTATTTTCAAATTTTATTTTTAGAAACTTGATATCTAATAAAAAGAATAATATTACGAGCAACTTTTATGCATACACTAACTGAATAAACCAACGGGAAATAAAGAGATAGAGAATAAAATTATGATTTATTTTCATGTTATTGTTACTCCAATGGGTTAGCAAATCTGTTATCAAGGATAGGACTGTTAAATATTAAGCAAAAAATGTTAATTACTAATATTTGAATCGTGTGGTTAAATTCAAAAATAATTTCAAGATGATGTTTATTTTTAAAACTATTGTTTGAATAAAAAAACTTACTAAAACATAATATACATTACTAAATATTTAATATAAATATAAATCTTATAAATATATTAAGGTCGCATCTCAGCTATTTTAAATGTAAAATAATTAAAAATTAGCAAAAAGAAGATTGTACCCATGTATAAAGTTTCATTATTCATTTCAAATGTACAAGAAATTTGTTATTTAATAAAAAAAGTTTAAAAATAAAATATTGACTATTAAATTTATTTAATATCAAATCCAATTGTTAATATTATTCGATAAAAAGATACTAACAATATGTAAATTATTTCTGGCATATATTTATCAAATTTACAAATAGAAATTTAAAACATCTCTAGACACTTAGATTATTCTATAGAGTCTTGTAACAAAAAAAACATGTAACCAAAAAAAATATTATTCTATAGAGTCTAAGTATTTTTAACTAATAAGCATATAATACATGCTTATCTAACAAACATCTTATGCGTGCTTAATATTATAGAGAGAGATATACATAGATATATAAATATATAATTCATGTCACATTTATTACATGCATATATTTATTCATATGTTAATAAGCTTAAGCTGGACTGTTAAATACTTCAATAGAGCTTTAGAGGCAATAAGGCCCGTTTGGGAAAATAGCTTAATTAAGCGCTTATGACTATAAGCGCTTATTAATAAGCTTTTTTAAGATATTTATTATAATGAATTGAAAATAAGCTATATATAAGCATAAGCTCTTTTTCATAAGCTACTCTGAATAGCTTATGAAAATAAGCTCAAAACAGCTTATAGATAGGTCATAAGCTATTTACATAAGCTCTACTTGCATAAACACTTATACTATAAGTTAAGCTCATATAAGCTCTTCCAAACGGGGCCTAAAACTATGAAAGATGATCCCATACTTTTGCTCTAAATTAGAATCTGTGTATGAATAAATTCTTGAAAATACACCATGCTGCATATGTGGTGATCGAAGGATTCTGGACCCCATTAAAAATAATGAAATAAACCATTAAAAAAATCAAAATTACCTAAATAATGAACAAATTCTTCCAAAGTAGATCCCTCAGTTTTCTCGGCAGTTTCAACCTTTCGCCTTTTGGTTCTGCTTTAATCCATAAGTGTAAGTTGTAACACAGTTAAATTTAACGAAAAATATATAAAACATTAAACCAATACACATGATTATCTCTCCAAAGACACAATTCAGTCAAATCAATTATAATTAGTTCACTGTTCCACAAACCAGAAAAATAAGTTTTCATACAACAATGAAGATACTTAAGACAAAACACAGTTAATGGACATTATAATCTTGGTTGTTAAGATTTAAGGGACATAACTATTAGCAAAATTTCTTCTATAACATAGTTGCATTTCTTCTATAATATAGTTGATGGGAAAATAAGGCTTTAGTAAGGATCCCTTGTCCAGATCACCATTTAAGTGTGCCTCTAGCCATAGTAAAAGTAATAACCTAAATGCAATCAAAACCTTCTGGTATGATCTTTTATGATTTTTCAGAAACCAGTTATCATCCCAATACAACAAACAAACAAAAACAGTCAATTCTTCATTTTGATATGTGATAAAAGAAAATCAATCCAAAAGACTATGAAAGTAGCTAACGAGCTTCTTACTAAACTATAACTATGTCTGAACCACTAGAGTATCCAACAACAACAACAAATCTTATCCTAGTAGATTGGATCAAGTGCATGTATAAAGTACAAATCAGTGCACTCAATTACAAACTAAATTTCCAGTAGAACTATTTATTAGAACAACACAGAACTTTGTATCTAGACAATGTTTAATTTGCCACTGGTCTCACAAATCATGATCAGATATCTTAATATGTCAACTATAAAGTCATTCCTAATAAACTTCAATTCCAATTGCAACAGTTTAATGCATATAAGGAGTCAGGACACAATCACCTCACACTCTCAGACTCATCTATGTTTTCAGCTTCTTTATAACACGACGAGATGGTTGAGCTTGCATCTAGTAACATCAAGAAATGCAATAAAGTCAGCCATCTGACAAAACCAAATTAGGAGGAAGCAAAACAGAGAAATGAAGAGATTATATAAACCATGGCAAATTTGAAAATTAAATAAAGATTGTTAGCGGTAATTTAACTCTAGCAATATCCTCGAATTATGTTATTAGCAGTAATTTAACTTTAGCAATAATCTCCCATTATATTATTAGCAGTTATTTAGCATTAATAATGGCAATTCGTAGCAACGCAACAACAATATCTGCTGTAACAAACAAACAACAACAAAAGTTTTATCTCACTAAGTGAGGTCGACTATATGGACCACACTAGTCTATTTAGATCAATCAAAAACTCCACCTATACTTACGTAGCTGGTCCCAAGTCGGAGAAAGGAAGAGGGTTGTGCTAGACCTCGACGGCCAACGTAAAACCCGTCAACATCACTAGCAATTTATTGTAATTATTATATAAATATTCTGTCAAGAGACTTTGTAGTACATGCCTATATTTAAGGTGTATTTATCACTAATGGAACAGGAAATTCCCTTCAATCTTTTAGCATGGCATCAAGAGCATGTTCTTGTTCTTGGGAAATAAAGACTAGTCAAATTATGCTTCCTTTTTTCCTTCATGTGTAGTCTCCTCCAATTTGCAGTCATACTCCTGCACTCTGCTGCAATGCCTTTTATCTAACCAGACCCACCGTGGCAAATGAGGGAAATGACAGCCGGTGAGCAGCAAGAACCTTAAGGTCACCATCCCTCGTTCCCCTTTCTATGTCCAAGCTTCGGACAGTCCTAGGATAATGTTAACAAATGTTATGGCTATATTTGATACGCTTAGCTGAGAAGCTTGCTGAAAGCTGAAAAGTAAGGTGAAAACCTATAAGCTAGATTTTTTTTTTGAAAAGCCAAAGAAGATGTATATAAATATGCTAGCACAATGGGGGCTAGAAACCCATATACAAAGAGAAAGGAAAGATAAAAAAAAAGAAGAAAAAACTACTCATATTGAAATACTCCCTACTGAATAACTCCTCTTTTAGCCACCAACATCTATAAACTCCTACGTCACTATTGATATTATCAACGCTACAAGATTTCCCCAAAATTCCCCATCAAAATTCTTCCTGTTATGCAAGTGCGCGGGCACTGTGACCATTCATATAATGAAAATTGAAACTCTTTCAAAATGCTCCTTAGCCAACTCCAAGAAGTATATTTGATTATTTCCACCACTTTTGTAATATCGACCTGCTCAGAGTTAAATATAACACCATTCCTGAGTGTCCAGATCGACCAAATGCAAGATGCCCAGATAGCCAACCAGTGAGGCACTTGATCAGTAGGAATACCCAGACAGTGCTGCCCAAAATGGGGCCTAAAGGAAGATGGTAGAACCGTTGTTGTGCCCACCCACCTATAACATCACCTATAAGCTAGTTGAAAACTAAACTGGAAGAGTTTGATTGCAAAAAAAGGTATTGCGAAACTAGTTGTTGAACGATCTAAATTTATAAAATGACACAAAAGCTAAAAATTACTCAATATAATATATATATATATATATATATATATGAATGGTTTAACATAATTTGATTTACACATCAATATTACTGTGACATTTATTTTAAAATAATGATTACTTTAAATATTTTAATTTATTTCAAATTGTTGATCATAAAAAAATATAATATTTTTTAACTTGTTTTCATTAATTAATTTTTTATTACATAATAGGATCATAGAAATAACATTAAATTTTAATTAATAAATTAATAAAATCATTGAAGCGGCAGCAGCAGTGACAACTTCATAGAAGATGAATATCATAATTACTGTTTAGTAGGAGTATTGTTTTTAAATATAAAAGGATAGTGATGGAATCTTAGTACAATGATAAAAATAATAAAGGGAATAAATTCAATAAGCTAGAAACTACCTCAATTAACTTATCAAAAAGTCTATAAGCTACTAAAATAAGTTCCTTTAACAAACACTTTAAAGAAGCTTTTAAGCTAACAAATAATTAATAAGTTTTAAGCTAACTGAAATGTCTTACCGAACATAGTCTATGGCTATGTTTGGTACACCTACCTGATAAGCTAGTCGAAAGCTTAAAAAAGTGTTTGATAAAACTAGTTATTGGACAAGCTGAAATCATAAAAATACATACTTGTATAATTCATTTTATATTTAAGATTACTTTATTTACTCATCAATACCGATATGATATTAATATTAAAATACTTACCACTTTAAATACTTTTAGGTGCTTATAAGTAACTCCATGAGACAATTTTATTTGAGTCCAGAACATCTACATCATGGTAGTTAACATCCACTTTAAATACTTTAATTTAGCTCAAATTATTAATCATCTTAAAAGTATAATATTAATTTTTAATTTATTTTCATTTTCATATTTTTATTAAATTAAATAGAATAGAACAAATAACTTCATATCTTAATTTTATAAAATAAGCTTATATCTGTCTTAATTAACAAAATATTTTATAATTTTAAAAAATTGCATAGTGATTATTTCAAAAGAAAAATAATTAATTTTATTTATAATGACTAACGCATATACAATTTTTCTAATATCAACCATTTTACCCAAAAAAAAAAATATTGTGCTAACCATAAAAAATTCAAATAAATAGTCATTAATAACATAGAAAAAAAAATCTATAAAGTTATAATCAAAATAAAAACATAATTTTGCATCCCGTATAAAAAGGATCATGATGGAATTTTAATAAAATAATAAGGATAAAAATAAGATTAAATTCAATATTAAAAAAAGCTACGGAAATAATCTCATTTATCAAACAATTATAAAGGGCTTTTATGTCACTCAAATAAGCTTTGAGATAGCTGAAATATCATGTCAAAACAGCTATGTTGCACACTGAGAATTGTGACAATTGATTGAAGACCATGAAAAACACATCGAAGGCGAAGAATAAGTTGGGCTATGTTATCAACTCGATTCAAAAACCTAAAGACTCTGATGAATCGTTTCTTTGGGAGGTCAGTAATTTGATGATCAACTGGATTCATAATACCATGATCCAATTGCCTTCAGTCCTTTGTTCCGTATTTAGGACATCTGTGAAGCAAAACGACATGAGTCAAGTGGCTAAGTATTTCCAGGAAGAATCTGAGAACGACTATGTACCTATTTCTCAGCTCCATTGTTTTAGAAACTCTAAGTCATTTTCAGAAACTCTCTGGTAAGTACCTCATCTTAAATAGCTAATTCATAATGGCGCTTCTCATCTAGATGTGATGTCAAAATTGGAAAACATAGTGCCTTCACCCTATGTCCTGCCTAATGGTGCCCAAACGACAACTCTCAAACGCAGCCCAGTTGCTTTGGGTCCTAATTTTATCATATCCAAATTATGCTCATCTCCAGCCTAAGTGAGGAACCCTTCTGAAATGAGATTCAGATGAGCAACAAGTTAATACCTCTAGCTCTCCTACAAGCATGGAAGGCAGGGGGAGTGGAGAAATCCAGGGAGCTCATGAAGAAAATGGAAGATATGAATTGTTGGCTACTAATCTTCTTGATTCTACTATTGCTAGTGCGCACCATGAATGTCGACCTCCGGCTTATCTTCAAGATTACAAGTGCAACACCATCATGTGATAATCAAGCTGCCCTTCATATTGCAGCGAAACCCAGTTTTTCATGAACGGACTAAACACATTGTCATTTTATTTGAGAATACTTCTTGGTCAAGACAGTGTTTCTAACCTGCAGCTTGCGGAAATTTTCACTAAGGCTTCAGGAAAGAAGCAGTTTGAATTTTAAGTTTGCAAGTTGGGCATATGCTCTTTGCATACTCCAACTTGAGGGGGAGAATTAGCGCTATTTTAGCTTTAGCGATGTTCTCCCATTATGGTAATTTAGTAGCCGACAATTCATTAGCAGTAATTTAGCTTTAGCAACATTTTCTCAATGGCAATTTGTAGCCACCTTGTGTACATATTCTAAAGAGTCTCTATAGTACATCTTATATATGCCTACCACTGTTTTTATAGTTAACGAAACAAGAAATTTCCCTTCAATCTTCTATCAGATATAACAGCTAGAAAGCCAAGCAATGTCTCCAATAAAAGGTTGCATCATTAACACGAAAAATAAAGAAGGGGAAACTAGGAAGAGCGAAGGTACCTGTGTTCCTGGTGTTCTCCTTCGCCACACTCTGGTTACTGGGGTCCACCTTGTCGGGCTTCTTCTCCGGGTATATGTTCAGGTAGCAGTCGCTGCCGTCTGCGTCACCGCCGCGGAGGCGGGACCAGAGGACGAGGGTGGAGAGAGGGGCGATTCGGGAGGTCGAGAGAGGGGTATCGTCGGGGAGGGGTTTGCCATGGAGGGTGAAGTAGAAGGAGGAGGATAGGTTGTGTGATTCTGGAAAGAGAGAGCGTTTCAGGTCGGAAAGTGTTTCATCGCCGGTAACGGATTCGTGACGGATTTGATGGAGGTCCGGCGATTGGACGAAGACTTGGAGCGATTTGCGACGCTGCTGCATCTTCATCTCTTTCAAGTCAAGTGTGTTGGTGAATACAGGATTCAAAGCCTAGTTTGCGTATTTATAGTTTTCTGCTGGTTCACGATCTTTTTTCTTTTGGTCAATTGCTTCAGTTGGCTGGGCCTGAAGTTGGATTTGTGAGACCTAGGCCAAGATGGGCCTTGAGAATTAGCGCTATTTTGGTTTGGAATGGAGTTTTGGTGCAGAACGTGTATATGTAACACGTGAGTAAAGATTGTGCAACAAGTTAGTGGAAGAAAAAATTGTTGCAACAGTTATAAAAACAAATGTATCTGGACACAAAAACACACACTATCAATGACTAAAAAATAGGTAAAAACTAATCCCACTTTCTAATGCTTTCACAACAAGTTACTAATAAGAAAGAATAAATATTTTTAATTTAAAAATACATCAGAAAATAAATATTTGTTACAATAGAAATATAACAAACATTTAAAGTTGGTTTTGTTAACTAACATAAATGTGTATAAATGGATGATTGTAGCATATATGCAAGAGCTCAAAACATTACTATTTACATTCATGTAGTATTATGCATTTTCCCTTTTCCGTTTTGGTGCTCACCTTTGTAATAATTTATTCGTATCAAATCAAATGGCATGCTCTTTAACCAACATAAGATTAGTCCAAGTTATACTTTCTGTATTCCATTCAAATGAAGTCTTGAATTTGAGTTTTATGTATGAAGAAAGATTTTATTAGAAGAACTAATACCACCAAAATGTAATGTAGATGTTTCGACTTGAACAATATAACATGCTCTTTAATAATTTATTATAGTTAGACTTTTTTACCCCACATGTGCTACTCTAACATATAATTCATTGAGCTCCTATACATTCCTAAATATGTCAAGAACTTCTCACAAAAATTATCACCATGAGCTGGTCCTGCTTGGTAATGGTTAAGTAAGACCATGACAGGTAATGTACTTACCCTGGGAGCCTTGATCAATGAGTGATGTCAAGGTGGGTAGGCCATGCAATTTTATTTTGAAATAAAGCAATGTCTATGAGGTCCATATCTACTTTTTTTTGGAAGGATTGTAAGGTCATCAAAATGGCTAAAATGCAACTACATGAAAGTGGTCCTCAACCACAATCACCATTCACCAAGAAATGGAGGTAGATTGACTATCAACCACGCGTTCAGCAATAAAACTAGTACTCCTCAGTGCATGCTGGTATCTCTATTAAGTATCAACTACCCAATTCTCCAACTACCCCTTTCTTTTCTTGTCAGCTTGTGTCTGATCTTGCATCAAATCACAGCTTGGCAACTTTTTTTCTTTATAGATTAAGACTGCTTGGAAATTATCTCTTGATAAATTGAAGCATAATTTGTTGGCATTTAATGATATGATATAGTAACACCATTAGAAATATAATTTAAAAATAATTCAAGTGTCTTTGTCACATTTTAAGCTTCTGAAATATTTGCTTCATTCATGATATTATATAAGTCTTTATATGATCAAGTGATATAAAATTTGATCCTTCTTCTTCATCCAACAATTTAAACTTACCTTTCCATCTCAGTCCTCATTTGTCTAATGCTAAACTTATATGTACCTGCAAAGCCATAATTACAAGCATATACACAAGGGTTGAACCAACCAGCCAAAGTTTATTGTCCCAAAGTGTAATAGCAAGCTATGGAATTAACAAGAAATAGCTGCCCTTGAACAGAACAGTGCATGGACTATCACCACTACTGCCATCAAATAAGAAGCTTATTGATATGTTTCATATTCATACGTGTGAATACGTATTAGAACTAAGTTCCAATTTTCATCCAACCAAGTGAAGCTCACTCTATTGTAAGCTCTGTAATATAACAGTGTTGAATCAATAAATTACCACCCATTCAAGCACTAAGATATCAATGATCAAGTGCATGTTCGAAATTCATCTACAATTGATTCAAAAGTCAGAATCAATTCAGGATAAAAGCTCATGTTAGTAGTTTCTGGACTTCAGAATTGATTGCTGATGTAAACATGCTATAAACCAATAGTTTGGCTATTCACTTACAATCATAATTCATAACAAAGGACCAGAACATATCAATATCAACCTATTCACTTATTCAAATTCAAACAGATATAAAGCATCCAAAGGCCCATTCATGATATGCAAATTCTGCAGGGGAGGAATTACATTTTTTGTGAATTACAAATGGCTCTGCCACCCAATTGAAATTGGCCAATAGAAGCTATCTATCATGAAATTTCACTAGAACTCTGATCTCAATTCCTCACTCAGCAACCTGCCAATTACAAGACAGTGTAAGCCATTTGAACAAACAAGTACAAGATTATGAAATTGAGATTGCAAAAGAGAGAAACTGACTTGATTAAGAGGATTGTCAGGTGATTTCTTCCAGAGCTTCCATATCATGTCTCTGTATTGATTGTAAGTGAGGCCTGGTTTTTCTTCCTTCAACTTAGGAAGCTCGGCTTCTTCAAATGCCTGCAATTCAATTTCATTCAATACACAGAAGCTAAAATCTGGTTATCTAAACGCACAGTAATACATCAAAAGAGCAGAGACCTTGAATGCGGCTTTGAGGCGCCTCTCGGGATGCCTATCAGGGGGCAAGTTGCTGTTATCGATGCTCATCTGAGCGATTGCATCATCGAGAGTTCGAGCTTCGATAATCGAATCGTCGCGATTCGTATTCGACACGAGAACCATCCTCTCGTACTCCTCCTCCGCGGCGCTCCGCTTCTTAGACTCCTCCGCCTTCTTGGCGAGGAGGCTCTGCTCCTCCTCGCGCCGCTTCCGCAGCTCCGCCTCCGTCACCTTCGGCACGGGGATCGACACCCTGCTGGCCTTCTTATCGGGCTTCTTCAAGGTCTTTTCAAGCTCCTTCTCCTCTTCCTCCGCCAGCCGACGCGCCTCCGCTCGCTTCGCCGCTGCCTCCGCCTTCTTCTCAGCCTCTTCCTCCTTCTTCTTGGCGGCGCGTGACCTAGAACCTTCCGCTTCTCGCCAGAACTGATCCTCCTTCTCTCTAGTCTCCCGGTCCTTCTTCTCGGTTTCCGCTGCGGTCTTGCGAGCCCTGGCCTCCTCCGCCTTGGAGTTCACCCCCATCTTTTTCGGCATCGTTGCTGTATTCTATTCTATTCGATTAGGGTTTCGTTCTTTCCTTTCTTTCTTCTCTTCTCTCGTATTGATTTGGATGGATCGATAGAGTTTGTTCTGAAACTGGAATCTGGTGCATACATGTCATTCAGACACCGTCATATCCTTCAAAAATCAAAATCTTTCAGTCTAGCTAGTTAGGCTACGCCAGTCCACAATGATCCATGGGCCTCGGCCCCATTAATACTAGCAGGATAATGTTGAATGTTTATTTTTATTTTTTTATTACAAGAGAAAAACTAAAGAGAAAACGAAACTAAGCCAAAGCTTTTAAATACAATTACGCAAAAATAGTAGACGGAGGTTGTCTCCAAACACGGCAAGAGATCCCTCCTTAGATGATTGTCTCGCAAGGAAATCCGATGCGTTATTTTTCTCATGAGGAATATGAATGAAGGAAACATTCCAATCCCTAGTCATCCAAGAGCGAGACTCTAAAATTAAGTCACGTTCCCAATAGGAGTTGGCAACCTGAGGCGCTTGGAGCACCCAAACCACCTCCAAACAATCAAAGGCACACACAACCCGTCGAGTCCCCGACTCTCAAGCATGGGAGAGACCCATCCCAACCGCCCAAATCTCCACGCGAAACCCATTGCCATTCGCTTGACTCTCAGAGATTGCCGAGCGCCACGTTCCATCTGGGGCACGGAGGATGGCTGCTCTTCCCATTCTCCTCCTTTCCGCATTCCAACTCCCATCCACCGTGAGAAAAGAGACAAAATGAGTATCCCGCGTAGGGTATTCAAGAGAGTTAGACCTGTCATTGATAGTCCTCGAAGCCAACAAGAAACGTCTAATAAAACATTATGATGAACCTGGTTGATATGCCACCTATCCTCGTCAAAAACATGGTTATTTCTCCACCTCTAATTCCACCATAAAACTGCCACCACTAACAGGCATTTCCTAGATTTCAAAACCCCAGCAAACCACGCCTGAAAGGGCGCCCCACTGTCAACGGAAGGGAGAATCGCTCCGAACTGAAGCCAAAGTGAGCGAGATTGCGGGCACCCCCTAATCAAATGATCAATGCTTTCACAACCCGCTGTACAATGAGTACACATGGGTGAGCTACTAAGGTGATTCCTATGCCTCTTCTCATTTGTGGGCAAGGCCTCTTTCCAAATAAGCCAAAGGAAGAATCAGATCTTTTCTGGAAACTTGCACCTCCAAATCTGTTTCCAACAACCATCATCCATGTCTGAAGCCCCAACAAGCGAATTATAGGTTGAGTACGTACTATAGAGCCCATCGTTTATGGCCGTCCATTTGATAGCATCACGGCCCGCAGGAGAACCCGGGACCTGGACATTAAGAATCTCATTCATCACTTGAGATGGTCGAATAGTGCACAGGTTGACAAGGTCCCAACTTCCATTTCTCCAAACATCAGCAACTCTAAGCAAAGTATCTGATATGTGAACAAAAGGAACTTGGTAAGAAAGCCTCCCCGTACCGAGCCAATCATCGTACCAAAGTGATGTAGCACCGTCACCTAGCTGAGCACGAAACATGTGCTTCAAATGTTCTTTTGCCTTGACAATGCCACGCCAAATATAGGAGTTACATTTACTTGGAATTTTTGTTTATTTATGTAAAACACAAACATGGTAATGGAATTTGTTTTTTTTTTGAAAGAATTACTAACTTTTTAAAAATTAATCATTTATGTACTTTTTGAACTGTTTATATATTTTTTTATAAAGAGTAAAATAAAAAAATAGAAATATGTGGAAGGTTGGTCTAGCTTGTTAATGAGATGACCGCATATATTTTGGCTCAACCTAACCCGACTAAAGAAAGTGTTGCCTCGTTTCAAACTTATTCAAATAGGTTAGACCAACCTGAATTTGACACTCCTACTCCTTATTGAAGAGGAAAAAAAATTTGACACCCCTATTTAAACTTAGATATTTATTGCCATTTGAATGTGATTCACTCTCATAATATTTCTGATAGGATAAATTTTTTTACTTCAAAATATCATCAAATATTGTAAATATCCAAATATTATAACATTGTATTTCATATACAAACTTAATTATCATATTTACAATTATTTTGAAATAAAATATTCAATATAATAGCACTAAAAATAGTTATTTTTGGTAGACAATGCTTAAAGAAAAAAAACAAAAGAGCCTCCAACTAGGCACGTAAGAAGAGTACACCCTGGTAATTCGCCTTTAGGAGAAGGACGAGACCAGGAGGAGGCATGGAAAACACATCCAAGCGCAAAGAGGACGCAACTCCCAACTTTGCCATGAAGTCAGCTGGAGCGTTGCCTTTCCTAAGAGTGTGCTTCAGGACCACCTGCCAGGACTGCTGCAAAAGACCACAAATGGAATGCAATAGGGGAGGAGGGGTAGCACACTTGGTCATCCAAGTGGGCTAAGGATAATTGTAGGTGAAAGATCAGGGTTCGAACTCTAAAAAGAGATAATTTATATTAACTTACTAACAACTAATATTTGCCTATAAAACGCAATAGTGTAAATATGTCATGCTTTTTAATTTTGATTAAAAAAACCATAAATTGTACACACTACTTACTAATTTTTTTTATAAAGTTTCAAAAACATGTAAATAGGTATTAGAAATTATATTTATTTCGGTGTTAATTAGATATCTCATAGCCGATAGGTTGTGAGACTCTCACATTATTGTCACTACACTAAGTGGTAGGAAGCCGAACAATAAAATTTTTTATTCGCAAGAATTGAGATTCCTCCCACCACTTATTTAAGTGACGAATTGCTGACTCCACCCCAAACCCAAACCCAAACCAAGATGGTTGGATTGGAAATTATATACCAATTTTCCATAGCATGTGTGAATAGCTTTAAGAAATTTTCCTTTCCCATAGATCAGTCAATATCCTATTAATGTCCTAGTTTACCTCCTAGATTTTAGCTCACTCTCTATTGTATATGAAACTCTGCACTGTAACAGTTTTGACTCAAGAAGTTAACCTCATTCAAGCACTGATTTCTAATTCAGTTTAACATGATATCTTTGTGGTCACCATGTATGAGTTTCACATGCAGAACTAGTTTAGCTCTGAATAAGGTGCCAACAAAGAAGAGAGATAAAGTTATCCAGCAGTTACCTTTTCGTCCGTCACAGCATGTCAACTGCATGCGATGCACACTGGAGCCTGAAGCTGCAGCAGAAGGTGTCTTTTGTTTTACATTATGAATTATGAATGAATGTAGTGTTTAGACTTTTAGAATTGAAGATCATTTATTAATTTAAGTACAATTATTTACCAATTCTATTGAAAGTGGTATGTGGGATTTCCTAATGAAGTATAACATGAGTGATGTTTGTCTGTGAATTTACTCAATTTAGTTATCAAATTAAATGAACTGTTTTAATTTCAAGATTCAGATATTAGCATGAACGAGCTAGCTGATTTAGTCAAAGTTTAGATCCAATTTTTTTGTGTCTGTCTATTTTATTTATATAGATATTAATTAGGTGAGGCTCTAACAAATTTGTGAATATTCAGATTATGTGAAACTTCAACCAGAGACGATTCATTCCTATGAAAAGGGGATAGATGTTTCGAATCCAATCAATGGTACATTCTTCTTCCTTTCCTTCTCCCCTTAATTTTTTAATGCAAATTGAAGTGCTCTAGTAGATGTCGCCACCTATTCGGGAAACGGTCTCTTCCAACAAATGTTTTTCCCATAATTTAAATTTATGTTTTCATTCTTACGGGGTATAGCTTGCTTACGAGTATACCAGCTCTTTGTTGGTAGTAGTTGAGTAGCTTTTAAGAATTTCTTTACTCAAACTCTATGTATTTATATCTTTCACCAAGATATCCTCAACTTCCCTCCCCCTGATCTGTACAATAATTGGTAATGATCTTTCTCTATAAGGCCAAACTGACCATTCAATTATCACCACAAAAAATAAGCTAAGTATATTGACCACACAAATTTTCACTACCTATTGCCCATGCTTTTCACACATGGAATTAGAAAATGTGGAGTGATGAGTGTAACAAAACCAGAAAAAATAGGTAAGAGAGATGAAAATTTGACATGTACTCAGTAAAATCAACTTTGACTAATTATATAATGCAGTGTGAAAATTTTAAGGGGGCCAAATAAAACATTTAAATACACATTCTTTTGACTCATAATGATAGCTCAATTGGAAATAGATGTTTAGTGTGTGGGAAGAGCTGTCTGATTTAACTTTCACACAATACATTTGAGAAATGAATGAAGAGTCGTAACTGTGATTAAATTTCAAATCCAAAATAGTCATCATACATAGGATGTGTGAATACCGGGTGGTTTTATAAGAAAAAATTACACATTCTTTCCACCAAACCCATACTTTCTCACTCTCTTAACCATACCGAATCATTCCATTTATACTTTGTTCTTATGAAACTCTATCTTGTTGAAAGAGAAAAGGAAGATAACTAAGTTTGATTTTTACTCTTTTATGACTAAATGGCACCTTATGGTGATAACATAATAAGTTATAACCACACTAAGTTTCAAAGATAGGACAAGGCGATAAGCTCAGCTGGCAATCTAAGAACCACCAAACTAACTCTCTATTGTCCCAACTCTAAGGACAAAGCAATGCGTGGCTCACCTTCTCTTTACATATATATGGTGCATGTTGTTACTCACCAAACCATCACCCACAAAAGCATCTAACTAAGTAACTATACTATACCAGACACTCCTCCTACCCTTCAAACTCAAATTTCTCTCTGCATTATAAGAGTGCTTTTCATCTTGGACTTGCTTGTATCTGAATCTTTTCGAACATGGCTGGGAATGGATTGTTTGCAGAGATTTTAGATGGAGAGGTGTACAGGTACTATGCTGATGGAGAATGGAAGAAATCCTCTTCTGGAAAAAGTGTTTCCATCATCAACCCCACTACCAGAAAGACTCAATACAAAGTTCAAGGTAGTTAGTTAACTGTTAAAACAAGGAAACATTAATTTCCCTTTCTTTTACTTTTGATGTCATTTATTTCAGTTACCTTCTATAACTTTTCATGTTTGCATGTTAGTTGAAGCTTGAGAACTCTAAAATTAACAAGGAATAGTAATTACTGAAATGCTAGACTTTTCTTGTCTTCAATTTTGTTTTAATGAAATCCCAGTTAGCTAAAAAGGCACAGGATTGTGTATAAAATGTGATTCCTGGTTTCCTGTAGCCAAATTAGAATATCAGGCTTGAAAGTTTTCCTAGCTGTGTCTAATTTGCTGTAAAAATGATATCCATGCAGCTTGTTCACAAGAGGAGGTTAATAAGGTGATGGATTCAGCAAAATCTGCACAAAAGGCATGGGCAAAGACACCACTATGGAAGAGGGCTGAACTTCTTCACAAGGCTGCTGCTATCCTTAAAGAGCACAAAGATCCAATTGCAGAGTGCCTGGTGAAAGAAATAGCAAAGCCAGCCAAAGATGCAGTTACAGAGGTGCATATTGTGTTTTTGCAAAATAAACCAAGGTGCTGTTTAGGACAATTAATTAACCCTGATTCATGAAATAATTGTGTATTTTATTTTTTTGCATGTAGGTTGTAAGATCTGGAGATTTGATTTCTTACACTGCTGAAGAAGGGGTCAGGCTTTTGGGAGAGGGAAAGTTCTTGGTGTCTGATAGCTTTCCTGGAAATGAAAGGACGAAATATTGCCTCACGTCCAAGGTCTATTTTCAGCACTTGTTTACTACATATGCTACTTCAAAAGTTACTATATAGTTCATATTTACTGGTTGTCTTAAAGCATAGCCATAAATCTTCCCTTTCTGTTGGGAATTTAATTGTGAATTCTAAGCAAATAATGAAGGGAATGTGCACTTGAAAAAAAAACTGCAATTTGTATTTGTTAACAATCACACATCTACATATCAAGGAAAAACTGAAGATCCTGAGTTCTTTTTTTTATTATAATTTGTTAAATGAGTTGGCATTATCATTAAAACTTGGAAGGATGAGTGGTCCCTATTACTTTGATTCATCTAACAAACATCTCTATAATGTTTGACAAATCTGGTTGAGTTCTGCCTGGCTGTGTAGGTTTACTCTTGTAAATTCATATTGGTAAAAACCTTTTCTTTATTTTCCTCAAATTCATAATTTGGAATTCCTGTAACCAAAATTTTGTTACTGCACCATGTGCTGTGATCTGTTACATGACTAGGAAACTGGTTGATGATGTAGTCTAAGAAAGTTCTAATTGATTTTCAGATTCCATTGGGAGTGGTTTTAGCCATTCCACCTTTTAACTATCCTGTCAATCTTGCTGTCTCGAAAATCGCTCCTGCGTTGATTGCTGGAAATTCTATTGTTCTCAAGCCTCCAACTCAGGTAATTATATCCTTCAATTGAAACTTTTCAGAGGCATTATATGTCAGATGCATACTCTCACAGGGTGCTCCTAGCTCTTCTCATAAAAACCACAGCAAGTAGTTAATTTCAGAATCTTGAGTTTTAATTACTCCCCTACTTTTGTTTATTGTTCCTTCTAAATTGTTATTTGATGACGAATTTCAGGGAGCTGTTTCTGCTCTGCACATGGTTCATTGCTTTCACTTGGCTGGTTTTCCCAAAGGCCTAATCAGCTGTGTTACTGGTAAAGGCTCAGAAATTGGTGACTTTCTTACTATGCATCCAGGAGTGAACTGTATAAGGTGACCATTCATTCTCATTTTCTATGACTCCATGATAGTAAAGTACCTCATGTCCTCAACTTTCAATGTGTATTCAATTTTTCTTTTTCCTCTACTGAATTATGACTCTGCTGTCTTTCAGTTTCACTGGTGGAGATACCGGCGTTGCAATTTCAAAGAAGGCGGGCATGATTCCCCTGCAAATGGAGTTGGGAGGAAAAGACGCATGCATTGTTCTTGAGGATGCTGACCTGGATTTGGTTGCCGCAAACATTATTAAGGGAGGTTTTTCATACAGGTGATTAACATATCTGAACTTCTCGTTATTTAGCATGCTTCATTATTTAGCACTCATGGTAGCCCGGCCTAAGGAACGAGTCACCCGCGGCTCCAATAAGCAAGAAGAGTTTGTAAGATGTTGCTGCTAACATCAGAGAAATTTTCAATATAAGTTGCAAGTTGCCTTGTTTGAATGCAGATAACTTTTCTTTATGTAATTGTTGTTTACTTTTTTTGATAAAAGTGGTCAGAGGTGCACTGCTGTTAAGGTTGTGCTAGTAATGGAATCTGTCGCTGATGCTTTGGTCGAGAAAGTGAAGGCCAAGGTGGCAAAACTAACTGTTGGACCCCCAGAAAATAACAGTGATATCACCCCAGTTGTGACTGAATCATCAGCCAACTTCATAGAAGGCCTGGTCAATGATGCTAAACAGAAAGGAGCAACATTCTGCCAAGAATACAAAAGAGAAGGAAATCTCATTTGGCCTTTGCTGCTGGATAATGTTAGGCCAGACATGAGAATTGCATGGGAAGAGCCATTTGGACCAGTTTTGCCAGTAATTAGGATCAATTCTGTTGAAGAAGGAATCCACCATTGTAATGCTAGCAACTTTGGACTTCAGGTAAAAGTTTAGTGCGCGTTTGGATTAACGTTTTCAGAATTGATTTTGGATGGAATTGGTTTTCGTAAAATCGATTCGGGCAAAAGTGAGTTGAAAGTCAAGTGATTTGTGTTTGGATATGTTTATGATAAAAGTGACTTCTATAGGGTAATGTTGAGAAATCTAGTTATGAAACCTCATAATTGATTGTGTCTACCAGAGAAGCTACTCTCTCTAGCTTCTCCGCATAATTGATTTTGGGGGTTAAAATCAATTTTCTATGTCGATTTCCAAACATCTATAATGCCCACCTAAAAGTGATTCTAGTCTACGAGAATTAACTCTAAGGTTCCCATATGTGAAATTAAACACACACTTAGCCAATGACCCTTGAGAGAGTATAATGCCTTCTTATAAAAGATTTGTCATTCGTGAGCATGCTAGTAATTTGTATCAACATATTCTGCAGGGATGTGTCTTCACAAAGGATGTCAACAAAGCAATATTGATCAGTGATGCAATGGAAACAGGAACAGTTCAGATAAATTCCGCCCCAGCTCGTGGCCCTGATCATTTTCCCTTTCAGGTGATTCCGGTTAGAAATATAATATAAAATCACGCATGTGTCTTCACCCGATAACTTAGACTTTTACGGTAGTTGGTTCATGACAAACCCACCATAAAATCAATCAAATTCTGTTATTTCACAGTTGCTATTTCCAGAACTTCAAAAAGATCCAAATGCATTTCTATATCAAAAGGCAATAACTTGAGTCCAGTATTAACATATGTTTTTTGCTTGCAGGGTATAAAGGACAGTGGGATTGGATCACAAGGGATTACAAACAGCATAAACATGATGACCAAGGTCAAAACTACTGTGATCAACTTACCTAGCCCTTCTTATTCCATGGGTTAGTAATAGTATAGGTTATGTGTGTGGGGAAGAATTAATTCACTGTAAACTCCATGAGATATGAGGAGCTCACAAACCGCATGAATTTAGCATTGCATTCTCTTTGGGGCTGGGAATCTGTGATAAATAACGAGTGTGATAGATCAGTCACATAGCTACTTCATGTGTCAACTTCTTGTACTAATAACTAAGCATCTTATTATGAGTCTAAAATGTATCCTGTGCCTTGTCATTGAGTTTGGAATATGATTCTGTTACTGTTAAATTTAAACCCAAATCCATGTAATGAGCAAAAATATTGGCTTCTATGTTTCCATTCCATCCTCAAGCATTTTTAACTCTCTAGCATAGTAGATTTTGTCATCTAAACAAGCAAAATTTCAGCTAGTTGCCACATAATAATCAAAACATATGAAGATGTATCTTTTTAGACTAATCCTAGCCCCGTAAGAGATGAAGTGATTAACCACTACACTAACCCATTTAGATAAATGAAAATGTATTTAGAAAAAACCTGAAGTTAAAATTAATTATTATTATTGATTTATTTTAAATAAGGGGTTAGTCTAGTGGGACATGACAATTGTATATGACAGATTGCAGATTTGAACTCTCACTAATCCTCTTGGGGTGAGTCACTATCACCTCACCCTAATTTTTTATAGACCAAAAAGTATTCTAAAAGTCGGATGAGTTTTAAAAAAAAAAGTATTTCTTTTCGGTTTTTATCACATCGCATATGATATCATTCATTTCTCCCTCTGTGTTCCTATATTTCTCTAGATGTGTTGAGTAAAAATGTGTGAAGATAACTTAATTTAATTCGTCAAAATAATTTCAAAAAAAATGTCATTTCAATTAAAAAAAACCGTATAAAAGAGGTACACTTTTAACGATTGAAAACCAAACGCAAAAAATATGAAAAGTTTCCTACAGAATTTAGGGAATTCCATAGCATAACAATTTTAGGTAAGTAAGTGGGAGTTGAGGTGGAAAGAGAGCTGCAAGACAAGGACGGATACCTACAACTTTTGCCATTGCCAAGCTTCAATTATAAAGCATGCATGTCTAGTCTATGCAAAATTTCTTCACTGGATATCATGTATACCTATCAAAGTTCTCTATGTTTTGTTTTCAAGCTTTTTCTTGTCTCACTTGAGAATATTACAATTGTCTATGCACTCATATATTTCATTCCCTAAATTGAACATGGATTCAATCATTGTCCCTACGTTTAACGACATATAATTAACTAGCATCTTTCAAGCATTTTCACACTCGGATCTCGTGAGACACTAGTTCTTTTCCTCACTATTAGTACACTTAGCTGTGAAATAGTTCTTTAACTCTCTCGGTGTGTGGTCTTGATAAAGGTCGAATGATATATAGGATTTGATTCAATTGGTAATTTAGGTTATATTAGACTCAATTTTGCAGATTATAACGGTTTTTTTGGTTAATATGAGCCCTTTGCATTGAGGACAGGAATAAAAGATGTAATGATTGATCAAAAAAGAAAAAGAAAAAATTAATTGCGCTTTTATATTTATGTTGTAATACCTTTTTTTTAGTGAAATTTTTATTTCACTAAAAGGGTTTGAATTTTATTGACAGAACCTAATAACAAAAGGTTCTTTCAAATGACGATCAGTTCAGAAAAAAAAAAATATGCTTTGAGTTAAAAATTATTATATTGCGATAATGGAGAAGTACACAACGAAAAAACTCAAGACAAGCCCCTCTAAGTTGTTTCTTTACACCTTGGTAAAGTATCCAACTTCCAAACTTTCCTCTAGACATTTTTAGGAAGTGTTGGAGAAGATGAAGTCGATGCCAAATCATGCCCTTTATGCTGCCGGGTACAATTATATGCTGATCGCATCCTGAAAATCCCATCTAGAGAGAGCGGCCAATATAACAAGTCATGATGACTTTGCCACGCAAGAGGAATTGACAAAATTTTCCGAGCCGTAGGAAGCCAAAACAAATGATCAATAAGTTCAAAATTACCAATAAGGTGTAGTAAAACAGATGTTCCTTAAGCAACTAGTCTAGGATACCATTCTTGGACGGTGCGTATGGAGAAGCATTTGCTAAGAAATGCCTACTTAACATAATCTCCAAGCCTTGAGAGATTAGTCACATGGTTGTCAGTTGTGAAGATTTATTGAGAAACCAAAAAACAAGTTCAAGATTTCAAGCCATAGTAGAGAGCAAAAGTAAGTTCGAAACAAACTTAAGCCATAGTAGAGAGCAAAAGTAAGTTTGAAACTAACTTAATACTTAAATGTTGGAAAAATTTGTGTATTTCAAAAGTTATAAAGCCCCCTTAACTATATGATATAGTAAACTTCACTTTCTGGTGGTTAAGAGCCTAGTAAGGGTGTTGGTCTCATGCTCGCGATATTGAACTTCGTTGGCTCAATGCAGTGCAAATCGATGAATTTGCAAATCTAGATTGTAACCCCTTAGTCAATGCGTGTTTGCCATTCACAATTAAATGTCTATGAATTATTTTTGTTTTATCTAACAAAAGCGCTACACTCAGGCTATGTTTGTATTTGTGGTACGGGGTGGGATGAGAAGATAAATTTTTAAGTTTTATTGTTTCGATAGATTAATGAAGGGTGGAATGAGATGAGAAGGAATGAGATGGATACCATCCAATTCCATTAAATCTCATCATTTTTCTTCCTCTCAGTTTAGAAGTTATGAAGTGGGATCATAATATACTCAAAAAATGGAGTCAGATTTTCATTCTGCTCCTCCGCTCTATTCTATCGCATTATATCTCATACCATCACACCCCACTCTCTATCATCAATCCAAACATACCCTTAGGGGGCGTTTGTTAAGCGCCATGAAATCAGATTCTTGGGAATGCTGAGGACGGGAGTGGACATTCCCACATTTGTTACAAGGTTAATAATTCACATTCTCGGGTAACTGCCAACATTTCATTCACATCAATTGGGTTGGGAATGTAAGGTTCTTATAGGAAATGAGTTATTTTAAATATAAATTTTCACTTTCTTCACAATCTCTCATAATTTTCTATTTTTGAAATTTTGAAATTAAATTAATTTAAAGACATTTCCAGTAATACTAAAAACTTACCAAACATGTATAAAAAACTTACCACGAATAAGATTCTCAATAATTTTATTTCTTAAAATGTATTCTCAAAATCATGAAACAAACTCCCCATTAGTGTTAGTGTTAGAATTAGCAATCCAGCTGTGACATTGTGACAACCTCCAATAGAAGATGATTTTTGTCCTCTTGTGAAGTGACACGATAACGGAAAAAAGAAGAAGAAAGAAACTGCAAACGTTTAGAAAAAGAAATGCAAAAAGGAAAAAGGAAAAAAACTTGAAAGAGCTAAACCTTGTTCACCTTTATATATATCGAGTCCAAAAATAGAGTCTATCTCTATCCTGATCCTCTTAGTTGATCCCAAAACGCAACGCTCTCTTGCCTCTTGGTGTTTGTTTGTTCCTTCTCTCTAGTCTCTAAGATTCAAATTCAATTAAATTAAACCAAACCCCCACTCTCCGCACTTTTCTCATGCAGCCGCCTCGCACAGAAATGCAGGACCTTAACTCCCTCTTCGACTCTCCTCCTCAAATCTCTCTCAACAACCACCACTTCGAACCCACTACTCCCCACGACGATTTCCTCAAGCAAATGCTCTCCAATAACCCCTGGTCTCTCGACGCCGCACCCGACAATGCTGCTTTCCCCTATGACGATGTCGAACACGCTAA
This sequence comes from Acmispon strigosus, assembly GCA_030819835.1. Classification (NCBI taxonomy): domain Eukaryota; kingdom Viridiplantae; phylum Streptophyta; class Magnoliopsida; order Fabales; family Fabaceae; genus Acmispon; species Acmispon strigosus. The sequence goes on along the minus strand of JAUAMA010000002.1, from coordinate 12,310,610 downwards.
CCTCACCTCCAAGTTCCATAACCACCAGATCACTGACAAGGCCCTCATGCTCCTCATGTCCTCAGCCGCAGATTCCGGACTCCTCCATTTACCGCCCTCGCTAGGCGCCGGAGGACCCTTTGACTCCTCCCCGAACGACGCCTTCAAATCCCCCACTCCACAGCCGACTGAGGCTCCCGTTCAACCACTGTACAACGGCTTCCCTGGATCCATTCAGGAACAATCCAACCATTTTCAGCAGGTTTCATTATCTTCTCTTTTTAATTCAAATAAATAAATGTCTTATCTTCTATGTTCATTTTTTTTTTTGAAAATTGAACCACAGGGGCAGAGTTTCGGAGCTTCACCGAATAACCAGGCTCCGGGCGGTGGAAACCCGGGTCCGCCGAAGCAGAGAGTGAGGGCAAGGCGAGGTCAAGCCACCGACCCGCACAGCATCGCGGAGAGGGTACGTCAGTTTTTCTCTCTCTCATTCACAGCTTCATTTAATTCAACATGTTTGGATGCCGAGAAAATTGAGTCCGAGAATCTCAGGTGTCGTTTTCCTTGTGACAATACTTCCAAAAACATCTAAACGTTATGTTTTTGAGAGAAAATGCGATCGTCAGTGCCTGACAGAATAACAGACGCATTTAATTCTGCTTTTCATCGCTAATAGGACAGAAAGAATTGGTTTGTTTTCTTCACGTTCGGTTTGATGTTATTGTACTATTATGTGTGGCAGTTACGGAGGGAAAGGATCGCAGAGAGGATGAAAGCGTTGCAGGAACTGGTTCCCAATGCCAACAAGGTAACCAACCCTGTTTAACATTAATTATTAATTAAATTAACTTAAAATCCACCCTCAGTTCTGTTTCCTTTTGCTGATTAATGGGAGTAATGTTTAACCATTGTTCATAACTCATTTACTGTATGTAGAGAAGCTGAATTCCAATCCTTCCGTGCGTTTTCATTTAATAATCATTGCCTAAGCATACTTTAGAAGAGATTATACTAGTGCATAATAATGTGATGGGTCAATATCCTTGTTCAAATTGAAATATTTGTTTGGTGTGTGGAGTGACAGACAGACAAGGCCTCCATGTTGGATGAGATCATCGATTATGTGAGGTTCCTACAGCTTCAAGTCAAGGTCAGATTCCCTTCCCCTCGTTTCTTTGGGAAACTAAAACAATACATCTGTGTGTCACATAAAAATATTTGATGTTTTTTTAATGCTTCAATAGTTCTACTCCCTTTATGTCATATTATAAGTCATATTTTCTCTCAAAACTCTAATATTATATTTATGAAGAATTAATTACTTTTTTTTTCTTCATATTTACCCTCATACTCCCTCCGTCCCAAATTATAAGACCCTTTAGAGACAAACTCGGCATCCCAAATTATAAGATCCCTTCTAGATTTCAGGAAAAAAAAATAAGTTTTTCCTTTTTTACCCCTTGCATTCATTATATTTTAAATTCCAAAACTTTAATTACCACTTTTAGTAATTACTTCTTTCATATTCTCAACCAACTTTTGTTATATTCAATACTTACATTAACGATTTCCAGATTATTTTAAATAGGGGCATATTTGGAAGATTTGTATAAAAAGTAACAAAATCAACATATTAATTAGCTTATTACATGTTTTCTTAATATGCGTGATTGTCTGAAAATGACCCTATAATTTGAGACGGATGGAGTATTTAATAAGAAAGAGATAGTGTGATTTTATCTTGAACAGAGAAATTCATGGGTAATCTAGGAAAGTCAATAAATTTTTTTACAAATGAATTGCTTCTAACCACTTTTCTTACTCTTAGAGAATTAGATAAATGTGACTTATAAATTGAGATAAAGGAATTATTTCTTAATTTGATTTCATAGTCCTCGAGAGATAAATCATTTAAGAGTTTTTATTCATTTACATTTCACTTATATTTTTATTTCATTTTTCACTTATTTTTCTTCTCATCCCTCTTACTTGAATGATAGGTATTGAGCATGAGCAGATTGGGCGGAGCATCGGCGGTGGCCCCCCTTGTTGCCGACCTGTCCTCGGAGGTAAAAAAAAAAAAAAACTCTACATTTTCCTATTTTTTGTTCCATACATAGTTCCCCAAAAATTTATAAGAAAAGAGAAATTGGGAAGACAAAATTGAGGGTGATATTAAAAAAAAACAGAACTGAGGATTTCCGTAATAAGAAACAGTAATATTAATCTTAAAAAAGAGAGAAAGAATATAAACTATTAATCTGGCGCACGCAGCATCGATGATCCATCAAACATTGTCGGAGAGGGAGTGATGAGTCATCTCACACCTACTTTGTTTTTTTGTTTTTCTGTTGGGTTTGGCTTATTACTACCATCAATCAATCAATCAGTTTTTTTTCTGAAATTCTCAATCACCACAAAACGACAATCCAAAAGCAGCACGCTTGGTCACTTTCTCAGATTCCTCTTCTTTTTTTTCTCTCTCTCTCACTCACTCGTTTGGTTGTGTTTTGCAGGCAGGCGGTGGTGACGGTAACGGCAGTAGGGCCCACCCCCGGAAGACGCCGGCGTCGTCTTCCAGCGACAGCCTCGCCGTGACGGAGCAGCAGGTGGCCAAGCTGATGGATGAAGACATGGGGTCCGCCATGCAGTACCTCCAGGGCAAGGGCCTATGCCTGATGCCGATTTCCCTCGCAACCGCCGTCTCCGCCGCCACGTGTCACGCGAGGAACCCCTTGATGAATGCGGCCCACAACAACAACATCGCATCCAACGGTGGTGGTGATGGGCCCTCCTCTCCCGGCATGTCCGCGAACAGCATTGTCAAAGATGCAGCGTCCGTTGGTTGACTTTTTCGTGTGGAAATAGTAATAGACGTGATTGATGAATGAAGTGCGTGCTACTGCTGAGAGAGACGCAGAAAATGACGTGCTGGAATTTCTGGAGTCAAGGAAAATAAGGCGTCACTGTCACAGGGTGGACCTACAATGACGACGTCGTATTTGCTTAGACTTTCATAGATGCTATTTCTAGTTTTAACTTTCAATGAATTAATTATTAATTAATCACAACTCTGCCAACTTTCTACCCCTTGATCCGATCTTTCTTTATATTTGCTTTTTCCTTCTTATTTTTGGCAATGCTCTTTTTTCCTTTATTATCTTTTCTTCATTTATATTATTACTTTTATTTTCAGGGTTGTCTAAATTAGAATGACTTAGCCTCGTATTAGATTAGATTGACTAATTGAATTTAAGATGAGTAGTTAATAAATTAGAATGACTTAGCCTCGTATAAGCAGATTTCTTTGGCTGTTTGGCCCTTCCCCTGTAGTTTTTTTGCTTTCTTATTTTATTGTACCCCAACAAAATCCAAAATTTTACTATTTCTGATTATATTTCTAAAAACTTTATTCCTATTTATTGACTCATTTTTTTAAAGAAAAAAAAAGCATTAGTCAATTTGAAAAATTAGTCTGAGCAAATCTATAGTACAAGAAACGAGAACATATTCGGGACTTTCTACTTTTGTGATACTACTTGAGGCATCTCTTGGATCACCATTTTCATATCATCTCCACTCTAAGAACCAAATAATGCAAGGCTGAAAATTAAATCTTTAAATGCAGAGTGTATCTTCCTATTTATTGACTCATACAATAGGTTGACATAATATTTTTTTTTATATTCTTATATCCACTTTATGACTCTTAAATGTAATAAAAATTTAATATTAAATAGTTCAAAATTCAATAATTAAATAATAATTTTAAAATGAATTTTAACAAATTAATTATGTATTTTTATTTCAACATTTTCTTTTTATTTCAAAGTTCAAAATTCTTTTTTATTTTAATAAATTAATCCATCAAATGTCTCTCCCCAATAATATTTTTGCTTTTTCTGAATAAAGAAAAGTTTTTATTTTTTAAAATAGACTAAAGAAAAGTTACTAACCAAGTAGGTTGGCGTGGTGGTTCAGCACTTCGTCCCTTAAGCAAGTGGTTGTCGTGCACTGCTGCTCTTTATGTTTACCAATCACTACTAAGTACTTCTATAAATTCAGTAGTTTTAGTTATTAGTTGATAATTAGTGAAATTACCAATCACTACTAAGTACTTCTATAAATTCAGTAGTTTTAGTTATTAGTTGATAATTAGTGAAATTAATCTAAACATACACTGAATTAAGACAATAAATAGCACGAACTAACGGGGTGGTGGCGCAGTTGGCTAGCGCGTAGGTCTCGTAGCTCTGAGTCATCCTGAGGTAAAGAGTGAGCCTTTCTCACCCCATATTTTTTATTGATTTACCAATATTTAGAGTCTTTGAAAAATATATGCCATAAAATTTTAATTTTAGAGCTCCAATCGTGTAAATGTCATTTTGTGAAAATTAAATCCAAATTGAATTTCTAAAAAAAATAGCATGAACTAATTTTTACACTATATTCGGATGTTTTTACTAATTTTTACTTAGGGAATGAAGAAAAATATTTGTAGCCACCCATGATGTCTATATGTGTCAAATGAGATGAGAAGAGAAAGAAATGAAATATTTGATAAATAATATACTCCCTCCGCCCAAAATATAGGGTCATGTTTAGACAATCACGCTTATTAACAAAACATGTAATAAGTTAATTAATATGATGGTTTTGTTATTTTCTATACAAATATTCCAAATTTACCCCTATTTAAAGTTAGTTGGGAATATGAAAGAAGTAATTAGTAAATGTAGTAATTAAAGTTTTGAAATTTAAAATATAATGAATGCAAGGGGTAAAAAAGGAAAAGCTTATTTTTTTTTTCCTGAAATCTAGAAGGGGTCTTATAATTTGGGACACAAAGTTTGTCTCTAAAGAGTCTTATAATTTGGGACGGAGGGAGTATATGATAAGGAAAAATTATGTGGAGATGTTTGGCATTGGAGTCAGTGGCGGAGGCAGACTTGCATGGTGAGGGTGGCCACAATAAAAATAGTAAAATGTATAATTATTTTTCATAGATTTTATCTAATAAAACATTGTCTCATTTTCTCATATCAAATTATATTATAAGAATTCCAAAATTTTGGGGGGTGCCATGGCATATATAGGCACCCCCTTGCCTCCGCCACTGATTGGAGTGTTCAGAATTGTCAGCGAGACTTGAAATTGAGACCTACGAAATAACATGCACAATAAAATGCATGACATGTGACATGTTAAGAAAAAAAATTCTTTTTTTTTGGAATAAACATAGTACTACTATATTTACATATTTTTAAAAGCATAATAACTTTAAATATTTACTATAGTATGACTATAATCTTGCTGTGAAATATATAATTATAAAAAAATAAATATAAGTACATGTTGAGTAATTACTGAAGTTGTCACAGGGCCCTCAATTTTCATTAAATAAAAATGAATTTAATTTTAATACACAAACATTATAATTTTTTTTTCCAATAAATAATTTTCCAAGGATAACTAAGTATTACTGCAATACTTATCATTAGACCAACATCTATGGTACTCGGTATTGAGTCAATTGTTCTTATTCTTAAGTGACGTCAAAGGTAAATTGATAAAAAGCCTTCGTTGGAAATCAAGAAAGATGCAAATGTTGGGGCAAATGGTCAAAATACTCAATTTGTGTTGATCGGCAATTGGGTGTTATCATGATATTTTATTGCCTGTTTAATTAGTGTTGTATCTTCATTATCATATGCTGAATTTATAATTAATACATGTTAGCTAAGTTGGTAAGAATGAACTACTTTCCTTTAAAAATTGTGTGTTCGAATCCCGCTGCTAATATGAGAGTGGTGTTAGAGGACGATCTGAAGGTTCCAAAGACCTGTCCTGACCCGTGGTAAAGATCACAGCCGAACCACCTAAATTTTTTGTAACCAACAAAAATATGCAGAACTTGATTAAGCTAGTAACTTTAGCGACTCCAAAAATTAAAGTTATATCAACTTTGGTAATCGAGGATTAATCAGCCTAGGGAAGTGAAGGTAGGTAGTGCTAGCAATGCCGGTCTAAATCAGTCTTGTATAATTATTTGGCATGACGTTGACTTCATTTTTATGTGCTTTTCTTTACTAAATGATGCATAATTAGATGATAAAAGACTACTAATATAATCATCTTTCTAATAAGAATTTTTATACTTGTTTTTTTCAACAGAGGATGCTCAAATAGTCAAATGAAAAAGAAACATATTTTATTAATATTATAACTAGTCCAATTACTAAAACACCAATGGGCAATAGATAAGTCATAAGTAGATAATAATGGGAACAAATCAACAAACTAGATAGTGGGAAGCAACAAATGAGTGGCGTCCGCAGAAGTAGGGGATATTGTTGATATTTAAGTTCCCACGTTTGAACATATATTAAGCTCATAGATTCATGTTTAAAGTTGAGGATCCCACGTTAGATTAGATAACAAAAGCGAGTGGAAGGAGATAAGAATAAAAACAATTAATCCTAATCCGAATAGAATAACTACTATAAAAATTAATTTGTTTTAGTCAATGTTCGCAGAACCGAACCGGACATCTAACCGTTCGAGCTACTGGTTCATGGTTTTTATGGTTCAACCGAGGTTCAACCGTGGTTCAACCGAGGTTCAACCGTGGTTCAACCGATTGTAATTAAATAATATTATAATTATGAGTATAATACATAATTAGTTAATTACATTATATAATTATATACATAAAATAGGTGATGACATCCAATTCAGGGCCTGACCCAAGGTGAAAGGGAGAGGTAGAAAAAAAGAGCCCACTCGAAACATCCAGTTAAAAAAAAAAGACCTAACCCACTTCCCTCCTCTCCTTTCCATCAACCCTAGCAGCCACCAAGCCCTCACCTTAGCAGCCACCTCCTTCTTCTCTCTTTGCCATTTCTAAAAACTCTTGTGATCCTCCTTACCTACACTCAACCGCCACCCTTCATCTTCTCCTCCCCATCCAGCGCCGCCACCACCTCTCCTTCTCGTCGCCACTCCTTTCCCCTTCCCTTGGCTTCGACCCTCACTGCCGCCACTCACCCAAACCGAACCTCTATTCCTGAAATCGTCCCTCCACCACCGTTCTCTTCTCCACCAAGCTCCTTCACCGAGCCAAAATCGCAGAGCAGAGGAAGCAGAGAGGAATCGCAAAGCAGTGGGAGGGGCGGCGGCCTGCGAGGAGAACGCAGTGGCGATGATGCAGAACGCGGCGACGGAGCAAAACGCAGCAGAACGGCGATGGTGGCCTGCGAGGAGACAGCCGCGGGAAACAGAGAAGAGAGGAAGAGGAGTCTGTTTTGATGTTTTCCAATTTCAATGTTTTACTGGGTTAGACTTACGGTTTACTGCGGTAGTTTTTGTTTTTAACCTTTCTTTTTTTTTTTACTGTTATTAAAACGACGTAGTTTCATCTGAACCAGTTGACCCTGAATATTTCCGGTTTTTACCAGTTTTGCCGGTTCTCACCCGGTTTTACCCCGGTTTGATTACTCCCCGGTTTTGGGCACCAACCGGACCGGCCTGGCCACCGGTTCCCGGTTTTTCCGGTCGAACCGGCCGGTCCGGTCCGGTTCTGACATCATTGCTATATATAATTGAAATACAAGTCATCGATCCATGCCCACAGTCTCTTCTCTCATGTCAGCCGTTGATAAAATACTAATCTGCCGTTGAAAACCAAGAGAAATTTTAAAAGGCAAACTTCTTTTCATTGGGCTCTGTGTTTTTGCAGCTTCTAGAGAATTCCTCTGTTAATACTGTGCTCCATTAACCCATTAATTTAGGCTTCCAGAAGCTTTGTGAATTTTTTTATAGTTATTTATATATAATTGAAATACAAGTCATCGATCCATGCCCACAGTCTCTTCTCTAATGTCAGCTGTTGATAAAATACTAATTTGCCGTTGAAAACAAGAGAAATTTTAAAAGGCAAACTTCTTTTCATTGGGCTCTGTGTTTTTGCAGCTTCTAGAGAATTCCTCTGTTAATACTGTGCTCCATTAACCCATTAATTTAGGCTTCCAGAAGCTTTGTGAATTTTTTTTATAGTTATTTATATATAATTGAAATACAAGTCATCGATCCATGCCCACAGTCTCTTCTCTCATGTCAGCCGTTGATAAAATACTAATCTGCCGTTGAAAACCAAGAGAAATTTTAAAAGGCAAACTTCTTTTCATTGGGCTCTGTGTTTTTGCAGCTTCTAGAGAATTCCTCTGTTAATACTGTGCTCCATTAACCCATTAATTTAGGCTTCCAGAAGCTTTTGTGAATTTTTTTTATAGTTATTTATATATAATTGAAATACAAGTCATCGATCCATGCCCACAGTCTCTTCTCTCATGTCAGACGTTGATAAAATACTAATCTGCCGTTGAAAACCAAGAGAAATTTTAAAAGGCAAACTTCTTTTCATTGGGCTCTGAGTTTTTGCAGCTTCTAGAGAATTCCTCTGTTAATACTGTGCTCCATTAACCCATTAATTTAGGCTTCCAGAATCTTTTGTGAATTTTTTTTATAGTTATTTATATATAATTGAAATACAAGTCATCGATCCATGCCCACAGTCTCTTCTCTCATGTCAGCCGTTGATAAAATACTAATCTGCCGTTGAAAACCAAGAGAAATTTTAAAAGGCAAACTTCTTTTCATTGGGCTCTGAGTTTTTGGAGCTTCTAGAGAATTCCTCTGTTAATACTGTGCTCCATTAACCCATTAATTTAGGCTTCCAGAAGCTTTTGTGAATTTTTTTTATAGTTATTTATATATAATTGAAATACAAGTCATCGATCCATGCCCACAGTCTCTTCTCTCATGTCAGCCGTTGATAAAATACTAATCTGCCGTTGATAACCAAGAGAAATTTTAAAAGGCAAACTTTTTTTCATTGGGCTCTGTGTTTTTGCAGCTTCTAGAGAATTCCTCTGTTAATACTGTGCTCCATTAACCCATTAATTTAGGCTTCCAGAATCTTTTGTGAATTTTTTTTATAGTTATTTATATATTATTGAAATACAAGTCATCGATCCATGCCCACTGTCTCTTCTCTCATGTCAGCCGTTAATAAAATACTAATCTGTCGTTGAAAACCAAGAGAAATTTTAAAAGGCAAACTTCTTTTCATTGGGCTCTGTGTTTTTGCAGCTTCTAGAGAATTCCTCTGTTAATACTGTGCTCCATTAACCCATTAATTTAGGCTTCCAGAAGCTTTGTGAATTTTTTTATAGTTATTTATATATAATTGAAATACAAGTCATCGATCCATGCCCACAGTCTCTTCTCTAATGTCAGCTGTTGATAAAATACTAATCTGCCGTTGAAAACCAAGAGAAATTTTAAAAGGCAAACTTCTTTTCATTGGGCTCTGTGTTTTTGCAGCTTCTAGAGAATTCCTCTGTTAATACTGTACTCCATTAACCCATTAATTTAGGCTTCCAGAAGCTTTGTGAATTTTTTTTATAGTTATTTATATATAATTGAAATACAAGTCATCGATCCATGCCCACATTCTCTTCTCTAATGTCAGCCGTTGATAAAATACTAATCTGCCGTTGAAAACCAAGAGAAATTTTAAAAGGCAAACTTCTTTTCATTGGGCTCTGTATTTTTGCAGCTTCTAGAGAATTCCTCTGTTAATACTGTGCTCCATTAACCCATTAATTTAGGCTTCCAGAAGCTTTGTGAATTTTTTTTATAGTTATTTATATATAATTGAAATACAAGTCATCGATCCATGCCCACAGTCTCTTCTCTCATGTCAGCCGTTGATAAAATACTAATCTGCCGTTGAAAACCAAGAGAAATTTTAAAAGGCAAACTTCTTTTCATTGGGCTCTGTGTTTTTGCAGCTTCTAGAGAATTCATCTGTTAATACTGTGCTCCATTAACCCATTAATTTAGGCTTCCAGAAGCTTTGTGAATTTTTTTTATAGTTATTTATATATAATTGAAATACAAGTCATCGATCCATGCCCAAAGTCTCTTCTCTCATGTCAGCCGTTGATAAAATACTAATCTGCCGTTGAAAACCAAGAGAAATTTTAAAAGGCAAACTTCTTTTCTTTGGGCTCTGTGTTTTTGCAGCTTATAGAGAATTCCTCTGTTAATAATGTGCTCCATTAACCCATTAATTTAGGCTTCCAGAAGCTTTGTGAATTTTTTTTATAGTTATTTATATATAATTGAAATACAAGTCATCGATCCATGCCCACAGTCTCTTCTCTAATGTCAGCCGTTGATAAAATACTAATCTGCCGTTGAAAACCAAGAGAAATTTTAAAAGGCAAACTTCTTTTCATTGGGCTCTGTGTTTTTGCAGCTTCTAGAGAATTCCTCTGTTAATACTGTGCTCCACTAACCCATTAATTTAGGCTTCCAGAAGCTTTGTGAATTTTTTTTATAGTTATTTATATATAATTGAAATACAAGTCATCGATCCATGCCCACAGTCTCTTCTCTCATGTCAGCCGTTGATAAAATACTAATCTGCCGTTGAAAACCAAGAGAAATTTTAAAAGGCAAACTTCTTTTCATTGGGCTCTGTGTTTTTGCAGCTTCTAGAGAATTCCTCTGTTAATAATGTGCTCCATTAACCCATTAATTTAGGCTTCCAGAAGCTTTGTGAATTTTTTTTATAGTTATTTATATATAATTGAAATACAAGTCATCGATCCATGCCCACAGTCTCTTCTCTAATGTCAGCCGTTGATAAAATACTAATCTGCCGTTGAAAACCAAGAGAAATTTTAAAAGGCAAACTTCTTTTCATTGGGCTCTGTGTTTTTGCAGCTTCTAGAGAATTCCTCTGTTAATACTGTGCTCCATTAACCCATTAATTTAAGCTTCCAGAAGCTTTGTGAATTTTTTTTAGAGTTATTTATATATAATTGAAATACAAGTCATCGATCCATGCCCACAGTCTCTTCTCTCATGTCAGCCGTTGATAAAATACTAATCTGCCGTTGAAAACCAAGAGAAATTTTAAAAGGCAAACTTCTTTTCATTGGGCTCTGTGTTTTTGCAGTTTCTAGAGAATTCCTCTGTTAATACTGTGCTCCATTAACCCATTAATTTAGGCTTCCAGAAGCTTTTGTGAATTTTTTTTATAGTTATTTATATATAATTGAAATACAAGTCATCGATCCATGCCCACAGTCTCTTCTCTCATGTCAGACGTTGATAAAATACTAATTTGCCGTTGAAAACCAAGAGAAATTTTAAAAGGCAAACTTCTTTTCATTGGGCTCTGTGTTTTTGGAGCTTCTAGAGAATTCCTCTGTTAATACTGTGCTCCATTAACCCATTAATTTAGGCTTCCAGAATCTTTTGTGAATTTTTTTTATAGTTATTTATATATTATTGAAATACAAGTCATCGATCCATGCCCACTGTCTCTTCTCTAATGTCAGCCGTTGATAAAATACTAATCTGTCGTTGAAAACCAAGAGAAATTTTAAAAGGCAAACTTTTTTTCATTGGGCTCTGTGTTTTTGCAGCTTCTAGAGAATTCCTCTGTTAATACTGTGCTCCATTAACCCATTAATTTAGGCTTCCAGAATCTTTTGTGAATTTTTTTTATAGTTATTTATATATTATTGAAATACAAGTCATCGATCCATGCCCACTGTCTCTTCTCTCATGTCAGCCGTTAATAAAATACTAATCTGTCGTTGAAAACCAAGAGAAATTTTAAAAGGCAAACTTCTTTTCATTGGGCTCTGTGTTTTTGCAGCTTCTAGAGAATTCCTCTGTTAATACTGTGCTCCATTAACCCATTAATTTAGGCTTCCAGAAGCTTTGTGAATTTTTTTATAGTTATTTATATATAATTGAAATACAAGTCATCGATCCATGCCCACAGTCTCTTCTCTAATGTCAGCTGTTGATAAAATACTAATCTGCCGTTGAAAACCAAGAGAAATTTTAAAAGGCAAACTTCTTTTCATTGGGCTCTGTGTTTTTGCAGCTTCTAGAGAATTCCTCTGTTAATACTGTACTCCATTAACCCATTAATTTAGGCTTCCAGAAGCTTTGTGAATTTTTTTTATAGTTATTTATATATAATTGAAATACAAGTCATCGATCCATGCCCACATTCTCTTCTCTAATGTCAGCCGTTGATAAAATACTAATCTGCCGTTGAAAACCAAGAGAAATTTTAAAAGGCAAACTTCTTTTCATTGGGCTCTGTATTTTTGCAGCTTCTAGAGAATTCCTCTGTTAATACTGTGCTCCATTAACCCATTAATTTAGGCTTCCAGAAGCTTTGTGAATTTTTTTTATAGTTATTTATATATAATTGAAATACAAGTCATCGATCCATGCCCACAGTCTCTTCTCTCATGTCAGCCGTTGATAAAATACTAATCTGCCGTTGAAAACCAAGAGAAATTTTAAAAGGCAAACTTCTTTTCATTGGGCTCTGTGTTTTTGCAGCTTCTAGAGAATTCATCTGTTAATACTGTGCTCCATTAACCCATTAATTTAGGCTTCCAGAAGCTTTGTGAATTTTTTTTATAGTTATTTATATATAATTGAAATACAAGTCATCGATCCATGCCCAAAGTCTCTTCTCTCATGTCAGCCGTTGATAAAATACTAATCTGCCGTTGAAAACCAAGAGAAATTTTAAAAGGCAAACTTCTTTTCTTTGGGCTCTGTGTTTTTGCAGCTTATAGAGAATTCCTCTGTTAATAATGTGCTCCATTAACCCATTAATTTAGGCTTCCAGAAGCTTTGTGAATTTTTTTTATAGTTATTTATATATAATTGAAATACAAGTCATCGATCCATGCCCACAGTCTCTTCTCTAATGTCAGCCGTTGATAAAATACTAATCTGCCGTTGAAAACCAAGAGAAATTTTAAAAGGCAAACTTCTTTTCATTGGGCTCTGTGTTTTTGCAGCTTCTAGAGAATTCCTCTGTTAATACTGTGCTCCACTAACCCATTAATTTAGGCTTCCAGAAGCTTTGTGAATTTTTTTTATAGTTATTTATATATAATTGAAATACAAGTCATCGATCCATGCCCACAGTCTCTTCTCTCATGTCAGCCGTTGATAAAATACTAATCTGCCGTTGAAAACCAAGAGAAATTTTAAAAGGCAAACTTCTTTTCATTGGGCTCTGTGTTTTTGCAGCTTCTAGAGAATTCCTCTGTTAATAATGTGCTCCATTAACCCATTAATTTAGGCTTCCAGAAGCTTTGTGAATTTTTTTTATAGTTATTTATATATAATTGAAATACAAGTCATCGATCCATGCCCACAGTCTCTTCTCTAATGTCAGCCGTTGATAAAATACTAATCTGCCGTTGAAAACCAAGAGAAATTTTAAAAGGCAAACTTCTTTTCATTGGGCTCTGTGTTTTTGCAGCTTCTAGAGAATTCCTCTGTTAATACTGTGCTCCATTAACCCATTAATTTAGGCTTCCAGAAGCTTTGTGAATTTTTTTTAGAGTTATTTATATATAATTGAAATACAAGTCATCGATCCATGCCCACAGTCTCTTCTCTCATGTCAGCCGTTGATAAAATACTAATCTGCCGTTGAAAACCAAGAGAAATTTTAAAAGGCAAACTTCTTTTCATTGGGCTCTGTGTTTTTGCAGTTTCTAGAGAATTCCTCTGTTAATACTGTGCTCCATTAACCCATTAATTTAGGCTTCCAGAAGCTTTTGTGAATTTTTTTTATAGTTATTTATATATAATTGAAATACAAGTCATCGATCCATGCCCACAGTCTCTTCTCTCATGTCAGACGTTGATAAAATACTAATTTGCCGTTGAAAACCAAGAGAAATTTTAAAAGGCAAACTTCTTTTCATTGGGCTCTGTGTTTTTGGAGCTTCTAGAGAATTCCTCTGTTAATACTGTGCTCCATTAACCCATTAATTTAGGCTTCCAGAAGCTTTTGTGAATTTTTTTTATAGTTATTTATATATAATTGAAATACAAGTCATCGATCCATGCCCACAGTCTCTTCTCTCATGTTAGACGTTGATAAAATACTAATTTGCCGTTGAAAACCAAGAGAAATTTTAAAAGGCAAACTTCTTTTCATTGGGCTCTGTGTTTTTGCAGCTTCTAGAGAATTCCTCTGTTAATACTGTGCTCCATTAACCCATTAATTTAGGCTTCCAGAAGCTTTGTGAATTTTTTTTAGAGTTATTTATATATAATTGAAATACAAGTCATCGATCCATGCCCACAGTCTCTTCTCTCATGTCAGCCGTTGATAAAATACTAATCTGCCGTTGAAAACCAAGAGAAATTTTAAAAGGCAAACTTCTTTTCATTGGGCTCTGTGTTTTTGCAGTTTCTAGAGAATTCCTCTGTTAATACTGTGCTCCATTAACCCATTAATTTAGGCTTCCAGAAGCTTTTGTGAATTTTTTTTATAGTTATTTATATATAATTGAAATACAAGTCATCGATCCATGCCCACAGTCTCTTCTCTCATGTCAGACGTTGATAAAATACTAATTTGCCGTTGAAAACCAAGAGAAATTTTAAAAGGCAAACTTCTTTTCATTGGGCTCTGTGTTTTTGGAGCTTCTAGAGAATTCCTCTGTTAATACTGTGCTCCATTAACCCATTAATTTAGGCTTCCAGAAGCTTTTGTGAATTTTTTTTATAGTTATTTATATATAATTGAAATACAAGTCATCGATCCATGCCCACAGTCTCTTCTCTCATGTTAGACGTTGATAAAATACTAATTTGCCGTTGAAAACCAAGAGAAATTTTAAAAGGCAAACTTCTTTTCATTGGGCTCTGTGTTTTTGCAGCTTCTAGAGAATTCCTCTGTTAATACTGTGCTCCATTAACCCATTAATTTAGGCTTCCAGAAGCTTTTGTGAATTTTTTTTATAGTTATTTATATATAATTGAAATACAAGTCATCGATCCATGCCCACAGTCTCTTCTCTCATGTCAGACGTTGATAAAATACTAATCTGCCGTTGAAAACCAAGAGAAATTTTAAAAGGCAAACTTCTTTTCATTGGGCTCTGAGTTTTTGCAGCTTCTAGAGAATTCCTCTGTTAATACTGTGCTCCATTAACCCATTAATTTAGGCTTCCAGAATCTTTTGTGAATTTTTTTTATAGTTATTTATATATAATTGAAATACAAGTCATCGATCCATGCCCACAGTCTCTTCTCTCATGTCAGCCGTTGATAAAATACTAATCTGCCGTTGAAAACCAAGAGAAATTCGAAAAGGCAAATTTCTTTTCATTGGGCTCTTTGTTTTTGCAGCTTCTAGAGAATTCCTCTGTTAATAATGTGCTCCATTAACCCATTAATTTAGGCTTCCAGAAGCTTTGTGAATTTTTTTTATAGTTATTTATATATAATTGAAATACAAGTCATCGATCCATGTCCACAGTCTCTTCTCTCATGTCAGCCGTTGATAAAATATTAATCTGCCGTTGAAAACCAAGAGAAATTCTAAAAGGTAAACTTCTTTTCATTGGGCTCTGTGTTTTTACAGCTTCTAGAGAATTCCTCTAGAGAATTCCTCTGTTAATACTGTGCTCCATTAACCCATTAATTTAGGCTTCGAGAAGTTTTGTGAATTTTTTTTATAGTTATTTTTAGTTAGAAGTTAGAACCAGTTCGGTATACATCGGATCCGTTTCTTTCCTTTTTTTTAAGAAGGAAAATAAAATAAAAAAACAAAACAAAAGTTCCTGAGGCAGCACAACATCGCTCATCTAAAACTAAAAGTGTAATCAAATCCTCAGGCGGAAGAAACCAATTCCTCAAAACACACCGAGTATGCAAACCCAACAAAGCTAGCGAGTCAGCATAAGAATTAGTTTCCCTGCAAATGTGCTTGAAAGAAATATTCCAAGGGTGAGTAGAAATAGAAATAATCTTATTCAATACAATTATCATGGGAGAAAACAAAGCTGAGGCCACCAACAACTTGATGGCATCTAAAGAGGCCAAAATAACTGATGATAACCGAAATTCCAAGCTAGAGGCCAAAAGCTCAGCAAGAAGGGGCGAATTCTATGTCAAGGAAGAAGTTTCTGGTTTATTCTGAAGGGGAAAGGGTTACAAGTCAAATTAGGTAGTTTTGGGTTGTTGGTTAGTGAGAGACTGAGAGATATGAGTCATGGGTTTGAGTGTTATTGATGATGATGAGAAAAAAAGAAAGGACAATAGGTTTTGGGTGGTGAACAAAATTTAATTTTCTAGGTTTAAATAAGTTTTTATCCCTTTAAATTGGTAAAAATTGGTTTTAATCTCTCAAATGACACGCAAATCACGTGTCTTGCCATATTCCACATGATGTGGGCGTGTCATGTCGGCATTTCCCAAACACGTAAGTACTTCATCTGAGCTCAGTCTCATGCGAAATCAATAACCAATATTTTTTCTAATCATAAGGACCAAAATGTAACATTTTTCTAACAAGAGACCAAAACCAAAACTCGCTCTATTTACTGGGATCAAAAAATAATTAACCAGATTTTTAATAAAAATCATAATTTGAATTATTTTTTTTACAAAATATACTTTGAGTAGCTTTTAAAAGAAATAATTTTAATATAAGATAGAGAGAATTAGAATCCTTATTTTTGGGTAATACTATCTCATCTAGTTTAAGAATCTTACCCCTACCTTTTCATTTTTTTTTTGTTACAAGAGGAAGACCCCTACCTTTTAATTTAAATATACTTATGATAATATTTTAAGGTAATTTTTATAAAAAAAACACACATTTTTATATCCAAATGATAAAAAGTCATGTTAAAATAAAAAACACCTTTTATATTTGTAAACAAACACAGTATTTTTTGCCTTTTAGAAATTCTCTGAAAGTAAAATCACTTCTTTCATATAACTTTATAATCACTTTTATTTAAAGGATACACAAATAGGGTGGTTCCCCTTCATTTAACTAACCTTCTAAGTTCCAAGTAGGGCGGATTGAGAAATTTTTAGGTGGGGGAGTGAACAGTAGGATTTGGAATGAAGGAAATTTAACCATAATATGAAGGACTACCTAAAGAATTGGGCAATATTAACATAAGGTAGGAATTTTTTTCCCTTGAGCAGGGGAGTCCATAGCCCTCCACCCCATGTCAACAATTTCTAAGGCACTAACTTCCCTAAACCCGGTTTAGATTTAATGGTCATTCTTAATAAGGATTCTAAAAAATCATAATTTCTCACAGATGCATTTAACAAAGTTGCTACCACTAAAAAATCAAATATCTGTAAAACTAAAACTATATCAAATAAGACAAAAAACAGAACCACCTGCCCACTATCACTTGAAAGAATTCTGGTAACAACTAGAGCTCCAGAATCAGCATCAGTCTACAACTTATATTTCGCAGAAGAAATAACAAAACAAAACTCTTCTCTAATTGAAGGTTGACAAAAACTGGGTATCTTGTTAGAAAGAAATAGGGATTAGCCCCTCTTAAAAAGGTAGATGCTGCAGAACTTCAAGGTCTGCAAGCCTCCTAATGCCCAAAGGTCCAATACTCTCTTAATTGATTAGATACCTCTCCCTATTAACCCCCTCTTCCTATTAAATAGGCAACATGCCTTACAGCCTTAGTTCTCTAATCATCAAAGCTCCTAACTAACTAACTCCCTTACTGACAGTTACTAACAGATATATAACACTAACCTAAACTAACAATAGTTTTACTAAGGTTACCTATCAATGTGCAGGCTGCCTACGTAAAAGTGATATATGACATATCCATAGCAAGCAAAAACTGGGTTTATAATAGCATTTCCCTAACCTTAAGTGTCCCTGGGGCTAGTAAGGTCTTAGACACACAAATGCATAGTTATGAGGCTAAAAGAGAAAAAGTTATTGTAACTTCAAAGTTAAGTTAAGTGAAGATAGGCAGCTGCTTCAGTGCTTCTGGTCTCTCCATACCTTAACACCATCTTCTAATTCTCTCAACCAAAATTCCTCATTTGCATGACAACCCTCAAAATATCATTCTTGGATGTCTAACTTCATAAAATCATGGAAAATATGTCTCAACACTCGATCAAGCAAGTTGGTGATGCAAGTAAAACATAAGTTCCCAGACTTTTATGTGATGAATCGACAGTCAACACAATGCCATTTCATCTATTTTAGCTACATTTCTTCTCAGTAACCAACTAGTCATTGGTCCAACTGTTTGCATGACAAAGGGAGTATTCATTGCATTCGTGGATGAATTAGATAGGGGCGCTTTCATCAAAATAAAAAAGTTATACATAGCTAATGCATTCATAAGAACCACCAAAGTATTGATGCCTCAAACCAGGATATTTAGGAACACTCTTCACCTTTCTCTAATGCAAGAAGAGACTTTGAACCATAAAGCTTAAAATATTAAACATGATGTGTTATCTCAGGTATTTTTCTTGACTAATGCAGAGATACCTAATGTTTATTACATTACACGTTACAAATAGTCAAAAGTCTCAAGGCAACAAATACATGTTATCAGGACCAAACAAATCACTATAATGCTAAATCCACTAAGAAAGTAAAGCAATGCTCAAGATTCAAAAATACTGCATTCTAGACCTTCTGTTTGCTACTGATTTAGATAAACATTCCACATCCACCCATAGAAAGACCATGGAGTGCTCTCCCATATTCGACAGGGGCCAAGACGAGCTATCTGTATATTTTATACCCCTGCCAACATGAACAAATTCAGCCTAAATGAGGGTATTCTGCACTGAAGTACACTTGGAACTACAATTTTTAACTCCTGGAGACAGATGTTTCTGTTTCTGTTTGATTTTTTCTTCGAAATATCATTTATCCCAACATCAATAGAAAAATTCAGCCTAGAGACTAATGAGACTGACAAATAAGTAGTTAATACTAAACATATACTTTTCAGCAACATGAATGTACAGCCAAAGAATCATGTATAAGCTAACAGGAAAATCAGAACAACCCACTTCTTCTACTACTACTACTGCAGAAATGGTTCATGGAGTTTAAACAGAGGGTTTGAAAGTAGGCTGTGGGAGCGACAACGGACCTCTCCTTGACCCTTTGTCATCCAAAAGCCTCTGAACCCTCTTGTTCTGGCAGTATTGCCTATCGAAATGCTTCACCTGGTACAAGATCAACATACCCAATGAGGAAAAGCATCAATTTTTACTAATAGAACATAAAAATTCAAGAATAAGACGAAAAGGGGGGTTACGTTACCCATGAAGATCGGCATTGTTTAACGTATTCATCCCTCGATCGTTTGCATTCTACCGGGTAAAGCAAGCCCACTGATGCAATTTCTGTGGGCTTCTTGTCAGATTCGTTGTCCAGGCACGCGTAGAAAGCATCACGAGCCTTGTTCAATACCCCACAACAAAAAAACCCCATCAAAACACAAGTACGAGAAGAAGAAGATGAAGAAATCATGGAAAGCTATTTGCGTGATAAGGGGAATATACCTTGTAGCAAGCTTCCCTAGCTTTGGAGAGGACATCGGCGTTGATTTTGTCCTGGTTTCCTGCTGCGTAAGCTTCCAGCGCCATCAGAACGGAGACACTGGAAATAGCGACAGTGGAGGAGTTTCAATATACACTAACGTGGCCTGGGCTTTGAAAGAGAAAAAATAGGTATTTTTCTGGCCTTTTCTTTAATGGGCCACAAAATAAAAAAGACTAGCTATCCAAGTATATTTTTCGGCCTGCAAGTACAAATAAATATTTTACATCAGAATGTTACCATTATTAATTAGAGATATATAGATGTTCAAACGAAGGAAATTAATATCTTACGACATCAGAATTTTGCTTTTGAACTGATTGTTCACTATTTGCTTCAATATTGCACATTTCCATTTCAATTTAATCCTAAACAAAATATAACGTAATAATTGGAAGGTTAAATTAATTAATTAAGAAAAAATGATGAGGGCAATGACTAATATTAGTTCTGAAAGAAGAATTGATGAGGGCAGCGTGATTTGGGGAGAAAAGATTCTGAAATATGAAATAAATGAAATTAAGGAGAAGAAATTGCCATGAATAAAGCATGGATGATTAAGATTGCGATGATAGTTAAGGGGAAGAAGCTGAAGAACATATATCGTACCATAAAGAATCCTTCATTCAAAGCTCGTGATGATAAATGTATGTTTGCAGTAAGAGAGCGTGAAATTCACGCTGAAAGGAGAATAGGTGTGGGTTTGGAAAATGATGACGTGGCAGAAGGAGAAAGAGAGTGTGAGAGGTGAGTACCTCACTCTCCAAAGTGAGGAGAGTGAGGATTCACATTTGATGATACAGTAGTAGATTTTTTTCTTATTGAATTGTTGTTGTTGGTTAGACCAGCGTTAAAAGGACAATGAGTGTTGATTGAGTTGTTAATTTTGTTTTTGATTGAGGGCTATATGCGTTTGATTCATAAAAAAAATAAAATTGAGGTAGCCCATGCAAACAAAGATTACTATTCTCTCAACGCAAGTACATCTCATACATCTTTCATTGCCACAAAATGGACGAACCAAGCTGCTAACCACTTCAAATTCAACGAGTGTAGACATTTTATATGAGAAACAAATGAAAGAAAAAAAATAATAAACGCGTCATATGATATGATGTATTGCGATAGAAAATGAAGGTGTATATGATTTTTTTTTTAACTGTTTGGTGTGCACATAGTATCATTACTGTTATGAAATATGTGCATTATCCTCTAATGGGATGCATTAATTTCATGGTTAGAGACAAACCTGCTTTACAATTCCTCGTGGTGTTAATTGTTGCCGACAATTAGTATAAGGTCCTTCCAGTATCCAGTAATTTTGACCCACAGCTAACATGCACTGAAGTACAGATATAATGGCTGATGATTAATCAAATCAAAATAACAATAATGAGCGGACAGAATTATTGTACTAGTACTTCCAAATTATTTTTTAATCGAAAAATTAGAGAAAAGATAAGTGCAATTTGAAGAAGCTAGATATTTCAAAAGAGGAAATGGGTGCATCTATGATTGTGACTTGTGACGGAAACGACACACTCGAGGGCCCCCCATCATAACCATCATACGGCCATGCATCAACCTTACCACCCACATTTATCATGATCCTCATAGTGCTCAGTAAAATTTTGAGCTGGGTAGTGTTAATCTAGATCAACATAATTTTTCTATAAAAAAATTATAAAGTGAATGAAATCGATAAATAATTTTATATTATTATTTTCAAAGAAATAATAAATAATGAGGTGACCATAGCATAGCTATGTCTCTCCTCCCTCACCGCTAGTGTATACATTTTTGGGCCTAACATGAAAATTTCAAAGTAATTTTCGATAAGAACCCGACACTGCCATGCACTTCAGTTAAATGATAAAATTAGCCATATGGGATTAAAACAGGCAACGTTTTTCACATCGGGGATGAGAGACAAGATAAGCTTCTTTATATATAAAAAAAACAACTAACAGAAATTTCAACTAGTTCAATTGTGTTAAATGTTTGTCAGGTAAGTTTCGTTGCCCACAGTAATCTTCTTCAAATCAGTGAAAGATACATGTGAATTAAATAGAAAAAAATAGTTAATTTCTAAAACAAGTGAGAATAGGTCAAGTTTACACATAAGTGAATACTTCAAGTTTACGAACCTAATGATCATCTATGTATAAATTCTATCATGTTTTTTATGTTGAACTCATTAGTTCATCTTTCTCTTCACATCTATTAAATAGATATGATTTTTTAAACATTTTTAAAGAAAAAATAAACATTATATTTCACTTGATATTGATATTGTCACATAATATGAAAGAACCATGATCCAATGAGTTGGACTTGTTGAATCACATTTTTTATGGAAATCAAAACGACACAAGAGTTTGTGAAGGCTTTCAATCGGGAAAAATTGTAAGTTTTGAAAAAAACATAAGAGTTAGTTGTGCCGGTTTTGAGTTTTATGTTTTTTTTTTTCTTTTTTCTTTTTACTTTTGGTTTTGTGGCGGTGAGAAACAACTTCATCCCATGTTTAGCTCGGATGCTAAGAGAACATGAGGTTCACCAATCATTTTGCTATATAATTTCATATACCACCCTCTCTCATCTACCTTCTAATCACACTACAATTTTTTTTTTTTTTTTTGCTTTTTGGAACAATTTAAAAGTATAGTCATAGACACGGCAAATGTTTCTTAAACTTTACACAACAGTTTGCAATAGTTTTATGTTCTGGGGTTACCTATTCTCTATAGAAATAATTTTTCGTACACTATGATAACACCAAGAATGGCAATTGACCCATACCCTATAGGTACCCGCAAAAAATACCCACTATGGGTAGGGTAAAAACCCGCTAAATGGGTATGGGGTTGGGTATGGGTATTTACCCGCAAAAATTAATGGGTATGGGTGCGGGTACCCGGCCCCATACCCGCACACACATATCATTCATATATATATATATATATATATATATATATATATATATATATATATATTTGATTGTTCATCCTAATATAATTATTGTAACTATATTATGATTTTTTTTTACTGAATTATACTATTATCTTAACTTATAATATATGCTTGGATAATAGTATTTAAACAAAAAGATATATTCTCAAATTTTGATTTAATTTTTTATTAAAACATGCACATATTTCAAATAATAAAATATTATTGATGTAAATTAAAAGTATATTTAATTGATCTTAATTTGATTAGAGAGAAGATCTTAATTAATATGATCCTATTAAAGGAAAAAATATAAATATTATCTAGCTTTTTATACTTAATTAAATGATTTTACTTGTTAAGTATTTTGATAGTCTTTTGTATTTTTAACTAATGTGTTTTCATTTTATAATAGCAATCATATTTTGGTTTTCTATTGAAAAATACAAATAGTGAAAATTATATTTTGTTTAACTAAACTACGATCAATGGGTACGGGTACGGGTATATAGGCACCCAGAGGGTATGGGGATGGACACTCAAGTTGCTACCCACGCGGGTACGGGTACGGGTACTTTTTAAAAACGCGGGTATGGGGATGAGTACTATAGTACCCTACCCAGACCCTACCCATTGCCATCCCTAGATAATACTGTGGTAAAATGTAAAATATTGTATGAAAACAGGTATGCAGTGATTCTTAATACATTATTTAGACAACACTTTTTTCCAGTTTCTTAAACCAGTGTTATTATTAAAAGGAAAAATTGTTTTAGTTCAACTTCACTTAATAAAAATGTTAGAGTTTATATTTACTTCATAGTAATATTTTCATTGATTTAGTAACTGTCTAGATTTAATTTGAAAATATATTTTCAATAATCCTACAACATGTATGCTTAATTATATTTAAAGTGATGTGATACATATGGTCCCCACGAATTTATAAGTTTTTCTATGATAAAAATGTCAACACCCCCAACCATGTCTATACAATATGTAAGGTTTGTGATGAAGTTTCTCAATACTTGATTATATTAAATTTTTAAAATTATCTCTCTTTTTATATGAAATCGATATTCCTACATCATGTGTAGAGACAAAACTACTGGGAAACTAAGGTCAGTGCTTAAGAGCCTTTACTATTCTCTCCTATCAAGTGTGAGGCAGGAGGGGTGCAAAACAAAAATAATAGTCTTAAGATCTAATCAATGAAACAGGCGCAAAAATTTGACATCACAAGTCATCTAAAACTGTATTAACCATGAATTGTATTGTAGTCTTTAGTGGGGTGGTTCTCGTTTCAATAACATGAGGTCAAAGGTTTCAATACTCGTCAATGAAAATGAAGCAGATTTCGTAATCTGTAATTTATGGTTTAGTGCAAGGACTTGCGACGAGAAGATTAATGAATGCCTTGTTCGGATGTGGATACTTGAGCTAATAAAAAAACTCTTTCATATCAGGAACCAATTATCATGTCCCATTTGCTGTTTCAGCCTCTTTGAGAACAGGAACCAAACAGTCTTGGAGAAGCAGCTAATTTGTACCAAACGAAAAGACTTCATCATCATCATTATCACTTAATTAACATTCACCTTCACAATCATCCATGACCTATCCTTTCTCAGTCAATCCCTTCCATCATATCTAAGGAGTGTTTGAAGTTTGAAGCAAAAAAAAGGGAATCAAACCTAGATGGGTAATGCTGTAGAGTTGCAAAAGAAGTCAAAAAGGTCTCTTTCAAAACAAAAATTTGAGGGGAAAAAACAAGGAAAAGAAAAATCCAAAAGGGTTTTGACATTAAGGTGGAGCAATGTTGGTTGTATAGAGAAAGGTAAATGGGGGACAGAGACAAAAAGCAAGCAAGAAAAAAAAAACAACCCTAATTGATTTCCAATAGATTAAAAAAGGTATCTTGATTGCTGGATGAGTGAGTGGGGTTGGACTTGAGGGTGCTGCATCTATAATATATATATATATATATGCCTGAAGTAGGAGGATATGAGGTTACAGTTCAGATCTGACTCAGTCATCAGAATTCAGAAAAGAATGATATTCATAGTAGTTTCAAGTTGGAGATGTTTTGGGTTGATGAGATGAGAGGGACACATTAGAGAGAGAGAGAGACTAGTTGACAGAAGAGAGTGAGCACACGCTTGTGGTTATTGTATGAGGGCATGCAATTGCTGGTTTGTGCTCACTTCTCTTCCTGTCAGCTTCTTCTTCTCATTTTTTCTTTCTTTCTGTGTGTTTCCTCTCTTTGACCATCTATGTTTTATGTTTTCTAATCCTTGTTTTTTAATTTTATTAATTAATATTTTCTTTGGCTGATCACTTGTAAGTTTGGTTTTTGGTGCATACCTGTTTGCCACTCTCATTCTCTGAAATGTTGTTGCATATTGAGTGAGTGCTTAGGAGGAACTAGAGTTATGTGTTGTTGTTTCAACTTTTAGTTTTGGTGGTATGTGTGCACCAAAACCATCCATCAACTGCCATGGCATAGTCTAATCCTTATCCTTTGTGTTTTGTTTTATTTTATTTTATTTCTTTCAATAATATAATTTCAACTCTATATATTTTTCATATTTTTATACTATTATTATTATTATTATTTTATGAGATCATATTATAAAAATATCTGTGATATATGGGAGGTTCAGAGCGTGGCTTTTCATGGTACTTTTCCTTCCCAAATGGAGTTCTTCTTCAAGGTACGCCTTCTTACGGATTTTGTGATATACTGTTCATCCTTTTACGGATATTCGCCAGTATCGTCTTAAATCGCCATCAATCGGGTCCAGAATTTGTGCTTCACTCACCCTTTTTGCTGATCTTATTGGGTAGCAAAGGAAAGTTTATGCCTTTTTTTTGGGTTTTGAATTTGAAGGGTCAGAGTCAAATGTTGCATATCTAAACTATATTTTATGTCTCCTTCAATGCCATTTTCTTTGTAGTGTTTGAGGTGGAAGGAAGCCCCATTTGAAAGTTCACCAGGCAGCTGAAAGTTATGGTCAAAGATTTGTTCTTTCAAGCAGCAGCGACATTTCATCAAACAGGTTAGATGTTTTTCAAAGTAGCTGATTCTCAGGAATTTTTTTGCCTGATTTACTTTCATTTTTAGTTGATAAACTCCTATTTATTCATCCTTGTTATCTGGATGCGTAATTTATAGGAGTTGCCTTGAAAAAGGAAAGCTCTTGATCGAAAATCCACAGCACTGTGTACAGAAGAACTTGAAGCACTGTGATAACTCAGGTAACCATTTTCTTGTGGTTTGGGTTTTAGTTTGATCCATGAAGGGAGGCCGTTAGGGGAAGTAAAGGTGATTGATCAGTTGCATAAACATGGTAGAGAACCCCCCTCATGGATACTACAATGTCTGCCTTAGAAAAGTATAGCATGCACTGCTAATTAAGTGTGAGTGTGTTTCGGTAAACAACTTAGTTAAGCGCTTATGGCAATAGCTCTTATCCTATAAATGTTCATTCTTAAAGTAAGCTGAAAATATATCATATGTAAGCATAATTAAGCTCTTATTATAAGCTAATCTGAACAATTATGAAAGTAAACTCAAAACAGCTTATAGGTAACTCATAAGCTATTTGCATAAGTTGTCCCAAACACTTGCATAGACGCTTACGTTATAAAACAAACTCAAATAAGCTCTTCCTAACAAAGCCTCTATAGTAGACCCACAACATATGTAGAAAAATCACTATTAATTGCATGATTTTTTTTTTTTTTTTGGAAAGTTGATTGAAGTTGTCATTCTGGTCAGTCTCGTAACAGAAGACTTATAGTTTGAAGTTAATATGATGATTTAAAGATTATTCATCATGCTTTTACATGAATAATCAATAACCTCCAAGAAATGGAGCAGGCTAGCTAGACAGATTATAATTCATGTCTGCTAAGGATTTAATGGATGAAGCTTTTAAAATTCTTTTATTTTACCATTTATTGTATATCCAAGATTTTAGCCCACTAAGAACTGGTAGCATGGGGGAATTTTTTTCATTGTATGTATCAGTAATCAAACTTATAATGGAAGTGTAAATGCGGATGCTTCATTCTTTTGAAGGTTGGAGAAAGGATAAGTTAAAGCTACTAAATATGATTAAATTCTTAATTACTCAAAGTATGAGTTTGAAATTCTTGTAATTGACCTCTTTTCTTTAGGTTAACTCAAGAATAAAATGTGACAATAATTAACGATTGAGCATACATAGGCTGGAGGAGTTGAGAGGTGAAGAAAAATGCTGGCAAGTCAGTATAATGTTCAGGTATTATATCTAATGATCGTGACATTACTAAGCCTGTGCAGATGATAGTGCATGGCTGGGGTATTCTTGTGTTGGATGCTTTGGAGTGTGATGGAGAATTGAATATCAAAGAACAATGTCAGTTATAAGTTTATGCTAATGGTAGTGAGCAGTTGCTATAGTAAACTAGTATTGCCATACAGTGCAAACTAGTTTGCATTGTATTGTAACTTACCGAGTTTGTCTAATTGTTTACCTTACTAATTTGTGTCAAATGCTTAGTATACATCTCTCAACTATTTCTTTTCATTTTTGTCTACGGATTTGGCTCCATCCCCTTTCTGTGTTTGCTTGTTCAGTATCTCAAAATCAGCAAATCTAGGTCATTTGGTATGCTCAAATTTTGAACATTTATTGTCTATTATAATCAAGTACTAGTCAGAGCCTATTTTATGTGCATTTGATTATTTGAACATATTGAAACATATCATTGTTTCTTTGAAATATTGATTGTTCAAAGAAAGTATGTTAATTTATAAAGAAAGGATTAGACTTCTTTAAATTGAGAGGATGCATTTTAGTGAATAAAGTGTAAGAATAAATATTGATTGAAAAATCAATAATTCAGATAATGTTAATTAAAATACATGTTTGTGTGTAACAAACTATTAAGTTATTAAAATTTCAACCTTTGTTTTCCAATTTATGATTGTAATACTACGCTTTATTAATTATTTAAAGTGTATCCCTATTTTTTGCACTTTAGATGAGTCAAATCCATAAAAAATCGATTTTTTTTTACCTTAAGTGTTAAATTTTTATGGCCCTATATATTCACTTGGATATAGTTTCTCCTAGTAGTTATTTAAAGTTAAGCTCTCTCTCTCTCTCTCTCTCTCTCTCCAGGTTATTTATTATTCTTGGAAACTAGATATAGATCTTACTTTGCCATTAGAGTAGTACTACATTTGAAGGGACTAATTTCTTTGATGAATTCCAAATATCTACTTTTTCCATCTGAAATTGTCATGTAGCAACTATTCCCAAAGTTTTAAGCTTTTGGGCATGTTAGAATATACGAAGATGATCATATCTTGAGCAATTTAAGATAATTTAGACTATTCAATAGGATTAGTTTATTTATTCTCATTCATATCGATTCGTTTCTATATTTAATTATGATTAGTAGTCTTAATTAATTTCTCCATTTAACTAGAATTAGGAGCCTACCATTAGTATTGTTCTCCCAAAACTCCGCGGTCCTAAGCTCAGAGGATGAATTACTAAGCTCAGGTCCTAGATTAGCGTTAGAGTGAAGATGCCTTTTCCTTGGTTCTGTGTCCTATTATAAGTCCTTCTCTTGTCTCTTAAGCTGCTGGGGTTTTTTTCTATCATTATGTGGTTTATTACATATTAAGTGTGATAGTAATTGCCTTAATTGCTGTTCGAGGGTTACTTACGACTATTTATTGTCAGGTTTATTACCCTAGGATCCCTGGGTTTCCGTCAGTTACCTAACGGCTTTTAATGCCGTGTTATCTTGGGGAATAACTTCTGGGGGTGTTTATGGGCTTGAAGATGAGCTCTTCCGGTCTACCGGGTTATGATCATGTGATAGCTCGGGAGGGACAAGTATAATTAAGGGTGAGTGTTTTTTCCTTTTGTACGATCGCATACAAAGTATTATATCAATATACCTTTATTGTTGGTATTCTTTTTCTTTTTCTATACTGTAAAGACAAAGTCCTATAATTTCATTATGGTATCAAAGCGGTATCGTCCTCCGCGACATCACTATTTTGTTGTTGAGTTCCCTAAATTTTGGAAATCTATTATAATAATGTCATACTCTCCCCAATAAGCCATCTGGTCAATCATTGCAATCCTAATTTTTCAAGGGACTTTTTATTGTCTGTGTCCCTATTTTCGGGGTTAAAATTACTATCAGCCCTGATGCACCATACATCACCACCACGAGTTTAGTTACCTTTATCATTATCTGGTT
Organism: Acmispon strigosus; assembly: GCA_030819835.1. NCBI lineage: Eukaryota > Viridiplantae > Streptophyta > Magnoliopsida > Fabales > Fabaceae > Acmispon > Acmispon strigosus. Next base: position 12,281,920 of record JAUAMA010000002.1, on the reverse strand, counting down.
TTTCAGGCTTCAGCCGTTGTAAGCGCTGACCTAGTTTATAGTTTATCAGGAATCGAATGTGGCGTCATAAGTTGACTCAAAAGCTACCGGTTGCGGAAGGTTATAAGTTCAGACTTCCTCACTGCCCCTAAGGCAAATGAGGAAGAAATAAAGATACTTGCATCATATTTTAAAATTATAGGTTTTGTCTGGCTCTAGAATAAATAATTTTATGTTTGAATTCTGCGCATGTCCTAAATTGGATGCAGGTAGAAGAACAGACAATTCATACTTCTCAAACATAGAATTAAGCTATCTACATATGAAACATAGAACGAAGCTATCAACATTTACGGTCCCTCCCCTCTCCCTGACTCTCTTGTTGTCCAGTGATGTGGCTATATATTGTTCCACTTAATGACTTGATAGGTTCTCTACTTTTCCCTCCTTAAACTCTCATCTAATCTATATTTGCATATGGTGAACGGGAAAAGCTCTTATTTTGATGATACGGTCCATCAATCTTTACCTATCGATTTTTATATTAAAGGAATGAAATAATAAATGGAGTATCTAATTTTCAGAAGAAAAGGATACGGGAAAATGATAGCAAGAACAATGAAAAGTGAGCTGAAATGTATAAATTATAATGAGAAGTAACAGGAAAATAAACATGGACAATTTTGCATTCATAATGTGGTTCCATTTAATTTATTTGACTGAGGTCATAGCCATTTCTGATGCTAAAATATTATATGTGCAAATAATTTTGCCTGTATGCATTACAACATCTCATTACATGAGCAGACCACTCACTTTATGTTTTAAACTATCATGATTTGCAGTGTTTCTGAAATGAATTGTTATGATGTATTTAATTAGCATTTGTTATTATTGAATTAGGGTTTAACTATTCACAAAATCATATCCTATTCTTAATTGGATTTTAACGTCTTATGTAATCTTGTATTAGTAGTATTTTTTGAAATTTAAGCTTGTCTGAAGTACTTGTCATAAACTTCTCTTAGTACTTTGTTTTGTCAGTCTTAGAGGTCTCCTGTGGCTGTTCTATGCCTGTTTGCACTACAACAACACCTAAGACATGTCTTGTGAGGAAACAACTCATCACTAAGTTCAAACTTTTCATCGTAGAAGATATGAAGTGCTGACTAAGAATATAATGAATAAAGGAGAAGTATGGTCAGGCTCTGTGTGTTACTAAGTCTAAAGAGGAGAATAAGAACAATCAATAAGTGGGTCTAAAATGAATAAATTATAATGAGACAGCTAAAAACTAAAAAGTAACTATGGACATATAGGACTTGAAAGAATTGGTGCAACTTCCTTTAGCAGGATGTGACAACAGTCATTTTGGTTATGATTTCCATTCTGTTAGCTAAATAATAGTAGATATGCCTGTATGTAATGTTACATGAGATGAGGATGTATAGTAGATATACCTTTATGACCTGCTTAGCTTATTATATGAAAAGCAGTGTCGGACATCTTGTATTGTTGGTAATCTCTTTGATACTATTTAGACTATGTGAATTACTAGGAGTATACTTTGTGGAGATTTCTGGATTCCAGCCTCAACATGTGTAATTATCAAAGTTAGTTCTATACAACTAAGAAAATAATCACCATTTAGCTAGATTCAAAGGTAGTTGAATTAGATCAAACAGTGGTCAATACTACTTGAAACTTATCACTCATGCATAGTTGCTAGATCAACACTAGTCATCAATAAGCATGCCAACTTATTCTGGCAGATCATTTATGGTAGCATTTTCCTTCTCTAAAGCTTGATTTAGTTCTTTGGGGGGAAATGAGTTCCTCTTGCACAGAACTTGAATTTTGGATTGAAGAAGCCTTACCCTCTAGCAATTCAATTTTGTCCTTATAAAGAGTTTTACAACTGGTACTGGCTTCAGTCTAGCTGATCCAGTATTGTTAGAATCTGTATATTGCAGTTAAATCCCCAGAATCATGACTTTAAAAAGTAAATTTTTTTGGTTGTTTTTAACCTTTGGGTTTAATCACACTTCCTCACTCCCTTACCTTTACTGAATGCAGATACATGGCATACAAGGCCTAAGTGTTCCTTAATCATCAGCTAAAATACACACTATACCAAACATGGCTTCTGCACCTCAGGTCCTCCTAGAATTTAAGCTATTGTGTTACATATTTTAAGAATACGACACATTTCTATCTTACACTGTCTTGTTTTGAAATTTAATTTAGCAACAAAATAGGGTGGAGAGAGCTTATCTCATTATATTTTAGGGAGCCATTCATCTAAAAGCTTGATAGAATCAATGTTAAGCTACCTATCAATAAAATGTATCATACGAGAAATAATAAATTAGAAACCAATGGGCCTGGACCTGTTAAGCAGGTGGACGAGCATTAGTGATTAGTTGGGCCTTAACAGATCATTGTAACAGTTTGTCTGTTGTTAGCTGTTAGTTAGTTAGGATTGTTGGTTGTTACAACTTGTTAGTTACCTTTCCTATAAGAGGAAGGGGAAGTTAGAAGGGAAGGGCATATAGTGAATTAGTTGTGGAGAGTGCTAGCCTCTTGAAAGCTAGCAGTTCTATCAAAGCTCCACATATCAGGTGAGGACTTAGACATTCATCTAAAAAGCTACCTGGTTGAACTTGTTGAAACAAGCCCTTTAGACAATTCCTTATGTGTATTAGTTTTTACTAAAGTACACAGTGCACATTTATCAATGTGGAAGCAATTCCAAGCCTATCAGCTAGTTTTACTAGGGAATGGAGCAAGAATATAAGCTTTTGTCTGTTTTTAGTTGACTGATTTGTTCAGTATATGCAACAAATTTGGGCAATTATTATCCCATTGGAAAGTCATAACAATATGGTTGGTTGTTATGTGCTTGAATATCCATTTGTGGTTACTTTGAAGAGTATTATAAGCAATTTTATCAGGTTACAGTTTCCTGTTTTCTTCAATTTAATTTGAGGGAAGAAAAACGTTGTGAAGCATGTCTTTAATATTTTGATTGTGTGCCACCAAAATTAAAGTTGACTTGTAAGTTTTTGCTGCAGAATCTAATGGAAGAGTACATAACTTAAAAGCATGCTGCAAGTGGCGGGGAAAAAGGGAGCACAGAAGATGCATATTGAAATGCATGTAATTCCTAACTGACAATATCACAATGAATCCCTTGTAAAGTTCACAGGTTTCGTATATCTGAAAAAATGGGAAATGAGTTCCACAAATATGTGTGTGATAGAATGTGGTTTTGGGTAGGATCCTTCAAGTCTTCACATGAGGCTAATAGCAAGTTGTTAGAACTTGAACTAATGATCTTAACTTGTGTATGGATACATCAGATAAGGATGCTTTTGGGTAAAGATGCTGATTTGAATAATGAAGTTGTTGTCCCTAGAAGATAAGACTCTAAAGACATATAGCACACGATATGAGTGGTGGGGGGTGACATACACACCATTTTGAAGAGAACTTTTCTTATATGTCTTGTTAAAAATTCGTAGGTATTAATTTATTATACTCAACCGCTATAAACACACATTAAGGAGTAGAAAGTAACTTGGTTGAAAAGGTGCAACCTGGGCTGAAACATGAACCTGGTCTAGATATTAACGTGTCTTCCACTGAAACCAGACACTGCCATACACGTCAGTTAAATGATAAAATAAGCCATATAGGATTAAAACGGTCAACTTTTTCACATCGGGGATGAGAGACAAGCTTCTTTATATTAGACCCATTATATATTAAAAAACAACTAACAGAAATTTCAACTAGTTCAATTGTGTTAAATGTTTGTCAGGTTAAGCTTTGTTTGTCAGGTTAAGCTTTGTTGCCCACAATAATCTTCTTCAAATCAGTGAAAGATACTGTGATTTAAAAAATAGAAAAAAACAGTTATTTTTTAAGACAAGTGAGGATAGGTCAAGTTTACACATAAGTGAGAATACTTCAAGTTTATACCTTAGTTTACACGAGTTTTGATTGTGAGTTAAAATCACATTCGCTGCATTGAAATTCATTTCATAACTTGCAAAACATGAAATAAACATTGGACTTTGGTTGATAGTTGAACTAAATATACAATGGCACAAGAGAGTTTGCACAAATTGAGAATTAAAACAAGAAAATTAACAAAAACTCTTAAAACTTGAAGCTTCTAAAGTAAACAAGAACCACAAGAATGAAGCATAGCTAGATAAATGGTCTCTAATTAAACTAGAATGATTGAATCAGTGAATTGAAGCAGGTGTTGAATTCTCAGGTGAAGTCCACAAGATGTCTTTGAGCGCAGGCCGAAGCTGTTTGCTGCAGAACTGGTTATACTCCAAGGTGTCACCTTTGTCCTTCTTCACCTCCACCACCACAAACGACGGCGTCACGGCGTAGATATCCGCCGCAATCGCCAGTTTCCCCTTCCTCCCACGCTCCTGCCCCTGAAGCCTCACTTGGCTTTCGCTGCTCTTCACGTCGAAATTCACCGCCTTCGCCACCTCCTCCAGCCTCGAAATCACCCTGCTCGCCGTCCCCGCCGTCGCGAACCTCATCTCCTCCCTCTCCTCCCTCTTCTTCTCCTCAAACAGCGGCGACAAATCAAACCCCTCCGAGAGGGAAATTATGTGAAACGCGTTCATCGTCGCCGGCTGCTTCATCTTCTTCTCACACTCCAAATCGAAAAACCCCTTTTCCCCTTCTTCCTCTTCTTTCCTCCTTGCTTCCTCGCTCTTAGGGATTGCTTTCTTGAACCACGACGATTCCATGATCTTGGAGATTGTGATTCTGCTATTCGGATTCGGATCTAGAAGCTTCGTGATGAGCCTTCTCGCTTCTGAAGAAAACCATGGCGGACATCTGAAGTCTCCTCTGTAAATCTTCTTGTACATCGCGAGCAAATTGTCGTCCTGGAAGGGCAAGAATCCGGCGAGGAGAACGTAGAGGATGACGCCGCAGGACCAGATATCCGCCTTAGCGCCGTCGTAGCCCTTCTTCGCAATCACCTCCGGCGAGACATACGCCGGCGTGCCGCACGTTGTGTGAAGCAGGCCAAAATCAGAGAACGTGCAGAGTCCAAAATCGGAGACCTTGAGGTTTCCCTCGTCGTCGAGGAGGAGATTCTCCGGCTTGAGGTCGCGGTGGTAGACACCGCGGCTGTGGCAGAAGTCCACGGCGGAGATGAGCTGCTGGAAGTAAACCCTAGCGAGATCCTCCTTCAATCGGCCTTTAGCTACCTTGTTGAAAAGCTCGCCGCCGCGGACGAGTTCCATGGCGATGTAGATCTTGTTCTTGCTGGCCATGACTTCATGGAGGTCGACGATGTTGGGGTGCTTCACCATCTTCATGACGGAGATTTCTCTCTTGATCTGCTCCATCATCCCGACTTTGATGACCTTCTCTTTACCCACCACCTTGATGGCCACGTTCTTCCCTGTGTGCAGGTTCCGGGCGTGGTAGACCTTGGCGAATGTTCCGTGACCGAGGACCCGACCCAGTTCGTATTTGCCTTGAAGAACAGCAGAGTGAGGCTCGGCGGCGATGTTACTGCTACCCTTGTTGACACCCATGGATGATTTTGAGAGAAATATAGATACTACTATACAGTACTAGTGTGAAAGTGTGAAGTGTGAAGTGCGAAGTGTGAATTTGGGTTCAACCGTCTTCGACGTGTTTGCGGTGGCAATTTCTGCCGGTGATTCTGCCACCGTTAACCTCAGTTGGAGAGAGACAATGGGTTCTCATAATCGCTCTGCATTCCCTGAAGAACACGATTGAGATGTGTGTGTTTGTGTTGATTGATGATGAAAAGTGAAGTGAAGAGTAATTGAAATAAGGCGTAGTACCTAATAATCCGACATTGCAGCACAAGGTTTGGTATCTCTGCTAATTTATAGCGCCTCTTGTTTTCTTCTGTTTCTTACTTTCGTCCCTTGAATTCATCGGACGGTTGAAAAGGCACCTCATGATCTACACGTGTACGGCTGCGTCATTATTTTTTGTATTTTCCTAGTTGCCGACTCCAATTTTGTTTTGGTTTTTTTCTTTCTAATAGCAATATTTTTCAATAATTATATTAGGTTTTGTTTTTGAACATGTTTTATAAAAGGAATGATAAAAAACAGTATTATTGCTTTTATAGTATCTTTAAAATAAGGTTGTTCTAGAAAAAGTAATGACTACCTCCCGACATCGGCAAACTGTCTAATTACTGATCTTGCGCAAGCCTAACTCCACTTTCCATACATACTTTTCGATAGAGTAGGCAACGCTAATGCCTAAGCAAAAGCCGCAGACTATTCGGACTAGCCCAAAACGTAGCCAATACTTAAGCATCCCCACTTCAAAACAACAATCGATCTTCTCCTTATTTGATTGTATGCACCATAGATCGGTTGTGTCTTACATAAACTGGCTGCATTTCACCACAAATTGATTGCATCCCCGCAACCATTCGTCTCAACCGAGGGCACAAGTGTGACATAACTCCACCCACCACGTCACATATTCAAAGTCAGCGATCCTTTGATCAAGGAGCAAGCGTGAGGTTCGAAGCCCTCGCTACAATACACAAATGTATCCCTCCTCGTTCGATTAAGTGGTTCGCAAAAGATCCAACAACTCTCCTTGTTAATTATACCTAGTACCTACCATGACGCTCTGAACCTCAATACCCTCAAAACTCAAACCTATAAAAGACGAATCTCATGTAACTTAAGGCACAAACTTCATGTTCCATCACCATCATCTCCATGTTTCTTCGTTGTTATAACTGTGGCCTTGGAGTTTTTTCACAAGTACCCTATCGGCTCAACCCAATGACAAAGAAGCTTGTGTTCTCTTGAAGAAGCACCGCACCAGTCGGAAACTCCTCACTCTCCCTCTCAATCACCACTTCACACTCTATTGAGTGGTTTGGTCAAATTCGTCTAATTAGAAATAATTAGTTTATGCATTAGAGGTATATTTAGTGTATGCTTATTATTATTATTTTAATTTTTATTCCTTGGAAAAACTAAACAGAAAGAAAGGATTGAACCTTGGGCTTCTAGTATAATTTCATAAGTACAAACCATTAGGACACAAACAAAATGATTGTATGCTTATTAATAAAAAGTAAAAACAATAAAAATAAAAATAAAATAAAAATAGTGAGTTAATTGATAAGGAAAAAGCAATAAAGTTGTTCCGTTACAGATGAAGACAGGGGAGTCAAAAAGATCCTTGCAAGGTGTGCTGGTCTCGCAACGTATGGGATAAGATGAGAAGACAAAACTCGATTGTGAATGGTCAATGAACAATGAACAGATGTGTGTTTGATTTTCTCAATCATGTTATCGTGTTTCAATTTGTTTGCAGTGGAGCCCCATTTATATATATATATATATATGGCCACAACAACCGCTTCCAGACCTCCTTGCAACCTAAACCACCAGTATTATGACCCACCACTGTCGGGAAACATCTTTTCTTTTCTATCATACAAACTAATTCAATTACCTCAGTCATTCATATCACTCGGGACTAAATATTTAACGAGTTCAGCTATCTATTAATTATTAATTATATGTATTTTATTGATGATCAACTAATCATTCATGGCAACACATACTAAATAACATTTGGTGTATGTGTGCATCAACTTTTATTTGTAATAATCAATTCTAAAATCCATAATTTATTCTGATTTTGGAACATGTAAATCATTTGCTTCACATCAGAGACCACAGATTGCACACACAGAGTTTTTGTTTTACCAGCAACTCTAGTGTCTCTTTATCTGGGCGTAACGCCAATATTCTCAAACTCAATTTCAGCTGAGGAGGACATCATCATGCACGCTTCTCTTTTTAATTATCTATATTCTTTTTTTATATCATTGGTAGCAAGCAAATAGTTATTTTAATATCTGAGATATTTAATGGTTCATACTTAAAATTTAAACTAATAATAGATTAATAGTTGTTTGACTTAATAAATGCAAATGATTACCATTAGTTTTGCTTAGATATTTTTTATCATTTATTTACAAATGATAGTAGTTAAAAAATGAAGAGATGTGCGTGTGCGCCAAAATAACAACCACCATGTCCATGTCCATGTAAGCGTCGTTTTTTCCTTCTTGTGTTTGTGTTTGTGTCATATACGGCGTGACTTGGTACCATATTAGGCAGCCCTCAACTCTTAACTCCTAATCATAGTCAAGGGAAATAATTTTCATGTTCCATGCAATAAATGTGTACTACTTGAACCAACCACTCATCAGTTGATAATTATTTTTTATTTTTAGCTTAAGAGAATTATATACGATAGAAAATAAATTACTAGTATGTTAGATTTATCCTATTAATTTATCAATTTTTTAAAATTTTTTATAAAAGTAGATACTTCATACTTTTATTTGAAAAAAAAAAAAGCAAGTTCTCTCATGTCGCTTCAAAATTCATCTCCTAAACCATGCACAAGATAATTAATTAAGAAATAATGTAGCTGGTTAAAAGAGCAAATTCATCAATATATAGCAATTACTTTTTTTTTCCCGAACAAATATAGATATTGGTGAAATATAATTATTTTATCTCTAATATAAAACAGCTGTATTTCTTGTAGTATATAGGTGTGTAGAGATTTGGTAGCTAAGTAGCTGAATATTAATAAAGTAGCTAGTAAAGATTTCTTGAATAACTCTTTTATATGATGGGATTTAAAGTTGCATGCTGGGGATAGGCCCAGATCGATTGAGATGCCACCATGTGAAATGATGCATTCAGTGACCTGTTTGCTTGTCTTCATAGCCATGCATCTTCTATCCGAATGAATAATATGAGCATTTCATGTCCTCACATGCATTTCCTCCTTCACTCACCCTCTGGACCACTGCTTCTTTTCGTTCTGCTCCTAATTAATATGTTCTACCTACTAAGAATTTAAATTGAAAGCTACCTCATCATTTTCTTGGTTACAAAATGTTTTCATGGGTACGGCTCCGGTCACCACTATGAGATATGACATGTCAACTAGATTATATGATATCGTTTATAGAAGTGCTTATAGATCGAACACGCAATCTTTTGAGAGAAAGTGAACCCAACTAAAAAAGGAAATTATTATTCTCATAGTAATTTATAGACAATAATTGGGGTTATGATATGATATTGTACATGAACTAATGCAGTTTTTGTATATCAATTATGTTTGAAAATATTCTAATAAAATTGGTAAATATGTAAATAATCACAAGTACTTAAAATAATCAATTATTTGATCGTCCATTTGCACAACTATGATGAAGTGGTGAGCAATGTTGAAATACAATAAACAAATAAAGGTGATTGATAGCCACAAGTTATGCAGTTTCAAATTATTCAGATACATGGGAACCATAAATATGATATCGTAACGTCACCCATTTCGACAGCCATGTCGTTTTTTTCATATAAGTTTAAATTCATATTTATTTATTTTTAAATTACAGTATACAATTTTGATATTGACATAATTTATTAGTATTTTCTTCTACGATTCGAACCAAACAGAAACTTCTGACTGTCTATACCTTGGGTACTGAATTTATAATAAAAGTTCGTTTAGAGTTTCATAGATTTCATTGTGAGATTAGCTATACAACTAGGCATATTAAGTAATCACAAAGGTTTTTATTCCTCATGACTTGATAAAACTTCAATTGTTTCTGTGGATCTACAAAAAAAATAAAAATTGTCAGATGTCCCCACCGGTTATATTTGATATATGTATTATTATTTAGATATGGAGAGAAAAAGAAACGAAAATTATGAAAAAAAGTTCTCCATTACTTTTCCCCTCCTCTTTAGTTAGTGAATAAGTGAGAAAAAAATATTAAATATTAAATGAGTTTTACATTCTTCTAATTAAAATGACGGCAGGTATGTGAGTAGATATTACATAAGTAAATTTGTCATCCCATATTGTTTCTTCTTACGAGGGAAGAATTTTCCACAGGCCCCTTTTGTCTAATTTCTATTTATAATGAAATGAGAGAAAATAGTATTTACTTCTCACCCTCTGCAATAATTTACTCTCAAAACTAACACATGCAGATGCAGTGCAAGTATTGTTTCCATTGAGGCAAAGATTTAATCTTTTTGCATATTTGCCTTTGATTTCTGTATGATTCTGATCATAGGTTATTTATATTTATATTATGAAATATCTAGTAATTCTCCAGTGCACAAAAATGTTAGCTCAGAACTTCCGTATTCGTTTGAAGAATTGGACATCTTTCTCCATCAATATCAATATCAATATCAATATCAATGTCCTTCCTTAATTAAATTAAATTAAAGAATTTGCCATGTGCATTCATGTTTAGGCACACCGCACTTGATTAGGGATATGTTTATTTTATGCTTGTGCTTATCTCTTCCATGCACGGTTTATATAACCTTATAAAGGAAAAATCTCTCTTCATTAGTATTGCCTAGAAAGGATATGTTTTGAGCTTTGTTTCAACTGCTAGTATTGTCTCAAGATATTTTCAAAGTCATATTATTTTATGTGATTGTGCATATTAAATTAATATGAGAGTATTTTCTCATTAGATCGCGATGAGATGTGAGTATTAAATTTTAGGCTATGTTTAGATTGATGTAAGACAATGGTTTGATGGGAAATTAAAAGGAATTACATTATATTATGTCATTTGGTTTTACTAAAATTAAAGTGATAGAATGGAATCAAACATGATGAAATTCATTTTATCTCATTTCATTATATTCCCTTTTTTTTCTCCCAAATTTAGGGGTACAAGGTGAAATCAATAGTAAACTAATTTATGCAATTATGAAATGACATTTTTATATTTTTGATATCTCACAAAAGATATGATTTTGATGGTTTTAAAAGTAAGGATAATATAGAAATAAAAAAATTTATAATTTATTATGTTTCATACACGATTTGAACAATGAAGTGGTATGTTTATTTTATTTTATTATAAAATATCCAAACAATAAGTTGATATATTGATTCATTCTATTTTATTCCATTTTAATCTATTTTGTTTCATCTCCTTCCACCAATCCAAACATAGCCTTAAGGGTATTCATAAGTTGGTTTGGTTCGTATTTGAGAACATATGGATGTACTTTTTTTTTTTACACTCAGTAGTTCAAAAAATACCGCCGTATTTGAAGGTTTAAATATAATAAATTTTGTAAAAATTTAATCAAATTCAAAGGGTTTTAGAGTTAAGATTTAAGGAAAAGAAAATTTGTAACCAAAAAAAAAAGGGAAAATTAATTATTTTTTTAGTTTTTTGTGAAGTTCATTATTTTGAATATGGATTTTAAGTAGAAGAAAGTACACAATAATTTAATCAAATCAATTTTAGAATAATTTTTTTTAAAAAAAAAAGATGAATTGGAGAGTTTCAGGTAAAAAAAAGTGATAGAGGATTTAACTATGACAATAAAAATTAGGGGTCTAGAATCACATTTGAACATTTCCTTTGTGCACATTTCACTCTTACATGAAAGAAAAAAAATCCTACACCCCTCCCAGGAAAAATTAAAAAAAAAATATTACTTATTTGTTAAGAAAGTAGTTGAGTTGAATTCTAATTGTGCACGACAATCTCATTTTAAAATGAGCCATTTTACAAAAAAAATTGCAGGGGTGAAGAATACAATTCAAAAAGGAATTAGTCCAAAATCTGACGTTTCTATTAGTATTTTCTTCTCAAATAATGATATGACTTATCACAATCAGATGACCACTATAACATTTAAACTGTAAAGAAACTATGCGCAGAGAATGTTTGATACAAGTGACTACTGAGTTTTTCTAACAACGAAGTTCTCTTCAGGTTGCTTTTGCCAAAAATAATTTGCAGCCTCTATCCATCTAGGATGAACTACCAACTTGTTTTCTTTCACTGCCCACTGACACTTCTCGGTTCCGGCATCCGTACCAACTACATGTGTCACAGAGGGGTCAACCTCTGTCAAACAAGTAGCTCCCATCCGCTCTGCCATCTTCTTCAGAGCAGGTAATGCTGCATGCAAAATTCGGCTGAAAACAATCACACATCCGCTTAAGACTTCACTCCGAACAGATGACAAAACCTGGAAAAAATTACTTGATTGTAAGAACTTCATTTATAGAATCTTACATTAAGATTACAAAAGCTTGAGTTAAAAAGAGAAAAAAAATATGAGAATTGTAACTACCTTCCTGACATCTCGATCAACAAGATCTTCTTCAAGTTTCTACAAAAGGATCCCACCATCACAAATTTAGTATTGTGTCAGAAATAACCAACTTGGGATGAGATAATAAGAAAGTGACTTACGTCAAAGAATATGCAGTGGACTTGTTTGAGCACATTAAGAATTCTTGCAAGTGCTCCATCAGTTTCATGTTCATCACTCTTCAATTCAGAAAGGGATTTGCAATTTAAACTAAATTGTCGACAGCTTGAAGCAAAAAAATGGTATCTATCCATCACTATCAGATTATCTCTATGCTCCATCCATACCTACAACATTTTCAGTTAGAAGTAATCCGACCAAAGTTGTGAGTCCTATCAGACTGCTCTAATTGATGAATGAAAGACTGAATGGCTTTCAATGCCACTTACCAGTGAAAGACTATTTTTTCATCCCCAAGAAATAAATTAATTATATATAAAAAGAAAGTGACCTTAAGACATATAACTATAAGCTAATTATGTTCACATGTATGTAAAAATATTATAGGACTATCTTCTGCATAAAATAACTACCATAAAACAAACATTCCAATTAGGTGATTTAGCATTACAAGTCAGAAACTAGCAGTGCACTCACATGTTCTGTGTCATCAAGAATAAGGACCGCACTTTCTTGCCCCAGCAGAACATCAAGACCCTTCTGATGCTTTTGAGTCCCATCATCTCGAGAAATCACCTTAGCATTGAAGTATTCTCCTCGAGGATCAAGCAGCTTAGCCATCTCTAGCGCATAGGGCCGATCACCCATGGTGTATATGTACATCTCAAACATATCATTTGCTTCTTTTAGAAATGTCCGGACATAAGGCCTCAACTTGGTCATCATATGCATATGCTCCAATTTGAAGAGGCTACCATTAGAGACATCTATTGTTTCATTGTATCGAAGTTCAGAAAGGCAGCATATATAATAAGCCAATTAAAACCCGAAACGTTAAAGATCAAGAAATGTCATAGTGAGTCTGAAAAGCCCTAAATCTAACAAAATTCAAGAATTTAAGTTAACATACAAATTTATTCAACGAACTATTAACAATGGAAGAGTCTCACTCATAGGACAGCATGACTCATATATATATATATATATATATATATATATATATATATATATATATATATGACATATATGTTGTTCAATATGATGATACAGTGTTGCGACAGTGACATACAGCATGGTCCTGGCAAATGTAAACTAACACCAGGATATTTATGTCTTTTAGCATCCACAGAAAAACAAATAAATCTTTATTGAGCAATTTATTTCAAAACAAATCACAGATAAAGTGCATAAAACCTGTTGGAAACTGATGAGTACCAGATCAATAATGAAGAGAAAAACATTTATTGATGAACCCCCAAACCCGAAACCCTGTCCAAGATGGAGCAGAACCTGGAATTAGGCAAGAACGCATAATTACGCTCAAATTTCCTTGTGTTTTGAGAGCCAAGGAGCTCTCCCTATTCTCAATGTACAAAATTCCCCAATGATAATATTTCTCTCCAACTCTCTTATTTATAACATTCTCTCTCTCACTCTCAAACTAACACCCTAAAGCTAACAAAAACTCTTATCAACTAACCAACTCAACTACTTATTAACTGTGGGTACCGATTAGAAACTTTCAAAATGCATTCAACAAATGCAAGTGCTTGATTAGCAGAATAGACTCACTCTCACTCATTCTTCCACTACACTTTTGCTACATAGACTTCAGAAATTAATAAATCAAAGTTATATAATGCCAGGATTTTGCCAACAGATAATCATCACAACACAGTAGCACTGAAGTATACATCTAGGATTTATGCTAAAGTTGCACTGAAATAATAATAGATTAGTTGTTATGTGAGAAAAAACAAAGATGGGAAAAAAACTAAGTGCGTTAAGCCAAACTGCTCATTTAAAATACAGATGCTAATTACAAAAGCAAAAGAACAATGGTTGACATATACCTCCAAGAGAATCTGTCCGGGTAAGTAAATGCAACTCTTCTGAGTTCAAATGAGCAAGGAGAGTGGAATTTAGCAATGTGTGATCTAGGTCAAGGACCAAGTAAAGCTTTTTACGACATAACAAATTCTTCACGTCTGTATTGCGCAATCTAGAAATTTCCTCATCATGAAGTCTCAGTCCCTGCAAATAAAAAATTATCCACCAATTTAATAAACTATCAACTCTTATTCAGCTAAATTACATAGAGAGGTCAAGTGCACCCACCCAATCATCATGCTAACCAAGTCATAAAATGAATATATGATTTCTATATTAAATATTAGAGGATATGTTATAACATATAAAACCAGAAGAGCAACATCAAACTCCGCAGAGCATCTAAACCATTCATCTGTATACTTATACATTAATGCCCAGCAACAGCATATTTCACTCGTTACAGTAACAATTAGTTCCAATAGAAAGAAACATTTCCCGAATGAGTTGTGCTATACAGGCTCACCACTACACTTTTTTATCATGAACGTGATCAATAACACTGGAACATTCAGTTCAAGTTGGTCTAACAGATACTAACAGATACGTGAAAACTCTGACACGCAGCAGGAACAACTATCCAAAGCTAAAATTGTAATTCCACAATAGACATTTCTGAAAAATGTATACCTTATGTATGTATCCAAATGTCACACCAGATTCCCCATCCAACTTTTGCCCACAACGTATACACATATCTCCAAATGAGCCAGGATGTGTACATACATCCTCCACAGAGGCCTCTACAACAAGAAGGAAGAGAAAGTTACTACACTTTCATGAAAAATGATAAAATCTATAATAATAAATGCACAAACATGTGAAAATATTATGCAGAGTCTGCGCCAGTACAAATAAATTTCAGATAGGTCAAGTAGTTATCCAGTTACCCATAAAGAAATTTTTTTATGCATGTATCATTACTTATAAGAATGACCACCATCAGTAAATAAACAATCAATACTGTTTCTTGATGAAGTGGAAAAAAATGGTTTAGTAAAGCAAATTAAATATAGAAATGCAAGTGTAATAATAAGCTTAGGCTGGACCATTTGAAAACAGGTTTTTAGCTCTAAACATGAAGATGTGTATGAATAAATTCTTGAAAATTACACCCTGCTGCACATTTGATATAAGATTCTGGTTCCCAGTAAAGATAATGAACAAAAAATTAGAACAATCAAAATTACCTAAATTCAGTTCCATGGTTCCTTCCAAAGTAGACCCCTCAGTTTCCTCAGTGATTTCAACTTTTTGTCTTTTGGTTCTGCTTTAATTGTGCAAGTTGAAACAGTCAAATTAGACTAAAAATATAAAACAAAACAAAACTTCAAACCATTACATAATTATCTCTCTGAAAACACCGAAGACACAGACCCTAAAAGGCTAAAACATCATTCTTTCAATGAGATTAATGCTGATTGGTTCACAGATAGACAAACCAGCAAAATAAGTTTTCATACAACACTGAAGATACTGAAAATAAAACACATATAAGGCCTGTAATGAGTAGCTATGAAGAAAAGGCACAACTATTAGCAATATTTCTTATATAACCTAGTTGATGGGGAAAGAAGATATAGTAAGGATCACTTGTCCAGATCATCATTTCGTACCTCTAGTCATAGTAAAAACCAATGCCCTAAATGTAATTAAAATCTTGAGTGTGATCTCTTATGATTTTACGGGAACAAGTTATCAACCCAAAAGAAAATCAATTTAAAACCCACCAAAGTAGCTAGTGAGTAACTTACTGAAGTATAAGCAAACTCTGAAATCTTAACAACGACAGTATCCGGCACCAACAACAACAACAACAACAAAACTTGTCCTAGTATATCTCAAGTACATGTATAAACCATTGCACTCTACCAGAAACAAAATTTTCATTAGACCTGTGTATCTAGACAATGTTTATATCTCAATATGCGTCAAACAACTATAATGAAAGTGGTAATGAGAAGTACCTGACACTCTCAGACTCATCTCCGTTTTGAGCTTCTTCTTCATCAGAAGATGAAGATGATGGTTTGGGTGAGGCTGCATCTAGTGCACCATCAAGATATGCAATGAAGTCATCACTGCTTGATGATGAATGTACTGGAGAATCTTCAACAATACTCATCCTTATCACTGTAATCCAACAACCAAATTATTAGGAAGAAAAACCACAGCACAATCGATTAGAAAAAAAGACAAGTGAAAACCTAAAGCAGTGAGGCGCGTCTCGAATAGAAAGGTTTAATCTTTTTTCTTTCTCAGTTTGATCGAGAAAAAAGCAGGGATTTTTATGAACAGAAAGAAAGAAAGAAAGAAAGAAAGAATGGTGAAGTAGGAAGGAAAGATAAGGTGCATGTGTCCTGTGTGCGCAGATTGATGTGAAGCACCATGCAATGAACAAGTTCGAAACTCACGCTGAAACCAAGAAACCTCTCCGCCTCTGTCTCAAAAGGGTCTACGGTCTCAACTCTTGCACCGCGCCCAGCGAAATGAGACCACCGCCATCAACACTCGCGCCTCCACTGTCAACCGCGACGCTCTCTGCGTTTGAGGAGGAGTTCCACCCCCACTTCGCCCCTTCAAGAAGGTTTTCACCTCAGTAGTTTTTCTGTGTGGTAAGTGTTAAAAATAGGGGAAACTCTTGGGTGCCCTCTTTTCTTTTTTTCCTTTAAAAGAGATTACCAAGTGTATTACCAAGTGTTTTTACTTTATATAGGAAATCCAATTCAATAGATTATTAATCAACGGAACGAGATGCATCATAAATCAAAATAGAGCTAATCTCGGAAGGATAATCCTTAAGCCAAACTCCAAACTTTACTGGCGGGCTAAAAACAAGTTTTGTCAAACAATCAGCTACTGAGTTATTGAGTTTACGGACAGAAGTTAAGGATTAAAAGTAGGTAGATTCCTTAACACGGGATGTACCTACTTTGGAGGTGGAAGTCCTACGAAAAGCATTTCATCGTTACACAAGAGTAAGGCAATTAACCTCCGCAACCACTCGGAAAAACCCAAGATCTCTCACCAAGCCAATAGCTCATTTTAAAGCCAACGCTTCGGCCAAAACCACAGAGAAAACACCCGAGTCTTTTGACATTGCAGCAACCACGCAAGAGCCAGAGCTGTCCGGGCCCCGAACCACAATCCCCAAGCCCACGTCCATGCCTTGTCCAAGAGCTATGTTGATATTCAGTTTGAAGGTTTCATCCAATCGTCTTGGCCAGTGCTTCACATGAACCCCAACCATACTGGAAGGACAAAATGAACCGAGATAATATGAGCAACCTGTAAAACCTAAGTCACGGGAAGCCATAAGCTCTGCAACACCCATATATTATGCTGCTTCCAAATCGCCCACAACATGTCCAAAATTAACCCCTTCTGATATGCATATGTGTCACGAAACAACTTTGCAAGCCAAGCACCATAACTAAGGTAAAGCCCAGGTGAAGCACAAATGGTCAAAGGAGAACTGAACCAAACCTCCTGAGCTCCAAGGCATTCGATCAAAGCCAACGTAGGTGTTCCAACTCTTACGTACCTTTATTGAAGGGCTAAAGCCTAACTTAGTTTTAGATGATTAAAAGTGAAAATTATTTGGCCTGCCTGATAAGGGTTTTCCTGCTCCTACGTACCTCTATTGAAGGACTTAAGGCTAACGTAGTTCTAGATGATTGAAAGTGCTTTGAAAGACAAGTTTATTTGATCATGATATTTTTGTAGTTTTAGTAAAAGATATTTTTTTTCCTATTTTTTCTTAAGAAAATAACATCTACATAAATGAAAACAACTATACAGGTAATGACATAATGAAAATAAAAAGGAAACGAGGAAAAACTTACATCGAAGGCGAGCATTAAGCAATCACCACTGCCTAGACCTTCCAAGAATCTGACTTAGCAACGCAACACCAACACTCCAAACACACAATGGAGCGTTAATATTAGACCTTAATCTTAGAAATTTGGGATTTTTATTGGTGAATAATGTGTGTGGAGTGCTCCCTTTATATAAGAGAAGGAAAAGGAAGTGTGAATAAGCCTTAGCAGTGTGGGACTGAAAAGAGTTGACCAGAAATTGACTTTGATGTGAAATTTATTTTTCTTATGTCAAGTTTGACGCGTTTTTTAACTGTGCAAACATTGAAATTACGTCTTGACCTCTTTCACGAGAATAATAGGTGGCCACAATATCTTTCAAATACCACCAGCCTCATGCAAGACGCCTATCTCAACACGTTGGAGCAACATCTTAGCTTTATCATGTAAGCCAAAACTGACATAGCAGACATCAAATTTAGCTCTTTAAATGTTCTCAAGAGTTGTAAACATTTGCTCCAGTTGTTCAACAAAATAAAAACAACCTCAAAAGTTTTTACATGGTGTAAAATACACACAAAATAGTGAAACTACATACCGCCCTCTTTGAAAGCATCTTTCCTTCCCGCTAATGAACAGACGAAGTCGACTAACCAACTCACCAGCCAATAGCACACATTTTACAATTTGCTAGAATAGGAGATCCTCAGAGATATCACCATATTAAGCATATTAAGTAAGGACTCAATTTTATCGTATCAGACTGGCTGGCTTTTTTTTTCCTTTTAAAAAAATATTGTTATTCATTCAAATTTAATTCCTTTGAGATGAACTTTATAAATGATGTCAAAGCTTATTCAAATAAGTTTTGAAGTACTTCATGCTTTCTCTTTTTATTTATTTTTATTTTCTTAATTTTTTTAACTAACCAACTAATTTTAAAAAGAAAATTAAATTAAACTCAACAAGAAAATTAAAATTAAAATTAAAATCAATTAAATAAAAATGAGCCGTATAAAATTGGGTGTTGACGATATTGTGAACATTTTAGGCACAGAAAAGCTCCAATTTATCAAGGTTAATTTTATGCCCAAAGAAAGCTCAAAAGCTCTCAAGGTATCATTCACCTTAGTGGCCTCTTCCAAGGTAGCTTTAGTGAAGATGATATTATCGTTAGCAAAGAGAAGATGCGAAATACAGGATACCTATTGCGCAATTTTAATACCATGAAACTCTCTAATGTCATTCGTCATTCTTCTGATGAATCATTGCTTAGAACACCTCAACACAGAAAATGAACAAGGGGGAGAGAACCCCCAGCGAAGGCCCCTGTGAGGATTAAAATCCAAACAAGACTGACCATTAATCATAACAAAAAAGAAAATTGACGTGACATAATCATAAACACCCTCCAACTTGGAAACTCCATATCTCCAAGTGTATGCTCCAAAAAATGCCACTCAACTCGATCATATGTTTTAGACATATCGAGCTTTAAAGCCAAGTAGCCCTTTCTATCATCACCTTTTTCTTCATATAATGGAAACAATCCTAGGCTATTCGAGCATTATCCATAATCAACTTGTAAGGAACGAAGGCATATGGTTCTCCCCCACTAGATGAGATATAATTGGAAATTACGGTTCTTAGTTTTTATTTCTTGGTTTTTGAAAAAAGAGGTTCATTGTATTGTTTATCCTAATTGATAGGTTCTGGACATAAATAAATTAATTAATAAAATGAATTTGACAGAAAAAAATAAATAATGAAATGAATTAGATTTTATGATAACACATGAGTATAAATTTTTAAAATACACTTGCAATAATTCCATTGAGACACCTAGACTTGGCTATAATTTAAACCATTTTTTTTGGCCTATAGTAATTTAGACAATCTCTTCACTTATAGATCTCTAAAAAACACTTTCTTTTATCTAGACAGTTAAAAATTATTATTTTTAATTTGAAGCAAACTCACTATTGAGCTAGAATAGTCGCACTATTGAGTTAGAATAATCGCGTGTCAGTTGATCTACACATTTGTTGGTATAAAAATGTTTTTATTAAGTTAAAAAAGTTTACTTAATGACCAATAACTCTCGACATTAGAAAACAAACAAAACTCCTTATTAAACATTCATTTAAAGAAAAGGTAATAAAAAGTAAAAAAAAAAAAAACACAACAAACACTTATTAGTATTATTCAGACCTATATATTAAATTTAAGATTCATTCTCTCTTCCTAAATTTCACGTGTCATAGACTTTCTTCTCATTAATCCACTTGTGTTCCAAACTAACTTTGCACACCCTTTAAAAAAATTAGTTGATATAGTTTTTTACATTAAATTTGTTCTCAAATATTGTTGAATTTTCAAAATTGTCTTTAACATACTTATTTTTAATCTTTTTCCATCATTAATGCAATTTCATGTTTCCAAAATTGAATAAGGTAAAAATGTAAAAAATAATTAATATGACACAAAGTCTCATGTGGTTCTTATAGAAAAGAAGAACCTCCACCTCTGTTTTGATTCTTATAAAAAGGAACGGAGAGTCTTGATATTAACCAATCCCCTCTTTTGATTCTTATAAAAAGAAACGGAGAGCCTTGATATTAGCCGATCAAAGAAAGTATTAAAAAAAAGTTAAAAAAAGAGAGCGCTAGTACTTCTCCTAAATTAAATCAAATTAATACTAATTTATCTCTTAAGGAGATATTTAATTGAAATCTAGACACCTATTTAATTGGGAAAAAAATTAATATAAGCTATACAGGGAGATATTCAAGGTCTGCATTACAGATGTGAAATCAGTGCCACTACCCGAGAGAACCAAGCCAAAGGGGCAGAGGAAAAATACTAACGAATGCCGTGGTTCCTTAAAATACTTACAGTTGAACAGCTTTTGAGCGGAGAGGGAAGATATATACAAGTCGGCTGGCAAATAATAAAGCTCATGCAAACTCTATCGTCTCTGTTATAACTCGCAATTATCAAATAGAAGAAACCTCCGCCCGGGTGAATGTTTCCGGCTTGAACAGCATTATCTCCTGTGGAGATAGCTGTCTTACAAAAAAAAGTAAAAAATAGAACAATTAGTCTACCGAAAGAGGATGTCAATCAGGATAAAGTGTACAACCAAAGTGAGCAAGCTATGGGTTCAACAGTTACCTCTCTTTTGCTGTGTAATGCAGTTCTTCGTTTTGCTTCTCCGTGTCAGCTACTACTACACTGTGCCACTATACATGTTCCTCAAAATCACCAAACACCAAAACCGTTTTTGTCCCTTCAAATTCCTAGTCATGCTAGACTATATATTAATTCTCAGCTAGTAACGTCAAACTATCACTTATTTTACATTGCCAGTCCGGATCGCTGTAGGTAATATCCTCTCCGATTCACACTTCTTTTTCTCACTATCAGCTGTTTTCTTCATTTCAAGCTCTAGCTGCTTCCAGTTTTCTTCATGGGCTTTGTTGAACATTCTAGTAAAGTTGAGCAAAGTTGTGACAACTGCAGGAAATTCAAAATAATTACAAAAAATTAGTTGTAAGGAAATAAAAGTAGAGAAAAGATTTGTGGTTTTTTCCTCAACTGAACTGCATAATTCAGTCAACGCAAAGTCAAACAAATGAAAGAGCGGGCCAAATTGCACTAATGATTTCTTCCCAGAATTACAGTCAACAGTGTCAGTTACCCGGCTTCAGTGGAACTTGCAAAAGAAACCTTACTCGAAATAGACATCCGCCACAAAGATTAGTTCTAACGAAATTTCAAGACAAAGTTAGACTTAGAATTCGCACCAGACTGAAACTAACTTTTCATTTCAAAAAGGAATATCTAATTTGTTGTTGGGAAGTTACAATCACAGGTAGTTAATAAAATCATTGCATTGAAATTGGGAGAAATAGAACTAAATCTTGAAAATTCATGTATATGCAGCCAAGCACGAGTGAAGATTTCATGCACCAACTTGCTTTTTGAGAAGTATACTTCTAGTAAATTACAATAACAATAACAACATCTTTTTCCCACTAGCCTGGGTTAATTTTTGTAAAGCACAAAGCTTAGAAGTAAAAATCATCATAAGCCAAGCAGAGGGTTCTTGCTCATTGAGCTACGAAAAACGAATTCATATTTAAAGTAAACAGGCACACACCTTGCTCAACTGGGCAACGAGATGGATCTTCACCAAAATAAAGAATCAGTGCATCCACATTCCTTCCCTGTAAACACAGACCCTATAAGTATAAAGCACAGCCTTTATGTAGTTTTAAAAGCTCCAAATATATCCTACAGAGCCTACCACGGCAGAATATAGTGAAGCCAATGAACGGACTTCAGCTTCAGCAGAACCCAGGAACCCTTTCAATTTCTGCGAAGAGAAGAAAAGAAATTAAAGACTGAAAATGTATACAATTGACTATACGAAATCGGAAAATTTTAGCCAACAGAAAAGGTATGCATATTTTTAACCTTTGCCACATTCTCATAACGTCAGAACATACAAATGTTAGACCAATCACAGATAAGCCTGATTATCTGCCTCCACACAATGAGCACTTGCACAAACATGAGTGCAAACTCAATTGACTCCATTCAGTTTATATACATAAACGATTCAAATAATTGTAGGACTTCTTTTATTTGTGGAAATCAGAAACTTGAAGAAGTAAAAATAAGCAAGGGCGAAATTATTATTTTTATTCAAAAAGGACAAAAAGAGAAGACAACAGTTGGTGAATAAGCAACTTATGATAGACATATAGAAGTAGTAACAGTATGATGCCTACACCTTGCGGAAAGTTTCTGATATAGGACCATCATTTTCAGAGGTTGATAATTCCTGTACAACTTTCTCTAATCCTTTATTTAGAGCTTGCATCTCCTCTGCCAGAAACTTCAATTGGATCTGGATCAAAATTTTCAAGACAGTATTGATAAATATAGAATGCCTATCAACATAATAAACTTATGTCCCCGAAGGATTGCTCAAGTGGTACGATCTGGGGACATATGGGCTGGGGAGGGGAAGGTCCAGGGATCAATCCTGGAGGGGATTTTAAATGCTTTCCGATGTACAAAAAAAAACATAATAAACTTTAGAGCCTTGGATCAGTCCAGAACCTTTGCTGCTGGGTCTAGGTGAGCAAGATCCTTGGAGAAGTCTAAAACTTCTGGTAATTTGTCAGCCAGCACCTATGCATAAGTATGGTATCAGATAAATGCTTTGAAGATGGAAAGTTCTCCAAATGCAAGCAAATGAAAATTTGTCCAAAATATTACCCAACTCACTATCTCACTTGAACAGAAGAAACTCACAATCATTAAAAGGAAAAAGAAAGGAAAAAAAAATAAAAAATAAAAAAGTAATAAATAGCAACGTGTACCTTACATAGATAATGCATGAGAGTCATCTTGTTGTTCCGTGCACGTGTCTCAGTGAGTTTGAGAAGGCTATCTAATCTGAATCCAATAGCAGAACCTAAATGAAGATTGGAGAGTGTAAACATATGTCAACTATCAGATTAAACTCTAAAGATCAATAGTAACAAATGTAATGTTCTACGATAAGAAGCCACAGAATGGATCACAGAAAACACATGAATTTGATAAAAGGAAATGAAGTATGACACCAGTTGGAAGCTAAAAAGAATATGAAAATATGATGCAAAATGTATGATATTCAGCTCTTAGCCTCTCAGCATATCTACACTTGGAAAGAAGACCATAATTAAAATGAACTCATTTATCATACATCTTGCTCTTTTTTCCAATTTGAATTTTATACTATAATTATAAAATTAGCATTTAATTTTTTTAAATAACTACAGCCCACTATTCAATTCCCTTGATATTTCATTTTTATTAGAGGGTAAGAAATAGAATAATACCTCAGAAACTATAAGTTCCTATACTTCAGGGTAAAACTTAAGTACCAAAACCAAGTTTTAGCATTATTATATTTGAATATGTCTGGGGCATAAAAATGTACTCATCTAATTTGGTTCAGTTTTTTCTAAACTGGCCTTCATTGGCTAGCAACAGCAGGTGAAATTATTAATTAGTGTAGCAGCAACGTTTATGACATGATGTTCTCAACATTGCTACGGCTGATACAGATGATTAGTAAAGAACTTATTTATATTGGAAGTCAGAAAGTAAAATTTATCAAGGAATAATGAAGGGCTCGGATCACTAAAATAATTTTTTGGAAATTTACTAGTAAACAAATGGGCCATTAGCCTTGCCCCTCCAAGAGAAAAAGGAAAGTCCATGTACACAATGGTTTACTATCATAGCATGGTTAGGAAAAAAAAAGATAGCATTCGGTACAAGGACACAGCGCATTAGATAATTTGTGCTGTTCCTTTCTTTCTAGTTCCACTGCCTTATGTCTTGTTTTGTTCTACTTTGGATATGCACCAAACGTTATACAAAACTCATATTTCATGTTCTATCCTGTTCTAATTTGTTTACCAAATGCTATCCAGGAGGAGAATAGCAAGAAAACAAAAATAAGGTGGATGGGTTATATTTTAACATACAAGATAACAATATCAAAGAACAAGAAAGGAATCTAATGGAGGTGTACCAAGCATCAAGGCTATAAATCAGACATATTTTAAAAACGATGGTGCTTTCCTTTGCTATCTAAATCTCCATCATTCAGGTTGCATTTATCTAACTTCTATGTACACTTGTTTTAACATACCCCTGGTAGTTCCTTGGTTCAGAGCATTCCCTAGAGAAAGTATTGTTTGCATAATTCTCTTAAATTTGACAGAATTCCTGATCTGGAAAAAAAAAAGTCAAAATCATCGCAGCATTCGAAATGCCATCTTTCGTTTAGAAAAACAATAAAAGAAACCAAACTGCCAAAAAGATGTTTCAGTAGAAAGGAAGAATATCATGCCTCTTCTGAAGCAGCATTCACAACATTCAAGCTATTTCTAAGGTCAGAAACCTACATAAAAATATTAACAGTGTCAAAGTGGAAATCAATTTAAATCCATATTTTCTTATAAGGATGAAAGTAAATGGAAATATTTCAACCTGAGAGTGGAACTGAATCTTGAACGAAAAAACTCTGAGCTTGGATTCTACCCTTGGTACTTTCATCAACACCATGAAGAACTGTAACAGAAAATTTGTGAAGATATAATAATTCAGATTCATGCTAGATAAAGTAGAAATACAGTGTCCACCAATGACGATAGCAGTCACGCTTACTTACAACTATGTAAGCAATGCTACAATGTAAATATTCACACGTCTTGTGGTCTAACAGAAGAGATCCCAAATAAAATACTCAGCCAAAAATTATGAAACCTTATATACCTGTTCACATCTCCCCAACTTCTCCTTTTCCCCATCATAACTCTACACCAAAGTATAAAAAAATTAATTGTAAGAAAGAGGAGGCTCGTCATGTTAAAGTACTAGAACTCAGTGTGTTATTGACCATCATGATCCACCAACCTTTATTATTTCCATCTCCTCTTTCGTAGGACAAAACTTTATAAGGTTCTCAACCTGATCACTGTCTATCGCTGACTCTTCCAGTGCTAGCACTGAGTTCTGTGAATATTTGACACACACCATAATTAATCAATAAAAACTCGCATCAGCAGTTATCACACCAACTAGATGATTCCATGTCATGAACAAGACTAGAAAAAGAAAATAACAGAAACAAGCATACAGGGTAGCACAAGTCCCGTATTATGGCACACTCGAAACAGAAGTATGGTAATGCACAATCGCAATTATACATTATAACTACAGGAATATTTCATTTCATAGTAGGGTTAAACAAATATCTGAATTATAATTTATGGAATTAAGCAAAAAAATAATAATGATCTTTCTAAAGCAAGACCTTAAACAATGTACACAGCAATATAGCTGAGAGGTCAAGTCTACCCAACTCAACCTTTATTCTCACAGAAAATGATATAGTTTTTTGTCCAACCATTATCTGGGCGTATAAAGATAGTACTCTCTGTGATCATATCATAAGCTTTTTCTGAAGTGGATTTTGTTATTAATGAAGAAATGTTATCAGTGTATGTACTACCTGAACTTAGAATATAACAAAATGGTTTAAGAAAAATCATAAAAAGTTTTGCAGATATTTCAAATGATGCAATGGACATGACTTCTCTTTGGCTTTAATCTCTCACTCAGAAACCACGTTTCTAAATAGCAATTATCTCATCCGAAGTCAAAGTACCAGCAAATTGTTCCATTCATTTTTCCCACAAGAAAGTAACAATTCCAGTTGATTACCAATTTCACAGTCCGTTTGTTTAAGCTCAAAAAGTGATTCTATATTACTTTTTCTTTACATATTTTCTTAGAATTTACTATTTTAAGCTTTTGAAAAAACATTGTAAAACATTTTTCAAGTTTATTCCTGTTGTTATAAGACATATAATTGTTTTAGTTTTTTAAACATATCTTATAATTTGAAAAAACACTTTCCTTAAAAAAAAGTACAAAACCCAAAATCTGCTACAGCAGGTTCTCAGCCTGTAAGAAAGAAGTTACATTTAAATATTCAGATCTCCATTTGTGTCAAACAGCACTGAAAAGGGCAAGGTCAAGACTTTCAAGTACCATTTCCTAATAAACTGAAGACATACTATTTTCTATTTAGTTAAAGAAAAATCAAATAAAAACATTGAAGAACAAGAGGAGGAGACAGAGAAGATCAAGGACACCCTCTTCTTTACAGCTGTACTATAGGAATGATGCCAACGTTGTTATTATATCCAAATCATTGTAAATTATACATAGACTCTGAATGAAAAGAACGAAGATGTCTTCCAATTGGCAACCAATGCATAGTCTCCTTATTAAATAGCACTCGATATTATTTAGTTGGTTTACAATGTAGAGACAGTTAATGTATCGATCTTACCATTAAATCATGCAATGGGACCTTCACTTTTGAAAGCATGATTTCACAATTGTATGCTCGCCTATGCTCAATCTGCAAGGAGTGATAATATCAATCTAAATCAAAATAGAAAAGATGATTTTACTGCCTTTGTGTCACGGCCAAATATATATCAGGGAGAAAATAATTAACAAGACTATTTTAAGAACACCATACAGATAAATATTCATCATTTATGCTATCTACCTTAGAAGCGAGTTCTCATAGTTCCATAACATGTATAAGGGAAGAAAATACCACACACAACACCAGTTTCAAGAACGGTTGGTTATATAGCAATATCATCGTAGAACTTCCCAAATTAATTTCACGCACATAAATTTTGATACTTAAATTTGTCATCTCTAGAAGTTTCCATTAACAACAAGCTGACAGATGACCAATCTTACAATTTTATGGTTATGTGGCACCAGCATAAAATGATAAGCACTGTTTTATAATTACTAGGAGCTATACCAGTTAATAGATATAGTTCCTCGTAATTACTTGTCCAGCATTTTCCATCACATTCAAATACAAACAACTAGATTATGTAAGTATCCATAAGCACTTTCTTAGCTGCTTTAAACTGAATCCAAGTTACCAATTGCACTTTATCAGATTTAGGTTTGGCTGAGCTTTGAACATTTGACTTCTTGGCACCTGAACTTGGGACCGCTGCTGAGAAGAGACTCTCAAGCTCAGACATATCAATCTCCGGGGCTCTACATTAAGATAATATATGCAGTGTGAGGTGGGACACAGATAATAGAAGCATAATCTATCATAGAAAATGGAATGCAACAGCCAACAAAATTACTTGGAAGCTTCACCAGATTTCTGTGTCTCAGCCCACAAACTTCCCTGCACTGCTCTAGATAGTTTCAACCAATGCAATGGCTTCAACTTTTTGGTATTATTCTTTGAGCTGATTGTACGTGATAAAACTCGCCCCTTTGTTTGAGGTCCCACATTAAGAGACCCCGGAGAAGCATTACTTGGTTTTATACCTCCGTTACCAATGGGCATTGGCGGTGGCGGTGCAGCCGGTGCCGCAGTCGAAGGTGGTGGTGGTGGAGGAGCTGGTGCTGATGGTGGTACAGTAGGACCTGCCGAAAGACGAGGAGGTGGCGGAGGAGGTGGGGGGTTTAAGTTAACAGATTGACCCTCTTTTAGAGGAGGCGGAGGGGGAGGAGGGGGTCCATCACTAACATGTGGCTTCTCATTAATAGAAGATGGAAGAGGAGGAGGAGGAGGAGGAGGAATGCGTTCAACTTGGACATGTGGTTCCTTCTTTGGAGGAGGTGGTGGAGGTGGAGGTCCAGCTCTAACTAGTTTGTGCTCTCTTAGTGGAGGGGTAGGAGGAGGAGGGGGAGTTGGAGGTTGTGGAGGGGAAGACTCAAGTCTTGTTCTAACTCGTGGAATCTCACTTGCAGGTTTATTGGAAGAAAGTGGAGAGGATGGATGAGTTGATGTAACTGATGAAACTGGAGGATGCAACACAGCGTCAACAGGTGACTGACTATGAGAAGCATGTGACAATTCGGTAACAGGTGCAGGGCTAGAAATAGGTGAATGACTTTTATCTTGTGATTGGTGTCTCGATTGAGAAGGAAAAATATGATTAGGAGGCGAATCCATGTGGGGAGGAGAATCATCAACTTCTTTAACTCGACTAGTTGAGGGAGACCGCAAAGGAGGCGTATGGGGGGAAAGGGAAGTATCCACAGAACCAGACGAGGCAAGATCAGACGCCTGCTGTTTCATGTCACTATTCGTAGGCCCTGCCAGACATTTACTGGATGCTAAGGTTCTTTCAGATGTGGTGGGTGTCTTTTCACAGTTGTTGTCAGATGTACTAGGCCGCTGTGAAGTAGGATCAACATTGTTTGTCTTTTCCTCTTTTCTGCTTGTATCATTATTTGGAGATTGCTTATTCGAGGACAGGGACTTCATTGCTTCATTTGACTTCCCTTGAGGCATTTTAGGGCCTGTTTCATGCGATGGAGTGCCAGTTTCCACATGCTGTTCAGAAATTGTATCCGCCTTGTCATTTATTATAGCTGAAGCACTCATCTGTTGGAGCACATTTAGAGCAGCATCGGCCTTGGGGTCCATCCAGTCCACGTGGTTAAAGATCTCTTGAACCTTGGCAAATGCTTCAATAGGCAGTCCCTCCTTCTCCTCAAAGCATGAGGTACCATTTGCAATAACTGCTGCGGCAGCATCCATCTCTGAGAAAAGGATCTTAATACAAACAAGAACCAAAAACGAAATTAATATTAGAAATATATGACCTTTAAACATGATTATAGATGAAAACAAGTTGTACCTCAGCCCTGAAATCTTTTGGAAAGTGATCTTTAGCATCCCATAAAATGTCAATTTCATCCCGATTAAGCATCAGAATATTAGATCTAACAAAAGCTGTGTTGAACATTACTCGAAACATCATCATTTCACACTCCGTGTCATCATTCAAGTTAATGCTCTCAATCACGACATCACCTTGAATATGGCAATTGATATCAATTTTAATTAGTTCACACTCTCCCTGCAACACAGTAGAAAGGAATTTCATAATAGTTACACAACTCATCAGTTCCAGGTGCATCTCACTCACAGGATAAAATAAGGTGACATACAATATTTACTAGAAAAATAAGCATTTCATCATATCAATATGTATAAAAGTTTAATGAGAATGGGCCTATCCTGAGCTCAACTGGTTCCTTATGAGGACTGTGCATTAAGTATGTTGAAATTTGACCATGATTTGCAAATGCAGAAATAGTATGACTTATTACCATTTCTTTCTTTTAAGTATTTTCCCTCTCTCTTTCCTTTTACATTTTGGGATATTGGTTCTAAGTGCAGCCTCTTCAATCAAGTTTAAGACTCATCTTAATGAATCTCCCGCATTTGTAAGCAGGAATAAACAACTACATGCTCTTCATCAGTACTATGGGTACGCAAAATTATTCGAAACGTAAATTATTCAAGTCAACTTAATACACACAAAAATGGTTGAGCTGCAACTGAATGGTTTATGAACTATTTAAAGTTTAAACAATCTAAAACTGTGCAACATAATTTATAAAGTACTATTCAAGTCAACATGATTGAGAACAAACCAAGAATTGATGGAGCCTGAGGAAACTGCAAGAAGAGATTTCCCCCCATTTCATTTCAGAGCCTGTTTGCCACAATTTATGAGGATGCACGTAAATACTTACCGAATTTAATAACTTTTTTCCAAACAACTGTAACAACATAGTCTTTTATGAGTTAAAAATAATTATCAGCCAAAGTATCTTTTCATTATATATTGAATGAGTACATCTGTGCACGCCTCCTAAAAAGCACAGGCTCTGACTAATAGTGATATAGTTAGTATCTGCTTAGTGTAAGCCTTAGTTTGTTTTTCACCAACAGATTCTGTTATAACTGTCACTGTTGACAGCTGTAGTTAGTTGGTTAGACTTTAGCTTCTATGAGAAGCTATAGCTTTCTATAAATACTTTCGAAAGTACCATTGTACATTTTAACAATTCTGAAATGAAATATTCAGTTACTATGCGGTAGTTCATTGAACACCATCATCAACAAACTAAAGATGACCGAGGAACACCCACAGAAATCCACGTGAAAGCATGCGGTAAACTGACCTGCTTGTAAGCCCGGACATTTTTGCTTTTCTTTGGCGTTGAGTACAACATCTTAGGATTTTTATCTGCACTAAAAGGATCCTGTCCATAAATTCTGAACATGGGATGACAACCACCTTCCCCATCAAAGCTTGGGAAGAATCTGATAATGATGCAGTCCAGCATGAGCGCCCTGTCGAGCGGAGGCCATTCTAAGGCCACATTCCTCCTGGAAACATACTGCAGATACCTCAGCTGTGAAGGGATGGGAAACAACGGTGTCAACAACCGCAGAAGCTCGTGCGGAGCCTGCCTGTAAACCATATCCAAAGTCCTCTGCTCCCCGGTATAAACCTTTCTATAAATCAACAATGCAGACAACATGAAAGCCAAAACCGGCCAACTGCCACGTTCGCAGTGCATCAATAATACATTATGGTGCCCGAGCGAGAGCCAGCTCTCACCAGACCTTAAAAAGTGGTGTATCAGCTCCATTTTCAGCACGGGGCAACCCTCGTAGTGCCTCGGATAGTCCATGATAGTAATGTCATACTCAGACAATATATTCGCCATCTGACTCTTGGTCTCTTCCTCGCGGAAATTGAAAACCAGAAAGGAAGCATCAGGCAAATTCTCCCTGAGCTGACCAACTATCCCATCTATGTACACTTTGTAATTCTCTTCATTCCAAGCTTCCGTTGTGAAGCAGCAATCAAAAACTACAATCACAGTGAATTTCAATTTTAATTATCACAACAAATCAAACAGAAACCTAATGCTCTTTGAATCAAACATGTTCAGTTCCTGATTCCGTTCATATCTCTTTCCCGCATTTTCCGAACAACCAATCAGAAACCTAATGTTCGTTGAATCATGAATTACGCGGGAGCATAACGCAATCATTTTTCGCGGTTTTTTTTCTCAGCGTGCAATTGAAGGAAATGGAGGATGAGAAAGAGGGAGAAAGTACCGTAAACTCTCTCGCAGATCTCGAGGAGGCCATCAGGGGGCTTGCGGAAGAACAGCTTGCGGAGCATAGCCATGTCTACCAGAACGACGACGACAACCCTATCTCACGCGATGATGATGATGATGGATTTGGGAATTGCTGCGGGTGATGGATTTTCATTCGGCGGAGGGAAGCGATTTTCCGTAAGCGTTAAGGAATGGAATCGGGAAGAAAGCGGGTTTTGAGGGAAAATACGAGAGAAGAAAAGTGAGTTTTTTTTTTTTTTTTTTTCTTTCTCAGTGAAAAGAAAAACGAAGAGGATGGTGATGGGTGCGTGTTAGTTTTGTTTCGTAGCTGAATCAGGTGGAGATTGCAGCTATGATGACTAACCGACTCACAGTGGATCGTTGACGTGGAGACTGATCCATGCGACACGTGTGCAATCACTATCCATGACGGGTAATTTCTGTTCAGTTACTGTTACTATTGTTTTCCGTTTTCGGCATTTTTCTCCTGGTGTGGTAGAGACACGTGTATCCATTCTTAAAGGATTAGTGTTTTTTTGTCTTTCTACCTCAAACCAAGGGTACGAAATAATAATTTTTTAATGCATTATATTATCTTTTCTTAAATAAAAATGTGCTACATTTTTTTTCTATAATTTCTGCCCATTTATAATTGAAGACATTATTATTGGTGTCACCCTCATAACTATTGGTGTCATCCAATTTTCATAAAAAATGATTAAAATACTCTTTAATTAAAAAACAATTTCGCACTTCCCCACCACCTCACCTTCATTACTTATCTCCTTCCTTATACTCATTGTTTAACATCTCATCACCCCATTCATCAACTACCTCATTACTCCATCACACGCACCGTCTCCCTCTTCCCTCACTCCCTCACACGCACCGTCTCCTTCTTCCCTCATTCCCAAATTCACCATCTCCAACGTGTTGTTGTTGTTGCTGCCAGAAATCACCATCCACTGCTTCTGCTTGCTGTCACCATCTCCAACCTCCATCTAAATGTCGAGCGTTCAGTTATGTGGAGGTAAGCACCTCAAATTCGTTGCCCCTTTTTTTGTCGATGCTGCGATCTGTCGCAGTTTAAACTGCGTGACAACGCAATTATAAAGTACGAGTACATCGTAGTTTATAACTGTGTAGTCACGCAGTTTAAAACTGCGTAACATCTGCAATTTAGCAGTTTTAAACTGCGGAAGGTACGTGGTTTAGAATGCGGGTCGCCTGACAAATTAATTTCTTTCAGAGTGGGTCCAATGAAGTTTGAGGAGGTTGATAAGTCAAAGGTTGTTACTACTGCTAAGGAAGTTTCTTTAGATGTAACGAGGGTTTTTACTACTGAAAATGTATCTATTTAACCATGGTTACATATATTTTACTGTCATATATAGTTGAGTTTATTGACCATGACCAGTGTCTTGTTGGGTGCAGATATTTGAATCTCAGGAAGAGTTTATTGACTAGGCTAGGAATATAGGTAAGGAAAATGAGTTTATTGTTTTCATCTCAAAGTCTGATAATGAGAGCCTTACAAGGAAGCCAATTTTGATCTTAGGATGTGAGCGGGGTAGG
The DNA here is from genome assembly GCA_030819835.1 of Acmispon strigosus. Lineage (NCBI taxonomy): Eukaryota > Viridiplantae > Streptophyta > Magnoliopsida > Fabales > Fabaceae > Acmispon > Acmispon strigosus. The sequence goes on along the minus strand of JAUAMA010000002.1, from coordinate 12,248,724 downwards.
AAGTACAAGCAGTACGAGAAGGTGTTGAAACACAAGGGCACGGGAACTAGAAAATGTGGGTGTCCTTTCAAGTTAAGAGCGAGTCCTTGGCAGTTGGACGGAGGTTGGAGACTGAAGGTGTTTAGTGGAAAACACAATCATGAAAGAGCTGAAAGTTTAGTTGGTCATGCTTGTGTAGGTCAGCTAACAAGTGAAGAAAAGATGATAGTTGAAAAAATGGTTAACAACAAGGTCAGTCCAGGTAACACGCTACTTTCATTGAATAATGTCAATCATAGTAATCTGATTACCATCAAGAAAAATATACAATGAAAGTCAAGCCTACATTAAATTAAAGAGGGGCCCTTTAACAGAAATTCAACACCTCGTGAAATTGTTAGAAGAAGACAAGCATGCACACTGGAACAGGGTTGAAGGTACATCCAATGTGGTTAAACCACTTTTCTGGTCACATCCACATGTTGTTCAGTTTAATCATTTTCCTACAACACCCTTACTGGAGATGGTAGGTGTAACATCTACGGACCTTACATTCACAATAGCTTTTGCATACATGTCCAATGAGCGTATTAGATGAAGTGACATGGGCACTCAATAGATTGAGAACGTTGATATTGAAGGAGGATAACATGCCTAAGGTCATTGTTACTGATAAAGACCTTGCCTTAATGAATGCTGATGATAAGGCATTCCCAACCTCTACACGTTGTTTGCTTTGCACATTCCACATTGTGAAGAATGTTTGGGCTAAGTGCAAGTTATATGTCCATCATACGATGCTTTGGGAAGAAATGTTAGACGTTTTGGACAGCATGATGTATTATGCAACTAAGGAGGAGTATGTGGCACATTTGGATTTTGTGCATGGACTTACTGGTGAGCTGTCTGAATTTATGAACTATGTGAACACTACTTGGTTGCCCCATAGGCACAAGTTTATCAAGTTTGCAACCGATTCAGTCATGCATATAGGGAACACAACAACGAACATATACTATTTTTATGCACATTGTACTTTGTTTCTTAATTGAATTTGATAATTTACATGTTCATACCTATAATATTTTGCACTGCATAGGGTTGATAGGATACATTCAAAGTTGAAGTTGTTGCTAAGAGATGGCAAGTGTGACTTATGCACTGCTTGGAGTGCGATGAATAAGCTAATCATCATGCAACACACTAGGATAACAGCTTCTTTTGAGCAAAGTTTATTCATCACTGAGCACAGATTAAAAAATGAGGTGTTATGACAAATTGCGGGGATTTGTGTCAAAAAAAGCACTTTAATTAGTTGCAAAGGAGAATGTGCGAGTTGGAAGTTGTGGATGCATTATTAGAAAAAACACATGGGTTACCTTGTTCCTGCGAGCTAATGATGTACACTTCCATTCCACTTATGTCAGTTCATCATCAATGGAGGAGACTATCAGCAACCCCTACAGATTTGGAGCCTGAACCTGTGTTGGGATTTAGTATCCAACACGAATTTGATGTTATTACACGTATGTTTGAAGAAGCTGATGTAGCAAAAAAACAATTTATAAGAGAGAAGCTTAGAAGATTGCATTTCCAGTTCAAATATCCATGTGTCTTCCTCCTAACAAAATTAAAACAAAGGGAGGAACCAGAGGCAAAGGAAAAGCCAAAAGCTAAGGTAAAAATGTATCTCAAAATTCAACCAAATCTTCTTTGTGGGAGCATGTAGATACATTTATGGACCCCATTCATGGTAGCAACTCAAGTCTTCCCTCCATTCAGACGCTTAAGCCCGGTAGCCTTCCCTCCATTCAAACGCTTAAGATCAGTAGCCTTCCATCCATTCAAATACCTAAGCCCGATAACACCCCCTTTTGAAAGTCGAATGGCCCGAAAAAAAGCACTCCACATATTACATTGGTGAAATACCAACATGAGCTGACTACCACAATACATTTATGTTTCACAATTTAAAATGCGAAAATATATTTCGTTCTGTCATCTCCTATTTATGGTGATATAAAATAATGAGTTGACTACCACAATTCAATTTCCGATATATTGAAATTACATTTCGCAATCTTATTTGCAATATGTTGAAAGTACATTCCGCCATACTCCATCCGTTGATTTTTATAAAAGTCAAACAACTATTGCACACTCCTTAAGAAAAGTAGTTCAAGTGGTTGTTAGCATTTAACTTGTTTTCAATTTACATCAACTTTTCAAAACTGCCCCAACCTACTTTTTAAAATTTCTATTGATCATTAATGCATTACATAGTGAAAAAAAAGAGAAAATCCAATTAAATAAGGGTAAGTTTGTCCAAAAATAATTAATGCATTACAAATTTTAAGCCGGTTCTTATAAGAAGGACCATAATACATCTCAATTTGGCCCTTATAAAAAGGAACGGAAGGAATATAATATATGGTACGGTAAATTTACATTCTGCAGTTTTATTTGCAGTAATGTAGAAACAATTTCCTAATTTGTAAACATACATTATTTTAGAACACGGTAACCAATTTACTAAATACTGCCCTATAATATTCAGTAAATTGGCAATGGCATTTAAAAATGTGATACGTTTAATTTATGTATATAGCCCGGGACTTGGGACATAGGGATGTCGTCTATTATTTAGATTATTTGGATGTTGCTAATATTTGTTAAGGTGATTTAGATGTTAGCTTCTTTTGGGATTGAGAAGTTATTTATCGGATTAGAGCAATGTTAAGTTGGGATTTGAGATTTTGTTTGATGCACATCCTGAGAGAGAAGAACTTGGTAGCGGATGTCTTGGCTCAGCAAGCAACGCATGAGGGTTATTCTGCTTGAATTTGGAGGCTGTCACTACCTGATGTCGCTGCATTTCTGTATTAGATGCTTTAGAGTAGTTTGTTTTTCTGTTTATTTTGTTGTTTATCATTCCAAATGTAAAAAAAAAGCTACTCCCTCTGTTCCTATATGTTATCATTATTTTAATCTTATTTTTGTTTCTAATTATTGTCACTTTTATAATTTTAAGAGAACATTAATTATATTTTACCAATTCTACCATTAAATTAATGGTGATAAGAAATTAAAAAGAGAGATAAATGATACGTTAGGAAGTTAGGTAGTAACTTTAATAGAAACAATAACATTAAAACAATTTTTTAATATGCGTGCAAAACCTTAAAGTAACCGTTATTAAGGAACGGATAGAGTAATATACTACAAACCTAAAGGTTAGGGAGGTTGAAAGAGATAATGAATCTTTCACACCCCTCCACCTTGACCTTAGGAGAGAGAAAAAAATAAAAGAGAGAGAATTCAAGGATGAGATTTATGATATGATAGGAAAAGAGGATAGAGATAGAAAGAAAAAACAATTGGAAATGAGATAAGAGAAAAAGTGAAGTGTGAAGATACTATTGTTATTCTAAATATTAGGGGTTGATTTTCATGCGGCTACAATGGTTTTTGAAACTGTGTCCACATTTTGAGGGGCCCACGAAACAACTCTTACTCAGCTCTCTTCTTCTGGCACATTGGCCCAATTCAATCCTATTCCCACTCAAACCACGCCCTTTTCTGCAAATCAGAGAGGGAAAAGATAAAACAGAGTAATCTCTCCCTGTGGCTTATTCAATTCCATTCCATCCCACAGAGCCCGGAGCTTAATTTCTGCTTACAATGGCTTGCACCCTCGCAGATTCTTTACTACTATTCAAGGTTCTCATTTTCCCTTTCTTCTTTTGGGGTTTTTCCTATGTGAATTTTGAACTTTGAAGTGCTGTTATTGTTTTGCCTTATTATTGTTTGGTTTTTCAGGGCTCCCATCAGAAGCCAGCTCTGAGGAGGAACATTCATGCCCAGTATTCACCCAGTAAGTTTTGCATGCATTTTGTTCAGGTTCACTATTGTATCCATTCCTAGTCTTATTTCTGAGTACTTGTTGATGTTAATTGCAAATTGCATTTGTTGGTCCTTGAGGCAATTCAGCTCAATGGGTTGAAAGGGGAGGAATTGGTTAATGGGGACTTAAGAAGCATTTAACACTTCTTGGTTAAATTCAATTTCGAATTCTATTCTGGCTATAGGTTAATGGCTTTGTGTAAGCTACAAAGGCTTCTCTCTGTTGTGTTTATAAATATGATGAAAACGAAAATGTCCTAGAGGGTTCCAAAGAAGGAAAGCTTGGCTATACAGTTACCTGGTGTTATCACTGATTAATATTACTAAGTCCTTTGAATAGGGATTTCCGGCCCCGAGTTGCATATGTACCTTTTTTTTGTGAAGAAGTTTAAGAATTTTTTATATACATGGCTCACAAGTACCAGTCGTTAACCTGCCCTGCACTCAGTAAACAGTACCGTGTAACGAGTTTGGAGCTTTAGCTTAACTCTTAGTAGGGGTGAATGATATAGGAGCCTTTTAAATAACTAACTTTCATCCTCCACAGGCATATTTAATATAAAGGTTGATGGGCTTATCCATAAAGGGTTCAGGCATCAAAGACCTAGGAACAAAGTTACTGTCATACGAGCTGTGGCTATTCCGGTAGAACCAGCTCCAGCTGAAAGCTCGGAGTACAGAAAACAACTAGCCGAAAGCTATGGTTTTAGGAAAATTGGAGAGGAGCTTCCAGACAATGTCACTTTAAAGGATGTCATCAGTTCCCTTCCTAAGAAGGTGATTTTGCTAAAGATCTATGTCATGTTCTGCAGTATCAAGAGTTTTTATAGTAGTATGTAGGCTCACTTCTTTGATGCTCTATTTTCTATATTTATGCACTTAAATAACATTCTTTAGTGTTTTCTTCTTTCATTAAAATATTATGAAAATGTTCCTGCTAGCATGGTTGTGTCATTGTTTATAATAATACATCGATGATGACAATAATATTTACTGCACATTATGATAAAGTGCCAAGGTCCATGTATGATTCTTCTATCTTTATGGCATTTCATATATAATCAATGATCATGATGCATATTTTTTTCTGTATATTTTTTGAAGGTCTTTGAGATTGATGATGTTAAAGCATGGAAATCTGTTTTGATATCTGCCACTTCCTATGCTCTGGGGCTTTTTATGATTTCCAAAGCACCCTGGTATCTACTTCCTCTGGCTTGGGCATGGACGGGGACTGCAGTAACTGGGGTCAGTTTGATATGCATATTTTCCTTATGGCTATTCCTTACCGGTTTCGCAAATCCTTCTCATTTCTGTCTCTCAACAACTTATTTCCCCAATTCCCCTTTTAATATCTTGGCTGGCTCTCTTCATGTTTTTGTTCAAGTTTTGAGATCCTCTTTCTTTTTTTGCATACAGTTCTTTGTCATTGGACATGATTGCGCTCACAAATCATTTTCAACAAACAAATTGGTAGAAGACGTTGTTGGAACTCTGGCCTTTTTGCCACTAATTTATCCATACGAGCCATGGAGGTTTAAGCATGACAAGCACCATGCAAAAACAAATATGTAAGCAGTGTTTCCTTCTAGTTTGTTTTTCTAGGTGCATCTTGTACACTATCTGTAGCATCAAAATATGATGTGGAGAATCTGGTTAATATTTCAATTCAATGAGGTGCAAAACTTAGTTTTTTGTTTTCTAATCTACCCTTACAAATTTATATTTAAATAAACTAGACAAGGAAAGAAGATTTACAGCAGGCTAAAATTGATTGTAGCTTGTTGGGTCATTTTGTTACATGTGATATTTCTATTTCCAATTTACATGAACCCTCTGTCCCACAGTACCCTATGCTGAAAGCATAAAATACAGGCTATATAGACAGAATGCATAAACCGTATGAGGTATGTAATGGTAACATCCCTGTTATGAACTGAAGCAGTAGCTTTGCTGTATCATTACTTTCAACTGTAAGTCATCTCTATTGTTACAGGTTGAATGAAGACACTGCTTGGAACCCTGTTTCGAAGGATGAGTTTGACTCAAATCCACTTTTGAGGAAAGCAATAATATACGGATATGGTCCAATTCGATGTTGGATGTCTGTAGCTCACTGGTATATCCAACTATTCCTTGAAATATCTTTATACAGTTCCTCAAGTACTGCTTCATTAACTTGAGTAGCCTGGATTTCATATATTATGGCCTTTAGTTTATGCTGAATCTTGATATCAATGTGCGTCCTAACAGGTTGTTGTTGCACTTTGATTTGAAGAAGTTCAGACCAAATGAAGTAAAGAGGGTGAAGATAAGTTTAGCTTGCGTTTTTGCCTTTATAGGAATTGGATGGCCATTAATTATTTACAAGACTGGAATCATGGGATGGATAAAATTCTGGTTGATGCCATGGTTAGGCTATCACTTCTGGGTAATTTTACTTCTTCCACAGATATTGATATTTTGTTCATCACACGTTTGTTATGTTATTTTTGTTTCTATCTTTTTTTTTTATGATTAGTGGTGACTCTGCACATATGACTGGAGATGTAGTCAATATTCAGGCATTGGATCAAACTTCTGATTTATGTTTTTAATTTAGTATTCGTTAGAAGTTAGTGCTTGGCTTGAATTCATATATAAAGCTAACTTACAATCTTATGTTTAGGTAATGAAAAAATACCAGAGTATAACCATGCAACCAGAAAATTGAGGGTGATGTAAACGTTTTAGGCCGGGGCTGGATGGAGAGGGCCCAGGCCCCTCAAACCATGGTTCTACACTTATATTTTCTATTATATTATACCCATTATAATTTTTATGTAAATGAAAAATGGCTTGTTTAGGCACTAAGTTTGTATTTAATGGGTTGATCTATCAATTTGGAAATGAGTTTTCAGTTTAAATGAAAGAGATATAAATAAATAATAAGAAAAAAATTAAACGAAGTAGGTAACATATTGACAGCAGTGAAGAAGATTATTTTCAGTGTAAACTTGGATGAGTATACTGTATCTTAAAGTATCAAACAACTGAAGCTAAATGAATGAGAGTATTTAATTAATACCCAGAACATAAAATCAACTTCCCTTTGTTCATTGAAAAAGTTTACAATGACTTGATCGTAGATGAAACCTATTGCACGAGAGAGCACTGTGTTCAACTTTGATAAAGCTATTACTTTTAATTTTTAACTGAAAATCTTGTCATTGAAATATATTGACTTTTCTATTTGTAGCTCTATTGGTTTAATTGTTACAATATATACTTGCACAATTTATTAATTATAAAGAAATTTCTTGGTCTGTTTGAAGGCTTTTGATATAAGCCTCTAAATAGGTTTTTGGGTTGGGTCAAGTTTTTTAAGTTTTCAGCAAAAGGGTAGATGCGCCTAAAGATTGCCTATGATGGGTAACATGCTCGACTTTGCCTAAACCTAGCCTATTTCTACCTCTAGTTACACCATCATGGTTTTTTTTTTAATAATCTTTCAATAGGTCTTTCAATTGTTACCATATATTGCAATTGTGCTGACTTATTAGTCCTTATTAATTTAATTATTTTCCCCCCAAAATGCTGAGGAGTGAGGGCTGTGGCCGAATCTGAATTTTCTTGATGTTGCTTATACTCTAGCCATGTATCTAAGAGGTGTTGTTTTGACAATCATAGATGAGCACTTTCACCATGGTGCATCATACTGCACCACACATACCATTCAAAGAGTCAGAAAAGTGGAATGCCGCTCAAGCACAGCTTAATGGAACTGTTCATTGTGATTACCCTCAATGGTAATATATTATTTCTGCTCCTTTCATTTTTGTTGTTCTTGTCAATAACTTGACACATGGAGGTGGTATGTGCTGCATAACGGATCAGTTACTGCTGAATGTTTTTTCTTCAATGAGTGCTACTAACACTCACTTGAACACTCTTTCCACCACTTCTTCTTTTATTGATCAAAATTCAAGTGGTTCCCACCAATTTAGAGTGAGACCTATTTCATTTTGTGAATCCCACGTGAATTTCACCCAATAAAAAAGAGAATGTTGGAAAAAGAGTATCCAAGTGACTAAATGAGTGTTAGTATAATTTTTCTTTTTCTTCTGTTACTTCTTTGAAGATGACTGATCTTTAACTCGATGAATATTTTTGCATAATTTATCTATCTTGCACTACCTATTCCTTGTGTGCCCACTCGTGTTATGGATAAGGAAAATGTTTGTTGATGCGGACAGTGATTCATAACTTTTGTTCAAATGGTTAGTTACCCAAAGGCCAAAACAATTCACTTTTTTTACCTACCTTTCATCTTTTCCTCAACCTTCCACCCTTGCTTTTATCTTTTTCTCAGTTCTCGCAGTCTTTCGTACCACTCTTCTCATACTAAATAGCATTTTCTATGGGAAAGGGCCAAGAAAAATAAAATAAAATATAAAATAACGGATCTTTAATTTTCAACAATGATTGCGCAGGATGCTTTTACCTCAAAGTACAATCAATAATGTGTATTGCAATTGTAGATCTTATTTGATGTGAATATCTTTACAAAGTGCTTGCATATTATAGTTTATGCGCAAATCTATCATAGATGGGTGCCATCCCAGGTTGAGGCTGCTATTATCAATTCAATCATAAATCACATTTGAAATGTCTAATGCTTTCAATTTCCAGATATCCATATAAATCTCTAATGCTGGTGACTATTTTAAATATAAATAACCTGATTCTCCATATGTTACACTCCATGCATCGCCTCACATTTATGAAGCCATAAACAGTTTTTTTTTTCCGTTCTTCCTGTGTTATTTTCAAATGCAGGCCTGCAAAATTAACTTGATAGCCATACAATTGACTAACTTGAATATTCTCAATTCTTTTTTGAACAGGATTGAGACCCTATGCCATGATATCAATGTCCATATTCCACATCACATATCCCCAAGAATACCAAGCTATAATTTACGAGCAGCCCATAAATCTCTCCAAGAAAATTGGGGAAAGGTAAGATCAATAATGTCAATATCAGTTTTAAACATTATGAAGTCCAACTAAACTCCCAGTTCCATATGGTTAAAAGATAGCATTGTTGCTAACTATCTTTATCTTATTTTGCTGTGTTGGATCAACAGTATCTGAATGAGGCTAGTTGGAATTGGCGATTGATGAAGACAATCATGACCGTGTGTCATGTGTACGATAAGGAGCGAAATTATGTTGCCTTCGACGAACTTGCCCCTGAAGATTCTCATCCAATTAAATTTTTGAAGAATGTCATGCCTGATTATGCTTAAGTGGATCTGAGCTGGCTTATTCATGTACCAAATTTTATCTGTGTCAAAGTAGGTAGGTATGCCATTCATTTTACCTTTATATGGTTCTATCTGGTTTAGTATGGTTTTATTTTTTATATCACTTATATAACAAGGGAAAATTTCTAGGGTCTCTCTTAAAGTTCACGTTTTAGGGTTATCATATTATCAAGTTGCGGATTGTCCAAGGCCAAGCCCCTGAGAAGCATTCATTAGGTTAAAGTAGATGTTATAATAGATTTACTTTTAATCTGAACGGCGAGATTCTTGTTACATTGTCACGTTGAAACAACATTATATTATGCATTGACAGTTGTCTAACGGATAATAAAACACGTGGAGTGTATCAGTGTATTGAGCTTATTGCCTTGTTCTGAGTACTGACACTGTTTTCTTATTGATGGGCTATCTTTTATTTCTACATGGCTGACAGTGTAGTATATTTATTTGCTTTCTGTTCTGGTCTAAAGAGAAAGTCTTTCTGCAACCATAACTGTTTGCAAACTTCAAAGTGGAACGATCTTCAAAACATAAACAAGGAGTATTTAATAGTGGAAAAAGTCCTTGAGAGCCCCATCGATCTTGTTGTTTTCTGCAACATAATCTCTAAGTTTGATTAAATTAATATTTAGAACTTATACATGGAAGAAAGTGGTCTGGTTGGTTATTATCTGTTAATACATCTAAGAAATTGAGACCTTGGATTTAAGCATGGTTTTGATGAATTTGGTGCAGCTGAAAGAGTTCAATGTATATTTTTATGTGATATTAACAGAGAAGGTAAAGTTTCCTAAAAGCTGCAACCCACCCCACCACCAGGGACACCTTTAGCTGAAGAATTCTATTCAAAGTAAGTCTTAAAGGTAGGGCGTTTTCAACTTTCAACTGCTCACATGGAATTCCAATTATTCCCTTCATCCTTCTAAGCCTAGTAAAGGTACTCACCGCATTTACTCCACCATGATATTATGAAAGGAAAAGGTCATAAGAATTAAGAAGGTAAGAGGATAATGACCATTTTAAGTGCATCTTCCGATATCCAGTGGGATCAGGGCAAGCAAAAATCAAGATAGACGGAAATAACTTTTTTTGACTTTTAATGCTGTCCACCATGGTTTTGGTTTTCCGTGGTTAACGACTGTATATTCAAACATGCACCAAATGCATCCATGGTAACTCCACAAGCTAAACTTAGCATGTTTGGATCAACTTTTATTTTTTCAAAATCAATTCTGCCACTAGAAGCTACTGATATAATAGAGATTTCTCTACATAATTGATTTTGGCATTTGAATCAATTATAGAAGAATTTCTAAATGTGTAGCTACTAAAAGAGACAAAATAAATGAGTGCTCAGACCAACATTTAGAATTAACAAGAGATCTGAAGTGATGTATATGAAATCTGGTTCAATAATGAAGGAGAATAAGCAATCCGTATATAATCTTCTCTGTTCATATGCACAAACCCCATTACACCTTTAAGCTATAGTAATGGTAAAGCTACAAGTATGCCAAGTTAAAAACTACTCAATCTCGTGTATATACAAGGTCTAGACTCAGCACTATCTAGGAGATTGCAGAAGCAATCTGGTTATAGCAAAACTATGGGAAAACTAACCACAAACTAAATCATATAATTGGTGGAGTTGGAGTCTCCCATATATCAAACACATTCTCCTCACTATGAAGGGCAAAAAGCCTATCCCCTCCAATGGAAAAGTCACATATTGAACCACCATAGCTACGTCTGAGCCTGGATGTCAAAACCCACTCAGGGCCACAGAACACAGAAATGCAATCATTCATGGACGAGAAAAGTTGTCCTCCATGCAAAGCCAGCTTGGGATAACAAGGCTCCTCAGGCATCTTCCCCTTCATCAACCTACTCCTGGAGCTCCACCTAACACTCGCGGCGGCGGAGCTTCTCAAATCCATGAACCCCAAATCCTCAAACTCATTCACCACACAAATGGAGTTGTTGTCCTCCATTGCAATGGCGTCCCTCACCCGTTTCTCATCCACGGCCAACGGAGCCCCCACATCGGACCAACACCAAACCATCCTCTTCTGTCTGAAATCCAAAAGACTAATGTAACAGTTATCCTTTCTAGGGAACATTGTAGCAACTAACAAACAGTTGCTACCTTCCAACCACTGAAGCCTATCAGCATCACCAAGAGACCAACCTACAGGCTCATAGAAAAAATCAATTTGCTTCCCTGTGACCTGGTCCCAAACACCAACTCCATATTCATTGCTCCTTCCTTTACAGCTAGAAAATATCTTGTAATCAGAACTGAAACTCAAAGCACCAGCAGTGTAACTCTTCGCCTGATTCTCATGACTAACCTGGAACTTGTACCTGAGCTCCCCTGAGTGGGAGGTGAACAGACCCATCCCACCATCGCCACGACCGAGGCGCTCGCTGACTCCGATGACGATGTTGTCGGGGTCAACCCAACCAACATCATTAACTCTCTGGTAATCAAGATTCAGGGGAGGGTGTTCATCCAACATCCAATTGTAGACATGAACCATGCTACCATGTGCAACACAACAGCCACCATCAGGGCCAGCTCGAATGGCGGTTCCGTCGCCGGGGGCTTGTCCCTGCACTGACCGAGACAACCTTAACCTGTTGCCGTCGAATTGGCCCCACTTCGCGGAACGAACGTGGTCGAGGACGCCGTAGTACAGGGCCTCCCTGTATAGCAGCTTCTCCGGGATGTTCGGCGGGATGTAGAGCTCGCCGGTTCGGAGCAGATCCAGGAGAATAGAGAAGCAATCCGGGTTGCGATCGATGAATTTCTCGCTCCCGTTGTCCGGTAACAGGTTCCAATTCTCGTCCAACATTGCCCCTAACATAGAGTTTCGCCCTGCATTGGCGAGCGTTGTTGCTGTTGTTTCCAGCACTCTGCCTCCGACGTTGAATTTCACCCTGTCGTTTTGAATCCCCATGACGTGCTTCCTCCAAAATTGAAAACTTTTTGAGAAACCCAGATGGGGATGGGGTTCAATTCAACGGATTGAATTGAGCAAACACGGGGCTTTCAGCTTTCAGGTTTCTATAGACAGGGGAAAAGCAGAGGTGTAAACAGGGGATTATAGCAGATAAAGAGGAACGCTTTTTCTGTGAAGGGAAGTGGATGATTATGATTGGAGGCTTGAAATTGAAGCGAAGGGGAATGGGTATGTGAAGAGATCAGAGAACAGGGGTTAAGCAACGCATGAATGATGGGGATAAGGGAAAACCAGACATGGATGTGCATTGAAGGGAGAAGATAGATGGATTTATAAAAGAGGGTTTTAAAAATTGGGATTTGGTGAAAGAGGAATCAAATTGGGTTGGAGCGGTTGGAATTCAAAACGGAATTGACTCAGTTTGATCTCTCTCCCTCTAATAAATATAAATCACTCTGTTTTTTTGTTCTCTCTCTGTTTTCTTTTCTCTCTCCCTCTAATAAATCACTCTGTTTTTGTTCAATTTCTTTTCTTTCGAATTTTTTTTTGGATTATCAACAATATCTACCACGACTTACTTGTAAATAGTTTGTGTTCTTTAAATATTTAATTAAGGATTTGATCCCAATAGACTCTGCCTGTAACGAAAGTTTTGTTGGGAAAAACTTATCAATTTAATGTGATTACAGAATCTTGAGATTAATCTTACGATTCTCGGGTGTGCAAGTGCAAGGATACATGTTAAAAATTAACATTGGATTTTTCCACGTCTTTCTTTCTTTTGGCTCTTTGATTTGATCTTCCATTGGCTGTGGGAGCAGTGGATCCAATTAATATTACATCCAACGGCTATGGTGAGATCATTTTGGAGGGAATAAGGTGAGCACGGATACAGGGGATAATGACACTTTTGCTTGGGTGACTAGGTTAGCTGGCTTCTACATGAGTTCTTATCACGAAGTCCAGTTTTCCTGCGCGGTCTTGGCATAAAGAAAACGCGTCAAGGGACTTTTAAATTTGATTAGTATTTTTTAGAACTAAGAATTACTATGATAAATTAATTTAATTGTATATCTTTCTTTATCTATGACATATATCCTGCATGAAACACAATTTTGTTTTAGGGGGAACATTCACATTCTCATGGGACTAACTCTGCTATTAGATTTTTATTTTTATGTATACAAGAAACTAATTCAAAATATTGTTGAATTAACATGTACCACTTTGTTTGTGGCGCTGACGCAACTAACTTTGCTAGCGGGTTCCTAGGTTGTTGCTCCTCCACCTGAACACCGACGCAACTACCTCGGCATCTTTTGCGGTGGCGTATATCATGGTAGCTCGTGATAGTGAGGGCTAGGTGGCGATTGCAGCAACAGGTGGGGTCTTTGGACGTCGTGGTGGTGGAGGCACTTGCTCTTCGCTGGGCAATGCAGCTGACCCATGTGCCTAGTTTTCACCTTATTGATTCAATTCGAGACCGGTAGTTTGCCTACTGTATGTGCTTGGTCGAAATATAAGTCTCTCAATTTTTTTATTTAGCTTCTATTGTTGGTGATTGTCTCCATTTAGCTGATTTTTTCCTTTTCTTTGTTCCATGGTCGTTGAAGATAATTTGGTTGTCGACTTTATGGCTAAATTAACGTGTTTAATAATTGATTTTGCTCAGATAGATGATGCCCCTTTCGGATTGTTGTCTGTTTTAACTTTTGATGTATTTAGTCTTCTACTAATTGATATCTCTGGTTTGCACGTAAAAAAAAACCTACCGGTTAAACCAATTATATAATATATAATATACAATATACAATATATAATTTATAATTGTATATCTTGTAATATATTATTGTATACATTGGAGTCATAACTCTATATCAATTTTGTACCTTCTCATTTAAGCAGGTTAAATGGGCAAGGCAATCTATCTGTCTTATTCTTTAAATTCATTTGTAACTAATCAGGTCAATTTACTATTAATGAATCATGTCCATAGAGAACTTTTTTCCAAACCTAATTGGAGGTTTTCTTTATCTTGCAACAACTAATGGAGGCAGGGGAAATTGCACCATCGTTTGTGTGACATTTGAGGTGCCAATTTTCACTAATAAATTATAGTTAAAAGCATACACCTTAAGAATTTTTCTCTTTACTCGATGATAATCTTCCATCCACTATATATAAACAAAGATAAGTTTCTACGTCAGTGTTTATCAAATGAATATTGACTTTTCAATTATGTCCTTTAATGATAAGATAAGTCTAAGTCTCCCTTGAAATATCAGTAGAATTTAAATATAAAAAAATATTTAAGTTTTATTTTAAGACAACTATTTTTTTTTTCAATCACTGTCTTCGATACACTTGAAGAGTTAAAAAATGTTCAAAAATCATATTGTGTGCCATCATGTATTCAATTCAAGTTCACTCCCTCTTTAGTTTTTTTATTGCCTTGAATTCCTGAGCTTTTTCCTATCCTTTGTCCCACTCCTTCAACTAGTAGTAGAGGGCCGTGGACGGCAAAACTTTCACACTTGTTGAGTATTGGACACTTCTTTAGATCTTTTGAAATAGTCAAAAAGTTAAACATCAAAGATTAAAAAGGAAAAGTAATTAATTTAAATGTAAGAGTGTGGAATGGGCTTATCCTTATGAAGAAAAATGATGGAAGAGGGTTTGGTAGGTATTGCACCTCTTTCCTTTAATTTTCATGGAAGTTGTGAAATGAGGGTGTGAGCATGAGATGGTGGACCTTGCCCTATGATAGCATGACAAGAAGATTTCAAACCATATATTGCTGTGATTTCTGACAAAGTTTGGTGGCTATCTGATAGTCACTATCTTCTTTTCCAAATTAACTTTTTAGATAGGGGCAGAGAAGGATGAGGATGAGGCCTGATGCTTCATAAGAAGGTTTTGAGATTACATACTTAGGATTGGGTCCAGAGTCGCAAAACTTAAAATAGACATTACATGATTGGAAATTTTTCTTCAACTCAAAGGCTTTGTGGCAATCATATTTTATCTTTGTCTTATCTTAATTTTGGGTGGATATATGACCATACATTTCGCATCAAGTCCTAAGTGCTAAGTTGTCAATGTTTACTATGTTAAGTTTTACTCTTGTAAAAAAGTGAAAACTTGAAGTTGAAACACACTTGAATTATTGGAGCTATTCAATTAGTTTCGTTACTTCTTTACTAAGCACCAATTCCAATTGAAGCTAGAGCTTCCAATGTAGTTGTCATGGAAAAGTGAGTCATTTAATAGATGCTTGTTCACAAGTAAGCACCATGACAAAAGATTCATCAAACATGGCACAAAAAGAAGGAATAGAAAAAGGAAAAATCTAAGGGTGGCAATATGGGCTCGCGGGGTGGGCTCGACCCGCTAAAAGCCTGCAAAAATGCGGGGTTGGGTTGGGTTGATCTAGTTTTAGTATATGGGTTGAAAGTCTCAACCCAATCCACATTTTGGTGGGCTAACCTGTCAAAATGTAATGTAGTGTGGAAAAGAAAAGTAATTATGATTTTAACGTTTTTGGAATTACTGCAATAGCTAAGATATATTGATTTCATAAAAATGCAGTGAACAAAATAAAAATGAGGAATTCATCTGATTGGAGATTGTTTTGATGAAAAATCCTCAATTACTGCATGCTGTGTTATGAATGTTGTGTCTACCATAACTCTTCAAGTGATAATAATTATGAGAAACAAACCCAAACCAACAAAGTTCTACATTCTCACAAGTTGCAAAAATACACAAATAACACGAGTCACAAGTCACAAGTCACAAGTCACAATTCATAATTGTCTTTTAAAATAACAAAAACAAACACAAACCAACAAAGTTCTACATTCTCACAATAACAAAGTCTTAGTTTAAAATTCTAAGTTCTAACATAGACTTAGTTCAAATCAAAACATTAGATCTTTGAAGCAGCCTCTTTTTTATTACCACAATCATCACCATCTTTCAAACCTTTATCATCATCATCATCTACATATAAAAATTGAAGGATAAAAAAAAAAGTTGTTCCCATCACCATAGTCATCACCATCTTTAGATCTATATGAATGATAATAAAAAAAACTAAAATTTAAGTAAAAAAATGTTCCGTTAAAAAAAAGTATAAAAAAAGGTGTAAGTCCGACGAGCCAGCCCGCGCCTGACCCGCAAAAAAAGAGTCAAGAAAGTGGGTTCGAAGCGGTTATGTGGGCTGAATTTTCCAACCCAACCCGCAAAAATGGTGGGCCCAACGGGCCTAGCCATATTACCATCCCTATTAAAAATAGTGGAAAAATCAAACCGTAAAACTCCAAGGAGAAAGGCCCAAAAGCATATAAGAAAAAGGAATCGAGCAGAAAAAAAAAAGAAAAATTGATTATTATTTGATTAAATTTTTAAGGGAAGTGCTCAAGTACACGAAGACTTAGGCACGACCAGCCACAAATGCAACTAATTTGTGTATAATTTAGGATTTCAAAAATAAAACTCCTACTACATCTATCAATTTTCACCAATTACTTACTTTTAATGTAGTCAGTGTGCATATCATGCGTCAATTTCATCGTGCATTATGGCATCACTTTCCTCACCATGTTTAGGTTGAGGATATGCCTAGAGGGACTAGCTACTATGTTGTTGTATAATTCTCCATTTTAATGCAATTGAGATTTACCTCAAAAGAAAAATATATCTAAATAAAAGTATCCAGGGTAGCAGACTCGAATCAGATTAGTTGATTTTTAAACTGATGGGTTAATAAATTGTTTTTTTTTTTTGCTAAAGCTTCAATTATTCATAATAACTAAATTTTGTTAGCCCAGCAACATAGCTGTCTTTTTGGTAAAAAATAGACTCATAATGTCGGATCCGGCCCAATGGGTAGATAAATTATTGGCCCAAGTCCGGCCCAATCGGATATAATTTGGGAAGAAAGAGGTTTTGTTTTGCGCGTCGATTTCGGTGTGTAGGGTTTAATAGCAACACTAGTATCCTTTTTTTCACTTCTCTTTCGCAGAAGCCGAAACCTTCTTCTGCTTCTCTTCTCGTCTCATCTCAGCAGCTTCCCAAAATCGATTCTTCCTCGTCTTCTTCATCTTCACTCACATCGACGAATGGCGGAGAGTTGCTTGACCCAAACGGAAGCTCCGCCGCCGGATCCACCACAAACCATCTCTTTTCCCTTCGACAGAAAAATCCAATTCCTCCCTATCACAAAACCCTTCAATGGCTTCAACAATGATTTCCACCTCGAAACCCTTAACCCTTCCTCCTCCTCCTCCGAGCCTCGTCCACCAGCTTCCGCTCCTAAGAAGCACGAGATTTCCGAATTCTCCGAGTTTGGCTTCGATCCGGAGCTCACCTTCGGGACTACCTTTCGAAGAATAGTGAGTTCCAAACCTGCATTTCGTTCGTTTCAAAATTGCCACGATTTGTAGTTTCTAGAAAAAAAGTCTATTTTTTGTGAGGGAAGGCTTTGGCATTTTATTGTTTAGGCTTTATCATCTATATGCTGAATGAAACAATTGACAAAGGGATGATGTTCATAATTTTCAGGGAGCTGGGTTGCGAAATCTGGGGAACACTTGCTTTCTCAATTCAGTGCTACAGTGCTTGACATACACAGAGCCTCTAGCTGCATACCTGCAAAGTGGCAAGCATAAGACTTCATGTGAGCAAACTCTCCACATTTTCATTTTCTGTCTATGTGACAGTTGCCAGATTATGGTGGTGGAGATTTGTCATCTGTGGTTTACTTTTGCTTTGGTGTAAATGATGGAAGTTGAACTGGTTCAAGTTTTCGTGGTTTTCCCTCTTAGTTGACCACTGTTGTTAATTGCGGATGGCGCGTCATGGCAGAAAGCCAAAATCCTGCCATAATTGACAAATAATGGCGGGATATCGGCCATGCGGAATGCAAAAAAAACAGCAATGATAAACTGCCATGGCGCCGCCATCGCGGATATTTGATAACACTGTAGTTGACAATGATCCAGGTGTATTTATGGAGGGAATTATAGTTATATTGAACTTCCAGTTTCATTTTACTGTCATTGTAGGCCGCATTGCTGGATTTTGCGCTCTCTGTGCAATACAAAATCATGTCAGTCGCGCACTGCAAGCAACAGGAAGAATATTATCTCCTCAAGATCTGGTTGGAAATCTACGGTGTATCCTTATGTTGTGTTTGATTTATGAATTAGCAAATAGTGTCCTCTCTTCCCCCCCTCTTGATTTATGTTGTTTGAATATGTATTCCATTTAGCCAAGGAGAATAGTTGGAAGTTTGTTTTTATGGAGCATGCATTCCTTTGAAGTTTGAATCTATGAGTTTCTTAACATGAAACTTCACATTGTCTCATATCAATATCTTAAGATTGGAAATTACCTGTATCTAAGTAGTCTATTCTAGAAACATGGCTAGAACTAACTTCTTGACAATTATTTACCAAGCCATGAGGTTTGCTCTCATGCTTCTCATTGTGGTTTATTATTTTGGCTGCTTATAATGCTAAGAGGCTCAGTAAATTATCATTGTTTATTTATCCTTGTGACCTTGTCATGATTTCATGTGGTTCATCTGTTAGTTTCATTGTGACCTTCTTTTATTGGGTTGAAATGCACTGTCCCTTTTCTTAGCTTGAATTTTGTACTTCCTGACATGAGATCAGGCATATCACGAAATTTTCGAAATGCAAGGCAGGAGGATGCACACGAGTATATGGTGAACTTACTTGAGTCGATGCATAAATGTTGCCTACCTTCTGGAATCCCAAGTGAATCACCTGGTGCTTATGATAAAAGTTTGGTTCATAAGATCTTTGGCGGTCGTCTTCGGAGTCAGGTAATTATTTCTTGATTTGTGGTGTAGCTTTTAAGAGCAATGTCGTGGCTAATTAAGGTTTGAAAACAGTTCGCCCATGTTGTTTCAAGGTAAGGATTATATTACCAGTAGTTAGATTACGAGGAGTATTATTACTAGGAATGTTATTCCCTGTAAAACTTACAAATATGTTTGGTAAATACTAAATATTTCCTGGAATTTTTTTAAATTTTATTTAATTCAAAAATTAAAATAACTCTAAAATAGAAAAAAATATGATACAATGTGGTAGAAGTGGAAAGCTATCTTCAAAGTAACTTCATTCCCGTGACAATATAAGATTCCCACCCTTGATCATGGGAATAGAAACTAGGTGAAATGTGGATAAACTACTTTCCTGGAAATTAATTGTACTCAGAAATGTTTTTCCATAACTTGTACCAAACATTGGAACATTCACTCCTATATTTTCTTTTGCGGGAGTATGTTCTGATATCTAGAATCAAACGCTCAAAAGTGTTCTTTGGTTGCTTTTTCCAGGTAAAATGCGAACAGTGTTCTTCTAGCTCCAACAAGTTCGATCCATTCTTAGATTTAAGTCTTGAAATATTCAAGGCAGATTCGGTGCAAAAAGCACTTGTCAATTTCACAGCTAAAGAATGGTTGGATGGAGGCGATAGGGAATACAATTGTCAAAAATGCAAGCAGAAAGTTAGAGCTCTCAAACAACTAACAATTCACAAGGCACCTTATGTGCTAACCATTCATCTAAAGCGGTTTCACGCTCATGATCCTGGGCAAAAGATTAAAAAGAAGATTCAGTTTGGCTGTGCACTGGATTTAAAACCCTTTGTCAGTGGTTCATATGTAAGCAAATACTTCTTCCTATTGATTTAAATCACCTAATTTCTATATGTATATCTGTGTGTTGTTTTTGGTGCAATTTTCTTGTTAGTTAAAATACAAATATGTCCTATTTGTTCTGTGAAGGGATTTATTATGTTCAAATGGATAGGCTCAACAATATTTTGTTGTTTCTTGTTTCAAAATATATACTATGTTGGTTGACTGCTTTCTATTTGTCTTTGAAATTTTGTTATGCTATATTGCTCACTTTCGACTTTCTTCCGTTTAGCAGGATGGAGATTTGAAGTACTCTTTATATGGGGTTCTGGTCCATTCTGGTTCCAGCACTCATTCTGGCCACTATTTCTGCTATGTTCGGACTTCAAATAACATGTGGTATACCTTGGATGACAACCGGGTACTGAAAATATGCCTGTATATTTTATTTTTATTTAGTGTTATGATTTTTAAAATTATTTGCATTAATTTTATACATTTCAATAAACTAAGAAAGTGCAGTTAGCCCTACCAATATAGGGAACTAAAACAAACAAATTGACAAACAACCAAAGCCCTATGCTCATGCGGTCAGGTATATGGATCAGGCATTGCCATGATGAAGGATAAACGAAGTTGATATTTTTGTGTATAATAGCATCTCTTTTCTTGAAAGTTATTGTTGCATTGATGTTTACTCCATTAAAAAAGTGAACTTCAAGCTTTAGGTGATGGTTCTTTGCCATTCTGGTTTCAGCACTCGTTTTGGACACTATTATGCTTGCATCTTATATAATATGTGGCATACCTTGAATGATGATTGGGCGCTGATAATATTCTCATGTAATTTTTTATTTGATGCCATGCTTTTTTCAAGAGATTGGGTGAGCTAAAAAGAAATGCAATTGAGAGAAGTAATTATTATCATGTAAAATAGTATTTATTTTCTTGAAAGTTATTCTTGCATTGGTGTTTGTTTGATTGAAGAACAAAAATAGGTGAGCATTTAGGTGATTGGTTTGTCTAAACTAGAAACTACATACATTCTAGTTCTTGCCTAAGTTGAGTTGCTTTCTCTCAGAACTGGATAAATAATGCTGTTTTTTCGGATTGAAGTCTGGTTAATCACTTGTTATGGAAGTGTGGTGCATTGTGCATAGCTTAAGATTATGAGTTATTGTATTGGTGATTGTCATTTGGATGAGTACTACCATAATTTTAGAGACATATGTGCCTTGTTTTTACCTTCAGAAAAATTTCACTTACCATTTCTTAACTCAATCTGCACTGTTGCAACAGGTAAGTCATGTCAGCGAGCGGGAAGTTTTGAATCAACAAGCTTACATGCTGTTTTATGTTCGTGATAGAAAAAGTATTGTTCCAAGGAAACCTGTTGACATGGTGAAGAAGGAGAATATAAACAGTAATGTGAATGGAATTAGAGATTCTTCAGCTTCAAATTGTTTATTGAAAGAATATCCCAATGGTCATGCAGGACCTTATCTGTCTACTCAAACTATGAATATGTCAACTGCTGATTTGTCAGGGGTATCTGTCATGAAGGATGCTCTGGTTGAGCAAAAAAATAATGTGATATCAGCAGAAAGCATGAAGCAAGATAAGAAACCTGCATCCAAACTTTCTTCATGCGCACAGACAGTGAAAGACTCATCAGAAGGCTTGTCATCAATGGATCACCCCAGAAAAGACTATGATGTCCCTACTAATCTGAAATGTATCGCTGCACCAGTTGGTGATAAAACTAACATGTGCAATGAGAGTGAAATTTCAAAAGAGGACACTAAAGATTCTCTTCCAATAGTGTCAGACTTCATTAGTTCCCAAATTTGTAATGGTAAACACGTAGCTGATGTAACATCGTCCTGGTCTCTTGAGGTAAGTTTTCCATATCCTTTCAATGTCATCATCATTGTGCTTAATTAGTACTGTTCCATTTTTCTTGATTACTGATATTTGAATCCTCTCTTGACTTAGAAAAATCTTGTCGCAAAAGATGTCAATACAAGTCAAGATTCAAGCACAAATTTGCCCATCAGCACCAGCGCTATAACTTCATTAATTCATCCAGATGTTAACTATCAGGTTTTTACACTATCCCCTATTTGCCCATTGCTTTGAGCCATATTATGTTCATGTTTGACCTTACTTTTTTATTTTTAGGTTAAAACTTCTGCAACTGGTTCAGCGGTTAGAAAAGCAGGTTGTATGGTTGGTTCTCAAGGGCTCGTTCTTAATGAGTCAGTAAGTAGATCGTTGAATATGGAGATTCTTCAACAAAAGCATGTGAAAAAATCAAAAAAGAAATTTCTGAAGTATCAGGTATCAAGTATGCAGCTTCGGCCAATCTTCCTTTTCATGACCTACACAGGCCCGCGGAAGAAGAATCTCAAAAGATGTAAACGCCGCAAGTTGAGTTTGAAGAATTCAGATAAAATAAAGTTGGAAAAACATTCTTTCACATCAGACGTTGGGCCGTCTACCACTGGAAAAGCTGATGTATTTCCCTGCGTATCGAGTTGCCTTGAAAGTAAAGCATCCAAGGCTGGTTGTAGAACTGGGACTAACATTAAGTTTAATGATCAATCTCTGATGGAAAGTAACACTGAAGGAGAATTCAGGAAGAGAGTTGATCAGAACTGTGCTGTGCTTGCAACACCTATGGAAGTAGAAAACTTATCTGGGTGTAGTACAGTTGTAAACCAGTTTGAAGCTAGACAAGCTTACAGTCTTCAGGATGGTAAAAGAGATCAAATGCATAATACTTTGATGAGTATGCTTACTCGAGGTTTGGAGGAGACAGTTGGTAAGTTTTTTCCTGTATTTCCCTCTTGGATTTTATTTTGCACAATGTAGAAAAATTGTTTTCCATATCCATGTTTTATTCTCACTATTGGCTGGGCATGGTTGAGTTGCATCTATGCTGCTGAGCTGTCTTTATATATATTAGTGAGTTGAGTATTCCACTAATGACTAAAGTAGACCTGAAAATATTAGGATCCTAGTGTTTCAAACATTTTATTTTGGTTTCTCTAAGATCTTATAATATTGAATTTTGGGTAAATAGCCCTACTGTTGATATTGTCATAATGGCTTGACCATTTAACCTAAGCTTTGTAGCCTAACCCATAAGGTGCCACTATGGATGCAAACTTTTGCTGCTTGCTAAATGCCTATATTAACTTATCGAAAATGTTAAATGCCCATCTATTATTGGAGAATTAAGAGAGGAGCCTAGGTATTTATTTTCCTGATACTGACATATTGGGGTTGGTATTTTTATTTTTTTCCTGTTGAGTCCTCGTCATTTTGAATTTTCCTGGCAATGACAAGGAAAAATTGCTCACATATTTTAAACCCTAATCACTGTCAAGATGGGTCAATACCCAAGATATTGTAGCAGCCAATATAGGGACAGATGCAATAGTAGCAGCATCAGCATCAGCAGGAGCAATGTTGGACCTGGTGGTGGTGTTGGTACTGGTGGCTCTGGCTTTATCTAAATTCTAATTTTGGCTATAATCAATTATATATGTGGTTATTCTGAAATCGCTCAGTAATTTTTAGAGATTTCCAAACTGAACCAAATGATATCATTGAATTTTGGAATGGTTCAAGTAAACCAAACAGACAATTTCAGTACTTGTACGAATGTGAATCTTTCATTTGCACATACTAAATGCTATCTGAATACTGTTTATTTCCCTTGATTCATATGGAATTGCTTTAATTAATTCAGTTCAGTTTGCTCTCTTATGGTTAAGTACTTGAATGCCCCCCCCCTCAAATAAATGTACTTTGTCAGTACTGACACCTTCATGCTCCATATATAATATGTCTCTTCTTTATTGGGTACAGTTGCTCGTTGGGATGATATAGAAATAGCTTCATCTCGGACCCTGGAGACAAAGAATGACAAGGTCAAGGACATTGGATATGTTGGGGATGAATGGTGAGCTCAGCCATATGTTATTTATAGTTAGCCAACTGCTTGAGCTAATTTTTCTATCGCCATGGTTCCAAGTTTAATTTTTCCTCTTAACGAGAGAAAATTTGTTTTTTTCCGAAGATTTATCGGTGTCTATTAAATCATTTCTTATGCATATTTGAATTGCTTATGTTAGATAATCAGAGCTTAAAATGTTCTTTAGGCTTCTTCCATGTCCAACTATGTTGTGATTGTCTGTACATAGTTTCTTGCCCTGTAGATTCCTTTCTCTGCACATGTATTAATTTGTATTTTGCCACCTTCAAATTTACAGGGATGAAGAATATGACAAGGGGAAGAGGAAGAAGTTAAGGGCCTTGAAACACAGCTTTGACGGGCCAAATATTTTCCAAGAAATTGCTACTGAGAAATACAAATCAAAAAGGGCAAAGTTGGACCATTCTAGCTCAGGGAACCCTCCATTCAGGATATGATTCCAAAACTAATTGTGAGCTTCTTGTATCAATTATTGATTTGTCCAAGTGTTGTGAAGAGAGCACCTACGTTATTCTTTTCTCCAGTGCAAAATTTTGGGGCAGTGCTGAGGAGGGTTGGGGTTTTTATGCACCTGTGTGCCTGTGGGACATTTCTCACTCTAGACAACTTTTAGTATTATGTTCTAGAAATCAAATGAAACCCATTGTATTTCTGTTGTAGCAGTGGCTGCGGTCCGTGGCTAAGAAATTTTGTTTATGAACTCTATTTGTCAAGTTTATCTGTATCTTGGAACTGAGGACTGGAGTTGTATTTGACATTTTGTTCGAGTTTGATTGGCTAAGGAAAAAATTTGTTAGAAAATTTGCAATAAATTGATAGGTATTTTTTTGTTTTAATATCTGATTTTTTTTGTTAGTGTCTTAATTTGTAAGCGTTGCTTAAGACACTTTGTTTAGATTGTGTAACCTGAACTGTATGCACTAAATTACCAAGAAATGGTAGGACTAGAGGGTTATTCTAATTAATAAATTAACTAATTATAACGCTTAAACTTTCAAATTTATATATGGATAATAGAAAAGGTTCCGTACATATTTGAAACTATTTATTGTTAGACATTTGCGTTTATCTAACTGTTGCTATACTCCCAGAACATTCATGAAGGAGTTGTCAAGAATTTAAAACCTGTCTGAAGATGAATGAATACAATTGGCTCAAATGTCACATGTCCATCTTAAAGGACGTTGACTTTAAAATGGGACAACGCAGCCTTGTTTATTTTTGATGCAATTTTGTTGCCATGATCATTCAATGTGAACCTTTAACTCAACCGTCATCTCCATTTTTGGTACATTTATATGCTAAAACATATTATATATAATTAAACAAATAAAAATATTATTAACCCCATACATGTAAGGATACATTTGGTTGTAGGAGAGTTTGTGAAGATACAAGATGAGAAAATAAGTAGTTGTTAAGTTGATTGGTGCGACTCAAATGAGAGATTGGGAAGAAACCAAATCATGGTGGATCCCACTTTTTGATGAAATATAGGACGGGAGTGACTTGTTGGATTATCCTTGACCTTGGGGACCAAACCCTATATAGTTCTCTATGTAGCAATCTGATTTGAGTCTCATTAACTCTAATTATATCTACTATTAGGTATTACACATTGCAAAGCCCATACAGATATAAGATATTTTTGAGCTCCTTAGTTAGATATCCAATTAACCCAATATATAACATTAGCTTAAATATAAATGTCTTAATTCGTAAACCCACGTATTAGGTTATTAAAAATAACCCAAATCTTCCATTTGGGTTACAAATTAATTCTAAAGACAATTAACTTGATAAGTGATAACCTTAGGTGCACACTAGACTTGCTATTTATTGAAAAATCTTCTTTAATCAATCTGGTCCATCTCCTATACCAATATGAGACCAAAGCGAATTTCGTTACATTTAGTATAACTAGATCCATCAAATCATCATATCAAACATATCCAATGACATAGGTAAGGTATGGATGTGTAACTGGGAATTACATGCAATGTGATCTTAATCATGCCTATTTGCAATTGGTCATTTATACTTTAGTGAGATCAATCCTTAGTCTTTCAAATTGAAAAATAAAAAAATTCAGAGCAATAAAAATAATAATTCCATCAACTTTATGATGTAGAGAACTGATCATACATAAAGTAACATAATAGTGTCAATAAAAATGAGCAACCATGAAAGCAAACTCCCACCAAAACTGAATATCATAAGACAACACCCATACGTTCATGGAAGATCTTGGGTGTCAAACCCTTAGTATAAGTGGGTCTACTAGCATTGAATTTGTTTCCACCACAGTTGATAGATAGTTGAACTCCTTACGAATTTAATCGTGTATTTGATCCCTCAGCGTTATATATTAAAAATAATTTGTTGGGAGAGATCTATCCTTAATGTTTGAGGATATAATCATATATATTGGTATATATAATGTTTGAGGATATATAGGGTAAATTGTTGCTTAAAAGGGTTCGGTAGCAAGTGGTAGAAAACTTTGTTACATAATTAGTGGCATGCAGGCGCATGCGCATTATTGTTTATTAAGTTAGAAAGATTCACATATAAGATTCCCACAATTTTCATGAAATCACATAATAACTCCCTCTCACACATAACACGCTCTGCCGAATCAAATCATACAATGCAACGTACTCATATCATACACACTATTCAATCAAATCATGTCGTTTGAATGAAATCAAACCACATATTTGCACTATGTTCTCTATTTATCATATTTTAAAGATAGAATAAACTCTCACAAATGCTCTTTAATCAATATATTCTAGTTCCAAAATTGTGGAACTAAAGAGAATAGAACATATTACTCTTTTAAAATGTTCACACGGATGAAATATCATAATTAATATTTGGATTTTTTTAGTTATATAACAACAAAAATACATACAAATATTAGTTATAAAATTATTATGAGTTTAACTATATAAACAATTAAAAATGGTCCATGCTTTTTGAAATTAACATTTTTTTTATAAATTTAGTGCTAATATATTATTATGAATTAAAATATTAATAACAATTTTTAAATTTTTATATGATAAAGACTTGTCTAAATCACCCAAGTTTAGGTGGCCTATTAATATTTTGACATCTATCTAACTCATGATACATGTCAAAATATTATTGATCCACCCAAAATTTATATTTAGTGATAATAAGACAACCCCTTTTTTTGTAAATATACTATTGAGTTCAATTTTGTATGCTCAATTAAATGTCAGACATAATTGAGTTTATATGTAATTAATCTTTTGATTTTGTTCTAATAATTTGAAATTATTAAATACCAAAACATTATTTTTCTTATTCCATTATGTTAGGTTCTGTTTTATTAATTCTATTATATCATATTCGATTATGTTACCAACAGAATACTTATAATAGCACTCTTGTTCCTTGGATCTCCAGGTGGTGAGGCTTTGTAATCTCTCTCTCTCTCTATATTAATGGTGTTTTTGATATATGGATCTCGTGAGTCCATGATGTGGTCCCTGTGGTACATGAACATTATGTGACATGGTTTGAAGTATAAGTGTGGCGGCATGATTAAGAAATGAATTAAGCAAATATTTTATAAATAATGTCCTCTTAAAAATACTAATACTAGTGGGATGTTATGATTAATCATATAGATACAGTTCATTGATTAAACATCATCCTTAATCAATGCAAATCATTAGCCACTGACGGACCACCTTCATTCTCATCCTCAAACTCACTCATTTCACTCGCCTTCTCTCACACACGCGCGGACACTGTCAAATATTTATAAACAATGATAATGATACTCACTTCACTTTAAGGTTTTGCACATATATTAAAAGATTGTATTAATGTTTTTGTTTCTATCAAAGTTATTACCTAACTTTCCAACATACCCTTTATTTTTCTTCTTAATTTAGATTCTTTAATTTCCTATCACAATTAATTTAAGAGTACAATTGGTAAAACATAATTAATACACTCTTGAAATTGTAAAATTGACAAATAATTATAAACAAAAATAAGATTAAAATAGTGACAGATATATAGGAACAAATGGAGTATTTACTTTTTTTCTCTGAATATTTCACTGCTTCGAGACCAATTCTCCATTGCTCTGAGATCATACTAAGTGAGTATATATTTCTCAACAAATCATTATTCATAGACACTATCCTGGAATCGAACTCTAGACTACATGGTTACGAAATCCAACTATCTACCATGAACAATGATATTTACGGAGATAACAGTGTAAACACTTAATTTTTTTCTTTATTTCTCTCTTCTATGATACATCATATTCATTAGTGTTTGTTGTATGTGTGGACTATGTGTGAATGTATACAAATAATTTACCAATATTCATTGCGTGTTAGCGCAACTTGGAGCATGTTTCATTGAGAGGCCAACTTGCCATGTGCAAACACCAAATGCTATTTGTAATGTATTATTCCTTGTAGTTGAAGAATTGTCTTTGTAAAATAAAGGCTATGAAGTCAGCTCTGCCTTCGAAAGTCTCATGTTATGTGTTAGCATTTCTCCAAAGAAGATTCAAATAATTAAGTGGAGAAGGATAGTGGACCACAAAAAATGGTAAAGAATTGAGCCACAAAATCAACTCTAGTCAAAACCATTGGATAATATATAAAGGATTTAATTTATATGTATTAACAGTTAAAAAAGTTTAACACAAATATCCGATCATATATTGTTATGTAATTCTAATTGAATGTACGTGTAATTATTTTTAACACCGTGTACATAGTTATTAAACTCTTATAAAAAGAATAAGATAAAAATAATGTACATGGAAAACCAAGTGTATGTTTAGAATTTCCATAAAGTTTAAGGAGTAATTCTGAAAGAAATACTTTAAAAATGAAAACAAATATATATGCTATATACAGCATGTTATGGACAATATTTGTTGCATTGCTTCACGTGATAAGACAAACTGGCCAAAGGGCTCAAAACACCTAGTGAAATGGATTATTTGTTTATAGTTTAGGGTTATCAAATCAAGAATGGTTACCTGCTAAAGGGTCCACATGGGACATTATTGGTTACTGCCAATGCCATTGTCCCTAGAGCCTTTATGAATTTGCAACCTATCAAGCATATAGTTAAGGTGGAAAAAATCACTCACTTAGGAAAATGGGGAGAATGGAACCTTTTGCTGTGTTTTTAAGTCAAAAAAATACACTCTATTCCACTTGAATCCTAGCTAATCCATTGAAATCATCATCATCACACAACTTTTTCCATTTTCATTTTTGGGACTAAGTGGGTTGGAACAGAAATATGGTTAAGATGTTGGTAAAGACTGGGATGGGAGTTTTTCCTTGCAGCAATAACATTAATTGCATATAAAATGAGGACAATGAAACACATGTACAAATTAAAAAATTGGGGTCAGTCCTTTTCTCCCATGAACGCCATTGGATTATGTCCTACAACAAGTCACGGTGTTTAGGAATTTGGATACAAAGGAGCCAAACTTTGAACTATTTTGTTCATGATTTTTAATTAAATATTTGATTGTAAAATAGATGAATTGAAAGGCCAGCAGTTAGTTACATAGAAAGTAAAATTGAATTAAGTAGTTTTGGAAGGTGTATATCCTGCATTATGTCACTAGTAAGGCATCATTTGATCAACATTGTCACATTCATTTATGAAAAATGTGATAAAATATCACAATTTATTATATTTAACTAGAAACAACTTTACCTAACTTTTACACAAAATTGATTTTGAGATTAAAATAAAATTTTCAAAATGACTTTCAAGCATTTATATTGTGGTTTTTTATTCAGTGAAAATTGATTTTAATGTTAGCAAATGAGAAATCTAAGATACTAAAGCACTATATGGTCGACAAAGTTACTGTGAAATTAATGAATATGCAGTAATTAATTAGTGTAAAAATAATTTACATTGACATTCAATTATATTATGTCACATATGACTTAACGGTTACATTTATTCTTAAATTTACTTAAAATAAAAGTAAATTTCTCATGTGACAGAAATCAGTTGGATGCGTGTTAAGTATTATAGGTATTTAGTACATATTTAAATTTGTTTACCTTTATCTAATTGGTCATCTCATATTATTTGAAATTTTGTATTTAATATTCATCTATATTTAATGTGTCCTAATAGAGAAATAACCATAATACACATGAGAGGATATTGCCGTATGTTTATACTTTATATGTTGAGGCAAAAAAAGAAGAATGAAATGATAAGGGGTGACTTTTCTAATTCTTTCTCCCCCACTTTTCCAAGGACCTAGAAAATGGTGGTGATAAACACACTCAATGAAGAAGAATCATTGAATCCTCACCAACACATCTTATTCTTAGATATATGTTCACAACCACCAACCGTCATCACCCTCAACAATATCTCAACCCATTTATGAACCTCAAAACCCACTTCACTTCACTCCACTCCACTCCACATTTCCATTCACCTTTCCTTCCTGGTCCACACTTCTCTGCATTTTGTGCTGTGTGTGCCTCATTGGAAGGGGGAAAAACAAAAAACCCCTCTTAAAAAAACCAGTTTCTACTTTCTAGACAAAAAGTTCTGCAACACCCAAGTAAAAGCATCACAACTTTTCCACAATCTTTGAGTCTAGACAAAGACAATAGTTTTTTCCTTCTTGCATCTGTTGTTTTTACCCTTCTCTTGGTTGGCTTTCAGGGCAAATGAATCCACTCAAGGCATGCTCACATTCTCTTGTGAAATGTGAATCCCTTTCTTAAAAAGCACCACTAGTTTTTCTTTGAAGCTTGTGTTTGGTCCTTCTTTTACTCTTTCTGGTGTGTACTTGGCTTGTGTTGTGTCCTTGTATGCTATCATTTGCAGTAAAAAAATTGCTCCCCCGTGAGACTTTCTTGTTTTATTTAGATTCAGAATGCCCAAAACTACAATAGCATTGGCACTTTTTTAGAGTGAGAAACAACCCATCATCATCATCCATGTTTTTGGTTTTGAAGTACTGAGAGGGGCATTTGGTGGTGGAGGTTTTGGTTTGGGGTTGCTGTTCTGCATCATTTCTATGGGTTTGGGAGTGTTTGGATCTGTTCTGGTTTTGACACTTTTTTTCAAGCACTTGGTGTCCCAGCAACCAAATACTGATGAGTTCTTTGTGTCTGAGTTCTTGAGGAAGATGGGTGTAACAAAATCCTCTCAAGGCTACAACTTTTCTTCTTCTGTTTGTTCTTGGCAAGGGGTGTTCTGTGATGCCAATAAAGAGCATGTTGTTGACTTGGTTCTTTCTGGTATGGGCCTTTCAGGCCCTATTCCTGATAACACCATAGGAAAGCTCAGCAAGCTTCAAACTTTGGATCTCAGCTGCAACAAAATCACTGGCTTGCCTTCAGATTTCTGGAGTTTAACCTCTCTCAAGAGCCTTAACCTCTCCTCCAATCAGATTTCTGGTGCATTGACTAACAACATTGGCAACTTTGGTTTGCTACAAGACTTTGACTTGTCCAGCAACAATTTCTCCGAGGAGATTCCTCAAGCTTTGAGCTCCCTTGTGAGTCTGAGGGTCCTGAAACTTGACCACAACATGTTTTCACAAAGCATACCTTCTGGGATTCTCAAGTGCCAGTCTCTTGTTTCAATTGATCTTTCATCAAATCAGCTGAATGGAACACTTCCTGAAGGTTTTGGTGCTGCATATCCTAAGCTTAGGACCTTGAATCTTGCTGGGAATAATATCTATGGAAGGGAATCAGATTTTTCTGGGTTGAAGTCCATCGTGAGTCTCAACATTTCAGGCAATTCATTTCAGGGTTCTCTCATGGGTGTGTTCCAGGGAAGGGTAGAAATCATGGACCTTAGCAGAAACCAGTTTCAAGGTCACTTTCCTCAGGTACAGTACAACTCTGATTACAATTGGTCTCATTTAGTTTATCTGGATTTGTCAGAGAATCAGCTTAGTGGGGAAATTTTCCAAAATTTGAGTGAGACCCTGAATATAAAGCACCTTAATCTTGCACACAATAGATTTTCCAGACAGAATTTTCCACAGGTTGAAATGCTTCCAGGATTGGAATATCTGAACATGTCCAAAGCTAGTCTTGTTGGTCACATTCCTGATGAAATCTCAGAGCTGAGTAATTTGAATGCACTTGATCTTTCTATGAATCACCTTGATGGGAAAATTCCCTCACTGGGGAATAAACACCTCCAAGTTCTTGACCTTTCATACAACAATTTGAGTGGAACAGTCCCTCAACCTGTCTTGAAGAAACTCATGTGGATGGAGAAATTCAACTTCTCTTATAACAACTTAACCCTCTGTGCTTCAGGAATCAAACCTGATATCCTGCAAACAGCGTTCATCGGGATAGAGAACGGTTGCCCAATTGCTGCGAACCCGAGTCTTTTCAAAAGAAGAGCCACTGGACACAAGGGAATGAAGCTGGCTCTGGTGCTGAGCTTGTCAATGATCTGCCTCCTTGCTGGGCTTTTGTTTCTAGCATTTGGTTGCAGAAGGAAAACGAAAAAGTGGGAAGTTAAGCAAGCTTCATACAAAGAAGAACAGAATATTTCAGGTCCCTTTTCCTTCCAGACTGATTCAACAACCTGGGTGGCTGATGTTAAGCAAGCAACATCAGTCCCAGTAGTGATCTTTGAGAAGCCATTGTTGAATATCACATTTGCAGACCTCTTGTCTGCAACTTCAAATTTCGACCGCGGTACCCTATTAGCTGAAGGAAAATTTGGGCCAGTCTACAGAGGCTTTCTTCCTGGAGGCATTCATGTAGCAGTTAAAGTGTTAGTTGTTGGGTCTACATTGACAGATTCAGAAGCTGCAAGAGAGCTTGAGTTTCTTGGTAGAATAAAGCACTCAAATCTTGTTCCTTTAACTGGATATTGCTTAGCTGGGGATCAGAGAATTGCCATATATGATTACATGGAGAATGGGAACTTGCAAAACCTGCTATATGACTTGCCACTTGGTGTGCTGCACAGCACAGATGACTGGAGCACAGACACATGGGAAGAGCCCGACAACAATGGGATTCAAAATGCTGGCTCTGAAGGATTACTCACAACCTGGAGTTTTCGCCACAAGATCGCCCTCGGCACGGCCCGGGCATTGGCATTCTTGCATCATGGATGTTCACCTCCAATCATTCACAGAGCTGTTAAAGCTAGCAGTGTTTATTTGGACTACGACTTGGAGCCAAGGTTGTCTGATTTTGGGCTGGCAAAGATCTTTGGAAGTGGCTTAGATGAAGAGATTGCGCGTGGCTCGCCCGGTTATGTTCCGCCGGAGTTTTCTCAGCCAGACTTTGACACCCCAACTACAAAATCTGATGTGTATTGTTATGGAGTTGTTCTCTTTGAGCTTCTTACTGGGAAGAAGCCAGTTGGAGATGATTACCCTGATGATAAAGACGAAACTTTGGTGAGCTGGGTCAGGGGACTAGTGAGGAAGAATCAAACTGCAGGAGCTATTGATCCCAAAATTCGCGATACGGGACCAGATGAACAAATGGAAGAGGCCCTTAAGATTGGTTATCTGTGCACTGCTGATCTCCCCTTCAAAAGACCAACCATGCAGCAAATAGTTGGACTTCTGAAGGATATTGAACCTGCAACTAGTTAGCATTTAGAAAGCATGAAGGACATGATGAAGAAGAATAGAGGCTGTTTAATTTAAGTTAACTTTTTGATTTTTTCCCCCACATTACTTGAGAGCTTCTCATGCAACCTTGGAGAAAATGTAGAGCAGTTAAGTTGTTGAATTCTGTTTTTTTATTGCTGATGTGTTCTTGTTTTTTTCCTCCATTTCTGGTAGATGAAGAAAGCTTTGATGAATATACACCAGAACTTGATCTTTGAACTGACTTCAGCCACTTTTTATTCTTTTTACATCTCAATGTATAAAAGTAAATGCCCTTTTTTGGTTTAGTTCTGTAAAACTTGAAAGTTGAAAGTCTAGTTCTGTAGTTGCTTCGGTTTCTCTTAGACTCTTCCATATTCTCTGATGTGTTACTTTTATACATTTATCATACACATGTTATCCTATACTTAGCTTTTCTATCATTAAATTGCAACCGAATTTATGTTATTTTATGCATGTTGATACTCCAATACTATTATCTATGTCCGATGTAGGTAATAATATACACTCAAGAGTCAAGAGATATATATTAAACATTATTCATGTGGAAAAGGCCACTGAAGTTAAAGAGAAAAGAGAGGAAACAACAAATGAGAGATGTTATATTGATTTTTTCCTTTTGTCAAAGATAGTGAAATTGGAATTGCAGTGGAGTAGGTTGGGTTTGTCGAACAACTTTGGTAAGCTCCTAATAACATTTTTAATTTCATTGCTTCTTATCTATATGAACATCCTGTCAAAGAAAACAAAGTTAACTTAATCCCTGGTTGACTCCAAGAGTAACTCTGTAACTGTAAGCCCCTATTTAGTATTTACTGTTAATAGAATATTGTTATGAACATTTTCAGATAAGTTGGGTTTGGTATCAGATTACTTCATTACTACTTTTGAAAATGTTAAAAAAAGGTAATAGTTGACATGTTCTTGAGGAAGGGAACACAACAAATGAAAGTGAAACAATGGTTGATGACATGTATCTTAATCAAATAATGTAAGACATTCTAGCAATATCAAATTTTAGTATTACTTAGACCTCCTCACAGATTTGTGTTGCATTTTTATCTGAGTGCTAATTTCTATTCCTTTTTCGTTTGGGCTCCTGCAATTACAACTGTGATAAGCATCTGGAAGACAAGAAATACTGGTAACTTTTAAGAGAATCCAATTTCACAAACCCAAAAAATTGAACCATGTTATAGGAAAAAGTAGACTATTTTCCCATGTTTCTAATGACTTCTAATTTCTTCATATATAATATATATATATATATATATATATATATATATATATATAACTTCTGATGTGTAGCCCAGAGGATAAATGATACTCTGAATATCTGATTGATTTTATGTTTGAACTTTGATTTAATTTGTTATTGTTATTTAACTTGATTTCTTTTCCTTGGTTTTCAAGTTCATTGAGTACTTTTGTATTATTTTTGTAAGTGGATTGTGTTATATTATATATATGGTGGTTTTTATTGAACTTTATTCCACAATTTCATACTACCCTCTACAAAGCACAACTAAGCAACAGGGGGGAGCACCCACCTTGTGGGTTGAATCCCAAGTGTGGCAGTGTCCTACTCCCTTGATGCTGCTCTACTCCCTTGATGCTGCTGATCTCCGCAATGTTGTTAATCGCGGAAAATAGTGGCAAGTCAAAAATTCATTATATCAAGCCCTCTAAGTAAAAAATAACGGCAAATAATGGAAAATAGAGGTAAATAGCATACGACGAGCGCTGCGTTATAGCTCCATTATAGCGCTACAACACTGGATGTTGGTGAGGAGGATGTGTTCAAATAAATGTTTTTAGAGTTAATGATGAATTGATAATATAATATAAATATGAAATCTCAAGATGATAAATTTAGTAAAAATCCAATAAATTTTGAAGAACTTCATAGGATGTGAGATTAGGGTTTAAAGAGGGTAAAAATTAAAAAAATTAAAATTGAGGTAAATTTAATATTTTAGTTATGAGTAAAAAACGGTTTGCAATAATTTAATCAAATAACTTGTCAAGATTTTTCTTGAAAAATAAAATTTGAGAGTTTTAAATACAATGAAAGTTTTTCTTTAAGTGAAATTATAATGAAAATTATTAGAGGACTTAATTTTAATAATTTTAAAATTAAAGACTAAATTTGCTAACAAATTATGGGGAGACCAAAATTATAATAGAGTGACTAATAATATTGCAATTAAACATTTAAAAAAATATCATTGTACACACCATTTCAAACACAAATTCATTTTCAAAAAAAATCTCAATTCAAATAAAAAGAATTTTGGTTACGCAATTCAACTAAATTTAATTTAATTAAACTTAATCTAAGAAAATTTATTAAAATAATTTTTAATACAAACCGAATTAAATAAAGTTGCTTATATAGGCTTTATCTACCAAAGAATATAGGTTGATCCTCAACTTGAGTTACACGGGAACTTTGTTTGACTTGGTCGAGCCACTATATTCCCATGATCTATCTTATATTCCTCCCGAATCCCCATCTATGCCCTTTTATAGCTTTCAATTTATCAAATTTTCGTAGTTAAAGCACCTGCTAATTAAAAAACTATTAGTTAAAACAAATTAATTCAATGCATTAAAGTATTAGGTATATTAAGGTTCGTTTGGTAGTTATATCCGTAGTATAAACTTATTTGGTGCTGACATTGTATCGTATATGTATATATTTAAGAGTATAAAGTACGCCTATTAAACCTTTTGAGTAAAAGAAGGGTAGAGACTTGTCCACGTAGGATTCAAAGCAAACGAAAAAGGAAAACGGCACAGTGGTGAGTCAAAGAACCCACTAACGGCGTCAACAGAACCGCGAATCCAAGTAACGGCGGAAACGAACGGTGTGTGTTACCTTGTAGGAGAGCAGAAGAAGAAAAAGAATGAAGCACCTGAGGGAGTGAGTGAGTCAATGCAAGTCAGAAGAAAGTGTGGCGTTTCTTTATCGTTTCTGGCACCATAACAAACCGCTAGAAACTTCTCTATCTCTATCTCTCTCTTTCTCACTGTCGCCATGGCTGACCATCGCAGCAGCTCCGAAGCTCTCCCAGCGGGAGAACCAGAGCCTCGCCGGGAAAGTAAGGATTCTGAAGGCGACGATGGAAACCATGGGGAAGATGAAGAAGAAAAGGAAAAAATGGAAGAGATTCATGAACAAGTTGGTGAATCGCCAACTGCCACCGAGTTGCGGAGTTCTCATGAACTTCCGGCGGAGTCCAATTTAGAAACCCTAGCTGGTTTTCCACCTGCGGCCGTGCAGCATCCGAGTGATGGTATTTGACTATTTCCTATGAGTCTGTGCTGTACTTTTTCACTGGAATGAATTTTTGTTTGGTGATTGGTGTGCTTGATGTCACAGATTTGCAGGGGAGCTCTACTACGTTGAATTCTGGTGGCAAAGTCGAAAGTAAGGTTAGAGAGCATTTACAATAAGAAATTTGATCCTTTTGGGAAAAGAAGAAAGGATTTTTAATCGTGCTTGCTTTAGTGCGATTGTTTAAATTTGTGGGTTGAGGTGTGGGAGATTGTAAATTGTTCATTGTTGTTTTACTGGGTTTACCTCAGTTTTTGTTCATCTGCTTGAATTTTCTTCTTCATTTTGCTTGATGATTTGTGGGAGTTTAGGTTATGCTTAGAATTGGGAAAATCTGGGCTTGAACGTTTTTGCTTTTACTTTCCTATTTGCTCTTGCCTTCTGGGTCTACATGATCGTTGGTTTTGAAAGTGTTGTTTGAGAACAACACAAAAAATAATATCAATTTCTGCTTCACGGATTAGAACTTTGGAATTTGGACTTGAAATGATTGCTAACTTAACAAATGATAGGTAACCGCATCCCCTTAGGTTAGTTAGAAACAGGGTAGTTAGTTAGAGGGTTAGTCTATAAATTAGAGTGAGTTAGAGAGCATTAATCATCTTATGGGATCATTTGGGTTTGGGACTTAGGAGAGTGACTGAGACTTTCAAATATCTCAACAATTTCATACCTTTCTTCCCTAAAAAAAATCAGGGTTCTATCAACAAATCATTCCAGCTGAGAGTTAGGACTTGTGAAACTTATTACAGGAAAAGACTTCACGGGCCTCCTGTTTCTATTTTTGTACCCATTGGAAAATGTAAGTAGATGCTTAGGAAGTAAGTTCTCACACTTGCACATTGCACTGGTAAATATACTGATGGATTGATCCCATCAAAAGGAGGAATGAAGTTAAAAGAAAAGAAGAAGCAATATCCAGGCTCATAACATTAGGCTATAAAATAATCCAAAATCCAATAGGGCTAGGTCCAAAATTGAGACTTCAAGTTTTATTCAACTCCTGTATGATGATATTTTGAAGATTCTTAGAATTTTTGTTCATATCTCAGTGGTTTATACTACACAATCTTGAATTTCAACTCTGGTATATGATACACCGATGAAGTGTCTATCCAATGGTGCATTAGTACAACTATGGTGGACCCATGTTTTGTTTGGGCTTGTGTGCGTGAGGGTGAATGGGGTGTGTTAGAGATGTAAACCATTCTTAGCCCTTCACTTGACAGCTTTGGCTTTTGCGGTACTCGGTCCTTGATGAGAAACCTGTATGCTTAATTTTGTAACTTGGCCTTCAATCTCAATTCAGGCGAAATGCATTGATATTGGGTTGCATTTGGGTGTGTATTGATGAATGTTGGATGATTGGTTGTATCAACAGTTTAGATTAGCAAAACTTATTTGAAAGTGCAACATGCAAAACTGATTTTCTTAAATTCATAGTGATAGTTAAAATCTTCTAGGCTTGGAATCCTAGGTACACTGAACAAGTAATGATTTGATTGCTTTTCTTGTATGAACAATTAAGCTTCAGGAAGTTGCATGTTGTGTGTGTCCCACATATATTTGGTTTCTTTAGCACTAAAGTAGGTCATTTCATGCTCAGGAGACAGTTGGACTTCCTGAGAAGGAAATTATTGCAAGAGAAGCAGTCCAGGCACCTCCATCCCAGACAGAAAATCAGCTTCAGCTGTCTGTATGCTCAACGCCATTGTCTGAACTATCACCAAATTCTGTTTCTCAATCTTCACGAAGACAAAAAATGTCTCCGAGGAGGATGAATAATACACATGAGGCACAAGTAGGCAAAAAAAATCCTTCTGGAGGTAAAACCTTATCTGCTGTTTCTGTTGCAAGGACATCAGCATCAGATGGATACAACTGGCGGAAGTATGGTCAGAAGCAAGTGAAGAGTCCCACAGGTTCTCGAAGCTATTACAGGTGTACTCATTCAGACTGTTCTGTTAAGAAGATTGAATGTTGTGATCATTTAGGTCATGTGATAGAGATTGTTTATAAAAGTGAACACAGTCATGATCCCCCACGGAAAACTAATTCCGTTAGGGAAAGTAAGTTTGTGTCTTCAAATGAACCTACTGTTGAGAACAGTGTTCCAGAGAAGCCTATCAGAGTTCTGAAGGATGCTAATCCGTCCATTTCTTCAAAAGATATACAGGCACCTTGCAATGGTGATAAGAAACGACAAAACTCGTCTAATATCAGTGATAATGAAAAAGTTATTTTGAAGGAGGAACATGTAAATGAGCCAGAGCAAAAGAGAAGGCAAGTTTGCATATTAGTTTATATTCTTTATAGAAAAAGTTGCAATAAGCCCATTTTCTTTCTAATTGCGGCAGGATATAAGTTATAATGATTTAATGTTCTCTCCTTTAATTTGATAACCAGGATGAAGAAAAGTGACTTAACAAACTTGGATTCTCATGTAAACCCTGGAAAGAAAGCCAAGTTTGTTGTACATGCAGCAGGGGACGTGGGGATATCAGGTGATGGATACCGATGGCGCAAGTATGGACAGAAAATGGTGAAGGGGAATCCACATCCCAGGTTCATGCCTTTATGTTGCTTGCTTTCTATTTTCTTCTTTTTAATTTTTCTTAGCATGAACTGCATATTTTTTGGATTCAATGGGAGTTTAAAATTGAAATCCGTTCTTTTTCTCTTGCTAAACCTGCTTGAATTTTCAGAAACTACTACAGATGCACTTCAGCTGGATGTCCTGTCCGAAAGCACATTGAGACTGCTGTAGATAACTCAGATGCGATCATCATAACATACAAGGGTGTGCATGACCATGAAATGCCTGTGCCCAAGAAACGACATGGTCCCCTAAGTGCTCCTCTTGTCGCTGCTGCAGCACCTGCCTCCATGCAGTTAAAGAAACCTGACTCGTCGCAAGACCAGAAAGCTTCCACTCAAAGGTCAGTGGACACAGAAGGTGAACTAACTGGGGAAGCTATGGAACTTGGGGGTGAGAAAGCAATGGAGTCAGCTCGAACACTTCTGAGCATAGGATTTGAAATTAAGCCTTGGTGAATTCATCATTCAGAAATCATGCAGTTGTATCTACATAAATCAATTGGCAGGTCTCTTGTAAATTCACTGCTTCCCATGTTTATCCTTTCTTGTTTCTCTTCTGACATAGTATTTTTTAGTGGAAAAATTGGTGTGTATTTACTTGTACACCCGTTTAACTTGTCTGAAACTGGTTGTTAGTAGTGGAACGAATATAGAATATTGACTGGCATCGTTTTAGGCTGAGTTTGGATTTATGTTGTTGTTGACGTTAGGTTGTGAAGGTAACGCCACTTGAGGGGCAAGCTCCCCTCCACATTTGAAACTTTGGAATTCTGAATCTTGAGTCCCAAGGTGAGTGAATGTACATTCAGAGTGCAATCCAAACTCACACTGCTTCAGTTGCGAATGGAGTCGAGGACGGGCGGACGGGCTTCACATCGACAGGGCGGTGAGGAGGTTGTCAAATGTGGCTACGGTGGCGGATGAGAGCATTGTTGAGGGATCAGGCGAGGAAGAAGTTGTGGTGTTAGGTGATGTGGTTCATCAATCATATCAATAACAAAAACAATACCAACAAAATCCTTATGTGAGCTATGCTATATAGTCTTTGCCATTGAGCTCCACTAAAACTAGATTTTGATCAAAATACAATCATAATTATTTTTTGTTAATTAATGGTGACTTGATCCATTAAAGGTCACATATATCAGTATAACTAGTAATATATACATCAAGTATCAATGTCTATCATGGAAATTGTATGTAATGTAATCTCAACATGTCTATTTTTAATTGGTCCTACTTTATTCCTTAACAAGATCATAAAAACAATTAATTCATAGTAAAAGCTTAAAACAGAAAATATTCATAATGTATTACTTTAGTAAAAACTAAAAAAAAACCAAATACATCCCAATAGACAAACATGGTGTAATACAACATCCATACAAGCAGTGTCCCATGAAATATCTCAAAATTTTTAGTATGAGAAATGCTAGCAGCACACTTTTTAAACACATTTTGAGTTTGACAACGCTGACACGGCAAAGAGAAGGTCCCGGCAAGGCTGAGATGGTTCGACGGCAGTTCTGTTTAACGCAAGGGAGGAGATCCGTAGAAGCTCGGTGCGGTGGGAGAGGCGATTTAGAGGCAGCGACTTCATGGCATGGCGGTCTCCTACGTCGTCCCTGGCTCAGTGTGTGAATCTTGACCTAATAATGCTCCAGTCTGAGATTGGTCCCTTGCCTTTGTTTGGGGGCGGAGGTTGGCTCAGTAAAGTGGTGGTTTGAGTTGGGAATGGTGGTGGTTCTGGTGGGGCTTTGGTTTTTTTTTTTTTTTTATGTTGGAGGCATTTACATTTTTATCCTTTTACCTCTAATTCAATTCTAACTACCCATTTAAGGAATATTCCTAAATTCCATGATCTAACAGTTTAAAAGCATGAGGACTAAGGTAATCCAAAAAAAAGTACATCATGGTTTCTGCCATTATTTTTATATTAACGCAATATTTTAATCAATATATAATACTTGAAATACATTTTCAAAAAAAAAATTAAATAATAATAATTTTATATGACAAAAAATATTTTAAAATATCTAATTACATAAAATATTAAATGTCTTGATAAGTTAAAAAATAATTATTAAATATTGGGGAAAAAAAAAAGAAGTGTGTGAATCAAGACGTGATTCATGCCTTTTGGATGAACCGATGATAAGGTTCATTATAAATAACATACACTCTCCCACACTCAAATGGCTACCATCTCTGTTTCTTCCTCAATTTCTTCGTCTCCTCTGTTTCTCACAACACTCACTTCGCGTCTCCACTTCGCTGCATTTCCTCTCCGTCATCCAGCGGCGAAGCTCATGACTCGCGCCTTCACTGGGGTCACCCTCGGCCTCACCCAACCCGCTAACGTCGAAACCCACCAGGTCTAGCTCCAAAAAAACTCTTATTTCTTTCTCAATTTCACATGCCCATGTTTTGTTTAATATTTTATATGCGTTCATGATAGAAAAAGTCTCTAACTTGTGGATTTTCTCGTTGTGGGGTATACTTTCAAGTTTGATCTCGATTTTTGCTTTCAATGGTTTTGTTTTTGAGGTTGATTGTTATGCCTGATTGGATTTTAACTGTGTTGCTGAAAATGCCTATTTTGTGTTTGTCGAAATTCCTGGAAGATCTCTTTTTTTGCCAAGGATGTTGATGTCACGGAATGGAAAGGAGACATACTGGCAGTGGGTGTTGCGGAGAAAGACTTGGCTAGAGATGCAAATTTGAGGTTTGAGAATGAGATTCTGAACAAGGTTGACTCCAAGCTGGGTGGACTGTTGGCTGAAGCCTCTGCTGAAGAGGATTTCTCTGGCAAAGCTGGCCAATCAACGGTTCTGAGAGTTACAGGACTTGGATCAAAGAGGGTTAGCTTGATTGGTCTTGGATCCTCTACAGCACCTTTTAAGGGTCTTGGTGAGGCTGTCGTGGCGGCTGCCAAGTATTCTCATGCAAGCAGTGTTGCCATTGTTCTTGCCTCTTCTGAAGGGCTTTCTGCAGAATCAAAGCTTAGCTCTGCTTATGCTATTGCATCTGGTATTGATTATTTGATTTATAATTTCTGGTTTATGCGCGTATGTATGTGAACTTGTCATTTTTATAGTTACCTTGACACTGGGGCTTGAATTGTGCTAGGACTTATGCTGGGATTCTTTGAAGATAATAGATACAAATCAGAATCAAAGAAACCAGCAGTTAGATCCGTTGACATTATTGGTCTTGGTACTGGTCCTGAATTGGAGAAGAAGCTCAAGTACGCTGGACATGTTTCCTCAGGAATAATATTCGGAAGGGAGCTTGTAAATTCTCCTGCTAATGTGCTCACACCAGGTTCATATGATACTTTGAATTGTATTTGTATATAATATATTGTTCCTACATTGCAGTTATTGGGTAGGCAATTGATGAATTTCATTTTCCCTTATGTATACATCTGAGAGACATGGTTTTCCAATAATTGATCTGTACTTGATGATTTGTTTATCTTAGGCGGGTTGGCTGAAGAGGCCTCTAAGGTTGCTTCTGCCTATAGTGATGTTTTCACTGCTACAATATTAGATGCTGAGCAATGTAAGGAATTGAAAATGGGGTCCTATCTGGGTGTTGCTGCAGCCTCAGCAAATCCTCCTCATTTTATCCATCTGCGTTACAAACCTCCAACTGGACCTGTCAATGTCAAGTTGGCTTTAGTTGGGAAAGGTTTGACTTTTGACAGGTAATTATCCAAACTGTATTTTTCATAATCAAGTGGTTTTATCTAAAACTCAATAAGAGAGTGATCAATCTAAAATGTGATTTTCCCTGCTATATTAACCATGGTTTTGGTTCTGGCACTCTAACTTTATTGTTATGAATTTAGTGTGGATGTTGTTACTGATGAATAAATCTTTCATATTCTACTAAGTCGATTGCTTCATTGTCTTCTCTCTACATGCATTGCCAATTAGCAATCATGGCATCCCATCACACGTTGTTTTAGCTCTTTAAAATTAAGGAGTTCAGGATATTCTTTTTCCATTCTTGTTTTTATGTAATACTAGTTTATTTTTGTTCTTGCTTTTTTACGTTATCTGCATATTACTAGTGGTGGCTACAACATCAAGACTGGACCTGGCTGTTCAATTGAACTCATGAAATTTGATAT
The DNA here is from genome assembly GCA_030819835.1 of Acmispon strigosus. Taxonomy (NCBI): domain Eukaryota; kingdom Viridiplantae; phylum Streptophyta; class Magnoliopsida; order Fabales; family Fabaceae; genus Acmispon; species Acmispon strigosus. The sequence goes on along the minus strand of JAUAMA010000002.1, from coordinate 12,205,146 downwards.
GGGGGGTTCAGCAGCAGTTTTAGGCACAGCAAAAGCTCTTGGTCAAATCAAGCCTCTTGGTGTGGAGGTCAGTCATTTTTATCATTGGTCATGACTTTTGCCCCTTTGCATAGAGTAACATTCATCATTATTTTTTTGTCCTCTGCACATAGTATCTTTGTCCTTTCAGTGTTACAGTTAATGTCAAGACTTTGCTTAGGGATATTTGGTGATGGGTAGGATGTGGCAATTCATGGGTTTTTCTGTGTGAACATTAGTGAAATTTCTACCTCATTCAATAATAATTTTACACCTATTGAATATGAATTTTCGTTTTACTCTTCTGGTGGAAACTGTCCTTTGGAATGATTTGTTATGAGTTATTGTTGAATATGGTTTTTACTGTGATAAAATAATGCATGCTATGCTCAGTTTAAAAAGTTATGCATGTGCAGGTTCATTTTATAGTTGCAGCTTGTGAGAATATGATAAGTGGAACAGGTATGAGGCCTGGAGACGTTGTCACAGCTTCAAATGGAAAGACTATAGAGGTGAGGTTTATAGGTTTTTTATTTTTTAATTATTCATTGAATGTAACTTATTGTATGTGGTATTGACAAAGTTTTAGCAGAATATGTTTATGTTTCAACCCTTTGCGACCCGAATGTTATTTCTTATATAATGAAATTTTTATTGGTGCTTCTTGGAATACTTTATTTGAACATTTGAACGAAATGCATCAGTTGGTTCGGCAGAAAGTTTCCCTGTTATCATTTATGATATTTTGGGATGTAATTGATTATCATTTCCAGTGTATCAGTTCTGTAAATCTAAAGTAGCTTTATCATGTGCTAATAATAAATACATGTATATATGCAACTGAAAATCTGTAAATTTTAAGTTTTGGCCTTTATGTGATCTATATAATAGAACTTGTATAGGCAGCATAGCACTTAACATTGTTTTTGTTTAGTATTTGCATTTGATATCACGTGCTAAGGATTTGACATTGGCTTAACTTCTCATGTAGGTTAACAACACTGATGCTGAGGGTAGACTCACCCTGGCTGATGCTTTGGTATATGCTTGTAACCAAGGTGTTGAAAAGGTATACAACTACGGATTTGCATCGTTCTATCCCCGTTTTCACCCCATAAATTATAACAGATATATGTATGATTGACAGATTCAGTTCTGTATACAAAGACTTGCCGAACAAGTGACTTTGGGCTTTTTAAGTATTTACAAACTTCTAACAATTGTCCACTTCTTTTGGTTTTTTAGCATCAGTTTGAAGAAGCTTAAAACGTTTTTTTGTTGGGTCTATGGTTTGGTTTTAGAATAAAACTAATAGGTTGATTTACTATTATGCAGATTGTTGACTTGGCTACCTTAACTGGTGCTTGTGTAGTTGCTCTTGGACCCTCAATTGCAGGTAATTATAAACTAAAAACTATTATATCATAGTTTTTTTTATGACTATATAACAATATTTCCTTGTGAGAATCAGCTAAAGGCTCGATATTTTAGTCTGCTTAGAACGCACTTAAAATTTGTATGTTTTGGGGGGAAGAAAATAGCTAAGATCTGGTAGAGGCTGGAACTGAAAGATATAACTGTTAAAGTTCTTCTGAGTACTGTTGCTAAATGATAGCTGTTGTTTTTGAAGGTGTGTTTACACCCAGTGATGACCTGGCAAAAGAAGTTCTTGAAGCTTCTGAAGCAAGTGGGGAGAAACTATGGAGGCTGCCATTAGAGGAAAGTTACTGGGAAACCATGAAATCAGGAGTAGCTGATATGGTGAACACTGGTGGTAGACAAGGTGGTGCTATTATTGCTGCTCTTTTCTTAAAGCAGGTATGTTCTTAATCATGATATGAATCATGTTTAAGGAAACTTAGCGGGGGGGAAAAATAGCTGCTTGATAAATATGGACAATTTGTGCTTTATATTTTGTATTCTTCATCCTGTTGCAGTTGCATGCATGTTTGGGGTTTCTAAAGCAATTTTGCTTTTGCAGTTTGTTGATGAAAAGGTTCAATGGATGCATATTGACATGGCTGGTCCTGTGTGGAATGACAAGAAGCGATCCGGAACAGGATTTGGCATTGCTACTTTAGTGGAATGGGTTTTGAAGAACGCTTCTTAAATGCTACTGAAATCTTGTTACATCTTTGTGAATGAAGCACAAGATGAGATGATGAGAAAATTTAATCCTTTGTGGTTTTTCTGGTTCAAAGGGGTTGATTGTTATATGAATAAATTATTTGCAGGGAGGATGGAAATGGTGGAAAGCTGAGGCATAATCAAGTGTATTCAAACTTTTTTTTAATACAAAAGCCTTTTTTGGTATTGTCCTTCTGGTTTTGCTAATAATTCACAGCTTATATGGTTTGTATACTTGTCTTTGCAAAAAAATATAGCCTTTTCCATGTCCTTTTCTTTTTGAACGTTTTTTATGAACAAAGGAGATCCATTTCTTGGGTTATGTAAAGATTTATAAGCATTACTTGGAGTCTAAGCATACCAATGACCATGACTTTTACTTATTAAACATTTTAATTAGTAAATCATTCCAAAATATCAATGACCATGACTTTTAGATGGTTAAACATTTTAATTAGTAAATTAAGGGAAAAGTATATTTAGCCTCCTAAACTTTTAGGCTTTTTCAAATAGCTTTTGTGAATCTTTGCAACTTGACCAAGAAAAGCTTTATTTCATTTGAGAGTATTTCTTTATTTTAATCACTTATCTATGTTCATTTATGGCTTAATAGTACTTTTGGTCCATTACTTATCATGATTTGACACTTTTGGTCCCTAAATTTTTTTTTTAGCCTAAATGGTCCTTAACTTAAACAAACTTTGACAATTTTAGTTTTCTGTCAACTTTCGTCAATTATTTAACGGAATATTCCATAAAAAATTAGTTAAAAAAAAAAAAAAATTCAGAAAGATGAATCTTCATCTTCTTCCTTCAGAGATGAATCTAAAGAGAGGGACCAAAATCAAAACCAGCGGCCTCTCATTCGTTCGTTCCCCTCCACTCTTTTTATTTGGCCTCTCATTCCTTCATTGGCCCTTCAAAACTCTCTTATCCCTTCCCATCCACCAAAACCACCACCGCCATTGCTTGCCCCGTCACCAAACGCCGCCGTTTCACCAACCCAAATCCCCATTTCACCCTTTTCACGATGTGTTGGAGAACCCTGCAATCCTCAGCGTGTGCACGGTGGCGTTGGGTGGTTCTAGAAACCCAAATGGGCCAGCTTGGGGAAGCAGAAATTGACCACTTTCCACGTCGTCTTCCTTGCTCCACTCTTCTCCTCGTCGCCGTCGTTCTCTCGTCATCGGCTCGCCGTCGTTCTCTCTGCCTTCAATCCATCCCCTTTCTTGAAAGCCCTAACTTTCCCATTTCTCTCCTTTCAATTTTCTGTTTCAATTCGAAACCCACTGCATGTGCCTATCATACAAACAAAAGGTTGAAATCTTTTGTGATTTTTGAGCTCTGGGGTTTCACTTTGAAAGTAAGTAGGATTTTGGTGATTTGAACCAATTGAGTGTATGTGTTGTGCCGTCGCGGAGAGGATGAGATAGAGAAAATGGGAGGGAACGAGAAGGAGGGAAGGTCGATGATGAGGAAGAAGAGGACAACCATGGTGGCTCTTGGTGCTTGCGGTAATCCAGGACTAAATCTCGCCGCGGCGGCGTTGCGACGCGGAAGGAGACAAGGTGGCTCGCTAGAACTAAGACGGTGCAGTGCAAGGAGTGAGGATATGCGATGGTTTGGTTCTGGTTCGGCAATGATGAAGTTTGGGTTGAGATATGAGTTTCAAGGAGTTTAGTTTCCTTTCCCCTGTTCTATTCTTCACTGTTGGAAATTGGGGGTTTGTTAAATGAAGATAGATTATGGCTTGTGTTATTTCAATTGCGATTCTAAGTTGAATTTTCCATTGAAGCTCGTTCCCTCTTTCTCTTTGCAAATACTGACTTGATGTTTGTAGAAGGGGGAATAAATTCTGGGTTTTTAGATAAGGATGATGAAGAAGATGCTTGAACAAGATGAATACTCATATATTTCTAGGTTTCCATTTTTGTTTTTGTTTTTTATTAATTTTTTAATAAAAAACTGTTAGATTTTTAACAGAAATGGATCGAAAACTAAAAGTGCAACTTTCTGCAAACGTTAGGGACGAAAATGGCTAATTTTTTTTGTTAGGGACCAAAAATGTCAAATCATGATAAGTGAGGGACCAAAAGTGCTATTAAACCTTCATTTATTTACTTTATATTAAACTTTTAATTTTGTAATGTTTCCTTTTGTTGTGTCATAAATTTCTCAAAAATATTAGGAGATTAGTTGGCATATATTTTCAAGCCGTGCAAGGTTGCATATGTTTTTTTAACGGTTAATTAAAGCTTTCATTAATTAATTAATTAATCAAGAATAAAAGAAGGTACTAGGTTGTAAATGTGTTGAAGCTAAAATAAGAGATATTTTTTCTATGAATAACGCTATACTATAGAGTATCTAATAAACAAACAATAGAAAAATTTGGGCTCTCCACATAAAAAAACAATATATTAATAATTAATTTAATTCTAAGAATAAATAATCAAATTTATTACATAAGAATAAGTACTAAGTGTTAAATAAGACATCTTATATCAACCAACTTTTCATTTCTGGAGAATTTTCAAGAGATCTTCTTCGATTTTTATGACAAAGTGTGGCAAGAGTGGCTTGGATTAGTGGTGGTGGTGGTGGTGGTGCTGGTTGCACGTCATGAGGAGAACCTGAGAAAATTGTAGAGACCCTATTAGACTCAAAGAAAAGCTAAAACGACCACACTTGTATTTATATAGTGACGGAGTGAGGGGGAGACATGGCTATGCCATGGTCAACCCCATTATTTACAATTTCTTTTAAAATGATATAAAATTACTTGTTGGTCTCACTCACCTTGTAACATTTTATAGAAAAACTATGTTGGTCCATGTTGACACCACCCAACTCAAAGTTCTCCCTCTGCCATTGTATTTATAGGTTTGAGATCTATGACGATTGTCTTTGTAAGTATGAAGGAAATTCTTAGCTGGAACTTCCGAGTGCATAGTCAACTATGGGCTACCTTGCTTCGCTCAATGAATGTCGGCTTTCTAATGGTCGCTCAGAAACTAGCCGGGACGATATGTTCATTTACTAAGTCATTCAATCCGCCCCTATGACATTTGCTTAAGTGCAAGCCTTATAGGTCGTCTGCCATGCTATTGGGCCTTTAGGCTTAGAAGCTTTTTTTTTTTTGAATAGTTTAGGCTTAGAAGCTAGCGGAACACCAACAAGTATTAGGATAATTAGTAGATAATTAAATTCTATCAGAGTCTCAAAAAGATAAGTTTTATGACCAATAATATTACAATACCTTTAATGCACACATTTTATTAACTATTCTAAGATATTAAAAGTTAAAACAACATCGACTTAAATGTTGAATTAAATTCTTTTGACAAGGATTTATTAGTTTTTAATCCAATGATCACAATGAAGGTTGAATAACCTAAATCAAATTACCCTACTTTTTGACAACAGTCAATTGCTAAGGGCTAGGGCACTAGGATTTATTAATGTTTATAAGTTAATTATTATATTATTATCACTCTCCTCCTTAATGAATGGAGTTTTTTCTAATGGAGCATGAGAATGAGAAGCGAAAGGAATACTTGGACTTTGATAACTTCAGTTCAGACATAAACCCCGTTTCTCTCTCTCTCTCTCTCTCTCTCTTTCTCTCTTCTTTCAGACTTTCGCACCAAACTTCAACAAGAATAAACAAAACAAAACAAAAATCCAACATTTTTTGGGCTGTGTGGCATTCTTCTGTAAAGGGCGCCTCCACCCTGTTCCAGTTTTGTTGTTTTCTGGATCATTCATTATTCATTTCATTTGGATCGATGGAGTTAACTACTATTATGAAGTAGAGAGAAGAAGAAGAAGAAGAAGAAGAAGAAGAAGGGAAAAGGTGAGATTTTGAAGAAAATGAGTGTGTCTTTGACTGTGATGACTTTCAATCTCCATGATGATCAGCCACCAGATAGTCCTAATTCGTGGGAGAAGAGAAGGGACATTTGTATTAGCGTTATTACTAGTTACTCTCCCATCATCCTCTGTACCCAACAAGGTTATCCCCCTCTTCTTCTTCTTCTTCGTGTATCATGTTTCTCTGTATGCTCCTCTAATGCGTGAGTTCCTTTGCGGATCTTAATTTTCATCTGGGGTTGCTAAAGATGATTGCTTTGCTAGCTCTTTTTGTGATTGGGATTTTGATGGATGGTTCTGGATCCTTCTTGGTGAAGCTGGCTTTCAATATGCGATTTGCTTGGTCAAAGGAAATGCGTTGTTTTTGGGGGGTGGGGGTGTTGATCATTTGATTTGAAGTTTTTTTTCTTTGCTTGTCTATTATGGTGTTCTTTGCTTTCTTGTCCACTCCCTCCCCTTCTCCAGTTCTCTCACTTTGGATTGTTTGATCTGGGTGCTTCTGTTTTTTCCTACAAAATTGATGATATTTTAGTAGTTTGTACATTCATTGTTCTGATTCAGTTTTATTTATCACTTTCTCCGTTTTGATTTGCTTCTGGATTCAGGAGTGAAAGCTCAATTGGATTTTCTCCAGCAGGGTTTGCCAGGTAACAATTTTTTGAATATGTGGTTCTTAGCTTCAGGAAGGATTGATTTATAGTTCTCAGATTCATAATTCATTACATGCTTGGTTAGTCACAACTCACAAGCATATTTGTAACTTATTTGATATAATGCATGTGCCACAGGCCATGTCCATGGCCTTCATAAAGGATTATATCATATGGTATTGGTTATGAAGAGAAATATGTCAATAAAGTGCTTTTTATCTTATCATATTACTTAAAATCTGCTCAATTTTTTAGTAAATGAATGCTCGCTACGCAGATGTTCTTATGTGATACCTGCATAACAGATGGTCTGTTTATGTTAAAATGAGTGTTTAATTCATTCAAAAATGTTAGACAAATTAATATTCGAAGTTTCTAATTAGAATGAGAAACTACAGTATAAATAGGCAGATGCTCTCAATGCTGTCAAATTTATAAACGAGGACGAATTGGGAGAGAAGTTTTGTGGGCTTTATTGAGATTTTGCTTATTGTAAAATGTCTAAATGATCAACATATCTGAAACAGTTTGTTCAGCCAATAGTCGTGTGGAGTGATATGAGGAAACTTGCCTATGTATTTGTTTTGGGAAATAGTACCATTTACCTCTAGTGAGTAGTGACTTTGCTTTCTTCTGTCATTATTTCATCACTTTAATTAGCTTGTTTTATGCTCGTGTTGAAACCTTTTACCTCAAATTAGCTTCCTTTGTTAATTAACATGAATTAATGTTCAAGGCTGACTTCCAAAGTACATAATAGTCAATTATTCAGCAAGAAAAAAAAGTGATGCTTGGAGTCCTAAGAAAGATATGACAATACTCTTGGAAATTTGGGTCAGATCTAGCTCTATCCCGAAAGCCAAATAAAGGTGAGGATCGCCCAGGCCAGACATCTCGAGCAATAGACCGCAGGCATGATTTTATCGAGAATGCCCTCATGCCAGCCATGGATACCTTCGGGGCCAGATCAGTTTCGTTAATGGCGGATGGCGCAAAAAACAGACCATATTTGAAATGGCGGATGGCGGAATATCGGCGATGGCGGCTTGCTAGAATTCTGCCATGAGAATCGGCCATGGCAGACATTTGACAACACTAGGCTAGATTGACTTTCATTAACTTCTCTTGGAATAGTCACATGCTAGATTGACTTCATTAATTATTCTTTTTTGGAATAACCGTGGATCAGGTTGATTCTGGAAATCATGGGTGGCCCAATAACGAATCTTGGATAGACTCTACTACCATGTTGAGAATTTGGGTCAAGCCTAACTTCGCTCTCCAAAACTAGTTCATAGGCAAGGATTGCCGAACTCTTTATGAGTACTTATTTGGCCTACAATCAAATATGGTACCTTAACACACCCCTCCATGCCCAAGGCTAGCTCTAGACTAGACTGACTTCATTATTTTTTTTTTGGAACAACCACGAGTCTGGTTAATTCTACATGAGTCAAGGTGGCCCAATAACGACTCTAAGATAGGCTTTGTTACCATTGGGGAAAATGTAACTCCCCTCCAAACATCTAGCTTAAGGATGAGGGCTGCCCCACCCTTTATAACGATAAAAGACTTGACCATATGTCTAGTTTATGTGGGGCTTTAACATTATCATGAACCTACATCTTCAAACATCTATTGTACAACTTGTACTTGTAAGCTCCTCATGGAAACTAGAAACTAGGTATAATAAGGAAAAACAAACGCTCTTTACTATAATGATACCGCGGATATTTGTCTTCCCACCATATAAGAAGAACCTTGTTTGTTCAGGTGAGCTTGCAAGATCAAATACAACCTAGATAGTTTTTTGTATAGAGGTACAAACTCCTCATAGAAAAGGTCCTTTATTAAATAAGAAATCAGTTGAATGCTGTTGCTCGAGTTAATGAAAAAAAAGGCCTATATTATGTAAAGACGTCAGTTTTATCTTGTTTCCAAAAAGGGTACTATTTTTATCCGCTTGCATTCAGCACTAGCTCAAGCACCCATTAGGTAGCATGAATGCTTCACTTTATCACTTTTTTCTCTCTAGAAATAAGAGAAGGATTGTCGTAAAGTAATTTCAGTTAAACCCTTTTTGTGCTTGGTTATTAGTCTGTTCCTAAACAGATTTTCTACTTTGATATAATACTAAGGTTATGATCAGTTTGGCATATCACGAAAAGGGCCCCAAGATACTACTGACGAGCACTGCACTATCTTTTATGATAAGGACAAGGTATGAGATTATTTCAGTATTATCAGGTATAACTTTTTACTACACTAGTAGGAAAACAAATTGGTTCACAGTTTCTTTTTTCTTTTCTAAATGTAGGTAGAGCTTCTGGAAGGTGGAACCTTTTGGTTGTCTGAGTCTCCCTCTGTACCTGGAAGCATGTCATGGGGTTCTGAAGTTCCTTGCATTGCAACATGGGCTATATCCTTATGATTTAGAAAAGAGATTGTAGCTTCAATTGTTTGAAAACTTTTTTTTTAACCTTTGCTTTACAAACTTTAGCATCATTTGTTTCTTTGACATGATGTCCACACATTTCAACTGAAAGGAGTTGAGCCACCGGGATTCTCGTTTCAGATAGTAAATACAAACATGGATGAGTTCAGCCCTCGTGCCCGTAGAAGAAGTGCTCTACTCACATGGCAGCACATTGCATCATTACCTCCTAGCCTGCCAGTTGTGTACTGTGGAGGATTCAATACACAAAAGGAATCAACTACTGGACGCTTTCTTCTCGGAAGATCAAGGTAGTTTCTTTCTACAGACATTTCCAATTATTAGTTGTTCTCATTTCTCAGTTATCGATTTTCACATTCATATTTTTCCATAGTGCTTGGTGAACCTATTTTGTCATTCATTAATTTGGTTTCTTGTGATGAGATACAAACTACAAGAGTAGTATAACTTGTGTGTTTACTCTGGTTGAGTGCAGAGAGCATGGTGTTGTAGGAGATATGAGGGATGCATGGCCTAGTGCCCGTGTGAGGAAAAACGTTTCACTAATCCGCACTTTTCATGGATTCAAGGGTACTGTTCAGATGCATTTATTCTGATATTCTGCTTTATAAGCATGATATGACTGTGTTATTACCGTGTGTTATCTGGTTCTGTTAGGTGAAAAACAGGGAACCCTTGAATACCTCAAGTTAATCTTTAGAGCACTCTGCCTCTGCTGGGATCGCCAAACGCAGGATCTTCACGTTGATTGGATCTTTTTCAGAGGGAGGTCTTTGATTCCTGTTTCATGTGAAGTGGTGAATGATAACATTGATGGTTATTATCCATCATCTCATTTTCCTATATTTGCTGAGTTTATGCTTCCTCGCACTGTAAGACTGCTAGAATCACCCGTACAAGAGGATAGCTAAATTTCACTTTCTTGCAATATCTGGATTCCCCTTTCTTCCTCCTTGAGCTGTATCCATCATGAATGTCTTCTTTGGTTATATTGGGAGTTTGTAGTAATACTGTGGCGGCGGCAGTGGCGGCGGCTATTGAAGTATGCTTTATGTGCTTCAGAGATATGTGGTCAAATCATATGAGGAAGATTTGTTAGCTGAATTCTGCCTCCATACTTGAGGATCATGTGTTGAAACAAACTTCATTTGCTTGTCATGTTTAGTTGTCCCTGGTGTTTCTTTCTCAAATGCTCTTCTAAATTTGATTTAAGAATGTTATGATATTTGTGACATCTGAGAGCTGTGACCACCCCAGAAGAACGCGGATTATATGTCACCAAAAATTGTTCCATGGTTCTTCATAGTTAGATTTTCATTAGAAACTAGAATCAAAACAAGGATCAAAACATTCTATTATGTCAGTTCAGTTACATAAATCAAATAATGTCATAATGCCTTATTTATAATTAAATCTAGTAGTAAACCATTTATTTTCATCATTTATACGATAATAATAACCAATGGTGTGTTTATAAGAGTTCATTTGAATTTTTTTTTTAAAAACATTGGCACTTAAGTATATGTTTGGTAAACCTTATGAAAGTAGTCCGATTCTTTTGAGCTTATTTTCATGAATTTCATGTTAACAGGTATATATTTGTTCAAGTGAGAAGAACTAAGAAGCGTGCTTCCCCATTAAATGTTGTGGATAGGAAAATAGTAATGAATTTTTTTTATTATAAATGGCAATGAATAAGAGTGTCTGATTTGACACCAAGTTAAAGTAGGTATTTCCGTTATCTCTTACCATAGAGCATTACAAACGACATACCAAAGTAAAATAAAATAAAAGATGATTGTGAAATCTCATTCATGATTACACGGCAAGGAATGCCTCAAATCGTCACCCAAATGTCACGCCAATCCTCACATTCTTTTTTGTCTCAACTCAACTACTTCTCATGAAAACAAGATTTGTATTTTGATGTACACTCATAAAACTTCACACCAGAGCAAAAACAGAACAAAACAGAGAGAGTGGAGTGCATTTTTTTTGGATAACAATGGCGAGAGGGTCTCTCGTTCTTGAACCATGGATCTCTGTGTGTATATGTATTCTGCTCATTGCTCACCATGCTACTTGTTTTTACCTCCCTGGTGTTGCACCCGAGGATTTCCAGAAGGTCATTCATCCATTCCATTTCTTGTTTTCCTTCAAAATGTGTTCTTTTCAACGTTCACTTCCTTGTTCATTCCTTTTCTCATTGAATCTCGGGTTAGATCAGTGATGGGATCGTCTTGGTTTTATGGTTTCTCTTTCTCAATGATTTTGTGTGTCTATATATGTCGTTTGATCCTTTTTCTTTCCCTTTTGGTTCATTTTCATTTATTGAGGGTATGAAAAATTTTAATTCTGTGTCATATGATCCGATTTCAATGAGGAAATCCCATGTTTTCAAGACTAGTTTACAGTGATTCTGATTGCATTATGATTTATGAATGCAAAACAATTGTGGGAGTTAAATAAATGTGTTTTCCTTTGCATAACTGTATATACTCAGCAATGCTATATGCTACGAAGGAGAATGTCAAGAAATGCTACCAAAGCTAACTGTATTATTTGGCAGCGATCACGGGATAGTGGGGATAACTGCCACTTTCTGTGTTTGCTATTGTAACTTTTAGTATTTTCCATATAAGTTTGTCATTCTATGCTAGATTTGCTAGTACCAAAATTTCTGCATTTCTTTAGCATGTTCTAAGTTCTTAAGCCATTCTTATTATTCACCTTATTCAATCAATGAACAGGAGATCATTCAAGCCAAAGAAACAGTTGATAACTTTTCTTCCTATATCTTAACATTGATATATTATATCTTGTGTTCATTGGTGACAGGGGGATCCATTGAGAGTGAAAGTGAACAAACTGACTTCCACAAAAACACAGCTTCCCTATTCATATTATTCACTGCCTTATTGTCAGCCAAATCAGATTGTTGACGGCGCAGAAAATCTAGGGGAAGTTCTCCGGGGTGACCGAATTGAGAACTCTCCCTATGTGGTTGGTTTAAATTTTTTGCAGCTTCTTGCATGTTTGAATCAGTTTATTTTTCATCAAAATCAATTCTGACACTCAAATGCTATGAACGAAAGTTTCTCCTTAAAATTAATTTTGACTTGAGAATAAATTTTACAAGAATTTCCAAACAAACACTTGATACCTTCGGTTTAGCATGTTTAGTTACTAATATGTTGAAACAATCCTACTCTTACAGTTTAAAATGAGAGAACCTCAGATGTGCAATGTTGTTTGTCGTCTAACGCTTACTGCCAAAACAGCCAAAGAGTTCAAGGAAAAGATTGATGAAGAGTATCGAGTGATGATGTGAGGCATCATGGCCTTTAAATTTTGTTTTATACAACTTCGCGTCTATTAAAATGTTTTACTCTGTCCTTGCATTTTTGCAGGATTTTAGACAATCTTCCTTTGGTTGTTCCTATAAGAAGGCCTGATCAGGAATCTTCTATGATGTATCTGCATGGCTTCCTTGTTGGTCTTAAAGGACAGTATTCTGGAGTAAGTACAACTACAAGCTTGTGAGTGCATGTTTTGAAATCTCTCTACAATTGATTCTAAAGTCAGAATCAATTTTGCGAAGAAGCTTTTGTGAGTAGCTTCTGGGTTTCAAAATTGATTCTGAGGAAAGAAAATATGATCCAAGCATGCTATGAGTGCGAACCATTACTTTATATTGATTATTGGTTTGAATTGGTTTTTACCTTTTGTATTCAACTGTTGGCAGAACAAAGACCAAAAGTATTTCATTCACAATCACTTGACATTTGTGGTTAAGTATCATAAAGATCCAGTGACAGAGGTGTCAAGGATTGTAGGATTCGAGGTTCAACCATTCAGGTTGTGTTATTCTTTTCCACCTGATTGTATAAGTCATTTTTTGCTGTAAATTTCCAATTTCCTGGTTTAATAATTGAAATTACTCCTATGAATTCAGTGTAAAGCATGAATATGAAGGTGAGTGGAGTGAGAAGATCCGCTTAACTACTTGTGATCCCCATGCAAAAAAGTTAGTCACCAGCTCTGAAAATCCACAGGAAGTTGAAGACAAGAAGGAAATCATTTTTACCTATGATGTAGAGTTTGAGGTTCGTTACCATAATTCACAGTAATTGAATTACTACATGGTGCAACTAAGTGTATGTTTGAAAATTCTTCTATGGTTGATTTTAAAGTCAAAATCAATTCTGAGAAGAAGCTTCTGCGGGTAGCTTTCGCGTTTCATAATTGACTGTGAGAAAAGAGAATCTGATCCAAGCATGTAGATTTTGTGATTTTGTCATTGATTTTTTTAATAATTGTGTGGAACTTCACCTTGTAGGCCAGTGATGTGAAGTGGGCATATCGCTGGGACACCTATCTTCTAACCCCTGATGACCAGATTCACTGGTTTTCAATTGTCAATTCTTCAATGATTGTACTTTTCCTTTCCGGCATGGTGGCTATGATAATGTTGAGGACACTTTACCGCGATATCTCCAAGTACAATCAACTAGAGACACAAGAAGAAGCACAGGAAGAGACAGGGTGGAAGCTTGTCCATGGTGATGTTTTCAGGCCTCCATCAAACTCAGACTTGCTGTGTGTATATGTTGGAACAGGTGTTCAGTTTTTCGGAATGGTTCTCGTCACAATGATCTTTGCTGCATTCGGATTTCTGTCGCCGGCAAATAGAGGAGGGATGATGACTGCAATGCTCTTGCTCTGGGTATTCATGGGACTTTTTGCTGGATATGCTTCAGCAAGGCTTTATAAGATGTTCAAGGGAACAGAATGGAAAAGAATCAGTCTCAGAACAGCTTTTATGTTTCCTGCCACTGCTTTTGCAGTATTCTTTGTGCTCAATGCTCTAATTTGGGGTCAAAGATCTTCTGGGGCTGTGCCATTTGGGACCATGTTTACTCTTGTTTTCTTGTGGTTTGGCATCTCAGTTCCACTGGTTTTTGTTGGTGGATTTCTAGGGTTTAAAAAGCCAGCAATTGAGGATCCTGTGAAGACAAACAAGATATCTAGGCAGATCCCAGAGCAGGCTTGGTACATGAATACACTCAGCTCTATTCTGATAGGAGGCATTCTCCCATTTGGTGCAGTCTTTATTGAGCTTTTTTTCATTCTCACATCCATCTGGTTGCATCAATTTTACTATTTATTTGGTTTCCTGTTCATCGTGTTCATCATCCTCATTATCACTTGTGCCGAGATCAGCATTGTTCTTTGCTACTTCCAGCTGTGTAGTGAAGACTACCTTTGGTGGTGGAGGTCATATCTGACTTCAGGTTCCTCTGCACTTTACCTTTTCCTCTATGCTGGTTATTACTTCTTTACAAAGCTTGAGATCACAAAGCCAGTATCTGGAGTCATGTATTTTGGGTACATGCTGCTTCTTTCATATGCTTTCTTTGTGTTGACTGGTACAATTGGTTTCTATGCATGCTTCTGGTTCACAAGGCTGATCTATTCCTCAGTGAAAGTTGACTGAGCCTTGCCAATTTTAAGTTACTCCCATGGTTCCAGTTTTAAGCTTAAGCACAAAAATTTAGTCTCCTCACTATAGGTTGTTTTGCAGTTCTAATCTATTTTTGTTCAAATCAACATATGTATTTTTCCAAAGTATCCAAATTTTGTTTTCTCTCTGTTCTCTCTTATTTCTCTTATTATTATTATCCTTCTTCCCCTCCTCCCCCTCAGTCCTTGAGGAGTCATTGTTTTCTATATTGCTATAGCTATGTCAGCATTTTAGCTTGTATATGCAAACTGCATGTTAAAAAAACACACAGGTAGAGAAATAAGACTGAATTTAAAAGTGTCATATCAACTATTCTAATTCCAACATGCTATAAATCAGTTCTGGCTGTGAAGCTTATGTGAGTAGTTTGAGAAAAGAGAAGTTGATCCAAACATGCTATAAATCTCACATTGGTTGACAAAACAGACATTCTGCCAACCAATAACTTAAATAATAAAATTAAAAGCAGGTCATCAGTTACATGCTTGGAGGCAGGCCTAATACGATAGTTAGTAGGTCTAAATATACAATACTGTAATTTACAATGAAACCGAAGCAGAGTCATTACAAGTTACAACTCTTGAAATCCTGGCAACTGCAACCAGAATAATTGTATAATACACTGCTATCGACCTTTCTTCACAAGTTCCATCATAATCAATGAAAACAAGCATCTCAAGAGAGTAGTTACACATGAAAATTTAGTCTGCATCTGCAGTAAAGTCAGGCTCGGGGGGTTTTTGTAGCTTCACTAACTCCCTCGCCGTCTTAGCAAGACGATTGCGATGCACACCACGAAGTGTGCGTGCCGCAAACTTTGAGGCTAACAAGGTGGCACCAAGGCTGGAGGAAATACCACCAGTATTGTCAGGAGTTCCTTCTGACTCATCAGCTTCTTCCTTTTGACGAAGCTTCAAAATTTTCTTTTTACAATATCGACGCCATGCAGCTTGGATAAAGCATGCAGCCCAAGTTCTCCATTGTTGCGAGTAAAAGCGGAAAGTGTGTTGAACCTGTCTACTGTGAAGGCGCCTAAACTGACTGGCAACAAATTTTAGCTCATCTGCAGTTAAGGCAAAGGCCTCAACCTCTGTTAATGCCTTCACCGTTCGAGTAGAAGATGGGAGATTAGAACCAGATCTGGGGTCCAGGGCCCAGGTTAAAAGCTCCTCCCCGCAGAAGTCAGCTTCTTTAAGAAAACCGCGGTTGAAAAATCCGCTCCTCCCACCATCTGTGGTAACGCTCTCAAGGCGACCACGTATGATGAAAAGCATCTCATCAACAGGATCTCCTTCCCGGACAATGTAAGTACTCTCTGTAAATAAACTTGGTTTCAGTCTCTCACATATAGCATCAAGCAGTCTCTCATCCATGCTCTCGAACAACGGAACCTACAAATCCATGGAAAAGCAATTGATGAATTAATAGATTTAGATGCTCAAACACCAATTTGGTAAGTTCATTTATCAGAGAGGTCAAGTCTGAAATATCTCATAGAGGCCTATAACTAGTGTTCGTTAGAAATATAATATAAAACAATTCATGTGTCATTGACCTAACAGGTTAAGCATTGGTTGCTTGACATGGTATCAGAACCTCTGTAACCAAGCGGTCTAGAGTTCAATCTTTGCCGCCCCCAATTCTTCTAATAAAAAAGTTGAATATCAGCACATGGTAGGTGGGTCTGTGCATTGTCCACGCTTCAAGCTCAAAGGACTCTTGCGTGAGGGGGCGTGTTAGAAATATAATATAAAATCATTCATGTGTCATTTACTTAACAACTTAAGCTTTGGACATATTTGGTTCATGATCGTGTTCAATAGAATTTGAAAAGCAAACCTCAAGATTCGGTGAAATAGACAAAGGACCAAATATTATACTCATGCAAAAGGACCAAATAAACATAACTTGATGTGATATTTAGTAGTAAAACCACATATATGGAACTGGTATAATTTCATCACATGTTAATTCTTTTAATGTATAATTTGTAGGTCCTTTCTTTATCTCCTTTTTAGTACAGAGGGCCTTAGTGTTTCACAAATTTTTAAGAGTATATTTGAGTATGTGCTGGATAACTTATACACATGAGAAGCGGAAAATTGAGCTTCCAGCGGAATCCACGTAGGCCCTATCATACAAGAAAACAAAGAGGCATTAAGTGTTTGACAACATACCCTCCTCACTAAAGCCAAACACAGATGACGCTTAATATCTCTTCGAAGATCCTTTGGTAGACTCTGAACTAAACAGTCTTCATCTACACCGCGTGTTGCCAACCACTTATATTGATCATATCGTCTCACACGCTCTCTAAGCTCTGGTGGGAGTAAGCGATGATGCATCCACTGTTCTGAGTCACGCCTTTTGACTCTCATTTCCTCGAGCCTAATGGTAAGAGACTGAAGATATGTCTGTAATCATGGGAAGATATGGAAACTTCAGTCTCAACTACAAACAATCTGCTCTTGCATACTTTGTGGACACACACACACACATGCATGCAAAAACCTATATAACATCAACATCATATACATAAGCTTCAAAATTTACAATATCTTGAAATATATGATGAGCCAAAATGAAAAGAAAAGTTGGAAGAAATAAAATTGGAACATGGCATAAGCAGCATAATAGCAGGTCCATGCTGTATAGGTTCTCAACATGAATACGATTATGGAGTTTATCAGTTCTGAAAAGATACTAAGAAAATTTAGCAATAATAGCATTCACCTTCACCAATAAGATAATACGCCACCTCCCGCTGCCCATACAAGATAGATAGTTACTAGATTACTATCAAAAGGCTAGCTACTCCATTACAACACTTCAAATTCACTTAATCCCTCTACAATGGCAATATTCAAATCTATTTAATTAATCGTATATTGCTGATAAGCATGAAAATCAATGTGGGGAAATTCAACTATTCAAGTATCCAGCACATTTGACACAAACGAATACAAGCCCAAGGATACTGGAACATGCTCCGAACAAATTGAATAACTAGACTTCTTATTTTACAATGTGTTAAGCTCAATGATTTGAAGTATACCTGCATGTTGCCAATTAGAAGTGCAAAAAGGATGAGGCCAGATATAGCTAGTGCTATTGAAAAGATAACCTCCCCGGGATAGGTGCTAGTTTGAAGCCCCTGGCCAAGTGTACTGCAGTGAAGTCAACGAAAAAATAGAATTGACATATGAGTACCCTATACAGTGAGGGGGGAGAAAGGAGGAAGAAGACATGAGAACAAGTTATTCCTTCCGGACTAAATCTTAAAATGTACAGGACATAGTTTAGCTGAAATCCCTACTGTTAAGAAGCAAACTCTCCAAAAAAATTACACACTATTTAATAGAAACTGGAATCAGAGAGTGTTATCATATTTCACAAAACCAGAAGTTCCCTCTGAAGTGATCTTAAACTCATATCAGCATCAAAAAGAAAGATTACATAGATCATACCTGTCATATAAAACCAGAAAACAGAAGATAAAAGGAAATGCCTGATAGGGACTCCTAAAGAAGAACAGAAACTGATTTTATTCAACAATAGCAATGGAATTACAATGGTTATTGGTTTTCGAGAGACCATCACTCTCCTCAAATGACCTTGATTGCAATCCAGATACCCTATCTATTCCCCCTCCCTCCTATTTATAGCATCTCCTCACTCACTCTAACTAACTATTCTACTAACTAACAAAGGAGGGGGTTACCTATCAATGCCACAGGTTCTTTGAATGACTTGCAAACCTCCCACCCTTTTTCTACTCAAATTCTTCCAAACCTCTCTTACCCTCCTTTCTTTCATATACTAATTGACACCAAGGATCCCCCACCTCCCTAGCCATGTGTGCAGAACTGCAGATTGGTTACACCACCCTCTGCTCTTCTCACACTTTTCCACCTCCACAGCCAGTACACTTACCTTAGTAACCTTGCAACTCTTTCTACTGAACACCTTTGTAAAAGGAGGGTGGCTAACGCTAACCATATATGCTATCAATATGTTAATATATACATATCATGAATCTGGTCCATGCTAAGTTATCAGACAGCATAAGGTCAGCCTTAAGAACAAATCTTGAAGCATGCACAAATATGTAGGACATAACTTATTAGTTATCACCTTTAAAAGGAGTTCAGAGATAAAACTACATTTGGTACGGTCAGTAAAATATTAATATGCAGTCTAACTTAGAAAATGTTGAACTTTAAGATTCAAAGGAAGAAAACCATACTCTAGATGTCAAACTCCACTCCAAGTCCCAAACTAATAGATATCCTTTCAAGAATTAGTCCCATTAATTGTATTCAATATTTCAATCAATGATAAGACTAGTAACCTACCTTCAGAAACTAATAAAATTTATATCAGGGCTTTGCCTAACAGAACAAAGCAACAAGTTAGGTATTCAGCTCCAAAGGAGCAGCCCCATAATCTTATCTTGAACATATGATTTTGAGAGATAGTGGAAGCCTGACCTAATTAACATTGAATCAAATAATTAAGTTGTAATGACCAGAAAATCTCATTTAATGTAGGGTGGCCAATGCTAATCAAAGAGGATATAGTCTCATAATGCCCAACTATTGCTAGTCACTACAAGTCCACAACATATAATTTCTCCCAATGGTTTAGACACTTTCAAATTTGTCCGACTATACTTCAAATCCACTTCCAGCACATAAGAAAATTTGTCAAGTCGTAAAACATGTTGATCCAATTATGTTAGTTTTACTAAAGGCACATAACACTAATATAAAAAACATCCAAGAGGTGCAACCTTAATAGAGTTCAAGTTACCCAGTGCCCAGTGCCCAGTGCATTACTCATACAACTATGACCCCACATATTTTTCTAACTAATTTGCTTAAATTCAATACATTATCTTCACAAGCAACTAGGTCGAAAACTCGAAATAATATAATCAATCCTGCAAGGTACATACTATTATCAGACTTCAAACAGAACATATTTCTAATTGCTGTTACAGAATGCAGGACAAAAATGACCAAAGGAAACAAAATTAATTACCTCAAATTCTGGAGCCCCCACCATAAACAGTAACAGTATTTGGAGATGAACTTTTTAGATGAAACTATACCAGATGTCATGGCTTGTCCGAAAATTCCATAATCGAAAGGTGGAGGATCAGCATCTGCAGAGCACTTTGACGTAAGAATAGCTTCACTTCTATTCTGCCAGGCACTATAACCATCTACGTGCTGGTTGCCACAATACAGGAAGTTTTGGTTGCACCCGTTCTCACTGCAAGCTTTCTGCCAGCATGAGTCATTGCGTTCAATAGCTAACAAGTACCAAAAAGCACCAACTATCTGCAAATAATAATTGATGGGAAATGACACAATAAATTATTGGCAAAGTTGATGCGCCATAAAGCTTAGATAGCAAGAATAATAGCATAACTAGTATTGTATACAAACCCAAATAGTGTATGGAGGGATGACTACCAGGATTAAACATCACAAAATAAACAAAAACAAAATCTTACATGACTAGCAAGCATGTACAACAGCAAATAATATGCTGCACCTGCCCATGCAGTTTCAGCAAAGACACCAGCTGTTCTCTTAAGTTCTGAAGTCAATGGTACCATTCGAAGAAACCTAGGAACATATTGAAGCAAGATAATGAAAAACAAGGCCCGCTTCGTTGCCAGTACATCTGAACTTTTTGACATCTGAAGAAATCTCCAAACCACAATCTGAGTATAACATTGGAAAAAAGCAAACAAATGTTCAATTGAGTTGTCTTATAATAATACACTCCTAAAAGTTCGCAGTTGCAAAAAGGACAGCTCTGGACAAATACAAATAACTGTTGCAACTCAATCCACTCAGCATTCACAAAGAAGTGTTTTGGATACGTAATGAATGTGCAGTAAGCAGTTGCTAATTTCCACAGAATATCAGAACTAGAAATATTATATATACTCGAAGTCAACATAGAATTAAAAGTTGAATACTACTCCTCCCTGCCAAAATAAGTGTTTGGCATATCCACACCAGAAAGTAACATTTATACTTGAATATTGTAGAACATGGCGTATCTTACAAACAAATAAAATGAATCTAAAAACAGGAGAACTAATAAGAAAAGGAGGAGAAGTAACAAACCTATAAGGTTAAAATAAATCATTACAAAAATTAAAATAAATTAATTGGAGAATCCCCATCTTTAATAGTTTCAAACCAAGGAAATCAGATATCTAACAGGATTGCAGAGTTTTTATTTATTTATTGAAGACAGCGTTTGCCTATTTCTTCATGGCTTTTCTATACAGGATATCTTCCTTCATCCTTTTAACCCCCCCCCCCCCCCAAAAAAAAAAAAACAAAAAACTTCCCAACAAGTGCCCACTAGTTGAATCCCCAAATTAACCCTTGACTCAAACACAAAAAGAAACAAGGAGTGGATAGCAGCCAAGATATAAAATTAAGGCATTCCAAAGTGAAAGATAACAGAGCTGTAAATACTGTTAATACAAAGAGATCATAAAATCCTAAATGCAGCATTAACAAACAAAAAAAGATTGGTTCAAGATGACAAGAATCTTTTCAACCTGAGGTATCGGCAACACAGATAGGAAATCGATGATGAAATACCGCTGCAAGTATCGCCTGGCTATCTGTCCTGCATCTATGACAAGCTCACCCCGCCCAAAGACACGAGATGATGGAGCAATATAAGCAGTGCGGAATCGGAGGGCCATGTGCATAAGATAGAAAGCATCAATGACAGTCCTTAAGGTGGTAACTATGGTTGCCAATTTTCGGTCTATTCCAAGACAGTGTAATGAATCATTGATAACAGGGAGATAAAAAAACAGTGGATCCACAGACACAGATAAAATGCACGAGACAACAAAAAACTTATTCAATAAGAGCAAGAATTTGTCCTGAGGATCAAATATCTTCTTTTCTGACACTTTAAGATCCTCCGGGAACACCGCCCTAGATACCCCCAATCCAAGTGATCGACCAAGTGACTTCAGTCCTTCAGATCCTTTTCTCATTCCTCTTTTAAAAGACCTAGAGGTTGGGCTGCTTCCATGACCACCATGGCTTAATTTATCAATACCAAATCCAGATTTTATAACTCCAGCATTAGAAGATGAAGACAGACTAGGATCAAAGTCATCCAACCTAGAAATAAACGAACAGAATGCACAAAAACACATCACTTTCCTCTGAAGAAAGTTCATATCATATTAATACAAGTTACCTTTGCAGTAAATTAAATTTATTTTGAAGTTGAAAGGGAAATTTAGAAATTGCAATAACTTAGATCCATTATCTAAGAAAATGTGAGCTACGAAAATGAAAACAAATATTATTAGCACTACTCTCTTCTCCTACATATCTCTACAGTAACCTTGCAATGAAAATATAATGGATACCTCAAAAACGTTTCCCTCTGGCCACCCATGTATTCTGATTTGTGACTGTTGTCAAATAACATCTTTCAACAGTTGACTACATATGCACAGCCTGCAGACAAACAGAACAAAATTCAATATACTGACTGACATGATATTAATATATCTTCATGCTTGGATTACTAAAAGCTGGTGTATTTTCTAATTCAAATCTGGAAAACGTATATTCCATCGCACAGATTCAGAAACTTAAGCTCACTTCAACAATTTTTCCACGTGTTAAAACCCAAACATAGATATACTTCAAATGTAGATTGATTGACCCGGCAAACTGAGCCTAAAGCTGTCACATGTTATATTATCTTCCTTCTTTTTTATTTTCTAAACCAAACTTCTGTTTGCTCTACAGTTCCCACCCCATAAAAATATCCCAATGTTAGTATGCAAAATCAAAAGCCAATACTCTAAGTTAGATAGTATGGTTATTGAAAGAAATGGTCCCTTCCATAAGGCAACACCATTATCTTGATGTTCCATCTTTTACCAACTCTCCCCCACTCACCACCAACCCCAAATTTTGTGATTCATAATCTCACCCAAATCACAGTAATACTAAAAAAAAACATCTTTTTCACTTATTATATAGGTAAAGATAGTCCAGCCTTAAACACGATATTTCCAGTTATCAGAAATCAACTACAAGACTAAAAAATTGGTAGGGAATAGTTGTGAGGAGCAAAATAGAGGGTTTTGTGCTTACTTACTAATTAATGAACCAAACATGAAGATTCACCGTGCTAAAATTTCTCCCCTCAAACAAAAATTAGCGGTAGGGTTAAGTGTCGGTGGAATTCAAGATACAATTTCAGCGATTCCACTAAGATTGAATGAAGCAACGAAAATAGAAGAAGTGAAAAAAGAAGAGACCTTGCAGAGGAAGTGACGGCGATGTTCCGAAGAAGAAGACAGAGAGAGGAAGAAGAAGTCATGGATGGTAGAAAGAGACTCAGCCTGTGAGATACGGAGGAGTCGTAATCATCATCATCATCATCTTCATGAAGCAGAAGCAGAAGCACAACAACTTGCACAAACAGCTAAGACCAGACACGGACTAAGAAGCAACGCAGAGGATTCCTGATCCTTAATCCCAAAAAGAATAAATTTTATGAACAATCTTTTTTCTTTCATCAAAAAGTTATGCCCCACATCCAAAGACATTATGTTACCTTTTTTTATTTTAATAAATTAAAAATAAATATATGGGGAAGAAATGAATTAGATGCATGTTTACAAAAAAAAATTTGTGTTTACCAATATCATAAATTTATTTTTATTTTAAAAACTAATGTAACCACTTTGTTGTATCTGACATAAGTTTGATTGAGTTTCACTGAAAAATATTTTACATTAAATGTGCATAAAAATTATACTCAATTTTTTAAGGCCAACGTCCATCACTTTAGGTGATGTATCAAAGAACATTATCAGATATATTAATATTTTAAGTAGTTGTGTTGATCGATGACTTGTTACTTTTCCTTCAGGTCTCATCTTTATTTTAAAAGTTTGCAAACCAGTCCCTATAAAATCTTCGAAACTTTTGACACTAATTTTTAGAATTCTATTCCTTCCTTATTTCTCACCATCTTCTTTCAAACCTGACTGCGATGAAACTCAGTTGAAAATGTCTTTGATAGACTCAAATGGTCCATTAACAAGCCTAAATGGATGTCTAATTATGTCTACACAATTTAGAGTTATTTTATCTAGTTTATTTTTAAGTACATATTATATATAGATTATTAAGATAGAGATATTCAAGGAAAATATTTCTAGTCGGTTACTTTTTTTTGTTATTTAATCTTATTTCCTAGGTTGTTATTTATTTTTTCTAAAATAGGGTTGTTATTTCATTTGCTATTATAAGTTGTAATTTCCTTTTTAATGAATAGGACCATAAAGTTGAATGAAATTTTAACCTTTGACGTCGTTTCTTACTCTAACTATTATCTAACCCTAACCGTTATGTATTCATGTCTTCGTTGTTCTTGTTCTATTCTCCACCAAAAATATTTCCCAATATGTGCCATTCCCGACATGCAAGAACACCCAAAACACCATTTGTGAGCCTGTATGAGAATCAAAAGTTCCAACACATGAAGGGACAATGCTTCAAACCCTAAAAAGTGGTTGGGAACTAGAGTCGTCGACATTAGTGTTCTTGCGAAGTTGCACCGAAGAATGAATACCATAAAGCAAGACCTGGGTGTTTATTTCATAGTTTTGAGCTTCTCCCCTCCCCTTCAATCAAAGATGTTTTTCTTTTGTTTACATTTTTAATTCAATTTTTTTTCTTTTGTTTACATTTTTAATTCAATTTTTTATTTATTGGCTTTTGATGTATTGTTTATGAAAGAGCCTATTGTGCAAAGTGTGTTAGTGATTAAGAGTATGCTTGGAAATTTTGAGTTGGCATTGGGACTCAAAATCATTTTTGTAAGAGCAAATTAGGAGGTGTGGAGTAAATAGCGAGGTGCTGTTTGCAACAATACTTCACTATACAATTATGGATCTACCTTCTATTTGTTTGGATATTCTGATAGGTGCAAGGCCAAAACAAGTGGTAACATGGGAACACAATCTTTCCTTTGGTAATTGTATTTGCACTCTCTCATCTTTACTCTTATTTTTCTTCTCTTCTTATAAAACTCATCATCTCTGATTGCTATGTTGCATTGTATTCAAAGACAATTTTATGGGAGAGGTGAGTAGAAAAATAAGATAAGATGTGTTAGTTGAGATGTTTGTATGGACAAGGATGAGGTAAAGTTAGGGATTAGATATTTAGAGTAATTTAATAATTATTTGTTTGGTAAATGGCATAGGAAATTATGGGGAAAGATTTTAGGAGTGAGGTACGCTGACATAGATGTATATGTTAAAGAGTAGGTTTTTAGAAAATGGTCTTTGTAGTAGAGTGAATTTGGAATGGCATCAATTACTTCTGATGGGGTTATTTGGCTTAAAGAAAATCAGTCTGTTAGATTGAGTTGGATCCATGGATTCAGGAGAAAGTGTTGTGTAAGGAATTTCCTAGATTGTTTACTATTTTCGAACAAACTGAAAGTAAGGTGGGCAAGGTGGGAAAATGGTGAATCAAGATGAATTTGGTATGTAGAAGGGAACTATTTGAATGGAAAATGACACTCTTTGACTCTTTGTTGCAGGTTATAAATCAAAGTTGTGCTAAAATAATATGTTAACAATAAACAGTGCTGAAAACCTGATGTCTTAGTGGGATTTTCACTTTTCGGTGTATTTAGCTTATGTGACTTTGCAGCAAAATTATGAAAGTTTGGATGACCTGTTTTTAAAAGTTTCTTTGGTCGAATGTGATACTGCCAAAAGTTTCAGCATTTGGTTTCAGAGCTTATCTTGAAAGATTGTGAACAAGGAGGTGTTGCTTTAGAAAATAATTGTGATTCAAGTCATCTTTGTAATTATGGACATGAAACATGTTCTCATTTATTGTTCTCTTGTTCTGTTTGTCAATCTATTTGACAACATTGTCTTGATTGGTTCGGTCTCTACATATGAAATCAGAATCGACCACTTATATAATCTGGTATCTACATTCTCCTATCTATATGAAATCAAAATTTGATTTAGGTTTACTCTTAAATTTCCTATCTGAGCTTCATTTGATCTTGGTATATCTACAATCCAATGACTAACACTGTTATTTTTCCGTGACTCTTTCCCATGTAAGTCCTCTTGCTATATAGCAGAACTTGAAGACATTAATATATCTTAAACAAAGAAGACTGCAAAAAAGTCTGGATTACATCCATCTAATTGCATATAGCAAGACAAAATATGCATATAGGTCCCTAATTAATGGGAAGTAATAGCGGAATACAAATACAACACACTTAAATCCAAATGATTATTTCGAGTTCAAGGGCAAAATCAAAACCCCTTTCACAGCAAAAGAAGACATCAAAGCAAAAACATCCACCTTATAACCACACAAATATTGCATATGACTAGAAAAGACATTCAATGCATGTTTAGAAATTCTTTCATAAATGATCCGAAACCAAAATCAAGCTTCGGCTTCTCGGTGACAGAATTAATTCTGAGAAAAACATGTGTCTATAAGAAGAACACCGTCGCCAATGAAACCCCCAACCACATGATGATCCCATTGCCTGAAATGCTAGCAACACCATCATTACTTGCTGGTGAAGGTGAAGGCGAAGGTGAAGATGAAGGTGATGGTGATGATGACGGTGAAAGCGACCGATCTGAGGAATGAGACAATGTTTGTGTGTGGTGCCTGTCAGACAAGACAACCACTGCAAGCTTCAACCCCATCCTGCAGTGTTCATCTTTTCCACTGATAAAGAGGTGTGATCCTGATCTGTTAAACAACACCTTGTTATACCCTTCCAAGTATACCACATGGTCTTGCCCCTTTGTCTTGCACTTTAAATAGTCCTCCTCATTCACTACGTGCACAGATTCTGTTGTGTTGTCGTATGTAAAAACTGCACATACATAACACAAGCAATCACTAATCAATATGTAAGTTAATTTGAACAGACAGAAAATGCAAGAAAAGCATTACATGCGTACAAATAGCAGTAGAAAAAGAGTTTCATCAAGAAGTAAGTGTGGAAATCCTTTTGCAATTGCTTCCGAAGTCAAAATCAATTATAGTGAGTAGCATCGTGAGTAGCTCCTAGATACTAGAATTGAATTTAAGAATTTAGAAACTGAAATAAGGAAATAGAATCCAAACATGCTATAAATCCAATGTGGTATAAGTTAGAACATTAAACAACATTAGATGAGTTTTGTTTTATGCTTTGCAGAGATATATGATAGCAATCTAACGCAATAACTCCCAAAAAACATTATTGGTTGATTTTTTAAAATTAAGTGAGCTTCAACTTCAAATTTTAATGAATCATACTCTCATTTTTAGTAAAATTTACATGAATTTCAACTAAAGAAAGCGAGAATAATATGTTAAAGAATGTGAGTCTCAAATTCAAATTGACAGTTAGCACATTAAGATGTGGATGTTTCTGACTCGAATATGATTGTCTTTCATAAAAAAAACATGTTTATACAAAAAAAACTACTATATTTTGTACATGCCAAGAAACATAATAATATAAAAATGAGATTAAAATACTACATTAATTTTCCACATAAGAAAATAAAAGCAAAGAAATAGTTTCACTTTCACTTAATCAGAGTAAAGACAATAAAAAAGTTGAAGAATGATGTGTGAAATTATTACTGAGTGAATCACCGATGCTGAATCGGTTACTCTGGGCCCACTGGCTGAGTGAATCTTGTGAAGGAAGAGGAACCTTCCATGAGTTGTCATTGCCTCCAACCACAAAGTCCAGAGCTTGGGAGAAAGAAAGCAGCACCAGCCACATTGAGAAGATCATCATGAATATTGAAAAGCCTCTTGTTAAAGAGGCCATTTTCAGATATGCTTGTTCTGTTTCTCTCAATAGCAATGAGCTTGTGAGTAGTGAGAAAAGAAGCAAATTAAAGCAATGGTTGTTTGAACACAACACAACACTGAACTGAATATATAGAATTTCAGTAACAATGTATGAGAACCACTTGGCAATGTTTTGGCCATCACCAAAAATCACCTTTTCGTTATCTTTAAGGATTATTTAATTCTTTTTTTACATAATATGAGATCTTCTCAAGTAAATGAGCGTATAAAATTTCATCTATTCATAGCAATAATTTTAAGAAAAGTGTAAAAGGCACATTAGTTTATTCGGAAGGAACCTTTGTTTTATCTTATACCTGTTCAAATTTTTGAGGGGTTAATAGTTTTTTCGTTCAAAAGTAGAGGCAGTTCATGTAGAAGTCAAAACAATTGAACTTTTCAACTTATTTTTAAGTTTTTATAATGTACAGTAAAAAAAAAGTAATACTGATTTTGCCGTTCTTAGACAAAGGGGCAAATTTTAAAATGGTTAACCCTTTGTATATAGGGAAATACTACTAGTACAAGTCTACTTTTATAGTTACTAGCACATCCCCTCTAATCTGCTTATAGATATTGTTTTTTATGTTGATCATTTATGAAATGTATTAATTCACTTTCATACAAGAAATTAACAATAATATCGAATATGAGACCATAGTATATATATTGCAAAGGAAAGTTTTCTCAATTAAGAAGGTAGAATAATTTTGACAAGGTTTTGGATTTAGCATGTGTTCATATTGATGTTCTAAGGTTTGGAAACATTAATTCATCCCAATGAAGCTCGGGATTTTCTTTAACATGAGGAAGTCATGGGACATGTGCAATGACTATTCAGATAAACCCTTTGTTTTTATAATTTGGTTGCACTTCATACATAAACACTGAGGGTTCATATCATAACTTCTTGTAGAAGTGATTTTGAGATCAAACATGATCACTTATAAAAAGAAGTTATAAAATGTAGCTTTTGAGATTTCCGTGTTTAATATTAAAACTTATTGTTTTCCTCCAATTTTTGTGGAGAAAGGACTATTTGTGATCCATAACGAACAGCAGAAAAAGATCACATGCTCGCTACTTCTATTTGCCAACATTTCTCGCAAGGGTAAAGTTAATGTGTGTTTCAATTTGTAAAACTCTCGAGCATGCTTACAGGTATCTATTAATCTATAATACTAAACAGAATTATGGTTTTGACTACACAATATAAACAAACCAAATTGCTTCCAAAGACAAACCCAAAGCCACATAGTTTTACCAACAGAGTAATGGGATCAACAGGGATAATCAAGTGTACTTGTGGAACAAACATTCATGCCAGGTCGCAGGTAAAATGAGAAGGGTTTTCAGTCTGTGCATGTTTGGAAGTTCTTTTACAACTGATTTTGAAACCAAAATCAATTCTAAAATGAAACTTCTGTGAGTAGCTTCTCAGTTTCATAATTGACTGTGAGAGAAGAGAAGTTAATCCAAACATGCTATGCTCCCTCATTTAAGGAGGGTTTTCACTATCGACTTGACGTTGAGTTTCTTGAGGTCAGTGTAGGACTGTCCACAACCCACAAACATGACTGGAGCTCCAGATATGTAAACCATTGAGAGTGCAGCTCCCACCTGAGAAAAGGAAACATTAGCAGACCATAAATATTCATCAAGAAAACTAAAATGCTCAGCCAAAATTTCACTACATTGCATACCTTATCATCGATAGTGTCAAACTTTGTAAGCAAGATCCCATCTATCAATCTCGGTGTGGGAGATGTTGAGAGATCAGCTAGTTTCTGCAATGAAATAGAAGGGTTCAAGAACTGGATATAAGAAAAACTGAAACAAAATCAAGATAGTGGATCCAACCAAAAAAAAAAACCAAAATTGTGGTTGGAGAAAAATATTAAGTATATGGAACTGAACCTGATTGAACTTTGAAAGCTGATCAACTGCATCATTACCCACCAGCGCTTCTCCAACAAATAAGACCAGGTCAGGACTGTTAAGATAGATCAGCTTTGATAGAGCTCTCATCAATGGTTCATTATCCTAAAAGCCAACAGTGACATGTCAGAGGAACATATAATAAAACATTAAACACCATCAATAGTATCCAAATCCAAATATAGCCAAAAACATTCAACCAATCCACCGAGGATGGTCCTCAATTCCAATACAAATAAATAAATACCAGATTCATTGTAAGGAATTACTATCTCTAACTGCAAAGACTATAAACAGGGATATCGAATAAAAAGAGTCGCCAAGTATATTGCAGTTGCATTGCACCCCCTCATAAATTTATTAAACTTTTATTAGAGTAGTAACTGCAATAATTACCTGCATACGACCAGCTGTATCAACTAGAACCACATCCGAACCATTGCGTGAAGCTTCCTGAATTGCTTCTTTTGCCACAATGGCAGGATCTTTTTCATAGCCCTTCTCAAATATAGGGATCTGAAAAGGGAAATTATAAGATATATGCTTCCAGTACCTGGTAATGATATGAAGCAAGAATATATGCATTAAGCTTTAAGCAGTAAAAATGTAAAATCAATATAAACCTGAAGTCTTCGTGCATGTGTCCGTAGCTGCTCAACAGCTCCAGATCGAAATGTATCACAAGCAGCCATCATGACACTAACGTTGTGTTGCAGAAGCCAGTAAGCAACCTACAACAATTACACAAAATAGAATACCTCCTTCCAGTTAAAAGGCAAACCCAACATATGGAATCTTAAATAAATAGAAGATGATTTTCCTTCACCTTAGCTAGATTAGTGGATTTTCCAACTCCATTAACTCCAACGAATACAACAACATAAGGTTTCCTATGCTCCTTTGCTGCATGAACGTCCCTCAAAATGTCAATAGAACGCCTAGGAGTTAAAATGCGAACAAGTGCTTCTTCCATTGCCGCCTGCATTGATTTTTTAACCATATCATTACTATGAAGAAGTCTTTATATAAAGAAAAAGCAAGCACCAAATGTCAAGAGGGCAAAAAATAGAATCAAACCTGCACTGTTGAAGATATCCTTGTAAATGAAGCCAGTTTTTTTCCTTCAAGACTTGCTGCCACTGATTCACATAGTTTCTCAGCTATTTCCTCAGCCTAGAAGTGACACAAAATGGAAACAATGTTAGCCATCTAAATAAGAACAAAGAGTAGCTCATGGATAGATGCTGTTGACGATAAATACATACCACATTCTTGGTCATGAGCCTATCCTTCAGAGCTTTCAAAGCTGGTTCCAAGTCTGACTTCTCCAAATTGGCCTTCCCGGCAATACTGAGTACAAGGATGTATTCTTATTAGTGATTCAGTGAAAAGATGAAAATTGAAACCAAAAAAAAAAAAGTTATAATATCAAAGTAAAGTTCTTAAATTGGTAGTCCCTGTAGCAGGTGTAAGCTTATTTGCATATTTGCATCTAAACAACACAAGGATTAAGCTTCATCACGGAAGATACCAGCAAAAGGAAAATGGAAACATGACATAATTTCTAGATTTTACAAAGGTGGAACTCAAGGTTATGTTTTGGATTGTTACAAAGAAATGAAATGAAATGAAATCCTTAAATGTTCCATTGTTGGATAGTTTAAAATATGATGGAATGAAATGAAACATAATTCCATCCAGTACCACACTTTTCTTTCCCTCCAATTTGAACGCAAGGGGATGGAAGTCTCCATTACATCTTAAAATGTCCATATGATGGAATGGTAAGGAAACTAAATTCACCACATTCTACATATAAAGACTAACTTCACCAATTCAGCAACCTTACCTCTGGAACATGGTGGAAAACCAACCCTTCTTTTTAGTATCAGGCTTGCTAATCTTCCCAGCATCATCATCGTCATCCTCTTCTTCCCCCTCACTGTCACTGCTAAAAACCTCATCTTTATCCATCATACTCTCCCCTTGCTCCTTGGCCAAAAAATCTACTTTTCTATCCCCATCATCATCCCCACCAACTTGATCCGTAAAATCCAGTTTGGTTTCCGGCGTTGAATCATCCCAAACCCTGTTTTTCTTAACCACCTTCTTTGACTCTGCCTTGGAAACAACAACACTGTCTGTGTTCTTCTTCTTATTCACATTCTCTCCTTTAGACCTAAGCTTCTGAAGCCTATTTACATCAAAAGCCCCAACATTGGAACTCTCATTCTCTTTACCATTCACACTACTTTTCCTCATGTTAGAATCGTTAGCAACAACAATAACAGAACCACCATTCTCCAATTTACGCCCTTTTTTACCCTCACCATCATTTTTCAAATCACCACCGCCGCTCTTCTTCCCTTCGTGGCCAGTCTTGTTCCCCTGGCCGTGCGACGCGGCTTGCTGCTTCCTCACGGCGGCGGGATTCGAGGATGATTTCTTGAGATCCTCAGCGCGAGCCTCGGCTTCGATCTTCAACTGCCTGAAATTCTCGTCAAAATCTCGGTAGAGGGTTTTGGTGGGATCGTGGATCTGCGAGAATTC
This sequence comes from Acmispon strigosus, assembly GCA_030819835.1. Lineage (NCBI taxonomy): Eukaryota > Viridiplantae > Streptophyta > Magnoliopsida > Fabales > Fabaceae > Acmispon > Acmispon strigosus. Next base: position 12,173,076 of record JAUAMA010000002.1, on the reverse strand, counting down.
GCGCTTGACGGCGGCGAGCAAGTCGTCGACGTACAAGAGGTGGAGGATGCGCTGGTAGACGGCGACGAAGACGAGGCCGAGGTCGTTGTGGAAGGTCCATTTGAGGGAGTAGGAGTCGTGAGTGTAGGATGCCGCACCGGATCGCTCCTCCAGGAGACAGGATCGGATCAAAGTGTCGATCGGTGATCCCTTCAACGCGTTTCCCCAGCTCCATAGGATCAATCCTCCTCTTGTGAATATCAGCAACTGCTCTAACATCTTTGATTTTCCGATTGATCAATTATCCTAATTGTAAAGATGTTAGATTGAAATTTGAAGCGAAGATTCTTTGATTTATGAAACGGAAAATTGAAAGAATGAAAAAAATTGGGATTTTGGGGGTGAATGTAGTTAAATTTCAGAAAATGCAGAAGAAGAAGAAGAAGAAGACGGTTACACGTGATAGATTCCTGTGACGGTGCAAACCGCGCACGCCGTCGTTGACTTGGTGGACCCCAATCCGACGGTGGCTAGTTGGTGCCAATCTCATGTTGACGCGTATTTCAAGTAAAAAGTAAAAACCGAACATTCCTATGTTAGATTCTGAGATGATTCAAGTCAAAAAGTGAACACTCTCTTTTACTAGATTTTTTTTTTGTTACATCTCTTTTACTAGATTGAGATCAAAAGAGTATTATTATAATAAATAGTTAATCTCATCTTACAACTTAATTAATTGTGATTAATAGCTAAAAATGCCCGTGAGTGGTACGTCATATTTCTTCTTCAACGGTCATCTTCTTTTTCATTGTCATTTTCTTCACCATCTTCGCTTTATTTGTAGCTCCCGAACTATAAAAGAAGCACAAAAGCAAACGAGAGAACCTTGACTGTGGAGGAGAGTTGTGGACTATATCAGGTAACCCGATTTTGCCTCTAGGCAGTTAAAATTGGAATTATTTTACAATTTTTGTTATGAACTCTAATTTTTGGCACTGTTTGATGTTTTCAGGTTTATGGGCATAAGATGTGCAAGTTCTTTGTGTGGTACAATAAAGAAGGTAATCCAAAGGACAAGAAGGTAATCCAAGAGAAAGAATTCATAAAAGAAGAAAGGGAATACACATGCCATGTAATTTCCAGGTTTTAATTTTTTTTCTTCTTTTAATATGTTGTAATTATGTGATTGGTTGTGTCTAGATGTGATGTGTTAGGGGTGTGCTCACCTAAGAATTGCTCTTAAGATTTTTGTTCTTACTTGATATAAGTCTCATTAGACAAACCCATTGGTTTTGATCTAAGCATTTTTGGCAAAAATAAATAAATAAATAATACGAACACAAGAGGAAGAGGGTTGTTGAAATGGCTCATAAGTCATAACTATTTCTATAGAATCAAAGCTAAACATATACCTAAATGTGTTTTTAAATTTTTATTGAACTCAATGTTGATATACGTTAAGGTCGGACACCGTGACAAAATCCTTCCTTTTTTTTTTTTTGCTTGCTCTGGTGCACATACTTATAAATGAGCGTACGGTACATGAAATATGTGTGCTAATAATATCATCACACTTAATATGACATGGCAAAGATAGAGTTGATTGGATAAAACTTTTAATAATTTTGAAAGGGCCACAATATCTATTTGAGCTTTTCTTTAATGACCTCATTTTCTCTGCTCCTCCCTGCTTGCGTCAAGAAGCCAAGTTCGAAGGTCAATTTCATCATCTTTGAAACATCATCATTTGACATTGTTCGGTTTTACTGTCAAGGTAAAATTGCTTTCCTTCGCTTGCGAACCATCCATCTTTGTGTTATGTATGCAATGAACCCTAAATTCATACTTAAAATAAAAATCATATTTTTGTGATTCACGTAATTCTTTTGAGATTGGGGAATTCGAAAGCCTTGATTTTGGGATTGGGATAATTGTATAACCCACAATGGTGACAACCAATCAACACACGAAACCTTCCACAAATCGAAACAAGAAGCACATCAACCTTCCACAGGTAATTGCAAGATGCGAACACCTCACACAGAAATTGATGAAACCCTAAACAACACACAATCAATGAATCAGAACCAACAACGTACTTCAGCAATGGGTGAACGTGAAATCGCACAACACGAGCCTAGACGCGAACATCTCAGTTATGAATTACACCACAACTCGAATCAAAAGCCCAGAAACAGAGGAATCAGAAACACCAACGAACTCGAGCAAGGGTCAACACGAGCCTTAGGCACCAAAGCTTGAATAATCCAGGATCCCAGATACAACTGCCTTAGCTACAAATTGTTATACAACTCGAAACAGTAATCCAAACACAAATGAACCAAAAACATTAAAGAACTTACAAGGGTTGATCCATTTTACGTTTTTTCTCCTCAATTTAGGGGCAAGTCATCAACATAGTGGGTTATGATTTTTTACCTCAGTGGAGCTAGTTCATAAATAATTTAACTTATGGGGCACATTCATAATTATAAATAGTTGTAACCATTATTCAGGAAAATAGCATAGAAATTACGCGTGTAAAATCCTGGGCGGTCCAACTCACTCCACTCCTGTATGCTGCCCAAAAAAATTATCCTGTACCACAGAAATCGCCTTTTTTTTTGTTACACTTGGAAAGGTAAAATCTTTCTTCTTTATTTGTGCATTAGGATATATGTTTTCTCATTTGCGTTGATGCAGTTACACTTGCTGTGTGGGATACCTCCCATTCAAGGAGGGGCTAAATATTGGAGTGCAAAACTCAAATTTTCATACAAACTCACCCGAATTGAGAGATAGAATTAACAGGGCAAAGACAAAAGAAGGGGGTTTTTAGAGGGTACATAAACTGAATGAAACATATTACAAATTCAAAATCACAGCATAAGAAGAGAAAAAAAACATTTCTGACATGTTTTTGGATGCAAAATTGAGGTTCATCTCATTGTCATCATTTGAACGCGTCACCGAGCCCTGGTGGCACACCTAAGCTCTGTGCAAGACCACTCATTCTTTCCTTCATGGCCTGGAAACATAAGCAAGAGTATGTTTTTCCAAATCAATAACCAAAAGGGCACGTGAATTTCCATTCTTTCTCTTGAAAAAGAGATATTTTTACCTGGACACTCTTCTGGTGTGCATCCTTGTATGCCTCAGTGATTAAAAGTGAAAGTTTCTGCAACCCAAAGATGTTTAATAATAAATTGTAATTTATCAGGGACATTAAAGAGCATATATAAACTAATCATTAAAGTACACTGAACCATATCTATTATGCTTTCATCAAGTAGAACAACCATATCCAAATTCTAAATCTCAGCCTTCAAATTTCTTTGATAATTCTTTATGTAAGCAGCAAATAACAGAGAATTTACATATAGAATCTTTACACATTTGAACGTCTACTGAATCTCACCATATCATCATCATGTATACAGCATGCTGTGAATATAATCTGACAGAAAAAAGTGAAGAGTTATAAAATCACTTAAATTGCTCACTCACTTCTGATCCCAATTCCATAGCAGCCTCAGTAATAACTGTTCTTATAGGTTGCTGATTCCCAGATAGTGTTACCTAAAAAAGTAAAAAATTAAACTTGATAAGAGGCAATTAACAAATGAAATCAAACTTCCAGGTTATCTTATAAGTATCCATTATGTAGCCCAACACATCATGATGATGATAAAGCTAGAACAAGACAGAAGTTATAAGCGTCGCATAAAACAAAACTCAATCACCAAACTGCTCAATGACACACCCCATCTAACAAAGTATATAATGTTCATAAGATGATGGACATCAAAATCTGCTCTTTCAACATTCAAAAGAACAATTAAAGGGATAATTAAGTCCTAGTTTCTGAATTTCTAAGAAAAGCATGAAAAGGTTTATACTACACAGCATGACAGAACATGTGAGAGCAAGCAAATATAATACCTTTATTAATTCATCCTGGCAGTAACCATCAAACTCTGCTCTGCATAATAGAATAACGACAAATTACTCTATAGCGAATAACTCGCATAACTGGGAAGAACAAAAGGAAAAGCTATAATTTGACGAGAAAATTATACGCAGCAAGTTCTTTCTGTACTCGCACTGCTTCAACTTGGACAACCATCTGCGCCTTCTTCACGGTCTCGTAAAGATTTTGCATGTTTCCAAGCATTCCTGTCTAAAATAAATCCACAAAAGCACAAACCCATCAATTATGAATACTAGTATCAGTCACATTGGAAACACACAACATAATACTGGTTAAGAATTTGGAATTCAATAGAGATTGCAAAAGTTTAAAATTAAAGCATACACACATAAGTTTTTTTGTCCAAGAAAGGCTCTAAATAGCTGTGGTTAAATTTTATAAGCTATTAAGTTTTTAAACTCGTATACTCATGAAATGGTTGAAAACTTTGGGAATGCAACTTTCTGATTGCCAAACTTAACGCAAATAGAAGAGATTGATCATTAAAAGGTTAAGTATGATAGGCTGATATCCAGAGGTTCCAGATAATCCATATCCGGTGTTTCGGAAGCAGAGAAAATACCAAAGACAGAACAAGAAACTCAGGAATGAAGTTCACCAATGATAAAAATAACAAATTTCAATCAATTAAAATACCAACTCAAAGAGGCGCATCATCAAAGGCAGCATTTTCATTTCAGCATATTGTGAAGATCTGTCATGGATCAATACCATAAATATAGGTCTTGATTATGTTACATGTCAGAAATACTCTCAGACAGGGGTTGTTGTAAGCGTGACAACAGTATGAAGTTGTAGCTAATGCTTCTATGGATTAATACAGGAAAGAACTCTATTGGAAAGAACAGTATGAAGTTGTAAGCATGACAATACTCACTAGGATGCATACAGGAAAGAACTCTATTGGAATAATATTTGAGTACTTTGTAATTTTAAAAGAGAAAAAAATTAAATGTTTCGAGTCTTGTGAATTGGAATAAACCAAGCCATTTAAAATCAATTTGATAGGCATTGAGAATCATCATGTACCTATTATGCAAATTTTCAAAGCGAAACAGGGCTTTGTTTATTATTTAAAACCATGCTATTTATTATGAATGAATATTTGCAAGAAATGCAAGACCAGCCTCTCCACCAGTCATATTTGTTTTTTAAAGTTGAATCCGTGTTGTTTGTCGGAATACAAGAAGGGTTGGGATATTATGATAGTCCACGTCAGGTTCCTAGCAATTTGTTTCGTAATAATCAGTATTCTCCTAGTATTTTTTATGATTGACACTATTGTTCTGTTCATTGTCTTTGAACCGGGAGAAAATAAAACACAGACAAGAGACATCATGACCAAAAAATTGACCGAAACTAACATGACCTTCCCACTGAAATATTAGCTTGAAAGGTGAATATCATATTTTGCAATTATATAAATGGGAAAACGGCCAGCAGTAAAGTCAGCATAAAATGGAGGTCGACTGAAAGGTTCGTGTCAGGTGCTTGGGAGAATATCCTACCTAACACAGTAAGATTATAGATCTTGTACATGCATTTTTGTAAGGAACATCCCATAGACCAAAGTTTAAGTAATACTTTGTAACTTAAGAAAACAACACTTCAGAACAGATACTTTATCATTGATTCATTTCTAGTTTGGACAAAATTGTAAAAAATACTCGTTATCCAGTTTAAGTTAACTGGACAAAGATTAAACACAAAAAACAAATCCTGTAATGCTTTCGTCAATTAAATATGTTAAGGAAAAAATTATGATTGTTATTCATTATCATCTATGTGAATGATGACAAATGTAAACAGATATGAAATATGAATACAAAATAAAATTTGCAACCCTGTGTGCCTTTTCACACTTGACATGGAAACCAGGAGAAGGTTAACTTGGCAAACCTTAGAAGGTGCATCACCGCTGTTGTCATTATTTTCTTTTTTCCCTCCCCAAAGGGCATAAACTCGGAAACATCGATCATGTCCAACTTTTTTATGTCCACGCTGAGATAATAACCTCATGTCAACTACATTCGCAGTGGAGTTTAGTTTACCTATACAGCATAACCAAAGATTAGTAATTTAGTGATAATGAGTTATAATCAAAAGCATATATGCATTCACCTCATGTAATTCCCTGATCAATTTTTAGCATGTTTAGATCAACTTCTATTCAACCCATAAGCTACTCACAAAGCTTCTTCTCATAATTGATTCTGATTTTAGAATCAATTTAGAAGGGTTTCTAAACATGCACTTTATCTCATACTTTGTTTTTATAATGGTGGCTATTGGCTATACTATAAAAATTGAAAAGCAAGTTTATTTGGTCAAACCTAGAACCAAATTGAAACTCTTCCCGTTTAGAAAAATAAGAAATATGCCAAGTTTTCAATTGCTGGTACAAGTTTATTTTTCAACAGAGTTAAACAAGAAGATAGAGCATTCTGAGCAATAGGAAACGCCACAATGAGAACTCAGAAGACAGATACAGACACTATAAACAACAACCTCAAAAATTGCATGTGAAATTGAGAATCACACTCACCCAAGGAACCCACATAGCATGTTAAAGTAAAAAAAGTTTCAAACTTGAATGACTTCAGAAGCAACCCAAGTGAAAAATGAATCTGGGGGTGGAGACTTACGGAGAGAAGTTGATAAAAGGCCAAGCTTTTTCCTTTCAGTTGCTCCGTGGATGTTTGATAAATGACCAGTGAGAGAAACAGTGGACGCCATTGGCTTCCACGCGAAGAGAGTTGCAAGTGTGGGTTTTGAGATTCAAGGAGATGATGGATTTTTGGGGGTGAAGTGAGAAAGCGGTGTTACACTGTTACTATTAGATAAAGGAGATTTTTTGTTTCCCTCAAAGCGTTGGACAAAGAAAAGACAATGAATGGAGATCGAAGACTGAAGACTCGGGATTGCGGTGTTAACATAACCTCATTGCAGATTACTCATAGAACGGACCAATTGCATGAATTCCCTTAACATAGGTTTTTTTTTATCTGGATGGAAATTTCTCTGAGAGTATTCGGAGGGTATTTATAAACATTTAAAGGTTATACTATATCTATTTAATGTATATATGTGGTATAAAATTCTCACATGATCATATATAAGAAAAATTTCACGGATTCAATTTTCTTTTTCCTTTAAGTCACTTCAAACAAATGACATAATTGTGGTTCAATACAATACATTGTTAGAATGTATCAAAGTGTATTTACTAGTATACCAATACATTGTTGCTCCTAGACACAGGTTTGATTGCACCTATGCAATTGAACAATTTAGAAGTTTCTTCCTTTGATTGCGATTGCTTGAGTAGTTTTGTTGATGATTCTTTTATTTTCCAAATGTAAACCAAAAATATTTTCAATATTTACAGGAGAATCACACTTGCTTTTTGCACACCCAAATATACTAATAGGACACCCAATCTATTTTCTAATTTTTTATTATTTCAAAATTACCTTTAAATATACAAATACACACCCATTTGAACACCCTATATATGAATAAAAATTAAACTCTAGTTATTATTTACACACCTTATATATTTATTCTTTATGATTTTCCCTCAATCTTTTCATTCTTTCCTGCAATTTTCAATGTTCCGTCCACTATAGCTCAAGTTTTTATTCACAAGCTAGCACTTGTAAAATATTTTTTTAGTGTTTGTTTGAGGAAAAAATTATTTCTTTAGATATGTCTATTGTAATATACTCGAATGCGACCGTCGTAATATGATCATTATAATATGATCGTTTATGATTGTTGTAATATAGTCGTTACAATATGGCGGTTGGAATGTGATTCTTCGGATATGGCCGTTGGGATTGCATTATGTGCTAAGTCATCTAGAACAACAAGTAACCAATAGTTTTCTCTCATCTCCTTACTTTCTTTGGGTCGTAGTTTGTGAAATTTACAGGGTGTTCGACTGCTAGTTGCGTAAACCCTTGAGGGCAAACTCAGCTCTTAAACTTTTCACCAGAGTCCCTCCAAAAATTGTTTCAAGGCAATTGTTCTTGCCACTACCCGACTCATCATATTCTCTCAACTTCTAACAAATAATGGTTGGAATAATCATAAACTAATTAAATAAATAACCATAATTGTAAACAAGACATTGCTAGCATTTCTCTTGTACTAATTACACGTTGTTATCCTTATCCTTAAAAATGACACAACATAGGCAAGCAATGTTGTCTATTGTGCATAAATAAACAATTATCATCTCCACTTGGAAGTGGATCCTCTAAATTGTAAAGAAAAATTGCAAGTTTTTCCTCTAACCATTGATTTTTATTTCTTTGATAATTAAACACAAAAAAATCAATGGTTAGATAATGAAATTTGACATAGTCATTTTTTTTTACAATGAGATGGTTCGTTTCTCACAACATACGTAAGATAAAATTCTTTTACCTAGCTAATGAAACAAATTCTTTTAGAAGGCATTTGGAAAAGAAGGGGAACCCAAAAGCATAGCATGCTCTAATGGGCACGGACAAGTTATGTTGTAATGTGTAACTGATAACCGACTAGTTTAGTTGTGGGATGGCTTTTTCAAGAAAATGAGGGTTCGAACCCAACACCAGGATGCTGTAAGTAAATTAATTCTGGATCTTGTGTTAGCGGGTGTACCGTGTATGTAGGTCTAAACTAATGTTTTTTTGGTTGAGGAGAGAAAGAAATATGAGATAAAGAGAGAATAGAGAAGATAAATAGAGGAAAAATGTGATAGTATAGTAAATTTCATAGGTTATTTGAGATGAGAAAAAATGATGTAAAAAGTTACTTTTACAGTAGAAATACATTTTTGTCTGGCCAAATATAAAATTAAAATTGGTGGCCTTTAGAAAGTATTTTTGTGCATAAGGGGTAAAGTGGTAAAAAGGAATAAGCTTACCCATTCAGTTTCATTTCTCTGCAAATATGAGGGAACCAGAAAAGAGTAAAAGTAGTCTCTCTTATCAAACTCTATCGGTTCTTTCTCTTTGCGGAACTCTTCTATAACAAACATAGCCTAAATACCGCACTCCATTTCTACATACACCACCCGGGATCGCTTAACTTTCAAAAGTTCAAGTTTTCACAATCTAAAAATGCGCAAGTTAGTTTTTTTTACATTCTGAAATTAAATTTGTAGAAGCTAAGGGCCTGTTTGATTACAGTTTTTAAAAACTGTTTTCTGTTTTATAAAATTAAAAAACAAAAAAACTTGTTTGGTTAAGATATTTTCTTAAAATTAATTTAAAAACAGTTTTCTGTTTTTTTGTTTTTAAAACAGAAAAACCAAAACAGAAAAAAGTTGTTTTTGTTTTTTATTTTCAGCTTTGTTTCATTAATGACATTACTGTAATTAAAAGAAATTAGAAAGTAAGGGTTTTTTATTTTTTTATTTTCAAAAATGTTTTTAAAATCATATTACCAAACAAGTTTTTTTCTTTTATTGTTCTAAAAAGTAGTTCTTAAAAACTATTTTAGAAAACAATTTTGAAAACAAAAAAATCAAAAACACAATCAAACACACCCTAAATATACACACTTCGCTCCCCAATCTTCTATTTACAATAAATAAATTCACAAAATGACTATCACATTCTAACTTGTAGTAGTCAATTATTTAGGTTTCGTAAACTAATCTACAGTATGTTTTGATTGATTATAAACCGCAAACTAAAATGTGGAAATTTTATGCAACCAAATAAAGGTAACTCATGTTTGCATAAGCTAAATAATAACTACGACAAACTATAATAAAGTAATTTGTTTAAGTTACATTAAAAAATTGCATTTTAGTTTACAAAATCATAACATACAGCAAACTAGTATGTGACAGTGTAATGTAATTTATATAAACTATGTTATTCCAGTTTGCAGTAGTTAATTATTTAGTTTTCGCAAACTAATTTGTGGCATCTTGTGAAAAGAATGGTGATGGTGAAGTTTTTACAGAATTAGAGGTATTTTAGTTATTTTGAACAAATGAGAATGATGAATAAAGATGTGAGGACGGTACATTTTTAGTTTGAATAAAGTTTCTTTCATACTTGGTAAAAACTCATACCTAGAAAATATAGGAAGAACAAAAAATAAAGAAATGAATGATAAGATAAGTAATTTAATAGAAAAAAAAGTGAAAGATGGGAGATAATGTGAGTGGAAATGATATGTGTTCACGTTGAGTAAACGATGTCGAATACCAAGCTTAAACCCTACAAGAAATGAGAGGTTTTAGATCTAGTCGGCGTTTGTATAAATCAAGCTAACATAAGTGTTTACAAATAAAACTTTTCTTTTTATAGTACAAAAAACTAAAATCTTAAACCTAATTTTGCGGCCAAGAGTCCATACACGTTGTAGGAAATATATTTGAGAGATTAATTACATGTGTGAAGTATCCCTAAATGGGAATAAGGAAAATCATTCTGAAATGAGAGAATGACTTGCCATATTGAAGAGTAACTCACCAAGAAGCACAAGACTCCACCTGGACCTGAATGAGTCACCCGAAGGTTCCCAAAATCACTCGGTCGTCCAAAAATTGTATATAGCTTGTCTTAAGATTACTTGTTGAGGTCCTTCATTCGCCACGACCCAAGAGTCATTTAGAGGAGGATCACCCAATTTATATGTCTCTCTGGCGAGTTTTGCTATTGGAAGTCCCTGACCAATCCACAAATTTACAAGATATCGTGTTTGAAGTATGAAGATCTAGTGTGTCTTAATGTCTCACTGTGCTTTGGCTTTTGAGGAATCTAAGCTCCGTATTGCTTCTCCCTTATCTCGGGTCGTATTGCTTCTCCCTTATCTCGGGTGAGCCTTACTACTGGGAAGTCCCTAACCAGTCTAATATAGAAGAAAATATGTATTAGGGTAGCGTTTTGTTATTTTTGGGTGCAAATTTGGAGGATAATACAAAAGATAGGTCCAAACCCAAATCAGCAAAAAAGCGGTGAACCATAAGAAGAGTGGAACGGGTAAGGGTTAGACTCACTTTCAGTCTCTAGCAAGCATACTCACATCACACGTACAAAAACTCATGAGGGGAGAGAGAGTCACCGACAATAAATGTTAACAAACACTAGAAAACAAACTCCAACATCAACAGGCACCAGCAACTTTACCTTCACTTCACTGCAGCACTCTGGTCACACAGCAGAATCTTGTTTTAGTATGACATTTCTCTCACTGTGATCTCTGTGTTTGTTTTGAATTCTTACCATGCTTGTGGTGTGTCTACTCACCTTTTGTACCCCCGGGTCTAGCCACATGCTCAGAGAGACATTAATCTGCATATTAAATACTAGTAAAAATCTAATACAAATAAAAATAATACATCTAAATCTAATAAATACGCCTGCAACATTTATCGTCATCCTGTGGTTGTGGTAATGCGCCAACAACAAGAAAAGAAGGGCAGTGGTGGTGGAGCTTAGGGATGAACTACAGGCGGGTTCAGGTGAACAGTACCGAGTTAGGTCGGGTTTGAGACATGTATATGCAAGACCGATCCCCACCATGGTTGATTTCAAGTGTGTCGTGTTCGGGCTTGCCGGGTTAGTGGGTGGGTCGGGCGGTTTTGGGTGGGAAGATGTGAAGAAAAGAAGAAAAAAAATATAGGGGAGGATGTGAAGAAATTTTTGAACAGAAAAATTATTGAACATCTAAAAATAAAATCAGAGAAACATACATGTGAAGAAAATACAGATGATCGGGATGGGCCAGGTGAGAGTGTTAGTTGCGGCGCTGCTAGGGTTGGAACATGGAAGAAGAATTTTTAGAGTCCAAATTTATATGAGGCACTGAATTTAATATTAAAAAACTTTAAATGGCTACATATGTCGGGTTGAGCCGAGTTTCGCTGGATTTAAGTTGCCCACTCGAGCCCGACCGCGACCACCCATATTAGCTCGCACGTGGATTCCGACGAACCCGTCGACTCAATCCAACCGGCCCGGGAACATTTTTTTGGTTGAGTAGTTCAGGTTTAGGCCGGGCCGATTTTCTTCTCAGTCCTTTCATTGAGCAGTAATAGTGGCTATAGTAGGTAGGTTCACACATAAAAGTGCTGAAAGTAGGTGTTGGTGGGTTCTTTCCAATTCTATTGATAAAAATGGAAGAAACATTAAATAAAAGGTACCAGATCTATGTGTAGAAGACAAAGCACCTCATGGTAGAGAGAGAGAGAGGGGGGATGGGTAGGCACATCCGGGACCAAATAAAATAAATAATTTAATACATTTTATATTTTAAAAATATTAAATGTATTTAATTCTTAAATAATTTTTTTACAGTAGCATGAGAATTTATAGTAGTAGTAATATTTCACATGTGTTCGCGAATTGGATTGAATCTGTTTTAAAAGGAAAAACCATCCAATTCAATATCATTAATATAGTGTATAAATCTTAAAAATATATAATATGTAATAAATGCAATAATATATAATTGACAGCATCAATATAACATTAGAAAAGTATAACATATTCAATAGTTTTTAAAATCATGATTATATTTATCAAATAATTTCTTTATTCTATTTTTATTTAAATATATTTTTATAAATAAGCATGTGTCACATAATAGATAAATAAATATATAAGGATTTTTATATATAACTATAAATGATATGATATATGTATAGCTAAAATTATGTATATTTGTAAATGTTCTGTTTAGATTGGATTGGTTTTATTTTAGAATCAAATCTGAAATATGATTCAATTCAATAAAAAATTTAATTTTTTTTGCGGTTTTTCCGTTTGTTTCATATTTAGTTTAATTGGATTTCAATTTTTTTAGATAAATGCATCAATTTTGCAGCAAACAATCAAGAATAAGCGCTTCCATATCATCACCCGTATGAGGAGGTATCAGTCGAGAGAAGTTAAGAATCTTACTAACTAATTTCCAATTTTCATCAACAAAGTGGGCGGTGCGACAAAGATAACCCTATGTAGTAACTAATTTCCAATTTTTATGTACAAGGATGGCCTCATTGCAGGCAAGACTCAAAAGCACTTTTTAACATATATCCATGTCTCACAATTGATGGAAGAAAAAGTACTTTTAAGTAAATGTAACTGAAATCACGAGGGCAATCCATAATTGAACACTAATTTTTGCTAGAAAAAAGTAATTTGTTTTTTACAATGGTACCAGTCTTGAAAGAAGAAACTGGTTCAAAATTGAATGCTGGTGGCCTCCGAAGAAGAATTTGGGTAGCCGTTATAGTCAAGCTTGACGTGCAGAGAAGAGCAAATCATCTTGAACTTGAGCCTCAGGCTATCCATGATCTCTTGCACCTGCAGATCCTCTGGATCCATGAGAGGGTATTTGCGGATCAGTTCCTGCATCTGGGTAATGGTAGTTTTGGCCCTGGAGGAGAAAGAAGTCGGGTCGACCTGGATGGCGGAGATCCATATGTGGAGGCAGCCGCTGTAGAAACCTAGTTCCTCACCAACCTCAAACCCAACTTTGAGACCAACTTCCTTGGCCTCGTCCTTGCCTGCAATGAGGCCATCCTTGTAGCCTTCATCATAGCCTTCCTTGAAATGGGTCTCCTCCAAATTCAGTGAAGAATCAAATAGGTCATCCATGATCACTCAATTCACAACCTGCTCCAGATGCCCAGTGAAGCGAATGGATGCTGTGCAATGGGATAATTTTAATCATCTATATCTATATAAATATATTAATTCTGACAAAATTGAAACCTCAGTGATCTAACTAGTTATTATTTAGACATGTTAGCAAAAGGAGGAGGGGGGAGGAAAGAAGGGTGGTAGGAACCGAACCACAATTTCCATGCGTACTCAACTCAACCCAACCCAACTCAGCTTGCTGAACCTCTCTACCACATACAAAGCGCCAGGTATGATTAGGTGGCACGCTCTTTTTGCATGACAAGTAACCCAAAATCAGCACAACATGCCACAACCCACAAGGAAAAAGTGAATGAACCCACTCCATTCTTCATTATTACTCTATTCAGTTTCCAAGGACTAAAAAACAAAGAAACCATTCTCCTCCTTTGATACGACTACTAGTAGTATTCTGAAGAGGCAGGGGAAAAGAGAGAGATCAGAGAGAAATGGATCACCATAAAGGGTGGCATAGCAGCAACAATGGAGGAGGAAGTCACAAAGGAAAGGCTTATGTGTTTATATTTGTGATCATTTGTGGTGCTGCACTGTTTGTTAATGTTTAGTCTAGGGTGGTATTGACACATTCTTGATTCATCCACACATAATGACACAATCAAATAGTTTTGCCAAATAAAAAATCAGATGCAATTAAGTGTCCCAATTAAGTTAAGGACTTCAATTGAAACCAAACCAAATCAGAAGAAGCAATTATTCCAAATAAAAATCAGAAGAAGCTCAGAACAATGACAAGGGAAAGGAGGACATTTACCTCGGACTTCAATTCGAGCAGCGGCGGCGACAGGTTTCAGCGGCGGCTCTTGTGTTTCGAGCAGCGGCAGCAGCGATGAAGAGGGGTTTAGGTCGCGAGGAAGAAGAAGGGCGGCGGTGAGGGGTTTAGGTCGCGAGGAAGAAGAAGGGCGGCGGTGAGGGGTTCAGGTCGCGAAAAAGAAGAAGGGCGGCGGTGAGGGGTTTAGGTCGCGAGGAAGAAGAAGGGCGGCGGTGAGAACCGAGAGGTCGAAGGAGAAGAAGAGGAAGGGCGCCGGTGGAGTGGCGGTGAGAGGAAGAGGAAGAGCGGCGGCCGGCGGTGACGGTGAGAGATCGAAGGAGAAGAAGAGAAGGGCGGCAGTGAGCGGCGTTAGAGAGAGGAAGGCTGAAATGAAATTGATTTGGGAATTAGGGTTTTTTTAAAAATTTCAGAATTAATTATTTTAATTAAAATTTTAAAAAACATTAAAAATAAAGAAAATGAAATGTGGGTTTGCCCTGGGGCTGGCCCTATCCAGCCCACATTACTAGTAGGGTTGAATGGGCTGGGGTTTTTTGCCCCACAATTAAAAATGGGATTGTGTGGGTTGGGGCCAGGATAGTGGGTTTGGAGCTGGCCCTGGGGTTGAATTGGTTCGATTGTAAACATTCATAATTTCACAAAATTAATGAAGTGTTGGTATAGTGATATACAAAATAAATCCTCGTAAGGATAAAGTTATAAAATCAAGTCCCGATTAAATCATTTATTAAAAGTGACCGCCGCCCGTTCTGAGTGCGTTAACTAGGGACCAATGGCAAATGGGGATTTTTCTTGTTTACTTTACCTGCATCAATTTCATCATGAAAAAGCCATATCTGTTTTGTCCACCCAGGACAAGGGGTGAAAAGCACCACACAAAAAAAAAAACTTAAAAAGCCCCATGAAAGACAAAAAGAAAGAGAAGGGGTATACAGGTAAATGAACACCAATTGACCCCTGGCATACAATAAAGTGTGAAATGAAATGAAAGGTCTCTCTCTGCATCATTCATAAATAAAGGCCACCATGGCATCATCAAAGAGTTCTTGACCCCAAAAACAAAGACCCATAACACTCAATCCACCCTCCAAAGCCTAAAAATAAGGTTGCAACAAACAACTGCTACAGAATAGCAGCAGAAGAAAGAAACATCATCATCCCTTTACTTTTTTATTTTCCAGCCCCTAATCTACCTATCTACCTTCAAATACCTTCAAATTCAATATACAATATTTCATCTTTCTCTTTCTATCTCTCTGACCCATTCACTCTCTCTCTCTCTCTCTCTACACAGAACAAATGGCAAATACAATACAATGAAAGAAGAAACATGGAAACTCTCTCCACTCATCCACACCATCCACCCAACCCTTGTTTCTCTCTCATCAATGGCCCAGCTGGACCAAAATTTATGTTGAAGAAAGAAAAACAAAAAACAAAGAAAGAAAGAAAGAAAAAGAAAGAGAAGATAGAAGATGTGTTCAAATGTCCTCCAACCAAACCCACCTTACATACAACCCTCTCTCTCTCTCTCTCTCTCATCAAACCATGTTCGTTCACCGAATTGCCCTTCCTGCAAGACCCCAAAAGATCCCATCTTCATCACTGGTTTTTCAAAACAACAATATTTTTCACCGAGTTATGTGGGCTTTTTGGGTTTCTTTGTCTTTGGTCAGAGTTTCACAGAGAAACAAAGCGAGAACCTTCTTTCTTACCCCTTCATTCTCTATTTCTTCTCTTTTCCTCTCTCTTTCTCTCTCACGTTTTCTTCCATCACTACCCACCCACCCACCCCACCTTCTTCTTTCTTCTCTCTTTCTGCTTTTTACCTTTGCTTATTGTAGTTGGTTCTTGCGTTCGAAGTTGATCCGTTCTTCCCTGATCTGATGAAGAAGATGAAAGGGGTTCTCACCATGGACCCTCCTTCTGATGTGTATATGGATCAGAGGACAAAGTTGAGGCACCAGAGTCTCTTGCAGGACTATGAAGACCTGCAGAAGGTAAACGCCTTGCCCTATTTCTTAAAGATTGAAACTTTTATTGTGGGTTTCGCTGGATCTGGTTTTTCCCTTCGATTTCTTTGTGGGTTTTGGTTGATTTGGATTTGTGGAATTTATCAGAAAAAGGGGGATCTTATGTTTGGATTATAACTTTGTTTTCCGATCTGTTGGATGGTTGTTGTCATGTTGATCCTTGTGTTATTTCGTATATCTCTGGATTTTAGAATTTCTTCTTTTAGGTTACCTCTTACAGTACAAATTTGTGGACTCCGAAACCTTTGATTCTTGTCTGCAAAATTCCTGAGTATTTGATTGTGATACAAGTGACATAACAGTCACATAGTACATAGCAGTGTGCGCTTGTGAGTTCTTTTATTTTGTTTCTCTTTGTTTACATTTTTAAAGCTTTTGGAGCTTTACATAGTTTTTAATCTCAGCCTCTTTTGTATATTTTGTGTTATATCATATTTTCAGCATGATTTTAGACTTGTACATATTTGGAAATCCTTTTGAAACCAGAACTAATTCTGGGAGAAACCTTGTGAGTAGCTAAGGAAAAAATGCTGATCCAAACAAGGTAGAACTTGAACCTAAGAATTAAATGGTGACCACTTGTTGATTAGGCCCCTTTTTGTATGCGGAGAGTGGGGGTTCACTCTGCTTACTTTTGTCTATATAATTATTAATTTGTTTGTTTCTCTATTTTTCTCATGCTAGTCTTTTTTGAATTATTGTCAATTTTTTTTTGCCATTCTCACCTATGAGAGTGTTTGAACAATAGTTCTCAATTCTCATGATATTTCTATCACGTTCAGGAAACAAAAGCCATGAAAAGGAAATTGCAAGCTACCAAGCAGAAAAAGCTGATACTATCAGCTGAAGTTGGGTAATGTCCCTCGCCTCTGAGTAGTAGTGGTTTTTAATTTTCATAGTTTGCTGTTCATCATCCATCCCACAAAAGTTGGTTTTTGATCAAGCGCAATGGAGTCATGTGATTCCTATAGCTAACCTCATTTAGTGGGATATGTCTTTTGTTATCGTTTGTTTGTTATCATCCATAGCTCTTATGCTGAGCACAATCTCTCTTTAACTGCAGGTTTTTGAGGCAACGTTACCAATACTTACTAAAACATCCTCTTCCCAAGCCTCAACCCAAGAAAGTTCTAAAGCCGCAAAAGACCAAAATCCAAGCGCCAACTATCCCAAAGGAAAGGAATTACAACAGAAAGGAACCTGCTCTGCGACCCCACATCGCTTCTAAAATGAATCCCCCAAAAGAAAGGAATTCCAATGGGGTTGAAAACACATTGCAAAAGACTATGTTTGGTTTAAACCATAATGCTAGGAATTCTAGTACAAAAGATGCTTTCTTTCACAGTTCTGCTCCTGTGCTTGACTTGAATCATAAAGATAGGATTCACAGTGGGAAGGAAACCAGTCAAACCACGAAGAAGAGCATTGCTCCATTTTTTGACTTGAACCAGATTTCGGTAATTAATTTCACTTGCTGTGTTAACATATTTGAGTCCTTGTTTATGTTCTGCTCTAGTATAATTCCTTATATTTTCCACATCCATTTTGTTACCATACAGACAGAAGAGGAGGAATTACAGGGAAACAATGAGCCAATGTGGATTGAAGAACCAAAGAGAAGTGCACAAAGAGTTGTGAGTGAAGAGCAGCACAATGATGTCAAGCTATCAGTTTGCAGAAACGTTGGAGATGGATCAAGTAGGGCTGGGAAAAGAAAGATTTCATGGCAAGACCAGGTGGCATTGAGGGTTTGATCCCAGTACAGTAGGCTGAACTCCTGCCCCATTAAAATCTGTAGTCTATCTGAATCTGCCTTGACTTGTAGCAGATTTACTTCCTTCACCAAACCATTCTAGTTTTTATGTTTCATCTTTGTAAAGATAAAATATACCTTACAGAATCATATGTTCAGTATATGTTTAGATGAAATGGAAAATTTATAACCAGAAATCATATCTTTATTTATCTTTTGCTCAAGGTAGTACTAAATTGAATTTGGATCTATGATTGGATCAAATTTATTTTTCCTGAAAATCAATTCTGGCATGTAGAATCTACTTATTATTGCTTATTGAAGCTTTATCTGCCTTAAAATAATTGTTGAAGGATTTCAATCCTGAGGAATGGGGATTCTTGAGGTTTTGTTCCCTCTTTGTCCTTGTCTATGATCTCTATCCACTAGTTCCACCTTGCAACTCTGCATTGGTCTATTCATTATTTAAATTGCATAACCTAAGATTCTCCGTGATGACCAATCATTATTCTATAGTATTATGTGTTAATATGACCGCCATTTGGAGGAAATCTATTTAGAGAGAATAATCTACTTGACCAGAATAAAGGTTGGGATTTGTTGAAATTCTACTGTGCAGTAGTTGCCAAGAAACCTGAGAATAACGTGACCAACAAGGTGACAACAGGTTAGGTAGAGTAATTTGAAATGGTTTGTTCAAATTCAATGAACTTTCATTCATAAGATAGCCCTGTTGTTGTTCGAGGTGTATTTTTCACGGAAGACAATCTTCTAAATAGCCATTTGAGCATATAAATTATCTCTACATATAGTTCGGAATGAACATTAATTAGTATTGCAGATGAAATTGGAGATGCAACCTAAATCACCATGCTAACCATCTCAGATTGATTACCATCATAAGTTAGACATTCATCTTCTTCCTCATCTTTAGAACAATGGATGATAAACCTCATGGTTTGGTTATTATTCTCATCACCATCACCTAACTTAACACTGAGATTGATATCATAAGTTGCTCCTGCGACATGCATCTACACACTTATCACCTTCATTACCTTCATTGCTTAACATCGGAGTATTCACCGAATATGTTGGAACACATTGATGAACTGCCCACATGATTAATGTCAACGTACAACTCCATTACTGCCATGAAAGACTGGTGCTTAAAACCGTTCAATAAAAGCATTTAAATTTTTTATGTGGATAGAGGTAACTTGCGTACCATAATATCAAAATTGACATTCATATTCACATATTTTAATAGGTAATTCTCGTCTAAATCTATATTTATTTGATGATAAAAAAAACTATTGATTTTTTAGAGTAATTTTTCCTTAAACCAATCTGATAAGTATTCGCGGTTGGTTATTTCTGGCTACTCAAGCCAGAATTCAATAACGTTTATTTATTTTCAGTACCTTGAAGTTAACATCCAAATCCAAATATCAAACAATATAGAGAGCCTACTGTTCAAGCTTTGCAAGAAAATCATCCACAAGAGTTGCTTGCTTAGCAAAAATGTTGCAGTGCCTCAACTCATGTTTACTTACAAAAAGAAAATGGGACTTTGCTTCCTTTTTTACCAATAGGGAGTATCCTTTTGCTTGCTTGAACCAGCAACTGGATGATCTTTATCTGAACTTGAAAAATTATCTGCAGAGAATGTGGGTGGGGCATTCCCATTGTTTTGAGTCATTGTGATCCCATTCGTTTACGATGTTTTCTCCCTCTTTTGTGGTCTTCCAGCAAATCTTGAGACGTAGTACTAATTCCACAAATGCCACACCAGAACCTCCCCTGCCTCCATACAAACACGCTTGTATTCCCAGCATCCTCAGGCGTTACTTCATTGATCTCAGAAACACCAATGTTTTGGCTTTTTTGAACTAGTTGCTCATCTTTTTTAGCTTCCACTGCACTTGTATCAACATTGTTCTGAGTCATGCTTCCCTCTCCCAACGCTTGGTGTGCCTGGATATCTGCTTTTGCATCCGACCCTGAAATTTTGGTAATGATAGTTTCAGTTTCAGTAGCCTTCACAATATTCATATTACTTTTCATAGATGACAGTGATGTGCTAGTACTCTTACCAATATTCTCAGCTCTCAGTGCCTTGGCCTTGTGCTTCTTACCACGAAGGTGCGCATTCAAACTTTTCGCATCAGTGGCGGTGACTCCACATAGTGCACATCCCCACTCCATCTTGGTTTTTTTCATCAAACCAAATTGAGCATCATTGAACCCTGAAGTTGTGGTAATGATAGTTTCAGGCGACTTCACATTCTTCATTGATGACAGTGATGAAATGGTGCTCTTCATAATCTTCTCAGCTTCCACTGCAGCTTCCTTGGCCTTATGCTTCTTGCCACCAAGGTGCGAAATCATACCCTGCTCATCGGTGGCATTGACTTCACATAGAGCGCATCTCCACTCCTTCTTGGGTTTTTTCATCATACCAAATTGAGAGTCATCGTTCTTGGGTTTTTTCATCATACCAAATTGAGAGTCATTAACAGCAGATGCCTCGGCTTTTCGCTTTGCATCATGAAGATCAGTGTCTGGCTTAGCCTGCAGTGTGATACTCAAACAAATTATAATATGCTCAAAGGCCAATGAGATATACATATAGTATAGTGATCACACAACATTGTTTCATTGCCAGTGCCAGTGAAGTTATAGTAAGGCAAGCTTGAGAAAATGTATACGGCTAGCCAAACAAATAGGACAAGCAACTTAAAAAAAAGACAATTTGACAGCATAAAAACAAAAAGTTAGAACAATTAGAGCTTTCTTAGGTACCTTAAAGAAGTCATTTTTTCACATACAGATTCAAGTCATAACTAATAGACAATGTCAGAGCATTTTTTACCAATGGAAATCCCTTTTAGCAGGGCAAAAGTGAAAGTTCAAAGAAAAAGGGTGCTGGACTTTTTCCTATAAAAAGCCAGTAAAATGTGGAACCCATCCCAACAGCAATTGCTGCAAAATGTGCAAACCAATGGCAGTAAGTCTATTTTTTCACAGATGCTTCAAGTTTTAACTTTTAACCCCCACCCCACAAGCAAAGGAAAACAGAAGTTAGAAAGACCTCAGATCAAGGACAAAGGTCAGGGGGGCTGTCAGCACCCAGCAGTCACTACAGGGGCACATAATACAACCAGCATGGAAGCACTTAATGGCAAAAATTATAAAGAAACAGAAAAAAAAAATGAAGGTTAACAAACATAACAGTAGAAACTGACCATCAGGATAACTTCATCTTGGTTACTAGATGGTTTGATTTCAGCAGGGTTCATAATATGAGGTTGTGGCACATCCTCAATTGCAACTTCGTTCGATTTGAGGTTCAGGGGCAGGTTCACTTGCTCCTGAAATGAGAATAACTAATTGACAATGTCACAGTTACAAAATTGATTATGTACATTATAGAAGTTAGGATTTGGTGCTCCATCCCATATCTGATTTTGAAGCTAAAATTAATTGTGAAAACCTACAAATTGTGAAAAGAAACATCCCCAAACCTAAAAATTGGTTCAAGCATTGCAGAATCAATTTTAACCCTTGCAAGCAAAGAACCCAACATTAAATCACTTTAAGCAGGGACGAA
Source organism: Acmispon strigosus (assembly GCA_030819835.1). Lineage (NCBI taxonomy): Eukaryota > Viridiplantae > Streptophyta > Magnoliopsida > Fabales > Fabaceae > Acmispon > Acmispon strigosus. The sequence goes on along the minus strand of JAUAMA010000002.1, from coordinate 12,151,261 downwards.
GTGCAACTTCAAATAAAAACGGTGTCCTTTTTACCAACTGCATTTAAACTTATCTATTCGTTTCAAGGTTTGAAATCATATTCAAGAATAACATTCTCGAGAATTGTAAAATTTTCAGATATATTCGCTAAATATTTAGTTTTCTCGTGAATGTTTTAGAATTTTATTTAATTTGAAAATTTAAAAACTTAAAAATAGAAAAATTATGATAGAGTGAGGTTGTGAAGTTATATTTGAAATAACCCCCTTTCCCATGAGAATGTAAGATTCCCACTCATTTCATGGTAATCAAATAAAAGGAATATTGATAATTATTTTAGAATTTTCAACCTTATAACAAAGGTGACAATAGTCGTTCACAACCTTAGTCCATATTCACGGGGAATGTGTTTCCATGACTTAGAATAAACTCCTCTAAAAAAACCATTAAATGGGAAAGGCACATCCCCTCAGCAATTGATGCTAAATGTGCATACCAATGGCAATGGATCAGACACCTTCATCTTTTAACTTTTCACACCCCAAAAAAGAAGTAAGAAAGACCTCCGACCATAGCACAAGGTCAGGGACCACATAATGCAACCAGCATGGAAGCACTTAATAAGATAAAATTGGCAAAAATAATGATGGATAACAAAAATAACACTAGAAACTAACCAGCATAACTTCATCTTGGTTATTAGATGGTTTGATTTCAACAGTGTCCATCATATGAGGTTGTGGAATACCCTCAATTGCAACCTCGTTCGATTTGGGGTTCGGGCACAGGATCAATTGCCCCTGAAATGAGAATAACTAAGTGTGTAATTTCATCAACGTTATCGGGATTGATACTGCATGAAATTTATTTCAGTAAAATTGATAATAGAATCAACATGGAAGCACATAACAAGAAATTTTTTGCAAAGGTAATAAAGAAATAGGAAAAAAATATGAAGGGTTAACAAACATAACACTAGAAACTGACCAGCAGGATAGTACAATCTTGGTTATTAGTTGGTTTGATTTCAGCAGCGCCCACCATACTAGGCTGTGGCAGATCCTCAAGTGGAAACAACTTTGATTTGGGGTTCAACCACACTTTCACTGGCTCCTGAAACGAGAATAACTAAGTGAGTAATTGCATCAGCATTATCGGAATTGATAGTGCATGAATTTTATTTTAGTAGAATTGATAATAGAACCAGCATGGAAGCACTTACCAAGACAAATTTGGCAAAGACAATAAAGAAACAGGAAAAAAAATGAAGGGTTAACAAACATAACACTAGAAACTGACCAGCATGATAGCTTCATCTTGGGTATTAGTTGGTTTGATTTCAGCAGGGTCCATCATACGAGGTTGTGGCTTATCCTCAATTGCAATCACGTTCGATTTGGGGTTCCAACCTGGATTCGCTCGCTCCTGAAACGAGAATAACTAAGCGTTTAATTGCATCAGCATTATCGGAATTGATTGTGCATGAAATTTCTTTTAGTAAAATTGATTATAGCTAAAGTGAATTAAAAGTACAGTGATTTAACCATAGCAGCTAAGGGAACACATAATAGAACCAGCATGGAAGCACTTTACACGATAAATCTGGCAAAGATATCAAAGAAACAGGAAAAAGTTTTCGAAGGGTTAACAAACATAACTCTCGAAACTAACCATCGGGATAACTTCATCTTGGTTATTAGTTGGTTTGATTTCAGCAGGGTCCATAATACGAGGTTGTGGCTTATCCTCAATTGCAATCACGTTCGATTTGGGGTTCCAACCCGGATTCGCTCGCTCCTGAAACGAGAATAACTAAGCGTTTAATTGCATCAGCGTTATCGGAATTGATTGTGCACGAAATTTCTTTTAGTAAAATTGATTATAGCTAAAGTGAATTAAAAGTACAGTGATTTAACCATAGCAGCTAAGGGAACACATAATAGAACCAGCATGGAAGCACTTTACACGATAAATCTGGCAAAGATATCAAAGAAACAGGAAAAAGTTTTTGAAGGGTTAACAAACATAACTCTCGAAACTAACCATCGGGATAACTTCATCTTGGTTATTAGTTGGTTTGATTTCAGCAGGGTCCATAATACGAGGTTGTGGCTTATCCTCAATTGCAATCACGTTCGATTTGGGGTTCCAACCCGGATTCGCTCGCTCCTGAAACGAGAATAACTAAGCGTTTAATTGCATCAGCGTTATCGGAATTGATTGTGCACGAAATTTCTTTTAGTAAAATTGATTATAGCTAAAGTGAATTAAAAGTACAGTGATTTAACCATAGCAGCTAAGGGAACACATAATAGAACCAGCATGGAAGCACTTTACACGATAAATCTGGCAAAGATATCAAAGAAACAGGAAAAAGTTTTTGAAGGGTTAACAAACATAACTCTCGAAACTAACCATCGGGATAACTTCATCTTGGTTATTAGTTGGTTTGATTTCAGCAGGGTCCATAATACGAGGTTGTGGCTTATCCTCAATTGCAATCACGTTCGATTTGGGGTTCCAACCCGGATTCGCTCGCTCCTGAAACGAGAATAACTAAGCGTTTAATTGCATCAGCGTTATCGGAATTGATTGTGCATGAAATTTCTTTTAGTAAAATTGATTATAGCTAAAGTGAATTAAAAGTACAGTGATTTAACCATAGCAGCTAAGGGAACACATAATAGAACCAGCATGGAAGCACTTAACACGATAAATCTGGCAAAGATATCAAAGAAACAGGAAAAAGTTTTTGAAGGGTCAACAAACATAACTCTCGAAACTAACCATCGGGATAACTTCATCTTGGTTATTAGTTGGTTTGATTTCAGCAGGGTCCATAATACGAGGTTGTGGCGTATCCTCAACTTCAACCTGGTAAGATTTAGTGTTCAACCGTAGCGGTGCAGATTCACTCGCTCCTGAACTTATCCTCAACTTTAACCTAAGTGTGTAATTGCATGTGTTATCGAAATTTATAGTGTGAAATTTATTTCAGTAAAATTAATTATAGTAAAAGTGAATTAAAATTAAAGTTATTTATTATAAGAAAGTTAACTTCCGTAGAATAATGTTGTGAAATTACATTATTGATTATATTCAGTGTAGAAGTTAGGATATGTAACTTCATCTCATAATTAATTTTGAAGTTAAATTATTTGTGAAAAGAAATATCAAAAAATCATAAAATTGATTCATACCGGGCACAATCAATTCTGACCCCTTGCAAACTGGGTTTATCCCCCCACACTGTCCACATGTTTTTGGAAATTAACTTCTGAAAATGATTGAATTTTGAAAATTATTTCCTGAAGGGCTAATGCAGGGAAAAAGAAAATCCCGCAGTGCAAATAGCTTCCCCCTGCATTTAAACTTCTAAAAGGAAAGGCCCATCCCCATAGAAATAGCTGCTAAATGGGTATACCCATGGTAATGAAGTGCTGGTTTTCTGTTAGCGTCAAACATTCCCAACACATAAGTAAGATTTTGACTTGTTGACTCAAACGGGGATCCGCGTAAAGGAAAATCCAATCAACCAGAACATATTTTCTCATATATACATTCATGTTTTAACTTTTACCACTTCCCTCCAAAAAAGAAAAAGAAAACCATGAGTTAGGCCTACGACCATAGTTGAAGCTGAGGGACCACATTAAACAACTAGCAGGAAGCACTTAATAAGACAAATTGGCAAAAAGCACTTAATACGAGGTTGTAGCATATCCTAAATTGCAACCTGGTTCGATTTGGGGTTCAACCGCAGATTCACTCGCTCCTGAAATGAGAATAACTAAGTGTGTAATCGCATCAGCGTTAACGGAATTGATTATGCATAAAATTTATTTCAATAAAATTAGTATAGTAAAAGTGAGTTAAAAGTAAAGTGGTTTATTATAAGAAAATTAATTTCCGTAGAATAATTTTGTAAATTTACATAACTGATTACACGTGTAGAAGTTATGATTTGTAACATCATCTCAAAATTAATTTTAAAGTTAAAATTTAATTGTGAAAAGACATACAAAAAAATACTAAAAATTGATTCATATCGCGCGTAATCAGTTCTGACCCTTGCAAACATAATACCAAACATTAAAAATCACTTTTAGCATAGGAAAATTGCAACTTCAAGCAAAAAAGGTGTTTGGATTTTTACCAACTGCATTTAGGACACCACTATTGGCACCGCGGTTTTTACTCCCTACACTATCCATATGTTTTTGGAAATTAATATTAAAAAATGGTTGAATTTTGGAAATTAATTTCCAAAGGGCTAATGAAGGGAAAAAGGAAAACCGGCGGTGAAAATAATTCCCCCCGGATTTAAACTTACTTAAATGGGCATGCCAATGGCATGTCAGCTTGTTTCCGCGTCGCCCCCACTGTTGACGTGTGTTTTCTGAGAATCGACCAACGAAATGATTCTTAAAAAACACATGTATTAGATGTGCAAACGCCAACCCAAACCCACACAAAGTGATGGTTTTCTGTTTGTGTCAAACATCCAAACACATTAATGGATAAGCAAGATTTAGACAAGTTTGCTTAAATAATAAAAGACTTGAGTTCAAGGAAAATCCAATCACATAAGTCAGTTTTTCACATACACATTCATGTTTTAAGTTAACTCTTCACTAACCCCCAAAAAAACGAGTTAGAAAGACCTCCAACCAAAGCATAAGCTCAAGGACCAGATAATACAACCAGCATGGAAGCACTTAATAAGACATTGGCAAAAATAATAAAGAAACAAAAGAAAAATGAAGGGCTAACAAACATGACACTAGAGTCTAACTTGTGTCGTGATAAGCAGGTTAGACTTTCGTAAGAATAAAAGGACAAGTTCGAAACCACGACATTTGTTTGGAGAGACATATAATCGTATCCGTCTGAGATAAATGACAAAAAAAGAGAGTTTAGAAAGTATAGTAGAAACTGACCTGCAATTGATTTTGGTTATTGCTCTGTTTGATTTCAGCAGGGTCCATTGTACAAGGTTGTGGTGGCATGTTCAGCCGCAGTTTGACTCGATCCTGAAACGCAAACCTCGGTGGCGGTTCCAAATTGATATGCATTGGGATTCCCATCACTTTCCCAAACGCCATCTCCCTCCTCACCTCCTCCTCTAGCTTCCGCCAGCGAGCCCGCGGCACCTCCTCGGCGATTATCTCCCGCCGTATCCGCTCCTTCTCCATCTCTCTCCGCAACGCTCCTCGTAAAACCACCCGCCCCTGAAAAAATCAACAAATATCAAAAAAAGTTTGCTTTTTTCGGCAGAAACATGCAATTGAGTTCCCGATCGTCACCTCCGAGTGATCGCTCGTTAAAGGGTGGCGGAAGGAGGGTACGGCGAGTGCGGTGGCGGTGGTTGTGACTTGTTGTAGACGGCATGATACATGAAATCCATGGACGAACAGAAAAAGGTTGAATCTTTTGAAGCCTAACGATTCCCAACAAGAAAAAGATAAAAACTTTGTAGAAGTAGATAATGCTGTTGTGTTTGAGTGTTGTTGAAACTCGAAAGAGAAAAAAAGGACACTGTTTTTGTTTCACGAAGGTTGCGTGTTTGTTTAACAGTACGGAATTTTGTGTAAAGATTGAGAGAAAGGGAGGATTCGTGATAATGAAACAAGAGCGAGTTTGTAGAAAGTGTTGGATACAATTACGGAGTGAGAGTGAGAGTGTTCTATGTAGTGTATATTTGGGGATTTTGTTTACGGGGTAATCGAATATTGAGATTTGAGAGACAAAATAAAAGAAGGAAACTATTTGATATTGATTTTTGATGGAGTTATCATATCAGTCGTTATCGATATCATCAGAATAATGTCATGACCTATCTAACTGGACTGCACTCTCCATCAGAGAGAACCACAACTTTTGACAAACAGGTTACTTTTTTTAATTAACTATGACATTGACATTGAGAGGTCAATTCTCACTTATGGGGGAATGAAACGTTTTTTTTTTTTTTTCTAAATCGTGCGAGTTAGTGAAAGTATTAGCCACTAATTTTGGCGGTGGATATCTAAATATTTTTTAGAAATAATATATCTTTACTCTATATTGTGATAATTTTTATTACAATTTTAAACTTTTGAAAAAAAATATTAAATATTATGATTGGATATATTTAATTTTTTAATATTAATCATTGATTTGTTTTTTTAATTATATCTTATTTAGAATATTTTTAACATTGTGTTAACTTTTTGATTATATTAACTGAAAAATAAAATAAGAAGGGAGAAATGGTAAATAAAAAGATAAATGAAAATAATCCTAATGGATTTACAATTAGAAGAATCTTCTTTCCAAAGGTGAAAATTTTATAAAGAAAAATCTCTTTCCATAGTATTCTTATTTATAATAAACCAACCTAAAGTAATAAATACAAACTTAATCGCTAAGAAATAAAGATAGACTTAACTAGTAGATAATGGTAGACTTAAGATAAAGATAGACTGCCAACTAACAGATAAAAATAAACTAAACCAAACAAACTAAACCCAAGTCCTATATTTAGAGCCCTACCAATACTCCCCTCCAAAAATTCAACCTTGTTCTCAAGGTTAGAAGGAAATAAAATTTTACTCACTTCCTAGTAGACAAAAGTATCTCCTCCACGATCTCATTGTAGGCAGCGAATCGGGTGAATGCCCAAATCAACAAGTGTACAAGTGTGTTTATCGCCAACGACATTGGAGGAGACAACCTGAACAACATGGTAAAGGCTCATAGCAACATCATCATTGAGAGTCCGCCCTCATTTGCCAAGGAAACATTCAAGTTCATGGTCGAACATGAGTCTAAACGGAAGAACAAATCAACATTGATACGCGACAATGGTTGTTAAGAGTATATCCTTAACCCAATAATCTATTTTCGACGTTCAATCAATGTGATCTCACTTCATTCCATGTTTAGAACACAAGAAGTCATCGCTATTATACTCTGCCCCTGGATGACGAACTAACTTCATCTCCTCCTTGGGTTTGTCTTCTTCTTCCACCGGAGTCCAAGCCATGATTCACCCTTATGTGTAAGAAGGCGGAGGAAAAGAAACCTCTTGAGCCACTGGTTGTCCCTTAGCAAGGCGAAACTCCTTATCAACATCTCGTGCAATCTTTGCAGTACACAACACCTTTGTACGGCGGATGGAACACATCCTATGACGAAGCACTGGTTTAAGACCCCCAAAAAATACCCTGACAGTTGTTCTTCGAAAGGATTGATAATTTGGGCCATCAAAGCTTCAAATCATCGCAAGTGATCATCAATAGGCCCCTCTTATTTGAGAAGTTTCACTCTCTTGTAAATGTTACATGTGATGGATCTCAAGGAATTCCTCCGCTCTAGCGATCCTTACTGACAGGTCAACGTTAAAAAGGTTCGGTCGTTCTTAGTTGTTCCAATTTTGATCCCGACTTTTTATTTTTTGTACCAGTTGGTCCTCCATCCTCTATAAACGCTGCACCAGATGGGTTATGAGCTCTTCCATCCACATGAAACCTGCTTTGAGATCAGCTACATCCTTCTTGTAGGTGTCCATTCGAGACTTGATGGCAGCCAAAATTGTAGAACTAACGGTTTTTTTATTGAGGTAGCGTAACGCTACATTTTTTTTCCAACGACGGTGAATGGCTAGCGCGACTAAGGCAAAGAGGATCCAGACAGGTGTTTGTGGTGGTGGTTGGATGAACGGAGGTTGGACCAATTGTTAGAATCTTGCAGTCCTAATGGCCAACAACAAGACAAAGAAAGAGGAATAGGAAACTTTTTTGGTATTTTTTATTATATTAACTAGAAAATAAATAAGAATAGAAAAAAAAAGATAAAGAGAAGCATATGAAAACAATTCTAGTGGATTCATAAGAAGGATAACCTTCTTTCTAAGCGCGAGACCTTTCCAAGGGAAAATCTCTTTACAAACTCTATTACTCAATTCATGCTCTGACTTAAGGAGAGTACTCCTATTTATAACAAACTAACATTACTAAAGAAATAAAGAGAATTAACCACTAATAGAAATAGAAACTTATGATAAAGATAGACTACCAACATATAGATAAAAATAAACTAACCCAAATAAACTAAGCTCAGATCCACAAGTCAACTAGACCCAATAGTTAGAACCCTAATAGTTGATCTCTTCTTGCTCCTCAAGCCAGAATGCAATAATGTTTGTTTATTTTTCAGTACCTTGATGTTAATATCCAAATACCAAACAATAGAGAGACCCTATTATTCAAGCTTTTGCAAGAAAATCATCTGTAAGAGTTGCTTTCTTAGCAAAAAAAGTCGCGGTGCCTCATCTCATTTTTACTTGTGAAAAGAAAATCAGTGTCTTAGCTTCCATTTTCCCCCCGAGGGAGTATATCCTGTTGTTTGCTTGAACATGAGAAAATGTTACTCGTAAACAAAAGGAAACAACCACCAAAGCTTTTCCCTCCAAAATAAGATCAAACAACATCATAATATACTGTAAAACATGATTTGATAGACATTGCAACTAAATAAAAGAAACTATAGTTTAGTTCAAAAAAGAAAAGACTAAAGCCACTTATCATCCATTACAGAACAGATTGAAAATGTCACATAAGTAAACCACATAGATAGATATGAAGTTGGGGTGAGTCAACATACTGCATGATAATAATGGATAACAATCTAAGTAATTTTGACAGCTCCAATGCTCACAGTCCTTCACCAACTCTATCTTCTTTTGAACCAGCAACTGGATGAACTTTCTCAGAACAAGAAAAATTATCTGCAGAGGATGCGTGTGGGGCACTCCCATTGTTTTGACTCATTGTGATCTCCATTCGTCTCTGATGTTTTCTCCCTCTTTTGTGGCCATCCATCACAACTTGAGACCGAGTACTAATTCCACAAATGTCACACCAGAACTTCATGTTCCTCTTCACCAATGCCTTTATTTTCCCAGCTTCCTCAGTTGTTATTTCTTTGATCTCAGAAACACCAATGTTTTGGCTTTTCTGAACTAGCTGCTCCTCTTTTTTACCTTCCATTGCACTTGAATCAACATTGTGCTGAGTCATGTCTCCTTCTCCCAAGGCTTGATGTGTCTTGATATCTGCTTTTGCATCGAACCCTGAAGTCGTGGCAATGATAGTTTCAGTTTCAGTAGACTTCACATTCATATTACTTTTCATTGATGACAATAATGTGTTGGTGCTCTTACCAATCTTCTCAGCTTCATGTGCAGCTTCCTTGGCCTTGTGCTTCTTACCATGAAGGTGCATGTTCAAACCCCTCTCATCGGTGGCACTGATTCCACATAGCTCGCATCTCCACTCCTTCTTGGGTTTTTTCATCAAACCAAATTGAGAGTCATAAACGACAGGTTCTGCTGCTTTTCGCTTTGCTTCATAAACATTAGGGTCTGGCTTAGCCTGCAGTGGGAAACTCAAAACAAAATGTCATATGCTCAATGGCCAATAAGACATACATATAGTGATCACATAGCATTGTTCCATTGCCAATGAAGTAATAGTAAGGCAAGCTTGAAGAAAATGTACATGGCTAGCCAAACAAATAAGAGAAGCAACTAAACAAGGGCAAACCTGGTGCTATAAAGCTCTCGCTATGCGCGAGGTACAAGGATGGGCCGGATCCACTTTGTGGATCTAATTGAGGCAGTCTTACCTTGCATTTTTGCAAGAGACTGGTTCCATGACTCGAACCTGTGACCGCAAAGTCACATGGTCACATGGCACTGAGGCTCGCCCTCTAAGAGCAGCAACTTAATCAAAGAAAATTTGACAGCATAAAATCAACATAGTTATATCAAACAGAGCTTTGGTTAGGTTCCTTAAAGTATATATCAAATCCATCATCTGCCAGGTATGTACTCAGTGGCGGAGACAGGGGGTGGCATACAGGTGCTATGGTCACCCCCAAAATTTTACAGCTCTCTTTAACAAAATTTGACAGTGATGCTCCCAAGTGATTGAAAAATAACATACATGATGGCACCATGCCTTCTGTGTGCCCAATCTTCTTAAGATAGAAGTTTTTTTGACTCTCAATATAAATACAATAATGATTGGTGTACACTCGATGAGGGTAGACCACTAGAGAGAAATAGGAAGAAAAAAAAAGATAAGTGATAAATGTGATATGTGATGTAATGTGACCAGAAGAGAGATAGAAAAAAAACCCATAATGTATGCATTATTTGGTGATATACGTATCATTACTGAAATATAAAACTCTGGCCACAAAAGCCATGGTTTACAAACATAATTAAAACCAAATCAACCCTGCCAACACCATGATGAAATTATGAGCTTCTATATTTTAACTACCACTATAGCTTAAAAAGATGAAAACTTAATGCACTTCATTGATATATTATGAAAGAAGTTGTTTAAATCTCTTTTACTTCCTTAATAAGAAAAAAGTGTCCATGCATTTCTCGAGTAGTTGAAGTAAATAAAAAATCAGAATTTTTTAACTCTTTTTTACTTTGATAATTAGAACCAAAGTTTAAACAAAAAAGTAGTCTCTTGATTTAGAACCAGAGTTCATATAAATGATGTGTTAGTTTTTTTATCAAATTCATATAAATGATGTGTTAGTTTTTTTATCAAATTCATCTACTTTTACTTACGGTGATTTTAAAGTCTTGAAGGGATTAGTCCTACGGCAACCGGATATGAAGATATATACTTTGGTGCACACAAAGAAAATTTATACACTCTACTTATTACTTAAGAAATTTAGATGACAATCAACACTGACAATTTTTTAAGGATAAAGAGTATACGTAACTTAAAAAATTATATTTTTTTTATTTGATTTTGGCCCCTGCCAACCTATAAGTCTGCCTCCGCCACTGTATGTATTAACTTAAAACCCATCCTCTTCTTTGTTCCAAACTAAGCGATGGGAAATAATAGACAAAGTGGCATATCATTATCATATAGCTGCATAGTTTGGAAATTTATTGCAAACAGAACTATTTAACACTACATTCCCAGACACAAAAAATTACAAATATATTATTCCATACCACAAATATCTCCTTCCTATATTTCACTATCTCATTCCCCACTAGAGTAGCTATGATAAAAGGTCCAATAACAAAAATATACAAACACAAATAACTTAAAATGTGTGCTCAATCAAATTAAAGTTCTACAGTCATACTCATATGCAGATGAGCTATACAATAACAAGATTCACAGGAGAATTACCAGTTTGCAACTAAAATAACCCGATCCTAAAGTTGTTATAGTTGATTGTACAAAAATGAAACTTCTAAGGCTGTCATATAAAACAGTTTTGAATGACATTGGTCCTTTGTGTTATAAATCACTATTTGACAAAGTCAGAGCGTTTTACCAATATAAATCACTTTTAGCAGGGAAAAAGTCCAACTTTAAAGAAAAAGTGTGTTGTGCTTTTTCCTAAAAAATGCCATTAAAATGTGGAACCCATCCCCACAGCAATTGCTGCAAAATGTGCCTACCCAATGGCAATAAGTCTATTTTTTCACAGACACCTTCATGCCTAACCTTTTAATCCCCACTCCACACAACAAGCAAAGAAAAACTGAAGTTAGAGAGGAAACAGACTAAGGCACAGTCAAGGGGGCCACATAATACAAATAACATGGAAGCACTTAACAAGACAAATTTGGCAAAAATATTTAAGAAACAGAAAAAATTAATGAAAGGTTAACAAACTTCATTAGAAAGTAGAAACTGACCAGCACGATTACTTCATGTCGATTATCTGTCGGTTTGATTTCAACAGGGTCCATAATTCGGGGCTGTGACATATCCTCAATTGCAACCTTGTTCGATTTAGGATTCAGATGCAGATTCACTCGCTCCTTAAATGAGAATAATTAATTGACAATGTCAGTCATTTTACTAATAAAATTGTGTAATTGCAAAAATGATTGTGGATAAAAAAATCCATTTTATACAAAGTGCAGTGATGTATAACAAGAAAACTAATTTCAGTAGAAAAGTGTTGTGAAATTACACAATTGGCTATGTCCGTCATATAAGCTAGGATTTACTCTTTCATCCTAGAATTGATTTTGAAACTAGAATTAACGGCAAAAACCTACAAATTGTGAAATGACACATCCAAAAACATAAAAAATGATTCAAAAATTGGAGAATCAATTTTAAGTTTTAACCCTTGCAATTTGCAAACATAGAACCCAACATTAAATCACTTTAGCAGGGAAAAAAATGGAACTTCAAACAAAAAGGGTGTTGGGCATTTTACCAACAGCATTTAAAGTTACCATTTGTTTTAAGGTTTGAGATCATGAGAAATGCTGCCAAGTACCAACACTCACTTTCTCAGTTCTCACCCTCTTTCCAACATTCTAGGTTAAAATTAACAAAAATGTTACTTTTACACATAAAAAATAGGTAGAAAGAGGTGGAAGGAGGAGAGCAATAGGAATAAAAGAAAAATAAAGAGAGAGAAAGTATGAGATCTAATAGATGAAAAAAGGAGTGATAAAAAAAAAAGGTGGAAGTGGGGTATCAAAACTCTAAAATTAATGTAGGGAGGCAATTGTTTTCAAAGAACCATTACTAAATGGCAAAGGTAACCATTACTAAATGGCAAAGGTCCATCCCCACAACCACAACAAATGATGCTCCCCCCAAAAAAAAGAGGGAAAAAAACCTCCGACCAAAGAACAAGTTGAGGGACCACAGAACAACACAACATGCATGGAAGCACTTAATAAGACAAATTGGCAAAAACAATATAGAAAACAACAATGAAGGGCTAACAAACAATCAAACACAACACTAGAAAAAGTAGAAACTGACCCGAAGTTGATCTTGGTTAATAGTAGCAGGTTCGATTTCAGCAAGGTTCAAAATACGAGGTGGTTGTGGTTGCGGCATGTCATCCATTGCAACTGAGTTCAACAGGTTGACTCGGTCATGAAACAAGAACCTTTGTGGCGGTCCCAATCTCCCCTGCATTGGGATCCCCAACTCTCTCTCCAACGCCATCTCCCTCCGCACCTCCTCCTCCAGCTCCCGGCGGCGAGCCTGCGCCACCTCCTCGGCGATTATCTCCCGCCGTATCCGCTCCTTCTCCATCTCTCTCTGCAACGCTTCTCTCGCACTCATCACCGGAGGAACCGTCCTCGCAAAGCCACCCTCCTCTGAAAAAATAAAACCCCAACAACAAATGTCAAAAAGATTGGTTTTTTCTGTAGAAACATGCAAAAGGGTTTCCGATTCTCACCTCCCAGTTGCGGTGACGGTAGTGGTGGTCGCTTGTTGTCGACGGCACGGTACTTGAACTCCATGGAAGTACAAAAAAGGTTGAATCTTTAAAACTGATAGCAGTAAATACTAAAGTTCTTGTTTTGAGTGTGTTGTTGGAAGAGAAAGACACTTGGTTTTTGGTTCACACAGGTAACGTTGTGTGACTAATATGTCAGGGAACAGAGGAAATGCTACTTTTACAGTACGGAATTTTGTGTAAACAGAGAGAGAAAGCGAGAGATTTTTAGACTAATATGTTGGCTGAGATATCTGTAAGCAACTAATCATAGAAAATAATGAGACTTTTTTTTTTTTGTATATTTTAGAATTGATTCTGTTATCGCTTTATGTGGTAATCGAATATTGAGAGGGAATTTACAAATTCTATAGATAAATGGAAAACAAAGTCAAAGATTTTGTTTTAAATGTGATTTTGAAAGGAGTTATCAATTCTTATCGTCACAATAATGTCATATGACCAGAGATATCTAACTGCTGTGCACTCTCAATCAGAAAATGCAGGGAGAATGAGAGAGGGTATTAAATTATGGATTTAATGTGTAAGGATACAATTTTTTTACAGATAAATGAGATAGGATCAATTGATACTAAAGTGTGAAAATTATTTTGACACTAAATTCTATCTATTTGTTTAATTTAAACCTAAAGGCTATAATTTGTTTCCTAAAATTCTTCATTTAATACAAATTTATTACTCATTAAAGTTATTAATACTTTCTCTCTCATTAAAGTTGAGATAAAAGTCTTTGCTAGTTTGAAAAAAATAATTATCAATTTACTTTAAAATTTGAAAAGAAAATTACGAAAAATTTATTTTGTTCTGTTTCAATTGATAAATATTTTCTATTGTACAAAATTTGCAAAAATTGAATTACTAATTTTTATTTGTTTAATAATTTATTTACTTACTTTACTATTGAATATTTTTACTCCAAGAATGTTTTTTTAAGGAGCTCCAAAAAAATAAAATAATATTTTTTAAATGAAATTAAAATAATGTTATAGTTACTTTTATATAAAAAAATTGTTCTACTTAAATGAGAGAGAAAGATATTAATAAATACGAATTGATTGAGGATTTTAAGAAGATAAATCATAACCTTTAGATCAAGCAAAATAAATGGACATGATTTGGTGTTAAGATAAGTTTGACACATTAGAGTCAATTGATCCTATCTTATTAATATTTATACAATTTTTTTTAAAGTAATGTTTATACAAACTTATAAGCTATTTTAAGTTTTATTTCTATGGAAAAAAAAGTTTATTTCAATAACGCTACCAAATAAACTTTTTCAAAAAGTCACCAAACAAACTTATAAATAAGCGATTATCATAATAAACGCTTAATTAAACTACTTAGTTAGATTGTGCTATGCTCATTTTGTTCTTATTTATAAGATTGCGTTTGTTAAGAAAAACATGTAATGACTTAATTAATGTATTAGTTTTACAATTTTTTGCACAATTTACTTCTTTTACCCTTAATCATTGCATGAGGAGATGAGAGTAAAATTAGGTGAGGACCAAAATAATTAATAAAAAAAATATATTTTGAAAAAGACTTACAACTTATGCTAAAAACTAGTATAAAATCTTATAGTTAAGGACAATAAAATTTCTCTAAAAGAGTTTTATAAAAAAGTATTAAACAAACAAGTATAGGGGGCACGGTATGGGCGCATATTGAGATGCATGTAAAGAAGAAGTAAACCATTAACTTAGCCAAATAAAGTGAAATGAGTTTCTCGGGTAATTAAGGTTCTATTATCATCCATTACCAAACATATTTAAAAAGTCACATAAGTAAACAACATATATAGGTATGAAGTTGGGGTGAATCAACATACTACATGATAATAATTAATGTATAAAAGCAATTTTGCCGACACCAGTATTTGCAGCACCTAGCATGCATGCATGTACTCATTGATGACACTCATGTGTTGGAGTTATTCTGAGGTTCCAGTGCAGCTACCTTGGCGACCTTGGCCTTGTGCTTCTTACCAGCAAGGTGCAACATAAAACCCCGCTCATCGGTGGCACTGACTCCACATAGCTCGCATCTCCACTCCTTCTTGGGTTTTTTCATCTTTCCAAATTGAGAGTTAACCCTAACAGCAACTGCCTTGGCTTTTCGCTTAGCCTGCAGTGTGACACTCAAACAATTATCATTTGCTCAAAGGCCAATAAGATATACATATAGTGATCAAACAACAAACGGAGCTTTTGTTTAGATCACATGCACATTCAACCTTATAACAAAGGCCACAATATCCGTTCTCAACCTCAGCCCATATTCATGGGGAATGTTGGAATAGACTCTTTTGAAAAACCCATTAAATGGGAAAGGACCATCCCCTCAACAATTGATGCTAAATGTGCATACCAATGGCAATGAATCACAGACACTTTCATCTTTTAACTTTTAACGCCCCAAAAAAAGTAAGAAAGACCTCCGACCATAGCACAATGTCAAGGACCACATAATACAACCAGCAAGGTAGTACTTAATAAGATAAATTTGGGGGGAAAAATGAAGGGTTAACGAAGTAGGTGGGATAACTTCATTTTGGTTATTTGATGGTTTGATTTCAATGGGGTCCACTATATCGGGTGGTGGGATATCCTCAATTGCAACCTGGTTTGATTTGGTGTTTAGGCGCATGTTGACTTGCCCCTAAAATGAGAATAACTAAGTAAATGTATAATTTAATCAAAGTTTATCCGAATTGATACTGCATGAAACTTATTTCAGTAAAATTTATAATAGAATCAACATGGAAGCACGTAACAAAAAAAAATTGGCAAAGATAATAAAGAAATAAGAAAAAAATATGAAGGGTTAACAAACATAACACTAGAAACTGACCAACAAGATAGCTTCATCTTGGGCATTAATTGGTTTGATTTCAGCAGGGCCCGCCATACGAGGTTGTGGCAAATCCTCAAGTGGAAACAACTTTGATTTGGAGCTCAGCCTCACTTTCACGGGCTCCTGAAACGAGAATAACTGATTGAGTAATTGCATCAGCGTTATTGGAATTGATAGTGCATGAAATTTATTTTAGTAGAATTGATAATAGAACCAGCATGGAAGCACTTACCAAGACAAATTTGGCAAAGACAATAAAGAAACAGGAAAAAAATATGAAGGGTTAACAAACATAACACCAGAAACTGACCAGCATCAAAGCTCCATCTTGGGTATTAGTTGGTTTGATTTCAGCAGTGTCCATCATACGAGGTTGTGGCTTATCCTCAATTGCAATCACGTTCGATTTGGGGTTCCACCCCGGATTCACCCGCTCCTGAAACGAGAATAACTAAGTGTTTAATCGCATCAACGTTATTGGAGTTGATTGTGCATGAAATTTCTTTCAGTAAAATTGATAATAGAAGGAAGCACTCACCAAGACAAATTTGGCAAAGACAATAAAGAAACAGGAAAAAAAAAATGAAGGGTTAACAAACATAACACTAGAAACTGACCAACAAGATAGCTTCATCTTGGGCATTAGTTGGTTTGATTTCAGCAGGGCCCGCCATACGAGGCTGTGGCAAATCCTCAAGTGGAAACAACTTTGATTTGGAGCTCAGCCTCACTTTCACGGGCTCCTGAAACGAGAATAACTGATTGAGTAATTGCATCAGCGTTATTGGAATTGATAGTGCATGAAATTTATTTTAGTAGAATTGATAATAGAACCAGCATGGAAGCACTTACCAAGACATATTTGGCAAAGACAATAAAGAAACAGGAAAAAAAAAATGAAGGGTTAACAAACATAACACCAGAAACTGACCAGCATCAAAGCTTCATCTTGGGTATTAGTTGGTTTGATTTCAGCAGTGTCCATCATACGAGGTTGTGGCTTATCCTCAATTGCAATCACGTTCGATTTGGGGTTCCACCCCGGATTCACCCGCTCCTGAAACGAGAATAACTAAGTGTTTAATTGCATCAACGTTATTGGAGTTGATTGTGCATGAAATTTCTTTCAGTAAAATTGATAATAGAACAAACTTGGAAGCACTCACCAAGACAAATTTGGCAAAGACAATAAAGAAACAGGAAAAAAATGAAGGGTTAACAAACATAACACTAGAAACTGACCAACAAGATAGCTTCATCTTGGGCATTAGTTGGTTTGATTTCAGCAGGGCCCGCCATACGAGGCTGTGGCAAATCCTCAAGTGGAAACAACTTTGATTTGGAGCTCAGCCTCACTTTCACGGGCTCCTGAAACGAGAATAACTGACTGAGTAATTGCATCAGCGTTATTGGAATTGATAGTGCATGAAATTTATTTTAGTATAATTGATAATAGAACCAGCATGGAAGCACTTACCAAGACAAATTTGGCAAAGACAATAAAGAAACGGGAAAAAAAATATGAAGGGTTAACAAACATAACACCAGAAACTGACCAGCATCAAAGCTTCATCTTGGGTATTAATTGGTTTGATTTCAGCAGTGTCCATCATACGAGGTTGTGGCTTATCCTCAATTTCAACAGAGTTCAATTGTAGGTTCACTCGCCCCTGGACAAGTTCAAGGACCACATGATACAAACAACATGGTAGCACTTAATAAGACAATTTGGTAAAAATAATAAACAAACATGAAAAAAAAATGAAGAGCTAACAAACATAAAACTAGAAACATAGGTACTAACCTGCAGATCATCTTGCTTAATAGCCGATTTGATTTCTACTGGGTCCATAATATGAAGTTGTGGTAAATCCTCAATTGCATCTGAGTTCGATTGCAGGTTCACTCGCTCCTAAACAAGTTTATGAACCACATAATACTACCGGCATGCAACAAGACAAATTGGCAAAAATAATAAACAAACATAAAAAAAATGAAGACCTAACAAACATAACACTAGAAAAGTAGAAACTGACCTGCAAATCATCTTGCTTAGTAGTTGATTTGATTTGATCAAGGTCCATAATACGAGGTTGTGGAGAATCCTCAATTGCAACTGAGTTGAACCACATGTTAATAAGCATCTCGTATAAGCTTATAAATAAATATTTATAAAAACTTATAAGTTGTTTTAATCTTAATTCAATAACCTTATCAAATAAACTTATAAATAAGCTATTATGATAGTAAACGCTTAATTAAACTACTTACACAAACATGAGGCTATATTGGACAAACAAGTACAGATATATAGTGGAGTATAGGCGAATATGGACATGTAAAGAAGAAGTAGCCCATTAACTTGGCCAAACAAGGTGAATGAGTTCATTGAGTAAGGTTTTATTATCATCATTTATGAAACAGATTTAAAAGGTCACATAAGTAAATAACATAGGTATGAAATTGTGGTGAGTCAACATACTACATGATAATAATGTATATAAGTAGGTGCTCATTGATGACAATGATGTAGTGGAGCTCTTACCCATCTTCTTAGCTTCTAGTACAACTTCCTTGGCCTTGTGCTTCTTACCAGCAAGGTGCGCAATAAAACCCCTCTCATCGGTGGCACGAACTCCACATAGCTCGCATCTCCACTTCTTCTTGGGTTTTTTCATCAAACCAAAATGAGAAACATTAACAGCGGGTTCCATTGCTTTTCGTCTTGCTTCATAAACATTAGGGTCTGGCTTATCCTGCAGTGTAGTACTCAAACAAAATATCATATACTCAATGGACAATAAGACATGCATATAGTGACCACACAACATTGTTTCATTGTTGATGGATTTGTAGTAAGACAAGCTTGAAGAAGAAAAATGAAGGCTTAGCAAACATAACACCAGAAACTGACCAGCAAGATAACTTCATCTTGGTTATTTGTTGGTTTGATTTCAGCAGGGTCCATAACATGAGGTTGTAGATTTACTCGCTCCTGAAACAAGAATAACTAAATGACAATATGAGAGCATTTTACTATTATAAGTGTGTAATTGCATGAACATTATTAGAATTGCTTGTGCATAAGATTTGTTTTGGTAGAACTACTATAATTATAGTAAAAACGAGTTAATTTTAGTACAGGGAAAATAATTCACATAGAATGATATTGAAATTCCAAAATTAATTATGTACATCGTTGAAATTAGAATTTTAAACATAATCTCTAAATTAATTTTAGTACAGGGAAAAAACCAACATGCAAATAGTAAAGTGTCTGATAGCGAATTTTATTTCAAGAGGGTTCATAATGCGTGGTTATGGAAAATCCTCAATTGCAACTGATTTAAACCGCAAGTTTACTCACATTTGAGAAAGCTCATGGACAACATAATACGACCCACATGGCAGCACTTAATATGGCAAATTGGAAAAAGTAATAAACAAATAATGAATAGCTATCAAATATAACACTAGAGAGGTAGGAACTGACCTGCATATCATCTTGCTTGTTAGCAGATTTGATTTCAACAAGATCCATAATATGAGGTTGTGGAAAATCCTCGATTTCAACTGAGTTGGACAGTAAGTTCACTTGCTCCTAAAAAAGTTTAGGGAGCACATAATACAACCAATACGGAAAAACTTAATTAATAAGACAAATTGGTAAAAATTGTAAACAAATAAGAAAAACATGAAGAGCTAACAATCATAACAATTGAAAAATAGAAACTGACCTGCACATCATCTTGCTTATTAGCCGGTTCAATTTCAACAGGGTCCATACGAGGTTTTGGGAAATCCTCAATTGCAACTGAGTTCGACCGCAGGTTCACTCGCTCCTAAATAAGTTCAGAGACCCCATAATATAACCGGCACGACAAATTAATAAGACAAATAGGCAAAAATACTAAACAAACAAAAAATGTAGAGTAAAAAACAGAACCCTAAAAAACGAGAAACTAACCTGCTGATCATCTTCCTTATTATCCGGTTTGATTTCAGTAAAGCCCATAATACAAGGATGTGGCAAATCCTGAATTGCAACTGAGTTCGATCGGAAGTTCACTTGCTCCTAGATAAGATTAGGGATAACATAATTCAAACAACATAACAGCTTAATACGACAAATATCACACTAGTAAAGTAGAAACTGACCACCAAATCATCTTGTTTACTAGTTGGTTTGATTCTTGCAGGGCCCATTATACGAGGTTGTGTCAAATCATTAGTTGCTACTGAGTTCAAATCCAGGTTCACACGCTCCTGAAACGTGAAGCTTGCGGGTGATCCCAAACTGTTTTGCATTGGGATCCTCATCTCTCTCTCCAACTCCAACTCCAGTTCCCTCCTCACCTCCTTCTCTAGCTCCCGTCGGCGAGCCCGCGCCATCTCCTCGGCGACTATCTCCTGTTGGCGTGCCTGCGTCATCTCCTCAGCGATCATCTCCCGCCGTATCTGCTCCTTCTCCAGCTCTCTCTGCAACGCTTCTCTCGCACTCATCATCGGAGGAACCATTCTCGTAGAACCACCCACACCTAAAAAAAACAATTGTCAAAAAGAATTTTTTCTGTAGAAACATGCGAATGGTTTCCGATTCTCACCTCCCACTGGTCGCGCAGAGAAGTAGGCCATGGTGGAAGGAGGGAACGGCGTCTGTGGTGAAAGTGGAGGTGGCGGTGGTTGTGGCCTGTGGTTGATGGCAGACATCATCGGAGAATCCATCCTTCTAGAACCACCCGCACCTGAAAAAAATGTAAAAAATATTGTTTTTTTTTTTTCTCTATAAACATGCAAATGAGTTTCCGATTCTCACCTCCCACTGGTCGCTCAGAGAAATAGGTGATGGCGGAAGGAGGGTTCGGTGTGTGCGGTGGCGGTGGCGGTGGTGGTGGTGGTGGTGGCGGTGGTTGTGGCCTGTTGTTGACGGCATGATACTTGGACTCCATGGAAGAAGAAAAAAGGTTGAAGATTTGGAACCTACGAGAGAATGGTTATGGTTATCACAAACAATAACCAACAAGAAAAGAAAAGAAAAAAAACTGGTTTTGAGCGTTTTGTTGGAAGAGAAAGACACTGGTAAATTTTTTGTTGCACACATGTAACATACGTTCTGAGGAAGCGAGGACTAGTGATCAATACGATTGAGTGAGAAATGGAAAATTTTATTTTATGGAAAATGTTGCAATGGATATAGAATGTGTTCTACCAATAATGGGACTCTGTATATTTTTGGAACATTTTTTATTCAGTTATATTTTTCTCTTTATGTGGTAATTAATCGTATATCGAGAGAATTTTTTTAAAAGGAATATTGAGAGGGAATTTACACTCTATAGATAGAGAAAATTAAAATAAAAATTTTTTTTGGAAGGACTTCTCAATTCTTATCATCTCACAATTATGTCATATTAAATTACAATAAAGTATTTGATTTATTAATAATTTAGAAATATTTATTATACAACTTTTATCTACTACTGTATCTACTAATTATGAGTCATCAATCTCAAACCTCAGCAACTCTTAAAAAAAAGACTCTCTTATATGTCGACACGTTTCACTTTATCAACCCAACAATTTCTCCCTCTATCAAATCAAATTTCCGAATTTAAATCATGATTTGTGATAATTAAGGAATTCAAATAATTATTTATTACAAATTTAAATCATGTAATTTATCTACCACTGTATCTACTAATTGTGAGTCCTCAATCTCAAACCTCAACAACTCTTAAAAAAAAGACTCTCTTATATGTCGACACGTGTCACTTTATCAACCCAACAATTTCTCCCTCTATCAAGATCTTCATTGTGTTAAGACTATTGCTACATAAGTATTTGTTGGATGTTTTTCTATTTCTGCTATCAAAACTTAATTACGTTGTTTGATTTTGGTATGACATAAACTTTAGATGAACAATTTTAATATTAGTCATTGTGTCTACTTTGGTTTTATCAATTGAGGACTTCAATATATCATGTGATCTTACGCGTGTTTAAAAATGTTGACATATGTCATACAACATCAACTAAAAAAATATTGCAAATTAAATATTAAAAACACCCGTGCATTGCACGGGTTACTTACTAGTTCTTGAATATGTCCAAGTCCATGCATTTAACACTACAATTAATGCTTAAATTAATATAGTAGTAGTAATAGACTATTAAGTTGTTTTAATATTGATCATTCATGATTAGATCCAACGGTCGTGATTTATTCTCATTTTCTCATATAAAAACATCTTTCTCATATGATACATCATTCATATATATTATATATATATATATATATATATAGGGGGCGTATCAAGTGAGAGCGATGTTTATTATGAGAGATGAGAGCGTTAAATCTTAGCCGTATAACCATTCATGAGTGGTTGATATTAAAAGTAGTTTAGTGGTCACATGACTTTTTATAAAAGTCACATGTCATTTTGTTTTAATCTTGACCCTTCATGGTAGATCTAATGGCTAAGATTTAATACTCTACGGCTAAGATTTAACGCTCTCATCTCTCATAATAAACATCGCTCTCACTTGATACGCCCCCTATATATATATATATATATATATATATATATATATATACACACGCACGTTTACAGGGGATGTATCTAGTGAGAAAACTCTTCTTATATGAGAATGGTGAGAATAAATCGTGGTCATTCGATCTAAAAATAAGTGGTCATGATTAAAAGAAATAAGTGGTCACATGACCACTTAAAAATGTCATGTGACTTTTTAAACAAGTCACGTGACTTATTTCTTTTAATCATGACCACTCATTGTTAGATATAACAGCCTCGATTTATTCTCACCATTCTCATAAAAGAAGAGCTTTCTCATTAGATACATCCTCCACGTTACATTGAATATAGATTTAAACATATTTAAAGTTTAATAATAATAATGAATATAATTAATAAATACATTTGAATAAATATATATATAAGTCAAATTGACTTGAACAACTACTAAATCATATATTATTATATACTAATGTATAAATATTTGTAAATAAATATAATAAAATTTTATATAAGTAAAACTTACTTGTATACTAATATTTATATACTAATACATAAATATTTGTAAATAAATATAATAAAATTTTATATAAGTAAAACTTACTTGTATAAATATACATAAATCAGAGACTCCACTCGTCGCTGGATATCCGGGTTTGCTTGCTTCTTTGAGGCTGGAAGTGCGTTTCAGGCGGAACTCATGGCGTTGCGAGTGGGACTGCGGCATGTGTGGGGGATGGGGTTTCAAGAAGTAGCTTGCTATTTAGATTGTCAAGAGATTGTTGATTTGTTGGGTCAAAACATGGAAGCTCATACTTATTGGCAACAAGATATAATTCTCTCAATCCGGGAGATGCTAGCTTGGGATTGGAAGGTTCAGTTCACCCATGTGGTGCGGGAGCGGAATGTAGTTGCTGATACTTTCGCTAGACAAGCCTCTCACACGGCTTGTCAGATGTGTATTTAGAAGACTCCTCCTTCCTGAGTGATTCCACTCTTGTGTCAAGATGCGGTAGTATAGTTTGTTTTTGTTGTTTCCTTTTGTAACAAAAATAAATATATATATATATATATATATATATATATATATATATTATAAAGAAATATTATAAATTTGATAAATAAAAACTACTAAATCTTATATTTAATGTACTAATATATAAATATTGTAAATAAATATAATAGAATATTATATAAGCAAAACTTCTTGAACACATTTTTTGGTCCTTCATATGTGTTAACCTGTTCGGGATATGGTGGCGGTCTCTCTCAACAAATGGCTTTCTTAGAGTTCGATCTTGTAACTTCACCCTTACAAGAATCTAGCTTACCTACCACTAGACCAACATTTTGTTAGTACTTGAACACATAGTAAATGCTAAATGTTATATTTAATATGTTTGATAAGTAAAACAACTGCTAATTCCTATATGTAATATATATAATAGGAATCTTGTCGTCTTGTCTTCTTTGAGAAATCAACATGTATATATATGTATAAAGGCAAAGAATCTAAAGGCAATACTAGAAGAGTAAAATAGAAATAGCGTTTAGGTATGATGAATTACTATCTCCACTCATTTAGCCAGTCCTCTTTCTTCTTTAGCTCGTGTCACTTACACTTACAAATTTCATTAAGAGATGTCAAATCGCTCCGAGGTCATGCCAAAATTACATTATATATTGATGATCAAACTACCACCAGCAAACATATCAATAGTTTTAAGCAAATTTAGTTCTCCTATCATCTTTATTTCACTTAAATATATCCAAACATCATTTTATAAGCTAAATACTCATAAATTGAAATGATTAAGACTTTCTCCTACTTAAAAGTTAAAACACATTAATCCATATATTGAAATTCATTGAAAATTTTCAATTTTTCCTTTATCCAAACCCTAATTTCACATTATTCAATGTTATTTAAAGCTTATGAAAATTTCTTAGTTTTAAATTTATTTAATATCTTACCTTCATCATAAACCCAAATATTTAAGAAGATTTAGAATTTTAGACATATGAAATTAAGAGAATGAACAAATGTAACTTACTTTAAAAAAAAAAACTGAACTAACTCTAGAATAAATTAAGTGTGTTTAGAAATTAGAAATCAATAAAATTTGATCTTGAGAAACAAGTACTATACAAAATTGAAGTAACAACAATGTTTGATATAATTAGGTAGAATAGTTAAGTTTCTTAAGCATCTAATATAAGGTTCGATTCCTTCCTGAATGGTAGTATGGATGAGCATTTGTTAGGAGAGGCCTATCCACATAACGTGGTCTTAGAAACTCAGTAAATTAGTCTGCCGGCTGTCGGATTCTTTAGGAAAAATAAAATGGTGTTAGATTTGGCACCCCAAGCACCCAATTTCAAACCCCACTTTATTGTATTAAAATACTAAAATACCCTCATTTTTGTAGCTACCAGGTTTACTAATCCCGAAGCTCATTTATCATGCGCTTCGGGAATATAATCCCGAAAAGTGTCCACGTGAAAGCTTCCGCATTTTATAACCCGGAAGGTAACTGCTAATGTGTGTTCCGGATTTCATAATCCCGGAATACAAATTATCTACGTTCCGGGAATACAAAACCCGAAATGTAAAATAGGAACCGGATTTAAAATCCGATAAATATTTTAGGGTTTGTGTTCCAGTTTTCCAAATCCCGGTAGTTCCAGGTATTAAATCCCGGAACCTTGTAAGCAATCTATTCCTTCCGGCTTTTAAATCCCGAACGTAGTAGGTATTACATGTGTACCGGCTTATAGATCCCAGAATTTACATCTAGCATACATTCCGTCTTTTACATCCCGGAACGTTGTTGAAATGAACTACATTCCGGGTTTTAAATCCCGGTATTTGGAAAAATGGCAGAAATAGTCCTGTAACATGACAGTAACCAACATAACAATACATGTTGAAATTGATCAAATATTAGACAATGTCAGTTACAATACATGTTCAAATAAATCAAATATTAGACAATTCATCAATCTTGTGTTATGCCTACCCAATGCTCAGACCCCATAGTTCTACAACTTCTTCTTCTTCTTTTTGTCTACTAGCCGTCTACTAGGGAAGTGTTTATGGAGTAGACAATGAGTGTTTCAGTGAACATTCATTGTCTACTCCTCCATTGTCTACTCTAGAAACACTGGTCGTCTACTCCCCATCGTCTACTCCCCCACTTTCTCAACCTCCAACCCTTAATCTTCATCATATACTTCCCCTACTTCATCGTCTACTCCTTGAATTTTGTATACCAGATTTTATTTCCTGAAATGATATTGAATCAATATTAACAATTTTCTGAGAATCGTAAGCCCGGAAAGTTTTTACACAAACCGGATTTTAAAATTCGTAATACAAAAAAAACCTTATAGTTCGGGTTTTGAAATCTCGGAATACAAAATAAAATAGCTTCCTGGAATTTAACAGAAAAAAAATTAAAAACTACGTTAAAACCTGTCCAAATTAAAAACTATGTTCAAACCTGTCCAAAACTATGTTGCATAATAATTTTTGTCCGAATTAAAACATAACAATACTAATTACACGTCAAATAACACAAAATTACAAACACAAACACCAATCATCTAGGTCGACTCGATTTGGATGTGGATTCCCCTCCCCTACTCCTCCTCTGATACACGAAATTGGACATGGTCCTTTTGCCTGGCGAAGTCGAACGCTTTCTGCAATGCAGCTATGCTGGGTCCCCCGACGGGAGTTGCATCATGTGTAGCTAGAGACTGTACCAACCACTCCTCCATTCTCCTCAACATAGCCTGAAAGAATGCAATATAGAATATGAGTGAATGATTAAAGTAAAAACTTAATTAATTACATTGAGATGTGACCTAGACAATGAACTTACCGCTACACCAACATTCTCACGTTTACACTCTGGGATGAGGCATAGATATGAATTTCGTGAAAACCATGGCATGTAATCAGGGGTCGTCTCAACAGGAAAAGAAACCTGAAACACTAGAGGGATGACGACATCAGTAAATGCATGGAACGCGACATATATCTCTTCAACGGAGGGAGGTGGGCCAGGGGTTTCTCGGGGGATCGTCTGGATGTGTCCGAACTGGCGGAGGACCCTCTCCAGAAGGTAAGATCGAGTAGCATCTGGTCCACGTATGTAACTAGAAAAAAGTGCCACCTCCTGCCGTGGTCGATGGTCCCTCTGCCTAGCGTATGGGATCTAAATGACGGCGTGGGCGTCCATGTCATCCAGATGCTCTCTCCGCGTGTGACATGGAAGCGTGTGACATGGAACAGTCCCCTGCTTGCCACATCTCCACCTGGCCGCCCTCGGCTGATCCTCTGTGTAACCCTACACCAGGTGTCTATAGAAGAGGCTGGTCAGGAAATGCTCGTAAATCCACACCTAGAGGAGTGAGGTGTATCCACTAAGCTGCTTTGTCTTGTGGTGGCTCGCAACCCCAAACTGATCATATAATACAGTCAGCGTCATGGTTCCCTAAGCGTACATGCCCACCATATTAAGGTCCTCAAATGCGGTCAGGTAGGTCATGTTGCTAAAATTATGACTCCTTGTTGGCGTACGTCACGCCAACAAGATGTAGCAGGTATAGTCGAGCAGCATGGTCACATCGACTGTCTGAAAGCATATAAACATCATGCGTCAGATATCGCAGACTTATCATGCAGAAATTAATAAAATTTGAAAATCATACCTGCAACTGCCTCCGTGTAATGCTGGGCGAGCCATGCAACAACCTCTCACATGCATCTACCGTTATAGCCTCATCGATCACCTGTAGCGAGAAGATCTACCTAACCACCGGTACGTGAAGCAAACATGACACATCATCTAGAGCGACAGTCATCTCCTCGAAAGGCATGTGGAAGGAAGATGTCTCTGAGTGCCACATCTCCACAAAAGAAGATACAAGCCCCTTGTCCATCATAATGTATGAGTACGAGACAAGGGGGTAGAGAGTGAACCGTTGCACTATCTCAAGCACCTCAGGCACATCCTCATAAGAAAGATTCGCCAGCTCGTGCCCACAAGTGGTGACCGCGAGGTCTCCTCTATCGACGTACTCTTGAAAATATGTTTAAACAAGTCAACATTAATATCCTATAGTTAAAACAATAAACAAAGATGGATTATATAATGCGGAGCCACGTGCTCTTGGTAGTTGCGGAGCAGCGACAGGTCCTCAAGGCCTCCTGGAAAAGGAGGTTCTCGCTGAAGAACAAGTGGAGGAACCTCAGGCTGAGGCTGTGCCTGTGGCTGGGTCTCTAGCTGAGGCTGAGGCTGTGTCTGTGGCTGAGGCTGAGGCGGAGGTTGTGCCTGTGGCTAAGGTGGTGATGGAGGAGCTAAGGCTGAGGAAGACACATTTGTTTTTCTTTTCTGATGCGATGTTGTTGGTGGCACATGCCCATCAGGGATACGTCCATCGTCATCGTTGTTCCGTCCCCTTCCACGTCTTCCACCATGAGTTCTGAAATGTGTCCTAGCCATCTTTCAATAATCACATACTTATATGTAAGCTTTCCTCAAAAAATCTCAAAACCAAACAACTCAAAACCAAGCTCAAATGATTCTTAAAAATAACATGGTTGCAGGATTTAAATCTCGGAAACATATCAATGAATTTTAAAACATTAATTTTCTGACATATAAATCTCGGAACACAAAAATTAACCCCGAAGTTTAAAACCCAGAAGCATGCGATATACATTTAAATCCAGAACACTAAAAATCACACCGGGATTTAAAACCCGAATCCTTGACATGATTTTTTAACAAATCCGGGCATTATATCCCGGAATTATGCCTCTATAGAATTTGATTTCTAGGTTCCGGGATCTAAATTCGGGAACGCGTGTAACCTACCGGATTTTAAAACCCGGGAAATTGAAGCTGCCCAATAATGACGGAAGCTTAATTGACGTCAAAGATGAAAGAGTTTTTTGAGAAGAGGGACGGATGTGACCAACCTAGAGATGAAGATGATAATGACCATGGCGATGATGGAGTTGGTGATGCAACGAGGAACCTTGACGAAGATGATGGTGATGGAGTTGGTAATGCAACTAGGAACCTCAATGAGAAGATGAAGAAAGTTGGGACGGGAGGTAAATCTCGAAAGAGATGAATGAGAAGAAGAAATGAAATGTGAAGGGGGTGAAAAATTGAAGCTATAGTAGTAAGAGTAATTTGGGGATGTTAAGAAAAGAGGTAGATTGTTAAATTTGGCGTTGGTCACCAAATCTAACACCCAAATAAAAAAATAAAAAAATAGATTGAACTCGACCAATAAAAAAAATTATCACGAAACTGGCTTTGATTTTGGCTCACATGTCCCATTTCCATTGAGATAGATATTTTAAGAAGAGTAACGAACGAGCATCATCACCATCATCACCATCATCAAAGTGAAAACATGCCGTCCCGCTGCGAAATTTGCTGCGAGTTAATGATCGCCATCTTGCTCCCTCCACTGGGTGTTTGCTTGCGCCATGGTTGCTGCACTGTATGTATATACTAACACACCCCTTTGACTTGTTTTTCCTTTTTTCACTCTAAAAATGTGTTCTTTTTCATCGTCACAGTTTTCCCCTTTCTGGATTTTGATCTGGCTATTGAATGAAGTAAAACTATGTTGGATGTGTAAAAAAAAAGAGTTCTTGTTTAAAAGGGGATGATACTAAATGACCAATCTGAAATTATATGATTGATAGGATTAGTTTGTTGTTGGAATTTGATTTTGACAGATCGATGATTGTGGTTGGGTTTATGCAGGTTGAATTCATCATCTGCTTGCTCCTTACTATACTGGGGTATATCCCTGGTATAATTTATGCCCTGTATGCAATTATCTTTGTTGATCGTGATCAGTACTTTGATGAATATAGGCGCCCTCTGTATGCACAACAACAGTACTGAGTGATGTCTTGTGTGTGTGTGCCCAACTCTCAATTATACAGTGGACACCACTTGAACTTTCTTCTTATTTGTGATTCTCATTGAATCTGCACTTTTTTCAATTTGTAATTTGGATCATTTATGTGGCAGCATCGTATTTAGATGAGAACAGGTACTCAAAGTGTTCAAGTAATCTGGTTATGTGATATTTAATTGTATGGATATGTGCAGTGAAATTATGAAAAAAAAGTGGTTGCTAATTGCTTATATTGTTGAGGGTAATATAGATTTCTGGTCTAGTTCATGATAGAGATAGAAGCTTAGAAGTGACGTTGATGGCTTTCTCCAGGGTTGATCATATGCATAACTACTGAGATTAAGTTTATATGCATATTGAAATTGACTAATCGTAGGATTAACTTCTTTTTTCTCTTTCTCGAAGCTTCAACGACTTTTACTTAATCAAGATTCTTCTGTGACGCTTTCTGTTTGCCGTTTGTGCCTCTTTGTTTTGCATGTATCATTATCTCATGTTATAAACTCTAGAAATTTTCAGTTTTGGGAAGGAATTTCGAGGGGTTTGAACTTTGAGAGTCACAACCATGTATTTTAGGGGCTGCAGGAAGTGAATTAAGAGTTACAAGCTTGCACTTTTTTTTAATTTGCAAACTGGAGAGACTTTGTACATTTCGTTCCCCTAGCATGCAGCTTATATATGTTATACCATTATCATATCATCCTTAATTGAGACTCTTAGTAGCATATCATGTTTATTTGATTAGCGAAAGTTGATGGTATTGGTAGGTTCTCCAAAAGAGTTTCTTGAGAAGTTCAGTGACTACTGAAAAGTCTCGATAATTGAATTTTATTCTGCTCTTTTTCTCTTTCCGTGGGGGATGAGGTGGTAGTGAGTTTAGAGGACCTTTTAAAGTCTGAGACTCTGAAGTCTGAAATGCTTAAATATGTGATAAGTATTTAATGATTCTTTAAATTGTAGAGGATATAACGTCTTTTCTTGATCTTATGAACTAAGTGTTAACACTACTCATGAATATTTTGATATTGGTTTCTTCCTTGTCATACTACTTACTAATTAGGACATTTCTAATGTCTTAGAAAGTATAAACTGGATTTCATCAGCCTCAGCATTGTTCTTGAAATTTATTCAGCACTTCTAGTGACTGAACTTGTTCTGTGATTTTCAAAACACAGTCTATGTTATTTCAAGCGAATCATCGAGTTCAAAGACAGAGTGCATGTCCATGTTTACATTTTCAGCTGCTATATCCTAAATCCATTTTTTTTAAATAGTGGTTGCATTGTCATTGACAGAGGAAGTTGGTTTATCAAGAAAGCATTCCAGATTCCCAAAGGAATGACTTAATTTAGTTACAATTCAGTACTTCGAGTGGCTACTGGATTTTAACCTAATGTATTTTTACGTGTGTTTAGTTTAGACTGTATATTCCGTAGCTTCCATGCATTGAACCATTTCAAACAGTTTTTACCATCCTACAATTAGAGTTTATACTTTACAATGTCAACCTGGGATGACTGACCGCTTTTACTACTTCAAGTTGATCATGTGAGGGTAAGTGGAGGCCATGCTAACATGGGATTCATGGAATAAATGGTTTTTTTTCTTTTATTGTTCAAATGGTCAGTATTAATAAGTGCCTAGTGTGGTAAACTGAGTTTCAGACTTCAGTGCCCTAACAGTTGCCTTTGAATATTTCATTTTCAATAATCTATTCTTCTTCTTCTTTTCTGCCCGCACCCGTTTAAAATTTCGATCTCCATCAATATGTTAATTCAGAAGATTAGGGGTGGGATTACTTTGAGAACTAAATTGTATATGCAGTTTGATCTTGACATGGTAGCTTTGTTGCTTCCCCTTGTTTTTTGACCTCCTTTATGATCATCTCCTATGTTTCCTGAGAAAATAGAAGTGGGAAATAGCAAATATTGAAGTCATTTTACTTTTCCTCCTCTTCCTTTGTTATTGTTAATTTGAATCCGTTGTTACCAACTTACCATACTGTTTGATGTCATTCTCGTCAGTTCTGCTGAAGAGCATTATGTTTATGGTATGCTTTTGTGTTTTTGTCAATTTGTATTTATAGCTTGGCCCTTTCTAAGTTCTAAAGCTGCTCTTATGACATGATGGCCATGGAATCATTATTCATGACTCAAATAGGAATCCTTACCTGATGCTGGGAGCATTATGTTGATCTTGACATTTGTGCTTCATTTAGTGCATCATGATGCCTACCACTTTCTTCATCTCTACATCTTGCCTTCCATTTTGAGTCTGCACTTCAGCAACAATGTCTAGCCTATGATTTTCTGTCTCATACCATTCTCAACATCTGCATTTGGTTGACTTTCAACCCCAATAGTTTCATTTTGTTCTCCATCTTCAACATCAATCTCTAGTCTAACATTTTAAGTCTTCACATTATCAGGCTCTATTGTGGGTTAGCTTTCAGTCCAATACTCAATGTACGTCAACTTCATCTTCAATAGGTGGTTATCATGGTCATCAATCTTGTGTTCAAAATATATATCAGTTTCTTTTGTCAATGGTGGTCAATCTCCAATGTCATAATCATCCTTGAGTTCCCTCAAACTGGATTCAAGATCATGCTGATTGCTGAGGGTCTAATACACCAAGCATTCTCAAATTAAACATAGCCTGTCACCCTGACAAATGTTTAGGGCTGACCACACACACCATGTGTTTTTTAATAAAGGTTTTTAACTTATGTTACTTCACATACTTAGTTGGTACTTATCCCATCACATCATCCAATCCATTGGAACATATGAAGTTAGGGTTAGGGTGGGAACTTAAAGGAGTGTGTTTGACTAACTATTTCAGCTAAATTAAAGTTTATTTAACTGATTTATAAGCTTGTCAAGCCAAAGAAGAATTACTTGATAAATAAGTTTACCTCACTAGGTTGTAGCACTTTTTGAAAGTTACTTCTCCTTTGAACTTATAACTTATTATATTCATTTTCATTTACACTTTTACCCTTGCTATTATATTCATTTTCATTTACATTTTTACGCTTGTTGTTTTTACGAAAATTTTCAAAACCTCTTTATTTCAAGAATAAAAGTATTTTTACTTCAAAATACTTATTATTCAAAGGATATCAGTGTGGATATTGATTTGAGTTCTAATTGATGTCGTCAATACTCATCATGGTAATTCGTCAAATCATAACAGTGGGTGGGCGTCCTTACCTTCACCTTGATCTACTCTTTTGACGTGTTTTTTATTCTACGACCTTCCATGTAAATATCTGAAGAAAAGCCAAGGGTGCAATTTGTTGGGTCGAACTTAAAGTTGGATATATGAGTTGGATCAAGTCGGTTCAAATAAGTTGACCTACACAACCCAAAGTCATTCAAACCAAGCTAGCCAAATCTTGGGTCGTGGGTTGGAAAAGTCCAAATTGTCCCATGATGCCAAGTCGAAACAAAAATTTAAAAAATGAAATCATTATTTTAACAATCCAAAATAAATATTATATTGTATATTATATATTATATACATGTCATAAATTATATTTCAATTTAAAAATAAATGATAAAAGTATATACTTTCATATCATTTTATATTTTTCAGCTATTTGAATCACTCATTTTTTTCCTATACTTTAAATTCAATCAATTTGATTTGAAACTTAGACCTCAGAAGTATGTTTAACCAACTTTACCAATTTTTACTAATCCCACACACCATTTAAATCTAGGGACTAAATTGGTTAATTGACTCGTTCAGCAATAGCATTGATTCTAGTCTGAATAGAAAATTGAAGATAGAAGAAAGCTTGATTTTGTTAGCACAACACAACACAGGATAAGGAACAAAGACGAAATGGAAATAGAAGAAGCCGAAGAAGGAAGCGTGGCAGAGTGGAGCGAGTTGACTCGGGAGTGCCTCATCAACATCCTCTCTCGACTCACCATCGAGGATCGATGGCGAGGCACCATGCTGGTTTGCAAGTCATGGTTCAGCGCCTTCAAGGAACCTTCTCTTCACTCTGTCTTCAACCTCGACCCCCTCTTCGACTCGCCCTCCGAGTTGCCTCGCTGGTGGTCCCCCGAGTTCGAGGCCAAAATCGATTCCATGCTTCGCTCTGTTGTTCAATGGACCCATCTCTTCCTCACCCAGATCCGCGTTCGACACTGCTCTGATCGCTCTCTCGCTTTGGTCGCCGAAAGGTACAAACTTTCTTCAAAATTCAAATACCCACTTGTCTCTTTCATTTATGTTTGTATATGCATGATTCTGTTATTGGAATTCGGCATCAAAACTTTGATGCTTTTGATCGTTTCAGTGGATTTCGGATTTGAAATTTGCAATGATTTTTCAATTGTGTTTTAATTCTGGAGGATGCAGAATGTGATGTGGTGGTTTAGGTTTATTTCTGCTTATATTGTGAATATAATATTTAAACCTTTAGCCTCTATTATTATTTTTTGTGTAATGTTGTTTATTTTTTGCTGCTTTGAATATGATGTAACTGTATTTCAGATGCCCAAATCTTGAGGTGTTGTCAATCAGAAGCTGCCCTCATGTCACCGATGATTCTATCTCTAAGATTGCTGTTAGTTGTCCAAAACTTAGGGAACTGGACATCAGCTATTGTTATGATGTAACACATGAGTCATTGGCTCTGGTTGGAAGAAATTGCCCCAATCTTAAGGTTCTGAAGAGAAATCTCATGAACTGGCTCGATCCTTCCCAACACGTTGGGATTGTTCCTGATGAATATCTTAATGCTTGTCCGCAAGATGGAGACACTGAGGCGGCTGCCATTGCAAATTCCATGCCTCATCTAGAGTGGCTTGAGATTAGGTTCTCCAAGTTAATAGCCAAAGGCCTCAATTTGATATGTCAGGGGTGTCCTAACCTTGAGTTTTTGGATCTTTCTGGGTGTGCTAACTTAACTAGTCGAGACATTGCTAATGCATCTTCTGGTTTGGCACACTTGAAAGACATTAAAAAGCCTAATTTCTACATTCCGAGGTCTGTCTTCCACACTGAAAGGTATGGACATTGGAGATTGTATGATGAGAGATTTCAAGCTGATATTTTCCGAATCTGAGCATTGATATGAAGATTAGTCCAAGATATAAACTTGCAATCCGCATTTCCATCCCTTATCCTTTGTTCTTCTAGTCTGCAAATCTTAATAAGATTTTTACTGTGATGGTTACTGTTAATTATATATGTAGAAATTAAGATATTTGTCTCTGTAATTGCTATTGTAAGTTGTTTGTCTTCCATGTATTTATGTAGAAGATCGTTTGTCTTAAGTTCTCACAATGGATTTATTTGCGTAATAATGTTGTAATTATTTCTTTTATCTTTGGCTTCTGCATTACTTGTATGATTATCTTAGCTATCTACCATAACAAATTGTCTCAGAATTTATCTTCTTAAGTTTGATGTTTTACTTTCTTTTCTCCTCTTGCTTTCTTAAATACAGAGACCCCCATGCTAAGATATTTATGCTTATAGGACCATTATCTACAGCCATAACTAAAATTGTTAGCCAATGTGTGGACACTTGTTGAGTTTAGTCAGTATCATTGAGTTGATTGTAATTGTGAAGTGAAGCCAGGTCACTTTTTTTTTCAGATTGCTAGGCCTCTGCCTGATTTCATTCTAGTTATAGATAAAGAGTGTGTTTGGTTTGGTTATGCACTTCAGGACAAAATTGGTTACGTTTAATCTCTTTTTGTTGCTTGGAGGTCATAAATTCCCTGGCTTCTGCCTTGTGTGCTTCCACAAGCTGAATAAATGACGATGTTGAAAACAAAGAACCATATAACTAGAGTTTTGCTCATAACTTGAACGTGATTGAATGCAAACTAAGTGATTCGTGGTGTGAAGGCAATAAAAGAAGTGTTCTTCACAATTGTCATAGCAACCTCTGAATAGCTGGGTTTACACTTTTAGAATCGAATCCTTTTGGAAAACTAGACACTTGCAGATGCTCTAAGTAATCCATGTAAATATTTTGGTAACTTATCGTATCTGCTTTGTGGTATTCTTTGGGTTAAACGGAATAATTGAGTACAAGGAATTTCGAAAATTGGTTGGAATTTATTATGAGACCTGTGGGGACGGAAAAGTAAAAGAAATAAGAATAAATAGTCCTTTTTGCTGTGGACAGAGTTGGTTAACCCTGTGATATTTGCTCTTAAGTTTAATTTTGACCCATTTAGTTAGGAATTTTGCTGTAATTTTAGGTTACAGAATAAGCGACCTTCCTAATAAAGTGTATAAATAGATGTGGGACATGAGCCAAACGAGTTCAGCTAGCTCACTTTTTAATCAACTCGACTGAGTTAACTCATTTTGCCTACATAACGCAATCTAGAAGCTGCAGCAGGCATCAAGTTCTGTAAGCAGGTCACAAGATGTATCAATCATAAGGTCAGTAATGCACGTCTTGCGTACTCAAGGTCCATTATCACGTATCACATTTTTCCCCATTTCAATCTATAAGAATGTTTCCTATTATGGGGGATAAATCAGCATAATACTCACAATCGAATTAAAAATATTAATGTTTAGTGAAACAAGCAATTAAAAATATCCGGTTTAAGCTTCTGAAGCGATGAGACTCCACCAACTTGTTTTGCCAATTCCCCAATGACTCGGTCCATATAGAGCGCATATAGTCCATTTCTGCTTTCCAGAAGTTCTAATGCTTTTCTTGCCTGGATAATTGACGTTACCCAATCTTCAAGGAGCCCTATAATGTCATTGCCACTACTTAGTTTAAGTTGTTAAACAGTAAGATAACAAGAATATTTGGTTGGTAGGAGTTATAATAAAACGACAAATATAATAGTAGATATTTGAGAAATTAAAATGTTGGATGTGGCAGAGACTTCTATTTGTTATGAGTCACAGAAATCAAGACTCAAGGTAGCTGGAAATTACTTAATTTGAGGAAGAATATATGTAGAAAAAATTTAACATGACCAGAAAGTATGAAGCATACTGTTGTCAAAATGTTCAGCTTTTGACCAATCTACTAAGTAATCTGCCACCAAGAACTCAATAAGCTGGATCCTGACATCCACAAATGAAAATTAGATAAATGTGTGTTTCTGAAGCACTATTCATTTGGATAAAACCTGTATTGATCTTCATAATGGTTTATGAATCTGAATATTATGCTGACACTTGTAAAGAACTTACATCATGAACATACATTCGTGCATGTCAGGAAAGGCATCATCAAAAGGATCAGAGAAGAGCAAACGTTCTGCTAGCACCAAAATTCTTTGACAAACTGAAAGTATAGCCCGCTGACCAATATAGGGCTCACTTCCAAGTTTACGGATCAAATGCTGAATACTAAACCGAGCATTGGTGTCACCAGTGTGTTGAGAACCTAGAAGATACGATTTGTAAAAGGGAAATGGCAATAAAAAGACCATAAGTCAATAAATAGAATGATTAAAAAATAAACAGTAATATTTAATGGTGAAGCTGCAGAATAAAGGCCACAAATACGACATTTTTACACTTGAAATGAAAGTAAAAATTCATATTCATAATCAATCTCAGACTAGTAATACCATTTTCTGACAAGAGCCTGCACATCTGCCTGATCAAACGTGTAACTAGGTTGTTGATAATTCCTTCAACAAGTTCCAGGTTCCTTCGTATAGACAGCAGATTCTTCAACGAAACTTCAGAAAAGACAGACAATCACCTTCAGCTTCGATAACAAAGAAATATGGTTGTGGGTGACATGTGCAATTACTAACTGATATAATGGTGATCATATCGAAACCATAAAATCAAAGTGAAAAACAGTAGAGCTCAGAAAGTAAAATTCGATGTTAATCGATCGTAGCTCAAATTACCACTTGATGAGAGGAATGGGAAGAGAGGGAACCTTGAAGCTAATCAAAAGTTTATTATAGGGGAGTGGGAGACTGACCATGGGGTTGCATTTTTACAAAATTAATCATTGTATAGTACTGTTAGAATGATCTTAACAGCATAATAATTCCACAGCCAAAAATCATTAAGCAACTGATCAGTGTTTTAGCAGCTCCATCAGTAGGAGATGTGGACATGCAACAAGGGAGAGCAGGGTTCAATCCCCACAAAAGTTCCCCATCCCAATTTCCCTTCTCCTATCTCCCCCACTAGGAGACACATCCACTAGGTCCACAGGATGGATCCTAGGCCTTACTTTAAAAAAATCATGAAGTAATTTATCCAGTTCAAAAACACATGTTATATCCATAGGGATTTTCTTAAACAGATAAACGAAAACTTCGTGACCGAATGATCTAGCAGCTCTAAACTTACAAACTGTTACTCATATAACAAGCAGAATGAATATATGTGTGGACGGAATGAAGTATTTGCTAATTAAGAAGAATTCATTGTGAATGCTAAATGTTCCAGTTTCACAAATTTCAGAAGATGAAAAATAGCAGGACATAAAGATATATGGTTTCAATTAAGAAAAAAAAGTTGCTATAGCTCTTCAATTAGTGAAAAGAGAAGTATAATGAATACAAATCTACAGCATGATGTTTTTAGTTTGAGACAACAGCTTCGAAAAGCTCCTCAATTAGTGATAAGAGCAGAATACCTAATATGAAGTCTACAGCTTGATGTGCCAGGTTTCCAAATTTGGAATCATCCACCTGCAAAATCCAATTAATACAAAACATGATGAAACAAATTCATCAACATAGCAAATAAAAAGATCGCATTCAGTGTAATAACAACATCAGAACTTCTATGAACTCTTCTTCTAACTACATTACTGAAATATTTAAATGTATTTTAAATGCTAAAAAGTAGTGAAGCACCCGACAGGTGATACAGATTCGCAAAGCTCCACGAGAAAATCAACAGAGGCCCTAAGCTGCTCTGTTTCATCCTCCTCAATTAAACCTGTGATTTTAGTGTCAAATCAGAAAAATGATTTAGTGCCATTCCAATCCATTCATTTCAAAATTCACAAAAAGCATGCTAAACCATCATCTTGATCTAATTAGAAAAACCACTACTCTAATTACAAGTTATTTAGAATCCACTGCCAACAATATTACCAGTACCACAAGCTTAATAATAATTTTAAGCTCAAGATGTTATTACTATGTACCTGAAGAAAGCCGCTGCTGACTTGAAGAAGAAGAAGAAGAAGAAGAAGAAGCAATTTTTCTCTTCCTTTCCTTAAATCGCACTACAGAAAGCAAAATTTCAACATCAATACGACAACAAAATGCATGATGCAGCAACAAGGAAGAAGATGATGATGAAACCTTGTCTTAGAAATCTGCGGCGAAGGACGTCGTTGAATCTGTTATCAGAGCCATTTTCTTGATGCTTAGCGCTTGATTGCCCTAAATTTCCGAAGAAATAGCACTTGCAAGAAGCACTCTCGGGGAAGAGATCGCACTGCGAAACATCTACATCCAAAAACTCAAAATCAATTCGACAAGTCACGTTCATATTCATAGGATGGAGATCGAACCTTGAGATTCCTTCAGATCTTCTCTGAGCCTCTGAATCTCTTGCTTTCTTTCTTTAGCCTGAGAATCCGAACGTGAAAAATGAAAACTCGAGGAAAACAACGCATCAGATTCAGAAGAAAGTAAGGAAGCGTTTTGCACCTTTCGCTTCCAACGGAGAAGAGCGTCAGATTGAGAAGGAGAAAGCGAACGAGGCTCCTTTGTGTTGTTCAGAAGCTTGGATCGGAGAAGCGAAACCGCGATCGCTATCTTCAGCGATTCATCGCTTGCACTGGTACCTCTACTCTCTGCCATTTCCTTCAGGTAGAGAAAGACAATTCGAAATGAAAAAGAAAAAGGCGCGAAACCTTTGAGGAGGTTAAATTTAAAAAACTAATTTCGAAGTGTAGTGATTTTCTCAATTTGGTCCTCTTCCTCTTTTTTTATATTTTTTATATCCTTCAAAAATTATTTTTAAATACAAAGTGGTCTTTCTACCACTTTTCCATTTATTTTCACAATAAAATGCCTATGTGATATCTTACTTGGACTAATTAATATTGTGCGGTAATCTTAGAGCATTTATAATGGTTGGTTTCTTATTTAGGTTGTTTAACATTATTTTTATAAGACTGAAATGTCACATAAAATTTAAGCAATTCATGAGTAACTCATGCAAATTTTACTTCAATTGTGATTTTTTTTGAGTCCCACAAGAAAGAGAATTAGAACATGTTTGGATTAATGTTGGTGGATAAAAATTCACTTTCACTTTACATGTAACTTTGGGATCTGCCTAGTATGCACACTAAAAAGTGTGTGCAACATTGCACACTGTTATGAAGTTATCCTTTTACCCCTGCTTTAGGAATTAATCTCATCATCATCCTTTCATCATCTTCATCATCTTCATTTTTTTCCCAGAAAACCAATTAACTTTTTTCCCATTAACTCAAACCCACATATTCATCTCTTGAAACATGATAAGCATTGCCAAAGACATATTCAGGGGATTAATACCTTGAGAAGCTTGTTGGCTTCAAGGGTCTCAATGAAAGAAGTCGCAAGATTGGAAATAACACCATACTTGCCCACCAACTGGGACTTGAGCTTTTTCCCCAAACTGTGCGCATAAGATGCAAGCTCTTTCCTTTCCTTCACAGTTAGACTCAGAACCTCCAATTTCAACATCTGCTCGTGCTTCCCCTCCAACAGAGACAAAGTTGGACCCACTTGGGCATCTTCAAGTTCGCCTCTTTCAGTTTTCAAATCGTCGTCTTCAGCTTCTGTTTCGTCATCATACTGCAAATGGGCATCTTCAAGATCGCCTCTTTCAATTTGCAATTCATCGTCTTCATCCTTTGTTTCTTCATCGTACTCTCCAAATGCGCCATCGACCCTGTCTTGTTGTTGTTCTTCTTCTTCTGCAATTGTGTTTTGCGCTGAACTTTTGACAATTGCAGCAAGGTGGGTGAGGAAAAGCGAGGGAGGAAGAAGAGAAGGTGGTGGAGAAGAAAGAGGGGAAGAAGGATTTTTGAAGTGGTTGAGCAACATGGATTCGTCAAAGGCAAGTGGATGATAGAACATTGCAAGAAGAAGAAGAAGAAAAAGAAAGGAGAAAAGGTTTGAGAAAAGAAGAAATGAGAGAAGAAGGGTGTGACCACGACGGAAGTAGTAGTGTTGAAGAAGGATAGCGAGTAAATATCTGGATTTGAGTTTGTGGGGAAAAAATTAATTGATTTTCTAGGGGAAAATTGAAGATGATGATGAAGATGATGATGAAGATGATGGAATGATGATGATTAGATTCATTCTTGAAGCAGGGGTAAAAGAGTAACTTCATAATGGTGTGTAAGGTTGCACACAGGCGCACCCGTAACTTTGCGCCAACTTGTTTTGCTTTTCTCATTCTCTGTTTCTTTCAACATGAATGTGCTAAAATCTCACTTTTAATTTATGCACTCCAACTTCCTAAGTGATGCTTTTACGTTCAACTCATTGTGTTGAACGCAAATTTCTTAGATAGTCAGTTGCTTTTATGTCCTAAACTCACTTTCTAGTGGTATTATCCAAACAAGATTCATTTTCTTAAACTAACATTTTCATAAAAGCATCCCGACATAAATTACATTTGAGGAAATTCACTTTTAACTAAACCCAGACTTTTGCAAATTTCAGTTGACATGAACTCAATTGAGGCAATAAAAAAAGTTCAAAAAACTTTACCCTAACACATTAAATTGTTATGAATGTAAGAGAATGAATTATATTTTAACCATGACACATCGACACACCATAAGCAGTTATTGCTTAATGAAGCAACCATTGCTTATTTTTAAGCAACAAACTTCCCACATAAGCTGCTGGGAAAAAAAAATTAAACATGTTGCTTATGGTCAGTGTTTTAAAAACCGGACCGGACCGGTCCGAACGGTTCAAGGCTGGAACCGGTGACTCGGCCGGTTTTGGTTGAACCGGCGAGTCACCCCTTTTCTCTTTTTTTTTTTTTTTTAACTGGTTTTTTTTTTCCCTTAAGTATGTTGATAATGGGTGTAAGCCCAATTTGACAAACCGAGCAATTATTTAATAAAAATGTGAATTTATTTTTAAAAGGTGGTGCAAGAAGGAGTTGAACACAGGACCTTGAAATAAAAAAGTAACACTATTACCACTAGACCACAATATTATTTGTGATTAGTCATACCTTTTATTATTTATATTTGTAAACCGATTAAAAAATTAAAAAATGAATAATATTATTTTTAATATGAATTTAAAAAATGAATAATATTATTTACATTGATGAAATATTTAATACTTTAAATTTTTATTGATTACAAATTTAAATATTTAATCAATACATATTTAAGAAAAGACTAAAATAAAAGCCAAAACTATCAATTCAATTTAAAATATCTATATCTAAAACTTTGAAAATTATTCATTAGTATATATCCAGCTATTGTGGAGGCAATATTTGTTTATTTCAATTTTGGTAGCTAGAGACGGTAGAGGTACAATGAAAGTTATTTTTATAAGCATTCTTTTATTTTTAGCATTGAATTTTTTTATATTTTTTAATATACACCGAGTCAACCGGTCCGACCAGTGACCCATTGACCCAGTACCTCGGCCGAGTCGATCACCGGGCCGAGTTTTAAAACACTGCTTATGGTTAAGCAATAAGGGAATAACCTGCATTGTTATATAGTTGATTATGTGATCTGTTTGGAGCTAGGACAAATTTCCCAACTGGATTCCCTGCTCCAAAAACGCAACCGTAACACTCTTTGACCTCAACTTGAAGAATGAAATGGGAAAATGCCGAAGTTAGGATGTGAAGGAAGGGAGAACATTTGCTCATTAAACCGCATCATTCACCATAGAAAATTAAGATATAGGATTAGTCTGCCAAATAAAATGTCAAATTGATATTTTACGGTGAAATTAAACAAACTTTAATATATTTACACTCATTTTCTATTCTATGTGACTTCTACTTTTTTTTCTTTCGATTTCTTTTTTTCCTCTCCCAG
The DNA here is from genome assembly GCA_030819835.1 of Acmispon strigosus. Lineage (NCBI taxonomy): Eukaryota > Viridiplantae > Streptophyta > Magnoliopsida > Fabales > Fabaceae > Acmispon > Acmispon strigosus. The sequence goes on along the minus strand of JAUAMA010000002.1, from coordinate 12,108,597 downwards.
TCATACCTATGCTATGTCACTTATCTCTCTTTTATTCTTTTTTCATTCTTTTCTCACCCTATGTGGACGTGGAAATAAAGTATTAAATAAAAGAGCAACAAAAAGATTGTTTGATAATGAAGAGAACTGTTGGATGATTATTTTGGTAAAAATTAAAAATGGGAACCATGTAAATCATAATAATTTGAGAGACCAAAACTCAGTAAAAAATTATACTCAGCCGTTTCTGATTCTAATAATAGCTTTTTTAAAAAAACAAATTAAGATTGTTGAGGAAACAAAAACAGATAAAGGTTCTCTACGATCTCAAAGGAACTTGTTTTATATAAAATGTTAAAAATACATTGATGTTAAACAAAATATTAAGAGCTCCAGTTCCTTCAAGAACACACTCAATCGAGATAGGAAAGTACAGCACAAACGAAAATTAGACATGCGCGCACACATACAAGGCAGCAATCTAAATCTTAAAGAAAAGTGGTGCAAATAACCAACATGACATTTATGAACCGACCAGTTTAACAATTAATCTGTCAAGAAAATTAAGAAAAAAATGGAAACTAATGAAATACAAAAACATTTGGACCCCTTGATAGGGCCACTCTCTTGGAGAAACGTACCACATGACTAGCCAACTAGAGAACAAAATCCGTAGCTTTCTGGTTTTACTTTTCCCTCATTAAACACCTCTATGACATAAAAAAATTATACAACTCAGATGAAAATACCTGATACTGGAAGCTCCACATTTATACCATACTGTAAAATACAGAATGCTCTGGGGAATGGAATTTGAAACAAGGCAGAGATGTTCATCCAGTTAAGGGACCAGTATTCTCATGTAAACTCGTCTGATTCACTTGAGCTCACTCCGGCATGCTTCGACATCAGATGCTTGGGAATCCAACACAGCTTGCCCAGATGCAGCAGATGTAATTACCTGCAATGCAGAGTCAAATACTGTTTTCTGGAACCAGTCATCTTCAACCTTCTTAAGGATCTCTCTCACCACCTTGAAATCTAAACCCCCAACCAAAATTAGTTTTCCTATTATCTCACCAAAATTATTTGGTGCCTTGGGTAAATCTATGCCGATGTCGTCCAGTGTAGAACCAAACAACAAACATCCAGTCCCTATGTCACTGGCTGAAAGAATCTTCTTAATAAACAGATACTCCAGAAGTTTGGCAACGGGTTCAACGCATGGCGGGCTTTTATCTAGTGCAAGGGCAATGGCTTCCTTGACAACCTCATGGTGATAAGCTGGAGCTTTTAGTTCCTCCACACATTGTAATGCCTCATCCAAAAGCCGAATACTAAAATATTCCTCCAGAAGAGAAACAGTTTTGCGGTGAAGTTCAGCAGTATTCAACTTTGCAGCTGGAGCCTGTGGAGAGGGTGCGGCAGGAGTAGGTTTAACAGGTGAAGGGATTTCGGATGCAGGCTCAGCACTTAAACCAATGTTAGATGGACGAGCAGAAGGAGCACCACCTCCATGCAATAGGGCACTGTTTCTCCCACTTATAAGTCCACCACTACCTTGAGGTAGTAGCTTCGAGTTAAGGGCTGCTGGCTTGGAAAGGAAAGGAGACTGGCCACGTCCTCCGGCTTGCGTGCCTGACGCATCTCCTCTTGGCATGGATCGAGTCCGAGGCACCTCCCAGTTGTCATTATCAATTCCAGGCATCCCAGGCATCTTCCTGGTCCCAGGCATCCCAGGCATTAACCCTCCAGTACCAGGCCGGGGGAAGCCCCCAGGGCCGGTATTCCCAGGAGCACCAGAAACTATGCCACGGGGGTTTCTCATACTTGCGGTGGCACCTGGACGAAGTCCAAGATTTTTTTCTGCCTCTGAATGAATTTCAGTGATGGTCTTCGCTTTAACCTACAAGAGTAAATATTAATACTTGATTAAAAAATTAAAGTACCATCAGCAATTGAGAAATAACGTAAATTATGTAAGTTTACCTCTTCACGTCTCGGAATCCAGTTATTAGCTCGCAAATCTATAACATCACGGACCATAAACCTCAGCCGTGGTGCAAGTTGGGGATTTGAGCCCAATTCTTTCAATCGGCTAAAGTACACATCATTTATACGCCGTGATTTTGGGCTTTCATCAAGCTGCTTACCAATAGTGTTGAAAAATTGACATATAGCTTCAACATTTTCCTCAGCTGGACACACCTTGCTGTCAGGGGGTCCTAGTAACTCCTGTTACAAGTATCAGTTATACATGCAGTTGAGTGCATACTCCGAAGCCAACAAGATATTATATAACAAGTCAAGTATTCAAGTCTTGCTAGAACCTGAACAATGTGATGGACAATCTTTTCAGGGACCATTTTTTGCTTCAACAGCTCACCAATTAAACGGATGTTTCCAAGCGTACGAAGCTTGAGAAGTCTTTCCTTGTCACGTCGCTCCATCTCCTGCTCAGGGGCTGTCATCTGCCTTAATTCTTCCCTCAGTTTATCTGCACCCTCAAAAGCCTCCTGGCAGATATTCAAGAGTACTCGCTTGAAAGTTATTTCTTTCCCACCAGGTTCATCAGATGGGAATGGAGGCAGCTTTTCGTTAAGATCAGAACACAGCTGAGCATACATGGGACAAAATGTTGGTTCCAACACCGCCTTATCAAATATGAGCGAAATCACTTCCTGCATTCACAATGCAAGTAAATTAAGAACAAGGATGTGAACAGAAATATGCTTTCAATAGAAAATAAAGAGGAACCTTCAATATGTCAGCGGATGTAATGCCAGAATCGATCAACTGACCCTTCAGGAGATCAAATTTCTCAGGAGTCAACTTATTGAGTATTCTGCATTGAAGTGGTTAACAGCATTTAGTATAGCAATAGCAGAAGCCATTTGAGGCCATTGATAGAGTAACATGAGTGAAGATGCAAAGAAAGATGTTTAAACAGTAATTGAATAGATTATCCAGTAAAAATATCAATAAATACAAGAATTGTGCCCCAACTCACTAACAAGGACTTATTGTTATTTTTCACATATGATAAGATCCCTCAAACTATTCTTGATTGCAATCTAAGACAACTATTTAGCCATTAGGGTACAGGAATGAAAGTTACAAGTTACTACTCAGGACTAATCGAAGTCAAAAGGACATCTACATCACACTATTAGCAAACATTAAAGAGTAAAAACTATTACCCTTTTACAGTCTTCAAGACACGATCCATTTCAGATACACTTCCCCTTCTAGCTGACCATGGTACCTCAGCCTTAACTAGAGTAGTAGGTCCTCCCTGAATTAATGAGAGAAAGATAAAAAAGACAATAATTGATCCATTTAAAGCTTCAGTTACAATAATGATGCGGCTCTTGTTTACTGATAGTGTGAAAAGTTTTATACTGACATTGGAACTTGAACGCATAAAACTTTAACTGCAAACAGAAATCATGCATTTTACCCCTTGGTTAGAAGAGATTTGTGCCCTTCCAAACTGAGAATTCAGTTGGTCTTGCCGATTAACCTGACTAGCATTACCGAATTCTCTATTCTCCTTGAGATTATCCCAGGACCTCTCATCAGCATTAGCAGGAGGTGGCCCAGATCGACCACGCCAGTCACGGTTATCTGGCTCAGAGTATCGATTTTGGACTTGTTGTGGGGGCTGCAGAAGACAGTTTAGCATTATTACACAATAATACTATATCATCACACCAAACAAAGTAAATGCAAACATGAGAATTTTTTCCATTAACTGATGAGATGAATCCCTATGATGCTACTGCTAGTATGTACACTGCAAAATATAAATCAACCCTTATCAACTTCTTCAATCAACTAACCGAACAGGATGGAAGAGGATTAGGATCTCCAAAAGCTAACAGCGTAAATAGAAGACAGAAAACAAACTCACATTGTTTTCTGAGCGGCCCCAAGTTGGGTCTTCACCACCCAGAAGTTCAGCATCAATATCTTGTTTGATCTTCAAAATATCATCAAGGGTCTCAACAGCCTATGATGAAAAGGTTCAATGGTCAGACAAATGCTCAAACATAAATATCAGTTTAGAATTCAAAAGAAATGTTAATCACAATATACATGGATTCAATAAGCAGTTCCCTAGAGAGAAGAGGTAAAAAATATATCTGAGCATTTATCCAGAAGTTGATTAGAAAGATAAATCCAACTACCAGCCATCACAGAATGGTAATTAGACAAAAGATTCTCCTAATTAATAGGAAAGCAATTGCAGATAAAAAAGTAGATGGATTTTAAAAAACAATCCTTCATAAAAGGCATAATCAATTCAAAAACAAACAAGGAAAAGAAGAAAACACTAAAGCAAATTACCTCTCTAAGCAGTAAAAGCTGATCTCTGGTATAGCAAATGCGCTCACGGCCCTCAAACCGCGAATCTCCAGCCTACAATGCCAGAAGTATTTAGAAACAAATCTCATAGTACAGCACACACCCAAACTATCACCATTCAATTATACAAATCAAAAAAAGAACAACATGAGTCAGAGGTAGATGGATAAGATCATAAGCTGTACAATAATAAAGGTAGAATTCATTGACACAAAGGTCTAACCACAAACAGCACAGTGATCAATCAGTTTTTCAGCTCCTCGTTGTATGAAGTATGGTTATAAAAATTATTGCAAATATACTTATTCTATGGGCAAGCAGATACGAGTCAACCTGTGATAATATTGCATCCGTAATTTTTCACCTTTAACAAATTCATTTGTATAATGGTTATGTTAAATACTTCAACAAAATTACCACCTTTCAAGTTCAACAAAATCATTTGTTTTCTTTAAAAGCATTGCCTTTAGAACAAGGAAGCAGAAAATTTATCAAAACCCTTCAAAGGAGTGACTGAAAATGAGTTTCAATATGGATGAAACATCTACAGACCGTGCAACAACCACTAGGAAATATGGATGAATGGCCCATAAAGAAAAACACATATAGAACAGTGTACCAAGAGCATCGTATCAGAGTCTATGCCACAAAGTTGCCGCATCCACCAGAATTTTGAAATTAAGTTCTATGTACATGGGACCTTTATGGGAAATTTGAAATTTAGTCAATCCCACCTAAAGCCCACCTATTGCTCTCTGTCCATATTTACAGCAAGCACACATACTTAGTGTCCCACCAAGAATTAGGACAATAAATTCGGGTTCCCTCTGGTTCTTAACTGAAATCCCTAGCAGTTAGACAGACAGTGAACAAACACTAAACATGAATGAAATTTCTTTTTCCCCTTCAAGTTTTCTGTTAGCTGGTTCTTCTGCAGGGTTTTTATTATGCTGTTATACACTCAAATGATGTTACCAAACAAATTAATCAAATTCCACAATACATTATCATCAAATCCAGAATTTTGAAATCAAGTTCTATGTACGTGGGACCTTTATGGGAAAATTGAATTTTAGTCAATCCCACCTAAAGCCCACTTGTTGCTCTTTGTCCATATTTACAGCAGGCACACATACTTAGTGTCCCACCAAGAATTAGGACATTAAATTTCAGGTTCCCTCTGGATCTTAACTCGAAACCCTAGCAGTTAGACACGGACAATGAACAAAACACTAAACATGAGAGAAAAATCTTTCTCCCCTTTAAGTTTTCTGTTAGCCGGTTCTTCAGCACGGTTCCTACTTCCTATTGTGCTGTTATATACTCCATGATGTTACCGAACAAAATTAGTTAAATTCCACAATACACTATCATAAAATCCACACATATCCAAATCTATGTCAGGGGAAAAGACCAAACTTAAACAGGAAAAAAAGTGGCAATGAACACTTACAGGTGGAAACAGATTCTTTCAGAATTCAAACATCAGAACTATCCCTCACACCTCAAAATTTTAATTTAAAATTAAAGTATTTAAAAATAAACAACAGCACAGCTGAAATTAATCAAGTTAAAACGAGATCAAAAAGTGGAATAAAAAACACATGTAACCTGTTACATATGAATTTGTAAAGAGAATCCTTCAAAGCTGAAACTTTATGACAACACATACAATGTGACACACAGCATCAACACAGAGCAAACAATTTTCTAAGGAAGAAAGTGTGAAAAAGGTAGATCCAGGGAAAGGGGAGAGAGAAGACACCTTGATGGAAAAGTTGGAAGGAGCGGCGGCGTGTGGGCGGAGGAGAGGAAGATCAGCGGATGAAGAAGAGTCGAATCGAGGAGCGAGGAGCCTGCTTCCACCACGACCACCACCGCCAGGCCTCAAGCTCAGAACCGTTTGATCACCTTGCTGCATAACTCGGGAGATCGATGATGCAATATTCGGCGTCGTCGTCCGATAAGATAACACAGATTCAGCAGCTGCGGCGCTGAATGAATGAATTCAAGAGAAAGAAGAGATTGATAGATAGGGAATAGGGTTTGATAGATAGATAGATAGAAAGAAAGGGTTGGATTGGAGGCGCTAGGTATTGGTATTGATATTTCTCTCTCTTCTGCGGAGTGAGAAGAGAAGAGAGAACTGCGTGCGAGTGCGAAAGAGAACTGAGGGAGGGTGACAAAAAACCCTTCTTAGACAACTTGTGTGTTAGCGTACCATACCGTACAATGTTCCCTCATCACATCCACACCTTAAATTACTATAAAAGTAATTAGATATACTATTTCTCAAAAATTAGGTATACGATTTTTTTTGTGGTTTATCAAAATAATATTTAATTCATTTAATTAAAATGGATTAAAAGTTTATCTAAATTTACTTATATTTTTTTATGGAAAACTCATTAAGATGAGAAACAGAAATCAACAAAGGGTGCATGAGCTACAGGATCCGGGAAAGAGAAAGCCAAAGACGCTATAACATGAGCAGCGCTTTTTTACCTCTCTATTAACATGAGAAAATAGGATCCTATGAAAACTAGAAGCTAGTATCAAGCAATCATGAATAACAACCTTATCTCTGATATAGCTTTGCGTTAAACTTACTTATTTTTGAAATTAATAATAGAAATTGATATATATATATATATATATGGGTATACTATTATTTAAACTTTGAAATTGAAACTAAAATAGGATAAAAACTAAAAGTATAAATTTGAATATGAAAATTAAGGAAGGTATTGAAATTTCATTAAAATTAGGATAAGGATAAAACTAAATTGAAAAAATATGAATTAGAGTAATTTATGATGGTTTTTTATTTTAATTTGTAATATTTTAACTATTGATATTCAATTTATATCATTTGATGATAAGCATATTTAAATAAAGTAATATTATAAGAGTAGTAATTTGAATTTTTATTGAAAATTAAATTCTATAACATGAAGAAAAAAATATGATAATATTTGGAATTTTGATAGGTAAATAATCCTCTCCAACCTCCCCTAAGATAAGAGAAAAGAAAGAACATACTAGAAGTTGGAAGCGTGGCGAAGAAAGGAGAGTCAAGAAAACAAGAAGAAGGTGAATAAGAACCAGGTCTTGCTCGAGGGCTACGTGGAAGAGAATTTGGCCTGGAGCAAGAACCTCACCGATGAGGATCTAGAGGAGCTCAAAGGTTGCGTGGATCTCAGGTTCGGTTCAGCTACGACGAGATCCCGAAGCTTCGAAATACGTTGCCAACATTGGAGCTCTGCTACTCCATGTCGCACAAGTTCTCCTGCGACAGTCCCCCTCCTTCATCGACTCTATCGCCAATTGAAAGATCTCTAATCCTGGTGACCATACTGAAGATATCAAAGTGAGACTCAAATTCTGGGAGCAGACTATTGCGTGCACTGTCAAACTCTGCAGCTAATTAGCTAACTAACATTGATAAACTTAGAAACGCATTGATGAAATTGTGATTGTTGTTGGGCCAACTAGTAGGAATATGACCTATGGTAGTGAAAGGGAGAAACACACCTCACCACTCTATACATTTCCTCATCATTTCCTTAAGTCGTAAATCCTTGAAATGCCCGTAATCCATGAATGTTCTAAAAAATTGTTTACAAGAAACAATAATATAATGTATACTATTTGCAATATGTTTCTTGTAGTTTAATGGACATTATTACGTATCGAAAACTCTTTTTCATAAGTCATAAACATGTTTGTTCCATAAACAATTACTCTCAAAACATGTATAATATTGTTACATTTCGAAAACTAGTGTCTACCACGTGTTAAGATTTTATTTATGCATGTCTGAATTACATAAATATATATATATATAATATAAATATAATACAAGTAGGTAGTTTACTTGTAGTAGATAATCTAATTTGTTAGTTTAGAAAGAAAAATCTCACATAAAACATATGTTTGTATAAATAAATATATAATCGAGCCAATAACAAAATCACATATGAGTAAAATACAAATACAATACCTAAGATATATAAACTCATTCTTCTTCTTCTTCATTCTCTGACAAGTATCTCCCTATTGTGTACCATTTATGACTATATCAATAGCATCTCGTATCGCTTGTCGAGTGCGTGTACTATCATTAAGCAGTTATTTTCTCATTTACATCTCCAACTTTTTTACGATCCTCTCGAACTTACTCTAAAAAACATAATTTCATATTAGGAAACAACAAATTTTGAAATATCATATGATATGAATTAGAGGAAATAGATTGCAAAATAAACTAACCATTACGTATGCAATATTTTATTGTATGGACTTTAGTGGTACCAAAGTAGGGTGGAAGATTTGGTGATACCACTACGCTTTGTCCTAAAATTATAAGATTCCTACATTCAATTAATAGAGTATGATATGAAAACCAACTTTCATCCACCTCATATGTTCAATTGTATGTATGAATAGTATTAGTACAAACACTTGAGATTGAGTATTGTCTCACAAAGGACACTAATCAATGATGATTGTAAAAGAGTGAGTCATGTATGATGTCCATTCATGATCTATTCCATTATAATGATATACATACATGACATGATCATGGACAGAACAAGGATACATTGTCACGGGGTGAAAATTTAAAAAAGTTCAAACAAAATTACGATGACAAAATTCTTATATATTCTTGTTTAAAATTTGGTTCAATAAAAAGATAAAATATCATATTCCAAATAATGATATACTCCTACGGTTTGTTGATTCAATTTTAATATTTAATATTTTTAGTAATAAATTTTAGATAATTTTTTTGGGTAAGATGAAAGTTTGGGTGAGTTCAACTCTAATCACAATCACAGGTCAGAGCATGCCTCCGGGATCATATGTTGCTTATATAAATACTCATATATCGTCCACCAACACAACTCTAACATTGATAGAAGAAACTAAAGACACGACCTTTTAAGAGAAAGTTGTTTATCCTAGTAAGCTTTCTTATTTTCTTAAACTCAGTGTTCCATGCGTAAAAAAAAGAGGTAAGTATAAAAATAAGTTTTGGATTGTAAACAAGTAATTGAAATAAAAATTAGAAAAGATATCAAATAACCCATAACAGGAAAAAAAACTGTTCCAGATAACCCATTACAGCCATAGGCTATATAGTCTTTGAAATATCATAGTAGAAGGACAATAAAGTAAAAAATGCCCCTCCGTATCAGAAGTTGCAAGCAAATAATTAGTATTAATATCTTCCAAAAATGACAAAGACTATTGTTGTAGACTATAGTCGATACTATGGGGAGCTAACTTTGCAGCCTTGTAAGGGCGAACTTATTTTGTTGCTGGGGTGAATGTACTTTTATACCACATATACTGGTGAGTTTTTTACTTATAAGGGGGGAGATTTCCCCTTTTAAAAGAGCCTAGTTTTGTCCCTAGACATGATGATGATGTTGGGATGGGACAAGAGTAGTTTCATTTTCGTCCTTCCTATGGATAGGTAAATAGTCATCTCCTGCCTCCCTTGAGATAAGAAAAAAGAATGAACATAATAGAAGATGGAGAAGAAAGGTGAGTCAGGCAAACAAGAAGAAGGTGAATAAGAACCAGGTCTTGCTCGAGGGCTACGTGCAAGAGGATCTGGCCTGGAGCAAGAACCTCACCGATGAGGATCTGAAGGAGCTAAAAGGTTGTGTGGATATAGGGTTTGGGTTCAGATTCAGCTACGACGAGATCCCGAAGCTCCAAAATACATTGCCAACATTGGAGCTCTGCTACTCCATGTCGCACAAGTTCTCCTCCGACAGCCCCTCTCATCCATGGAATTTATTGCTAATTGGAAGATCTCTAGTCCTGGTGACCATACCGAAGATATCAAAGCAAGTCTCAAATTATGGGCGCAAACTATTGCGTGCACTGTCAAACTTTGCAGCTAATTAGCTAGCATAATGCATAATGTTCCCTTAATGAATAATGTTTTAAGAATTTGTTTAGAGTAAAAAATAATATAATGTATACCATTTGAAATATGTTTCTCGTAGCATAATAGACATTATTATGTACCGAAAACTACTTTTCATAAGTCATAACACATGTTTGTTCCGTAAACAATTATTCCCAATGCATGTATAACATTGTTTCCGAAAACTAGTTTCTCCAATGTATTAACCATTACATATGTTGTATTTTATCACATGGACTTTAGTCGTACCAAAGTGAGGTGCAAGATCTAATGATACCACACCTAATATCTTAGGACACGCCGTTCTACAACTATTGCTAGGGGCATTCATTCAATTAATGGAGTGTGATATAACAACCAACTTTCATCCACCTCATATGTTAAATCATGTGAATAGTATTAGCACATAATCAATATGAAACATTTAAGCCTAACGTATGGTTGGTTCAAGTGTTACATGTTTAATTTCCCTTAAACAAGTACTTGAGTTTGTGTATTGTCTCTATTGGAGAATACCTATAGTCACACTAAAAAAATGAAACATGAACGACCATCAAAGTCATCACTCCTTAAGGAATCATTTACTTAGCGTTTATCTAAATATAAGTTAAAAGAAATATAAGATGAACTTTGTTGGTGCAAATGTGCTATTGTGAAGTGATTAATGTTATTCTTATTAAAATCATTCATCATCCTGTTTTTTGTGGGATTAATTACCGCAAAGTTACCGATTGCTTTAAAACTTGAAATTGTTGTCTGCTGATAACTTGATGGACTTAGGTAGTGTTTGGCCCGGCTTTTTTATGACTTTTAAGTTACTTTTAAGCTAAACAGGGCCAAACACATTTGTTGAAAAAGTTCATTAGCTTTTAAGTAACTTATTTTTATAACATAAAATAGAAATAAGTAACTTTTTAGAAAAATCTAGAAATAGGAGCTTTTTACTTAAAAGTAACTTATTATTATGACCACCACCACCACCCCACCGCCGCTGCCCCCGCTGCCGCCACCACAGCCACCGCCGCCGCCGCCACCATCGCCGCCGCCACCATCGCCGCCGCCACCACTACCGCCACCGCACCGCCGCCACCACACCACTGCCATCGTCGCCGCCATCGCCCCCTCACGCCACTGCCGCCACCACACCACCACGCCACCGCCGCCACCGCCACCACCACCACCACCGCCACTACCGCCACCACACTGCCGCCACCACACCACTGCCATCGCCGCCGCCGCCGTCGCCCCCTCACGCCACCGCCGCCACCACCGCACCGCCGCCACTATCGCCACCGCATCACCGCCACCACACCACCGCCACCGCCATCACCGCACCGCCGCCACCGCACCACCACCACCACGCCATCGCACCGCCACCGCACCGCCGCCTCCCCCTCACGCCACCGCCCCCCCACGCCATCGTCGCCACCGCCCCGCTGCCACCGCCCCGCCGCCACCGCACCACCGCCGCCACGCCACCGCCGCCATGCCGCCGCCGCCACCACGCCGCCACCGCCCCCCGCCGCCATATATGAAACTTTTTTAAAACAGTTTTACCAAACAACTTTTAACTTAAAAGTAGCTTTTTAAGTTATAAAAAACTGAAAACTGACAAACAGCTTCTTCTTCTTTTTAAAAGCTCTTATTTTTAACTTTTACTTAAAAGTGGCTTTTAAGTCAGAAAAAAGCTGGGCCAAACGAAGCCTTAAAAACAATTACCATAAATTACCGACGGTAGTACTTGGTGGACTTTTGAAAATTAAGTCGTGGGCTAACCATCAATAACCTATAAATAGGTGTTTCCATAACCTCATATGATGGTTAAAACCGTCGGCAACATATAAATAAGTGTTTGCAGGACCTTCATCTCATGTTAGTATAAATTATGAATTGTGATAGTTGTCATAGCTACAAAATGCTCCTTATACTTCAGATAAGAATGTCACCCTTATTTAATAAAACTTTCATGAATGTGACATTTTTATTCAAATCTAGATGATTTTTTTTTTTGCATACCAAATCAATTGTCGGCTGCGGGTAAGTATCGACGGAAAAAGTTATGGTCAAGTTACCGCCACCAACGATTTTTTAAAGTCGTCGGAAAACATTACTGGCGAGGCTAATACGCACAATTTTTAAGTAACCAAGCCATTAAAATCAGGTTGGTTTGGGTCATTAGGTTTGTATATAAAAATAAAATATTAGTTTTTAAAAAATTATCCCCATATATTATTATTTTAATATATAAAATTTTGAATTTATGTCACTACAAATAAATAGAGTTATTGTTCTTTACTAAATTCATACAATGGCCAAATAAATTCTGAATGTTGATATTATCTTGAATCATTATTTTTTTAAATAATTATAACTTATATAACTCATTAGTTTTTTTTGTTAATATGATATTAATTAGATCGGGTTGAAAAAAAAAAATATAAAAACTGAAACAATTGTAAGTGGTTTGGTTCGAGTTGAAAATGAAGTTAACCGATTAACCAATTAAATACAAATCAATTGGTTTGGATCATCAAATTAATCGGATCAATCTAAACCAATTAACACCTCTACAACTATTGAAGATCAGTTAAAAAAAAAAAAAACTATTGAAGATAATCCTGAATTTCGATGCTTCAAGGAAGGTGGGGATTGGGTGTGGCATGGTGGCTCGTAATGACCACGATGAGATTATGGCTTCTAGTATCTTTTATCTGATGCCTTGTTTCTCTCGTTTGCTGGCTGAAGCAGAGTCCTTTCATGGAGCGTTATCTTGGGCGGAGCAGCTTGGTTCCACAAAGGTGTGTTTTGAGACAGATTTTTGGAAGAGAGGGTTGCATGGAACATTCTATTTAGATTATATAGTCCATGATTGTCTTATTTCCGCTTTGGCTTTTGTTTCTTTTGATTTTCTTTTTTTTTCGACGATCGGATAATTTAGTGGCTTATTTTTTAACTAATAGTGCTTTTACCTATACTAATAAATGGGTGGAAGAAATTCCTTCAGAAACTACTTTTTTCTGCTCAATGATATGATCCTTTTAAGAAGAAAAAAAACTAAGAGAGAGAATCCTTATTAAGGGCCCTAGTAAAATACATTTGGCACCATGCTCCTTTCAACATGTCACATGTGTTTAAACATTAAATATCAGCGAGGGCCACGTACAGCTCTCTTCACACTTGATCCTCCCCACGTGGACCTCCCCACTTCAGTTTGCTTCCAAAACTCTTCAATTTAGTTTAGGATAAAGATTGGTATGAGATATAAATTATTAAATTATGCAATATTAATATAATAAACATGTTTGAGTTAATTGGATATTCATATATCTTCCTGCTGTAATTTTTATTAATAGATATATATCTGTGCGTGTAAAAAAGTTTTACACAAACATCTAATAACATTATGCTCCATCGAATCAAACAGTTACGTTTTTATATCCATGCTTAATTAAAATAAACATATTTTTGATGTGATAAAATCAATTGATGCATTTGTAACAAAAATTGTATCAACTATTTTCTTTATAATTGATATTACTTATATTTTAAAGAGTATACTATTAGTTAAAGTTGGTAAATTTTTTTTATCTATTTATTTGGTTTAATAAAATTTATTTTGAGAGGATCGTGCTCAATCTAACAAATAGAAAATTACAAGGTCAATAAATACTTATAAAAAATTTATACTTACCTTTTGTTAATGAGTGTAGCGTGATCTATGTGAGTACGTTTGATTTCACGTTTGAAGGAAGACGGTGTATTTCTCACTTTTAAAAATGTGAATCTAATGTATCAAACTTTTCCACTATTTATCTTATTTATCATTTATTCATGTTTTCATATATCTCTCCACTAGTTCTAGGTGGATGGTGAATTAATGCAAATGTTTACCTCTCTGTGAACTTCTGGAAGCTCCTCATATCCTCCAGAACTGTCTACCCTGCTCTGATATTTCCCTTTCCCTTCTCAGTTCTCACGCAGAACCTCGTAATCTCTCGAACTTGCTTACTCCAAAACGGTGACTATATATCTTCCTTCACCTCCTCTCTCTTCTCATTCATTCATAACTTGCAAACAATACACACATCTCTCTCTGCAAACAACTCTTGAAACTAAAAACTCCATATTCTGTTTCTTTCGGGTGTGAAGAACTGAATTCTCTTCAATCATGGCGACAAAAGAAGGCAAAGCAATCGGCATAGACCTCGGCACCACCTACAGCTGCGTCGGCGTCTGGCAAAACGACCGCGTCGAGATCATCCCGAACGACCAAGGCAACCGCACCACCCCTTCCTACGTCGCCTTCACCGACAACGAGCGGCTCATCGGCGACGCTGCCAAAAACCAAGTCGCCATGAACCCGCAAAACACCGTCTTCGACGCCAAACGCCTCATCGGCCGCAGATTCTCCGACGCATCTGTTCAAAGCGACATGAAGCTCTGGCCTTTCAAGGTCGTTCCAGGCCCCGCCGAAAAACCCATGATCGTCGTCACCTACAAAGGCGAAGAGAAAACGTTCGCCGCAGAAGAAATCTCTTCCATGGTGTTAACAAAAATGCGTGAGGTAGCAGAAGCGTTTCTGGGTCACCCTGTGAAGAACGCTGTTGTCACTGTCCCTGCTTACTTCAACGATTCTCAGAGACAAGCAACGAAAGATGCAGGGGCGATTTCTGGGTTGAATGTTCTGAGGATTATCAACGAACCCACTGCTGCTGCAATTGCTTATGGATTAGACAAGAAAGCTTCGAGAAAAGGTGAGCAGAATGTGCTGATTTTCGATTTGGGGGGTGGAACTTTTGATGTTTCTCTGTTGACGATTGAGGAAGGGATTTTCGAGGTGAAGGCCACTGCAGGGGATACCCATTTGGGAGGTGAAGATTTTGATAACAGGATGGTGAATCATTTTGTGTCTGAGTTCAGGAGGAAGAATAAGAAGGATATCAGCGGCAACGCCAGAGCGTTGAGGAGGTTGAGAACCGCGTGTGAGAGAGCGAAGAGGACTCTGTCTTCAACTGCTCAAACAACGATTGAAATCGATTCTTTGTATGAAGGAATTGATTTCTATGCGACCATTACAAGGGCGAGATTTGAAGAACTGAACATGGATTTGTTCAGGAAGTGCATGGAGCCGGTGGAGAAGTGTCTCCGTGACGCGAAGATTGATAAGAGCAGTGTTCATGAGGTTGTTCTGGTTGGCGGGTCTACAAGGATTCCGAAAGTTCAGCAGCTTTTGCAGGATTTCTTCAACGGGAAGGAGCTTTGTAAGAGTATTAACCCGGATGAGGCTGTGGCGTACGGTGCGGCGGTGCAAGCTGCGATCTTGAGCGGTGAAGGGGATGAGAAGGTGCAGGATTTGTTGTTGCTGGATGTGACTCCTCTGAGTCTTGGTTTGGAAACTGCTGGTGGGGTTATGACGGTGCTGATTCCGCGGAACACGACGATTCCGACGAAGAAGGAGCAAATTTTCTCTACCTATTCTGATAATCAACCCGGGGTTTTGATTCAGGTGTATGAAGGGGAACGAGCGAGGACTAAAGATAACAATCTTCTTGGGAAATTTGAGCTTACTGGGATCCCTCCTGCACCCAGAGGAGTGCCTCAGATCAATGTGTGTTTCGATATCGATGCGAATGGGATTCTGAATGTTTCTGCTGAGGATAAAACTGCAGGGGTGAAGAACAAGATTACCATTACCAATGATAAGGGGAGATTGAGCAAGGATGAGATAGAGAAGATGGTGCAGGATGCGGAGAAGTACAAGGCGGAGGATGAAGAGGTGAAGAAGAAGGTGGACGCGAAGAATGCGCTTGAGAATTATGCATACAACATGAGGAACACGATTAAGGATGAGAAGACTGGAGGGAAGTTGGGTGCTGGTGATAAGGAGAAGATTGAGAAGGCGGTGGAGGCGGCGATAGAGTGGTTGGAGGGGAATCAGCTGGCGGAGGTGGATGAATTTGAGGATAAGCAGAAGGAGTTGGAGGGGATTTGTAATCCCATCATTGCTAAGATGTATCAGGGTGGTGATGTTCCTATGGGTGGTGGTGATGATGACATGCCTGGTGCTGCTGGTGCTGGGTCTGGAGCTGGACCTAAGATTGAAGAGGTGGATTAAAGAGAGTGAATGTGTTTAAAGCTTTTGGTTATGGTGTGGAACTGTGAATGTCTTGGTTATGGCTACTGGGTACTCTTTTAACAGTTTTTTGTTGTGATCTATGACTGTTTTACAGTCAGAATGTAAGTTTTGTAATGCAATGTTTTCTTTAATAAAATAAAGTTCATCATGTTTCTTAGCTTTCTATGATCAATTCACTGTACTATGGTGTTTACATGAATTGGAATATGATTTATAAGAAGAAAAATAAAAAGACAAAAAGATGAATTTGATTGAAAGGATGCTGTAGGGAATGTAAAATAGTTATTAAATGTAGGTTTAGAAAATGTTGTCGGATCCACGTTTTGACTAGATCATATTTTCAGAAGTAATAGTTGTTTTTGAATTATTAGATCCTCTTTAAAAGTGAAATCAAACACATCTAAGTTACCGAAGTCTCCAATGTTAGTTGTTTGCTTAAGAAGTACAATGTTATTACGCACAAGAAGGGTATTATGATCACTAATGGTAATGGGAAGTAGGGATCTATCATATATTGCCCCTTGACATTAAGGGGTAGTGCATATAACCAAATTAATAAAACAAGTTAATGTAAGGTTATAAATTTAGAGAGGGGCATCGAGTGTGATAGTGATGAATCTCAATGGACGTGTTGCAATTTTTTCTAATGATTTTTTAAAACAAAAAGATATCTAAGAATTAATTCCTTATAAAAAATTAGCACCAACAAAAAGTTTGTTTCTAGTCACCACAAGCCTATTCAAGGGAAACATCCAGCTAATATATGAAATCCTGAAAGGCCATACAAAAGTTCCTAGGAGAAATTTACAATGCTCACTATAGAAACAATTGACTTAGCAGAGGGAATTTTGTCTTCATTTTCAACGAGTGCTTCAATTTTAGCAACTTATCCAACTTTGTCGAAGTTGCAACCTGTGCAACTACTTGAGAAGTTAATATTGCAACTTCAATGACATAAAAAAGGGGTCAAACATGCAATAGTGAGAACATGGAAAGAAGAGGCTGATTTATGTGCAACCTAACAAACAACGGACTGAGGATAGGAATGGCGACAACAATGAGGGAGGTGGAAGTGGTTGATAGGTGGGGACTTGACGTCAACAACAGAGGAGATAGAGGTGGCAAAGGTGGTAGCCGTGGTAGAAGAGGTGGTTGATAAGGCGAAAGCAGCAAGGCGCAGCGACGAAGATTACAAGACGCATCGGCAAGGCAACCGAGATCCGAGAGGGCAGTAAGGGGTAAAAACCTAGACTTAAAAGGAGAGAAAATTCACTTGTTTGGATACCATAATCATCTAATGTGGAGGAAAACTCATTTATTGTGGAGAAAACATAAACCTAGTATAAGGAGAAATCTATCAGGAAGAGTCTCTCACCTGTTTCACTTTCCCGAACGGGCTTGCAACTGTCAAAGTCTCAAAAAGCTAAAGAGAAATCGAGTAATGATTTATTCATATTTTACTTTCTATTTCATTTTATTTTCATTCATTTTTTTCTATTTATCTTTCCATTTCCTATCGCATCATATACCCTATCATTATTATTATTTTTTCTTCTTGTCTCGTTCAAGTAAGTGTAAGTGGAAAAACTACTTGAATAAACTGTTATTCAAAGAAATTTGGTGTGTAAATGTAAATGTGAATGTGATCCAGCCCACAAACAGAGACGGGACCCCGACCCAATACAAGAACCGAATTGGTCCTTCTTCCTCATCTCATCTCACAGCGAGTGACTGTGAAACTGTGCAAAACATTTGTGGATAAGAAAGAAAGGATGTGCAAAACTTGAACTGAAGAACCGTGAAGAAGAAAAACAAGGGCCATGGCTGGCATCACCTTCACCAGCGTCCCATTCAAACTCTTCTACACCTCTTCACCTTCACCTTCATCTCTGCTCTCTTCTTCTGATTCCAAACTCTTCGCACGCCTCCCCCTTTCTCACAATCCCTACTCCATCAAATTCGATCCTCTCCCCCTTCCCCCTCACGTAACCGTCACCTCCCGCTACGGTGGCGGCGGCCCGCGTCCTTCCGGTGACTTCAGAAAGCGCCAGGCCGACTCCGACGACGAACAAGCTCTCGACCTTTCCAGACTCAAGTATATACATTCATTTCTATCTTTCTCTCTGTATTTGTTCTATTCGGAGTGAGTTCGTGCTTAACGATGCTTTTCCCCTTTGAAATCGAAATAGGTCAGCTACCGTGAGGCTCATTGATGAGAAGCAGAACATGGTTTGTCCTCATTCTATTTCATTCGTCATTCAACCATGCCTGAATGGAGCTAGTTTTAAAATTAACTTGGTTTGAGAAACCTAAGCTTTATGATTCAGTTCAGAGTTTTAAATTGTGGCTGCGGTTGATGCGCAATGCGGCCACTCCAAAACCCGTTATGTTGCCGGCGGCAATTGCAATTGCGGTTGCATACCGCAACTTAAAACCCTGAATTTCAGTTTGCAGTGGTCGGAGAGTACCTAGTGTTCCAATTTGAATTGACTTCACGTTTTGAATTTCTGTAGGTTGGAGTAGTGTCTAGGAATCAGGCCATTCAAATGGCTGAAGATGCCCAGCTTGACTTGGTAATGGCGCCTTTTCCCTCTGATTGCATATTCCATATAGCTGCTACACAGGGCATTGGATGAGTGAACTCGATGATATAATCTATGTTTTTCCTTTGAATTTCATTTCAATTTATGTAACATCTCTACAAAGGATGTGTATTTTTTACTTCTTAGGATAGCCACTTGCTGTCAAAATCTTTCTTATTTCTTTACACTGTATTTCATAGTTGTACATGTTTAAAAAGTTAAGAAACAGAAACAGGGTAATTTCACTTACACAAGTATTACAACTGTATGTGATGGAGAATGGAGAGCCATTTTATTTTAGTGTTGTTGAAAACCTCACTGCTTCACCATCACTATTCCCCCTGCCTCAAAAACTTTGCATGGACATTGGAACACGTACTACTTCTGACATGGATGCTTGTTTTATTTCCCCACAGGTAATAGTATCGCCAGATGCAGATCCTCCTGTTGTTAAAATAATGGATTACAGGTATGAACTTTTTCTATCCTGAAAAGAAATGCTATGCATTTTGTTTTTTTAGTTTTCTCTCTTTTTCTTACCTTGCAATTTTTTATTTATTTATGTGCATATTAAATCTAGTGTTGAAGTTCTAGAGTGGTCATGCAAGGGTGTAGCATAAATGTGCTGAATTGTCATTTTTGGATGCCAATCGATAAATTTAACAGTTAATGACCTGGCTGTAATCATCTTCAACATTAATTGAAGATTAAGTAGTCATGACTGGGTTGCCAGATGAATAATCAAACTAGGTGCTCAGTGTTTCCTGCATCTAGCCTATGCAACTACTTGGTGTTCCAGCTTTTGAGGCAGTGGGTGCTGGTGAAGACAGAAGTATCACTTGCATTGAGTGGGATCCTGTGCTTGGGTTGACAGATGAATAATCAAATTCTGTGTTCAGTGTTTCTTGCTGCTAGCCTCATGCAACTACTTGATGTTCCAGTTTGTGAGCAGGGGGGAGTGGTGATGAAGACAGGAGTATCAGTTGCATTGAGTGGGATGCTGTGCTTCTACATGGTAGTGTATATTCAGTTGGATGGTGGGTCATTCCATCATTAAGAATCACTTTCTTGTTTTTTGGGGTGCGGGTACTTTGAAGAGTAAATATTGAGCAATCAAGGTTGAGTGTAACTCACTCACGTAAAGTTGTTTCATGAAAGACATTTTGCCTTTAACGTTCACTTAACAAAATCAAAAGAATCTGTCTGAAAGGCCGTACCTACTTCTACTTCCTTTCTGCCTGTGTATTGGACTTATATACATATGCGTTGATACCTTGAGAATGGTTGGACCTTGAAATTCACCAATCCTTGTATTTTCGTTTTTTACAGTAAATATAGATATGAACTACAAAAGAAGAAAAGAGACCAGCAGAAGAAAAGTGCTGGTAAGATTGTATTTGTTGGATATTGACATTTTTAGCTAAATCATATACAAAACTCAGAACAAACATATAATTACTGACCGAGTGATCTTTTAAATGTAGCTACTCGGATGGATTTGAAGGAGCTCAAAATGGGGTATTGTTCTTTCTTCCTTTCTTTTATTGTTTCAAAGATAATAAACCTGGAAAAGAAAGATCTAGATTGTTGTTCATTGGCTTCTGATTATATTTACTCATTCTTGTTCATATGTCAGGCATTTCATCAGTTATATCTTGTTTTTTGGTTGTGAACTTAGGATCAATTTGAGCAGGATGCATAGGAGTATGTTTAGTCATGCTGCTTAGAGATAAACATATAAAGTTGCATATGTCAGGAATTTTATCATTAATATTTTGTTTTTTAGTGGTGAACTCAGAATCAATTAGGTCAGGATACACCTAGGAGTTTGTTTAGACATACTGCTTAAAGATAAACTTAGGAAGTTTTAGGTGATGCATCACAGTATGAAGATAGATACAACTAACAGTACCATATCATTTGAAAGCATAAAGCTTGCAATGAGTTACTTCTTCTTTTGATAATGCAAACTCAAGTAGGGAAGTTGCAGGGATTGTTATGAACTGGGGTTAGTTGGTTAGTTTTGAGTTTCAGTTATGCACAGTTTTATTGGAATTTGTGACTATTTTTATTTACTTTGAACTTCAACAGATACAACATTGATCAACATGATTATTCTGTGCGTTTGAGAGCTGCGCGGAAATTTTTGACAGATGGTGATAAGGTTGCATTAGTTATTTTGTTGTGCCATATTAAACATACGAATTCAATGTTTATTATATCTATTTCTAACGTATTGAGATCTTGTGGGGTATCAATTCTTGCAGGTTAAGATCATAGTAAACCTTAAAGGTCGTGAAAATGAATTCAGGAATATTGCTATTGAGCTTATTAAACGTTTTCAGAACGATGTTGGGGAGGTACGTACTATGTTATGCCACTTCACTATAGTATGATTGAGTAATATCATATTTGTGGAGCATTAAAAACCATCTTTTGTATCATGTGCAGCTTGGGACAGAGGAGGCTAAAAGCTTCCGTGACAGAAACATCTTCATACTTTTGGTTCCAAATAAAACTGCCATACAAAAGACTCCAGAACCACCAAAGAAAAAAGACAAGTCAGCAGCTGATGAAGTCTCTGTGAGTGTCCAAACATAACTGGAAACTTCCATGCGAGATTCTAACTATCGAATGGATGGATTTTGTAACTTATATTGGTGAGGGTTGGAATTTTTTCCGGGTGGTGTATAGCTTATGTATAATTCACGTAATAGTAGTATATAAATTCGCTAGATATTTAATCAAATAGTGTATTTGAACGTAAGTTGCTGAAGGATCTCACAAATCACTCTCTTCACTTGACTAAATAGTACATACTAATCATAAGTGATCAACCCCCCAAGATGCAGAGGCTGCAACATGCGTACGCAACGTCTTGAAGGTAGCTTAGCTTTGAAATGCTTACGTTGAAGATATCTAGCATCTTATGTTTTTGAAGTCTCATAACTAAACAGAACGTAGTTCTGAAAGCTACACGTAGAAACCACCTTACTTTTTCAGAAGCCTTTGAGTATTTGACTCCTTCCTTTTATGTGTTGCCTTTAATTTCAGTATTAGTTGAATTCAGCCGTTATTTTTTTCTTTAGGTTAGTAGCTTAAATTCTTCAAACATTCAATCGAAAGCTGATGCAGAAATTTAGAAATTTGTAGTTTTAATATTTAATAAAGGGGAATGCTAATGCACACTCACCCTTTTTTCGAAGGTGTGCATTAGCAACATACACCTTTTTATTTGGAAAAAAAACCAATTTTTACTTTTTACATTAAGTTACTTCATATGGGTATTTGATGTTCGTTGTGTCTGCAGTAAGTGTGCATACACGTTTTCTTCTTCATGCCCTCTTCTAAGAATCAAAACAAAAGCTCGTGCTCAGTTCTTTTCAAACACTATGGGTAGTCCTTATTTTTTACTCATTGGAATCGTTTTCTAGAAAGGAAAGGATTCAAGCAGCTTGAGAATAGTAAACCTCTGGTTGGTTTCAAATTGCAGACAATGAGATAATTGTTCTTTTTAAATATAAAATTTCATTGGAACCAAGATAAAAATGACATTTATTTGGATGGCAGCATCTGGTTTACAAGTCATTGGCAGTGTCCACTAAGGGGTGCAATGTACAAGCATTTGAATGGAAGCAAAAGGAGAGGATGTTTGTGGAGACTGCACTCGACCTTGTTTCTCTTTTCATATGTTGATCAATTATTGCCTATTCAGCATCTCAAATAAGTGAATTGATTTTGAGTCTTAGTTGTTGTCAAATTTGATTTTATAAACACAATCACACAATCCAACTTGATCAGATGAAAAAGATTATTTGCCTTTCCCAAATCTGCGTATGATATGCGTTCTTGCCAATCAATCTATAGTTGGTCCCAAGCATCAATTACAAGAGGAGGGTAATTGAATTTAGTAGCGAGAAAACAATGAACAAAATAGCCAGCAACCATACAAATTATCAATATTCATTTGTTCTCCAAAAGTAAGGAAATATTTTAGCCATCTTCCTATTGAGAGATCACCCACACCACGAATTAATATTGCCGTATTCGGATATTCCTAATCCAATAATCAATTACATCAATGAATGCACTGGACAAATAAATTTCAGCCATTTCCTAATCTATGAATTGAAGAGGATATGATATGCGTGTGAAGAAGAAACGTATCTGTAAAAGTTTTATTTTTTTTCAAATAAAAAGGTGTATGTTGCTGATGCACTCCTAAAAAAAGGGTGGGTATGTATTACCATTCCCCTTTATTAGAACATCACCATCCTTTCACATCAGTCATGTAATCAATGTCCAGGTGAGTTGGCTCAATGACACTCCTTGCTCACTTGTTACGCCTTGCACTATATGATTTATGAACAACCGAGAAATACCAGTGCAAAGACCAACTTAAAAGCCAAAATAAATAAGGGAAATATTAATAATGTACAGAAGCCAGCCATGTCTTCTTTTGGAGCCTAGTTAAATTTTGGATGATTGGAAAAGAAATAGGAGAATGCAGATAGAAAAAATAAGCAAGGAAGTTCAATGAGGAGATGGTGGTTGAAAAAATCAAAAGAAAAAGAAGAAACCTAGCTTAAAGGTGAAATGCTGCTTGATTTCAAGAGTTCAGAAAAGAATTACGATATGCATTTGGTTATCATGAAGGGAGTGTTGAGAAGAGAAATAAATTATACAGTTAACAAAGAAGCGACATAAAGTTAACAAATTAGCACATTGCTTACAAGACATCAAGCACAGGTAATCTATAGTTTTGAAGACAGATCCTTATATGCATTAGCTTGTAAGCACAAGACACATCCCGTAATGGTTTTCCTTTCACCAATTAATTAAATAACCCTTGATGGTTTTCCTATCATCAATTAATGTTTAAGATATCAGATTTCACACAGAACAATCCCTCCATTGCATACTCTCGAGCCATATATCCACTATTTTTGAATTCCTCCATGCCTTGCTAAGACTTCTTCGACAATCTTTTGACTGCTATTTCGGCATAACACCCTGCAATAAAATAACAAAAACAAACATGTTAACTAGGTCCTACACATTCCAAAAGGAATTTTATTTTAGTGAAATATATGACCTTGTACAGTGCACCAAACCCTCCTTGTTCCAGCTTTTTTTGTATCAGAAAAGTCATCAGTAGCGGCCTTAATGGTTGTGAAGGTCACGAACAGCATTTCATCAGAACTAATCAACTCACCTTCTTGGGTAATTGCTACTGCTAATGCTTGGGGCTAGCTAACTCTTGCAATAGTATCTTTCACTTTTTTCTGAATCTGATTCATTTCATATTTAAAGACACAAATAAAAACAAAAGTGAAAGGGACCTGAAGCAAGCAGTTTTTACTTTTTATATGTTCTTAAGATAGTTAATGAATTTCAGCTATAGAAGTTCACCTCTGCCTCTATCTTTTTTCTCCTGAGGCAAGCAGTGCACAGCCAATAAGAACTGCTAATATGAAAATAATGAATGACAATGCCAATTCCGCCTGAGCATTATGAACAAACTGCTTCTTCAAGTGACCCTTTAGGCCACAAAACAACATGCAAGAAAAGAGAGGGCAAGTATTGGTGAAGGATTTTGAGCTTCAATGTACCACCTTGGTTCTGCCTTCTTCTAAGAGTTTGTTAACAACGTATAAAATAGTAGGCCACTATGCCTCCACCGGGTGTTCAGTTTAACTTGCAAAATTGAATTGGTACTGGACCCCTAAGTACCCACAACTATCATGATCCTGACTCGGTCATTTTGCTTAGGCACACCCTTACAGAGAAATCAAAATTGGACCGGCACTAGGGTTCTACTACTGAACATTATTGCACTAGGGTCCTCTCTGGTTAGCATTTACGTGGAATAAATTACAAATTATCTTGAAAAATAGAACTTGTGGCAAAAATGTTAAGTAGACTCTGAACAGCATATTGAATGCTCAGCAATTGCAGTTAACAATTTGAGGGCAAAATCATGCTATAAGTGAAGCCTATGCCTTAGTGGAGCAGATCGAGCACATGGTTGATTTTGTTTTAATTAAGCCAAAAGTTTTTTGTTCACAAACATTCAATGGAATGAATTGCTTAAATCCTGGACCAAAAAGCAGGGCAAGAAATAACTTACTTGACCATAATATAGACATGCAATGGTGCTTTTTACCCTTAAAAGCAGTTTCTACATTCCAATCATCTGAGCCAGAATTTGTTTTCTTGTAAATAGAAAAGAATAAAATAGAAAGGAGTGGTGAACTAATAAAATTCCCTTTCCTTTTTTCGTCATGTACCAGGACATCTGGACATGAAAGTAGGGAATTGAATTCGTTGAGAAAGAAATGCATACATCGAAGTAGTATCTGTTTAACATTTTTATCATGTCAAATTCAAAAAAGATGGCTTAACTCACCCTAACTATGTTGGTTACTTGTGTCCTTTGAGTCAAGATAGAAGGTACCGACAGACTACCCTTCTGTCCCCTGCAATCAATTTTATGGTTGGGGACGTTTTGTGAGGAAACATCAAGATAGGATCTCAGTTTCTGGAAAATGATTGAGATTCATACCTGGCAGCAAGATGGATCTGATTTTGAAACAAAAAGTAACAAATGTGTATGAAAAGTCAAGCATCTGCTCAGTTTCCTCATAAAATCGATGAGCTTGTCATCATCCAAGGATATGATGAGGTAAGCCATATATAAAAGAGAAGTTTCTTGGATTATAATTTAGTGACATTTCTAGCATGTTTGGATTTGGTGTTTGCCTCACCTCCAAAGCACGTTCAAACCAGCAGCTTGTAGTTTTATGTGATTACGAGCTTTCTTAATGCGGATGCAAACTTGCAGTTAATATATGTTGGACTAAATAATATGAAACCAAAAGGTGAGGCTATGCTTGTTCCCATACAAGTTATCTGGCCAACAGTTCTCGTTCAGCTTCACCAATAATCGCCACAAGAACAGATCCCATCTTTGAAATGGTGGAATCTGTTCGCGTCCCTAACTACAATTACTCTTTCTGTGATCTTTGATATAAACTTAGTTGCAGTATGGCAGTCTAAACAAACCCGAAGGTTCTTGATGATTCTGATCTCAGTACCAGGTTCAGTTGTAATAAGGCCAAAAGCAATGGCTAGCTTCTCACTGTGAACATTAACCGTGAGCTCCTTTTCTTCTTCTTCCACATCATGCAAAGAAGTGACTGTCTCTGACTGATACCCAATATCCCTCATTTTGCCTGTTAACTTCTCTAGCTTTGCATAGATAGCTGTTGCTTGGGCATGAGAACGATCACCAGATACAAATACATGTGTGGTCCCATTAATCTCAATTAGAGTGCATCCTGGAGTCTTTGCCAGCTTTCTTTTCTTAGCTACTTCTCGTATTGATGCAGCCTTTGGGAAGTTTCTCTCCGCAGAGTATATATTAGAAAGCAAGACATAGTAGCCTACGCTCCCTGGATCCAGTTCAAATAGCCTTTCTGAAGCCACGCGGGCTATGTCTGTATTTTTGTGAATCTTACAAGCACCAAGCAATGTACCCCACACAGCAGGACCTGGCTCAACAGGCATTGTCCTTATAAATTCTAAGGCTTTCTCTAATTGTCCAGCTCTTCCCAGAATATCCACCATGCATGCATGGTGCTCAGCTAAGGGCTCAATCCTGTATTTATTGACCATGTCATGAAAAATTTCCTGTCCTTCTCTTACCAAGCCAGCATGACTAGAAGCATATAAGACTGAAAGAAAAGTAACACTAGATGGATGAAACCCTGAATGCAACATCTCATTGAAAAGCTTAAGTGCTTCATGCCCATATCCATGGAGCCCATAACCAAATATAATAGTGTTCCAAGTGATAGTATTCTTTTCACTCATTGAGTCAAATAATTGCCTAGCCTCAGAAATGTTCCCACACTTGGCGTACATATCAATTAGAGCAGTCGAGACATAAATGTTCGGCTCAAGATTTTTGCTTTTAATTAACTGATGGACCCATTTCCCAAAACTTAGTGACCCTAGTTGAGCACATGCTGAAAGGATAGTTGTGATGGTAACTGGATTTGGAGTAAACTCAGTCATCATCATTTCCTGAAAGAGAGAGAGAGCCGTCTCTGTTAAACCATTCTGCGTATAACCCGAAATCATAGCATTCCAAGCAGCCACAGTTTTCTCAGGTGATTCATTAAATAGCTGCCGAGCTATATCTATTTCATTGAGCCTGTTGTAAATGGTTGTGAGTGCAGTTGAAACAGATGAATTCAAGATAGCACCAGATTTCACGCAAAACCCCTGAATAGAGCAAGTCAAATGCAGATGACCAAAGGGCGAAGACACCGGAATCAAGCCAACCATGGTGCTTGAACTCACTCTCTGACCAGAAACAAGTAGTTCTCTGAAAAGGTTCACTGAACACTCAATCTCACCATTGCAAGTAAACCCAGAAATCATGGCATTGTAAGCTATCAAATCTGGCTTCCCGAGCATCGCAAACAACAACCTCGCCGTGCTGATATCCCCACATTTCGAATACAAAGAAATCAAACCAGTCAGCACATAGGCATCAAGATGAAACCCGAGTTTCAAAGCCAGACATTGAACCCCCATCCCAACTCTCAAGTCTTGCAACTCAGCAACCCCGGGAAGAACTGTAGCCACCGTGGTCGAATCCAACTGCACTCCATTTGCAACCATGTCCCGGAAGACTTCGATAGAGTCATCATAACAACAATTCTTCACAAACCCAGTAATCACGGTGTTCCAAGCCACGGTGTCCTTCTCAGGCATTTCATCAAACACCTTCCTCGCTAACCCGACACGCGAAAACTTGAAGTACAAGTCAACGAGAGCGGAGGCCACAAAGAGGTTGGAGCCGAAGCCATCGACGACGGCATGGGCATGCAAGAGCATGCCCATCTTGTCGTCGGGAGAAGCGGCAATGGCGAAGGCGTAGGTGAAGTTGTCAGGGGCGAGGTTGGTGCGGAGGCGCAAATGCGTGTAGAGAGAAAGGGAAGAGGAAGGGGCGGCGTTGGCGGAGAAGCCTTTGACGAGGACGTTGAAGAGGAAGATGTCGGGGTTGCGAACGGAGAAGAAAAGGGCGCGTGCGTGGCGCGTGGCACCGAAGTCGAAGAGCTTCTGGGTGAGCTTGGTGATGGAGGCGAGATCGGATTGGTAGCCATTGAGGATGAGCTGGGCGTGGATTTGAGAGAGGTGAGGGAAGGTGCAGGCTTTGTTGATGAGGGAGATGAACCAGTTGCGAGGAATCATCTGCATTCACCAAACCTTTGACGTTTACGCATTATTTGTTTCGAACGATTTTGGGTGGGAAGATAACAGGAGGGTTCACTTTGGCTGAAAAATGTTATTTCGAGAAGTTTGTATGAGCAATGATATAAAATGATGTAGATACGGGATACCTGTTATTTGTTAAGAGATATTTATTTATTTAATATGATTTTGGAGTATTGATGGAATTAATTTTATGCTTGTCGTCGGTAGTAGAGAAATCAAAAAAAGAAAATTGTTGCGAAGAAAATTATATAAAAAAATTTAACTATCTCATACCCATTTAACATTTAATTATTATAACAATACATGTAATTTTATTTAAAAATTTATTGAAATATAATATAGTTTTTATACATCAGAAAATTAGAAAAAAGTTAAAAAATTAAATAACATCCAAAAAGAGTCACTCAATAGGAGAGTCTCCAGATCAGAGCACAACACAACAAACAAACGGAGATCCTCGGGAGGCGTCACAATTTTAGCGAGGTAATTGTATAATATTTAAAAAAAGAATTATTAAGAAAATGGTGAAAAGCTAATTCTACATCTTATTTATTTTGTTTCTTCTCATTTTCCATTTTATTTTCTCTTTTTTTCCTAATCCAAACAACTTAAAAATCAGTTCACTTTTCTTTTATATTTTTTCTCTTATATGCTTTCCTCTTATATTCCTTCCTACGTCCAAACTGCATTAGAGATTGAACCACTTTGTATTTTTTTTTATATATATACGCCCTACCGAGTTTGACCGAAAATGAGTTTTAGATTTAGTCAAAAGAATAACTTTGTGGCTTAAATATATTTTTAGTCCTTATAAAATAATGCTGAATTAGTTTTAGTCTCTTCAAAAAAATTTATAGCTTTTAATCCTTAAAATTTATGAAATATGTGAAGTTAGTCTCTCTTGTAAATTATGTGGCGGGTATTTTCATTAGCGGCGGCTATAAACACCATAAAATGAGTTATTGGCTGTTTTTATGCATTAGTGGTGGTTACAAACCGTCATGTAATGAATTAACGGCGGTTTAAACCACTACAAAATGAAGAACAAATATTAACTTTACAAATTTCACAAATGTTGGAACTAAAAACTATAATTTTGTATTAAAGGAACCAAATCTAATTCACTCTTATTTTACACGAAACAAAATCATATTTAAACCAAACTAGGGTTGTTTGTGCACTAAGAGCAATACACTAGTAACAAAAATACAGTAGTGCAATTATCTATTTTTGATCAAACACACACCGTACCCTCTATGGAGCAATCATGTTCCAGCCTCCGATATCCACAATCTTGCATTTTTACATCAGTTTATAAAAAAAAAAACTTGTTCTTTGTTGGGCTAGCTTTTTCTAGCTGAGTTTTTTCTATAAACAAACTTGAATCTGATACCTTATTTAAAAAAAATCGATACCACTTGAACCAATTATTCGATTTTTTAGTGCAGTTTTCTTGTTATGCATGATAATTACTTTGTTAAGAATTACTCCATAATGGTAATTACAGACTAATTTCTATAATCATTCTGTGCCCTACAATCTCAAATACATCTTTTTCTCGGTTCTGGGGAGAAAGGGAGTGGGCCAATGTTTCTCAGATGCTGCTTTAATGTCATTCAGATTGCTTGCAATGAGCCATGTTCTGCTTTAATGTCATTCAGATAAAGGCAAATGATAAATGTGGATGGGTGTTACTTATTTTGCTATATTGCTTTGCATTTTCTTTTCATTTGCCTGATACAAAGTTACAAGGGGAAGGCTTGGGCCACCAGTTTTAACAAGAAAAAAACTAAGGAATTTCCAGCACATTTGAGGAAAGGGTGAAAAAAGGAACCTATTTAAAAAATTTACAAAGGTAAAGAACCTGAAAAATATTTTAACTACTAATACTATTACTTTGGCTGCAGCTGCTACAGACTTGTTGTTAGCTTGGAAGCAGGTGAGGTCAGGCTCAAGGTGTCTAAATTTCCGAGATTGGTTACTTAGTACCCGTTTGGATGCAAACCAAAGAACACTTATTGAAGCTTATTAAGTGAATTTTTTAGTAGATAAGCTCCAATGAACTCGTATTCAAACTGGCTCTTATTCTCCTAAGCTTGCTTGATCTGCATGAGATGGGTCCGAAGGCTATATTCCTCCACCTATTTTCACCACAAAAAAGAATTAGAAACTAAAACAAGGATGATGAAGATGAAGCACATTCCATTCAACTCAGCAATCAATTGAAGATGAACAAATTTATGCACGCAAATTCCTTTCAAACTTTCTTGCTTGAGTGAATATTCCATTCAGTAGATGTTCTTGAAACAAATGAAAATAAAATCCGTATTAACTTATTCACAGTAACCAATTCTAAAATGAAAAAAAGCCTGGACCTAAGTTTTTCAGACAACCACATGAGATAAATCTTGACGAATGCAACTATATGTCAACTCACAAAGTGCCCAATCTAACTAGGCCACATCAGGAAACTAACATGTAAAATGAAGCAAGCCTGTGAGTAGAAAAACCAGTGTTGTATGCTACACAGGCATCATCTAGCAATGGAACAGGAGGGCAAATTAAGTGATATACATTTAGGTTGTAATGTGAGAAACAAAAATATGCGGTATGAAGCCAATTGATAGAGATGTAAGGATTGCACTGGTACAGCCTGGTGAATGGAGGAGAATAAAGAAAGTTGGAACCACTGAGGCCAGGATGTATGAAATGAAACAATCACATGCAATTCGAAGCTAGCGAATAGAGAAATGACTATAGTAAGACAGGATAAGTTTAATTAGGCAGTTTTAATTATCTTGCAAGAATTTTCAGATATTAAATGGCAGAACAAAGAGCTATAAAATTTCACCAGTTAGAATTAAAAGGATCCTTTGAAATTAAAGCAAAAAAAGACAAAAAAGGTTCTCTTGACCCTTGAAGCACACATAATGACATTCTCTTATTTTTCCTCAAGAACTAATTCATTAATTCAGTGAATAATGAGGGGCTATAGCTCCGAAATAGGGTAAACTACACCACCGACTATCCTTAACTTACGCTGCTGACACAATCCCCAAGACCAAGACCAGGAAATATAGATAGAAGGCACCACTGCACCAGTATATTAAAAGCATTAGCAAAGTGAGAAAATTACACTAGTTTATGACCATTCCAGGCTCTTGAAGATCTAGAATACTAGCATGATTCTCTAATCAAATATGGTTATAAAGCAAGTGGAATTTATTTCCTGCTTTATGCGCTTGTATTCAAAATCATAATATTGAGGTTTTTTTTGGACAGTTCAATTTCTTAAACCAAATATAATGACTCTGACCTGCATAGCTGTTGCAAAAGTCAGTAGTGCTTCACAGTCATCAAGCATGGCTTTCTCTTGTGCTGATACAACAGCAACTTCAGAAATTAAATTATTCACGCCCCTCACCTATGGGATAGAAAAAGTAGCATAGTGTCAGCCTCTAGAACATACCATAGATCTAAAAATGATACAGAAAGTGTAATCCTTTACCAATGAATCCAAAATAGTACTTTTGCTAATTTGGAAAATCGAAAGGAAGAAAAACTTGCAATCATAGAAAAATATAGTCTTCTACTAGATGTTTTGGCCTAGAAAATAGCTGGATAGAATAGTGTTAGGTGATATGTGAATTGCCAATAGAACTCTTAAACAATTAACTCACCCGTGAGAGAAGAGGGCAAATTGCAGATCCCGTTGCTTGCATGACATCAACAGCTGAAGAGATAGCAACCTTCAAATGCTCAATATCTGCCTGTAAACATAGTAATGATGTCAGTGTCTCTTTCCAGATATCAAGCCAAAAGACATAAAAACCATACATACTTTTGCCCCTCCTGTTAGTGGAAGACGAAGAGTGCTAGCCTCTAAGTCTTCTATAGTCCCAGATAGAGCATCAACATGATCAGTTTCAAGTACAGCCCAGTCATCAAGGTAGGTCATCTGCTTCAGGAATCAGAAAAGGACCACATATGAAAAATGTATCACTACATAGTTATAAGAAGTAACCTCAATTTCATATAAGATTTCATGAATATCAGTATATTCTTGATGAAAAAGGTTTTTTCAAACTGTAATCTATATCACAATGTAAACATCTTCCAAAACTAGAACAGATGTTCTATGCATATCAATACCACCATACCCATTCTTCCAAAGTTGCAACTTGAACAAGCCGAGTCCTGAGCTTTATTTTTTTTAATTACTTAAAATAACTTATATCAACCATTAATATGAATTATAAATAACCTATGATCAGAAGCTAAAATAAAAACAACTTTTCAATATGTACACCTAATCTCTTGGTAAGTTGTATTTGTATTACATATAAACTCCCAATAACTTTCTTAAGTTAAACCACAAAGAGGGGGGGGGGGGGGAGCAACTGGAGAGCACCCTCAACAATAAAGATGCCATATAGAATGATAATAGAAGTATTACTTGATCATTCAAAATAGAATTCAGCTTCAGATCAAGCTGCAGCTGCCGGAGATTGATCCTCTTCCTCATAATCGATTCCCTTATAGACAAAGTAGTCTCCCACACATTATACAGAGTATTCTGCACCATTGAACACATTCTTGTAAAACGATGTAGGAAAATGATTTAATCTACGTAATATTCTGTACACTAGAAGAACTACACTAAAAAAAGACTGCCAGCTTGTCCAAAGATATTAAGTCATACCTCCACAGTTGCATTTTGGATGTAAAATACATCCTCTGCTCTAGCATTGACAAATCTCCACTGCAAATATCTGTTGTATAGAAGTCGTAATTGGTGAGCATCTTCTATGTGGGCTGCACCCTTTTTCCCCCTTTTAAAGTCAGCAATAAAGCTAAGCACTGAAATTGAATTGTTGGATTGGTCGGATGGATTGCTTGACCTTATTCGGGATGGACTAATCCCTCTGGGAGGAGTTGATGGCCTTGACCTGGATGGACTGACACCTCTTGAAGTGGAAGAGGATGGCACTGAGGTCTTACTGGGTGAGGGGAGACGTAATCCCGGACTTGGCAAAATTTGAGATCTGACTCCACCCACTGCTAATCCTGTTTTATTTGATGGAGCAGCAGAAACAGATTTGTGAGGTCTTAATACTTGGAAGCTGTCATCAACTGATTTTACCTCACTTCTTATTCTACCACTTTCATTGAGAAGCAATAGCCTTGCAGCATCGGTAGAAGTTTTTTGCAAAGGCGTACTAGTGTCAGCTGGAAAAGACAATCTTCTCAGGGAAGATACACCAGTTCCTGGAGCAGAAGTGCTCACCATTCTGGCTATCTTATCAGCGTGATCAAAATTTCTATTTGATGCGTTAGAAGATACCTTCCCACCTATTCTACTTGGCCACCGATGCTGATCTTTTAATCGAGAGTGCAAACTATCAACTGGTTTTGAATTCTCAGACTGATCAGTGGCATTCTTCCCTTTAAGAGGACTCCTCTTTCTCTCCGGTGTAAGCTTTCGTATGTTTGGTGTTTCAACATGCTTGTGTGCGAAGTTTGAAGTCGGCCGCAAAGTACGATCAGAAGCATTAGTAACCGGCTTCTCTTTCTTGGTAACAGGTATGGAAATTGTATCCGACTGAAAAGAAACACTCAAACTTCGCATTGTGGAAGGCCAAAGTGACTCCGGCAAACGATTACCAGCTGCCCTTCTAGATGATAAATGCACATCCACAGTTGAGTCATGGACAGGTGTAGAAGGACTTGGCGGCGAAGGAGGAGTCGCAGGACGTTTCCTCTCTGTTGATTGAGCTCTCTTAGGTAACAATTTGGATGGTGCAGGAGTTGTTCTTGTAATGTTTGGAGAAGAGCATCGGCGAGGACCTGATGGGGTTGCTGGAGTAGGTGACTTGTACCGGGAACTAACTTCCCTTGTTCCTGAGCGCCGGGTGGTGATTGCATTGTTCTTTTCAGCCGGAACCAAGGGCTGTCTTGAGCTCTCCACAGTTCTGTGTTTCCTTAATGCTTGCTCTGATTCAAATACATCCATCCACTCTACCCAAACTAGACCACATTGATGGAAGCTTTCATAAAACTAAACCAAATTTAGCATCTTTAGCAATGACATATTCCGCATTCACATTCAGCGCAATAAATGAACAGCACCACAGATTATCCAGAAAGGTTTTCTCTGCAATAAATCTGCCATAAATGAAAATAAAGTAAGAAGCTACAGACTGGGGGAAGAAAAGAAAGACAAATAATAAGCACATTCAAAAGAGAAAAAGGAAAAATAGAAAAAGCGCATGTCTTTACAGAGACTCAGATCTGCTGGAGAAGGAATTTAAGAATCACGGGCATTTAACACAAGTGGGTATTTTCTTTTTCAAGAAAAAATGCCCAAATACAACAAGATCAGGACACAGCAAGGAGAATATGGAGAGGGAAAACAACATTTGGTGTCATGGACGAGAGAAACTTGCGGAAACTGTCTTAACGTACCTTTAAGGTTATATAACTTTTATCATTAAACATTGATTACGGTTAACTGAAAGGAACAAAAAAGGGTTCAATTACAGGGGAAAATGGGTCCCCTCTTGGAAATTGGGGATACTGGGAAGTGGAATGGGAATAATGGAGGGAGGGGGGGATAAGAGAGAGGGAGGGAATGAGTAGGGTAAGAGAGGCTTTAATTTTTCCCCTTTTGTCTCTCTCACTGGCTGGCAATGGCTTCACTCCACACAAACCCAACCTGTCCTATTCCTTCTTCTCTCTCAACTCCTTTTCATGAAAGGGAATTCACTGAAAGTGATACCATAACTTGCACCACAAAAAATAAATAAATAAAGTATCTAAACTCTCTCCTTACCAAAAGAATGCAGTCTCACACACACAAACAAGTTAAACTTTACCAATGTATAGGTTCTTCCTGTTGCTGAGATGAACTACACACACTAATTACCATATAGTAACTACTGCTTTATGAATTTCCTCTCCCTAAATTTGCAGACAGAATTTTCAATTGAGGCCTGCAAATTATGTCTTTTGTTTGTATGCTATGGACAATGTCAATATTATATATTTTCTGATTTTAATTGAAGGTGGAAGTTTGGAGTCGCTGGTGTTATTGTTGTTTGAGAAGGGTGAAAAGGACAAGGAGGTCCACGTGCAGGAACGATCATTGCCCATCCCCACACAATAAAACTATTCTATTGTGCAAACCTAACATGATTCAGAGACATCGATTCCTGCAACAACTTAAAATAGAAGAAAAAGAAAATCTAGGGTGGTAAATTCTACTTTCTCTAGTCTAATATGGTGTTTGGTTCAACCAAGAAGGGATCTTGTGTAACATAACTGGTAGATAGTTGAACTCCTTCAGCATCTAAGCAAATGCTCGATCCCTCACGTATGGACGAGAATTTGTTGGGAGAAGCTCGTCTACCCACTTAATGTGATCTCCGAGAATTTGATGATTAATCTCATGGCCGCCGGCGGTAAGATTACTCCCAAAAAAAATGGTGTTTGGTTCAACTTCTTTTACATGAAACCTAGAAACTACTTAAAGAAGCTACCTTGTAAAATTTACGATCAATTGTAAAAGGAATTACAAACATGAACTAAATTATTTGGGAGGAGATTAGTTTGAAGGAAGCAAGAAAAGAGGGAAAACATTTTCACCTGGAAATTTGGCAAGAAACATAGGGTTCCAAACAGAGATCCATGACAGATGTTTGGATTGGCAGGTTCATGTCTCTCTCAAAGAAGACACATTTAAGTTTTTCACAGCTCGTGAATCAGAATCACGCAGAAACAGAAACAATACAAGCACAGCGAGAGTTACACACACTGAATTTTTTATTCCCAACTTCTTCTTCGCTCAATCAACAAACAAATTTGAAACGTTCTCGAATTCTCAATAAAATTAGCAGAGCATAAAACTTGATCAGAAACGAATTTAAGGACCTAAAATTTTGAAAAATAAAAAATCGCCAAAAGGGGAAATTAATCAGAATTTCTCACCTTCTACAGATGAAGAAGCTCCTCCGATCAGATTAGAGGAATTTGAAACTCAACGGAACAATAGAAGACGCAAGAATTCCGATTCGAATAACGGTTGCCGGAGACGGAGTTTCGCCGGTGATGGCAGTTTCGTGATTTTGAAGTTGAAGGTGATAACGAGAAAATGATGATTCGGTGTTACCGGAAAAAGTTTCTTACGAAAAAAATAAAATAATGTACAAAAATAAAAAGGGAATTATGAGAAAACGGTTTCAGTTGGGAAAAAGGGAGGGAGGCGTAGGGACAGTTGTTTTTTCGCGCCACCTGCTTTCATTTGTTCTTGGTGTCTGGTGATCCCTAATTGTAATTAACATTATTATTATTATTATTTCGACAATTTTATTTTTATTTTTCTAACCTTTTATTATTTTAATCCTAAAAGTACATCTATATTCGGTCCAGTTGCAATTAATCATCGTATGAGCATGTGGTCAGATATTCATGCATCTATAATTTTATCTAATATTTTACTAGGAGATTGGATTTTGACTTCATTAAAATTAAAACCTAAATATGGGTTAGGTAAAAATATTCTCAAAAAGGTTAAGTTAAATATTTGTGTGGTTTCAGTTTGTTTTCCTTTTCCTTTTTGGTTTGTTATTAATTTAGAAGATACTATTTTATTTTTTTATCTTTCTATTTTTTAAGATTTATAAAAAAACTGCGAGATTTTTTTTTTGTTATTTTGTTCAAATATTCAAAACATGAAATAAAATTAAAAAAACATGAGTTACTTTATTACTAGTAAAAACTTGCAATAGAAAAAGTACTTTCTTAAATTTAACAAACTTTTAACATTCTTGTATTTGGTTTATCTTAAACTAGGAGTCTTGTTGTCAGCTTTATTTAAAGTCCACCACTAACACTCAGACATCTAACTAAGAGTGGAGTAGTGTACACATTGTTCTATACTATAGGATACATCATGCTCCATGTGTGTTCATTAGATTGAATTGACATGACCAAATTAACAAACCAAACCAAATCAATTGGTTCGTAATTTTCCCTATTCAGATCTAAACCGAGTCAAATAAATGTCAAACCGAAAATAATTAGTTGGATTCACGATTTAAAGATTTAAAAACTAATGAAACAGTGAACTGAATTGAACATGTGTAATTATGAATATAAAAAAAAGACATAATACATTGTTTTTCTAAATAGTAACATTTTCTGCCTAACATGATTCATTGCATTTTTCCTAAAAACTAAACTAAACTGAACCTACCAAGCCACCTTGAAAGTGACTGAAATTTCAAAAAAAATCTCAAGTTCCTTGCATTTTTCCTGTCACGCAAATCGTTCATTATCAGTTTGGTGTGGTTCGATTTTGAGAATTTTTTTTTGTTGAAAACCAAATTAAACCGAACCAAATAAGTTTGATTAGTTAAATTATTTATTTATTTCCTAAAATCTATCCAAATCGAACCGTGTACACCCCATTTACACATTTAGATATGGACAAAACTTGGGTACCATTTGTGTTATTGTTTAGTAAAAAATCAACCTATTCAATTTTATAAAATTTATTAATCCGGCAACTTCTTTCAATTTTCAATTGAAATTATCTAAATTAGCAAAAGTAAATATCAAATAAAATTATTTTAATTTTAAGTAATTTAATACTAATATCTTGACATGTGTCATCTATAACACATTCTTCTCCAAATCCTCTTTGCGAATTTCTAAGACCCAAATTTCTTATACTCGATGCACATACATGTCTTCTAAGAAAATTAAACAGACCCAGAAAAATCATCAAATGGCTGTTTAATTCTCGAAACACAAAGTAAGTACTACTGAACTTTTCAATACGGGCTTAGGTTTCATCTAATATTTGACTAAGAGGTAATTTAATTACCTTGGCTAAATGAATGACAATTGTAGTACTCTATTTCCGAGAGTGAATTGATTTGCTTTGTCGAATAAACTTGCAAGATCCGATATAGATGCGATAATAATTAAACAAAAATGTTTATCAAACATCAACTCCCACCGTTACTTAATAACTGTTACTTTAAAGTTTTACACATATATTAAGCAATTGTATTAATGTTTTTATTTCTATCAAAGTTACTACCTAACTTTCTAACACCCTTTATCTTTCTTCTTAATTTAGACTATTTAATCTCCTATCAGCATTAATTTAAGAGTATAATGGGTAAAACATAATAATACTTTCTTGAAATTGTAAAAGTTACAAATAATTAGAAACAAAAACAAGATTAAAATAGTGACAGATATATAGGAACATGAGAGTAAATACCACTACCTTCGGTTCTATTTATAAGAATCAAATGAGAGAATTACTTTTCTTGGAGTTTGTGCTGTATTAATTACTTTTTAACAAGAATATCTTTATTTAATTTAACTTTTTCTCTCTTTCCACTCTCATAAGCATTAAATAATGTGTAGGAATAATAAAAAGTGATTTAAGGACAATTTTGAAAGTTCAATACTAATTGAAAATAAATTTAATGCACTTAACTACTTTAACTAAAATTTCTTAAACTGTATGATTTTTATAAATAGAACCGAAGGTGTGTTTGATTGTGTTTTCGATTTTTTTGTTTTCAAAATTGTTTTCTAAAATAGTTTTTAAGAACTACTTTTTAGAACAATAAAAGAAAAAAACTTGTTTGGTAATATGATTTTAAAAACATTTTTGAAAATAAAAAAATAAAAAACCCTTACTTTCTAATTTCTTTTAATTACAGTAATGTCATTAATGAAACAAAGCTGAAAATAAAAAACAAAAACAACTTTTTTCTGTTTTGGTTTTTCTGTTTTAAAAACAAAAAAATAGGAAACTGTTTTTAAATTAACTTTAAGAAAACATCTTAACCAAACAAGTTTTTTTGTTTTTTAATTTTATAAAACAGAAAACTGTTTTTAAAAGCAGAAATCAAACAGGCCAATTTTTGTACACTTAATCACTTTCGGACGCCCACAAAGTGAGGTGTCTAAAAGTAAGAATCATTGTTCAATGGTTCACCAATCACTACACGTAATTAAAACTTGTACTACTACTTGAGATTATTACGTGGAGGACCTAAATCTAAACGTTTTAATGGGCTATGAAAAACTAGTGATACTGTTTATTTTTTTGCTACGTATATACCGATGATTTTGATGTTTAAGAAATTCCAATATTATTTAGGTAGGGCTTGTTAATCGAATAAAACACAATGTAACAGGATAGAACACGAAACAATGTTTCAAATTGTATAGTGTATTTGGTAAATACATAACACAACACCTTAGACTACATCGGAGGCGTCACCCAAGGGAGGAGGAAGAGGCAAGAGAGAAGGTGAGGGTGATGGAGGAGGAGGTAGGGGTCGAGGGAGAGGATGGAGATGAGGTAGGGCCATCAGAGGGAGGAGGAGCAAGCTATCAGTGAGGGTGGTGGAGGGAAAGCGTGAGTGTTAGGGTTTGAAGAATGAGAAAGAGAACGAGTTTATA
The DNA here is from genome assembly GCA_030819835.1 of Acmispon strigosus. Classification (NCBI taxonomy): domain Eukaryota; kingdom Viridiplantae; phylum Streptophyta; class Magnoliopsida; order Fabales; family Fabaceae; genus Acmispon; species Acmispon strigosus. Next base: position 12,068,810 of record JAUAMA010000002.1, on the reverse strand, counting down.
TTTAAGATTGGGCGAACAAATCAATGAAACGTTGTGTCGAGAAGGTCGACGCAAACCTTCGGTTCGTGCAATGTGTCATGCCAAATTACGCTAACATCGGCTAAAAGGCTAAGACCTAAACTAAGTTGAATGTAACGTCAATTTCAAACTCAAATCAACACTAACGAGTCAAATTAGTGTTGACATCAAGACCGACACTAAATTTAGATGGTAAAATAACCATTTTGGTAGTCAATGAGTTATAAAATGAATATGGTCATTTTTTAGACGGAATGTCTGAAGCTCTATGACCTTTGGCGTCCTCCAAAGCCCAGTGGCTCTTATCTTTTTTCTATTATTACATACTATCGCTCCCTTTTTTGCCATTTTGATTTTATTAATGTTTCTTTTATTAGGCGGGGAGGCAATGCGGTTGCGGACTCCCTTGCCAAGTTATTTTTTTCCACGTTGTCTTTTGTTTGGATTGATGATGGTCCTTAGGAGATTTTACCTGCAGCGTGATGTATTGGTCTCAGCAATGTATTAATAATTTTCTTAAAGTTTTAATATTAATAATTAACATAAAACTTTTATTATTAATAAATTTTTTTTTTTCAAATAACACACGCATACATCAGGGCGAAGAAATCATAATCAAGGGATTAGCGGAGCAAATAATCCTAATCTTTGTGATTAGGTTGGTGGGGGTGGTTTTTTTCTTTGGGTTTATGGTTGGTTTTGTTGGGGTTTGTTGTCGGTAGGTTTTTTGATGGGTTGTTGACCTTTGTATTCTAAGCATATATATTCATGAATAAAATTTCAATTTCAAAAAGAAAACATCATATTAATACTAAATAACATTCAGTACCATCTAAAAGTTTCAAAATATTTTTCGAATACAACCAATAATATTTTATCAATAACTAATTTTAATACTTAATATATATTTATTATATTAACATATTATAGTATTTCATTATTTTTTAGATTTATTCAATTTTTTTTAAAATAGATTTATTCAATTTATGATTAACTATTTTTCTAGTACATTTATTAATAAATAGTATTTTGTCATGGCTAATATTTAATACTGAATATTTTATTATATATAAAAGATATTACTCAGTTTATTTAATAATTTTTACATTTTATTCAATTGATGATTAACATTACGAATAATTTAAATATTTATATTTAAATGAACTTTAATAATAATAATGAATACATTATTAATATAAATGGAAATTAGTAAAGAATTAATATTGTTTTAAATGCGTAGTTCAAGTCAATTTTACTTACATAATATGTAGACTATATTTATTCATCAAAAAAAAATATATACACTATATATAAATATATTCCTTATTTTATTAAATTTAATTCAATTGATGATTAACTTACAACTAATTGAATATTTAACATTTTATTTAAATTTATTTAAATTTTTAATATTAATAATTAATATAAAATATTTTATCAGTAATAGGTAATATAATTAATAGTATAAATATTCAAATTTTTTCAAATAATACACGCATTCACCATATTAATAGTAAATAACATTCAATGTCCTTTAAAGTTTTAATTATAATATTTTATCTAATACAGTTATTAATTAAAAAATAATATTTTATAATTTATTAATTTTAATAATTTATATGTATATTTATTATATGCAAAAAAATATTTTATTTATTATTTTAAAATTTATTTAATTATGAATTACATTATAACTAGTTTCAATTTTTATGTTTTATTTAAATTTATTTTAAGTTTAATATTAATAATTAATTAATTTAATTTTATAAATATCAATTAATAAATAATTCATATTTTTATAAATTCATATTTTAAGTATATTTTACGTTTTTTTTGTTACATGTGGAAGCATCACACTACTACATAAATTTAATATTACTTTCTACTATTATATATTTTTCACTGCTACTACTACTCTATGAATTTGAGCATTAATTATTAAACGTATGTAATCAGAAACTTGGGCATGTTCATGAATAAAAGTTAAATAATAAATATTTCTAAGTTATTGATAAATCAAATACTTTATTGTAATTTAATATGATATAATTGTGGATGAATTTTTTTTTTGAAACTAACATAATTTTGGGATGATAATAAGAATTGAGAACTCCTTCCAAAATCAAATTTTTATATTTATTTTCTCTATCTATGAGTTTGTAAATTCCCTCTCAATATACGATTACCAAATTAAGAGATAACAGAATCGAATAAGAGACATTCCGAAAATATAGAGTCTCATTATTGGTAGAACACTTTCCATAAACTCTTGTTTCATTATCTCTCAATTATATTATTACTTAATCTATCCCTTATTATAAGTCATAATTTTTCAAATTTTTTTATGAAGTATAAGTCACTTTCCAATATTAATAAAGTATTAATCATTTTTTTCTATATTTATCCTCATATTTAATGTGAAATGGATAATGTGATTTTGAAAAGTTTTTAACTTAGAGAGACAAATTCATACGAAATTTAGGAAAGTCAATAGAAAATTTTACAAATTTATTATTCATAACTATTTTTCTTTAATTCTAAAAAATTAGTTAAAAGTTAATTATAAATAGAGTCGAAAGGAGTAACGGTAATCCTTGCTTCCTCACATATATAAAATTAAACAAAGAACGCACGTCACTAGTGGCTGTGTGAAACAAAAAACCAGAGTCTTTCTCTTCCAACAACAGATTCAAACACAACAACGTTAGTACTTACTGCTACCACTTTTTCCTTTTCTTGCTGTTTATTGTTTGTGATAACCATCAGCACCATTCTCCCATAGGTTTCAAAGCTTCAACCTTTTTTTTTCTTCCAAGGAGTTCAAGTATTGTGTTGTACCAACAACAGGCCACAACCACCGCCACTGCACACGCCGTACCCTCCTTCGGCCATCAACCACTTCTTCGAGCGACTAGTGAGAGGTGAGAATTAGAAACCTGTTTGCATGTTTCTACAAAAAAGGAAAAAAAAAATTGTACAATTTTTTTTTCCAAGTGCGGGTGGTTTTATGAGGTTGGTTCTTCCCATCACCCGGCTATCAACAACTGACCCAACCACCACCACCACCACCACCTCCACCATCATCACACATGCCGTACCCTCCTTCCACCATCGCCTACCTCTTCGAGCGACAAATGGGTGGTGAGAATCGAAAACCCATTTGCATGTTTCTTCAGCAAAAAAAAACAACTTTTTTGATAATTTATTTTCCAGGTGTGGGTGGTTTTATGATGATGGTTCCACCGATGATGCATGCAAGCAAAGAGAAATAACAAGATAGGTTAAAACTGGGTACACACGATTGAGTTCGGATTTTTAAATGCATCAGTACCGACACTTTTTTTTGTTGGTCATGACCCGTTTGGTGAGGAGGCCCATATCTCACGAGGCCTAGCTGCCAGAGATAAAAGTGGCTTCCTAACCCTAATTTTGTCATTCTTACTTACTCACCATTTCATCCTCTCTCTCGTTCATTCTCTCATGTCATCACTCTCCCAAACCCTAAAAAAACAAGCTCAAAAAACCTAGTTCCTACTTCCTTGTGCGCCACCACACTGCAACTATCCAAGGCCCATCTCGTCCGATAATCCCTTGTTCCCTCACTTCCTTGGTCTCTTCCCCTCCATCTGCCATTCCCTTTCAGTGACTTCCTAGTTCCTCTCGTGTCGTCCCTATTCTTGTTGGTGAATCGATCTATTGAAGGTTGAATTGGTAAATTAAAGACTTAGATCGATGATGTTGTCCTCAGTTCTTTTTAGGGAGGAAGTTGATGAAGAAGCTTGCTGGGGAACCGAGGAAAGGCTGGAGAGATGGATCTTTCTCTGTATTTTTTTCCATGATTCAGTGACTGAGAGCAAGTTCTGTGTTTTTTCTTTTCTTTTTTTTAGTTGATCTTCATCTATCTATTCATTTATGTGCAAAGATTCTTCACATCTTCTCCTCTAGTTTTTTTATGTTTAATCTTTCCTTTGTTTGGTGGTGGTCGAACTTGCCCCAAACCACTCGCACAACCCGCCACCCGACATAGCCCGAGCCTGACAGAACTGATGTCAACCACGGCTGGTCACACATCAAGTATTCATGTTTCATTTTTGGCCGGGTGGGATGAAATTGGCCCGAACCTGCCCGATGCTCAGGCCTAATGTTTTTTAGCTCTTCAATTTTTTTCTTCTATTTGTTTACTATTTTTGCCAATTTATCTTATTAAGCTGCCACGTTGGTTATATTATGTATTCTTTAAACTTATTTAGGAATGAGTGAACATGCAGTCAAACTCAGTTGCTATTGAGGGTTTGCCACAACCTTGTACTATGGGCCATGTTGAAATTAAACGGGCTAATAAGCAAGATGATATGAAGGTCAATTTCAATTTTTAAAGTGTTATGTTTGTTAGCTCTTCATTTTTTGTGTTTGTTTATTGTTTTTGCCAATTTGTCTTATTAAGTTTTTCCATACTTGTTGCATTTTGTGGTATATGACCTTGTATAGGAACGAGTGAACCTGTCGTTGAGCTCATTTGCAATTGAGGATTTTCAACAATCTCGTATTAGGAACTCTGCTGAAATCAAGTCGGCTAATAAGCAAGATGAACTTCGGGTCATTTTCAACTTTTCTAGTGCTATGTTTGTTAGCCCTTCATTTTCTTTTAATGTTGGTTTATTAATTTTGCCAATTTGTGTTATTAAGTTGCCATGCCGGTTGTATTATGTGATCCCTGAACTTGTTTAGGAGCGAGTGAACCTGCAATCAAACTCAGTTGCAATTTAGGATTTGCCACAACCTCGTATTATGGACCCTGTTGAAATCAAACCGGCTAATAAGCCAGACAATATGCGGGTCAGTTTCTACTTTTCTAGTGTTATGGTTAGCTCTTCGTTTTTTTTTCTTTCCTGAATGTCTTATTAACTGCTACCATGTTGGTTGTATTATGTGGTCCCTCAACCTATTCGAAAGCGAGTGAATGTGCGGATTTAATCAGTTGCAATTGAGGGTTTTCCACAACACCCTCCTGAAATCAAATCGGCTAATAAACTAGATGATTTGCGAGCCAGTTTCTACTTTTCTATTGTTATGTCTTAGCGCTTCATATTTTTCTACCATTTGTTTATTATTTTTGCCAATTTGTGCTATTAAGTTGCCATGATGGTTGTATTATGTGGTCCCTAAACTTGTGTAGGAGCGAGTGAACTAATGGTCAAACTTAGTTGCAATGGAGAATTTGCCACAACTTCGTATTATGAACCCAACTGAAATCAAACGAGCTAATAAGCAAGATGATATGCAGGTCAGTTTCTACTTTTCTAATGTTATGTTTGTTATCTCTTCATTTTTTTTATCATTTTTCCAATTCGTCTTGCTAAGTGTTCCCATGTTGCTTGTATTATGTGGTCTCTGAATCTATTCAAAAGCGAGTGAACCCATGGTTGAACTCCTAGCAATTGAGGATTTGCCACAACCTCATAGTATAGACCCTGCTGAAATCAAACCGGCTAATCAACAAGATGATTTGTGGGTTAGTTTTTACTTTTCTAGTGTTATGTTTGCTAGCTTTTCATATTTATTCTCTTCATTTTTATTCTCTTGTTTTTTATCCAATTTGTCTTATTAAGTGCAACAGTGTTGGTTGTATTATGTGGTCCGTTCAAGAGAGAGCGAAATTGCGGCTGAACTCAATTGCAATTGAGGATTTGCCACCACAACCTCGTATTAAGTCAGAGATAAAGTCACAAAATCTAATTTCTATGATGGACAAAACTGGTTTTTGGAATTTCAATATCGGATTTTACAATATAATTACTCTACATAAATTAGTTTTCTTTTAGTAAATAGTTTTACTTAACTCACTTTTACCATAATTATTTTTATGAGATGAAGTTAGAAATTATAACATCTATACTGCATATAATCAATTAAGTAATTTCAAAAAATTATTTTATGGAAGTTATTTTTTATAGTAAATCACTTTACTTTTAATTCCCTTTACGGGAATAAATCTCACGCACAATCCATTCTGATATCATTGATGAAATTACACACTTAGTTATTCTCATTCAAGGAGTGAGTGAATCTGCGGTTGAACCTCAAATTAAACCAGGTTGCAATTGACAATATGCAAAAACCTTGTACATCCTCAATTGCAACCAGTTTGATTTGGGGTTCAACCGTAGATTCACTCGCTCTTGAAATGAGAATATATAACTAACTAAGTGTGTAATTGCATTAGCGTTATCAAATTGGATTGTGCATGAAATTTATTTTAGTAAAAGTGAATTACTATAAGAAAAATAAATTTCATAGAATAATGTTGTGAAATTACATAATTGATTATATTCAGTGTAGAATTTATGATTTTTAACTTCATCTCGTAATATTAATTAGGGTAAAAGTGAGGTAAGTGTTCCCATGTTGCTTGTATTTTGCCAATTTGTCTTGCTAAGTGTACCCATGTTGCTTGTATTATGTGTTCCCTGAACTTTGTTCAAGCAAGTGAACCTGTGGTTGAACTCACTAGCAATTGAGGATTTGCCACAACCTCATATTATGGACTCAGTTGAAATCAAACCGTCTAATAAGCAAAATGATCTGTGGGTCGGTTTTTACTTTTCTAGTGTTATGTTTATTAGCTTTTCACGTTCTCTTCATTTTTATTCTCTTTGTTTTTTTTTTTTTGCTAATTTGTCTTATTAAGTGTTTCCATGTTGGTTGTATTATGTGGTCCCTGAACTTGTTCAAGAGCGAGTGAACTTGCAGGTGAACTCAGTTGCAATTAAGGATTTACCACAACCTCATATTAAATCAGAGATGAAGTCACAAATACTAATTTCTACATGACCAGTCTTGGAATTTCAACATCAAATTTTACAATACTATTATTCTACGTAAATTAGTTTTCTTTTAATGAAAATTTTTACTCAACTCATTTTTACCATAATTAATTTTATGAGATAAAGTTAGAAATCATAACATCTACACTGCATATAGTTTATAAAGTGATTTCAAAAAATTATTCTACGAATTTTTTTATAGTAAATCACTTTCACTTATACGGAAATAAATTCCATGCACAATCAATTTCAATAACGCTAATGAAATTACATACTTAGTTAATTATTTTCGTTCAAGGAGCGAGTGAATCTGCAGTTGAACCTCAAATCAAACCAGATTGCAATTGATAATATACCTCAGCCCCGTATATCCTCAATTGCAACCTGGTTCGTTTTGGGGTTCAACCGCAGATTCGCTCGTGCTTGAAATGAGAATAATTAATTAAGTTTGTAATTGTACTAGCATTATCGGGATGAATTGTGCATAAAATTTATTGCAATAAAGGTGAATTAAAAGTAAAGTAATTTATTATAAATATTTTTCATAGAATAATGTTGTAAAATTATATAATTAATTATATTCAATGTAGAAGTTATAATATGTAACTTCATCTTAAAAAATTAATTATAGTAAATGTGAGTTAAGTAAATTACTTCTTACAATTAAACTAATTAATTTACGTAGAACAATATTGCAAGGTCCGATTGAAATTCCAAAATTGGGTTGCATCCATCGTAAAAATTAGAATTTGTGACTTCATCTCCTAACATCATGAATAATTTACTACTCAAACACTTAAGAATTAATTGTAGAAATTATTCTACAATTAAATTCCAATTTGTCTTACCTGAGGTCTCATAACATCATGAATAATTTATTAAGTGGGTTAAGGTCGCAAACATACAAGACACTTGTTTCTCCGATGTAACGTTTCTCAGTACTAGTTTAGTTTATCAAATCTTTGCAATGAAAAGTATCATATTATACTGCTCCAAGTTAAGGGACACATGATACTTGTGGGGTTTTCTCTTCTCTATGATGTTCACCACATGCATTGATGCGACAAACCATGTTGTCACGTATCTCTCATTTCAGCTCATGTTTTTGTTTTCATGTATCATATAACTTTTCTATAATATAATTATGCACTATTCACAAATGCATTTGAACCTACATTTATCATTGACTCGAGATATGAGAGAGAGCGAAAACAGCTTTATGCTTGGTTTTGCTCATGTGTTCCATAAGATAAGATTAAAGTGATAAATTAAGGGGAGTTACGTAGAAATTTTGGTGTAGTGATGTGAAATCTCATCATGAGTTTGTTGCTCATATATTCAACAGATATTACCCGTATGAATTTTTGTTCTCTTCTGCATAGGACACAATCAATATGGGGCTAAAGTAATAGGGCCTACTATTTTATTTTGTAATAATTATCTCCTAGTCCGAGTATCGTATAAATTAGGATGTTTGCAATTCTAAGATCTGAGATAGTTTTTAGTTCAAAGCAATGAGATATTTAATCAGTTCAATGTAATATAATGTGATTTGGGATGAGCTTAAAAGCTTCTAAGGCACGCATTCAAGAAAATATTTGCTAAGTTTGTACTTCTATAGGATTTTCCTCATATGACGCTGTGTCCAAGGTCTCTGGAGTGGGAAGATGTGTGTATTGTCACATACGGTCTGTTGGTGGGAGTAAGTGGACGTGTGTCACTCTTCAATCGGTGAGGATTGATTTGACATGACTTTTGATAAGTCGCACAATGATGATTCTTGAGGGTTGAAAGGTTACTTTTGCCCTCACTTGGAAAGTAAAAGATCATTTCCCCCCTGATTCATTGCCTATAAATTTGGAGATTGGTTCACCGTCTCCTATTCGCACCACCCTTGCTTAGAGCTTCTTTTTCAGAACCTATTACCATGTATAAATTTGGCTTAAATACATTTTTAGTTAGTGTAAAATACGTTTTTTTTCATCCCTAGAATTTTTTTTCTTGTTTTTAGTCCTCCGAAAATTACCTGTGTTGTTTTTAGTCACTGCTAGTTGTTTCCATCCATTCAAATATGAGTTTTTACAATTTGGGAAAATTTGATATGACTAAATCCGATTTCACTGCTTGCTTGTAGAGCAAATCTAAGCACGTGTGAGTGTTTTCAGATCTGGATTGGATGAAAAAATAACTAGTAATGACTAAAAACAAAACATCCAATTTCCGAAGGACTTAAAATAAGAAAAGAAATTTTCAGGAAAGAAAAACAAAAATAACATATTTTACCGGACTAAAAATGTATTTAAGCTTCCTTAGCCTCATCATTACTGTTATTAGATCTCTATTCAATATTTCTACACTTTTTTAAGAAAGAGAAGTGTGAAATAAAATGCACGGAAATTGGGAGATTGAGAAGTGAATAAAAAGGTGATGTAAAAAAATTAAGTATGAATAACCAAAAGATTTCAAAACCTTGAACTTGAACTTGAGGGTCAAAGTATTATTTAAATCTTCCACATTTTTCCTCAGTTTAATCAATGTGGAAACTTTGGAGTTCAACAAGGTATTGGACCGACCCAACTAGATATATGCGCATCTTAAGGCCCAGTTTCCTAATACTCATAAGCAAATTACAAGACACTACAAGCTTCTAAGAGAGAGCAAAGAACAAAGGAACTTGATATCAGAAAGAGCGAGGACAATTTTATGAACAAGTTTATCAGAAGGATCAATTTGGCTTTTGATGGAAGGTTTAGGCAAGTGAAATATGATATCCTTGGACACAATTCCATGGTTGAAGTGAAAAAGAATGTGCTCTGTTTAGCATTCGTGGACGGAGGTAAAAAGGGAAAACATGGAGTTGATTTTGGTGGACATCAACTGGAAGATAGAATTTGACTTTCCCACCTTCTTAATGAGGATTGATCTGTTTCTTTTGAAGAGTCCCACATGGCCGGGAAATCAATCTATCTATATTTTTACAATCTCACATTATCATTTTCGAGGACAAGTAACGATTTCCAAATAAATTCATAGAAGTTTCAAAAAAAAAATTCATAGAGAAAATAAAATAAAGGCTAAAGTTTGTAAAACCAAGAGAATTTAATAGATAAAAATTGGGATTTTTTGAAAAAAAAATAAAATATCCCCATCTCATAGTAATGAGACTAATCAATCAATTTTATTACAAGAGTTTTCGTTACAAAGAGTTGAGATTCGAACTCGAACTCCAACAACTTGTTTAAAGAATGAAGTCGCATTCACTTTTATTTAAAAAATGAAATGCTATGCTAATCACTTAAATTAAGAAGTGGATTCATAAGAGTTATTCAAAACTCATCACTAATCACTTTCTTCAGGATTGCTGAGACACCAACCCACTTACTTGCCTCTCTATCCTTCCAAAAGTTATATTGTAGTTCCGAATAACAAATAAAAAATTCATTTACCATAGTAATTAAAATAGAAAATAACAATATTTTACCTATTTACTTGCAAAATAAAAATGAAGTAATATACAAACAAATAAAATTGAAGAAATCTGACGAAGAAAAATTACTATTTCTTACCTTCTTTTAATTTAAAATATCTTATAATTATGAAAACCATTGTTTTAAATTTTGAACTAAATTGCAAGGCCCTTGCAATGGAAGGGTTCCTCCAAAAATTGGCGTATCCGTATGCCCTTTAATGCAACATGCACACGGTATTATTTAGTAAAAGGCGAAAGAATAGTTCGCTCTGTGCATAATGCAAGGCTTCGTGCTTCAACAGGTCTAACTCTGGGTGATTTATACTACTTGTCAGTTGTCATGATAGAGTTTGCCTTTATTTTTCGATGTGGAATTAATAAACATAATGATGATGCAAGTTAAACACATTATCGAAAGAACATATGAGAGAAGCGGAGAGATAAAGGGAAGAACATAAATAGAATGAGTTCTCACAATACTGCAGCCAGCAGTGACAGTGCACCAGAATTTACAATTCTTAAGAGCACAACAGTTTAGAGTGCACGTTCCACACAAAAAGTTGAAGAGACAACATACTTAAATGACCAATTTTCCTATGTCTTCCCACTGTTGCATTGAAAAGAGACGTACACCGGTAGTTATAGTGAAGGTGCATTTGGGAAATCGATTTAATTAATAAAGCATTTGTGTCATTCAAGATTAGACATTTATTTGAAAATTTGATTGAAACCAATTACATTTTCACTCAAACATGAACAAGCTTATAAGAGATCAGAGCAAGGAACAATACTTGCTCATATCTTCCACACAAGTTTAGGAGATAAATTAAGAGCGGTTACAAATTTGTCGCTAAGGCTCTCTTTCCAAGTTTTTACATTATGTTTGGTATATGGGGTTGGCTAAATGACCCCGTGTTAATTTGGGGTCATTTAACCCCATGTCCAAATCGACGAATCAGAATGCACCACGTGGTTTTTTTTTCAAATTATTATTTTTAAATCTAATTTTACTATGTCACCTTAATTAATTAATTCAATTAGTTAATGTAATTATTTAATTAATTTTATAATATATTTGTTAAATTACATATTTATGTTTAGACCCCAGTTGAAAAAAATTTCTCATTTCCAACTCTCTCCCCTATCCCTACCCCTACAAGCTGAAACACTTATCTCAATTCAATCTATTTCTATGTTTTCATTTTAAAACAAAAATGTATTAATTAAAAAAAAATTAAACCAGTTCATCCACGAGAACCTTTAATTTTTTTATTTTTTAATTAATACATTTTTTATTTAAAATGAAAATATAGAAATAGATTGAATTGAGATAAGTGTCTCAGCTTGAAGGGATAGGGATAGGGATAGGGAAGAGGATTGGAAATAAGAATTTTTTTCAACTGGGGTCTAAACATAAATATGTAATTTAACAAATATATTATAAAATTAATTAAATAATTACATTAACTAATTGAATTAATTAATTAAGGTGACATAGTAAAATTAGATTTAAAAATAATAATTTGAAAAAAAAATCACATGTCACATTCTGATTCGTCGATTTAGACATGGGGTTAAATGACCCCAAATTAACACGGGGTCATTTAGCCAACCCCTTGGTATATATCACTTCACCATTTTCATTTCTCCTCACAATTACGGAGAAATGATGGCTCATTGATACTGTTTTGTGAAGTTCCTCAATCCTCACCTTTACCCTTTATTACTCTATGTTTGGTAAGAAAGTATTGTTGAAAAATTGTAGTATTTACAAAAAAATTGTCCCACACCCTTATGTGCTAGCCTCGAAATACATAACAACGACCTCATCTCTTCTATGTTCTATTTTTTTTATAATCTGAAAAACAAACACACGCTCCTAGTTACCATTTGAAATGACTCTCCACGCTAAACAAGACCTAAAATTTCATGAAACTGATAGCTTGTCAATCATCATCATATTAACATGTATAAAGGTCACCGTATTGTTCGCTAACGGAGTCGGGTCATTTGTCACAGTATCATGTGGGGCCATGTGGCCCAATGGGCCAAAACGGAGCTTTTTCGTTAATGTGGGCGTGAAAAGTAGTTGGCAGTTGGCGAATGAAAACGCATCCTTTCGTCTCGGTTTCCTTCCCCCTTCTTCTCTCAACTGAGTCGCGAGCGAGTTGAGTTCGATCTCGTAACTCGTCGGCGTGGTGGTGATGGGCAACACATCCTCCATGCTCACCCAGTACGACATTGAAGAAGTTCAACAACACTGCAAACACGCATGTAATCTAAACTAAACTATTCACCTCCTTCAATCCATTCTTTTTTTGTTTTTTCATTTTCAATTTTCTTCCGATGCAGTTACGCAACAAGAGATCGTTTCTCTGTACCAGCGATTCTGTCAACTCGATCGGAACAACTGCGGCTTCATCTCTTCCGATGAATTCCTCTCCATTCCCGAATTCGCCGTCAATCCTCTCTCTCAGGTGAATCTCTCTCTCTCTCTCTTTCTCTGTTGCCATAACTGGAGTAGTACAAATTTGAATGCTGAATCCGAATGAATGATTCAATTGAAGTGTTAATATGGCAGAGCTTGTTGAGAATGCTGGATGGCTTGAACTTCAAGGAATTTGTGGCCTTTTTGTCTGCTTTCGGTCCCGGCGCCACTCTCCAACACAAAATTGAATGTAATATTGTTAATACGAAAACGTGAAATGCTTTATTTTTTTCTCTGAATTCATTTGATGCAATATTATCAGTAAAACATTGCATTGCATTGCATTGGATTGATTTTTTTTTTTGTAGTCATTTTCAAGGTATATGATTCGGACTGTAATGGAAAAGTCACATTCAGTGACATGTTGAGGGTTTTGAAGGATATGACTGGACAATTCATTTCTGAACAACAGAGAGAGGTCAGTGGTCACATGTGATTTCAACTTCCTTTTGCTTCTTCATGCAGTTTTGTTTTGGTTTTCTGCTTTCTGTGTGGGAATTTGTTGGCCTTTTCACTATCACCTTCTTAGTTATCACTTATTGTTCATCAGGGAATACTCTTGAACTTTTACTGCTTACTTTTGTCAATTGGAACTAATTTTAGAAATTGAGGTCTCCAGGGAATAGGGATAAACCCTGCCAATTGAACAAGATTGGATATAAGACGAGTATTGTCAAGTTTATGGAATTATACCTGGATAAAAGTTGGAATACTTTGGGCTTGTTTCATTTCCTGATTTTACTTCCCATTTTCAATTTAATTATAAAAAATTTACATTATTTCCCTTTTGTTTCCTGTTTTCAAAGTTTAAGTTCTGTAGAGCTCTATTTGCCCTACAAATTTTACTGTTTTCGGAAACAAGATGAATACAAAGTGGTGTTTTTGTAATTAAAACTGAAAATAAGAAGTAGAAACATAAGTGTAGTTTTCTGAAATCAAACATGTCCTTTGTAAAAGATAATATATAACCTTAAGAGATGAGATGAACTTTTTTTGAAAACTTGATCTCCTTTATAAGTCTCAGCTTTTATGTCTAGTTGCACTTTTCATCCTTTTCAAATATAGGGCATTGAGTTGCTGCATGTATTTCCAGGATAAAGAAATATCATTGAAAAAAACTAGAGAACAAAAAGCACGTAATTGTATTCTTTCTTAATCAGGAATAGTATTTATATGAATAATGTTATCTGTGTGTTGCAAGTGAAAACATGTAAATGAGGTTGAGAATGAATCAATGAACACCTTTTTGGAGGATATAAGTTTGTTTTCACTATTTTCACTTCATATTTCTGTTGCTACAGATCATGAAGGATGACTTATCTTCTTGTAATCTCTCATGTATTCTATTTCCTTTGTGTACACAGGAAGTTCTGACAAAGGTCCTTGAGGAAGCTGGCTATAAAAAGGATTCTTTTCTAGTCTTGTCTGACTTCATGAAGGTACTGAAACAGAAAATATCTAGCATGACTTGCTCCACTGGAATTCTAAAGTCTAATTTAGATAAACATTTTTATAGGCAAGTGGTTACCAAGGGATAATGCATTGAGTCTTATATTTTATTGTTTTTGTTGATTCCCCGTCCTAACTCTAGGATCTTAATCGTTTAAGACACTTAAAACTTTGCCAGGATAGTTGCCTAAAACCATTAGTGCAAGTTTTGGCTTGAACAATGTTCCACATGACTTGGCATGTATTAGCTTGCCTTGGAGTAACAAGGTCACTGACTACCTTCACCGCCTATAAATTAAACCTACTTCAATATCTTCATTTGGAACATGGATCAAAATTAGCATAAAACAAAACTAATTATTCGAATTGTATAATCATCAATTACTGGCATTGGAAACGACTTAAAGCAATTTGATTATAATTCAATTCATGACAGTGATAAGCTGAAGTTTATATTGTCAATGGACAATGGACATTGCATTTTGATTCCCATGACTGTTTGAGGGTCATACTCATACATCTTCAACTCATGGTGGTTCTCTACCACATATACTAAACCGTACTGCATTGATATCTATTAGTGTACCACCTTTCATATAAAGAATGCTTGACCATCTTTTTTATTGATAGATTCTTGGCAATTCGGGTATGAAGATGGAAGTTGAGGTTCCTGTGGATTAGAAGGAAGGTACCAATTTCCCTAGAGTATAAAACACAAAAAAGAAACTCTCCGTCATGCTTTCCTTTTAGTTTGATGAAGGAGATTCTTGGTTCTGGTATTTATTTCTTCCCCTTAGTGGATGATAGTGTATTTCTCGAGTATTTAGTTACTTCACTTCAAAAGTGTGGATGATATAGGTTTTAGCAAGTGCACTCAGCAGTATTTATTTGTATTTGGAAATAATGTTTGAAGTAAATATGACCTTTTTTTGCTCCTGGTGTGGCAACTATGAGTTTCGTTATGATGAGTTTTTTAGTATTTAATCAATTTTGCTTTTTAGATTGGAGGGTTTCATTTCATGTAACTGAATTAGGTTTTAGAAATAAGTGGCGTACATTTCATTTTTCCCTCATAAAGAATACGCAGAGCACTTATCTGTTCAAATTTTGCCATTCAAGTCTTCTCAATAAGTAGTTACTACACAAATCGCTGATCCCTAGCATAAGATAGATCTAGAAAGACGAGTTTCATAATTTGCTATTACTTTTGTAACAGGTTAGTTGCGTTTACGTTTGATGAAGTCCTATCTTTACCAAAGTATTTAGCAACTAGTTACAAGTTGATCAATTTAAATAAAAAGACGCACTTAAACAAAGCAAAAGAGAGCAAAATATAAAGGTTCATGTATTAAACTTGTAACTTCTGATTTACAAACCTCCCTAGCTTGTACTTTATCATGAACGAAAGCAACTATTAAAGTACTAGGACAAAAGTTAAAGATAATATGATGACGATAACCTGTCTTTGGTATGAATAAATGATAAATAATCTAGAAATAGAGCAAATTGAGTTTTTGAAAATAGCTGGACATTATATTTGAGGTGTCAAATAAAATTGAATGAGGATTTTTAGCAAGCTTCCTTTAAACAAATTACACAAGAATTTTACGCGTGGCATTGTTAGCAAGATTGTAATCGTCATTTACGTGTCAACAGAGATAAATATAAATATATATATATATATATATATATATATATATATATATATATATATTTAGGGTTGTATCACATGATAAATATGTTTTTATATAAGAAAATGAGAATAAATTACGATGGTTAGATCTAATCATGAATGGTCAAGATTAAAACAATTTAATAGTCTTGACAATTCATGATTAGATCTAACGGTCATGATTTATTCTTACTTTCTCATATAAAAATATCTTTCTCATATGATACATCACATATATATATAAGTATGTATATATTATAACAATGTTTAATCTCACCTTCCACACCACGTCCTACTTACAAAGACCTTACACTAACTAATTATTTTTTATGTGGTTATTTTTTTTAATTTAATATTTCTGATTTTTATAAAATTTTGCATTTAAAAAAATAAATAAAAAAGATTCAAATTTGAAATTGATAGTATCGAAATTAAAGTAAGAAATCACAATAGGATAATCACATATATCAGTAAATAAACCTAATTAATTCTTAATTACGTGATATATTTATAAAATTTTATAAACATCTAGATCAGAAAAAAAATCTTGCACCTAAATATTCTAAATATCATTAACTACGTGATATATTTATAAAATTTTAAATTTAAAAAAAATTAAAAAATTAGAATTTGAAGTTGCATGGGTATAATAGTAGTATTTATTGAAATAAAATAAAGGTTAAGGTAAAATTGTTTCGGTGTGAAATATAATTTTGTTTAAAGCATGATCGGGCCTGCAGTGTGAGTGTCGATGCTTGTGTTGACACATTCGATGATGTATCATGAGGCGGTCGTGGCTGTGCTTTCAACCGTTGGAAAGTATGCTTTGTTTTCCACTAGAATTACACAACGACTTTTTGAAACCCAAAAGGATAATAATAATAATAAAATTAAAAAAAGCAATCGAAAAGAAGGGGCTACCTTCGAGTATGGAAGCATTTGCGGGAAAACAAAATAGACAGGGGCCCTACAACCAAACAAACAACAAGCAAGCGCCTTTGTGAGAATAATGAACACAGGAGCAACGTTAACGAACCATGATTTTGTCTCTAATTCTTCAGAACAACGAAACTCACTCTCTCTTCTTTTCCTTCTAAACCAAACACACACAAAAAATGTTTGATTTCTTCTCCCTGGTTCTCAACTACGAGAATTTGAATACAGACAAGCAGAGGATTCTGCTTTACAAAGTAAATTGTAAGGTAATTTTTGTTATATGCATTCCAAGCTACGCTTCGCTTACATGTTTGTTTCTTGAATCACGAGTTTTTTTTGCTTTTGTTAACAAAATAAAATTTGCATTTCAAATTTTCTACTTGCCTCAATTTATTTGAGATAACCAGATAGATAACATTGTTCTCTCCTTTGTGATGAATATGGTGGGAACTTAGAATTAAGCATCTGTTTTTTTTGGTCCGCAGTTTCATCAAGGTAAATGACAATAATTTATTTGTGATACACACGGCCCGTGGAATAGGCTCAAAAAACTTTGATTCTTCTCTTGCACATCATGGTAATCTTAGTAGATTGTATGTATTTATTTAGCTATCTACTATGCTCACATTCTTGGAATTGATTCTATATTTGAAAGGTGAAATAAGAATACAATCCTATGGTTGACATAAATTTGCTACCTTCTATGTTGTTCAGGAATAAGTGATTGGTTCATCATTTAATAAACTGTGTGATGAGAAAAACTAGCATGGCTGAGAGTGACATAAGAGCCATGAAGGAGACACTTCGCGCTCAACAGCAGCTTCTGCAGAAGCTACATGCAGAGCTGGATCAGGAAAGAGAAGCCTCGGCGACTGCAGCCAGCGAAGCGATGGACATGATACTGCGTTTGCAAGGAGAGAAGGCTGCGGTGAAGATGGAGTCGAGTCACTATAAGAGAATGGCGGAGGAGAAGATAGGTCATGCTGAGGCTAGTCTTGAAGTTTTTGAGGAGCTCATGTATCAGAAGGAAATGGAAATTGCTTCTCTCGAGTTTCAGGTCCTGGCTTATAAAAACAAACTTCTGACCCTAGGTTCTGATTTCAATGCTAGTGAGTTAGAATTCCCTGAAGATTTGTTGTCGAGTAGAAATGATCAGCATAATGTAGAAAATGATCAAGGTAGCACTGTAAGGAGGCTACATTCACTGCCTCCTATTCAGTTTAAGAATAATTTGAGGGCGAACCGGAAGAGGGATAGATCGCCTAGTCCGGTTCCAGTTCCAATTCCAATTCCGATTCCTAAAGTGGTGGAGAGTGAAAACCAGGAAGCTGCTTCAACAAGCTCAGATTTACCAAGGAAGACGGTAGACCATGCATATGGAACCCTTGATTCATACTGGGAACAGATCCAAAGGTTAGATGAAAAAATGAAAGTGATTTCAGATTGTAAAGACTCGGGAGATGAGAAATTTTCAAACTTGAGGAATAGAAGAGGGAGATCATGTTCAGTATTTTCACAAGGAAGCACTAAGATAGCCTCTACTATTTCAGATAAAGTAAATCACTTTGAAGCAATTGCTAAACCACCTTGCTCAGTTAATAATGTCCATGATGTATTTGAAGTGCCACAAACAAGTGAAAAGCATAAAGTTGGTGAACAAGGGAGAAGAAGACTTGAGAAATGGATGTCAGACACAGATAACAGGTTAACAAAACCAGACCCTGTGTCTGAGGAAATCATTGAATTACATGTTAAGCATGACATGGACAAGCTAAAGAGCATGCTTAGCGCGCATCGTGAAATCAAAAAACCCGCTCCCAAAGAGGAGAAAACTATTGTTTGTCGGTGTAAAGAAGGAATGGATGGGGATTGCAACGCTCAAGCTGAGTTACAAAAGTTACATCAGAGAATTGATTTGCTTGAGAGGGACAAAATTAGTACTAGGCAAGAGATAACCCATGAAGGGAATGGGGAAGAGCAATTGAGGTTGTTGAAGGACATAGACAGTCAACTTAAATCAATACAATCAGAGATGAGAAGCTGGAAAACCAGAAAAGCTTCACCAAAGAAGGATATTCCTTTGGATCCTCTTCATGAGGTAATACATATTCTGAAGTTGACTTTTCTTTTGAGATTTTTTTCCCTGTTGCCTGCAAATCCCTCCTTTCTTTGACTATCCCATATTGATGCTATTTATTGTTTGATAATTATTTCTGTTCTTTATCTTTGAAATGAGAACTCTCAAATTTCTATGAACAGGCAATGCTGTACTTTTGGATGTGATCAAGTAACTACAGAATGGCCATCTCAAACTACCAATCAACTCAGTGCTTCTTTTGGTGTGTATATACTTCGTTCACAAAGGGGATTTTGTGTGGTTTAGGACTTTAGGCAGGTAAAATAGATCTTCTAAGCTGGACTTTAGTATTGAAATAGTGAAATGTATACAATGGACTCTAGTATGACAGTGAGTTAAAGTTCTTGTGTACTGGAAATGTCTTGCAAAATTGATAGTGTGCTTTTTTGTAAAAAAAATTGGCCCTTATACTTGAAGTGAGAGGAATTTAATCAGTCTACTGAGCTACTCTTTTCTTTTCTGACAGTTGAACCTTAGTGCTTATCATCTGTTTTTAACATGTCAATTAAAAACTACCATGTAAGTTTGTAACTGTCCTACTCATATATTTTTTAATTAACACGAAAATATTTCATTGGTGGAAGGAACAGAAAATTTGGACATGATAGATAGAAGATCTTTATCTGTTGTAGTGGATCCAAGATTTTTATTTGGATTCTGTACTTGTTAGTTGTTGCCAATTGGGTCTACAGTGGGATCCAAGCCCATATGCCTTAATGGATGCTTCGTTTATAGTCTCCTTCACATAGCTCAAGTGGTAGAGTTAGAGGAACAGATCCTGTGATAAAAATATCACCCCTTTCTTTCATTCAACTTCCCACCTCTGGCCAATAAAATTTCTTCTTTCTGTTGAATATCTTTACCTTTGGACAAAAACAAGTACTTTCTTTTGTTGGATATATTTAATTAAGTAGTACATACTTGTATTGGTAAGTTCCATAAATTTGTTTGCTAGTTGGAACTTTAACCATTGAATTAACATTGGTAATGGAGGTCACCATCATGTAACTCCATAACACATTCACCATCCTCTTTACATGCGCAAAAGAATATAAATTTGTCTACCATCATATGCTCCTACCTGAAAACTACTGCCACTATCGATCTATTTTACATGAGCTCAGATTGTGTCATTTGCTTGATACTTGTTTCTTTAGGATAAAAATAAATTAATAGCTGACGAAAACATTTAGCATTATCATTCAACTTGTTAACATGATCAGTATATTTGGATTCACCGTTAAACCACTCAGAATCTTCCAGAATCAGTTCTCTAACGTGAATTTTTTTTCAGATTTCCAAACACAAATTTGATGGGAAGATAATGTATCAGTTAACCTTGTTATTTTCTTATTTGGCAGTTGTGGTCCCGTTATGCTGTGAGAATTATTAATTTTACATAAATTATATCATGTGCGTAGATGCCTAACTGAAGTCTCTGTCGATAAGATCATCTAGTAGGATGAAGAAGAACAAAAACTGCTAGGTAAACTGGTGCATGCACCAACCCTTGTTTAATTTTTAATTTCAGTGTGAAACTAACAGGATTCTTCACTATTTTATAAACTACTTTATTAAGGCACACTTGAGTACATTGTTGCATCTCATACCTCTGTCGATAATGAATCAACATGTCATATTTTATAAACATAGCCTTAGAAGATGATGGTAGTATACGATTAATTTATAATGCAATAACAGTGGAGACTTTTTGTAGGGAGCAGCTTCCTGTCCTAGTTTTTGTACTCTCTTACAATGTTTATCTTCACTTAATCTTTCTTTGCCTTCAAGTAGCTCACTCAAAATATTAGAGGTAAGAATGAAAAAAAGAAGTTATAAGCTATATATTCATACACTTGAGGTTGGAACTTTGTGTAAAACTTTTACAATCACAGTGGATGAAAATAAACTCTTCATAGCTAACTATTTACTTTTTCAACTAAAGTATCTTCACTGCTGAGAGTATTAGTGAGGTAGTCCTTCAACCTACCCATCTCTTGGGCTACATCAGCCATGCTTGGTCTTATTGAAGGATCCTGCAGTGTGCAGAGCAGCCCCAGCTCAATGAGTTCCAATATAACTTCTTTCCAAATTTTGATGTGACACATTGGCACCCCAGAAGGAGTGCACCTTTGAAGTGCTTTTTCAACAATGTTTTCAAGCTTCTCTGGCTGAGGGTATTGTCTCTTAACCCACTCATGCAAGCTAGAACCTTCATGGATCAGAACATCTGTGGGGTGTCTACCTGTCACTATTTCTAACAGAATCACTCCAAAACTGTAAACATCACCCTCAGTTGAAGCATGTTTTCCCATTCCATACTCTGTCTCATCCAAGAAAAAAAGAAGTGAGTTCTACAGCACAAAACTATTTGATGAATGCAGTTCATTATAGGACAGAACTTAGATATGGTTCTATTGATGTTGTTTTTACCGTTAGTCCAATTATAACATGATACGTGGACCGGAAAATGAGAGGTTAAGAGAGTTATCACATTAATAAAATTAACATAAGACTAGAAAAGTGATTGACTGATTTTTTCATTGTACAACAGTACTGACAGTGCTTATAGTACTGCATCTTAGTTTCATCCTTAATTAAAAGACACAATAATAACAAAGTTCATGTAGTCACTAACTAAAAATGTTCTTATCATCCTTCTTTTATAGACCAAGTAAAAATTGATTGCAGAAAGTACTAAAATATGGAATAAAATTCTCCTCAAACAGAAAAAAGAGGAAAAGTAGTGAGCATGGTCTTGACTCTTGAGGAGGAAAGAGAATCTGTTGCCTAAAAAAGAAACATCAATGGCATAATAAGTACATACTTCCTGAAAATTATCATTAATAATTAATAGATTACAATCTAAACCATAGTATAGAAAAAAAAATAGGTTGGATCACAATTCACAAAGTACATACCAGGAGCTATATAGCCAACAGAGCCGCATAACAAACCATGTGTAGAACTGAAAGATGTTAAGTTACTAGTGGATGCACTCTCATCATCTTTTAGAAGCCTTGAAATTCCAAAATCAGTAACCAAAGCTGTGAGATCATGATCAAGGAGTATATTGCTTGGCTTAAGATCACAGTGAACCACTTTCACAGGAGAGTAATGGTGCAGGTAGGACATTCCTTCAGCTACATCACTGCAGATTCTCACTAACTGAACCACATCCAACCTCTGGCTTAACTCTCTGTTTGGATATAGGTGCTTCTCAAGGCTTCCATTTGGCATCAGTGGAAGAACAAGAGCCTTGAGTTCTGTTTTACTGCAGATTGTAATGATCCTTATTAAATTCCTGTGCCTGATCTTTCTCAGGATTTGACACTCCCTTCTAAAGCTCCTTGATATCTCACCAGATGTTGTTGTATTTAATACCTTCACTGCCACTCTTGTGTTATCTTGGAGGACTCCTTTGTAGACCTGTCCGAACCGGCCTGAACCAATTAGGCTTGAAGCACTGAATCCTCCAGTGGCTTCTCTAAGTTCTCTATATGAAATTCTTGGGTAACTGAGTTCTTCTATTTCCTCTTCTTCATCCTCCAAGTCACCTCTACTATCAATTTCTAACCTCTTCTTCACTTTTGACTTGATTTTTACCATGGAGCACCTACACATGCACATTAGAGGGGTGCCAAAGAGTAACACAGGAATTAACAAGAACACCAAATGGTAACTGTGTTTCCTATGACAGTGTTGCATGCCTTTAACCTGGCCACAGAGAGCATCATTTCCCAGGAAAGAGTCTATGGTCAGTGATGAAAATGCTCCCTTGTTTGACACATTCCCAGAGAATTTGTTAAAAGAGAAATTAAGTGTCTTGAGAGAGGAAGACAACTGCATGGACACAGGTATTTCCCCTGTCAATTGATTTGAAGACACATCAATTGCTTGAACATAGGGCAATTGGCCTAATGAATAAGGGAGAGGACCTTCTAAGGAATTTCCAGAAAGGTTGAGGTACTCTAGTGCTATGCAATTTTCCAGCTGCGGCGGGATTCTACCGGAGAGATTGTTCATGGATACATCAACAGCCAGCACCATATCCATTTTGCTGAGTTCTAATGGTAAAGGCCCATGTAAGTCATTGTTTGATAAATTTAAGTATAGTTTCAAGCTACCCAATTCTGCAACTTCTGCAGGAATCACCCCTGTGATCTTGTTGTGAGACAAGTCTAAAATCTCCATATTGACACATTTTCCCAGACTCAGTGGGATTGTTCCAGAAAGCTGGTTGCTATGAAGTAAAAGCCTTCTCAACTGTGGGAGGTTTGCAAAACTATCTGGTATTGAACCAGAAAGCTTGTTTCTAGACAAATCTAGAAGACCCAGATGCTTGATATCACCAAGGGATGAAGGAATCTCACCAGATAGTGAATTATTTGACATGTAAATTCTCTCCAGCCTAACCATCTTGCAGAGGCTGGGAGGGATTGTTCCATTTATGAGGTTACTGGACAACTCTAAGAAAGTTAAGTTGAAAAGGTTGGCAATATGTGGAGGTATAGAGCCATATATGAGGTTTTCTTCTAGGTGAAGTTGCTTCAGGCTTGCAGGAAGATCACCAATAATATGAGGCAGCTTCCCACCGAGTTTGTTTCCCGCCAGTTCGAGTTCTTCAAAGTTTGATAAATTCATCAAGGAAGCAAAGAAAGGTTCAAGGTTGGTGTTACCATCATGGCTAACAAAGTGGTTATATGATAAGTAGAGGAATTGTAATTGTGGCCAATTATGCAAAATCTCAGATGGAAGCTCTCCACTCAACATGTTTGACTCCAAATCAAGCCATTTAAGCTTGGTAGAGTTTGAAAGAGCTAAAGGAACTTGGCCAACAAGATGGTTAGACCAAAGTAAGAGGAACCTAAGCTCTTTAAGGATACACTTATTGCTCAAGGGGATTTGTCCCCATAAAGAGTTATTAGAAAGGTCTATGTAACTCAATGAAGTCACATTGTGGAAAAGTGATGGGGGAATCTCTCCCTCAAGATGGTTGCTTCCCATGTCAAGGTAGTACAAGTTGTGAAGTGAACCAAACTCAGAGGGAATGGACCCTTCAAGCAAATTCCTTGATAAACTTAGTTGTTCAAGGTGAACTAAATTTCCTAGCTCTTTTGGAATGCGACCCACCAAAAAGTTCCCAGAAAGATCAAGAATTTGCAAGGAAGAGAGGTTAGCAAGAGCAGGGGAAATGGTGCCTCCTAGTGACCTTCCACTGAGATCAAGCTCTATGATCCTTTCACTTGCATTGTTGCATTTAACGCCAGACCAATCACAAACATGAACACCCTGTGACTTCCAATTCTCTAGAGAGTTTTCCGGGTCAGAAACAATGGATGACATGAAAGAAATAAGTGAACTTTTATCACTCACAAGGCCTGCTGCGTGTTCTTCCACCCCATAAACTCTAGAAGAAACAATGTCCAGAAAGAAAATTAGAAACATTGTAAATCTAAACAAACACATCATGAATCAATATGTTTTGTCTTTTATCTGAAAGAAGAAAAAATGATGCAGGAAACTTTGAAAACCACTGAGATATATACATGTACTAAGGTGTTAAAATAGGTGCAATGTAGCTCAATAAAAAGAGGAGAACTTGAATTTGAAGGCTAAGAAGGAAGCAGAAGTGATGGAAAAAATCTGAACCTTGTGCCTAACTGCCGTTGAAGTAGCAAACGCACGTTTGGTAACTATGATCTTTGACCTTAAAAGTTGACGTATCTAAGTAACAATATGGGTTGTTTAGCAATATTGATGCACATGTCAGCATAACATGCCTAACATTGATATTTATTAATGAAGATTATGTCATGCACCAAGTTTGTGTTAAGCCCAATAGCTTCTTAGATTGAGTTCAAGTAGTGGATGTTGTGCTGTTAACTAATAGGATAATCTTGATTAATTGGCACGCTTGTAGGAGAGTATGATTGTGTGCTGACAATGTTGATATTGGTATGTTTGTCGACTGCATTGATATGTAGTTTGATTTGAGCATTATTTGTTTTATACTATGTCAACCCAAGAGTGTAAGTGAAAGGACAACGTCATTGAGTCCCTATTGCTGAAGAACAATAGGGAAGATGAAAGATTCTCAAGCTCGTCTCTACCTAAGCTATACTATACAGATGGTGTGGTTGAAGCAAAAGACACGTGGCAACATGTGCGCTTAAGATTTAATAAATTATTAATATATAGATAGATTTAAGAGCCGCTTTCGTGACCAATAAAATGTTGACTTATTGATAATCAAGTTAGATCCTCGTTGAGAAAGTTATTTTTTTGTGAGGGACTGTCACCATATAACAGATGTTAAGGATAAAAACAAGAGTCGCTTTGCATATCCAACTATAATTTATTGCTTATTGCACCAGTAAAATAAATATTTTCTATTATGTTTAAATCCTCACCTCAAATTAAAATTATTTTAATATTTCATTTTTTATAATTTGTAATATATTAATTTATAATTTTAAATATTAATTTTCACAATGTATTAATTTTATTATTTATGAATTATTAGTTGCTACTGTTATGTTAAAATTATTTAGTTACAAATATAAATAGAATTAAAAAATTATCTAATTTATAAATGGAAAAACATTGGTTTTACTCATATCAAAAAATATATTTTTTCTTAACACTTGCACGTGCTAGTTTTTTTTTTTAACACTTGCGCTACTCACTTAATATTATTTCATTATTTATAGTATAATAATAAATAAATAAATAAATTAGTTATTCAGTAACACTAAAAAGGCTCAACATAAATAGAGAGGGGGAGATCGATATATTTTTTGGGTACTTCAATAAAAACAAAAAAAAACAATAACAAAATAAGCAAGTTAAATCCTCCTAAAAGAATTGATACGGTAATCAGCATGAGGATGCAGCTACCATATTTCCCTCATGAAGCGTATGGTCCAACAACCGCCTAAGAAGCTTGGAGATAGAGCTAAGATTACAAGCATACTGATGAAACTTTAGAAGATGACCCTAAAGGAGAGAAAGAGCCAAAGTTGAGTTAGAAATGCATCCCAACAAAGGTGTGCTTGTTAATAAGTGAAAATGAGTACTATTTATCATTTAAAAAAATTCTACGGTTGAGTAATTCTTGGGTGAGGGTGTAGTTCGCTTCCTCAGTTTGTTTCCTCTTCTTCCCCTGTATTTCTCTATTCCTTCTCCCCAATCAATGTGGAGAGGCATAGAAACAGAAAAGGTTTGTCTATGCTTTCTATCTTTTACTTCAGAGTTCAATAGGTCTGCGCTTTTCTTGTTCTGTGTTTTAGGAACTTCATTTCTCCTCAGACTGCTATAGAGCATGCACGACGAATGGAATATATAGCTTTCAATGTAATTGCAGATGGGAAATGTTAGCAATACCATTTATTTATTGCTTTATTATTCTCACCATTGTCTTTCCTTACAATACCTTTACTTTATATTTTTATTCATGAATAAGTTTTGGGTCCAATATGTTTTTAGGTCCTAAAAAAATATTATTATTTTCGCCCGTCTAAAATATTTTCATTGAAGTAAATCTCCAATTTTAGACAATTCATATGTTTGGGTTTCTGGGAGGAACTAAAACCAAAGTTTAGTAAGTAAAAGTACAATTATAAAAATCGAAAAATTACTAAGAAATGGTCTTTAAAATTATTTTTTCTTTAGGTGTTAGTACTCACCTCATAATGTTTAGTTTACGTTAAAAAGACTCAACATAAAAGTTTTGGGGCGGAAGAAAGAGGGGGAGAACGAATATACATTTGTTAAGAAGAAAAAAATAGTACTTTTTATCATTTAATTAAGGTGCTTGTTGTGGTACTCATGTTTATAAAGGAGTGTATGTACAGGAGTGACATGGATCACTAATATAAAGACACCTAATATGATTTTACATTGCGTTCTAATATACTTTTATACTTTCGTTAATTATATAATGACCCTAATTTTCTTCAATATCTATTTTATGACCACCAGTAACTTCTAACTTGCCTCAGTTAAAAAATCATTTACACCAACTGAATAATAGAGAAGATGAATGTTTTTCTGAGAGAAGATGAAGAGGGGAGGATCGAACCTCGGGTATCGAACTAGAGAGGGAGGAGTAGCGCGACGGCGCGTTATTGAACCATGGGATAACACCATTCTGGACTAGTCATGTTTGATTTCTTCCACATCCGATTTCTTCATCCTTTGATCGCTTATCTAAGGTAAGATTCCTTTGTAGAACCTATTTCTAGACCATGGCATGTGTAAACCACCAACATTTCGAAAAAACGGGGTGAACGAAACCACATTTGTAAACGATGGAGCAAATTGGGTAATTTAAAACCCTAATTTCTCAAGGTGTTATTATTGCGATACGATTGGATGGATTATGTAAACGCAATTCCTATGGTTCGTATAATTAGAACTCTTAATTTGCTAGTGGTAAAATTTGGGACTGATTGCGTAAACCCTAATAGAACTCTTAATTTGCTCCTTCGTATCCACTGGTGCAATGGGAAACTCAAAGCCACGTAGTTCTTGTTTTTTGTGTTTTGAAAGGCTTGAGAAAAAGCCTGGACTTGAGGGAACCTTAGAGAAGGTTTTTATTGGAGTGTCTGTCAGGAATTACTTCCCGGCCTACGTATCCTCTGTGAAGAAGCATCAAGGCTACGTAGTTCTGAGGAGAGGTTTGATATTTTTTGTATTTTATTATCTTGTGTTTTTAACTTGATTAGTTTGCAAATGGCACGATTCGAAGTGATGACCTTTAAGAAGGTGGAGTTGATGAGAGAAAAGTTTGAAGAAACTGAGATTTGGTTTGAGAGACTTGAAGAAATCGGAGTTTGATTAGAGAGGCTTGAAGAAGCCAAAACTTGAAATTTTATTGAAAGAAGATATATTTGAGATTTTTGTATGTTTGAATGTTTTTTAGTTTTTTAGAATTTGATTGTTCATGCTACCAAATGGGTAGTCATAGAAACTTTACGAGGTAAGTTGTAGAAATGTTATTCCATTACCGTCGTTTACTTATTTAAGAAAAGATTTTTTTCATTTTATAATTTGGAGATATCATGCTACCCAATGGGTAGTCAGTGATTTTTATGAGATAATGAGTAAAAATGCTACTTTATTATCATCATTAATATTGATTTAAAAGAGTTATTATTTAGCTTTGGAAAATCATGCTACCAAATGGGTAGTCAATGATTTTCAATGAAATAATGAGTAAAAAAGTTACTCTATTATTATCAAAGAAAACATTTGTTTGGGTTTTTTAACATTGATATTGGACAAGTATGTACAATGACAAAACATGTTTAAAGTGGAGATGGAATTTTTATAAACAAAGAAGAAGAAGAAAAACCCGTGGGTTCAAATATTGGGTCAAAGCCAGCACAAGTTGTTGTTATTTTTTGAACAAAGGAGGCTAATGGGCTTGGGCCCAATCCCACTCACTCCCCAGCAAATTTGAACAGCCCACATCTATTTTTTTTCCTCTTTGAAACTAGAACTGTGAGAGAGAGAGAGAGAGGAAGAAGGATTTAGAAACAGGGAGTGGTGAGAGAAGAGGGAGAAAACAGAGAGAAGCGGCGGCGAGAGGGAGAGAGAAGAGCGACGACGCCGGAGCTCCGATGACGAGGCGCGGCGTGATGGTGGCCGAACCATAACGGCGCGGTGGAGGTGGGCGCGAGGAGCATGGCGGTAGCGAGAGGGAGAAACAGAGGAGGAGAGCGGAAGGAAGAAGAAGGTCGAAACAGAGAGGGAGAAGCAGGAGAGCGAGAGCGAGAGCGAGGTCGAGGTTGAGAGGGAGAGAAGAGGCGCTGGTGGCTGGAGTTTTGGGTTGCTACAGCGAAGCGCGGCGGACGCGGCGGCGAGAGTTGAAAACCGAGGCTAAGAGTTGCTATCGTTCAAGGCTTTGGGGAAGGCTCTGTTTGGTTTGATTCCTCTTTCTCTGCTCTGATATGGTTACGGTTTGGAGAAGGAAAGTTCTGGGTTAATTAAGGAGCAAAAGGCTGTGATGGTGGAGGTAGAAAGGGTTGACGATGAGGCTGAGTTTTAGGAGTTGATGGCGGTTTGGGGTTTGATTCATGGCTGGCTGAGATAGGGTTTCAGTTCTGTTCAAGGCTTTGGGCATTTGGGCTCTGTTTGTCTGCTGTTTGTGTCAGAATATAGAACCAAGTGATATGGAATCAAATCAATCTAGATTTGGTCAAATATGTAATTAGGGGAGAGATCAACTCTAATTAGGGAATGAATATTATTGTCATTATTGTATTTCCTTAATTAGAGGACTGAATCATTCTATAAGTAAGTCCCTACCTGTAAGCAATACAATCAAGCAATAGAATTACAATTCTCTAAATATTTTCTTCCTTATTGTTTATTCTCTATTCCAATATGGTATCAAGAGCAGGTTTCTTCATCTTGTTCTTCTTTCTCTAAACCCAATAAACACCCAAAACCATGTCAGATATACCCAAAAACCATATCAGACATGGACAAACCCCAACCCACACAAAACAGTATCTCTGATGAAATCACACGTCAGATTGCAGCACTGCTTCAGAGCAGTCTTCAAGCACATAAACCAACCACCAATTCTGAGAATTTATCTCTCGGAATAAAACTAAGCGGAGACAATTATCCGCTATGGTCAACTCTGATGAAAAAGGCAATCGGTGCCAGAGGACGAAGTGCTCACATCACCGGTGTTCCTGCGGCCCCGTCAACAACAGATCCACAGTACACACGCTGGGAGCAAGATGACCAGTGTGTCTTTACCTGGCTGATTCAAAATATTGAATCACAATTAGTAAACAATGTTTCCCAATACCCAACAGCAAAAAATTTATGGGATGGATTGGCTCTAACCTATGGTGCAGGAATTGATTCTTTGCAGGTTTTTGACCTTCACCGAAGGGCAAATTTTTTGAGGCAGGGGAGCAGCTCCCTGGAAGAATGTTGGAACAAACTTCAGAGCCTTTGGATTGCCATTGATCAGCGCGATCCGAACCCGATGACATGCCCTGCAGATATTCAAACATACAACAACAAAATCCAGGAACAGAGACTGTACCAACTTCTGGCTGCCATTGATGACAGGTTTGAATCAATTAAGCGTGATATTCTGAAATGCAATCCTCTCCCCTCAGTCGAAACAGCCTTCGCCACTGTCCGGCGGGAGGCCGCCAGGCTTCGAATTCTGAAAGCGGCAACCTCCGAGAACGACTCATCATCGGGGATCGGAGCGGGTTTGGTAGCCAGAACAGCAGGAGAACGTGACGGCAGAGACACGGGGCATGCGACCAGAACCAAAAATCGTTCCAAAGAGAAAGAGGATAAATCGAAACTCATGTGTACTCACTGTGGAATGAAAAAACATACCAAAGAAACATGCTTTCAAATCGTGGGGTACCCAGAATGGTGGGATGAGAACCGAAAAGGGAAGACCGAAACTCGACCAGGCAAGGCCGCCGCCGCCACGAGCCACACCCCCACCGCTGCTCCACGCTCTCCTCACGACGACGAAGGGTGGCGTCTGGGCCGCCATCGCGAAACTGCCGGTGAAGGAGCAGCGACCAGCGCCGCCGTCGCGCACCAACCCAGCGCCGCCACTTCCTCTTCTTTCTCACACAGCGCCGCAAACAGCACAAAGGGAGAGGGGGGTTTCGACCTAGGACCCCAGCAAGGTAATGGGTTTGGGTTTTTTGACCCAAGCCCAATACTTATTAAACCTAAATTTTTTCCTCCTAATTGTTTTTTTGGTGCTGATGATGGAAATGAAAATGGGCCACCAAACAGTTCTGGAATGTCTTCTGAAAATAAAAATAAATCAGAATCTCAGGCTTATACAGCCCAAATCACCAGTAAGGGTAATCCTGAAAAATCAAATCACTGGATATTTGACTGCGGAGCCACCGATACTATGACTTATGATCACACATATTTTTTAAATTTATCCCCACCACCTAAGGCCCATATTGAAACTGCTAGTGGGGAGCTTATTCATGTAAAAGGAGGGGGCTCTATTGCTATTTCTGAAAAAATGAAGCTACATAATTGTCTTTATGTTCCCTCTCTATCGTCAAAATTGTTATCTATTAGTCAAGTGACAAAAGAACTTCACTGTGTGGTTCTCATGTATCCAACTTTTTGCCTTCTACAGGACATTCTTTCGAAGGAGATCATTGGGCGTGGTACTGAGCGAGGAGGTCTCTACTACGTCGACGAGGTGGTTCACTCGGGACATGCCATGCTTGCTCATGGAACAGTTGACAGACAACTTTGGTTGTGGCACCGCCGTCTTGGTCATCCTTCGTTTGGGTATCTTAAGATTTTATTTCCAAGTCTTTTTTCCAATAACTCCACTGATCTGAAGTGTGAGACCTGTATTCGTGCTAAGAATCATAGGGTTTCTTTTTCTCCAAATAATACTCGAGTAGACTCTATTTTTAGCCTTATTCATTCTGATGTCTGGGGCCCCGCCCCGCATTCTAATAACAGTCGGTTTCAGTACTTTGTTATCTTTGTTGATGATTTTTCTCGCATGACTTGGCTATACTTTATGAAACACAAATCTGAAGTTCCGGAAAAATTCATTGCTTTTTACAAAATGATTCAAACTCAATTTCAGGCCCAAATAAAAATTCTTCGTTCAGATAATGGTGGTGAATTTGTAAATCAGTCTATGCAAGTTTTTTTCCAGGAACATGGCCTTATCCATCAAACCTCATGTTCTCACACTCCTCAACAAAATGGGACTCTTCTTGAAATGACTCGTGCCTTACTCCTTGATTCTCATGTTCCCACCTCTTTCTGGCCTGAGGCTCTTGCCACTTCCGCATACTTGGTTAACCGACTCCCAACAAGAATCCTCAACCACAGAACCCCCTTGCAGACTCTAGCCACTCACCTCAAAATCCCATCCATTTTAACCTTACCCCCTCGTATCTTTGGGTGCTCTGTGTTTATTCATATCCCTAAACATGATCGAACCAAGCTTGATCCATGTGCTGAAAAGTGTGTATTTGTTGGTTATGCTATGCATCAGAAGGGGTATCGTTGTTATAATCCTGTTACTCGTCGCATCCATGTCACGATGGATTGCGATTTCTTAGAGTCTGAATACTTCTATTCCCAACTAAGTGGTCAGGGGGAGACTGTCAGTGATCCACTAAGTTGGCTAACAAATCTCAGTTGTTCTGTTACTGTTCAAAAAGAGCAGGTAGATGGAGCCACCGAACCTGCCCCTGTTGAAGTAGTCAGAACTGACAGACCAGTATACACGTCCGATGCTCAGCCTTCGGACAATGTCCAACAAGAGGTAAGTGAATTTCACTCTGATGACTTGTCACTTGATTTAGATAACATCACCTCTCGTGATGACAGTTCAGTTCCAGAACCAGAAGAGCCAGAGACATGCGTTCTACCTCCGAGAAGAAACCGGGGTGTGCCTCCCAACAGATACTCTCCTGAACGTGTGTCTCGATCCTCCAGGTATCCATTACATGGAACCAGAAGGGGAGTAGCTGATACCGCAAAAGCATTCTCAGTTAAGCTTCTCTCTGAGGATATTCCAAGAAATGCTCAACAGGCAATGAACACAATGGAATGGCGTGAGGCAATGAATGCCGAAATGGAAGCACTTGCGAAGAATGGAACGTGGGAGAAGTGTGTGTTACCAGTTGGAAAAAAACCAGTTGGTTGCAAGTGG
Source organism: Acmispon strigosus (assembly GCA_030819835.1). NCBI lineage: Eukaryota > Viridiplantae > Streptophyta > Magnoliopsida > Fabales > Fabaceae > Acmispon > Acmispon strigosus. The sequence continues at coordinate 12,036,109 of JAUAMA010000002.1, read as the reverse complement.
GTGTTTACCATCAAGTATAAAGCAGATGGAAGCATCGAGCGGTACAAAGCAAGGTTAGTTGCCAAAGGCTACACACAAACTTATGGCATTGATTATGCAGAAACTTTCTCTCCAGTTGCAAAAATTGACACCATCAGAGTACTATTTTCAATTGCGGCAAATGAAGATTGGCCTCTTCATCAATTTGATGTTAAGAATGCCTTTTTGCATGGAGATTTGAAAGAGGAAGTGTACATGGAGGCTCCACCTGGATTTGCAGATGATTTCCAAAGAGATGAGGTATGCAGGCTAAGAAAAGCTTTGTATGGGCTTAAGCAATCTCCTCGTGCTTGGTTTGGGAGATTCACTATGGCTATGAAGCGGTATGGTTACAAACAGAGCAATGCCGATCACACTCTTTTCCTCAAGAGGAGGGGTAGCTTGGTCACCTGTCTCATCATTTATGTAGATGATATGATTATAACAGGTAGTGATGAAGAAGAAATTTCCCAACTCCGGAAGAATCTCTTCAACGAGTTTGAGATGAAAGACCTTGGAGGGCTGAAATACTTCTTGGGCATTGAGGTTCTCAGATCCAGAGAGGGAATTTACATCTCTCAACGGAAATATATTTTGGATCTACTAGCTGAGACTGGTATGATAGATTGTAAACCGAGTGATTCACCAATAGTGGTAAACCACAAGCTCAAGATTACTGAGGAATCTAAACCAACCGATCGAGAGAAGTATCAGAGACTAGTGGGGAAGCTAATCTACCTAGCCCACACTAGACCTGACATTGCATATGCAGTTGGGGTGGTGAGTCAATTTATGCATCATCCACAGGTAGAACACATGGAAGCAGCAATGAGGATTGTCAGATACCTCAAAGGTACTCCAGGAAGGGGTATCATCTTCAGAAGAAACGGGCATCTGAATATTGAGGCCTACACTGACGCAGATTGGGCAGGGAACCCAAATGATAGAAGGTCCACAGCAGGGTATTTCTCTCTACTGGGAGGGAACCTTGTTACTTGGAGAAGCAAGAAACAAAAGGTAGTTGCATTGTCAAGTGCAGAAGCAGAGTTCAGAGGTGTTGTAAAGGGGATAACTGAAGTTCTTTGGTTGAAGAAGCTGATATGTGAAATTGGTTTCCAAGTGGAGCTCCCTATCGAACTGAGGTGTGACAACATGGCAGCAATCAGCATCTCAGAGAACCCTGTTCAACATGACAGAACCAAACATGTTGAAGTAGACAGGCATTTCATAAAGGAGAAAATTGAAGAGGGTATTATCAAGCTTCCTTTTGTGAGATCCACAGATCAGTTGGCTGATATCCTCACGAAAGCTGTATCAGGAAGAACTCTGGAGACTGTCTTGCACAAGTTGAGCATTGGAGATCCCACTGTTCAACTTGAGGGGGAGTGTCAGAATATAGAACCAAGTGATATGGAATCAAATCAATCTAGATTTGGTCAAATATGTAATTAGGGGAGAGATCAACTCTAATTAGGGAATGAATATTATTGTCATTATTGTATTTCCTTAATTAGAGGACTGAATCATTCTATAAGTAAGTCCCTACCTGTAAGCAATACAATCAAGCAATAGAATTACAATTCTCTAAATATTTTCTTCCTTATTGTTTATTCTCTATTCCAATAGTTTGTGGATTCAAACATAGTGTATTTTCTTGTTGATTTTTTATGCATCTTCGTATACCAATTTCAATGGGTTGATTACATTCAAGTTGAAAAGCATTTGGTTTGTTTGCTTTATGATACACAAGTTTTACAAATGATTTATTTCAATAGGCAAGTTCAAACACCAAGAGAGCTGTAATTAAAGCTTAGCATGGCAGCATCTAATTCAAATTAAGTGCAAACAATCAAAGATTAAAAAAGAAGGTTACTTGGTTGATGCAAATTGCTTTCCCTCTTCTTCTTTTTCACTTCTATTTCTTCTCCCTCTCCCTTTGTGTGTTGCTGGTTTTGAGACTCAAGAGTGAGGCAAAATCCTCATGTGTGTGCTTCTGGTGCTACATTTTGTTCTTATTTATTTTGGGCAGAGGAGAGGTGATTTTAGGTGAAGGCTTTTTGATGACTAGGGTCTTCTTAGAAGATGAAAGGAAGTTAAATGGAGGTTTGGTGTGGGTGTTACCGATGGAGATGAAGAATTAGGAAAATGAAGAAGGTTAGCAGCTGAAAAAAATGGATGAATCCAGGAGGTAGAAAGTGTTGTGAGAGCCCCTTTTCTACATGGCTTGTTAAGTTCCACATGGGAGAAAAATCTTTTTTCTTAGCATGGCCGCTCCCCCCATCCTATCTGCGAACTCTTCTTCTCATTTTATCCTCAATTTTCCCTTCTCTTCCTTTCCATTGCTCTGATGTGATTTTCCTCTGACATAAATTTCTTGAGCCTCGTATTATGTTTGATTCATCTTCCTTTCCATTGCTCTGCTGTGATTTTCCTCTGACATGAAATTTCTTGAGCATTGTATTATGTTTGATTCATGGAGATCTTTGCCTATTTTGGTATGTGAGGGAAATAACAATCCATTTTTGGCCAAAGTGCAGGAGCTGCCACTCCGCAGAGGGGAAACCCACACTCCATGTTTTCTTTTTCTTTCAAACTAATTTCCTTAATCTAGTTTGTTTTGCTACCTTTTTTTGTGTGTTTTCACAGCTCAATTTGCTTCTGTTTTCTTCCTTCATATTTTCCCTTCCTCTTCTTTTTCCAATTTTCTGATTGTCTCTTTTCTCTTTTTTATCTGGTCACTTACGTGACCTTCTGGTTTCCTTTTCTTATTTTTTTTCTTTTTTACTTGAAAGATAATAATAATAATAATAATAATAATAATAATAATAATGGGTTAGAATAAAATTGGGCCTTCACACTCACGCAAGGAACCCAAATTGGTACTGCATCGGTTAAATGGGTTAGGTCGGAATACAATTTTTTTGTCTTCTGTTGGGGAGAACAGCTTTTTCACCAATCCCTTAACCTTTGTCATTGCCAGATCTTATTTATCCTTTGGTGATTTTGGATCGGACTGGATAAATTTCTACAAGATCTTTTTAGTGGCTAGCAATCTTTGATTGTAAGCCACACCATTCTTCTCAGTTGCATCCGGTGGCTGCTTAACCATGCTTGGCTGAGCATGGTAGCAGCAAGTACAACATTCTCTCTAGATTGTCGCTCAAATGAGTAAACTGTGAACAAAATAATTAAAAATTGATATTGAAGTTAGTCTGGGGTTTGAAATCATAAGTTATCAATCATGCATTCCTTAATAAATGACACGTAGTAGTAATTTACCAAAGAAATTTATTCAGGGAAACTATATAGTAATGAATATTACACAGAATGATGATGTAGGCTGATATAGTTCAAATTCCCAAAAGAAAATATGTCAATTTAAGATTTTAGGCGTATCACTCCAAAAATGAAACAGATTAGGTAGATTTTTTATACAAATAATTTTTTTATGAAATATAAACTTGAAATCCAAGACAATTCACATAACACATGGATAGACCGATGAAAACACAATTAGGTAGCTTAAGAGTAAAATGATAGATGATCATATTCAAGGGTAATGAAGGGTCCAAAGTGTTGGTTCCGAACCCAACACCCATAGCCAAATGCATGTTAACCATGAGCCTGGTTTATGAAGAGATGACCTTTGACCATCCCTAAGATTTTGGTGACTCATTCATTGCAACCTTTTGTATGGGTATGACTTTTTCAGCCCCTATTTAGTGATATGAAACATGAGGCTGGTTTATAAAGAGATGACCTATGTCCATTCCCTCGTGCACAGTTATAGGCCATTGTCTTTTGAAATAAATGACTATGATTAGTTTAAGAAAAAAAAACTTATTAAATTAATGAGTTTAGTATGATTTATTGGCGGAAAAGGATTCAAATTCGCTTGCAGAAGACTTCAGTATTATGCGGAGCAACTGGCCATAGCTGATTTTATGATGTAAACTAACTGTTTTCATATAGTTGTATCATATTCTTTTTAGGTGAATAAAAGTTTGGATGAGTTCAGTTTCAGTCACCACCATAAGTTAAATCATGCCTCTAGATTTTTGGTCACTTAGAGAGGTATTTACATATCCCCACTAACACGGTGTACACATCAACAACGAGATTTGAACACATAACTTACTAAAAAGAAGTAGTATGTTCATACCAATTAAACCAAGTTGTATTAGTATATTGTTGTATCATATTACATGGAAAGAAAGGTCCTTATATAGGTGAAGAATTTTTAATTAATTGTTTCTTGTACATTGAATTATTCATTTTCAACACTCAAATTATAAATTTAAGTTATAGTGAGAAAATTTTGAAGTAGATAGTAGAGTTCATCCTGTTATATAGCGTTAAATTAGATTCCATGCCACAATGAGAATGTATATGTGGGCTGCATTAGAATTAGAATCTGGCAAGTTGCATGCCCTTTATGTCTCTGTTAGCTGGACATGCATGCTAATGTTTATAAGTTGATATATGTAAACATACATTCTTGTAGTAGTCCTTCTCAATCTTCATGTCACTCCCTTTAGGGTCAGGCATCACTGTCCTATACGGCAAGTCCCCATGTGATTGCCCACCCATGCATGATGTTGATGGCAGCCATTAATTAAGTATGTGTTTTGGCAAGTGTTTGTGAACTAGAAGCGAAATTTACATTCACATTCGCAATCAATTCTCATTTCAATTAATATGAAAATATAGTGCGTGTTCAAATAGGATTTGAATCGTGTTATATGACTTGATAATGTTAAGTAAAACTCACAATTCAAACATGTTATGTTTATTTCTCTTCGTAAATATTTAAAGAATTCCACATTTTAATATATATCTAAAGACAAATAAACATAACTTTAAAATGAAACCGACGATTCAAGCACGCATTTCATGTTGAATGGTCTTGAGATTTTGTGCATAAGTTTTGATTAAAACTAAGTGATGATGTTATATCACTAATTTAAAAAAGTGTGTATATTTAACATTATTATACTATAAAATTGTTAGTTTAGTGGAAGTGTTAAGAATCTCTAAAAGTTATTGAATGAAACGAATGATGTTTTTGACCATAGATTGATGATTGTCCCAACTCTTGTTCAAAATAAAAAATTCCACAAGAAAAGGGGGCCACCTATTTGAAGAGAAGTTTGGATGGAGATTAGCGGAATAAAATTGTATGACATCACGGCATATGCTGTTTGAAACAAATAATTAAAGAGGTCGGTTAAGATTATACCATGCTCATTATATAATCATAAAATGTATATTGAAGTGTTTCTTAGTCTAACAACATATTTAATAGTAGACCCAAAAAAGTGTAACATATTTAATAGGATGTTTAGGTGGAGAATTGTAATATCATAATCTCTTTAGATGGTGAGACAAAACCTCAAATATATTTATTGATGCAAACCTATGATCATTTCATGCCTTGGCTATCATTCCAAGTTCAAACCAATGAACCTCAAATCTCTAAAGGGTTCTTTCATGTATATTCAAAAAAAAAATTAAAAACTTTTTCATAGCACTGTTTTTTTTCCTTGTACCATTTCCAGGTTAAAAAGAGAGGAAAATATTATAAAGTTGCGAGGAAGAAAAGTACCAATAATCCTTATATAAAGTTTACGAGAAGCGTTGGTTGAATTCAACTTCAACCGTGTCTTTGGACTCATGCATTTATAATGTTACGGTGATTAAAAAAAATTAAACAAACACATGAGATATCGTGGGCTCGTGGCTGCTACCTCAAGAATGAGAAAGAAAGTGACTTACTCCATGTTCGGTTCATACGAGATGTGACGTGGTGATTGCACATCTTATCTCTTATTTATGAAGTTGAGAATTTAATTATTATCTTATCTATAAAAATGAAATACATTTCATAGTTAGTTGCTTATTCCATTTAATGTAAGTATACATTGTGATGGGATTAGTTTAATGAGTTTAGATACCTGATTAAAAAAATTATGTTCGATCGGTTTTATTTAGGCCTATAGCTGTTTAATCTCCTAATTTAATTAAAATATTTGTAAATTCTTAATCCTTGTCTTCATCACTGTTTATGATATTGACTTAAATTTTCAAATAAACTCGTTTTTTGAATGCTTCATTAATTAATTCTAATTTTATTCATTTGTAGGACCGCCCCCCTTGACCTTTCAAGTTTCAACTAATTTTGCCAAACTCTATTCATTATGGACGAACTTATATTAAATTGCTCTCGATATACTGCTTCCTTTCCTATATACTCCAACCTAAATTATAAGACTCTTTAGAGACAAACTGGGTGTCCTAAACCCCTTCTAAATTTCAGGAAAAAAAAAGTTTTTCCTTTTTTACCTCTTATATTCATTATATTTTAAATTCCAGAACTTTAATTATCACCTCTACTAATTACTTTTTTCATATTCCCAACCAACTTTTGGTATATCCAGATTTTTTTTAAATAGGGGCATATTTGAAATATTTGTATAAAAAGTAATAAAACCAACATATTAATTAGTTTATTACATGTTTTCTTAATATGCGTGATTGTCTGAAAAAGACCCTATAATTTGGGACGGTGGGGTAATTGTTACTATTTTTATTTTCTAATTATTTGTCATTCTACAGGCCAGTTTTTCTTACCAATTTTACCCTTCAGTTAAAAGCTCTTCTTAATTACTCTACATAATTATCCAAAAATGCAACTTAATATACAATTATTTTCTTCCATAAATTACCACTCCAATATTCTAGAAGGGTATTAATAAGTGAACGATAAATTAGAAGATGACGTGCTCCTCCTGGGATGTTCACCTCGTGCTCGTGGAGTACTCCATCCATATTTTAAAACTACTTCTCCGTCCATATTTTTTCATATTGATGGTACCCATGTTAATCAAAATGATGGGAAAATTTATAAGTAAGAAGAGATAAATGGTATATTTGAAAATTAATGAGCAATTTTAATAAATTAATAACATTTTTTAATAAGTGCGAACAACTTTAAAGTAACAATTATATAGGAACGGATGAAATATTGTTCTAGGTGAGTAGGTGGGGTAAAAGTTAAAGATTTCTCTAAAAGTGCGGTTACGGGTTAATTGTCTCATTAGTTATAATTTGATTTTTATATCGAACACGTTACTCTTTGTATATATCTTTTTTTTCCTTGGTAAAAAAGGGCGAATTAAAGCATGCACAGAATATTTGGACAAGAAAATGAAAAGTGCAAATGCAATTCTCTATCGAAGTTGCTTTCCTCCTTCGTTGTTCTTGTTATCTGATTTCTCAATTCTCATCATGAGGCATCTGATTCAGATTCGTATTCACAACTTTGAATCTAGCACTACCATGTTTTCTACTCAGGGAAGTTTCCAGGAACTTACCATCATGTTTTGTACGGTCATTTCCTCTTTTATTCAATTTTCATATAATTTTTTTATTTGTTTCTTCATTTTCTATAACATCATTGATAGAGTAGAGTTGGTGGCGAAGAGGTTTTATTTTCATGTTACAATTAGCTGAAAAAGTTAAAAGAGAAAAGGTTCGACAAACGATACCGAGGAGCCATATAAAAAAAGAACCCATTGTAAATGTTTTTTATTTTTATAGGACGTTGGTTGGGTACTTATTAAAAATGAGAGATTGTGAGAGAAAGCATCACAATTTTACGCAAAATGTATGAAACTTTTTCATTTTTAAATTGGTATTAGAGAAATTGTCATTTTTGAAAGCTGCCCCATCACTTAAATTAGGGACAAAGTTTTTAAAATAAATATATCTTCAAACGGAGCAAGTTATAATATGTTTCACATTAATTAATTTAATCTAAAGTACATCCTGATTTTAATTTGCTAAAATTTAAAAAGTGATCTTTTTTATTCATTCAGTTTAATAGTACTCTTTTTGTAAAATAAATGTAAATAAATTAATAATGTATTGTATGTATATATTTTTAAATATAAAATTAATTTTAATTGTAATTATTCTGAATATATATATATATATATATATATATATATTAGTAATGGCCCCTCATAATTAACATAATACAGCAATATAATGATGATAATATATAATATCATATTCTTTTACATCGGTGTATTTAGGAGATTCAGAAGAAAAATATAAATATCAATCTTTAATTTTCTCCCTCAATCCTGCATTTCAAAATCCCACCAAAAACATAAGTAAAAAAATCTTAAAAACTTACTAAAAGTTCTTAAACTACTCTATAAAATAAAAAAATGCTTAAACTAACTAAAAATAACAATTAAAAGGTTAAAATAGCCTAAAAAGCACCAAACAAAACTAAAAACCAGAAGGTAAACCACCACACATGCATCATTAGGTCAACATACCTCTAAGGCGATCAGTTGTCCTCAAGCAAGAAAACAATCCCCCCAAGAATGATGCAACCCAGTCTTTTCAAAAACATGCAAGATCAAGAATGGGTCTGTTTGATTGTGTTTTCGATTTTTTTGTTTTCAAAATTGTTTTCTAAAATAGTTTTTAAGAACTACTTTTTAGAACAATAAAAGAAAAAAACTTGTTTGGTAATATGATTTTAAAAACATTTTTGAAAATAAAAAAATAAAAAACCCTTACTTTCTAATTTCTTTTAATTACAGTAATGTCATTAATGAAATAAAGCTGAAAATAAAAAACAAAAACAACTTTTTTCTGTTTTGGTTTTTCTGTTTTAAAAACAAAAAAACAGGAAACTGTTTTTAAACTAATTTTAAGAAAACATCTTAACCAAACAAGTTTTTTTGTTTTTTAATTTTATAAAACAGAAAACTGTTTTTAAAAACAGAAATCAAACAGGCCCTAAGAGTTTGTTTGATTACAGTTTTTGAAAATTGTTTTGAAAACTTATTTTCGAAAGAAAAACAGAAAAAATAAACTGTTGAATGAGATATTTTCCAGCATTTAAAAAATTAAAAACATCTTTTAGCTATTTTGGTATTTTAGTTTTAAAAACTGAAAACAATAACTATTTTCAAAAACAGGTTGTGTCAAATAAGTTTTTAAATTTTTCAGTTTTTAAAAACAGAAAACAGTTTTTAAAAACTAAAATCAAACATGCCGAAATAATTTGTAAACTGTCAAGTCAGAAAGTAAGTAAACCCTAGTAAGTGACCGTGAAAGATGCCAGAAAGTTAAAGATTAAGGGACTTTAACAAGCTTCCTATATCTCCTCTTTCGTTCGTATATTGAAAGTCCACCCAAAAATTAGCTTGTGGGTTTATTGTGTAGCAAAATCTTTTTGGATGTTTGAGTTGTTGGGGATATGTTAATGTGATAAGCAGTCATATTTTCTTACCAACTCATAAGCTCTTGGTTGTTTGGGAGATATTGTACCTTCAACTTTGAACTTAGTAAATAAAAAAATGAAGTAATTGGGGATACGGTTATAGTGGTTAGTTTAACACCCTCGTTCTCTTAGTCCATTTGCTCTTTTTTCTGTTATTATATCTATGTTAAGTAAAATGGAATGATTACCCAACATAAAAAGAAAAAGGAAAGTTCAATGGCTCACATCATTTTTGCAACCTAACTCCTCAATCATGCACCAACAACTTTCCAAAGGGTGCATTAAGCAAGGGGAAGCTAAACCAAACCATCATCGCTATGACAAGGTGTGTATCTTGAAAAAATGGTGGTGCAAGTGCAACTCTCCAAGTGTTGTGCATCTAGATTCATTTTAAAAACTCCTACTTTTAAAAAATGTGTTGTTTTCCTTAGAGTTAAGGAGAAATTTAAATATACCAGAGCATTTGAAGCTACATGAAAGACATGGATGTGAGAAAAGAATGCAAGTGCTTTATTGGATTATTTCTCCAATTTACGGTTCTATTCATGTTGGCTGGCGTCCCGAAACCTTTAGGAATATCAACCGACATGATCTTACTAGAAAATGAGTTTTGAATCGGCCAATACAACAACTGTTTGACTAGATTCTTATCCAGAGTAAGTTGCAGTTCTTGCATGACCGCACTCAACTTCGTCTCGCTTCCTATTATTTTGGTCATGCTCATGACTAACAGAGTTTTCGGGAGATTTCTCATCATGATGACTTTAGTTATGCATTTATGATGCGTAAATTAATTTCTCAAAATCATCGATGTGTTACTATACCGGTTAACATATTCTTCCACAATTGGAATATGATTTCCAATTTTCTCATAAGGAGTTGGATCATAGCACATTCTGATTAATACATTTCAATAGAATGTTGCTTTCGAGATGAATCTCTATCTGAACATTGTCTACAAATAATTAATTTTTTCAAACGCCACTAGAAATAAATTAAAGAAATAATTAGATTTTCGCTCTTTTCAAAATTAGTTTTTTTTTTAAAAAAACTTATAAGATCAATTTAAAAAATGCATAAGTAATTATTTTTAAAAATACAAATCATTATTTCACGAAATAAGAAGCTGTATGTTGAAGAATTTGCACACTGTTTCTTTTAAAAATCATTTTTTTACATAACTTGTGAAATACAGTTTACCAATTTTTTTAAATAAGCCCTTATTTTCTTAAAAATTAAAATTGAATTAACTTGCTCTTTCACTTTTCGGGACATAAATTTTTTTTTTCTTTCCTCTCTCTTTTCCTTTCACTTTGGTTCAAACCAAATAACCAATAAATCATCTTAAATTTATTTCCTTTTCTTTTCTTTCTTTTCTTTTTTTTCTTTCCTCTCACTTTCTCTCCCAACCGAACAAAGCTTAAACGACGGTGGGTACTTGATAACATACTTAAATGATTAGAGTTTAACAGAGTTATTAAATTCTGATAACACTTTCCCGAGATAAAATTGTGGCTTGCTTTTTCAGTTCTTCCAAACGTTCGGCGAGAGAGAGAGAGAGAGAGGGTTCTCTTCTCTGTTACTTCCTGCAGAAGGTTGAATTTATAGTAGACGAGGAAGAAGAAGAAAAACCAATTGGGGGAAAAAATAAGTATATCAAAGAAGAAGATGAGAAGCAACGGTTTAGTATTATATTGTTGATGGTGGCTTGAAAGAAATCAATTGATTTTGTTTCGTGCCAACCTTATTCTGAAAAATTCATTTTCACACGTTATCTACTCTAACTATCTTTCCCACCAATCCAACATTATTTTCGCTTTCGCCTAATCTTCTTTTTTCATTGAAAAACAATCATAACTGTTTCCTATTCCCAACTTTTGGATTCTTCCTTCTCTGGGTGCTGGGTCGGATTACAATCGAGGTTTATTCTTCTCTGGATTTTCACTTTTGAGGGGCATTTTCGCTGTTGCTTGTTGATAAACGACGTTTCAGTCTCGTACGTACTCATTATTGCTCACGTGGCTCTGTTTCTCGACTTGGGTTGCTTTTAACTAGGGTTTTTGAGACGATCCAAGGTTAAAGTTTGTTTCTTTCCACCTATATCTCTTTTGGGCATGTCAAAACTTGAGCTGTTGTTTCTGTGTTAAGCGTTGGATTGATTGATTTGGAATTTCGTCGCCAAAGTTTGTGGCTTTTTGTTCTTTTCTGCGGAGGGTTGGACTCGTTTCAGTAATCTGAGAATTCATTAGGTTCCAAATTCCAAACTTTTCTATAACCCTTTTCTCTTTTGGGTTAAGTGATTGCTCGAGTGGTTAAGAGAAGGTTAGGTCGGATTGCTTTGGTGGTGTTGTGTGTTTCGGCTGTAGCTGATTGCTTGATTTGTCAACCCCTTTGTTTGGCCTTGATTGATTTCCTTTTTTGGTGGAAGAAGGAGGTTGTGATTGAGGCCTTGTTGTGTTGATAAGGACTTAGTGGTGGATAAGATGAGTTCTAGCATCAATAGAAGCGTTGTCCATGGGAGCCAGCTGCTGGTTCATATTGCTGAGAATGGACACTCCTTAAAGCCGCCGGACTGTGATGAAAACATGCTTGTTGAGTCTGTGATGCGGTATATTGAATCGGTTACTGGGATTAGCTTCTGCGATCAGCTTGTTCTTTGTTTGGATATGAAGCTTGAGCCACAGCGGTCGCTGTCTGCATACAAACTTCCATCTGATGACAGAGAAGTGTTCATATTCAACAAAGCAAGGCTTCAGAGTAACTCGCCGCCTCCACCTCCGGAGCAACTCGATATCCCCAATTTGGAGCCACAATCACTATCCTCCTCTCATGATCCGCACCCTCTTGATGATGCTTTAGATCCTGCTTTGAAGGCTTTGCCTTCTTATGAGCGGCAATTCAGGTACCATTATAATCAGGGGCATGCAATTTATACTGCTACCATGATGAAGTATAAGCATTGTGAGAGGCTTTTGAGAGAACAGATGGTCCAAGAAAGAGCAGTGGAGGTTGCAAGGGGTAATTTGGATCAGTACTATCGAATGATTAACCAAAACTATGGGGATTTCATGAAACGTTATATGCAACAAAACAGGATGCATTCTGACCTTTTAGTAAATTTTGGAAAGGATGTTGAGAAACTAAGGTCTGTCAAACTTCACCCTGCTCTGCAATCTGCCAACCGCAAATGCTTACTTGATTTGGTGAAGGAAGAAAACTTGCGAAAGTCAGTGGAGAATTGCACTAGCTCCCACAAGCAGTTTGAGAATAAAGTGTCACAATTTAAGCAGACATTTGGGGAACTGAAGCGCCGGGTTGAGGACTTGTTGTCCAGCAGGGCTTTCTTGCCCATCAAGAATTTAGAACAAGCAATTAAAGAGCATCAGAGATATATAACTGAACAAAAGAGTATTATGCAATCTCTGAGGTTAGTTTGGCAACCTTTTTTTTAATGTTGTTCTCTTTATTGCTGAGGAAGCATCAAATCTTAATGTGTTATCCTGACTTTTGCAATGATATCGTCTTTTGTAACTTTGCTACTTATTTCATGAGTTTTATATTTGAGTTCTGGTTACCAACTTCCCAAATGTTGTGTTAAATGACTATCTCTCAAATAATTATGCACCTTTTCTGCAAAGTTATTGACTCACTCCATGCTGGTTATGAAGCTTGTATAGTTGAGCTTTGTCTTTTCTAGTTTTTAGGACCATGTGGTTAACAGTTCACCAGAGGAGAAGCAATATGGAATAACACTTGATTCAGATGTCACTTGCTGTACTCATGTTGATTACTGTAATTCAATTTATACTTATCATTCCACATTTTTATGCTTCTTGTCTTCTGAAATAATTTTGTTATCCAAATCTTATCGGCGCACTTTCTAAATTACATTTTGTGCGGATTTCTGCAGTAAGGATGTTTACACTGTTAAGAAACTGGTGGATGATTGTCTGTCCTCTCAATTGTCCTCCTCGCTTCGTCCTCATGATGCAGTTTCAGCATTAGGCCCTATGTATGATGTTCATGACAAAAACCACTTGCCTAAAATGCAGACTTGTGATCGTGCTATTTCTGAGCTACTTGACATTTGCAAGGAAAAGAAGAATGAAATGAACATCTTTGTGCACAATTACATGCAAAACATTACTTATGTTTCTTATCTCATCAAAGATCAGAAGCTACAATTCCCTGTGTTTAAAGAGGCAATGGTTCGTCAGGATGGTCTGTTCGTGGATTTAAAATTGTTCCATGGTATTGGTCCTGCATACAGAGCTTGCCTAGCTGAAGTGGTGAGACGTAAGGCTTCTATGAAGTTGTACATGGGCATGGCTGGGCAATTGGCTGAAAGGCTTGCTACAAAACGGGAGGCTGAGGTAAGGAGACGGGAGGAGTTTTTGAGAGCTCATAGTTCATGCATTCCTAGAGAAGTATTAGCATCTATGGGGTTGTTTGACACTCCTAACCAATGTGATGTCAATATAGCTCCATTTGATCTTGGTTTGCTTAATATTGACATAGTAGATGTGGATCGTTATGCTCCTGAGCATCTAGTAGGAGTAACTTCCAAGCTGGAGAAGCATGGAAGCTTCAAAAGTTCATCTACTTTGACTAGTGATAGCTCTCACTTGACTGAGTCAGGGGATATTGCTGCTGACTCAATTGAGAGATATGATTCTGAAGACCTTGATGGCAGTGAGTTGGTAGAAATTGCCGGAACTTGTAAAATGGAAGTTGAGAATGCAAAACTGAAAGCTGAGCTTGCTGCTAGAATAGCTTTATTGTGCTCCCTCTGCCCTGAGGTAGAGTACGAGTCACTGGATGATGAAGGGGTTGATAATATACTGAAGAAGGCCACTGAGAAGACAGCAGAAGCCTTGCGTTTGAAAGATGAATATGTCAAACATGTTCAATCCATGCTCAAGATGAAACAGATGCAATGTACGTCATATGAAAAACGTATTCAAGAATTGGAGCAGAAATTGTCTGATCAGTATGTGCAGGGTCTGAAGACATCTAGTGTGAATGATGCAGGTGACTTTCCCCTTGTGGCTGGGAAGACAGATAATTACAAGTCAGAATGCATTAGTGGTGAAGCTCACATGCCTTGCATATCTACTTCTGAACCCATGGATGAAGTTTCATGCATCTCAAGTTCATTGGATGCAAAACTTGGCCTGTTCACAGAGCATACGGGTAAAACTCTAGATGGGGTTGATGAGAACATGTTGGATTCCTCTGGAGTACATAACCCTCAATTTGATTCATCTATGATGGAACCTCATCGTGAAGAAGCACAAAGTGGTGATAAAGATAAAAAAGATAAGATAGTTGGACAATTGGGCTTGTCACTAACACACAGTTCTACTGCTGAGAGCATGCCTGTATCACATTCAGCAGTTTGTCCTGTATTGGATTCAAAAGTTAACGATGACAAGTTGTTGGAATTACGAAGTGAGCTTGCAGATAAGTCAAATCAATTAAATGAAAATGTAACCAAGCTTAAAGCCGTTATGGAGGAGGTTGCTGTGCTCAGGAGGGAGTTGGAAGCAAGTCGAAAACTACTTGATGAATCTCAGGTAACATTACATGGAATTGAATTAGACACTATGTTAGAGTTGTAATTTAATATTCTGAAAAGTAGTTCCCTTGATCTTCTAAACGATTCATTCTTTTCTCTCTGTTCACTGTTTTATGTCATTCTCCAATCTCCGTCCCTTCTCTTTCTGCTCTCTCTTGCACAAACATACATTCTATTAGCAATTCATCTGAAACAATTGTTCAAATTATTCTGTATTGGACCCAAAAAGAAGTTTTTCATTGGTGGGGCTACGAATCAGGATTAGTTATTGGATGGACCCTATTGATAAGCCCAAGGTGTGGAGGGTATATTTGAGAAAAAAGAAAGAACAAAGGGGCAAAAGAGGAATATGCATTAGTTAGAAGGTGAAGGTTATGAGGGGAAGATCGTAGTGGGGGAGTCCTTTAGGTAGTACTCTGTACACTGTTAGAGAGCAGAATTCAAGTAGGCATTGGAACTTCTGTAGGAGTCATAGGCTCTGGTTGATTTCTATTTGCTGTTTTATTTGTGATAGTGAATAATGCTTAACTTTTCTTTTTCTGGATTCCCTCAGTCATCTTCCCTAGCCCTCCACCATCAACACCCATATTCTTGTATTTTAGTTCCTGGGTGTGGATTCATTCAAATGATAATAGATGTTTTCCTTAGCATCTTTATATTGATTTTGTTGTTGCATAAAACTATGCTGAGTAGAGTTTTAGTTGACTGTTGGCAAGTTTACAGTAGACAAGAAGCTCATAAAAATGCAGTCTTCTGTTACTGTAGATTCATGTTGAAAATCTGTTAGGTACTTAGGTTGAACTGGCCTCTGGGAAAAATCCAACCAAATAAAGACTCTTGATTCTTTGTTGGTCATCTGTTTGAGTTGTGACATGAAGGTGTATATATGGTCTTTCAATAGTTATGCATCTATAACTTCTTTCTTAATTTCTTTTTTACCAAAAAGATAATGATTCATTGATTTCATAATTATTGTTGGTTCATTATTGTGCTTTCTTTTTATATTCTAATGTTTTTTCTTCTTTCACTATAGATGAATTGTGCTCATCTGGAGAATTGTTTGCATGAGGCAAGAGAGGAAGCTCAGACACAAAAAAGCTCTGCTGACAGGAGGGCCTCAGAGTATAGTTCACTGCGTGCATCTGTTATAAAAATGCGAAGCTTTTTTGAAAGACTCAAAACCTGTGTTTATTCTCCTGGTGGTGTGGCTGCTTTTGCAGAATCCCTGCGCAATTTAGCGCAATCTTTGGCCAAGTAATTTTCTTATATGAATTGCATCATGATTGCCTCTATAAAATTTTATATCCTCTCCCTCATTGTACTACCCATTCACACTTAGGGAAAAAGTCCTCATTTTGCAATTACGTCATTAGGTTGAGAGTTCATAAAATTAAGTAAAACAGTTCCCCCCCCCCCCCTTTATTTTAATTTCAGGGGAGAAGTTGTGTCGTCTAAACAAATTTTAACAAAACTGTGTTTGTTATCAAATAGAGCAGATTCTAGGCTATTTTGTCTGACTGATGTGCTTTCCAGTGGTATGTTTTATTGTTCATAACAACGAGAATGATAGGAACACTTTTCTGTCTTTTCAGTTCTGCTAGTGACAGAGATGATGATGATATTGCTGAGTTCCGAAAATGTATCCGTGTGTTGGCCGATAAAGTTGGTTTCTTATCTAGGCACCGCGAAGAACTGCATGAGAAGTACACAAGAATGGAAGCCGCCAATGAGCAGCTTAGGAAAGAATTGGAGGAGAAAATAGATCAGGTCAAAACTTATTACAATAAGCATCAACTTGAGAAGCAGGTAATTTTATGTCCATATGTTCATGATAGTTCTAAGCTTTTTGTTCCTTAACAGCATGTGACAATAAAATGTCCGATGATTAGTGTGTTTGTTTATCCATTGGATTGGATGTGAATGTGCTTTTTCTCAATCCAAATGTCAGTTGCTCAGTCGGAAAAACTGTCTAGGAAAACCAAATGTCAGTTGAATGTTGCCTTCAACTGCAAACCAAAACATGAATGAGTTTTGTTGTGACTGTATATAGAAATGAGTTCTACCTATTAATTCTGGACTGAGTTATAATTTGTTTGTGATTTTGCTACAGGCAAATAAAGAGAAGATTTCTTTTGGTTGTCTGGAAGTTCATGAGATAGCTGCCTTTGTGCTCACTTCAGCTGGGCATTATGAGGCAATTAGCAGGAACTGCTCTAACTACTACTTATCTGCTGAATCTGTGGCCCTGTTTACAGACCATCTTCCAAGCAGACCTAACTACATTGTTGGACAAATTGTGCATATTGAACACCAAATTGTGAAGGCACTGCCTGACCATGGTAAATTGACCCCTGACAAGTTGGCCTTGAATTCAGGATCAACTTCTGCCAACCCATATGGTCTCCCTGTTGGCTGTGAATATTTTATAGTGACAGTAGCCATGTTACCTGCTACTACCATTCATTCATCTTCTCCTTCCTGATCCTGCTTCATCATCCTGGCAGCAGATTAGACGTGATGGAAGAATTCAATTGTATATAAACAACAACATTCAGGGTCCAAATGCTCATTATTATGAGTGTTGAAGCAGTTTAACCATTTGTACAGCTGATGATGAACCCTTCTTCTGTTTCTATCCTCCCCTCTTTGTACATATTTTTGTCTTCCATGACATTTCATAAATTGTGAATATTGTTTACAACTTTTATTTCTGACATTTGGTTTTTCACCTCTTTTAAGTTCTCATGTTTTAGAGAAATTCACATCTACTGTGAAAAAGATACTGCAATGTTGCGTTAAGTGGTTTGTGCATGCTTAGAAAAAGAAAAAAAAAACTTAGCTCCACTCAAAATAGAACAATTCGAACTTGGAAAAATGAGGGTGTTAAAAACAGTCGGAACAGAAGTTTAAGCTATAAAAGGAAAAAAAAAAGGTACGTGAGTGATATTTTAATTTAAAAGGAAATTTTTTATAAAAAAGAAAATAAGAGATTGAAAATACAAAAGCAAAAGTCGTCTTATCTTACTAACTGAGGTCGACTATATGAATTACATTACGTCATTGAGTTCGGTCAATAACGAATTTTTGAGAGATTTTATTGATAATGAGATTATTTTCAACAATATCTTCTCATATTCTTTTTTATCTCATTCCTCTATTTGCAGGTCTAAAAATAACATTTTCGGCATGTTTTACCGGTGCCTTTATATGTCTTCTTTCCACATGTTCATACTATCTTAACCGATTTTCCGTCAACTTCTCCACGATAGATATCACTTCAATCTTTTTTAATCCGCTCATTGTGTATCTTATCATTCCTAGAGTTTTTACTCATCCATGTTTACATTTTCATTTCTGCTATAGAGTAAAAAATGTATAGAAAGAATTTTCCATGTTATCATCCGGTGTTTGGTTGGTAAATAATCACCTTAAACTTGGTGTCTTTTACAATTAGATACAGAGAACTTTTATTTTATGTCAATTATTCATTAAACTCTGTGTCTTTTACAAATAGATACAGAGAACTTTTATTTTATGTCAATTATTCATTAAACTCTTACTCTTGTTTTAATACAACATTCTTTTACTTTGGGCTAATTGACTAACGATTAGTATAATATAGATCTTTTATTTCTTCTAGGTATATAGTATAAAATCACATTAGATTTTGTACTTTTTTTTTTCAAATAAACATCTCGAAACCTTACAATTCATTGTAATTAATCATTGAACTCTTACTAATAATAAACAAAATGATCAATTAAAACAATAGTAAAAGTTTAAGGATTAATCAGGGCGAAACAAAAATTCATGGTGATTATTTGCAAAAGGTATAAAGTTTGTAGTTGGATGCAATTCTCCCTAAAAAAAGTGGAAGAAAAGAAAGTGAAAGTAAAGATAGAGGAAGGAAAGAAAACGAGTTGAAAGTTGAATGCAGGAAAGAAGGAAGGAAAGAAAAAGAGTGTGATGTATTATTTCTTTTTTACCCTGTATATAATTTATTTGAAATAATTCATTTAGCACCTTTACATTTTTTTTTTGGGGAAACACCTTTACATTTTATATTCAAATAATATTGCAATTATCATATTTTATACTAAAACTAATCATAATAAATTTTTTGAAAAAAGTATTACTCTTTTACAAATTTCTATTTTTGAAATAATTTAATATTATCAAATAGAAATAAGAACGAATTTTGAAAAACTATGCAGAATTTTTATTTCATGGTACAAGACCATTTTGGAATCTTAAAGCAATGGTCACTTTCCGTCCAAGTTTGAGAGGAATGGTTCTTTGGGTGGGGCCCACAATATTTTTTCTTTCCTTCATGCTTTACTTTGTAACCAAACAAAGGAATAGATCTCTCCTTCCCTTAAGGATATGTTTGGTTCGGCCGTCTGCATGTCGCAGGCGCGCGTTTGGCCGGAAGAAACATGGTTTCCAGTCCTCTCTCCATGTTTGGCTGCGCTTCTCTCGCGCGATTCTGCACCAGGACGTGAGTTCCACTAACGCAGCTCTGGGCCAGCTTCTCCGTTCTGCTTAACGCGGTTCTGGTTGGATGAAATTCACTATTCCCTTCGTACCCATTCTAAATCAAACACAAGTCGAATTGAGGAATCATCTGTTTTTTTAAGAGCTTAATGCACCCAAAAAACATCATTTAAATGATAGAGCTAGAGTGTCATGAGGTGCAGAGTTTGAAAAAAGGGCTGGACTTGAAACTCCAACCACCTTAATTCACAATCTCTGAGATTTAAATTTTGGAAGTAAAAGTTTTGGGATTTTAAATTTAAGAAGCACAAATATTCCGGGTTTTAAATCCTAGAACACAAAAATATGAAAGGGTGCAAATTCAGTTAGTTGGGTGCCAAATCCAACCCCTTTAAAAAAAAGCTACACAAGTATCTGAATCCATAAGAATGATATTTTTCATAATGTAATTACAGGTGACAAATCTCAATGAGACCCAAAGCGAAAGAACATAAAATGGAGCTAAAGTACCTAAAGCAATTTCTACGGGCTCTACCAGTATTAAGCAATTTCTAGATCCTAGTAGTTCACATGGTAAAAAAAAAAACAAACTTTTCAGGCTTACAAAGACATAATATATCCTCTAAGCACCTCAACTGAGCTATGCTACTCCATTCTTGGCCATTTTGAAATTTCAAACATGAGATTAACTATCTGGCTTCAATTTCACTATCCTCTTCTGATATGTCGAACAATAATTTTGGAAGAGATGCTATTCGAGGGAGATTAAGAACCAAATCCGTGAAGGAGTCTTTCCTGGACAGGCCTGGTGCCAGCTTGCCATCAGAAACATCTCTCAAGTCCTCATCAGCAGCCTCGACATCAATTTCAATTCTATTGTCCTGCATTGGCCCATGATCATGGCTACCTTGAACGTTTTTTCCATCTTCAGGTGCTTCAACAGCACTTGCCTTGTCATGTGGATTCTGCACTGCTAAAGGATCCTTCTGCAGAAGACAGCAGAGAGAGTTGACCCTTGACATGAGTGATTTTTCATCAGAAGAAGCTTCTGTAACCTGATTGTCATTAAGCAGATGCTGTGCAATGTCCTCCAGCATTTCCTGGTACTCTGGTCTTCTGGCAGAAAAGGATGGATTCCCGGAGGTCATTTCTTCAGAAAGGCAATGTTCAACGTGGCCGATAAAATCACTCACTGACATAGAACGACGGAGCCCAGGCACTTTTATCTGATCCAAATTTCTTGGTCCCGTAGAATTAGTGTCAGAACTTGAATTCCCTTCAGTTGCAAGACTATCCATGCCTTGTACATACAAGAGAGACAAAACAACAAGTTAAAACAAAGTACATAAAATTATTTGTAGATATATAAGAGCACCAACACAGATTAATAAATAAGCTAGAGAAAAAAAGCAATTAATTTAAGTTCATTATGAAGCCATGTACATGTTGCTGTATTGATGAAGTTCACATCATATCCCATTGGAACATTTACATAAAAAACCTCACTGTAGATTTTCTTAGTCAGAGTAAATATATATGAAGCCGCACTTGGAATGGAAAACACCTAGCACAAAATGTGGTATGTCCAATGCCATAATGCCATGCAGAATCTTTCATCCTGCTTTCAGTTGATATGGCAATGATGCTATTCAGTTAGAGTATGGTGTGATTTATGACGTTTAAGAATAAAAACTTACAGATTAGTTTATGGCTATCAATAGAATATGATGATCATGAGAGGCAAGTATATATCAAAACCATAGATTTGACTCACGGGAGTCATTTTAATTAAGCGCTCATGACCATAAGCGCTTATTAACAAGCTCTTTTAAGATATTTATTATAATGAATTGAAAATAAGCTATATATAAGCATAAGCTTTTTTTCATAAGCTACTCTGAATAGCTTATGAAAATAAGCTCAAAACAGCTTATAGGTAGGTTATAAGTTATTTATATAAGCTCTCCAAAACGCTTGCATAATTATTTATGCTATAATATAAGCTCTTCCAAACGGGGCCTAAGTCATCACAATTGTGAGTACATATTTGCACATGGTGCTATTTAAATCACAATCGTTGATTTCTCAATCAATAGTTGTCATAACTATTTTAGTTTCTAAATTGATTTCCTCAGTTTAGACGAGTCAGATCTCAAAACGAGTAGTACTCCACCACCTACTTATTTTTCAAAGTGACACCTCATCCTTTCATTGATAAATTTTCAAAAATTGCAAGCAAAGTAAAAATGTCTGAAAGAGAAGAGTGCATTAGAATTGTAAGCATGAAAGAACATGTGAATAGCATATATGAAACTTTTCTCATTCCAACACCAGAGATACTATCTCTCTCTCTCACACACACACATTCTCACTCTAACATTAGACAAACTCTTTCTCTCTCATTCACACAGACACACATACACACTTTTTTTTTGGGGGGTGGGGGTGGTGGATCGATGAATGAAACAACAGGGCCAATAATCCTGGCAATCAGAACAAGTTCTCTTAGTACCTGAACTGGTGGAAGATGCTTCACAGGGAACACTATCCAAGGGAATGCCTGGAGGGACAATTTGCTCAATCTTAAATTGTCCATCAAAATGAGGTGAACCCAAAATTATCTCTGGCTGTTGGCTTAAGAAATTTAGACGCGTGTCACACTGGATAAGCTTTTGAAAATGCCTGGTTAACTGTCCTTGCGCACATTGCAAAAAATGCAGCCTACAAAATCAAGAATGGAGTTTCCCAAACATCATGGCCTAGTAAATAAGGAAGCAAGCCAAAGAACCTAAACATACAGTACCAATCTAAAGCAAAATAAAACTTACAAACTTAACCAAATAAATATTTTACAAAAAAAAAAACCACTATTCAGAAATGCTTTAAACTTTACATAAAGGGTGCTCTGATGCTAAAATATACTACATCAAATTAACGCTATAACATCTCCTCAATGATTTTAATAAGCTATATTGCTCTTATCGGATGCCATTCTCAACAAAGTCAACATACTATATTGAATGCTGGTTCTTCTATACCAAATCAGTGAAACCACAATACTTATCAATCTATACCAACGTATAGCATGAGCCAACATCCACATATCACAGGATAGCTGTGAAAATAATAATATACCGATGTATGCTGGCCTGTCCATCAGTGAAATCTGAAGTTATTTGCCACTGCGTATGTTTTTTAGGCTGAGGATCAGTCTCCCTGGAGAAACAAGGCCGTTTAGCAAGCTGAAATACACAGAAAATCACCAATGTATCAATTAGTACTGAAAATCTACCCATGCATATGAGTTTACATGTTAAAGAACTAATGAAATAGCTGACATTGAAAGGAAAATAGAGAAACAAATTACCACTAAAGTCAATGAGCTAGGTCCATTGGCAGGACAATGTGCCTTGAGTGCCATGATATCTGACCACTGGATTTCAATTTTTCTCTTCAGTTGACCTTCAATAACTTCCCAAACAAGCCTGTTTTTAGCATAGTAAAACTTCGCCACTAAAGCGCCCCCATACTTTGATTTATACTGCCATAAAAGAGAATTTTAACCTAAGCTTAACTCAATGAAAAATAAATTTTCCAAAAAACACAACAATTAACATCACATGCAGGATCTTCATATACATATATATATATATATATATACCTCCCATGAACCGATTCTTAGAAGTGTAGCTGGGAAATTTGAAGCCTTGTACTTTATGGAAGAATCTGATGAAGCAGCAGCAGCAGGAGCAGCATTGGTCTTAACCGGCTTTTTCACTCGAGAATTGATGTTTTGATTTTTTGCATTGGTCTCTTGAGAAAGCTTCATTTGTATCAATTCCACAAGTGAAGGACTCTTCCTGAGACGTAAACCCAAAGGGCCAGGCTCATCAAGTATGCTGCATTGGGAAGGAGAATCGGAAGGCACGACGACATTTGATTTTGAAGCATTCCATTGCTGATTAACGATTAATAAAACCACGCACAAGTAGAAAAAAGTTACAAAAGCGATTAAGAATTGTATAAAATTTCAGAGCATTCAAAGAAACCCTAAGTGAGAGAGATTATAAAGTAAACCTGTTGGGAAGGTGATGAAGGCTTGCAGAGCTTGTTCGGAGGGCCATGCTGTTCTTCCAAGTTCTCCGGCGCCACCTTGCGACGATGCGGCGCCGGTTTGGAGTCAAAGCGCAGGTTCTTAGAACCCATGGACTGAACCATCGGAGTGAAGTGAAAATTGCAAGAGAAGAGATGAATCGAGGTGTGAGGAGAATCGGAAACAACAGAGACAGAGAGAATGAGAATGAAGACTGAGGAAGACGCTTTGGTTTGGTTTGGTTTCGGGATTTTCGGAATTGGGTGGCGAGAGCGAATATATTAGAAGAGTGTGACCGCGTGCACGTGAGAGAGGGGCACGTGCGAGATTTTGAGTAGACTTGTGGAGTGACATGGCAGACACGTATGAATTAGGAATGGATATATGCGGATCCGCATGTTATGTATCTTTCGCTTTCAAGTGGCGGCCACGGTCTTTTTTTGGTCAACGCCGCAAATTGTTTTTTGGTCAACGCCGCAAATATGATTATTATCGAAATCAAATTTCTGATTTACCGTCAAATTACTGATTTGCTGCTAGTTTTAATTTGTTGTTTTAGTTATTTTGTGATTAACAGAATATCATGAAATTAAATTATTTGATTAAGATTTAATTGCTTCAAATTTTTCCTTTCCAATTAGCTTATTTTAGCGTAACCCAAAGTCAAAAAAACCGGGTTGAGTTGGACTTATACATTGGAAAGGGAAATGCAATGAGTTCGGTTCGGATTCCAAGTTTGAGAAAATGAAATCTGAAACAAACCGCAAACCCAAACATATATAAACAAATCCGAACATAAATCACGTAGTTAAGGATATTTTGACTAGTTAAAAATAGTTAGGTGTAACATTTTTTTTCTGATCTAGATGTTTATAAATTTTATAAATATATCACGTAGTTAAGAATTAATTAGGTTTATCCTATTGAGATTTCTTACTTTAATTTCGGTACTATCAACTTCAAATTTGAATCTTTGATTTTTTTTAAATGCAAAATTTATGAAAATCTGAAATATTAAATTAAGAAAAATAAAAACATAAAAAATAATTAGTTAGGGTATGATCTTAGTAGGTAGGATATGGTGAGGTATGTGAAATTAAACCTTGTTTTCGTGTATATATATAGATTAGTGTTTCGTTGGGATTAAATTCAATTGCCTTATATTTTTTTTTGGGAGAAATTAATAACGCGCTAGTTGATTCACCTCAATAACCTTTATTTGATTCACTTCGTTCCATGTTGCATTCCTTTCAGCTACGTTTTAATAGTTTTTTTTTTCGTTTTTTTATATTCTGGATTTACTATTATTTTAATAGCGATCCGCTCAACTCATCTGATCCAACCCAAATATTGTCGGTTTGATTTGGTTCGGGTTCAAAGGTAAAAATATGTGAAACCCGATTCAAACCAACCCGAACAATTTTAATTGGTTCAAATTTTGTTTAGACAAAAAATTCATTCAGTCCAACTCGTGTGCACCCCTAGTAACTCATGTATATAATTATGAACACATAGAGTTAGATATATGAGTCAGAGTTGAGGGCTAACACGTGAAGCCCGCAATCCTCATTGACTATAACTTGAAAAATGTTGCACCATTTAAATGAGGGCTTATTTGAGCTGGCCTGCTTAGCCTACAGTTTGAATGGGTTCAGCTCACGAACCGGTCTGCAAGCAGATGATATTAAAAAAAGCAGAAAAAATATCACATTTTGGCATGGCCAATCTAATAATAACAATAATAAAAAACTAGACTCCAACCTTTTCTATGTCCAATTCTAAAATATAACCATTTTATGATAGTTAAGGACCATCGTAAGTTTATGACCCAACAAACTTTTTTTTATCAAATTGTTAGGCCACCATTAAAGTTTATGATAATTATGATCATTACAAAATTCTAGTGTAAACAGGAGAAAATGTAAAAATATAGTACTGAATGATGCCGGTCGTTCAATCACTCGAATGGGGGTGTTCGTCGGGAAAGGCACGGCGCTTTCAGAGGTGGTGGCGTCGGTGGTTGTCCTAGATCTCCTGGTGATAGTCCAGGGGGAACCCTGCGAAGACGCTTCGAAGCTTAAGTCAGTGATTGTCTCGAGAGCTAATAATCTCAAGTGTTTAGATTACGTACCATATGCAATAGTAAGGTTGGCTTTTATAGTGGGGGAGCCTATTGACATTTGGTCTGACAACCTAGGAGGGTGTCAGGATAATCTAGGGGCTAGATGTAGGTAAGAGCAGTGGCGTAGCGAGGTGGGTGCCTACAGGTGCCATGGCATCACCCAACTTTTGATTTTGTTTAACCAATATCAAGCACTTTGAGTTAGGAATGGATTGCTACAAATACATTTTTCTATGAGTTTTTATTACTTCTTTCCCTTATTTGATTTTGGTACCATATTTATACAAATTTACACTGTTATACTATTATACAATTTTACCGGATGATAATAATCGAAGGAGTTTGCTTTTCTACCTTACTTTACTAGACTCATGGCTAAATAGTTAGAAGCCAGTTGCTAATACATGGATTATGATTGGAATAAATATTTATTCACATCTCTATCACACTTACATAAGATAAATGAAAGATATGATAGATGGTCCAATAAAAAAAGAACAGGGGTGTAAAAAGAAAATAAGCGAAAATGAGATGGTAGAGAAAATGTGGTGTGAATGAATCTAGAAATGTTTTGTTTACACCTTGCCACCTTACACTTTTAGAGAGACATATAAACAAAAGAGAGAAAAATGAGATATATGATAGGTGATGTGATAGAAACAGTAGAGAAAGACAGAGAGAAAAACTGGATGAAAATAAATCGTAAGAAAAAGTGAAGTGTGGACATATCATAACTCAACCCATCATGAATGACATATCTTAGGAAAGAATTTTAGTTTAGTGGTATTTGGATTGGGGTGGGTTTTTCATATTTTTTTTACCGTGGTTTTTTTTTTTAAATATCATTTGATAAATTAAAACGAACATTATCGACGTATAACCATTATTAGTTATATATCAAATTTGTTGCATATATTATGTACATGAGATAATCAATTTTTTCTACAAGTCATACTTGATTAGTTTTTGGCCCCACTACTGTCTAATATCTGGCTCCGCCACTAGGTAAGAGGCGATGTCAGGCAGCCCAGCTGTTTCCAACTGGGTCTCCAGCTGTCTTTGTGGGTCCGGCTCTACTGACTGGTCGGTCTGGTGGCGGGAGTTCGTCCGATCAAGTCTGATGCGATGGAGTCTTCACTGATCGTCTCCATGCACGATCGGCTCCTTCGTGGCGTTGACCGGCGGGACCTGCGTTGACCGGAGTACACATAGGAACAAGTACCACTTTCTAGGTTGAAAAAATTATAAAAATGTAAGGTAAGTGGTGTTAATTCCACAATTTGGTACTCCCTCCGTCCCAAATTATAAGACCCTTTAGAGACAAACTCGGTGTCCCAAATTATAAGACCCCTTCTAGAAGGAAAAAAAAAAATAAGTTTTTCCTTTTTTACCCCTTGCATTCATTATATTTTAAATTCCAAAACTTTAATTACCACCTCTACTAATTACGTCTTTCATATTCTCAACCAACTTTTGGTATATCCAATACTTACATTAACAATTTTCAGATTTTTTTAAATAGGGGCATATTTGGAATATTTGTATAAAAAGTAACAAAACCAACATATTAATTAGCTTATTACATATTTTCTTAATAGGTGTGATTGTCTAAAAAGGACCCTATAATTTGGGACGAAGGGAGTAGTAATTAGTTGTTTATTTACACCATTTTGGCAATACCACCCTTAAATTACTGCCTCAAAAAAGTTGACAGGTGGATTCTTCCCGGTGAAGGAACGAATGGATATATCCGGATGCTTTTTATTTTTGCTCTTTGACCAAAAACAAAAAGCAATTGCACTCTTAATTGTACTTTAGGTTGCCTAATTATACCTTTTATTTCAGCTTGCGTTGCCAATGTTTTTCTTTCAAAAATATGAATCACATTTTCTACCTTCTTGTACTATGCACCGGTTGGTTTAACTTTCTTAAAAAAGTAATTTGATGATAATAGTAAGAATCCTTCAGAATTTTGTTAATACATAACTATTGTAAATTTTTAAACATATTCTCTATAATAAATAATGTTAAAAAACAACAAACCGTAATTGATTTTAACCAACCCCTAGCCGATTGGCACTGTCAGCACACTAAACAGTACGTAATATGAGGCTGTTTGAAGAAATTTTCTTTTTATTCACAAGAGTTAGAAATCGAATCTCTAACCACGGACTTAAAGGATGAAGTGGTGAATCAGTACGCCAACTCACAAATCAACCTTATTAATAAGGTTTTTTTTTTTCATAATCTGAAACTTACGGATTACTTGAACGACCCTGTTTCTAATTATTAACTATGCAGCCCTGAGCCCTAAAAAATTCTTAACTGACTAAATAGAATATGATTACATGATTCACCGACAATGGCAATGCTAAACAGGAAGATGTTAAAAGGTAAATACTAAGTTGCAATGGGATGATGTGAATTAATATAAATGATTACAACACATGAAAGATACCATTTTCATGAGGTACTGATATCTCAAATAGCAAAAACTACCTGAATTCGTTTCAAAAGTTAAACAACTTTCAGATGGTATTGAAAAAGTAACAAATCACTGGACTTAGCATTTCTATGTAGCATTTCTGTTTACTTTCAGATATGGCAAGGCTCCAATTACGTTGTCATAGTCACTCCTGTTGACCGGGTGCTGTGCATGACAATAAAAAGATAAGTTAGACGTGAGAAAACCAGCAATCCCATAATTTAGTACAGAGAAAGGGGCTACCAATACACTCTTTATTCTTAGACAAAATTCATATCAAAACCACCAAATTGGAAGTGCAACTCAGGTAATTTAGTGCATTCTATATGGATTTCACTTAACAATAAAAAGTGTGTTGAATGCAGTGTATCAGAGAATGCTTTGCTAACATTTTGCATACAAACATATATAATATGAGCCAAAACTTTATTTATTCAATTTGCTTCAGACCAGAATAAGAAAAATTCAGAGATGCCGAATTTACTGTATAAGTAACTTCAAGTCAAAACATTTCAGTTGAATCCAAGTCAGATATCTAAGCCCTTCAACAGTATATCTAGCATCATTCCCGAAACCCCATTCCCGTTGGTTTGGTAGAATTCCCAAGTTCAAGATGAGAAGAAATACAATTACTGGATTTCTCTCATGACTGTAAAGTCCATTTTATCTCTTACTGAGCAATCAATTTGAATACCGCGGCAGTGACATTAGTTCAATTGATAATTTCAATCAGCCCACCAAGTTCCATATTACTTTAATTTGATGCATGCATTTCATAGATTTCTGTATTTTAGTTCTCCATATTTGATAATTTTAAGTAGTAAATATTTTGCTGATATTGAACAAGTCAATTGTGGATGCTCAATCCTCTAGGCATTGGAATGACACGGTTTAACACAGATGCCCTGTAAGGCTGCTTTCTATACATCTCAAATTCAAACATAAACTAAATCTCTAAAGTTAAATATATACAATACAGATCACTCAAAATCAAATAGCTCCTTCAGAATGAAATAGCATGTTATACACGTTTATAAGAGCATCCCCTATTTTACAATGAGTAAATTCCAGACTCTCGTTTAACTCTCGATTAATAATTACCTGACAAAAGAAACCGATAACAAACAAGGACTCTTTGCAAGAATCAAGTAATGTGCATCCTTGTTATGAACTTGGTATTTGGAGAAATATTAACAGTTGTATTGCAGAAAAATAAAAATCAGCAACAAAAAAAAGGACCAAAGACAATTAGATGCCAAGTGATCAAACTCAATTATATGATAATTGACATTTCATTAGTTATGGATGGGGAAAGTAAACTCAGGTACTTATTAAACTTGTTATAAGATCATTCTCCTCAAATTAAAGCATGAGATAAACATTGCTTTCAAGTATCAAGATATTGACATGAAAAGCAACAAAGTACCAGCAGACATCCACTACCAAAGCCTCTTAATCTTAAATTAAATATATATTGTAGATTTCTCATTTTTAATGGCGGAGGGGTGCATCAATGCAGATGTATTAATATGATAATCTTCACTTTACTCTCATCTCAAACGAAAAAAGAGAGAAAACTAGAAGACAGAATTTATCCTCCAACTTCTGCTTCTAGGCCCAAAAGTCACTCCAATTCCTCTAATCTCACTAGTCACTACCCAATTCAAAGCAAAGTTAACAAAGACATATAGTAAGAGGTTATCAAATTCTTGAGATCAAAAGAACACAAGAACTTTTAGCATAACGGAATCCTGCATAAACAAGCAAAATGAACCCCTCTGCACAACCCAAGGATACTGAAAAGTTCATCCAGTATTTAATAGTCATCTGAATAACACTCCTAAAACACTCTTGGGGCATTCAAACAAACGAGCCAAACAGCAATAATACCAACAGAAATCCAGCAAACAAAGACCAGAATGCAAGCTTAGCAGCCAATGAGGCATTAAGAATCCTCTCTCAAGGATACATACACTAAGAAAATGCAAGCATAGCAGCCAATGAACACAAGTAGTCACTCACATGCTAAGAAAAACGTGATATATACATTCGCAATTGAACCCAAAAAGTTTAAAGTTATTTAGCAGAGCCAAAGCAGAATGCTTATAGACAACTCCAAATTTACTACAGCTATCAGTAATATATTGTGATTAGTAAAAGAATCATCCCTCTTAGGCAATGAATTAGGTTTAGTAATGAGTAGAAAAAAATTACATAACTTGAGTATTAAAAACATTACCATTTTGGAGAGTCTCAATTTCCTCTTGGTATTCTTCTTTTGCAGCAAATGCTGCTTTCCAGCTCTCCTACGCACGATTTTCCCTTTACCCGTCACACGAAATCGCTTTGCCGATGCCTAATAATTTGAAATTCACAATTGAAATCAAATTGGGTGAAACCAAATTCACAAAAGGGAGTGGAAGCGTGAAAGAGGAAACACAGACCTTGTGAGTTTTCATTTTGTAGCCTTTAGCGGATACAATTGTGAGGGAGCGAGGCGGAGTAACGGTGCAGAGCTTTTGTTGAAAAATTGGGGTGGAAATGCAAGCTGAAGAACTGAGTTTGACCGAGTTGGTTTTGTATGGTGAAGAAAATCGAACTGAAGCGTAAGAGAGACGGGTAGAAGAAGAAGAAGACGAAGAAGAAGAGAATGGTACAAATTTGAAGGCGGAGGATACCGTAGCGGTAGCAGAAGCTAGCGCCATCTTTGAGAGATGAGAGTGTTGCTTTGAGTTTCCGGGTAAGATGTTAGATGTTCAAGTGTTGGAGCTCAATCAAACTCGTGGTTGTGGATAAAAGGTGCAGGGGCTACAAAATTAGTGAATTGCAGTCCTCAATCTTTTCCATTTTTGCATAACATAAGAGGTGTCGATTTCTTTTATTTTTGTTTTGTGCCTTGACAATCTTCTACTTCTTGTACTAATTATAACTAGATAATTTTTAAAAAAAATGTTAGACCATATGAATAAAAATATGTTGAGATAAAGTATAATCATCTAATACAACGGGTGTCGGTCGCAGTGGTAAAAAGTGAATATTTGAACTCCTAAATCGAGTATTCAATCTTATTAGTTGTACTATTAAAGAGACATTTAGTCTTCACCACTCTCGGGTTGGAATTGCAGGAACAATTTAATAAATAAATAAAAACAATCACCTTCATCATTTAGTTTTTACTTAAAAGCATGTTATTAAATACTTTGATTTAATTTTTCAATAGTCTATAATAAGCTCTCTGATTTTTAGAAAAAATAAGCTCAGAATAAAGAGCGATGTCACATTATTTTATTTCAAAATATATTAACTTGTGAAATTTATATAATACTTGCAAGTTATATGTCAATTAATTTCATAAAAGTAAATTTTATATAATAGTATGAAATTATTAAGTTTTAGAAAAATAACAACTTTTCTCTAAAGGGCATAACACACACTAGAGGAGTGGTAAAAAAAATTCTCTAAAAACTAGCTAGATCTATGAGGTGCAAGCATATTATGACTAAGAATATCCGTATTACGGTGGAGTTACATCTTTTAATAAGGTTTTTTCTAACTCCATATACAACACTTAAGAAAAACCACGCACGTAAAACATGAATAAACCATTTGTTGGTGCTAGATGAACCATATTGAATTGTCATTATGGAATTCCACCATAAAAAACATGAACGACATAACTTGAATTAATTGTATGTATATGGACTAGGAATGAAACTAGTATATTTCAGCCTATAAATTAGAAGATATTACTGTAAACCTTATCCCACAACATAGGAAACAATTGATGTATGTTTGAAAATACATTAAATTACCACATTCGGAGAGGTGTTTTTAAAATAAGCTACTAAGAGTAGCTTTGCTGAATGGAGAAATAATTCTGAAAGATTTTAACATGAAACAAATACTAGAGATGGAAAGAAAGAGAAGCTAGGTAGGAACATAATCCAACAGATGTACTGGTTCACTTTGCATAAGGCAAACATTGCTACTAAATAGTCAAAGGCCCGAACTACGTAATATGGGTATAGCTCTAGAAAAGCATTGTAACAACAACATAAGTTAAAAAGGTCGGGGAAGATAGTCAGGGAAAGATGAAATATTGCAACCAAGGGGACCAAAACAACCGAGGATAAAAAGTGTCTGTCGTATCGCTAATCTTATGTTATAAACAAAAACACATGACCCAGACAGAGAACAGTTGAAGCTAGGGGCGGAGAGACATGGTTCACATGCTTTTCTTTTATGGTTGTGATTTCAAGAGGCATAAATGCTAGTAGAGGCAAAAATAACAAAAACCCCAACCGAGTATAATATAGTATTGACTAAAAAATTGTTGTAGCAATGGTATGGACCAAAAAATCTAATAATTATACTAGACAAATGTCCTTATAAGGATCACGCTCACAATGGAAACCCCTTTCAACCAGCTCCACTAGGCCACTATGTTACTTTTGAAAGCATCACTTCTGATCCAAACCTTCTCTAAATGCTAAGGATTAATAAAAATAACTTTTTAGTTAAGAAAAATTGAGGTTACAACCTTTCACACACAGTCAACGCCTCTCTCCCCAGCAAAACACATAAGATGGTGTTATAAGAGTATAACCTCGTTAGCATGTGCCTTTCCTACTTTATAAAGGTATAGTTCATAAGAGTAGATCAAAGTAAGAAAGCAAAAATAATAAGATTGGATCCTGAAACATAAATTTCCAAGGAAACGATCATCATCCAGATCACTTTTGAGATCTTCAAGCTTATCTTTACTTTTCTGTCTCCACAAATCTGATTCTGATGGGTGTGTACTGCAGGTTGCCTCATTCTATAGAGAGAAACTCAGACATGATGAGCTATTGGAGATAGCATGTTTTCCCTAAATGGTGACAAAATGTATTCATATAGAGAAGAATGTATAAATTGGGAACTACATTGGGTCTTTTGAAGACAGTGTAACAAAAGCATAGATATATTACAGCAACAAATTAGCTAAAAATTTGACATTACATGCATAGTAGTCCTGCCCTCTAGAGTGCAATAGATGCCGAAGCTAATTCCTCAGGTGTCACCGGATTATGCAGCTGCAGTCACAACCAAATATCTAAGGTAACCTTGAAAAACTTCAGCAAAACACACACAACAAAATCTTTGATTGTTTGAATAAATTGAACTGTTATATGGTACTATTTGATGGAATATACAGGTCATAAACACAATCAATGATGCACACAAATCAGAATCATTTAAACACAAGTCTCTTTGTTCCCATCAACATTTTTTTTTTTTAACTAGAAAACTATGGACAATTGACTGAATTCAGAGACCCAGCATCCAGAAGGACCCAATTCTTTGCTTCCAATGATGTATACTCTACCCAAAAAGAATTGCTATGCTTAAGAAAAGGTCAAGCAGGTTAACATACGGGCTAAGTTGTAACCCTCCCCACAAACATAGAAAGAATTGAAATGGGAGATGGTGAAGTTTTACAATTGGAAATTAAGAGGCCAAGATATGGGTCTAGACAATGCCTTGAAGCAATCAATTGAGCACAGTCCAAATCCAAGCTATCCATGTCTCCACAAGGAAATCCAAGATGCACACTCCCATCAACGTTTACACAAAGCATAAGTAACAAGTAACAACTCAAAAGATTTGGGGTCGCCCAACAAATTAATTACTAGATTTATAATGCATGGCGACAAAATTTTGAAATAAATAAATTTAGCAGTACATCTTACAACATCGAAACGATAGACATATTCATCTTTGAGTAGCAGTTAGTCAGTATATATGTTAGATATGGCAGACAATTTTCACACACACTGAATGTATAATAAACTTTGTATATCTTTGTGCAAGTATTGAACTTAATCTTAATCAGCAATTCAGCATCACATGTAAAAAAAGTAATTCACAATTTCACATTAACATAATTTCTAAGTTCTAATAAATGTCTAGATCCATATTCCTTCCTGGTAACCATATCACTGAGGCAATCTATTCCTCTAAACACAAGGAATCAAAATGCATTCTTCCTAGGGGCCTGAAATTCTATTCCCAAATTAAACAAACTTACAGCTTTAGCTACAGTAAGCCAATGAAAAGCACGCGAGAAATCATCATTCTGGGAAGGAAGGTAGTCATGGTTCCAATACGTGATGTTACGAAACGTTGCATAGGTCTCCCAAGAGTGCGAGCTTTCTTCTTCCGCTGGCGGCAAATTTTTCTTTCCCAGGACAAAGCCTATCAATTCAGGAAGAAAAGTTTCAGAAACACCCAATTCATATGTTGCAGCATCAAATCAATTGACGAATTGAAAGTTCAGCATCTTATCATAATACCAGAGTAGCCATGAGGAAGTGGGAGAGTAGTTCCATGGAGTAGCCTTCCTCTGAAATGTGCTTGTTGCAATGCTAAACCCTCGTCCCCAACGCCTGCGCAGAAAGTAGAAAGCGAGGTTTAGGAAGAAGAAGAAGCGAAAGCAAAACGGGTCGGGTAATTGGTACGGACCAGCGGGTTTGGGTTTGAAATAGTGAGAAACAGGAGCGGAACCATCGTGCTTGACACAACAGGGAAGTTGATGAACGCGGTCGCTGAGATCCTCCAACCCATCTCGCTTCAACTCTACTCTCGCCTTTCCCTTCTCCATCTCTCCCTCCCACCACTGTTTTCTTCTGCTTTGCTTTTCCAATTCAAATTTTACCCTCCTCCACCTCCCACCAAATACCCAAATCTCTTCTTCTTTTTCAGCTCCCGCGCACTTAGCATTAAAACTTAAAAATCACGTTAAATGGGATACCTTCCAACAAATTTTTTTTTTTATAGATATGGCCCAAAATTTGAAGTATGCACTATATGTTTAAAAAACTCAATTAATTACGATTTATGCAACACTTTATTGGTTAATTCCTAATATTAAATGATTATTTTTTAGTTTTTCTGAACATAATTATTTAAGCTTGGTAGCAATGGGCCTCCATTTCACGACAGCCCCAAAAGAGAGACTAAAAGACTCGCTCGGTTTGATGATTATGTTTAGGAGCCTTTAATTTAACTTGGAGATGGACCTTATATACCTAAGTCAACACTAGTTATTTTTCTTTTAGCAATCCAGATAGTTCCTGCATATTGATTGGGCTTATAGGGGTTGGGCCCAGAATAAATTGTAGCCAGTCTTTCATTTTTTAAATTAATGAGAAAATCAAGCATTGCTCTCCCTTTTTTTCTGGTGTTTTCTTACTTTCTTTACCTTTTAGGTCTGCTAGGGTTTTAGTTGAGAGGACTTCTCTCTACCAAAGCTCTCAAGATAAACAAAATTTCAAATTTTGTATCTTCAAATATTTTCTATTTAAATCTCAACTCCTTATACATCTAATTTCATTTCATTTAAAATTTTCATTCGAACTTGCAAATTTCAACTACTTTTAATATTATTATTCGTTGGATTAAGAGGGCAAATGCCCGAGGGGAAAAAGAAAACAAAAAACCACATATCTCTACAATAAACATGTTTTAATAACATCTTCGTAAACTACATTATTACTCCATTTTTAATTTTTTGTCAAATTCTTTGACACTTTAAATTTTGGCAATTCCAACCCATAACGTGTTTTTAAATTTATATAGTGCATGATTGGAAAACACACCCAGGATTCACGTTTCCAAAAACAAGAAATAATTGTTTTTTGTTGTTACATCCACATTTAGCCTCTCCAAACGTAAAACCAAACACACCCATATCATTGGCAATTTAAATTTATATTTATGACTGATTTAAATTAGTTCAGAAATGAATATCAACGTTGATTGTATAAAATTAGTTTATCATAATTCAAAATAATTTATTGACTTTTATACAACACAGCATCGAAGGCACTGTAAAATTGCTTGACGTGACCAGCATAAGACTCAAGTAGTTGATAGATACAATGACATCCACGATACAAATCCAACCACCACTTACTGCCAAGGAATACATTCATAGGTAAAACTGGTGATGGTATTCATCCAATGTGCCTCTTTTTAGTCTCTTTCACACATGCTGCTAATGCTGCATACTGTACAATTCCAAGATTCATTTGCATACAAGGCCTTACAAAAGGAATAGAAAATGGTAGCATAAATAAGCTTAATAGTATGTTGAAAGCTCCTCTTATTGCATCAGCCACAAATTGATCCCTTTCTGATTTCAAGCCACCAAAGAGTATCATTCTGAATGTTATTGCCTTGTCACTATAGCTACTGCTTCCCACTCTAAACTACATATCACATCCTGCATCGCAATCGATTGAATCATAAAAATGGAATTTCAACCTTCAACTTTTTACTACTTTTACCTTCTGTCATTTTCATGCTATTCATTTTAAATAAATAAACCATTTGGTCAGCTTAAAAAAAAAAACAAGAGTTGTTTGAAAAACACCATCAAGTCATTCCCGCATAATACAAACACTATTAGCTGCCTCCACTTACAGATGGGTTATGACGGTCAATATCAAAGTTGTTGATGGCGCAAGGTTCTGCCAGCAGCTCAATAGGTTCCTCACCTACGCAACAGAAGAATATAACATTACAGATGCAACAAATCAACGCTACTATGTAGTTCAATTAAACTTTTTGGTTGCATAGACATAGACAAAGACTCCATGAACTTGTAAACAAACAATGTGTACGATTGAATTGGCATTTTAAGTTTTAACATGTTGGGATTGGGATGAACATCTATACCTTGTTCAATCACACCAAGAATTCCATCCTCTGAGCAGATCATGGAAGGTAAGATCCGCGTAGATGAAGTGTTTGATTTTATGCAGCGATCATACTGAACCTCCCAAACCTCACTTTCAGATATTGACTGCACTGTAGTGTCCACAGCCCCAGCCCCTGCTCCTGATCCCGCAAGTACAATTGGTTGTTGTTGCCACCTAAGATCCCACGCAAAAACAGTGCCTAAGGAGCCACCAGCCTGAGAAGACATTACCATTCCAGAAATGTCAGAAGCATACAAGTAAAAGCACTAAGCAGTCAGCACTAAGCATCTCCAAAGTCCAAACCACCAGTTTGAATAAAATCTTACACAAGGAAGCAAGAATAGTTCATCCAGGACCGATGTCAAAGCAGGAGTTACTCATTACAAAAGCAAAAAACAGCTAAATAGCTCTCACAATGTCATCAAAGGGACATTAATTTTGTCAGCAATAGTGTGCTATTTTTCATCCACATTTTTTTATAAGCACCTCACACCTAGCTCTATCTCACTTTCCTTCGAATCAAAGTAACAATCAAAAGGTGTATTGTCTTGTATACAACCCTTGTCTTATGAAAGGATCTAAATTCTTAGCAATATATCATTTTCTAGTTCACCTATCATAATGTCACATTCATAATAAGTCGTACATTCATAAAGAAGTAGAACCATGAAGATAACTGAACATGACAAGAAATGATAACAAAGGGAATAGCCATTTTACCAGGCAAGTGTGCTTCCGTGATGGATGAATGTCAATAGAGTGCACAATACCACCAGTCAATTTTTTATCCCTGCAACAAAACCATGCATTAATCCTCATATCATATCCTCAACAAAGTTGCTCTTTTTTTCTTCTTACCAGTTACCCTTAAACTGAGAAACCGGTCCACCCGGCTTTCTCTGGTCCCACCATTGAAGACCAAATCCATATCCACCGGTGGCAAACTCCGTCGGCGACGCCCACTTGGCCGCGGTGTACGACACCAACCCACCGCTATCAAACAATCGCCGGTAATTCAAGTTGGAGTTCCCAACAGTGACCAAGTTCACCCTCCCGTCTTCACCAGCAGTCACACACTCCACCCCACCATCCATCAAATCAACACAAGAAGCAGGCACAGAGTGAAGCTCACCCGCGGGCACCGAAACCTCCGATTCCAGCGTGGCATCAGCGGGATCGGAGAACAGGAAGTGGAGGGAGCCGGAGGAGGTCGAGGCGGCGATGATGGTCTTCTGAAGAAACTGCGAGGCCTTGAGGGATGAAATGCGTGAAGGGGGGACCCATGAAGATTGGGGTTCGAAGGAAAGAGGGTTGGGTTTGAAAGAGTGGATTTCGATGGAAGAAGCATCGGAATCGAAGTCGAACAAAGCGAGAACCGCGAACCGATCAAATGCTGATAGCAATGGAAGCCAACGAACCGCGTCGACGTATTTGTGTTGTGGGAATCTGTGGATTCTTGGGGTTTCTGAGATTGCCGTCACTGCCATAGTCAGGGTTTTTCTTCAACAACAACAACACCAGAACCTTGCGATTTGCACGCAAAAAAGGTGGGAATTTTTTGTTTGTTTTGGACTCAAATACCCCTGAGCATTGGCATTCATCATTACCTTCAACTCAAATTTACGAGATTGCCCTTTTTTCCAGAGCGAATGCCGGCTTTAGTCCTCCAAGTGTAAGCCTGAGGCAATTGGGTGTTAGAAGTAACTCATTTCTGCACCCTTATTTCAGATTTATATCTGGAAGCCAAATTTTTCGAGATTTTGAAATCTCAGAAACAAAATTTTAAGGATTTAGTATCGGTCATCCATTCAAAAATAAGAAAAAAACCTTTTTTTTACGGTTTCAAACATCTTCCACAAAGTTGAACATTTATTTTGCGAGGTGCCCCCGCTAATTGATTTTTTTTCAAACTTCATGTTTAGGGGTGGTTTTAGACCGCTACTTAATGCTGATGTTACGTTGCCAAGTCAGGGTCTAATTATTGAGGACAAGTTAGTTTTTAGAATAAGAAAATATCATGCAGCTCTATTTGTGTTAAGAGCTTTGCTATTTGGCTCGACAGAATTCCCAAACGAAATGTACAAACCATACAAAAACATTAACAAATCAAGATTTGGTTAATAAAACCAGTATAACAAAATTAAAACATGGCAAAAGGACATGAAGATTAAAGGTTTAGTTGTTTTTATATTCTGTTTTTCGAACCAGCAATCATTTTCCTTGGGTTAAATGTCGATCAAGTTAGTCGCCATAATCATGTAAACCTAATTGATATTTGACACAATTAGAAATTGTGAGGTATTTTCTTTTATGACTAACGTTTCTGGCGCGGACGAAATTGACTATTCATTCTTTTGTTTAAATATTACTAGTGTTGTGGTTAGTGACAAGTGGATGGATAAGAGGAAATGGGGGTTTTGGGAAGAAGCTGTGGTGTTTTCTGCATCCCTTCTTCTGTTCCTGTGGGGAGGAGGTTTTGGACAACACTGGCTAAGAAGAAGGATTTTGAAGGGAAAAGCAGGTCCCAGCAGAAGCCTTTTTTGCCACTGAGGGTTTCAAAATCAACTCTTGCTCGTGCTGCCATTGGAGTGTTTGGATTGGGGTTCATTGATGCCGGGTTAGCATTCTTCTTCGTTTTTCTTTCTCTGTCTCGTGTTTCTTTGTTGTGGTTGTTCATGGGAAGGTTTCAAATGTTCTTTCAGGTACAGTGGAGACTGGTCCAGGATTGGAGTGATATCACCGCAGGGTGAGGAATTGTTGAAGCTTGCAGCTTTTCTAGTGGTTCCCTTGTGTGTTTTTCTAATTGTTTCTCTGCCCAGTGAACCAAATTCTTGAGCTTTTCAACTGTGATATGTACAATTGTAACTTGTGATTTTGGATATGAATAATAGAATCAATTGTCCATGGTAATCAATTTTATCCGGTCAATTCTGACAATTATTTATAAATGTATCTAAATATAAATTAATTCACTTTTAACTAATTTTTACCATGATTAAACTATTAAAAAAATCAATTGTATCCAAAATCAAATTTCAGTACAATCATACAAAGACTGACTTAATTCTCCTCCTATATCCCCTATACATGATGTGAGTGTGCAAGTCATTGTCATATGACAGCAGAGAATCCATTTATCTGGAATATGTCTCATATTTAATTTAAGTGCATGATATAGCAGATTTGTTTTGCATGATATATTGATTTGTTTTGCTGCTTTAGCATGAGATATTTTACAAAGTTTGGAATCCTAACTATTAGATGCACATATCTAAGAGATGCTCAGCTATATGTTCCTTTGAGAAAGTTCCTGCATATCTTTCCCCAGCACTTCTTGTCTGGTTCAGCTATCTGCAATTGAAGCTTCAAATCTTCCGCAAATTCTTTCTGTATCATAACAATAAGTGCTTAGACAATGATTATTTGATTTTAAACATGTTAATACTAATGTTATCGTACCTTTATAACATCCATATTGACAAAACGATCAATCAGGTTAAATACTATATCTTTGGTAAACTCAGGATGGCCCTGAATTCCAAGAATGTGGTCTCCAATTGCAAACATTTCCACTCCAGTTTTGTCTGATGATGCAATCACTTCTGCACCTGAAGGAATCTCATAAACCTCATCTTGGTGTAGCTCAACGATGTTAAGGGATGCTGGCACTTCATGGTGATTTAGGTAGCTGTATGGAGCTAGATCCTTCACAAAATGCACTTGTCTTATGCCAATATCCCACCCTGTGTTGGATCTACCTACTCTTCCGCCTAATGCCCTGCATAATACCTATAAGATCAAGAGTTCAAGACCATTGACAAAATTACCAACATATTATTTCGTGATCACAACTCACAAGTTATAGCAATTATCAAGGTTTTAAATAACGAATGCGGTCACAATTGTGCTCATGATGCTGTGTGGGACTCAAAAACCCTTCCGCTCAGCATTGTCGAATCACTAAGACCGACTTTTTTCCCTACTTTACGGGTGGGTCTTGAGTCAAGCTCCATTTATCTTCGCACTTGAGGGCCAATTTTCGTCTAGCCCAAGAAACCCTCTACCTAAGACTATCCCTTGGTCCGTATGTTTTGGCACAAGGTCAGAATTTTAGCTTTACCACAGTGGTAGCTTTACCATAGTGGCATCCCAATGATGGCTCGAGCCCCCACGTTGCAGCCGCAATTGCAATTGCATATAGCAATTTAAAGCTGTGGTAGTTATAATATAAGGAACATGGTAAAGTGAATTTCTAAGGTGTTGAAAATCTACCTGATGACCAAAACAAATGCCAAGAACTCTCTTCTCCATGGCATCAAGAATTTGCAACATGAAACACAGTTTGATGATCCAGTAATCATTTCCAAAGGCGTCGCTGGAACTACCCGTGATCACAAACCCATCATATTTATAAAGCTCATTGAAGTCAGGGAATTCTTCTTCACAGACTCTAAATAAATCCCACCTCTCGCCTTCTACCCCAAAAGCTTCTACATAGACGTTGTAGTATCCTCCATACACTTTCTTTACATAGTCAGAATCCTTGGCTGCTTGTAGCATAGCATATCTTCTTCCTTCACCATTAATTGCCATCTTTAAATGAAGCTGAAGTGGCAGCAGTAAGAGCCTGTAATTTGGAATCTTGGAAGCAGAAAGAGAACAATCAAATCGTTGCATGCTAGTTTCCTGAGTAAGCGACCCTTTTATAGATGCACTTGGTAAAATTTGCCAATGGGGCCACACATTAATAATATTCGAGCCACGGACATTACATTGTGGGGTTAGATCTCCGAGCGAGGTAATGAAAAGATTCAATTACTTATAATGTACTAGCAAGATACCTGAGTACTTGCACACGTCAGAAGCTAATTTTTTTTATTAAGTTACTTGCAGGTGTAATAAATTTTAATGTCTTCTTTGTAGTAATTTTTTTTTATATGCAAGGGTAGGATAATATATAATCTATAAGAAATACGCACAAAATTAAATGTTTAAAAAGAACACTAATTAAAGTATTTGTAGATTTCTACCATTGTTATAATTGGAACTTCTGTCTCAAACCTTTTACTTTTGGTTAAAAAAAATTAGGCTGAATGAATAATGTCTCAATTGAAGATAAGGAAAGTTATCAGGCTCAAACTCTTTTAATGATGTACATTAGTCGATCCATATTTATCATTAAATACATATATTCTTTTTTTGGTGCTGATTTTTTTTGTTAGATTTTGGTGCAAATTAAATACATATATCCTTTTGTGCTTAATAGTTTTGTGATAGTTTTTTATTTAGAATTATTCTTAAGGGGTCAAATTATAGTAGAATATTATAATGTTTACCATTAGGTTTTTTTTTTGGTTGCGTCAAGGTATCTCTAAGCCGGTAGGGATAAGACTAATCTCCTTGAAAATTTTGGAATCACATTAGGTTGTTTTTGTTAGCCTCTAATGAAATTCTAATCTTAATAAAAAATAAAAAAAACATATACAAGTATGCATACAAGAAATTTGTGGTGAAGAATTTAAAATAAAAACAACTGTTGTATAAAAGAATTTGAGAAATGGGGATACATTATTAGCTGTGCAAAATTGAACTTCATTCATCTTGACAAATTAAAGGAACTATTAATCCACCAATTGTTTATGAGTTTTTTTTTTAAATGTTTATGAGGTGTTAATATAGAGAATTTGAGGGGAAAAATCCATGTTTTTGTCAAAAGAAAGAAAATCTTTTTTTTTTCTGAAACTGTCAAAAGAAAGAAAATCACATTAGTCTCGTCTGTTTGCATTTATGTCACAAACTATTTGGGGATGAAAAAACTTATTTTAGCACTCCGTTTCTTAAATAAATGGTTGGGGTTCGACTCACAACTCTTACGAATAGAAAAAAAAAAATCAGTCAGCCTCGTACCACTTAGCGACCCAGCAATGGCACGAAAAATTAGTTTTACAACTTTCAGTTGTGGGGATACTTTAGTTAGCATAAAAAAATTAAATCATTTTAGACAAAATAACTATTATGCAGGTATATATTTCTAAAAAAAAAGATAACCAAATGCTTAAAAGCTGATAGGAATTCTGCCCAAATCAATTCCTGTTTTATAATTTTTAAAAGATTTCTTTATATTAAAATAAATTTAAAAAATTGGTTATTAGGAGGGGTAAAGTCCAAATATAATAGTTTTTTTATAGAATAGCTTTAATTCTTCAAATGAATATATTATCTTATTTTGAATAAAAATAGCATAAGTTAACTATGCTTTATTGCAGCCAATTATTTTATTTGCAGTGAAGATTAGCTACTGTATATATATGCATGTTGAAGGTTATTCAAATAAATATTTTGAATAAAAAATCTAATAAAGTGTAGCTTTTACCTTTAGTATTTTAGATATTAATCTATTTTAAGTGTAAATTAAATTTTTCATCCTATATATTTTTTTCACTCTATAATTTGAATGTAAATAACCAATAGATGGCGTCATGAAGGTGACTTCAACATTGATAGTTTGATTCTCAATCATAGATTCTACTTAAAAGAAGATTGAAATCTCTCCTTAGGACTAGGTGCATTAACATGTAAAAAGAATCGAAAACATGTGTAAGCATCTTAAAAGCAAATGGCAGGCAAGTGGAATTCATTTCCTTTATATGCTAAATAAAGCTAAGATTAACATTGAGAATTTGAGGGAGAGTTGTCATTTTTGTGTTATATTCAATCTACACTCCACAAATATATAAGTTCAATCATATCACTTCAGTTATTGAAAAAAATAAAAATATCATTCTAGTCATTCAAAAATAGAAGGTGGACGTTTATTTAGTTCCTAAAATATTAAAAATTAATTTATTCTCCCCTTTACTCATTCTCTCAATTCTCAAACCCTGAGATCTGCAAATCTATATATTCTTGTTCATGTGAGACATATAGAAAACAAAAAGTTCACATATTACAATTCGGGAAGGAAGATCAGGGTGGAAAGCGATTGATATCTTGAGGCTCCCTCATCTTCATTTTTGAAACATTTCCCATATACCTAGCTAGCTTCAACTTTCTCCATTTCAGAACATTAGTATATTTGGAATACCCTCTCTTAGCACCATATTTGCATCAAGTATTTAAATATCTCCAACTTTCTCTCTCTTAATCTCACTCTCGTTTTCTTCACCAGTAGAAAAAGTCATTTTATTTTTCAATGTAACTTTTCTCTAGACATTTTGTCTCTTGCTGTTCTCTATCATCATCCTAATCTACGGCCAAACCCTCCTGTACTGCTAAGTGCGTTGTCAATTATGCGTGTACTCTCTTCACCTTGCCACATAACGTGGCAAATTTTCCTAACTTTCTAGGTAAACTTTTGTCCGCATAAAGGGAAAAGGTGAAGAAGAAAGAAAAAAAAATTCAAAATTATGCTCCAAAAGAAAATTGCACAAATGGATTTAGATACCCTCATTTGAAATAACAATGCCATAGTATAGAGTGATTCGTGGTATTAAGAATCTGGGAGGACATCCCCTCACACATTAGAAGGGTGGTCACTGATAAATAATTTGAAGTAAACTCTAATTAATACCTTGTATTAAGAATTTATAAAGCTTAATTTTACCCTAAAAATTAGCTTAAATTTAGAATTATCTTATTTATATTTCTAGTTTATATGAGATTTTTTAACTCGCTGATGCAAGTAAGTAAAGTGTATGGAAAGTGGCAGCACTTTGTGTTCTGTTTATTTAGCACGAAAACGTGAAATCCGCATTCCCTTTTACCTGTACCAAAAGACCGAACTACCCTATTGGGCTTCAAACTCTTGTATGGGCCCCCAACAATGAGGGAAGGGAAGGTAGAATTTTTTTGACAGTGAATTATTTGACTTTGATCAATTAGAGGGTAAAAGTAACTGAGCGATAAATAGCTTAATAATTGATTAACATATAGCTTAATAATTGATCAATTAGAGGCCAGCTAGAACAACTTTTTGTCAGTTAATTTACGTGTTTGATTTATTA
This sequence comes from Acmispon strigosus, assembly GCA_030819835.1. Classification (NCBI taxonomy): domain Eukaryota; kingdom Viridiplantae; phylum Streptophyta; class Magnoliopsida; order Fabales; family Fabaceae; genus Acmispon; species Acmispon strigosus. Next base: position 11,991,268 of record JAUAMA010000002.1, on the reverse strand, counting down.
TTAAAATAAATTTAAAATAAATTATATGTACCATAAATTTTTTATTTTTTTTTTGAAAATATAACTTTATTAATGAAATAAAATATGTACAAAGCTAGCGAACCAAGACAAAAGAACCAACCAACCACCCTAAAAGCTACTTAGGGAGAGGATAAAATTGGATGATTAATCATAATTAATTTTTTATAAGCTAACCTGAGCAGTTTATAAAAAAATATTTAAGACAACTTATAGGTAAATAACAAGCTATTGGTATAAGCTCTTTCAAACATCTGTACGATTAGATATGTTTTAAGATCAACTTAAATAAGTTTTTTAGTAGAGTCTTGAAAAGAGATAAGCTAGCGCAACTTTGTCATAAGCCCCTCATTATCCCTATAAAGTGGAAAATGAGCCTAATTTTTTTTTTTTGAAAACCTAAGTATTGAGAAGAAAAAGAAAACAATGATTATACTCGAAAGCAATAAATTTGGCTTTTTTACACAATTGTTGCGATTTTTTTATCAAAATTACGTAACCGACACACTTTTATAAACTAAGATTTTAGAGTAAGTCGTAGATAGTGTTTAGGACTTCGTACATAAGAAATACGACTTATTTTTCTATAATATTCTTGGCGCAGGATATGTTATTTTTACACTACTAATGCATATCTAGGAATGAGTATTTGTTGATCTCCTCAACATGCCAGTAACATCCTTCTTGATAATTTGGAGGTCTTATATCTTCGTGCTACCATCTTTTAGCACGCAAAATGTTGTTAATTATGACTTTCATTTTATTTATTTTTTGAAGTTGTGGATGTGAAATTTGACTTTTATTTATTTTATTTGTTTGGAAGTTGTAAGTGTCCATTACAATTTCTTTTTTTTTTTAAGTCGTAAATGACAAGTACAAAATCTTTTGTTTTTCTAAAATATAATTTTGTAATGCCAATTACGACTTCCATATCACAGGGTTTGAAGTCGTAATTGTCACTGTGACTAAAATTTAGGTCAATAATATTAAGATAACATTTACAAAAGTTAATACATAACATAATATTTAAAGAACAAACTAATGGTGTATGAGGTCCCCATGGTTGTATTCTTCGAGGTTGTTCCACCAGTTGTTGTGCTCGGTGACCTCTTGTTTTTGGACCAACCCTTTGTCTTTGTATTAAGGGTGTGGAATGTTCATCATTATCATCATCTCCATCACTATTATCATCAACATGTAATCATTCCTTTCTTCAATTTCAATTGGAACTATTGGATGGTAACAATCATATGACCGAGGCAGGCATGCAGACAACGGTGTAGAGAAAGATGCGGAAAATATTGAGGAGCTTGAGACAAAGATAAAAGAGCTTTAAGGAGTATGTCGAAAAGAGTATTGAGACTCAATTCTCAAACTTTTTATTGCATGTAAAGATCCTTGCATATGCAAGTTGTGTTGGGTTTGAGTAGGTAGTTGCGAGTGATGTTGTATTTGAGGAGGTGGCGAGTGATGTTGTGTTTGAGATAATGGTGAATAAAATTGACAGAAAAAATGTTGAGTTGGTCCAACTATAATTTCTCGCAGTTGACAAATCATCTAACACCAGGTGTTCCCCACAACATGGAAAGCCCTCAATGCATGGCTTAAATGACCATAACTTACGATCAATAATAAAACTAGAATGATATCCCCATCACGTACTATTGATAGAGAATTTCATATTTAACAAATGTACCTGGTTCAATGTGTTTGATATCATTCATCCATCCAGGTAATAAATTGTGAGATTCTTCTCTACCATAAATAACTATGCAAGTGCTTTATGTTTTTCAATCCAAACCGTTAGAGAATAGCCAACGCAAGTTTTCATCTTTGCAATAAAGAACTTATTAGAATACCAAGACTTTCTAACCCAAAAATAAGTTCACAATTAGAAATGAGTCTAACTTTCTAGATCATGTGAAATCACTAAAGTTGTGCAAGTATCGACACCACTTATCTTTTTACGTCTTTTATTTAAACATGCTCTTATCCTCCATTTACCTCCATTGCTAATTTTTGTACATTTACCCACATATATATCCGGTCTCGACTCTTCAACCACATAAACAAATGAATGACGAGTGTGAAATTGCTTTATGGTAGGGGTGTTCGCGGTCCGGTTTGGTTCGGTTTTGAAGGGAAAATTTATCCGATCCAATCCCTTCGGTTTTATCCCTTCGTCATCCAATCGGTTGTTTTTATTTTTTAGATCCGAACCAATCCGATCCAATTTTTATCGGTTTGGATTGGATTGGATTTCGGTTTTTCAACCGTAAGAATGAAAATATAAAAATAAACTATGCAATCAGGAATACTTTAAAACATTCACCATGCTTTTTGGACTTTGGAATAAACAACTCAAGACAATTTTCAAAAGTCTCCTAACAAATACAAAAACATAAATGGAGAACCAAATCAGTTTAATCCTTCATCACACAAAAAAAAAATTAAAATCAAATCAGCTACAGCTCCTAATTGACTTTCTTTCACTGTTAATCTTCAATCTCCAATTCTCCATGGAGCACATGTGTTTTTTGGATTGTAAAAGGGGCAGAAGAGGAAAACTAATAAAAAGTGTGGTTACATATGTAATTTGATATATAAAAAAATAAGCATGTAATCTTCTTTCGGTTCGGTTTGGTTCGGTTCGGTTTTGGACAGTGGAACCGAAAAACGAACCGATCCAGTAATTGAACATCGGTTTTTTCAGTTTTCAATTTTTTCGGTTATCGGTTTTTTTGGTTTTCGATTTTTTGGATCAGTTTGACCGGTTTAGTTCGGTTTGGATTGGTTTTGAACACCCTTACTTTATGGCATCGACTGTTGCTTGTTTGGAACCAAATGGCATGCCAACCCAAGTTTCATCATTAATACTCTTGTTGCTACCTACCCTTTAATGTTCATAAGCATATGAAAGATTTGAATCTTCCACTACAAGAAACATGCGATTTACTAATGGCTTATTATCAACTGCCACTTATTTGTCAATAACTACCCAAGTTACCGACAACATAGTCATCTGAACCAGCTCAGCGCTTGGAAAAAAACCAATTTACGGACGGCTAAGATTGTCGCTAAGTTGGCGCGCGCGTAGTGGAGGAAAGATTTTGCAAGAACATTATCGACATATATAAATGTCAATGAGGGGCGGAAAAAATTTAAGGTCACATTTACAGACGGTCAACATCGTCGGTACAACCGCCGACACTTTTTGTTGGTGACTACGATCTGTAACTCGGTCAACCGAAGCATTATTTATTTCACCCTCCTTTTACTGACAGTGTCATAAATGTATAATTTTTATTGAACAAAGGCGACTATTTATATTGAGAATGATATAATAGTTTATCAAAGTTATTTACATATATGATAATAAAAAAAACACTTCCGAAAATATTGTCGAATACATTTATCGAGAGCACAAATCTTAACAATTAGTTTACCAAAATAGTCGCATGCTTCACTTAGCTCTCGTCCATTATGAAATGCATGATCTATTATGAATGACTAAAAGTATTAAACCTATTATTTTTCATAAAAGTAAAGTGAGAGAAAAGTGTTGAAATAGGACAGGAGTGGAATTACGATGATTGATAAAGGCGATGGTAGGAAAGAAGAAGAGGACAGAGGTTGCTTGCGCAAATCTAGCTAATCCTGGCTTCTGAAGAAAGCAGTAGAGAAGAAAAGGATTGAGATTTGAAGGAGCTTAAGCCAAAACAACAACTATCTCTCACTCCCACTCCCAAACCAACAACCAACCAACCAACCGTACCACTAAAAAAGCACACCAACCAAAACCAACCATTCATTTTTTCCCCTCATTTTCTTTCTTGACTAACCCCCCCATTATGTTTGGCCAGACAGAAAACCGCAGCAGTAGTGGGACACATTCACTTCTTCTTCAACAACAACAACCTTTTCAAACATCGACAACTCTTGCCTTCTCCCCACACTACAACAACAACACACAACAACATTATGCATCCCTCTTTCATTTTTGTTCATCTTCACTTTCACCCTTCTGCTCCATCTCTTCCCCCCACTCTGTCTCCAACTGTCTAAAGCATCAAACTTTCGCATACCCATTTGTTCTTTTCTGGTTTTATGTCATGTTGCGTTTGTGGCGGTGCCGTTGGTTCTGGTGGCAGAAACAGCTCAATCACGAGAAGCAGCAGCGAAGTATGGTGAAGCCTCTGGCTCTGGCTTCCACTACTGCTTATAGAATCGAAGAAAGGTTCGTTTTTTACTGGGGAATGCAAATGGGTCTCCCTGAAGAGCCATTGTCTCTGTTCTCTGTGTGTTGATTGTGATTCTAGTGGCGGTGATATTGGCTAGACGGCTCAATCTGTTAGCTTAGCCTTAGTGTGATAGATGAATGGAATTGCTATTTTTATTTTTATTTTTGTTTTTATTATTATTTGTTAATTTACTTGGTCTGTTTGTTAATTAACAATGTTAATATGTGCAAGGAGTTTGGTAATTTCTTGTGATCTTAGTTTTGGTGAGTGATTTTTGGATTTGGTAATTTCTTTTTCTACTTTCCTACGTCTTGAATTGAAGGACATTTTCCTGGGAAAGCAAGGAAGTAGACGTTTCTTTGGTTTGAGCTTTGGGTTGCTACATTTTGCAGTAAATGGGGATGCACCTAACCCTGTAGGATTTTCGGGCCAGTGATGCTTTAAATTTTGGGGGTCCCTTTAAGGTACAGGACTCCAGACCCTTCAACATCCAAACACTGTTTTATTACCGTTTCAAATTCATGTCAGTCTTTGCTTCTGTCTCTATTACAAAAATTTAGTATTCATTTTTCTAGGGCTACATGGGGCTTCGTGAAATTAATTAGGGAGCTAGGAAGGGAACAACTCATTCAAAATAGATCACTAGGCTCAACTCACTTTAAAAATTTAACTATAAATGATTATTTACTCATTTATTCATTATGCCTATGATTGAAAATCTACATTTACAATGTGTCATCATACCTATAATGTTTGAAAATTCTTATACAATTAATTATAAAGTTAGAATTAATTTTGGGAGTAGTTTTTGAATTTCATATTGTTTTTAAAGAAAGAAAAGTGATACATACATATTGGAAAATTTGTCTCAACTTGTTCTTGGAATTACGTTTTCAATTTTACTATTATATGTAGTGGTTCAATGCAATTTCAGCTGTTAAGACTGAAAATTGTGGTTTTTTATATGGATTTGTCTAATCGATGTTGGGGCCTTGTGGGTGAGGTGACAATCCAACAGCAATAGTAGGTCTTGGGTTACAAAATACTGAAACTGCCAGTGCAAAGGACCCTGTGTTGAGCACAATCATAGAGTAGTTTTTCTTTCTTTTTTTCTTCAATAGCAAAGTAGTAGTAACTGGGAAGAAAAACCAAAACAGAGACAGGGACAGAGAAAGTTGAGCTAAGAGTGACGAATGCCTCTATTTGCAAGTGTCCTATCAATTGTGCTCCCAAACTTTTTTTTATGTTTTTGTTTTCAATCCTTTTAGTTTTAGTATTCACGTGAAAGTGTTCAGAGCACCATTAAAAGGAATAAAGGGGAAAAAAAGAAGAAGAACATGATTCTTCCAATTGCTTTCACGATGGATCCTAAGAATTTCATCGAACCATTTTACTGTTTTGTCCACTGATTTAGCATGTTTGGTTCCATGGGCTGAGTGGTTTAATTAGAATCACTTTTAGCCAGAAGTTATGTGTTTTAGTATATGTTTGGTTTGATGTTACTCCAAACGAAATATAGCAAGGTTTTAATGGAGAAAAACTAGACTATGTTGCATTGAGTTAACTCAGACTGGAGTAAGAATTTTAACTTTTTAAGAGATCACATTTTTAGCCAAAACTTTAAAGCATTAGATTTATGGGTCACATTTATTATAAAGTTTTTACCTTATCCATACTTAATCAATGTGAGATTCTAACTCAGTCTTAAATTCTCAACAATCTCCGCTTCAAGTGCGTACTGCCGTTCGCTTTACCACATCCGCCACATGTACATACTGTCAGGAAGGCTTTCGATACCAGGAGTCGTCATCATGGCTACATCAACCATCGACTCTAATACCACTTGTTGAGAAAACAGGGAGAGCTTAAGAGCTGAGGAAATAGGACACCAAGAAAACCCGACACCACATCTTTACCCAAAACGTTACCCCATTATATTTAATTAATGTGAGATGCTGAGATTCCAACTCATTTAAATTTTCAATAAAATTTTAATACTTTGCCTATATGTTTAAAGGGTCGACCTAGGGGGACATGTGCCTTAAGAGGAGAGGTTAGATTGCTTTCAATCCTCGCCAGACATGAACTCAGAGGGTAAGTAGTGTTAGAGACAATTTCAGTATGTAAGAAAAGTCCTTCCAAACGAAGGACTCATATTCATTTCGATACTGATTTTTGAGATTGAGTTTACGATTCTCTGTTCTGAACTTCGTCTCAGCTTAGTTCAATTCATTGCGTGAACAATATTGAATTCCACGCTTGGCTTATGAGTAAATGTGACTCAGTTTCAGAGCAAATATTGAATGAGAAGTAAGAACTGAATGCTACATGTGTTTTTCCTTCAACTACCTTCTTTGAAGGAGAAGAAATGAACTGCAATAGGGGAATGCATCTTATTCTTATGCCATAACAATTAATATAAGCAGAGTTTAACGTTAAAGTAAACACCTAACCACATTTGATTTCATTTAACTTCCCTAATTTTTCGCGTTTATCACGTGAATATGTCTATTTTATTCTACTGATCATTACAAACTTTTTGACTCTAAATACTTTCGGTACAAGAGAGATCACAAATCAAAGTAACCCGTGAATTTACTCAAAACATATCACTTTTACTTTTTGTGTGTAAATCTTTTAACCTTTGGTCTGCATGATAAGGTAGCATAGTTTGATTGTAAGGATATAGATGGGTAGGGTCGGTTGCATGAACTCATAGAAATTTTATTGTACTTTGTACATTGTCTTCATAATAAGCTCACCATCCTGCTTCTCTTTTTGCTTCCGTATTGGACTTTAAAAAAAGATCAATGTTGTTTTAGCAAGCTTGAAATTTGGTGTCAGGAGAGACCATGTGACTTTGTAAAAATAAAATAAAAATGGACAGATGAATTGGAAGTGATCAGCAGTGGCAGTGTTTTTATTTAGGTAATGTGTATATTAGAAGAAAAAAAAAGGGCTAAAGCAACCTTTAGTTTAATGTGCTAATCTAGCCCATTTAGTATAGGGTTGTCGATGCTGCTGTGACATACAATTAACATACATATTTTTTTACAGTTTTGGACCATAGTTGTGTGTATTGTCACAAAAATACTTACTGTTGGGACGTGTTTTGAAAATTATGTTTTCGAAACTAAAATCCAAATGAAATTTTTAAAAATACATTTTAGAATTTAGTTTTTTGAATGTACTTTTAGACAGTTTGAAACCGCATATATGTCAATCGAATGTTATATACAGAAGTTTAGAAATCCTTTCGTATATTGGCCTTTTATGTGATCTTTACATGTTCTTTCATAAATGGCTTAGTAGTATTTTTGGTCCCTCACTTATCACGATTTGGTATTTCTGGTCCCTCTTGGAATTTATTAGCATACAAGGTCTCTAACTTTGTCAAACGACACCAATTTCAGTCCACCGCCACTGTTCCGTTAAACGTTTAACATTTTCCGTCTAATATTTAACAGTTTTTGGAAGGAAAAAAAAAAACCATCCTCTTTACTCACCGCCACCGGCCTTCCTCTTCTTTCTCCTTCCTTTCTCTTCGACTCCAACCCTTCCTCTTCTTCTCACCTCCACCCCTTCCTCTTCTTCTCCACCGCCACCAACCTTCCTCTTCTTTCTTTTTCCTTTCTCTTCGACTCCAGCCCTTCCTCTTCTTCTCACCTCCACCCCTTCCTCTTCTTCTCCACCACCATCAGCCTTCCTCTTCTTTCTCCTTCCTTTCTTCTCACCTCCACCCCTTCCTCTTCTTCTCCACCTCCACCAGCCTTCCTCTTCTTTCTCCTTCCTTTCTCTTGGACTCCGGCCCTTCCTCTTCTTCTCACCGCCACCCCTTCCTCCTTCTTCCCATGTCGGATTCGCCTCCCTCCTCTGCTCCACCATGACTGATTTGCCCCTGAAAGCTCCTCACCACCACCGATCTTCACCCTCTCGAAGATTCTCCCTCGCCACCATCACATTCTTCTTCCTCTTCGCCTTCTTATTCTTCAGGGTTTGGGTTCTGTGACAGAGTGAGTCTTTCTAGGTCTGGGGTTTATATTACTATGATTTTCCTTGAAACCCATTTCTTGTTGCTGTGAGATGCTTTACAAATTTTGGGATCTGACCTCTTAGATTTGAGCTTTTCAATTTCTCTCTTCATTGTTTGCTTGAAAAAATCTGGGATTGGTGAATTGTTGCTAGGTTGAGGTTCGAAGGTTTTAGGGATAAAGGTGTTGAGGTTGAATGTTGCTAGGTTGGAGATTGATGGGTTGAAGGTTTATAGGTTGAAGATTGATGGGTTGAAGGTTGCTAGGTTGACGAGGAGGAGGAGGAGAGTGCGGTGGTGGTGCTGCGGTAGTGGTGGTGTGGTGGTCTCGTGATTATATGTTTATTAAAGAAGATGAAGAAGATGAGTTATGGGTTTGATGGAGATGAAGATAATGATGATGGTTGAAGAAGATGAAAAATCAACGAGTTCTGGGTTTGTTAAAAAAAATGTTTTTTTTTTACAGAAAACGTTTGTTATTTAACGGAACAGTGACGGGAGACTGAAATTGTTGTCGTTTGATAAAATTAGGAACCTTGTACGCTAATAAATTCCAAGAGGGACCAGAAATGTCAAATCGTGATAAGTGAATGACTAAAAGTGCTATTAAACCTCCATAAATCCAGTTTAATTTTCATTTTGTTACAAGTCTTTTATGCTACACTATATACCTTATTACATCTTTAATTTCAACAATAAATTTCCTTGTTTATAATTTGGACAAGGGGTCTGTGGTGATAACTTGAAAATAACAGAACTATGATCGTGTGCTAACAAATACAAATTCATATGCAGGACTCAAATTAGTCATTATTTTCTAATGTCTCAATTAAGTAATTTTTTTATATGAATAGTTGAGTATATTATTTTCATCAGGCATCAAAACTACCTCGCAATAATAATAGTAATATATTATTCTTGTTATTAAAGGTTCGATCACATGATTAACTTATAATGCTCTATTATTGAAGAAGTGACTCATACATATTTTTTTTTAACTGAACCAGTCTTCTCTTTTTTTTTTGGACAAACCAGTCATCTTGTTTATCTAAAGCAATTTGAAAAAATGGGCTTCAACCTATAAAAGCTAAGGTCCAACTAGCTGGGTAAGGCACCATAGGTGGGGGCTGAGTGGTGGTTAGATGGGAGATGGGGTGGTTATGGAGAAAGAAGAAGAGGAATTGGAAGGAAAAATGACTAAAAGTGATTAATTTTTTTTAGAATTAGTGATATGAAAAGTTCATATGTGACATCATAATATCTGTTATCCTTATTTGAATTAATTTTTTTTTTACCAATGACCAAAAGTCATAAAAATATTATATAAGGATTAATTTGGATTTCTTTTTACGAGAAAATGGATATGCATTAAGTAAGCTATTTTAGATAAAAGAACACTATATAAATATGTTGCTAAAAAGTTAAGATGAGTACTTATAAGATTTTTTAAATTCATTCACACAAATAAACATTTATACCTGCTATTAACATTTGTACATCCACTTAAAAAAAAAAAAAAACATTTGTACATCAATATAATCACTTCTTTGTTTTATATCTTTTTTCTGTATATTTACCAAACATAAAATCCCCATATCATTTGAACACTTTGGTTGGTGGCTGGTGGGACCAGGCTAACTGAACTAACTGGCTAGGCAGAGGTGACCCCTGCAGAAACCACCACCAGCTCCTCCGGCAAAACCTGCAGCATCTCCACGTCCTTGCACCACTTGGCACCCCCTTTCTTCGGCATCCGCACCGCACACCCTCTACCCTTCTTCTTATCCGAGAAACTCATGTACACCAAGCACCCCTTCCCCGGCAGCTCCTCCTTCACCACGCTCTCGCACCGGTACCCCTCCACGTCACCACGCCACGTGGCCCACTCCTCCGCACCCGCCTCGCACGTGACAGCAACAGCGAAGAACTCACAGGGCCCAAAACACCTTAATACCCGGTTCACAAGCGGCTCAAACCCAACACAACCCGGGTCCAAACCCTCCACCTCGTAGCTCGCGTAGCTAAACCCATCTTCAGGAGTCACGTGCGCCGTTGAGAACGCCGCACCCTCGATCCCGTTCATGGAGTACCCGCAAGGCTCAAACTCGAACCCGCAGATCACGTGACTTGGGATAATCTCACCCACCCGGGACATTTCCGTCATTTCATTTTCACCCCCTCCCTTGAAAAACACGCGCGCCTTTTCACGGTCCAGCCCCGTCATGCACATCTCAACCGTCCCCACGCCCTTCCGGTACGGTGATGACGTGGCAGTGGCACCCACCCTGCACGCGGAGTACACGTGCCAGTTACGGTTATTCGGATCGGCGATGACAAAGGCCTTGGCGTCGGGGAGGTGGGCGAAATGGTCATTCAGCACGGCGACCTCGTCGGAGAATTTGCGGTGAGGGGCATGTTGGTCATTTGGGAAAAGAAACTCCCCGCGCGAGTACTTGACGGCGAGAACAGAGAGCGAGAGTGAGGCTGCGAGGCGGAGGATGGGGTTGATTGAGAGGAGGAGCCTGGTGGTGCCGCAGGTTTTGAGGATGATTTTGTGAGGGTAGACGAAGAGGCTGGATTCAGAGAGAACGTAAGAGTCTAGTTCAGCGTTGGAGACGTTGGAAACGATGGTGCAGCATGCGGGTTCCAGGATTGAGTTGAGCTGAGTCCGAGTCAGGGCTCGTAGGCCGAGTCGCAGAGGAACCGGTGGTGACTCGATGAACGAAATCTCTAACCGCTTTTCAACTCCTTCGAATCCAATTGGTGACGATGCTGGTTGGTTGTTGTTGGTGATGTCAGAATCAAAAAGCAAGGCCATAGTAGTCCGCTGAGAATTGAGATTTTGATCTTCTTATCAGGATGGCTTCCTCTGGCACTATAAAAGAATAATTGAATGAAGATTAAACAAGGATGGATGTTGCGGTAACAAATTTAATGGATTTCTGGAAAGTGAAGTGAAGTTAGTTAGTTAGTTACGTTGGAGTAAGCAGAAGATTGGAATTTGTGAATGCCACCGTTGGGACGAAGGTCTTCGATGCTGTAGCCAAGGGGAACTTCGTAATGTAAGGAACTGTTGATGCCTTCAGAATCAGAATCCATCAACATTCACGCTTCTGCAACGGAACCTGAGTGAGTGAGTGTTGACTAGAGCATAGCATGAAGAAACACACTTATTTATATTTATAAGCCAAACTGTGCAGCATGAGTTCCAACGTGGATTTATTTTTATTTTTTTTACAAGAGGAAAGAAGTGGATTTATTATTTAATCTGCCTCCTTCCTAGGCATATTTTCTTAAACACATTACTTAAACACATTACTCAAATTTTCCAACGTACTCCCTCCGTTCCTTTTTATAAGAGATAAACTAACTTTGCACACCCCTTAAGAAAGTTAGTTTATCTAATTTTTTACATTAAATTTGTTCCAAAGTGTTATTGAATTTCCAAAATTGCCCTTTAACATAGTAAATGTATTTCCATATTTCTAATTATTTTTATTTATTTATTTTTGAATAAACCAACATCATTTATTGTAAAGAAGAGAGTGGGAAATCATTGAAAATTAATGTGATGCAATATGAGTGGATAAGTTAGATAATTGATTGCCTCAATAGATGAAAAGACATAATTCACATTTTTTTATAAGTATAGTTCATGTACCTTAGTCTTTGGAAAATGGAAAAAAGAAATATCATAATTAATGTGATGTAATTATTATCCAGAATTGAATAGGGGTAGAATGGTGAAAAAATAATTAATTTGGCACAAAATTTCCTCTAGTCCTTATAAAAAGGAACGGCCAACACCCCTAACTCACCTCTTATAAAAAGGAACGGAGGGAGTACCAAAAAAAACACATTACTCATCATTATACTCTGTTCCTTAATAATTGTAGGTTTTACACATAAGTTTAAGTTACCTACCCGATTTTCATTGCATTTATATCTGTTGTGTAGAGATGAGGATGAGCGAGGGGGGAGAGTATGGTTCTTGACTAGAAATAAATGGGAACTTCTATTTTTAAGAACTCCTTTATTGTTCTGTTGCAAATCAAAACCACTGGAATTTTTTTTATGCTTCATCAAAATGTAATATTTAGATGGTCAAAATACTTAAGAAGAATTATTGCTTTAGTTTATTCGACGACTACAGGGCTTGCAGAAGGAGCTAGACTGGAGACTCACGAAGTCTACACTAAGGCTGGAAAAAACTCTGCGAGAGGAATACGAGCAGATACTATTACAAGAGGAATTGATGTGGTTCCAGAAATCCAGGGAGAACTGGGTCAGATTTGGGGACCGGAATACTAAATTCTTTCACACACAGACCCTTGTGAGGAGGAAAAGAAACAAGATCCATGGCCTTTTCTTGGGGAGCAATGATTGGTGTACTGATGCGGAGGTGCTGAAGGTAGCGGCCCAAACCTTTTTTACTAACCTTTTCTCTGTTGATTCTCAGGTTGCTAGGAATGTAATCATGGAGAACTCAACCCCCATCATTTCGGAGGTGGATAAGGCATCTTTGGTCTGTCCCGTCTCTCTTGAAGAGGTCCGCCTAGCCATCATGGCTATGCTTTCGTACAAAGCTCCAGGAGTGGATGGCTTCCATGCCTTATTTTATAAACAGTACTGGCATATCTTGAAACATGATCTTCATAAGTTGGTTGCTGATGCATTTTGCAATGGTAGAGCGGACGTTTCACTTTTGGAGACTCTAGTTGTGCTTATTCCTAAGGTGGATGTTCCCCTCCGTTTTAAGGATTTCCGGCCAATAAGTCTCTGCAACGTGGCATACAAAGTCATTACGAAGGTCTTGGTTAATCGATTCCGACCTTTACTTTCTAATCTTGTGGGTCCTCTCCAAGGGAGCTTCATCCCGGGTAGAGGGACGAAGGATAACATCATTCTAGCTCAAGAAGTTATGCATACTCTTCATAATCATAAGAAAAAAGGTGGTTTGGTGGCCCTTAAAGTTGATTTGGAGAAGGCTTATGACCGAGTCAGTTGGGACTTCCTGCGGGCTACTCTTCTTGATTTTGGCTTCCCTCCTGCTATTGTTCGCTTGATAATGTGGGGTGTGCAAGAGGCGTCTATCTCGATTCTTTGGAATGGGACCAAGCTTCCTCCCTTCATTCCTCAGAGAGGTCTCAGACAGGGGGATCCACTATCTCCCTACCTCTTTGTTCTTTGCATGGAGCGTCTTGCCATTCACATTCAGAAATTGGTAGATGCAGGGGTATGGCATCCGATCAGAATTACCAGAGAAGGGATTGGTATATCCCACCTTTTCTTTGCGGATGATGTGTTATTATTTTGCCAAGCCAGCAAGCAGCAGATGCATGTGGTTGCCAACGCTTTGAAGGACTTTTGCGATGCTTCTGGCATGAGAGTCAATCTAGAGAAATCTCGGATGTTCTGCTCCAAGAGTATTGACCACAATGTGCAGCAGGAGTTTTCTCGCATTTTGGGCATTAATCGGGCAAGCAATTTGGGTAAGTATTTGGGGTTGCCGCTCTTGAAAGGTCGAGTAACAAGGGAAGTTTTCTCTCCGATAATTGATAAGATTAATTCCAGGCTTGCTTCTTGGAAGACTAGGCTCTTGAATAGAGCGGGTCGGTTATGCTTGGCTAAATCCGTAGTTTCCTCCCACCCTGTTTATACCATGCAGGCTCTCTGGCTTCCAGAATCAATTTGTGATTTTGTAGACAAGAAAATTCGCAATTGCATTTGGGGTAAGGGGGATAACACAAGGAGTTGGAACTTGGTTCCGTGGAAAGAGATCTCCTGCCCAAAAGACAGGGGTGGTCTTGGCCTCCGTTGTGCTCGACTCAACAATATCGCCATGCTTGGGAAGTTAGTTGAGAGTCTTCTGTGCGATAGAGGGAAGCCGTGGGTAATAGCTTTATCTCAGAAGTATTTGGGCAATGAGATAGTTCTTGATGGGGAATATAAGACAGGAAACTCGTATGTTTGGAAGGGCATTGTTAGGGCTAAGGATTACTTACGCCACAGATTTCGAGCACATCTAGGGGACGGATCTGCATCGCTTTGGTATGACAACTGGTTGGGGTCTGGTAAGCTCTGTTTAAGAGTTCCATTTGTTCATGTTTCAGACACAGAACTCAGGGTGGCAGACTTATGGATGGGATCTTCTTGGAATTTTGAGCTGTTATATACAGTGTTACCTTTGGATGTCAAGGAGGAGATTAGTGCTATTAGGGTGCCTACCCAGTCAGTGGGGCATGACGCTATCCGCTGGACTGCCGCAAGTGACGGCAGGTATAGTGTGTCCTCGGCATATGCAACCTTGAGTGATTTTGATGCAATTGATTCGGGGATATGGAAGCGTGTTTGGCGTTGTAAGGTTCCTGAGAAGATTCGATTTTTTCTATGGCTTCTTATGAAGGAAGGGCTTCCAACTAATGAGAAGAGGCATCGGAATCATCTCAGCCAGTCGGCTTCTTGCTCGCGTTGTGGTGCTGCTGTAGAGAGCTTGTCGCATCTCTTTCGTGAGTGCCCCCGCTCTTGTCTGCTCTGGCGTCAGTTTGGCTCCATATTACCACCTCTCAGTTCCAATGTTCCTTTCTCATCTTGGCTTGTGAGTCTACTTAAGCAGCAGCCATGTATCTTGGGGGTGGCTGTGCTGTGGTGGGGATGGAGATGGAGGAATGAACAATGTTTGGGAGAGAACAAGTGGGAGCTGAACCAAGTTCTGCGGCGGGTTCTATCGGATGTCACTGCTTGGCAGAGGTATCTCTGCTCAAAGCACCTTTCTCACTCGGCGACAGCTGGTCGTGTAACGCCTTTTCAGCTGCTGGTGGATGGCAGTTGGATCCCGGGATGTGCAACAATGGGTGGGGCTGCTGTGTTAATTGATTCTGCTCGTGGTTGGCGCTCTGCAGTGTCGGCGAGTTCTCCCCATGGGAACGCGTTCCTCGCAGAGGTTTGGGCAGTGGAGTTGGGTTTGGCCCATGCTTGGGAGCTGGGTGTTCGCGAGGTCGTCTGCGCGTGTGACTGTGAGAATGTGGTGCGGGTTTTACAGACTCGTAATGATATTAGCACGTTTTGGGATAGGGAGGAGATCGCCAAGGTGAGGGATATGCTCAGCTGGGATTGGAATGTTTCCGTTATCCATGTCGCAAGAGAGGAAAATAACACTGCGGATTGTCTGGCGAGGCATGCGGCGCGTGATGGAACTCCTCGGCGGGTCTGGAAGCAGCCTCCGTATTTTGTCTATGCGTCTATGTATCTTGACGCGTTAAATAGCTAGTTTGTTCTTTCTTTCCTTTGTTTTTTTTCCTCTTGTAACAAAAAAAAAAACCTCTGTCCCACCAATTAGGAATTGGCAGCTCAACTAAAATTTTCAAGTCGCCACTCTCGCTCATTTAACAGAATTTGCAAGCTGTTCCTAAGTTTTCATCTTCATCTTCTTTTTGTCAATTTATCTGATTCACATCCACCCCTTTTTGTTTGATTAAAATTTAAGTAGGTTTTACTAAATTTGAATTAGAAATAGTATAATTTAGTGAATCTTACATCATTTTTAAACAATTAAAGAAAAATATTAAAAAAAACATTACTAGCATTTTTTTCACGAAAAATATAAAGGATGATTGCTTGTGTCATTCTCACAACGTTTACTTTATACATCGTTTCATATTATAATATCTACCACCTAAATCGAGAAGCATTGTTTGTAAAATGAAATAAAGTGTGAAGCTTTTATTCTTCGCCACGTGGCCGACGGTTGGAATGTGTGGTGCTATGTCCGGGATTGACTTTAGTGTCAACTAATAAAAGAAAGAACAGTACTTAATTGTTCTTGTTAACAACATTAACTAATCTTGTGATTATTCTATTCTATCATTGTAAGTCGTAAATGCTTTGAGTGCCAAACCGCTTCCTTAGGTCACGAGAATATGCTCTTTTATATTTTCGGAGGACTTTGAGTCATTAAAGATAATTAGCAGGCCGAACAATAACTGGAAAAAAAAAATATCGTTAGACTCTCGTTGGAAAATTTATTGAAACTTATCTTATATATATACACTTATTGCTTGTATGATCATCTATAAACAGTTTTGAATTTATTTTTATAAGTTATTAAAATTAGCTTATAAAGAAATAAAATCTTACAATTATTTATAATTTATTTTTAACTTATTTCAATAAATTTTTTAAATTAACTTATAAATAAACTTTATATGATAAGAAATTATTTCCATAAGCACTTACATACAAAGAATATTAAAAGTGAAGCTTATGTACGGCTGTCATTCCATAAATAAAAAACAACTTGAAAGAAGTGAGATTTTGAGGACCAAATTATTGGAGAGAAGAGTGACAATTTGCAATTGGATCATTTTATTATATTGGGTTCCTCAAAGGTATTAATTATTGTACACTCCATTAATTTCCACAAGAGCATGCAAGTGCGCATTAGACAATAAGCAAGTGGTGAGTCAAAGATTCATATTGCTTACATTAGCAAGTGTATAATAGTATATACTTCATTCTCTCTAATTATAAGCTAATATTCACACTTGTACGGTGTCATTAAATATAAGCTAACTTAACAAAAGTTAATTTCTCTTTTCATATTTGCCCTTGCATTTATTGGTTTTTCAATACTATAATAAATGAAAAGTTTGATCTTAAATAAGGGTAAATAGGGAAGATTGTATAATTTTTTTCAAAACCAATGCATCAACTACCTTTATCATTTATTTTTTTAATAAGCGTAAATTTTACAATATTATCTTATAATTAGGGACGGAAGGAGTATATAATAAAGATCACACATACTCATTACCTCAAGTGTGGGGTTTTGTGGTGGTGTGTGATGTAACTTATGATTTCTTTCATAGTATCATGAGCTGGTTTCGTTCCTCAGCCGTGACTTCCGCATCAAAAAAAGAAGAAGAAAAAAAAAAGATATATATATATATATATATATATATATACAGTACAGGCCTCTGAGATTCAAAAATAAAAGTCTAACACCTAATGACGTTCTGCTGAGCTTAAGCCCAAGACAATGCAAGCCGGCCTCTGAAATTCAGACGAAGGATTACAAGTCCTCTGATGTTCCCGCTGGAGTACAAGTCCAGACAAAGAAAGATGTAAGGCCTCTAAGACTCATACGAAGGAGCACAAGTCCGCGACCTCTAATATTCCCTTATGGAGTACAAGTCCAGGCAAGAAAAAATAAATAAAAAATAGAGTCTCACTTGAGGGGGGAGCATTAAAGAATAGCAAGTGGTAACTCAAAGGAGTCCTACATTGCCCAAAATAGCAAGTGCGCAATAGTATATATAATAAAGATCACGCACACCCATTACCTCAAGCATGAGGTTTTGTGGTGATGTATGATGTAAGTTCTTTTTGAAACAAGGGACAAAGGAGTTTGACTAATGTGGATAGGGGAGTTAACTAATTATAATGCAGTTTGGAATAAAAATTTGGTGCTGTGCCCACATTTTCTTGCCCGTGCTTTGAGGTGCAGACCTTAATTTATTCTGCCTTGTCTTTTTTCAGCCAGCTGCAACCCATGAATATTGCACTATAGCAGCCTGATCAGCTCTATATATCAAGTATCAAACGAAGCATTTCAAAACTAGAAAAAGAAAATAAGTAAAATATAACCTAAGTATATATTTGAGTAAGTGGAAGGTTTCCTTTGTTCTTCATGAAATTAGTGTGCACACCACTATACAAGAGCAATGCATGCCTAAAATTGGTTACACACATTTGTTTTGTCCCCACTTCTCCATCTTTGGGATGAAAAGGACACAATGGAATATTGTGCTAAATCCAGGCTTATTTGGATATTCTTTTTTAATTATTTACTTATGTACTACTTGGACCAATCACTCGTTGGTGATAACAATAACATCACCATGCTGTAACAATTTATGTTTATTTTTCAGTGAAGAATTTATTTAATCTCCTAATCCTGAAATTTTTTGCAATAATTATTTGATAAAAGCCAGCAAACCATACTTACAATTGAGGGGGAAAAGCAACAAACACTAATTGAATGTTACATGGAGTTAATGAGTGGTTAGTTCATGTGTGATATATGTATCTCACAACGGAAGTTATTGAGTTCGAGTTTCATAAAAGAAAAAAATAATAATAATTGTAGAATTGGTCTCACGGTAATGTGAATATTCGTGATTTTAACAATATCACCTCCTCTATAAAAAAAATGTTACCTTGAGTTTGTCAGTTCATTCAGTTGTTCATTATATAATGGACCTTTCAGATTCAGGGCTATTGTCCACAGGCCCATCCAGTATGGTAAACTCTCCAACTATACAATAGAGAGACCCAGCGGTAATATAACATCCAGTATGTTAGACTCTGGCTCTTCACAAAACTTTTAAAGCCCAATAGACTAGGATATTTAAAGGAAAAGCTTAGGTCAAGTTCCTTGCATTCTTTTTCTCCAGTTCTCCCCTCAAACAATAACGAGTGGATCTTATTTCTAAAATTAAATGACACTTATTATTATAGAAAATATTAATTGATTTATCTTGGACTTATGTGTTCATGTAATTTTTTAAACGAATTTCATTTTAATGTACATAATTATCCATTTTTCAATTTTAAATATTTAACCTCGTTATCATTTATCTTTCAGTATTATTTAAAAAAAACAAAACACTATGCGTGGAACGCTTAGTTTTGTTTTGTTTTTTAAAATTTTACATACTTATATGTAGGTCATTCAAGTAGTACTTATTTTCTCCATTTCTAGTCTATAAAACATACCATGTGCTTTATATCGTATTATTAGTAAATATTTAACTCTTGAAAATTATTGCACATGAGAAATGAATATTGCATTGATGGGCTGCAATGCATGTAAAAGCAAGACGAATATAAATAAAGGAGAGTTTCTCTTGTTCTAGTTTTCCTCCATCAGCGTAGGTAGTAAAGCTTATATGAGAAAGGGGCATGGCACCGATGGGTCACCTTTTGGCTTTTGCTTTTCCCAATTCGAAGTACTACTATACTTTGGTAAAGCTGCTTTTGGGTATTGAACAAACAAAAAGAACAAAACACAGGCATGACATCGTGGTTTGTGGAAGGAACATAAGGAATCAAAAAATTCCAATACCAACGGCATGGAATGGAAGGGAAGAAGAATAAACGCACTCCAATGACGATCTTGTGTCTGTAGGAGAGGGGATTCTCACGTTACCACTTTCATACTATATCACCACTGTTCCACATTCCACTAACACTGCATTACCTACATTCAACAGCATTACCCTCTTGCCTTTCAAAGTGCTTTCTTAAACAATGAATATTCTTCTTTTGTTTTTAAGGTGGTATGCAATTTAGAATACCTATTGATCAAAGGAATCCGATCAATCACCTAACTAGGATGCATAATTTTGGGGACAAGTGAATGCTTTGACGGTGGCTTCACAAAGACAGAGAGAGAGGTGGGCGACAACGAATGATTACGAGAGGCAGGCGTCGATAGACCGTGAGGCTTGACGGTTGGAGACAGTGTGAAAATGGAGGGGCGAGCGTCGACGAACCGTGAGGCTTAACAGAGACGGTGTGGACAGTGGGAAGACGGAGGAGGATAGCGGAGGACGAGCACCAACAAAGAAGATAAGGGTGAAAGAGAATTAGTGTTCACGATTGGGAGAAGAATGAAGAGTGAGCCATCCTTTCAACGCGGCGAATTGCATTCAACTTTAGGTTCAGTTTAGTCGACTACAAGTTTGGACCGTAGGATTCAAACCTTTTCGTTAGTGTCGGCTCGGCTAAGGCCGACGTTACGTGTAAAAATAACCTAGAGTCGGCTTAAATTATCAATATATTGGGCCTAGCCTACGTTAATTGGAGTCGGTCAAGCTGACACTGACATTTTGAAAACTAAACCTTAATTTAATGCATTGCGTCAGCTAATCGACATAAATAACACCGGTGTCAGTGCCGACACTAAAATTTTGGCTCTAAAATGAATGTTTCTTTTATTGCTAGTATGAGAAGGATATAATGCCAAGAAATTGGTGGCGGAGATGGCGATGACGACGACAAAGAATGTCGAGCGGGTGAAAAAGGTTGTTGGTGATCTGAATCTTCAAGCACAAGGGTTGGCGACATGTAAGGAAGATAAAAGGAAAACTGGAGAGAAAACGTGTCTTTGAAGGAAAAGCTTGAGGCCTCAAAGAGATTTGTCGGGGAGGTGCAATGGTCGATGAAGGTATTATCCGCTAACAAGGTGAAGTTGAGTACATAATTGTGGGCTTTAAGCCGAGTTTCCTTTGATAATACCATCATCCAACTATCAATTAGCAACTTGGCCTGAAGACAAAAGGGGTTAGTCCCTTCTATTGCCTAATAAATGGTGAGATTTATCATTTCAATGCTGAAAAAAATCTCATTCCCTTGAGGCTAAAGTAGTTTACGTTCATGTAGTTCTTGTTTTGTTTGAGCTGGGCATTTTTGGTATCCATTGGGCTGACTATTTGTCTCCTTCTGAAAGACTCGTGTAATTGCGCCAACAACTTTATTTTGGCATTCTTGGATTTTTGCTTTAACTATTTCAATGTTTGGACGAGTATTCCTTTTGATTTAGTTAACTCGGTAATCATGTCCTGTCGCCTTGAAAATTATGACCTTTTGTTTTGACAAGATTTCTCAAAGTGATTATGCAAGTAGCTTTGCGTAGTTTATTGTGACGATGTTTTCTTGTAATTTATTGAACACAATTTTTTCTCAATAATATTTTCTCATAGTGGTCAGGAGTTAACTCAACCAGATTTTCTCGGAGTGAGGTGTAATTAACTTGACGATATTTACTTGAGTGATATGTGGTTAGCTTAATGAGATTTTTTTAGAGTGATATGTAATTTTCGATGATGCTTTCTTGAAGTGATAAGTAATTAGCTTGATGAAGTTTATTGAAGTGATATGTAGTTAACATTTCTCAAATTTACATACATAAGTCGGCATGCATGTCATTTTTTGCTGGTATTGCTTAGGTTGAATCACATGCAAAGGTGAGTGATTGGGTACGATTAGGATTTGCCGAAGACATCCATAACACCTATGATTTCTTATTGTTTTATTTTCCCCATTTTTAAAATTTTTAATTTATTTTTAATTTTTTTCCAATTGAGACAAAGGTTTCAACCGACAATAGTAATGACTAATTCTATCGCCCAACTACTAATTCTACATCATGGCTAAAAGTTGAGGTGGTCAACTACTATGTGTTACAACCAATGTATCCTCAGAGTGAAAGTTGTGAGACTAATTTGATAACCACTCGCATAAGTGTCAACATAGGACGTTGACCAATGAAATTTTTTTCATTATTATCATATCATACTTATTATTTCCTCCGTTTATAATTATAAGACATTTTAGAGACGAATTTAATGTTTCAAACTATAAGACCTCTAATAGATTTCAAACAAAGGTTTTTCATTTTGTACCCCTTGCATTAATTATATTATCAATTTGTTAGATATTAAAGTGCGAGTTTTAAATAGGGGCATATATAAAAGGTTAATACAAAAAATATCAAAACAAAAATATTAATTAACTTATTATATATTTTATTAATAAGCGTGATTGTTTCAACATGTCCTTATAATTTAGAACTGAAAGAGTCCTTAACTGTAATTCTAAAATTGCAATTGGTTTGTAAAAAGCAAAAGGAAGAATGGAGGCTCGTCAAAGAGCAAAAGAAGAATGATGAGCAAGCGGGAAAAATACAGAACAAAACACGGGGCCCACCACACCAGAACGAACGAACGAACAGACGGACGGAACATTTGGCTGCTCAAAGCAGTTCAGAGCAGAGCAGCTACTTACTCCCTGTCAATTCATAACTGCACTGCACTGCACTGCTCTCACTTCATCTCATCTCACCTCCTTCCGCACTATCATAATTATTAATTAATCATAATAGGAAATAAATAAATTAGTAGTGGAAAAAGCAAGCAACAATATACACACACAGTGCCCTCCAACTCCAAGTTGAAGTGTGAGTGTGTGTGTGTGATGGACGTTTTGATTCTCCCGGTCTCCTTCACGTTCTTCTGCCACCACAAAAACACACCGAGAGAGAGAAAAGTACTCCCTATCCCATTTCATTTGATTTGATTTTATAACGTGGTTATCATCATGCCTCTCAACTGCCTCCTCCTCCTCCTCCTTTTCTTCCTCTGCTCCGCTTCCGAGCCTCGCAATCCCGAAGGTACTTCCTATTTCCACCTTCTCATAGGTTTCGTTTCGTTAATCGTTGCTAATATCACAAATTGCATTCCAGTCCAGGCTTTGATGGCCATAAAGGAAGCTCTCGATGATCCACACGTTGTATTCAGCAACTGGGACGAATACTCTGTTGACCCTTGCACTTGGACCATGATTACTTGCTCTTCTGATTATCATGTTACAGCCTTGTTAGTTTCTTCCTCTTCTTTCTCCAACACCATACCCAATTATCACTCCAGTATCATTATTCATTAATGTGTGCAGGGGAGCGCCGAGTCAATCTCTGTCTGGAACTTTGTCCGCTGCAATTGGAAATCTCACTAACCTTCGACAACTGTGAGGACCTTGCCATCTTATTCAATCCCCCTTTCCCTTCCCCGCCTTTTATTTCTTTCACTTTGCTAGGAATTCTGCTTGTCGTTTTCTTCATCGTTTTCCTGAATTCTATTGCCTCAGTTTTTTTTCCCTCTGAAAAAGTTCCACTTAATTCTCGTTGCAAACTCATTGTTTTGTTTATTTTCTGTTTATTGCGTTTTATGTGCCATGGTGTGTTCTATATCTCGAATTGCTGGTCGAGTGCAGGTTATTGCAGAACAATAATATCTCAGGCAAAATCCCACCTGAACTTGGAAAACTTCCTAAGCTTCAGACTTTAGATCTTTCCAATAACCGGTTCTCTGGCCTGATTCCACCCTCTCTGAGTCAACTGAATAATCTCGAGTACCTGTGAGTACTTACTGTTTTCTTTTCTTTTTTGTAATCCTTTTTTGTTTTTTTGTAAGCAATTGCTATTACGAGTTTTAGGTCTAGACAACTAGAGAGAAAAAAGAAGAAAAGAAAGACAAGTAGTGAATGAGTACTTACCGTCTTCTTTTTCTTTTTTGTAATCCTTTTGTAAGCAATTGCTATTACGAGTTTTAGATACAGACACCTAGAGAGTGAAAGGAAAAAAATAAAGATAAGTAATGAATGTGATATATGATTGATGTGATAAGAAGAGAGATAGAGAGAAAAATGAAGGTGTAATCCTTTTGTAAGCAATTGTTATTACGAGTTTTAGATCCAGACACCTAGAGAGAGAAAGGAAAAGAAAAAAGATAAGTAATGAATGTGATATAAAAAATGAATGTGTTTATGGGTGTCTGCACTATTATTGTTTATATATATGTTTATGAATTATTTTATTTTTGCGCTAGAACCTATTTAAGGCCACAGTTCAGCCACTATCTGCTGTTTATTGGTTTGTTGACTTAGTTTGCTCTCCTCTATTCATATGTAAATTTTGTTTTTTATATTCTGAGATGGTGCTACTTTTTTTTTGCTTCAAATGTTGTACATCGTGTAAAATATGTAATGGAATACACTGTTTTCTTTCTTTGCACGAATTGAGAGCAGGAGGCTCAATAACAATAGCTTGTCTGGACCGTTTCCCGATTCACTGGCCAAAATCTCACAGCTTGCTTTCTTGTGAGTATGGTTATATCAGTTCCCCTTTTCACACGTTTCACAAGTCTTGAAAATGCAAACAATCTGCCACTTGTTGATTTCTTACTTTTTGTCAACATTTTAGCCCAAACTCTGATATGTTAACTCTATGCATTCAGGGACTTGTCTTTTAACAATCTCAGTGGACCATTGCCCAAGTTTCCAGCCAGGTCATTCAAGTATGGTGCCTCTTCACTCTCTGTGACTCTGTCTCTTTCGGTGTGTGTGGACATGAAAGTGTTCTGTTCTTTTGAAGTATACTTTCAGTTTTAACTGTGCCTTTTGTCTTGATTCACTGTTAATTCTGTAGTATTGTGGGGAACCCTTTAGTTTGTAAAAGCAGTTCTACTGAAGGTTGCTCTGGATCAGCAACCCTCATGCCCATTTCTTTCTCTCAATCATCGTCAGAAGGTATGATCTGATTATCTAATACCTTCACCTATCTGCATGAGTCCTCATTTTTTTCTTTTCATAACGTTTTTAACCTGAATTAAATTTCTATTCATAGGAAAACAAAGGTCCAAAAGACTTGTAATTGCTCTTGGGGTCAGCTTTAGTTGTGTTTCTCTAGTGGTCTTGTTTTTTGGGCACTTCTGGTATAGAAGGAGACGACAACATGGAGTCATCCTGTATATTGATGGTATGTGGCATTGGAAAACGGTTCTTGAATTATGTAGTACGAGGTTGGTATTATTAGAATGTAAATATTGATGATTTTAACATTTTTGTAGATTATAAGGAAGAGGGAGTTGGTAACCTGGGAAATCTGAAATTTTTTACTTTCAAAGAGCTCCAACGTGCAACTGATAATTTCAGCACCAAGAATATACTTGGTGCTGGAGGGTTTGGCAATGTTTATAAGGGCAAGCTTGGAGATGGTACAATGGTGGCAGTGAAAAGGCTGAAAGATGTAACTGGTAGTGCTGGCGAGTCACAGTTCCAAACAGAATTGGAGATGATCAGCTTGGCAGTTCACCGTAATTTACTTCGTTTAATTGGATATTGTGCTACTCCTAATGACAAACTTCTGGTTTATCCTTACATGTCTAATGGCAGTGTGGCCTCCAGGCTTAGAGGTAGGTACTCTCTTTGTGCTAGTGGGCTTCATGGCAAAGCATGTGATCTATGATGATATATTTTATCAAGTGCAATGTTATCTACCATCTTGTCATTATGTCCAGTCCAATATGGTTTGGGACATGGACATTGTCTGGGCTATATTATTTCTGTCCTCTTCTTGTTTATGAAAATTAGTTTGGGATGTAAGCCTACAGTCATGTACCCTTTGTCATTAGTGATTGCATCTTCATGTACTCTTTCAAAATAAATCTGCAAAATTTGAATGAACTAAATGATAAGATAGAAATAGTTTGAATCCTCTGGTATTGTAGCACCTGCAATTTGCAATCTGTAGTTTTTATTCTGGTCATTAATTTGATTAAATTTAAACTCTGATCGGATTAGTTTATGTTAGGTTTTCAAAATGTTTAGCCTAGGTATTGAATTGCCAATTTAGCTACTGTGATAGAATTGATATTATGTGTTTTTTTCTTGTGGCTACTGGCATGAGAAGATATAAAGCTAGTAGAATTTGTATAACGAGTATGAAAGTGTTGAAAGTTTTGTTGTGTACTTTCTATATTCTGTTTATTACAATGCACAATTTAGCTATTTGATCTTAATACCTTCACTTTTCTTGTGGCTTGATATTTGACATCATATATGTGTTATGATAGGCAAACCGCCTTTAGATTGGAATTCAAGAAAGAGGATAGCAATTGGAGCTGCTAGAGGCCTGGTGTATCTGCATGAGCAGTGTGATCCAAAGATAATACACAGAGATGTAAAAGCCGCGAATGTGCTTCTCGATGACTATTGTGAAGCTGTTCTTGGTGATTTTGGCCTTGCAAAGCTCCTTGATCATGCTGATTCCCATGTCACCACTGCTGTCCGTGGCACTGTTGGGCACATTGCACCGGAGTACCTCTCCACTGGCCAATCATCCGAGAAAACCGATGTATATGGATTCGGCATTCTCTTATTAGAGCTCATAACCGGAATGACGGCCCTCGAGTTTGGGAAAACGGTGAATCAAAAGGGTGCTATGCTGGAGTGGGTAAGTCGATTCTCTGCAACCAAAAGAAACTGTTAATTGCACTCCATTCTCAAGTATTTGACACTATAATTTGGTAGTTAGTCTAATATCTTAGCTTATCCAAAAGAAACTGTTAATGGTGTTTAACTCTTCACTAGGAGTTCCTCAAGCGTGACTTGAACATAATATTTTTAAAATTTGTTCTGATTTTGGCTAAAAGAGTTGTTTAGACTTCAGAGAATACTGTAGTTATCAATATTGGTCCCTATGTTGTGACAGGTTAGGAAAATACAGCAGGAAAAGAAGGTTGCAGAGTTGGTGGACAAAGAGCTTGGGAGCAACTATGATAGAATAGAGGTGGGGGAGATGGTGCAAGTAGCTTTACTGTGTACTCAATATTTAACAGCCCACCGGCCCAAAATGTCTGAAGTGGTCCGAATGCTTGAAGGGGATGGGCTCGTTGTAAAGTGGGCAATGACATCATCACATGAGTATGGTTGTCCAGGCATGAACCCTAGTCACGACAACACTTGCAATAGTTCATCCCATCCAATTTTTGCTTCAAAACATGTTGACAGTGTTCATGATCGTTCAAACATGTTTGGCATGACAGTGGATGATGATGATGAACGGTCTTTGGATTCCTATGCTATGGAACTTTCTGGTCCTAGATAAACATATTTCAAGAAGAAAAAAGTAAAATAGGATAGGAGTTGTTTTAAATGATTTTTTTTTAAACTTTGGTTATAATCAATGTATATATTATATAAAACTAAACAACAGTAGAATGGTAGAATGCAGAGTATGCACAATGCGTACTATCTGGTTTGTATAGGGTGGACAGGAAAACATTATCAGATTCTTCAGTCTCTAGTGTGAAGCTGAGGTAAGCGGTTGTTTTTGGGAAAATGATAATTGAAGCTTTTGACCGAAGTTGAAGAAGGGCATGGATTTTCGGGTGTCTTCTTTTGATGTTCAAACTTGATAGTAAAAGTCACAGGCTCACAGCTTGAGCTTTCAGCTGTTAGAGGTCGTTTTCGATCTGATGCTTTGCAGAGGCAGAGGCACGCGATATTCTTTTTCTTGTACTGGTGTTTCCTTTTCCTATTCATGCAATGGTCAAACTCAAATAGCATTGTTTTCTGGCGCACCTACATTTGTTAGTACAAGGTCCCTAATCATGAAGATCAAGTCACTAATTTTAATTTGGTAGTAGTAACAAAACATTCCCCTAATGAAAAACAAACAGTATGTTATGTTTGGGATTGCATTTCTGTAAATTTGCTTGAAATTTTTAAATCTGGATGGTAAACATTCACATTTTCCTATCTCTCAAGAATGTTGAACAAAGGAATTGGTACATTTTTTTTATTTAACACATCATGCTCAAGCCATGAACATTCATATTCTTGTGGGATTAGATCTTCCAATACAGAAGATGATTCATATATAAGACTCAGACTCAATACTTAAATATGTATCATTTGAACCAATCATCTTGGTAAAAACATTACATAATTTACGGAAAACTTGTCCAATTTAGTGTTATGCATCGTTTTAAGTTTTGAAGTTTCTTAAATACAAAATTACGGGAAGTTGTAGGGTGGACTAATTTAAAAGGATTGATCGGTGATCCACTACTAACTGTCATTAATATAAGGATTTTTTAATTAACAATCCTAAATCAATGACTACTAATAGTGGATTACCCATGAATTACTTTTTAACTGATCCACCCTAAAACTTCCTCAAACTCATTGTTTTATTTTAAAGTTTCAAACATTATAAATTCAAGTCACTCTAATATCCTCCACAATTATCATGTATAGGAGTGGAAATAAGTTAAGTTAGATTGTGCATAAATATATCTGAACCTAACAAAAATTACAAACTAGCAATTCCATGAAGGAAAACAATCACTTTTTTTTTTTTGAAACTGAAGGAAAACAATCACTGAAGACATTGTTTTTAATTAATCCAACTACATAAAATATAGTCCAGCCATATACTATGAGTTGGAATCATAGATAATATTCTCCTTGAAACCTAATTACAAATTAAGAAAAAAATCCAATCATCCATGATCCATGGATTCTTTTATATCCTTTTTATGGGGCAGTTAGTAGTTACGCTTAGGTAGGTCTGAATCAAGCAAGTCTAGTTTTGAATTTGGATAATGATAGGTGCAAATTCATTTTTCCACAAACATTCAATCAATATATATTTTATGACAGTTTTTAACCATTTCTAGTGTTTGCAGCGGTTTAAAACCGCCACTAAACCATATGTCTATTGAATGTCCAATAAAAGTAAATGTTTATATTACATTTTTGTTAAACAAATTCACGTCAAACTCAATGTTGTAAAATTTTATTTCTCTACGTGTGAATTTTTCTTTGGAAAGGGAGAAACAAACACAAGCTAAAAATACTATGGAGTGGGAAAAAGTTTCCCAAGATCCATTGGGCCAAAAGATGAAGAAAAAGGAGCCCATTTCAGTAATGATTGGGCCCATAACCCATTTCGAAGTTCCGGTCAGGTGTTCAACCAAACCGGTTGACCCAAAAAAGACCAAGCCGGAGCAGAAGCAGAAGCAGAGCGTGGAAGAGAGAAGAGAAGAGAAGAGAAATGGCGAAACAGGGTGCTAAGAAACGCAAGGATGAGAACGCTCGTCACATGGCTAGGCTCCGCCATATCATCATCGCCTGCAACGTTCGTAACACTCCCTCTCTCTCTCTCTCTACAATTTTCTGTAATTTTATTCTTTTTCTATAATATTATTCCTTGCTTTTGCAAACCAGAATCGGATTGTGTTAATTATCTCATATGTTAGTGAAGAAGCTTAATGGACAATTTGGTTAGTGCATGTTTCTGCAAGATCTTTAGCTTGGTTATCTTCTGCAATTGAATTTTATCGAATAGACATGTTAGTTGATGAAATGTAGGATGATCTGTTGACAGAGGTTGGCATGAGATTATGAGCATGGAGGAATTCTTGTTTCCTTGAATTAATCTAAGTAATTGTATATTGATTATGGATGACCTAGTTAGTTAATTGGTTTTTCATTTAAGCAGGTTATTTATGTAATAATAAGGATGTTAGTATACCACTCTACCTTCACCTGGAAGCACTGGATTGGCCTGGTTGTGACTTCTATAGCATATTATTTTCCCTATCAACAACTTGATAAGATGGCAACCCCTAGTTACGCCGAAGATGGTGAGCTTTTAGATGGAGGCTTTGATATGGCTACTGGTGGAGTTTGTGGGTGAGTCTCTGTCTCCTCTTTTTAATAATACATTTTGTTCGTTTGAGTATGAATATGGTAGGAGCAATCAATCTCAAGGAAATATCACTTGTCTAATTTTACTTTTTTCTTGGGGGGTAGGGAGGGATGGAGATTGATTGAAATCTATTCGATCACTGTTTATAAGATGTGCAACTTCATTTTAAAAATTATAGTTTTTTTTTTGTGGTGGTTGTTTTCAACTTGAGGTATTTTTACAGTGCTAATTCTGTCTTTGAAGTGTTTGAACTTTTAATCTCCTTGAAATCTATTCAATCACTATTTATAAGATGTGTACTTGATTTGAAAAATTATAATTTTTCAATGGTAGTGGTTTTCGACTTGAGGTTATCTTACAGTGCTAATTCTTTCTGTGAAGTGTTTGAAACTATTGAAAATAAATTCAGCTATACCTTATTTTTTTTCCGTCTTCTAAGTTCTAGTTGAATGATAAGTATTCTTCACTTACTGCCTATCATATTTTGCAGCTATTTACATGATGTTATCTACATAACATGCTTTGTGCAAGTCATGTCCATCATCTCTGGAAAGTTCTGGTATACATATCTTGTGGTAAGGTCCATAATCTGCTTGCAAGTAAGCTTTTGGTTGGCTTTATTGGCACAAAATGTGGCCTACTTTTAGAATGTAGGATTGTAACTGTTAATATTGTAGTCACACACACAGACTGAAGCCACTTCAAAGGATGCAGGCTTAGCTTCATAAAAAGTTTTAATATATTTTCCGCCAGCCTGCGCATTGTGGGTTGCATATTCCATCATGTTCTGTAGTTAGATAAAGGTTCCTTTACAATAAGCAGGAGTACTATAGAGGGAGGGAGGGAGGAAGAATGAGTTACTTAAGTGCATGTTATGTACTGTTATATACCAGAAAGCGACTAACTTGAAATGGGAGGGACTGGAATGCTAAAGAGAGGAGGTGGTTGAGGATAGGTGCTTTAGTATTTAACCCCTAGTGACTATTGTCACACACAATCTGTTTGTTTTAAATTCCTTTCACTGCAAACAGAGAAATAACACTTCCTGCATTTTCCTCCGATGCAAAAATGGAACTGAATAATTTGTCCATACACGGACTATGTTAGGTGTTCCTGCGCAAATTCAACTGTGGATGACAACTTCTTGAATTATGACTTTGTTTTGCCCGTTTTATTTAAGAAGTTGCAGTTGTAATCAATCACTGAACGTGTGACATAAAAAATAGTAAAACCCTTTAAGCATTAATTAAAGAAGAGAATGCACCCATCACATTAAAGTCATTGACAGAGCTTTTGTCGTTCTTAACACTTGCCAGATACCGGCTTTTGGAGCATACCAGTCCTTTGGCTTAATTAAAGGATTTTTGCCACAAGGTTCATCAGAGGTATGTTCACCTTCTTGATTGATTTTCACTTTCAGAACATAGAAAGGACCATAGTGTAACTTCAATTTTGTGTGCCTTTTGTGAATTAGGAATCATTTGAAGATGAAAAGACCCGCAGGAAGAGAGAAAAGATGGAGAAGAAGGCATCCAGACCTAAGTTTGTCAAGACAAGAACTAGATAGTTTTTTAAATGTTAAGGAGTGTATACACAGTTAGATAACATAACCCAAATATCCAAGATTGGTATAGGTTACACTGAAACTTAAATCTATTGCGCATATTGGAAAAGCCAACCTCCGTGAGAATATTGGGATTAAGAGTTGTCATTTGTGAAATTCGGAAAGATGCATAATCAAGTGTGAAAGATGTAAAGGGTTAAAATTCCTTGGCCAGCCCCCTACCGCTTCGTGCGCTGACCGTGGGGTGAAGGATTAGTCTCACGACAATCAGCTGTGGGGATACCTTGGTCAAAACAAAACAAAAAAGGTTAAAATTTCATAGATGGATGGCGTGTAACTAACGGAAGAAATAATGAATGACATGGAATTATGTAAGATTGATTTTAACCTGGGTGTAGGACATCTCACGTTTAAGCATGCTAACACCCCACTAATGTTATGTGTATATCTGTGTCAATTTATAGTGAACGTGATGTTTGGACTAGAAGTCTAGAAAAATTTGCTAGACCATTCTTATAGATATGGGCAACTAGATCTTCAATGGACAAATGGTTATTATGTGATCCACCAGCTTCATGAAGGTTGGGATTTGCGCTTATTTGAGCAAGTAATGACACAAACACTATCTTATAAGTTGATCATGCACATATGACCATTTAGTCATACATTGACAAAAATCGTGAAATATCTACAAGGTCCATACGTGATTTGAATACATTCAAGAAAAATAGGGGATTCAAACTCATCTTTGGCAAGTAATGTCTTTTAATTTAATTGATTAGCCATGAGAACAAGTAACACGTAAGAATTCATCACCATGAAAAATCTCTAGGTTGAGTGATTAAGTGAATTCATAGTATATATATATTTTTTTTTTTGCATTATTTGACCTAAGATTGTCTAATCAATCAGGAGATACACTAAAAGTACTTGAATATTGCAATTGATGTTGGTGGCTACAAGCCAAACATAACCTTCCCCTTTTACCCGTGTTTAAGACCAGTTATGCAAACATAGGGTAGAATTATAAATATAATTTAAAGACAGATAATTTGTTGCACCAACTTTTCATGCTTAAGAAAGTAGAAGTGATGTAAAGATATTCATCATTCCTCTCTTTTGTTATTTCAATGCTACACTTATTGCGACATATGGCTTTGAAACTTAATACATATTTTATAGATTTTTTCCAATTGATGATTTAATTGAAGTTTGAAAGTTGTCTAACGTCACTTACATAAACTAACAGAGAAAAACAAACTCTTAGAAAGATTCAACAACGCTACAACATAACACATTACATTACACATCAAGCTCACTCAATATACACAGCTCAAAATAACAAACACAAAAAAATAGAACAAGCCACTAACTCCACTACCCACATCTTGGTCACTTGACCAAGTCAATAGCTATTTAATGAAAATGTGATTTATTTATTCTTCTTTTTCCTATGTCCAACCGGCTCTGCCGACATTGCAACCATGTGTCCATGTTCAGCTACAAAATGGGTATCAAACATCAATATGGGGACTTGTGTTGCCCAAAAATGTATATAAGGATGGCGGTAACCATAACCACATTTGGGAAGAAGGAATGCCGCATATAAGAAAAATACAGGGTAAGGGGAGAAGTGAGGAGATGGAGGAGGTTGTGTGGGGGTTGCATAGGTGACGGGTGGTGGTGGCAATCAAGAAAAAAGGCAGAGGCGGTGACAGAGGTGGCTTCTAGAAAAAAGAAAAAATATGACAACGAAAGAGAGAAAGAGGTAAGATGAAGGTGGAGGCTGATAGGGATGAAGGAAGCTGGACATAAAAACACTAAGAGATGGTGGAGTGAAGAGAAGGAAGAGAAAAAGAAGACGAACTTTCACTAGAGATAGGAGAAGACCCACCTTATGTGGGCAGAGAGCCTCCCAATTGAAAGGAGAAAATCCCCCTAAGGGCGAGGCCGAAAGGCCACCAACCAAGCCTCCCCTTGTGTGGCTGCGGTTAAGGGAGGCGCAGCTCTGTTAGGGTGGAAATTTTCAAGCTCCTATGAAGCCTTCAACCATTTTCGTATTGCCATATAACTAAATTATAAAAGTGTTTTCTATCTTCAAAGATAGTGTGTTGTGTTGTACTATCAACAAGACATGCATCACCATATTGTTGATATTATTATTAGGCATACAACATATACGAGACTAATATCACGCCACAACACATTGAGAACATTTATTTGAACATTTATTCTTCATATTCTTTCCCTATTCATGAAGGTAAAATCCATTCTTTATTTTATATTCATGACAATTGTGTGCTATCTATCAATAGACACATCTATGGCCAGAGCCTCAACAATGAATAAGACCAAGGATTTAATCATAACCACACTCATTATCGGAAAGGAGGGATAATAGAATTATCATTTCAAATTGCAAAGGATAGGATAGCTGAGGAAACACACAACCCAACAAGAAATAAAGAAACAAATATTCAAAGGCAGGCTTCAAAGTCTGAATATTGCTAGAACTTGATAAGAGAGTTAGCACTAAAGTGGTCATTTACATTCACCCATCAAGAAGTTCACAGTCAATCCTCTGAAAATACAGCCTCATCCCATTCAAGTCATAACCCACATTATAGTTCTGTTGGGCCAACATTCCAATAGAAGAAAAGCTTTCATAGTCATCGCCAAAATAGTTCCCTGGAAGCACAGCCATGCAAAACTCATTCTCTGAGGTCTGGACAAACATACTTGTCGCGTCCAAGTCCAAATAAGCATCCTCAGCAAAATGAAATGTCACCAATGGAAACCCACCAAGATCTCTACTAGCCACACCATTGTAGCACAATGTATAAGGGTTGTGGTTATTTTGGGTCAGAATCCCATCAAGGAGATTCTCAACTTCAAAGCTCAGCACTTCAAACCCATATTTTGTGAGCCATGTGTGGTCTGCTCCAGAGTCAATTATGACTCCACTGTTATTATCTCTTGTGGATCTTTCAAATACACTTGGATCAATCTCAAGCTTTCTC
Organism: Acmispon strigosus; assembly: GCA_030819835.1. Lineage (NCBI taxonomy): Eukaryota > Viridiplantae > Streptophyta > Magnoliopsida > Fabales > Fabaceae > Acmispon > Acmispon strigosus. The sequence continues at coordinate 11,957,280 of JAUAMA010000002.1, read as the reverse complement.
CCCCCTATGCTTATAGCTTCTAGATTGACATGATACAAACCATTGACAATACTCAAAGCTGTTGAGTCACCTTGCATATTTGCGTTTTCCCCCAAGACCAATTGGTTAAACTTATAATCTGCATCTCTTAAATTGCCAATACAATATGAGAATTTCTTACCAAAGGTAGGTAACAGAGAAAAGCTTCCACTCCCAAGTCCAAACACCCCATTGATTCCTTGGTAGGGGTAACCATTGGATGATAAGCTAAACTTACTACCACAGCCAAATATCAAACTAGGCACTTTGACTATGCTGTCATCTGGGGTCTCTAGAGTTATTTGTTCCCTGACATAGATCCCTTCTGATGAACCACTCCCAACATACTCTACATTGTATGGGCATTGACCCTTCTCATCACATTTGCTGCATTCAGTGCATGTTAAGCTAGCAAATGTGGAGGATTTTGAAGGATCAAATACTGGAACAGATTGCTGGCCGGAACACGTAGTGCAGGGAAGACACTTAATCCATGTGAGGCTGCTACCAGTGTCCATGACAGCAAGTTGTGGAATAGGTGGTTCACCTATGGAGAAATTCATCAAGAACACAACATTGCTGGGGCTAGGAATAAGATTGGATATGTAGTTACTATCAGAAGCTAGCTTTACCTGTCTATGCCAGTGATGATCCCAAATGGTGTTTGTTGAAATGTAGGGAAATGATGCAGATTCGTAAGGTAAGAGTTTAATCACTATGCTTACAGATGAGGTGGTGGCTGCAGTGGCCGTGACCAAGGTACAGTGGAACATGAAAACCAAAGAAACAAGTACAGAAACAGATGGTGTTGCCATGATAACTTGTTGAAGAAATTCACCAGCCTTGGCATTGATGAATTACCTTGGAAGAAAACACCTTTTTCATGAGATGAATCAAATCAAATCCAGGTTTAGAATGCATGCAAGGGTGTTACTGCATTGGACTATTTTCACATGACTCGAAAGGTTAGTTGGGGAATTCTTTTTACATGATCAAAAAACAAAATATGAAGAAAAATTCGTTTTTGGCCTTATGCAGTGTTGTTCCTTGGGTAAAATATGATCAAGATGGCTTAACAGTATAAGTTCATGCAACCAATCTATGCAAAAGAACGTCACCATAGGCAGACAAATCCAAGATTATTATCAACCTTAATAATTAATAGCAATTGAAGAAAAAAACATCACAAAGACACTAAAAATTAAATGTCATGGCTAAAATTTGAACGTCGAAATCCCTGTTACATATCAGGACTGAGGGTCTTTACATACACAAATGTGCGATTCCAAATTCTTTCTTATCATTGATTCCAAACCTAGTAATTACATCACATCATTAGCTGAAACCACATAGTACTGTGTATTTAGTTACAACATTTTCAGAATGATCACAATATTCAGCGTCTTTAGTACTAATTTGGGTTGTGGAAGAAATTTGACCATATCATAGACTAATTTAACTATAAATTTACTTACAGTTAACTACAAATTTTAATGGAAAAAGTTCGTTATCAATATGTAAATTATTGTTTTAATTAGTTCATCATATGGTTAAATTTCCTACAGGACCCAAATTAGAAACAGTTTAAACGTAACGACCAAATCCGTTACTCTCCCATTACATTCTGGGGGAGTAAGGTAAGAAAATTATTACCTTATATACACATCCATCGGGACTTTAGGATCATTATAGAAGCAGCGCTAGCTCTGGAAGTTTCTGAGTAACATTTTCATGTTGGCAGCCAGGGAAGCTCTGTAAGTATTTTGAAGTAGCATGTAGTTACTCAAGTTCTGCAGTTATAGATGGGGCACTAAAATCTACGAGTTTGCCACTTCATCCAAGGTCACAGTCAAAAGATTGAACTCACGTCCTAAAGCCCAAGATAATTCATTCTGGGCATCAATGCTTAAGTTGTATTCCTGGAAGTAGCCGTTGTAAGTTATTACACACATATTGGCCCTGGAAAATTGAAAAACATAAACTTTTAGCAAACAAATTGACATCAGAAATTTATTGAAACATGTGTATGACATAATTTATTGAACCAAATAGGTATCACCACACACGGAGCTAGTCATGGACCTTCATAACCTAAAAAGAAGAGCCACGCTTCAATGAGCATAGATTTAAAAGGACCACCTACGTCTCTGTTTATAACTGTTTTCAAAATTCTACACCTTCATTTTGTACCTTTATTTTTATATAATTACCCATCATTAGTTGGATGAAGATCAGTTTTCCACATAATTAGAGCAACCTCATAGACCCTAATATTGTGAAGATCTACTTTCAGAGTCCGAAACATATCGGTGCTGGGCAACTAGAACCCACAATCCAAGTGGAAATCAGAAATGTTCGCCAAATCACCTCCCACATACATATCATATTTGTCTTGGTAACTAAATTAATTGTCCGTGTGTGTGAACAATGGTCGGATTACAAAAAAGCGTGCATGCACACACAAACAAGAAAAAAAAAAAAAAACTTCCCATTCAATATTAAAAGGTCCAAGAGGAAGTGTTTTGGTAAACCATATATATTCACATGAATCTTGAATAAGTTCAAGAGCCAGATGAAGCTACAGATTATAAGCAATCACTTTAGAAGCTACGTCACATATGCAGGATCCCAGTTTAATCTATTAGCAGATACTCAATTCAAGAAGATCAAAGACAAAACCAAACAAAAAGTGAATGGGGAAGACGGACATGGGTAAAGATACTCACCTACAAGCTAGAAGTTCAGATGATGAGGCGTTAGTAACATTTTCAACCTTGTGAATCACTGCATAGCTGTATGACAAACCGAAGATTCCTTAAAATAAGTTTATGCAAATACTCATTCTTACTACTATATAATCAGATTTTCAGAAATAATAGTCTGTCTGACGCAAGAAAATCTCTGAAAAAGATAAAGCATTCCAAATTATGGAACTAAGGACCACACTAATAGTTCCAAGTTTTATACAAATCTAGTTACTTAACCTCAAAATACTTTACCTTTTGACCCCTGCAGGAACAGCATTATGAAGCACGTGATGATAAGCAGGATCCAGGACATCATTAATAGCACCAGGAATTATAGATCCAAGAAAACTACTTGATCTCTTAATCCTGCAAAAGTCATCGAATACACATTAGTCATCTTGCCAATATTTGAGCAGTGACAATGCCAAGCACAGAAGTTAGAGATTTGCTTTATATTGAAATCAAACTAGCTCAACCTTTAGTGATCTAAAGCAATCCAAACCTATGTGACAAGTTGACTTGTTAACCTAAAGTAATCTAATAATTGGGATATTGGGGAAGAATGTTTTAAATTGCAATTGTTACCTTGGATGTGAAGCAAATCCAAGCGTGAAAAGATGAATAGAACCAGAAGAACTTGAGGCAGCAAGAATATCTGGAAGCTGCTTTGATGGTGCAAATGAAAGAGAAAATATAGTAGATGGGTATGTCCCTCTTCGGAAGCTATATGACTGCTATAAAAACATTTGTCAGATTCTACACCTGAAGTTAAATTGTAACAAATATAATATCAAAAGCAACAAAAACTGCTACATGGGATATAATTAATATATCATGAATATAACGCATGCATGAATTACTTTAACGGAAAACAATGGATACCAAAAATACTTTAAAAACAAAGGAGCATCATGTTACAGGAAAGTATTCCATCCCATGGCTCAGTTTACACGTTAGAGACTTTGAGGATTTACCTTAGACATTAGATAATAAGATCAGCAAAATAAAGTAACTAGTTTTGGGCTTCCAATCTATATATATGCTAGATAATATTTCATTGTTCACCAAAAATCTCAAGTTATGAAGAGCATCTGCTGGATTCAATGTGATTAGAACTCCTAGACATGCATCAGACGGAAGCATGTCTTTTCTTATTCTTTGAGATAGCTATCAGGATTTACATTATGCAAAGGAATATTCTTATCAGAGCAATAAAGCAGTCAGAACATCATTGGGTTCTATATATTACCAAAGCAAATACTAATGTATTGTGAATTGACTTTAAGTAAGCAAACAACCTCAAAATAAATATTGAGGCATTGAATCATATGAAAACCGACATGAAGAAAATTGGGGAAGAAATTAAAAAAAAAATATCATCCAGTAAACGAGTAAAGGCGAAAACACGAAGAGGATTTGATAGTCCACTTACATAACCAGACATATTAGATTAAGAACGATGAATGACTGTAAATATGTAATGGGGATGCATAATCATTTTGGGGGACCCCACCAGTTGATATACAAGCATTGATATACTTGAACTAACACAATAAGTTTGTAACCTCAAGATCAGAACTACCAGTGAGTAAAGGGCCTCATAGTGTGTTTTTATTTTTACATGAATTAAATTTCAAGGGACCTGCTAGAGGATTGTACCATTATTTGACCTAACGGTAATTTTGGTAACCAAGTCCAAAATCATATTGCTTGCAGCTTTAAGGAGAGAAAACACTGAAAGAAACAAGAAATAGTGGCTAAAACCACTAATATCGTGTATCAGTATTCAAAAGGGCACTAAATATTTTTCATCACCTTTGATGCATCTGACACCAAATGGACTCTAATTATAGTTCCTTGCTCAGATGCTGTAGCTATGTACATTCCATTAGAAGAAAGAACCATTGCAGCCAGTGGTGAACGATGAGCCTCAATCTGTAAGTCAAATTAAATAATAATGTAATGAATGTAAGTAATCAGGCATCTTTAGTTCATATATTGTCGCAAGATAAAAGAAAAGGGGGTAAATAAATCCTTAAAAAGAAAACATTACTCTCAGGGGGTAGAATAATGAAATATATCAATTACTGATGTGTACTTAAACCAAATCTATTTCCTACTATGCTCTCCAAAGAAGGAAATATCACAATCCTCAAGTAGGCATTTTAAGGCATACAGTTCAGATAATTACTCAATGCGTTAGTTCTTGAAATTCCAAAAAGTAATAAAGATTGTTTGATTCAAATAAACAATAATACCGAGAAGGCAGCAGAGAATATAGAGTGACAATAATTGTTCAAAAAATGAATATTAATATCGCCAGTTTTCATCTTCGGACTAGCTTGCAGCCGCAAGGTAGTGCAGGCTAAACAGCAAAAGAACTCACGAATATTGTAGTAACAAAACCATTTTATTTTGCCATACAATGCAATTCTGAAAGGAAAATTTTATATATAACCTCACAGTGTAAATTACAATCCATGACATTGTACAATAATGCAGATCCTTTGGTGGTGCTAGCAGGAAGAGCCAGGTAGCAAGCATCCAAACAAGGAGAAAAAGCACAAAGCCCTGCAGGGAAATTTGACTTAGAAAAGTATATACATAATGTAGTTGTCAGTTTGGCATATTTAAATGTTCAATTCACCATGCTGGTGATAGTCCAATTAAACACAGGAGAATAATCTAACAAATGCAACTTGATAAATAAACAAGTCAAAAAATTGCTACTTCAAAAATAAATAAATCAATTAGATTCGCTAATGAATTACATTGTTTCAATTCATGACACCATGCTTGAATGTCGGTTTGTAACTTAATCCGGAGGGTAATTTCATGAAACACAATGGTAGGAGCTTGAGATGAATGTGTCTCAGTAAATGGATGCCATATTTCCACAGATAGGCATAAACATAGGCAGTTTTTTGCTATTGATTTAAAACATGTAGATCATGTTCTAAATTATAATTATACGGAATCCATAAGGATGCTTCAAAAGTAAATAGATTGGTAGATGTGGCTGCGGGACCAAAAAGCAAAGGGTATTATAACTCAGCTATTCCCAGTCATTAAATCTCATAAGCATTGTGTTGACAACAAAATGGTCAGATATAATGCAGATCATGAAAACATGACTACACTTGTAGATTTTAGTCCAAGAAATACTAAAAAATTTAATTACAAGATAGAAATATAAGGTTCTTATTTCCAACTGAGAAAAAGTTATACTTATCCAATTATCAAAATTATAGGTACTAGTCTATCATTTTGGAGGAGGGCGGGCTGTTATGTATTCAGGATTAAGAAATTTGTAGAATCACATCAAGTACTCAGGAAAAACAATGTTTATCACAAACTCTCCTAGTTGAATGTAATCTTATCACATCCTAATTCTATTCTCACCTTTATTATTTTGCACCGTGTCAATAGTGTCCAAGATTGTGAGACTATTTAAATCATATACATAAGCTTTGTCTTGTAAAATGACAATGAGTCTGCATTAGAAAGAAACAGAGAGTTAGGATTGTTCTTAATGGTAAAAGAATTATGCTGATCAAGTCATTGGACTTGACTATATTGTAGCCTGAGAAGCAAAAACAAATAAGGAAGTTAAGAAACTATAGGAAACATCACCGAATAAAAAAAAATGTAATAGCATGGTTAACTTTCTAACTAGAAAGTATAGGTAAACTTAAGCAACATCCAGGTTTGACCTTTTTCTATTCATGCGAACAGCGAGTATTGAAGTGAGAAAGTTCAATTCTCTAAGGGCAGCACCGGTGGTCGTGTTGAATAAACAGAGACGGCGAGGGGACAAAGATGGCTGTAATATCAGTCAAAACAAAACACAATCAGAGAGAAACCCCAAAATCAACCCACAGAGTAGAAAACAAAACTTGATTCTTGATTAGTGGTACTTATTACCCGTTTGGATGCAAACCAAATAGCACTTATTAAACCTTATTTAGTGCATTTTATAGTAGATAAGCTCCAATAAACTCGTATTCAAACGAGTTGTTAATCTACCTGATCACCAGCCCCAACTATAGCAAGAAGACTTGAGCTGAACAGCATCTCAACAATAACGAACGCTCCAACCGCTACACAGAAAATAAATAAATATGTAAAGGAATTTAAAAGAAACTAATAAAATAAATGATAGAAAAATTGAGTTAACCTCTTTCATAGCAGAGCTTTCCGGTACTGGTATCAAATATTCTGAAACCATCTCTGGTGCCAACCGCAAAACAACTGTAATAATGGAGAAAATTTCAAAAAAAGAAAAAAAAAAACGAATTTGATTTAGAATATTGCGTGGTTGAAAAGCGTGATGAGGATTTGATTGACCTGTGATCCTGGTTGAAAGAAGCGCAGAGGATGGGGGAGGAGGAGGCCATCGAGTTCGTTTAATCATTCGGATTCGGAGTTCCGGCGAGGTGGTGGTTGTTGTTGCTCTTCCTCCGCCTGATTACTATTTTGATCAGCTATAATAATCATCGCGAACACGCTAAAATAGTCATTTTTTAAATTTGAAAATGATATGATATTATATAGTTTTTCGTCTCGGAACACTTTAACTTTAACTTTGCTGCAACTGATATGCTTATATCCTATCCATGTTCATCCCAACCAACCGTAAAAAATAAAAATAAAAGTATTTCTCCAACCAACTCAATCACCCAATTAATTTTATTTTCATGTTTGAATGCTTATATTTTTGTTGTTTAAATTTTATTATTTATATCTCTTTTTTATTTTATCTTTTTTCTAAATTATTTTACTATGTGATCTAGTTATCAAGTGCTTTTTTTAATGGAAAAATAGAAGAAACAAACTACAAAACTAACAAGTTCCTAATTAACAATTCGTCTCAATTATCAGCGATAAAAATACCTGATTTACACCGAAAAACTAACGATCCATTTATCCTTGATGGTCAATTATCTAACACCGTCAATAAGCATTGTTATTCTGCTCCTATCTTTACAAGATAATCTATGCGCTCCTAAAAATATACTAAAAACAAATGCTCCAATCATACGACAATCAAATTCGGTATCACATCTTATAACAAAAGACTAATGAGTTGCAAAAAGCTAAAGTTATAAAACATTAATATTAATTTAAAGTAATATCTACAATTGGAATTGATTTGACTATTACATAAAATTATCAAAGAACAAATAAATTTTTATATTCTTTTAGAAGCTTTTTGTAGTTATAGCGTCATAAATTTCAAATTTGTATACATGAAAATAGTAATATATGTGTGTGAATTTAATAAACTAATAATTTCTTTTTACATATTTGCTCAAACTCAAATCAAACAAACTTGATAATGATATTGATCAGGTTTGAATTTGCTGATTTTTTTTTAAAAAAGCTAGACCAATTAAATATAATGAGTTTTTATTTTAGTTTGATGTGAAAATGAATCAAGTCAATTCATGAACACCCCTAATTATCACCACCTGACTCCTTCTGCAGCTATTGCCAACTGATACACGCCATTCTCACTTGGCACCCTCCACTATTGTAGCAACCTGGAATCACTTCCACACCATTGTAATCATTATCATTGCTTGCCACCCTCCATTGTTGCCTTCCAACCTGACCAATTAAAGTGGATTGATTTTCCTTCCAAAAACACTATTTGAGTAATAGTGATTGAAAATCATTCTTTAATAACTATCATTCGATCATTGAACCGAAAACATTCTATTTATAGTTATTATTATAGGAAAATTAATATGAGGAAAGAGTCAACGTGTATAATTTCTCATAATAACTATCATAAAAATAAATTAATAACTTAGGATCTGGCAATCAAGTTTGTAATCAACTATATAAAAAAAACATGGGTTTTTGTGTTTAATGCCTGTATGTCATTCTCATTAAATCATATGTCACCCCTGTTATAGCGAAATGACCAATTTACCTTTAAAAAAATCTAATCTCTTTCCTATCCTCTTCTTCTTCCTATTACCTTCAATCACCATTTTCTTCATTACCACCATCATTTTCCTCTTCTTCCCATCATCCTCTTCATCTTCTCACCACCATCACCACTTTCTTCATTACCCATCATTTCTCACCTTCCCTCATTACCAATCCACTCTTACTCATGTGTATTCGCATTTGTTGCATCCCCAGGGTTCCACATGTTGCGTCTTGTGTCAGTGAGACAAGAACAAAAGAGGGAAGACAAAATGTGTTCAAAAATGAGTTCCCGATCTGCTAAAAAATTGCACTTATAACTGCAAATTTCGAATCAAAATCGCACTCACAAGTACGAAATTTATTCCTTAACTTTTTTTTTAATTATATCAAATTGTATCGCACCTACAAGTGTGAAATTTACCTCAAAATCACATTTATAGGTGCAAAATAGTATTTCAATTTTTTTTGTAATATCCATCTCTGTTGCACCTACAAGTGCGAAATTTGCCTCCAAATCGTACTTATAGGTGCAAAATAGTTTTTTTTTTAATATTCATGTCTGTCGCACTCATAACTGTGAAATTTGCCTCCAAATCGCACTTAAAGGTGCGAATGTAATAAATACATTAAAGGGTTAATGGTTTACTGGGTCCCTGTAGTTGCACCAAGATTTGGAATAGGTCCCTGGCCGGAAAAAAGTTTGCAATAGGTCCTGTAGTTGCACCAAGTTTGCAATAAGTCCCCGCCGGAGGCCGGAGCTCCGGTGAGTGCATATTTGGCATGCTGACTGGATTAATGAGGCTGAGGTGGATTTTATTAAATTTAAATAAAAACAGGTCACAAATTAAAGAAACCCTAAATCCCCAAATTAAAACCCCTCACCCCAATTTATGGTCTTCTTCGTCCTCCTCTTGCTGCGTTTCTTCTCCTTCTTCTTGTCATCTGGGCTACACGATTTTCTTCTTCTTCTTCCTCCTTGGTGCTTGTTCTCTCTCGTTGTGGGTATTCTTCCCATCTTCCCCCAGGGCACGAGTTACCCATTTTCGTGTCCTTGTTCTTTCTTCGTTTTCTTCCTCTTCGTTCGTGCTTCTGTGTTATTCCTCTTCGTTCAGATCTGTTCCAATATCTTTATTGGGTTTTTGTGCTTCATTCCAAGAATTGAACATGGCCAATTCTTCTTCATCTTCCTCACGTGCTTCAACCCTTCATCTTCCTCACGTGCTTCATTCCAAGAATTGAACATTGAACAGCTAGCTAATGGGTTAGGGATTTTTGGGGTTTTTTAGTTTCTAATTTTGATTTGTAAGTTAAAGGGTTGATTTGGGTATAATAATCAAGTGTGAATTAAGGATTTTGGGGGTGAGGGGTTTTAATTTGGGGATTTATGATTTCTTTAATTTGTGACCTATTTTTATTTAAATTTAATAAAATCCACCTCAGCCTCATTAATCCAGTCAGCATGCCAAATATGCACTCACCGGAGCTCCGGTCTCTGGCGGGGACTTATTACAAACTTGGTGCAACTACAGGGACCTCCTATTACAAAATTTTTTCCGGCCAGGGACCTATTCCAAATCTTGGTACAACTACAGGGACCCAGTAAACCATTAACCCTACATTAAAATAATAATAAAAAATATAAATTCGCATTTGTGAGTGCGAATGTGAAACAAATTTCGCACTTACAAGTGCAATTAATACCCATGACGCACAAAAAAGCTGGGAACTTAACTTTTTCTTACAATCAGGTGAACCCACTTATAGTTCTGACTTGACCCTTTCCTCCATTTTAATATTTAGGCAGATAGGGAGGAGAAGGGGGAAGAGAAATGGTGAGGGAGATCAGCTGAAAAGGCACGGGGATGAGGTTTTCAGAGAAAATTGATTTTTTGGAAAAAAGATGTTTTTTTGGAAAAAATGTTTTTTGTTTTGTTTTTTATGGTATTTTGGAGAATAGTAAAAAAAGAAGGATGACCTCACATAGTGGCATTAAAAACAAAACCCAAAAAATATATTTGAATTTTTTTTATATATATGGAAGGAACAAAACTGCAAAGCAATAATGTAAGGAAATAATTAATATTTATGTTATATTGATTGTCATTTAACTCACAATACTCCAAAACCCTAATGCCCCAATTTGACATCAGTGGGACACTTATTATTATATAAAACTAAAACACACAATGACGAGGGAGAGAAAAAGAGGAAGACACAATTGGTTCTGGATTGATGATTAAAACACGGTACATTATCATGTATTTTATAGGCATTGGAGACTAGTAAATACTAAGTACTTTATATTGAATTAAGCTAATGCACTCCACTGAATATTAGTATATTATGTTTCATGTACCACCTCTGCTCTGCATTCATCATAGATTCCTTAGATAATGGGGCCGTCAGTACAAGGCCACAATGTCCTCATATTGCTTACGTCCCTTCTTAGCTACTATATCAGCCCGCCGGTTGATTTGCTTCTCTTAAGATAAGGATCTGGTAAGCTTCCCAATTGTCAAGTAGAGTACGGTGCATCCTATGGTGGTTGCGGTACGGCCGGTTACTGTTCTTTTCTTGGTGGTCATCCGGGAGAGATTCTGCAAAGACACTTCGATGCCAAAGTCAGTGACTATGAGGAGTGAGGGTTATGAAAGATTAGGGAATGTGTACCTTTGTGGAGTGATGGAGTTGTACTATTATAGAGGGCACCTGTCACCATCAGGCCGCTGATCTATAAGGGAACCGTGTAAGTGTAGATTATAGTATTAAAGTACTGGCCAGTTCTCATCGTATGTCTTAACCGGCTATCCAATCTCCTGGAATCTCGCATGATGGCACTTAGGAACACCAATCATACGTCTCGCCAAACAAAGTCCCTTATAACTTGTATAATTTGAATACATGAGTAATGTTCGGGAGATGTGGTCTCTCCAAATATCAAATGGATAGCGTCATCAGAGTCGGTCTCAACGACCAGGTATTTGACAAAAAGCATTAAAAATTCCTAATAATTCAGAGTAAACCACGTTTTGGGTCCTTCCTCCAAATCCATAGAAGAATACCAATGTCTGACAAGACATGTATGGTCTCTCACAATAGCTCCCATCAACATTTATTTTTATGGAAGGTTTCTGCGGTGTCTGCCACTTGATCCATTATATATATAATAAGTTGCATGCATAAACATTTCTATTGTATTTAATCGTTACGATATGTATGTTAAAGGTGCAGTTATGATCATATAATTCTCCCAGTGTCCCAGCAGTTAGATACTCCCTCCATTCCTAGTATCACTATTTTTATCGTTTTTTATTTTCTAACTATTTGTCACTTTACAAGGTTCAAAAGAGTATTAATTACGTTTTACCAATTCTACCATTCAATTAATGTTGATAGGAAATTAAAGAGTTTAAATTAAAAAGAAAAATAAAATGTATGTTAGCAAGTTAAGTAATAACTTTGATAAAACCAAGAACATTAATACAATTCTTTAATATATGTGCAAAATCTTAAATTGACCGTTATTAAGAAACGAACAGCGTATCTCACACGGACTTGCTGATCCGAAGTTCATTAAACATTTTAATTTATACATTCTCGTTCTCCTTAACACTCGTTAATTCATTATTGATTTACACTGTCATAGGGGTTTTCGTGATGCTACAAAGTCGCTAAATCCTCGACTCAACGTGAATTTTTTCTTTCGGTTAAGATGCGTGGGTTTATTTTTTTAATGAATCCGTCAGCTTTTTTAATGGATTTTTAAACAAATTAACGAATTCGTTTGTTTATTTTTTTGTGAGCGATGATTATTTAAGAAGGTCCTAAAATTTTCAATGAGTGTTTATTTAAGAGCACCTTTACCGGTAGTAGCTTAGGAACTTCAAATAACTAAGCAATCAAACCTTATTTCTTCTTACTATTAGAGCAAGTTTATGTGACAAAAGAATTTAAAAATAAGTGTTTGAAATAACTTCTAAAAATGACTAATGAAATACCTATAAGTTACAGGCAAAGTAGTTAAAAAATATCACTTTAATTTTACAATACGAGATAAATAAGCAATAATTTTTTTAGTATTAACCATTTATAATTTTATAATTAGACCAAACATCTCACATAAACAAACAATTCTCATAAAATCAAGAGTTGAGCAGTTCCGCCTGTCTCAATAAAGATCTTTTCGTGGAACTATCGTGGGCTTGGATTCCGCGGGTAGTTGGGGCTTTGCAGAAGCTCATCCACTTTGAAGTTCTGGACGTAGTTTTTGCTACGGAAACCATATGGTATATGCTTGAGGCTCTCAAGCGTAGAGGAATGGGAGGTTTGTCTAATATATTCCCAGTCCAATGTGCTGATTCACGACATTCTCATGCTGATGGTCTTTGTTTGTTGTGGAGGCATGGTGTGCATGTGAATGTGACCTCTTCGTCCACTAATCATATTTTATTCTTAGTTCTCCATCCTGATGGGTAGAACTCCATGACTGTACGTCTGTACTTCGTATTTATGGCTTTCCGGAGGACCGTAATGAAGCTAAAACATGGGCTTTAATTAAAAATATGGCACGAGATGGTTCTATTCTTTTTCTTTGTCATGGAGATTTTAACGACATTCTCTCTCCAGTTGATAACCTTGGAGGAGAGCCTCCCAATTTGGGACATATTCAGGTGGCTTCTCAGGCTTGCCTTGATTGTGCATTTCATGATGTTGGTTTCTCAGGGTATAGGTACATTTGGTCAAACAAGCGATCGGCCTTGGGAATGATTGAGGAACGACTGGATTATGTTATTTCCAATGATGCTTGGGATGCCTTGTGGCCGGTTACAAAGCTACCGCACTTACCCAGGTATCGTTCTGACCATAAACCTATTCTTTTGAGTTATGGTTCATGCAAGTTGAGAAAAGAAAAGTGGAGAGCTAGATTATTTCGGTTTGAGAAGCTTTGGCTTCAAGAAGGAGAGAAATGTTCTGAATTCGTAGCTGAAGCTTAGATTGGTGGGAGTGCTGATATTCCAATTAAACTAGCGGAGATAAGTGGATCCCTTAGTAGGTGGGGAAGAGAGAAATTTGGAGACTTGCCCAAGAAAATCTCTAATTAGAAGTATTTGTTGCAAGAACTTAAATGGTAAGTGAAGACAGGGCAGGTGTTGCTTGCAATTAAGGAGGCTGAGGGTGAATTGGATGCTCTTCTTGAGCAGGAGGAGATTAGGTGGAGCCAGCGGTTGCAGGATAATTGGCTTAGACTTGGGGACCGTAATACCAAGTTCTTCCATCAAAAGGCTTCTCAGAGGAGACAACAGAGTATGATTAAATTAATCAGATATGATGGGGGGACGAGGTTTGAGTATGATGAGAATATAAGCCGAGTTTTGATGGACTATTTTGAGACTTTGTTCTCCTCCTCGAATCCAACCGTGATTGAGGAGGCTACTTCCCTTGTGGTTGTTCATGTGTTAACTGGGCATCTGGATGTGCTGGCAAAGCTTTTTACTAAGGAGGAGGTGGAGGAAGCTTTAGCCTAGATGCATCCCACGAAGGTTACAGGATTGGGTGGCTTCCTAGCTTTATTTTACCAGCGGTATTGGAATGTGATTAGAGAGGAGGAATCCCAGTTTTGTTTGCAGGTCTTGCATGACTCAATTTCACCAAGTATTATTAGTTGTACCCTTCTTGTTTTAATTCCTAAGGTTAAAAATTATGAGCATGCTAACCAATTCAGACCCATAAGTTTATGTAATGTTATTTTTGAACTTGTTACTAAGACTTTAGCAAACATATTAAAATTGATTTTTCCTGAGCTTATTTGTAACACTCAAAGTGCCTTTGTCCCTGGTCGTCTTATCACGAACAACGCTTTAATAGCCTTTGAGTGTTTTCATTATATGAAAAAACGTATTACTGGTTGTAATGACATCATGGCTCTCAAACTGGATATGCCCAAAGCGTATGACCGGATTGTATGGTATTTTTTGCGTTCCGTTTTGGTTAAAATGGGCTTCCCTGATCACTAGGTAACTCTTATCATGAATTGTGTTTCGTGTGTTAGATTTTCAATTCTGTTGAATGGTAATCCCTAACCCGCGTTCACTCCCGATAGGGGTTTACAGAAAGGTGATCCGCTCTCTCCATATTTATTTCTTCTTTGTGGGGAAGTGTTTTCTACACTTATTCAGAAGTCTGTGTTTTTTGCTAGCCTTCATGACATAAATGTTGCTAAATCTGCTCCAGTTATATCTCACCTTTTGTTTGTAGATGATATCATTTTATTTTCCCATGCTGATGTTCAGGATGCAGAAGGTAATAAGTACATTCTCACAACCTATGAGCGAGCCTATAAATCTTGATAAATCAATGCTTTTAGCAAGCCGAAATGTGCCTGATAATAGTTTTCATGATCTAAAACAGTTATTGAATGTAAAGGCAGTTGAAAACTATGACAAATATTTGGGTTTACATACCATTATTGGTAAGTCAAAATCTCAAATTTTGTAGTTTGTCAAGGACCGAGTCTAGAAAATACTCAAGGGTTGGAAGGAGAGAACGCTTTCTCAGGTAGGTAGAGAAATTTTAATTAAATATGTTGCCCAGGCTATTCCTGCTAATGTTATGTTTTGCGTTGTCTTTCCTGATGGCCTTTTTTTGGTGAAGGGATGTTTCACGTTGGTCTATGCATTGGAAAAAATGGAACTCTCTTTGCCAACATCAGATGGGCAGTGGACTTGGTTAAGAATTGATGAAGAATTTATTATTATCCAGATTTGCTGCATGCTAAGGTGTTTAAAACTGTTTATTTCCCTCGTGGAAGTATTTGGGGTGCTAAAAAAAGTTATCGTCTAAGCTATATTTGGTTGAGTATTCTAAAGACATCTTGGTTATTTGAAATAGGAGCGCAACGGTGCATTGATAAATATTTGGAGTTATAATTGGCCACTTAGCGGCCCTCCTAGAATTTATGATCGTGCTTTGGATGAGGAACTTGGTCCGGATAATGTGGCTAGTTTGATTGATAGTCAGAGCCGGTGTTGGAAAAGGGATCTCAATGAGATGATTTTTTTGTCCAACTACTGCTAATGAGATTCTAGATATTCCTATTGATTTACTTGGTGGTAGTAATATATTATTTTTGGCCAGGTTTTATCGATGGCATTTATACGTCCAAACTTGGATATCGATTTATCAGGGGTGCTCGTGCAACTCAAGAAGTCATTGTCTCGTCCACACCAGCTCTATCTCCTAGCTTATGGAAATGTTTTTGGGCGAGTTCGAGCCTCCCCCACTGCAAAGAAGTCTCTTGGCGAGCTATCTTGTCGTACCTTCCCGTGGGGAATGAGCTTTTTCGTCGCCATCTGGACCTCGACCCTTGCTGCTATTTGTGTGAGGACCCCTCGGAATCACTGTGCCACTTGTTTCTGCGCTGTCCGACATTGGTTACCTTGATTGCGGCGGAGCTCTTTCCAGGTTGAAGTTGCTCCTTTGTTGTTCAGCTTTGTCGTCGGCGAGTCGGGCAACAGAGACTTCTCCGATTTGGAAACGTGGGTGGAAGGAATTCCTTCAGAGGCTACTCATTTGGTAAACGTTGATGTGTTGGCTTTTATGTCTCTTCAATGATTTAATACCATGATCCTTTAAAAAAAAGTCTTAATTCATGTACATAAAAATAGTAAAAACACCTCCATACATCATTTTTTCTCTCTATCTCTATTCCAATCATATCACATTAGATATCACATTTATAACTTTTCTCTGTTCTTTTTTATATCACTCAAAGTTGTTATAGTAATAATATGAAGGATGACAGCATATAATATGGTACTATTTCTTTTGAAAACAGCAATATAATATTCCATCGATGAACAAGTAGATCAAAAAGCAGGATGGGTCCAGCATAAGAAAAGAAAGCATAAAACATTAACGGAAGAAACGGTGTGGACCAACAAAACGGAGTCCATGGCGTGTGGATTATACTACTCATGTTCAATCAAAACTCTGGACCCTTATATGCACCACATGTCACATAGACAGCATATACGATATACAATTATTTAAATTTAAGAGTATAATTATTATGCATCGAGCAAAAGAAGCTTTATATAGTCATTCAATTCACATGTTATAATTAAGTTGAAAAATATTTAAAATAGAGAGTGAAATAATACGATTGGTGTAAAACTCTTTACACGCACATAGGTGCATGTAAACTAGACTTTTTTTTGGTACAACCATATAAACTAAATTTTTTTTTTGGTATTACCAAGGTATCCCCACAGCCGGTCGCCGTGAGACTACTTAAAAGTTTGACATAAACATAAATTAAAGTGCATAAACGTTGGGTTTAATTGTGATTCATTGATGGTGTAAAACAATTTTAAGTAACATTCATCTCAATTATATTAGGTTACATATAATATTACAAAATACACTAAAGAAATGTTAATTAAATTTTAGAGAAATTACACTTGCATTTTCTAAAATTTAATATTATTGTACTGACATCACCTCTAATTTACAAAATGTATTAACTTCTCATATTTCATATTATTATATATCATTTTGAACAATAGAGGGTACTAAATGTTATAATGATAAATTTTATGAGAGGTCAATGCAATAATAATAAATTTCAGAAAAGATGTTTTGCATTATTTAAATAAAATAATAAATAATTAATGTTATATTAAATAATAAAAGAGATATCATTCATAAAGCTCAGGAGAAGACATTGTGTATATTTTATTAAAATAATTAGTTCATGTTAGGTTAGGTGATGGAAGATAATGACAAATACGTATTAGCGTTACTGATGTTGTTGGGTGTCGAGTCAGTAAGCTCGTTTCGTCCAACGCGCAACCAAAGCAAGCGTGTGTGTGATTTTCTGATCCCATTCAAATATCGAAAAATGAAAACACCAATAAGAATAAGAATAATAATACTAAAATAATTACAATATTTAAAGTACAAGTGGGGTTTAGCACTTTATCCTTTAAATTAGGGGTTAAAAGTCTGAATCTCAATTTTTGTGAATAGAAAAAATTTATTGACTAGTCGATTCTGCTTAGTGCATTAATGATAAGATGAGAAATTAGTTTCAAAGTTACTTACTGATTATTATTATAAGATACTTGGTCAAGAAAGAAAAAAACCAAAAACATGTGCAAAGGTTTATTAATATAACTTGAACCAAATCAGTACAGGAACAACGAAAAGTGGGTTCTGTTATCATCAATATCGTAAATCTCTCTCTCTCTCTCTCTCTCTGTTCACGCAAAGAAAAAAACCGCTTCCTCTTTTTTCCTCGTCTCGTTCCTCTCTTGTGGGAGTGCCCAGGTTCCTGTTTCAATTTTTGTTAACTTTCTTTTTCCTAATCTAACTCCATTTTCTTCCGCAGTCGTTTTTTTTTTCTTGAATACTTACCTCTCTTCAGCAATTTTCCCTTTGATATTGGAATAAATTGGGAATTCCGTTTTGTCTAATCGTAACAATTTCTGTTTCTCGTACTCGACGCATGCACATGTCATTGTTTGCTTCCGCTCAAATCTGCTATTTGTCTGACTCTTGTCACTAATTTTTGGCGGAAGTCAAAACCTTTGAAATCACATATCATGATATCAATTATCAAGCTTGTTCTTTTTTTCCCCCTTTAATTTAATCAATTTTCTCTTTGATTTCAGGGACTCTTGAATTTGTTTGCTGGTTTTACTTGACTAATCTTGAAGCTCGTGGTTGAAGATGAGAAGGCTGGTTCGTCCTCTACGCCAGCTGGCACAAGCCTCTCATAGTCAAAAATGTGATTTTATTGCAGAAACACGATTTCACTTTGAAAAGAGCTCTCATATTCATAGTTCAGCTCATAGAGTTGTTGATCATGCTGAAACCAGCTTAGCTAAAAACTATGCATTTACAACAAGAGGTTTCTCGATTGATGCTGCAAAGCTCACACATGGAGGTTCTTCTTTTTCTTTTTTTGTTTCCCAATGTCTCTTTGTGCTGGATTGAAGAGGGTTTGAAACTTGTTTCTCTTCTTATTTCATTTGTGTTGGAAATTGTTGTTTCTGTTGCAGAAACAAACAGAGCCGGGCCTCTTGTTGAGTATGAAAGAAGAATTGCTACAGGGGAACTTGTAGATGGTGATAGTTGCCAGGTATTGTTGTGTCTACATTAAATTTATGCCTAACTTCATTAATGAAATGGATTTTCCTATTGTTATGTGCATTCATTCAAGGCACTTTATTACTAATTACTCCAAGTTTCATTTCCTTTGTTTAAGCATTTTTTGAAATTTATTTTTGATGCAGTTATACACACTGACAGAACTTCAGAGATTGTATGATGAGCTTGTTGCCTCTGCTGATGCCTGCCAATTGGATCGCAACACGGCTGAAAAACCTGTAAGGTATAGTTTTATTTCTTCCAGGACTGATCTTGCTTCATGCTGATGTGTTTGTTCAAATCTTGAAATTATATTTTTCTGTTTTCACATACTGTTCAAGCTTCTGTATTTAATTTAACTTTCTTTTTTGCAGAAGCGGGTGGCTGTGGTCTCGTCTCTTGTTTCATCCTTCTCATTCACCTGTAAAAGGTCTATATCTTTATGGAGGAGTGGGTACTGGTAAAACTATGTTGATGGACTTGTTTTATGATCAATTGTGAGTTTGACATGTATTTCTTCTCCGTTTTTTTTTCCTTTCCGCTTTTGTCTTGCATGCCATTGAATTGTTGTATTTGTTTTTTCAAGCCTCAATATAGACTGGAATAATTTAATAATATTTTATGGAAATGTGTTCTTATGAGGGTCAAACCCTGTATCTTCAGCTGCTCTCTCAAATGCCTCATTTTTTCTTCCTCAGGCCCTCTAATTGGAGGAAAAAGAGGATTCATTTTCATGACTTCATGTTGAATGTACATAGCCTATTACAAGTAAGCTCACAAGAACTGTTAATTACCTCCCAAATATATTTATTCTTTTTTCTATTTGGTAGTTAGGAGGAGCTCAATAACCCACAGATCTATTTATTTCTAAAGCACTTTAACACAGTTTTCCGAAAACAGTCATTGTTGACTGTTTTTTATCATAAGCTACAATTGAATTGCATTTCTTGTGCCTTTTTGTTGGTAAAAAATCTTTATTTGCCATAGGGAAGATTTCCAATAATTATGCATGTTTTGGAGTAAGTAAGTTAAAGAATCTTTTAAGTGATTCAGAAGAAGCCATATATGCTTTGAGCATTAATTAATATTGTTAGCAATTTCTAGACTGATGTTATCTTTGTTTACATAATGGCCAACAGAAAAAGAGGAATCATATCTAAAATTTTCTATTGTGTATCCTTGTAGAAGCACATGGGGTTGTCAGATCCACTTGATGTTGTTGCAGAAGAGATTTCTGATGAGGCAATTTTGTTATGTCTTGATGAATTTATGGTAAAGTTTTGGTATAATATTTTTCTGTAGGCAATAGATCATACATATTTAATTTGCTGCCATAGCTTGAGATTTGTAATTTGATTATCTGTAGGTAACAGATGTTGCTGATGCGTTGTTACTACATCGCTTGTTTAAACATTTGTTTGGCAAAGGCATTGTAAGTAACATGATATGTATAATATATTACCATGTAGCAGCCTCTCTTAACAATTTGTTTTATGAAATCATTACCTAATTCATTTCAAATATCCATTTCTTCAATATGCATGGACACAAGTGTAGATTCTAGTAGCCACTTCAAATCGTGTCCCAGACAATCTCTATGAGGGTGGACTGCAGAGGGATCTATTTCTACCTTTCATTGCAACATTAAAGGTATGAACCTAAATGTTTCGTTAGGTGAGAATTGTGTTAGCTACACTATTCTTAAGCTTATGGATAAGCTTGAAACTTGAAACTCGATGAAATCAATTATTCAAGAATTTAGTCAATTCAATGCTGGCAAGACCAAGAACAAACTAAGTCTATATATAAAGTTTTAGCTAATAGCTACTGTCAAATAATACCCTTGCTAATGTACTCCGTTTCGTGCAATGCTTTCATCTATGTTTTGTAGAAGAAAGTGAAGTTTCTTGTGCAAATATATTCATCTTCTTCTATATATTTTTTTGTATTGATAATAGTTTCCTAATTTCTATGTATATATACTGATGTAGGAAAGATGTGTAGTACATGAGATTGGTTCATCAATTGACTATCGTAAAATGACTTCGGTATGACTTATGTTCTCTTATATCTCTAAATATATATAATAAATCTTTCTAGTATTGATGTCAAATAATTGATTTTTCGATTTTCATTTTCCTGCCAATTTGGACTGCAGGGTGAGCAAGGGTTTTATTTGGTTGGCAGCGGTTTATCTGACTTTCTTAAGAAAAGGTTTCAAGATTTGATTGGAGAAGGCACACCTACTCCCCAAGCAGTGGAAGTAGTAATGGGAAGGACACTGCACGTAAGTGCTAAATTTTATATTGCAGAGTGCAAAATCACAGTCATCAACTCATTATCAATCTTAAGCTTTATTCACTTTCTTCATCAGGTCCCACTGGGAGCTAATGGATGTGCCTATTTTCCTTTTGAGGAACTTTGTGACAAACCTCTTGGGGCTGCAGACTACTTTGGATTATTCAGTAAGACATATATAGAGTATAGACATGTATATTTGAATGTGTGTGTGTGTGTATCTTTTATGTCCTATCCAAAAGACAAAGGATTGTGTTCTGGTTGTTTGCTGGGAATTGCAAATGAGGATGATGAAAGTGACTGTAATTTTAGTACATGATAAAAGTCAGATAATCATTCCATTTTTATTTTTTTTGGAAACTTCATTTACTTTCCCTGGTCTGATATTTTTGCTTCCTTTTTACATGTTCGTACTCTTACACTACTACCAATATATAAGAGATCCATGTTATATCAATGCTATACAGAATGTCAATTTATTAGTACTTTTTTCTTTCAGAGAACTTTCATACTTTAGCACTGGATGGCATCCCTGTTTTTGGGGTTAGCAATAAATCAGCTGCACATAGGTTTGTCACTCTGATTGATGTAAGTCATTTTTTATATCTTAAATGGGTTGCTCATGTTTAATTTTTTTCATCTGTGAGTTTTATCAAACCTTTCATATTTTAATATTTCTCTCTGCGTAAGGTAAAACCT
The DNA here is from genome assembly GCA_030819835.1 of Acmispon strigosus. Classification (NCBI taxonomy): domain Eukaryota; kingdom Viridiplantae; phylum Streptophyta; class Magnoliopsida; order Fabales; family Fabaceae; genus Acmispon; species Acmispon strigosus. The sequence continues at coordinate 11,935,429 of JAUAMA010000002.1, read as the reverse complement.
AGTTATAAGCCACCCATTTTCCTGGTTGTCCAGTATTATACAAATTTCTTGTCTGCTTGTTTTTCTTGATTGTGAGAGGATACTGAGTTTTCATAACTAGAACTGAAGAATGTTGACTTTTGACTAGACAAATGGGCGAATGAAAGTCTTGGTATACCTCGAATATTTAAGAGCCAAGATTTTTATGGTTGCAAGTTTGATATCTGAAGTTGATATTTTTTTCGATTTTCTAATATTGAGTGAATTTTAGGCCACTCTGATGAGTCGTTGAGATGGATAGTCCTTTGCATTTTTTGCTACCCTCTATATTTCTATTTCATGCTGTAAGAAAGTAGAATGAGAATGATGCTTTGTTTTTTGGTGATTACAGGTGATATATGAGAACAAGGCTAGATTACTGTGTACAGCTGATGGGAGCCCGCATGACCTCTTTGAAAAAATAGTAACAGTATCTGAGGCTAAACAAATGGCACCCAGGACATCTTCAAGATCGAGGAAAAATGACGTAATTGACCTTTGCGTAGACAATGAACTGGGGTTTGCGAAAGACCGCACCATTAGTAGGTATGATATTTCACAACGAAAATCGTCCTATTTAGTAATTTTTGGCAAGAATATGATTTGGTGTTGTCTCAACTGATGCTAGTTGGTTGGAAACTCTCATCATCTAAATATTGTTTATTTGGCTAACTTTCTAGAGCAGAGGTGGAGCTACTAACCAGTGCAATTGAATTATTGAAGTTGCCCCCATTGTTTTTTATTTCAAGAAATAGAGTAGAAAAGAACGTTTGATATACAATACTGGGACAAGATTTGATCATTTGATTTATATAGTGAACTTGTGTTACTTCTTAAAAAAATACCATTATTCAATAGAGTAAAAACTAAAAAAGGTTCCTTTGCTTTGGCTTTTTATTAATTCTTTTCTGTTAAAATGACATCACTAAACTGTAAAGCAATATATTTACAAAATACCAGAGATCCACCTCTATTCCTATGTAAATGTATACATTTGTTACCAATACTGATTGTGTGACAATGCAGACTGACAGAGCTCAACAGCAAGGAATACTTAGAGCATCATGCTGCAACGTTAGCAGAAAAGAAAGAAAGAGTGGATCAGAATGTCCTGGAAGCTTGAAGAGAGAACTCAATACCTCGTAATAGTTTGATTCATACACTATTTATTGTTGTAGCATATACGGGGTAATATAGGGTGAAAAGATGAATAATTGCAACCAATAATTTCAAATGAAAAAACCCCCCATCTACATTAGATTTGGCACCTGCATAAGGGTGAGGTGTGTTTGTATCATTGTTGACTAGCATTACCAAAAAATAATGTACAATTGAGTTATGTATAAAAATTCAATTTCAATGGTATGGAGGTCTTGCTAACTCTTTGTTTGATTATTGTTTCGCCAGAAAAATATCTGATCTAAGAATCTTAGTCTTGACAATTACATGTCAGGGCTTGATAAATATATAAACTGGTTGATCATGCTGGAGTGCCTCCATGAACCACCAGGTTGTAGGGTCTTGTGAAAATTCTGTTGCATTTATCCTTGCTCAATAACCAGCCAAATAATGAGATAAATTAAGGGGTTGGCTGTTTTTATTAAATTAAAGCCATGTTAATGTCGGAAGAACATATGCACACTGGTACTTTCTTTTCTCAACCATTATGAAGCAAATTAACTATCCATAAAAGAGATGGAGCCAAAGATGCGTTTCAATAGTTGCAAGAACATGCACAGAAATCCTATACCAGCTTATGTGATGGATGTAGAGGTAGATTCTTGCGGATTATGATCCTCTCATATGAAAATTTCCTTATGTTTTCTCATATTGAAATTGTGTTTATCTCTCTTTATAATCATTTAAAGGTTCTATCTATTACTTGTACCTATTTAGTTTCAAATAAAATAAAATATTACTTGTACTTATTTAATGCATACATGTAAAGAGACAAACCCTTTTGTATTTAGTCTTTTATTTCCCTTAGAAATGTTTTGTTTAATAAAAATGATTCAAGTTAATTGTTCCCTATCTATTTTTTATCGTTTTCTTGAGTTGTTTGGTTTGATATCTGAGTAACTTTTTTTTAATGGTAAATACGCTTCATTCGGGACCAACAAGGCCATGTCTGGCTTGAGGATCTCATTAACATTTTTTTTTGAAAGGTAGGATCTCATTAACTTAAAATGTGTTTGTATTGACATTTTCTAAAACATAAAAGTACTTTTAAGAAAACAAGCAAGGGTGTTTTGGATTTAAGTTGAGATCAATTTAAAATAAAAGCACATTTAATGCAATGAAAGTATAAAGTTCATTCGACATTTATTGCATTAAAATCATATTTTTTTCATTACAATTGTCTTTTAATATGTGTGAACTAAAAATCAAACACATAAGTCTTACTCCTTTGACGTTTTACCTCATAATTTTTTTTCCTCGAGAAAATGCAAAAGAAGGGAATCCTCCCTTCCTTTTCACGTTTGTTGTCTCATAAAACACAATTCTAAAATGAGGTCACCATTGCAGCTCCTACCCAAAAACTATTTTTTTTTTATTTTAAATAAACAAATAATATGAGCTACACACTCATTCTCCTAATTTTCTTAAAATGAGCAATGGCATTATTTATTTATTTTTAGGAAAAAACATACAGTTAAGGGCTACTTTTGTCATGTCGAATAAGGGCCTTTATGTATGCTAAAATGAATCATTGACAACATAAAGAAATAAACTCTTTTCTGGGTATAAAGCCTTTCATTTTCATCACTTTTTCTAGGTACTATAATGTGAAGCAGATCAGACTACGTTAGCGAGTCCAAGATGAAATGGGGAAATCAATAATCGAAAGAATAAGATCGAATGTATGTTGCTGCTGCAACAAGTGTCTTGCTGTTGCAACTCACACCAATGAAATCCCTATTAGAGTCGCCAGATAACTATTCCATCAGAAGTTAGGACCAGAGAATAACACTAGAAGTTTGAAATGATTTCGATTTCGAGTATTGGTCATCCAGTTTTGAACAAACTTGACGCAACCTGAAAAACACATACAAACAACCAATGAGTTACAGAAAGCGCACGAGGAAGCACGCGATAACACAAGAGTTGGCGACATAAATAACTTTTTACGAAGAAGAAATGTATTACCTTGACATGATGAGGCATGATCTTCACATCAAATGGAACATGAAGCCATGCTTCAGGTGAATGGAGAAGAAAATTCTCTGGCTTACTGGTATAAACATCAGCATACTGTTGAATGTTATGAGCAAAAGCAGATTCTTGCCCTGTGCTAGTCAGGAATGTTGCTCCAAAAGATCTGTTAAACATCATCTTCATCTTGCTGCGCGCTTTTTGTCTCTCCACATTAAGTTCTTCCAGAAGCGAATTGCGAGCCGCAGTTCTCAGACTATTAGCTGCAGTTGCATGCAACTTACCGAGTAGCTCCTGTATTATATGAAACTTTGCCTGCATAGTTCAACAGAAAATAGCCACATAAAATGTGCAACTTTAAGATACAGTTGAAGAAAGCAATTATAGTGTTACTTATCAACCAAAAATGGACCTTTAATAACAATAAAACAGTTCATTTAAGCCTTTTCTGAACTATTGAATGCATGATGCGACTTCAGTGAATCACTTTATGGTTGTACCAATTTCCACAATGTTCAAATGTCTATAACTTAACGAAACAAAACATCTTAGATTTTAAGTGGAAGACAGGGGATATGTTATCGTTTAGTTACAAGCGACATTTCATGAATAAGAAAACTAAATTCATTTGATTTTTTATCTTTATTTCTATTTCTAGCATTTCACGACGTGGGTTGCATTTGCAATTCATCTGTCAACTTCTCAATTAATATCCTTATATCATCTTTATCCATGTACAATAACATTTAGCAAGCTTAAAAATGGGTTGACAATAATAAAGTTGACTCAATTCTAATATTCTATACAATAAACGTTAGCATATTACTGATAACCATTGTTAAAAAATTCATCTCGGACCAGCTAACTTAGGAACCGCCCATGTAATTGGTCGAAGTAACTCATAGATTGGACATGCAATCAACTCGGTGAAATCAGTTTGACTCGGCTATTCATGCTGAGCATGACAAGTCATCTTTCCCATTGGACTCTTAGGAATACATTAATTGATAAATCTTTGTACAAGACAAAAACATCAATTTCCATTAACTAATGTTTCCAAATTTCTACTGAATCTTTCACTCCTCAAGTTAATAACATATTCGTAAAGTATTTTTAGTTGGTTAACCTTTAATACAACCACTTACAGAAAGTAACATATAACCATTGTATATGTGCGAAGTATGAAATTGCAAAGAGATAATGTCAATACTAACAAGATCTCAAGGATACCTGCTCAAAGCGGTAGGTATCTTCATTTTGTATTTGTATTTCATTCTGCAATGTTAAAGAAATAATCCACATAAGAATGTCTATGTTTCTGGTGTTAACTATGACAAAAGTTCTACATGCATCAGTAACTCAAGAGGGAAGATATACTTCATCAAAGAAACATTCTGCAAACATAATTTAACATTTTAAAATAATTTTTTGAAACATAATTACATTCATCTTTTAGCATTCACCAGGGACTTTGAACATTCAACTACTGTGTTTCTAACATTCACCACCATGAACACACAGAGAACTCTAAGTTCTACTTTTCCAAAGGTTAGCATTCATATCAATGGCAGAAATTGTATTGCTTTTTGATTATGAACCAAATTGTCACAATCAGCATACTGCTCCACAGCACCACATGACAGCTAAAGTAACCAGTGAAAGGAAAGCAGTTTGGTGCCTAGGTCAGTTACACCATAATCAAGTGACACACACTGATTGATTAAAAGGGCCATATGCCAAAGTAAATTATGGTTCCTTTAATGAAAAAATATTAGGCATAAAACCAAACATGAGTCTTCACCTACCAGTTTTAAGTTTTTAGGGGAATTAATCATGTGGCAGAAAAATAAGAGAAATTAAATTCATGAGAAGAGGGCACAATAATTATGGTAAGCAGTTATTGGCACATTCTTAAAGGAGGATGTACTTGTCTAAGCTGACAATATACATTTGATAAAAACTGAAGATCACATACATATACAATAACAACTGAAGGAGGATGTCACTGTCTAAGTTGGCAATATACATAAACGACTGACAAGCAAGTTGAAAAATCTACATGAAAATGGATTAATTAGCAGACATACCTCTAGTTCATGGATGATTGCAGCGGTGCGCCAACCTGCCTTTGAGGGTCCTCTCAAGTCACTAAATAGGTGATCTCCAAAATATATCACCTAATGGAAAATGTGAATTTTATCATTCAAGGGTCTCCATATGTAATGATGGTTTAGGAACAGAGAGTTCATTATTGATAGAATTATTACAGATACAACTATATATTGAGTCTCAGCACTGTGTTGAGCTTTAACAGCCTAAACTGACTAGTAACTAGCTTTACAGCAGGCACTAACTAACTACAACTTCCCTATAGATATTAACTATCATACTCCAATACTGTGAAAGAATCTTAATGCAAAATTGTGTATTTGATCTGCAAATAAAACTTAAATGTAAAATTTAGGTAAATCAAAATAATATGAAGCGTGGTTTATCAAACATCAAATAAACGCATACCTCTGGACCTTTCCACTTGGTTATTTGAAGAAAGGATTTGAGGCATCCATGATAATATATTTTACCTTGAAGAAATTCATCAACCTTAGTAAAAGTTAATGTGTCCTTCTGTGTGTCATAACAACTGCATGGAAGAGCCAGTGATATTTAAGACCTTACAAAGAATTCAAGATTCGAGAAATGATGAGAAAAATGCTTCACAAAAGAAAATGATCCAGACTAGCTTTGTGCATGAGAAGAATTTAAATCCAGCCACACTATGGTCAATTGCTTTAAGAACCAAATTTTATTTGTTTCAAAATCATTTGCTTCATTTGCCATTAATTACTGTAATTCTAAAGAGAGTAATATCCAAATGATCTTGTCCGGAAGTCAGTTTTATACTTTTTAAAATGTAGCACAATGTGATCCCGGTTGTCCTTAATAAAATGAGTCAGAATATAAAGAATTATTAGAGTATAGAAAATGAACACCATATCACATAGGATGTATAGGATACAAACCGGAATGGATGCTCAGATGTATAAAACTTTGGTTTATTTGCGTTAGCAATCACAACATCAAACAGTTCCGTCCAGGAGTCTCTACAATCCATAGAATCCTAATCAACAGTTAAGAATAAAATCAAGGAAATTATGGCCAGATATGAAAAGTGCAAGACAATAACAAAAAAAAAAAATTATATTTAAAACCAAGTAAGGACCTTTTAACCAAACAATTAAAGAAGACCTGACAGCCAGTGTCAATGTTAACCATCTAATTGATAAAACATAATTCCTTTTAAAAAATTATTTTCTGGTTAAGTTATAATGAAATTTCATCTTCTCATTAAAAAAAAGACGAAATTACTCCAAAATGACTAAATGATTATAAGTGAAACAACTTAAGTCATGTCATATAGAGAAACTAGGCTATAGTTGATGGTTAGAAGTAATGTCATCATGGGTAAATAGAGAACTGATGTATATGGCATTCAGAACCACTTATGATCTTAGATGCTTAATTTTATCCCTGATATAGAAAAATATGCTAAGAGAAAGAACAGCAGATTACAAAGAGGGTACAGGATCCTTCTAAAACAAACCAAAGAACATGCAAGAATATATTTTTCTAAGCATGGAGGCACTATGCTAAGGTCTGTGGATACATATGTCTTAAAATAAACATAACTTCCCTATTCTCAGAATTTTCTGACAATGTTAGATAATCATCTGTACAAGTTGCTAAAACGAAATAGCCCATGCAATCAGCAAGAAAAATGAAAACTACATAGAATTGAATCTCTATTCTAGAATCTTCCATCATTTGAATGTAGTTTACACTTATCATATTAGTCGTAAAAGATTGTATTCATTATTCCGCATATACTCTCCGGCACTCTTGAAAGAATAATTTGCAACAGGACAAAAGAACAAGAAGTATTTAGAGTTAGAGCTCTGGCTGACCCAAATTTGATTTCCATACATGCAACTTTCTAAATTAAGAAAAAAATTATATAACTCAAACAAGTAATGTGAAGGCTAAAGAAAAACATTGCATGATATATACCAAATGTGTCATGTGGTTTCTTGTTAATCAAATACCTCTAACATAAAACGCATCCCTCCATCCACAAAGTGATAAGGAGAATTGGTCAACAAGAAAAGCTTCTTCCCCCTCTCCCTTAGCATCTTAAGAAAACATAATATCTTGCCCTGTAATATTAACCAGCAAATAAATAATAACTACAAAATTTCAACTAGACAATAAAATAACTCAAAAATACCACCACATTAAGAAACAATGTGTACTGATATTAGATAGACAAAAAAAAATGTAAATTTAACTTAATTAAGATACTAGATCCTGAAATAGGTTTGTGTACATTTTGTAGATCACTTATTGAAGCATCTGTTGAACAAATTCATCAACAACATTAAATAGAAATGTATGAAATGGTTTGAACTTACATTTTTAACTAAGTATCTGTGTGGATCAGAGAGAATTCCTCTATGAACGATGCCACTTCGGTGGACATGTTCAATTGCACGAACAACATCTTCATAAATGTAAGAAGCATCAAATTCTAGCTTAGCATCAACGAAGTATTGCACAATATCTGCAAGGAGGCATGCCTGCAGAGTAGTGATATAAACAATCAGCTCTCAGCCTAAGATTTTACGGCAGCAAGAGGCTTCACAATAGACAACCGTGGAAGTGGCAAATGAAATTGGCAAGGGAAGGGAGTTCTAGCTTTCAAGAGAATTTTCATATTTCGGAGGGATTGTAAGTTTTAAGTGAAACTGTCACAAAACAAATGGCCGATTGGATTGAAGAAGCAAGAGTAATTTAAGAATTCTATAATAGGCCAAGTCCAATTAAGGGTGCATTTGGATTAGTTTTTAATTTTTATTAATAAGTGCTTTTATGATATATCTTCTTTTAGAGCTTCTTTGCTGAAGCTACTTTTTCTGGTTCTAAAAAAACATTCAAACTGCTTTTCAGAAACTTTTGCTTAAAAAATACTTGTCTGATTATCATAAATTTTTTAGACCTGAACATTTTTTTCTTTGAAAAAAGGCATAAACAGCCCTAGAGGAACAAAATTTATCACATTACTTCAAGCTAATTTCTATTCCATTCTATTTAAGCATTATATATGCAGTAATCTTCATTAACTAAGATAATACAATCCTGACCCCTGGTGCTATACCTTAACCCTTACAAGGTAGTCATAAACAGAGATCTAATTGAGGTTCACCTTCAAGTATAATGGGCTCAGAAACATGGAAAGATACTGTGGTAGTCCCTTCGGGATGAATTTTGATGTAGTTATTTGTTTGTCTATGTAACTTAATGATATAGATATTCGGTAACATATGAAGAAAAGTGCTCATGGCATAAAAATTCACCAAGGCGATGCTCCAAAACTCCACAGTACCAAAGGTCCTCTAGCCATTAACCAGATAATTATCATAGAATGATAGGATGACAGGGAACTAACCTCACTAAAGCAGAAGAAATCCATCAAACCAACAAGTGATCGAGCTTGATCACGACCAATATGTCTTGTGCCATATATAGCACGTATTTCCCTTGGGCTTAGCTGTAAAATTATTTGAAAGAAGGTAATCTATGTAAAAAACATTGGTAATTCGTCATTTTTGTTACAATGGACAAATACTGCTAAGAGAAGCTTATCAAATTTAAGTACGTCACTATTCATCAGTCCAAGAATTTTAACATGTCCATTATGCAAATTATAAAACTCAAACACAGTCTCAACTATGAGTGGATTTTCAGAACCATGGGCTCAATCCATAAGTTAAAAATAAAATCAAAGTATAGAAGCTAATACGATGCATGAGTGCCAAATAAAAAGAAAGAATCAGAGCCAAATACCCTGCGTCTACCAAAGTAGCATCCGTCTGGCTCAATTGAACCAAAGAAATCCAGCTTCATGAGGCACCCTTTTGACTTATCATAGCACAGGCCTCTAATTGGGAAAGTTGGATCATATTTAAAACCAATGCAGATCTCTGGATACCTAAGCTGAAAGAAGCAAGAAGAAGAGTAAGAAAAAGAACCACAGTCGTAAAAACAAACAGCATGGGATAGGTGGTTGGAGCTAACCTCGTTAACCATGTACTCCTTGGCAAGGTCATATATCAAAGTCTGCAAATGGGACGAGTAATGTGCCAAAGTGTAATCGTAGTCGAACCCATAAACTTGCAAATTGTCCAATCTCAAGTTCTTATTCACATATATCCCTAATCCAAAACACAGAAAGAAAGAGAATAGGATCAAGAACCTTAAAAAAAGAAAAATGTTGAAGCATGAAGCAACAAAGTGAAGAACCTTTGGGATTCATTTTTGGCATTTCTTTGAGCGCATCAGGAATCTTAACGAAACTCTGTTTAGCAGCTTCGAATTCGCGACGGAGTGTGGCTATCTCCTCATCATCAGGTTGCAACACACTCTGTTCCGACGATTCAACTACGCTGTAGCTTCGCGAAAACCCTAAACCATATAAGGCTCAGCTCATTGTCAATTGATGAAAGTGAGTTTTTCATATTTCTAGTGCTTGCTTGTTGACAGAGGAAAAAAAACAAACAGTTTGAGCGCATTATTCTGTTTATTACTTAAAGCATTCATTGAAGTGATAGATAAGAAAAATACCTTGTTTGAATGCAGAAGATGAAAGCAGCGCCCCCTGTGACAATAGAAACACAAGAGGAGTGAGTGTTAGCCATTGAGCAATATAACAGAATGAGAATGAGAAAGTAAGAGAAGTACGTGAATGGAGAAAGCACGAAGGGGAAGAAGGCTTCGAATGCGAAGAGATGCCATTTTGAATTGGATTGGTTGTTGAGGCAAACAAGTTGATGATGAAGTTGAAAGGCTTTAGAATTGTTGAGAATACGAGTTGTGAATTTGTGATGTGGTGTGTTATGCGACGCGACGTATTGTGAATTTGTGCAGCGTGACTCGTAACTGCCCTTGTTTTTACGCGCTCATTTTTCCCCTAACGGATTCAGTTTTTGTGGAGCCACCTAAGAGGAAAGAAAGAAAGTAGCAGCTACCAATGCCTATGAATATGAATATGAATATGAATATTCTTGTTCTTGCAGAAAACAAACTGATCTTTGCCTCTTTCTTCTTGAGTCATGCCCCTTCCTCTCATCCCCACTTTTTCTGTTCTACATTCGTTGGACTATCCCTTTCCCATTAAGATGCAAAAAGAATTAAACATGTCTGATTTTATAAATTAACTTTAACTGAATCTCTCTTCTCACATGATGCATGCAGTTAAAAATTAAACTGTAGGGGATCCTAATCCCTTCTTACATTAATGAAAGGTCCACTTTTACTTTTACTTTACAATATCACAAAATTAATTGTTATTTTTTTAATAATAAAGTATAGTTAATAGTAATAAAAAAAGCAAATTGACTTATGTAGTGATTTTGTTGGCATGCAAAAAAAAATTGTTATTCTAGCGTAAGGCATGTTAGCGATATGCAGTTAATGGAGAAGAAATCTTGGACGGGATTTGGAAGTGAAGATATTTTCATCAACATACCCATACTCTATATATAATTGGATATAACTCATTTTGTTAAATATAATAATAATTGTTATAAGCTGGGATTAGTCGTACAAGGAGGACTAATCTTCCAAGATAACTAGGAGTGAGAAGGCACTAGCATTTCACGATTTGTACTGACTTACGTAGAATTTAACACATGAGTTTACATGCCTGAACAATGGTTGTAGTCAGTCGAACTCTCCTTATAAATAAGAAAATGGTTATTTCTACAAACATGCAATCAAATAATTAATCAAACATACAAATTTTCCAAATTTCTCTGTTTATTTTCCTAGTTTTTTACTAATTCAACACTTTATTTATTCCTTTTACCTTTTACTTCAAGTCTTTACTCGCTTATTTAGCCATTAATTTGTAGTTATTTACTAGTTATTTTTCTTCATTGCTTTGGTTTAGTTATTTAAATTGTTTCGGGAATCATTGCGTTGGCTTTCTCGACCGACACATACGACAATTCTTGATCTAAACTTATTTGAACTAACATATTCAAAGATATAACTCTATTTAGAAATTGATGTATGATGAATTTAAATACCTTAATATGAAGTGTGATTTTAAATAGGCTCACTAACCCTAAAAAACCTACATAATCTAACTTACTTTCATCCATACCTATTAGCTTATAATATTGTTAGTCAGTTTATAGAAAGTATCTTTTGGTGGTCACGATAAGATAAGGTAGGATGTGATAAGAGGCGTGGATAAGAGCATGATAAGATAAGAGCAGGATAGTGTAACGCCACAATTTCAAGGTCGGGGGTCACATAGTGAATAATGGAAACTTATAAACTTCTCTCAAATAACTCAGTTTTTAAGAAAACATCAACTCAATAATATGATAAAATAAATACCCATACATATGTATTAAAATAAAACAGCGCCTGAAAAAAAAAAAATTCTTAAGCTTGCACAAAAACCGTGCCCAAAAATATCAAGTACGAAATAGGGAAAGTAAAATCTTCAACTCTTCGTTGATCTTCTAAGATCTTCAAGTTAATACAAGCCCTTTTAGCTTTCAAGAATAATTAAACTCCACGCAAATCTTCAATTAAAAATCTATGGCGTTAAGCGCCCAAACAACAAACAAAACAAACAAAAATGGTTAACTCTTAAAACAAACAACAAGAGTAACAAATCCAAATAGCATGTAGTAATTTAGACAGTAATACAGAACAACAGTAGTAATTGCAGAATATAGGATAGCTGCAAGAAACAAAATCAGCAACACAGCAGTTATAAATTACACATGTAACCCAATCAGTCCACAACAAGGTCCATGTTTGTTAGTCCCTCAACCCATCCAATCACCTTAGTCTTAGGGCAAATTCACTTGAGATTTAACCCATCATATCACCCACAAAGTCTCAGTGCAGATTCACTTGAGATTAAACTCATCTCATCACCCATACGGGACAAATTCCATCACCTCAACCCAGACATCCTATATAATGTATATGCCATGACAAGTAATCATCAACATGATATAATCATGTCACCAATTTCAACCTCAATAGTATAATCCAAAACATTCAACAGCAATAAGATATATTCAAAATTCTAGAGAAAACTCAATAACAATCAAAGCATATTCATCTCAAGCAAAACAACATAAAATCATGCATGACTCGAGACTCTCTAGGACGTGATTTATCCTTATCATCGACGTAGAATCGCATAGGCTACGAGTCCAACCGAAGGGGGTACGAGAAACACAGTGAGATGGGGTTTGAGAAGCTTCGATTCAAGAGCGATGGAGTGTGCGGCATCAATCGAGGTTGAATGTGCGGCAAGGACAATGAGTGACGGTTCGGGCAGAGAGGTGGGGCATCTGCGGTGGAGCATGGCGCTGTAGCGGTTGAAGGTGGAGGTTTGAGAAGTTCGGTGGTGTGTGGCGGTTGTGGGTTTTAGAGGGAGATGAGGGAGGGAATTGGATGGAGGTGGTTCTAGTGCGAGTGGTTTCGAGGGAGAAGAGAGGATATGGGAGGTTCGGTTGTTGGTGAGGCAAAGAAGATGACGGGTGGCGGCGGTTGTAGGGAGGAAAAGAGAGGAGAGTCGTTCTTGTTGAGAGAGAAAGAGAGAATTAAGGAGGCAGCTAGGGTTTGAGAGGTGAGTTGAGAGAGAGAGAGTTGAATTTTCTATTTAAGAGGGAATAGGTTATTTCAGTTTTACTTCTCTATCTCTTAACCAAAATCTTTATCTTATTTTATTTAAAATCAAACAATAAAATATTGCTTTAAAACAGAAACAGAATCTGTACTTAATCAAAAGGATAATTAGAAAATAATTCAATTACCAACCAAAACCTAAATCAAATACTCAAAGATAATTAACTTATCTCCAAATTCAAACTCAGAATAATAACAGAATCTGTTACCGAAAGTCAACAAAATCAAACAAAGGTCAACAAGGACCAAAACTGAAACTACTAGATAGTCCAGGGACCAAAACATAATATAAAAAATCGAGGGTCTTACAGATAGACTCTTATCATATCTTGTGCTTGAGGTCAACTAGATAATGATAGAATAAGATATAAGTAATGAGAAATTAATCAAATTTCCCTTCAAATAAAAAGTACATAATATTTTTTAAAAAAATTATTTTTTACATATTGAAACTAAAAAAAAACTATTTATTTTTCATTTTTTATAAATGAGTCTATGATTTTAAAGTAACTAAATTAAATGTTTTCCAATGTACCAAAAAGTAACTAATTTTTTCTTATTAATTAGTCTATTTAAATTAAAATTATCGAAGTAACAAATTGGTTTTAACTTAGTAGTAGAAAGCGATTAATAGTGATAATTAATTAAAATTTAAAATATTATGAAAATTATATTTCTCTAAAATTATTCTATATTTAAAAAAAAATTAAGTAAGTATTAGCCGGTGAGAAGATAAAATTAGTCTATATTTACTATTAATCTTTGTGTCTTCTTAAAAAATAAATAATTTTAAAGTTGAATAAAAAATTAGTTTAGTTTAAGCAATTTTTTGAAAAATCATAAATTGATTTATGTTTGAATATAAAAATCAATTTTCACTTATAAATATACTAAAAATAATTGATTGCTTCAAAAGCTACTAAAAGTAGCTCAGAGAAATAATCTGACTTTTTTAATTCTACTTTTTATAAAAAATACATGCATAAAAAACTTAAAAATTATGTAAGTGATTATTTTTTTATAAAAAAGAAATTGATTATATTATGAAATAAGCAATGACAAACGGGCTCATACCGTAAGCGAATAATTAGTTTATTTTTTATCATCATAATATCATTAAAAAAATAAATATTAATTAAATAAGTACTACATTAATCTATTTTAATGAGTAAATTAACATTTTCTCCATTTATAAATTATATTATTTTTTATTAAGTATGAGTAACTAAATAATTTTAACTAAAAATTGCTGCCGACAATTGATAAATAATATATTATTAAAATTAATAGTTTCACATTTTTAAAGTAATGTATGAGAAATTATAAAAATAAAAATATTAATATAATTTTAATTTGGGATGTTGGTGAAAATGGAATAACTCTTATCCTATCATGCTGGGTTATAGCACAACTCCCTATTGAGATAAGTTTTACACATGATAAATATGATATAATATAAAAGAGACAAGATTGTGTTATTCTATCTCGCGAGCGCCACAAACAACAAACTATAGTAGCATAAGGTTTTTTATGCTATCATCATCATGTCTCTTTATTCCGCTCACCAAACGAGTTTTTAGTGAAATTTAATCCATAAGCATATAAGTTTGGTTGTCACTTTACAAAAAAGTTTGCTAGCAAAAACATACTTTTAAATAGGCTATCAGATTATACCTGATTTTTTAAAGAGGATCAGACCAAAAAAAATCTATAATAATTAATAGATCAAATTTACACCTTAAAATTTGTAAATATGTTACATACTTATGCAAAGCCTACCCTAATTGGATTCAGCTTATTTCAACCTCTAGTTTCCCTTGTATTTTTTTTTTACAAGAGGAAAGCCTAGTTTCCCTTGTATAGAAAGTTGAAAAGATAACTTTTTTAACAAATAATGCATGAACATACTAGTTACATGCACGATTTCTGATGCACAAGTTCCTATATCAATAATGCACATGTGATCTCTATTTTGTTTTTTATTTATATATTGATTTTTTTAAAATAAAAAATCTCTACACTTTCTATGGTACTTATTGATTTTAGAGTACATTTCATTTGCTGCATGTCTCCATGTGTTTGCCTTGTATCCAATGATTCAGATGAATCCTCAAAATCAAATGGTTACTTAATTTGGGTTAATAAGGCATGAGCATTAAAAAGTTTCAATTAATAAGAAGTAGACACCAAAATGCCCTAATAGACATGTAGGAACCATTCTCTTTATTTTTTCTTAAGTTTCATGTAGGAACCATTGTCGGGGAAAAAGAATTGTGACAAAAATGTCGAATTATATAGGTTAGATAATTAACCAGATGATTAGTAAACTTGTTGTTCTCTTTTGCTTCTCAAAGCTCAGAGCTCGAGGGATGATTTCCATCGCTTGCTTCCTACCTTCACATTTCTGGTCATGGAGCTTGACATCCCCGATGAAGATCTGGTCTAATTGTCTTCCTAGTAGCCTTGAATCCTTTACCTCTAGGGACCTAACAAAACCAAATCTACCACCGTATTTGTCACGCTTATGGGGAATGAAAACTTCCAAGACTTTTTCCCATTTTTGAAAAATCTTCCACAGGTCCTTCTCATGGAGTGATTTCGAGAAATGGGAGAACAAGAATGATGTTATATGTCCACCATCTATCCCTCCTGCATGTTGTCTCCGACCAACACTCCTCCCTCCCTCCCTCTCTCCCTTCCTCTCTCAGTCTCTCTCTCACTCTCTTTCATCTTTTTTTGCTGTTAATTTGTAATGTTAAGAATATGCTTGCGTACTCGTTGGCACAAATATGGCACGACATATTTAATACACGAAACCGACAAAGCTTAATACAATAGTTTCAATTAAATCTAAGATAGGTAAAAGTGAGAAAAAATTGAAAAAGAAAAGTTGAAGAAATATTTATGTAACTAAGTCATAGCTATCGAGGATATGAGTCGTGCCATATGTTTTTTCCCTTTTTATTAAATATCAATGTTTTTACAATTATATTATCACTCTTATAAGTCGTCGATATTCATCATCTAAATGAACATGATTGTTTAAAATAATGTGTTCACCTAGTTCAAAGAGCTATCGTAAACAAATGACACTTAATAGAAAAAATGTATCTTTAAAATTGATATATTTCATCTTCTAATTAAAGAAATAAGTAGAAAACAAATAATATAAACTCAAGTATAAGTTACCGAAAAAAGGAACAAGTTAGTCAATGAAACCTACCTTGCTTGCACTTCGGTAACACTCAATTTTACTCCCATTTAGCGTATACAACCAAGGAAAGTAGTGACCATCTAGATATTTAATAGCCACGGATAACTTCATACATTTCAAATGCCGAATAAAAGGTCACATGAACTCCCACTTTTACCTTTTATTTTTTATTTTTTTAATTTCTTAAAGTATCAATAGCTCCTTTCGAGGTTTTGAGATCAAATTAAATGAGTAGATCTCTCACAACAAATTGTTCTCCTTACTCATTTCTTAGAAATCTATCCCTAAATTAAATACTTAAGAATTTTTTATTACTGTGGGTACCTTGTTGTTGGTACTTTGGTGAGAAACATAAAGTAATTTGTGCAATTGCTCAATTGACAAACAAACCCACATGTTAATTAGGCTCATAAAGCATATGTCTATGGATTTGCTGGATTATTCATCTAAATCAATTGAATTGGATACCCAAAGATTTCCCAGTTGCTTTAACATGCCAATTAAGTGAGAGATGCAATGATTAACACGCTGCTCTAAAGCTTAAGGGCCCCATATAAAGCAAAACTCGCTATTGGATTCCAATTTTTCCTCATGTTAATTATTTTATGAAAACGCGTCAATCTCCCATCACATTTCAACAACAACAATGTCATAGGACCCACCAAAAAAGCCCAGACCTATATTTTCTTCATCCACCTAAATATGAAAACAAAATAAAAATCCACCAAGCTTTTTTCTAACACCACTGTCGGCAAGGTGAACAAGTATTTTTCTTTTTCTTTTTTTTATTAAAAGGAGGGCGAGGTGAACAAGTATATTTACCTGTACACAAGCACCTCACTGTATTTTGCTAGATTTAACATCTCGCATGTGAGATTTTGCTTATATTCCCTTGTGTTGGAATTTTGCATCAATGTCTCTTTTCATATTATATATTAAATAGGCATAGGTAAGATCAATAAAATATTTATGAAAAAAAAACATTATTCTCTTGTGAATGTGATTTCTTGAATCTCCTCAACGTCGGTGATGGTGCACGAATTTGATTGGCTTTGCTTGTGCGGCAGAGCTGACCTTCAATGTGTAATTACATATAACACTCCGTTGTTCAAGTTAGTACATGAGAGATCCAAATCTAAATCAAACTTAAAGTTTTGAATAATGAACAAAGTGTTGTGTAAACTTATTATCTCTGCAAGTCTCTCGAAAATCCTATAGTTGGTCTTTCGCGTGTAAAATTACTTCTAGATAGCCTTGCTTGTTTGCGGTTAAGTAGATTGTTGTGCGATTAATCAGTCTAAACTAAAACAAGATATTCTTTATCTAAGTCATCAATTTTCACAATACTAACTTACTTGCGAGACTTTTAAGTTGATTGGAATGCTATTGTACCTTTGGACCGTATGAAACCGACACAATATTTCAACATAGAGAATATCCTAATTCATTGGTACTACGAAACACTATAGAGCTGGACAAATCTATCCAATTCCCCAAAATCCAACGGCTAGTACTAACTGTCCCACACCTCCACTGAGATGTGGATCCCTTTATAGCCGTATCTCACGAATTGCTCCACTTGTCGCTATCACCGTAGCTGTCTCCACCCTAAATCACCGTGTTCTAATTTATTTTCCTTTATCCACACTACATTTACCAAATAGTAAATAATCCTCTTTTTCCTATAACTCATTATTCGATTATTAGTTAAATAAAATAAAAGAGCTCAATATGAATAGGTAAACCATATCCGTATGGCAGCAGTGATTGATGAACGGACAAACTAAACGAAAATTACGGGGCAACTCATGCTTGCTCGCTCGAATCCTATGTAAAACAAGACAAATAAATCATATAACAATAGAAGAAAAAACGAACTTTCTTTCATTCTTTACAGAAAAAGAAAACCAATAACACAATATTAATTTAATGCCAAAAAAAGAAAAGAAATCAGCCAAGGCACACAGCTGTTTTAGCTGGCCTCTCAAGTCTCAAGTAAAGAATGTATTCTTCTTTTTTCTCCTTTTCTTTTCTTGGTCTCCCCCTTTACCTTGACCAGTTTTTTTTGCCCCTTCCATGATTAAAAATTCTAACAGTAAAAGACTACTAATAAAGAAAAAAAAAACCTTCCCAAAAAAAAAGAAAGGTAAATTAAACAGGTTTATTCACAGGTTTGCCGTTATTGTAGCCGTAATAGGATAGGTACCACTTGACGAACTTCTTCAACCCGGTTTGCAAATCGGTTGTGGGCTTGTACCCGAGTTCTCTCCGGGCCGAACTTATGTTAGCGTGGGTGAACGGAACGTCACCGTTTCCAGGCATATCCACCAAATTCCTCTTCGCCTTCACCTTCAAATGCCCCTCCAGAATACTCACCAGAGTAGGCACAGTCACCGGCGAAGTGTTCCCGAGGTTGAAGATCCGGTACGGCGCGCTTCCCCGCTTCTTCCCACCCGACCCGGTGCTCTTCCCGGCGGTGTCCAACGACCCGACGCATCCCTTCACGATGTCGTCAATGTATGTAAAATCCCGGGCCAGATCGACCCGGTTCTTGCCCCGGTAAACGGTGATGGGTTTTCCTTGGAGAATGTTGCGTGTGAAGGAGAAGTAAGCCATGTCGGGTCTGCCCCAGGGTCCGTAAACGGTGAAGAATCTCAACCCGGTGATGGATAGCCCGTAAATGTGGTTGTAGGTGTGGGTGATTTCCTCGCCGGCTTTTTTCGTCGCGGCGTAGAGGCTGGCGGGTTGATCGGTCTGATCCGACTCGGAGAATGGAACCTTCTCGTTGAGGCCGTAGACGGAGCTTGAAGAGGCCCAAACAATAGCGGGCTGTGGGTTCGCCGATTTGCAAGCCTCCATGAGCGTGACGAGTGCGGCGATGTTGCTGTGGACGTAGGAATGAGGATTCTCCATGGCGTACCTCACGCCGGCTTGCGCGGCGAGGTGCATCACGTGCGTGAACGCCACCACGTCGAAGAGCTTGGCGAGAAGCTTGGCGTCGTTGACGTCGCCTTCCACGATGAAGACGCCGTGTGTGGTGAGGAGAGTTTTGCGGGCTTTTTTCAACGAAGGGTCGTAGTAGTCGTTGAAGTTGTCGAGGCCGACGACGCCGTCGCCTCGCCTTTTCAAGGCGATGGAGACGTGGGAGCCGACGAAGCCGGCGGCGCCGGTGACGAGGACGGACATGCCGCCCTGTCGGTGGATCTGGGCGGAGGTGCGGACCTGCTTCTCCCACTGGATCCCGCCCCAGGAGGCGGAGAGGTAGCGGCTGCCGGAATCAACGAAGCCCTGGAAGCTGAGGTAGGAGGCGGTGAGGGCGATGAGGAAGAGGGCCCACAGGAACATGGTGCTGGTGGAGGCGAAACAGCGGTAGAGCTGACGGTTCATGCCGTTAGCTCTCTCGATCTTGAACTTCCCTGGGGTTGAAGGGAAGAGCTCCTCCTCCAATGACGGCATTTTCTTACCCAGATTTGCTTGGTGCAGAAAATCCCTCTTTTTATAATTTTTAGTTTTTTCTGTTGTGATGGGAATGGGAAGAGTTGGTTTGAAATTGATTGGTGAATGGAGATGAAGAAAGAGACGCAGATGCAGAGAAAACAAGGGGATTACGCTTTTCCTGCACCTGCTATTAGATGAAATGAAAGAGGTGGTTATATACAATGCTCACCACCTTCGAAGCGACAAGAATACGCGTGAACGCGTTAAAGAACGGACAGGGTGGAGGGAGAGAGAAAATTAAGAGAGAGACTTTTTTTAGATAATAGAAATGGAAAATCCCCATTTTTAAAAAATGTGGCAGTAAAATAATGAGATTGAATCATGGAAGGAGATTATTAGCCCATGATTCTCGTGGCGTGCAGTGGAATTGGACAGTCTACACAACAATTTTACATTTTGTTTTTTTGTTTCCATTGTTTTTTATTTTTGGACTAAACAAATGGGCAGTATTAAATTATGGCAGGAACATGATGGCCATTACTATTGGCTCTGAAGGGAAAAGAGCAAACCTGTGTACTCTTTACACTCATTCCTTGAAGGGCTGGCTGACTTAAAAAAAAAAAAACACATAAAATTAAAGGACTCTTATCAGCACAGCTCACACTTTTTAGTAGTCTTAATAATTTAATTTGTTATCAATTTCAACAAATTCAGTGATATTCATTAAGAGTGCAACTTATAATTTTGTAGATTATAAATGAGATTTAACTAATAAGGGAAAGAATGTAGAAACGAGTGTTAGATTTTTTTAGTGTTAATCAAACTATCATTGTTTTACAACATGGACCACCAATGGTTCTTATGTGTCTAAGTGGAGTTCATATTTCGTATCATTTTTATAATCTCTATTAGACGATCGTGGTATGGATAAAGTTCCCAAACCTAAACCTCATATTCTTTTGATGAAATATTTTGTTAGCCATGGCAGTTGCAGATTTTTCAATATTGTTATCAAAAAGAAAAATACTCTTCATGTAACCAAGCGGGTTGGCGTAGTGGTTCAGCACTTCGTCCCTTAAGCAAGTGGTTGGGGGTTCGAATCCCAACTCTTGTGAATGGAAAAAACTCATTGGCCAGCCCCCTACCGCTTTGTGCGCTGACCGTGGGGCGAAGGATTAGTCTCATGGTAATCGGCTGTGGGGATACCTTAGTCAATACCAAAAAATTTGTACTCTTTATGTTACTTGGGAAAGGTACAATTGACTTTATATTGAAATTGACCACAACCTACCAGTGGTAAGCAAGGGTTGGTTTATGAGACACTAGATTCATGTTGAATGTGAACAACTTCACATGATTTGTGAACAATCTCGTTATTATGGCCACTTATGGTGTAATTGTCGAGGGAGAAAATGAGGATGGAGCATGGAGGAAAGGCAAAAGGAAGCATTGAGGGGCTTTTTGGTCCGTCAACATCACTTCTCGGTTTTTTGAGCATCTAGAGATGGTTCTCCTCATCGGGTGTGGCGGCATCCACCGTTGTCTATCATAGCTTATTTTATAGTGCAGTGTTCAATTTGAAACTAAGTGACTATTATAGTGTTCAATCTTTTAGTGTTTGAGTTAATTTTAAACAATGTGAGACGAACAACCCAAGTTATTCAACCATAATTTTGAAGAATAATGCATTGTTCCAGAGAGCATTGATCAATTTTTTTTTAAAAGTAAAGCAAATGGCTCAGTGACAACTTGAAAGTTCAATACTCTGAAGAGTATCGATTTTGACAAGAACAACAATAAAACTTAATATGAAATTACAAGAAGTTGAAAGAAAAAAAAAGAACTACTAAATTAAATTGCAAGAAACGATAAAAACGGAAGGAAATTGGTTTACTTCTGACTCCTAGTTGTTATTATTATAATAATAGACATGAAGCTTTTCAAAGTGTTCCATAGTTAAATGTTTAAATCTTTTTTTGAATTACAAAATACTATTTACAATGTCTACAAAAGTAACTGCAAACTAAATTCTATGGATGAAAATATATGAAAACATAACTTCCTAATTTGTGCCATACATTTGGCTTGAAATTGAAGCTTGAATTCAACTTTGCACTTTAAACTCATCAATTGTGCCACAAGTTGCATCTCGAAGTCGTGGGTGGCTCAAACTTGGTTGCCATGACATCGAATGACCTTGAAAGCTTTAAACTTGACTTGTTGTATTGAGATCACCTTCAAACCTGGATCTATTTTTCTTGAACCTAATTACTTTGAACCTCTGACGATGAATCCCATGAGTACGACTTAGAACGGCGCGAGCACTTTGGCTTTGAACTAATTTGAAGCTTGAACTATGATATTTTGGAGGCTTCCTTCGAATCAACTTTATGAACGCACACTTATATTTGGTCTTGGATCCTTATTTTCAGTAAAATTCACTAAGTAAGTTTCATAGAATGAACCTTCAATTGGCTACATTGCTTATACATTTCGATTCCATTTTCGAATTCGCCTTTCAAACTTCCTCTTGCATTGATGAAAAAAAATTCTTCTAACTTAAGTGATTTCATAATTTTAGTATTAACAATATCACATTAAGTACTAACTCTTTTTCAATTATACTGTTCGTATAAATCTACTAGAATATCAATTCACATTTCATCATGCATTCAAAAAATTATTTTGTTCATACAAAAGTTTTCATATCTTTATAAATAAAGCAATCTCTTTAATGTATGTATCTATCTAGCTACAATATGGTCCAAATATATCTTGCATTAATTCTTCTGTTTTTTGGACGTGGCTCGAATTCAAACGTTTGTAACATATCTTAAACCATTTCATCCGTAACCCAATGAAATTGTACACGTCAAATTATTTGTTTTCTCAACAACAATAAAAATGCAACAATGAGTGGTTAACGGTGGTTGAAAGTGATTATTTAAACCTTTAGGTCGAAAGTTCATTTCATAAAAACCGTACTCTTGAGGATATGTTTGATATTTACCACATTCGTGTTGAAATTGTGAAAATAATATAATACACTAAACAATAATAATGCATTAGCCAAAATAAAAATAAAAATGACAAATTATACTTGGTATTCTAGTGACACTGTAATCTTTTTACATACAGCTAGGCTGTACTCAGGGGCAGAGGGAAGGGGAGGCCTTCCGGCTTTCTATGCCACGCCTTCCTATGCCTATTCTACGGTCTCGATAGGGTTTTAAGTTTTTAATATCAAATGTTTAGGTAATGATTCGTGTACACCTAAACAGTATAAATATTTTTGGACATTCTTTTTTTTTCTTTATTTATTTATTTCAATTACATGACATCATATGTCACATTTATCATTTTTTGTGCTTCTTACTACTGCTTCACCAACAAAAACGCTGCTCATGATGCTTACTGCTCTTGCTGGCTCTTGCTTTATCATGCTCTTGGTTTGGTGAAACAAACCTTTCACTCACTACTCCATCTCCAAGTCCCCAATCGATACTGCTCTGCTATTGAGGTGTGTTTTGTCCTTTTTTAACTGGAATTGAAATTTGTATACTGAAGTTAAATTTTTGCATTGGAAAGTTTAAGTATTTAACTCTATATCCAAATGTCTCAATATGTGATTTGGGCGGTGGGTGAATTGAAAAAAAAAACATTTTTTTCTTAGATCTTAGCCTAGGTGATATTAAAATGATAGCTCCACCCCTGCTTGTACTCTTTCTTTTTTCATTAATAACAATGAGTTGGCTTATAAAAAACATGACAAACCCTTAACCAATAAATATCATGATAACAAAATAATGTACATATCATTATTTTCAATTAAATTAAACAGTAAACACAATGTTATATTTACTAGAACGTCCAATCATTTTACAGCAATCTGCAAATCTCAAGAATAACATTATTATAATTTAGCACTTAAATAAATATGAAAGAAATAAACGCAGAATATGTTTGACGTAGTATTTTGCTACTTGACTGCATCCTCCACATGCCAATTAGCAGACATAAAAGGCGGTGAGAATGAGCTGTCGCATAACATGCCTCTTTGCGGATCGTACCTCGGAAGCTTCCACGCGGTTCTGCCGGTTCAATGCAATCTAAAATAAAACCAAGAACTTCATATTAAACATTTGGAGTTTGGACAACCTAAATTTATAATAAAGATTTGAGGGAGCATTTGTTGCTTAAATCATTCGATAAGAAATGATTCGTTCCATCAAATACAATTGTTGCTAAATCGTCAAGGTACCTAAATTGTATCATTATAATTATAATGTCATGAGGAGTAGGTAGAAATAGAAAATGGTTTTAAGAACATTTTTATGTATAATGATTGTCGAACCCCATGAATACGCCTATGAATAGGTGATATTTAATTGATATACATGTTTAGTAGTAGATGTAAAGTGTAAAAAAAAACATAACACACATTTAGTAAGGATTTTTAATCGTCATAAAAGAACAATTGCGTCAATCATTTAATCAAGCGTACGTATATTTTTGACTTGTGAGACGCTATTGTAATGTCGATCTACATGGAGAAAGTTAAGGCAGTAGCTTCAATTCCATTTAACGTGGGCAACAATATTGACGTTAAATCAAATATAGCGTCAGCTTTTACTTCATTAGCGTTGGCCTAAACTTTAGACCGACACTAAAAAAACCTTTTTCTTATAGTGATCGTGGGGTTTCTTTATTATTTAGCTTTTATGTAATCATTCTTGATCTGGTGGTTTTGTTTCTCTATCTATTTTTTATGAACTATGTATTTGTAAATGGGTTTCTAACCCCCCCTTATGCTTGGTTTCAATTCAGTTTGCTTATAAAAAAAAAAACTCTTTAAATCTTTGATTTGGTGGGATTGAGCCGCTTAGTATGTACTTTAAACTCTTACACGTTTTACGTTATTTTCATTTTACTATTGCAAAATACAAAAATATATATTTCAACTTTTCTGTTTGTTCTCACAATACTAAACTTGCTAGATTGGTATTTAAGCCACAAACAGTATCTTTTTATCACTATGTAACAATTAAGTGCATTTGTCTATGAGTTATGATATGTATCATAATATTTTATTGAGCATTATGGTACACTCTTTGTACTGTTGATATGAGGCTTGTCCTATCTACTTGTCGTTTGTCTTCCCTAATTGCTTTAATCTAATTGTAATTGACAAAAACAGACAATTGAGATGAAATAAAGTATGGTTAAAAATGCTGTACTTTGAAATGGGTTGAGGTTGAAAAGAAATTAGATGAAATAGACATTCTACATTCCTTCAAAAAAAAATTCAACTTGATACCTATAATGACTTATCTTTGAAAGTTTTAGTTAAATTTCCACAGGATTAACTAGAATACAATGCATAACCAATATATATATTTTGATTTGTGGTTGCTTCCTTGGTTGCAACAGTATAGCTAGGTCTAATTTGGGCCTCTATTTGGACTCGTCTTAGATATTGAGGCCCACGAGTTGGGTAACCAACCCTGGGCTCAACTTGGGCCTTTATCAATGATATTGTGTTATGTTGGAAAAAAAGTACCCACACCTTTTCTAACCATTTTATTATTTACTATTCACGAACTCTCTATTTATTTTATTGCCTTTCGTCATCATTATATATATAGTTCTTGGTTGTTAGGTTACTCTATTTTTCTCCTTCCCCTCATTACACTCTTTCTTGACAACACAGCCTTAGTGACTTCTATTTAACAAGTCCAAGAAAATTGCAAAAATGTTACTTTGTTGTTCAGGCTGAGCACTTCAATAGCTTCTCTTTACTTTGCAAAGAAATAAGAAAAATATAAGCCAAACTTATTTTAGTTTCACTCATTAATTTCATTCAATAATCGCTAAATCAATTTTATATTAGACCTTAATTAATATTATAGAACTGTTACTGGATAAACAAGTCTTGAACATCCAATTAACACCTGTTTTACAAGAAAATAAAAAAGTACATAACACTTGAAGACACTACATATTGAAGCGATAGTAGGAGAACCATGACTCCTTGCTGTGCTTAATATACTTATGACACCATGTAACAACAGAAAGTATAAATTAACATGATGGGAACATGCATACATACATAACATAAGGAGCTAGCTAGCTAGACCAATTTATTTATTTCTTAATTTGCTAATTAAAATTCATGTTTAGTGCACTGACATCAATGATGGACACTTTTAACATATGCATGATTTTAGTTAGTTTCCATTACCACCAGACCCAGCATGAGAACCAGCATAAGAACCAGCTTCGGAGCCTGCACCAGAAGATCCTCCTGACCCAGCTCTAGACCCAGCATGAGATCCTGCATAAGAACCAGCTTCAGAACCTGCTCCTCCTCCAGAAGAGCCTGACCCTGAAGAAGAAGCAGAGCCAGAACTTGAAGATGAACCAGACCCTGACCCTGACCCTGCACCTGCACCAGAGCCAGCACCGCCTCCACCACCAAGCCCAATTCCTAACCCTGCACCCACTCCAATTCCTATCCCACCAAGGTCCAACCCAAGGTCTTTTCTTGCAGCTCTACTTTCAGATGCTATGACATTAATTGCAACAAGCAAAGCAACAAGAGCTAAAGCCCTCATACTAGCCATTGACACTGCTCAATAAAAGGCAAAGGTAATTGTAGTTAACCCACTAGTACTACTAATGGAACACAAATGTATTAAGCTTGAGCTAATTATATATCAGAAGTTAGAAACTTTTGTGAAGAGGCATGTTCAGATGCATGGTATTTATAGCTGAGAAAAGCTAATGAGGTCGGCAAGCATGTGTAAAAGTAGGAGGCGTGGATACTGGGACAGTACTTCAGTGGGAAGTGGGTGGGGATGTCAACTGGCTAGGCTTCATCCTGGACACACATTTTTCATTTTGGAAAAAATTATGTTCAAACAATAAATACACCTCCACATAGATAAAATACGAAGAGAATGAATGATATAGTATGTGACGTGATAAAGAATGCAGAAAAATAAAAGGAAAAATAAGTGTAAATGAAATGGAAAAAAAAATTGAAGTTCGAATAATGTATCAAAACCATTTTTTTTCTTCTAATATAAATATTTTTTATGAGAGTCAATCCTAATCTAGCTGGACACATCTATATCCATGCATCTATACCCTCATGGAGCTAGTTTTTTCCACAAAATCTTTTACTCGAATCACAAATCTTATTTAAGAAATATTAATCAGGTTTATGGATACAAAACCTTTTATTTATAGAATAAAACTTGAGATCAAGATAAGTTGCTCCATTTTAATATATGGACTCTTATGGATAATTGATCATGGCAGTCAAACCAGACTCTAGTTCCATAGGCAGAATCTTAACTAATAAACATATTATTTTATTTATTTGTTATTCCTGATTTATTGACTCATATAGAAGATCTACGATGGATTTAATTATTTGTTGTTATTGCAATGAGGCCATTAATAACAGCATGTCCCACTCAGTTAAGCACTATGTATATAGTGGGATATGCATAATCCAAATTTAAGAAGAAGAACTATTTAAGGATGTGTTTCCTATTTGCAACCCACTAAAACATGTTCAAGCTGTCAAGGGTATGAGGAGAACGTTCTAGAAAAGCTATCTAGCTTTATCTTACTTATTTTGGGTAAGTGCTATCGAGGTTGAAGACCCTTTCGCCGAAAAAATTGGAGCCTAAGGTTGAAAGTTTGAAGTTTTCATTACTCTCTCAAACCCAAGTCATGTGTTATATGTTTAGTGCAAATTGAGTGCAAACTTAAAGCACCATTTACCATTTACCATTTCTATATGTTAAGTGTTTAATTAGTACATTCCATAATATATGCAGCAACAACCTTTTTTCTTCAAGTTAGAAAGGGAAAAAGATAGATTCTTCTTCTAATTGGCACATGTCTTTCCTTATCATCGCAAACTCAATCAATTGTCTTTATTATTGCAAATCTTTTTCCTGTCGACAAACAAATCAAATTAGTTCATGGATTAGTATTTTGGAAGTTCCACTAAGAATGATTTATAGGATAATGAAGTAGGATAATATAACATTCATTATATATATATATATATATATATATATATATATAGGGGTAAATCAAGTGAGATGAATATTTATTGTAAGAGATGAGACTATTAAATCCCGACCGTACAATCTAAAGGGTGTTCATGAGGCGGGTTGAGATAAATTTGTTTTGACTTTTATCCGGTCATAAATATTGATCGTGTTAGTTTTTAAACCCGAATCCGTTCTAGACCTGAAGAAACTCGATGAGATGCCGATTAAAGAGACATGAGCCGGGACGAGTCAAGTGATAGAGTCGTGTCCGGTACACTCCTAGTAAAACCATACGAACATGAGTAGTTGAAATTAAATGTTAATTAATGGTCACATCACTTTTGATAAAGGGATTGAGATTCACCACAGTCGTGATAGCAGTTAGTGCATTCACGAAATATTAGCCACAAGATTAAAATCGCACAGTACAAATTTAATTTGAATAATTTATATAAAAATTCATGGAGAACAGGTTATGATTCATTCACATCTATTTTTCTCTCAATCTCATTTCACTCATTTTTGTCTATTTATCTCTCTTCTTTCTTTATCAAATTACCTAACATATCTCTTATTTCTTCTTTTTCTATCTTAATAGAAGTGGAGTTAAAGTGTGAACAAACACTTCCCCATATCCTTACCCAACATGATAGTTCTTCACTCAAACGAGCTTACACCAGGCCTAAGTCAGTGAATTCAAAATTTGGTCTTAAACTCATAATAACCATCCTGCATAGTTGATAATTATAACAGTTTTTAATGTTCTTTTATAATTTGTCCATGAATCATCCTTCATTTCTGGCTAGATTTGAGATATCCACCAATTTGAAATTTAGCTAATGAACATCCGAGCTTGGAGCATAATATGATGAGTCAAAGGGTAGAATGACTTAATTTCTAGCTAGTGTTTTTCATTCTTTGGATATTTGGTCCCTCAGATCAGACAAATGAGTGAAGATATACAAGATTACAGGATGAGAAGTGATACTATAGTCTTGACTATATTTTAGGAATTGAATCTCAAAACATGGAAAGTTCAGGAAATTCGTTGTCCAATGGCGATGCAGGGTGTATCCAAATTTGTTGTGCAACCAATTAAGTGTGGCATGATTATACAATGTTTATCTGAATTCCATTAGAAAGTTTAAGAAACTTGGTGAGTGTAATAAGAAAGATAGCTAAATAAAGACAAAGCATGCAACAGTGTCATCACCTTTGACTCCATACATGAGGGAATGTACCATATTAAAAGTAGACACAGGAATCAGGAAATTGGGGAGACATCAGAATCATAAAACTAAAATAGTAAAGTGATTTAAACAGAAACACAGCTCATTTTTCTTCACTGAAACATAAATCAATCATCTTACATGCTTATTGATTTGATCTTACATGCTTATTGATTTGGTACAGACCATACACTAGTTATTAATTTATTACACAAAACAGTTACAAGATTTTCTTTTATTATTTTAGTCAACCATATTATATAGTCCTGCATTGCATGCATGCATATTTTCTTAATCACCCCCACCTTCACCATAACCCCCACCATGACCATAGCCTTCACCATGTCCAGAGCCAGAGCCTCCGCCGCCGCCTCCTCCACCGCCACCACCTCCTCCACCACCACCGCCGCCACGGCCACCTCCTCTTCCTCTACTGCTTGATCCAGCCCGAGATCCCGCATATGAACCCGCTTCAGAGCCTGCATCAGACCCAGACCCAGAACTTGAAGATGAAGATGATGAACTTGAGGAAGAGCTGGAGCTAGAACCGGAACCGGACCCTGCTCCAGCACCAGCTCCTGAGCCACTTCCACCTCCTATGCCAAGGCCTAACCCTGCTCCAAGTCCAATCCCCAACCCACCAAGGTCCAAACCCAAGTCTTTCCTTGCAACTCTGCTTTCTGATACAATAGCTGACATCAGAAGGAGCAGAGCAAGTAGATAACAACATGACTTGTGTGCAGCCATGCTGTGAAGTGTAGCTTGAAGTAGCAAAGCAAAGGTAAAGGTAAAAGGTAAAGAAGCTATATAGAATATTATAGAAGATACCAAACTCTGAAGGGTAGTGCACAATTGATGTTATGTTACTACTACATCAAAGGGTTTTGGAGTATTTATAGTTGCTGAATGCTGATGCTGTGGTTAATTGCATAGCATGAAATTAACTTGTAGACTAAGTTTGGTGTGAACTGGTGAATAGATTAGTTTATCTTTTGGAGGCTGCAAAGTGGGGATGTTGGCGTGGCATTTGTGAGTGTTGTTGGTGGACAAAAACTTGTGGTTGACATTGCTGAAGCATCTTGGAGATGGCATGATTCAGGACAAGTGTCAATGCAATACAGACTCATATGACCGCCACTCACCGTAGTGGGATAAAAGGCTGTCTTATTTTGCTCATTGAAGTTTAATTTGAGTACTTTTCTGATTCATTTGCAGCCAGCTAGCTCATGGTACTTATAGGTGCGGCGTAGCTAGATGCCCACGAAGGTCTGCTTTTTATTTGCTGCTAGTGGTGCCACTCTTAAGTTAGTAATTTTTATATATGGTAGTGGTATCATCAATTTTTGGCATTGGTAGCCAAATCGCATATCTCTCAGGCTTAGGAGAAGGTTTAAGAATGGTGTTTTTTCCTTAGAGTGACCGCTCTTCCAATAATACAATTTGTAATAATTAAACATTCATTTTTTTATTTAAACGATCATTTTTAATCACGGTAACAGACACATATCAGATAATCATATGGTATTAACTTTTTTAATTGAAACAAAGTGGACCAAGCAATATCTTCATATATATATTTCAATAAGGGTAATTGTCTCATCTTTATCATGTATGCAGAAAGCAAGTGCGGGTTGATAAATATATATGAGTGTACACGAGTCACTTTGGTTCTGTTCTCAGGGATAACAAAAACCGAACCAATTGAAATTGATCGATTTGGTTTGATTCGGTTTTTTACCCAAAAAATTCAAACCACAACCACACTAACCTGATGAAGTTAAATAAGCTTTTGATTCTTATAAAATAGGCAAGCGGTGGTTCTCCATCACATCTTGATTTTTTCCGTATACCTTAGTTCATTCACAACATTGACACATTCAAGAAATGAAATAACCTCTTATCAGTGTCAAGCTCATGATAAACGTGAACCCCTCCACCTTTATAATAAAAATAGGCTTCATTCACAAATGACCCCATATGATTTACCACCATTGTAAAAAGGCATTCTACCACAAGAATCGCTCATCACAAAATGATTCAACCAAAATGCAATCGAACAATCAAAACCCCACAAACCCACAATCAAAATACAAACCCTTAAATCCAAAACTCATTCACGTAACTTGTAACCCACAAGCAAGCAATGAGAGCGACACTTACCTGGAGTAACTCGAACCTTTTACACTCAAATCAAGCAACGAAACCAAACCTTCACCCTCGAACCTTCAATCACGCTTAAGGACGAACTCGAAATGGTGAACATATGGAAAAATGAGTTTTTTTCTACATTAAACCACTACCATTTATGGTTCCTAAATTTGTGTTTTCAGTTATGTTTTCCTCATTATTTGCATTAATTGCTCTTAGGGTTGTAGGGGTTGTTTGCACCACACGAACATCCTAACTACCTCATCATGCCGCCCCATTACCTGCCTTCACCGTTGTGGATGACCCTTCCCTCATAACCGCCGGAAGAACATAACAAATGAAGCTCTTCGTATTCAATATTGTACTAGATATCGCAAAGACAAAACTTACCTACCATCACTTATTAAGATCAATCTCCACGCATACGCGCACAAACCTCCCTCTACGCATACACACCCGTGTTCATATCTTCCTTAATTGACGTACCAACCGTTGTCGCTAAAGTTAGCAATATACTCTCATCATAGTATTGCAACCCTATCCTTGGTATTCAAATTGAGACCATCGTGGTGTTGATTTTGGAGTTTGCCGCCACAAAATCTAGTATCCATGACTTAACTGACAAGTAATGGTAAAAAATAAGCCCTTGACATTGCTTTCTCCTATTTGCTTGGAGATCAAACTTCAGTAAGAAGTAGCCATGATGAATATCCATAACTTCGAAACCTCCATATGATTTCTAAAGCAATATAAGTTTGTCACAAAGAATCGTATACCCTATACACTCGCCCATTAGTTTAACTACTACACAATCCTCCCATGGTTGACATATACTTTAATACTCCATTCCAGTAAAATTGAATTCTAGGAACAAACGATTTCCCTCAACTCCATTCCATTACATGTCTTTTTTTCTTTTTATCTTGTGTTAAGAAAAAAATTGTAAATTGGATTTTTTTTTTTACATCTACTACTGTATTTATTAATTGTGAGTCCTCAATCTCAAACCTCAGTAATTCTTGAAAAAAAAGACTCTTTCATAGGTTGACACGTGTCATTCATAAGAATGATTTAAAAGTTTTTAAATTGATATAATTTCATTTTATATTTAAAAATGATCAACTCTTTATTTTTCTGTATACATATGGAAAGAAGATCAACTCTTTATTAGTTATATCATTTATTTGTGGCAATCCACACTGTATCTACTAAAGTTGAGTCCTCAATCTCAAACCTCAGACACTCTTGAAAAAAAAAGACTCCCTCATATGTTGACACGTGTCACTTTGTCGAATCAAAATCTCTTCCCTTAATTGCCAAAATCGCTATAAATCTGCAATTCAAAATCTCTTCCCATGATTGTTGTGATTTGAAAGACAATTCCAAATCAAGTACCAAAGTTATCGCTCACAGCCTCTTGCTAAAATCACTCTTATCCTGCAATTCAAAATCCCTTCCCTTAATAGCCAAAATCACTATTAATCTTGCAATTCAAACCTCTGCCCTTAATTGTTGCAATTTGAAAGACAATTCAAAATTTCATCCCTATATTGTTGCGATTTTTTTTTTGGTTACATAAGGAAAGAAAAACAAAAAAAACAAAAAAAAAAAAGCAACTAAGCTACCGCATCTTTGCACAAGAGCGGAATCACAGAGGACGGAGGCTCCTTCCAAATACACATCGGACACCCTATGTGAGAAGCCTGTCTCGCCAACGCATCCGCCACCGCATTTCTATTACGCGAAACATAGGAGAATTGGACCTTCCAATTCCCAACCAGCATAGCTCGAATAGAAGCAATAGTCGATTTGATAGAGTTAAAACGTGTCAATATAGAAAAGTTAAATAAGATCTTCATTGGGTTGAGACTATTGCTACATAAGTATTTTATGAATGTTTTTCTATTTTTGTTATCAAAACTTAATTACATTGTTTGGTTTTGGTATGATCATGCACGGATCTACCTGGTGGGTTGGGGGGCAAATGCCCCCACATGAATTTAAAAAAAAATAAAAATAATAATAAAATTAATACTCCCTCCGTTCTTTTTTATAAGAGTTAAACCAACTTTGCACACTCCTTAAGAAAGTTAGGTAGTATAGTTTTTTGCATTAAATTTGTTCTCAAATGTTGTTAAATTTTCAAAATTGTCCTTAACATATTTCTTTTTAATCTCTTTCCATTATTAATGCAATTCCATATTTCCAGAATTGAATATGGGTAAAAATGTGAAAAAATAATTAATATGGCACAAAACCTTATGTGATTCTTATAAAAAGGAACGGTTAACCCCCCTCATTTAGCTCTTATAAAAAGGAACGGAGGGAGTATTATTACTAATTCCCCTTCAAGCTTGTGGAGACTAGGAAGCATATTGTATATCTATTGGTATATTTGCTTTTAGAGTTAGCTTTGATACTTCCTGTAGCAACTGCGGCAGTTGAAAGAGCTTTCTCCGCTATGAATATCATCAAGAATCAGAAGCAAAATCGTATGGGGATGAATGGTTAAATGATTGTTTAGTTACCTATATAGAGAAAGATGTAGGCAGGGACTCTAAAATATGAAAACTCGTAGGGAACAATTATGATGTGCTTTCGAATTTTTAATAGTACTATATTATATTTTATATGTTACAAATTTTTGTACATTTTGCCCCCACATACTTAAATTCCTGGATCCGTGCCTGGATATGACATAAACTTTACATGAACAATTTTAATATTAGTCATTGCGTCTACTTTGGTTTTATCAATTGAGGGATTTATTTACTTCGATATATCATGTGATCTTACGAATATTTAAAAATGTTGGCATATGTCATATATTTATTAGCTTTGTAACATCAACTAAAAAAAATGTTGCAAATTAAATATTAAAAATACACATGCATTGCACGGACTACTTACTAGTGATTTACAAACCATTAAATAGTTCATACACCTGGGGACACTTTTTTACTTATAAATAAATAGAAATTTAAAATATTTTTAGACACTTCTATATTATTCTATAGAGTTTAATTTTTTATATTCTTTATTCAAATTTTTTTTTTTATATTCAACAAGCATATAATACATGTTTACATAACAGACATATAATGCATGTCTATAAAATAAGCCTATCATACATGTTTACTATATATATATATATATTTGCACATTTTTAGATTGTCTGCCGTGTCTTCTACTGTTTTGGTTTTTTTTTTGGTGTCTTGATTGTTTGTTTCTCTCTTAAGACTTTTGGTCTCAAGTTGTTCTTTAATAATATTTTTGCTTACCTAAAAAAAATATTTTTATCTACATAAAAATATAATATTTACTTAACATTTTATTAAATGCATATTTTTTGTTCATATATTTCTTTAAAAATTAATAATACAAAAGTTAAATTAAATTTCTCATTTTTGAAAATTAATATTAATAAATTAAGTTTCTTTACAATAATTGATATTTATTTAGTATAAGTAGTTAAGCTAATTTGATGATTTATTATTAGTTATTTTTAATTAATCTTTTAATTATTATCAAATACTATTAATTTAACAAAATTAAAACATTAACCTTTCAAGTTACTATCTTATTTGCATAGTTAAAAAATATCGCAAGAGTTAAAACTTCAATTTCTTAAATTATTCTTTTATTTAATTATATTTAATATTTTAAAATAAATATTATTTAATTTAAAAAATTGTTATATTAATATAAGTCTGCACAGACTATATTAATTTTGTTCTCTTTGATGTTAAAAAATTTGTTTCTCTTTGGTTCGCTGAGTGAGAGTCTGAGAGGGGTCCCCAGACTGGGGTAGCTCGCCGTGACTCTTCACCAACGCATCCAATCAAAACCTTTCTTCTTCCTTCGCCGTAAGTCTCTCTCTCCCCATAGCAATTTGGTTTAACATCTCTTTGACCCATCCCCAGTTTTGTTCTTTCTTTTTATTCTAAAATCTTTTCGTTCTGTGATTCATTTTTCTATTTCAATTTTCGATTGCATTATAGTCTCGTCGTTGCTGGGTATCGGGTTTATTGCTCGTGGAATTTTCTTTGCCTATTCGATTTGTATTTGTTATTGATTATGTGAAATTGAGCTCCACTCTATTCAATTTCGAAACTTTTCTCTGTAATTTAGCTTAAAGCTGTCAACTTGGCAATAAAATTAATGAATTGCATTCTAAAATGACCATTCCTACCTATTAAAAGAAGTGAAAAATATGAACTTCCTTATAGTTTGTAATGCTTACTCTGACCTTGACCTTTGGAGAGTTGTGAGGATTCATTTTCAGTTTTGCAATTTAGGTTATCAACACATGGATACATCTTTGTTATACTCTCATTGATTGGAGTAGTGGGTATTTGCATTGCAGGTACCTTGGGAGAATTGGACATTGATGTTTGGGTTTTAGCAAAAATACAAATTCATACTGTAATGAATGGATGCTAGGGGAAAAGTTCCGTCATTGTTTGAGAGGCGCGTTGTGCAAGCTTCTGGGATGACGCGGCATGGTCCATTACCTGGTTTAGGTTCTGCTACTTCCCATCGCTCTCTCGAGTCCCTGCCTCCGCTACATCTATTGGAGAATAAACTTGCATCTCAGGAAGCTGAAATAGAGCGACTTGTGGGGGAAAATCATAGACTGGCAAAGGCACATGTGGCCTTAAGAGATGATCTCGTTGCCGCTGCACAAGATGTGCAGAAGCTCAAGTCACACATCAGAAGCATCCAGACCGAAAGTGACATTCAGATCAGAGTTTTGCTGGATAAGATTACTAAGATGGAGCTAGATATTAGAGCTGGTGATAGTGTCAAAAAGGAACTCCAACAGGCTCTTATCGAGGCGCAGAGCTTGGCAGCTTCCAGGCAGGAATTGAGTGCCCAAGTTCAACGAGCCGCTCAGGAAGTGAAGAAGGCCATCAGTGATGTTAAGATTATGCCAGATTTGCAGGCTGAACTGGATGGTTTAGTGCAAGAACATAAGAGGATACGGTAGGTATTGAAGACTGTTTAAGTTTGTTATGTGGCATTTTACACGTGCATGTAGATCAGAACTGATTCTAGACTCTTTAGGGTATATAATTAATTTTGTTATAATGTGGTCTAAGTTGCCTTTGTGGAAACTTGTTTTTTTTATAGAACATGTCAACATTGGTTGATCCATCATCCATGTGTAGCAGATCTTGTCTATTAGGAAATGTCATTTTGTTTTTGTTGTTATATCATAGGAATGAACTTTCAAGCACAGTATGTTCTAAAAGCAAAAGCTACATGCTTCTGCCCCTCCCCACAAAATAAAAAAGATGGTATGAAATTTGAAAGATGAAGAAACAATAAAAAATATATTCATGTTGGTTTTTCTTCTGTAAGTGCAGTAATAGCAAATTTAGGTCCCATATGCTGCTGAAAAGGACTATTCAAATCATCAAAATATTTAATTTTGACAGAATGTGACTACATTTGATATATGGCCTCTTATCTCTGAACTGGGTATCAAGTGGCATAATAGTTTGAGACTTGAGTCACCTATTGCTATTGTCATTATATACTAAGGTGAGACTGAGACTGGAATGAGATGGAATGGAAGTTAGTTCAAAACTTCTATGAAGGATTCCTTAATCACTTGAGTGTGTGACAAAGTTGTTGTCAATATCTATCAAATCATGCTTTAAGCTAACGCTTGCTTTTCCTTAGCATCACCATTTTGCATATATTCTCTTGTTACAGTTTGTTGCTCTTAATTATTTATCTTTCTTCTGGTAACTTATCTGGTAACTTTTTAAATAATAGTTCCACATTCGAATATGAAAAAATCAAAAACATAGAGCTGGTGGATCAACTGAAGGCAAAAGAGAAGAATCTAATAGCAATGGCAAGAGAAGTTGAAGTATTACGAGCTGAGATTTTGAATGCTGAGAAAAGAGCAAATGGTAACTTCCTGACTTCAGTATGTTTTAGTCTTTGCAAATGATATTTTTACACATATATATGTTTCTGATGCTTTGGCGAAATGTAAACAGCACCAAATCTATATAGAGCTACTACCCCTGTAGATGGCAGTGGTTCCTTCTCTGATCCTTATGGGAGAGCTCATGGTCAGATGGCTACTGCCCAAGTAGGAGAGACTATGGTACCAGTTGGTGATAGCAATGGAGTAGCAGCTGTGACTAGTGGTGGCGGCGGCAACAGTGGTGGTGGCGGTTGGGCAGGTCCATATGACCCTTCAGTTGCTCTGAGGTGAAGTTCAAGGAGTGAACTCCATCGGATACTGCTGGACTTTAGCTTTTGTTGGTACCATGCATGGAAAATTGATATGTTTTTTCGATTTATATCTAACAGATATGTGGCTTTATCTGTAGCTCCATTCTGTTTAATGTAATCACTTTTGTTAATTTTGAATCGAGTCTACAAATTTAAAAGGTCAAAGATCTTTCTCTCACAACTTACGGACTTTGGTATGAGGAGTTGAAACTACTGTCAAGCTTAGCCTATGCAGTGATATATATGATACTGTTATCTAAGCTTTTATCCCAGAGGGCGCAGTCCTATTTTTTGGCGTGCATATAAATATGTGTAGATTATTTTCTCTTTTCTCATAATAACGCTGACACTCAAAAGAAATTTCTACACAAAATTAATTTTGACTTAAAATCAATTATAAAAAAATTTTCAAACATGCACAGGATTCATTTTCCATCCAACATGACGAAATAAATTATGGATATCAGGTTATCAATGTGTTACTCAAACAACTTTTTGAATGCTTGCACAAAACTGAATTTTGGTTTAACTTGGTCTTTTGCACTAGTTCTGGTTTAGATAGTACAGCTCTTGAGTTCGGTTTTAGTTCCACACAAGGTTGTATATCTGCAAGTTCCTGAAATTTGAATTAGGAGATTTTCACGAAATAAATAAGCACTAAGTAAAAGACCCTACGCTAAAAATATTATGACCTAAATTCAAGTATCATAGGACAAATTGACCTCGACAAGTCATGATGTATGTTAGTAATGGTTCACAAAGGTCTTTACTTATGCAAAGTATCTTGGGAGAAGAGGATGTTTCAATTGTTAATGTTCAACGAGCTAAAACTATAAGGTGTGGTGTGGTGTAGTGATTAGTTCACTCCGTCCCTTAACCATGAGGTTGAGACTTCGATCCTCGCCCATAGAAACGAAGCGCATTTCGTGGTCAGTTGTTTACCGACTTGGGCGAGCACCCGCAACGAGAAGATTAGTCATTGTTATTAGTGATGGATACCCCTGGGCTCAAAAAAAAGTTTCAACAGGCTAATGATACCATTTTGATACTCCACTACACGTGCTCTTAAAGTTCAACACTACTCTATGTGTTAGGTTTATTGAGCGGTGAAGTTATTGAAACTTGAAAGCTTATAAAGACTATTTTGTATAAAACAGAACTCTTCAAATTGTTTAAACACTCAATTTATATCGTACTTGAAATCTCCTTACGTCCTGTTGTGGAAACAAAGGACTTTTGGGCTTGGGATGGTAGTGATAAGGGGTGCTATACAGTGTGTGTCGCGTATGAGTGGCTTAATTCGCAGAATTGGGTTCGCACTCAAGTAGATAGCTGATGCTAGGTTTGGAAATTGCGCGTTTAGGAAAATCTCAGGTTCTTCGTTTGGAGGAATCTGCATAATGTCCTCCCGGTTAACTTGGTTCGTTTCAACTGTCACATGGCGGTGACTCCGGCGTGTGCTCGATGCTCCTCTCCTGTCGAAGACGTCCTCCACTGCTTAAGCCACTGCTTAAGAGACTGTCCACACGCTATGGAGATGTGGATGAAGCTGAATGCAATGACCTGGCCAAATTTTTTCCACCTAAATTTATAATTTATTTATTGTTTTAACATTTATGCGAGGTTGTTATAGTGTTTCTGCCCGGCTAAAAAAAAACATTTATGCGATTGTGCTTTATTAAAAAAGGTCAACCATGGGATCTGGTAGTGGATAGTAACGAGTAGGCCCAACATAATGGGCCAACATGAGAGTCCAATTGAGCTTCCACGAAGGCCCATCTAACCACCAGTTTTATTTATTTATTTATCAACAAAGCTGCGGTTTCCTTTGATCTCAATTGTTAATCGAGTCTCACTCATGGCGGAGGTAAGCTTCCTTCCATTTTCTCCGACATGCGTTGCTTACAATTCAATATATATTTTTTGGATTAATCTCCATTTATATTTCTCCACCTTTTCTCATTTTCGCCGTTCATAGATTCCGATTTATCACCTTTTGACGCTGTTTTGCATAATCATCTGTTCTTAATTTTGTATTCTTCCGTTGATCCGCTGAATTAATCATTTCACAATTTGGCATTGATTTCCCGTTTCTGTAAGTAAGATTGTGGATTGCGTTTATTATACGTGAACAGAGCTGCATTTCGGATTTCTTTTTTTTCCCTTCATGGTTGTTGTCTGAGAAAAGTTTTTCAAAAGAGATGTACAGATTAATGTGATTGTTGGAATATAAATGAGTGGGGTGGACATGTAGTTTCAAAGTAACTCTTCTATATGTATAATGTATTGATGTATAATTGCACATTCCTTGTACTAGTTTTTGTAAAAATCTTTTCGTACTAAATGGCATTGTTGCTGGGAATTGGGATTATAGAGGGGGAGAAGTGAGACATGAGGCGGTAAGAGTGAGAAGAGGAATACATTAACATATTTTTATAGGTAATTTTAGGTTAAACTAATCTCTATGTCCCTGTACTTTTTGGTTGACATGCATTTCTATATTATAGAAGTTTGTAATTGGTTTAGTAACTTCGTATAGTTCTAAAGATTTTTAGTTGGATCCCTATTATTAGAGAGCACTGATACTGACCTTCAGTTCTTCATTGGTAGTTTGATTCAGGGACCCCAATAAAGGGAATGAATGAAAAATTTAAAATTATAGGAATTAATTGCAAACTTTTAAGATCTATTCATTTTTCGAAGAATTTTAATAGGGTCCCTGAACCCAGCTGATACAGCAATATAAGGACCCGGTTACAATAGAAACCTATTTGAACATCCTAAAAGGTGTAAGAACCTACAACTTAATTTAACTGTAGTTTCAATTGAAGATGTCGACGGGTTTTACGTTGGTTTTATAAAGCATGGTTACTTTATAGTTTTATAAAACATGGTTGCTGCACTGCTAGATCAAACCAATAAGTCAAAAAATTGCATCTTGTAAACAATCTTACTCGTGGATAACGATTTGGTATGTCTCTGCTGCCTTTGAGCAACTTTTCATTTCATGAGGAACATCTGCTTTATATTGCTAGATTGTTAACTATGATTATGTTTCACCTATATCTTAGTTATTATACCTAGATGCCATGTGGCAATTCAGCTGCATTTTTTTGAGATTTTGATCCCAACATTTTGAGTTAACTATCTATAAATTGGTTTCACTGCAAAAGGCAGCATCGACCCCCTTATAATACTGTTTGCGTAAGATTTTGTGTCATTATGGTTTTTCTTTGTTTACATTCATACCAGTCATTTTTTCATTCTTGACTTGAGGAGGATACGGATAGTATACTTTAGGCATGCTTATCTTCATTGCTTAAAAGTAGAGAGCCTGATACAAAATCACAATCTAGCATTCTGCTGTGATATATTTTATCCTATTTTGACATTGAATTTTGATGCAACATTTTCAATATCTGTATATCTTCTTATGTAGCCTTTCTTCTGACGTAATATTTTGTTATTTCTTGCTAGATTGAGCTAAAAACTGCACCTGTTGATTTTCGTTTTCCTACAACTAATCAAACCAGACACTGTTTTACTCGCTACATTGAGTTCCATAGGTGGATATCCTATCATTAGCTATCTGATTGGGCAAAAATGGTTTCTAGAATCTTTTAGTTTTAACATTGATTTTTAATTACAGGTGCTTGGCAGCAAAGGGTGAAGAAGCAGGTGAATGTGAAAGATTTGCTAAATATTACCGCTCCCTTTGCCCTGGTGAATGGGTAAGTAGCCCTTAGCTTATTGGTTTTCACGGAATTGGCTGCAACTCTACATAATTGTGAAGCAGGCATGGAAACTAGAAAAAGTTCTATTGCCATAGGAATCAATAAATTCCCAGTGCCAACCGTCAGTTTGTCCTGCATGTGTATTCCCGTTTGCTTATTTACATCCACTAAACAATACTATTGTCCATCAACGTTTTTACTAGCTAGTCTACATCCTTTTAAAGGAAGTTGTTTTCTAACAATCAAAAGTACTGATAGACTTGTCAAAAGAGGAAAAGTTGGTACTCAATATGGGGGGATCCAATGTTCAAGGCACTAATCCTGATAAAAAATGGGAGCTTTGTATTTTATGCTGGTGTAAATGCTGAAACTTGCGCTTGAGAATAAAATCTCTGATTGTGATCTCCAATAAAAAAAATTATTTCACACTTTAGATTGTCTGTTTTCCCTTAATTAATATATTTTTAGAACACTTCCAAGAATAAGGATATTAGACTCTCAGATATAGGACACATGGACACATTTCTTTAGTTCACCTGCTTGGAGGTCTGAGACAGTCTTCACAAATAATTTAATGAGTTATGAAGTCTGAGCAATTAATTACATGCAAAAGCTAAATGAAAAAGAGATTGAAAAAAAACTATATGCACATTTCAGATATGATGGATGTAAATCATGGATATCAGGTGGTTTAGTTTATTAGGATAGTTGGAGTCATAACTTAACTACCTAGCTTCTAAAGAGGTAAAGGCACTCCCAAATGCACAATGGTGAAGGGAAAGCATTGTCGATAACCCATTAAAATTCAGTTTGTACTGTATAGGTATAGGTATAGCCATTGCACACGAGCACTGCTCCTGCATCTATGCTTCAAATGTTTATAGCTTTAGTGGGTTATGCATTATGTCCATATATGAAGATTTTCCTTTTCAAGTTTGCCTCCCCCCTCCCCTGGTCTTTTGGCGAGCAAGAATTTGCTTTGTGTAAACTGTAATCTAGCTAGTTCTTTGGGATTTAGCACGTTAGACACAATTTTCTTTATCAACGTTTCTTATATTTATATTTATTGTTGACTAATGCTGTCATTAAGTTTTCTTTCTCTTCTTTCCTGGACATTTTTCTCCATGAAGTTGTTAACTTGTTCCTAGAACATAGTTGCTCGAAACTAACCTTAGTGCTTTGAACTAGCAAAACTCTAGTTATATAATTTGAATTAATGAATTGTTTATGTGAGTTTTCTTTTTGTAATATCTTTGCAAATGTGCTGATATATCGGTCTTTTGAACCTATCATTCCTAAGTCCTAACCTTTATTTGCTTTATTGCTTATGTAGTGAGCCTGACATATATTATTTTTATTTATCAAAATGTCTGCCTTCTCTAACTAATTATTTAGACATTCATAGAATTACTAGCCCAATTGTACATGGAGCAAATTATATATCAAATTTTGTCATGAAATTTCATAGACCAGTGTTATTAATCATGGATATGTCAACCATTTGGCAATGTAGCATCATCACTAAGTCAAAGTATCAAACGGTTAACAACAGATTA
Source organism: Acmispon strigosus (assembly GCA_030819835.1). Classification (NCBI taxonomy): domain Eukaryota; kingdom Viridiplantae; phylum Streptophyta; class Magnoliopsida; order Fabales; family Fabaceae; genus Acmispon; species Acmispon strigosus. The sequence goes on along the minus strand of JAUAMA010000002.1, from coordinate 11,892,841 downwards.
CATTGTTGTCATGCTTTTGATTAGGTACCCTCTATTAGTTAGCATTTCTCTATTTGAAGTTTACTGTTTGTATCTAATTGTGGCAGGTTGAAAGGTGGAATGAGCAAAGGGACAATGGGACTTTTCCAGGACCTCTGTGAAATCATGCGTAACTTGGATACCCTTGTGAGCCATGATAAGTCTTGAATATTTTGTTTTTTGTTTTTTTGTCTCATATTTGACGGCCTTCACCGAATTATGGTGGTTGGTGGATCAATAAGGCTTTTTATGGATACTCATTACTCCACAAATTCCTGAAGCCATTTTGCTTTGTAAGTTTGAGATAATGGTTCTGACTGGTTTTTTCTTTGTTCTGATTTCTGAACATTGAATTTAAAATTTATTTGTCAGCTTACCAGAGTTGCGTCCCCTCTTAATTCATGAAAGATATAAAGGAACTCCCACCGAGGTTTTATGAAACTTAACACAAAATATTAGATAGTTATAAAAGACCATTAGCAATAGTTTCGATTATGATAGTCAGGATATGGACACTTTCTAAGATTAGAAGCCTAGATTAATTGTCGGCTTAAAGGTTGTTTATGTTTGAAATTTCGACTTAATTGTTGCATAAAAGGTCTTGATAAATATTTAATCTATCAAATACTATATTTTTAATAATATTTTATTAATTTATATGTTCAAATACATTTCTGGTAAACTGTGTAAAATATCAGCTTTTCTAGCGTGTTTTACTGTGTTAGCAATTCCTCAAAATCACGGTTTTGGCAAAAGTTATTATTTGTAGCTCTGGTTAAAACCGTGGTTGACATATTTTGCTCAATGTGTGGACAGCCTTGAAATTCCAGCACTAACACAGTGATCTTGTTGTTATGAAGTTGCTATCTGTGGATCTTTCAAGTGGCTTAATTGTTCAGGTCTAGCTAAGTCAAAACAACGAAGCCAATGTAGTAGTAGTTAACATTTTCATGTATTTGTTCAAAATTTTACTAATCAAAGTTAACCGCACGATTTTAGGATATGAAATATGATTCGTAATTTGAAAGTTTTTGACGTAAATGATATTTATTTTAGTAAAATAATATTTATTTTGAAAATACAACTTGTAAAGAAATAAATAACAGTTTTGTTTTAGAGTTAATGGTTTTAACATGTCTTTAAAGTTGTACTAAAATCTGCGTTTGGTCCTTTGCCGGAAAAAAGTTTGGTAAAAGACTCTCAGTTTGCACTAAGTTTTTATTTAGTTCTTGTCGGAGATCGGAGCTCCGGTGAGGGCATATGCCCGTGCTGACTGTTTTAATGATGATTATGTGAATTTTTTATTTTTTTAAAGAGAAAACATGTCAAAAATTTAACAATCACTAATTATTCCCAAAAGCTTCATATTCTTAATTTTTCCCCAAAATAAAAATAGCTAAAATCTAAATTGTTTCACATATCAAAATCACTCAATCCTTCCATCCCTAAAATTTCTACATCATGAACCAAGAAAATTTCAGAACACAAACACCAATTTGCTTCGTACAATCCCTAACTTAACTTTCTTCTCAAATCTATCATATTCATCTTCTTCATGGCCAAAAACAACAACAACCAATCTCACGAAACCATTAACAATGGCCCATCTAATTTTTTCCCGAATCCTCTTCGTTCCTCTGAATTGAATTTTGTTGTTCTGAAATCCCCAAATCACCATGCCACATAAGCAGGAGCGCCCTTCTCCTCTCGAAGATCCACCCATTGCGTCTTTCTCCTCCAAATCAGAGGAAGAACTTCAACCTCTGTGTCAAGAAAAACCTACAGAAGAAGAAGTCGAAGCTTCGTCTGAGGAAGAAGAAGATAACAGTAGGGTTTCTCTTCATTCTGGGTATGACACCCTTGAACTCAGCATCTCCACTGTGGAGTTCCAACAAGTCTCGAACAAAGCCACAAACTTTCTTCTCCACATCAACAAATCCTTCAAAAGGGCACAACCTTTAGTGTAAGAAAAACCAGATCAGCACAGTCAGAATAGTGAGAATCACTCCCGCCATGGGAACGGCGGAGAGAAATCTTGAGAGGAAGAACCCAAGAGAGAGAAAGAGGAAAGAGAGGAGGCAGTGGCCAAACCACAAAATCTGCAGGGGGAGAGGGAGAGATTGAACGGTTGTGTTTCTAAGTTTGTGATTTGGGGATTTTTGTGGGATTTAGGAATTGTATTTCTGGGTTTGTATTTGGGGATTTTGTGTGATTCGGGGAGTAAGAGAGATTGAAGATGAAGATGAAAAGGAAGCCAAGAGACGGTGGCTTGGCTCGAGGTAGTGTTAATGAAGATAGGGAGGTTGAAGAAAAAAAGATGAATACGGTGGAAATAATTTGGAGAAAGTTAATTTTTCCGGAAAATTTTGATGAAGATGATAAAAGATGTTTGAAGATGATGATGAAGATGAACAAGGGGTTTTAAAAAGCTAATTTAGGGATTTGGTGTTAATGGAAATTGAGGGATTAAAGTAAGAGTTAGTAAAAACAGGGGTTTTAAAAATTAAAAGTTTTTTTCTGACATGTTTTCCCTTTAAAAAAAATTAAAAATCCACATAATCATCATTAAAACAGTCCGCACACCACATATGCCCTCGCCGGAGCTCCGGTCTCCGACATGGACTAAATGAAAACTTGGTGCAAACTGAGGGACCTTTACGAAACTTTTTTCCAGCGAGGGACCAAACACAGATTTTGGTACAACTTCAGGGACTTGTTGCACCATTAACCTTTTTTTTTTACCTCGGAAAACATTTAAAAATTCCCCTAACTCTTACCACTTGAGCTATCATTCAGAGATAAATAAATAGTAGTTTAAAAAATATATAGATATATTAAACATGTATTATAGGCTTGTTATATAAACATACTTTATAAACTTGTTATATAAACATGCATTATATATGTTTCTTGCATGCAAAAAGTTTGACTTTATGTCAAATAATCTAGAAGTATACAGAGATATTATAAATTTACATTTACATAGTAAAAAATAATTTACAAATTCTTAATATATTTTTACCAAATAATTATTAATAATTTGAATTGTGATTAAATAATTTTAATGTTCAACATTTCATTTTCTAATTAATATTTAGTATTTATTAATTTATAAAAGGACTAAATATGGGAATTAACTTTAAATTTTTATATTTGAATGACATTATTTAATGATATAGGTAATTTTTTTTATCAAACTATGCTTATTGAAAATAGTTATTATCAAGTTATTTTAATATTAAACAATATGATTTCGTTTAAACAAAACAATATGACACCAAAATGGTCACAATTATTGCTCTTCTAACCTCAAAATGTCAAATCTCAAGTGTAGAATGGGAAAACATTATCCTTGACAATAGATTCATAAACTCAATAAGGTAAGAGTTAATGGTTGTGCCGATAAGATACTAAATTTTTTCTTACGTGACAAATATTACATAAGCTCAAAAACTAATATGACTTCAAATGGTGTAAATGTATCTCAAAGAGAATATTGATGAAATGTTAAAATATATTTATCCTGTCATATCTTGAATGTTTTTTATTATTTGAAACTCATGTCTTAGATATTGATGGAGTTGAAAATGTTACTGAAAAAATATCATTTGGAAGTTGTAAAAAAAAGAGTTCTCCAATTGTTTAAAATTTCTTTTGTGACATTAAATGAGAGTAGGTTTTTTTATGTGTCATCTCAGTTTCAGATTTAATTAATATATTACTAAAATATAATAAGCACAATGCGCAAGCATATAAACTACTTTGCAATATTGTTCAGATATTAAAAATATAATATTAAGCTTATCAATAATAAAAGTAATAAAATTAATAATTTTGGAGTTATTTCAATTTTCATATTAAGTTAGATAATTTACTATTTTTATTTTCAATGAGAAATTAAATTGATTTTCTATAAAATATATGTTTACTTTTAAATTGTATTTAATTTTAATGGAAGTTACATTTAGAATAGTGAAAGATGAAAGACCTCTAGTCTCTATGGGTTGATAACTAAGCTAAACATATAATGTGGTAACGATACATTTCGCGCTTCAGATTTAGATTTAGTAGATTATAATAGATATTTTTTTTATATTAAAAAAACATAGACCAAATCAACCAATCAACACCCTAAAAGTAAACAATTTAGATAAAAAGTGACATGCTAAGGTAAAACTTGAAAAATAAATTATTAATGACTTCACACTAATAAATTAATTTGGAATGGTCTAAATGATCCTACATAAATTTTGGGTTAAATTATCATAACTCTTAGATGGATCAATGATATTTAAGATAAATAAATAAATATAAAATTCATAACTCACATATTTTAAATGTTATTGGTCCACTTAGGGTTAGAGTGATTTAATCCAAATTTTTACTAACGCCATTTAGACAATCCAATTAATTTGTTATTGAGTTGACTTGGTTTGCATTGACTAAAAGAAATTTTAAAAATCAAAGAAATCGATCATATTAAATATCATTTATTTTTTATTTATTTAAAACTTGAACTAAACAAACCTACAATTTAAAATTCTTATTCGAATATGAATGCATTAAAAAATGAATTTAATTTATATACAGTGTAAATTTTTTTTAAAGAGATTCAATCATATTTTGTTATGCTTGAATTTTTAGATTTTAATAATTATAGATATTATTGTAAAATAATGAATCTTAAAAAGTGAATACCATATAAGTGGTGTGTTTGGACAAGTTGATAAGCAAAATATATAATTGAACGACATTCCATGGTTGATGGTTTGGCATCACACATGCATGCATGCCTTCAGCGGCCACCATCACTAGCAGTAGCACCCATCATAGACTTAGACATGTTCAATAATTGCTATTTTGTCACAAGACACAGTTTTCATATATAAAATATGCACTCTGCTGAGTCATAGACTCATTAGAGACAAGCCAATTGCCACCTTATATTAGATCTTTTGCAGTTGCCAGCCGGCAGCTAGCAGAACATGTACAATTGCTGGCGGGAGAGGATATTGTGTATGTTTGGAAAACTCACATAGATTTATGTTTGGGGCAGATCCACATTTTCAAAAGTGTAAAAAATAGTTGTTTTTAGATTGTTGAATTCACGTTTGACCTCTCCAAACGTGAAATAAAAAACACACGTAATCAAAAACCCACGTCATTTCCATTTAGACCACCACATGCAAAGTTACTTTATTTTTTATTTTAAGTATACACTGAAAATAAAATAGTGACTCAAAATTAAAGTGAACAAAAACAGCTTTTTTTTTTAACTTTTGTGGCGGTTTAGCATAATATTAGCTCCAACGTTATTAATTTTCACGATGTATCAAAAAATTCACTAAGATGGTTAAATAGTACCAATAATTTTTTTTTTGTATTTTCTTCATAAATATATTTTTATCACATTTTCATAAAATGATTCTTCATTTTATTCTATTTACTATCAAACAATTTAAAAATTCATCATATTTTCTTCTTCTTTATTTTTCACAATTTTCTTTCAGTTTTCCTTGCACAAAGAAACATGAATTTTTAAAAAGTTTCCTATTATTATTTATTTGCTTCTACTGATTTTTCAAGGAAAGAAAATACAATGAGTGGTTATAAGTTGAAAACAAGGGCTTGTTTGAAAAGTGTTTTAAAAAACTGTTTTTTGTTTTATAAAATTTAAAAATAAAAAAACCTGTTTGAGTATTATGTTTTCTTAAAATTAATTTGAAAACAATTTTCTATTTTTTTGTTTTTAAATCAAAAAATACAGAACAGTTTAAAATTGTTTTTGTTTTATAATTTTCAAAATCTGTTTTCAAAATTAGTAGGACACGTTGTTTTCTACTTTTTCATTAATGGCATTGTTGTAATTAAAGTGATTCACAAATAAGGGTTTGCTTCATTTTCCTTTCTTCCTTCGCCATTCCCTCTTCCCCATCTGCTGCTGCGCACCTGCTATCTCTTCCCCATCTGCTGCTCTCTTCGCCTTCTGCTGTTGCGCTCTCTTCGCCTTCTGCTGCGCACCGCATCCCGGCGCCGCCACAGTCACGCAAGAAGCGTCGCAGAACGGAGAGTGTCATCTCAGGTTGAAAATCGGTTTCCGTCGTTGCATGAATCAACGGCGGTTAACAAATGGAGAAGGTGCTGTGCAAGCACTGGTTTTCATTACTGAAAGCGCGAGTAATGAGGCTTGAAGAGTGAGAGAAGGATGAAGAAGAGGTTATGATGAGGTTGTTGTATTGTTGTGAGAGAATAGAAACACACATTCTCAAAGACTCAGAGAAAAAACAGAGAGAGAGGGACAATGGATAACGAGAAAAAGGAACGATTTTTGTGAAAATTTCTATTGTTGATGTTGTTGTTACAGTGTTCAGCCTTTTCTGTTGTGTGTTTGTAAAGGCAGAAATTTTAAAAATAAAAACAAAAGAGGAAGAAGGAAGAAGAAGGTCTTTTTTTAAGAAAAAAAGGGGTTCTTTTCTTATTGTTGCTGTTGTTCTTCAAAATAACCAAGAAGATAAATGGTCTTTTTCTTAGCATTCCAGTCCCCCCTCTTTCTCTGCGTGAATGCCCTTTTTATGCTCAATCTTCCCCTTAAATCTCTTCTCTTCTTCCACTTTGATATTCTGATTTGATTTTGATTGAAGGAGACTCTTGAGCCTTGTGTATTGCTTGCTTGCTTGCTAGAACAAGATTTTTTCCACAGATGTTAGGATTTGCATTCCATTTTTGCTATGGTTATGATGAAGCTTTCATTATTTCCAAACTAATTCAGTTAGTCTAATTTGCTTTTCTACCCATTCTGGTTACTGTTTCCTTCATTTCCTTCTTTCTGTTACTTCCCATTTGGTCACTTACGTGACCTTTCTCATTTCTTTTTTCTTTTCCTCTTTTTTTCTTTTTTAACTTTAATAATAATAATAATAATAATAATAATAATAATAAAATTGGGTGTTCACAAGATTGATGCCTTCGTATAAACCTGCTAGGCAACGACTCATAGTGACGGCATGTTATACTATTCATAATTATATATGCAAGTGGAATCTGCGTGATGAGTTGTTTAGAATATGGGAAGAGATAGATCCTATAGAAATTGATGCCATGAATGAAGGTTCTAGCATAGATGGATCCTATAGAATTAATTTGATTTATTAAATTCATATTAATAATTTATCACCACAATAATTCATATCAATAATTTAGCACACAACCAAACGAGTTTTCTAATTTTTTATTTTCAAAACATGTTTTTGGAACAGATTTATCAAACAAATTTTTTTATTTTTTTAATCTCAAAACTGTTTTCAAAATCATATTACCAAACAAGTTTTTTTCTTATATTGTTCTGAAAAGTAGTTTTTAAAAATTATTTTAGAAAACAGTTTTGAAAACAAAAAAACTGAAAACACAATCAAACAGGCCCCAAGTTTTCCATTTATTTAGACAAGCAGGGAAAACTGGTCACAAAGTAAAAAATAGGAATGGAATCAATAATTTTATTTTCCTGTCTTTTATGTGAAAAAAATTGAAGGAGACACTCATTATACAGAAAAAGGACTATTTTACCCCTTCACTCATATTTTTTTCATTTTCATTTTAAATATTAAGCATATATATAGAAATTTGTTATAAATTTTATTGCATTTTGTAAATTAATGTTAAAAATAGCTAATACTTTTTTAAAAATAATTACCAGGACTAACGGGAAGGACCAATATAAAAATTAAATTTTAATGAGATAAAAAATAAAAAAATCACGAATACAGAAATAACAAATAGGGAGCTTTATATATATATATATATATATATATATATATATATATATATATATATATAATATATTTTGTTCCATATATGGAAGATTGATCGGTAGGTAGCTTTATATGAATGAAAGACTTATTAAAAGTAAAAAACCAGTTCCAAACTTTCAATAACTAAAAGTTTTAGAAGGCGAAGATTTCCACCTAGCTGTTAAAAATAAGTCAAATCTGTAAGAGATAATGAGTTTTTAAAAGGGAAAAGTATGATGCCTTTACAAGGCAGTTGCAGTTGGTGACCTATTCCAATTTTCCATTTCTCTCTTCTTAACTTGAAAAAAGTGATTCAATTTTATATCAATGGGATTTATATTTCGCTTACAATATTACTAGTTGTGTTGGACACTATCTTAGCTAACAAGTTACATATTATAATTTATGTAATATGTTATTTGTGTAGGACTATGTGTGTATTTAACGCAAACATATAAAACACATCACAAACATATAGATAAATAAGTAAAACTTGACATGTTAATTTCAAACGAACTCGATATGCCATGAAGTATCGCTTGGTTGAACCCACCGTATCTCCCACTTGAAGGGAAAAGGTGGGAAGTAGCTAAGGGTTGTCACAAGTCACAACAATTTGGTTGCTACAAAAGTGGATCATCAAAAAGGAAAATGGTGTAAATTTTTCTATTAAAATTTGAAACAAATATGAATTTTCTATAGTGGTGTGGTGATGAGAAGATGAATATAGACATGATAATCAAATTTGAACGTTTGGGTACCTCAAAAGCAAACCTAACCTTAAGGATAAAGAGGCGAGAACTGAGTTGAACTGTGTCCGCAAATACCAACTCAAACTCAACTTCAACCTTGTTGGTGGGTGGTATTCTAGAGGTGGTAATTGACACTAACACACTCAAACATAAGAGACTGAATATTCATGTATTTTTCTTGTTCTTGATTTTCAACTCATATACATGAGTATAAATAGCATAAGTAGTGATTGTTACAATTATCAAAGAGTCACCACTACAGGTACTTAATGCACAACTAAACATACTTAATGCACAACTAAACACTCCACTAAACACTTAGGGTCTGTTTGGTTCAAATGAGGGAAGGGGAGGGGAGGGATTTTAATGGAGGGGAGGGGAAGGGAGGGGAGGGGAGGGATTTTAATACTTATTATGTTTGGTTCATAGGAGGGGAGGGGAGGGGAAATAACTCTTTTTTTGTTTGGTTCACGAGGGGAGGGGAGGGGTTTTATGATTAAATTACTTTTGTACCATTTATAAATTTACTTGTATTTTAAACATGTTTGCATTTAATATTTTTCTATTATTGAATAGGGTTATTTTTGTCCAATAAAATGTTTTCCCTCCAATTCCCCCCACTTTTGGAGGGGACACAAAATTGAGTTATGAGGGATTTTGGTCCCCTCCATTCCCCTCCTAAAAATTGAACCAAACAAGGAAAGTTTAAAAAAATCTCTCCTCTCCCCTTCCCTCCCCTTCCCTTCCCTCCCTTCCCCTCCAACCAAACAATACCTAAGTGCTTCCACTAACATCAATGACAATTAACTCATGTGACTCTTCACTTACACTAGTTTAATTTCCACTACCAGTAACATGAAATCAGCACATTAATCAACATATTCCCCCTTAATGTGCTGCTCTTTAACTCCCATTGCTTCTCTAAGTTGCTGAAATCTCCCTCTTGGTAGTGCTTTAGTAAAAATGTCTGCAAGCTGCTCTTGTGAACTGCAAAAAACCAATTGCCCATCTCCTTCTTCAATCACACTTCGAATGAAGTGATGCTTTATGTTAATGTGCCTGGTCCGGCTATGAAAAACAGGATTCTTCGCCATGACAATGGCTGATTTTTTGTCACAATGAAGCTGGATACTTCCCTCTTGCTTCTCTCCAATGTCTTATAATATTCTTCTCAACCAAAGTGCTTGCTTGTAGCCAAACCAACTGCTAAATACTCAGCTTCTGCTGAAGATTGCGCCATTGTATCTTGCTTCTTTGAACACCAAAAAATCACACCTGAACCAAGGTTGAATACATAACCTGAAGTGCTCTTTATATCATCAACACATCCGGCCCAATCACTATCACAATAGCCTTTAGCTTCAAACTTAGAATTCTTCTCAAATTTGATTCCATACTCCATGGTTCCCATGAAATACCTTAGAACTCTTTTTGCTGCCCCAAGATGAAAATGACTTGGTTTACTCATGAATCTTGAAAGTAAACTAGCAGCAAACATTAAATCAGGCCTTGTAGTTGTAAGATAAAACAAGCTTCCAACCAAGCTTCTGTACATGCTTGCATCTACTAATCTTCCACCATCTTCCTTCTTTAATTTTTCATTCACCACTAAAGGAATATCAACAGGTTTGCAGCCACGCAAGCCAAACTTTTTCAAAATATTTTCAGCATACACCTCTTTTGACAAATAAAAACTCCATATTCATCTTGGTAAACCTTAATACCAAGAAAATGATGCAGCAAGCCAAGATCACTCATCTCATATTTTTTCATCATCTCTATTTTAAAGTTTTCAACCATTTTCTTGTTGTTACCCGTATACACCAAATCATCAACATAAAGGGCAACAAGAAGGATATTATCTTTACCTTGATGCTTCACATACAAGGTAGGTTCACTTTGACTTCTTTGAAATCCTTGCTGGATGAAGTAACTGTCAATTTCACTATACCATGCTCTAGGGGATTGTTTCAACCCATAGAGAGCTTTCTTCAACCTGTAAACTTTTTTTCTCTTGGCCTTTAGTCACAAAGGCTTGAGGTTGCTGCACATAGACCTTTTCTTTTAATTCTCCATTCAAAAAAGCTGACTTTACATCAAGTTGGTATAGATTCCAACCTTTTTGAGCTGCTAATGCAATGATTGCTCTCACGGTGTCCAAACGTGCAACTGGAGCAAAAGTCTCACTATAGTCAATTCCAGCTATTGTGCATAGCCTTTGACTACTAATCTGGCCTTGGCTCTTTGGATTAAACCATCTCGATTATGCTTCAATTTGTGCACCCATTTTACTCCAATAGCTTCTTTGTCATTTGGTTTCTCAACTAGCTGCCATGTTTTGTTCTTCTCAATTGCATCTATTTCTTCTTGCATCGCCTTCCTCCAGACACCTTCTTTGATTGCCTAATCAAAATTTTCTGGTTCCACAACACAATAGTTTCACCTTGCATAAATATCACTCAAATCCTTCAATTTTATTAGAGGTGAGCTAGGAGATGATGAACTTAAACTTGGTGAACTTGGAGAGGATGAAGAGCTTGGTGTACATGGGGCTGGTTGCTCATTTCCAGTTGTTGGAATTTTGTTGTAATAAAGTTGCAGGGACTGTTTTCTACTCCATTTTGTCTTCTTCCCAATTCCAAGAAGCCTTCTCATCAAATACAACATCCCGGCTAATGATCACTTGGTTTGTCTTCAAGTTGTAAAGTCTATAGCCCTTTTACATGGAACTATAGCCAATAAAGACACATCTCTCACTTGTTTCTTCCAGCTTTGTCCTCTTTTGTTTAGGAATTTGAGCATAGCAAACACACCCAAAAACTTTAAGGTAGTTCATTGAAGGTGTTCTTCCCCTCCAAGCTTCAAATGGAGTCTTATTCCGTACAGCCTTTGTTGGACATCTATTCAGCAAATACACAACAGTATTAACAGCCTCGGGCCAAAAGGTTTTAGGCAAACCTTTCTCAAACAGCATAGACTTCGCCATCTCCTTTACGGTTTGGTTCTTTCTTTCAGATACACCATTTTGCTGAGGTGTATAGCCAACAGTGAGCTGTCTTTCAACACCTTCATCTTCACAAAATTTGTGGAATTCATTTGAGGTGTACTCCTTCCCCCTGTCACTTCTCAACATTTTTATAAACCTGCCACTTTGTTTCTCAACAAAAACTTTAAACTTCTTAAAAATTACAAAAACTTCAGATTTTTGTCTCATAAAATATACCCATGTCATGGGGGTAAAATCATCAATAAACAAGATAAAGTACCTGTTTTTGGCATGAGACAAAGTATTCGTAGGGCCACACACATCTGTGTGTACAAGTTCCAGCACTTGTTTGGCTCTCCATGCTCCTTCCTTTGGAAATGGATGGCGGTGGTGTTTGCCAAGCATACGTCCTTCACACACACCAGATTTTTCTTCAATTGTTGGCAGCCCATACAGCATCTTCTTTTGAGAAAGCAACTTGAGACTATTGTAGTTCAAGTGCCCAAGTCTCTTGAGCCACAAACAAGAGTCATTATTACAACATCAACATTTCTTCTCTTTGAATCAAAAATTCTGCACTCTCGATTCTCAAAGTTTAGAGAATAGTCATGCTCCAAGAGCTGTCCAATGCTTAGCAAGTTCTCATATAACTCCAGCACATAAAGAGTGTCATGAATGACTTTGCTTCCTTGCTTTGTTGTAACTCTAATGCTTCCTCTGCCTTTTACTTCAACATGTTCTCCATTGCCCAATTTAACTTTTGAGCCAAATGAAGAATCAATGTTGATAAAAGCTTCTTTCTTCCCGGTCATATGATTGCTACAACCACTGTCCAAATACCACACATTTTTATCTTCTTGAATTGCTTTTTGACAAGCAAAGAACAAATTACCTTCATCATTTTCCCCTTCTGCAAATGAAGCATGCTGCTGATTGCCAAAATGACAATCTTTTTGAATGTGCCCGAATTTCTTGCAGTTGTGACATTGTGGTTTGCCCTTGTCCCAACAATCCTTCTCTTCATGAGTGTTGCTCTTACAAATTCTGCACCATTTGTTTGATGCTTCTTCATGCCATCGTCCGCCATTGGTGCCTCTTCCTCTTCCTTGTGAGTTTCTTCCTTTACCTCTGCCTCTTCCAAATCTGCCACCTCTAGAAGACTCACCTTTATTTTGTGTTGGGGGCTTATTTTTACCATTATTGGGCTGAATGTTGAGTTTAGATTGAAAAGCACTTTCAACTGATTTTTCAGAGCGCCATAACAACCTTTGCTCATAGGATCTCAAAGACCCCATCAGCCCTTGAACAGTCATAGTTGATAGGTCCTTAGTTTCTTCTATAACAGACACCATAAGATCAAATTTTTCTGTCAAACTGATCAGAATTTTATCAACTATTCTGCGATTATCTATTGTATCTCCATGTGACTTCATTTGATTCATCAATTCAGAGAATCTATTAAAGTATTCATTCAAACTCTCATTCTCCTTCATTCTTTCATTTTCATAATCTCTCTTAAGAGATTGAAGTTTCACAGTTCTCACATTTGAGTCTCATTCAAACTCTTGTTGTAGAATATCCCATGCTTCCTTTGATGTTTTTGCTCTCATAATCCTTGGGAAAATGGATAGAGAGACTCCTCTTTGAATCATCCCGAGAACTCCAACATCTGTGATCTTCTTCTTCTTCTTCTTCTTCTTCTTCAATTCTTCAGGTTGTTGGGCTGATTCTGCAGCTTTTCCATTTGTTGAATATGCTGGTTCTTCATACCCCTTTTGAACTAACTCCAATACATCCAAAGAGGTGAATAGAGTCTCCATTTTAACATCCAAAAAATCATAATTCTCTCCTTCAAACAAAGGAACTTGAACTTTGCTATAAACTGTAGAGGAGTTGCTTGTGGAAGCCATTTTGTTGTTGTTTATTTTTTGCTGCAAGGATCTGCAGCTCTGATACCACTCTGTTAGCGGTATTATAGAGGTGATAATTGACACTAACACACTCAAAGATAAGGGGCTGAATATTCATGTATTTCTCTTGTTCTTGATTTTCAACTCATACACATGAGTATAAATAACATAAGTAGTGATGATTACAACTATCAAAGAGTCACCACTAAGCAGTAAGTGCTTCCACTAACATCAATGACAATTAACTCATGTGACTCTTCACTTACACTAGTTTAATTTCCACTATCACCAACATGAAATTAGCACATTAATCAACAAACCTCAAACCCAATGTAATAATTAAATAATTTAAATAATAATTATAGTTAAATAATAATGTTTAACTCATATTTGTTAAAAATATTATTTAGTTCTTAGTTTTTTATATTGACATCCTTGACATGTATTTCATGAATTAAACTGTGTTTTCCTCATGATTTATTTAAAAATATAATTAAATTATTAAGACTAAGTAAAAAAGATTTAAAAATAATGAAGACTTTAGTTCCTCGCAGATTCTCGTAAACCCAATGACAATGAATTTGAATATCATATTTTTATCATCGTCATCATCAAACCAGCTCTTGAAAGTTGAAACCATCTACTCTTAATGGGGTTGGAAGAGCAAAAACCGACCCACTGTGTTGCCATACCATATGAATTTGAGGTTTATGGGTTAAAGCTTCAACCTCAATAATGATGATATGTGATTAGGGAATTTGTATGCCTAGAAATGGTTTCATTAACCGTCAGAATTGATACATTTGACTGCGAATAAATACTATTTTTCCAAGTGGATAGCACAGATGATTACAAATTCAATTCAGCTGTCATATCCATATAACAAATACACGTGGCAATGCTTAGGTAACTCAATATGATTTAATTGAATAAGTATGAATATTTTCAATTGCATCAAATCAAATCTTTACATTTTTCTATAACAAGTTTTTGATCGTGAATACAAAATGAGTAACTCATTCACTGAATCATTAAAAAGAAAATTAATCCACCAATAAAATCAGAACATATATTTAATATTTATTTCATCATTTGCTCTTATTTTTAAACAGAGATTGTTTCTTTTTCAGTCTAGTTACATGTTTGGATAGAAATTAAGAAAGCATTTAATAGCTCTGTCGGTTTTCCTAGTTGAAAAAAACTAATAGAAACAAAATTTCAGATTAGGATATTAGCTGTTTTTTCCTAACTCTCATCAAACAGAATTATTTGTTTCCAAATAGATCTGGCAATCTACTAAATTTAAACCACAAGTGAGTTGTCGTAGACGCTCAAAATCTTATTTTTAAATAAATGGTTAAAATTTCAATTTTAACTTTTGTGATTAAAAAAAATTCATTAGTAAATTTTATAGTATTATTTAATGCGCTAACAGAACCAAAAAATAGGAAGAAGAATAGGGATAAAAAACGCGTTTAACTTCGACGTGGCTTCTTCCTAGAATGGAGAAATAGCGTTGCGTGTAAAACCGAGTCAAAATATGGTTTTGAATTGCTTTTCCCAATTAACAACTTGTTAGCTGTCTTTTCAAACAAACAAACCCTTATAAAAAACCCTTCACTTCTTCTCTCACTATTTCTCTTCTCTTCTCTTCAATCTTCACCTTCATCATACACATTCATATTCATTCCGTTGATTTTCATCATCATCATCATGGTTAAGTTTAGCAACAGCTTGATCGGAATTCTGAACCTGCTAACCCTCGTTCTGTCGATTCCCATTCTGATCGCCGGAGTATGGCTGAGCAAACAAGCCAACACCGAATGCGAGCGGTGGCTCGAGAAGCCCGTCATCGCGCTCGGCGTCTTCCTCCTCCTCGTCTCACTCGCCGGCCTCATCGGCGCGTGTTGCCGCGTTTCATGGCTCCTCTGGGTCTACCTCCTCGTCATGTTCCTCCTCATTGTTCTCCTCTTCGCATTCACCATCTTCGCCTTCGTCGTCACCAACAAGGGCGCAGGGGAGGCTTTGTCCAACAGGGGATACAAGGAGTATCGGCTTGGGGATTACTCTGATTGGTTGCAGAAGAGGGTTAACAACAACAACAACTGGAACAGGATCAAGAGCTGTTTGCAGTCTGGGAAAGTGTGCTCCGATTTCAGATCGCAGTTTCTCAATGTCACTGCTGACAAGTTCTACACCGAGAATTTGTCCGCGCTTCAGGTTGGGTTTTTTCTTTCTTGACATTGATTTCTTTTTTTAGACTGTGATCAAAATTCTAGGCTGCATGTGATTGAAATTAACGAATATGGGATTGAAATTCAATCCGAGTTTTCTGTTTTGAATGATGGAAACTTTGATTTGATTATTTGTTGGTGTGTTGCGTGAAGGGTTGAATTTAGGTTTTACTTGAAATTCAAACAAAGCTTCAGGTAATGTGATCTTCAATTCAGATAGATTTCTGGAAAAGTGAACAATATTCACCAGACTCTATGCTGAAATTTTTGGGTGACAAGGGACATGGAAATTCTATATTTTTATTGTAAATTCTGATAAAACTCGGTTGTTTAATTAATATTTAGATTAGAAAACTAGTTACAGAATTATCAGATACCTAGAATCATGCAAAAAATTCACGTGATTCGTGAGATGCTTTTTACTTTGTCTTTTCGAGTAGTCAAGGCTTCTTTTTGAAAAAGGTGATCTTCTTAACTTGGTTTGGTTCTCGTTTGAAAAGGCTGTGCTCTTATGTTATTTCCAATGCATTTTTTTGTCGGCACTTTTAGGCGTTCTTTTTGTTAATATTTGTTTAAAAGGCCCCTGGAGCAACATGGATGCTGGAGAGTGTTGTTGCTGGGCTAAAAGTTCATTACTTTATAGTTCTTTTTAGCTCTTGAATCCGCTTGCTTTTTAGTGTGCACTTTTGTTGCCAAGAAATATTAAATAATCTGTTTCCGGGTCCTCTAAACTCAAAAAATCACTTTAGAGTATAAAGTAAAGTAAAACTATCATACCATTGATCGAGAAATCAATGATTTGAGGTCATATACTTGCACATATATAACAAACTAAGATGATTTTTAAATTTCAACCGTTGATTTCTCAATCAGTGCTTGCGATAACTTACTTTATACTCTAAAGTTAGTCTTCCAAAGCCAAATCTATGGTTCCATGTAGCATTAGGGTATGGATGAACTTTATAAAGCTAATTCAAACTTTAAAGGATAGCAAATTATGCTTCACATAAATGAATGCAAGTTCTTGTGACTGCTTAACTTAATGGATATCGTAAGATTGAATTCCTTTGTATGTGATACACAAATGCTGTTGGCTAGTGGTTATTTCATGTTAATCACTTGTTTTCTTTTGGCGTTGCCTGGTTTGGGTTCTATGGTTTCTTCTGCTGCCCCACTTGAGCTATTTGATGCCTAAAACTTTATTGGTCTGTGACTCTGCTTATGGCAGAGGACATTTACTTCTATGCTGCTACTATGTTACCTAGCATTTCAATCGCATACTTGGAAAACGTTCTAACAATTAATTCAAAAATCACTAAGGATTTAATTAACTCTCGGAAAAATAAGTTGATTCAAACATTTCATAAGATTGTTGATGTCGTTTCCTTGATTTCAAAAAAGTGGTTCTAGAATGTTCGATGCATTTACTCTATTGGTATGTCTGGATCAATTTCTGAGTCAATTATGAAATTGAAGCTCTTCATTTTTGTTATTTGACTATAATCATTTTTGGATGTTTTCTGCAGTCTGGATGCTGTAAGCCTTCAAACGATTGTAATTTCATCTATGAAAATCCAACTACCTGGACGAAGCCAGCAAATGCTACCTATACCAACACTGACTGTGATGCTTGGAGTAACGATCAAACCGTTCTGTGCTTCAATTGCCAATCTTGCAAGGCTGGTTTATTGCAAAACCTCAAGACTGATTGGAAGAAGGTGGCTGTTGTCAACGTCATATTCCTCATCTTCCTGATTATTGTGTACTCGATCGGTTGCTGTGCATTCAGGAACAGCAGGAGGGACAATTCAAGTTGGAAGAGATATAATTAGGCTCTTAATGGTGGTTCAGTATTCTTAGCATGTAGATGATGAGTTAGGTCACTTGGTTTATATGCTGGATAATTTTTTTAATGGGTTCTTCTATATGTGCTTGAGTTTATACTGTTTTTCAGTACAGTTTGTCATGTAAATATCACAATTTTATATTGCAGTTTCCCAGTACCATACTGATACTGCATTTCCTTCTGTCCCCACACCTTATATATATTTGCCTGATGCTGAATTATGGATGGGACATTAGCTGTGTGGCAGAATATTATAGTTTTGAATTGAATTATTGATGCGTGAGGACCTGAACTGAGCTCATTGATTGGCCTATCTTTTGGATAAGGAAATCATGTTTTGAGCTTGTGTCCAGTCAGTGATGAGTGAAACTTCAATTCAAACTAGACTAGTCTGCCATGGTCCAGCACGCTTATCTCCCACGTTTTCCTCTTTACACAGCCCCAACTCCTACTGGATAGACAGTCCTAATACCTAAGCAAAAGCTACACAAACAGCTTGGTCCAGCCCATAATGTAGCCAACACTCTGGAAACCGACTGTGTTCACCATGAACCAACTGTGTCATTCACAAAGTGACTACATCCCAACAACCATCCGCCTCGACCAAGGGCACAAGTTTGATTAAGCAGCTTATCAGAAGATCCAACGACTCCCCTCATTAGCTATAACTACTGCCTAAAAATCCAACCCTATAAAAGGTAGGTTCCAAATAACTTAAGATATACACTATATTTCGGCGTTTCCTACCAGCTTCTCCTTTACTAGAACGACGGTGTTTCTTCGCAAGTATCCCCACCACCGTGACTCAGCGACGGGGAAATTTGTATTTTCCCGAGGAAGTAGTGTATCAATTGGAAGCTCATCGTCCTCCACTCTCAATCAACACTCTCTTAAGTGATTTAATTGGACTACTTCAACAAAAAAACATGATATTTTTCTATCTTCATACTTTCTAACCATAAACAAAACCAACTCAGAACACAGTGTCAGTATGCTTTTCCGTTTCCCCTAAGGCAAATGAAGAGCACACCCAGAACATAGTCAACATACAAATCGAATGTGGAAAACTAAGATTTTTCCTGGATCAACCTTAGTTTGCTCCCATCCGTTCTTGTTCTTGTTCTTATCCCTTAATACCACTGATGCAAATTTTCAAATGAAGATTTAGGAACGAAATTGTGTCAGAGATTGATCATTTTCTGTTTCTATTAAAGAGCATGCTGTTGCTTTTAACTTATTTGTAAGTTATACATTTATTAGAGAACGAGAGTGCAATATAATCTTTTCTCAAATTTCTTGAATTTATTTTATTGTAAATTTTCAATTTTCCTTAAACATAGTAGATTAGGGGGTATTTCTGAAACTCCGGAAAATTTAGCAGAGGTTTGTGTAGAATTATAAACAAAGATTTACATAAACTTTTAAAATAAATAAAGGTTTGCAAAAATAATCATATACTAGATCAGAATTGCTTCTGTAGATGAGCAACGTAAAACCAAACATATACTAACCCGTGTGGAAGTGGATTGCTTGGTAGCAAAATTCGATGGAAAGAAGTGGATGTAAGTCATAGATTGTTTAGACGTTTGTAAAGTTGAAAACGGACTTTAGCATCATTTTCCCTAAATTGGATGGAAATTCACATTCACACAAAAAATGTATGGAGATAAATGAAATGAAATCTTGATTTTTTTTCCTACAAGATATTATCACTTTTTCTTAATTACCATTTTTCAGGCCATGATCTTGAGTTTACTGATACGTTCTCTTCATTAGGTGAAGGAAATTAATCATCTTTAAGCTGCCACTTGTTCTTGTTTTGGTTTCTTCAATTCTGTAGGAATCAAGTTTCACTTTCATCAAAACCATCATCATGTTTTAGTCAAATCATGGCTCCATCTTGCTATTGGCTACATGTTCTGACTTCTCTGGCAGAAGAAGAGGTTCTTCCAAATCTACCCGGCTACTATTTATCTCATCATTCTGCATGTTTGATTCTAGTGCCTCTTGTTTAATCTCATCAATTTCTTTGGCTTTACCCCACAACACAATATATAAACCAGTGATGACTCCTACAGCCCCTACCAAACTGAAATGAAAGATAGTTAAGATTAATCTTAACTTGTATATCATTATAAAGTCCATTCTTCATGAACACAATGAGGGAAAGATAAAATAATGTATTACCTTCCGACATATAGTTCTTCCTGTAGGAATGTAGCAGATATCAAAGCTGTGATGACTGTTGCTAAAGGGTTGAACATTGCACAGTACAAGGGACCTCTTATTGAGATGCACCAGGATTGAATGAAAAAGGTAATAGCAATTCCAATTCCCTATTTCATAAAATTTAATTACCAGTTGGTAACAGTATCAGTATGGTGTATGCAACAATTTAATGATTACTAGTTGAAGTGTTGTTAATTGTGGGGCTTGTGACTTACTCCATATAAACAGCATGAAATATCAAGAGGTGAATGTAACATCCATGCTTGAAGATCCAGCCCAGAGAGCAGAGCAAATATGGCTGACTGTATTGTTGCAAAGAAACACATCCAAAAGGTTGATAATAAATGGTCTGGGCAGGATGAAGAAATTGGTACCTGTTGAAGTTAAATCAGATCTCTATTGATGGACAATGAAGTGTTACAAAAAAATCTGTTGAAACCTAAACAAAATCTAGTTCACAAATTATAGAAAGTTTCTCAGCAAATTAATTTTAGCACACAAAGAGCAAATTGTAAATAATATGTAATACATGTTAGTTGTAAAAAAATGGTTCATTGGTGGACCAACGATAGAATTGTTGATCATATTTTCCTAAAAACTTCAAACATTCAATTCAATGTGTATGTGATCTAATCTCACACTTGAAAACTAGATACTAAGATAATCCAATATTCTGGTTTTACTTACCTGCATGACCATCCAACATGACCAGAAAAAAGCACTTGCTAACAGCAAAAGACAACCCAGCAGCCAATCTTCACCTTGAGATGCAGTGAGATGTATAAAAGGAATGAACTGTGTGTTTAACAGCTTATGTCCTTTCAGCAATGCCATGGTTAAGGCTCCAACTACACAACAAACTGTCCCCAATATCTTGGCTATGAATCTTAAGCTTCGTACATCAACTTTCTCAAATCTGATTCAATAAAACAGGACATGTTATATTCTAATTGATCTCCAAAGGCATCTTCACATGTTCCCCATCATTTTAATGTGATTATATTAGAGTTATGATTCATAAACCACCATTAGCGGTGGACACCTAGAGAGAGAAAAGAAGAGAAGAGAAGAGAGAAGTAATTAATGTGATATGTAACGTGATGTGATAAGAAGTGAGAGATAGAGAGAAAAATAAAATATTTGTAGGTGTCTATACTGTAGTTGTAGTGATTCATGATTTAAATCTTCTTTTTTTCATATTTAGTGGGGATAAGATTAAGAGACATTACCCAAAAATTGCTGCAATAACAAAAGTTAATGCGGGTATGAGATTACTCATTGCAGTAGCTGCCGTAGAAGATGCATAATACAAACCTTTAAAATATGTGTTCTGATTTGCTGTAACTCTACATGTAAGTAAAATAAAATTGGGTGAGTTTCAATGTTTTTTTTCCTTCAAAAAATAAGTAGTACATCATAGAAATTTGCAAGTAATTTTGGAAATTAAGCTATACCCAATAAGAGAGGTCATAAACATCAAAGAGTAGCTCCTTAATGTAAGTGAACTCTTTAAAGATTGTCTCCTACAATCAAGTTCAAGAGCAAACATTAATTCAAGCGAGACCAAAATTGATTCTGAAGAAAAATAAGTTGATCCAAACATGGTAATACCTCTTCGACGAAAAAAATATAGGCAGCAGTGTCAAAGTGGCTATGCCTTGCCTGTACGCTACATAGATTGGAGGACTCAACCCATCTACCAGAGCAGCTCTTGTGAGGATGGCAAGAAATGCATAATGAAATTGCATACATATCATGGCAATTACAGGAAGATGACCAGCATAAACACCACCCATTTTTGAGATGTTGTGATGCCTAACTTGAAAGAAGATTGAAATGAAGATACAACACTTTGACACACTTGATGTATATAAATACTAAAGATGAATAATGTGGACGTGAATGCTAGCATTGGGCCGTGTCGGCTCACATGTTTTGTGCATTTGTCTTTTTATATTAAGAAAGAATGAATTGATAGAGCAACTAGTACTTGTTATTTAATTTAATTATCTTAAACATTATTAGCATGGGTTATAATTTAATTGGGTGAGTTAGATAACTTCAAAGAGATAATTAAAGATAAAGAAAACATCGTGGAGGGATGAAGTTCGCCTCTATACAAAGTTGTGTGGAAATTGGGGACCATAAAAAAGTAAGAAGCTTCTAGTAAAGAAGGAAAGTATGACTGGACAAGACTAGATAGATGATGAGTTTTGATGATGTTACTTGCATGAATATTAGGGCCATACATGTCATTCCAAACATTACATGGATATTGCCAAATGTCATTGGTTGCAAATGGACAAAAGAAATGTCGGACATACACCACACTAGACTTAAAAAATTAGAGTAAAAAAAAGAAAGATAGGAGATAGACGGGGTATATTTTGCTTTTGTCAAATAAAGTAATTCTTCTTTACAGGGAATTACGTGTTTAAGTTGAAAATATTTATATTCTAATGTTGTTAAACTTCTCCCAATAAATATTTTTTCATACGCACGATTCAGATATTAAATCTTTAACTGAATTTTTAATGAGTTTATTTATCTACCGGTATTACTAGACTTTGTTGGTGATATAGTACATGATATGAATATTATAGAAAGAAAGATGGAGTGTGGTTAAGATATGTGGAGATAATACTATTCAGGTGTCTCAAAATCCAACCAATTTCATGAAGAAGATAGGATGGGCCAATTTAAATATTATTGGCATGACTCATGACATAAGCAGATAGATCTCACGGGTTCAAGTTAATCTGTTGTTTGTCACAACCTGCATTATTTCGTTATATATCAATACGCGTCTTTTTCTTATGCGGTGGCAGTTTTTAGCATATAGCATAGTAGAAAAGAAAGAAATTTAAGACTTTCACTACCTTGCACTAAGAAAAATTTGTTCGCAAATTAAAATAACTTCTCTGCAAACAAATCTAAATGAAAAAGAGCATATTGTAAATAACAAATGGCTGAGCATATGGTAGCCTAAAATTACAGAAAAAATAGAGGTGAGCTGGTTGGTTTTAATTTCGAGTCTCCAATTCAAAGTGATGAGGCTTGTAATGCTAACAAAAATCAGACGGCTGAGTATTCAAACAAGAAAATTATTGTAATTGTTGAACCCCAGCGTTTGGGGGCATTTAGGCGACATACAACCTTGTAAGATTTCAAAATCGTCACAAATTAGACAAGTTAAGAAAAAAAATATAAAACAAAATTAAGATATCTTAAACCTCTACAAATTTCATGTATGAAAAATATAGGTGAAATTTGAGACTGTCTTCCTCGTATTTTATGTTTTCTTTTTTAATTTGTGATAAATTGATTGAATGTAACAAATTGGGTTCAATAAACGCAACCGTCAAACAACAATGTACACATAATTCAAAGCTAGTAACTCTAAAATTTACATTATAATTTATTTTCTATAAATAATTATGTGGCTCACAGGTTCTCAAGTATGAGAACTTCATTTTAGCTATGGTCTTATGTACATATATACTTATACACGTTACTTATAAATATTTAGAGTATATTATGTTAAAATAATAATTCAAACAAAAAGTTTGAGTATTTTTTGGGAACTTTTTAGGTAATTATTAGGTACACCTTAATTAAAACTAATTTTTATCAATTTTTCCTTTTTATATATACATAAAAATGAAAAAAATCTGTAACTGTATGACATATAATCTATGTTATTTATCAACATCAATCAATTATGTGAATGATGTGTGAACATAAACTTATTGTAAATATAAGTTCACATTTCTTTTCTTATCTCATCACAAATTTTTCATTTCTCCGATATGCTTGGACAATTTTAACAAAAATACATATTTTAGCTAGTTTTTTTATTGTTGAAAATCTAGCTCACAGGCAAACCCAAACACGCAAGAAAGGAAGCAGCTATCTTGAAGCTCTAGTGGCTTGAGTTGTCATTTTAACGCTAACTAGGATTGCATGTGGTATATGTTGAATGCGTCAGGCTCAGAAGCACAACATGCATGTACGTATGTGAATATATCGCATGTGAAATGTCCAGACAAAAGACAATTATAGCAGTTGTTCATCACGACACAAATTAGATTAATAAAAACAAACATGCACATGCCAATTCAAAGCGTTGTTAGTTTGCAGCAATACTTTCTACTGGCTTAGAGCTGCTTCACATATTAGAAGAAAATGGTTTACAACAATTATTTGACAGCAGAACCAAACAACTGTTTTTGTATTGTTTTCTTTGACTCCGCGAATGTGACACTCTTCAGGCCAATATCAGAGCAGTACTTAATGATAAGTGCACCACCAAACACTACAAAGGCTGCTCGGGGGTTGATGGCTCTTCCATCACCGAGTTGGTGGTCCTCTGCCGTCCTCCGTTGTCAAACTGCTCGCTCTTCCGTTACGTTGTCTTGTTAGTGGTTCTCTCCGTCACCAACCTAGAGGCGCCGAGAGATACCTGCAAAGACGTTCTGATGCTCAAATCAGGCATAAATTTAGGCACAGTAACGGTAGGATAAATTGTACGTACTTGATGATTATTGTCATGCACTATTTATAGAGTAATGTTGATTGTTGTCGTCATGTAACGCTACGCTAAATCGAAATAGAAGCCCCCAGCTTAGCTTCTCGAGTAGTCGAGTATGCTAAGATGTAACATGGCCAACATATATTGGTCAACTTTAGTTTCATGGATCTTAAAGCATATATTGTCATGGCTTCAGTCATGGTGAGGTTTTTCATTCGACGACTTGCCTTCGTCACATACTTATGGATTATTGTTCCTTGATAATTTATGCTTGAAGGAAGTGACTATTTGGTTTATAGACGCATAAAGATCCATTCAAACTCCACCTTACAGGAAATAGAAGAGACAGAAGTGATGTGATAGGAAGAAAGAAATAGGAAGATAATTGAGTGGAAATGAGATTGTTGAGAAAGTGAAGTATATGTGAATTTATAATTACTCTTTATAGAATTATGGAAGGGTTATTAGAGGTAGTTGCATAGTCGACTTCTTAATAATAGCTTCACCACCGTCGTTCTACAACAAAGAACAGAGGCGGCTGCGGAGGATATCGATGGCGATGGAGTCTCGTCCCTCTGACGACCACGCCAATGATCATATGCACGTCGGTCATTGTTATATCCATGTCGTTCTTGGTTACATGGACGTGAACAATGCCACGAGTGATCAACTCGCATGGTTGTGAAGGATGTTTACGGATATTAACTTCTTGAACGATTTTGCCATTGGCCACTTGCAACGTGGAACGAGGTCGAAAACAGATGGATCATCCAAATTTCTTTACACCTTTTTTAATTGACAACATGGAGTAATGGAGCATTTGGAGTATGCCCTTGATGAAGGGTGATTCTTGGTCACTTTTGTTCATGTTTCCTCCGCTGATGTAAACCTTTCACAATAAGACTTGAGTCTGATGGTTCAGTCTTGTCACAAACCTTACAAATTTTTTCCTTGATACGTGGTATCTTCCCTTGGTTTCTTGAAAATTATACTGTGTCCTTAATCAAATATTAAATAGATTTATGGTTATGTTATGTTTTAATAACTTGGAGTTGTCAAATCCAGTATACAGAATATTATTATCTTATTCCATTCTATTACGCGCTGTTGCATTATGTTTTGTCTTATTTGATTTGCTTACCAAAGAAATGAATTGGAAGGATACATGGAAGATGATGTTGAGGTCCAAGAGGACTATACTAGTTTTTTTTTGTCAAAGGACTATACTGGTTTTCTCTAATTACTTATCATGGGCTGAGCCATTTTGTTGGGCCCATTATTTTCTTATCTTTTTTATAATTGTTCAGGTCATAAAAAAAGTTGGCCCAGAAAAAAAAGTTGGCCTAAGAAAAGCTATAGCTGATAAATCTAACTCTCCTGATGCTATTTCTGCACATGTTACGTTGGCCTCTTTTTATTTCCTTCACAACCAGATATGCAGCAGAAACTGGAACCTGGATGGTACAAATTGAATACTGGAAAATTAACGGGGGAGCAGATTCTAGTGTTGCTGAAGCATTGGGAATTCGCCTTAGTCTACAATTCGCCAAGGTAAACACCGGGTGAGATATTAATCTCACGTTTATTTTTTGTAGAGATACTTTAGTCAAAAAAAGTGATTATAAGTTTGAGAGTTCATCATTATCCATGAGAATAAAACACATTTTATGATCAACCATTTATTACTTAGCAGTTGTGGTGAAATAATCAGGGATTATAGTAAGCAGTAGATGCGCTATGTTAATGCACTTTCATATTTTCATGATATTAGATATTTTTCTTAAAATATCCAAGTTTTATGTCATATTTACCAAACAAAAAGCAAAGTTTTGAGACATCACATGTTGATCTTATTATTGATATAAGCACAAATTGTTATGAGTTATGACAACACAATAGTACTATATATATATATTGATGTAAGAATTGTTAGACATTAATAATTAAGTAAATATCAAGGTAGACATGACTCATAACTTCCCCCTAACTTCATTAATAGGCGGCGCCAAACTGTGGCGTGAGTTGGACCAATTTTGCCTGTGACTTACTTGGAACAAAAACAAAACAAAAACAAAAACAAATAAAAGTTGGTCAAAATAATCCCCGTCCCATTAATTTATCTCTGCATTTCTTTGCCACGAGATCATCTACCTAATACTTCCCTAACCTACCATCATTAATGCGAAGTTTGTGTTTTTGAACCTTAACAGCCAAAATCCTTTTTTAAAAAAAAAAACCCTTAAAAGCCAAAATTTTATTTTAGGCCAAAACAAAAGCATTTTTTAGTTCGAGTTATTATTACAAATTATTTATATTTATTAGTTTAAAAACCAAATGTATATTCCACTTATACAATCTTATTTAGTCAATTATGAACACTATTAGTAACAAAACTCTTCATACTAATTTAACTAAAATTCAAAGTTCTACTCTTTCAATTTTTAAATCACACATTTATTTTATATAATAAGAGGCTATACAGTAGCATGCTTATCAACCGATTAAGTCCAATAAAAACAAAAAATATCCAAACAAAAAACCGACAATCAATTAAACCACTGAGAAAATCATTTTTTTTATTAAATTAGATTAGATTTTAGATTTAATTTTCACAACTGAACCGATGCAATCTAAACCACGCATATGAAAATATATATAATTTTAATTATAGTTCCAAGTAGAATAAGAAATTTAAAATGACTGATAACTTACAAATCAAGTAATAAAGATGACACTTGTGTCATATGAAATTCAATGACATGGAAGAAGACCCCTTATTTTATTTAATTAAAGTTGAAATTTAGAATAAATTAATATATATTAATATCTCTAAATATAAGTCATCTACCGATATTTATTTTATATATGAGAAGACAATTCTTAGCATTTGGATTAAATCAAAACTCCCAAATTCTAATTGAACTCTCACTCTCCAATGTAAAATTTTAAATTGATAATATAAAGTGTTCCAAATATGTTTTCCTCTTGTAAAAAAATACAAATACGAATATTATATGAAATAATTATCAAAATATTTTTTATGTGTTCAATTTCCACGATTAATATAAGAATTGTATTGATGAACAATATGTAAATATTTCTATGTAAGCAACCTATAATTTTAAAAACACATATTAGTCTAACAAGAGCTAAACCTACCTGAAGTTTGAGCAAGCAATATTTTTTTTTCAAATAGTGGGAAATCTTAATATCATTGTCTTATTTACTCACTTCTTTCTCGAGAGCTTATAATTTTATCACATAGTACGTTTTGTGAGAAACATTCTTTCAAATGTGATTTCAAAGTCAAATGATATTAACTGACACGAAGTAAAACCTTTGAGAGATCACAAAACAAAAACAGTTATAATTTACTGTCACTTACTGTAAAAGGTCCGAAATGATCAGTTAAAAGATATTTCATCTATCTATATTTATTAAGAAAAATTTACTAGCAATAAATTTATTAATTTCCTAAATTATCCCAAAAATTCTCCCTTTCAAGTTAAACTTTTTTCATAATCACACGATGTCTTTCATATAAAATATATATAAAGGGTAATTTTGAAAAAAAAAATTAATGCTCCATTAATATTATAAATTAACTTATATTTAATGATTTTTTTAAAATGTGACTTATAAATAGGACATTGTGAATATTTGCATTGAGGTTCTTAGCACGAAGAGACAAATTCAAATACTTGGTGTAAAAGCTTTGAAACTTAGTCAAAAATTCTAAGTGTGATTAGGGATTAGACTAACCCAAATGGTTAAGGGAAAACAAGATAAATGGATGTATGCTTGTCTCCCTTAACTTATGTTGATATTCTCTTTATTGATTTATTTTAAATAAGGATTGAAGACTGACTGCATCTTTTAAAACTATATTCATTTATAAAAATTATATTACCTTTTATTTTATCATCTCGAAAAACCCTAATCAATAAAAAAGATTAGCAAAAAGATATAAAATTTTAAGAAATAAAACTTTTTTGTTGTTGTGTTTTCCAATAGCAAAAAAATGTCTTTTGGATCTTTATAAATTTTTCAGATTGTTTGATTTTGGATCAAATCTCAAATGATACATCAAAGAAGATGAACCTCTTGTGCTACCAGAAAACAATGACTTAATACAATAGCTTAATGGTTTAGAAAAAAGATTTTTAGTTTTTTAATTTTCATTTTTACGAATTAAAGTGACTCTTTAAAAGGGAGGAATTAAACTGACTAACCTCAAATGTTTCCCATTGAAAAATGATGTTTACTTTTTTTTTATATATTATTTAGAATGACTAAAATAAATGAATGAATTAAATTTTTTCTACAACAATTAACTAATAATTTAATATCTCAAAGAGAAAAGGACAGAGGTGGGACTACCTGCACTGGACATAGGGCTCATGGAATGATGTGCTGCTGTTATAAATAGGTGGTGTGAGAGAAGAATAAATACTTGAATTTGTGGTTCAAGACTGAGAGAGTTTCCAATTAAGAAGGAACATTTTCATTATAGAAACGACCCAACCTTGCTATTGGTTGTTCTTCCTTGTGATATCTTTTTGTATTTTGAGATCCTTTCCTATTTATTGCTGCTCTTGGTAGCTATAGATATTCTCTGAACACTCTTGTCATTTTAGTGAACACAGCAAAAACAAAAAAGTATATGTGCCTTGGAGAAAGGTCATATAATATGGTCTTGAGCATTTGCACTTGATAAGGGAAAAGGTGAAAAACAGATAGTACAAGATTTCAAAGTATCCGAATTTTTCAGTGAAATGGGTGCTCCTTTATCATCCTGGCCTTGGGAGAACTTTGGAATATTTAAGGTACAAAATATCTTACCTATGTGATGATGCATCTTCCTTTCTTTGTTATGATATATACATGATCTTGATTTGTTTTTTTTTTCAATGGATATATAGTATCTATTATATGGACCAATTGTGGCAAAAGTCCTCCATGGAAGATTCTATGATGATGGGGAACATTCCAACACCAATATCAGCTGGTGCCTTCATTTGCTCATCCTATGTGGTCTCAGAGGTCTAATTCATGTTCTTTGGAGTTCTTATAATAACATGCTTTTTCTTATTAGAAATAGAAGAATTCTTCAACAGGGGGTTGATTTTAAGCAGATTGACAAAGAATGGGACTGGTAAACAGAACAATTGAACGATTAATTTTTTTTCTCTCTTTTTTTAAATTATCAAGCTGAATATGATTAGTGTGTGTTCTATTTATTTAATTTGTCAAACAGGGACAATTTCTTGATTCTTCAGGCACTAATTGCCTCCATAGCCTGCTATATGTTTCCAATTCTTCAACATCTCCCTCTCTGGAATGTAAAAGGTCTAATCATTGCTCTGCTGCTCCATGTGGGACTCTCAGAGCCACTTTATTATTGGGTGCATAGGAGGTTTCATGGAGAGTATCTTTTCACCCATTATCACTCACTCCATCATTCATCTCCAGTACCAGAGCCATTTACTGGTGAGAATCACAGATACCCCCCATCTTCAATTTAAGCCTCTCTTATGCTCAGGTCGGCCCAAACGGCCACTTGACCCATCATGGTCCTAGTCGGCCCAAAAGACTCATAACCAAGTGAGCGTCAAGCTGGTCAGCTAGGACAATGATAGAAGTCTCATTTTTCACAAGTATACTTGCATAGAACATTATTCTGTTTCATATTGGTAATGTGTATTAGATTAATTTCAAATTACTTGTTAATGTTGCAAACTGCAGCTGGAAACGCAACACTTTTGGAGCAGCTGATTCTGACGGTGGTAATTGGAATCCCTATCCTTGGAGCTTCTGTGATGGGGCATGGATCAGCAACGTTGATATATGGTTATGTTTTGATCTTTGATTTCCTGAGATGCTTGGGCCATAGCAATGTTGAAGTAGTCCCACATCGGTTGTTCGAAATATTCCCATTTCTTAGATATGTGATATACACACCAACGTGAGTTTAATTATTATTTTCTGTCAAGTACATGAATTTCAGTTACTGGCATTGCATAACACGGTTAATTGAAGAGAGTCCGCATTAATTTGTGTCTGTTTTTCGGTGAAACAAGTGGAAAGCACTTTTTGTGTGACCAAATGCAAGTGTATGAACCATACTTCAATAAGTTTAGCACTTTAGTTGAATAGTGGGAAGATAAGGAAAGAAATCATGAAACTTGCCTCACTAGTATCCATTGTTTTATTATTTACTTTTAAAATAATGCTAAAAAATAGTAAAAGTTACAAAAATTTAATAAAACAGTAAATAAAATGAAAATAAGTACAAATTTTTACAATTAAATTTAATATGAAAAATAAAACTAAAAAGAATGTGAAACTAAATAGACTATTTTTTTTTTGTGAAAATGTTTTTCTTACTTTTATTAGATGATTAAATTCCTTCAAATTTTATTTAAATAAGATGGACTTAAAAAAAGGATTCTACATAATTACACTAAAATCTTTGTTTCTTAGTTTTCAAATAACATGAATGCTTATTTAACTAAATGCTTTTATGTCCTCTCTTTTTCAGTTAAAAAAAAAAAACTAAATGCTTTTATAGTTTTATGTCTCTCCCTTCTCTTACATACAAACACACATTAACAACTAGTAGAAAAATGCTATCAATAATCCCACTACCACTTTCTTTTTAACGCATTTCTTTTTATTGGTTTAAATTCGTGTCTCCTAAAAATGAATTGCATTTTCAATTTAGTAGGAAATTTTGAATAAATAAGAAAAAGGGTTGATGCTAGGTTTTTTAGTTTGACATATTTGTTCTTTTTACAAAATTAGAACTTACTATACTTTTTGATTTAAAAAGTTTGTATAAAAAACAATAAAATTAAAAAAATCTCTAAATAAGTCATAAAGTTCTCTCTTGTGAAGAGAGAGAGAGAGAAGGTAAAGTATAAAGAAATGGCCCACGAGAATTGAACTTGTGAGTTTTGTGCCATAATGAAGTTGAAAAGATTGAATTTTCCGGGAATAAACTACTATAAAAGCTTGAAGCCTATTAAATTCCCGCCAAACATAATTTATTGGCTTTCATCCTTTTCTGTTGCAACTTGCAAGTTGGAACTGCCAGAAGAATGACATATGAAATGGACATGCACTTTATAAATAGTGGTCCAGTTCAAAAAAAAGTGATTCTTGTATATATTAATTCATTTGCTTTCTATACTATATGCAGATATCACCATCTACACCACACTGATAAGGACACCAATTTCTGCCTCTTTATGCCTCTCTTTGATGCGCTAGGCAAAACGCTTAACACAAAATCATGGCAATTACACAAAACATTAAGTTCAGGTTCAGGTAAACAAACTATCCTGTGATTGATGAAAAAGCTGTGCTTTCTTTTTACCACCAGTTATGCATTCCAACTGTTTGTGGAAATGCTGATGCCTGATACCAATGTAATTCACTTATATGATGAAGTTGTATCTGTATCAATGCAGGAAACAGTGTTAATACGGTGCCGCATTTTGTTTTCCTGGCCCATGTAGTAGATGTCTCATCTTCCATGCATGTTCCGTTCGTCCTACGATCCTTTTCCTCATTGCCATTTACAACAAGGCTCTTCTTGGTCCCATTATGGCCCTTTAGCTTCATAGTTTTGCTAGCAATGTGGGTTTGGTCTAAAACCTTCTTAATTAGCTCCTACTACCTCAGAGATCGACTCCACCAAACGTGGGCGGTACCTAGATGTGGCTTTCAGGTGGGGCATCTATATTAATTAGATTCATCAATTAGAAATTTACCTTCACTTTCCTTTTTTCTTGTTTTTTTCTCCCATCATGAATGATGAGAAAGAATGGAAAGTATTGACTTTTCTTTCTTTAATTATTCTTGACAGTATTTCTTGCCATTTGCTACTGAGGGAATCAATAACCAAATTGAGCAAGCTATCCTCAGGGCTGATAGAATTGGGGTTAAAGTCATTAGCCTTGCTGCATTGAACAAGGTTTGGCACATTAATGAACTTCTCTTATTATTTAATTTGACAAGTATAATAGTGAGCGTCATTAATTGAAACTATATCGCTACTCACATTAGGATACTATATCTCTGTAATTAGGATTGTATTATTACATATGTACATATATTCCCTAATCTGAGTAGAGATCTAGTTTCCCTGATACCTATGTTCTCCTATACATTATCTGACCATAGTGGTTGAAGGTTCAAATTTAATAGCTTGTAGTTGAAATGTATCTTATTTCAGATACCTGACAAAACTAGTTATGCAGTAGTACATTATAATTGCCTCATAGGAATCGTGGTGGACCAGCCTTGTAACTTTCCAAACAGATGAAACATGGCCTCCAATTTATACATAATATGAAACCAACATATAAAGAATCATTCCAATTTCATAATCAGACATTTAGCATTTCAATCCATTTTAGGTTTCTCAGGCGTAAATACTTTCTAGCTTTTAGTTCTCTAGGGAGTTTGACTTGTTCCACTACTATCATACTTTCAGCCGAACAGAGTCTAACTATCAGAAAATTGTTATCTGAGTAACTTTATAAAGAAATATATGCTATAATTACTCTTCAGTCCTATAAAGGTTGGTTTAAGACTTTAAGTTATTGCCAATGTTAGGGTTGGTTGACTATTGCATTATTTCCAATTCTTACTGTTTTACTGAATACAGAATGAGTCCCTAAACGGGGGTGGAAAACTTTTTGTGGACAAGCACCCAAACCTTAGGGTTCGAGTTGTTCATGGAAACACCTTAACTGCTGCTGTCATTCTCAATGAAATCCCTCAAGATGTGAAAGAGGTGTTCCTCACAGGAGCTACTTCAAAGCTTGGTAGAGCAATTGCACTCTATCTTTGCCAAAAGAAAGTCAAAGTTTTGGTAAATTTTCTCCCAGACCGCCCTCTTTTCATTAATTTCTTCATCACATTGCTCTTCTTAGAAGAATGGATCATGGTTATAGATAACGGTTTAACTATTGAAGTATTGTTTGTGGCCTGCACAATCATATAAATGATCTCATTTAAGTTCACACTTCGATGTTAGATAAAGTTACATTACCTGTAAAATTATACACAAAAAATTGTTAATCAAGCACATATTTTTTTTTTTGAATTCACTGTCTGATACTTCCTTTTCCTATCCTCTTTTCTTGGCTTAAAAAATTGATCAAATTGCTAACATGCTTTGCACACAGTCGCAACTTGCAAAGGTATATTATCAAATCCAGCCTGTACCTGCCCCCCTCTAAGTAGCTTTGAGTGCCTATATTTAGTTTTGGGTGTGTGGGTGGCACAAGATGAAATGAAATTGTTTCATCATTTAACAGGGAAGGGTAGGCAGGGGACCCTTTAATCAAATGATGCATATAATTTAAAATGAGATGTCGAGCTCTGTAAATTGAACGTTTTTATACTAATTCATTCCAAGGTTGATCATATGTTGATGGAAATGATTGATTCTCTGCTTGGTGCAAGAAGTGTCATGATTCTTTGGTTCATGTAATAACAATTACTAATAGGCTGAGAGTTACTTTGCAGATGTTAACTCTTTCAACGGAGAGATTTCAGATGATTCAAAAGGAAGCCCCTCTTGAATACCAAAGCTACCTTGTCCAAGTAACAAAATACCAAGCAGCAGAAAACTGTAAGGTAGATTTATACCAATATTTTCATTGCTTTTTCACACACAGCTCAAAATGTTAGTAATGCAACTTGTAAGTGCCAAAGTCCCACCACCTAGAAAAAATAAGCTCATGTTATTTGTTGTTTTGATTCAGACCTGGATTGTTGGTAAGTGGATCACACCAAGGGAGCAAAGCTGGGCCCCACGTGGGACCCATTTTCATCAATTTGTTGTCCCACCCATTTTGTCGTTTAGAAGAAACTGCACTTATGGTGATCTTGCAGCTATGAGATTACCACAAGACGTGGAAGGCCTAGGTTGCTGTGAGGTGAGAACTGTCACATTCAATATTCTCTCTGTTGTCTTTTGTTACTGAAAATATCTGAGTTCTTATAATTCTCATTCATTCCCAATTATTACATTTTACTTGTTTGTTCATGATCTTTGTCTGGTGCAGTACACGATGGAGAGAGGAGTAGTTCACGCATGCCATGCTGGAGGAGTGGTACATAATCTTGAAGGTTGGTCTCATCATGAAGTTGGGGCCATAGATGTTAACAGGATCGACCTTGTTTGGAAAGCAGCACTCAAACATGGCCTAAGGCCAGTATCCACATTAACACAGTAATTAAAAAGAAACATTGAAAACTTATATTCTTAAAGTTCTTCCTTCTATGTTTTGGTATATTGCACATCATGAATGGCCATATGAGTATGGTTTATATTTTTTAAAGTCGATCTCTGTATTATAATATGTTTTGTTGTTAATGTTTTCTATTCATCTGATCAAATTGTACGTGATTCATTCATACCATAAATCAAGTAAAGCGAGTAAAAGAGGCTCCCCATCTGCTTCAATATTTTAAAGATTTTCTTTTATACTCATTTAATTTAAGGTTTAATGCATACATTTTCATGAGAAAAAAAAAAAAGAAGAATCAACAAATGTTAAAAAAGGGGAAACTAATAAATTTATTAAAACATAGAGTTGGTTTTATTTCCACGTGTAAGCATAAAAAAAAATAGAGTTGGTTACATTAATTTTAGACTGCCCAAATAATAACTCCTTCAACTTTTATTCGGGAAAGGTGTGGACATATCAATTGGTGGGTGGTTATAACTTGGATTCAAAACAAGAATTTTCAATGTATTTAGCGACTGTGACCACTATAATTCAACGTAACTCTTACCTCGGTAACATAAATTGAATATATAACCTTTTAAAAGGAAGTAATTTGTCCATACCAATTGAGTCAAACACAATGAAGTTTTCTTCTACATATTACTACCATTAATTCTCAAAAGCTTCCCTTGGTGTTGACATGTGAGCTTGATTCAATTATTTTGTTTTGTTTTTATCAAGAATATGATGCTAAGAATTAAAGTCTTAATTAAATTTCAAACAGTCACTTTTAACCAATGCTATCAGCACTTATTGGGTATGGGCACTTTCATATTTATTCGACTAGTTTAATTAGTGATTCAATAATTCGATTGTATAAAGCAATTTTTTTAAAAAAATATTTCTTTCAAAAAATATTTCTAAAAGAACACATGACCGCTTTTTAAAATATTTTTGGTCAAAAAACACTTGACTGTTGCAGTTTCTTTAGTGGATTAGCAGCAGCAGTGTTTGCGTTTGGTTGTAAGCCTTTAGGCCCAGCCCATTGGCTATTTTATAAACTTGTCCCTAAAAGTGTTCAGGTTCGTTCTTGTGGTTTTTTATCCACTATATTAGTACTTGAAAGATTAAAGTTAATATGATTTCTGAAAATGTTATTGACTCAAATTAGTCCCTAAAAGTGTAAATTATCGGTCAATTTAGTCTGTAATTTTTTTGGTAATATTCAGAATTTTAATAACGGAAGAGTAACTTTATCGACGATTTACATTTTTAAGGATTAATTTAACTAATTTACATTTTCATCCCTTTTGGAAAAAATTTCATGAACCATATTAACCGACTTCTAATTTATCAGATATTAACACAGTGAGTTAAAAGAGTATAAGCACAAATCTATTATAACACTTTTAGGAACTAAAATCGAGGTTTAATGAAAATATAGAAAAAAAAGAAGAAGCAAAATGACACGTGACAGAAACCGTTCTGGAAAGTCGACACGTGTCTCGTTCTCAAAGTTCATAAACCGCCACGCAACACTGTTGCCTCCTCTTCTTCTTCTTCTTCTTTCTCGACCACTCCAGAAGAACCAGAACTGCATTTTGGTTTTGTTTCAGGTTTCACAGAGAGAGAGAGCGAAGAAGAAATGGAAAACAGAGCGCACCTGAGAGTTCAAAAGAAGAAGCTCACAAAGCGCAGCGGAAGGAAACCGTCACTGAAAAAGTTACTGGATTATCTCAAGTCTGATACTTTTTTGTATGCTCCTCTTGTCTCTCCTTTACCCTTTGATTTCCCCTCACCAAATTCCTTCCTTTCTTCTACTAAAGGTTTGATATTTACCCATTAATTTTCGTTTTTTTTTTTTATGGTTTTAACTTTTTTTTTTAAGTTGTTTTCTTTGATTGAGGTGAGTGGTTGTGTTATGTCTCAGTGGTGGAGCTGAAAGAAAAACCTGTAAAAGAGTTCCGGGAGCGAGTTGGAGAGTATATCAAATCTGATGTTTATATGTATGGTCCGCTACTTGAACTTCCTCATTCACCTCAAACTCAAGGTAATACTGTCTTTGCTGTTCTCAACTTTAACTGTTGCTAATTGTTGAATATGGTTCTAACTTTAGTTTCTAAATTTTTGGGATAGTTTTCATGGTTATTGGTAGTTTAATTGAATAAACTTGGTCATATAATGAAGGCATATTGTATTTTGTCATTTATAACTGGGATGCTTATCTATAAGTGTAAATGGTCTTTCGGTGAGTGATTATGATATCAGTGTTAGTCTCATGATTTCATCTTCATGTAATGATTATGTTTGGAAGCTTATTCTTCCTCGTTTTATTGAGTCTGTTGATATGTTGAACAGTCATTAATAGTCATACCAATATAAATGGAAGAATGGAAAGGTGAATTCTTTAACAAGGCAAGTCCCAAAAAAATAAAGTAATATAGGTACGTTTGAATAAACAATTTAATTAAGCTAATTTGAAAAACTTATTGAAATAAACTCAAAATGGGTTATAAGCCGGTATAATTGCTTATCCCTTAGCTAATTTGAACAACTTATGAATATATGCTTAAAACAATTTATAGATAGTTCATCATGAACTAAACTCTCTCGAACACTCTTATAAGCTTTTATGCTATAAAATAAGTTCAAATAAGTTTTTCCAAACATACCTATATATAGTACTAATTAGTGAGAGTTGCACAAAGAACACTAAGTTCAAGGCAAGCATATTTGCTTGCTCTTGCTAATCAGAAATACTGCCTCGTTGTCCTACAATGCCATGGAGGAATGTTCAATGTGACCCTTCAGTAATGCTCAAAGACGTTTTCATTGCTTGAGTGAATTCATATTTGAGCAGTGACATTAGAAATAAATGAAATTGGATGATATGATATTGTTGCTGTGGCTGGGTTTCTCATTGATTTTGTGTTGATCTGCTGAATTGCAGAACCTTTACAGGACTGTGGGAGGGTAAGGATGGATGCTTCAACTAGGGTGGTGACAATGAAAGTCAACCAACGAACGGACCATTTAGGAGATGTGAACCAAAGGGCTGAAAATCATCTTCCTCAAAAAGACCCTGGTACTCGGGGGCACAAGGAAACTGTGAAGCACACCGTGTATCAGAGTTGTCGCTCAACTTCTACTTCAAGTAATAGTCTTTACTGCATAGAGTGCATTTCTTTACTACTTTAACTGCTTTGATTCATAACACTACATAACTTATAATTTATTTGCCTTTTCATGGAATATGACCCCAGGAAATTAGACCATTTTGATGATTTTGTGTATTGTGCCAAATTGACTTAAGCATAATGAATCTGAGGATATCTTTAAATTAAGAGATGTTTTGAACACCCTTAACCCTATTTATATCTTTGCTGCAGAAAATGTGACCCTCAACACACAGCTAAGATCTCATAGTTGATTGAAACTTCTGGATATAAATGCCAACATAGAAGATAATAACCTATATGGGCTGTTGTTTTAGGTGTACATATTATGAATGTATGTAGCATTGTACTAGTTAGAGTCTTAGTATATAGATAGAATGTGCTGGTGCCATTTTTGTATTCTCTTTGGTATGCTTTTGATGTAATGTTTTGAGTTATTTCAGCTATAGTTTGAACTTAATAGGGCTGGAATGTACATAAGAACTACTCTAATCAATGTTGTTACTCATTTTACTCAATTAATTTAGTTGGAAAACTATTTCTGTTAGTTGGTATCAGTTATTTGTCAGTTGCTTAGTTGAAAGATGAGTCGAAGTACCACGGGTATATGACACACACCGGATTAAGTAAATCTTACCTTTCTTATTGATTCTCTAATTGCTGCTAGATGAATTTTCTTTCTCCTTTCTGGTTTTCAGCTCAGTTTTGATATGGTATCAGAGCTCTAAAGATTAGAGCTCTGCAGTCCTGCTTAGTGTGTTGTTTCTTCATAATTCTTTGGTGTTTCGTGTTTGAATTTTTCTTTCTATCTAGATGGCAAACCTATCTATGGACCCTTGAATCCATTCTATATGCAACCTAACGGAAACCGAACCGAGGTGCAACACTGGTATCAGAACAAGTACCGCAAAGCGAAACACACCCGAGTACTGGTCATGAGTTTAGCCTGCATCTAATTATTAGCCCTGTTTTTGTTCGTCATTTCCTATGCCTAAATCAATCTTTAAAATTCAGATTAAATTTTGGAACCTGATTGTTAATTAAGTTGGATAAATGATGTTTATCATGAGAATGGTACATCGACCGAATTGGCATGTCCTATCATCATGAGGTGTTTGAAGCTGGATATCTTTCTGTGTTAATTTGGGTAAAGTTTGCTTTACTGTCAACTGCAAAAAATGAAAATAAGTGTATCACTACAAATTAGTCGTGAAATAGCTGCAAATTATAAAATTTCACTTCATATAGCTATTAAAAAAAATTATAACCGATTTACTACCTATTTTATGCTACACAATCCTTGATATTTTCGTTGGAAATTAACTAAAAGTTTGCTGTGGACTTGTTTCAGTGTATATTTTTTTAACTTTGCATGTTCATTGTCAAATTATTCTTGTATTGCTTTTACGTGGCTTATAGTGAAGTTATCCGTATTGTTCACTGTATTTCGTTTATTGTTGTTGGATATCTCATATCTCTCATTGACCCGCAACTCATCTGTACTTCTGTAGTGTCACTTTCATTACAAGTTGCCACTTATGACAAGGCACTTCATAATTCAAGGTAGTTAAAAGGCTAATCGAATTAAAGCATTTCAGAAGTGTTTTCATCAAATTTTGGTTTTGAAAAGTTATGTTGTACTTGTGAATAACTTGCACCCGGTCTTCTTTCTGGCCTACTCAACCTAATGATCTGTTTTCTGTCATGTTCCTTCAACTTTAATTAGTTGTTGAAACTTATCATTCTACCCCATTTTTTACTCTGGTGGTACAGGATATTTGAGCATGATGGGTTCAGGACTATTTCCTTCGATTCATCTTGCATGCTTACTACCATTCGCCCACA
This sequence comes from Acmispon strigosus, assembly GCA_030819835.1. NCBI lineage: Eukaryota > Viridiplantae > Streptophyta > Magnoliopsida > Fabales > Fabaceae > Acmispon > Acmispon strigosus. The sequence continues at coordinate 11,853,280 of JAUAMA010000002.1, read as the reverse complement.
ATTGTGAACACACCAAAAGAGAAAAAATAGGGTAACAAACAAACTGTTTGGTTCTAATTGTCCAGAAAAAGAAAGCAAAACCATGGTCAGTTGATCATAATTCTCAGTAGCTAGTTGGAAAAGGTAAGGTATTAATTTAGATTTACAATCACCGGGTTGACCTAAAAGGGAGCAAAGTAAAAAGCACATGGCAAGAGAAGCCATAGTTTATGTCATAAATCTTTTATTGGGAGCATGTCTAAAGCTGTAGAGCAGATTCTATAACATTTGAAATCCAACTTTAAGTAAGTTAATGATTGTCAACATCATCCAACTAATAACCATAATCCCCACAAATAACAATAACAAAGTAGGACAATCACATTGTTGAGAATTAAGAGTGAGGTGGAGTCTTACACTAGTTAACAATAAGTGAAGTGAATACATTATAAGAAATGTGACCATATATAAACTCAATACTTTACGGTTTTGAATAACAATGTTGCATCAGGCTTTCTTGGTATTTTGTTTCTTTGGTTCATGAGTTTCCTAGCACTTTGTATCAAAAATCTTCTTGTTTTTGAGTCAAGCCCACTTCAATTTTTTTTCTATAGACATGGGAAATGTAAATATTTAAATTGTTGTCATTAACCATGTATTTGAATTTTTAGAAGGAAGATAATCAAACTAAACTTACCACCACACTCTTTGCTATTTTATCACATGAATAGTGTAGTTTTTATAAAATTTTATTTATTAAAGTAGTGCAACTTTTTTTAATTACGAATCTGGCATAAATAGCCACCGTAAGTAGTGATAACTTTTTTTATGAAATCGCGACCACTAGTGATGACATCTTTTTTTTTACTTTCTTTGTTAGTGGTAGAAATAAACCCGTCATACAGTTCTAGTATATAATATAAAAATAATTAACGACGGAATGTGAGAGAAGTTTTATGTCACAAACAATATTCTGCCGCAAACTTTTGCGACGAAAAAATTCCCTCTCAGAATTCTATCGTTAGTTTATTTTCCATTACTCACTAGGATATTGGGATGGATAAATCTTCGTTGCTAAGAGTTTTGAGTCGCCAAAAACATTGTGATGGAAAACTTCTCCCTTCGCATTTAGTCACTATAATTTATATACATGGATTTTGTGACGGGTTTGTTTCCGTCACTAACAAAAAAAAGTCAAATAAAAGAAATAGAGTGTTGCCATTAGCCGCGGTGATTTCATATAAAAAAGTATTGCCACTTAGGGTGGCAATTTATACTAGTTTTGTAATTAAAAAAAGTTGCATTACTTTGGTACAACTACATTATACTTGTATGAAAGCTTGGCAGCTGCATCTTGACAAAGGATCCATCCTTACTCTTACGCATTTGAATATATATGATTGTGTGTTGACTTTTACTACTTAGCATCGGCTTATGACCGACGTTAATTCGCGTTTTTCGAATTGTGTAATTCATAGTTAAATATTACCTACAAATTATTATGTAATTGTATACCTATGAAAGGGTTGTGTTTATATAGCATAGAATTACTAAATAGGGAAATAATAGCTAGATAATCAGAGATTTCTTCTTTAATTTCTAAAGTTATTGCTTAATTAATTACTTGGTGCATGATGACTGCACCATGATTTTGACTTGTGAATGCTGGATATAATGTTATGAAATTATTGTATTTCTCCACCCTTGTTTTCTTCTGATAAACCATCAAAATTTTAATAAAGAAAGAGAGAAAACTTGATTACTAATTGGTAGTAATTTCTTAGCTAATTAGTTTTTATGTACAAATATTCCAAACTGATTAATCACCAAAACTGAAACACTTTGACACCCTTGATACCATTGGAGGGATTACTCACGGCCATAGATACCAACATAAATAGCAACAGCTAGCATCTTCTTCTGATAAGTAGTAAATGATATGAGTTCTGACAAAGATTCATGAAAATTGTACAATTGAACCTCGGTTTTGATGACTAACATGCAGCAGAACCTTAAAGCTTTAAGCCTTTAACCCTAGACTTATCAACTAGTGAAACAAAGAGAAAACTTATGTACATTATGCATGATCAAAATGTCACTTTCATTATTCTGTGCCAGTAATAATCAACTTCATAAGTACAACCCCCGGAGATCTCGTAGTGGTAACTCACCATAGCTGGTCTGCCACTCTCCATTAATAGTGTTAGTTGTCCTTAAAGCTGTATATATATCATGCTCCTCTTGGCCACACCACCCTTATGAACCGGAATAGAACATGATTTGCATCTCCATACTGCTAGCTGGTGCAATGCTTTTGTAACTTTCAAGCCTCTCAAGTTATCTGCAGTTTTGTTTTTCTTAGCCAGCACCACTTGCTTTTGGCAATATTGATGCTCATTAAATCAGTAACTAATTATGTCACACAAATACTATATAGTGCTAAGAATTCAAATGTTGGGAACATCTATATCTTGATAAGATTGGTTCTTCTGACGAAAGATTATCCATATACACAGACTTGAACCAAGACATTTGTTTACTAAAACTTCAAATGTATGTACGTACGATAATTAATTATGTGATGGATGGATGGAAAAGTTTGTGGTGATTGGTGTTTGTTGAAGGCAGAAAATCCGGAAGGCACATGCATGTATTGAAAAGACGAGTCTTTTGAATTAACTACTTATGATTATATGCTGTGGCCTTATCATCAAAGCTAAGTTGTGGTAGAACCCGCCTTGACACCTATGAATAGGGCCCCTCCCAAGCTATGCACGTGTATCATTAATGCTGTGACACTTACGACACTGATGTTTATAGCAGTTTTAAACCCTCACAATAGACCATTGTAGATATTTGTTATTTTTTTAAAATCTAAAACAATAGTAGACACCATGTTTGTGGCGCTATAAACTCCCACAAAATACTATTTTGTAGTTTATTTTTAAAAACCTTCACAAAAAAAGTGGATATCCCAACACTTAGTGTGATTCACGTATTATTCTTGGCACACGTGTATGCCTTTAAATGCATATCCACACCTTAAATTGCACTGCCCCTGCCATCTGTTGCGAATGAAAGAATATTAAATTTTATCACAACTATACTCTATATTAGACACAACAACTGCATCTGCATCTGGCATGAGGAAAATTTGCTTTATAAGTAACTCTGAAAATAGCTGTGTATAATATATGTAGTCTCAATGATTGAAAAGTTGTACAAATACCAAAATAGCATTCAATCCAATGTCTTACATTACACATGCATATTCTGTATGTACAATTTAACATTATTTTCAACAATAATAGTTCAGAGAGTACCATCAATCTTTTTCTTAGCAAGGCTGGTAGAAAAGGACCTGAAAGAGTTTCTCTTGATATGATGAATAATATTAGTGTGGAATTTAAGAAGTCATATTAGGTTGCTAGCTTCACTATCTTTTGGGTTAATATTGCATATTCAGTTGCAGGGTAACATCATTTTTGGACCCTGATCTCCATCAATCTCTCAAAATGTACACGAGGCGACTCATGACCACAGCTGTGAAAAGGACCGCATGTATGAAAAAACCATTATTGCACTCTTCATCATTTCCAAACAAATACATTATAACTGTACATTTTGTCATAACAGATTTAACATTAATTCTGTCTTAAACAATTAATAGACTATTTGAATATGAATTTCAACTACTCATGACTAAATAAAGAAAGATGAAAAGAGATTTGTACGGAAAAAATCTAAATTGCTTAGAGTGCCCATTTATGTGCACCAAAATAGTAGTGACAACACTCATACACCATTTTTACTCTTTATCTCTATATTTCTATTACATTACATCATATATCACATTTATTATTTATCTTTTTTCTCTTTATATATCACTCTAATGGCCTACACCTTAATCCTGTACACGAATCATATCATTTTCGAATTGCTGACAGGATGCAAGCTCTTTAGTCATTCTCAAGATCACAGCAACTGTTGGAAATTGATATGCCTGAGACATTTTCTACCTTATATTGTGAATAATTTTGATACATTCAGGCCTACTTTTTCCTTCATCATAATTTCACATATAGTTTTTTAATCTCTCTTATTTTTATGTGAAACCATTTGTTTCTGAGTCTTTTCTATTTTCCTCACTTCGGTTATAGGTTTTTTTTTACAAGCCATATATGTGAAAATGATGCGTCCACGTAATATAAATGTATTGTGATCATTCAATTATTTGAGAGAGAATTGTAAATGATCCATATGAGTGCCTATATAAGCATCTATCCAAGCCCTCGAATGATGAGGCATCTCCAATTACCTCTCTCTCTCTCTCTCTCTCTCTCTCTCTCTCTTTCTGCTTTTCTTTTCTGATCTCTCTCTCGTTCTCTCTCACTTCCAGAATGAGAAGAAGACGATCTTCCACGTGGCCAAGAGGGGGCATGCATGTAAGGGGAAGGAAGAAGAGGGTGAAACTGTGTTTGGCAGAGAACCCCAATGCTCTTAAAACTTCTTTACGAAAGAAGCTTCGAGAGCTTCAGGGTACAGTTCCTGGGAGCCAGGGAGTAATGGACACAAACACTCTGTTCCAAAGCATTGAAAAGTACATACTTGTACTTGAAGCTAAAGTTACCATCTTAAGGTGCTTGTCTAATTTCTATGGAGTATAGTAGGAGATATCTAATTCTCAGAAAATCCATCTTTTATCTCTAGGATATAGCTAGGGAATTTATATAAGAAAACTACCCCATAAAAAAATTGTGAGGGTAGGTTTAATTAACCCTTCCTGTTCAAACACCATCCGGACAACATTACCTGGCTTGTTTCTTTGGGGTGTATGGAGGAATAATAATAATAATACTTATTATGTATTTTATTTAAATTCTGTAATAAAAGGATTACCTTTTTATGGCTCCATGTTGCTCTTATATATATATACTACGTTTTTAAGGAGAGACTAAAGATCAAGTGATACATGTGTTTTTTTAGTGAATAAAGACAGCAATACTTATTTTTCAATCAGAGACGCCTTCCAATAAATATAGCTAAACCTAATAAAGCGAAGCGTGCTTCATTATTTATTTAAGAAGTCTCACATCGATTAGAGTAATGATCAAGATAGTCTTTATATATGGGAAGATAATCCTCAACTTGAGCTAATTCTTGAGTTGGGTTACATCTCCCAAATTTTAATAGAAACAAAAAAAAATGATAATCTCGGTCATTCTGGGGTAGACCAATGGCCAACGAGCCTTCGAACGGCTATACCAAAACCGTCGGTAACTGTAGCCGTACGGACTATCGGTAATGACTATTTTTTTTAATTCTCTATTTTCATTTTCGGTTAATCTTCTTTTCATTGTCGTCCTCCTCTATCTGCTTATCGTTTGTTTGTGCCTTCAAAGATGCAAGCGTAGCTCTAAGACTGGTAATTTCACATTGTTGTTGCCCGCACATTTCACTTAACAACAACTGAAGGCTTAAATCATTCTGCATATTTACAATATATGTTAAAATTATAATAATAAATATTAAAATTAATTTACATAATCGTTATACCTTCGTCAGTGTTCGCAATTCTCCAGTCTACCCAACTTTGTTGTCCTTTCTCATTCGTATGAGTACGTTTGAATATTTCGCCCACAGATGTTTGTCTTCCAGACACTTGCGAATTGTTAAAAGAAATCTGTTTTAATTCCAACGTCAATATTATCAAACAATTTATACTTCAATTAGATAAAAATATTATATACTACTCAATAAAAATTAAACGATTAAGTTTCGCATACTAACATTTTTAAACAAGATCATACGTTATAATTAAACAGCAATACTGATCTCACCTACAATAGAATAAAAAAAACTATAAAAAAACATAAAACAATACAGAAATAAAGATAAAAAATTACTTGTTGGAGAGTTGAGGAAGACTTGTAGAGACTTGAGGCTTTAATTTTGAGAAGAGAAGACTTGTAAATAAATTGTCAGGCGAAACTATATATAGGTTACTAGTAGCTTTTGTCGTCGATAATTAGCAATGGTTTATTCTCGTTCTTTTATAACTTGAAGATGAATATTTTCATGGGTAATTTGGCGGTCAATTGTCCCGCTCAAACAAGCTAGAAAAACCAAATTGAAATAATATAAACCGTCTGTAATGACGCGCGAAATGTTCTCGCCATATTACCGACAGTTTAACCCGTCAGTAATGAGAGCGCTAAATTTTTCCGCCAAGTTACTGAGGTCTTACATCTTTTAATTTTTTTAGAAAAAACGATGTCGGTAATGGAGACATTTACTGACAGCTTTGAGGCCATTGGTAATTTAAGACATTCTTGTAGTGTATCTCAATTAAAATTAATCCATATATATTTTTTTATATGAATTAGTTATTTCAAGAGACAACAATCATTAAAAATTGATTAATTTGTCATTGCAATATTTCAATAAAAAAAATTAGGAATTTTGGTTGTATTATTGAAATAAATCTAGTTAGAAACAGCCACTAAAACAATTAAAATCTAGTTTATATTTACGGCGGTACAAACCGCCGCGAAAACAGACGTGAACAGCAGTTTGCATCGGTTAGGTATCGCCGCTATATGTTATCCGGCTGTTATTCCAGCAGTTTGTCGAAATCGCCGCGAAATGATTGCAAACAGCCAAACACTAATAACAATTTTCCCACCACTGTCAGCATGCATATTACAGCAGTCCAAACTGCCTCCAATTGATTATAAATCGCCGCCAAATGCTGTTTTTCTTGTTTCACTAAACTTCCAGCCTCTGATTTGTTTAAAAATAATTTCCTATTACATTTAACCTAAAACCCAAATTATTTGAGTAAAAAAATAGGATTTTAATTCGAGAGCTAGTAACTTATACAATAGTTATAACAATTCAAAGATGAATTGATTACAATAAAGAAATTTTGAAAATGTAATTAAGACTAACACAATCAAGTGTAAGTATTGATTACGAAACAACCTCACTCGATAAACCACAGTATATATGGGGTTGTTAGTAGTAATCCCAAATGAAAACAACTTCCCAATCAACTTAATGCACCGACTCAGAAGTTCGGGTACGAATATTTTCATTAGAAAAAAAAATTGAAAGTGTTTAATTGCTTAATCTAATCATTGATTTATTTTTTTCTCAGTTCTTATTTATTAAATACATATTATTCAATAGTTACATGTAGCAATTTAACTCTCTTAAAAAAAATTCAATGAAAGGGATTTATACACCGGAAGTTCCTCAGTTGAGGTCGCTCTAGACCTGTGGTCACATTCACGGACAACGTAGGTCTGAGGTCATAAACTGAAGAGTGTTATGGGTACGTGGCTATTTGGCGACCATGGGCTACTAATCTTGTTTTTGTTTTGAATCGTTGATAAAATTTATTGTTTGATATAATTTATTTTCGAACTAAAATACGTCTTCAAACAATCCTCTTAGAGACCCTGCCCAAAGGAATGAAGTGGTTTATGATTCTACCCATGCTCCTACTGAGGAAGACTCTAGATATACATCTTACACTGACATGAAGAAAGATAGAGATGCTCAAATTGCGGTATGTGATTTATACTATATATTACTTGTGTTATTAATTTAATACGTATTATATTAGTTGAGTATATATAATATAATATTCAATGTGAGAGAGTTTGGAAGATCAGCAGGTCTGGCTTAGATCTTTAGATGTACTCGTATGAAGTACAAAAATCGATGGACATGGATAGACGGGAGGTATGCGACCACTTATGTAAGTATGGGTATGATTTAACTTAATATTGTTATATATTATTATAATTCTATAAAAAATTTGGTGTATTGTTATATATTATTATAATTCTATAAAAATTTGGTGGCTAACAAAGTATTCTAGGATTATCGTAATTTTCATGCAAACCACTTTTCTAAAGAGGAGGTTGAGCAAGCTTTGTTTAAGATGCACCCAACAAAGATCCTGATATTAATGGTATGTCGAACTCGTTTATCATAAATTTTAGCACATTATTGTGAGGAGGTTACCAAACATTGTCTTAGATGCTTGAAGAGAATTTGTCTTCGGGTTTGATTGACCATACTCTTAGTGCTCTAATTCCAAATCCAAATCCAAAAATCAAGAAGGCAGAGAATCACAATCATTATCATCCTATTAGCTTGTGTAATGTTATTTTCAAAATTATTACAAATACATTTGCTAATTGGCTGAAATTTAATCTTCCTAGTTTGATATCCGAGACTCGAAGTCTTTTGTCCTTGATCACCTCATAATGGATAATGCACTAATAGCTTTTGAATACTTCCATTATATAAAGAAGAATATGACAAGTAGGAAGTGGGTGATGACCCTGAAACTGAATATGTCAAAAGCTTGAAATCGGGTGAAGTGACCATTTATGCAAATTACTCTCTCTTTTTATTTTATGTGTGAGGTACTTTCTTCCATGCTCCAAAAGGCACTGATATGTTCTTATATTCAGGGGATCATAATAGCTCGTGCTGGCCCCATAATTAATACTTTTTATCCAAAAATACTTATAAAGGTTTATCTCTTTTAACACCCTTGTTTTGTCAAGTAATTCGCAATTGCATTACCTTCTCCAAATATGCCTAGTCCCAATACAATTAACCTATCCCAAAAGTATATCAGTCAGTCAAGTTAAAGTCATTCAATAGCTTCCAAAATCATAGTGTAATAATTGATGAATGCTTATAGAAAACAAAACAAATTTAAATAAAATCTAAACAAATATTGAATGTAGAATCCTTTGGTACATGTGATAAGACATGCCATGTCCTGCCTTATTTTTATGTATATAGAATGGGTAGATGCTCTAGTTAGTTATGTCTAATTTGGCTAATTAAACAATCATATGTTCAGATCTTTTTCTTGAATTCGTATCTTGGAGGGTGCATTAAGATAAAGTGTGTCAGAATCGACCAAACCCTTGATTCATGGCCTCCATGGATTGATCAATTAAAGTTTAGAAGACATGAAACATGATGCTATCAATCAAATGAAACGCTTTCATTGAGTTATTTGTTGTCCGGATAGTTCGTACTACATTAATAAACAAAATGTTACACTGTTTGACCATGTTACTATGGACGTATACGGTAGTGCAGCCAAATCGGTAGCTTATGTGTCATTTGTCAAATTGTCATGCAATGCGATGCGTGTCTGTTATCGAGTGATGGAAAGCCCAAGTACCAAACATTGATCTTCATCAATGGCTTGCGTGACCAATACTTCGCTTTTGAGTGCCATTTTTATCCACACAAAAAACGCACTTGCTTTAAAAATTGAATTCTAACCCAAATTGTGTTAGCATGTTCTTATTTCACAACTAAGAGGTGTTCAATATTAAAAAATTAATTTAATGGACATACAATGATATCGCGAACCAGTGGTAACTTTTATAAGGGAAAAAATACATCATTGAAAATTACTTAGATTACCCGTTCATCAACAAGATTTCATACCCTCCTATTTTTGTTTTTCACGATTAAAATTCAGGAAATTTTGCTTTTAAGATTTTAAATCCCGGAAAATTTACCTTCCAAGTTTTAAATCCCGAAATGGGAAGGGGTGCATAAATGGATTGTTAGAGTGATAAATCTAACACCTTAGATTTTTAAATATCTTAAAGTATCCAATATGGAAAATACAAATTTTAGATATTTAAAATTTTAATTAAATAAATTATATAACATGATTGGCTCCAATGTTTTTTGTTTGTTTGACTGATTCCAATGGTTAAAATAGAATAGGGTCGACTAAAATCTTGAGTTTAATTCTTGCATGCGAATTTTCATTTTCATTATTAAGCAAGGTAGAAACCTTAAAAGAGGACTGCCTTTTTAAAAGAAAAAATTTAACACAAAGTTTAAAATAAATATGAACATGCATGCCACCAACTAGTGGTGGCAAAATGGGTTTAACCCGTTGGGCCAGCCCGTTTGACCATCTTTTTTTTAGATTGGGTTTACACTTTGTCCCCGGATCTTAGAAGTAGGCTAGCCCAACTCAACCCGCATTATGATAGATAAATGGCAGGTTGGGTCTGCGTCGACCCTCTAACCCATATTTCCATTCATATTTATATGTTATGTTTTGTCTAAAAAAATTATGATTGCAACTATCATTTTAATTGTTGATTGATTAATATTGACTAAAGTAAACTCTTGGTCATGATCGTAGAGCACATTTAGTAATGTTAAGAAAGTTAAGCGAGTGTATATCAAAGGAAAAGTGACATTTACTAATGATTTGGTGAAGGTCATTGACACTTACACTTAATAGTTGCTATTGAGGTTATAGTCACAGTTTTTAATAACAAGGCATGATAAATATTTGTTTGATATTACCAGTGGTGAGACTTTCTTGTTGAGCGCATAACCTTTAAAGATAAAGAACAAGTATAAAATTGTGAAGATTCTAATTTCTCACTACAAGAAAGAACTAAATTACTAATGGTTATTTATCGACGGTCCCAAAACCGTCGTTAAATCTCGCTATTACCGACAGTCAAACTGTCGGTAACATGTGATGGCATTTCCGCAAGTATGCCTGAAGTAATACAAAAGATATCGAACCATAGGGATAGTTGGTTAAGTCAATTTACACTTACAATTTCACTATTCGAAAAAGAAAAGCAAAGAGATAATTGATTTCAAGGTTTATTTGTATTGAAACAATTGTGTCAAAGCAATAGCAAAAGAATTGGAAATTCTTATGAGAAAAATAGTACTCGAGGTTTAGTATGAACTTTAGTACTATCAAATTGTTAATGCAGTACTCAGGGTTTAGTACAATCAAATTCCCATATGAACTTTAGAAACATTTCTATGGTGATGTAGCCTTTACCTTCACTTGTTAATACCTTAATCAAGCAAATCATTCAATCTCATTTGCTAAGCCTAATACTTTAGTACTTACTCAATTCAATTGAAGAATTATAGTTCTTTGATCAGGCCAACACAACTGATTCTCATCCTTACACCTAAGTGGCAGATAAACCAATCAATCTAATCTCAGGTCCCCTATTATTACCAAACTACGTATCGTTTGTCCAAGAACAAGCATAACACTTGTGTGCACTCGAGCGTATTAAACAATAGAGAAAAGATTCATAGAAAGATAACTTTATTCATATAGAAATTCAGAAGTTCAAAGCTTAACTTAAACTAGGATTCACAATCCCCAAGTACTAAAGAAAACTAGTCAAGCATGGCTAGCAAAGATATAATCAAATTTACAAGATAAGAACCTGGAAATAGATGCTTAGAAAGTCTGCTAGAAGCTCCAATAATCAATCCCCAAAAGGGTTCAGGGAAAAACACAAGATGCCTCACTAAAGAAACCAAGTTCTGTATTTATAATAAAAACTAACGAGGTCCAGCGCCTGGGTGCTGGCGCTGGAAATAAATGAAAAATTAAGTGGCTTAACAGAATGACAGCGCCTAGTCGCTGGCCTTGTAGCGCTTGGGCGTTGAACGACAGAATGTCAGCGCCCAGCGCTGGGACACTGGCAGCTATTGTAGAATTTCACTTTCAGCTTAATTCTTTGGTATTCTCTTCATCAGAGCTCTTCTCTGCTCATCAATACTCATCATACCTGCATCCAAAACTTCCCAAAACATCATCAAGGCACAAAAATCCATTTATGACTCCTCATCAATTCATAAAACCTAATTAAAGATTCTTCTTACCCCATCAAATTCTCATGATAGTAAATAAAATTCAACCCAAAACTGACCGGAAAATTAATAGAGAATAAAACCAAATAAAAAACTAAAGAAACAATTAAAAGATTAAATAAAAAACAAAATAAAAGCTAGACTAACAATGTAAATGTAAAAATGCAAAATAAGACTATAAAGGACCAAAAATACTACATGAGACTCAAAACAAATAAAATAAAGAAACTAAATGACTCAAAAAGATTAGAATACCCTCGGGTCATCAACATGTTTTTTAAACTTACCGACGAAAAAAATCGTCAGTAATTTGGCGGTAATATTTTCTTTTTTGCGGGATTCGTTGATGCCAAATTACTGAAAGAAAAAGTCGTTAGTAATTTTAAAATTTGAAATTGTCGCTAACCAATAACTTGATGTGCTTTAAAAAAATTAAAAATTACTACTGACAATTTTACAGATGGAAGGAGTCGTCGGTAATTTTAAATTTTGAAATATCCACCTATGAATAACTTGGCAAGAAATTCAAAAATTTGTTACCAACGGTTTTAGTGACGGAAAAATCCGTCGGTAATTTAGTAATGGAAAAAATCGTTGGTAATCACAAAATTTGAAATTGTCACCTACCATATAGTTTTAAAAAAATCAAAAACTAGTTATCGACGGCTTTAGCAACGACCAAAACTGTCGGTAATTTAGCGACGGAAAAAACCGTTAGTAATTAGCGACGGAAAAATCCGTCGATAAGTTAGCGACGGAAAAAACCCGACGATAGTTAGTGACGGAAAAATCTGTCAATAATTATTGACTTTTTTTGAAAGTCCTCGGGAAAATTACCGACAGCCAAATAGCGACGGGTTTTTGACTGTTAGTAATTAAGCATTACTGACGGTTTTTTCGGCTTAGTGACGACTTTTGACCATCGGTAATAAGCATTTTCCTTATATTGTCTACATGTGACAACATACAAAAAGTGAAAGATTTCTTAAAATTGCTCACTGCACAACCTTTTTTTCATTTCACTACATTCTCCTAATATCTATGTAGAATATTCATTTCCTAAAAGCAATCATTTGCTATTATCAACAAAAATTGCTTTATCTCTTCTAGCACGTTACTTATCTAGGAACTTTACTTAAGTAACGAATTTAGGGTAACAACCTCCACATTTTAAGGTTTAAATTGGCTAACGGCCGACTAACATTCTATCAATCGGCTAACAACTGACTGACAACCGATTCATCCGACGACTGATTGACAATCAATCCAAACGTTAACAGCTGGCCAAATGAGCACCTTGTAAGTCGCTTAACTAAAATTAGCTGTCGTATTTAGATAGTCTAAATCAACTAATTAACAGGTGGCGCCGCTTCAGAATCTGTACTATTTTTTTTTTCTCCGCCAACCCATACCATATACGTCCTGTGAATAATAATATATAAAAACTGTAAAGTTTTAAATTTTTTTATAAATGAAAATGAAGAAAATGTGAAGCAACGAGATGGCATGTTGGCGTGACAACGAGGTCTAGTGTAAACCTTGCTTCTCTTAAAGACGAAAATAGAGGGGCGAGGGAGGACCCATCATTGAACCTTTGCTTGCTTCTCTGTAAACCTTTGTTAGGACATGGTGGGTCCCCTACATGTGTGCACATGCGTCTGTTGGTGCGTGCGTGCACCAATCACAGCCGTTTTATTCTACTATTTTGTTGTTTTCCTTTTACCCACTTTCACCTATTCTTCAATGTCGTCGATCAATTGTTATTTTGTTAATAAAGTGTTTGATTTAGTTGTAAGCAAATTAGATTCCATAAAGTAAGATCAAACCCTGGTGGGACCTGCTTCCTATCATTTTTCATTCATGCCAATTATATTTTAGGAGCTTTCTTAAGGTGCCACCTGTTCTTCGATGATGGGCTCGAATTTTGTATTTGCTCATGGTGGGATCATATTGTAGGTGTTAGTTATTAGCAGGTTTTTGCTGCTAACCTGGCTTTTGTTTCATGTTTAGCCGCTGCTGCTTTTTTACTTCTCTTGTATTAAAGGTTGAATACCTCTATACTGCATTTTAATATATTTTGCTTATAAACAAGAAAATCATTTGGTCATCGTATCCAGAACAACAGGTTAACTCCTGTCAAAGCATCCAAGAAAAGCATGGTTCTGATTCCAAACCACTTGTAACATGCCATCCAAACATCCCACGCAATCCTGCACGAGAATTAAAGATGGAAGGATGTTTCTTTGACCAGCGAGCTAAATGATGAAAGGGATTCCCTTGTTCTAAGGGCTACATTCCTTCTTATCAGATTTGTCTTTGATTGGATTCGATCAAGCAAGGTCTTCCATGCAGTAATTTATAAGATACTTGAAGACATTTTCTCCTTGTAGTAATTTATAAGCTGATTTTACAGAGAAAATTTCGCATGCAACCTTCCCATCTCCTTCACATAACATTGTTTTTGTATTGACAGATTGAAGAGCCTAGGAAATTTTGTAGCCAATCATCATTCCAAAAGTTAACTTAATTACCTTCCTCTACTTTCCGAATGGAATGATGCATGAATCAAACCAGCTCTGATTACCCTCCTCAAAACAATCTCGTTGTAAATCACTCCACCAAGTCGACAGTTTTCGTGGGGTTTGCTTGATTATATTTGGCCTCAAAAACTCGACACCACAATATGTTTTTTCGTGCTGAAACTTTGACCTTCATTTACTAAGTAGGGCTCTATTAAAAAGACCGTACCCCAGCCTTTTATACCCGGTCCTCCCTTTTTCGTAGGTCTGCACTCTGCATACATTCTTCCAGCTTACCCACGCTATTTCCTATCCCCATCACCACTACCCCAAAGAAAGCTATTCATGATCATTCTACTGCTCTTGCTCTTGATGACACCACTAGCAAGGATTTTAAGAAATAGAGAGGTAAAGAGGACAAGATGCTTTTAATTAGGCAAATCCTGCCTCCAACTTGACAATTAATTTTGCATTTTTTTATGATTTCCTTCATGTTTAACATTGTAAAAGGAAAGATTATAGAGAAAAAATGCATGCTCATCATATACCAACAGGCTAAGTTAAAAATATAGATATACATAATTTACTCTTAGGTTTGATTGCGTTCCGATCATTACTACGGGCCACAACATGCATTTAGAACTTTTGATTCCTTACAGATGTACTTACAAATTATTCCACCAAAACCGCTCTCACATCGGCAGCGAAATTTAAACACATAACTTTCTGAGGAGAAATAGTTCGTTCTTACCAACTGAGCCAACATGTGTTGATTCTAACTCTAAACTTTTTTTTTTTAAAAAAGTTTTATTGAGTTAACAATTACCAATCCTTTATACAAAACACTCACAAAATATGCAATGTCTTACTTTTGAACCCTTTTAGTTATTTTCATTTTCAGTTAATTTCAACTGTTTTTTTTTTGTTTTTTTACTCATTTTGGCTGTGCTAGTAAAGTGGTAAAGAGGAGTCTCATGTTTCTATTTTGGTAGTTCACTTTTCATTTTTCAAGCACTTGCTTATCGATGAGAACATGTCGGGGTCTCGGTTTTACTTTCAGGGTCTGGGTTTTACTTTTTCCAAACCTAAACCCAAACCTTTTGAGTAAACTCATACTTGAATCTGTCAGATTTTAAATTTACTTGAACTCACTTTTCTTTTTAATACAGAAGCACTTAAAATTTAAGAAAAAAACTGTTGATATATATATATATATATATATATATATATATATATATATATATATATATATATATATATATATATATATCGTGCATAAATAATTATAAGATAAATCATTTAAATACAACTTTTATCTATAAATAATATATTAAAGATAATATATATCACTCTAACTTTATTAATATATATATATATATAAATATTTATATATATAAGAAAACTTTTATAATTTTAAATATATCGCGCAGGTTTAAACAAGAGTATTAGTAATATAAAACTAATACTCTCATCCAAACCCAGTCAAAACAGGTCTTGCCCGGGCGGTACCTACTGACTCGGTTACAAATGGATAACCGTAAATCACGGGCCCTGAATCCCCTGATGGACCACTTACATAACACCGTCACGCTTTTTAGTTTCTCTTCCGTAAATTTAGCTCATCAAGCCTTTTTTTTTAAGCATTTTGCTCATCAAGTGAATCATGTGATGTGGGTAAATAATTTCGATGGACCTGCATAAAAAATTATTTTTATTTGAGAATTTTAATAGAATTTGCATAATTACTTTTGTATGTAATTTTCTTTTCATAAAAAGTATACAAACATAAGAACAAAGTCCACAACAACAGGTAAATAGCTAAACTTTTTAAGTATTTAATTTGAGTTCAATCGTGAGGCGTTTCGAGGATGGTTTGTTGGGAAATACCTATCCACTGAACGTAGCATTGGTCGCTGACTGTGGAGATATTTTGGGGAAAAAAATATATACAACTGTTTATTACTCATTCCGTTCCTAAATATAAGAACCAAACAACTATTTCACACTCATAAACAAATTTATTTAATTTAGATAATTGCATTAAAGTTGTTCTTAACTTATATCAACTTTTCAAAATTACCTATAACTTTTTTTATTTATTTATATGCATCACTAATGTTTGAGAGAGTGGAAAGTGTGAGAAAGCTCGTTGGCCAGCTCCCTACCGCTTCGTGCGCTGACCGTGGGGTGAAAAATTAGTATCACGGCAATCGGCTGTGGGATACTTTGGTCAAGACAAAAAAAAACTTCAAGTTGGTTATTATAAAAAAACAAATAGTGTATACTGTATACTTCCAATTTAGTTTTTATATTAAGAAAGGAGAGGAGAGAGTAACTTTAATGGATTCATAATTTATTGGCTTATGAAAAAATTATATTTCACATATTTACCTTTTTTTTTATTCTTAAAGAAAATATAGAAAAATACGATCGGACGTCTCAATGTTGAATAATTAAAATATAATAGAACTTAAATAATGGCAATAGAAATTTTGAATACAATTCTTTTGAATATAAAGATTTTAATTATCATTTTAGTCACAGTGTTTGTGAGGCGATTTAATTTTCATCCCTCACCGGAAAAACTTTAATTCTTGTCTCTGAGTTTAGGAAAATGCTAGTATTAGTTCTCGATGGAGGCATTGTCTCCCATGACGTTGCCTAGTGGTAGATTAGAGTTGACGTGACACATTTAGTGTAATTTTTAATTAATAATTTTTTTACACTTATATACTTAATAATAAAGTTAAAATTTTAGTCCCAATTTCATAATCCTAATTTCATTAAAATTAAATTGATCACAACTTCGTATTCATCTTCAAACCTTTTTCATCTTTATCATTCTTCATCTTCTTCACCATCAATCTCCCCATGAGCATGGCTGGTTGACTTTTTCTCTTTCTCCCCTCTCTCCATGCCTCAGAAAACTCATAAACAACATGAAAACCTATAAACAAACCAAAATCCATAAACAAAATAGAAACCCAAAAAACCTATAAACATCCAGACCGGAGCCCTAGAAATATCAAAACCCAAAAATGTCAAAATCGGGAAACCATGAATACACGGTGAAGTCATCGTATCAGTTCTTGGCAGAAACAATTGATGTTGAACCAATTAATGTATTCAGAAGGTTGTGGAGGTCCACGGCGCCATCCAATGTTGTTGCCTTTGGTTGGAGAGTCTTAAGAGATAGGATCCAAACAAGATCCAATCTACTTAAGCGACGGATTATAACGGAAGGAGCGGGATTGATTTGCCCTCTATGCTCTTCGGAAGCTGAATCCGTAGATCATCTCCTATTGGTATGCCCATTCTCATTCAGAATTTGGAAGGGATGTTATAGATGGCTGGGAGTAGTCATGGTCTTGCCCAATTCGTGTTGGTTGCACTTCTCACAGCATGAGTATGGGGTTTGGAGCAAGAAACAAAGGCAAGGTTTGGGTGCAATATGGTTGGCGGTGATTTGGTCCATTTGGCTACACAGAAATGCAATTGTTTTTAACCAAGCGCAAGCCGATGTGAATCTCGAATTGGAAATGGCACAGCTTAGAGCTTGGAAGTGGATCTCAGCCAAAACGAAGGGATTTAAATGCTCCCTGTATGAGTGGTCAGTCAATCCAACATACTGTCTGGGAACTATTTGATGGTTAAATCACTAAGCAGGTCTGAATGGCTGTGGGGCGCTGGGGTAAGCCTTTAACAGGGCGGGTGTAGAAACAGGGTGATGGATCCACAGTGGGCTATTGTCTGCATTACATGGTTGAGTTGTTTGACATTAACCGATTCAGATGCGAGAAAGGCATAAGTCATGGTGATGCATTTGATACCCTGCTCCTTTGTTGTGTCACTGGTACCCTGCAATGGTGGAGTGGTGCTGTTATTATCCCATGCTTTTTGCATTATTCCATGCTTCTTGTTCTTTTGTTGTGCCACTGGTTGTGGAATGGTGCTGTTATTATTTGCTTTGACAACGCTACTTCGCCACTGCTAGGATTATGGTAATTTAGACCATCTTTTGTTTGGCAGTTTGTAATGTTCTGATATGCACTGCCTACTGCTCCCTCTTTCTTCTATTTTTTACATCTGTATACGGGTTGGAGTACCCCTAGTACTCCACTTCAATACAATTTTGCTTATAAAAAAATAATAATAATAAATCAAGGCATGCAAGAAGGGTTTGGGTTATGCCAGAATAGAATGAAAGGGGTGAATGTTTTACCATAATTATCATGCAAGAAGGGTTTGAGCAAAAGGGTTATTATAGAATCATCAAGGCCACCACAACAAACCTCGAGGCTCTGAAGGTAAGGGTTGGGTGGTAGCAATAGTCTCAACAGATCCCCATAAGGTGCGATATCCTGGAAAACAAGCAAGCATTTTAAGATTCATAATTTCCAAAAAATCTCACATGGGAATTTCAAAAAAAGAAACCAACTTTGGCTCCGACGAACGGGAATCATGAGTATAAAATGAAACAAACTTCATGCATTTGCAACCTTGGAGCCTGTGGAGAGGGTTTCAGATGTAGCTTTGGCTCCGACAACGAAGTTGAGAGGGAGATGAAAGTGGGGTTTGCAGCCTCAGTCATTGGCTTTGGCTCCGATAGCAGCGACTGATTTGAGAGGTAGAGGCTTTGGCTCATACAAACCCCTTTAGAGAGCTCGACCTCGGGTGGTGGGGGAGGGTTTGGGTAACGTGACGGAAGGATTGGGTGTGGTGGTGCATTAAAAGGAAGCCTTAGAAATTAACGTTAGCCGCAACGTCGACAGTAATTTGTGCTCTTTAGGAGCGATCAAACCGACGCAAATTGACAAATGGAAAATAAATTAAACTAAGGGTAGTGTCAAATGAAAGTGCGATATTTATATATGGGTCGTTGCTGAATTGTTATAATTTGATTATATCAAAGGCAAAGGCTCTGTTTGGTTCAAATGAGGGGAGAGGAGGGATTTTAATGAAGGGAAGGGAAAGGGAGAGAAAGGGATGAGAGACATTTTAATACTTATTATGTTTTATTCATAGGAGGGGAGATGAGAGAAAATAACACTTTTTTTATTTGTTTCACGAGGAAAGGAAATTTTATAATTAAATTACTTTTATACCCTTTATAAATTTATTCTATTTTAAACATGTTTGTAAGTTATAACAAATATGAAATATTTAACCCAAAAAAAATACAACAGGTACTTGTGAGTGCCTTCAATCCAAAATCCCAAAAGGCAAATCAACTCACCATTTAGACAATCCTCAAAACCAAAGTGATCGAGGCTTCCAGAAACAATCTCCAAACCCAGCTTTGAAGATGGAATTGCCCCGCGAGGCCGCTGGAACCTACATAGAAGTTAGAACAGTAGCATTACGTCAAACTCAAACCCCCTTCTCCCTTCATAAAAACATATTAAAAGCAATTGACTTTTTCTTACAAAAGTTAAAATCTCTACCAAGAAACTGTGTTGTCCACCTAACCGCAGGAGGTAGAGAAAAGGGCGGCCGGTCGCAGCGACATAGGGCGGCAGCAAAATGAGGAGAGAAGAGTTTTCTGGAGACCTAAACGCAACTACCACCCATGCCTTCGTCTTAATTAAAATCGAACAAAGCAATTAGAGATGATTTAAGTAAATTTGGAATTCTTATATTTCTATAAGGATATTTTTGCTCAAAAAGTTATTTCTCTCCCAATCCCCCACTATTGGAAGGAACCAAAAATTGAGCCAGGAGGGGTTTTGGTCCCCTCCCCTCCCCTTCAAAAATTTGAACCAAACAATATATGTTTTTAAAAACCCCTCCCCTCCATTCCCCTCTAACCAAACAGGGCCAAAGTGTTGTAAGCATGTTGTTGAGTGCTCAAAATGGTCTCAAGTAGTCCACTTGTAATATAGTAGTCACATGTAATATAGTTCCCAACTCATTAATACAATATGTCAAATAAATAATAAGAAGCTAGCCGTAAGAATTATAAGATGATTATTAATCTATGGCTTGGATGAACTAATATAACTTGTAAAAATATCAAATAATTATACCACATAATGTGAAATCTATGAATTGAGAAACTTTTTGAAATCATGGACCATTATGGTAAGCTTTGTAATTCATCAGTTCACATAATGTGGTATGGTTATGTAATTTTCATGCAAATTTTTCCTTGTTAGCGTCAACTAGTGTTGGGTCATGGCCAACGCTAACACATTACAACTAGAATTGGTCTATATGCCCAATGCTAACGAAAGGACGATAACATCCGTCATCTAATCATCAAGTGCGTGGCGTTGGCTAAATTGGTACTAACTTTTAGCGTTGGCCTCGTGGCGGATGTTACACGTTAGCTTCAAGTCATTTATCTTCGCCAACCCTGACACGAATGCTAAATTATCATTAGTGTTGATTTTTTTCTACTTAGCATCAACCTTATTAGCGTCTTTTTGTAGTGGAGGAAGGAGATGAGGAGGTGAGGGAAGACCGTGAAAGTTGGGTGGTTGCTCTGGAGGTTGGTTGATGGCTGAGAAGGGGAGAGGGAAAATGAAGAAGTGCGAAGAGAATAATCAAAAAGTGATTAATAAAATTTGAAAGATCAAAACTAATGTATAATATACACGTGGACAATCCTGATTTAAATATGACTACCACGTGAGTTTGTAACTGGTAAAAATCTTGTCATGTAAACATTATGACATTACATATCATTATTTTAAATAATTTTTTCATGGATAAAAAATTATAAAAAAGAAAAATTGAACCGCTAATTTAGATTAAACCTTATATATGTGAGGGAGTTGAAATATATTTAACCCGTACCAAAACCATGTATGTTCTTTTTGGTAACATGATATTATAATGTGAAACTTTTTGTTTACTTTTCTATTATCTAAGAGATAGATACAAAACATTAATGTACAACATGATAGGGTGATGATTCGTGCCTTCTAATGGATGATGGCCAAATGTGTCAGTTTCAAAGAAATTGAGATAGAACAAAAGCAAAATTCTTTTTTGGTTATTTGAAGGGATAAAACTGAGAACAACCAAATTAAAGTAGGGCAAAATGGGAAAGCGCATATGCAATATTGTCTATGTTGTTTGTAAGTGAGGATTAATAATGTGGGGAAAAAGTGAAGAAAAAGATAGGCAACATTAATAGTTTTGATTCGGGGAAGAAAAAAATGAGAGCTGAGAGAGAAAGAGAATAGAAGAAAGAAGAGGTAGCAGTAGGCAGTAGGCACTAGCACACACTCTCTTAAAATTAAAGGGCCATGTGGAGAGCATGTGGGGATTGCATTGCATTGCATTGCATCGCATCGTGCTCTTTTTTGTGTAAGGCAATGCCAAATCCCAAATGCCCGGGAATTCCAATTCCTGTGGGTCCTCACGGACTCATATCACCATGTTTTACGGATCCTGCCAATTTTCTTAACACATATACTAGCTACAACACAAGAACCTTGCCGCCCACGAACAATTGGTTCGTTTAGTGTCGAGTAAACTAGACTTCTGTAAGGATGAATACTGTAAAAGTCATTTATTGGAAGAGATAACTATACTTTCCCGAATGAATGAAACAAAAAACAAATAAAAACACAAGAACCCTAGCTAGCTAGTTTCCTTCTCTCCATCGCCAGCTAAATGCAAATCATTGTATACATGCTCAACCGCATATGATTTGGTTTCTTAATTAATGCTAATTTTTCTTAATCGTGTACTCTACTACATACCCACTGAATATAGACACAATACCTTGGTTACATTTTAATTTATTAGCCTCGTTCAAAATGTCTATAATTCTATCCTATTTTATTTTATATTTGTACATACGTAACGTATAGTCAGAAAATTAAGTATCCCTCGTAATAAATAACTTTCCTAAAGATGAAACTACTGTTTTTATTTTTACCAAGGCTAAATTATTTACCACTAAATCAATTAGTGTAAATACATATATAATTATCATCACTGTTTATTTTTCTTTTTAATTACTTTAATATAATTAAGGGGGACTTTAATTGATGTATACTTGTGTTGGCGGTCACTTGTGGATAGAAAGTTTTGGGTGCCTTGGCTTGATAACCTATAAAAGCATATTACTACATTTTAACTCCAACATTCCACAAACATATCAAATCAAATTACTGTAGGGGATTAGTTAATTACCTTTTCCCCCATCTTTGCTATTTTTCATGGGATTCTATCATTGTAATTAATAAAAAGAATGCAACATGAGATCTTTTTAATTATGATTTGAGAACATGCCACATGCTGCTTGAGAAGTGTATGGTAGCCGCACTAGTTCGCATGAGAACCATCCCCAAATGAAAAGGACAAATGCTAGCACAGCCCTAAGAATATGAGTTAAGAATTATTTTTTAAAAAATAAATCATTAAATTGTGTTGCTTTTAACTTTTAAGTTGTCTATATTATTACATTTTTAAATAAATTTTTTTCAATTCTTAATTTATTGATCAACTTATAGATAATATTTTTTTATAAGCCAAAAATTATATTAATAAGTTTTTAGTTCGTTTTGCACTATTTAGTTTCCAAACTTCGGTATTTCACTACAACAAAACTCTACTTTTCGCGACGGTTTAAACAACTGTTAAAAAACTTCCCGTCAATCATGGAACCACCACCCTTCCTGCGTCGCAAGCTCACCTAATGTCGTTTCCAAGTAATAGATGGAAGAGTCGCCACCATATTTTACTGACGGTTTGAACCCCATAAAGAAACAAATAAAATTAAGTGTCAGTTGTAACCGCTACGAGTTAATTAAAGAAATTCATCACAATATTGCAACAGTTCTAACCACCACCAATCAGGTTAAGAGAAATTCAGCAGTTCGGGCTGCCCCAAAATATAAGTATGCTTTTTGAAACCGCCCCTTATGGATTCCAAAATTATATATAAATTGAATCTAAATTCAGTTGGTTCGATAAACATAGAGTTTTGACAAGTCCTATGACTTCTTGGGTTATATTTGCAAATTGCTTTGTCTCTAACCTACATTTCATTCGATTCGATAGAGTTTACATTTTGCTCTCCATTTTTTGTTCTCCATCTTTAGCCCACATCTTCTGTGCTCTGCTATATGTTGCAAGGGAAATTTACAAGAAATGGTTACGTGACAAAATTAACTTCAAATTATGGGGGTAGTGGGTGATGGATAACTACCACTTCTCTCGTTTCGTATAGTAACATTTAGTAATTTCAAATTGACAGCCACATTCCTTCGAAAAATGATGTTAACAAAAAAAAAAAGAGTTTTAAAAAATTCAAGTACTTTTCCCTCATAGAAGATGCATTATTTACAAACATTAATATTATAAAGCAAACACGTCATTATTAAAGCATGTTAGATGTGTTTGCCTCACTAATTAATGCGATAAGAAGGCCTTCCACGATCTAAGCATCCAAATTGAATTCGTAAAACATATAAATGGATACCATGATGAAAGTATATTAATATTAATATTAATATTAATACATCCACTCTGCAAATACAAATATACATGGCCGGATCCTGGCTAGCTAGTTCTAATTAATGTAAAAAAAGATTAATACCAATTAATTAAGTAGTTTCCGTCGCGGGCCAGAGGCACATTGTTTGGGAGCGAGTCGTATTTAGTGAAAATTTGTTTGTATTCAAAACAAAGATACTGATGTTAGGTTTGCCTTGCATTAAGGTCACCTTTATTCTTCTTTACCACTAATCTAATCTAATTGCATTTTTTTTTCTTTTATTATTCCATTTGGTTTGGGTAGTGGGCCAGGGTCTCCATGTGCCAGCATGTGCTGTGTCTCTCTCTCAATGCCCCACCACCTCATCTTTCGGGCACATAAATTCCTTCCTCGCACATTATTCTCCCTCCATCTTCTCATTCACCTCTTTCTCTCTCTCTCTCTCTCACATTCTGAATCATCATACACTACTTTGCTTCGATCTATAAACACTACATCACTCACCAAAACTTGCTCATAATTTTTCTTCCGCCATCTTCTACCCAGTCTCTGCTACAAAAATTTCATCAAGGTATGCCTTCAAAAACTTTTTCTAGAAATTAAACCCTAGCTAGCATGGCGTATACATACATATCAACCTCTTATAATTTGCTTCTGCACTTTCTTATAGCTTGCTCTCAAATTTGATTCTTTAATTCTCTGACTGCATATTTGGATATATGTGGTAGGCAAAAAATTTTTTTTTACTTTTTGTGATTGCCTCCCATGGTTTTGGTTTCACCTGATTTTATTTCACTATATATCCAAACAGCTAGAATTGATTTTGACTAAAAATAATAAGGTGATCCAAACCTATTATATTATACTAAGGATGAATTCATAATTCCCATGATTTTCTGTAACAGGATGCGGAATATGAATTCTCTTAAGCAAGAGTTTCTCCAAAGATGGATAACGGGTCTTAGAAAATATAGCTCAAAGAAGAAGGATATGAACTTGTTGGAGAGAAAGAAGGTGATAAAGCTCTCTGCAGATTTAGCCATGGCTTCTACCAGAGACAAAACCACCCACTGGAGCCGTGCCATTATTGCCAACGCTTCGAGAGACGGCGACGGCGGCAACAAGGTCGTCCTTCCGGAGAGGCATCTAACATGCCTGCCGCAACAGAATAATATTTCTTCACCACTTTGTAGGAGAAGAAGGATCAAAAGCAGAAAGATCTTGATAAGAAGAAACCACCGTGCGGTACACAGAGCAAAGGAGAAGGTAACAGCGAGTTTCATTGCGAAGCGACTTGTCCAGAAAAGAACACGAAGGCTTAAGAGTATTTTACCAGGTGGGGAATCCATGGATGATGTGTGCTTGGTAGAAGAAACCCTAGATTATATACAATCTCTTCGTGCTCAAGTTGAAGTCATGAGGTGTCTTGTCAATGCCTCGGAGCTCATCATAAATCCTCCATAAATATGATATCTATTACATGGATTATCCATACGTAACCGCTGTGAGTGTGAGCACTTACAGCGAGAAGATTAGTTATTGCTATCGGCAGTCGATATTCTGATCTCTCGGTAAATGATCCACATGTGTAGCATTTAGCCTTTTACAATATACTATTAATTATATTTTATTTTAATATGAATTTGTTTTGTTTGTTTTTATAAATTTCCATCTCTTCACACTTTCTCTTTGGAGGCTAAGAAGTGATGGAGAAAAAGAGGCGTTCCTATATACATACATCAAGCTAGGCATAATGTACAGTGGAAAAGATATATGTAAGTCCAGTTTTTATAATATAATTTCCATCAAGCTTGGATCAGTTGATCATTTGTATTTAGATATGCTTTTATCTTTGATTCGTTATACTTTCTTTTTCTTTCATCGAGGAAATTGATAATACATGTCAACCGAATTGATGCTTTAATTTGCGATAAGTATACATCAAATCCAATAAGGTGGCTAATTACTACATACAGTACTATATGCGGATTGTGCATCAATAGTTACATATATAATACCATATGATATAATGTATTGGACTTTACCTTTTACATATATGTAATATTACTTCATTTTAACTACCTAATGTCCATTATATTATGAACGTTTTGAACTTGCATTGGAATATCTTTTTCACCTTTGAGCTTGTTAGACAAGTTACCAGAAACCAGTTAGTCTATTATACGCATGGTCGAGGTCTCGAGGACATGTCTTTTTTTTTTTTTAATTATGAGGACTTATCTCTAAAGGCTACCTGATCTTTTTGTTTAACCAAAATAAGTCTCCTTTCTCGCAATGTCCTCTTATGAGTATAAGGAAAAATCAAATTAGGGGATGAGTCAAACAGTTGGAGAACACCTCCACACTCCCTTTTTGAAGTGCAATTTGAAGCTCGTATTGCTGTCATGACACTAATGTTGTCACGATCCCAATCTAAGTCCTAAGATCTTACGGTTTTACGATCCGCGGAAGCCCTAACGATCTCAATCAATTGCTGGATCTAAAATGAGTTATGATCGATCTTGAATCCCGATTCATGAAGAAAGGATCTTATAGATCCATTGTTGCGATCCTCCATGCTAAGGTTTTCAAAATTGAGTTTTCCTATTTTCGGCCCCTAGACAGCTTCAGATAGACCTTCTCTCACTCATTAGTCAATTTCAGCCAAATTTTGATTCACTACTCTAGTATATTAGGCACTTGGATTATGTTATTTTGGGATATTTATTATTAGTCTATCTTTTATTATGATTGTGAACATATGTTTCTTATGGATATGTCATAGGATATGACTTATATATTTATGACACTTGGATTATGTTTCTTATGTTAAGAACTTATGTCATTATTTGTGAATTATGAGTATTTTCCTTATGTATGTGAATTTTTTATGTATGTGTATTTTATAAAGTATGTATTCGCATTCTTAGTAGGATCTTAAAGATCTACAACTCGGATCTCAATTCTACGATTTACGATCTTTTACCCCCTTCTGATCTTGGGTAAGATCCCGGTCCTGACATGGCACCCACTAATTAGCTATAAATTGCAATCACACTAGTTGATGGGTAACCATGAAAACTAGTTGAAAGGCATTTACATTATTTGGAATCTTAATTTACTAATTAAAGCTTAGTGGGGTATTTATACCTACAAATTAATTATACCAATGATTAAGTAGAGTTGTGAGTGGTAGGTAAGTTAGATGCTCATAAGAGTGATGTCACAAGATCAAATCCTGAGAAAGTCATTTATTGGAAGGGGCTGTCATCATATCCCGAACATGTTAATACTTGTCAAGAACAAAAAAAGAGTGAACATAAGATCTCATATGACAATTCACCTCTATATACATAAAAAACCTAGTATATTGCGTAATCGCCCCTAATCACGTGGTTATACGTGTCAGATATAAGGGTCGTATGACTTGA
Organism: Acmispon strigosus; assembly: GCA_030819835.1. Lineage (NCBI taxonomy): Eukaryota > Viridiplantae > Streptophyta > Magnoliopsida > Fabales > Fabaceae > Acmispon > Acmispon strigosus. The sequence continues at coordinate 11,826,188 of JAUAMA010000002.1, read as the reverse complement.
CCTATTCAAAGATAAAATATATAAGTTACAATGGTCTTTAGCAAGTCACGTGATAAAATAATAAGTAAATTGCTCGCGTTGAGCTAGGTCGCCCTTATTGAACGAGATCACCCACTTTGATGTATGCCACTCGTCTTACGGGATTAGCCCAAACCTTTTGACCCATCTATCTGCTGCTAGGCCCGAATTCAACGATCTTTATCCAAGTCGCTCATTCTAGTCCACAAGTCGGCAAGACACCAAGTCTTAAATATTAAGGCGAAGTGTGTCTTTTGGATTGCATCAATCGATATTCTTCAAGCCTTGCCCTTCTACAGGTCTCACTCATTCCAGTCCATAAGCCCGCAGGACACTAAGCCAGGCGAAGTGTCTTTTAAACTTGGAAAAGGGCATGTTCTTCTGAATGCAAAACAAGTAACACAGACTTCACATTTGATCGCCCCCATTATTCCACCATGAATGGAAATATCAAGGCGGAGCATACTCTCCCATCTGACAACCTGTCACCCTGCCTGCACAACGCATAATGAAGGTGCATGCCTTTTGGCTTCCCAGTGCTACTTCTTCCTGGCACTTCCCAATACACAACATAATAAGACATAGTTTGGGATTGAGACAAGCTCCTATTTAACTGGGTTAGAGTACAGTTGCTGATATTATGAAATTTTCAATTAAATTTTTTGCGTAGTTTCATTCTTTTGAAGATGAAAAACTTATAAATCACATCACCTTACAAGATTATTTTAATTTAATGTATAAAAATATTCAATTTTGATAGGATATAGACCAGACAAGTACGTACCAGACTAAAGAGATATATAGCAACTTTCAACTGGGTCAGTTGCTTTCCAAATTGCAACGACGTGATAGGGTTAACTAGCCAAACCTCTTGACTTTGACCCTCTTCAGACTCTTGTTGGTTGCTTTACAGCTATTTGTGCTCCATTAGCAATAAACAACATCATTATCAACTATCATAACCATAATAGCATTGTTATTTTTGTTCGTCGATACCTACTTGCTTTTTTTTTATACGCTCCAATCTAATATAAACGCACAAATTAACTAAACTATAATGTGTATTATCATCTTCGTGAGTGGTGTCTATCTAGTCTATGGTGGCCAAAGAACCAATCAAAGGTGTTAGAAGAAGCTTGGGTTCACCGACCCTTAAAAATGAATTACTTTTCTTTAGAAAGTTGTGTGTTCAATTTTCACAACTGATATAAAAATTGTGTTGGTGAACAATTTGTAAGTATCAACATTTAGTCCTAAAGGCATATGCAGTGGTGATCGGAATCGAGCTATCCAAAATTTTATTTTATTCATAAAAAGAAGCTAGGATTGGATCATTTGCCGAAGATCTTGGTGAACTTTTAAGGTGTGATTGTTGGATAATTTTTCATAAGCTTTTTTTTGTTGAGCCACAGTGTTTCATAAGCTAGATTGCGCAACTTTTAAGCCTATTTGCGTAGCCCACAATGTCTCAACTTCGGCCTAAAGTGTGGAAAGTGATTGCATAAAGGGTGACACAGGGAGTGAATGACCCAAACCCAAATCGTAGCCCAACAACTTGTATTTTTGCAGCCTATATATTATTTTTTAAACTGCCTCCCTTTTCTTTTAATTTTTACACTACCTCTCTTTTCTATTCACACTATCTAGGTTTTTTTTTTTTCTGCAGAAAACTACAAAGAATACAAAAACTAAACAACAACTAACGAGCCTGACGGAGGCAAGCTTGCTCCCAATTCAGTAAGATAATCTGCCGTCATGTTGCAATCTCTGGAGATATAGGAAAGCGATACTATCTACCCTCGTCCAATCCAAGCCCGAATCTCCCTAAGCAATGGCATGAACCTTCTACTCTCTTCATCATCCAATGAAGATAGAAGCTCAGCACAATCAACTTCAGAAATAACATTCATATGTGCACAATTTCAAACAAAAGCAAGACCATCCTCAAAGCACTAGCCCCGGCCAAGAGAGTATTTCCCCCCATCTCATAGCTAGGAATGGATGGCACATAACCATCGTCCTTGTGAATCCCGAGCTAAGCCTCCACCCCATGCAATCCTCACTAGAACAGTAACTACCATCCTCGTTGAGCTTTACTTTGAAAATTAATTTTTGAAATTTTTTAATTTCAAAAAATTAATTTTTGGAATCCATGTAGTGGTTTGAATTTTGAATAGAAAACAGGGAGTGCAGATAGTATATAATAGTCACCTTAATGATCAAGAAATCATGAAATAATATACACATGACGAGGCATATCTCAAAGTATGAATGGAGTAGCTGATTCCTTATTTGTCATAATAGCTTAATTTATCCACAATTATTTATATATAACTTAATTTATCCTCAATTATTTATATATAGAACTTTTTCTAAAAAAAAAGTTGTATGTTTCATTTCAATGCATCTTTGGTAGAAGAAAAATGCTTCATGACGTGTTTGTTTCAAAGTTGTTCTTCAGAAATTGAACTTGCGATCGTTGTGATATTTTCAAACTTTAATATCATTTTTAAGTAAAAGGTTAAATATAAATGCTGAAATAAATGACTTAAATACCATAATACCCAATTTCCAACTTTAGCTCTTTGTCGGATTTCCAAGCTCCTTACAAGAAACAGGTTAAATATGTTTTTAGGAACGATAAAATATAAGTGAATTGAATTTAACTTCTCAAAAAAATAAATTTTATGTGATGTTTGGTTTTTTAAGTGGTCTTTAGGATTGATTTATTGGTGCAAGTTCTCTTGATTTGGGCTCTTCCATCTCCCTATCACTTATTGGAAAAAAATTTGTCAGGCTTCAAGTTCATATCAAAGATTCAAATAGTCGTCATAATATGAGTTTTGAGAAATTATCGAGCTCTAATGAAATAAAAGCAACATGTTAAAGTTCTTTTTTTATGTAAACATTCTAAACAAATTATAAACAAGACAATCAAATTATTCTACAAGTTGATTGCATTCGATTAATTGTGTCTATGTTAAGGGTAAACTCTTTGTGGTAATTAATGATAATATGTAATATTTTGCAATGCTACAAATTTATGCATGCTTTTATTTTACAATTTAAAAATTTTCTAGATCCATCATCACTGCTCTTCACCATTTACCCTAACAATCCTCATTTTAGTGTGTGTTTGGATTAGTGTTTGCAGAATTGAGTCTAATAGAATTGAGTTTTGTAGAATTGAGTTTGGCAAACGTGAATTAAAAATGACGTGATTTATATTTGGAAACACTCATTGATATAACTTTGATTAGAATGAAGTGAGTGTGTGTAATAACTAAAATAAGTATGAATATTAACAATTTTATAAAATTTACCAATTTTATTTCGTTTGAATTAATTGATTGCAGTTTAAAAAAAATTAATTGATTGTTGATTTGAAATATATAATCCTCATATTAATATATTTCAACAGTACAGTCAATGTACATTTTCTTATCGTTTTTGGTTACATGTTTAGATATTTTTTGGTTACAAAATTTTCTTATCGTTTAATAATCAGTTTATAATAAATAATTAAGAAAGCTGAAACCTCAAGTTTAAATAATTAAAAAAACACCAACCGTTGATTCTCTTACTCAATAAAACTATTTTTTTTTTGTTACACTCAATAAAACTATGAAAACTAGGGAAGCACATAAAATAAAAAGAAACAAACAATTCTTCTTTTTTGGACTTTTTGGTGAACAAACGACATGAGGGCTAGCGTTTTGATCAGGAAGGGAAAGTCACTACAATTAATCCAGATCGCCTTTCATCATCAACAGATAACCATCGATTCTCTCTCAAGCTTTTTCCCTCATCACAAATTCGAAGGTTTAAGGACAATTGGTTAACAGAAAAGGGTATAAAGGAAAAGTTTCATACTCCCTTGAGAGAATCGGTTCTCTCAAACGGAGAAGCGACCTTTGGGTGCTTCAGCCAAAATCGAGTTTGGCTCATGAAATTGAGTATGAAACGCGAAACCAAACATCAATGAAAAGAAGGAAACTGTATTCGTGCGTTTGCACCAATACAATGCGCAACCAAACATACTCTTAGTCAAACTGTCTGGTTAGGGGATAACTGTTCGAACACAACTTGTGCCAAAATTAATAAAACACTAAAGCCCCTTATTTATTTAGAAGATTGCATAAGTTGGGCCTTCCATACCTAATTAATAGAAGAGTCCATGTAGCTCATAAGAAGCCCATAAATAGAGGTAATCTCTTCTCGTCATGTATGCATAATATAATCATAATCTTACTCTACCTCTAAAATGATTGATCTAAGTGTCGAAGTGTCTTTCATAAATACCTCCATCATTGCTAGTGAGGAATCTTGTAAAACACACCATCGGATCTTGAGCAGCCCCTTCCCTTAATATAATGAAGTGCTTGCTATAGCTAGTAACATGAACGTAATCAGCACGCCTTGAAGCAAATCCCCACAGGTCCTTACCTAAATGAATGTTCATTCCATTGATCATATTTTAGAATACGTAGTTATGTACTATGCCACAAGATATATACTTGATTAGCTTTACATACTCTTTTCAAGATGTCGAGGATCGAAAAGCTAATCTTTATCGTTGTTATTTAACTAGTGTAGTGTTAATATATCAAGTGTTGATTATTCTAATGAAAAATGGTTAACCATAATGATACCTGTTAGATGCCTTTCATTCATGTCAATCATACTTGTCTAGTTTCTTTCCACCAACGTTGGCCCGCGAGCATGCTAGGGTATGATGCCCCCCTCTACTTTTTCTACCTTTTTATTCTTCTTATTGGTGCTTATGTGGTGGCCCTGAGGAAAGCTCTACAACCCTCTGGATGGCAAATAGTTTTTCATTAATTTTATCATCTCAAAATGCATCATGCTTAGCTTAAGTTTATGGCTTTCATTTAAAGATGCCTAAAAGGAAGGGGCCTCTTGAGTCTTTATGCTATCCTAATGTTCTATTATGGCTACCATGTGTTATCTCTCATTGCAAATCTTTGAGGCCAGTTTTCCACAAAACAAAGTGTATTTGCAAATCAACTATTTAAACTTCAAGTGGTTCCTTGTGCTATATGTTTGAATTAATAAAACATAATGAAACGGAACATAATAAAATATAATGGAAGGAAATGAAATAGCATGAAACAGAATAAAATTATTTTTCAATTGTTAAGGTATTTTTAAAGATGGAATGGAATAAATTTACCACTCTATTATTTATAAATAATAGTAGAACGGGACGTATTATGTAAATTTTTATTCCCATATTATTACCCTTATTTTAAAGCACTAATATTGAATATAGAATATATATAGGGTATAAAAATAACTTTATAGTTTTATTAATTAAGAGTGTCTCTATTATATCTCCTTTCATGATAAGTATTGAAATTAGGCGAAGTTGGTTCCATCACCTTCCATTCGATTCTACTCTCATTTAACAAAACGAAACAATGGAATATAAAATCATTTCATCTCATCTTATCTCATCCCACCCCTACTATCCATAGTTTTAACTTCACAAATAGTCGACATGTACAATTATCTCAAGTGTAACCGCACTTTCCATGTGTGATGTACTAAATATCTCATTGTTCTCCAGAAACATTTTGGTATATGTATGAGATATTTTCCTGATATTTGTTATTGGACTATAGCAACTATACTGTAAAATATCTGTATGTATATGATCACTTGCTATGCTTCAGATTCAAAATTTCATACAATGGATCAATGTGGTCAATAACAATGATGCACATGATGCCATTTTCTTTCTGTCCACTTATGCGATGTCCTCTTTCCAAATTTAATTATAACCAATAAAGATTCCTAACATATAAACGTAGGAAGTTACAAATACCTTATTTTTCTCTCTATCTCTCATTTCTTATTACATCACATTATATATCACATTCATTATTTCTCTCTATTCTCTTCCTTTCTCTTTTAAAGTGTCTACCACTAATGGTGGTCTATGAATCATAACTCCACATTACCATAAAAGTTGAAAATTCAAGAGAAATGAAATCTCACGTTAACAATGAATCAAGTAATGACAGTAAATGTAAAATCATAATATTTGTTATCTTAAGCTTTTGGGCTAAATTGAAGTTTTTCTTTAGTTTTTTTTTTTGTTTTTTTTGTTGAGAAGATTAGTGGGGTTTGCAAATCATAATGGACAAATTTTATTACTACATCATCTTTTTACAATGTGACCTACACCTTTCAAAATCAATATATTTTCTTTTAAAAAGTTTAACGTATAATTAGGAAAAAATGGCCTACATTTATATGAGTGTAGAAACTATGACATAAACTCTGTGTGTGAACAGATGGTATATTCATTATATTAATATCCTGGTGACTCAACAGCTATAAATATGCATGCATGCTTCCTTACATATATTCATATTTGAGACCTGAACTTTCATCCTGTTCAATTCATTTGCAAGATAATTTGTGTTCTGAATCTGAAAATCATCATCACATTAGCATGGCTTCCAATTTTAATCTATCCCCTTCAGATGCACATCCTGAGACAATGGATTTCCTTTCACTTGCTTGGTGTGATTTTGCTGTTCAAGCTCTGCAGCCAGAGCCACAACATGGATCAGTTGTTCTAGTTGATAATCCTATGAAGCAGTTAGAGCCTAGTAGCCCCCAGGTGAGTAAACTCAAGCTGCTATTTAATTTAACTGTTCCATTATTATTCCATGTTAAATTTCTCCAACCTACTCACAATATTTGTGAAATTTGTACAAGATGGAAAAGAGTGCTAGAATGGATGATGCTGAATTCAGATCTCTACCTCCATGGAAGTCTAATGATCTCAAGGTAAGACATCACACAATAGAAGCATGTCATATGAGTGTAGTTTGGATACCTGTTGGCATCAGTACAAACAAATCTTAGCACTTATTTCGAGATAAAACGTGGGCGGAACATTTCTTATAAATCGAGATGAAAATCCGTTCACGTTGCACTCGACAGGTATTCAAACACTGATACCGTTATGAGAAACAGCCTTAATTATGACTAATTTTCTTGTTGTCTTCTGCTTTATCAGTCATGGATATGGATGCAACAAGCAATGCATCCTGAATTGAATTACAACAGCTGTTTCAGAAAGAAATGGGTATGTTTTCAAATTTTCTCTCTATCTCAGGGTGACAGCTATGCATTCTAGTTCATTTGATTGAAAGTAGTGTTCTTTTATTACCATGTAGATGCCATGGAAGCAGATCATACCACTGAAGAGTGTCTCAATAAAGAAATGGTTTAAGGAAATAAAGCTGAGGAGGAAAAAAGATCAGAGATTGCAAAGAGCAGAGGTGCATGCAGCAATATCTATTGCAGGGGTAGCTGCAGCTCTTGCTGCTATTGCTGCTGAAAATTCCAAAAAAGAGTCAAATGAAGACAGAGATGCAGCAATAGCCTCTGCAACTGCCTTGGTTGCTGCTCAATGTGCAAAAGTAGCTGAAGCAATGGGGGCAAAGAAAGAGCATCTAGGGAATGTGATTGGCTCAGCCATGAGTGGCACAAGTGCAAGTGACATCCTCACTCTCACTGCTGCAGCTGCAACATGTAATTTTCTCATTCTCAGACATCTTTTTAAATACAAGTACAAGTGCAAGAGATTTTGGAGCAAAAAGTATGTTATTGGTATTTGGAGTGGAATAACTGTGAAACTTCCTGGCCCAATTGAATCTTGACATGGCCCTCCCCCAATAGAAAAGGCAATTTTTTAGGACTATTTCCATTTTTTTTTTATATAGATGAAGAAATTTAGCTAGTAAAGTACTTCTTCACCCAACAAAAGAAATAGGTAATTGAGGAAAAGGGATGAAAACATCACTCCTTTTTCATATTTTTAGTTCTTATTGGTGATCATGCCTCATATATGCTTTTTATGTACCATCTGTTGTTGTTGATAGAAACTGTTGGCTAACTGCAGCATTAAAAGGTGCAACCACACTTAAAGCAAGATCAGGATGCAAGAGCATGTTGAATGGGGGAGTCCCCATCTTGCCAATTCAAGAAAACAATGATTTGGACTTTGACTTTGAAAAAGGGAGATTGATTCTTTCACAGGGTGCTGAATTATATGTGGAAACACCAGAAGGTACAGTTGTGCAACAAAAAAGCCCTGTTCTGCAGTACCATAATTCTTAACTTCTAAGCTATATATATTGCACCAACATATATAACTGAATAGCTTCAAACAGGAGAATTATTATTAAGCCTTATTTTGATTTTTCTAATTTATGATTGTTTCAATTGTGTCTAAACAGGGAAGTACAGGCCAAGATCTGTGGCAGTAATCCTAAGTGGTGAAGCCAAGGTCAGGATCATTTGCTTTTTTTTTTATGTCTATCATGTTTTACTTGTATCAATTGGATTATGAAATGAAAACATATGCAGAAAAAACATAAAAGCTACTTTCCATTGACTGACTTATTATAGAATGTTTGATTCCAGTGAAATGCTCTAGAATCACTTATGGTTAGAAATTACTGAGTCTTAGTTTCTGAGTAACCCATAACGATTTTAAGCAAATGAAATAAAACATGCTATTAGTTAGTGATAATGAGTCTTCCTAAGAAAATAAAGACACCTTACAATCGAATCATCTGCTCAATTGAACTTTCAGCGTTTTCAATTATTGAAACTTCAATAATTGAAGTCCTAAACCTATGAATTTTAAGTCTAGCAATTGAGCATAAGAATTAAGATTAACATAAACATTGTGGGTTAAATCAAGCTTTACTTGTATAGGTATTTCTTTTTTGTCTTTCTGACTATTGATGCAATGATATTCACTCTAAAATTACAGGTTGTACTTGTGATGAGGAAGCACAATCTATTTAAAAGCAAGAAAGAGAGTATGTGCTTTTCTTTTTCTTTTTTCTTTTTGTTAAAAAAATTGAAAGCACAATGTATGACTTGTGGCTCTGGTTATAGATACTGTGGTGAATCTGCATGCGGAGCTGTATAAAGGTTCAGAAGGAGGTGAGGATGGTGGAACATGTTATCTGATTGTTTTAACAACAAGAAGAGGCACTTTCAAGCTAGACATGGTGGATGATTTCCGTCGCTACAAGACATGGTCCACAACCATCAAACATATGCTTAGGATTTCCAATTCTTTTGCAAAATATCATGAGCTGCAATTTTACTAAAAATTGATGTGATAAATAAGCACTTACTTACCTTCTGTATCCATTTAATTTAATTTGCATCGTTGTATTGTACCTTATGTATTTGTAACTACAACATTATCAGATCGTTCCTACTATTAAAATTCAAACTATTTGTGATCTGTCTTCTGGCAAAAGAAAATAATTTGTACATTTGTCATGTTCTATGATTATAATTGTCGGCACCAAAAGCGCTTGCACGTTAACCTTGAAGGCTTAAAGTCACTCCAAAATTTTCAAAGTGTACAATAACCATTCATAGTGGGATCTAAGTTTAGATATTTCACTTGAAGAGTGTAAGTATACTAGAACCGTGGAGGGACAGTAGAGAGAAATGTTTGTGTTGTAAAATTTTCTATTATTATCACTTGTGAAGATAGACAATAAGTGCAATTGGGTAATTTGGTGATATAAAGTTTCCGCTATGTGTGAGTTAATGGAGCGGTCAGATTTACTTTGTGAATCTATTCTAGACAACCTTAACTTACATTTTTACAAGAGATTGATTCCATAGCTCGACCATGTAACCGCAAAGTCACATGGTTGCAATCTTACCGCTGCGTGGATTCTCAATGACCTTATCCTTTCTCCGGTTTGAGAGTTGTTAACGTTAAATTCGTATGTTGTGATTGTGTTCCGATTATATTTCTTTAAGTGCTTATACACAGATATTTAAATTTTGAATGACATCTTTTTTTTTTATGTATTTAATTACTCTCAAAATTTTACGAATGACATTTTTGAACATACACTTTAGCAGTGGTTTTTTAACCCCCACAAATATTTGTGGCAGCTAAAAATCATCATCCAAAATGTGTATATGAAATCCAAATATCTACTCTCTACCTATCATTTTCCTATTTCTCTATCACACAATTCCTACTTTAATAATTATTATTATTGTTATAAGCCCAAGATTTCAGATTGTTAAACTTGAGGTAGTTTGTTTTATAATTATGATTATGATTATAATGTTAATTAAAAAACAGTGAGTCCTTTGTGTTATAGCCATCATGTTCTGGTGGCACCTTTTACAGGGACAGTACCAACAGACTAAGTGGCGTTTTCTTTGTGGAGTTTTTTACTTTTATTGCAGCTCAATGCAGGTTGTTTTTGAGGGACTGGAATTTGGGACATAACTGAATACGATAAGATATGCTTTTGTGTTCGTTTTCTTGGCAGACAAAAAGGTAAGCTTCTCCAACAGACTAACGGCATGTCGACTATCCAACAAAAATATCACAGAAACCGAGCCCAGAACTTTTGTTGGGTACTTTTGGGTATATTTTGAAGGTGACATGACAGAAAATAAGCAAATCTCATACTTTTTTTTTGTGCTTCTCATGTATAATACATGAATTATAGACAATACAAGCCTGTTATTTTGTTTTTCATTTCTAAGATTTGAACTGTATGTATCACCTAAATTACTTAATGGATCCTGCAAGTGGAAATCTCATGCTTTGATGGAACTCACTTGTTATGATTTATTTTCTTTCTAAAATTTGCATAAATTTGTTAAATATGAGAATATTTACAATTATACATCAGAAATTCCATAACCTTTGTAGTGGACTTTAGAATGCATAAATCCTTACATGATAGGTGATTAAATGAATGTATAAACTTTTTTGAATTTCTGTTAGATTTAACATATTGATTTGCAAATTCAAGGCAATATTAAGTTTATGACTCTCGTTTAAATTAACGTCTAAAGAGTTGTTCAAAGGCACTTCCATCACGTGTGAATAAAATTTCAAAGAGCGATATCACAATGCAATGTAGATAGATAAGTAAATTAAGATACAAACATGTTCACTCAAGCTCACACATGAAGTAAAAATAACCACACGAAAGCCCCTAAACCCCACTATTCAATTGATGCTTTACCGCAAGTGCAATATAAGCATAGGGAAGCTAATATCGCAGTTTCATCAGCATTAAAAGGAGTGAAATCGACAACACTGAGAACACAAAAAGGAGAGGATGACTTCAATACAAATTGAACAACAGTAGAACGATGAGTAGAGAGAGATGGAGGCAAGAATGGTAGAGATGGTATCGGTTTCAACAACGGCTGCTGAGACGAGGCAGAGGCGAAGAAAACAGTAATGCTGCAGAGAAAACTTAAACTAAAAGAAGCAAAATTAACTTATTTAGGTATCAAAATCACTTAGAAAAACATCTATTTTGAATAAATGCACCTACCATAAAGAAGGACAAACTTAGAACAGTCTCAGAAAACACTCAACTTAAATAATTTGGGGGATTACTTTTTATTATTTAGACACCCTAATTTCATATCTCTAGTTTTAAATAATAAAAAGGGCCTCATGCGGCAGGCCCATTAATGAAAGAAATTCACAAATTGATCTTTTGCTTTTTTGACAAAAACGAAAACATCAAATTGGGTTGGGTCGGGTCAGATCGAGAAACGGGTTCTACCATGGCACTTCGAGAAATGAGTGCAATCTCTGCTTCCTTCTTCTGATTCTCAGACAGAGAGAAACCCATATCTCTCACATTCCATTAGAATGAGACGAAGACGAAACAACGATAACAACGATGCAGATAAACAGAATCTCCAAACTCCCAAATCAGATCATTCAATTTCTCCATTTTCACAGAAACGCGTCTTCGCATTCTGCTTGGCTTTCCGAATGTTCAATTCTCTTCTAATTCAGACTTACTTCAACCCCGATGAACACTGGCAAGGACCTGAAGTTGCGCATCGAATCGCGTTTGGGTAAGCAACACAACTTCACGTTCAATTCACTCTTTCCTTTTCCTACTTGCTTCATCAATTCGTCCATGTAAGTTCTGATCTGACAGGTACGGTCACCTAACATGGGAATGGAAACAGGGTATCCGGAGCTACTTGCATCCCGTGATCTTCGTTCTGCTTTATAGGCTTCTCGCATTGCTGCATCTTGATACCCCTTGGCTTATGGTAATTAAAAAAATGTTCCTTTTCATTTTTACTTCATCTTCAAATTCTGATTTTTCTTCTCTTAGATGAGGGCTCCAAGGCTGCTACAATCTGTGTTTTCTGCAGTTGGTGATTTGTTCTTGTACAAACTCTCTGCAGTTCCATTTGGTCACCGTGTTGCAACATGGGCAGTATCCTACTATTTCATATGTTTTTTTGGCCTGCATTGTTGTTTTGTTGGAATTGTTTTTGGATACCTTAACTGTGTTTCAGCTCTTTTCGCAATTGGCGAATTGGTTTATGTTTTATTGTTTTTCAAGAACACTGTCCAATAGCTTGGAGACTGTTCTTACACTAGTGTCTCTGTACTTCTGGCCCTGCTTGAGATCTTCCGGCGAATTTTCCTCTGGTTCAAGGAAGTGGGGTTTGGCTGTTGCAGCATTAGCTTGTGCCGTTCGGCCAACTAGTGCAGTAACGTGGCTCTATGTTGGCCTGCTTGAGCTTTTAAATGCTCATGACAGATTGAGATTCATTTTTTTGGAGGTGGCTCCTATTGGGTATGTTTTAGGATCATTTAGAGTCTTTTCATTTTCCTAATCTTTCGAATTATGTACTTAGAAAGCTCTGTGATGTTTGGGGAGAGATGATCTAGTGATGCCTAACGTTTGTGTATTATTTTCCTTGTCTATCCAAACAATGAGGATTTAGTTAGCCTGAAAATTTTTATATTATCATGTGAATATGCTATCTAATTAATTTTATTACACTTACTTAAATTACATTATCTTTTGACATTTTAGCCTTTGACATGTCTATTGGAAAGTTTTCAGACATTTTGTGTCAGAAAATAGCATAAGTAACTAATGAATTTGAATTTAATTTAGTTTTGTCATCTTTATAAATTCTCAAAATCACTGTTTCTAATCAATTAAGAAAATAACAGTTATATTTATATGGAAAAATGAGTTCTGTTGCTATCAGACTCAGAAGCACTCTTTTTCTTGGATCCATTCCAAGTGGCCAGTAGATTTACCTTCTAGGTTCTGTTCGACTTTTCCTTCCACATGAACTCTGGATAACTCCTTTTTGTGGTAGTTCACTAGTTCTCACATTTTACAATTTGTCATTATGGAAACACAATTTTAATATTACTTATTCTTTTGGAGAGTGTATCTTTGTAAGTGATTTTACTTTTTCTGCTTTCCCTTCTCCTAAAAGGTCATATTTTTGTCACACTTTATCTCACCCTATCAGGACTGCGGTGCTTGGACTTACCTGCTTATTAGATCGTTTTATGTATGGCACATGGATTCTAGTACCACTTAATTTTCTAAAATTCAATTTTCTTTCCTCGGGTGGAGACTATTATGGAACTCACAAGTGGCACTGGTACTTAACTCAGGGATTTCCAGTCATGATCTTCTCTCATTTACCATTTTGTATAGCTGGTATCATTTCTTCCAAACAATGGAAGCTTGCTGGCCTCCTTGCATGGGTTTTGGGTTTCTACAGTGTATTAGGTCACAAGGAATTCAGGTATTTCAATTTCAAAATTTTACATGGGCATGAGAACAATTACCTCGCCTATTGGTTTAACTTGATTCATAATAACAATTACTGAGGTACAGGTTTGTCTTGCCAGTTCTTCCCATTGCTCTGATGTTCTCTGGTTATTCTTTGGCTGTGATAGAAGATCCTGGTTCTTCTGAGTATAAAGGAAAAGTATCTTCAAAAAAGCATAGCAAATGTCCTCCCAAGATGAAAGTTGCTATCTTGTTTTTGCTTGCTACCAATATTCCAATGGCTTTGTATATGAGTTTGGTTCATCAGGTATCTCTCTCTTTTCTATATGAGGTGTTGAGGGGCCTTGCTATCATATATTCTAGCATTTTAGGAAATATACTATAATTGTTGGATGAGATTATTTCTTTTTTCTTTTTTTCTTTCAACTTGATATTCTCATTGATTTTAGCAAGAGTTGAACACAAATCTTTTGTTAAAATCTAGGAAAAAAATATTAACACATTCTTTATTTCCTCGACAGAGAGGACCTGAGGATGTAATGAACTACCTTGCTACAGAAGCTCTTCATGGGAAAGTGAAAAACATTCTATTCCTTACACCTTGCCATGCTACTCCATACTATTCCATGCTGCATCAAAACCTGCCAATGCAATTTCTGGACTGCACACCAAGGTTTGGAATTTAGAATTCTGGAATGGCTTCTAATATTAATTGAAACTGAAATAAGTTCATAATTCATGTTAATGCATGTCATGTTAAGCAGTGAAGAGAAAGGAATCCCAGATGAGTCCGACCGCTTCATGATGGACCCTGTTTCTTTTGTGTCTGATTATGCAAAAAATTGGTCTTTGCCCAGCCACATTGTATTATTTGATTCAGAAGAACAAAAATTGAGGAACTTCTTAATTTCTTTTGATTATAGAGAGGTAATTACTAAGAGTGTACCAAGTTAATTACTGCTCAGTTTACTGACTATTTGTCCTCATTTTTCTAACACTGGAATTTCTTTTTCTTTTTTGGTCAATTCTAATGCTGGAATTTCAACGACAGGAAAAAAGATTTTTTCATGCTCACTTCAAGGTGGATCGTGATCTTCAAGCTTCAACTGTTGTATACGTCGGAATGAGATAGCAATGTTCATCTGATCTGCAACAAATTTTGTTATTGTGGCAGTTCATCATATCATTTCTCACGTGACTGCTCCAAATGTTAACTTGATGTCTCTGAAATGAAATTATGTTGTATGTCATTGTATTGCTTACCAGGAAATTTTGCAGTAAAGCTTGTAAATGCCCCTATAATAGGTGTTTAGAGATGATATACATTTTCTGTAAGAAATATGACCACCCGATTTGGATCATTTTCTGGTTTGGCATCATCGGCGTCTGCATATTCCTGTCTAACAGAACTCCAAGTTCCAATTTTATTTTCTTAAGAAAAGTCCAGAACTTGAACTTCCAAGTTATGAATCACATTTTCATAACTTATTTAAACTACAAAAATATTTTGGGAAGAAACTTTTTTATGGTGTTTAAGTAGTACTCATGTGTAAAAAGTAACCCGCTTTCATCTAATGAGTTTCGGCAGTTTGACAAGCTGTGTTATCAAGAAGATGGTAGTTCTCTCTCTCATTCTCAGAATTCTCCAAGGCAGTAACATATCCATCAAGAACAATGGATCTTTACAAATTCCAATCTCATTCATTCTTTTATGACAACATGAGCATGTTGTATTAGGTATCTATGATCTAGACTCTAGGAGAACTAAAACTTTTCCAACAAAGACATGATCATAATAAAATGGCAAATTAACTTTAAATGGATATTGTCAGCCGTCATTTACAGTAAAATGGCAATTTAACTTTACATTTGGGCTTTAGAATAAACAGTAGGAGAAGCAGGAATGTTCCGAAAATAAATAACAAGGATAGACAGAAAACCATATTAACACAACATACAACACTGTCAAATTAGATGTTTGTAGGACTTGTCCATAGGAGAAGTCTCCGGGGTCGATCTAGAAACCTGGCCTGCCACGCAGGTTCATCACTTTCATAGACGAATCCGCTCTTCGTGTACAATTTCTTTGCTGGTTCATTGTCAACAGCAACATGGACGTACAAATCTGTTATGCCTGAAAGACAGGAGATAATAGTTAAATTTAGTCACATTTTGGTCTAGGAAAAGTCCAATCTCCATTGTTATGTAGACATTAGAGTTCCCTAGTTAATAGAGGCAATGAGAAATACAGGAAAGGAATAAAGAGTAGTTAGAAATTAGAATAATCAATGAACACCAATACAGAGCGCTTATAACTTGGAATCAGAATCTACATGGACCACAAGAAGCATATCAATAATTCACTTGAATAAAACAGATTAAGAAGACACTAATAACAACTGTTTTTCACGATGTGTGGTTTTTAGCATAAAAAGAATAATCTCATTAACACGGATAGATCAACCAGGGGAAGTGATGATAGTGGTGTTTAGCTTCATTGATCTTGATGCAGCCCTAGATGATGATGATGATGATGATGATAATAATAATAATAATAATAATAATAATAATAATAATAATAATAATAATAATAACAATAATAATAATAATAATAATAATAATAATTTCAATGAGATGAAATCCCCCTACACTGAGACCAAAACTTGATTGCAGCCACTTCTGAACATGAATTTTCTATCCTTGCAGAACAAAGTTTGGAAATGTGGACAATAGCCAGAGATACAATTGTTGACCAAATTGGAAGCCATCCATGATATACAAGACTAAGATCATTAAGAATTTGGTTAATAGACATTACAAGTTACAAGTAGTTAAAAAATGGCCATGCCAAATTAAATCGTTGGTGATCTTTACCAACTATAGAAAATGTAAATATCAAGAGACGCTGTATGTTGGACATCATGAGGCATCTGAAATGTGCAAATGTGTCAACTATAATTTGATGCAATCCCATCTGTATAAGCATACTAGTGAAATATAATAGCTATGAATATTGAAATTGTTTGAAGTGTTAAATATATGCCACTACTAGCAGTACAATTGAGAATCATATTTAAGACCTCTCAATTATCATTGGACATCCAAGAATTTGCTTGTTAGGTCCAACGATTGGGAGTGCAGGCAAAGAAATTCTTCATCAAAAATATTTTCTTTATCAATACAAATATTTGGATTTAGGACTAAGAGTTCCCTGATAACTAATCAAGTTCATCCTCAGAGTGCCAAAGCCTAAGAGCAAAAGATCAACACAGTCAAGTACCAATTATTTAATCGGTAATGAAAGTGGGATGAGAATAGCAATATCCATGTAGCAGTTGTAACTTATAAGTGGTATTCCGATTCTTACCCCAATCATGAGCAACTAACTTCGACTTTTCAAGAAGTGCATAGCCCAACCCATTTCTGAGCAACTCTCTAGCAACACATACATTACTGAGGTATGCCCTTGTTATGTCAGCTGATTCAGCTCCACTGACCTGACAGTAAAACATTAAACAATTTGATGGACGAGACATTGTACAAATTAGTAACAATAGACGAGTAATCAATTTTTTTGTCAAAACCTGACTACCCGACACATGAACACCCACAGGATATAGTTTAAGAAATCTAGGGAGATATGAAAAATACCTCCGGCTTCATCCCTGTAATTTCATCAGGAAGACTCAAGCACTGATTAAGGTCAAGAGAACCAACAACAATCCAGTCTTCTCCATTCGCAGAAAACTATAAGTTTAACTAAAATAAAATTAATTTTGTTAAGAAAGACGAAACTGAAAACCAAACTACGGTAGACAAAAACAGAGAAAGCTCATCAGTCATCACATGAGGCAGCTTGCTTGTTGCAACTAGTATTTGAACTACAATTCTACAAA
Organism: Acmispon strigosus; assembly: GCA_030819835.1. Lineage (NCBI taxonomy): Eukaryota > Viridiplantae > Streptophyta > Magnoliopsida > Fabales > Fabaceae > Acmispon > Acmispon strigosus. The sequence goes on along the minus strand of JAUAMA010000002.1, from coordinate 11,808,637 downwards.
AACTCTAAGCAGAGCAGAAGGCTGTGTCTCAATGTCTGAGTGTATGATACTTATGTACATTAATAATGATATAAACAAACTGCACATGTGAATTTTCTCAGCAAATAGGGATAGGATCCATTAGACAATTGACATCTTCGTGCATGTTTGGAAACTCGTTTGAAAAGCTAAAATCATGATGGATAGAAGCAACTTCCCTAAGCTTTTGCTTCTGTCCACCATAAATTTTTACTTCATTTTGGTTTTCGAATGAGTTTCGAAACATGCACTTCATCTCCAAACATACTCAAAGTCACTTGCAAAGACATGAAAAGCATTGGCATTAGAGTATCCATTGATTACAACAGAAAGACCAGCAAATGAAGCAAAATAAATAAATAAGGGGTGTATATAATAGAGTTGGAATTGGAGGCACATGAATGAACTATGAATCTATCCAGGAGATAAACAAAACAAACCTTACATGCAGAGCATAAATCATCGGAGATGGTGGATATATGGGACAAAGGAAGAGAAGCATTTATGCAAGAGACTCTTCTAAATCCTGTTCTTTTTCCCGCAACACGCTCCTTAAGAGCTTCAAACTCGCGCTCAGCCAAGTACTTCGCATGATCCTAACACAACTTGACAAACACGAATGCACCGTCTTATGCTACTGGGTCAAAAAACCTCACATTTTTATCACAATTCAAGCATGCCCATTAGCCAAAAACGATGCTTGTAGCTAAAATTCCAGATTTAAGAATCGAGAGTTTAATTTTTTAAGGGGAAAAAGAAAGATTACTCACTTGGAGCCCGAAGGTGTCTGGGCGGAATTGATTGAAGGAACGGACGCGGAGGGAGGCAGCGGCCCAGAGCTCATCGTCGTAGAAGGATTCGGCGACGGTGAGCAAAGAGGTATCGATTTTTTGGGTGCAAATGTTAGTGGAAACAGAGGAGGATTGAACTTGGGTTCTGAGATTAGAGAAAGCGTTGCAATTGGATGTGGAATTTGGAAACGGAGAGGAACAAAGAGAAGAAATGAGAGCCATTCTTTTTGTTTGGTTTATGATATGGTATTATTATCTTTCACTCACCCTCTTCTTCTTCTTCTCCTCCCTCTGACTTTGAGTTGATGCCTCTTAAATTAAATTATTCATTGGGATTTCTATTTCCACGACTTGTTCGTGTATTTCTAGGGGCTGCTTGCTCCTTGTTTGTAATAAACTTTGATATAAAATTCAGCTTCAACAGATACAACAGAACTTTTGGTGAGTGGGTGATTTCCGGATTAGGTCGGAGTCGGGTTGGGTTTATGGTCAGATTTGGATTGACGTCAGGTCGGGTCAGGTTTATGTCGGCCTTTGGTCAAGCTTATGGCTGGATTTAGGGTTCAAATCGGTGTCAGGTCGAATTTATGATTTAGGTGAAAAGATGAAGTTTTGATAAACCAGTTTTTAAAATGTAATTTTTGAACCAAAACCAATTTTAAAACCGATTTTTTAACTAAATTCGGCTTAGAAGTATAGCACAATTTAAAATCAATTTTGAATCATATCCAGTTTTAAAACCGATTTCAATATAAAATTGGTTCAATTAATAAAACCAAACTATATAAGTGGTTTTAAACTCAATATAACCAAGTGGGTTGGTGTAGTGGTTCAGCACTTCGTCCCTTAAGCAAGTGGTTGGGGGTTCGAATCCCAACTCTTGTGAATGGAAAAAACTCATTGGCCAGCCCCCTACCGCTTCGTGCGCTGACCGTGGGGCGAATGATTAGTCTCACGGCAATCGGCTGTGAGGATACCTTGGTCAAGACCAAAAAAAACTGAATATGATTTGGTTTGGTTAAAAACTAAATCATGAACACCCCTAGATGTAGCATTCGTGCATAGCTTGAAAAAACATACTAGGTCTGTTTCTTATTGTAAGAATAAATTGGAAATGCATCTTGTCTTTTTTATAAGAATTAGCTTGAAATTTATTGTGCATTAATTGTTATTTTCACGAGAATACTCTCATTTAATTAAACTTTCTCGATTTTTCCACTCTACAAAACATTAATGGGTGCAACTCCTCTAAAGTAAGCATCACAATTATTGATTGAGTTATCTTATTGACTTTTTCAAAGTAGGTAATCACTATTAATGACTATAATGCTTACTTTATCCTAAAGGAGCTACACTCAATATTAATGATGAATAGAAATTAAGCAAAATGAATTACGTGTAATTTTAGAAAGTTTTTTCCATGTTTTTCGGAGCTTGGAGGCATCTAAATCCATGGCATTTGAGTCATGGATCAAATACAAATTGAAAACAAATTTAATAATACTAACTACATTAATCACATTTTTTCAGGATCGTGAGATAGTTATTTGATTTTTATAATAAGAAACGAAGTTACCTTTTTAGGGTTTAGTTTTTTTTTTCATTACAGCTAACTATATCCTGAATTATATAACATAAATAAACTTCTATAAGACCAAAATAAAAAACTGAAACAACTAGTACATTACAGCAAAAAAAAAATCCTACTGCGTTTGAAAATAAAATAATAATAACAGAAACCACAAGTTTTCTTTGATTTTATTAATAATTATAAAAGTATTTTGTTTACTTTGAGCTCCTTAGTCCATGTCCCCATGTTTCTTTGACAAAAAAAATACTAGTAAAATATCATGATATTGTATACTCTACACAAATTTATTTTCCTATGTAACCAAAAATAAAACTCTACACAAATTTACTTCCATGTCATTGCATTTTTTCCGATACCTTCACATAATATACTCATCGTATTAAAGGTCTATTTGGTTTGAGAATAGTTTTCTATTTGCAAACCCCATCCTCACTTTTAATTACAAAAAGATCACTTTGTTTTCATTTTGTTTAATATTTTTTAAAAATTATGAGAAATAGTGAAAATAAAATTACATATTTATAATGACAACAAAATATATTCTCAAACCCCAATATTCTAAAAGTCAAGTTCAGAAAGAAGTTTATAAGACTCACATCCTTTCTATTTTAATCACAATACACATTGGTTTTGCAGCAGTCCTTGAACATAGTTGAATGCATTGGATTAAGGGGTTTGGAGCCATTGGATTAAACTCGAATGCCTCAAATGTGAAGTTCGGCTTCAAATTCAAAGTAAGCAACTTGGAATCTGAACCCATTGAATGCAGTAAATTTAGGATTCCCTTATTAGACTGCATAGAATTTCTATAACACTGACATTTTGTTATGCATGAAGCTAAAGCACAAAAGAAATCTCATGTGTCTTGTCTACCACCAAACCAAAGAACGAAAAGGAACACCTTGTATGTCCAAAGCTAACCAAATTCAGAAAAGAAAAGGGGCTAACCTTAGACAAGAGGATGATAAGCAAAATTGTACATATAAAATGTGATGTGAATGTACATAATATATTCAAGGTTTGGGATTCAAGAAGAAGTTAAAATTTAGCAAAGCATTCACAAATGTTGTGCTCTCCAGTCCACAGCGAAATTCCCACCACTTTCATCATCACTGGATGACTCTTCATGTCTGGACTCCTTGGTTACAACCTCGGAAGATTTACTACGTTTTGCAGATTTAGAAGCCTTTTGCTCCAATCTCTTCTTCTTCAACATTTCCACTTTCTCCCTGAAGTTCCTGTAGAAAGATAAAAAAAAATAAAAAAAAAGAGATATCAGAGGGATGGGAGGTGTTGAGGTAATTTTAGTACAGGCGAGAGAATAGAAAAGATGAAGTAAAGAAAATGCAAAAGACAGTTAAACATACTTTTGCTCTACGGATTCAGCTTCTTCTATCATTACAGCAGCATCAATCTGCTCATAAAGACAAAGATTAACCATATCCAATGTTGGTACTGCATGCACATCTTAAGGGTTAAGAAATTATTGAAAAAATAGAAGAGATAATCATGATCATCACCTCTTCTTCCTCAAAACGGTCATCCACCTCCTTCAAGTCCTCTTGAATCAACTTCTCAAATTCCTTGTATTCATCTCTAAGAGAGGATTTGGAAGAAATCAACTTCATTATAAGTTTCAATCCATTTAACTAAATGAAATTTTCCATAAGATTGAATAAAACATAGTGTTCGCAGAACCAATAATATAGAAGGGGGATTCTCAATACTGCACTAACAACTTAAATACCAGGCAATAACATGGACAAAAAAGAACAAGAAGAAACCGGGTAAAGTCATCAAAGAATGTGACTATAACAGCAGGACTAAATGTGATTGTATGAGTAGCAAACAAGGTTACTGATGCTATGAAATAGTCTTGTTTTCAATCTCTGTAGAGTACTTTGAAATTTAAACTATGGTTGATAAAAAGAAAAACCATCGAGAAATTCAATATTCTTTTTTTCACAATATATGGGCAACATTTCTACCATAGCAGTATGTATATTTTTGTTTTCTTTACTTTCATGCAAATCTGATTCATGACTGTTTGATGTAGGAGTATAGGAAACAACATAAAGTGGAACCTACTTGATATCAGGCTTAACAGGTTTAATGCCACGTGCCCGCAAATCAGCTTCCTTATTATCAAAAAACCCTTCAGGCAGAGCCTCTTTTACTTGCTTGATCTCTTTATCTGTAGTCTTGACTGATGTCTGAGCAGAAACCCCTACTTTTCTACCTAAATCTGAGTCCACCAAATCGGAAGAGTCCTTTTCTGGAAGTAAAAATGTTAATGAAACAAAAGGTAAGTTAATATTAAGTGCTGCAACCAATGCTATCAGTAGCAACAAGCAGTCCAAGGTATGATGAAGCCCCAATGTTCATTCCAATTACATTATTAAAAGAATGCTCCCAACACATATAATCACATATTAAAAAAGCTATAAAAAAGTAATTTTATACACACACTAGCAAGCATACCAAGTGAAAGCATGAGAGGATTAAATCTTGCCTGTATAACAAGACATCGATAGTCAAGATTAGATCTAATGATTGCCCATGTTCAGTTGTACAATCAAGTTTAACCCTTCTCGTATATCAAGTCATATATCACTTGATATACGCCCTATATACATGTGACACGAGGACAATGTTACCACTTCCAAGACCCAAAAACATGGTTTATCTACTCCTAAAACTGAAAACAACATGATTTTTGGTATTTATAGGGAAAAATTAATTTAGCTAGAATACATGGAAAAGAACCCAAATTGTTGAATTCATCTACAAGCAAGATCCTGTCAACTGTAGTATACAATCATTTTGTATAAAAAGATTAACACCACTACAATACAATCTTCTCAAAATCCAAGCATATGAATGTCTTAATGTTTAAAGTTATACATTTATAAATGATGAAATTCACTAAGACAGAAAAACACTACAAAGGATACCGGATAGTCCACAATAGAAAAAGCCGCGCGTGCGGGGGGGAGGGGGGGAATAAAACATGAATTCCATAAAGAAAGGTAGGGGCTTAAAGTTGATTCTAGGTGAAATCCTACAGTTATATTAGTCTTATGTGGAACGTTATGTTCCCACACTACTCATGACTCCATCCATAATACGTATCTTTGATTGCTCAAATATAGAAAAATCGAACTCATTTCTTTTTCAATGCCTTCCACAATGCCTCTTTAGGTACTCTATCAGATGTCTTAAAAATCATGTGCAAGTCTTCCTAATTCCTCTAATATATCTTAATCAATCTTCATAGTCAGTACACTGCTTTCATAGTGCACCTCCTTAGCACAAAGCTAAATTGATTTTCTATAATATGAGTCGCTTGTCATGATCTCTGCTTAGCTACTCACTCCTATACCTTCACAGTGAGATTCGCGAACAAGGTTGTCAAATTGCATGATCCCACAAATTCCATGCTTGTCTCCTATCATGCCCACACCTAAGGTTGCAAGCTTGTTCAGAATGGAGAAGGATTGCCATTTTTTGAGCTTGAAAATTGCAATGGAGACGGTTTGGGCTACACAACCCACAGAAGCAGCCCATGTCCCTTTTCTATTTATCACCTAATCTCTGTCCTCTTACACTCTCCAGTCTCTTGACTCTCTCAATCTCAATCACTCACTTATTTCATGTCCTTTTTACCCTCTAAAACCTCATTCCTATGCAGTCTTTGTTATCCATCGCTAGTGGCCAATGTCTGTCGGCATTTTTTTTTGTGCGAGAGTGCATAGTGGTTCAATGGTCTCATTTCTCTTCTTTCATTCTTGTTTTGCACTTCAAGCTTGTGGTTGAGTGCATCTTTGTTCATTTTCCATTCCAGGTCAGATATTGTGATTTGTTTCTCGCCTCTCATTCTCTGTTACAAACTAGTCTGGTTGGTTGTTCTCTCTGTACTTATCTCCCTTAACTTCAGAGTTAACATGTTACTCTGACTTATGAATTGTATGAAGAACGAACCATCTTATGCATTTTCAGTTTAATTTTAATTAAATGCTTGTTGTGATTTAAGGTTAGTTTTCTTATTTATGTTATTTCAAATGTATAAATAAATATATGTTAAACAAAAAATTGTATTTTGTGCGGGGTCTTACAATCCTATGTTTTATATGTTACCTCCTTGATTTTTACAACCTTGCTCATGAGTTTATTTTCCCTATAATTTGCGTAGTTTTGTAAATTACCCTTGTTCACGTAGATAGAGATTAAAGTACTTCTCCACTGGTCTGACATGATCTTAGACCTTATAATCTTGTTAAACAATTTTGTGAATCATCTTATGTCTTTCTCACTTAGACCCTCATATGCCTCAATAGGTATTATCCAATCCAACTATTTTGCTATTACTCATCCTCTTCAATGCTTCTCCTTGCTCATATTCCCAAATTCTATGGTAGAAGGTATAGTTTTGATCCTCCTCTCTAGTGTTTAGCCTATCATTGTCCTAAAACAAGAGACTCCAAGTCTCCAACTCAGAAGATCCCCCCATTTAATTTACAAAGGACACGGAATCTCCAAGAAAAAAATGGAATTTTACTCTTAAAATTATATGCATTGTAATTGTGTTAATGAACAAGCTGGATATAAATAGCTACACAGAAAATGTGTATATGAACAAAAATCACTAGTGTGCTTATGGTGTGGAAATGCAATTCTATGTATTTATATGTACAAGAATATAAACAGGGACAGCTTCATTTTTCCAAACCAAATCCTTACCAGAGGTTGCCTTTCTTGCATGGCTGTCATCAAAAAAGTTTGGTGGAAGCATCGTTGATGACTGAGGTTTAGGTACTTCTTGTGAAGATTGAGGCATTTTGGATTGTGAGACTGAAGGCTGCTCTGGTTTGGCCTTGGGAATTTCAGGCTTTGCATTACTGTGCTGAGTTAATCCTGCTGCATTAGCTTTAAGATTACTTATTGCCTGGCCAAAACAGTCATTCTATTAAGGTAAGCTCATGTTGGGGTGGGGTTGGGGAGTCAAGGAGGCTGTGAAACATATGTAGAGGGAAACAAATCTTAATCATACATGCCTCCAAAAAAAATTACAATAAAATCATCTAGACATGAGCAAAAAGAATTTTGAGAAAAAAAATCATAATAAAGCCATTGAGAGATGTTTAAATACATGTAACCACATATGCATAACATGAATGAGATAGCGAAAAACCTCACCTCACGATGCTTACGAGAAACTTGGTGTGCATCCCAAATAGACTCAGACTTCAAAACAACATCACAAACCCGGCAAACAGGCTGATCAAATTCATTATACCTGTATGCATATGCAACGAAAGACACAAAATTGTCAAAATAACAATAGTGATAAGAAAAAACAAACAAATCAACTTGAGAAAGTACTACTCTATGCCAAGAAAGAAGCATGTCTTAACAAGCACATGAGTAGCTATAATCATATGCAAATGATAACAGAAGTGCATGTGAGCATTTCACATTGTTGCAAACTCAAACATAAACAGCTACCAACATATAGATTAACAAAAAGTTAACCAAATGAACAAAAGGGCACTACTCAATACATAAGCATAAAATGTCGTAAGGAGTAAAGTACCAATCTTTTAAGAAGATTAACAAATAAAACCATGATGGGCAAGTCTGTAACTAAAGCAGTATAAAATTAACAATCCTATAAGCAATTTACGATCGTTTAAGTGAGTCAATGTTTGTGAACGGAAAAAACAAATTGAAGCTATTAGAGATAGATGAATGAAGTGCATCGAGTACCAACCTGACGAGGGGAGATTCTATGCGTTTTTCCTTCTTCTGGGCATTCAATTTAGCACGAAACAATGCTTTTTTCTTGGCTTGCGCATCCATGTTCCTGTTGTTTGGAAGAAGAGCGTAGCGTAAGGGGAAGCGATTGGAAAATAAAAAGGAACGAACTTTGTACTGAAACCTTAACACCCAGAAAATTTGTTGGATTGTTCAAATCAAATTCTACTCTCCATTACCTCGAGAGAACAGAGGGAAAAATGAATCTCTTGCACTGGGTTAGTTTGGCTTTGTTTCACTATTAATAATTTTATCCTAAGTGTTTCCCGTGTCTTTTCTTCTGGATCGACTTTGTTGAACAGCTTTGTCTTGAAACAAACAACTAACTAATCATCGATAATTTTAGTATTGAGTGTGCTAACTTTTCCAAAATCAACTAAGACTCCATTTCATGATTTCTCGAATTTTGATGGCCACAATTTTACATTTCAAAGGTTTATTATTTTTAAAACTGAAATTGAAGCTTTCAAACTCTATACAGACAAAGAGGGAAGGAATCCCTTTTGGAGGTATATAGCCCCATTTGAAACAGTGGTATTTCAATGTCCCTCCTCCTGTCTGTTATGCACTACTGGTGTTAAAAAAAAATTACGAACAAAGAAGAACGAACAGAAGGGGAAGAAGAACGAACGGTGATGTGGTGATGTGGGGAAGAAGAACCAGATACAGCAGTGATGTGGGGAAGAAGAATTCTCACCTGAACCAGATGAACGCGGTGTGCTGCGGCGGTGCTACTCAGAACGGCGCGGCGGTGCAGAACGGCGGCGCGACTCACGATTGATGGGCGGCATCGCGAGAGAGAGAACCAGAAAAAGAAAATTGAGGTTTTGAGAATTCCGATTGGGACATTGTTGAGGGAGGTACATGGTAGGGTAACATGGAGTAGAAGACATAAGCACCATTAGATTTCATTAAAAGGAATGAAGGGTCTAGATTCCAAAACCTTACCCCCACCCCTTCAACTCATCACCCTTACCATTTTTCTCCCCCATACCTTACTGTTATACCCGAATAATGAAATGGACGAAAGAGTTATAACCTAAAGTAGGTTAATATAAGTGAAACAAAAAAAAGAATTCTGAAATTTTCGACGCTTTCCGGTTAATATTCGCACTTGTAAATGCGAAATATTCTTCAAAATCGCACTTACAAGTGCGAATATATGTTAGATATTATTCTTTTAATGTATTTTATTTGGTCGCACCTTTAAGTGCGATTTTGAGACAATTTTCGCACCTTGAAGTGCGATTTCATATTAAAAAAATTGAGAAAAACATCTAAAAAAATTCAAAAAATGCACCAAATGATTTTTAAAAATTATGGGATCACCACAGTTAGTCTAGTTGACATATTTAGAAATTTATGGTGAAATATTTGTTTTTCAAAAATTAAAAAAAATAGCAAACGATGGAATTTGGGCTCGGGACCACAATTAGTCCAATTACTTTTTTTTTCTCTTCAACTTTGTAGTTCAGCCCGTCGCCATCTGAGACTGTTAGAAATTCATTTTTCAGGACCAGAAATATTACAAAAAAAAATTAAATACTATTTCGCACCTATAAGTGCGATTTGGAGGCAAATTTCGCACTTGTAGGTGCGATACACTTTGAAAAAAAATATTATTTCGCAGATATAAGTGCGATTTGGAGGCAAATTTCGTACCAACAAGTGCGATACACTTTTTGAAAAAATAAAAAAAATAAAATAATACTATTTCGCACCTATAAGTGCGATTTTTTTTTTCAAAATTCCCACTTATAAGTGCAATTTATTACAGATTTTAAAAATATAAACCAGAGATTGATTCGCACTTATAAGTGCGAACTAAAAGTCGGAAAACAAAGTAACTAACGAAATAGAGAAGGCGAAGGAATGGGGGTGAGATTTTGGAGAGAGGTGGTGGTGAATATTAGTTTCGAAAGGGAATAGGGGTGAGAATGGGGTGAGAATGGGGGTGAGAATGGTGGAGAGAAGAGGAAGAGGATGATGGTGAGAATGGTGTTGAGGAGATGAAGGGGGTGGTGGAGGGATGGTTGAGAGAAGAGGAAAATGGGGTGGTGAGAAGAAAGTAGAAGATGAAGTAATTAGAAAAAAGAAGGATATTTTAGGATTTTTTATTTTAAAAGGGGTAAAAAAGTAATTTTAACCATTAGGGGTGGCGCCACCCGCAATTGGGGTGGCGCTAAACACAACTCCCTTCTCAAAATTGAAAATCACTTTCAAAATTTTATTTCAAAACTCATTTCCAATAAAACTAAATTCTCCAAAATTATTCTATCAAGATTAATTGCATTCCCAAAATCATTCTCATCCTGCTCGTTGGATTTTCTTTTTCCTTTATTAGGAGTGAGTTTTTCCTTTTAACACATTTATCCTTTCTTAAACAATATTAATTTTACATGTGAAAATAACACATGCAAACAAATATATCTAAAGAGCAATGTAAAACTTATATTCTCTTTTGGTTCTTTAGGTCCAATGGTTTACAAGCAATAAAATTATGCATTTGAAATGATTTCAAAAACTTGTAATAGCAATGAATTTTGAAAAAAAAGTTAAGTTATCTGATGTAATTAGGAATTTATGTTCCGGTGAATAAAGACCAAGCGTAAATATTGAAGACCCAACACCTTGAGGGGTGTTGAAGTTAAAAGTAACAATAAGAAAAGAAGATCTGAAAGATGAACTTGAAAAGTAATGAAATCAAAATGTGATTTGATTAAATAAAGCTGAAAAAAAACATAAGAAAATATTGTTTACATGTGACCTTGGTCATTGAGTGTGTAAGCAATAGATGTAGACTTTAGAGTGTTAATAGTAAAGATGTTCAATCGTTTTCGAGAGTTACAAGCTATCATCTATAATATTTACAAAGTAATTACCAATCTAATTTTAATATGGAAATAAAACTAAGCAAAATTGTTTAATCTCATCCACTTGACCAAACCCTAAAGCTCCGAACTAGGCATAAGATCTCGAACTCCTCAGCACCATCTCAACTTGACTCATCATGTCTTCAAACTATGCAATTGTTGTGGACGTGGGCTCATGATCTTCATCATGTGTAACTGCCTAATAGTGGGCAACTGCTTATGGATCATCGCATTGTGCTTTTGACTATGACTCACCTCAAACTGGATACATCTTCAAAAGCTATTAGATACAATATCTTGACTTGACTTAAACAATTTGGACTTTAATCTTGAGGTCATCTCCATACTTAGACAATAACCTTTTGAACCTAGAATTATGAAAAGTGTGATTTTGGTTGTCCTATCATCTAGGCCAATGTTACATTTCACTCTTTTCTTCAAAACTCTTCTACATAAGCGCACTTGGAATTCCATCTCTGGTCTCTTTTATGACCTACCCTCCGAAATGGTTTCTTGAGGTCTTTTTCTCTTGTCTTAACAAAGGAACTTCTCTTTTTTTTTTTTACTGATAAAATTTCCCTTTCAGGTATTTAATATTTGGACCTTCCTCTCATCAACTTTTTCTTTACAACATTAAATTCAATATTTTAGTATTAACAATCGGGTTGCTCTTAGTTTTGGTCGTTTGTTTTTTCCCTCATCTTTTTCTTTGTTTAAAGGGGTTTTCACCCTAGGATAATGTTGCTTCTGTTTTTGGTTTCATTTACTTCATTTATTTAGTTTATTTGTTTAGTTGTACCTGGAATTCTCGTGGTCCAATATATGTTAGATTTTGATTTAGGTTTTCTTCATGTTCAATTCAGTTTGGAATAAAGTGTTATCCCCACATTAAAATTATCTCCACCTTACAGAGATAAAAAAAAGAAAAGAGAAAAAAATAAGAAATATGATAAGTGACATGATAAAAAAGAAGAATGAAATAGAAATATGAAATGAGTGATCGAAAACGAAAAGAGAAAATATAGTGCAAATCATAGGGGACATTTGGTAGAAGGTATGAAATTACATTCCCGAGAACGATATATTTCTAGGCATAATTTACTTTCGGGTAAATTGTATAAATGTGTTTGGTACGTATTTATATTCCTATAAATATTTTTAAATTTTATTAAATTCAAATATTTAAAAAATAAAAAATAGAAAAACAGGTGATAAAATTGTAGAAGTGGGAAGTTATTTTTAAATTGAACTTCCATTCCGATGGAAATATAAGATACTCATCTTTTACCTTGGAAATAGAAAAATGACAATGTGTGTAAAGAACTTTCTTAAAAATAAATTATGCTAAAAAATATCTATACAAAACTTTTTACCAACGAGAATACAACATTTTCATACTACTTGGTCCCTCGTACGTTACGTACATACAAATCAAGTTCTTTTTTACTATAACAATAGTAAGTCAATGGACAAAATTAATAATTTGTTAAATGGGAGGGCTCCTGGACTTACTGAGAGAAGTTTAAAGTCCCTCACAAAGAGACCCCTGAGTTAGGCCAACTAGTTTAGAAGGAATGGACGTTGAAAAAGGAGTGGGACAAGCATCTTTGAGGTTTCAGTTTGTAAATTGTGCTGAGAAGTTTCATATTAATTACTAGATATATAGTTAAAATAAAACTCTAGAATTAATTTTTTTTGTTGACTTAAGTCTTTTAAATTTTAATATCTTAAAGCTGAAAATTGTCTTCACATATATAATATATAAGAGTTATATTACCTAGGGAACGTATCAAGTGAGAGCGATGTTTATTATGAGAGATGAGAGCGTTAAATCTTAGCCATTAGATCTACCATGAAGGGTCAAGATTAAAATAAAATGGCATGTGACTTTTTTAAAAAGTCATGTGACCACTAAACTACTTTTAATCTCAACCACTCATGAATGATTGTACGGCCATGATTTAACACTCTCATCTCTCATAATAAACATTACTCTCACTTGATATGCCCCCATATTACCCATATCTTGAGTTAAAGCGATACTTCTCCGAATAAAGCTAGAATTAGATTGAAGTGTATTGTCTGCTTTGTAATTTTCATCCTCTCACTCTATATACACCTATTCTAGCATTCTTGATTCTACTATCAAAAAGTGCAAAATATTAACTACATTGATTCTTTACGTATCAAAGAACACACAATAAATAAAACAGTTGAGCAACCACCTATTTTCGAATAAATAGTTATTGGTCTCAGCCCCCTATCCGAAGCATAAACACAAAAACTGATAAGATACCCTTTGCTTACCCTTACGTTACCACAGCAACTTAACAAGATTTGGAGAAAAGTTAAATTCAAAGACGGGAAGCATTTATTCTAAGATAGTAGTAGGAATAGCAAAGCATTTATTTAGATTAGCTTTTGTTCCATTTCCTCCTAATAACTGACTTCTCACAAACTGAAGTTTAACTTCAGAAATTTATCTGCATAATTAACTCAGTTCAAAATGATCTCCAATATGCAATAAGTTTCACACATGCTTACAGATGGATGAAGTGGTGCTAAATTTTTCACGTACAACTAGGTTTCAATCTGTGTTTCTGCAGAATATCTAGTCATTTCCAGAGCATCGTCGTCAGTTTTAAACTTTCTGAATCCCCTTTGAGCAACGTGCTCCGCCTTTCTCCACCTTAATGCAGGAGAAGTATATCCCAGTTATTTCACAAGATCAGTAGTCTCAAAGAAGAACCACATGTCCTTATTAAGACCATGATATATACACACTTACAAGTCCACCCAAGTAATGTAAGCGTGGAGCAGTTCAACGAAAATACCATCCTGCAACCATGATGAATGACCAACATAAATACCATGACATATTTAGCAAGTACAAATATAGCAATGAAACCCATCACAGTCGAAAACCCTAAACCCCAAACCAAAACCCTACTTCAATGTGAACTCATTATTGCTCCAACACCCACATTTACCCACAAACCCGTTATTTCCTCTGAATCGTGAATTTATTATGAAATTAAAGGTAATAGGCACTTACGTTGGCAGAGAAGATGAGAATCAGGTCGATTTGGGAATCCTCTTCTCGCTGTCTCGACCAGTCAGCGACAACACCACAAAGAGCAGGAAATTAAACGAAAATAGAAGATGAAGAAGATGAATAGAGAGAGTGAGTGAAGTTTCACTCTTCACTCTTCACTCTTCACCCATAAACATAAATGGAGGGTGTAAATAAGGGACAGATTCAATGTGTTTGATTTATGTAATTGGGGATTTAGGATTTGAGGTATTAAATTAAGAATGAATTTAATTCAGTGACTTAAGGTATATTGTTTAAATGACATGTATTTATTATTATTATCAATTTCACATAGAATTTATTAATTTAGTCACCAGATCACGTAAGCCCTTATCGGAGCTCCGGTCTCTGAGATGAAATTCAATTTAGTTGTTTAGACACTTGTAAAACAAATAAATATTTTCCCAATATTTTTTAATATTTTTTAAGAAGGAACTAAATTGCTTCGTTCGACGATAAAAAAAAACAGAAACAATTGTAGCCATGAGTGAGCCGTATACAACACAAAACAACACAACACATTGACAGGATATCTGAAAAGCTAAACTTGGTAGCTTCCTTTTCCGAAGAGAAAACGGGTGTTTGGCAGCATTAATTCAAAGACAGTATTAGTTTAGTTTGCATGTGGATGTTTGTCTTACGTAGGCGGCTGCAAAGCGTTAAAGGGTAAAAAGAAAGGACAGTAGAAGAGGAGTTCAAGAGACTGATGGATTGAGCATGTGTGTTGACCCATCACTGGCTACAACCTGTGATTTCTGATCATTATCTAAGAATTCAAAAAAGCTGAAACATTTTATTTTATGCCTTTCATCTTGCCCCACTCCCACTATTGCCCATTTCATTCACACTCTCCACTCTCTTACTACCTTCTGGGTTTGCTTCACTCTCTTCAATGGAGCGTTGGAGAAACTCCACCAAGTTTTCGCATAAATAGCACCCGCTGTCACACTCGAATCATTGCTCCTTTCCGCTACCTCTACGAATATTAATATTAATACTACTTTTTTTTTGGTAGATTGTAGATATGTCACTACTACTTACGCAATGAAATATTCCAATACTTTTACATCGCATAATTAATAAAAATCATTTATACATTAAAAGAGGTAGCGCAGCTGATATATAATTAGAATTTAACTATCTAATTTATATTTTAATTTTTGAGCGATGTGTAAAGAAATATTTATCAGAAAAGATCTATTCACTTACATGATCAGGTAGTATTGAGGAATTAATCTCTCAACTTTCAACTATAAAAATACTTGAGTTTAAAAGTGATCGTTTTAATTCTTAATTTTAATCCTTAGACAAACATATAATTAAAAAAAACACTTATAATAAAGTTTTATTTGAATACACAAAGAGTTCAGTAATTGTGATTTACATTTAATCCTTCTTTTCCTTGGGATAAAAGAATAGATACTTATGTGCAAATATTATATACTTGCAACTTATTAATTAATGTGTTTGATTTTCGGTTGAATATAATGTAGATTTATATTAAAGTTAACGTGTCAAATTTTACTTTTATTGTCCATGTTAAACTTAATATGACAAATTTTAACTTCTAATTTATATTTTGAAATACATGAATTTCACATTCGATAAGTCTACAAGAGTCATATTAGTGAAATAAGAATTTGATTAAATTATTTAGGAATAATTACTTCCTACACTGTTATAAGTAATTTATAAACATTTTTTATAAGCAAATGATTTATTAATAGGGAACAAAGGGGTGTTCCATCCCATACAACTCAAATAAATTGTAAATATAATTACAAGTATGACTTATACATAAGACAAATATTTTTTTTAGGTTGTCTAAATGACTGAAGATTTAAATTTGGTAAAATCACACTATCTGAAGTGGCTCAATAATATTTTGCCACATATTTTAGAAAATTCTACGTACTGACATATGTTAAAATATTATTAGATTACCTAAAACTAAAATAATTTTATCCAATATTTATCTTCATTAATTTAAATTTAGACAACCCCAATTTCTTAAAAGAAAAAAATGGTTAGAAGTTTGTGTAAGATAAAAATCATAACAGTCCTTAATTTGGTAGTTGAAAACACTACCTCTTACACACGACTACACATCCTAACAGGCATGAAACTTTCGATGGGAAAGAACAAGTTAGAAAGCTAAAAATGGACAATTCAAAATCAACTAGAAAGGGGAAAAAGAGAGAGAGAGAGTGCCCAAGGAAGGTTTTTAAATTGAAGTAAAGCTTTACGTGTAAATCTGTATAATATTTCTCCTCAACCCAATGACCCACATTTTGCACTTTTGCTACCAACATGGGATTTACAATTGCTTGATCTCACCAAACTTAGCTACACCTTTTAAAACACAGTCATCTCAGCTCAGTTAAAAAGTTATTTTTTCCTTACCCAAAACCCAGTTTGAATTATTTTGTGAAATAGTACATATTTGGAAAGGGGAGCTGGATCTATGTTTGAGCTGAATCCACGTTTGCAGAGGTATGAAATAGTTGTTTTCGAATTGCTGAACGTGAATCCAAATACACTGATAAATGATTTCATCTGTCTTGCACCTATGAAGTAACACTTATCTCAACCCAACTCAATTGTTACCATTTTTAGTAATTACACACATTTAAAAGTGATTAAAACTAATATTATCCGAGCAAAATTAATTTATTAAATTTATTTTTAAAATAAAAATATCCAAAATAATCACATGACAACAGACTCACGTGGATTCAAACTCTATTTTACAAACTCACATTGACCAAACACTGTTTTGCAAACTGAAATCTAAACCCACACTAAAACAACAAACATTTTACAAACATTGCAAAATGAAGCTAGTAAACAACAAAAATTCTGGAAAGGCAGTAGTATAATTATACCAAAGGCAACAAATATAGGCCAAACAATAAATGAAAAGAAAAGTAGAAAATTATGGCGTATTTGTATTTCTTTTCGCAACACATTTTAAGACAGTTTGAATATGCTTTTAGTGAATCTACGTGTGTTTATTTTTTACTCAAATCACATTCATTCTAGTAATACAAGAGACATGAATTAGGCAAAAATTCAAAAATACTTTTAAATTGCTTTGAGATGTGTGTGAATATAAAATACAAACAAAATATATAGGGCCGTTTGTTTCCACTTAAAAAAAAGTAATTTTAAAGCTGAATAAAAATTTAATTTAATTTAAAGAGAATTTTAAAAGTAAAAATTAATTTATATTGTTTATAAATATAAAAAATGATTTTGACTCTAAAAAATATTTTAAATTGTATGGAAATATAAAAAAAAAAGTGTTCTTTCCTATAAAATTACGCTAAAAGAAATAAAAAATACTTTTGATAAATATGTTTAGTTAATCTAAAGAATTATTAAGAATCACATTGTAAAGCTAAATTGATGTGTCATTTGAGAATGTGATTTTGACTAGCTTGAAAATAAGTAAACATACGTGTTTTGATACACGCAAAAAAAACCACCGAGTTAAATTCACAATAAATATCATTATTAATTTCTCTTAATTTTTAGGATTTTATCGTGATTTTTTATCGTGTATCTAAACATAATTAGTTTATTGGAGGAATAAGAGGATGACTTCAATTCATTTAGATTTAATTGCAACTTTGGTTCCCGCTTATACATTTTCCACGATTTTGGTCATCAACAAAAAAAATTACATGTTTGGTCCTCACTAAAGCCTCCGTTTGCAAAAATGGTTTTTCGTCCAATTCCATCTACAATTTAATGGTTTCTGGAAAACAAAATAATTAAAAAAAAAAACTAAAATCCAGAAAGATCCCAAACAGAGAGGGGTCTGAGATGCGAGAGAGAAAGGCGTCGAGTGAAGGGTGTGAGCTGAGATACATGTGGTTTCGATCTGGATATGAGATATTTGCCCCTTGCAACATCAGATCTTTCATTTCTTCTCTCAATTTCCTTCTCACCTTCTTGAATGGAACATATCTTCCACTTTGATTTATGTTTTTGGCTCGATGTCGTTTCTAGTTGTGTTTTGGGATTTTTCTGGGGTTTGTAATCGTGGTTGGGTCGGGGATGACAGAATGGTTGAAGGAGGAAGGAGGTTGCAAGTTGAGAAAGAGGTGGAACAAGATGAAGTTTAAGGGTTGGAGGTTGAGGGAGTGGGGGAGTAGACGACAGACCCAGAAACACTCATCGTCTACTCCGTCGTCTACTCCCCCAGGAAACCCATCTCCACTTCCAGCAAACACAACAACCCAGAAACCCCACCCACACCCATTGAACCATTGCTTGTTTCAGTTAAAAAATATTCAATAGTGGAAAAATCAAGCATTTGAATGCTGTAATGTTACTTGTTTCTCATATTGAAAGAAGATCTCGAGAGATGATAACTTCCGTTTGAACCTCGATCGAAAGGGATGAAAATCAGGTGCCTCGATCTGAAGGGATGAAGATCTGAGGCGATGACAACATGCGTCACTTCCCTTCATGGTGATCCCGATCTTGTCCGAGCAGTGCGATTTGCATGGTGGGTTTTCTAGGTTTGATTTCCCCAACTGATTCATATTCATCTCTGTGATGCGATCCCGATCTCACACCTTTTTTTCTCTCACTAGGTTTGGGGGTTCTGGGCTCGACGTGTTCAGATCTAGGTTTTATGGCTCTATGTGGTGGTACTTTCTAGGTTTGTGTTCCTTACTGGGTTGAAGATGATGAAAAACTCTATGAATATTTTAAGTTTTAATTTTTTTTTATTAATTTTTTTTTTGAAAACCTTGATGGAAAATATTTTTTTGCAAATGGAGCCTTTAGTGAGAGACCAAACATGTAATTTTTTTTTTATTGATGACCAAAATCGTGAAAAGTGTGTAAGTGAGAGATCAAAGTTGTAATTAAGTAATTCATTTATTCTCATCTTTGTCTTTTTGTAGTTTTATCATAGTTGGCAATACTTCACCTATAGCTAGAATTGATTGCAGGCCCCATACTGTGTTTAACCCGTATCTTTTTCATGGAAAGAAATAAGAGTCCGAATTCCCATGCTTCCTTCACACACAACACACATGCTTCTGCATTTACGTGACTGAGGAGGTAAAAGATTGGAGAGAGCCAGATAGACATAAAATGGTTAAGTCACATTGCTTGTCACACTGCACTGTCCTTTATCCTTTCTCCTTCTCTCAAATCAGTCGCCATTTTCTCTGATTCATAATAAGACTTCTCGCTGCATAGCAACAGAACTAAAGAAAGTGACTTCAGAACAAGAAAAATGGTCTTTTACATTCATTGATTAATTAACTTGGTTTCTTTTGGGTCCACTAAACTGTTCCTTTTTTCTTCAAACTTCACTGAAACACCAACATTTTTGGAATGTCAGCAGCAGCAGCTTCATTTATTTCCATCCACTTCTCTTTTCACTATATAAACTCCATCCATCTCTTCACTATCATAACACCAACTTATATCAATAAGTCACAAGTTCCTTCAAACTCGTCACTTCTTTCTCAACATGCTCCTCTTGCTAATAAGTGCTCAAGAATCTCTCTCAAATGGCATCAGGCATCTTTTTTCTTCTGAAGACAATGCAACCACATTCCTTGTCTTTCACTGCAATGAATGTGGAATGAACAAGATAAACATTTGGTAAAGTTTAGATGGCGATATCCTCACCGAGCTTCTACTGTTTTTTTAATTTTTTTTTATTTAATTTTTATTTTTTCTTGACCTTGCAAGACTTTTTTAGTTTTAGACATTTAGTATAATTTGTTTTTCATTTTTACCTAAGTTAAGTTTCTCTCCTCACCATGTCAATCACTCTCATCTTATTAGTCCTTAGCTATTCCTCTTGAGCTTGAATCTAGTGATATGTTAGTGTTTCTTTGTAAGCAATGTTATTGTATGACTTTGTATATCAGTTAACATTGTTTGTAGAAAAGTCTCTCTCTCTTTGATGCACGTTCTCCATGGCGTTAAGTTTATAATGAGCACAAGCTGCATTATCCAAAGATTTGACATATGTATATTTCTCAGTTGAATTCAAGTTCCTGCTCTTTTATTGCTTTCTGCAGAAAGTTGTTTAGCAAAAAGGAAGAGAATTGTTCTTCATTTGGTTTACTTGGTAAAAGTAAAATGAGTTTAGGCCTCTTAACATGACAAATATCACAGTATAATACAATGGAACAGGTAAAAAAAGAAGTTAGATACATGTTCACGCTTACTAACAAAGTTTCACTTGATAATAATATATATATAGTAAACAGAGGGAAAAAAATGCAGAAACAATTTTGAGTCTGGAGAGTATGGCAATACATTTTGGATTTTAGTTTACATAATAAAATAAAATTTTGTTTTATTTGCTTAGCGTTTTGTTGTTTGGATCTCAATTTCTGTGGTATAAACGCAGCTGCACGTGGGGTTGTGGGTCCGAAGGAAGGTTCATAGTTTCTACAGCTCTGCTGGTGTAGAGATTTAATATTTTCCTGAAAACATAAATGAGACATCAATGCTGTTTAGGTTCTGAACTTCTTCTGAACCCTTGGCCAAATTGAATGCATTTGTGACGTGTACCTAACATCACCAAAGCTTTGTCCATGTGCATAGAGAGCTTATGAGTTCTGATCTTGATCCAAAGTTCAAACAATATCTGCACTATGTATGTGTATGGATCATAAACCACTGGTCTTTTAGCCTTGTTTACCTTCAACAAGCTTATTGATTGTTATTTCTAAATCAGCAACCAATAATTTTAACATGATAAGAGTAGTTTGACTAGATTCCATGTTTCGAAATCTGCATATTTATATGCACAGAACATGGATCTTTACAAATTGCATGGTGAAATGTGTTGCCAACAAAGAAATGTTGTCCCAGCTGAAAAGTTGGCGTGGTAATTACAAGCTAATAATGATGTGTCAACAGTGGATGATATTTGGAATCATGAACATGACTGTTGGATATTGCATTTATATTGGTGTGATCAATGAGAAACATGATATAAAACTAAATCCATGTTGTGAAAAATTTTCTACAATTGATTTTGAAGACTAAATCAATTATGGGAGAAACTTCTGGAAGAATTTTCTTTGAGAAATGAGAAGTTGATCCAAACATGTTATGAAAAGATATTAACATCCACTGCCAGTCGCAACAGATTGGTTGAGCGAGCAAAACCATGACTTCCTTCTCTCAGTTTGAGAAGAAGATCTCCTAAAACCAGAACCAGAACACCTTGCCAAGTTGTTCCTGAGGTTCCTGCTGCAAGGGACCAAGGAAGGGCTAACATCTGCTCCCAAGCAAAGACTAGGGCTGATCCGGAGTGAGGGGAACCTCTGGCAGCTCATGGAGCGAAACGATCTCGAAGGGGAAGAAGATTTGGATCCGCGGGAAGAAGTTGGTTTGCAAAATGGGGTTGTCATGTCAGCATCCCCCAGCACCTCACTAGAACAAGTGCAAAATGTTAAGGACAAGTTTGTTGTCCTCTGCATTTCCTTTGGTAGTGGCCTTGTGTCCGGAAGCTTAGCAAATGAGACTATGCCATGCCGGCAGAGAGGACAGGCAATTGAACCTGGAGGGCCATGAGTGGTTGTTGTTGAGGTTGAGTTTGTAGAACACAAATACAAGGCACATTGTGTGCAGAACTCGTGATCACAACCTGCATAATTCGATGCATGAAATTTATCATGCTGAATATGAACTAACGGCAAAAAGTTTAACATAACACTGATCATAAAGGACATTCATTTTCCATGTTAAAACATCTAACTTCATTCCATGTATCCGGCATTATATTAATCAATAAGGAAAAGATGATTGTTTGTTGATTTAAGAGGCATATACCTTCTACAGAGACCATACATTTCCTTTCCAAACAAACAGCACATGGATCTAAGCATGCTGGTGCTAACTCACTCGTCCTCCATCCACATTCTCTGTTAAAGATGATACCAACAGAAACAAAATTGTGCTTATTAAAATCAATTGATTTTAAATTCTACAAAAAAGTTGCATTCAATTGGTTCTCCCAATGAGGAACAAAGAGATAGCATAGCAACCAATACCAAACATAGGACTATTAAATGATACGTAGGGGTTGTTTAAATTGGAAGACAAAACATACCTAGCAATTGTCACAATGCTCATAAGTGGGAGAGATAGATATGGTGAAGGGAGAACTTGTAAATTGTCTGCTGGGGGTGTTTTTAAGATGTCCTCAAGCCAGTTTCTATGCCACGAACGAGCAACCATCACAGGGGTCCATCTTCAAAACAAAAATCATCAGAGTAAGCTGACAAGTTTGAAACCATAGAAGATAAACAAGTGCTTGAGACAATACTAATCGCAGGATGTAACACAGCATCATAGGCACTATAATTATAGCAGGCTCAATTGGTTTAATTACAATGAGATACCAGAGACCAAAGGATTATTAAAAAGAATGGAGTAAGAAAACACATTTATGTATACGAACTGTTAAAGAAAGATGACGAGACACTCACAAGTCGAAGTTATACAGATAATACTGCATGGAATTCCTATATAATAATGATGATTGCATTTAAACTTCAAGGTAAAAAGCAATGCAACATTCCAATTATTATTATACAAGACAGAAAAGGGATACAAGGCTAAATTTTGCACAAAAAGTTCACAAAAAGGAAAATTCAAAACCCAGGGATACTCTAAATCCATTAACATAAAGAATGAAAATCCAAGTGAGCTATACTTAACTTGCTATACATTAACATTTTCTTTTATATGTTAGAAGACAAGGGGGCAGGGAGTTGGTTGGCTCCCTCTAGAAGAGTATTAAATTTCGTAAGTATAGACCGAATTATTTATGTATTGAATTTTGCAGATAAAGTTCACAAAAAAAAAAAAACCAGGGATACTCTGAATCCAAGAACATAAAGAATAAATTAAACTTAAGTTTCTGGTGAAAATCCATATACATTAAATAATTTCTTTTCTATGTAAGAAGATAAGGGGGCAGGGAGTTGTTTGGCTCCATCTAGAAGAGTATTAAATTTCCTAACAAAAGTATAGACCAAATTATTATGTATTTACAATGCCAGGCAGTGAATAAAAAAAATCCACCACAAGCCAAAAGAAACAAATATGTGTTAATACATACCCATTTGCATTCTCAGCCGTCAAACTGGCACCCTTTGCAATCAGAAGCTGAACCAAACAAACAAAGCACAAAATAAAAGAAGGAAAAGAACTTCAATATGAAGATCAGCAATGTATTTATCTTTAACTTGCATGTTCATTTGAAATATGTCAGTTTGAAAGTATATTTTTCTTCTAAAAAGAAAATAGAAACACACTTGACAGCATTGTGCATTTCCACCACATGCAGCATAGTGGAGTGGAGTGCTCCCAGAACCTGCAAGTAAGGATAAACAACAGTTACAAGAGGCCAAACTGATTGAACTAGCCTAAATTACAGGATGCGACATGTTTAGATTTCTTAATATCTTTTATGCCATGCTATGGTGTTTAAATTTTACTCTGTACAACTGTACAAGGGGCCAACTTTAAACATGAAGACTTGATGCACTAACCATTTTCTCTTATATAGTAGAAGGAAGGAGGGAGTGGCTCAAATCTCTCTCCATCTGATTCAATTTGACAAATTTATACTTAGTAGTGAGAGCTAAGGCTGTGCTTAGTAGAATAGGAGGGGAAAAGCATGGTGTAGAAAATGGATTGAGATGGAAAGGTTGTGACTTTTACTCCATGGCCCTTTCCAGCTGGGTAAATGCTGGAAAGTGGGTGAAAAATCATTTTCAGCTCACTTTCATGCTACAGGAGGAAAGGCCAAGTGCAACAATTGTAGACCTAGAACTTAAATGAGTTACAGTTACATTTCAACCACTCCAAAATTTTGTTGTAACAAGCTATTTTACCGTAGCTTTCGTTCTGATATTTCACCTGATCATTTTAAGTACAAGCTATTTTAACGTAGCTTTCGTTCTGAAATTTCACCTGATCATTTTAAGTTCAACCAAGCACATCCTAAAATCATTCCAGAAATGGAAATGTTGAACATTATTATGAATTGTGAATAATGACCAGGTTGTGTAGGTCTGATAACAAACATGCAATTTAAAAAAATAAACGCAAGAATATGGAGACAAGCAACATATAGTAGTAAGATTAATCTACTAATGTACAAAAATGCTGACTTTCCAAATCAAATATTTGACATCACTTTATCACATAAACTAGAAAATGCCAGAAAATTACCAATTAAGTCAATGGTAGTTCCATCCTCCACAGTAACCTCAGACACAGAAGCTCCCAAGTCTAAGAGTAACTGCACACTTTCAACATGCCCATTCAATGCTGCCATATGCAGAGCAGTGATGCCTCCATCAGAAGTTCTGTTAATTATCTCGCAAAGACCACTTTGTATGCAGCCATACAAAGACAAAATTAACTCATTGCAACAGTTTATAGTAGATTACTGCATTATGACTTTCAGGGTGAGAGTACCTTTGATCAAATTCAGAGATTGATTCATGATCATCCGTCCGTAATAAAGTCCAAAAGTCAGGGATGCTAGGTATATAGTCAGCGAGGAGAAGCCGAATGCACCTGGAATGGCCATTTAAAGCCGCCAAGTGGAGGGCAGTACCTCCGTTCAGGTAGTCTGCTTTGTGAATCTGCAATCCAATTTAAATGTCAATGTTTTACAAGTCCTTCCACTCAAGAGCTTACTAGCATGCTTGGATTAGCTTCTGTTTCCTTAAAATCAATTATGACACTCAGAAGCTACTAATAGCTACTCACAGAAGTTTCTCCTCAGAATTGATTTGGTTTTAAAATTAATTGTAGAAGTATTTCCAAACATGCACTACTATTGATAAGTATACAAAATTGGATGGAAGTAAAGATCATACATTGGCGTCAAAGAGAATCAGGGTCTGAACCACCTCCCAGTGACCATGTTGACAAGCTTGCATCAATGCAGTCTGTTAATGGTATAACTATAAAGTAAGTAAAAGAAATGGCCCTTTCTATAAACAAAATTTAGCTCTATTCATATCTAAAACAACAAAGTTTGAAGCCTTTGACATGAAATGCGCAGTTTTAAACAGTGAACAGTCAAAGTGAGTGCTAGATTGAGCTGCATTTTCATGAATGTGTCAATTGAATTTAAGGAAGAGAACATTCAAACAAAAGTAATATGGATTGATTACCTGACCACGATAATTCCTGAGATTGATATCAACTCCGGACTCAAGCAAGAGATACACTATCTACATCAATGGAAAACAAACAATCGATATTTTGAAAAGAATTCTTGCAGAACATGATACAAGAAGACGGTGCGCATTGAATTAAGCATACATACCTCATGGTGGCCATGAGCTGCAGAGTAATGTAAGGGCGAATTACGAACCCCGAAAGTGGAATACCTTGCAAGACGGGGATTATAATCCAATAAGGCCTTTGCCTCTTGAACATCCCCATCTCTTGCTGCAGAAACTAAGCGTTCCCCAGATGCAGAACATCCAAAAGAATTCCCCACCAGGCTTAGAAATTTCATGACCCTCAGAAATCAACACAACAACTAATAACTATTCAGGAATTTAGAGGCAGGGTTCCTTCACAGCCTTACAAAAGGCCCCAACAACACATGAAATCACGAAACCTTAATCAATCCGAAGCTCTGATAGGGACTAGTTGGAGAGATCTTCTCTATCAAGGTTTTCATTCCATTACCAAAATAAAAACCACTATCACATGTCTCTTGAGAGAGACATAGGAAGAGAGATAGAGAGTGGGGTTCCAAACTTCCAATTGTTTTGTCCAAAAACCTTCAAGCCTAGGCAATCAGTGAATCGCTGACTCTCGAACTGCTAATTAAAATATTAAAAATCAATTCTTTATTACAGATTAGTTCAAGACGTCGTGAACTTGAAGAAAAGAAACAAAATCTATGTACCTTAGAAGAATTTTTATTCCAATTTGCGAAGCGGATCCCTTATAACATTGTCAGCAGTCTCAAATCCCACAACCCAGTCTGAAATTTTCACGCTTTCCCCTGAAATGAGCAAAACCCAGAAAGGGGTATGACGATTCTGGTTTATAGGAGAAGATTGATCATGAAATCAAACCTCCTCCATCGACCCAATGGATGCGAAACCATTTACAAATTACAACGACGATGACGGGAAAGAGAAGTTTTGGTTAAACAGGGAATTTTCTAAAAATAAGGGGAGATGGTTAGAACAAATTATCCAAAAGGGAGTGAGTGAGTGACAGGTGTTATTGGGAAACGCAAATTTTGAGAACAGCTTGTTGTTGAGGTTGAGGCAACATGAGCCAGAGAGTTTCGAAGAAAAAGCGTGTCAGCATGATTGGAAATTATTAAGGAGTCAACTTTGTTTTGTTTTGTTGGTGTGTCGTTTCTTTCTTTGTCCCCGCAAAAATTCATTCCTTATAGTTACTCTTATATCAGATCAGATCAAATCAAATCAACACACACACAGATCGAGGCCTTCAAAGTTGCTACCTCACTCTATCTCCTCACTTTCGGGTCAAACATTTAACCATAATCACTTTTCTTGTTTCATTTCATTGTTCACATAAAGTAAATATTTATTACATATTTTGAAAAAAAATAAGATAAGAATTCAATTAATAGTTGTTATATTTACTTTATTACGTAGTAAAGTGAGTTCGTTTAGGGTTTAAATAACTCTTACCTATTGTATATTAACCATTTTGGTTGGGAGAAAATTTACATATACTATAATTTAAGTTGTTTGCGTGCAACTTTTTTTTGAAGGAGTTTGTGTGGAAATTTCAAGGGAAATAACTATCACGTATCAATATTTACTTTAACATTTTTTCTTTATTAGTTAAAATTTATTTTGCTCTCATTAAATTAAAAATGTCACTCGTATAATTCAGTAAATCTGTCATGGACTTCAACCAATAAAAGAGAGAATGTTATAAATATAATGTTAAGATGAGTGTCCAAGCATTGTCAATTACAAGAGAGATACATAATATAGCTCTATTTATCGAAGTAAGAAAATGCTAGCAATACTTTCTTTAACATTCTCTCATTGATTGGTCAAAATTCAAGTAGGGTTTACTGAAAACATGAGACTAATTTTCAAATTACTGAGACCCACGTAAATTTCAATCACATGAGAAAATATTGAAAAAAAAATCTTAAAGGTGTGTTGTTAGCGCTCCCAAGTAGTAGATAAATATATATATATAGATAGTGTGAGTTCCTCTTCTTTAAGGAAAAAAAAACCATTTACCCACAAAAAAATCAGCTAAAAAGATTCTTGTGGAGAGAATAGGTAAAAAATATAGTGCGAGAGATATAGTACCTCAACGAGTCTATGGTGTAACACTTTTTATAACAGTTAAGATGGAAATAGTGACATAGACTAAGAGTTTACCGTTTTTAAAAACTATTTCTGTTTTCAAAAACTGAAAAATTTAAAAACTTGCTTAACAAAACATGTTTTTGAAAACTGTTTTAAAAAACAGTTTTTGTTTTTAGTTTTAAAAACTAAAATATCAGACGTTTTTAGTTTTTATTTTTAGTTTTTAAATTTCAGTTTTTTAAATGTTGGAAAACATGTCATTGAACATTTTTTTTTTACTTTTTTTTTGAAAAATAGTTTTCAAAATCAGTTTCTAAAAACTATTTTAAGATACAGTTTTCAAAAACTGCAATAAAATAGACGTTAAATTGTTCAAACTCATCATTAGTCATTTATAACAAATACTGACATGCAATATCCATCAATTTTTTAAGTACCATAATAAGTTTTAATTTACATTAACTAATACATTAATAATTTAAAAACGTGCATTTTGATTAATTAATTAATTAATATTAGTCTACATGATATAAATAAAAATCTAATAGCTTATGTTGTTGACAAATAGGATAATTAGACACTCAAATTGATATTTTAGTAGCTTATGGAAACTACTACTTACGTGAATGTGTTCTTGGTTGAGCTTTCAGCTATTCTTATGACTGTAAAGGTGATTATGAGTCTCGATATCCTATAGGTTATCATCTAGAGTGATTTGTTGGTGGTTATTTGGATTCTTATTTCTCCTATTGATACTTCCCACCAATATGGTTCAATTTATCAGTCATTTGAGTGAGGTTCATAGGTCGATGCATTTCCAGCATGTGTATTCCTATGCCAATTCTCTTGCGGATTACTTAGCTCGTATGGTGAGCCGTTTTCCTTTTAGTCTCCACTTATTTGAGTGTCTATTTGGGGAATGTCATAGTATTATTCCTCAAGATTGCACAAGATAGCACAGAGTTTGTGCGCTCTGTCCTGTTCTTGCTCATGAACTAGTTTTTTGTTATTCTTTAGAGCTAGCCCTTCACTTGTAACCCAAAAGAAATAAAATTAGACACCCTAAAAAAAACACTAATCAAACAAGATGCATGAAACTGTTGTTTTTTTTACATTGCAAAACTATGGAACTATTCTTTTGTTATGCATAATAATTTACATATATGAATGACTATTAATGGCGAGAAAAACATAGCTATCGAGGGTAGTTGGGGAATGAGGGTTCGGAAGAGTAACCAAAAGCCAATGAAATTTTTAAAACAATAATATATTTTCTTGTTACGGACTTGAATAACACTGTAATGTTTTATAATGAATCATATTCAGTGATATATTATTTTAAACTTTGGGGCCATTTGCATTAGTTTTTCTAAAATTTATAAAATTATATGATTAGTTAAGTTATGTGCTCAAACACCCTACTATATTTTTTTTTAATGATGTGACATGCAATTCAATGAATTAATTTTAGCTTTAAATTTTGGAATATCTACCCACCTCTTCAATTTAACTTCTGCTGGTTTCGTTCATGCATATTCAAATAATTGTTAGAAGGGTTGAGATAGTTCTATATTCAGAAGTAGAAGTAGTAGTAGACCACAAAGCATTATACGCAAAATAATGACCGGATATTTTTAATCATGCAATTAAAAATATTTTTTAATGAATGGATCGGCTTATTGGATCATAACTATTTTCTTAATTTAAAATCATTTAGGTATAAAAACTATTAAATCTTTATATAGTGTGATGGACAATAGATACCAAAAAAAAATTATGGACACTAATAGATGTTATTTAAATATTATATAATAATATACTTTAATTAGTATCCAAATGCTTTAAGATGCTGAAGGAGTAAAAATGACTTGTGTGACTACTTAGCACGTAGCTTGGTATCAATTGTAAATGAAAAATTCTCAAGTATATATTATATTGTTCGGTGCATTATAGATGCTTTATCTCTTACTATGTTAAGAAGATTTTTTATTTTATTTAAGGGAACAAGCTTATACCCTTTCTAATTTAGAGGATTGTTATATTTTTTACATTACTAAAATGTAAATTTTAAATTTCTTACTATCTATTATGATATGACATTCTATTGCACTTAACTATCACTTGTTGGTCGATTATGTGAGGGTAACACTCAAGATGTGAGGCAATTTTTTCTTTTATTTATAGGTCACTAAAAGTTCAATACAAAATTATTTATTTTCTATTAAAAATAATATTAAAACATTAACATTAATTCTATTTTTTAAAACATATGCTCTGTACCAAAAAAATGCTAAAATATTAGTAGGAGTTTGGATTAGTATTATTAGAATTGAAAAGAGAACTAGGATTGATTGAAATTATATATATTTCAATATATTTATGAGGAAAGTAATTTTTGTAAAGTAACATGTGAAATGATCATAACATCAATTATATCCAGCACATCATATATGATTTTCAATTTATCACATAATTAATTTTGAAGTTACAATCGTGAAATGAAACATTCAAACAACCAAAAACTAATTATCACAATGGAAAATCAATTCTAACAAGTGACAACTAAGAAGCAATGAGGTGAGTATGTTTTTTTAAATAAAATTGAGAACACCCAGCATTAATTAACTATGGGCCTTGTGTTGTGTCCTTAGCCCTTTGGACCAGTTTAACTCGTAATGATAATAATCATGTCATGCCAACAATGATAACTCCAAAAAATATGCAGGGAAAAGGCTGTCCCAAAATAAAGTGGTGGTTTTGTGCTGTGAATGTTGGCTACCTTATGCTGTTATGCGCTGTTTAGCCCTTTGGTGCATAGACACTTCGAATCTTTCCTGTTTTATTTCATCAACATAACATAGCACCACAAAATATTATAAGGGTTAAATATGTTTTTAATCTATGCAATTATTAGAGTCCGTTAGTCCCCTTACAAAAATGTCTAAAGCATTTGAATAAATACACAATTGATTACGACACTTACTACATGTGAAAATATGTCCCAAACAACAATATCCAAAACATTAGTAATTTAAGAACAACATACTCACTCAATTTGCGGTTCAGTTTCAGTCATGTTCAGGCCTTCACTTGACAATATACAGCATTTCGGCCTTTTTTTAATTTGTAAGACATTTGGTCAACAAGATCCAATGATTTAGTAGTACGTAGTTGCAAATAACAACATCTATTACTTTTACGCACTCAACTCAAGCATGGAAAAATTGCTGCAGAGCATATACAGGTGCCATGATAAGTACTCGAAAGAAACAAAATGATTGCGACCTCTATTGTCTTCCAAGCTTCAATATCTTCCAACCATGACAAGTGTCTATGGTTAGCTAGCTAGAAGCACCCGCATAAGCTTTACTCTCGACCACCACATGACCTTGGTACACTTACAATACTCTAAAACAAGAGTAAAAGAGAAAAAAATATAGACTACATCTTAGTGTGTTGTAACAAGAAATTTGATATCTTTATAAATAAGCTTGGACGCCTCCACTCTTTATCAGGTTGGGCAAGTGAGACTTCTCCAAGATGCTTTCCTTAACCTTCTTTTTTCTTCATCAACATTAGCAATGTGAGACTTACATTGTAATCAATCCCGACAGCACCGGCATCAAGGTCCTATTCCTATAGGTGAATTTTCTTTCTTCTCTCAATGTATGATCTACACCTATGAATTGAAGCAGTGAAACCACTTCTCTTTTTAAATGTGTTTTTAGTTCACTATTTGAAAATTATAAAATCAATTCTTAGTATTGCATAATCACTTTTAATACACGTGGCGTCATTGAATGACGTGGACATTGCCATGTAGGACCTGCCGTGACACATAGGCACGACGGTCAACGACTAACACTGGCAGTGACGAAAACCAAACAATAATGAAAGTTTCAGGTCTAACATCCACCTTTACGTCGGCGAGGGACGAAAACTAAATCTCATTCAAAGTTTAGGGACCAAAAACATATTTAACCCAAAATAAAAATAAAAATAAACTGCCTTTTTTTTGTCAATCATTTGCATTAGAAACGGGCAAGAAAAGCCCAGCCCAAGACGGTGGATGAGATACTCTTTCATCCTTATCTGGGCTTATTCAGTATACAAGAGTCAAGCCCAATAGAAATGAAACTTGTATCAATATATACTCTCTCCCTCTACTATAGTAAAATGAACTTGTTTATAATAAATGGAAAACGCTTCTTCCTTCTAGATTATGCAGCATGAAAATTGGGTGTGGTGTGAGAATTTCCACGTAAAGACAGATTGAAGAAAACATAAGTAAATAAAAGAAGGACACTTTCCCAGACTTTGGGTTCCAGGAAGAGAGAGAGCTTAGTCACCTTGATTTGTTTGATGTTTACTTTACACTATCCTATTCCTATGGTACTCTCCTTCAATCTATTTTGCTACCTCACGTTTACATTTTACCTCTCACTCTCCTCCACAAAAATAAATCATCCACAAACATATAAACAGTGTAGACACCCATAAACACCTTCATTTTTCTCTTTATCTCTGTCTTCTTATCACATCAATCATATATCACATTCATTACGTATTTCTCGTCTCTTCCTTTTTTCTCTAGGTGTCTACACCTAAAAGATGTCTTTGAATCATAACTCCTCTCCTCCATCATTTGTATCGTTCCTACCTCTCAAATGTAATCCATTCGTAAATCTCAATCTCGCAACAACTCTCAATCGCTCGGATTATCGACACTTCAGCCGGCGATGCTAGCCTCTCCTTCTCAATCGTGAACTCGCGACCTCCCTATTCTCCACGGCATGACGGCGACGACTCAACATCTCGTCACAAACAGGGTGTTTCTCCATCGCATTTCGCGGACGACTCAGCCTCTCCTTCTCAAGGTCCCCCTTCTCCATTCAACTCTTCGTCATCCAACTTCAGCATCTTAGAAACACCTTCTTCGATGTCATCCTTCATAACATTTTTCATAAAATTGTTCCCGCTTTCCTCCATCTTTTCCCTCAACTAGGTATTGTTTGTTCTTATCATATCTTTTCCCTCGAGCGTGCCGGATACCCATTTCAACCGCCAAGACCTCTGCCAAGAAAGCGTTACTGTGCCCAAACTGAGTGGAAACACCAGACACCCAACCACCATGGGAGTCACGAAGAACCACCGCGCCACCCATACACTGGAGACCGGAAATCCAGCTACCGTCAACAATGAGGATAACCGTCGCACCCGTTTGCTGCAGAAGATCAATAATGAGTTCCATACCCCCGACACGTGACGACGGTGCATTAAAGAATTGCCTCCAACAGTTAACATCCAACAATACTTTGCGCAACACGTGATTAATCTGCCGTTGTTGATCACCAATGACCCTTTCATTTCTCCATCTCCAAGCCCACCATGCGAAAATAAACAAGCAAAAAGTTCCTTTGACGGATAATATTATTGAGCAGGTAATATATGGTATGGTATTACAGGGTTCATTGCTGGATTTCTTTGTCTCCACTTGATTGCATTTGTGATTCTTCCAATTCCTACCATGCAGCAATTAGGCAAGTTTGGTATTGTATGCATGGAAGACATAGTGAATCAAATTGCTAATGTTGGTTGCTACTCCACGGAAGTCGTCTGGTTTTTGTGGCCCTTTGAACTCAACAAACCATCAGATGGATTGAAAGGATCAAAAACCTTATACAAGGATGGTGGAGATGCAGGGAACCGCGGGAATTCCATCAACGAGCTAATCAGTAAGATGATGTAGTGTTAATGTTTTTATGTTTATCATGTCCCTCATATATATATATATATCCTAGGTGCATGTGTTGAGAATATGAATTAATATCTATTATTAGAGTTTACTAAGTACAATCTATTAGAATTCCTATTGTAATGAATTTTAGTTACAGGAATTATGGGTGTTATGGGTCTATTACAATCTATTACAAATTTATGGGCAGTTTTATTTCTAATTTTATTTTCAGATTAATAGGCAGGAGTGTTATCATTTTTCAGTTATATTTTTCTTGTGTTTAAATGATGTTAGTATCAATGAAAGTTTATGAGTTATTATTTTACTTCTCTATTTCCAACAATTGGCATCAAGAGCATAAAATGGAAGAATGAAAACAACAATTATAACAATGAAGCCTTTTGATTTTGAATCAAATTAGGAAGAGAGATTTATAAAAGAAGATGATTTAGGAGCTAACCCCAGTTCAGGGACATGAGTACTGGTTTCAACTGTTAAGCTCCATTCTTGTTAACCCTGAACCCTATATATAGAAGAACCTGTCTGAGTGGCTATACACGTGCTAGATAATTGATTATTATTGATTCTAGATTTCAATGCTGTGCTTGTTGTACAAAGATGCTATGAAAATTATTGGCTTAGTTGTAGTTTTGGTCTTTTATGTATCATGATTGTGTAATTTTAGTCTCATATGTTTAAAATAAGCGAATTTGGTCTCCTATATTTTTCGAAGGTGTAATTTTGATTTCTCCGTCAATTGACCGCCCATAAATTAACACTGCTAGTCTATGTGGCATTGTTATTTACACCAACTTCACTTTATTGCACCCCCTTTCTTCTATTCTCACCTCGTTTCTTCTAATCTCACGCCCAAATGAGCCACATCAGTTAAAACACGTGAGATTAAAATACGGAACCCTAATTTCACCCCCTTTCACCTGAAAACACCCAAAGATAGAAGCTTTGTGCGACATGAGCCCCTGAAGTTCCATCTCCTTCAATCTTTCTCGTCAACGCGTGTCGATCGAACGGTCCAAGGTCGAGATTCTCTCCAATGGCTGGTGGACCCACGCGTGCAGGAAGAGGAGGAGCACGAGGAGCACGAAGAGGAAGAAATACCACGCAAAGCCAGGGAAAGGGAAAAGAGGCTATGTTACCTGACCCAAACACATGCAAATATTCTTCTTCTGACCCTATTTTTTACTTCGATAGGGAAAAACTTCCAGACAATTACCTAAGGTTAGGAGGCCAATGTAATTGAAGGGGAAAACGATGGAAGGATGAAGGAGTAGACGATGGAAGGAGGAAGGAGAAGAGAAAAGAAAAGATGGGAAACGCATTATGCAGAACGCGTTCTGCTGCCCCTGTTTATTAAGGTTGTGAGAATCTCGCTTTTCATTTGAGATGAACGAAGCTTGGGGGTGAAAATCAAAGCTTGACTTCCTAGTCGCATGGTATGGCCTTCGAGCTTAACTTGGCTTCCACTCACCTTCATGTCGCCTCTACCTTCTTTGCGTCTGGCTTCAATGGAAGCTCTTCTCACTTCTGGTTCGTGTTTATGTAAGGACGAGGAAGGAAGGAGAAAATAGTCGTTACAATCACGTGGATCACGTGATTCACTTAAGGTATTTACTGAAGTAATTTTTTATTTTTTTCGGTGAATCCTAGTGGCATACACGTAGGGACACAACATTAATGAATGTCACATCAGCGAAACCCGTCTCCTAATGTAAGCCAAATTGACGGAGAAACCAAAATTGCACATTCGAAAAACATAGGCGATCAAAATCGTTCATTTTAAACATATGAGACCAAAATCCTCAATCGTGATATATAAGGAACCAGAACTACAATTAAGTCAAAATTATTCCAATATTTCATCCAAAAAGAAAAGGGAATGCTCTTTTTTTCCCTTCTAGATAGGTGTTTGGTCGAAACCCTGGCTCCACTTTATGCAGCACGGAAATTGGGTGCGACAATTTCCACGTAAAACAGATTGAAGAAAACATAAAAAAATAAATGTAGGACACTTTCCCAGACTTTTTGGGTTCCAGGTAGAGAGCTTAATTTGTCAATTGGTTTGTTTAATTTAATGTTTAGTTTACACTATCCTACTATTCCTATGGTTCGGTTCCTACTTCTATTCTTAATTTCCTCGTGCCTCTTCTTTCTATTTTGTAACTGGCTGCCACTATTGTTTTGTTTTATTGTATTGTGATCTGGGACAAGAATTAAAAATTCAGTTTGGAAACGGAATAGAAGAATGTGATTTGAGTCATGACAAATACAAAGTTTAAGATATAAGGAAATCATCACCGTTTACATTTCTTAATAAATGTAAGAAAATAGTACTAGTAGTATAGATAGGAGTATTATTTTCTTCTATCCTGACATTTATTAATTAAGTAATTAATATCTTAATTGAGGGACTTTAATTGGGCATTGGGCTTGGTGCGTTCCTTGCAGAAGTCAACCTGCACAGCTAGCCTTGGATCATCGTTCACACAGTTTGGTTCACGGACAATGGGAAAGAGTTATTAAATGCTACAATGTAGTTATTATTATTATTATTAACTATACAATTTGTATATTACAATTACCCGCAATAAAACTCAAAGGGTTTTGTCAAGTAGAATATGATAGAGTTTTATCCTTTACATATCGTAAGTAAGAATTTCCGCTAGTCCTCTTGGGTATAGTAAATGAAAATCTTCGGTATGTGTTTAATTTTTTGAGCTCAATGGCTTTATGTGCCTTGAACTTGTGCATTGATAGCGAAATCGCAAGTGTACGATTGACTATCGCGTAGTAAAAAGATCGAACCCAAGGGATAGGTGTTCTTATTAATATAAAATTTAGTACTTGTGCAGAAAAATAAAATGATATGTTTGATGTTGGTTTAGAACAAGATAAAAGCAATAGCATAAGATGATAAGAAATAAAAGATGATAAGAATTTAAGTTCTTGGGTTGGTTTACATAGTCTATAAAACATGCTAGAAATCTCCTACTTAATTTCTGAATTTTAAATCCAAAGTCATGGTGCTATAGCCTAAAATTTCTACATCCTAATAGCCTTAAGAAATGTAGAACTTTCTTCCTAATTACTAAATCCTTAGCCTAGGTATTTAGTTAACCAAAAAAGAAGATGAAGAAGGAATTCGGGCCAACACAAAGTTACGTCCATCCTAATTGCCTTAAGAAATGTATACTTATAACCTTTTTTATTTCCTATTTCCCTTACTACTTACCAAATGGCCTTATGACATAAGTAGAAAGCAAGAAATCTTTTGCGCATAAAGATTAATGAAGAACAAAGAAATAAAACATGAAAGAAAATATTATTCAGAAATGTAGAAAAAGACTAGAACATGAATTACAAACTAAAACAACCCAAAAACTTAAATAAGAAGTTAGCCAAGCATGGCTAAAAGAATCATTGAATTACCCTGGATAGGAGCTCAAGTTTGGCTTCCCACAATTCCTAGGAACAATGATCTTAAGGAGGAAAGAAGAATACTTGTTGTATTCTGAAATGGTGTGTTTTTTACAAAGGATGAGCATTCCTATTTATAGCAAAAATTTGCCTTTCAATGGTGGAGGAGTTGATGGCCATTATGGCCTTCATTGGCCACCAATTAAC
Organism: Acmispon strigosus; assembly: GCA_030819835.1. Classification (NCBI taxonomy): domain Eukaryota; kingdom Viridiplantae; phylum Streptophyta; class Magnoliopsida; order Fabales; family Fabaceae; genus Acmispon; species Acmispon strigosus. Next base: position 11,771,731 of record JAUAMA010000002.1, on the reverse strand, counting down.
TTTTGAAAACTCCTTCCCACTACCATCAATTCTCCACTCATCCTTTAATCCTTATTTTCCATGTGCTTAATTTAGAGAGTGTTGGTTCATATTCTTGATTTCCACTTTAAGTCCTCTCTTTGCTAGCACTTCAATTCTGGCCCTTTAACTCTTTGAAACTTCACTTTTCATCCTCCACTCTTGAACTTTTACACTTTGGTCCTTCCTTTCCTGAAACTTACAAATTGGTCCCTGGACAAAAATGATAACTATACCAGCTTTCCTAAAAATATAAAAATAACTATAAAAATTCCTAAAAATATAAAATCAAGTTTAAAAAACAAATAAAAGCTAATCTATATGCAAAATGCAAAATAAATATAAAATCTACATAAAAAGACTAAAAATCCTATATGAGACTAAAAAAAAACAAAATAAAAAGACTAAAAAGACCCTAAAAACATCATATAAAATCCAGTCATCATGCATCATCCCGTCGTTCTAAATTTTTTGTAAAAAGAAAAATGCCTACAATCAATTTTCAATTTTAATTTCAGATACTAATGTTAATGAGCTTAATTTTGGTGCTCTCACCTTATAAACTTTTTTCCAAGCTCAATTAATTACTAGATTTTAAAGATATGCTACATTATTCAATTAAATCAAACAAAAAATGATTTTTCTCACATTTATAAAATTTGATTGGCTCGCAATGTAATGAATTTTTACACTTTTTGGTAAAGAATATTTTAATCATTTTCAATTTATAAAATAATTATTGATAATGACGATTCATTTAATTTTAGAGTTAAACTAGTTGGATTTACCTGTGCGAAGCACAGGTAACTTTGGATAAACTAAAATTATTGGGTGGAATGAATTTTTTTATAACTTCTTATACATGTTGTTGTGAGGTCGACAATAGTGACCAATACTGTAGTCGTGAGAAATAGTTACTTAGCAGTAAACGGTTGGCGACAATTTGCGCTTGACTCTCAAGGAAAGGATCGAAACCCCCTTCTGCATGGTCGAGAGACAAAGTTAGCTAACTACCACGCCACATCATGTGCTATGTTTAGATGTTATTTTGTCATGTTGATTCATCGATTATTGGTATAAGAATCTTTAGTCTAGAGTGCGTCATCCTCTCTCCGAGAAACAACATTGTTGCAAACCCACTCGAAGCATCATTAATGACAATATCACCTCTCGATCTAATGGATGCCGATAGAGTGTTCCATACAAATGTTTTAGTTGTTTCTCCATACCCATACATGAAGAAAAAATCACCTTTGAAATATTAAAATTTAATTTGTAACTTAAATATATTTATATTTTATAATAGGCTTAATAGCATTTTTGGTCCCTCACTTATCACGATTTGACACTTTTGGTCCCTAACAAAAAAAATTAGCTTAAATGATCCCTAACTAATACAAACTTTGGCAATTTGGATTTTCCATCCAATTCCGTTAATTATTTAACGGTTTTCTGGGTATTTAAAAGAAAAAAAAACCAGGTGATGCATGAAGGGGAAAAGCAAAAAATAAACCATTAAACACACCATCAATACTGAACAATAAACACACAAACCCTACCCAGATCCTCTCTCTTCCAGCCGCCCAACACCTTCTCTCTTCCATCCGCCGCCGCCGCCGCCTCCTCTTCCCTCAGCCAGCCTCTCCCTAAACCGCCATCGAAGTCATCTTCATCTTTACCACCATCAAGCCCAGATCTTCAACCTTCGCCACTCCTTCTCTCTTCGTCTCCCTCTGGAAACAGCACCGCCGCCACGGTGTCGCTGCCGTCACGACTCCGTCGCCTCTGACCTGAAGCGCCATCACCATCATCTCGTACTCCTCCCTCTCCGTTCAAGAACTTGGCGTCGTCGTTGTTCCTCTCTCTCCTATTCGAGGCCGCGCCGCCATCGCTGCTTCTCCTTCTCCGTTCGAGACCCGCCGCCACTGCTCCGCTCTCCTTCATCACAAACTCGCACCACCACAAACCCCTCCACCTTTTGGGGTAGCTCGATCTTGGTGATGGATAAGGTGGTGGGTTCAGATCTGGCGGTTGTGTGGGGTGGTGGTGGGTTCAGATCTTGTCTTCTTCTTTTGTTCTTCATCATATTTTCTCATTAGATTAGGGGGAAAATGTTTTCTGAGTTTGATTTATAGGAAGAAGATTGTGTAATTTTTCTGTGTTTTTGAAGATTAAGATGATGATGGAAGAGATGATTAAGGAGTTTAATTTTTCTAGGTTTTTGAAGATTAAGATGATAATTGAAAATCTTGTCTTCTTCTCCAATTCTGCTTTCAGTCTGTTCTCTGGGTTTTTGATGATAATTTTTCTGGGTTTTTGTTGTTGTGTTCTTGGTTGTTGTAACATCCTAATTTTGAAAGTAAACCTTATCCTTGAAATCATTATCATTTAAAAAAAAATTCTGGAAAAAAAATATAATTCTGGAAATATTTATGATGATTAAGATGAAGATGAAGGTGAAGGGTTTGGTTCTGGAAAAATTTATAATTTTGGGTTTTTATAGATGAAGATGAAGATGAAGTTGAAGAGATGAAGATGAATATTCTGGAAAATTTATAATCATTATCCTACGTTTTACGGATGAAGACGAGTGGATTTGTTGCTCATGGGTTTTTGGGGTTTCATGTGGAAGATGGGTTTTTGGGGTTTCATGTGGAAGATGATGATGAATATGGTTGAAGATGATGAAGAATTGATGAAGTTTTTTTTATAAAAAAAAAATACCCAGAAACCGTTAAATAATTAACGGAATTGAATGGAAAATCCAAATTGCCAAAGTTTGTATTAGTTAGGGACCATTTAGGCTAATTTTTTTTGTTAGGGACCAAAAGTGTCAAATCGTGATAAGTGAGGGACCAAAAGTGCTATTAAGCCTTTATAATATGTAATTATTGCTAATTTTATTTGGAACATAATTAGTCATTAATGATTTTTATAACTAATGGTATATTGATTTTTTTTTATTTGAATTAATATATTTTAGAATTTTTAAATTAATTAAAAAGGATAAATTATTATTCATAACGTATTAAAACAAAACAAAAATCATTTTATCCTATTAGCTTAATATTTTTTTTTTGTATAAATTAGCTTAATATATAAGTATTAATTTTTTTTAATGAAATATATAAGTATTAAATTAAAACAGGATAAATTAATAAACTATCCTTACAACCGTGAAATAGTAGGATAGATTCTTGTTTGAAGTCAATGAAAGTAAATCAAGAAATACTTCTTGCACATATTTTTTAGCATATATATTTTTAGCATGGATTTCAGTATTTCTGTGTAGCACTAACTAAGATCCAAATAATAATTAATTTATTATGATCTGAATCATGTTGTTCAAGGGTGCATTGTCATTTGACTTTAGTTTATAATTAATTAATAGGAACTTGGAGCCAATATTGTAACGCACTTGCTGTTGTTCAAGGTTTAAGTTATATATATAATTTAATTTACATAAAATTATTTTATAAAATAACACGCAACAACATTATAGTCAATGTTAAACAACCTACATTACCATTTAAAATTTTAAATTAATTTTTAAAATAAATATTTACAAATGTAGAATAAAGAGAAGAAGCTCATCAACTAAATGAGAATCCTATGTGGGTGATTCGAATATAGCGGTATAATTTGTGAAATTAAGTCCATATAGAGGAATGTTAGGATTCTCAATTGGCTTCACAGTGATGACTTGTACTTGTATGAGTTTATAGCTACGATAGAGTTGACAATCTCGTAACATATGCTTTCTCTCAAAAGGCTCTTAAATTTGTTCACGTGATTGCTCCAGACGGTGCACTGTATCGTGTCGTTTTACAGAAAAATAAGTTAGACACTGATAAAACGATTTTCCTATGACGCTAAAGAGCATAAAATAGTTCTAAAAGGAATTAAATAATTTTCAACATACCTTAGTGTCAACAAATAACATTTCAATGAAATCTGGTGCATCAGCTGCTTCCTGTTAGGTGATCTCCATAGTCGTGCAACTCTGACCATATCTTCCACTCCTTTTGAGCGTTGGAGATGTTGATGGAGGAATCTGGGTCTACTTTGGAATTCACCACCATTATAGCAGGAAAACAATTTAGAAGTATGCAATAGTTCTCACGATTGATTTTTGAGTTTATTCTTTTAAAATGATATAGCAGAGAAACCGTAGTGGTACAATTTATAGCAACAAGTGAGGAGACTAATTGTTAATAAAAATTCATATTTCAAAAAAATATCTTAAGATTGTATGTTAACTATTTCCTATTAAAATTTGGTTAAAATTTTTGTATTAATTAGTTATGATTCATTCTTTATTTTAAAATTTGGTTAAATATTTTGTATTAATTAGTTAAGGTTCGTTCCTTATTTAACATTGGTAATCAATATCAATTTTTGTTCCTATTAAAATTTGATACTAATTATTTATGATTCGTTCTTTATTTAACATTTGTAATAAATTTTATAAATATTAATTATTTGAAAAATATTTTTTTAAAAAATCTTAAGATTGTAACTAGTTATGATTATTTTAAAAAAAAATCTTAAGATTGTAATTAGTTATGATTCGTTCCTTATTTAACATTTGTAATAAATTTTATAAATATTAATTATTTAAGAGATATTTTTTTAAAAAATTATAAGATTGTACGTTAACTATTTCCTATTAAAATTTGGTTAAAAAATTGATATTAATTAGTGATGATTCGTTCTTTATTTAATATTTGTAATAAATTTTATAAATATTAATTATTTAGGGTAGGGTCTTAATGGGTAGGCTATAGTAGGGATAATTAAGATTTATACCTTATTTTAGTGATTAGGTGGGTATAAACCTTCTTTTATATAATATATATATATATATAGAGAGAGAGATAGATGGATGGATATTCACTGCCGATGTAAATGAAATTAGTTAAAAAAAGTGAATTATGATGTAGTGAAACATGATTGGTTATCATTTTTATTCTGAAAATACATATCTAATTAAACTCTTAATTTTATTGTTATTTTTTATCCAACATCCATCTATTTATTATAAATTAGAGCACTCAATTGTTCCTTTGTATAAAAAATAATAATTACCTGTCAAAATAAAAAATAATAATTAAAGTACTCAATCTTTTTTTAACGTTTAGAATACTCAGTTTTAAATTTTATTTTTGTTTTACTAACAACTTTTTTCTCACGATGAAGCCATGTGGCATAGACTTTCATATTTAAATATGAATCAAATTAATGTTAATTACTTTTTTGTATAGATACTCAATCAAACGAAATTATCAGTATTATTATTTTTTAAATGAACACCAATCAATTCATGCTTAAACTTTTTTCATTGATTAATATTAAATAGATTTAGATATTTATCGAGTATTAAGATTATTTTTTAGAAAATATTAAAATTCATTTTTCAAGAAAATGATGTATTTTAATTTAATTTTTATATCTAAAAAATTAAATACACAGGAAACTTGTTAGTTTCTTTACTTATCTCTTATGCGTGATATACTTTCCATCTTTCTCAGCCTCTTTTTGTTCTTATCACGTGAACTATATCTTAGTGTCTCATAATTCAATTGCAAAGCCTTTTTCAGTTAATTTCTTCACAAAATAAGAAATTGAATCAAGGGCATATTCAAGATATCCCCTACTCAGAGGGAAAAAAAGCAGCCAGAACTTGTTTATTCCCCGAACAAAATTACTCTTACCAAACAAAAAATTACTCAAATTTTAAATTTACCTTTCATTAACTATACCATATCCTTGAGGATAAGGAATAATGTGACAATTTAGGCAGTATTTGATTTTACTCAAAAATGATTGATTTAGAATCTTAGACAGGGCAAAATTGTAGGATTCTATGGAATAAGGATAAATGAAAGTTTACATTAATATAAATAAGTTATTTCCATTTGAAATACAATATTCCTAACGAAGCCAATTTCATGATGGATATGTTTAAGCAGAAGAAGAAAAGCACAGGCCGTAAGAAGATTGAGATCAAGAAGCTTGTGAAGGGCACGAATAAGCAAGTCACGTTCTCAAAACGACGTGTAGGCGTGTTTAGAAAAGCTAGCCAACTTTGCGTTTTATGCAATGTTCAAATAGCCATAATCGTTTTTTCCCCTGTTGACAAATTGTTCTGCTTTGGTCACCCTAATGCTGAAACCGTCATCAACCACTATCTCGAAGGAACTACAGATTTTGAACCTGCAAAATCAAAAGGAGTCGGATCAGGGACATATGAAGAGCACAATCGACAGCATCACGAGGCGATGAAGATGTTGGAGATGGAGAAGAAGAAATTAACAGAGGTTGAAACTCTGGCCAAGGTTTGCAACCGAGGAGACTGGTGGAATGAATCAATTGATGAGATGAGTGTTCATCAGATTGAGCAATTCATGTTGTCTATTTATGAGTTAAGGGGAAAACTTGCAGAAAAAGCAGATCAATTAGCAATGATGTTTGCTATGTTCTAGATTCTAGAATATTAAGGCTATTTTCTTTTTTTTCTTTCCCTTCATAATTAAGACGTTTCCTGTTTTGTTGTGGTTTTTATTTTCTTTTCCAGCAGTGAATAGTGATCATTGCTCCATGCTCTTAATCTTCTCTTTTAATAGAACTCAATATATTCTAGTGATTGTTTTATTTCTATTAAAACAAATATAAATATAACTAGTTGGATTAACCCGTGCAATGCACGAGTAACTTTGGATAAAGTAAAGTTAATGTCTCTCGAACGATTTATTTTTATAACTTCTTATATATGTTGTTATCAGGTTGACAACAGTGAGCAAGGATCGAAACCCCCTTCTGCATGGTCGAGGACAAAGATAGCTAACTACCACACCACATCTTGTGCTAAATTTAGATGATAATTTGTCATGTTGATTTCTCAATTTTTGATATCTGAGTTTATCTAAATTACTCATGAGATTAAATATCATTTTATGTGACAATTTGTAAAATAAAAGACAAATAACAACATCCTACTTGTCATTATATAACATTATAACTCATGGATGATGAATGAGAAAGTATAATAGGAAATCACCTGGTACACAAAAAGACAAATCACACGAGCTACGCACTGGCGGATAGAGACCAATAAGGACACCTAAAGATGAAGCAGGACGCCACACCAGATAAGAGAAAGATCAAAGCCCGAAGCCAGCAAAAGGAGAATTAACATTCTAACACATAGGAGTATAATATCAATCGTAATACGATTTATAGAATATCAGTAAGCAGTACCTTATGGAGTTATATTTTCAAAAACTTCTTCATACACAACATTAACTGTTGTGTTAGGAGGGAGGTCGTCATGATTTTCTATTAGTATCATCAGTTCTTGTTTGCTCGTTACACTTGACAAAGCAACATATAATTGTCCATGGGTGAAAACTGGTCTTGGATTATATTGGCAATCCCGGTACCTGTGACATCATGCTGTCGTTGACTTTTCCAACTAACTCAACAGTGGGGGCTAAAATAGCTCTATCCTTGAAGTAGTCTGATTTGGTCATATTCCGCAACAAATCCGGGTATGTGAAATTTACCAAGTCACCAAACCGTTGTCAGTGTTTGGTATAAGGATTTCATCAGGTATTCGTAATTCTAATTCGCCATTAATTGGCTCTCCGACCTTACCATCACCTATAACCAACAACCATTTTGAAAATTCTGCTATATCATATGCATTTGAACTTGAAGATCCACGCATAAGTCTCATGTTCTTAGTCAGACAAAGAACCTGGCAAAAAGACCACAGATAAGAAGAATTTATAGCAGCACTGACGACATCTTGTCTAGATCCCCGTGGAATAACAGGCAAGATCTGTCTGAAATCACCGCCTAAGACAACGACCTTTCCTCCAAATGGCAACTGAGAGTCGTAGCCTGGGATAAATCTCAAAATGTCTCTCAAGCACTTATCTAGAGCTTCGTAACACCATTTGCTCATCATAGGAGCTTCATCCCAGATGATCAATTTGGCCCTAATGAGTAACTTAGCATGGGGGCTGTTGTGCTTTATGTTACATTTGTAATAAATTATTTAGGGTGATTCGTTCCTTATTTTAAAATTTGGTTAAATATTTGGTATTAATTACTAGTCAGGGTTCGTTTGTTATTTAACATTTGTAATCAATATCAATTTTTATTCCTATTAAAAATTAGTATTAATTAGTTATGATTCGTTCCTTATTTAACATTTCTAATAAATTTTATAAATATTAATTATTTAAAAAAAATTAAAAAAATCTTAAGATTGTATCTTAACTATTTCCTATTAAAATTTTGTTAAAAATTTGATATTAATTAATCATGATTCGTTCCTTATTTAATATTTGTAATAAATTTTATAAATATTAATTATTTAGGGAAAATATTTTTAAAAAAAATCTTAAGATTGTATGTTAACTATTTCCTATTAAAATTTGGTTAAAAATTTGATATTAATTAGTCATGATTTGTTCCTTATTTAATATTTGTAATAAATTTTATAAATATTAATTATTTAGGGTAGGGTCTAAGTGGGTAGGTCATAGTCGGGGTAGTTAGGATTTATACCTTGTTTTAGTGGGTAGGTGGGTATAAACCTTCTTTTATATAATATATATAGATATATAGATAGATATAAACCATTATGTGTGATGTTGCTATTAGCTTACCTCGTTTTTTAATAATGAAATTGGGAGTTCGATTCATTGCTCATGAAAATGAAGCGTATTTTGTTACCTGTGATCGAGCACTCGCAATGAGAAAATTAGTTACCACTGTTACGCACGAAAACAAAACTGATTTCAAATGAATTTGTTTCTTTACAAATTTTAAACTAGCTATGAAGTGTCTACCAAAAAAAAAACTAGCTATGAAGTGTCTACCAAAAAAAGCGGGATATGTCATATGTGAGGTGCTTGATATAATTGTTCCGTAAGATGTTGAGGAATCATAGAAAATAAGGAATTTTCCATTAGAATAAAAAATTAAGGGTTAATGGTTTACTTGGTCCCTGTGGTTGTACCAAGATTTAGAATTGGTCCCTTCCCGGAAAAAAGTTTGCAAAAGGTCCCTGTAGTTGTACCAAGTTTGATATAGGTCCCTGCCGGAGACCGGAGCTCCGATGAGTGCACATGTGGCAGGCTGACTGGGTTAATGAAGGTGACGTGGATTTTCTTATTTTTTTTTATTTAAATACAGGTCAGATTTAAAAAAAATAAAAACCCCTAATTAAATAAAAAAAAAAACTAAATCCCTAATTCCCCTAACATTATTCTCAAATCAATTACAATTCATTTAACCTAAAAACATCCTCTCATCTTCAACGTAAAAAAAAATCATCAACATCATCCAGATCGTTTCTTCTTCTACTTCTTATCTTCATCACAAAGACAAACAATCCTAAACTAGACACTCAAACCCAAACCCAAACCCCCACCATCAACACCCAAACCCCACCACAACCCCCAACCAGCGTGGGCGGTGGTTCTATGACGATAGCGCGCTAGAAGAAGATGGTTCGAAGGTTTAGCGAACAAAGGACCATGGAAAAGGTACGGGGGAGGTGACGCACCAGGTGACAACCCAGGCGATGACACGGCAAGCATGTTGCGACTGGTTTTCAGGGCGTCGATCAAGGTTGTAGGTGAGGAGGAGAATAGGTTTGAGGGTGAAGGAATTAATGGCTCCATGTTTGTCCGTTTGAAGTTTTGTGGGTCTTTGCGGTCAGTGGAAATAGGGGTTGTGGAGAAGACGGAGGGGGACAATGTCGTTTTTGGGTGGAGAATGGAGAAGAGGAAAAAAACGTGAATGGATTACTGGTCCCTCTGCTCCTCTCGTACGAATGATAATGGATTGAGTGCCCACTAGGGATATCTTGATGCTTTCAGTGTCTTCAATGGAAGATGAATCTTGGACTACAATTAGAGTAGCTAAAAGGTTCCTCAAACCCTAACCCAGTCATAACGCAGATCTGGATTCTGGGTCTCGATCTTCATCTTGTTCTCGATATGGTTCTGGGTAAAGCAGTAACAACCGTACAACCACGCCAACCTTCCGCAAGTTCCTCAAACAACCAAGATTTTCAACCACTCTCTTCTTCCCTCACCGCATCCCACTTCTCCTTCACCGCCCTCAATTTGATTTGGGAATTAGGTTAAATGAATTGTAATTGATTTGGGAATAATGTTAGGGGAATTAGGGATTTGGGTTTTTTTTTATTTAATTAGGGGTTTTTATTTTTTTAAAATCTGACCTGTATTTAAATAAAAAAAAAAGAAAACCCACGTCACCTTCATTAACCCAGTCAGCCTGCCACATGTGCACTCACCGGAGCTCCGGTCTCCAGCAGGGACCTATATCAAACTTGGTACAACTACAGGGACCTTTTGCAAACTTTTTTTCGGGGAGGGACCAATTCCAAATCTTGGTACAACCACAGGGACCAAGTAAACCATTAACCCTAAAATTAAATACCGTAAGTTAGAAAAAAATTTCGTTAGAGATACCACCATATTTAAATTAATATTTAATCAAATTAATTTCTCTTTTATAAATTAGCATTAATTACTTTCGTACCAATTAAATTAATTTGTTAAATTTTAACATATTTTACACCAAAATTTAACATATTTCTTTATTAAAAAATAGTTTTAAAAGGGGTCTAAAGTCTAAAGTTATATTTTACCTTAATAAGTTGTTTTTTATATTTTACTACTAAATATTGCTAATCAGTCAGCAAATACTACTATTCCTCTTGTAATAAAAAAAAAAGTCAGCAAATACTATGTGGATCAGCAGGTATTAATTAAAGAAGGACAGGATTATCTCCATTTATAGACTAGAGAATATGACTGATAAAAAATGGTCTTTCAGGCTAGTCAACAACAATTCACTAATTGAGGAGAGAAAGGTGATTTTCAACCTTTAAGGTACAATCAACCTAATCTCATTAAATTTCACACGGCAATTGTCAGATTTTACGGGTCATTATCATTCAATTATCTGCCACGATGACTTGCAAACCATTGCAATTTTCTTTGTTAACAAATCCTTCCAATCCCTGTTCCAACAAACTCCTTTTTTGACTTATTGACCCAAAGGTTTTCATATATTCATATTCATAGTGAATTTTCTCTTCCATTACAATTCCATCCACTTTTTTCTTATATTTATTTTTCTCTTCTTTTTTTATCATCTCATTTATCATATTACTCATTTATTTTATTGATCTTTTCTCTTTCTAAGCGTAGATTTTGGGTGTCAAATAATTATGTCCTTCGAAAGCTTACATTGAAAAGTGATAACAATGGAAAATTAGGTTAAAAATCTATTTACACTTCATTTTCACTGAAACATATAGTGAGACAAGAAAGAAAAATGAATAATATGATCAATAATTTGATAACAAAAATTAAAGATATGAAGAGAATATTGAGTGATTTAAACTTGAAAAATCATTCATTAAGATTCAATGCCCACACACCTAATACAAAGAGTATATGAGACAGAAGTAATAGAGATATTATACATCTTTTCATCGCATAAATTTTCCTTTTAGGAATTTAAAATATAAATCTTCTCCTTGTTAATTTTTATTTCTTCAACTTTTACTAGTTGAGTTGTTTTTTAAAGCGAAGATAAGAAAAGGAAAACGAAATTAGATGGAAGAAAATAAGACAAAAGCAAAACGAGGTTACATAACACAACACAATTGTCTCCATAAAAAACGCTTCTTCCTTCTATTCTATTCTTCTATCGTCTCTCCCCCTCCCACCTTTTTCTGCTTCCAACCGGCAAAGACACACAACACTCACTTCTCTCTCCACCATGGCACCAAACGGTGTCTTCAACCTCTCTCTGTGACTGTGATCTCACCTCCACTTGAGTAAAGTTTCAATCTTTTCTCCATTCTCTCTGCCCCTGCAAAATGGGCACCAGAAATTTCCCACAAGGATACACCTTTCTGCCTCCATCACAACAGCCACCATATTTCTTCTCTCAGTCTCAACCTTCACCACCCACCGTTCGATCCGACATGAGCAGCTTCACCTTCAACGACAACAAGGCCTTGAAGGTTAGTCCCAGCATACTCCTCATCATCATCATTCTCGCCATCGTTTTCTTCATCTCTGGTTTGCTCCACCTCCTCGTTAGATTCCTCTGGAGGCCTCAAACCAGAGAAACTGATGATTTGGACAGTGTCACCGCCCTTCAGGGGCAGTTACAGCAACTCTTCCACCTCCATGATGCTGGGGTTGACCAATCCTTCATTGACACGCTCCCTGTGTTTTTCTACAAAGCAATCATAGGGTTGAAGATTAACCCTTTTGATTGTGCCGTTTGTTTGTGTGAATTTGAACCTGAAGACAAGCTTAGATTGTTGCCGAAATGTAGCCACGCTTTTCACATGGAGTGCATTGACACATGGCTCTTGTCACACTCTACTTGCCCTCTTTGTAGAGCGAGCTTAATCCCTGAGTTCTCTGCAAATAATAACCGTTCCCCCATTGTTCTTGTTCTGGAATCTGGGAGTGATAGCTCAAGGGAGATTCTCCCTGAGGCTGCTGTTGGAAGAACTAGTTCGATTATGACTACAAATTCTCGCCTTGGTTGCTGTAGTGACAGTGAATTCGGATCAACCCGTGTCGAATTGCGAAAATCCAGTGATTTTGCTATGAGTGAAAATCCTGATCCAAATGTTGCAGTTGCAGGGGATCATGGTGTGGAGAAAGTGGTCACTGTGAAGCTGGGAAAGTTCAGGAACGTAGATGGTGGTGAGGGAGGGGATGGTGAAGGAAGTGGCACAAAGAATGTAGATGCTAGAAGGTGCTTTTCTATGGGGTCTTTTGCTTATGTTATGGATGAGAGTTCCTCATTGCAGGTACCTATTAGAAAAACCCCAATCAAGCCACAGTCAAATAAGAAGCTTGTTTTGCCTTTGACACCAGGACGAAGGGCTGCAATGTCTGAATGTGACTTTGAGTCCAGGAGAGACTTCAAATTCTCGGGCTTTCATGGAACTAGAGTTGATGAGAATCTTGCTGGGGCTTCAAGTACTTGTAGTGGTAGTGGAAATGGGGCTGCTATTGGAAAGAGCAGAAAGGAGAGTTTTTCTATATCAAAGATTTGGCTCAGGGGGAAGAAGGATAGGGCGAATTCAGCTGCGGATTCGTCGAGAAGGGCTGTTTCATTCAGGTTCCCAGCGCCGCGCAATGCTGTTTCTGGCGGTGATGCAGATGATTTGAAGGCTAAGGGAAACAAGTTTGACACAAGGAGTGTTATTTCTGAGATGGATTTTGGGAAATGGGAGAATGGAGGAGGAGGAGGAAGTGAGTTTGGATATGATGAAGAAAATCAGAGCTGTTATAGTATGGATTCTCAGGCTAGGGCACCTTCTTTTGCTAGAAGGACTCTGCTTTGGCTCACTGGAAGACAGAATAAGGTTGTTCATTCATCCCCTTCTTCCAACCTCTAGTTTCTCTCTTTGTTTATCTCCTTTTTTTTAGGAGCCATTTATTTTGTTACACTTTATAATCATGGAATCTAGATTTATGAAAGTAGAATTTTAGTGGTAGAAAGGTGCAAGAGAAATTGAAAAAAGTGAATGAGATGTTGGATCATAACACAGTGTTTCTGCATGAAAGTCTGTTGATGTTCAATTCAACATGAGAGATTCTTTTGTTGCCCTCTTCCCTCATTTCCCGGTCCAGTCCACATAAAACCTTCATACAATTAAGATTTTAGTTTTCACTTGATACTACCATCTTGTTATGCTTGTAAATTTTCTTAGTTTTCATAATCTTGTTACCGGTAGTTGTGTTCTTGTGATGTGATTAATCCTTCAAACTATGTGTGTTTGGTTCTACATGTAGGAGTCTTAGAATCAATACACATCTACTAGAATTGATTCAAGGTGGTTGTTATATAGATATTTGGCAATCGATATAGAGAATTTATCTTAGTCCCAAAATCAATTCTGCAATAAGCTTTAAAGAGTGACTTGTGCGATAGACATAGTCAATTGTGAGATTTCACAATTGGATTTCACAACTTTACGCTATAGAAGTCACTTTTCCGCTGATGCAAAACACACATCTCTTATGTGGTTGAGAATCTCACAAGTCATAACCACTTCTAGAGAGGTTAGTTACAAAATGTAACTTTGGGAGTTAACCTGCATTAAATTGTGTGCTTGCCAGGCTAAACATTTATACAATAGCTTTTGGGGTGTAGAAGCACTGCACTGCACTGCTGCACTGGGTGTTGACTGTTGAATTATTATCTCAGGCTACTAACAATTTTCAGTGATAAAAATCCCCCAAAACTTGATTTTTGTACATATGCCAACTGTAAATTCATTGAGCACCTTTTTGCTGTGGCCTTAGTCACTGAAGGATCCATTTTGTGTTTTCAAATGTTCCCACAAGAAAAATTTCACCGTACTGTCTGAAATTGCTGTCAAGTAGGAAACTCTGCATGACCTATTGCAGAAGGAAAATGACGTGGAGGGAAAATGTAAACTTTAAGAAAGCCATGAATGTATCTTTATGGAAAAGGTAAGAACTGAGCAGAGGTTTAGGTCCCAGTATTTAATGCAGCATCCAGGACCTTCCTTAACCTTATTAGTATATGATACTCCATAATGGTTGAAATGAAAATTCAATTTCAAATTGAAATTGAAATGTCTCTGCCACTGTTTTAGATCCTTCCTTCGAGTTGTTGATTGATGTAGAAAGATTGTTAGTGGAAATTGTCGAAGCATGCTGGGACTTGCATTTATTCATAGAGGCTGTGACTCACTGCACTAAATTAAATACATATTGATGGGTGATGTTAATAAGGTCACGAGAACGGTTGGATGCAGTTGTCTCTGCTGTAATTTGTGCACCTAACCCTTTACCTCTCTAATAAATGGCAATCGTATCAACACAGAAGAAAAACCACACCACAATTTTCCTTAAATTAGAGTAACTGGGTCTGTGAAAATTTGCAACTTGTTTCCCTTCACTTTCTCATGCATGTTTAGGCTTATTGAGCTAATAAAACAAATTAGTATTGTACTGTTGCTTCATGATTTGTGTATTTTACTTTAAAATATAGACTATAGAGGGGTGCTAATAATGTTTAATTGTTGTAATGTAATGTAATGTAAGTAATGTAATGTTTAATTCATGATGAGTGACTTCTTGGGAAGTTTTTTCAAGGAGCATGTGAGTGAGGACAGAACGCATCGGACAGACTCGTGTTGTTACCGTGACGTCATGAGGTTGTGATGTTACAACTGCAAAGGCATTATCTGCAACCACAGAAATTGGTTAACGAACGCAAGGGGCACTAGTGGGTGGTGGTGTTGCAATTGCTACATTAACATCACGAGTTGTGGCTCTGTTGTGCATATAATGATAAATGTCGTTATTCGTTTCTTTAATGTTTGGGTTACCATTAAACTTGTGGCGTTGTCAAGTGGCCAGGACAACATGGGTTACCTTAAATTTGGTGTGATCTGGCAGTAGGCCAGTAACCTTGAATAAGAATAGGATCATGTGAAATGTGCCTCAGATATTCATTTCTTGATGAAGGTCGTCTCGTTTTGAAATGGGATAGAATTGTTTTTTGTGAATAAACCCCCCAAATTCATCTTCATCATTTCTAGTGTTTTTTAAGTTTGTCCTCGTACAAAATTTTCAAGGAAGAGTGTGTTTAGCTTATTGAACACAGCATTTGATTATTGTTTCTAAAAGAGAGATTGCACTTTCCAACATTTAAAAATGTCAAAGGAGGCCAAGTGTGTTTGAATACATTGAGTGCAATTTGACCGGGTTTTTTATCCCAATTCATTGAAAAAGTTCTGTTCACTTGTATTTACTTTTAATTGTAACGGTGCTAGTAAATATCTAAATATAGCCGAAAGCCCGAAATTGTTTCATCAGTGTTTCATTGAACACAACTATATTGCAAATGTAGCTGAAATTTTGAATTTTCTCCCTCTCAACTATACTAGTCCATGTTTGTATTAAAAAAAAAATACTGGTCCCTGTTGTCCAATGTCCCTGTTACATCTAACATGTTCATGTGACACATTAAATGCCAAATTGCTCCTAAGCAGACAATAAATAAATATTTCACCTAATATCAATTATTTTTTCTCCATCAAAATAACTCTAATGTTTAAAAACTTCATCCCAAATTTTGTCAATTTATTCCCTAGATCCGTCACTTAGATGGATGGTGAAGATTGACACAAAATGAATCAATGTTCCTACTTCTAAGACTAAGAGTGCAACGCCCAACATTGGATGTAAATAAAACAATTTATACTAACCTCGTGATTGACATCATAATGGACTTGAAGAATGAAGTAATGTTTGTCCTGAAATACACCAATGAACATACAAAAAAAAAAATAGCACGTGTAGCTATAAATCAGAAACTTCCGGTAGCCAGTGTATTGGGCCAACCCAGTTAAGAAGGCCCAAGAGAAAAAAAACACATTTGATTAAAAAAACTGTTTAAATTGTTTTGGAATTTGTTTTGCTTTATTTAAGGGATAGTATAGTTAGAATAAATTTGTAGTGACATCATATTATTATGGAAGACATGCACAAAATTGAGCTTTCCTCTCCCATTTGGTTTTGCGGTCTTTATTTTTATGATTTTTGAGTTTAGATCTTGGTTGGATAAATTTCATTATTTCATTTTAGTGCTTTCATTTCGTTCACCATGCCTCGAAAACAAGATTCTGATGAATTTCCTCTTTTAAGATGAGAAAAAAATATGAAAGATAAACAGTAAATCTAATATAATTTAATCTAATACTATTATCTTAAGTTAAAACTATAATGAGGCAAGTTCATACGTGTGTCACCCGCGCAGAAAATGATTTCTTTGACACTATTCATCTCTCTAACTATTATTAGTAATATAACATTATAATTCATTTGTAAATAAAAATTTGACATTTAGAAAAAAAATGGCAACTTGATAACAAGTCATGTTGCAAATTGATAAAAATTTAAATTCATTATTTTGATTTTTTATTATCATAGAAATTTATTTATCACAATTTAAAATTTACATATAAATATCAAATTGTGTCGTTTCCCAAAAAAAAAAATTCAAATTGTGTAGCAAAATCACTTCATTGCCATTATCAAAAATTCAAATTGTGGGCTTGGGAAGCAGCAGACAGTGCGAGTCTTTAGAGGGTTTATCCACTCAGAAGATCCCGATATAGTGTTTATTATGGAAACGAGGTTATATTCTTCGCAAGCTTTGCGCCATAGGGGCATTGCGGGGCTGCAAAATATTTTTCCTGTCCAGTGTGCAGGACATGGAAGGTCACGTGCTGGGGGGGGTCTTATGCCTTTTCTGGAAGCGGGAAATCGAGGTTGAGGTAATTTTAGCATCTTTGAATTTTTATTCTATTTTCAGTTTTACATCCTGTTAATCAGAAACCTATGATGGTTCTGGCTATTTATGGATTTCCCGAGACAGCTAGAAAGCAAGAAACTTGGGAGATGATTCAGCGGTTAGTAACAGATCATAATACTCCTCACTTGTGTGTTGGAGACTTTAATGATTTTCTTTCCCCAGCTGACAAGCTTGGTGGTGATCCCCTTGATATGGGCATATGCAGGTTGTTTCTCAATTCTGTAACTCTTGTGGTCTTCATGATGTCGGTTATACGGGTTACAAGTTCACTTGGTCAAATAAGCGCCAGGTGCCAGATACAGTAGAGGAGAGGCTAGATTTTGCTTTGGCTAACGATGCTTGGCATGACCTTTGGCCGATGACCACAATTTCACATTTTCCTAGACATCATTCAGACCATAATCCCATCCTTGCTGTCTGTGGGGCTCGTAGGACCCGCCATGAGAGGAGGAGGGCTCGACTGTTTCATTTTGATGAGGTCTAGTTACATGAGGGGGAGGAGTGTGCAGAGGTAGTGGCGGAGACTTGGTGTCGTATGAGAGGGGAGCTTCCAAATAAAATAGCCGAGGTCGGAGGGACGTTGAAAGGGCAAGGGAGGGAGAAATTTGGAGATGTACCAAAGAAAATATCAGATCAGAAAACTATTCTACAAAATCTCCAAAGAATGCCACAAACTGAAACAACGAAGGAGGCAATTCAGAAGGCTGAGAGGGAGCTGGATCTTCTGTTAGAGCAGCAAGAGGTTTGGTGGAGCCAGAGGTCGAGAGCTACTTGGTTGAGACATGGGGACCGTAACACTCGTTTTTTCCATCAGAAGGTGTCTCAGCGCAAGGAGAGGAACATTATTAATAAGATTGTAGATGATGTGGGTCGTGAGTTTGAGGATGACGCTGACATAGCCTCTGTTTTGTGTGATTATTTTTGTCAGCTTTTTGCTTCTTCCAATCCTTCTGGGGTAGATGAATTAAAAGATTTGGTTGCCCAGCGGGTAACTTCTGCACATTTGGCCATCTTGGATACACCTTTCACAAAGGAGGACGTGGAGGAAGCTTTCTTCCATATGCATCCTACAAAAGCACCGGGCTTAGATGGTTTCCCAGCTCTATTTTATCAGAAGTTTTGGGATATTGTGGGTGACGATGTGGCCTCTTTCTGCCTACAAGTGCTTCATGGGACTATTACTCTAGGTTTGATTATCCATACTCTTCTTGTTTTAATCCCAAAGGTTAAAGAACCTGTGCATGCTAATGAGTTTAGACTGATTAGTTCATGTAATGTGATTTTTAAAATTATTACAAAAACAATTGCAAATCGATTGAAATTGATTTTGCCGAGGTTGATTTCCCACTCTCAAAGTGCTTTTGTTCCAGGGTGGTTAATTACTGATAATGCTTTGATATCTTTTGAATGCTTCCACTATATGAAAAGTAGGACTGCAGGTCGAAATGACATGATGGCTCTTAAGCTAGATATGTCTAAGGCCTATGACAGGATTGAGTGGCCTTTCTTGAATTCAGTGCTTGTCAAAATGGGCTTCCCACATAGTTGGGTTAATCTGATTATGAACTGTGTTTCGTCAGTGAGTTTTTCAGTTATGTTGAATGGGAACCCCCAGCCTCCTATTGTCCCAGGTAAAGGATTAAGGCAAGGGGACCCCCCCTCTCCCTATCTCTTTATCCTTTGAGGTGAAGTGTTCTTAGCTCTTATTGAAAAATCTATTTCTTCCTCTGTTCTACATGGGGTTAAGATTGCCAGGTCTGCACCTGTTATATCTCATTTGCTTTTTGCAGACGATAGTATTCTATTTTCTCGAGCTACTGCTCAGGAAGCAGAGAGTGTGGTGAATATTTTGGCTACTTATGAGCGAGCTTCGGGACAAGTGATTAATCTAGATAAGTCAATGCTTTCGGTAAGCCGAAATGTGCCGAGCACCAGATTTTATGAGATTAAACAGCTATTGGGAGTAAAGGCCGTGGAAAGCTTTGACAAGTATTTAGGTTTGCCTACTATCATTGGTAAGTCTAAAACTCAAATTTTCAATTTTGTGAAGGAAAGAGTTTTTAAAAATTTAAAAGGTGGAAGGAGAGGTTTCTCTCCCGAGCAGGCTGTGAAGTGTTAATTAAATCTGTAGCTCAAGCAATTCTGTCATATGTGATGTCTTGCTTTATTTTACCTGATGGTCTGTGTGCAGATATTGACAGGATGATTTCCAGATTTTTCTGGGGCGGTGACGTGTCCCACCGTGGGCTACATTGGACTAAATGGAGCAACCTATGCCGCAACAAATGTGATGGTGGCCTCGGTTTTAGAGATTTTAAATCTTTTAATGAGGCCTTGGTGGCAAAAAATTGGTGGCGGATTTACACTAATCCGGAACCTTTGTTGGCTAAAGTGTTTAAAGCAGTTTATTTTCCCTGTTGCACCATCATGGAGGCCAAACGGGGGTATAGACCGAGCTATGCTTGGGGTCTAGCATTTTGAGAACAACTTGGATTTTTAAGAAAGGAGCTCAATGGAGAATTGGTAATGGGATGCAGGTTCGAGTTTTACTTGATAATTGGCTTCCGTATGGTTGTCCACGGGTTTATCGTGAGGAGCTTGTGTCTCAGCTTGGGATTACAGGATAGCTTGTTTTGGCCACAGGAAACTGTTGGTAACTATAGCTCAAAATTGGGTTATAACTTTATTCGTCATTTTTTGTCTACCGCAGAGGCTTCTTCTTCTTCTTTGCCCAGGCTTGCTGCATCAGATTGGAAAAAATTTTGGGCAGCCCCTTCTCAGCCGAGGCATAAAGAGGTGACTTGGAGAGCGGTCATGCACTACCTTCCAGTGAAGGAGGCTTTGTTTCGTCGGACTGTTGATCTTGATCCAGCTTGTGTTTAGTGTGGTGCAGATATGGAGACGATTGATTATTTGTTTCTCTCTTGTCCAACAGCTCAGCAGTTCTGGTTCGGGTCCTTTATTTCAGTGAGGGCGGCTTCTTTTGCAACGTTTCATGAGTTTTTGACAGAGGTAATTCATCAGTTAGATCCTATTCTGGTATCTTTTGTGCAAACAGCGTTCTATGCTTTGTGGGAGACCAGAAATGGTACAATTTTTCAGCAGGTTCATTGGGACTGTTCGAGGGTTCTGAAGCGGGCTTCAGAGTTGCATGCGAGGCCGCCTGACATTGTTGTGCGAGCCCGTCCTACTACGGAGCTTAGCGCGAGGTGGACCAGGCCGGTAGGGGGAGTTACGAAGCTTAATATTGATGCTTCTCTGAGACGTGAATGCACTCTTGGTTTTGGTATGGTGGCCAGAGATTGGGAAGGGATGGTGTTGGCTGCTACAGTGTCATCTCCTCCTGCGGCGTTGTCTTCCCTGCTAGTTGAGGCTACTTGCTTTTGTTGGGCTGTTGTTTTGGCGCTTGAGTTGGGTTTTACTCATGTTTGTTTTGAGACTGATTGCCTTCAACTATTCCAGTGGTGGACGAAGGGGGTTGAGGGCAACTCTTGCTTGGCTTCACTCATCCGAGATTGTCGTTTTATTTTTAATAGTTTTTCTGTTGCATCTCTTTATTTTGTTAGACGCTATAGTAACGCGTATCAGACTTTCTGTTCAGGAATTCCTCTACTTATCCAGATACAGTTTGGGTGGAGGAAGTTCCATTGGATGTTGCCCATTTGGTGACTGTTGATGTTTTGGACTCTGAGCCTTCTATTTCTTCTTAATATATTTCACATATTTTATTAAAAAAAAATACATTTGTATCTTCAGAAATCTCTGACTAATGAGCTAACATATAAGGTTTATGACACAATAATGGATGGAGTTAGCTTATTTTTCTTATACGGATATGTTGGAATTGGAAAAATATTTATATGGAGAACATGCATGATGAATTTATGTACCAACATTTAATTAACATTTATATGCGTGTTCAATTTAACTTTTTATTTATTTATTCATACCCTTAATATATCATGCATGACACGAGTTTAATACTAGAATGATGAAAAATATGTATACAGATACACACTATCAAAATAAACTAATTTAAGTTTTATAGGACCTAGAAATATATATAGATGTATCATATTGAAAAGATGTTTTTATATAAGAAAATGATAATAAATCACGACTGTTAGATCTAATCATCAATGGTTAAGATTAAAACATGAAGTTATGTGACTATCAAGTTGTTTTAATCTTGACCATTTATGATTAAATTTAAAGATTGATTTATTTTCATTTTTTTTATTTAAAAACATTTTTCTCATGTGATACCTCTCATATATATATATATACATATATATATATATATATAAATTTAAATTGTTAGCTTATACGAGAATATTAGAAATTTGCACTAATTTAATCATGAAATGTTAATATTAAAATATTAAGTCATGTGATTAATTTTAAATATTCATAATTAGATTTGAGATCGTAATTTATTTTTATCACTTTCACATAAATTATGATAAGATAATTCTCATATGATAAGATCACTTATAAACTAACATATGATATTTATAAATTTTGGAAATTGATTGATAATCTATTTTATCATCGTTTGTTCAAATGATATATACCTGATATCTCTCCAATAAAGTTTGAGGTTCAAATTTTGTTAATGAAAAAAAACTTCAGCATAATGTAAATGTTCTCTACTTAAACCTGACATGATTGTGGAAGATGAATATATAAATATGAAAAGAATAATCTATTTTATCGAAGGGATATAAGTATATCCATCCACCGCATGGAGTAGGAGCAAGGTCCACCGGGACAGGGTCAGAAACCCAAAAAGGGAACCAGTTGAGGATCCATGTTCCGCCCCTAGATTTCGATTCGGAATTCAATTAGACCCTTTTCTCTTTCTTTCTATTGACTCGTATTTATTCATTCCTATTTCACAGCCTTCGCTTCGCTTGATTCATTCTTCATCATTCATTCATCACTTTCCTTCAAAATTAAATCAAATCAAACATCCATCTTCAACCTCTATTATCTTCATCATTCTCAGACCTCAAATTCAATCACACCCACCATGCCTCATCAACAACAACGCCATATCCATGGTGGTGGGGATCTCGATTCCCAACCCAAACCAAACCCCAACCTCCTCTCCCTCTTCCTCAAACCCATCATCATGCTCCTCCTCACCTCCCTCTTCTTCCTCTTCCTCGGCTTCGCCGCCTTCCTCCTCCTCCACCTCTTCCTCCTCGGCGGCGCCCTCCACCGCCTCCGCTTCCGCCCTCCCGCCTCCCGCCTCCACAATCCCTCCCCCTCCCAACACGCCTTCCACCCCCGCGACGTCAACAAGCTCCCCCACTTCCGCGTCTCCAAGGGATCCGCCGCTCCCGGACCCGATTCCCATTGCGTCGTCTGCCTCGACGGCTTCCGCAACGGCCAGTGGTGCCGGAAGCTCCCCGCCTGCGCTCACGTCTTCCACCGCCGATGCGTCGACGCGTGGCTCGTCAAGGTCGCCGCTTGCCCTACGTGCAGGACACCTGTTCGATTAAATGCCGATTCCGCCCCGGCTCAATCACAGGCTTCTAGCTCTACGCAATTTTTTACCTGCCCCACTAACCCCCATTCTGTCACCATTTTATAACTTGTAAGTTTTAATTTTGATTTTAACCCTTTTTTTCTTTCTCTATGTATAGTAGTACTAGTATCTCAGTTCTCATGTATGAATTGCATGGTAGCAATGATCTTTTTCCCATTTGGGTTCACTTGAAACAATGGTTGGAAGAATTTGATAGTTGATCATTGTTGGTAATGAATGCCTAGTCCTTGAGCCTAGTTTTTTATTTTTGTCTACTCAACTGAGAATTTGATAGTTTAACCTATTTCAGAGGTGATTTCTGCGTTAAAATTACTAGACAATTAAGGAGTCAAACTTGCAGGGACAGCATAATTTGGGCTATAGTCATAGTCTACCTAATCAATCTACTAGAAAATTT
This sequence comes from Acmispon strigosus, assembly GCA_030819835.1. Taxonomy (NCBI): domain Eukaryota; kingdom Viridiplantae; phylum Streptophyta; class Magnoliopsida; order Fabales; family Fabaceae; genus Acmispon; species Acmispon strigosus. The sequence goes on along the minus strand of JAUAMA010000002.1, from coordinate 11,748,323 downwards.
ATAAGTTTTGTTGTTGAAGTAAATTAATTATTAAGTTCCTTGATGAATGTCATTGCTTCTTGAAGCTAGAGAGTGTGGCAGGTTTTTACCTTGTTTGTGTTTTATTACAAAGCGACATCCTAAAGTAGATTAACTTAGGGTTTAAGTTTAACATGCATGTTTGAGTTTAATTCTGAGGAAACTTTAATTATTTTAAGTAAATAGATAACATGCATTATTTCGTCCTTTTTAACATAAATGATTTAGGCGCAAAGGTGAAGGGACAAAAACAAGTACAGGATAACATATTGTCTTCATTGAACTTGTACATTTTTGTCGTTGCCAGATGCATATGCCAATTTGCTAACTATTTAGTATTTTCACATAATTGGCGTTGCATTGGAGCGTGCAAGTTGGGTAGATACGTGATTATTCTTAGGATAAAATGCTCCATTATCTGTTGATTGGCATGGTTGTCAATCGCAATAACAGTGCGGGCCAGTCAATTCCAAAAAATGTACTGAGACGGCGGATAATTGGTTTTTTTTTTTCAGTACATAGATGATTGGATGACTGCTATATCAAACTTTATGTATAAAGTATACACTATGAAAAATGTGTGTGTGCAACTATGCATTCAAGTGTATGGACACATTGAGAAAGGATAACAAAATGGAGAAATGATAAAATGATATACGATAAGATGTGATAGGAAGAGAGGTCGGCCGTGTTTGGGTGTTTAAAAACAAGATTAATACTATAAGTGTGTTTGAGTGGATAGTTTAATTAAGTGCTTACATAAGCTTTATCAATCTTATTGCTGGGTCGGCACAAATTCACGACTATAATTTTATATGGTAAATGGATGGGGATTGGGTTATGAGATGAAATCATGATTATGACAACTCCTTATCTTGATATGAAGACCCCAACAAGGGATGTTGGAGAGTCATCCTCTGAACTATCCCTCTATGTGAGTGGAAGATGGTAGGCATCTTTTGAGTATTAAATTGTCAAGTGTTGTGCAACAAAATTGACTTCCAAAAATGGTTCCTGTGTCTTCTTTCTTCATATTTTGGCAGGTTGCCGGTGATGGATGTGCCTGTGAGTATTTGAACAAGCAAAATGCGAATTAGTTCCCTCTTTTTTAATGCGTATCTCCTTATTTATTAATTTGGGGGTCGGTGCAATAGTTATTTGTAAAAGAGGAACTGACATGATAATATGGACATTATGTCACATTTATATAGTTTTCATCATATAATACTGTTTGATTTCTATTATATGGAGGCAAGTCGTATATGGCATGTATCTTCTTCTGTGGGCAGACAGTGCGTTTGGATTGATAATCAATACAAAATTCGGATCACGACAACTCTATTGAGTTAGAATTTGTACTTTCTCTTTAGAAGTGATTAGTTACATGCCCAGAATAGCTTTTTATTACCTGTTGAATTAATCGGTCGTAAATCTTAACAATCTGCTATGGTTGGATATCTATTAACTTTGGTCTTAACAATCAACTATGTTTGGATATATGTCAAGTTGAGCTTGGATATATGTTGACTTTGGTGTAAATGCATGTCCGCATACACATTTGGTATAAATGCATGTCCCATACACATTAGGGTAAAAAGTGAATATTCTTATTATTTGAGATAAGAAGTGAATATCAAGTTGAATGTTAACTGTCCAAGGATTTACTTCCACGTTTACTTTTAGGAATGACAAATTTGGTGTTCCAATGTAACAAATCGTGACTCTAACTAAAACACAAACATGCACTTTACACTGTAATCAATTCTACAATGGCTAACATGCTCTTACTTTTAACTGTAATCAATTTTAACGACAACACAAATATAAATAGTTGAATGTGATACAAGTATTATGGGTGTTCAAAAATTAGCTATTCAACCGAAATTGTGGTATCCAATACTTGAATGTGATACAAGTATTATGGGTTTACATTGGATATTCGAGTTTCACGAATATATAATTCAACTTAGAAACAGATACATTTGGTTGGAATTAGGTGTTGACCGACTAAGACGTGAGACAAGTTGAAACTGGGCATTATGCAATGGTTAAAGAGACACTACGAGAACTCGACCACTTGAAGATGCGCATCAATTATTCACACAAGACTCCACCTTAGGTGGCTACCATATCCAAAGAGGCACCTGATTGATCTTAAACCCTTGGAAGATGCCCAACAACATCTTTAGGTGGCTTTGTTCCGACAGTCGAGCAGGGGCGCCCAACGATATCCTGAGATGGTCATCAACCGATCAAGTGCCCCTCAACTTTCATACCTCTAGGCTTTCACTTACGCGCACACTCAAAGCTAGGAGGCTACTGTTCCCATCACTCGACAAGAATCCATGCTACACGAAAGTCAGTTCAGCTTCTGATCGTCCCTTGCCTAAGCAAATTGAGTCTTTTACCCCGACCACGTGCACAATGAATAGACGGCGTTTCGACGCCTCCCAAGGGAGCCGGCAACGTTCCTTGCCTTGACCTAGGTCCTGACTTCCAAGGCTCTCCCCTCACTGTATCTCATCAAGTGACGAGCTCGCCAAGGAGCGGGTGCAAAGCTCAAGAACTCAACGAACAATATGCTAACCCATTTCCCACTGTGGGATGAAACCCGAAGTTAGAGGATCCGACAGTCCGTACCTCGAACCGTAAAATCACATAATACATATCTATAAGTACATGTTAGGTTTAACTTGTACTTATAGAAAGTTTTAAATAGCTATCTATAAGTACACATTAGGTTTTATGTGATTTTAAACACTCATGACAACCTCAAAGCGCACATATTCCATCCTATAAAAGGCAAGTCATAAAAGACTTGAAGATACACACCATTCATCCTTATTTCAACCTCTCTTCCCTGCCAACTCCATCTCTCTCACTTGGGCATTGGAATGTTATTACAGGTATCCTCCCGACGCTGCTCACGATGAAATCCCCTTCAATTGGCATCATATTTTCTCACCTATCTGGAAGCTCTTCGCTCTTCCCTTCAATCAACAATCCTAGAGTGATTTAACTGGACTCGTCTGATCGAGCTTCAATGTTGAACAATTGTCAAATTTGAACAAAAAGGTATAAACTTTCCTTACTTACGAGCCGATGGTGCCACTACGCCTCATATTCAGCTTATCTTCATCGTTGTAAGCTTGTGTAAGCGGTGCAGCCATCCCTGCCATAGGAGATTGCATGCCAAGTCATGATTCAACCTTCATTGCGTGTCATGGCCAGCGTTGCCTTCTAGTCACCTCCATTGTGCAGTCCCTCTAGTGATTTGTTTCCACCACCATAGATCCAACCAAACACACCCGATGGACCCATATCGTCCAATCCTCGTAGACTCGACGAACCCGTGAGCTTCCTTGGTCAAAACAGGCATTGGATATCGAACTAGGTAAAATAGGAATAAAACCGTTTGTGCTCATCGGAGGACAACCTAATGAATATAACAAATATCACATTATGTTTGGATTCCTCCCAAGTCCCAACATCAAACATGTTTTTTTACGGGAGCAATATAGTCATGCTTAATTGTGGTTTATTTGTAACTTAAGCAAAACTTAAGAAGTGAAACTTAATTATGCTTGGAATCAAACAAGGTAGAAAAGGCCACATCTACCTTATTTCCTTTTTTTGACCTCCTTCCACGATCCATGATCCGACGAGAGTAGAGAATGTGCGGATCGGAGGGAGTGTTGTCGTGGTGGTGCGTTTCCCCAGTGAAGGTGATTTTGGAATCAGTGAAGATTCTGTGTTGCAACAAACTCGTATTCGCGTCGATCATGGTCCTCACCACCCTCCCTCTCTCCACCCTCATCATCTCCGAATCCATCTCCACCCACCTCCTCACCTCCCGAATCCACCAACTTGAATCCCTCGCCCAACACGCCGCGACCCGCTTCGAGGCCCGCCAAGTCTGGCGCGAGTCCCGCCAGGACGCCTCTTCGCTCCTCCGCGTCAAAGCCCTCTTCTCCCTCCCCTCCTTCCTCCTCTCCCTCGCCGCCGCCATCTCCGCCGTCCACTCCACCCTCCTCGCATCCAATTCCCTCACCCCCACCCTCCACTCCGCCGCATCCACCCTCAGGCACCATTCCATGCGGCTCTCCGTCACCACCATCTCTGTCTACGCCGTACTCCTCGCCTTTTCCCCCGTGCCCCGCGCCGTCGCAGCGCTCACCGGGTCGCCGGCCGTTGTCCTCGCGATTGGATCGGCCCTCGAGGTGTACCTGATGGCGGTGACGAGTGTAGCCCTTGTGGTCTCCGTCGCCGAGGAGAGGTTCGGGTGGGATGCCATAAGGGTCGGATTCAGGTTGATGGAGGGAAGCCGGGTCTGCGGGTGGGTTCTGTCGGGTCTGTTCGTCTTGATATCGAGCCTGATCCGGTCGAAAGTGGAGCGCTTGATGGACGGTGAGGATTCGATTGGGGTAGAGGTTAAAGCAGGTTTGATAGTTTCATACGGATTCATGGTGCTGTGGAGTTATGTGATTATGACAGTGTTCTACTGTCATTGTAGAAAACAGCATCCTATTATGGAAACCCAACCTGATCCTGATGAACTACCACTACAGCAACTCTCTGTAATGTAACTTTTTTGTGTATTGATTTCTTTTTTAGTTGTTATAGATTTGATTACAAGTCCAAAGACTAGACTAGCATTACCTAGACATTTTCAAGGACGGCAAAGAAAGATGATCTGTAGACATCTACGTAGGTCCACGTCGAGTAATGAATGTGATATATTATAGAAGAAGGAGAATGAAAGGAAAATGTTGTATTTGTTGGATGTATTCATTGTTTGTGTGTTCGAGTAATTTTGTAATTGCATGTTGCACCGGAATGCTACTTTAAGAGGTAAATGCTGCTTTTCTCAGTTCAGAGAACAGACTTGTGATCTCATCCTCTGTAAATGCTCTCTTTCTCATCTTCAATTCGTTTATTTTTGTGATTATGAATTACAACAGCCTGCTACAGTTGTAAATGTTCACCTGCTTCCTCTGTCAATTGCTGGATTTACTTTTGTAAATGCTCACCTGCTAAGAATTTTAGTGATAGCATTCTTGTATTGGTCTTGCACAAAATTTCCTCAAGGGTCAAAACCAAACTTAATACATTCATTTCTGTTGTACACCCCCTTTTATTTTTTCTCATTGCAGTAAAAAATACCTGCTTATACTCTGAATCAATCTGACACCCAGGTTCAACTAATAGAAACTTCCCCTCATAATTGAATTTGGTTTTAGTTTCAATTATAGAAAGAGTTCAAACATGTAAACAGTATATTTGAGAATTTGTCATGACGGTTTGGACTGTCGCAGATCAATTATTTCGAGAAAGATACTTAAAAATTCATGTCAGCATCTATTATATAGCCTCTGGATTCTTCCTTCTAATAATTTTGTGAGTTCTGTGTCTTCCCCAGGAAGATTGATCATTCAAACATGACTAGCAAAACTTCCATCGTAAGTCCTTTACTATTTTAGAAATAGAAGGTGATATTTGCGGATTGATAATTCTATCCCGAGGACCATTTAAAGATGTTATTATTTTACTTGATATGCTAACAAGATGGTAACATATGTTCTTGCTTGCTCAATTGATTTGATTACGAGCATATTTTTCTAATTTTGAAAGTACACATTGTCAACGCTAGTGGATTTACCTTTCAAACGTCTAATGATTATTCTGTTTATTAGAATTGATGTTGAACATCGTGTTACAAAACGGACTTGCATAATTATTTATAAAACATCTAAAATTAACTCTATGACAGAGTTAGGTATTCAATTCAGTGAGGCAATTCAAATATACCGTAGCAATGACCATTACTTATGATAACAAAACTTCCAATTTCTATTTGGGGACTTGACATTTTGGGTGCTTTAGCATTAGTTTGCATGCAACCACTTGTAAGGGCTCCCATTTCGCATTTATTTCTTGATCAATAATTTAATATTTACAATCTAAGAAATATTAATTTAATTTAATACTCCTCACCGTCTCCGCCACCGTCTTGTCACCACTATCTCCACCTTGGTTGCCTCCTACTTAGCTCCAGCTGAGGTATGTTTTGGAACCTTCAGAAGCTCCCCTCTTCTCTCAATGTTATCAGAGTTGTCGGTTTGTCTCCGGTTGATGTCGCTGAAGCCACAGTTTGGGCTTTCCTGTTAGCTGCACACTTTGCAACTCCGGCAGAGCAGATTGAGTTGCTATTTCGGGAGCTTTGGGTAAAAGGATAAATTTTTCGTTGCTCATAAGACAACTTGGTTCTCTGTTACCTTGGATTTTTAGAGGCTTTTATATGACCTTTAGAATTTATACTTTCATGCTTTTTGCTCGATGTGTTAGTTTGATGTTTGAGTGTGCATACTTGTTCTTAATTGTTTTATGTTTTTGCATTGCAAAGCACTTCTTAAAATTTATTCTCGCATGTTTAAATGTCGTTAGACAATCCCTTAGGTATTTATTCCAAGCATATTTGACAAAAAAGAAGATGTTGAAGTACATTAAATTTGTGGAAAAAATAAGGAGATCTTAATAAATTATTTTCTCACATAGCACAACGTTTGATACAATGAATGATAATGAGTGTCACGAATCAAAGTTTATTGAAGCCTTAGGGTAGGGAAATGATTTGCAAAAATGGAAAGATATAGTTTATGTGCAATTAAAATTGCTTGAAAGATGAAAAAAAATCAACTGGTTCAACTATCATTAACCTAAACACTGAAGGTGTAAAGTCAGGTCACAAGTGAGCTGTCGATAAAAATAAAATGAGAAGAGGAAATTGTGAGATGTAAGCATGATCAGCATAAACAACCTAGTCTAAATAAAAAGGACGAGTTGTCTCCGATCCTAGCGCCACTTATAAAATATGAGACGCCTCCTCCATGTGGGGCTCCTCCCTCTTCATGGAGGCGCTCTTCTTCTTCATGGGGGCTTTTCTCCTTTCTCGGTGTAGGATTTTTGTTTTCTTTGTCCCAATTCCTTCTTCTATCTTTTTCTCCACCATGTTTCCCTCCTCTCCCCCACTTGGCTTCCCTCAACGTTCACATGTCTCCGGGGTGGGGCGGCTCAGTCAAATGCATAGTTGCAATGCAAAGTGTAAAAATGACAACAACAAACATGTGGAAATTAAAAGGAGGTAGCTTTGGATCTTACCGTGGTTGACGTTTCTCGTGGTGTTGGGTTTTCACTGTTTTTTGCATGCCTCTGTATGAGCAAGCATGTTATTATGGGTTTTAATGTTGTATATTTAAGCGTTATAGGATATTAGGATTTTTCTTTTAGAGAGGAGTTTGAATTTGCTTTAGGGCCTTAATTTTATCTCCCTTAAAAAGACCAAAATAGCTACATTTGTATTGTTAAAACACACTCACTTATGATAGATAAAGACATTTTAATAATTAATTAGTCCTACAATACATAACATACTTTGCACATCATGGATGTATTTGCATGTTATTTTTATGGCTCAATTGATAATGGGTATCTCCCAAAATGTTATGGGCCCGTTTAGTGGTTAAGATAGGATAAGAACATGATAGAATAAATGATTGAATAAACACATGATATGATAAAAGCACGATAGACTCTTATCCTATCCTGCGTTTGGGGTGGACAGGATATTGATAGGATATGATACAAACAATGAAAATGTATCAAATTTTCCTTGAAATAAAAAATACATAATATTATTTAAAATTTAATTTTCTAAATAGATTTTTTTTTAAAAGTGATTATTCTATTAAATTTTTTTTTCATTTTTATAAATAGCTTATTTTTAATTTTAATATTAACTAAAATAAAATTAATTTTTATTAATTCGGCTATTTTAATTTTTTTGAAAGGAGTCTATTTTAATTACAATTATTATATATGTAACCAATTGGTTTTAACTTAGTAGGGGTAAGTGATTAATGATAAAAATTATTAAAATATATTATTCTTTCAAAAATATTTTATATTTAAATTATTAATTATAATTATATAAGTAGATAAATAATTTTAAATAATATCATATGATAATATAAAATCAGTCTATATTTACTATTAAAAAAATTAATATATATATATATATATATATATATATATATATATGAGTAGCCTATTTTATTGTGAGTGAAGAATTATTTTGTGTATTTTTATTATAATATAAATAACGAAAAATAATGTTTTTTTTTTAAACTAACAAAAAATAATGTTAACTAAGTAGTAGTAAGTGATAATGAAAATTTAATTATTTTATATGAGTAAATCCAATATTTTCACCATTTATAAATAAGTTTATTTTTTAATTAAATTTATTAGTAATTGATAAGTAATAAAATTAATATTATATTAAAATCAAAAATTTATATTTATTAATTAATATTATTATAAATTATATAAAATGTAAATATTGAAATTAATTTTGGGTCATGGTAATAAACAAAAAAAAAAACTGATATTCTATCATGTCAGGATAATTTCTATCATAGTTCCCCCCTTAGGATAGGATAAAGGACATGATAGTGTTATCATATCCTGCTGGCGCAACAAACAACATATAACAAGATGATATGATTACTATCCTATTCTGTCTCTATTTATCCTGTCCACCAAACAGGCCCTATAAGTTTTTACGAAACATACCATTCAATTCAAATATCAAAGAGATTAATGTGTTGGGTGGTAGTTAGTTCATTTCGTCTATAAATCATTAAATTGAGGGTTCAATCAGGTGGCTTCAAGGGTGCACTTGCGCCCTAAGTGGTGCACCGTGCACCACTCTAAATGACCTGCTACAGCAGGTTTTTTACCTGATATTTAAAAAAATTTAAAATAATAATAATTAGTTAATTACATTTTTACCTTTAAAAAAAGGGTAAAAATGAATTATAAAAAGAAGATTAATAAAGAGAAAGAGGTTTATAGTAATTAACAAATTAAAGTTATAATAAATTATAAAAATAAAATAACTTGTAGAACCGGTTACCGGTTACTTACCTGGACATTTGGCGCGATCTTATTGACCAAAAACTGATGGTGCACGGTGCACTACTTAATTGGTAGCTCACCTTAGACAACACCGTTCAATCATCTCTCAGGGAAACGAACAGTAAGGGGATTAATCACTTCTGCTTCTGCTGTTGGCGGTTGATATTCTGATTAAAAAAAATTAATAATTATCAAAGAGATTACTGAATTAAAATAGGTCATATATTTTATAGAAATAAAAAAATTAAACGGAAAGCTGATCTTGAAAAGAATGTCAAAAAACATTTTTTTAAAAAAAGTTATAATATTAATTTAGCATTTCAGTATTTTGGTCTGAGAAGGAAGAAGAGAAATCGGGAAGGGATAAAGCGAAGCAATGGCCTCAAACACTCTTCCTCTAACCAACGCTCACCTTCTTCCGTTTCCCGTTCAGCACCGCTCTCTAACTATCGTCAAGTAAGTTCTTCTTCTCTTCTTTTCCAGAATTTGGTTCCTGGGTGGCTCATTTCTCTGTGCTTTGGGAGCTGCTTTCGTTTCGACCCTTTAATCTCATCTACCTGCTTTTCCCTTTTCTCTACTAAAGTTCACTGCTTTGCGCTTAGATTTGCATATATGCACCCAATCAAAAAATTGTGTCTGAAAAGAATTCTGTTGTTTTTGAGGTTTAAAAAACACCAAAAAAGTATTTTGAGTATTGTGACTTACGGCATCAAATTGCAAGTTGCATTTGGAATTCCAAAGTTTTTTTTTGGATTATAAGCATTAATGGTGATAAGTGATAACTGATAAGTCGCATTGTGTTGATGAGGTATAGATAACAAACAATATAGAGGAATTAAGAATTGTTCTTAATATAGGCAGGTAGTGTAAGATAATTCAGTTGATTTCAATAGATGATTGTTGGGTTTTCTCTGCTTGAAGATGAATCTGACTGACAAACCTGCTTGTTATTGCTAATTGATGAGATTAATATACTTGTTTTAGGTGGGGATGGAGAAGAGAGCAAGATGCAAGCATAGTTCCCAATACACCCCGGAGTCAAGTATTTCGAGTCCTCGTTAATCCTAAGGTATGCATAAAGTGAAAACTGCCATGTATGGTTGAAAAGGACTTATAAAACTATCCATATGAGATCTTTCTTGTTGAACTCCTTAACTTATATGATAAAGATATAGGTATGATCTCCTCAAGTTGTAATCCACTTGTGTTGCTTTTATGCATTTGATATGTATACTACTTTCTACTTCCTATGATAATCTTGTGGTCTAAACATTGACTGGCATAAAAGTACAAATGCGTAGGAGAGAAGCGGTAGAGTGAAAATTTAGGAGGATAACAAGGTATGCAAAGGGTAGAAAGTCATAATAAAGTAAGAAATGACATGGAGGTAACACCTGTAGGGGTTATATGCTAAAAAAAAGGGAATGGTGAAGAAAAACCTAGGTTGCATATCCAGAATGACCAATGTAGAGACCCCCATTATATCATATTTATGACTTCTTAAACTTGATTTATGCTTAAAATAATTACTACATGCAGAGATTGACAGTGAGACTTTATTCTCACAATGGAAACATTCCTAAGTCTTATAGCCAGGGACCGAACTAGGAAAAACATGTGAGGGGGGCGAAAAATCAACACATTAAGGAAAACCAGTGATCACTAATTGAAAGAGACAATCTACCATTTTCCATAACCTAGGTCCATCCCTGCTTATAGCGTGTTTAGATTGGTAGTTGACACTTGACACATAATTTAAAGCATGACAATCCGAAGTTACACTTTATGGCTTTTCCATAGAAGTAGTTACAAGGTTTCCAACCGCAAAACTAAACACGCTCTTAATAAAATATAATTGCTTCATGTGAGAATAATCTGACTTTCTTACAATATTTGTGTCTCAGTAAGTAATTATTATTCAATAAAAAACATTATCATCCTTGATTTGTTGCTTCCTTCTGCTCTTCCATGAGAAAAAAAGGAATGCTGTCTTCCTGTGAAATAAGCTTTAGCCTGAACTTTTCATTCTTGAAATTAAATCCGTTGTCTAAACTAATGACTTGCTATATGTTAATTATTTATGTATTTTAGTATACTCTTTGCTTCTTTTTTCTTTTTAATGCAGTAAACAGATAGTTGTGTTACAGCCTTTTCTTGCTATAACTTTGTTTCTTTCTGATATCAAACTGATGTTTATATATCAATTGTGTACTTCCATGTTTTCTTGCTCTATTGTTGTAAATTACCCCTTCTCTTTTTGATATTTTCTTTTTTATTCCGTTTAATGTGATCTACATCTTTATATTAATAATTGTACAGGTGGTATCTTCAGGGAAGGCAGGTTCAAATAATGACGTGATCATGGTTGATCCTGTGGAAGCCAAGAAATTGGCTACCAAACAAATGGAAAGAATTAAAGCAAAAGAAAAACTCAAGGTGAAAGCATTCTTATGTTCAAGTTTGAATCACATAATTAGGGTTATGGTCTTTATTGTGGAAGTATACAGGAAATTTGAAAGTCATTGTTCTTTCCCTTATTTTTCTGTTAAGATAGAAGGAAACTGAGTCATATAACTAATAAAACCCTGTTCTGCGGTTAACTGTAAATTTAACCAACTTAATGTTGTGTTTGCAGAGAAGGCGTGAAATTGAGGCAATTAATGGAGCATGGGCAATGATTGGTCTCACAGCAGGCCTAGTAATAGAAGGTCAAACTGGAAAAAATATTATGACTCAGGTGAAATTTGGAAATATTTTTTCTTACTTGTTCTTGTCTTGGGGTCCATAGACATGAAACCTACTTGAGCTCAAGTATACACATACAGATACGGGTGGGCATTCTTGCATACACACACCAGACACACTAACATTGGGAGACATCTGATACATGTATCACTTCCATTTGGCTGGACAACTCCTGTTTAATGATTTGATATGTAAACATTTTCTTCTTACTTTCAGCTGCAAGACTACTTTGAAGCAATCATTCATTTTTTTGTGCGGTAGACAGTCCAAGAGGTGCATGGAGTCAAGAAATGCAGATTCTTTCTTACATTCTCTGTAAATATATCTTCTCAAAGTTTACCAATAAGGTTTGTTCTTCACATACCAAGCTATGCAATTTTCCCTACTTAAATTTCCTTGTTACCTGTTAATGCTACGTCTGTAAAATAATTTTCTAAAGAATTGAGCTGCTAGCCAATTGATGTAACTTGATATGGATGTTATATCTACTCAATTATTTTCCCATACTGCTAGCATTTCTTGTTGAATTCTTGAGACCAATTTTTTCCCTAGTTTAGAGACTAAGTTCATTAGATGGTTGCTTGTATTAGTAATACCGTAGTTACAACTCTCCTGGAAGAATAAAACACAAGTCAGGTGTTTCCAGTTTTCATAATGTCAATTGGTGACTCCATAGTCCATAGCAACCAAAACGTGTGTTCCAGGTACAAAATCTACATAAATTTGCGCAACTATTGGAAAGGAAATGTTTACTGCGCAGTACCTTAAGAATTGGGTAAGTTGCAAGACATTATTTTCCATATTTATTATCCGGTTGGGGGATATCATGACCCTGTAAAGTACTCTATAATGTTAGTTAAGACTTTTGTTCTTTACCACTGCAAGCGAGTATGGGTTATTTATTACATATATTTTGGGCTTTGTTGTATTGAAAGAGCCGCAGCTGCCTCCCTCCCTCCCCCAAGTAGTGAGATGGAGAGGGGTTCTTCCCCATTGGGGCTTTTCTACTTTTTTACAGAGTTTTCTTCTCTTGTATGAGAGCTTTCTATCCTCACAGGCAGGGTTTTCTTCTTTCTTATGTGAGAGTTTTCTATCCTTTAGTTAGGATTTTTCTTCTTTTGTTCTCTTTTTATTTCTCTGTTTTCATCTCTACCACTACCCTCCTCCGTCTGCCTCCTTTCTTCTTTCTTCAGAATCGTAGTCACCACCATTCATTGCCGAGCTTCAACCGGTAGCCTTCAAATAGCAACTTAGCATTTCAAAGCTAAAGCTACCTCAAAATGGATGGCTTACCGGTAGCAACTAGCCATAAAAAAGTTCGCTTGGGTGAAGTGGATTAGCAACGTATAAAAAATGTTGAAGTTAGAATCAAAAGTAGAGGCTGGGAAGCATCACGATCTGAAATTTGTTATTAGTTGATGGCCACAACCTATTTATTCTTACAATTTTAAGTCTGATACTTTCCAGCTCCACAATTTGTGAATTTCAACATTGAACTTTGCAATTACTAAGTTTGTGTGTGGATACCCATTAATTGCAACGTGCATGGACTTTCATCCTTATTCGTAGGAGTTTCATTCACTTTTTATTTTTAAGTGTGTGCACATGTCTTCTTCCACAAGTGTCAATGAATATCAAAACATAACTTAATTGCTCGTTTGGGTAATCGATTGATTGCTAATAAGTTAGTTGGAAATAAGTTACGAATTTCACTAATTGATTGATTGCTATTTAGGTTTCTTTTAACAACGATTGCTATTTAGGTAACTTTGATACATAATTTTTTGATCGGCCAAACTTCCTTTCCAGGGGCTGATCCATGGACTTTCCCCTGCCAAACTCAAATATCCCTCAGCTCTTACCATTTGAGCTATCATTCGGGGACTTTAGGTAACTTTCACGTTAATTAAAAGTAAGCTCAAAGCTTAAGTCTAGTAATAGTATGTTGAAAGTTACTTGTTAGGATAGAATTTTTTTTAGCATGAGTAATTACAACTAGACCCATCTTTATATTTTCATAATCTTATTAAAAAAAATTAATTTATTATTCAATAATTTGAAAATAGAAAATAAAATAGTTTAACTTATTCAAAATTGAAATTAAAAATGATTTAATGTATATGCATGGACAATATGAAATGTTTTACATATTCATCCAATCATACTTTTCCATGTTTTTATTTACATTGTGGCAAATTTTACATAATTAATTTACTATTAATTTATTTAAACAATAAATGACATTATCATTATATTTTACAATATTAAATATATTGTTTGAATTTCATTAAATTAATAATATTTGAATTTAACCATAATTTAATGACAATTTTTCTAAAAGTGATTTACTTTAATTTGTTTTACAAACAATACTCATTTTTGTTCTAGTAGACTAAAATAACGACTTAGTCCACCATCGTCCTGATCGGCCAATTGGTTACACAATCAAGTGATCATTTATGGCCGGGAAAACTAAGCTCCCAACATTCACTTTCTAATCAACTGGCCTAGCTTAAGGCTAAGTTAGTTGAATTGATGCGCTCAAGCTTGGCTGAACAAGATAAATTAACATCTCAAATGGCTACACAACAACATAATAAAAGTTCAACACTCTTATTATTGCTTGCTCTGATCTTTATATATACAAGTTTGATCATATTGCAAGCTAAACATTGCTCATGTTATTCTTCCAGAGTAAGAATTCTCTCTAATCCATTGCAAACTTGAGCGTCAAATTACCTTTTGCAGATATATCATCCGTTGTGAATTCTTATTGTTCCACATCGATTACAACTATTCACACCATCGTGCGCCATCACGATTCTATGGAGTTTCTCTGCTCAAATTCATGAAAAACAAATTTTTTTACATACTTTTTACGTATGATGAACACAAATCATTTCTCAAACTTAGTTTTATCAATAAAATAGTATTAAAAAAGGGGGTTGGTTTTAAGACCACCCTTTTTGGTCCTTAAACCACCCCCCTTGGTGTAGTAAATTACATTTTTGCCCTTCATAATTATTATTATTCCTACCATATCCTTCATCTTCTTCCTACCACTCTCCCCCCACTCCCTCATTCGCACCTTAAGGTGCGAAATGAAACACATGCACTCAGATTTATTTTACATCTCAAAAGTGCAGTTGAGTCTAAAAATCTTCACTGTGACTGTGTTTGCTCCCTGGCCCTGCCCACTGAATCTATCTGCATACAAAACGGAGAGATGTTTGTTGTCAAGAAGAAACCACAGTACTAACAAAGCGACACTGCAAAAACATGAAGTAAGGTGCGAATATATCTTATGAAGAAAGTAACTCTTGTCTGCGATATTTAACAAGAAAGCTAGAACTCTAGCTATTACTAAGGCTTTGAGTATTCTGTATTCCATCACAAACGTGTACCAGAGGACATATGTTAATGTGTCTCTGCTTATTGGTAATGAACATTTAACATATATTTAAATTCGCACCTTAAGGTGCGAATTTAAATATATATATTTTTTTTCATTAATTAAATTTAATGGTTTTAATATGATCGCACCTTAAGGTGCGATTTAGGTGTGTTAGATTCGCACCTTAAGGTGCGAAAATAAAAAAAAATAAAAATAAAAATAAAAATTTCATTTAATTATTTGTATATATCGTAATCGCACCTTAAGATGCGATTTAGGTGTGTTAGATTCGCACCTTAAGGTGCGAAAATCACAAAACATATTAAAAATAATAATAATTTCGTTTAATTATTTGAATATGTTGTAATCGCACCTTAAGGTGCGATTTAGGTGTGTTAGATTCGCACCTTAAGGTGCGAAAATCACAAAACATATTAAAAAAAAAAAATTCATTTAATTATTTGAATATGTTGTAATCGCACCTTAAGGTGCGATTTAGGTGTGTTAGATTCGCACCTTAAGGTGCGAAAATCACAAAACATATTAAAAAAAATAATAATTTCGTTTAATTATTTGAATATGTTGTAATCGCACCTTAAGGTGCGAATCATGCATGCCAAAATCGCACCTTAAGGTGCAATTTTTAACCAGGAACACGAAATTTTCTAGAAACAGGGAATCAGAACATGGAAAATACAAGATTACCACATACTAAGGCAAAAACAACATGCAATTAGGAAGATACTACAAAATCAAACAACAAATCCAACCCAAATAGCCCTAAGGGGGGGAACCATAACCAACCAAACATACCTTCAAAAAATGAATTTGGATAAGAACAGAGAAGACTGGATGCTGGAAGAAGAAGGGAGAAGACACGTCCTTGGAGATGAGGGGTCGAACCAAGGGTAGAAGAAAAGGAAAGGGAAAAGGGAGAAGAAGAAAAGCAACGGCAAGGAGGGGGACGAATGGATAGGGGGATAGAGCGTGAAACAGTGTGTGGTAAAGGGGATGGTGGGGTAATTTTTTTTTTTTATTCAGAAGGGTATTTTGGAAATATTGGTTAAGAGGGGGTGGTTTTAGGACCAAAAGGGTGGTCCTAAAACCAACCCCCATTAAAAAAAGTAAAGCATTGTACCAATTTCATAGAAATAGCTAGTCGTGGTCGCAACCACACCGTTTGACATGGCAATCCCAGGTGGTAGCTAGGGGTTCCTCCATGCCAAATTCCTTAACATGTTATATACAATGTATTAATTCAAGTGGGATTCTATTTCTTGGTATAATTTCAAAAATTATGTGTACAAAAAATAACATTTAAAGAAATCTTTTGCTTTCAGAACATGGTTTCTATTTGGAAAGATAAATTTGTGACCTTTCAATAATAATTAACGGGAAAAAAATTCCACAACGTGTTCTAAGATTTTGACTTGCCGTGTAGGATATTCCACAACACAACAACTGGTAATAAATTGAAGTTCGAGTTGCATTGATGCATTTTTCATCAAAATTGGATAAATTTGAGTCCACCACACCAGTGAAAGGGGAATGAGTATTCAGTATAAACAGAAAGCCCACTATGGCCCTTTTGACAATGGGCTACAATCATTGAATGTTCTGACTATATTTACGTATTTAGACCAGCAACCCCACTTGAGTGTTGTATACAACTTACAAAAAATGTACTCTTTAGGTTTATACTTTACAGTGACATTTAACCAAAAATGCAAAAAAGGTTTACAATGACACAAATCACCTTTCCCATTTACCCAATTTCATGAGTTGCATGACGGAGGCCGAATATAGAGAGTATACATAGAAATGTACCCTAACTATTTCTAGCATGTTTTGTTTTGATCTACTTTTTATTTCTAGCATATTTTTTAATAACTAATTTTCACATTGTTAGAAGTTATCACATTGGTCAGAGATATGGTTAATCAAGTGTTTATAAGGGGAGAGCAAACCCCAACTCTCAAGCTAACTTTTGTGGTTGAGTTACTGCTCCTATGGGTCACCCACGGATGTCCTAGCAAAACTTCAACTCTGAAGCTAACTTTTGTGGTTGAGTTAGGCATCTCAATTTCTACTACACATCATGAAACTACTCAAAAAAACTTATTGCTAGAATTGACGGTAGCTTTAAAATCTATTTGGACCAACTGCTAGGTCAAAAGATCTAACAACATTGAAGCCAACTCCTTAGGATTGCATGACCTATGACCTATTGAAGGAACAACTACCCGGTAAAGTGTCCGAATTGCCATGCACTAATATTTTATTTGTATAGTTGAAAAATGACAAAGAGCAAGAAGAATAAGCAAAAAAGAAGAAGGTGCAGAGGGTTCATTGTTGAATAATCCGTGGGGTCAACAAATGAAGCAGGTTCCTAAGAAAGAGGCGTTGCTCAATTAAAACCAATAAAGGATAAGGATAGAGATAAAGAACATCCAAAACTTGGAGGAAAGTGGTTGCAAAGAAAAGAACTATTCCTTTAAAAAAAATATTCATAAATATATAAACAGTGCAGACACTTATAAACACCTTCATTTTTTTTATTTATCTCTCTTCTTATCACATTAATCATATATCACATTCACTACATATATTTATTCACTTTTTTTTTCTCTTTAAATGTTTATACCTAAAAATGTTTATGAATGACAAACTCGTACCAACACCTCCTCTAAATCCTCATGGAACCAAAGAAAACGTGTTGTTTTCAACTTTCTCAACCCTCGTACCTGCTGTAATGTGTGTGGTGTGGACCCAACTTCTCGAAAACGTGGCTAATTGCGTCTCCAACCAATTTTTGTTCTTTTACTACTTTTCTAAACCCATTATCCACCCATATCCGATCTTTAATGAAATCTTGGTGGGCTCCTAACGGTGTTAATTAAATTTGGTTTGGGAAAATTGACAACTAGTGTGGACCAATATTGTTAGCCCAAGTCACGTGACCTAACATCCTAGAGTTAATATGCAGTTAGGTGTAAGCATTGACCAAAGTTTTCTCATCGAACACTACCACTTTACAAGAGAAAGAAATAAGTTTGAGAGAATAATAGGTATGATAGATGACGTAATTAAATAATAAGAGAGATAGAAAGAGAAAGTTAATGAAAATGAGATGAAAAAGAAAAAAGAATGTGAACGAATCAAAATTCATTTTTTAAGTCACTCAAATTAGAAATTAGAAATGAGGTGTTTGTTTTTGTGTATTTCTGGAAATATTTAAATGACGAATTCTGGAGCCATAATTGATTAAGGAAAAAGCTTTGTATATGCTTCGTGTTTTAGAATTGATTTTATTCTTCTAAAGAAAGAGCTTTAGAGTACCCTTGGTCGTAGTGTGGTGGATGTAGATTAAATGCCCAGTGGCGTGAGGAACATCCACGGTGAAGCACAATGGATGATGTACCTATAAAAGATATTCCGACTTTCAAGTCAACTTCTAAATCATAAAGATACTCAAAGTCGGATAATTAATGAGCAAAATAAGTAATGCTTATGTAATTAAACGCGAAAATATGTACTTATAAAGTGCGGTGTGACCTGTGTTTGAGTTATTTAGCCTTAGAGAAATCATCATAGGCAACTTACGAGTGGATGGCCATGCTTGGACAACCTTTAAATTCTTAATCACACTGACTGTTTTTGTTCGAATGACTACTAGAAGAGATAGATCTATCTTTGGCTGTCCTAGTTGACCAAAACAACATTTGCTTAGTTGTGAGTCATTACATTAGTAACAAGTAAATCCTTTATATGTAAAAAGTCCTGAGATTCATTTGTTGGGGAGAGAACGGTCGCAAAGTTTGAGATCGATCGGATCATATAGATATTCCTTTAGCACAACATAGGTCATCGAAAGAATCTCGAAGACCCACTGAAGCACAAAAGCCGGGATCTTTTAGAAAATTAATTCATATTCGAATGGTGCATAACTGCGAAATTTTGTCATAGCATCTAGAATGGATTTCGGTGTCAGTGAATAATCCAACAAGTAAACATCTTTTGAGCCTAATAACTATTTTGGGTTTGCCGGACCTAATTTTGAGGAAGTTGGAGCTGATTCAACCATACTAGCGTATATGGTCGGATTCCATTTGGGTGAATTAAGATCAAGTTAGCATTTAGGTTTTTAGGTGCCACCCCATTTGAGTTGGGATTGGAGGAAAATGGGAAAGGGACAGTACAGATAATGTTGGGTGTCTTAGAATCACAGCCACCACCATCGATGGTACAAATTAAATGAGCATATGCATACTTAGTTATGCACAAGCTAACACAGAAGTGGGGCACTATGCTCTAACCAATTAAAAACTAGTAGACAATTCATGTACTTTTGAAGTTTGAACACATGCATTTGTCTAATATGTGCCCCTAATGCAATATGCAAGCTTGCAAATATGCTTCTGCAGAACCGACATGAAATGAAAGTACCTCTCTGAACCGTTGGCAACAATATTAAAGATCATGTTTAGTGTTGGAGAGGTGATGCCAGCCTGCTAACTAACATCATCATGGTTACCATGGGTTTGTTCACGACGTGCCGACTGGTCAAAGTGAAATGTTCCTATAACATTTTCAAGTTTATATTTGTATTCTATATTTATTTAGTTTTAATTCTCCAAGACAATTATCTTTAAAGAAAACCATCTTATTTGAGTTTAGAGCTTCCACCTTTCGAGTGTGCTAGCTATTGAGCGATATTTTTTTTCATAAGCAAAATTTAAACCTAAAATATTATTTAATGAAAATCAAACACTAATAACTTCGGCCGACCGATGATATTGTTCAGTTTTCTTGGTTAATCACAACTTTATTTAATTATTTGTGTAAAAATCTTAATAAAAAAATAGACCTTTCATATATTAATTTTTCTATATTACTCTATGTTGTGAGAATTTTATCGATATTTTTCCCTTCATATATTAAATGAACGGGATCAAAAAAAAGTAAGCATTAATATTTCTAATCATGAGAAAAATTAATATAAAAGATACTTTCATAAAAGTTATCGATAAATCTAGGTGATGTCTGTATCAAAGAATTGATAAGGTCCAAATCTCAAAGTTAAATAATGATGTTTGATTTGAAATAAAAGCAATTTTGAAGAGCTAGCAAAGTGATTGAAATTGGCATGAAAAGTGAGAGGTGGAAAGAAGGACAAGAACAAACTTATGGTATTCCTCTTGGTTGAACCAATCTCGAATATGCTTCCCTTGCGATTAAGTTCTAATTGAAACTAGGGTTCAAACTTTTTGCACACTGTCACGTATTTTATCTTTTTCTTTATCTTTTCCCTTTTCTTTTTATCTCATCTTTTGGCATTTTGTTAACACATCATAAATTTTAAAAACAATGCAATCAACCACCTAAAATTCTAATCAACCACCTAAAAAGTTTTAGTGGACGATTGACCTGTTATTAAAGGGTGCAATTTTTTGCCTATATGGCAAGTACTACAATTAATTTAAATCATATTTTAATTCACACACATCTCTTTTTTATTAAGGGGCAATAATTTATGATAAATAATAATACGAACTAGGGTATAAATGATAAAGACAGATCAACACTCGTGCTTTTTCTTCCACGAGAATGCACTTTGTAAAATATTTGAGTGTTCCTTTTTAAATATATTTTTCACGACCAAAGACATGGTAGTATGGTACGAGAAAACTTAGGATATGTATCAGTTATCCATATATGTAGCCAATTTCAAACATGAATATATAATGTCATTCTGCACTTGGGTCTGCTTGCTTATTATAATCTTTGTTGAGCTTAGCGATAACTACAAATGATGAAGGTTGTCAATTTGTGTCTTGTGCTTTTGAAATTTCTCATCCCAGATAAGGTTTGAAACAGGATTTTGGACACATATCAAAAGTCTTTGTCAGCTGCCTTATCTACCAAATTCTTATCACGCATGCTATATTATTTTTTATTTTTCTGTGCAAAGACAAAAGGTTGCAAACAAGCTGGTCCAAGGGAAACACGAAGACCAAAAAGACAAAAGGACTAAAATATATTAGTACGTCCAAAATCCTCCAAGATTAGTTAGTGATAATATTCTTGGGTGTAAAACTACAAGAAAAGAGAGAAAGATAGCTAGAGGGAACACCTTATACTTTGAATATTCAAAAAGCTTTTTCAATTATTTAAATTTAAATTAAACCCGGAATTAGGTAATACTAATAGATCGCGAACTTTTGTGCTTAATTTAGTGGGAAAGAGACATTGATTGAATGCCCAACTCAAAGGAATCAAAGTGGTGCGATGTTTTTATTTTCGCCATATGAAAAAAGTTGGCAGGCTATGTTTGAAATAATACTACAGAATTGTCTTATTATCACGGTTTTGAGCAGCATATTTCCATAATTAAATTGTGGTATTGTTTGACGTAGTAATAGATCAATTACCACGGTTGAAAGCGAAACCGTGGTAGTATCATGCCTCTGTTACCACAGTTTATGTCTGAACCGTAGTAATATTTTTGGTTATTTTTTAACTCTGTTACCACGGTTCCTATATAAACAGCGGTAATATGTTTTTTTTTTTTTTCCTTACCTCTGATACAACAGTTCCTGTATGAAACATGGTAATATGTTGGATTTTTTACCTGTATGAACCGTTGTAATATGTTTAGTTTTTTTACCTTCATAGAGGCATTTCTTCATTGTCCAAGGGCGCTGAGCGACCAGAGAGTGGTTTTTCATTGCCCAGGGCCGCTGAGCGACCATATGAGGTCACTGAGCGACTATCCGACAAAATTATGCAGAAAAAATAGGGCATTTTCAATAATTCATAATGCTACGTACAAATTAGAGAATAATCAAATCATTACCATCATGCAATCATAATATTTTAAACAACACCCAAACAAAAATCTGCCCCATGCCCAAGAAAAAGGTAATTTTGGGTGGTAACTAAAACATGGTCTCTATAGGAAACTATCATAATATCTCGTTACTTCTATGCAAAAAACAACTTCAGCAGTAGAACTATTGATATTGATCCTAATATCTGGTTCCTTGAATTCCGGCATGACTGTTGAGATAAAAATCAAACTCTTTTGGATGGCAAATTGTGGTGTCAACAACAATTCCTTGCATTATATTTCTAAAAAATATAACAATGAATAAAAAGAGAAGGAGATTCATACATCAACTTGAAGAAAAATCATAACAAATTAAAAATACAACCATACGGCCAAGCAGTGCATGTTGTGCCAGAAATCAGGGAAAAGGGGAGAAGCTTATTGATTCTAGAATCGATTCCATAGAATCATCGGAGTCTTCGGAGAGAAGTGGATCATTAATGGCAAGACCCCTTGACCGGAAGAATTCTATTCCGATCTCTTGACAAGCCAACTCCTCTAAAGCGTTCAAAGCCAAAAAGGACAACCCACTTGGACCCTAAAGGAGTTTTGTCACGAGGAAACCATAGGGAATGACTTTCTGGTTGTCAATCAGAGTAGAAGCAAGATGATTGTAGACGATGTCTACAACAATAATGTACTCTTCATTCAGAATTTAGTACATGATAAACAGGTCTTCGTCAAGCACGTCTCTCAAGCGATCTACTCTTGGACAAATCACGGTTGTGATCAGTAGATGTAAAACTCTGGCAGGAAAGGTGAGGGATGAGTAGAGAGCGCTGAGAAAGAGAGAGGGATTTTCAATGCAATAGATGACTGCATCAATATCTTCTTTATCCCAGTCTCTTTTCCAGAACTCAGAGTACGTCACTCCTTTATCCTCACTATTGAGGAGTTCAGAAAGTTTCTCTCTGGTTATGAAAAAGTCATGATTCTGCACTCTTCCAACGAAGTCCCTGTTGTAAACAAAGGACAAAGAGGACTAGAAGGCCAAGATGAGTTCTGTGTATGATGACTCATCATGGGCATCATACAATGCATACATACATGTGTGACGCAGAGCGTTGGTGCCAGGAACATGATAGCGATGTAGTTTTGGGAAATTGATGGTAAAAGGAAGACAGATAGTCACGTCGTTTGCCATTTCTGTTTTTAAGGAAGAAGGATCACAGAAGTAGATGATACAAGGAAGATGATGGAGAACAAATGAGAGATTCTTCTGGAATTTATAAGCAAACGAGGGAATTTGAGGAGTGAAGAAGAGGGCGGTTAAGAGGATGTCCTAAGAATTGTGAAACTTATGTGGGAAACATGCAAGCTGAAAAGTTGCATAGTAGAGAGGGAAGCAGTTACAAGATCTAATAGTGAAACGGCACATGCTGAAGTATTTAAGAAGACAAAACATAGCTGGCAAGACTAAGCGATGGAGGAGACGTCCAACGGCGTGACTGTCAGGGCTGACAGGACTAGACGATGAAGGAAACCCTAGTACTGAACAACAACAAAGCTCGTCAGCGCCATAGATATCTTTAGAGAAACTTTCTCATGGTAGAAAAAAATCCTAGTACTAAACAACAACAAAAATCTGCAAAACAAAACCCTAGAAGTAGAAGCAGGTCAAGAGTACTCACGAGTGAGGTAGAGAAGTGGCAGTTCCATTGCAGAGAGAAGGAGAGCCGGTGATGAGGTGCAGCGGCAAGGAGCGGCGGTCATGAGGTGTAGTGGCAAGGAGTGAGGAGCGGTGGTGACGAGGTTGAAGAGCAATGGAGTCGTAACAGAGAAAGGGGAAGACATATCGGTTTTCGATCTCCAAACAAGGGTTTCCTAGTTAAATCATCACCATTTTTTTAATAATATAATTCCTATTACCACGGTTCCCATAACAACCGTGGTAATAGACAATTTTAATTGAAATATAATAATACCTATTACCACGGTTCCCCTAACAACCGTGGTAACAAGCCGTGTTAATTAAAAAATAATAAAACATATTACCACAGTTCACCTACCTACTGTGGTAATAGAAAGTGTTAATAAAAGAATAATAAAACTATCTCAATTACCACGGTTACCATATGATCGTGGTAACAGAGCTCCGGGCAGCTTTTTACCACGGTCCAACACGAAACCGTGGTAACATGGGCGTGGTAAAAAGAAAATTATGTAGTAGGGAAACAATTTTTTTGTTGGGCTACAAAGAATTTTGATTTGGAAAATATTATTTATAGGGTTGGGTTTTGAAGGTTTTGAGGTGAAGTGTCATGATGAGTACGAGGTATGACAATGAAAGAGAATCGTCGAATCTTTTGACACGTTGTTTAATCAGACGAGTGTGCATACACTTGTGTACTGTAGCAGGGTTGAGTGCCACGCATTACCTTGTTGAGTTAGTCGCTAAATTTGGATGGGTCATGATGGATGAAGGACTACTTTGTTAGTAACTTTTGGAAATACCCATGTTTTGGTCCGTGTGAGGACGAATGCCTATAGACAAAGTTATTTTGAAGGACTACTTAATATTTTCAATTTTTGAAATTATATTTTTGGTCGTAATCCCTAACAGAGACTCAAATATGTGTATTCCATAATTTGGTGATATATTTAAAAAAAACCTAAACGAAAAATAGGGATAAAAAAATATTTAATGACAACCCTAATAATAATACTATAATAATAATAATAATATAAATGTAGAAGTAAAACATCAGAAATATATGTTCACATTCTATTCCTCTTCCATCTCTTTTTGTCACTTCCACCTACTTTTCTTTCTATATTTAATGATAACCCTAATAATAATAATATAATAATAATAATATGAATGTAGAAGTAAAACTTCATATTTCTCACTTTTCTCTCTATTATTCTTATCTCTATTTAATTTACTTGGTGTGGATGCATTGTTGTAAACATTTTTGTTCCTAAATATAAGTCACCTTATAATTTCAATAAAGCATTTAATACTTTTTTACCATAACTACCATCATATTCAATACTCATTTTGCCTCATATTATAAGTCACATTTTTCTAATTTTTTGTCTCAAAATATAAGTTACTCTCTCATATCTATGAAGAATTAATTATTATTTTTCTGTATCTAACCCTTATATTTAATATGAAAGAGATAATTTAATTTAATTTTTCTTAACTTGAATTGAGAAATTCATGGGTAGTCTAGGGAAGTAAATAATTTTTTTTTACAAATTTAATATTAATAACTATTTTTCTTAATTCTGACCAATTAGGCAAATGAGAGTTATAAATTGGAATGGAGGAAGTATAAAATTTGAAAATATTAACTTGAAAATTCATATAAAATTAAAGATAAATAAAATCATATAAGAAATGTATTGGTAATAGTTAGTTTTCTTAATCCAGTAATAAACAATTTTCCCTCAGAGAAAAAGGTGGGTCCCAACTTGAGGACAAAGGATAGAACATCGGATGCTGGCCATGTGAATGGGTAACTTCGAAAACAATAATAATACCTTTGTGGATAAAGTGGGACCCATACGAGACACGTAATATATGGTGGACCCCACTCACCGTGAGACCCAATCCATCCCATCTTTGGCATCACCGGAGGAGCAGGCGCAGGTCCCAATATATTTGTTGGGAAAAGCCGCGGATTGAAATCATCAACACAAACCTCCCTGTTCTGCCACGTGTCCAATTTCCTCATCTCCACGTCACCTCATTTTATTTGTACCCACGTCATGGGAAAAACTACTATAATAATTAATAAACCTCCCTGTTATGTTTTTTATCCATAATCCGTATGTATTTTTAAATTTTAGTTTTACCCCCTTTATAATTCGTTATTTTATTAAATAGGAGTTAAATTATTTTTAAAAATTAATTAATTTTTATATGTTATTATTTAAAATAAACAATAAGCCATCGTGACCATTCAGTTCACCGTCTGCGGAGGATAAGCAATTAAAGGCTGTTTGGGATGCCCCTGTCAAAGGGGGATGCACTTGTGGATTTATTAAGATTTTACGGTGCAACTGCATGCATCTAGATAAGATAAGGTAAATATATATCTTTCTACAATGATACTCCTTTCCCTATTATTTGACGGTTAAGTTCATTAGAAATATTCTCACAACTCACAACATACCTAGTCTTATAATATTGGATAACTTTCCATAAAATTCATCTTCACTCATGTTTAATAATCATTACATTTACAACGTCATTTCATTTATGCACAATTCTTAGAATAGCGCGGATAAGTTTGTTTATTATTCGTTACAACCTCCTTAAAAAATATATATATTTTAATTATATATGAGAGGAACGTGGGAACAAAGAAGAGCGCGGTATAATTGGGAAGGGACGTAACGTGGCATGAAGAGATTGGTGGAACTGTTAGAGGTGTGGATGCCAAGTCAGCAGTCAAGACGACACCCACACGCCACGTTCTTTAGGTACAGAACCACGTGGTCACTTCTACGAACTCATTTTCCCTTTCGCATAATTAAATTAAAAATTAAAAATAAAAGAGAATAATAAAAGTCCACAACCAAATCTCCTCGTGCAGATAACGGAGAAACAAAAGTCGCACCACGAAACTTGCGCCACCCATCCGTGTGAACACGGAATGGGATCTTGTGGCCGACTCATTCACCTATTATTCACTTTAATTTGAACTATTCCACTATGTACACACACAAAATCTATTTAGAAATAAATATATTATAGCTAAGAACAGTATGAGTTATTATTATTATTATTATTTACTACTAAAATGATGTGAGCAGGTAGCGGCACAGAAACACTATCCTCTTATTTATTGTGTGTTCTATATTTAGAATCTAAGGCTTTTATTCTTCTCTATCTCACATTCTTGTCAAATTCGGCATTTCACAGCTAACAAATGTTACAAAATATACGTCACGCGAGCTCCATATTTATTTCCCAACTGGCTTTTACTCTACTTATGTTATTAATCTCACTATGGATAAACAACATAACATGATTAAATAAATACTTATTAAAGAATAAATATCCGTAAATAGATTAAAAATATGATCGTTTGTGTTGCCGTGAAGACCACGTGATCCTATATATTTGCATTCAATGCGTATTTTCCCTTCTCGTCCTTAGTACTGCACATCCTTATCCGTTTACACCGGCTATACCCGGTAACCTTTTCAATTTACCCATATTCAAAAAATAAAATAAAAACCCCACATAGTGAGTTCATAACTGCAGGATGGATAATGTAACGAAAGAGTGAGAGAAAGAGAGAGTAGTCGGTTACCGTTAGCACCCATGATAAAATTAAATTATTTAAGCATTTAATTTAATGTTCAATTGGATAGATAACATATATGTGAATATATTTGTTGGAAAAATCTACCAAATTAACGTGATTTTCAAGAGGTAAGAGATTCTGAACCGTTGGATGAAGGTGTTTTAGTAGCTACCGTATAAAAACCCGGTTCGGTTCTCTCACTTTTGCTTCGTTCTTATCCGCAACAACACTTCTTCTTCAGTGTCGTGGTTTTCTTGCAGACAAAAACGCTCTTCTCTTCTATGGAATGTGTATCATCGCCATTAATATCCAAGATTTCCATTGCTCCAAGATTCATCTTTCTCTGCAACACTCACCTATAATACCATCACCCAAACACACACCTTCTTTCTCCCTTAACCAATTTTGATTTTGATTTTCTTGTTTGTTGGATTCGGATAATGCTCTCTCGATCTTGCGTGGGGCTGTTGAATCTGATATCGGTGGATGATCACCAAGCGCTGAATCGAGTTCCAGGGGTAATGGCACTGGACGGAGGAGACGCGTCGTCGGAGTTTGCGAATTTCGGATCAGACGGCCCCGTTTCGCCGGCGTCGAAAGAGCGGAGGATCATCGTCGCGAATCAGTTACCAATACGCGCTTCTCGCGACGGGGAGAAAAACTGGCGGTTCGAGTGGGACCGGGATAGTCTGGTCCTGCAGGCGAAGGACGGGTTCCCTTCGGAGGTGGAGGTGCTCTACGTGGGTTCGTTGAAGGCGGAGATCGAACAGACAGAGCAAGACGAGGTGGCGCAGCTTCTTCTAGAAAAGTTCCGGTGCGTCCCGACGTTTTTGCCTTCGGAGGTTCACAACCTGTTCTACCATGGCTTCTGCAAGCACTACCTCTGGCCTCTGTTTCACTACATGCTCCCCATGTCGCCGAGCCAGGGCGCGCGCTTCGACCGCTCGCAGTGGCAGGCCTACGTCCACGCCAACAAGATCTTCGCCGATAAGGTCACCGAGGTGATCAACCCCGACGAGGATTACGTCTGGGTCCACGATTACCACCTCATGATCTTACCCACCTTGCTCAGGAAGCGTTTCCACCATGTCAAGCTTGGATTCTTCCTCCACAACACGTTCCCGACGTCGGAAATCTACCGCACCATACCGGTGCGCGAGGAGATTCTCAGGGCTTTCTTGAACTGCGATTTGATTGGGTTTCACACCTTCGATTACGCAAGGCATTTTTTGTCCTGTTGTAGTAGGATGCTGGGTTTGGATTATGAGTCCAAGAAGGGTCACATTGGGTTGGATTATTTTGGCAGAACAGTGAACATTAAGATCCAACCGGCCGGGATTCACATGGGTTTGCTCGAATCGGTTTTGTCGTTGCCGGAGACTGCAAAGAGGGTGAAGGAGTTGAGGGAGCAGTATTTGGGGAAAATTGTGATTTTGGGTGTGGATGATATGGATTTGTTCAAAGGTATTAGCTTGAAGTTCTTGGCAATGGGGCAGCTCCTGGACCAGCATGTGGAGCTAAGGGGTCGTGTGGTGCTGGTTCAGATTCTCAACCAAGCAAGGAGCAGAGGTAAGGACATTCAGGATGTGAAGAATGAGAGTGAAGCTATTGCAAGTGAGATTAACCAGAAATATGGTGGAAAATGGTACAAGCCAATAGTTTGCATAAACGGTCCTGTTTCTACTCAGGAGAAAGCTGCTCACTATGCTATCTCTGAGTGCTGTGTTGTGAGTGCTGTGAGGGATGGGATGAATTTGATGCCATATGAGTACACTGTGTGCAGGCAGGGAAGTGTTGCATTGGACAAGGCACTTGGGTTTGAAGGAGATGAGAAACCCAAACAGAGTGTTATCATTGTGTCTGAGTTCATTGGATGCTCTCCTTCTCTGAGTGGAGCCATTCGAGTGAATCCGTGGAACATTGATGATCTCACTGAGGCCATGAATTCAGCAATCACAATGTCGGAGGCGGAGAAGCATTTGCGGCATGAGAAGCATTACAAGTACATAAGCTCTCATGATGTAGCGTATTGGGCGAGGAGTTTTGATCAGGATTTAGGCAGGGCTTGTAGGAAGCATCACCGCAAGAGGTGTTGGGGTTTTGGGTTTGGTCTGGGATTCAGAGTTGTTGCTTTGGATCCTACCTTTAGAAAGCTCTCTGTGGATAACATTGTCTCTGACTATAGAGATACACATAGTCGGTTGATCCTTTTGGACTATGATGGCACCATGATGCCGCAGGCCTCAATAGACAAAACTCCAAGCACTGAGGTCATCTCTGTCTTGAATAGTCTATGCAGTGATCCCAGAAATATGGTGTTCATAGTCAGCGGCAGAGATAAGGGTCGCCTCAGCGAGTGGTTTTCTCCATGTGAAAAGCTCGGTCTCTCCGCTGAGCATGGTTACTTCACCAGGTAACATTGAATTGAATTGAATTGCATTTTGATGTTTTAGTTAGAGGTTCATCAATGTTGGGTATTGATGTTTTTGTTGATACATTTTGTGTTGGTTAGGTGGAGTAAGGACTCTCCTTGGGAGACCCGTGGATTAACAACAGAATTCGATTGGAAAATGGTTGTGGAACCTGTGATGGCGCTTTATACAGAAGCAACTGATGGTTCTTTCATTGAAGAAAAGGAAAGCGCAATAGTTTGGCACCATTCGGAAGCAGATCCTCATTTTGGATCATGCCAGGCGAAAGAGCTTCTTGATCACCTGGAGAATGTGCTGGCTAATGAGCCAGTGGTGGTTAAAAGGGGACAACATATAGTTGAAGTTAAACCTCAGGTATCAAACAATACAAATTGTCAATTTTAGTAGAATGAGAGTTACTTATCAAGGTAAATTTGATAATGTTGATTAGTTATATGTTACAATTGTGTATTTTTCTGAGGTGCAGGGTGTGAGCAAAGGTATAGTAGTAGAAGATCTTATCTCAACCATGAGGAGTAAGGGTAAATCACCAGATTTTCTGCTATGCATAGGAGATGATCGCTCAGATGAAGACATGTTTGAAAGCATAGCTAGTTCAGTTTCTAACCCAGCTCTGCCAACCATATCCAAAGTGTTTGCATGCACTGTTGGTCAGAAACCAAGCATGGCTAAATACTATTTGGAAGATACTAGCGAAGTTGTCAAGTTACTCGAAGGACTAGCAACTGCATCATCACCAACTATGCCCATAGCTTCTCAGGAATTGCAAGGAGGAACAGTGTAGAAACTGAAAGAAAATAGTCTTGTACAGAACGATACTTCCATAGGTTAATTCGGGAAAAAAAAAGTCAATACTTAGAAGTCCACAGAATAGCTTATTCATGATGTTCCTCACATAACTTGCAGTAAAATTTCTTTTTGTTATGACAAGGGATATAAGTTTCTTCTTTACAGTGCAATGAAAACGTGCTTAACACCAATCTTTTCAGGAGTATGAGGGTTCTACGAATAAATTCAATTAAAGGATTTTGAATAAATGAAAGTCACAAGCATCATATGATGATAACAGGTTGGAAGTACTTGCTTGCTGGTGATAACAGGCTGGCAAATTTATGTTTCCTTGCAAAGAAGTTAAAATGAACCGGTCACATATTTTACTAACATGTTTGGTTTCTTGCTCAGAAGTTCCCCAAATTATATTTGGGTAAAACTTGTTTTTATTGCATTTGCCCAAACGTGATTTTGAGTCTAAACATCATCCACACATTCAACCCCCTCACCAGTAAAAAATCGTAGGGTTGGGTGTTACAGGCTTACAGCCACGGTTTCGCCTTGGGGAGCAAGTCTTCAGACCAAACACCTTGCTTTAACTTTTTCCAAGTGAAGGAAGATTTTTCTCTGACTATTCCAATCACAATACCAATTTTTCCACTGACTTGGTCATTGACCAATACTATGCACTACCTAAAAGCAGGTTTTGTTGAGCGACTTAGAAGCTCAGCAATTAGTTTAAGGGTGCGTGAGTAATCTTGAATTGAATCCTAGTGATCCAATAACATTTGTCCAGGTAAACCAGAATTTTGATGAAGACAATGACTTAGCTAGCTATCAATTTTGAACCAATCTTTTCATGAAAATGCCTCAATCATATTCATATCTTAAGCATATTCTATTATGCTGACACTTGGCAAGGAACTAGTTGAACTGATCTAAATATCTTATCCAAGTGAAGAAGCTTCCTTGGGCGGCATCACTTGTTTCTTTCCGGGGAGCTGCGTTCACAATGACAGACACCGGAAACAAGGTTCCTTAATCTGGTAGTTGCAAAACGGATTGTTCCTTTGGATATCCCAATTCAGCACTGCAAGGATACATAAAATAGGGCAAACTTGGTGCCATAAGCTCCCGTTATCAACGATATTCACGAAGAGGCGGCCCATTTTATAGTTCTAATGTTGACTCCCGTTATCAACAATATTCACGAAGAGGCGGCCCATTTTATAGTTCTAATGTTGACGGTCTTACCTTACCCTTACAAGGATACATAATGAGGCCAAATTCATTGAAACGTGTGTGGCCACTTTTCTTCTCTTTTTCTTTCCTTAGTGTGTACTATTTCTGCTTCCTTCCCGTGCTATTAATTTGGAGTGTGATCATATGAATAAAGGGGTAGTCCATATCAATGTAACATATGGCAGAATTGTGCATAGCCAGCGTGACAAAAGATAGTATTGGTTCATACAATGACAAGTGTCAAACAAGCCTTTGTGGGAAGCCTTCGGTTTTTCTTAACACACATGAAGAAGTTTTTGCCAGATTGAAGTGGGTCATTCTGCTTTTAATTAGCCACCAATCATTGATCCTTTAAGATTGTATTCTTGAATTAAACATGGCATATACTTTAGCATTGTTGATTGGGAATTGCAATGAAATAAACCAACTTGGATCTACGATGATCGTGATCTATATTGATCAAAGTGCGGTTGGTAGTGGTGTTCTCTAAGTGTAATCTCAATTTGGTGCATTTTTATTTTTAATGCTAAAAAGGAAAATTAAGGTCAAGTTTGGATTAGCTTTGGAGATGTGAGAGTTTTTCAATTTAGACAAGTGTATGATTTCTATCTCCTTATGCATGAGATCGATTAAAACGGTTTAGTTAATACAATCTTGACCTTCTAGAAGTAGACAAAATATTATTCCTTCATCGATGACGGTCAACTGTAAAATAAAAAGTAAATTAATGAAACTTAATAATGGTAATAACGGAGGCATGACCTAAAAAGGAAATAATTTTATAATATAATAAATGTTAGACATTTGGCTAGGTGAAACAAAGGTCCACTTTTTACCCAGGGGTTAGTTAGGAATTTTCATGACCTAGCTTGAACACTAACCTAAGAGGAAAAAATCCATATACCGCCTATACTTTAGGTCTTATAGGTTGAGTTGTAGAGCTGATTTCAATTTATTCAAGAAGCTACTGGTTTGAAGACTCATAAAAAATTATTGTTTCAACTTTTATCAAATGCCAACAAATGTTGGTGGAAGACAATTGTTCCTCCTTTCGGCAAGTGCCATTAAGATACATGTCAAGTTTATCTACAATCCTTAGATGTACCATGATTGATAAAATCTCAAACAAACCAGCTAGTACTCATAGCTCGATGATTTCAACTTTTTTTCTTCTTCTATAAGTGCTAGTTAAAAAGTTTATCTAAACTAGCTCTAAATAAAATACAAATATTAATTCAACCACTTTTATGATAGAGATGGAATGGATAAGATCCAAGGCAGAAAGTGATCAATGCTTATTCAAAGATGTTCTCTAGTACACAAAGAATAAGAATTCCAGTTTGCTTACTATTCAAGATTGCTAATTCGTATCAACCAAGAATTTTGTCCTTCTCATGCAAAATCTTATAAAAAATGGTGTCATTTATCATGTCAAGAAGTAGTAAAATGTTTAGAGGCTCATTCACATTGGTGACCCAAGCCAAGAAGAGTTGTCTCTTTCATTTCGTTCAAAATCTTAGCCTAACATTATCTAATATTTGAAAACATGGAATTGGGAGCTATGTTAGGCAAGTGAAAGCAATAAACAAGGACCACTTGAAAATTTGACTGGTCTCTTTGTAGGAATTACTTTGGGGTTTGAAACGGGAACTTATGTTTCTTCCAATATTGTATTAGGAGGGGGAAAATTACACACAAAATAGTACATGATATTTGTCTGCATCTTCCTGATGACGCAGAAATTTGTTGACATGCACCAAACAGGGAACATGTTTGACACTTCATAGACGGAAAGGGGGATAAGATATGCAGGTGGGGATGCAATTTTCGGTGAGGTATAACCTGAAAATGTATTCAAAACTAAACTATTTGAATGGTCTCTCTTTGTAAGAATTTGTTTGATTTTTATAAGCTAATTTAAATATGGAATAACTACAAATTTTAGTTGATTCTCTACAGTAATTTAAAGTAAATGTGCCAATTTAATGAAGTGATTTTTTGGTGAAGGTGAATTGTAACAGGAAAAAAATCAAACAACAGGAAGCAGCTAAGCTAACTACAATTTGAAGAAAGAATAACTTACATTATGAAATATTGACATTTTGATAGAAAGAAATCAAGAATAACTTCCAATATAATATACATGACATGATATCCCGAAGCAAAAGTCTTATTAGATTAGATGAGACTAATTTAATAATTATTTTGCTAATTTTTTAACATAAACTGCAGCATGCACACAGAAAAAAACTGCTTTGTTTATGAATTAATGCTACTCAACTAAAATAAGATATCTAGGTTTGTTACAGAATTTAAGGGTGGTTGTTACATTATTCTCTCTACCAAATTTTTTTCTTCTTCTTTTTTAAATATCAAACAGGGCTTAAATCCTAAAGAAAACATTAACAATATCAAAGCAACAGTGACTTCTATTGCACCACGTACAAGCAAATTTGACCTATTATAACAGGTAATTGTTACCTGCTAAGAAAAAAATAAAAAAATAATTAAAACACACCCTCCTCTCCTCTGGCCTCTTGTTGGGTTGCTGCCATAGGTGGAATTCTTACTCATTTCTTCAAGTCCACTTTGGCAAAATGGGCACTTGATATGCACTTCCATGTTGGGATTGACCATTTGAAAGCACACATGACACCCATATTTTGCTGTCATCACTTCCACAATAATGTTATGTTTATCAATGTGTCCTCCTATAAAATCACAATGCTTTATTCCTTTTTTCTACTACGGAAAACACTGATGCTTTATTCCTTGATTCCTGATACAATAAAAATCAATTCAAATAAGCATAAATTGGAATGAAAAGCCTAAACATAGAAAATTGACGAGTCGTTGCCGCAACTAATTGAAATCATCCGGAAATGATCAAATGTGGATCCTTCTTTCTCTCAAATCCCTTTCACGCTCTAGTATGACGCTCCAACACCTTGTCCGGTTTTTCTTGGCTGTTCAATTTTTTTAGGTTTTGGGTCAAAAATTAGGGGGCAATATGGGTTATAGGTTCGATTTTTTGGGTTTTGGGTCAGATCTGGGATTTCACTCTTCATATTAGTTGTTTTACAAGCACTATGGGTGTTGAACTAGAGAAATGGTGATGGCCAGAGATCTAGGATGTTGAAGATGGATCTGGTTTGCAGGTGGAGGCAAGTGATCTCTAGGTGTTGAATCTATGGCGGTTGAGGTGTGGATTCGATGGTAAGTTGGAGGTTGAAGGAGGTGGTTGGGCGGGTTGGGTGCGGCAGTCGGAGGCCTGACTCCGGTAGGGGCGCGACACGATGGCGGCTGAGGCATGGTGGTCATCAATGGTTTCTAACAAGTTGTCGGAGCTCAAAAAGAGACACCACGAGAGAAGGTAGATGGCGGAGGTGTGTGAGAGGTGAGGTAAAAGGTGACAGAGCAAAGGGTAAAAGGGTCAAACAGAAATTAAGATTGAAATAAATTAAAAAACTAATTAACTAGACGCACAAGTTTCAGTTACCCATCTCATCATCTTACTTAGATCCAACGGCTATAAATGCTAGTGCACCGGTGCAATACTTAATTGATAGTGCACCTTAGACAACACCCAAAGTAACTACCAGCATTTTTCTTTCATATTTATTCACATGCTCTATATTTTTTTAGCATCATATGTCAAACAACCAATTTAAGTTTTTAAGTAAGAGTTATATGAATGGTTTATAATATAATTTACGCAAGAGTTTG
The DNA here is from genome assembly GCA_030819835.1 of Acmispon strigosus. Lineage (NCBI taxonomy): Eukaryota > Viridiplantae > Streptophyta > Magnoliopsida > Fabales > Fabaceae > Acmispon > Acmispon strigosus. Next base: position 11,712,866 of record JAUAMA010000002.1, on the reverse strand, counting down.
TTTGAGCTTTAAGTAAGAGTTTGTTTGAGCTTTAAGCGTGTACAAGAGTTTATTCATCTTTTTTTATTAGAAGAATTAGTGGTGATAAGGATCCAACTTTAGACTGTTTGGTCATAGAGACTCTAATACCATGTTAAACAACCAATTATTCCTAAAGATTAAGCTATTGAGTAAGGGTCACATGAATGGTTTTACATTATTATTTCTAACATCGCATCGCAGTACTCTTTATACACATGTTGGAATTAGTTGGTAAGGACGAATAATTCTCCTTAGAAGTTTGTGTGTTTGATTCCCACTGCTGATATGAAGATTGTGCCAGTAGGGGATTTGTAAGTACATTTGTGAGTGACTTATCGTCCCAGATGCATGCCTTGAACCATGGTGGTGATCAGAGCTGAACCCACCCAAAGTTTAATCCATTGAAAATAAAATAGTTAGGCTCTGTTTTTGGGTTGGAGAATATTGGGAGGATGTGGATCTCTAATAATCTAGGGAGACATATTAATTAGCCTGCTAAATCATAAATAGCCCATTGTGAATTGTGAGATTCTACATCCAACTATTTAATTTTTGGCTCAAGTTTAAGAGATCCAACTATTTGGGCCTATTTTTGCACACAGAATGGCGCCGGCCCGCAGAAGAGGAGGAGTAGTACGTACAAGAAGACGGGTCTCAAGGTAAGCCTATAAGGTGGGCTTAGGTCCATAACTCTTTTTCAAAAGGAAAATCACAGCTTAAAATGTTTGAACCCAAAAATACAGAAGACATATCATTATTCAATAAAAGAAATATTGACAATAATTGTTGGCCCACTCCAAATTAAGCATGAGGAAAAGGTTGAGCACCCATGTGGGCCAATTATTTATACACATGTTGTTTGTATAAAAGCTACGTCATACCATATACATGAACCAAGATCACTACAAGATTTGGAGATCACATTTTTATCCAAAATCTTAAAGTATTGAGTTTACAAGTCACCTCTTTTTTAAAGTTTTCATCTCATTCATTCTTAATCAATGTAGGACTCAAACTCAGACTTGAATTCTTAACCACTTGCATTACTTTAATATCATTTGACAAAAAATAAACAATGTAAAAAAAGAGCTGATTACATTATATAAACAAAGTACAATGTATGCAACATGGAAAAGTGGTACAAACAAAGTTTCATACAGTTGGTAGATAATTAAGTTCATTATTCGCAAAGAGAAATTACTCACTTAATGTGAGCTCAAATCTAAATTAGTCTCAAGATTGTTGGTTATGAGAATATACACCTGAGAGCACATAAAAAAGTATGGAAATGTGGTTGATGTGTAATGGAAGGATATTCAGCTCGTTTCTCTCTGGCCAATTTCCTCAGATCTGACATTAATGCCAAAATTCAATAAGTTATGGTGGAGATTTTTCCCTTTTATTAATAAATACACGTGTTTTTTTTTTTTTTTCAATTAGGTGCGCGCACATTATCCTTGCACCTTTTTAAGATGATAAATACAGTAGGTAGCAGTTTCATTTCATTTATTTGGTTGTCCCTTTATCATGTCAGATAGAAGCAATCTACAGGATATACAGTAATTTACCACCGTGCCCTCCTATGAGTTGTTGGCATGATTTACAACTTAATTAATTAAAAGACAATTCAAATCCTGATTAAAATATTATGGGCTCATGCATATGCAAATGATAAGGATCAGAGACCTACCAAATTGTTTAATTTATAGTCAATTATGAATGGAGGAGCAGTTTTGAACTTTTTGATTATTAGAATATTAGAAAAAGGTCCTGCCAATCTTATTGCAAACGTGATGGTGCTCAAGTGTCTCACTTAGAATTGGGCCCCATACATCAACTATGAGGAAAAGGTGCAGGGAAAAAGGTTCATTAAAATGTTAATCTAAGCATAGTGATCAGGGAACAGGTAAGCATGGTGCTCTAAAAGCCTGCATATCTACCAAAAGATGAGCACTACAAAAAGGCATGTTTTGCAGATCCGTTAGCACGAGTGTAAACAAATGTTAGCACCGATCACTTTAGTGTGAAAAGTAAATAAAATATTAAATTTTATAAATTGAAAAGAAAGTTTGTTCACATTACACTCAAATATTGCCTACACACACTTGCATTGCATGTCTTATGCTATTAATATTATATTTTTGTCAATTTAAATATCTTTGCCTAGCAAATAGAAATGTCCAAAGGGAATCCATGCTCTATATTATATTGTGCATTATTACATGTATAGACAGAACAAAAAGCAGAAGAGACCATATTGGTGGATACAAAAGGATAAAGGAATATTTGACAACCCTGGCTTGTTAGCCTTTCATGAATACTATAATAAAATATTATAAGCTAAGCTTAAGATGTCAGCATCTGCTTTTAAAAAGTTGATTCATTAGTGTTCCTTCCAAGACAATTCTTTGCCTTTTTAGGGGTTTAGGTGAAGATTGAATAGGCCGAGATATGCATCATTGAAGGAGTGTGAGAGAGAGGGAGTTATCGTGGTTAATTTGGAAGCTTATGGTATAGATATATATGGACTTTGATCTTCTATTTACTTTATAGAAGATTACAAAAGCATAGCATAATCGAACCATAGGTTAAGAGCACATGCATGCTTAACTAATACAAAGGGCATTTCATCTTTTTCTGCACTCTTTTGTCTTATCTTCTGTATGTTGATACTTCATAATAATTTATCCACATGCCGTGTGCCTCACTTGTTGACTTTAAATAATACATATGAAAAATTATATTTAAACATGTAAAATTGAATTTGGATCATCTGCAACAAATGTCCTCTACAACTCCATCGTGCATAACCATAGCTCTAGATTTTTATAATTAATGGTTGGAGATCAGTCTAACTAAAAAATAAATTACTGAACTAAAGAATTTATAATTATTTATCTACTGCGCGCTAAGATTCTAGAGAGCAGTAGAGGATCCAAATTCTGTAAAATTAAATTGGATCATAATTTATTACTACTAACTATTGTTAATATAATTTTCTTATAAATAAATAATGAGATAAAAGAAGGTGGTGTAAAAAAACCAATTATACAATATATGTTGGTTTAGTTTGTAAGGATGGATCACTTTTCATGAGAAGGCTGTGTCTTCAAATCTCGTTGCTAATACGAGGGTTGTGCTGGTAGGCGATCTGTAAGTACCTCTGTAAGCGATTAAAAGTCCTGGAGGCATGCCTGACCCGTGGTGACGGCCAGAGTCGAACCCACCTGAACTTTTCTTCTTAAAAAAAAAAACCAATTATACAAAAACTTAGCCGTTGTGCAAAGTCATATGAATGACTTTATATTATTATTTCTAACACATGCATACAATAGTATGTTTGTGTTTGAGTCGTGGACAATGCACATATATACTCACCTACAATGTGTTGAAATTTCACATTTTATTGGAAGAACTGGAAGCGTCATGAATCAAACTCTAGACTGTTTGGTCATAAACGCTCTAAAACTATGTCAAACAACTCATTATTGTAAAAGCTCAAGTATCAACGCCTTTACCACTACGTGATCTAGAGTTCGATCTCTGCGGCCCACAAGGTGTAGCATAACAACTGATAGATAGCTGAACTCCTTAAACATTTAGTCCAGAATTCGGTCTTTGGGCGATGCGTCTGGACAAGCATTTGTTAAGATTGACCTACCCACTTAACGTGATTTCAGAGCTCGGGTAATTAGTCTCATGACGACCAATTGTGGGATACTTTGGGAAAAAAACACTACCAATTGCAATTCATCTTTAATTACTAAAAAAATGATATAATGTAAAATGTAAAATTTACGCCATAACCTTTGACGTCATTAACAATCTAGCAAAAGCTTGTTAATTAACGTATTAGAATTCCAGTCAAATCTCAATAAAGCATAGCTGCCTTAACGGGAAAATTAAACTGATTGATGACTCCATGATCATATAGACTTATATATTTATTTCAACCTAACCTTTTGACAAACTGATTTAAGGAGGGACCTCCATTAGAAAATTGCATGATTCATAACTAACGTAAAGTATTCATAATCCGCAAGATAAATTTTAATAATCCAAAGCAAACAAATCTAATAAGTTTCAGCTAATTAGTTTGTTTGATTTTTTTTATATCACAGAAAATGTAGAAAAAGAAGAAAACTACAAAGCAAGCAAAGACTCTCTCATTAAGAGAGTAGCTAGTTCCACATGATCAATTGCACTCCTGGGAAATCCAACGGATGGAAAGAAACCAATCACGCCTCTACGTACATGGCTTTAATCTCTCGAAAGTTATCTTCAAACTAGTCACAATCTGGTTCCTCAATTACAGAAACGAGATCAGCACAGTCTAAATTAATTCTAACATTTCAAAATTGTTTTAACCCGAACTGACATCATCAGGCAATTATCTTTTTCTTTTTCTTTTTCTTTTTCTATTTTAATTTCTACTTATTTAAATCATTATTATCACCTCATCATCAAGGATGATTAGGTGTCTTTTATTATATTTACTATCAAATTTTTATAAAAAGTAATATTAATATTTGAACTTAATTTAATTATTTTTTTATGCTTTGAAAACTAAAATTAATTTAGTTATTGTATTAAGCAAAAAAAGTACTTTTATTTATGGTGAAATCAATGTTAATATATATATATGAGGAGGACTTGCATTTTAAGTATGTGTTTGTTTTAATATTTGTCTTAACTTAAGGTACATTGGAGAGTGAGATATTATTTTAATAGAGAAAAAATTTAAAACCAAATATTTAAAAGGAGCTTATATTAACAAACCAAATTAAATTTAATCGGCTTGAATTTTATTTTACACCTAACAATTACATGAAGCAAACCAACTCATGAAACCTCAAACTAATTTTTAGTAAGGCTCTGTGTGTATGCAATTTTTAAAAATTTGTTTGTCCAACAGTTTAAATTTGTTTGATCTTGTGTGGCATATAAGTTAATCTCATTAATTAATTAAACAAAAAACAATTAGTTTGATTTGGATTATGGGAAGAATATGAAGCTATTAATTAAGATTCCAGGTGGAACCCACATTAAAAAGAATGGTACCTCGGATTCCAATAATCTTATATACTCCTTAATTTGTCCGGTGAAAAGAGTAGTAGAGATGAGAGGATCCATTTATATGATGAATCTTAATTTCTCTGAACTTCGTTCGCTCCTTTTTGAGTAGTAAGCGTGCGCGATGCACGGCTTCAGACACATAAAAGTTTTGTGGTTCACGAAAAGCATCCTTAATACTTTGAAATTGGATCACCTACTACTTTTTCTTTCTTCTCCACTCCATCACAAGATATATCATCTTCACATCAAAAAGTACGTGCTTGCTTTTTTTACATATTTACATTAATCGCTTTTGCTGCGGATGCACGTGAGACCAAACATGGAACCCCTCAGCAAAATTAATTCTCAACGAATTTCATTTCCTCCATGATAAGACTAAAACTGAGGAGAAATTACTACAATTCTATTTATTGATGAGATAACTAATTTGATTACAGAAATATTAGTAACACTTTATTTCTCACCTTCTCTTTTTAATCACAAAACAACGGTTGAAAGCAAGTAGCAAGTGCTTGAGGTTGTAATCACATCACATATTAAATCAATATTAATTTATTTTTTTAAATTATAAAGAGATATAGAGTGGAATGGGTGTATGAGAAACTTTATTGAGACAGTGAGAGTCGTTGAGGTGAGGATTCTAATAAAAAGGGTGAGTTGCTGAGAGGAAGAGACAAAGACACAGACAGTGCAGGCAGGTATAAAGTTGTAAAGGTGTGTGAGTTGGCAGAATACGACACCACGTAGCCTTTTTAATTTCTGCATCTAGACAAAATCGAATACAGCTTTCCCTTCAATGAATATTATTCTCTTCCTTTCTGGCGGTGGATCACAAATCACAATGCCATGTCGTAAGCTTAGTAGTAGTAAATCACTTTTTACTTTCTACTTTCATCTTCATCTACCAAGGCTTCTAAACTAGTAAAAATCAATCATTTTTCCAACTGTAAAAAAAACTAATCATCAATCATATCTGAATTTCCTTTATTAATTTCAATGCTGCTTATTTCTTTACACGCTCCAATTTTTTTGTATCTTTTTTATTTTTTTCTATGCTTAATTATACATATTTTGAAGTAATGAGTAGTGATACTGTTACTGTTAGACTGAAATTTCATCAAATTTGGAATTTTAATTTGTCCAAATAATTTCAATATGTACATTTTGATTCTATTTTTGAGAGAAGATAAAGGCTAATGTATAAGTAATTTGACTTAAGCTATGAAAGACCTTATTGAAAGCCTTAATTTAGGCCGAAAATATTTGGAATACACATTTTTTAAATAAATTTATCATAACTTATTTATCAATCTAACTTATATATTAGCTTTCCGATGTAATAAGAAAAATCTTACTTATATATATATATTCAATTTCGTAAGTTATTCGAAATGAGCTTTAGCAAATTTTAAGGGAGATTGAAGATTACATATATAACATAGTTAAAATGCGTAAAATTCTAGTGAAAAAAAAGACAATCAATTTTCCCAGAAAAGAATAGTAGATTCAAATTCGAATTGTTTCAAGACAAAGAATAAGAAGAAGACGTCTTAGATACGTGGAAAGAAGGAAATCAAGTCACGAGACGCGTGAAGAATTTAGAAGATATTAGAAATATGTTGAAGACACGTGTTGTAGTATAGATAATTAATTGTTATAAAGTAATTAGTATACTTAACTCATAAATAAAGACTTATCTTTATGTAAAAGAGTTCACAATTTCTACTCAAAAAATTTCTAAGAAGCTTAAATGTACATACAAGTGACAAACACCAACCATGAAAAAAATGAGTATGATCCTTATGAAACTTATTTATATTTTGATGCAATTTATATCTTTTGTTTCCAGTTATTTTTTTCTTTTTTTTTCTTTTCTTTTAATCTATAACCTTCTCATTTCATTGAACCTATGTCATTCAACTTTTGAAGAACATTTGTTCCTCGTAAAAACCGGATACGACACTTAAGTGTTTTCGGTTTCTATTTTTAATTTTTAATTTTTAATTTTTTAAATATTAAAAAACGTCTCATTTAACAAAAAAAATTATTTTTCTTTGTACGTGGTCAAAATACAATTATTAAATTTTGTCTTTGGCACCAACCACCCTATGAAACAAGGTAAATTATTTGGACTAAAATGGCTATTATTAATTCATTTCACCTACTTGCTATCCAATTGTCCCACTTAACTAAGGAAAAATGAAAAATCCATCATTTTCGTTTTTTTTTTTCCCTTTTGATTGGTAAATAGAGATAGTCATGAATTTCTTTGCTGAATGCATTGTATACCATCTTCCCCCTCTAACTTTAATCAAATGGCCAATCACTCTGCGGATTTGATTATGAAAACTGAAAAGTGATATTCCGATCCGTTTCCATAGGTGCAGAATTGTCAATTTCGTAGCTGTAACTTATTTTGAATGCTTTAGTTAATTTTTTTTTTTCAAGTTATCCTGATAACATATAACCATGAGAATAATCTACCATTAAGTGAGTTTAACAAATGTTTCTCCATACACACTGTCTAAGGATCTAACTCTGAATTAGATGCTTAATGCATTAGATGATTTCTTATGCTATCATAAACATGAAAGTGCTTTACCTCAGATTTAATTTGGCGGGGAGGCAACATGGTTGCGGACTCTCTTGCCAAATTATATTTTTCTACTTTGTCTTTTGTTTGGGTTGAGGATGCTCCTCAAGAGGTTTTAGCTGCTTTGCAGCAGGATGTTGTGGCCTCTGGCCGTATTTTTGTTTAATATATCTATTCAGTTCAAAAAAAACCTAACGGTGGAAGAAAAAAAATGTTGAGCGGTTTATAATGAGTTATATACCTAAAATTTTAAGGTTATTTTATTTGCAATTTTGTAAATGTTGAAACAGTCATAAAATCATTCATTAAATGTCCGTTTACTTTTCCGTTACGCATAATCAGAGTAAGAATTTTTTCTCGTGTTAACTTCAATGAAAATCCAAATATATATATATATATATATATATATATATATATATATATAAAATAAGACTTATGATTTCTAAACTACTTTATATTTAAAAAATTAACCATTTTAATTTTTCCAATATAAATGTTAGTCTTGTATAGCAAGAGAGTAATCACTTATCGAAGAAGTACTATAATGTTTGGATCGCTCTATAAAAACATTCAAGAAAAACGTCACCCTAGAGGTATTTCAATTATTTGCGGTTTCTAACTGTCACAATTTGAATACTTTAAAAATAATAAATTGTAATTATAGTTGTTGAAACCGTCACAATTACGCTTTGTGTTACATACATGTTTTTTTTAGTGATTTTTTAGTGAGTTTATCTATATTAGTTTCATCTTTTATTTCAAACCTCCCATGGCAGTGAGAAAGAGGATACATGAAAAACTTATTAAATTGATCCATTAAATAATAGATATATCTCTAATAACGAGTGGTTAATTAGATTAATTACGGCTAGAAAAGATAGTATGATACTATGATTAGCAATTTAGCATACTAGACGCTATTGTTGAACAAATTTTCTTAGGTCATCAGGGGACAAAGTTGAATAGTTTGACCTGTGTGAGTTGAAAAAAATGAGAGAGGTCCAGAGGGCAGAGACAGAAGCGCAAGAAAAAGACACAACTAATAATGGAGTGGAAAAACATGAAAATAAATGAGAACACATGCATGCTGGGTTGAAGTCTTAAATTAGAAGCTAGATAGTAGATGATATATATGGGGTCAACAATGGACAAATGTGAATTAAATGAACGTGAAGTATGCACCAAGCATAGCTTTGTCTTGTTTTGGTCACTTGCACTTTAATTTGGTAGAATGAATCGCAGTCCGACTTACCAAAAAACCAAAACTAACTAAGCTACGCATTAAACGTAGCGTTGAAAACAGGCTTGAGATGGAAGGCGGCATCGACCGCAACCGGTTTTGTAAATGAAATTCATCACTATTATTTATTAATTAACCTAACTTAATTATTTTGCTTAACACCAGGGAAGGGAAAATTGATAATGACGCATAACACAATGGTATAGATAGGAACATACATTCTTTGCTATCAAAGTTTCCTTGGAGTAATTGATGAACAAATAATACGTAAGCTGAAAAGCATTCATTTCATCATTTCTGTCGGTAGGGTTGTCTGTTTTCTTGTAACTATGTGCTCTGCTTCTACGCAACCAATGCCAATTGGGAGCATGCTTCATCAGCTGCTACATATATATATATATAAGCATGCATGGTAAAAGTGATTATGAAAAGGACTATTATGTACGTGTAACTTTTAAAAGAGAGAAATTTTTTACAATTGCACCTTTAATTTGTATAATTTGCACACAAAAAACTTTGGGGTCTATGTATGTTAACTCATGTAAGTGGGGGTGGTGTCAGACAGAATCAGGTCTCATTTTCACCTTTTACATGTCATTGAGAACAGCCCGTAAACCATGGATGGATGGATTCCTTTGAATAAGAAATAAAATAATATTCTTATAATTGTTTACAAAACGTATTTAAATAAGAAAATAAACCAAGTGGAGCCCCTTTACTTCTTTCAATTTATACCAAACCACAAACAAGTAACAACTCCCTACTTTTCTTGTTTTTATTAGGTTAATACATTAATCAACAACTCTAGCTGAACCAATACTTTAATTATAATAATTAAATAATTTCTGCTGCATATTTTCCAAGCAGCATTAGGTAGAGAAAGATTATAAAATGTGAAAAGGGAAGAAGCTAGGGATCGAGAAAACAGGAACCGGCGCTCCAAATTATTAACATTATAATCATTCTCCGTTTAATTAATAAATATACCTATGCTTACAAATATAGACTTTTATAACGCAAAAATTAATAAATCTTTTTCTAAGAAGAAGAAAAAAATGGACACATCCCCGACCCTTGTTGTAACGGTTCTTCTACTAAGAGCCTTTGACTTTGTTTCCCCCTGCCAAAGTGGTCTATTTACATTTCTATCACCAACAAAAACGGATATTCCCACTCACGTCTCTTATGTTTCAATACTAATCACATCACATCCTCCTATATTCAAACTTCAACACTGTTCAGCCACCAGTCTCACTATACCAGGTAGCCGTTCATGTGAACTGCGGCGATCGGAGTAGCCATCATCATCTTCCAGCCTAACCAGCAGCGAACAAGACTCATTGTCATGATTGGTGCCTGAATTGAAGTTCTGCTGTTTCAGCTGCTGGAAGGTGGGAACCAACACTTTGTCCATCCATTCATCTATGCTGGTTTGGCCTAACCACACTCCGCTGGCAATCTTGTCAAGAGCCTGTTCCTGCACTTCAATTGAGATCCCACTCCCCACCACCGCAGAGAACCTTTTAGCTATAGACGCCTTGAAATTCCGGCGAAGAAGGTCGAAATTCAACGGCTTGAAGACAATGGCGTCATCCACAGAATCCAGCAACTCGCGGGGTATTATGGAGCTTGACCCTCCTCCATCGGGGTGATTGTTGTTGCTGTTGTTGTCTTCATGGTCCACTGTGAAGTCACTGGAATTATGTGAATGTGACCCATCTGCCCTGTCTTCCTCTGCAATATCATCAGCAGCTTCATTCAGATCAAATGATAAACCTGAATTCGTTTCCTTTCGTGGCTTCATAGACCTGTCTTCATCGGATAACCAACTGGGTCTGCGTTTTGATGCTCTCTTAGTCACTGATAGCCGAAGTTGCCAATCCCCACTAGCGAAATTTGCAAGCTTTTCTTCGTCGAGTGGAGCACCATTTGAGAGGTATCTGAGGTCCTTTGGCAACCAATTTGCGGTGAGGATGAACATGACATTCCCAAGGCTGATTTCGCGACCGTGAGAATCCGGGAACCTCCCAAGCTCCATGGCTCTTTTGATGTTCCCACGGAGAAGGGTGTTGGCTTCATCAATGTCCTCAAGTATGATGACAGAACGTGGGTTCCTTCTGATGGCCTCAGCAATCCGATCAAGTGCTGTTTTTCCACGGAGATGGTTAACTTCAGAGTCTCCTACATCCCCACGTCGTTGCCCGAGAGATATTGTGATTGGGTTGGAACCAGATACAAGCTCGGAAAGTGCTGCTGCCATTTTCTTCTTGCCGATTCTGTCAGGACCCACGAACAATAACCACATGTCACCTTTCGAACGTCTTTTTCCGTTGCCCATTTTGCACTGGGTTACTGTGGTAGCCACTGCAGATGCTGCATCCTGCTGCCACCACACCTTTTCTGTCAGGACTTTAAGGAGCTTCTTGAAAGAGTCGGCATCTAGGAGTTTTTTGCTCTGTAATACATCAAACTTGTCTTGTGACTCTGAAGACAGGCACCCCAAGAAGTCATCAATGCGTTCTTTCTGTGAATCTTCTTCAGGAATTGGATTAGCTTGCTTTGTTTGCCCGAGGGCCAGCTCGGTTCTAACTGGACTTTGCCGCGGGCTTACTGGCCGTTCTGGTGGCTGGATAGACATTGGATTTGAGCTCAATTGCAGACAGGTGCCTAGATTTTTGTTAAGGGGCACTTTGGGTTGAAATTGGCGCCCCAGCAAGTTCACATTACATAGGCCAGTCATTGCAAAAGGAATTGGAGTCAGTCTCTCTGTGCTCACATTTTGTTGATGAAATTTAGGATGTAAACTCAAGCAGGCATCGTGCCATTTCTTTTGTATTTCTTGAGTCCTCTTCTTCACATTCACTTCTTGGCTGTTACTCTATTAAAAGACAAAAGAACACAACAGTTAAAACAAAGTCACCTATTTTCAAGGAACCCTGCTAACAAAAAATGTAAATGCTTTGTCTTTTTAATAATCAAATTTACCTGAGTCTGATCGGTTTCTTTTGCATTATCATTAATAGTTCTAGCATTCTGCAACCACTGCGGAAGGGGCGGTCGAGATGCCTCTGATTTGAGCTCAGTATCAGATTTCTCAGTTTCTTTCAACATTTCTGCTACTTCTTGCTCGTAGTTCCGCATACACTGGGGGCAACAAGTTGAAGCTGCAGCAGGATCCACGTTCTCGGAGGCACGCCTGAGTGGAGTGATTGCCGTAGTTTGCAATGTCTTTAAAGGGGACATAGACTCAATTGTTGTCCCAAGAATTCCGTTGGTCCCAAGCCTGGTCACAAGAAGGTAAAATGGTTACATGATAATACCAAATTGTGGGGTACAGATTTAACCATTTTCAGAGCCTAATCAACCTAATAGTGCTAAACTGCCAATAGTGCAATGTACATAGAATTCTCCTGTCCTGTCTTATAACACTGTCTAATGTCTATGGAAACAGGAACATCCCATGTTTTACATTCAAAAAGGAATAGGGAGTCAACCAAGCTACTGATTAATTAATAAAATGAAAAATACAAAAGTATCAGAATTAACATATTAGAAAAGATTCTCTAATTGCACACTTAATTGATTCCCTGAAGAACAATTTTTAATTCCATCCCATCAAACAAGGAACATTAACGTTAATAACTTTATCTGATCTAGTAACAGAGCACATCACTTGAATCAAAGAAATGAAATAAGACTAAGATGAAGGTCCTTCAAACACCAGACAAGTTTTCCTTCAGTGATTAAGATTTTAGGCATGCATTACTTCAATTAAATAATCAGACATCCAAAAAACAATTTGATTCAATATGGATCAAATTCAATTGAGAGAAACAAGGAAACAGAAAAATTACCTAGGAAAAATTCCAGGCAGAGGTGATCTTGTTGTAATTGGCACTGCCTGAAGATCCCAATCATTTTCCATGGAAGGATGATAAACTTGACACCTCAAGTAAGTCTCACAAGTAGCAGTGCCCAACAACCAAAGCCTGGTAGCACCAAATTTGGCAACCAATCTACCCATCTCCGCCACGGCAGCTCTTCCGGCGTCGGCAAGCGTCGGTTGCTGCATGTTCCCCAAACCACCAACACCAAACCCCTCCACGAGCCATTTCAGGTCACCCAAATTGATGAAAACGCCACCGGAACGGGTCTCAATCAAATCCCCCAACTCCTTCAATCTCGCCGGTATCTGAGCCCTGTCGGAAGGAAGCTCCTTCTCCAAATGAATCACATGGCCATTGCTGAAAACCCCTTCCCCCAATTCCTTGTTCTCAATCTTCCTCAAAACCTCCTTGATTGCAGCCTCCGGCTGCGATTCACCCACCAAGATCGGGTTCCTCTTCTTGCTCCTCAGCAATATATCCACCACGCGTTTCACCTCCTCACCCCTCTGCCCTCCACCGGCGTTCCCCTGCTGCAGCCGCGGATTCAGGTACAAATTCCTGCTCGGGGTGGTTGCCGGCGTGACGGCGCTCGGCCGGAACCCCAATCCGATGGAGTTGGAATTCACCGTGGTAGGGACAGAATTAAGCGATTGTTCGATGGTGGCTTTAACTGCGGGACTCGAGAAACTCGCCTCCCTCATGACCCTGCTGACACTCGGGTCGTCGAGGATTGATATGATGAGCTGCTCGAGCTCCACCTTGACGGCGAGGAGCGGCTGCTGCTGCTGCTCCGGGTAGCCGCGGCGCTGGTGAGCCTGGGCGCGCTTGAGAGCAGCCATCAGGGCATTCGAGATTGGAGGGTCCATGCCGGGGCTAGCGCTCTGCGAGGTCGGCAACCGCTCCAGAGCGACGCTGAAACATAGCTCTAAGGCTCTGCACTGAAGAGGGTGAGAGGAATTGGGATGCGATTTTATACAGGCTTGACGGAGGTACCCGGACGGAGAAGCCAGTAGCGTCGCCGCCACATGAAGCGGCGTGGTTTGGCCGTGGTTCCGGCGACCGGCCTCCGCGATTGAATGGTTGAGGACACTGGCCGCCTCCGGTGTTAGGGTTTGCTGGATGGTGCTGAGACCTGCTCTCATTTCCCCAGTGTGATAATAATTCTTCTTGTTCTATCTTTTCTTTTGTTCAGCCAGCTCGATCAAGAAACAGAACCAACCAGTTTCAAATTTGAAACTGGGAATTTGAGTTGATTTGGTTGAATTGAATTGAAATCAAATCAGAGATGAATCTTGTGAGAGAGGGAGGTTTTTTTTTTATTTTTTGTTTGAGGGAGGGAGAGGTAGTTACTTGACTTTATGGGAGAAGGAGGAGGAGGAGAGAAAAGGAAAAGGAATGTGTGTGAAACTCACACTTGTTTTGGTTGTAAGGCTATGAGCCCACAAAGGAGAAAACGAAAACGAAATTAGTGTGTGTGTGGAGAGATAAGACTTATAAGATAAGAACCACTTCATCAATATAGACAAATTCACATTTTCAAGGGGTTGGGTTGGGAAGGGTTGGCAAAACAATCAAAACAAGCTTTTTACAAACACAAACAAAATCAACAAAGTAGTAGTAGTAGTAATAGCTTCTCTACCTTTCTTTGTTACTTTTAAGTTTCCTACGCGATCTATCTATCTTCTCTCTTTTTTTTCCCCTTCCTAAAAGCTATTTGGGAATTCAACGCGAAAAGGAAATATCAGATCCTCTCCTTCACAGAGAAGCGGTGATACTGATTGTGAAAATAAAGCTAACTCGTTTTTTTAAGTATTATTATTACAGTTACAGAGCGCATGAAGGAAATGGTAATTTGAGTGAACAGTAGCTATTTAATTTATTATAATTATCGGTGCAGTTTTGAGGAAAAAGATAAAGGAGGTAATTAATTAATTAATAAAAAAAACATAGTATTGTGGCGAGAGAAAGACAGAGAATTTATAGTAAACGGAGAATAGATGGATGGATGGATGTACTAGCTCGCTTGCAAAGATTTCTGGAAAAATGCTTGGTGGACATAGCAATCTGCTGCTCTCCTTTTCGTGTCATCTTCCCCTTTTTTCCTTTTGTTTTTTATGGTTATTACTATTATAATATACTATCATCATTATTTTATTTACACACTTGTCTGCTTTTTTAATATTTATTGTCTGCTTTTTTATATAATTTAATTTAAAGGCTAATTTGTCTCGACTTGAGATTAGTTGTTGTGGTGGAGGATGAGATGAGAAAGCTATAACTTTTTAGCACATTCAATAACCTACTAAATATTACAAGTATTTTTTAAAAGTAAATTTAAATACCATACTCTGTATTTTATACCAACTTTTGTTTAGTCCGCTCAAAAAATAGTAGTTTCAATATTGACCGAGGTGGTCAATAAAATCCACAGCTAAGAGAACTTTATGTTAGTTAACCGAGATCACAAAATTAAGTTCATTTTAACTAATAATTAGTTGACGAGATCGAGCTTGACAACCTATATGATAATATAAGGTTACTTACAAGCGTTCATTATCTTAGAAGTTTTACTAAAACACTTCATTATAGTTTTATTCCTCAAATATGACTCTTATCACGCTTATTACAAAAATAAATTTAATCGTTAATTTATATAAATATTACTAATTTTATTATCTCAATATTTTTTGAAACTTTTAAATTTGATATATTTTTAAAATTACATAGTACTAAATGATAATTTGAAACCTTGTGTAACAGATAGACGTGTCTGTCTGGTAAAAAGTTAGTGAATGAATAGAGAAATGTAAAAACGAAATGCTAAAAAGAATGATGATGATGATGGGAGAGAGATACTCCAGTTCTATGACTGAGGTGAGGTCTATGGAGTTTGGATTGACTGGCTTTTTCAGTTTTTCTCTCTCTTATTTTGTTTTGTCCTTAGTTAGTTTCTTAATAAAAAGATTAAATGGAAACAACCCACGCGCGTGGTAGGAGTTTGACGACACGACCTTTGACCTATTGGTGACATTGAGGTAGGACCCTCACGCGCCTGGGAAAAGTGAGAATAACTGCTGCTGTCGCACACGCACCTCCTTTCAACCAATTTTCTGCTTTTCACACGCAACACCTACAAAAAGGTGCTTTTACACTTTCACCTTTTTCCAACTTTTTATTACACTTATAAATAAATTACTCTACTTACCCTCTCTCTCTATCTCTATCTCGCTCTCTCTCTCACTTTATCACAAGTCCAAGCATACGTGATCGTTTGGCAAGTTACCATTACCACATGAAAAGAAAAGTGGCACTCATTTCTTATGATAACAATCCATTAATTCTTCATTAATATTAATCAAAACTGTCCTTATCAACTCCCGTGTCAAACTTAATTATTCTAAATTATTAATTCTCCTAACATGAGTAACTACTAGTATATACTATACTATATTATGTTCAGCAAAATTTCAATTTCAACTTTATGCAAAATTAATATTCAAAATTAGACCAATAAAATTTAATATGAGTTTGTCTCTTGTCCTGAGCTTCAGATTTAATAAACTCGGTTTTGGAATCAAGTGGATGCATGACTTCACGTTTGTTAGGATGAAAAGGATAGCTATTAATTTGAGACGGACCGTATTGGTATATACTCAATCACATTTTATTGTCTAAATTAAATAATAGTATATTAGTTTAGACCTCGAGGGATATTATTGTTGCTTAAGTTTGAGTCATTCAAAAGTTAGGTCTTTTTTTATTTAATCACGGAGCTTATGCTAGTATTAAAATTTATATAGTACTATGTTTTCTTTAATTTGTGATGAAAGAAATTAAAGAGGAAGTACATTAAATGCATTGAAAATGGTTGTGGCCTAACCTTTGCAGACCCAGCCGCCCAATAATATCTAGCATTAAATTCAGTGGACAATTTCAACTTGGTTTTATATGGACCGACCTTCATTGAATCCGCAAAATAACACTCTTTTTTAAAGAAAACGACTTCGGTTGAATTGAACAGCACCTTTCCATTTTTATTTTTAATTTACAACATGTTGTTCTAGAAAATTGAAATATGAGCACTTTTGATTTTGATGTGTTGGTAGTAGGCTAAATGCTCCCGTTACGATGAAGATTATCACAACAAAACACGGTAAAGATATATCTTCGAAAGACATCGTGACGCTCAAGTTAGTTTTTAAACTAAAAAGAGAAACTCAAAGTTTAAGAAGAACTAAAAGTTAATAAAATGAGTAATGTTTGAGTAAATAGAGTAAACGTACAACCAAACTTGTAATTATAGGCACGATAATCGTAGTTTATGACCTAAGGTCTTTATGAAGCCTTGATGATGGTCTTTGGAGGCAATGTTTCATTAAACCGGTCGCCCGAATCCGCTTGGTCAACGGTTGGACAAGATGTTTCTTAACTTAGTCATCTTAGTCAACCTACATGGTGGTCACTTAGTTGTAAAACATTTGGGTTGTCTGAGATGTTATTGGGCCTTGTGGCAATTGGACCGACTGGAATAGAAATCATACAGCTTGACATGTAATGCAATGTAGTGTAAAGTTATAACAACTAATCGAATTTCAATTGTAAACAACCCAGTCAATAAAATGTGCTTTCATCTGAAATTGATGCAAGCAATTCGAGAAGAGTTTTAGGCGTACATTCCTTTTCTCAGGTCATGCTTTCCCGACAAGAAAATCACATTCGACATCCACTTAGCTTTCCAAACTACACAGTTCACTTCGGCTATGAAGGAAAAAACTCTTGGGTTTCTCATTTTCCCTTTTGAAGGGAAATTTCCTTTTACTGACTTCTAGAAGTTTCAGGAATGCCTTACATCATAAATTCAAATTACCTGAACCCTAAATTTCTTTCTCCTAACTTCATTTCCTTATTCTGAAAGTTTCTTGAAAAAGAACTTTAACGAATTTTGTGCCTAAAGATTCTTAACCAATATCCCAACATTTCGCTTTGGTTTTCAGAAAAATTCTTATTGCAAACACTCCTGAACCTAGGGTTAGGTATTCTATGATCCCCAGCTTATCCATCCCTAAAAGGAAAAGAAAGAGTCATTGGCCTCTCAAACAAGCTAGGAAATAAACCACCGAGGAAGCTTCTCTAGAGGAAAAGAGAAACATAGCCAAAGCCTCCCCCTAGAGAAGGACCTCTTCTTTGGGGTTCTCAATTTATGGCTCAACCTATGAATTTTTCTAGGGTTGAGGAATTAGTGTTGTCTTTTCCTGACTGCTTGTATCTGCAATCCTTAAGTGCTAAAGGGTTTGTTGATTAATTGGTCAGGGAAAACTTGAAAGTTTTGGCTATTGTATGGTACTTGAGTGTCGTTGTTGTTCCCCTTTATGAAGAAAATATTGTCAAGGATAAAAAAATTAACCAAGTCACCAAGAATAGAATTGAAAGGCTGAGAAATAATTTAGTCGTCGCTTCTCAATAGAACAAAGAGCTTAGAAAAAAAATAAAATCTCTTCAATTGTAAAAGGAAACCCTTGAGCGTGAGAAAGTGGATTTAAAGACCAAGTGTGTTAATGCCCAAAAAGCTACTGCATCTTCATCCTTCTAATCAGAGGAAAGAGGACAAAGAATCATCGCCTTTCTAAAGTATATCCTCCTTTACGAGAAGAAAGTTGAAGACCTGATGGGTGATAAGGATAAACTCCTTGGTTTCTATGAATAGAAGAGTTGAAGAATAAGATAATTGAAAATTATCTAGAGCTCACTGCTCTTTGCACTTCCACTCATTTAATAAATATCGCCACTTGTTTCCCCTCGTCTTCCCAACCTTAATATGCAAGTTCTTCGAGCTTGACCTCGACATCGCCCCTAACCATCCCCATCAGTTGGATCAAAATTCCGGACCTTTCCAAAACCCTATTCTCCCTCACCTGCCCCACCGACACCCTCTCCGTCGTCATATGGTTTGTCGGTCGCCTATCCCTCGTCAAGTACTTCTTTCCTACCAAACACCTCCCCCACTGGGCTCACTGCCTCCTCTTACTCCAAAACGTTATCCCATCCCCCCTCTTCTCCACCTCTTTCCCTTCCCCTCACCTCATCCAGCTCAATGTCTTCCAGCGTTCCTTCTTCTGATTCGCGTTTGATAGGAAAGAAATTTGGGGTTCTTTCATTTTGGGCTTCTCCACCTAGGTGGAGAGGTGTAGAGGTTGCGAGGAACAAGGATTTAGGTTATGGGTGTTGGAACCCCAGTTTGCAACATTAAATAGCCCAGATATAATTTTATGTTAGATGAATGGTTTTCATTCGAATTTGGGAGGGTAGCCTCAACCTCCAAAATCCATGGCCACCAGTTACCCCCAAGCCTCATATATCAATGTAGAAGGGCTTGTTGTCAGAGATGGTGGAAGGTCGAAGGAGAAAGAAAGGAGAAAATAAAAAAAATGAGGGTATTTGTGTTTTATCATTTAAAATAAATTTTTTTCTTTTCAAACAAATAAGTGAAATACTCATAAATTTAAATGAACCAAGACATTACGGTACTATCGAAGCCGGCTACGGTTTGTCAAGGAATTAATTACCCCCAAAAACTTAAACTGTTAGGTAAATGCTACATGAATGATTTTATATTACCACAATCAACTGAAATGAGACTAATCCATCAAAACTCAAAGATTATATTAAGTGAATAGAACTCTTCTAATGTTATATTCTAATTGACTGTTCATGAAATTGATTCCTTGCACAAATTAAATATACAGCATCTTTCATCAATAGTTGTTTCATTAGGATCCTTTAAACACAAAAATGACTTACAAGTGCAGCACGTATTTAGTAAAAAGAAGGAGGATTGAAGATAAGAAATGATAAGGAGTGCTCTAACGCTAATGATAGTTGGGATTATGCTATTGCTATGTGTATTAAAAGTATAAGAAAGTGTACTATCTAATATCTATCATGACTTTTGGGATTCCCAACTTTATATGACAGAGAATAGGTTAGCACAGACACACCAAACAACTTTTGAAGAAAAGCTTACAGAAACCCGAAAAATAATGAATCATCATAGTTCCTTTTCGCAACGCACGCCCTCTATCCTTTTTCGAGCTCACAACTACTTCAACCTTCTTTGCTTCCTCCGCGGTTCATTCACGTTCAGCCCTTCGGGCCCAGCTTTGTCTTCACACGCACGATCAAACGGTTGTAATGGCTTTATCGCCTTGCAAATGGGGATTACATGATTGCACCAATGTTCCCTCAGCCTCAGCTTTATCCTTCTTCCATTAACTAATACTAATTTGCCTTGTTTTATTGAAAAGCATCAATATCTCATGAGATTTATTATTATTGCATTGCATTGACCTCCCCTAATATCATTATAACGGTTAACATCACATTATATATAAAGGAGGAGATGTTAATACATTTTGCAAACTAAATAAAATGTTAGTACAATTATGTTAAATCTTAGGGAGGTAAGTGTAATTTGTCCATTATAAATATTAGTTAAAATGTTAAAAATTATTTTGTTTTTAGTAACAAATATATTCTGTATATAAACATTTTTTTCAAAAGAGGAAGACTGTATATAAGCATTTGAAACTGTCAACATGAACCTTTCAAACTTAATTGTTTGATTTGGTTTGACCTTAAATTTTTTATAGCAAATCCGAACCAAACTAATCTGATTAAAATTAGGTTGATTTGGTTCGGACTATCAGGTTTGTATGTATAAAAAAAATCATTATTTTTGAAAAAAAATTCCCCATACATTATTATTTTTTATATATGAAATTTTGAATTCTATGTATAAGTAAAAGAGTTAATTATATAATAGTCAAATAAATTCTAAATGTTGCTAACACTTTGAATCTTAATATTAATTTTCAATAATATTTTTCCAAACTCTAAATGTTGATATCACTTTGAATCTTAATATTAATTTTCAATAATATTTTTCATTATAATAAAGTTTGATACAGATGACACGAGACTTTATTTTCTCATGAATTCCCTAGTTCTGGACATGGTCCTCAATATAGTGCTTAATGGTGTCTTGTCTATTGCACCCTTTTTTTGCTAAGAAATTAGCAATTTGATTTACTTCCCTATACATATGTCTTACCCCCAAGCAATTTACGTCACCCATTTAGTAATCAATTTGATTAAGTTCATTGATGATGAGCCACGACCTATTGGTTGATGAGTTCACCCATCCCATCACAAGGAAGAATCGCTTTCTATGATGAGATTCTGAAAATTAAATGTTGACAGAACAAAAGGTATTTAAAATTTCCGCCACCTCTGCTTGATTAGCCCACCCATAGCCAGTGTTCTTTCAAAAATATCCCAAAAATTTTCTTATACCATTATGGATAACTTCTCCTATCCCACAATGCCCCGAGTTCCCTTGGGATGCCCCGTCAACATTGAATTTCAACATCCCTGCAGAAGGTGGTGACCATATTGCCCGCCTTGGGATCGCAATTTTTTTTGTCACCTTGATACTACCAAAGTTTCTAATAAGTTTTTCTATATCATATGAGCAATCTTTCCAAGAGTTCTTTATCCACCAAGCAATTCGAGTTAGGTGCAAATCCCAAACCTTTTGAATGTTAAGAGCTTTTCCTTTAAAGATGACATTTCTTACCATCCACTACGACTAAGTCAGTGCAAATGGGATTCATTCCCGCATTATTGAATCGGTTCCCACACCAATTGCTTTCCATTTATGGGCCAATTCCAACATCGACCCTGGGATAGCCCACATTGAACCTTTCCTTTCGATGATCGAATACCATAACGCCGTGGTCTTAGTGTAAAAATAAATGGTCATTCGTTTCCTCCTTTGCCCCACACAGCACGCAAACCCCACCATCATCCATAACAATACCTCTCTTCAACAAGTTCTGTTTGGTCACAATTTTATTATAGCAGATATGCCAAAACAGTAACGCCACTTTAGGTGGAATCAATTTTCTAACCTGTTCTGGAATCAGTCCCCCAGCCCTTCCAAAAACTCGAGCATCAACCCAGTTGCATAATAGCTTTACTGAAAATAATCCAGAATTGTCCAAACACCAGAACAATGTATCTTCTTTGTTATTAGAAGGAAACACGATATTAATCCTCTTAAGAAGAGCTATGTGAATTTCATTTTCCCATTCGAAGAAATTGTGTCTGAATTGCACATCCCACACCCACTTCCCACGCATAAACAACCCCAAATAAGCAATCATTGCTTCTTTATCTGTACACATTCCAAACAACCTTGGGAATTTAGAAGAAAGAGATTCAGAGTCAGCCCATGGATCATGCCAAAACCAGATGTTTTTGCCATCACCCACCCCACATATCATCCCCTTATGGGGGAATGGTAGCCCACTTGGTTGAACTAAGGGTAATGAAGGATATTAAAGGATAAAGAGTCAGAGTTCAAATCTTGGAGATGGAACTAATTTACTAACAATTAACAACTAACATTTGTCTATGGAAAAAAAATATCAGCCACTCCTTCAAGGCAGACGAGAGCATGGAATCTTCGTTTAGAACAGAAATCATGTCTCTCATAACCGGAGATAGTGAGCCAGCGCCACCTATTGCTTCATGGAACAACATCAACTCTCCATCAAGATTATATTTCACCACAAACTCCACCGTTAACTCCTTAATATTTTAATTATGATATACTAATGAGTCACTTGATAACTAAGATGACAAAATCAAAATAATTTTGAAAATATAAAATGGAAAAAAGTTATAATCAATAAATTTTTCAATATATAAATGTAAGATTAAGTATAAAAAATTAATTGAGTAATTGAGTTGATTGCAGTTGAAATATGATAACCAAATCGATAATAATTAGTTTTGTTCGAGTTCAAGTACAAGTAAAATGATTAATAAAAAAATCTGAACCAATTATACACTGGTTTGTTTGGTTTGGATCATTAATCAACCGATCCAAATAGAAGAACTCCCTTATCTATATCTCGCTAGGTTCTGTCTAGCGTGAGTTACTGAAAAAATGATCCACCATGGTTCAGTTTGATAATGATCATTAGATATATAAATTTAATATTGAATGGTGTAGATTAATTGGGATATGTATGATTAAATTACAGAAATATCCTTCCCCCAATTCTCATCTGCCACCCACACATCTCTACATCTTGCACAGGGAAACACCGTCATCTCAACCAGACATTGCAGCAGACTACCTATTGTCGAAGGGAAGGACACGAGGAGGAGCAAGCCTTCAAATTCTATATCTTCATTGTTAGGCGATATGAGAAGATCTTAATTCAATTACCACGTAAGTATTAGGAATGAGCTCACCTATCAAGTAGTGACAATAAGGGAAAAGAAATGATTTAATTATACAGATAAGAATGAATTCAACAAGTGTTCTGAATAGGGTGGGAGGGAAACTTAAAAAAGAAATAATGTGAAGGGACAATAATCATGTCTGAGAGATTGTACAAACAATGTTTTGTCCGTATCAAACAAATCGGGCACCTTACTCAATTGATTTTGAATACAAATTTAATTGGGTCAAAATGGACGAAGAATACAAAGGCTAAAGGCAACAAGGTGCATATGCTTTGGCCCAGAACTTTATTTTTCTTCATTTTCTTCATATATACAATTTGCTTGTTTTGTCTCTTGCATATATATCTACTTCTTAAGCAAAGACTATAGGTGACTTCCTCGTATATTTCTCTTCCTTAATCTAAGCAATATGTCTCATCTCATCTTAACAATCAGTTTAATTACTTTTTCCCTCTCTCACACATTCAATTTCAACATTTCTCTTTCTTTTGTACATATGTTTCTAAATGATTTACAAAGGTGTTGTTGCTTCGTAGTTGGTTTCTTCATACGAGAAAAGCTTTCAAATCTACTCCAATGCATCCCCACCAATAATAGAGAAACATGATGATTCCAATACGCCCGTTATTTTCCTCTTTGATTCCATTTCAAGGATCCTTCTGTATATGCTAAACAAAAGAAATTGAAGAGCAAGAAACACAACAAAAATTTCTACTAAAATAATTGGTATAGCGAATTACAACACAAATTAAAACCCTAACATCGTTATTTGATTTGCTCCTGCCGTAATTCATTTTCCTAATTAATATTTGAATGTGAGTCTTTTGATTTCACCAAGGTATTTTCACAGTAAATAGTTATGAAACTAATCTCTTTAAACTTTGGAATCACATTGCTCAGAAATTGAACTATGAATTAGATGCTTAAGATATGTGTTGTTGATGGCTCTCATTGTATCTTGCTCATCATTTTCTATTACTCAATTTTTCATTAATATTCCATGTATATGCTCTTCACTACATTAACAAACTAATCATGGAAATGAAGAAGAAAAGCACATTTCCCACAAGTTTAAACATTTTTATATGATGAATAGGTGAGGGAGAAAAGGTTTCCCACAAAGGTTAATTGATGGAATATAATGAGGCAAAAGGTACTTTTCACTATTGCAAGCCAAACCCCACCTTAGCATGCCTTTTATTTCATTAAGATATTTGTAAAAAGGTGACCAAAATCATGTCATCAAGGTCAAACTTTAAGCAAACACAGAGAAAAAGCATATCAACTCACAACTGGGAAGAAATTAGAGCCATCGACTTCTTTAGAAAAGTTTTTTGGTAGCTTCTTCTTGCACTCAAAGCAAGTAGACTTTCGTGCCTCCCCTGTTCCACAGCCTTTTCCCACCTTTTTTTGCTTTCCTTTTTCAAGTTTAGATTAGAATAAAAGAAAGTGGTGTTGCTTTTTGAAGAGAAGAAATCAGTCGGCACAGGAGCACCAATCAAGCAAAAAGAAGGCCGTTGGTTCCCCCTTTTAACCAGTAGAAGAATTGTACCATCATTTCCTTTTCAAAAGAAGAAACTATAAAGCAAAAAATAAAATAAAAATGGAATATCATGTTTTAGTGTTACTCCATCATCCTAAAGAAAAGCCCTCATATGAAAGAAGTGTATTTTGTTCCACATTTGAGAGATATAAAATCAATCAATTCTTATTTTTATTGACCACAATTACTTTTAGGTGATTGTATAAATGTTTAGCAATCATTTAAAGAATTAATTTTAGTCTAAAATCAATAACGTGAAGAAGCTAAAGAGAGTGGTTGTAGGCTGAGTCCTAAGCTACCAAGTCCTAGACTGAGAGCAAAACTCAATTTTCTGGTGTCTCCATTAGGCTATGCAATATACTTTTATTATGAATACTATTCTTCCTAAAATTAAGGGATATCTAACGTGTGATATGATCTCCGGTCCAAAAATATTCTAGAAAAGAGTAATTAAATAGTAAAAAGTAAATAGAAATTGAATTAGATAAAATCATTTAGCCATTTGAGCCTTTGCTTGGATCTCTTGGTCCGTAAAGGGGTAATGGTTGGCGTGAGTCCAAATGGGTAGCAATCAATACCATTCCATGGGAAAAGAGGCTTGTCAGCAAGCCTAAGAGTGTTCGGTTGTGACCCAAGTTGGGGTTGCGTTGATTGATGTTGTGGATTCATGCC
Source organism: Acmispon strigosus (assembly GCA_030819835.1). Classification (NCBI taxonomy): domain Eukaryota; kingdom Viridiplantae; phylum Streptophyta; class Magnoliopsida; order Fabales; family Fabaceae; genus Acmispon; species Acmispon strigosus. The sequence continues at coordinate 11,687,520 of JAUAMA010000002.1, read as the reverse complement.
AGGTTTTGATTTGTGATCCCCTTGACTTACATCCAATGGTGACGAAGGAGTATGATCTAATGTATGAGGAGTAGTGTTCGTTGGGTTGGAAAGTGGAGCACAATAGTAAGGCACAACTTGGACAAGCGGCTGGGATCGAACGATCAGTGGGAAACACAATGGTGGAGAAAAGGATACGTGTGATGAAGTCATGATGGTCGTGTGTGCTACAATGAGCAAAAAATGTGCACATTTGATTTGATGAACTTAAGGCGACAATCGACATTGATTGCTTGTCGACCACTCATTTCAAAGCCCACTATAGTGTCTTTCTTGTTTGATGATTCATATGTGAAAGGGTGAGTTGAGTGAGAGCTAGGGTTTTATTTTCTGAAGTCCAAAGAGACACTTTCGTGTATAACCCTTTGAGAGCCCAAATCAATTCCCTTACCCAGTCTCAAAGATCCCGATGGAGGAAACCCTTCGATATCCGGTTGAGGTGACGAACGAGTCTTTGTGTTAACTGAAGATCACAAGGTTGCATTCTCTCATGCTTGCAACCCATGTGCCTCATCTTATGTGACCCCGTCGGTGGCCGAGGACAACGCGAAGTTTCCACTTTTTGGCAAAGGTGAGGTTGCACTCACAGTGGTCGAAGTGGGGTGGACATACGAGAGCCCAAAATTAACGGTGGTTCTATAACTCCTTCATGTTGCTCGCCGGTGGTGGTGTATGGGAGTGGAGGAAGCAGATCGTCATAGACATATGGGTCCCCCAAAAAACTCCTCAAGCGGGAGACGTGAAAAACTGAATGGATCCGAGAGGAAGACGCACAAATGAAGTTTGTAGGCCACAATTCCGATACAACATACACCCTGAATGGGCTATAAAAACAATGAGCAAGCTTTTGGGAGATATGCTTAAACAATGAGTACCGTTGGCAGTATGGTTGTAAGCGCCACAACACACAATCAACGGGGGTAAAAGATAAGTCTATTATTTTGATCTTTCATCCTTTGTCGCGCCCTAAGTAGATTAGCGTTGAGAGATTTCATTATTGTGGCTTTATTTTACAGGGCTTCATTCATATGTTGTTTCAAGGTACTCCTTGCAACATAGTCCAGAAGAAGGAGTTTCGACAATGCAACTCACAAAATGGGTCATCCCTGTGGAGGAGTGGAAAGTGGTGTTATACCACCATTCGACCAAGTCAAGGAAGTGATACTAATGAAAGCACAAATTTAGTAGACTAAATCTCAAGCAACTAAGACTAAATTCAGTATAACCAAGAAAACAAAGCAACAAAGATAAATTTGTGAAGCAAATTTCCTAGTGTCTCCATTAGAGTATGCAATACACTTTTATTGTGAATACTATTATTTCTATAATTAATGGAGGTTTAACATGTGACATGATCCCCAATCAAGGAATATTCTAGAAGAGAGTAATTAAACAATAAAAACTAAAAAAGGAAACACAAACTCATTCATAAAAAATCATTCAACCATTTGGAGTGAGTCCAAGTGGGTAGCTATCAAGTAGTTTCTGTCGTAAACATAATAAAATAAAAAATTTAATAATTTAATTTCCAACATTACCATTTAGAAATCATTTTCTTTATATATATATATATATAAATATAAACATAATCACCTTACTTTTAACTCACTTTAATTCATTCTTATTATAATTAAGGCTTAAATACATTTTTAGTTCCAGTAAAATACGTTATTTTTTTTGTCGCTAGGAATTTTAATTCTTGTTTTTAGTCCTCCGAAAATTACATGTGTTGTTTTTAGTCTCTGCTAGTTGTTTTTCCATCCATTCAAATCTGGGTTTTTACAATTTGAGAAAATCTGAGATGGCTGAACCCGATTTCACGCTTGCAGAGCAGATCAAAGCACGTATGAGAGTGTTTTCAGATCTGGGTTGGATGGAAAAACAACTAGTAAGGACTAAAAACAAAACGTGTAATTTTTGGAGGACTAAAAATAAGAATTTTTTTTCCCAAGAATGAAAAACAAAAACAACATATTTTGAAGAGACTTAATTTATTCAAGCCTATAATTAATTTTACCAAAAATCCATAATCAATTTTTGCTGATTAAAGTACACAACAACTTTCTCTCTTCAACAAAATAACATTGGATAGTTTAAAAAAAAAAACAAAAACAAAATTACATTGGATATTTATAATATTAAAATAATTGTGGTTATAGGTAAAAAAATAACAAAACAGATCCATATAGGTTTTAATATCTTCAACAAATGTTTATATTTTTAAAAAAATAATTCAAGCTAGTCCTTTTTTCTTTTTTTTATAAGCGATAACGTAGTCCTTACTTGCTGTTAAAGATTCATGTGAATTTTAAATTGTTATAATCTATTTAAAATTTTGGATAAATGGGAGAGAAATTCTCAACCAAGCTAAGGACCGATAATTCTATTTAAGAAAATATGCATGTACGGGAGGTTTGATGGCTCATGTTTTATTTTTATATTATATGCATTATTTGCAATGGGTAGTGGATAGTTTGTGGTCTGTACAACTATCTATAGGGCTGGTACTTTCTGTAGTTTTCTCTTTATATACATTATAATCTTCAACTGAAATCACTTCTTTGTGATTTTGTGTTTGGGTTCAAGCACCCCTTTGTGCTTGGTAATAAATTTAGCTTATTAAAAAAAATTTAAGAAAATATAACTAAACAAAAGAAGAAAAACTCTATTAATCTAAAAGCAAATACAATTTATAGCTAGGGTTCGACTCATAGGATAAGAATGACCGTACATATGACATCATATTAGGAATATTTTAGAATAGAAAATATAACTAAACATAGAAATAAAAATGATTAGATATAGTTATTCATTCATTCGGGTTAATAGTTCCAACTGTAAAGAGCTCAATAACTTTATAGCTATCATTAAACTATCACCTTAATGATCTATTTAGCAGTTATCAATTGTATAGTTCCTTGTATTTTTTTTAAGGGAACGTGAATATGTTAAACCATAGAAACAGGGGCTACGTCAATATATCAGCTTCAAGAAAGCTATTAAACTTGGGGTAACATTCTCAACTCAGATAATATTTGGAAAATTGAAAAGGCAAATTTAAAAGAAAATCGGGCGCTCTAATTATTGCTCGTATTTTTTTAACGACAAAAAATTAATTTACGAGGCATAAGGGGTATCTCAAAGCTTTACAATGTACAAGCGCTCCTTGTATTTATTAAGTTTAAGTTTTCAAATTGGTCACCACCGTTTAATAAAAAATAAAATAATTCTAACAATTAAGACATGACTTATTCAAAAACTTAAAAGTATAAGGATTTCAGTAAAAAAAAACAACTAGGAATTTAATTGGTTTTTTTTTTTTTTACGGAGGTTTTATTTTAAAACTTGGTAAAATTATAAGGAATTAATTATACAAAATAAGTCATAAATTAAAAACATTTAAATTTAATTTTTCTATTAATAATAAAACGCTTATGATCGAGTAAATGTTTAAGTAATATTTGAAAGGAATAAAAATTAGGGTAAGAATTTTATTTGAAAAGAATTACGTGACATTTCAAAAAGGGAAATTAAAAAAAAAAATTACTCAAAAAAAAAAACTGAAAATTAATATTTTTGAGGTAGATTTATGAGTGTGGGGTATATCTATTATGTGACATAATTGCTCTATATATGACACATCGTTCGAAAGGAAATAATAAATTAAAGGTATAGCTATATAGGTCCTTATGATGAGAGGAGCACCGCCCCAAGTAATATTTCCATTTAATTGGCTTCACCACTTATTCCATTTTGGTCACATAGAGGATGTGGAGAAGATGCCAAATTTCCACCTCAAAAAGCTTTTGTTTGAATGAGCAAGGCATCTTCTTCTTTACTTTAAACTTTTCGATTACATGGAATCCTTAAAGTGTATTACTAACTCTAGAAAATCCCACTTAGATGAAGCCAGATGAAAAGCTACTTTTCCTCCACTAACTAATGGTGTTCAAGAGTTGTTGTTCATGCCCAAGCACTACTTATATATAATCAATGTGAATACTTTACACACAAGCTTTTAGCTAGTTAGCTTTCTGGAATAAAAAGAATTAATAAAAGGTCTCATGACATGAAAATGAGTCATCCTTCTCTTGGCCATGACATGAGTTAAACATTGAAAAGGAGGCATGCTTTGGCTTTGCATACGTAATATCTTTAACCACACCACCTAATCCTTTCAATTCAGTAAGATTCTTGTAAGCCACAAAAGCCGGGTTTTAGAAATGTGCTCATTAAAGTTGTGACAAATCTTTAAAGATACCCATTCCCTTAAGGGGCCTACGCCAATTCCAATTCATTCACTAAAGCCCTAATAAATATATATCATTTTAAAACATTCATATATATATATATTTAATTATTGTTAGTTCAACCACGATTGAACAATTTAATTGTGAACTTGTATATTCATTGAATCATTAACCTGGACGATTTTCAGAACATTGATCAATAGTAATGTCAAATTATTTACTCATCGAATCTCATTTCTCTCAACTCCCAACTCTTTAAGGAAAAACAAGTTCAACTTCTTTAGAAACATTTTTTTCATTTTCGCTTTATCTAATTAGTATCCAAACATGCTGATAGTCAATGAACATGCTCATTAATTATCCGAAATTGATGTGTGAACACTACTTTGTGGCAGAAACCGACTCCACCAGTATTTTGTGGTAGTTTTTTTAATTTAACTGCAGAGTTTGTTTTTCTAATAAACCCTGCAATTTATGAAGGGTAATAAATCGCCACAAATTACAAGTGTGTGATGGTATATGCTAGAAAGTGGTGCACCAATGATAGCTCTTAATTACCATCTTGCTCTATTATCTTTTTGCAAATCTCTTGCACTTTCATTATTATAAAAAACAGTTGATCGAATATTCCAAAGACGGTACCTCCATTGTATATAATTATATATTTCCTAAAATTATCAAATATCGACCCCAACTTGTACGGCCATATACTAAAAAAATATCAATGACAGGAGATACTGACCAACCAAACCAGTTAATTAATCTCACACTGATTGTAGGGGAATCAATTTCTTTATCCCTAAACTTTCACTGTTTACATAATCAGTTAATCTATGTTTCTCTACAGAAAAAAAACTATATATGCCCCTAGTTCTAATTAATTACAAAAGCTATAGTTCTCTCAACTTGAGCTACTTAGATTGAATCCTTCTCCTTCGGTGTACTGAGTTGTATCAATTGTGGCAAGTGACAATATCAATCAATAAAATTACAAATTAATTTTTGGAATAATTTTTGGCAGTTTCTTGAGTTGATAATATCGTGCCTTCAAGCTTCAGCATGCTAAATTGCTAACATGCGTGTATTATCAGAACCCCCCAAAAAATAGAAAATTAACGTGTTTCTGCATGCCCCCTGCTATCATTTTTTAAATCAAATTACATAAAATGACAACATTCTACACACATTTGATAAAAATTATTAAAGGATATTATTATTTCAAAAATATTTTATATTTAAATTATTAATTATAATATAAGTAGAGAAATAATTTTAAATAATATCATATGATAATATAAAATTAGTCTATATTTACTATTAAATAATTAATATATATATATATATATATATATGTGAGTAGCTTATTTTATTATAAGTGAAGAATTATTTTGTCTATTTTTATTATAATATAAATAACGAAAAATAATGTTAACTAAGTAGTAGTAAGTGATAATGAAAATTTAATTATTTTATATGAGTAAATCCAATATTTTCACCATTTATAAATAAGTTTATTTTTTAATTAAATTTATCAGTAACTAAATAATTTAACTTAACAATAACAATTAGTAATTGATAAGTAATAAAATTTATATTTTATTAAAATCAAAAATTTATATTTATTAATCAATATTATGATAAATTATATAAAATATAAATATTGAAATTAATTTTGGGTCATGGTAATAAACAAACAAAAAACTGATATCCTATCATGTCAGGATAATTTCTATCCTAGCTCCCCCTCAGGATAACTTTTACACATGATGGACATGATAGGATAAGAGACAGGATAGTGTTATCCTATCCTGCTGGCGCAACAAACAACAGATAACAACAGGATATGATTACTATCATATCCTGCCTCTGTTTATCCTGTCCACCAAACGGGCCCGAAGAGTTTATCTTGCTTTATCTTATCCTATCTTTATCTTATTTTACTCTTATTTTATCATAACCACTAAACAGACCCGTAGGATACACTCTAGAGTGAGAAAGAAAGAAAAAAGAAAAGTAACGAATCTGACACATGATGAAAGAAAGAGATAGAGACAAATATGAGATGTTTCTGTCCCCTCCGAGCATCATTACTATACTTTTTTAAAAATATATTATGTGGATAATATTAGATAGATGGAGCATCGATTTTGGCTTGCATGCAGTCGAGTGATATTTGATCTTTATGTGACAGATTACATTTTAAGATATATCCCCTATCTAATTTTGGTGGAAAATAAGAGCTGATCGATCTTGATCCTATGATCTAAATTCTGTGAATGCATGAATGTAGGTGATCGGTGACTGCACGAACCCAAATCTTGAAGGATCTCTTTGTATTTTTCCTGACGACCCCACAAATAAACCTTTTGATCGATATGTATCTGAGATTAACATGATCATTCTTTTCAAATCAGGGACGTTCTACATTGAAGGCATAAATTGTTTGCGGTAGACAAACCCAGGCAACTTTGTTTTTGTGTTCGTCCTTAATTTGCAACCTACCTTTGCCAATTAAAACAGGGCTACAAGCCTACAAGTCGAGGTTTATGGATTACCTATGTGGATTAAATAGTAGTACTTGTTATGATTTTGAAGACTTGCCAGGCCCAAACTAATTAATTATCCGCGTCTATGGTTAGAATGTCACCTTCAACATGGGGCACTTCTCTGAAAAATTATTGAATAAATTTGATAATTAATTGATCAATTTCAATGAACCATGGACGTGCTTGCATGTCGTTGTTGCAATAAATAATATTGTAAACTTTGTTGCAAGATATACGTGTTTAGTCATGATATATTGATATGACTGCCCCCTAAACTTTCCACAAGTTTTTTTTTCTATAATTTTCTCTATCCATTAATATTCCATTCAACTTTCTTAAGCCATTTCCTAATCGTTCAACAACACCATATTTTTGTTTCTTTTCTTTATTTTACGTTTTTTCACAGTGGTTAATGAAACTTTGGCAACGATATGACTTATGGCATGAGCATTGTGGCAATTCATCTCACTTTCAAGCTTGAAAAGTACATACATATGATATACTACCACCTGGCATTCTTTGGCAGGTTCTAAGAAATTTCCCCTTAATCATTGTGCTTTGTCCTGAAGGCTGAGGCCAGTACCATTCACTGCCCAGCTTGTCTCTCAACACCCATAATTAGAATTGAACTTCAACTCCAATCTAATGCATATATGTGGTTGCAATGAGAACCCAATATATGTGTTGAAAATTTAAAACCAACTTTGTTTTTTTGTTTAAAATTTTCTAGTTTGAAAATACATTTAATTATTATACAATATAATTTAGTATCAGATTTTTAAGCTAATACACACGTACACACATATATATGTAACATTGAAAATAATAATTTGACCCCTAAACAATGGCGACACACGTTTTGACATGCGGGTTCATGTAGTGGTTTTTAACTGTCACGACTCATATATCATAAAAATATAGAAAATAGACAAAAACATTTTTTGATTGAGCTAGATTGACAAAGACATATTTTCCTTTTTTTTACAACTTTGCGATTTGTAGCGGTTTGATTGACTACCACACTGGGACATATTAACTTTAGATAAAAGCCCCACCCCCAAATTTTGATAAAATGTACTAGTAGTATACTATGAAAGTAGTGTATTAAATATTATATTGCTCCCACAAAATAGCAAATGCCCTCACATAGCCACATACCAATGAATAAAGATTTGCTCACACCCAATATACTCATAGGAATAGAAGGTATTAATGAGAGATATAATGTGTAAAATTATAGAAAAAAAAGATAGAAATATAAAAAAAAAAGAGTGAAAATAAAATAAAATAAAATAAAATGTGGGTGTGAATATATTAAAACTTCATCGATTAATCAATTTTTATTACTACTATAGCAGTTCTTCTTACCAACATGGGTTGAGTTCGAGGAAAATAAATTAAAAAAGTTGGGGAAAAAAGAAAAGTAAAGCAAAGAGTTCTGTATTTTCACTTTGTGAGGGACGCAAAGGTTAGCATAGCAGAACAAATGAAATCTGTAACTTTCGTGTTTCATCTGACAGATATAATCAATATATTAATTTTTACAACATATTGCTATACATTGTTTGATAACAATTAATAGATGAATGTTTTGTTCCTTAGAGATATAAATTTTTCCTCTCAAACTACTTCTCCATTCTCCAGCTTTCTCCTTAATTTTTTTTTAATGAGCAGCTTTCTTCTTAATTAATTGTGCTTTTGGTTTTTTTTCTTATTCTAAGTTGGTCTAGTTACAAATTTATGTGCGTTTTGAAAAAATAATTATGTGCATATTACTCCCATAACATAAAGTACCTAGTTTCATCTCTCGTACCGCAAATCCATATGTCAAACGTATGTTGACACTTTTGGGATCTAAATCCCACTATCCATAGAAGATATGTTTCTCAGTTTTTTCTCAAATCTTGTTTAATGAGGTCTTAAACTAATTTATTTTTTCTAAATAGGTAGAATTTATTTATTTTCTAAAGAAAGAGCTGCTAATGGTAGTACTGCCTCTGTTTCATAAAGTTTGTTATTTTAGCTCCTCTTCATTTTTCTAAAATATTTGTTATTTTAGGATGTCAAAGTATTTTTACTCACTTTTTTCCACATTTACCCTCATTTAATGAATTTTCTCTCACATATCATTTTTTATATTAACTAAACCACAACATTTTTCAACTAAATATATATTTTTCTATCCATAATAGTAGTATTTATTATCTCTTGTTACCAGAAAAATATAAATAAGGCTATTCTAGTCAAATAGCAATATCAATATAAATAAGGCTATTGTAGTTCGAATTTCAATATCATAACCTTAAACAACTATTTGTGTAATGGTTGTAGTAACCAATGTTAGAAGTGTAGTATACTAATAGTCTAATACTAGTATACTACATATACAATTTTTTTTTATCGTTAACCATGTAGATAAATTGGTCAATGATTTTTTTATTAGTAAGAATTAAAATTCTAACAATCAATCATTTATTTAAAAGAGGAAGTATTGAACTATTATATTATATATGTATATGTATAAATAATAAAGTGGACGTGTCTGTAAGGAATCAAGCGAAGCGCCAAGGAAGAGAATAAAGAAATGGTTGAAAAAGCTGAGAAGAGTCAGAAACTTTGATGTCAGAAACAAGTGAAAAAGCAGAGCAATCATGTTGAGTGTTACGGGTGGAGGAGGGAAAGAGAGACACATGCTATGCAGACAACAGTAGTTAGTGTAGTAAATAGTAAGTACATTATTCACATTTTCTACCTAAAATTATCATAACTAGTCGAATATAGGCAAATGCATTTATGCTCCCACATCAACTCACTGCCCTTCACCATTTCTTCTCTCTTCTCCTCTCTTCTGTTAATACTTAATATAAAATTGATAATAGGTCATTTTTCTATTTTTGTGGATGGTCCTTTTTCCCTTGATTATATTTTTTCCTAGTTAAATAAACAGTGGCCGGAGTCAAAGTCCACCAATAATCAAGGAGAATGAAAAGGACGTGGCAGTTAATGCAAAAACGTGAAATGCATGGGTTGGTAAGTAATTAAGTATCAATGAATGTGAAAAACTAAATCTTCATCCTCGACTTATTCATCATCCCCATAAATTACTCATTGTTTTTTTTTTTGTCAAGAATTACTCAATGTGTCTTATAAGCCCAGGCCCATTTTGTATCTCACAACGAGGTATATCATATCAACTTTTAGCAAGGCCCATGTGTGTTGAGTGGAGAATCTATTTTGTGCTATTTGGCACGAATAAAAACCTACCTGAACTGCACAATTATTGTCAAATAAGCTTCAAAAGTCTAAATGGCAGTTTAGCAGCATTATATATATATATATTACTTTTTATCTTCAGGTTAACAAATAAACCATACCCTTTAAAATATTAGAAAAACATCCTTGATCTTGAGCTCTCTAGGAAACGAGAATGGATCCTCTCCTCTGCTATTTTTCTCATATTGAATTTTTTATGTCTATTTCTTTCTTAATATATTTATGTATTACTTAGCTATATGTGAGACTCTTAAAATATTTATAAAGAGAAAAAATTTACACGAGAGGATCCATATATCTTCATATTCATATGTAGATTGGTTTATCTAAGAGGATTCCTCTTCTTTCCTCTTTTCTCTCACAAATATCTAATTCTAATTCTGTTTAGACAGGAACTTCTTGTAGAATCTTTAATGTCCCAAGCTACTTGTGTTTGGATTTGTTCTTCAGCCTTAGTCAGGTTTCATAAGAAGAAATTTGTGCCAAACCACTACTAGAAACGGAACAGGTAAAAAGAAAAGCATCTAACATACAAAAAGAGCAAAGCAATCTATCATCCTTTCGATTTCACCCTTTCAATGTACCAAAAATAAAACCAATCTTTTAATGGAATCAAAATACACAACTTTTATCATTGTTTTATTCTGTTTCACTTTTCATATATACTAAACATAGAACATAACTCAAATATTCTATTCTAGCTACTCTGTCTGCTAAATGCTACCATGTGATTAGTATTTGCCACGCAAATAACAGAATCAAATAGTTGTCTTCGGTTTAATTATTTTCGAGTCATAGTCATTGTGATAGGTAACAAAGAAGACCATACACACAAAAATTCTCTGTTTGTGCACTTAAAACAAATTGGTCTGCATCACATTGGCCTAACAACAACATGCTGTCCAATAAAAATAAGGAAAAGGAGGTTAGTCATATCAAGAAATGAACACAACGATATTGCTGAAAAAGGCAATCAAAAGAAGAAAGTGTAACTAACATACAAATTAATTTTGAGCTTGTACCTTTATTTGTGTCCTGTTATATGTATATGTGACATGTACTCTCCCATCACTAGCTTGGATAACAGCAGGATAAGAGAATTCCATTCCCACAGTATCCTCCAATGTAAGTGCCTCTTGCCAAGAATCACCATCATCCTCAGAAAAGGCAAGTTTAAGCACACCCCTTGAAATTGTATTGTAAGCAAGCAATAAACGGCCATCTCTTAGCTTGATCCCATCAATACCTAATACAACACGAGATCAAGATGTTTCTGAGATAAACTACTGATTTATGACACCATGAGGATATAAAATACATGTGTAGCACATAACTCATACAAGGAAAACTAAGTCAACAACTTCAAAAGTAAAGCACTAGAAGATCAGCTTTCTTCGGGATTGAAATCTTTTGTCCCCAAATGGTGTCTCAATTTCATTCCAACCAATTAAACTTTGACATGTCAATTAAAAACTACTACGTATGTTTGTAACTACGTCACAAAGTAAGATTTCATTGGTTCGGACAGGAAACTGAGATACCATTTGAGAACATAAGATCTTGATACCTTTGTTCTTGCAGCCCAATTAAATATGATCATGATGATAACTTCAAGGATATAATGCAAATCTAACAACATGAATATTTTGGAAAATTAACCTGAATTTGGGTTGGGGAGTTGTGTGGGTTTTGCATACCCCCATGTCTTGCCACCATCAATGGATTCTGAAAGATAAACTTTACCAAAGCCGGTAAAGGATCGAAGCAAAAAACGCAGTGTCCCCTTTGCAGTTTGGTATGGTACTGGCTGAATCACACCAAGAGGTTTATTCTCAATGTAAATTGGACCGTACTTTTGCCATGTCTTGCCAACATCTGTTGTAACCTGTTACCATGTTATGATGAGGTATATAGAAGTTAAGCAGCTGTTAAAGATGAATTGCATGACTAAGATCAGTTCTATTAGAAACCTCTGCCCATGCTCCCCACGAGTTCCAGCTTTCAACAGAAGATCCACAGAGCAAGTCACCATTTTCCAGTAAGAGAGGCTGAAAAACAGTAATTGAATTCAGTACCCAAGCTGTAAAAAATACAAACATTCAGTGATATTTGTTTCACCTTATTCTTTATAGGTCCTAATATACCAGGAGGAAGTTGTTCTCTTTCTGTCCAGGTAATTCCTTTATCATATGAGCGTTTCATGAATCCACTCCATCTGAAATTAATAAGCTATTTCTTATACATTTCAAATTAAGTTAGACTTGTACATTTTAATAAGGAGACTAACATGACTGATTAAGATAGACAACTTAATTGAACACAGAAGACTTCTTCCACTTAAGTCCAAGAAATTTGTGCTAATGCCAAATTGTCTATAACACCATTTGAAAGTTGCCAGCCTAGTTTTTGCGAAATAGTAATATTAAGTGCCTAAACATGGACCTCATTTAATGAGTTGCTACATTTGGGAATGTAGATATTCCATATTGTATGGTGCTATCTCTACCTGAAACCATACATAATATTATCGCATGGATTCCACTTTGGTCACTAGTACTGCAATACGTTTTTCTTCTTTCATTGTCGAATGTTTAACCTTCACAGATTCGAAACCATAAAAATATAGAAAACTACTAAAAAAGCTACTATCAGGTTGACATAGTTGGAATCATAGCCCATAAGTTATCTCTAGTTCGGATATAGAAGTGCAATACTTTATGTAGGATGTTGCAGGGTAATGAAACAGGTGGGAAATGGTCTTATAATGGCATACAATAATGGATACACTTGAACAGAAACTTCTGGCATTTCACTACAGATTAGAGATAGACTCCTTTGCAGAAACTTTTGGCATTGACCTGGTAAGTAGGCAAGTTTGATTAAGAACAAGTTTTGGGGTATATGAAGTAAGCAAGCACCTATCCCCTTAGCAATAACTAGGCTCAAATTGATCCCAGCATTATAAATAGGTAGATAGATACTTGAAGGTTAGAAACTTTACTTTTGAACATCTAGGCCTATTCTGTAGAACAGCAGTAACACATTTGATGGATGTTTGAACAGTGCAGGGTTCCACATAGGAACATTTGGTTCTTCATCAGCAACTACAGGTGGTTGCCATCTTCCCTTCTGCCAAACAGATAAAGAGCAGTCAAAATCTTAGAGCTAAGTTGTATCCCCTACCATCGGAGTCCCAAACTCGTAAGATAGGAACAGGAAACCATTACAATACAAGGATGGTAATTGGTAACTGATTTGAAATTAAATTTATTCAAACATTACATGCCATCCTCTTTGGAAACTTATACACTTTAATTGCTACATTTCTTTATGGATTTCTGTACATAATAAAGATACAAATTTAAAAACTTAGTTCTTCAGGGAATGCATTTTCATTGATTACAATCAAACAGAACCTCCTCCTCTTAGTATGTCACTGAAATGCTTTGCAAGAGGAATCTAAGGGTCATACCTGTACTCTAGGCAGACAAAGAAAGAAAACTAAACCAGGAAAACTCTGACAGTAGAACTTGCTTGCTAAGAGTAAGAGGTTTAGGTTTCAAAATAGAAATCTCTAAAATTACTATTACTGCATAAGTATATCCAATCTCCTATAAATAGAAAGATAGGTGCTAATGTAGAATGTATTTAACTAATTCCATTTTCTTGGTAGATTTAACTATTTATTTACCTTGTAAGTCTGTAACCATATTTTGACATCAGGCGCACCCTCCGATGTGCCGCCATAGTAGGCTACCAGAAAATGACCCTTCCGAACCTGATGAAATCAAAATAGATACTAATCCAGTATGCTTGATGATAAAAACCTTTTACATACTTAAGAAAATGAAAAAATCTTTGTAGTTAAGGACCTCAACAATGGTAGAAGCATGACAACTATTGAAGGGAGCAGATTTTGCAGGAAAAGTAAATTCCTCCACAACAGTCCCATTTATGTAGCCTTTGATTTCATTGCCAAAGCTAATTGCTTCTGAACCTGTAGAGTTTGGCCTGCAGAACTTTGCAGCTTGATTTCAGCTCATTACCAAAATATTGAACTTTGAGACTCATGCTTGGAGTTTAATTGCTTCTCATAAATCACACTTGAGTCTCATTTCAGACAAGAGCATAATGATTATGGTCTAATACTGACAGAAGCTTAAAGTATAGTGTCAAGCACTGAGGTTTGCGAATATGAACAGAAATAATCAACATAAAAAGAATCATGTACTAGAATCAGAGAATAAACACAAATAGTGAAATATATAAATCAAATAGTAGTTCATTGGCAATTTGAAAGAGGGAAGGCGAACCATACCCAGAAAATGAGTGAGCTCCATGAATGATAATAGAGACTAACAAGGCCAAATGGACAAGGGAAGGGAAGAGAGACATGGTTCCACTTCAAGTTCACCCACTGATATCCCTGCTATGCAAACTATGTAATGTAACAACATGGATCGGGAGGGAAATAACTTGTTTGTTTATTGAGTTTGTGAGTTGACTGAAACATTATCCCTCAGATTGTTCGAATGTCATCATCTGCCGTTCAATTTTTTTTATTTTTTTTGCTTTGGCCAGAACACGCCAAAACCAAAGTTGTTCTATGTGATTAAAAATAATTTCTTATTTCTTACTTCAATTTTTTTTGAAGGGATTCTTACTTTATTATTATCAACGTAAACTTTTCTAATATTTTCTTGCATGTGCTTCAGTTAGTTTATTTTGAAGACTTTTTGACAATAATCTAATTTTTTTTCTAAAATAATAATTAAGGTTTTCATCGTACATTTTCATATCACCTTAACCAATTCTTCGTCAGTTTCTCCATGATAGGTGTAACTCTAATAGCTTCTCTTATTCGCTCACTGCGTATCTTATATTTTGTAGTGTGACCACTCATCCATCTCAACGTTCTCCTTTCTGCTACTCCAACTTTTTCTCATGTCGCCGCATTAAAGCTAACATTCGCTACTATAGAGTATAACAAGTCTTATAGCACTTCGGCAAAACTTTCATTTGAACTTGATAAGATAACTCTCGATTATTTTGTATAATTCATCAAAGGTACTTGAACTGTGAAACTTGAGGTATGAATTCGTTTCCAATTTTTACTTCCAGATTATTTCCGACATCTGTCTTACTAAAATTGCAATTCATATACTCTATGTCAATTCTACTTAATCTAAAACCATTCGATTCCAAAGTTTTCCTCCAAATCTCAAATTTAGAATTAACTGTTTCCCTTAATTCTTCAATTAGAACAATATTATACACAAACAACATGCACTTTAGAATGCCCTTTTGTATACCTGTAGTTTCAAAATGATATTAAACAAATATGGACTCAACTCTCAAGGGGCTGACTTTGATGTAAACATATTTTTAACTCACTTGCTTGTTGTATTGAGTTTGTGAGTTGACTGAAACATTATCCCTCAGATTGTTCGAATGTCATCATCTACCGTTCATTTTAATTTATTGCTTTGGCCAGAACACGCCAAAACCAAAGTTGTTCTATGTGATTAAAAATAAATTCTCATTTCTTACTTTTCTTTTTTAAGGGATTCTTACTTTATTGTTATCAACCTAAACTTTTCTAATATTTTCAATGTGCTTCAGTTAGTTTATTTTGAAGTGTTTCTGACAATAATCTAAAAAATTTTCTAAAACAATAATTAAGGTTTCTTCATACATTTTCATATCACCTTAATCAATTCTCCGCCAATTTCTCCACGATAGGTGTCACTCTAATAGTTTCTCTTATTCGCTCACTGCGTATCTTATACTTTCTAATGTGACCACTCATCCATCTCAACTTTCTCATTTCTGCTACTCCAACTTTTTCTCATGTAGTCGCATTAAAGCCAACATTCGCTACTATATAGTATAACAAGTCTTATAGCACTTCGGCAAAACTTTCCTTTGAACTTGATAGGTACTATGCGTTCACAAATAACCCTTGATGTTTTTCTCCATTTTAACCACTCAGCTTGAATAATGTGTAACATCTTTGTCAATTTCTCAATTATTTTGTATAATTCATCCAAGGTACTTGAACTGTGAAACTTGAGGTATGAAGTCGTTTCCAATTTTACTTCTAGATTACTTCCGACATCCGTCTTACTAAAATTGCAATTCATATACTCATTGTTATTTCTACTTAATCTAAAACCCTTTGATTCCAAAGTTTTCCTCCAAATCTGAAATTTAGAATTAACTGTTTCCTTTAATTCTTCAATTAGAACAATATCATCCACAAACAACATGCACTTTGGAATGCCCTTTTGTATATCTATGGTAAGCATGTTCAAAATGATATTAAACAAATACGGAATCAAGATTGAGTTTGATGTAAACATGTTTTTATAGGGAAGTCATAATTACACTCAAGAATTCTCACACTAGTAATTATCCTCTCATACATGTCTTATATAGCTCTAATATACGTCACCCACATTTCTTTTCCATTCCCTTCCACGACACTAATAAGAACTTATAACCCCAAATATATAAAATTGGAAATAAGGTGCTTGTAATGAGCAAAGGCCCAATAGTGGCCAAGTGTTATTTCCTGCTTATTTGCTTACAAATAGTGATTATAGAAAAGCCACAGGATCAGAGACAAACAGGGTTAGTTGTTTCAGTTTATTTGAAACAATTTACTCCACATCACTTTGGCCCAAGAACAACATGCTGCCAAAATAAAAAGACAACAAGGAGTTAATCTTATCAGGAAATGTATGAAAGGAATAGCACATTAATTCATAGAAAGAAACTCATTTATTCTCAAATGTTAACTGAAACCTACAATTTAAAGACAACTACCATACACAAATTTAATCTCGTACCTTAATTTGTGTCCTATCATATGTGTAAGTGATATGTATTCGCCCATCACTAGCCTGAATAACCGCAGGATATGAGAATTCCATTCCCAATGTATCCTCCAATGTGAGAGCCTCATACCAGGAATCACCATCATCCTCAGAGAGTGCAACTTTAAGCACACCTCTTGATACAGTATTATAAGCAAGCAATAAACGGCCATCTCTAAGCTTAACCCCATCAATACCTAGTAGATGATATTAGGGGACGAACTTTTAATACACAAAATAGATAAGTAAAGTCACTATGATCAACTTCAAAATTATAGTAAGCAATAATCAACTTGGTTCCTACAGTGCAGTTAAATACATTTGTCATAATTATGCAGCAAATTGACCTGAATTTGGGTTAGGAAGCTCAGTAAGTTTTGCATATCCCCAAGTATTGCCACCGTCTGATGATTCTGATAGACAAACTCTATCAATGCCGGTAAAGGGTCGAAGTAAAACACGCAATTTGCCATTTGCAGTCTGATAAGGTACTGGCTGAATCACACTCAGGGGGTCATTTTCAATGTAAATTGGGCCATGCTTGCTCCAGGACCTTCCATTATCTGTTGTGACCTATTTACACAAGAAGCAGTAAATGTCAGCGAGCTAACATTCCAAAGCATCTCTGATACAACTATTCAACTAGGATGAGTTCAGTTTAAACCTCCACCCAGGCGCCCCAGGAGTTCCAGCTTTCAACAGATGATCCACAAAGTAAATGACCATTTTCTAGCAAAATGGGCTGAGAAATAATAATCAAATTCAGAACTAGTGAAGAATAAATTTTATATAGTTAATAAATTTCAAACCTCTTGCTATAGATGAAAACACAATGAACTAGATTATGGTGTACCTTATTTTTTATTGGTCCTAAGATACCAGGAGGAAGTTGTTCTCTTCCTGTCCATGTAATGCCTTTATCATATGAGCGTTTGACGAACCCACTCCATCTGAAATTAAACAAACTCATTCAGGTCATATGAAAGGGAGACAAATAATAAACTTACAGATTCCGCGGTGCTATATATACAGATGGCAGGGTAGGATGACCCGTTAACATACACAACTTGATACTAGACAAAGCCCTCATTCAAACATTTCAATGTAATGGAAGCACTGCAACTCAATAGGGTGTCTAATCACAATGAATCATGAATTGAGTCCATACATATTTCCAATATATTAGTTGTCACCGACTATTTTAATATGAAGTTACAAGTTTTTCTCTTTACCGGTTAGAAATGATTTTATTTATAAATATGAGCTTTCCTGCTGAAACATGTCTGATTCTAGTATCCTATGAATATATCATTCTGACTACCCAATTAGCTGGATTTTACTAGGGAGAAGCAATAAGATTAAAGCATGGATTGAAACTAACATAGTAACACATGAAAATGCTTATGATCTTCTGTCGAGCATAATTTTATCAGGAGCCATAGCAATTAGCCAAAAACCATTCATGAATATTACTTTTAGGGTGATTAAATGCTCTGTCATATCATAAGACTTACTAAACTGATTCATATTTTACAAATACATATCCTTTCATGAAAGCTCCAATTAAGATATATTTGGAAGAAAAAGGTCCAGTGAAAAAGAGTTACAATAGCAAATCCCAAATATGCATTTAGGTCTATAATACCATGCAGGATAGCGGAAAGTGGATAATATAAACCTAGCTGTCTCAACTCTCAACTACCATATTTTGAAAGAACTGCAGCAACAAACACTTGCACAGGGGTAAAATAGATGTAGGAGGACGAGAAGTTATAAACTTTACTTTTGAACTTCTTGGCCTATCTTGTAAAACAGAAGTAGCTCGTCTGATGGAAGTTTGAACAGGACAGGATTCCACATAGGAACATTTGGTTGTTCATCAGCAATTACAGGTGAGTGCCATGTTCCATTCTGTCCAACAATTTTGATTTCAGAAAGTTAACACAGCATTCAAAATTTTAGAGATCAATACTCTCCATCCTACATATGTGGAAGGAACAAAGACAGGCATAGTTTATGACTAATTAGAAATAAAAATTTGTATCCATTTCTTGAGGTACATTTGCAAAACTATTTAATAGCTACGTTATTCTGTTTTCGTACAAGTTTGTGCCTCGAGATGTGTTATTTTTCGTACTTTCTAATAGTAAACCAAATAGACTGGTACAACATGTATATTTACCTTGTAAGTCTGCAACCATATTTTGACATCAGGTGCCCCCTCATATGTACCCCCAAAATATGCAACCAAAAAGTGATCCTTATCAACCTGAAAAAATCAAACAACATAGTATTGAGTTCATTTGCCAATAAAAATACATAATATCCTTTTTTATTATGGGCAAAATAATGATAATTTTTATTGTATTTCATGACCTCAACAATGGTAGAAGCATGACAACTCTTGAAGGGAGCTGATCCAGCAACAAAAGTGAACTCCTCCACTAGTGGACCCTCTATTGAACAATTTTCCGCCATGCCTAAACGTTGACCTTCTGTGTTTGTTGCGTTTTAATACTCCTGGAGACAATTTCCTGCAAAAAATTACTTCGAATTGTAGGCCATACTTGCTATGGTAGTTTAACATCAAAATGTTGAAAATAAGCGAGATACAAAATTTCATTTTGCACTCATTATAAGCAAAAAAAAACTAATTTTTCGGGTTCCCATTTTCTGCCAACTCAACAAACATTGCCTTTTGGGGTTTAATTACAGTGTCAGAATGCAACAACTTCAAAAGTCATTCGATAAATAGAAAGAGAGAATGAAGTGTGGCGAAAAGAGAAAAAAAAATGAAAAAGACCAACGGATTTGCAATCCGAATATAATGGATGCCAAGAACAAAGAAGAATGACAATGTATGTAGCTTACACTGTGAATTCGAGAAGTAGATAACAGCTCTTGCCTCCTTCAGATCCGGTTCAAACACACAGGAAATGCATTCACCATTCATAACACAGAAGTCAAACCACCCACGGCCAGGAAGTTGACAAATTAAGTTGAGTATAATTAAATGGATTTTTTTTTATAATAATAATAGGATTAAATACGTTACTTGCAAAATACATATTTTTTTGTCGCTAAGATTTTTTTTTCCAGTCACATGTTTTGTTTTTGATCCCGGTCATATGTTTTTCCTACGGGTGTAATTGAGGCGGGTTAGTTTGGATTTAAGGTGTTTAAATGTCCGAATCACGGTTTGAGTTGGTTTGGATTTCTTGGTTTTTGCTTCTGGATCCGATCCAAACCAACTCGGTCTCAATTAGATTGGTTCGGTTCGGATGATCGATTTTTGAATAAAGTAATATTATCTCAGAATTTGCATGATGTTTATTTTAAAAAAATGTGAAAAATTATATAAAAAACCAAAACATTCAATATAATATGTGATAAAAAATATAAAAACTCTATATAATCCAATGATGTCTCGGAAAGAACAAATTATTTCATGTAATCCAACATAAACAAACTAAAATTAATATCTCCAAAACAAACATAAACAAGCAGCACATTGTTAAATTCATAAGTAACTTAGGTCTTAACTTAAATAAACATCGTAGGTCTTAGACTAACAATACTCTCCAAGTATTCATTCAAATAAAATAGGTAGGAAATTGCTAAACAACAACTAGTTATAGGAGTAAGAGTGTCCCCATATCTTTTAACTTCTTACTTCAATAGAATTGGTCGGTTCGAATTTAATATTCAATCCCCAAATTCAATACTCAAACTCATAGTGATCGGTTGTAGTTACAAAAATCTAAACCAATCGAATGACCCAATCCATCTCATCAAAGTGTGTTTGGTTCGGTTTGGATTGATCGGCTTCACGGAACGAACCCCTTACGCCTCTAAGTTTTTCCATGCAATCTAGATGGCATTCAACAGCTACTATTACTGTGGAAGTTCAAAATTTGCACTTAAGCCCCTATGATGAGGCATATTTGTAAATTGACCCAATGCATTGTGTATTTGTGTCATGGTCCCTGAGAGAGTTACCTTGAATACGCTGCAGCAGCAGCAGTAGTTGAATAAGAGGATCTAGGGTTCTAACTGAGTAGAAAGGAGGAGGGGATTCATGCGGAGCAGCATGAAGATGATTGGGGGAGCTTGAAGCTGATGCTCGACGATAGCAGAATGCTTTCGTTACCAGCGACACTCACCATAACCACCTTAACACTAACACTCACTGCAATTTCCATCTCTTCTGGTATCGCATCAGCACAGCATGCTATCAATTCACAATCACTAGAACATCAGTTTCATACCATACATGCTTATCTATCTCTTTCTCTTTTAATCCTATTTGAAAGAAAAAAATTTGAATTTTGCAGCTTACATATTAAAGAGAAAATGGGAAGGTGTCAACTCCAAGGTTCGTGAGCTGGAGGAATGTCTCAAGTCTTGCTCCGACAAATGCGCCTCTGAGAGGCAAGGCCGAATTAGGGCTCAACAGGTTTTGTTCCAATCTCTTTGCTTTGATTCCATTTCGTTTCTCTTCTGAATTATTTGGCTGATTCATTATTGGCAGGCCTTGAGAAAGGGGCTATCAGAGCCTAAAGCTGAAAATCAGAAGCTGAATTTTTATCCCATGACCCCCATTGCTACCATCCACTCATGCTTCTCTACCAGGTTAAATTATACGTTTATTCCTTCGTTATAAATTTCAACTTTGATAATTAACATTTAACACTTGGATAAAGTTCTAATCTTTAAGAATTTTTAATTTACCCAGTTTTATTTTATTCTTTGGTAATTATTAGGTTCACTGACAAATGACAGTCATAATCTCCCTCTGCTTACTTTAAATTCTGAATGTGGTAGGTAGTTAGTTATGCAACAACCACACTCACAATAGTTATCAATTGAAGATTATACAAATTATATTTTATCACGTTTCATTCGATTTTACTTTATTTTAAACAATTTGAAGAGAATCGTCTTCAATTCAATCTCAGTGCATGTATAAGTACATATTTAGGTAGATAATTCATTCCTTCTCTGTTTAGTCCTGTGTAAAATGTAAACTGCACATCCAGCTGAGAACATATTTTTGCTTTGTGTTCTTCATGCTTGTTTCTCTATGTACTTGTTTACTTTATTGCCCCCATTCATGATTCATGAACCATTGGTTCACATTAGTGCAGGAATGGGACGCCAAGGCAACCATTACTTGTACCACTTGCTAGAGCAAGCTTGGTTTTTAATACAACTCGTGTTCCACCAGCATCTCTTGAAGGTCTGGCGGAATATTCTCATTGCTGGATTCTATATGTATTTCATTTAAATACAGATCTTGAGAAGCTATGGAAGCATCCGTCTAAATCAGGTTTCAAGGCAAAGGTGTGAGACTCTAGTGTTAATTGATATCTTATCTGTCATCTTCTTGCCTCTATTTTTATTTCCGAGAAATCTTTTCATAGTGATCAGTGGATGGATAGGTGAGGGTGCCAAGGCTGAAAGGTGGAAGAATGGGAGTGTTTGCCACACGATCCCCACATCGTCCGTGCCCCATAGGACTCACAGTTGCAAAGGTAAGGACACATGCTGGTCCTGTGGGATGTTTCTGACATGCTCTCACAAATGCCAGTATTTTATCCCACTCTCTTGAATGACATCACTCTGGTTAAGTGCATATTATTCAATGTTGGAGAGACCAGAAAATACAGTTACCCGTTTCATTTTTCATTAAGTGTGTTTGGGTTACTTTTTGTGACAAAAAAATGTCCCGGGGGTGTTATTTTCCCGTTTTCATACTTTTTAATTCGTAACCAAACAGGATTGCTGGATTATTGCAAGCCTATGAAAAAAAATTCATACTCCCTAGGTTGCTATGTATAGTTCCTCTTAGTATTGCTGGATTATTGCAATCCTATGAAAAAGTATTCCTAAATTAATTCTGGAATTTCAGATCCTTGTTAGCGTTACTAAAGACAAGCTGTGTTTGTGTCATGAAAGAAGTGCTTTGCTATTTTTGAATTATGTAATTTCAGTTTCAATATTCATGCTGGTGGTGTGTGTTAGCCCCCCTGTTTCACAGTTATTCAGAGTCTCACCAATGAACTATATTCTCTTGTGTTCTCTTTTCCTTCCAGTCCTGAGAATTTCAACGTTTTAGTCTTCAAGCATAAAAAAATGCAATGATGGATCTAATTTTGTAACTTCTGTTTTATCTAATTGTGTGTTGTAGATAGAAGCTGTCCAGGGAAATATGATTTTGCTTTCTGGTGTGGATCTGGTTGATGGAACTGTAAGTCTCCATTGCTAATCTGAAATCTTTGCTTATGGTATACTAGAATTATATGCCAGTTACGTTATTGTTTATTTGCTTCAACTATGAAGTTGATATTTCTCTGTGAATCTGTTATCATGATGCTTTAATGAGGAACTATACCTAATTTCTGAATCTTATCCACAGCCAGTGCTCGATGTCAAGCCTTATCTACCATATTGTGACAGCATCCAGGAAGCTTCAGTGCCAAATTGGTTGATGGTAACTTTCCACTATCCTTTAGATACATTTAATGCTGCAGCCTGCAGATTACCTTTTTTAACAGAGTTTATAAATTTGATTCTTAGCATCTCTTACTAACTTCAAGCTATTATTACCTGGATACCAAATTCAATCATACAATTTGAAAAGAATGAGATACAATCAAGTAACCAACCCTCATTTTGTGTTACTAGTCACTGAAACACTATTATTCATGTGTAGTTGTATTCTTATTCTCTGGAAACTTTTAAGTTATGGTTCACATTAGAGTCGGCTATGAAATATATTAGTAGAATTATATTTTATTCTACATCTCTTTTTCGAAGTTTAATAAATGGCTACCTCATTCTGATGATTTTTTTTTTTTTTATTTCTTCAGGAGGATAAATTACTTTCAGTAGCTTCTATTAGCTTTTCGGAGGACTTCACTTCATCACTTGAAAATTGCTGGATAATGGCAGTGAGTTGTTGACATCATCCTTAATTATTTGAAATATTAAGTACCTGCTTCTTGTCCATTAATTATTTGTTTGAAACTTTTGTTGGTAAGTGGTAACCAGAAGAGATGCACACATTGGTCTTTACTGTATAATTTAACTCTTTGTAGCTTCAACTTAATTCCAGGTTACATATTTTAAATCAAAAGTATAACTTTTGACCATCATACATCCTTTGTTTCATAGCTTTTGATAAATCTCAGTTTTTGTTTAAGCTTAACCTTATTTATTTAGTGCTGGTTTTACTTGTTTATATTTCAGTTGGTGGCATACTGCCATATTGTGTTTGAAATTAGTTTTCTTAGCTCCTTAACTAGCCTTACTAGTTACTAGTATTGGATTTGGATGCAACATATGGTATTTTCAAGTCCAAGGTCATTTCCAACCTCTTTCTTCTAAATCCAAATAGGCTACACTTTGATGGTAAACTTTTTTTATGACCTTATGTTGAAATATGAATGAGTATACTAAGAGTCGCTAGTCAGAAGAGTTGATCAATGCACGAGAGCCTTTTTTTTTTATCAGCAAAATATCATGAAATAAAAGGTACACTACAAGGGGTACCAACTAGAGGTTGCGGAAGACCAATAAAAATTGAGTTAAACATTAGAATGATTTAGATATGAATGGCCACTATGAAGAAGATTTAGTTCTTAACAAAACATAATTGTGTCATTTAATCTATTTGACCCTACCCTCACATCATAGAAAAAAGCTTTAGCTGCTGTAAACTTGTATATTGCAAAATGAGCATGTTATTGAGCACATGGTTTGTTTCTTTTGCTTTAGCCACAATTCTTAACCTTCTTGTTCCTCCTCTTATACAAATCTTATGGTGATGATTCTCCTTTACTGTTTAGGAAAAGAAGTCACTCTATGCATCCCCAGGTGAGTTCCAAAGCTTAATAAAACAGGTTCTTTCCTGGGATATCCGGTCATTGAGTCAACGAAATCGCCCTCATGATGCTCTCTTGAAGAAAGAAAATGATGAGCTATCAGGTGATACTTCTGATGTAGATGAGCACCAAGATGAAACAGCTTTAGTCCCTGAAAGAGAGCAGAGTTCTCTAAATTCTAAGGAAGTAATTTATCATCTCATTTTGGAGGGACTCGATGTCTCCTATAGAATTGATGAGGATGGTAATGTAATTGTAGAAAAGGTGTCAACTTCTACTGTCTTGGACAATAAGCCTAATTCGTGACTGATTACTTATTAAATTCGTGACTGTTTTTGCTCTTTTAGAACAAGTTATTTTAAAGGAGAAACTTAAGCTTGGGGGATGTTTAGTTTGTTTTATGCGTTCATTTTGGTTGATGCGTTTTCTTTATAATTACGAAAATATCATATCTTTTTATTTTTCAAGTCTTGTGAAAGGATAGCAAACACTCCCCCTTAAGCTGAAAAGTTGAAATATTACGTACAAAGCCTATGTATCTGGAAAATAACAAATGAAAATGGTAAACATAAAAAAGCCCAAAGTAGATCTGAACAGTAAATTTTGGGCCTGGGAAAACCTTTAATAGGACGTATTAATCTCACTCACCTAAGGAAAAGGATGAAGAATTTATAGCAAATACACAAACAAAAACACACGATTACAATAATTATGATTCTTCACTTGTTCTTCTGAAAAATGAATTCCAATACGATTACTTACGTTATCCCTCATGGTCAGAAAGAACTTTTTTTTTTCCTTGTCAGGTGAAAGAACTTTCAATTGACATACAAAATAAGCCAAAGATTTCCTGGCCGATCAAAATTTATGAACCATTAATTAACGTTGGTCCCTCTTTCTAGCCTTTTGGCAATCAATGACAACGTATTCAATGTACCAACTTTTTTGTGCAAGTGATATTTTAACAATAAAAACAATGATGATGTTAGGTTGACAAGCTGTCATTTGTTTAATCATTGTCCATTTTTGAGTAATTTCTGATGCGATATTTACATTTGAAGTTTTTTTTTTAAGGGACATTTGAAGATTTAAATAGAAAATGACTTGTTTTGGACCTACTTGCTTAATAAGAATTTGAAAAAACTGCTCGTTATGTTATGATTATGATAATTAGGGGGAAAAGCTATGAAGTGAATAATTATGATAATAAAAAAGGCAAAGTTACATGGGCATTGGCAACCTCGCATTTGTTGCGCATTTGATAGTCGATAGAGACAACACAAGTGATAGTGCAAGCACGGAAACGAGGTTGTCAAAAGAATCGTATCGTACTTGGCTAAGCTGGTGTCAGAATATTCATAAGTCTATGAAGGACGTACAAATGGTGTGGTTTTAGATAAACAATTTAATTAAATATTTATCACAATAAAAACTTATTCAATAAGTGGTTAATTATAAATTATTTCATAAATTAATTTAAATAAACTGAAAATATATTTAGATAAGTATGAATTTTTATACATAATTTAATTTTAACTGTATATAAAAATAAGTTTAAAAGAAGTAAGTCATAAGTTATTATAAATTTTTCTAAATACTTACATATTATGCTGAAATAAGTTTCAATAGGATCTTCCAAACAAATTGTGTGTTATTTTTATTGAATTTAATGTTAATTTATACTGAAGGTGACGTGTTAAAATTTTACTTCTCTAATCCATGATAAACCTAACTCGTTAAATTCTAACTTCTCTCTTACTACCTTAAAATATAAAATATATGAGATCACCAAAACAAACATCCACCAAAGTTTTTAATATACTATATGTTTTACTACTTTATGATTTTTGTACATAAAAACTACTTCAGAATTAAATTTTAAAATATGTTTTTCAAATTAAAATTCACAGAAATTATTTTAATTAGTAAAAATCTATTTTAATGATAAGTTTACTAATATTTACATTACTTAATATTAATTGAAGAAAATATAATAAAAATATTTTTTTATACATTGAAAAACATTTAAATAACAGTAAAAAAAGTAATACTCCATTCGTTCCACCAAGATTGTTGTTTTAGTTTTTTTTATTTTATTGAAAATGTTTTTTGCTTTATAAAACAAGACATTTATATAATTTTTTTTAATCTATATCATCATTTAATGAATTTTGTCTCATTTATCACATTTTGTAACCACAATTGTTTAAGATAGAATTTAATGATTGCACATGGTAAACTAGTAAAACTAAATATGAGTATTTTAGTAAAATTGAAGTATTAATAATTGTCATTTTACTTTTTATGTAACAATTTTAAACAATAATCTCTGTAAAAAGGAGGAATGAGGTGATATTATAATATTCAAATTTGAGTTGAATTATTTCATTAAATGTTTAAAAGCTGAGTTGTAAACACGGTTAATGTTCCAATAACTGAATCAACTGTCGCCCAACCGCGTGGGCCGTCCCCACCCACGCCAGCAGGCAGGCAATCAGAATTATTGGTTTCCAGAATTGCCCTCGCTTCTTCAACCAAATTACCAGACGTCCTTTGCCTGCACATGAATTCTTGCCTTCTTGGTATTTGGTGAAATCAATGGTGGGTATTGATTATTAGTTAGTGTACATGGCCATGGCCACTTGGCCATGCACTTCCACACTGCATCACATGACCCAATTTATGAATTCAGTGTATATTCAACCGTTACAGTTCAGTTCCATCCCTTTTCATTTCATGATTTAACCTTCAAGTATCCGATCCCAGCTTATCTTCATATGCTTTTATAGGACCAAGGCCCATGCAGCTCCAGCATTGCTTCACATGCACCAATTTATTTCAACCTATTGGAAATACATATATTTCAATGGATTAATGTACGCAAGTGGTTTAAGACAGATAGCTAAGACTCATTTAAAACAATTGTGTTTATTAAAAAAATATATAATGAAGTTAATTAATATATTGGTTTTAAAAAAGTTTATACAATTTTTCATATTTACTCTTAATTAAAATATTGGATAGTGTTGAAGAGAATTAATTATAAGTAGTAATCAAAACTTTAAAATAACAAAAACTAAATAAATATAGTAGAGATATATACCGAAGAAGATAGTAAATATTCCTAATATTTAGTAGGAAGTCTTATATAAAAGGACACCAAATATGTCTCTAGAAGAACTTATAAATAAATATTCTTAAACTTTAAGGTTTTGACATATGTATTAAGGAATAACATTAATACTTTTGTTTTTACCAAAATTACTACTTTTCATATAATATACTTTTTAGCTCTCTCTTATTGATTATGACTTTTCAATTTTTTTACTACTATTAAGTCAAGGGTATAATAGATAAAATATAATTAATGTTCTCTTTAAATTGTGAAAGTGACAAATAAATAGGAATGATAAAAAAACTAAAATAGTGACAAATTTTTATGGATTAGACGGAGTAATTTTTAATCTGAAATCGTCTTAAGTTTAAAACAGAGAACCTCTACCACTTATAAGGTACTTAAACCCAAGACATGCACCCCCTAGAGATGCAACTACCATAAACCATCCCTCATATCTCTTAGCTTAAGCCAACAGGATCAAGTTATGCACAGATAGATCCAGATTAGAAAGTTGTTTTCCTTACTCCTTATTCTTTCTCAACATAATAGTGCGTGATACTGATACAAAACATGTAATCATATTTCCCTTATGTCTTCCTCTTTTCAAAAGAGTGTCATAAAATTATCACTGCTCAAACAGTCACTGATTAAACTATTTGTATCACGAGGGTCAAGATGGCAAGATCCTCACTAATCAAATTTATCAGTATAGGAATGTCCTGTACTTATGAATTAAGAGCACTGCTTTTGAAGAATTTCAATGAGATTAGTTTAATTTGAATGAACGAGTTCATTACGTAAGTTAAATTTCAATGAGTACTTGCGTTTGAGCTAATGTTTACATATTTTTCTATTAATGAAGGGATTTTTTTTTCCTTGTACATTGAGGAAAAGAGAAAAAGTGTAGGGAAAAGAATTGTCTCACATATCCATGCTCAACCTATCAACTAAAGTTTAAAAAATGAAAAAAAAGTAAAATAAAGGGAAATAATTGAACTCCATCTTTTCTCTTAATAATAATATTATAGTATTTTGGCTTAATAGCACTTTTGGTCCCTCACTTATCACGATTTGACACTTTTGGTCCCTAACAAAAAAAATTAGCCTAAATGATCCCTCACTTTGTCAAACGGCAGCAGTTTTAGTCCCCCGTCACTATTCCGTTAAAAAACTAACATTTTCCGTTAAAAATAAAAAAATTCGCTCAAAAAAAAATTGAAAAAAAATATTCTGGTAACACCCTCCAGAAGGTAAATCTGAGAAGATAACCCACTTCTCTCTCACTCTCCATCTTCCTCTCTTCCACCTCTTCATCTCCTTGCACCCCTCGTCCCTCTCTAGGACCGTCAGCCTTGTCGCCGCTCGCTCCGCCGTCGCTGCTGCTCATTCCGCCGTCGCCGCCGCTCGTTCCGCTTCTTTGTTCATCGGATCTTGGTTTTGGCTAGGGTATTTGGGTATCTTCGCCTCTGATTTCTTCGTTCTTGGAGTTTCGCCACCGTCCCCAAATTTGCAACGGTTCGTTCTTCCCCAAATTGGTGATCTAGGGTTTGCAGTGGTGCCCCAAATTGGGAATTTCGAGTGTGACGGAGGGAGAAGACCACCGCGAAAACCACGGGAATCCTTCCTTTACGGCATGGTCCCGTTCTTCCTGGCCAGTGATTCTGCGTTTTGTATTTTCTTTCTCTATTTTGGGTTCAACATTTTCTTTCTCTGTATTTTCTTTCTCTGTAATTCCTTGAGAACAAGGAAGATTTTGAGGGGATGGCACATGCTTTTCTGGGTTTGATTTTTTCTGTTTCTGCTCTGAAACAGAGGAGGAAAAAACAGAGTTGTGCTTAGTTGTGCTTAGTGAGTTTGAACTTTGCAGGAAACAATTTTGATGTCAAAGCATAATAATAATAGATTAAACAAAGATAAAAGACATGAACTCTGCATATTTGCTTTGAAGAAAGCTATTTATTCACAAGAATCTTAAAGAAAAAAGTGGATATTGGTAAATCAAAGGCTGCACCATCCATATCCACTTTCAGCTTTTTACATATGCTTTAGCAGTACTGACTAATGAGTGTGTCTGATAAATAACAAAAGGTGCAGGGAAGAGGGAGTAGTCAAAGCTGCACGAGAATTACTCAAATGCTCAGCAGCTCTTACCTCTTTCTTTCATGGTTATGGGGCATAGAACTCTAAATCTTAAACCCACTGGAACGGGTCGGAGAGGAAGCTGGAGAGTGAGAGAGAAGTAATTAGATTTTTTATTAGAATTTTTTTTTAACAGAAAACTTTAGTTTTTTAACGGAATAGTGATGGGGGACTAAAAGTGCTGCTGTTTGACAAAGTGAGGGATCATTTAGGCTAATTTTTTTTTGTCAGGGACCAAAAGTGTCAAATCGTGTTAAGTGAGGGACTAAAAGTGCTATTAAGCCTAGTATTTTCTCATGTTTACCACTTACCTAAAACTCATTTTCATATATATCAAAAAAATCTAAGAGAGGACAAAAAAGATGGGAACATAGGAGAAGAAACACCTCTTTTCGTAAATAACGGTTAAAAGGAAGGGCATTTTCCCCATAACCTCATTTCCACGACGGCGCAATATCAAATAAAAAATCATCGCTCTCTCTCTCTCTCACAGTCTCACTCCTCCAAATTTCCCCTTTGGACTTTCTTCTCCGCCTGCCAGTGCCACTCTGGTCATAAGGAAGGGAAGAGTCGCACACACACTCTTCCCACACACACATACATTATTCCTTCATAATTTTCTATTTCTTTTCACTCCGCAATAAGAAACAGAAATATTCCCTTTCTTCTTTTCCATTTCAAAATTTCTCCATCCAAGTCCAACACACAGGGTTTTGCGTCGAACATGGAATCGCCACCGACGACCACCGCTGACCGGAACAAGATAGCCGTCAGAACGTCGATTGTCGAGTCGCTCACCGGCTTCGGCCTCTCCGGCATCCGTATTGACAAGGAAGACTTGAAGAAGCAGCTCACTATGCCTCCCTACCTCCGCCTCGCAATGCGCGATTCCATCCGCCTTCAGGACCCTGCCGCCGGTGAGTCCCGCTACCTCACCCGCCAGGACGACGACGCCTCCCCTCCTCCCTCCCCCGTCGTCGTCTTCATCAACCCCCGCAGCGGCGGCCGCCACGGTCCTGCTCTCAAGGAACGCCTCCAACAACTCATCAGCGAAGAGCAGGTCTTTCCCCCCCTTCCCTCCTCTTTAACGGTTACTATTTCTGTGCTCGCGCGATCTAGTATGAGAGATGCTGAAACTACCGAGAAGTATCGTTTTGAAGGATTCTACTACTGATTTAAGCTACACAATCCATTGATTGTTGCATGTGGTGTTGTTGTTTGAATTTTTATCAACTCTTATTATTATCTATAGAAATTGTTCTTCATTCCATATTGTGTGATTGATGTTCGGTTGTGCACTGCAGGTTTTTGACTTGTCTGATGTGAAGCCTCATGAATTCGTGCGGTTTGGATTGGGTTGCCTGGAGATGCTGGCTGGTCTTGGTGATTCTTGTGCCAAAGAAACTCGCCAAAGAGTTAGAGTTATGGTATGTGATAGACTGATAGGTGCTGTATATAATTGTATAACTTATTCTGCATCCTCTGCTTCTTATTATCTGTAATTATAATGCCTAATCTTAGCTTCTGAGTACGGTTTCTTCACATTGTGCATACTTTAATTCAGAAAATTGAAAACTTACTAAAATTAGAGGTATTGGTTATTTTGTTCTACTCTTGTTTTCTTTGCTTAGTTATTTCCTTAACTTTTAAAATAAAATTAGCGCGATTGCCTGTAATGAGATGCTAGTCAGCCATATTCAAAATAGTACTTTCTCATTTCACAAGTCACATATTAGATAATATGGTGTGTTACTGTAGTAGCGGTCGCACTGGATGAATGAAACTGGTTGGTTGGACAGGTTGCTGGAGGTGATGGTACAGTTGGCTGGGTATTAGGATGTCTTACAGAACTTCGCCCGCAAGGTCGAGAACCAGTTCCTCCGGTGGGGATCATACCACTTGGGACTGGCAATGACCTGTCTAGGAGTTTTGGATGGGTAAGTAAGGATATGCTTGAAAATTATGGATCAAGTAAATATTGGGTCTATTGTACTAATTTGTCTATCTGATATTTATCAGGGTGGTTCATTTCCTTTTGCATGGAAGTCAGCTGTTAAGAGAATTCTACACAGGCTTACTTCTGGGCCAATTCATCGCCTAGACAGGTATCGTATGTTTCATTTCTTGCATATATACTTTTCTTGACTAAGTTAATTTTTGTGGTGGATATGAATTCACTAAATTAAATGAGTTCGGCTTTCAGCTTTAGCCATTAGTATTTCATGGAAAGCATGAGGACTATTTATCAAAAGTTTACTTTGCTATGTAGCTCATATATAAATTTCATATAATATTTTTTTTACTTTTAACGTAGTTGGCGAGTTTCACTTTCAATGCCAGAAGGCACACCTGTGAAGCCACCGCATTGTTTGAAGGATACAGAAGAGTTCACTCTTGATCAGGTGGTTGGTCTGTTCTCTTATGTGATTAACTTTTTTTAGCACTGTACGATGAGTTAGTTAGGCTTCTTTTGTAATTGCAATGCTTCCTCGAGCTTATGATATTTGGGTCCAAATGCATATACCTCGTTAGTCGTATACTTTTATAGTGCACCTTGCCCCTTATTTATATAACTGGCCAGGTCTGGGTCTTTTTTGCATGACACTATGGTTATATTTTCTTCAGACAATAAGTAAAAACTTTTTTTTATTTTTTAGTTTATATAAGTTAAAATTATGAAATATGGTAGCTTTAAGGGTCACAATTCACAATGACCTTTCTAATTTTTTTTTCTGGCAAGCAACTGGATGAGGAACTATTACATAGTTATTTAAGGGCCATTTATGTCTGAGGTTTCTGCTTAAATCATAGGACCACCATTATGGAATTAACTCCTTCATGTGCTCCCTTGGTACTCGTGTAATTGTCAAAGTAAATGCTAACTTGAAAACTTCTGCAAATAAATTACTGAGGAACAGTGTCTGGTTTCTTCAATTTAAGTTAACATACTGATGGCAGAATAGAAAGATATTCATCATAATTTATCTAGTCATTTAATTCTTGTGCATTTAAGGGGGAGCCTTGGCGCAACGGTAAAGTTGTTGTCATGTGACTGAGTGGTCACAGGTTCAAGTCCTGGAAACAACCTCTTGTGTAAAAACAGGGTAAGACTGCGTACAATACACCAAATGGTGGGACCCCCCTTCCTAGACCCTGCGTATGCGGGAGCTTTGTGCACCGAGCTGCCCTTTTTTTAAAAAATTCTCGTGCTTTTCATTTTTGAGCCATGAATGGTTGTTTCCAGGACACTCAACTTGCCATGAAGTGTTAAATTTGTAACAGGCTGCAAAGTATTTGAATCTGCATGTAACTTTTACGACTAGTCTTTATCATTGTTATTTTTCATTCAATATTTTTCATCAAATTTCATTATCCAATTTATTAGCATGAGTATTTTTATGGGAGGTTGAAATATATGAAGTTTCTTGTGTCTTCTCTACGCAGGGCTTAGAGATCGAGGGAGAACTGCCTGAGAAAGTTACAAGTTTTGAGGGCGTGTACTATAATTACTTCAGCATAGGTACTATGATCTGTACATCATTAGTGTCATATTGACGCCTACAATGGATATTTATGGAATTGATATCGTCATGTTTTTTAGTGCCTTAGATGATGGTCGCGATTCATCATTGAGATTTAAAAACTAAGTTATTATACATGAGTATACCATATGCCAATCCTATTAAACATTACTTTAAAGACAAGTTACCCTCTGTCTGTTAATCATGTATCCTGGTGAGTATTTCAAGGATGGAGTTACTGACTTATCATAGATGCTACACATATTTTTCATGCCTGAAGTCTGGCTTTTGAGCCTACAACTATTTTGCACAGCATCGCCTTCAGAATCTTAAGCCAGTTGTGATCATTGAATCTCTAATATGTATTTCTGAGCAGTCTTTGAATTTCCTGTTATATTTTACAGGAATGGATGCCCAAGTGGCTTATGGCTTCCATCATCTACGTGATGAAAAACCTTACCTTGCAAGTGGTCCTATTACGAATAAGGTATTAAATCTGTGGAGCTACTGGGTGTGGTTTTACAAATCACATTACCTTCTTGCTTGCTTCAGTTTACTTAATTTGAGGTTACATTTCTCAGCAAGCAACCTGTAGCTTATTATTCTTTTGGCAGCGCAATTATTTGCCATGAACCTTTTAGTGTTGGTGTTAAGATTCAAATGGCTACCATGTCAGATAAAAATGATATAATAGATTTTAGGCATGGATTGTTATTAAACGTTTTGTTTTTGGCTGCAGATTATATACTCTGGTTACAGTTGTACTCAGGGCTGGTTCTTCACACCTTGCACAAGTGATCCAGGTCTAAGGTAAGATATGCCGACTAAAAAGTAGTTTTAACCTTATGATAAATGTGAAAAGCAAAAGTTCCTGTGATGGATTTTGCTTCTTGAGAATTAGTATTTTTTGACAGTGGGGCACTTCAGCTGCATCAAGTGCCACTGATTTGACCTCTTCTATGTCCAACACGACCCTTATGACTGTTTTTGTGACAAAGAAGTAGAATAGTGTCTTTGTATTTATGGAGATCCGCAACTTCTTTCTATGAATTTCAGCATGGTTGGATGTTAAGAAAAGTTATCTTCATTTTTGGATATGAAAAATAAACTTTTGTTATCAATATCATTTAGATTGAAACTCTTTTCCAAGTTCCTAAAGAGATGGTTTCTTTATCATTTTGCATGCTGTGTCAACTAAGGTAGATTTTCTGGGAAAAATTTATAGAGAAAATTATGACGTATGTAGGCATTCGAGAAGATCAAATTTAATTTCAGGGCAATTGTTCATTTTCTTTTATTGAGAATTTGAGATATAGTTACTGGGCTAGTAGTTATAAACATAATTACAATTTTTTTGTTTTGGTGCTCACTGGGCATAGATGTGCCCTTTAAACTGAATTTGGATTTGGCTTTCCTATCAGAAACGTTCCAAGTCTCTTGCTATCTTCCTTTGCTTTCAATTTATCCTCTACATGGTCCTTGAGAGTTTGTTTATGTTTTCACTGCTTTTATGTGCTCTTTTGTCTCGAGAAAACCTTTTGCTTTGTGGAAAATTTCTGTGTGCTTAATATGACTATTTAGATTATCGTCATTAGTATATTTTTAAAAGTCCTTTCTGCCATTAGGGGACTTAAAAACATTGTGCGGATGCATATCAAAAAGGTAAATTCCTCAGAGTGGGAGCCGGTTGCAATTCCTAAAAGGTACTTTCTTATCCTATGGTATAATTGTTGCTGTTGCATGTAATCAACTGGTAAAGAGAGTAACAAATAAATATTTTCAAAACAGGCATCAATCACCTTTCACCATTCGTAGTTGCTGGCATTTGCACATTTTTTCCTTACTCGTAGTTTTGACTTAGTGTTTTAGTTTTTGGAATTCTAAATTGTTTAAACTTACTACTTAGTGAATGTAGACATGTAGAGTAGCAATCTCTGTTGTGAGGTTTTTGGGTTGATAAGGTTTTGTATTTCTTTCCAGTGTAAGGGCTATAGTTGCATTGAATCTTCATAGCTATGGAAGTGGAAGAAACCCATGGGGTAAACCAAAACCAGAATATTTGGAAAAGGTATTCATGCTGCCCGAAATTAACCTGGTTGACATTATGTTATGAAAGCATTCATTCAAATGTTTTGTTTCTTTTTTTTTTACTATTTGTTTATAGTAATACCTAAAATTTGGATAACTGAATGCGTACTAAGATTACCTGATTAAGTTGTTAGTGTTATTCAAATTTAACGATGTTTGACTGATTATACTTTTTTATGTACTTCCAGAGAGGCTTTGTTGAAGCTGATGTGGCTGATGGGCTCTTGGAAATATTTGGCTTAAAGCAAGCATGGCATGCATCGTTTGTCATGGTCGAACTGATCAGTGCGAAGCATTTAGCTCAGGTACCACTGTTTATTGTTTGTGTTATGGGGTAAATTGCTTACTTTTAAAATTGAAATGTTTTGAAGATTCCATTGCTGGTGGTGGATGAGGGGGGCTACACATTCTCAATAATAAAGTGTGCTACTTTCTTGTTGGCTCTGTTTGTTGACATGAAAATTCTTAATGTTCCATGTTTGTGTTGATTAGTTGCACAGTGCTAGTAGATTATAGCAAGATCTAGGAAATAGCAATAAACTCTGTGCATATAGTCTTATCATTTGAACACCGTGCCAAGGAAAAAGGTGGCATAAATCCACTGCTTTCACAAAGAAAAACTAACCCACTTTCTTGGAAATTCATTGACATATTACTATATGTCAAGGAAACAAAATATCTACTGCAACTGACTAATGAAGGATGCCGGCCGATTTATCAGTTGTTGTAATTCGACAAATTTACAGGCTCCTTGAGTTCGTATTAAATTTGAAAGCGTGAAAACCTTTTCTCCTGTCTGCTTACATAAAGGATGCATTCTATTCTCTCTTATATGGCACGTGTTGTCAAATTTGATCATAGCATGCGTCTTGTTTCTTTACATTGCCATCACCTATCTCTTTCTCAGTGACTAGTCCTACTGGTTTCTTTTGAATGATGAATTCTATTTATATCTGTCAGGCATCAGCTATTCGATTCGAACTCAGAGGTGGAGGCTGGAAAAATGCCTATATGCAAATGGATGGAGAACCATGGAAACAGCCACTAAGCAAGGACTTCTCGACATTTGTGGAGATAAAGAGGGAGCCTTTCCAGTCACTTGTGATTAGTGGAAAGTAATTCTTTTAGATCTTTTAGATGATTGACTGTTGCATATAGCTGAGATTCATGAAAGGTTTGTGTATTGTATTTAATCTTAGGTATTACATGGAAGAATTTGATGTAGTAAAAATCTTCCCAATCTAATGGAGAGTGATTCTTTGATGATGGATGGTATTCGTGTTATGGAATAATTATTGTAAAAAAGATCTATTGTTTTGTTAAGAAGATCTATTGTAAAAAGGATCTATTGTTTTGTTAAGAAGATCTAGTGGTATTCCTGGTAAGTAGTTAAAACCGTTGATTCACAATCAACGGTTGATTGTGAACTCAATGGTTGAGATTGTAATTATACACTTGCACATGAAAAAAAAACTAGTGTTCTTTGAATTGTAACTGTTGATTTACTTTATTATATAAATTGAATCTCTCACCCAAGGAAGAGCAAAATTCCAATGGAGCGGGCAATATTAACTACTATTTGTGGAGTTGACTGAAAATTACCAGGTTGAAGGGAATTGATGTGGTAGGGTTTATCACTACATTTCTAGATTAACTAAGCTTAGATTAACTATACTCTAGAAATACTTTATTCTAATGATTCATGCCACCTTGAACTCAATTTTAATCATGTGCCGCATAAACTAAATTTTTATTATTTTAATGCATTAGCTTTTTTTTTGGGTCAATTTTTAATGCATTAACTAGTCCTCGTATGTTGGCATAGAGTAGCGAGAATTGAACTAGCAAAGAAGATGGTTGCGACTAATCCTAACAAGTAACAAGGTCCACTCCTCTTGCCACTCTGCTAGGGCTTCCTAGCTTTGGACAACTGTGAGACGATACCCTGGCCACCAGTGCCCAAACCCACCCTCTCTGGGCTCTATTCGCTCCTCTTCAAAGATGGACCCATGGCAGAACATCCAACTGAGGCACGACGAGATAGATGAGGTTGTGCTACCACCGGATGAAGAGGAATCATTGGAAAATGAGGATCTCTAGCTGATTGGAAAGTACAAACAACTCTGTAAACAATCGCGCATTCAAATCGATGGCTACCGCATCACGGAAAACAAAGAAGGGCTTTGAGGGCCGCGATATTGGAGCAAATATGTTCACCTTCTAATTCATCTCCGAGCACGACCGGGAGGAAATCATTCAGGCCAGTCCCTAGAACTTTGATCATAGCATCATCATCTTGAAGAAACTCCTTCCAGATGAAAACCCTAAGGAAGCAAATCCCTCTTGTGGGTCCGGATTTATGACCTACCCCTGGACATGAGGAATGAGGCAACAACGAGGAGGATGGGAGAGTTCCTAGGGTCCTACAAACATGGAATGAAAAAGATGACCACCGCCTAGGGAGGTTCATGAGGATTCGAGTGTGGATTGATGTCTCAAGGCCCCTGAAGCCAGGCACCATTATTCCAAGAGCAAACAAACCAGCAGTGAAGATTTTGCTCAAGTATGAAAGACTTGCTGACTTTTGCTTTGGGTGTGGAGGATGAAAGATTGCGAGATAAAGGAGGATAACTGTCAAGAGGATGACTTGTCAAATTTGCCATATGGACCATGGGTGAGAGTATCCCCACTGAAACCCTCTGGTATGGCAGTGATGAAACAAGAAGCAAGGGCACAGCCACT
The DNA here is from genome assembly GCA_030819835.1 of Acmispon strigosus. Classification (NCBI taxonomy): domain Eukaryota; kingdom Viridiplantae; phylum Streptophyta; class Magnoliopsida; order Fabales; family Fabaceae; genus Acmispon; species Acmispon strigosus. The sequence goes on along the minus strand of JAUAMA010000002.1, from coordinate 11,649,040 downwards.
TATTGAACAGTTGTTAAAGACAAAACCTGTGGAGGAAAAAGAAAAGGGGGGAGACAGAGTAGAAGAAAACTCTGTTTCTGGAAAGCTAGAGTAGAGGAAAGAAGGTCACCAGGAAGAAAATGGGAAAGACCCCACTAGGGAAAAAGAAGCACTCGGGCAAAATCTGACTAAGGAAATCGGTGAGGACCAAATAATTAAATCTTTTGGTAGCTGTACATTACAAGGGGAATTAAAGAAGGCCTTAATGACAAGTGAGGGAGTCCCACCACCTGAAGTAAATAAGCCTCCAACAGGGGGAAAGAAATTAATGAAGAATGACAACAAAACCACCTACTTGAGGGATAATAGTCCTGAGATTGAGGAAATACATGTGGACAAAGAGACTATAGTGGAGGAGTCAAGTGACAGGGAACTGAAATCAAAAAAGTGGAAAAGAGTCCATAGAAGCCCAACTCAAATTGATCACACTCAGACCATTGAAGAATTAAAGAGAAGGGATTGAGAGCATGATGGTGCTACTGATATGGAAACTGATATGTGCCCAGCACTACAAAAACAAAAAATGGAAGCGGCGAGGACTGTGGAACAGTCCCGCCGAGAACAATGAAACTCATCAGTTGGAACTGTCATGGGCTAGGGGCGCTGCGAGCAGTTAGAGCTTTGCGAAAGCTCATCAAAATAGAACGCCCTGACCTTGTTTTCTTAATGGAGACAAGGAAAAAATATGGTGAAATGCAGAACTTTTGTAATATTGGAGGAATGGAAAATGTTGTAGTAGTGGACTGTGCAGGTGAAGGAAAGGCCAGAGCAGGGGTGGCATGTATTTGGAATTCAAATGTTGATACAAGTCTCATATATATGTCCCTCAGCCACATGAATTTGGAAATTAAACACGCTGCCACTGATGAGAAATTCCAGCTCTCAGGAATTTATGGGTACCCAGATTCAACCAACAAGTGGAGAACTTGGGAACTGATGCGAAATATTTGCCCCCCAACTGGGACACCATGGCTGTGTATGAGAGATTTCAACGAGGTCTTGACTGTGGATAAGAAGAAAGGAGGAGACCCCTTCAATTTTGCCGGTGCCAAATTGTTCCAAGAGACTATGATAATTGCGGGTTATCTGACCTGGGTTTCTTTGGATCTAGATATACCTGGTCCAATAGAAGAAAGGTGTCGGATATGGTAGAAGAGAGATTGGATAGGGCCTTGGAAAATGAGAACTAGAAGCAAATCTGGCCCTTCTCAGAGATAAATCACCTTGTAAGATTCACCTCCGACCACAATCCAATTGCTATTTCAGTAGCGGAGAAAGAGGAAAAAAGAGAAGTTGTATAGATTTGAAGAATTGTGGCTAAGTAGTGAGGAGTGTGGCCTCGTGGTTAAGCATTCCTGGCCGGGTGGGGATGGAAATACCATGGAAAAACTGGGATCTGTAGCAGCAAATCTAATGGAATGGGCTGAATCCACCTTTGGAAATGTGTCGAAGTGGATGAAGGACCTGCTATCATCTTTGAAAAAGTGGCAGGCTTTAAATCTTAGCGAGGAAGTGAGAAAACATATTGGGGAGGAAAAGAAGGAGCTCGAGGAGTTTCTGAAACTCAAGGAAGTGATGAGGAGCCAAAGATCAAGAGCTACATGGCTGGTTCATGGGGACATAAATACCAAATTTTTCCTTCTGAAAGCTTCACAAAGACAGTTCAGAAACCAGCTTGAAAGGATAAAAGATGACAATGGAGTGGTGTGGCGGGAAGAAGAGGACATAGAGGAGGCCCTCAATAGCTATTTCAAGGAGTTGTTTAGCTCAACAAACCCAAGAAACTGTGAGGCTGTTACACTCCTAGTTAAAAACAAGGTGCAAGAGCAACATAAGAGGTGGTTGAATATGCCATTCACAGAAGAAGTAAGAATAGCACTGAGGCAAATGCACCCAAAAAAAGCTCCCGGCATAGATGGAATGCCTACTCTCTTTTACCAGAAATTTTGGTCAATAATTCACACGGAGGTGAGCAGCCATGTACTCAAAATTCTGAATGAAAGGCTAGACCCAAGTCAGATCAATCAAACTTTGATCACCCTGATTCCAAAGGTGAAGAAACCGGAGATGGCAAAGGATTTCAGACCCATAAGCCTATGGAATGTTGTATTCAAGCTTGTAACAAAGACCATGGTGAACCGGTTGAAACACATTCTTCATGAGATTGTGAATGAAACCCAAAGCGCTTTTGTCCCAGGGAGATTGATAACAGACAGTGCCATAGTTTCTCATGAATGTTTCCATTACATGAGGAGGAAGACAAGAGGACTCACAGGAGCGATGACTCTCAATACAGACATGTCTAAAGTCTATGATAGAGTGAAATGGCATTTCCTAAGAAGCACTCTTGAACAAATGGGATTTCCCAAAAAGTGGTCTGATTTGATTATGGGTTGTGTTACAAGTCTCTTTCCAAGTAATGCTAAATGGTCAACCTTGCAAAAGCTTCAAACTGGAACGGGGACTCCGTCAGGGGGACCCACTATCCTCGTACCTCTTCATCCTTTGCTCCGAAGTCTTGTCAGGCATATTGACTCCAAGGTGCCGGATGGAAGCCTCCATGGAGTAAAAATCACACCATCAGCGCCAATTATTTCACACCTTCTCTTCGTCGATGATAGTATTCTCCTTGCAAGGGCCAATGCCGAGGAAGCTGTGATCTTAAAAGGAATCCTTCAAGACTTTGAGACCTTCTCTGGCCAGAGAATCAACTTTAACAAATATGAACTTTCCTTAAGCCGAAATGTGCCTAGTACCCGTATTACCAAGCTTGAGCAGCTCCTTGGTGTTAAGGCGGTGGAAAGACATGAGAAATACTTGGGTCTCCCCACCCTCGTGGGTCGATAAAAAACCCAAGTATTCAGTTTTGTTATAGATGGAATCTGGAAGAAACTCAAGGGTTGGAAGGAGAAAGCATTATCAAGAGCAGGAAGAGGAGTCTTGATCAAGTCCATTGCCCAAGCTATTCCATCCTATGTGATGCGTCTATTCCTTATGCCCATTACCTTATGTACCCAAATAGAAAGAATGATAAATAGCTTTTACTCGGGTGGAAACGTGGAAGAAAGGAAAATGAACTGGATCAAGTGGGACTCTCTTGCAATTCCAAAGAGTTTTGGTGGTTTGGGGTTTAAATCGTTCCATGACTTCAACAAGGCAATGCTAGGCAAGCAATGGTGGAGAATACAAAACAAAGAGCAATCCCTCATGGCAAGGGTGATTAAAGCTAGGTACTTCCCCAACAATGAAGCTACAACATCCCAGCGAGGAACAAATTCGAGTTTCATTTGGAAAAGCATACATTCAGCAAAGGAAATGATTGAGATGGGGAGTGTGTGGAAGGTGGGAAACGACAAAAGAACGAAAACTGCAAAGTAGCAACTTGGAACAGTGGCTCAAGAAGACTCCACCATGGCAGAAGCTCTCGGCATCAAATGGGCTTTAGAGTGGACTCGACACCTGGGTTTCACAGAAATCAACTTGGAGACGGATTCCCTGATTTTGGTACAGCAATGGAACAATATTAGCTTAGGGAATTCTTATCTCCATGACATTATTAAGCTTTGTAATAACCTATCTTCAGGTTTAATTTAGTTTATTCTCTGTTTCACATGTTAAGAGATCAGGAAATAGTTTATTCTCTTTTGTCGATTCATGTTGGATCGAAGAACATCCCCCTGGGGCTTCTAATCTCATAGCTAAAATGTAACACCAGCAGATTTATCTGCCTCAAATGGAAACAAAAGTTAAACTTAAAAAAAAGAAACAAGTAACAAAGTTATTAATGGCTTGACAAAAAAACAAAGAACAAGGTTAATAGTGTTCAATTCAACAGAACACACCAACCTTTGAAACTTGAATTCTCCTGCAACAAGAAAATTTTCATTTCAGCATTTGAAATAGTAGTCTGTATTTTATATAAAATATATTCGTCAGTATTTCTTATCCATTTGAGTATTTTTTTTTTTTTTGGTACAACCACTTGAGTATAAAAAGTTGTGTTTTGAACAAAATATTTCATTACAAAATTATCATGTGAATAATTTTTCTATTTTTTTTTATAAACCACCCGGTATTCGATCACCCTTCGGATGTCATCTATTCCAGATTTGAGATTTAGTCACAGTTAAGACTCTTCATCTCTCCCCAGAGTATATTGTGTGGAGATCGAATTCGGAAGCTCTTCACACACACTCGGCCTGCGTTGCCAACCGAGCTACCCCTATTGAGTTTTTTTTTTCTATTCAATTAAGAATTACTTTAATATTCTGTAAAATTCAGCTTAAAAAAATTCTGTAAAGATTATTTATCATTTAATTAAATTAAGAATTACAAAGAAGTGTTTTATTTACGGACACTACTCCATGAGATCCAGCCGATCCTTTATCCTTCTTCCCCCATCAGTCTTGGCCCATAAAAATTCCCTCATTATTTTTTTCCATTTCAGAAAAGGGGCTTTGAGAATGGACATAAATTGATTAATGGGATAGAATTCAAAACTGCCTTCAATAGTGCAACTCTGCCACTTAGATTGATTTAGACTTCAACACTTGTAGTTTCTTCCTCATTTTCTCTAAAGCCCAACATGATATTCTATGTTGCTTACCTCCCAAAGAGAGAGTGACGCGGGGCAGAACTGTGGGTGGTAGGAGTGGCGGCGACGATTTGAGGGGTGAGAGATTGAGAGAAATGTGATGCAGTTTGAGACGGGAGGTGGCTTATAAGATCATTGAGGCGGAGAAACCATCAAGGATTGGCATCGGCAAGGTCGACGTTAAGTTGTGGACTAACGGGATGGGTCGGATCGAGTTCAACTTAGCGTCTATCAGAAGCGATGCTAAGTTGGCTAGTGAGATTAGCATTTACCATTAATCGCTGCTAATTAGCGCTTGATGGACGCTAAGTTGGTTGGTAATTTTAGCGTCCACCTCAACCGACACTAATAGCAATTTAGCCAACGCTACCTACACAAAGTAGTGTCAAACTAATAGTATCGACAAGTCCGACGTTGCACTTAAATGTAATTAAGTTTTCATTTGACGCTTTGTGTCAAGCTAGAGTGAAAATTAGCATCGGGCAAACGCTAATTTTACGCCTACGTTAATTTTTGAAACTAAAATGAGTATTTCTTGTAGTGACTTAAGCCTTACTCAATTGCTTACATAAAACTCTTGTAAACTCTGAGATATTGATATTGAGTTGACAATTGAGTGTGCGTGCACATCCCCCGCACTCTCTGCCTCATTTTCAACCATGCACCACCACATTTTGAGCATAGGTACTTCCTCTCAATTTTTGGAAGAGAAATGTCTTATGTTGAAGTCTTGAATGGAAAAAACTCAATTTTCTTGACTCGAACATAATTATCTCCACGAAGAGGGGTGGTGAAAAAATAAAAAGCCACTGTGTACTATGTATTGTCAAAAGTGAAAACAGAAAAAAAAAAAAAAAGTGAAGGGTAATCCCAACAAAAAAGAAGAAAAGGAGATCTATCATGACTCATGAGCCTATGTAAAGAGGATGAAGATCAGGTTGGAGCTACAGAACTTTCATGTGATTATGATATCAGAATGGTGTGACTAAGACAGCTCGGAAGGGTAGGACACATTATAAATCCATGGCCAAATTCGCATTGCATCTCAACTTGAAGATGAAGGTTTTACAGTTTTACTATTGGAGTGAGTTAAAGGTAGCAATGAATTGAAGGGGCCCCTGGTTTAGGCCCTTCGATGCAACATACTCATCAGTTTGCAATATATAGCCATTTTCATGTCTCCCTATGAGCAAACATGTGTGGTATTCACCTTTGTTATTTTCTACCCACTACGTCATACTCATAATCCAGTCATTCTCCACAGATATCATATCACACTAGTTCACCATACCAACATGATCGATGCTTTAATTTGTTTTTTCCTTTATGTTGTTTACCATGTCGTACCTTATTTATATTCCTTATCTCGGGAAATGTTATAGGACATATGGTAAGATAAGGAAAGAAAGTGTTTATTGTTGTCCACAAAAAACTCCCATTGAGTGACTAGGAGAAAATTTGTTGTGTAATCATGCATTGCCTGTAGTTAGATCATGGTAATCCTAGTACAAATCCCCCTGGAAGTGACAAGTTGTACTTCTTAGTGAGATCAGATCATGCCATTTTTCCTGCTATTGCACAAATTTTGATCTGTTCAGTCTAGTGGTGCTAGCACTGCAGTTCCCTTAAATTGCTTGCTGCTAATGACACTGCTAGTGGAATATGATTGCAGAGGAAAAATGTAATTCACTAGTGAAATGCATTTGTTGTAGAAATCTGTAATCTGTACTTACAAACATCTAACAAACACCCAAAGACCGATAGAGAAATAAGGTGATTGTGGGGTGTTTGCATGTCTAAGTATCATTACTGTATGAAATTAATGTCCAAGTTGTTGGGGAGGCGGTGAGTAGGAGCCAAAAGGTGGAGAAGCTACACTAATAGGCTAATAAAGAAGACTCTCATGAAGTTGGACACCACATCTATATTCAAAATCCTTAAACATTAGATTCAAAGTCACATCTCTTGTATTCTTTTATTGCACTCATTTTTAACCTATGTAACCTCTTATAGTGACTCTAGATAGAATCTGTGGGTGGCTTCTCCACTAAATTCCAAGAAAGCCTTCGTCACTCAGGTGCATTTACGTTTAATGGGGTTGAAAATAAAAGGATTAGATATGCATGTTGGAAAACAAATTATGTTGAAGATGAGTGCATTTTTTAGTTCAAAGTTTTCTTTAATTATTTGGGTAAGCGATCAAAGAAGGAAAGAAATGCGTGACTACTGACCATGACCATCATAATAATTATCTGTCTCATCATGTTGACCATAAAAACGACAGCACGTCCTGTCATGCTTACTCATGTGGCCCAAGCTCAAAAACTTAGTTGTTACTGTTTATTATAGTTCTCATGTTTTATTCAGGAGATTTTTAGTTTGCAACAAGGATATCTGTATTGTATCCTCCAATATATACACATTAAAGAAACAAGCTAATTAAGCTGGTTAGCCAATTCCAGATTTGGATTAGCCAAGTGAACCAATTGGAGTCTGAAACCTTTAACATGAAATCAGATGAATCATGATGCATAACATGATTAGATTTGTATGCCATAGAAATTTAAAGTAAATAATGAGTAGAGGATAGCCCTATAGTGTAGATGCCGACAACCCCACTAGGGAGTAGCAAATAGCTAGCAATGGTCACAATTGGAATCATAGAGACGGGTCCAGGGTGCCACCAATAGAACATGAGTGCTCTTCAGACTCAGCTTTTAACTAAGTGTAAATAATTGTTATCATTGGCCCAGATAGGGTCTTTGCCACCCAATTCATCTGTTAGCAATCATCGTTCTGCTTTTTATTCTGACTAATGTTTTAGGGCATTGAATTAAATGCAAACCTTGAGGTTGAGTTTAACGTGAATCAAATAAATAAGATTATAACACATCGAGTTTAATGGAAATCCAAACACATTTATATTTGTATGTAATATACGCAACCAAAATGTAGTACAGTGACATTATTGGACTTCTGGACCCCTGTTCCTTACCACAGTGTTTATTCTACAATTTGGATCCTATGTAAAAATGTCTCTTCATTGGGAATTTATTTTACCAATCCCTGACCTAAATTGACCAACATTTTACCAATCACTACCATAATTCAACAACCCCACTTTGTCATTCACCAAATACTCCTTATTTACAGATTGGTCAATATTAATAAAAACTAGGGATTAATGGATGGCAAGGAGGGTTTGTGATTAATTAATGCATGGTGATATGGTGCTGATAAAAAAGATTATGATCAAAGAGGGCTAGAAGCCCAAAAACAAAGGGGCTAAGCCCTCAAATACACAGTATTGCAAGGTACTATGCTATACGAAGGTAGAGTCTCATAAATCCTAGAATGACTCAACATACTCAAACCATTATTTGCAAAGGAATTTGCTACAAAATTAGTCTCTCTAAAGATGTGTTTCCAATGCACATTATGGCTATCACCAGCTAATAGAGGTTTTTGAAGTCTTTTTCTTACATGAACTTTGAGTAACCAATTTAGTGATTCTCTTATTTTTATGTAACTTTGCATCTAATATATTATATATGTGTTAATGTACGCATTTTCTAATTGTGATGGCCAAAGTGATAATTAAATATGTTGAATTTAAAACAAGCTTGTTAAGATTAATGCAAAGGTACTAAGGCCAATAGTGAGCACTGCTTTCCTCGCATAAGGGAACAAGTTCTCATCCCTTGAGGCCATTTTATTCGAGTTATATGTTGTGTGATAATAGATTCCAACATTTTCCCACTCATTTCACTAGGCACGTAGCTCCAACTTTACTAGTTAGGCTTCACAGCACTAATTGGTTCTTATTAGGATGAATCAATATTATTTTAGATTATTTCTATGACCATGCTTCTCAGTGATTCCACTCAAGTGCCTTATCCCTTGTTTAATTTATCATATCATAAAAAAGCACGGTTAATTTAACTAATAACATACATATAAAACAAACATTAATTATAACTATGGCCTAGTCCCTTGTATAAACCATGGATTTAGACAATTGAGGCTACATGACGTGAAGGCATCAGATTTTTGGTTTAGCCCCACACTTCACATTTAATAATTTGCATTGCAATTGCAACAATAACCAGATTCTTAATAAAGGTGGTCCATTTAGTGCAACCCCACCATTACAAAAATAATTAGCTTCTTCTGCCAAAGTTGTTTCATCTGATTCAGGCTACTCTACCACTATGTGCGCCATTTGTTTTCATTTCTTTTGAGATGAAGAAGAAGTATGCGTAAGTGATAAAACCTCTTAAAGTATATGATGTTGGTGTTTCATTGATGAAAAAAAGGAAAAATAGACACCAAAAGTTCGGTCGGTTGGTTTAAATAATACATGTTAAAAGATCCCGTTAAACAAATGTCACAAGTTCGAGTCTAATATATATGAAAAAAATTAGGTATTAATTCCTACTGGGATATGGATATTAATGTTCTCATTTTAAACATGATTGTCTTCGGTGGGTGATACATGTATTAGATTAGATAAAAAGGAATAAAAGAAAAGGACAAATAGATAGGTTAGATACGTGTTCATCTTTTATTTGACGTAATAAATGGAAATAATGCAGGGTTTGCATTTTGATAGCAAATTGAACTAATTTGAAGAAAGAAAAAAAGAAAAAAACGACGACGCTCGCTGTAAAGCATGTGTGTGTACTTGGCACTTCCATCGTAGAGCTCCTTTCAAGCTTTTGAGTGAACTTTGACCTCTTTATTTTTTGTGTGTATAGTTTTTACTTTTTAGGACCCTGCTAGGATTGTCTGATTGTGCACTAGTCCATTTCAATTGACAAAACTTGGCTTCTGATAAACCTTTTTGCACGTCTTAAACTCCCCTTATTTGTTCAAATAGTGCATCTAATCAATTATAATTGGATCTTTTAGAGTATGAAGTTCACATTAAAAAGCTTTGGACATCAAGTGCTGAAATTGCAAATGAACCACCAACTTTGCCAATTAGTTTGTTGGTAGGATCCACATTTGAAAATCGTGGTTAAAATAAGGGATAAATATGTGGAATAGGTGAAGTAAATTATTGTGGTTTATTTTGTGATGGTTTTTAATTTCAACAAAATATATTAATGACGATTTAAACAGACACAAAATGCGGTATATAGATTAAATTTATATATTTTATTAATATTGATGACTAAAAACTATAAAATTATGTTTGGAGAAACAAACCAAATTCACCCATATTACAAGGGAAAAAAAACATATTTAACCATTAAAATAATTTACATTTTTAAGAATGATGCTTTTTTTCTTCTTCTTCGGGAAACAAGAATAATGCCTCATTCATATTTGATCATCATTCTCAAATTTGGCTTAGCTTATCCCAGTCACTGTTTTTAAGACCGTTAAATAGCAAGTTAAAAAAAAAAGGAGGGAAGATAATCCATGTCAACCATTTTTAGATAACATTTCAATGTCAATGCTTACTTTAGGGCAATAGGGTGTGAATTTTCGGGGAAAATATATAATCATGATCGCTGACGGCTAATAGAATTTAGATACCTATAATATTATATAAGAGATAGTTATGGATAACAATTATTAATAAAATACTGAAAATAGAAGGACAAATTAGCCAATGTAGGAAAGTGACATACGTGTAGCTCACTTAATCATGATTATTTTAATGCTAGTAAGTGGGATTTGGTTTGAGTTTTTAGATGAAATCTATTCTCAGCGCATTTGTTTTTATCTTATTCGTAGTGACTAGAAATCAATTAAGATTTAAGAATAATCTTAGTGGGGTGTGAGTAAGTAAAGATTAAATAGAATTAAAGGAAGAAATATGGATCCATAAATAAAATTGATGATTTTATTTTATTTTATTTTATTGTGGCGAGGTGTCATGTTATGTTATGGAAAGGAATATGGTAGTATCCATGTTGTCCTTTGCGTGTACGTTGGGTGGTGGAAGGTGACGATTGAGAGGAAATGGGGCCCATACATTGAAATTGGGCTGGGGCCCATTTACCTTACAACGCACCTCACTCTGATTCCCTATTTTTGTTATTCTTTTTTCACTGCCTTTCATGCTCAGACAAGGGATAAGGTTTCAAATTTGCACTCTTCACCTTTACTCTATTTATTTCTATACATATGCTTTTGCTACTTTATTAGGAAATAATGAAACTTTTCTAAGTAAGTGACAAAGATGGATAGATAGATGATCATTGCTAACAGGAAAATAATTTGTAAACACTCGCATAATGTATTGTCATCGTTGGAGTGAGAAAAAAATAGAAGAAACAAAAGTAACAAAAGATTAAATATGATATATGATGAATGTGATCATAAGAGAAACATAAATAGAAAATTGAGACGTGTGTTTGAAGTTTCTATTAGGGATGACAAAGCAGGCTCGAACTGGTGGCCAATTACCCACCAGCACAGGATGAGCTAGACAATTACGATTTGTGAACTCGTCAGCCCGTCCCAAGGCGAGCCAACTGTATATTTTTTGGAAAAATGTGTTTTTAAATGTTTTGCTTGGGTTTGGACAGTCTAACTCACAAACCGACACCCTAAAAAGCTGTTCTTTAATGCTTTTAAATCATTTTATTATTATTATTCTAACACAGGCCTGCCCACCTCAGCTCGTTTTTAGGCGGGTTACTTGCGTTACCACACCCCTAGTGTTGATATTGTTTGAGTGTCTAAATATATGCTACAACCAAGTATCGGTGTGAACGTAGCTACGGCTAGGTATATGATGAAGAAATCAGAAGACAAAAATAAGTTACAAGATGCACTATGAAGGGGAAAAGGTCGTGCAAAAATGTGTGGCAGGAAAAGCTAGCATACATAATGGAGGGCACTTCAATTAATTAAGGTGTCCTTGTCGCCAACCATTCGGGGCGTGTGGCTCTCTGTGTGTGAAGGAGCTTTCATGAGAGTGCATTATTTATTTGGAATGAAATCTAACTATTAAACTTGATTATATTCTTGCATAACATATTTTGATCTTTTACATGTGTAAATAACTGAAAAGGAAATGCAGTGTGATGTTATGTAATGGTTATGGTTGGGAATTCACTAACTCTAGGTGGTTCCATACAATAAATATGCGGAAAATAACAACGGGTCGTTTCATAGCTTGCTAATAGAAATCACAATCACATCACCATTATACGTCCACAATAAGTAAACCCAGCACAATCCCGAACGATCCAAGCCTCATTAATTTATTTCAGACAAATTTCGCGGAGAGATATATCATACTTATATATATACACATCAACCATGAAACCGCAACCCTCCTTCATTTCTCCACGAGAGAAAAGAGGAAGAAAAAAAAAAGTGATTTAATAAATAATATGATAAAAATTATAAAAAGAGATAGAAAAAAAATATGTGAAAATAAATTATAAGATAGTGTAAGGTGTGAACATATGACAACAAAATAAATTCTTGTTGCTCTAGAAAAATTCTAAAGTAAATTCTTTGATAATATTTACATAATGAAATTATTCAAAGACTCTGTGTCCTCCATTTTAAAATAACTGTTATGCATATTGAAAAATGTAATTAATATTATTAATTTTTAAAATATTTTATTTGTTTTACTATTTTAATATTTAAATTATATTTTGATCTCTCCTCATTTATTGTTCTCATAGAGTTATTATATGGAAAAACATCAATTAATGCTACATTGGAATTCTAAGTGTACAGTTATTATAAAACAAATTATTTTTCTCTAGGTGGACAGTTATTTTAAAGCGGAGAAAGTAAATTTTACTCTATGTGTTCCTAATTAAAAACTTTGACATATTTGATGTCATTTTATATAAAATTTCCTACTAAATTTTATTACTACTTTTCATATATACTCTTGCATTAATTAAACTTTTTTAATTCCAAAATTTAATTACAACTAATCCCTCCATTCCTTGTTTGAGATTTTTACAGTTGCTATTTATCTGTTACTCTTATAATTTCAAGATAACATTTATCATGTTTTACCAATTATACCATAAACTTAATACAATTCTTAATGACAATAGGAAAGTTGAAGAATTAAAATCAATAGGAGAAATAACAAGTATATTAGGAAGTTAATTACCTTCTTCATTTTAAAATATATGTGAATATGCACAGTTAATTAATTGATGTATAATTGTTGTGTGTAAATCATGAGATGAAGAGATTCAAATAATGTTATTTTATGAAGGAGCTAAATCAATATCAATTTGTTATTATGTAATGAAATGGTTAAATGAAGCAAATTGAATTAGATTAATCATTGGCCGTATGCTATTCTCCTTTTTACATTATTATTACATAGTTGTCCTAATTATTTAAAATCCTGAGCTTTTGGAAAAGAAGTACTGATTTGTTTTGATTGTTAAATATAAAGAGGTTTTGATGGGGAAAATGAAACGGTTTCCACTATCTTTTCTTCCCACCCACTTCATTAATTAATGCTATTCGTACATACTTATCCTTACTAACCAACAAAACAAATTGGAAATGAACAACATTTCGTGACAAACGACCACACCGTGGACGCTCCCGTCACGGCATGCATGCGCCGCCGTTTTCAAACGATTATTCTCTCATCCAACGGCTGTAATGGAATCTCCTCCTACTTTACTCAGTACACCAGACCACACATGATTTATCTCCTGCTCATCAGGTTCAGGTGGTCTTCACAGATCACACTAAACTTACCACCATGGGCCCCACTATCATGTCACATGGTCCTACTCCTATGTTGCACTATACTCGTTTTTAATAATGATGCCCAGATACGTTTTGTTTTGGTATAAATAAATAAAAGAGTGTTTATATATATATTTTGAGGAAGTGTAATATAGTATGCGTTTAGCGGCGGTTTTCAACACATACTTCATGTTTAGCAATTTTGTCGACAAAAACTCCACGCTAAACACATGTTGAGTAAAAGAGTTAGGAAAAAAATGAAATGCGTAAAAATGTGTGTTTAGAAATTTGGTAGAGTTTGAGAAGAAATGGTCATGTAGAAGCTAAAATGATTAAAGCTGAATTTAAACATGTTTTAAGTGATTAAGTGTGATAGAAAAATAGAGTTATATAGAGAGAGAAAGAAGTTTGATGAGAATTTTTACAAGAATTTGATAAGTGTGGAAGCAAAAGGAAGAAGATACGGGCATGCTATAGGCTGTATCATATTTAAATGCTTTTAATAAGCATCATAGAATATAAAATATGGATGAAACATCCGAATCCCATGAATTTTAGTAGGGGAATCTCTTTTTTCATATTAATATTCCATGTGAAATTCTTAATTGTGAAGGAGCAAATCAGCAAGTTCCTGAGTCGAATCTCCATATCCAGATTGAATTTACAATTAGGATATGAGATTTAAACTGAAAGTAAGCCACCCGGGCATTTTCGCTTTACATTTGTTTAAGAAATATGTATCATCTTTATAGATTCCAGTAATCCAGCCACATTAAACATGCATTGTATGTACATTTTATAACTAGAATGAGGTACTATTACAATTAATTCTTTAATGACCATTGTTTTAGAGCTTATCTATGAATTAGAATCACTGGATACTCTTTTAGGAACAGAAAACGTATCCAACGGAATATATGTTCTAATTTTTATTTTCTGTTGTTTCTTGCCAAACATGCAAAGAGGATCACATTCTTCTCAATTCCAATTTTTAAACACCACAACACCTTACACATTCCTCATTTTTCGACGGAAAATGGTAAATGAACATACTGGAAGAGTTGAAATGGCTTTTAACTATCATAATCTATAAAATTAAAACAAAAAAACAAAAAAAGGGATTGCGACTGTTTCAAATTACAGTGAATGCATTTTTTTTTTCTTGTGGAAATTTTGTGATGTTAAAAAACTACCTCAATCTTCAACTGCATTTGTATGTTTAAACAGCACTAACTCTTTTTTCTCTATCTCTATTTTTTTATCATCTTATATTGTACTATATTATATTTATTATTTTTTCCTTTCCTTCATACTAATGTTATTTTGAGTGTAAGTACTGACTTTGAGTTTAGAATTGAGTAAATATTCATTTCCAAGTCACTTTTTTTACCACTTCATGTTTACTTATTTTTATTTTTATCTCTTTCTGCATTCTTTTTATATTACTTATCATATTATTTATTCCAATTATTTTTTTCATATCTTACTTGAATATGAGTGAATTTGAATGCAACTGATGCCAAAACATTTTGCTACTCTCCAGTTCCTTCTGGATTTGATTTGGACATGACTAGTACGCCCATGAGTGCGCATTCCTTGGGATAATCCTACCCATCCTGGATGGGAGACCCAAAAACTCAAAATTTCAAATAAAAATCACAAACTCACATACAAATAAACCTCATTTAACTAATACAAGTTAAATAAACCTCATTTAACTAACAAGCAGGTAGTTAATTTTCTTAAGTAATATCTTATATTTAAGTTAAGTTTTGTATATAAAAAAAATCTTATAAAAACAGATCTAATCTTAATAGAATGCAGACGTTTTCGGCTCAACCGTATTTAGGGAATTATATTTGTCAGAGAAACAAAATGAAGCTTAGTGGCCCCACTGGTCCCACAAATGAATAATGACATCATGAATCACCTCCAGCTAGCTGCTCTCTCTCCATAATCCAAAACAGGAGAGAAGATGAGAAGAGAACAACCCAAAACCCATTTCTTAAAACTCTCTATAAATACCTTTCCACCCCATCACCCACTCCTCAAACCATTAATCTTTCTTTCACTCCTCTTTCCTTCCTTTTCAAAACCCCCCTCTAATCATTTTCCTCCTCCTCCTCCTCCTCTTTCCTCTCTCTCTATCTCTCTTCAGTCTTCCCTGTTCTCTCTGTTTCAAACCCACACAACAAAATGGCTGCATACAGAGAACCCATGAACGTGCACGAAAGAGCCCCTGTTTCGTCCCAATTACCACCACACTCGCCATGGCATTCCCCTGTTCCGTACTTGTTCGGAGGCTTAGCAGCCATGTTAGGCCTCATAGCTTTCGCTCTGTTGATCCTCGCATGCTCCTATTGGAAGCTCTCAGGGTACCTCGAAAGCAACAACGAATCAGACCGAGACCTGGAAGCAGGGGAAGGAAAAACAGAGCAAGACCAGAAGCCGCAGAAACCGTACGAGGAGAAGATCTTGGTGATTATGGCTGGACAAGAGAAACCAACATTCTTAGCCACACCAAGCATGTCCTCTTCAAGCAGTAGTAGTACTAGCAGAACCTCTTCCTTCGGCGACAACACCAGCAGCACCTGTACTTGCCGGAAATCGGTGGAAATGGCTGACGACGACGACGACGCCGTGAAACAGGGAAGCGGTCAGGTACGGACAGAGGACATGGAAACCACGCCTCACACCTCGGCAGCAGATCAGAACGTTTGATTGAGCATCATCATGTGTTGTGGGTTTTTGTTTTCTAGCTGGTGAAAACGCAAAGCTCGTGACACTGGTTTTTGGACCTTTGCTTTAGGTGTCTTCCTCTGCATGTTCAAGGATTGGTTATGTAGCGATGGGTTCAGAAATTTCAGATCCTTCTAGTTTTTTTTATCTAGATATAGATAGATATATGTATATGGTTTTCCGTTTTGAAATCAAAAGTGTACATCATTTCGGGAGTGTAAATTGGTTGAGGTGCGAGGAATCAAAGAAGGATTTTGATTTTTGTTTTGTTTCTCAATTCTCATCCATTGAGATAAGATTTTCACACACAGGAGGGTTAATTTTGGCAAAGAAATTAAGAAAAATTGAGACTTTTTTCTTTCTTTCTGTGGTTTGATTGCAATTAAGATGTGGCGTTTCCATTGTAGTGTGGATTGAGGAGAAGGTAGGTACGTGTAAAGCTGTGCGCAAAGTAAGGGGAGAAGAATTGTTGTATGTGTCTGATGCGGCGAGAGGACACCATGAAGAAAAAACAGTAGTAGCTAGGTGCACTGTTTGTTCCTCGTGACACACTCATCTAATGCGTTTTGGTTCCTTTCATTTTGATTTTTTTATTGTTCTCGTTTTCAGGGCTTCTCTGTTTTAACAATATTTTGAGTTTCATAGCCTCTGGGAATGCTCAATGTGCTTTCTATCTAATTGTGGCATTTTCTTCATGTCTCTAGAATAATGGTTTCACACTTTCTCTGTTTCTCACCTTTCATACCAAACCAAGCAATTGCATTTGTATATGATTAGGGGAAAGGGCTAAACCAGATTCACCCTGCCCTCATCTATACAATTCACTAAGTAATATAATTTTATTATACATTTACCCTTCCAGTTACATTTTTTTTTTTTAAATGATACATCAAGTAGAATATTCATTCTAACTCTTTTTTTTCATTTTCTTATAATTAAAGTGTAATTTGAAATAATTGATTTGGTTTGAAATGTATTTCTTTTCAATAGTTTGCTTATTTGCTTTTAAAATTGTAAAGTCTAAAATAGCTTTTGATTTTATCATTATTTTCTCAAGCATTGAAGTAGTGGGGGTAAGGATGATTATGATGTGTTGCAGGTGTAGTATAGAGTTATGATATGTTCACATTTACCCTTCTCTTACAATTCATTTTCATTCAATTTTTCTTTCTGTCTTTCTTTACAGTTTCTTTCATATACACTCATTTCTATTTCTCTATTTCTATCTCAAAAATTAAGAGATATAAAAAAAAAGGGAAAATTAAGAGATATAATGAGTAATGGGAGAAAATTGTTCACGGTTACACAATGCCCCATATTGTATAAGGACCTTGTTAAGGACGTTGCTAGTTGCATAAATTTAAAAAACTACCAACTCCTGTAGACACGGCACTAAAATTAAGCAACTATTCTTAGTAACTTACTCCAAGCAACCTCATTGGAGATGGTCTTCTATATTTCACAATGTAATGTAACAACCGAGGCGAATTTATATCATTACTACCCATGCAAACAAAGAATATTCATTTTTTTGAAGCGTGAATTTTTTTAAACCAGTGTTATTTTTGTGACGTTTAACCAAAAGAAAGTTTATGCATTAAAAGAATAAAATTTATTTAAGATATAAGAAATTATAATTTAAAAGTTTTTTTTGGGATGTGTCTGATTTTGTTTTGTAGAAGTGTAATAATTATGCTTATTGTGCTTATTTGTTTATTTATCTAAATGTTGCATTATTTAATTTAATTTTTTATATAACAATTTAATAAATTTCTAATAACTAACAACTAAAGAGTCTAAAAAAAACTCATCAATGTTCAGTTACTCAAATAAGAACCCAAATTAGTACTTAAATATTCAACTTCAATTTCAGTATATATCCATCTTTTTTGTCACGATTTTTGTGCATCTTAGACAGACACCAAAAGTAGTCCCACGTTGAGTTTATTAACTAAGTGACAGTATATATATATGCTCCATTTAGAAGAGTTTTTTAACTTATATTATTGCATAGCGCAAGTACTTGAAAAAACTTATCTAAATAACTTGATCTATTTATAAGCTGTTTTGAATTTATTTCTATAAGCTGTTCAGAATAGTTTATGTATAAGAATTTACGCTTATTTATAACCTATTTTTAACTTATTTCTATAAATTTGCTTATAACCAAGTTAATTTTCCAAAAAACACATGGGTGTTCCAAGTCCGATTACCTAAAGTGTTTGGATATCATACTCAATACTCACAGTAACACATAAGTATAACTTGGGCCCGCGCCACTCAGCCCAACATGAATCAATGCCTATCTATCCTCCAATAACTTTGACCTTTAAATATATATATATATGCATAAGTTGCTGCAGTTCACCCATCGCAGTTTTAATTTTGATCAATTTTTTGCTGCAGTTCGCTCATCACTATGATGTAGCATAGCGAACTTCATAGATTTCTCCCCCTTCTGGAATAGGAGAGTTTGCTGGCTCTGTTAATTAACAATCATTTTTGTGTGTGTATTAGTGTTATTGTTACAGTACTTTCCATAAATTATCTAGGATGAAAGTACCAAAACACCATAACCAGAAATAATGACAAGTGCAAAATAATTAAATTCAGATGGTCCTGGGATATATATGCGGCTAGCAGTATAGGCTGCATAGTTTTCAAATTGCATAATATGCTCATGATTGTCACTGTTAAGGCTTTATTGACATTGATACAACCAAAGGAAATTGTCTGCATTCATAAATCATTGCATTATTTAAGAAAGCGATATGGTATCCGTCGAAACAAAACAAAAAATTGCATGTCAAAAAAAGAAAGAAAAAGAAAATTCAACAAAGTATTCTAAAAGGAAATGAGGGTATATATATATAATCACTTAATTATATATGCAGGCTAGTTTTTCTGTTCCTCCCTTTATCCTTTATCTATCACAGATGTCATCATGTAACAACTTCATTTACTCTCGTAGTTGTATTTAACAATATCCATATATCCATGTAAATGTAACTGTGCTAGCTTGAATTTGATCACTTCGATCATCAAAAGTTGGTTAATTCATGATTGGATCCATATGGATGAAGGAGGCACCAACTACCTATATATCACAATTCAACGCTTCCCTGAAGTGTGTTTGCAAGTTGAGTTTGTGTGGTCATCATTTCATGCCCAAAATGTGATAATAATTTAATAGCAACTATATATATATATATGCTGCTTACGTTTGAACAGCTCAAAGCAAATGCTCATTACACAGGAACCTCCATTCTGGTCAGCATCCAACTAGAACTAGTGGTACTAATCATGGTTTTCACCTCCAAGTCATCACATATACATACATACCCCTTGTCAATTTTCGACCAAATATGCTATATATAATGAAATCACTTGGCGATGAGGTATGGATATGTTATTGTGGATGAAGCTTGTTTGTAAAGACAAACTTGTGGATTTGACAGCCAAGATATTAACTTTGATTATTTTTCTCGACCATGAAAATGCTAAAAAATCACAACTCTTAGTTATAAGGGCCTGTGCATATGCATTTATAAGGGTCGGCTAAATGATCCCATGATTAATTGGGGTCATTCAACCCTATGTCTACATGGACTAATAAGATTGTGTTATTTGTTTTATTTATTTTCACATTATTTTTTAAAGTTAATTATGGAACAATCTTATTGGTCCATATGAGCATGGGGTTAAATGACCCCAATTAATCATGGGGTCATTTAGCCAACCCCGCATTTATATGGCTTCAAAAGAATCATGTCAAAAATTGAATAACTACCTTACAAGATTGATCATGCATTTTTTTAATTAGGACACATACTTAAGTTGAATCATCTGTTTTTTTTTTAACGGGACTTGTTTAATTGTTAAATACATATATAAATGAATGGGAATTGCGTTTGGCGCCCCCTATTGCGCCTTACGCCCCCTCTATTTTTTTAAAATGCCCAAAATACCCTTCTGTAAAAAAAAAACTGAACCAAAAATAAAATCATAAAAATTTCAAAACTCCAATTTCTTCCTCTTCAACTCATCACCATCAACATTTTTCTCCATCCACTTAATTGTCATCTCCTTTTATGTTATCCTGTAAAGAAGGGGCAAGCAAGAAACCTTGAAATCCTCATTTCGAGAGAGAAAACGAATTTTCGAAGTGAACCACGAAGCCTGGTTATTATTCGCATCTTGGAGTTCGATTTGTGTACATATATCGCATTTAAGGATGCGAGAATAATTTGAACAATTTTTTTTATATTCATTTAAAAATCACATTTAGGAGTGCGATTTCATATTATGTACATATATCACCTTGAAGTGTGATTTCATATTAAAAAAAATCTAAAAAAATTCAAAAAATGCCCAAATGATTTTTAAAAATTATGGGACCACCACAGTTAGTCTAGTTGACATATTTAGAAATTTATGGTGAAATATTTTATTTTCAAAAATTAAAAAAAATAGCAAACGATGGAATTTGTGCTCGGGACATCGACCTTATGGCGAACTAGTACTTTTTTTTTCTCTTCAACTTTGTAGTTCAGCCCGTCGCCATCCGAGACTGTTAGAAATTCCTTTTTCAGGGCCAAAAATATTTAAAAAATAATTTAAAATACGATTTCGCACCTATAAGTGCGATTTGGAGGCAAATTTCGCACTTGTTGGTGCGATACACTTTGAAAAAAATTTTAAAAAATTAAAAAAATACTAGTTCGCACCTATAAGTGCGATTTGGAGGCAAATTTCGCACTTTTAGGTGAGATACACTTTGAAAAAATAAAAAATACTAGTTCGCACACCTATAAGTGCGATTTGGAGGTAAATTTCGCACTTGTAGGTGCGATACTTTTTGAAAAAATTAAAAAAATACTATTTCGCACTTGTAGATGCGAATTTTAACCAGTGTTCAATTTCGCACACATACATGCGATTAACCATTCAAAACTGATTGCAACCAAAAAATAGGAAACGAGGGGAGGGAGCACACCGCCCATGATATCCGGCGGTGGTAGACAAGGATGAAACAAGAGGAAGGATGTTGATGGTTAGTAGATGAAGGAGATTGAGGGAAGATGATGAATGTGGTTGTTGCATAATGTTGGTGGTGAAATGATGGAGAGAAAGGGGGGGTGGGAGAATGTGTTGGAATGGAGAATGGTGAAAGGATGAAGATGAGATATTTATTTAATTTTTTAAATTCAAAAGGGTAAAATAGTAATATTTTAAAGGACAAAATGGTAAAAGACGCATTAAAGGGGGGCGCAAGACGCAATAGGGGGCGTCAAACGCAATTCCCTAAATGAATGGTTAGATGTTCTAACTTGACACTCTTAAAAAAAAAATTAAATAGAGGAAAACCAAACCCCGAATAAAAAAAGGGAATTTAAGTAAAGTTATTTTTATTGAAATGTTTGTTAACACCTTTTACTATAAAGAAAGAGTAAAGTTTTGATTCACACTTTAAAAACATTTCAATAAAAATGACTGCTTGAATTTCCTCTTCCCATTTAGGGTTTGGATTGCCTTTATTGAAGAAAAAAAAGTTTAATGTTAATGCACTGACAGTGTAAACAGTTTTACATATGCATTCAATCACATCTCTCCATTTTTCATTTAAAATAACTTTTAATTCAAATTTAATTATCACATGACAAATTGATTAATTCTAATTAAATGCATATGTAAAACTTATTTGCATTGTAAGTGCATCAAAATTAAACTCTTATCATAAAAATATATAGAAATTTGGCAACTTTTAGGCTAATTAATATATATATATATATATATATATATATATATATATATATATATATATATATATATATATCGATCAATTCATTTCTCTATTATATGATCATAAGAAAGTTAATAACTACTATATTAACAAGAACATATTTAAAAGAATATTCCGGTCACTGCTTGATCATAATTATGGTAACTCTTGTCTCTATTTCCATCAAAGATATTCTCAGGTCACACTATTCCTCTTAAAAAATATAAATATTAGTATATTCATTATTTTCATTTTTTTAAAATATTATTATACTGTTTAATAATTTTTTCGAAAAAATGCCTAAAATAATAAATGCAGTGGGGGTTGACATTTCACAGGGATATATCAACTAACTCTGATCTGAAGGCTGATTTTATTAGTTATTATTATTATTATTATTATTATTATTATTATTCAGATTTGGGCCAATTCACAAATGGTCCATATGAGAATAAAAGCCCTTAGCATTTTGACAAACAGTACTCACACTTGACAACAACAAAAAACAATGTTGCCCACTAATTTATAATTTGGAGGACAAACACTGCAAATAACGAGCTACTCCAGTTCAAAAAAAAAAAAAAAACGAGCTACTCAATTAATCACTGCATAACATAGCATGTTTGCTCACAAATCTACAACTCAACCAAAAAAACTAAATGGAAAATAAGCAGAAAATCTGGAAAAAAAAGTCTCTGGTTAAAACGATAGGGAAATAAAAAAAAAAATCTGTCGTGGAAATATGTACAAAATTAAAATAATCCAATAAGCACACAAATGGTCATCAATTTAACGGACAATTTGATTTTCCTGGTGCATGCAGTTTCGAGTTGAAAGATTCAAAGTCAATAATCAACCTGCAATTCGTCCAATTGGCATGCTATAACGAGTATCTTTAACTTTTTTTTTTCTTGTACTTTTATTTCCAATTAAACAAGAAGTGATTTGAGATCAGATATCAAACTCAAACGCACATTATAAACCAGTAGTTAGCTTAAGTGATTCATGTAGAAATCAACTTCTCAAGTTCAATATTGTATATAGAAAAATAGAATTTTTGCTTACCATACAAATGTTTGGCCTTGAGTGTGGCCAATAAACTTATGAAAGTTGAGATAAAGAATAAGGTATGTTTGAATACACCTCTGATGCACCGACACGCGAAAATCTGGCCGTGTCCGTGTCGGACACGCCGCCGACACGCGACACGCGTGCGACACCTGTACGACACGCACCGGACACGCCAGAAAACGTGTCTGACAAAAAAAAACATTTTTGTTCGCTTTGGACACGTCCTCGACACGCCGCCAACACGCGTGGACACGGCACCGACACGCGTAAAAGCGAAAACAGACACGGCAGTGGGCTTTTTGTATTTTGTTTTTAAACTTTTTGTATTTTTATAATTTGAAACCAAATAAAAAAAAGGAGAGAAATGAAAGAGCCAGAATAAAATAGTAACCCTCACACACGCATTCACCCTCCTCTGCTTCAGCCTTTCACGCACGCTGCTTCACAATGTAATGAAGAGGACACCAAGATGTGGGACATAGCGGGAGATGAGTTTGGATCACTTGATGATACTGAATCTCTTTTAATTGCTAATTTATCACTTGATGAACCGGAGCTCGAGGCCGTGGTTTTCAAAGATGATGATGATGAATTGATGAATTGAATTCATCTCTTTTTGAATTCATGATTGTTAGTTTGTGGCTTCTCTTTTTTAATTTATGTTCATAGCTTCTCCTTGATAAAATGGTGATATTTGACTTTAACTTTATGAACATAATTTTCTAATATATTTTTTATTTTTTTATATATTTTTATTTTTTTAATATATATATATATATATATATACCGTGTCCTCGTGTCCTACCTTTGGATGTTTGCCGTGTCGCGGTGTCCGTATCCGTGTCCGTGTCCGACACCGTGTCAGTGTCCGTGCATCATAGGAATACACGTTATTAGCGCAAGTGAATATTAGCTTTTTAGTTCAAGATAACCGAACAAAACTCTTTTTATGAATTGTAATAAAAATTTGAAACATTAAAAAAATCTTAATGTGATATTAGCTTATGTTAAAATTACACCTATATTCTTATATTGCAGTTACTATTGTTGTGCTTGTAATAATTATTTATGTTGTATGACCCTTTTGCTACGGTTGGTGAATCAAACATGTCATGATGTGAAACGTTGAATTTGCCGGCCAAGGTCGATTCGGCCGGCATGCAGTATAACTATTTGAGGACTGCAAATATTCTTTTCCATTTGGAGACAATTAATAAGTAATCTCTTAAACCCTTCATTTCCTGCACTTGTTCATCCCATAACATAACAACATACTACCAACTATGGGATCCTCCTTCAGTTGCTGCGGCTCAGAGAAGGTTGAAGAAGGGTATGTAGTAATAGTCATCAATCATCATGATAGTTAATTGTTTGTATGATCTTCAATCTTACTAATTTTGCCATCAAATTAATCATGCCTTTAATTATGTAACTTTCTAGGCCAACATCATTTGGCTCAGTTAACAATTCATGGAGAATATTTACATACAAGGAGTTGCATTCAGCTACCAACGGGTTCAGTGATGATAACAAGCTTGGTGAAGGTGGGTTTGGAAGTGTCTATTGGGGAAGAACCAGTGATGGCCTCCAGGTACTAATACAAACCTTAGGCCTCAGTCTTTTAGTCAAACTCTGTCTCAATCCCTTTCCCATTATAGCATAAACATTTATCCAAGTCTATGGTAGAATCTATGTAGATAGTTTTTGATCTATCTATAAATTGTTTTGTCATATTAGCTTATGAATAAGCGTCTACTTATAATATATTTTGAACTAATTTCAATAAGTTGAATCAGTTTTTTTGTTTGGTGTATTAAATTGTTTCGAAATTTCGAGTCGGGTATGACTATTATTGACAAAACTCTTTACATCAAGTATTTAACGCATTGCACTCACATAAACTCAAATTCAAGATCTCGAATAAATGCTTATGTTCCAAGCGCTTATTAAATTGTTTATCTAAACGCACCCTGACCTAACTGTTAAGGCTACTTCTTGTAGATAGCAGTGAAGAAACTGAAAGCAATGAACTCAAAAGCAGAGATGGAATTTGCAGTGGAAGTTGAAGTTCTTGGAAGGGTTAGGCACAAGAATTTACTTGGTCTCAGGGGCTATTGTGTAGGTGATGATCAACGTCTCATAGTCTACGATTACATGCCAAATCTCAGCCTACTTTCTCATCTCCATGGCCAGTTTACTGTTGAAGTGCAACTCAACTGGCAAAGGAGAATGAAGGTCGCAATTGGCTCTGCGGAAGGCCTTCTGTAAGCTCTCACTCTCACCTCACTAAATTGAATTGTGTTGACTAGAATAATCTTGCAAGTAATATTTTCTAAAATCCAAACTAGTGAAGCTTCAAAGTTTTATATAACACCTCAAACATAAATTTTGCTAGGTACTTGCATCATGAGGTTACACCTCACATCATCCACAGGGACATCAAGGCAAGCAATGTGCTTCTGAACTCAGATTTTGAGCCTCTAGTTGCAGATTTCGGGTTCGCGAAGCTGATCCCGGAAGGTGTTAGCCACATGACAACCAGAGTTAAGGGCACCTTGGGATACTTGGCACCTGAATATGCCATGTGGGGGAAGGTGTCTGAAAGTTGTGATGTCTATAGCTTTGGAATTCTTCTGTTAGAGCTTGTAACCGGTAGAAAGCCGATAGAGAAGCTCCCGGGCGGCATTAAGAGAACGATTACCGAGTGGGCTGAGCCTTTGATTTCCAAAGGAAGGTTCAGGGATTTGGTTGATCCAAAGCTCAGAGGTAACTTTGATGAAAATCAAGTGAAACAAACAGTGAATGTGGCTGCTCTTTGTGTGCAGAGTGAGCCTGATAAGCGACCTAACATGAAGGAAGTGGTTAATCTTCTGAAAGGGTATGAACCTGATGCGAAAGTGACTAAGATGAGGATAGATAGTATCAAATATAATGAGGAACTCTATGCACTTGATCAACCTAGTGGTGATGATGATGATGATGGTGAAGATTATGATGAATCTGCTAGCTATGGTATTTTTAGTGCCATTGATGTCCAAAAGATGAATGATCCTTATAAGCGCGGTGGTAACGCGAAAATGGGCTATGTGTAATGAACTTGTGTGTTTTGTGAAGACTTTCTGATTTGTTGGTAATTGAATCAGCTTCTTAGTATGATTTTCTGTAATGACTATTAATGAGTTCTTCTTTATTCTTTTGAAGTCTAGCTCTCATGGTTAGTATAGAACCATTTCAAAATTCTTTCACTATTCCAGAAACTATGGTTTAAGTAGTAAATTAAATGCACCATGTTCGTCCCAACAAATCCTAAATGTCTTATAAAAAAATTAGCCTGCAGAAAATAGCATTCCTATTAGAATCTTGCAGGACTCATGAGAGTGTAGGACATTGCTTCCATCGTGTAATTTGATTTGTTTTCTTTCAATTTTTGATAAGTCATGCTTACTTTTGAGCATTTCCTAATATCTTTTTCCCCTTTCCAATGTGTCACTTTGTATTTGAGATGGAGGGAAAGTGTCACACTGTTATTCAGTGGTTGACATATCAGAATTGTGTAAATTACAGGTTTTGGTTTTCTAAATGGAGAGGTATCAACGAACCTGAACTGTTTCTCTTTTTTCTTAATTAAAAACTTAAGGCCTTGTTCATATGTCTTCAATTTTACTAAAAAGTAACATAAAGTGTAAATGAGGTGAAATAGTTAGAAATTTCAGCTATGTGGGGTTTTAGGAGAGATGAATTATCCATGTCTTGGAAGTTCCCGAATCCAAATCCCTCACCCTCTCACCTCCACCATTAGGTGTGCCATGTCTTGTGTCACATTTTTTTATGAACTTCTGTCATTTTAGCTTAAACTTGATAAAGTTTGTCAAATCAAGGAAACATCAACATCATCGCACTATTTTCTCTCATGTTTACTATCAATGCTTTTATTAGTACATTGTAGTGTCCCTTCAAAAAATGGAGGAACAAATGACGATTTCTATGTACCACATTATTTTTTAAGGTGATAGAAACGTACTCCAACATATGTATGTGACTTTGCTATTCAATGTAAAGTCCATTTCTTTCATTTCTTTCAAGTCGCATGCGAGCAATTGTTTGAAGTCGCACATTAGTTAGATATATGGCCAATCAAGTGTTTATAAGGGTAGAACGAATCTCAATTCTCAAACTAGCTTTTGTGGTTGAGTTAGACCTTCTAATTTTTAATATGGTATCAGAGTTTGTTAGTGGAGACTGCCCCTATGAGTCACCCGCAAATGTCCAGTCCTGCAGACTTCACGCTTCCCTGTGCGTGAAACCTTTGAATTGCAAAATCAGCTAAATTATGTAACGAATATTGCAGTGAAAGTCGCACATGTGACAATTGGATTTAGAATAATCGTATCTTCCTTGGCAGTGAGAAAATCGTAAAATGAATTCATTCTTTCATAGCACACTATCAAGATTTTTAAATGCTGCATGATGAGAATATTCTTACAAGTTTACATCACCTATGTAAAGAAGAAAAGACAATTTTATAAGCCCTCACCATCACATTTATGATAGAATTTGGCCTATTTTTTTTATACAAAATTGCTCTATAATGTCTTTGAAGAGTACACCGCTAATGGTGGAATTTTCGAGCTAGAGGTACTAGTTGGTTAGAATTTCACCTCATTCTGATATAGTACATGTTTGAGAACACAGTGGAAAACCATTATGATAGTGGATAGCCACAAAAGTTAAGAAAATTTATTTTTGTTGACCTTGATTTTGGTCCACCATGATTTTTCACCGTGTATTCAAACATGCGCTTGGTTATAGTATTATATAAATACATTATATCTACATAAATAGGTACTTTAGGACCCCATGAGCCTAACTTTATTAGAAGACTAAATAAGCCCTCTATTGTTGCTGTGCATGAAAATAAAAATGAAGGCTATGTGGCAACATTTGATAACGAAATGGAGGAAGCAGTTAGAGATGGAAATCTCGTGGACACTTTATCCATCAGAAAAAGGGAAAACTGTTAGTGTCATCTCAAAGTTTCATTGATGATAAAGTGATGAGTGAAGCTTGCAAGAGGCGAAATAGCCCAACAGGCTTTCCTTTCCTACCAAATGCAAGTAATAAAAAGAAAAAGAAGAAGAAAAGGTACTAAATTTTGAAGGGGAGCTTGGTTTTTTGGCTTACATAGCAAGATAAATCAAATACTGTGCCCACTACCACCTTTGCTTATACCCCAAAGCACCCAACTACAACACTTAATTGTCACCACATGGAGAAATAAATAGAGACTAATCTTTTCACTCTTAAAGACTTTTTATGCTTGTCAAATAAGTATAATAAAATTGCACCCTAACTGAATTTAATCATGCTCTTTTTTCATACTACTTATTCTTAAGCTGAGGGTGCACTGGTGACAAGAACCAGCAGAGCAAATTATTCAGTTTCCCTGTTGGCAAACTTTGCATTTTTGACACCATGGAACTTCCTTCTCCTGCTAAAATATTAATTGGCCTCTCCTTAGACCAAGATGACAGCAAGGAGCTTCTCTCTTGGGCAATAAGAGTTCTAGCCAATTCAAATGACACCATTGTGGCAGTTCATGTTCTTGGTTAGTCACTATTTGTCTACCTCAATTAAATTTCATTTAGCTATTACATGCATTATTACTAGTTCAATTTAATCAGTGGTTTTTTAGTACTGTTCACAAACTAAAGATTCTAACATCAATGATGCACACACAGATCAAACCATCTATTCATATTTGATATTTCATACTGTGAATGTTTAGTGTTGTAATGGCATGTAAGTTTGTTAAATTGCAGTTGCTGAGGATAAGAAGAAGCGCGTCTCGGTTAGAAGAAGGCAATCACAACTTAGGCAAGCAAAAGCATATGTTATATCTGTGCTTGCTGAATTTGCAAAGACCTGTTGGTCTAAGCAGGTAATTCAAATATACAGATTTGTCTCCCTATTCCTAAAATTGGCAAAAGTAAAATTTATATAATCAAGATGCTTGCTAGAGTCGAAGAATTCTCATGAAAAAACTGCTATCAGGTTCACTTGGAGGCCAAAGTGGCACTCAGTTCTACAGTTGGAAGAGGATTAGTTGAGGAAGCCAAGTCCATCTCTGCGGATTTTCTTCTTCTTCGTGGCTCAAGAAACCAAGCAAATACGTGAGAAATTAACAGTTATCAAATTTCTTTATAAAGATCAAGCATGTTGAACTCCCTTTAATTTTTTAGTTTTCCTTTTGTTTCTTAGATTTGGAACCTCTAGAGGAATTACCAAGTATTGCTTTGAGCATGCACATGAAGGCTGTACCATGGTCTCAGTTGGGAGATGTACAAAGGCAAGTGTCGATTCAAATTCAACAAATTTTCAAGGTAACTAAATTCTCTAGATTAAGTTAAGAAAGCACAAATTACATTGGATAACCAATCCCTTTAATAGGATATCTTCTATGTCTTCACTAGCAGAAGATAATCATCAACCAACTTCAAGAAAGGACTTAATCTCAGAAACTAAGACAGATAACAGTTCACCAAGAACAGTACTACTAGATGCGCTCGAGGGACAATCAAACAGCACAGAATATGACACCTTCAGCACCAGGGTTTCAAGCACCACATACACCCCTTCATCAGATCCAATGAAAAGATCATCCAAGTTAAGAATATCACAGTTCTCATTCAGGTTCATTCTCACATTCCTTAGTTCACCGTTTAGAAGAAGAAATTTCAGCATATCCAAAAATGAAAAGCACCAACCCTTGTTGGAGTGCTTCAGCTATGAAAAGATTTCCAATGCTACTAATGATTTTCACCAAGGTAAGCTCCAATTGATGTTTTTGAAACTACTTTAAACTCATAGGAAACATTGCATTTAGAATCCTCATTCCTTTTTCATTTTTCATTTCTTCCAAACAACAGATAATTTGGTTGGGCGAGGCGGGTACTCAGAAGTATACAGAGGTGATCTTTCTGATGGAGTTACCATTGCTGTGAAGAGATTGGCCAAGGACAACAACAATCCTAATAAGGAAAAAGAATTTCTTATGGAGTTAGGTGTTATAGGACATGTCTGTCATCCTAACACTGCAAGTTTATTAGGCTACTGCGTTGAAAATGGGCTCTATCTGATTTTCAATTACTCTCAAAATGGAAACTTGGCAACTGCATTGCATGGTTAGGAACCCTTGTACCCTAACGGATTGAAATCCTCTGTCCTCGTTTGGTGCCTCCGTCCCTGTCCCACCAATAGAAACATGGACAGAAGATCTTAATCTGTACTCCAACTCTCAATTTTAATTTTTTTTTCATGAATTAATGTCATTTGAAGTTAAATGCAATTCAATGATTATCAGGTAAAGCAGGAAATTCACTTGACTGGCCAATCAGATACAGAATTGCTATTGGAGTTGCAAGGGGTCTCCATTATCTTCATAAATGTTGCAAACACAGAATAATTCACCGTGACATTAAAGCCTCCAATGTTCTTCTGGGTCCTGATTATGAACCACAGGTAGAATAACTAGCAATAGCATCAAACATTAAACAACATTGTTTTTCTTTTATTCAATTTTAAGAGTTCAAACAATTTATGCTTTCTACATATTTTTGTACCTCTATCAGATTACTGATTTTGGGCTTGCAAAGTGGCTTCCTAACAAGTGGACTCACCATGCTGTGATTCCTGTGGAAGGAACATTTGGATACTTAGCACCAGAGTCCTTCATGCATGGCATTGTGGATGAGAAAACAGATGTTTTTGCATTTGGTATTCTTCTTCTGGAGATTGTAACTGGAAGAAGACCTGTTGATTCATCAAAGCAAAACCTTCTCCTATGGGTAATCATATTTTTCATTCCTTGATATATAACAAGTGACAATATTCACAACATGTTACCAAACAATAGTCCTATTAAAAGTCCACCCCTATAATTTGGTTAAGAAACACATTAATAAACTAGTCTTGCAGGCAAAGCCTTTCATGGAATCAGGGAATATCGGTGAGCTAGCTGATCCAAGATTAGAAGGTAAATATGATGGAGAGCAACTGTATAGGGTAGTGCTAACAGCTTCATACTGTGTGAGACAAACTGCCACGTGGCGTCCACCAATGAGTGAGGTAAATGAACATGTTTATAGTCTCAACAAGATCACATTTCACCTAGAACATGTTTCCTTTTGCTGTGTTTTTTATTCCTTTTGGTTATTATATGCAGGTGTTAGAGCTGCTAACAATTGGCCAAGACAGTGAGGTTGGAAAGAGCTGGAGGATCCCAAAGTTCACTTCTGATGAATTGGATGATTACTCCATGGTTTTCGGATATGATGTCCCCTCAGACATATCTCTTGAGGATTATTTGTGAGAGTTAAATAAATTGAAATTTGTTTTCCATAGTTTAGGTTTGAGACAGGAGTGTAGTGATAAAATAAGTGGTAGATCATAACTTGGTTCATTGTTTTTTGTAACTTAATATATGTCTCTACTTTTTTAGTCTAATCTGTCTGGGTTGAGCAAATGTGGACAGTATTTTCTTTTCTTTTTCCATTTTTTCGGGAGTGAAGGGGGCAAGAAGATTAGATTTTTTATTGTGTTCAAATTGTTCTTAATTGTAAAAAGAGCTTGAAACATTAATTTGTGTCCAAGTTTTTGTTACCCAAGTGTTCTATGTTGATACTACAATCAAAGTATTAGTGGTAGCTACTACAATCAACAAACAAAAGTATAAGCCCAAAAATAAAATGATCGATTATCCATATAGCTTCAAAAAATATTAAAAAAAGTATTAATGCTTTGAATGTTAACCACTGCAATAAAGCCCGTATTTTTTTTGTCAACACTGTGTTTATATTTAAAAATTTCCGGATGAAGGCCCATATTGAGCATTAAGAAAGGATGATGGCCCATCTACTGACCCAATAAAAAGATAAAAGCCTAAAATACACTGGAAATTAAAATTTGACCCAAAAAACCTATGAATATTAAAAAGACATGCAATTTACTAGAATTAAGTTAATACTATGTATACTTTGAAAAATATACTCATACTATTTATTTTGACCAAATAAAAAACTCAGCAAGTAGGTTTTACTTGAATTTAGGGTTTACATGAATTTATAAATAGTCAATATAATTAAATGTATGTGTCGAATCATTTGCTGGAAGAGACTGTTATAGTTTTCCAAGTAGGTTTCCACGCGTCAAAGACCAAGATTTTGTTTCCATGATGATTCTTTAATAATTAAATTCCTAAACAAATATATAGATAGTTAAATCAAATGCAAGGGAAAAAAAATTAAAGGAGTAAAGAACCAGTGCTAACATTTTGTTCTAGTTAATTTAGATTTTAGTCTTTCACTTGTCATTGTAGGATAGGGTAACAAGGCTAACCAGCCAATATATATGACCTTGAAATCCAAATACTTGTTTAGGAGACCATGACCATAACAAGACATAACATCAATCCCCTTAATTACTTACCAGTTGCAACTTTTTCTTACATTTTCCGTCTTTCTCTAAACCTCACTCAGTCATGAGAATATATAGTGGAGGAATGAACATTCAAAATTGAGACTGAACAAAAGTTGCACCTAGCTAATATAAGAGGTTGTTGTTGTCGATGTCCTAACATGTTCCATTTTACAAGATTCTAGGAATCCTCGATGTCCAATGCTCAAATCTAACTATAGGTTGTTGTCGGGAATTATTTATTACGAGTCTTCATCTTGTTTTTACTTTTTTCATCTATATTATTACTGCTTTGGTGAAAGACTTGACCTGAATTTAGTTTTGTGTTGACTGTTCATGCCTTAATTATGTGGGCTCATCTACAGTCATAATAGAGATAACTGGAATGGACCACACTGACACTGCTGCTACAAGACAACATCTGTTGAGCCCACACGTTATGGCGTGGACGGCTGGCGCACGTGATCGGGCCCACGCTGCAGCCCATTTGAGAGTGACACCGTGTTTTTGTTAATACTTCTTCCCAGCCGACACCCACACGACTAATTCTTACGAGACTCTAAGATCATATTAAATAGACACACTTCCATCAAACCGTCGTTGTTCATACACATGGATAAAATATTGAACCATGAACTAAATATTTAAGGAATTCAGTTATTTATTAAACGTGCCGGGACTTATTGATTAGACCACATCATGTTGAAACAAGTGACCGACACCTTTTCGTATTCAATGTTCTATCTCATTCCCATATCAAGATAAAACACTAGCACTATCCATAACACTCACCAGTTTTCATCAACTGGAAATAAAGATAAACTTTTCCTCTGATTTGATGCTTAGAATTGAACCGATCCCAATCATAACTAGTAAGCAAAGAATCCGTCAAATCTACATCGGCATAACCATGGAATAAATCTTTGAGTAGGGAAAGATTAATGGTTAGCTAAAATCTTACAGTACTATTTATAGGAAAAGACCATTGGATTTCCACAGTTTACCCAGAATCCACTTTTCTTTTTAAGGACTCGAGTATTGTTCAGAACGCAATCCTAAATGCCCTGCTTAGAACCACATTTATCTTCGATATAACCTATGTGAGCACGAAATTAACAATATTTATGATCCTATAGTATGCGATATATAAACGGTTATGGACATCAAATAAATTATGTACAAGGGTTACACTTATATAAGATTACAAGGAATAAAATAACAGCACATTGCCAAGAAATTTAGTATTATGAAGATGAGTTCGAATTGCTCTAAGGGTTGGACTATTGGTACCACCCACACAGTTTAAATTGCGGTATAGAAAAATATGTACCGCACTATAAAAGTACATTAAAAAAACATGAGGGTGACCTAAATAGGTGTGGAAATTGCACAATACTCAATAGTCTTACCCTTGCTCTAGTTTATTTTGGGTTTCCTAAACAATAACTTTTGAAGAAAATCTGACTATACAATATCTTGATGAGTAATAAATAAGCACATTGACCAGATTCTACCACATAGTTGCTAGGGTCTTATTGACAACGCTCACTCTGGGCATGATCTCAGTGGCAAAGACAATTCCTAAAGTTGGTGGGGAAATGAAGGGCAATATCTATGTATGGATTTCTAAAACCATGAAGTTATCGACGGAAAAGAATATCAATATACTAAATTTAATTTAAAAAATATAACTTGATTAATGTTACGTAAGATAATGATATAAAGGTGTATTTTTTTAATAAAAAACGATTGATTTCACATTTACATTTCAAATATAATAAGTGCATTATTTTTCAATAAAAACTTTTTATCTTTAAATTTTTATACTACTTTAATATATGATTAGATTAATTGTTATTCTTTATCAAAATGTACTTTAATATTCACACGTTTTTTTGTATTTGGAAGGGCCAAAGGCCCAATATTCACACTTAAAAAGTTTTGTTGGCTATATGAAAACATCTTATAGGAATTTTAAATGATATTTTAAAATTTAATGAATTACTAAATTTGTGAAGACATTTATCATTCATTTATTTTTAACTGACATTTATCATTCATTGAAAGACGAGAATCAACGAAAGAATTCTCAAACTCAAGAGTTGACTAGAAAAGTCTATAAACGTGAATTACGTGCTGCCAGCGGTACATCCTTCATTACATGTAGAAATCAGCTTGTAAGGAGTTTTAAATTTTCTATAGATTCAATTTTGAGAGAATTGATGGTAAAATAATTACTCGTTGTTCATAATTATAAGACCTGAGACAGATTCACTTATTAAAAAGGTAAACTATTATATTGGTTTTAAAAACAATATTCCTTAATTACTCTTAATTAATGTTTTGGTTAGTGTTGAAAAAAATTAATTACTTGTGTCACTCAAAATTTTGGAATTATAAAGTTCAATAAATACAAGAGTATAAATTGAAATAAGTGCTAATAAGTATTTTTAAATTCAGTAGAGAGTCGTATATAAAAACACATTAAAATGTCTCTAAAGATTTTTATAATTAAAAACAGATGAAGTAATTTTAAAAAAATAATTTGTATTTAATATTCATACCTTAAATGTGAGTTTAAACGCAGTGGTACAGGACGACCCAGGGATCGAACTGATTTTTTGCGTTTTTGCGTCTTTTCTTTTGTTGTCTTTCTTGCTTGCATTGTCGTATTTTGGCATAGTTGTTTGTGTTGTTTTAGGTGCTTTTCGTTTCTGATTGCGTTACATTGTGTCCATTGTCTAGAGGACTGTTTCTCAACCCTTTAATTCCAAAAAAAAATTGCTTTTAAAAAAATGTGAGTTTAAAACTAATTTCCTTTAGTAAGGGTTTCATTATTATATACCTTAAAAAAAAGTTTCAATATTATATAAAACATAAACATAGATTTTGAAGATTTTTCGATTAAAAATAATTGACTTGATTAAAAAATTCAAAGTTGACTTACGTATACTTTGAATGTTCTAATTTGACTTAAATGTATTCTTAAATTTATATTAAGTCCAACTTCTTTTTATTTATTTATTTAAAATTAATACCATTTTCATAAATTTATATTAATAAAATAGTTGATGTATAATAGTTGATTTCTGCTACATCTGATTTCTTTAAGCCAAATTTAAAATGAACATAATCACTTAATCTTATATGACATAATTTAATTAATTTTCGTGTAAAACTTGTTTATACTAAAAGTACATATCGATTAAACTCGTTTTATTAACTAACAGTTGATTTCAAATTAACATGGAATAATTCATGAGGTTTTAAAATACTTTTATTATTTTGTGTTATGAGTAAAAGAAATTGAATTGATTAAAAAGTTTTTTTTCTTTAATAACTAGCTTTTATTTTTCTATATATTTATAGGAGTGTGTCAGAATATAGAACCAAGTAATATGGAATCAAATCAATCTAGATTTGGTCAAATATGTAATTAGGGGAGAGATCAACTCTAATTAGGGAATGAATATTATTGTCATTATTGTATTTCCTTAATTAGAGGACTGAATCATTCTATAAATAAGTCCCTGCCTGTAAGCAATATAATCAAGCAATAGAATTACAATTCTCTAAATATTTTCTTCCTTATTGTTTATTCTCTATTCCAATATGGTATCAAGAGCAGGTTTCTTCATCTTGTTCTTCTTTCTCTAAACCCAATAAACACCCAAAACCATGTCAGATATACCCAAAACCATATCAGACATGGACAAACCCCAACCCACACAAAACAGTATCTCTGATGAAATCACACGTCAGATTGCAGCACTGCTTCAGAGCAGTCTTCAAGCACAGAAACCAACCACCAATTCTGAGAATTTATCTCTCGGAATAAAACTAAGCGGAGACAATTATCCGCTATGGTCAACTCTGATGAAAAAGGCAATCGGTGCCAGAGGACGAAGTGCTCACATCACCGGTGTTCCTGCGGCCCCGTCAACAACAGATCCACGGTACACACGCTGGGAGCAAGATGACCAGTGTGTCTTTACCTGGCTGATTCAAAATATTGAATCACAATTAGTGAACAATGTTTCCCAATACCCAACAGCAAAAAATTTATGGGATGGATTGGCTCTAACCTATGGTGCAGGAATTGATTCTTTGCAGGTTTTTGACCTTCACCGAAGGGCAAATTTTTTGAGGCAGGGGAGCAGCTCCCTGGAAGAATGTTGGAACAAACTTCAGAGCCTTTGGATTGCCATTGATCAGCGCGATCCGAACCCGATGACATGCCCTGCAGATATTCAAACATACAACAACAAAATCCAGGAACAGAGACTGTACCAACTTCTGGCTGCCATTGATGACAGGTTTGAATCAATTAAGCGTGATATTCTGAAATGCAATCCTCTCCCCTCAGTCGAAACAGCCTTCGCCACTGTCCGGCGGGAGGCCGCCAGGCTTCGAATTCTGAAAGCGGCAACCTCCGAGAACGACTCATCATCGGGGATCGGAGCGGGTTTGGTAGCCATAACAGCAGGGGAACGTGACGGCAGAGACACGGGGCATGCGACCAGAACCAAAAATCGTTCCAAAGAGAAAGAGGATAAATCGAAACTCATGTGTACTCACTGTGGAATGAAAAAACATACCAAAGAAACATGCTTTCAAATCGTGGGGTACCCAGAATGGTGGGATGAGAACCGAAAAGGGAAGACCGACACTCGACCAGGCAAGGCCGCCGCCGCCGCCGCCACGAGCCACACCCCCACCGCTGCTCCACGCTCTCCTCACGACGACGAAGGGTGGCGTCTGGGCCGCCATCGCGAAACTGCCGGTGAAGGAGCAGCGACCAGCGCCGCCGTCGCGCACCAACCCAGCGCCGCCACTTCCTCTTCTTTCTCACACAGCGCCGCAAACAGCACAAAGGGAGAGGGGGGTTTCGACCTAGGACCCCAGCAAGGTAATGGGTTTGGGTTTTTTGACCCAAGCCCAATACTTATTAAACCTAAATTTTTTCCTCCTAATTGTTTTTTTGGTGCTGATGATGGAAATGAAAATGGGCCACCAAACAGTTCTGGGCTGTCTTCTGAAAATAAAATTAAATCAGAATCTCAGGCTTATACAGCCCAAATCACCAGTAAGGGTAATCCTGAAAAATCAAATCACTGGATATTTGACTGCGGAGCCACCGATACTATGACTTATGATCACACAGATTTTTTAAATTTATCCCCACCACCTAAGGCCCATATTGAAACTGCTAGTGGGGAGCTTATTCATGTAAAAGGAGGGGGCTCTATTGCTATTTCTGAAAAAATGAAGCTACATAATTGTCTTTATGTTCCCTCTCTATCGTCAAAATTGTTATCTATTAGTCAAGTGACAAAAGAACTTCACTGTGTGGTTCTCATGTATCCAACTTTTTGCCTTCTACAGGACATTCTTTCGAAGGAGATCATTGGGCGTGGTACTGAGCGAGGAGGTCTCTACTACGTCGACGAGGTGGTTCACTCGGGACATGCCATGCTTGCTCATGGAACAGTTGACAGACAACTTTGGTTGTGGCACCGCCGTCTTGGTCATCCTTCGTTTGGGTATCTTAAGATTTTATTTCCAAGTCTTTTTTCCAATAACTCCACTGATCTGAAGTGTGAGACCTGTATTCGTGCTAAGAATCATAGGGTTTCTTTTTCTCCAAATAATACTCGAGTGGACTCTATTTTTAGCCTTATTCATTCTGATGTCTGGGGCCCCGCCCCGCATTCTAATAACAGTCGGTTTCAGTACTTTGTTATCTTTGTTGATGATTTTTCTCGCATGACTTGGCTATACTTTATGAAACACAAATCTGAAGTTCCGGAAAAATTCATTGCTTTTTACAAAATGATTCAAACTCAATTTCAGGCCCAAATAAAAATTCTTCGTTCAGATAATGGTGGTGAATTTGTAAATCAGTCTGTGCAAGTTTTTTTCCAGGAACATGGCCTTATCCATCAAACCTCATGTTCTCACACTCCTCAACAAAATGGAGCTGCTGAACGAAAAAATCGGACTCTTCTTGAAATGACTCGTGCCTTACTCCTTGATTCTCATGTTCCCACCTCTTTCTGGCCTGAGGCTCTTGCCACTTCCGCATACTTGGTTAACCGACTCCCAACAAGAATCCTCAACCACAGAACCCCCTTGCAGACTCTAGCCACTCACCTCAAAATCCCATCCATTTTAACCTTACCCCCTCGTATCTTTGGGTGCTCTGTGTTTATTCATATCCCTAAACATGATCGAACCAAGCTTGATCCATGTGCTGAAAAGTGTGTATTTGTTGGTTATGCTATGCATCAGAAGGGGTATCGTTGTTATAATCCTGTTACTCGTCGCATCCATGTCACGATGGATTGCGATTTCTTAGAGTCTGAATACTTCTATTCCCAACTAAGTGGTCAGGGGGAGACTGTCAGTGATCCACTAAGTTGGCTAACAAATCTCAGTTGTTCTGTTACTGTTCAAAAAGAGCAGGTAGATGGAGCCACCGAACCTGCCCCTGTTGAAGTAGTCAGAACTGACAGACCAGTATACACGTCCGATGCTCAGCCTTCGGACAATGTCCAACAAGAGGTAAGTGAATTTCACTCTGATGACTTGTCACTTGATTTAGATAACATCACCTCTCATGATGACAGTTCAGTCCCAGAACCAGAAGAGCCAGAGACATGCGTTCTACCTCCGAGAAGAAACCGGGGTGTGCCTCCCAACAGATACTCTCCTGAACGTGTGTCTCGATCCTCCAGGTATCCATTACATGGAACCAGAAGGGGAGTAGCTGATACCGCAAAAGCATTCTCAGTTAAGCTTCTCTCTGAGGATATTCCAAGAAATGCTCAACAGGCAATGAACACAATGGAATGGCGTGAGGCAATGAATGCCGAAATGGAAGCACTTGCGAAGAATGGAACGTGGGAGAAGTGTGTGTTACCAGTTGGAAAAAAGCCAGTTGGTTGCAAGTGGGTGTTTACCATCAAGTATAAAGCAGATGGAAGCATCGAGCGGTACAAAGCAAGGTTAGTTGCCAAAGGCTACACACAAACTTATGGCATTGATTATGCAGAAACTTTCTCTCCAGTTGCAAAAATTGACACCATCAGAGTACTATTTTCAATTGCGGCAAATGAAGATTGGCCTCTTCATCAATTTGATGTTAAGAATGCCTTTTTGCATGGAGATTTGAAAGAGGAAGTGTACATGGAGGCTCCACCTGGATTTGCAGATGATTTCCAAAGAGATGAGGTATGCAGGCTAAGAAAAGCTTTGTATGGGCTTAAGCAATCTCCTCGTGCTTGGTTTGGGAGATTCACTATGGCTATGAAGCGGTATGGTTACAAACAGAGCAATGCCGATCACACTCTTTTCCTCAAG
This sequence comes from Acmispon strigosus, assembly GCA_030819835.1. NCBI lineage: Eukaryota > Viridiplantae > Streptophyta > Magnoliopsida > Fabales > Fabaceae > Acmispon > Acmispon strigosus. The sequence continues at coordinate 11,609,279 of JAUAMA010000002.1, read as the reverse complement.
AGGAGGGGTAGCTTGGTCACCTGTCTCATCATTTATGTAGATGATATGATTATAACAGGTAGTGATGAAGAAGAAATTTCCCAACTCCGGAAGAATCTCTTCAACGAGTTTGAGATGAAAGACCTTGGAGGGCTGAAATACTTCTTGGGCATTGAAGTTCTCAGATCCAGAGAGGGAATTTACATCTCTCAACGGAAATATATTTTGGATCTACTAGCTGAGACTGGTATGATAGATTGTAAACCGAGTGATTCACCAATAGTGGTAAACCACAAGCTCAAGATTACTGAGGAATCTAAACCAACCGATCGAGAGAAGTATCAGAGACTAGTGGGGAAGCTAATCTACCTAGCCCACACTAGACCTGACATTGCATATGCAGTTGGGGTGGTGAGTCAATTTATGCATCATCCACAGGTAGAACACATGGAAGCAGCAATGAGGATTGTCAGATACCTCAAAGGTACTCCAGGAAGGGGTATCATCTTCAGAAGAAACGGGCATCTGAATATTGAGGCCTACACTGATGCAGATTGGGCAGGGAACCCAAATGATAGAAGGTCCACAGCAGGGTATTTCACTCTACTGGGAGGGAACCTTGTTACTTGGAGAAGCAAGAAACAAAAGGTAGTTGCATTGTCAAGTGCAGAAGCAGAGTTCAGAGGTGTTGTAAAGGGGATAACTGAAGTTCTTTGGTTGAAGAAGCTGATATGTGAAATTGGTTTCCAAGTGGAGCTCCCTATCGAACTGAGGTGTGACAACATGGCAGCAATCAGCATCTCAGAGAACCCTGTTCAACATGACAGAACCAAACATGTTGAAGTAGACAGGCATTTCATAAAGGAGAAAATTGAAGAGGGTATTATCAAGCTTCCTTTTGTGAGATCCACAGATCAGTTGGCTGATATCCTCACGAAAGCTGTATCAGGGAGAACTCTGGAGACTGTCTTGCACAAGTTGAGCATTGGAGATCCCACTGTTCAACTTGAGGGGGAGTGTCAGAATATAGAACCAAGTAATATGGAATCAAATCAATCTAGATTTGGTCAAATATGTAATTAGGGGAGAGATCAACTCTAATTAGGGAATGAATATTATTGTCATTATTGTATTTCCTTAATTAGAGGACTGAATCATTCTATAAGTAAGTCCCTGCCTGTAAGCAATATAATCAAGCAATAGAATTACAATTCTCTAAATATTTTCTTCCTTATTGTTTATTCTCTATTCCAATAGAGTGTTAGTTGAATGCTTTCTTTACTCTGCTGAAACTGGTGGCTTCTTTCCATCAATTGTGGATAACACAACAAGTGGAGTCAAATTAAGACAGCCAACCCTTAACACAAGGAAAAACTGATACAGCGCCAACCAATAGGAATGGAGAAAAAGATCCGTGATCCGATTGGAAAAGGACACTTTTTTTCTTTTTTTTACTGAAAATAGACCGTTAAAAAGAGTTTACAGTACAGATTCTAATTCTACACCACCGAATAAATATGAAGCAAGAAAAAAACAGCCCCCCTAAAGTTAAAATGATAAAAACGGGCTTTTCTAGGCCAGACAAATCTTCAACTCCATGACTATGAGCCTCTGCATCATCATGCTCCTATTCCATTCCACAGCATCATCATCATCATCATATTCATATATTCATATTCATATTCATATTCTTACCAAATTGATTCATCACTTTTCAATTTTCCCTAATTAGTAATCAAAAGTTCCCACAGAATATTATTCTAAGATACACCACAACAATTAATTAATACTAGAGCAGAGTGTGTTTGTGATAAATTGTCGCACCCTCCTCTTTTTTCATGTTTTACTAAAACGTTGGCACCACGAAGGGAGAGTCAACCATTAGAGAACCAGGGACGTTGGGGCTGTAGAGCCGGTCCACCTCCGAGTCGATTTCAGACCGCTTCGCGAACCGGCCCTTGATTCTGGGCCGAGTTTCTGCATAAGCCTTTCGCGAAGCGTATCGAATGGTCTTCTCGAATTTCCGGTTCTTCCTCTTCTCCCTGTATCTCAGAACCCTCGCCTCACGATCCATCCCGCACAGCTGCGTCGCCGCTTGGCCGCCTGAACCCACCATCCCGCTCGAATCGGAGCTGTTCAAATACGACAAGTCGGAAACCGCGTTCCCCTGATCTGGAACTACTCCAACATCAAGCGAAGACGACGAAACCTGCAGAAATTCAAATTTCAATCAAATCACTCTTCCATTTGAGAAATAAATTTGAATCAATGGCGGTTAATTAACGACTTACGCTTTGGCTCAGAGACTGTGATGGGTAATTGAAGGAACTGGATAGCTTCGATCTGCAAAAATCGATGTCGAAGCAACCTTCTGAGTGATGATTCTGATTCATCATCGGAGCTGGATGAGGAAGGAGGGGTTTGGTCTGAACCGGCACAACGCTGTCGTTTCCGGCGTTCTGGTGGAACGAGTTCGGGTAATCGAAATCCAGGAATGGATCCAATTCCGAGAAGAAAATCTCCCTGGACTTGACATCCGGAGCGGCGTCGAGAAGTTTGGATCCGAAATTCGGGTCAGGCATGAGCCACGCGGACGCATCGGAATCGTCGTGGCTGGCGAAGACATCGTCGGTGGGGACGACGAAGCCGAAGTTGGCTGCTGCAGCGGCAGCGGCAGCGGAGGAGGATTTGACGATGGAGTCTGCTGAGTCGAAGAAAGGCTCCACCGGGACGCGCTCGTGGCGGCGTGCGAGGGGGTTGGCTGAGTGGATGTCGGAGTCGCACGTGACGCAGAGGGCGGCGGCGTCTGCCTTGCACGTGACGGAAGCTGGTGCCTGCTCGCACACCTCGCACATCCACACGCGCTCGTGGCGCGACGCCAGCTTGTTGACGCTGTGGATTTTGGAATCACACGCTATGCAGAGAAACGCGGAATCTGGACGGCAGAAAAGCGCCGCCGACGCCAGTTTGCAGGAATCACATGGCTTCGGCGGCACACTCCACCCGCTTCTCAACCCCTTCAGTCCCATCCCTTTTTAGTGTCTGAAAAGCACTTTTACGAAAACGCGCTTCTGTAATCTGAAAACTAGGCGAATTGTGGTTTATTGTTACTAGTGATTCTGCTTCTGTGAAGAAAGGAAGGGATTAGGAGTAAGCGAAAAACTGGTAATGTTGGGTGAATTGATTTCTTTGGGTGCGGTTTTTCTATTATCTATAGTTAGTGAGTGGCCATTGAAAGCAAAACAAGTGAACAAGGTACACGTGGCCTTCTCTCGTCCATGTAAATGGTTCGCGTTAGAACAAGAGAGATATTACAATAGATATCGATTGGGGAGTAGTAGTTGTCATCGTGTTGTGTCTCTGCCGACGTGGGCCTACACGTACATTAAGATTTTTCGGCGTTAATCAATGTATTCTCACCACCGACAGCTGTTACACTAATTTTTTACTTCGCTATTAGCACAGTAAGTAGGTTGTGGCTAATTAAAGAATTTTTTTCATTCATAAAAATTAAAATCAAACTGATAATTATTTACTTAAGAAATGAAATGTTTGAAACGTCAATCCACTTGTTTTCCACGGACATTAGATGCAATCAGCCTTTCTTTTATAAAAATGGGCAGTAAAGGAAAGAAAAGAGCACGAGGATCAACTCTATCCCCTCGTAAAAGCAAGCAGAGGAAAGGATTCAATTCAACAGGATAATTATTTCTTTTCAACTCTTTTCATATTTTTTCTATTTCTATTTTTGGTACAATATTTTTTTTTAATTTCGAAAAAAACTAACTTTTTTATAATCTTTCGCCACTATCAATCAGAGGCTTATGGAAAATATCGGGAGACACGATTTGAGAAGGGGCGACATGTTGAAGCTGGCATGAGATAGCTCACAACTTGTGCACATGGGGTAAAATGGAATATAGCAGACAATTGTTAAAGTGACGTGCAAATATTTTCTATTCATTTAATTATCAACACGATAAATTATTTAAATAACAGTTTGTTTGTTTGCAATTAATTAATAATATTTATTATTTCTTTTAGGATTATGATATTACTGCAATTAAATTATTAATTAAGTACAAACCATTCCCAATGAAAAACAAAATTCTCTACCAAGTTAATATTTTGTGCCGTTCTCCCCATTTGTGGAAAAAATAATTTTCAATGTTTTATTTCCTTGATTTATGAGAAAAAGTTATAGGATAATACTTAGATATACTCTCTTGCGGAAACGAAATGATTTGTCATTTGGTAGCCAACAATAACCTAATGTTGATGTATTCATTCAATTTCGATCCGTTTGCATCAATTATCTCACTTCATCGCTCTCCAATTAATTTTCTTTTTACTAATCACAAACAAATATTGACCAACACCATGGTACTCACTTTTTTCATTCGTCAATAGTGATTAATGAAAGCTGGGGATTGGTTAACAAAGTTGTTTATTCAACTGTGTGTGATTGGTCAATGGCAATATGACATCGGTCAATTTGAATATGACTAATCAACGCATATTTTTTATTTTAGCTGCGGAATGAGATTCGTTAAGGAATATTCATATTCAAATTCATCTCATGTTGATGTGAAACTCTTGTTATCATGGATTAGGGACTGAAACTCTTTGAGCTTGCGGTACTCTAAAGAAGCATGCAGTTGTCTGATCGAATCCAATGTAACAGTAAAAAAAAAAAAAATTAAGAAGCAATCTCTATTAACTTGATCACGAAAAATGTTTTAGGTTTGCACCCATTTGTTCTTCTTTTCCTAACATAGTGTTTGGTTTGAGTGGGGGATGATGAGACTATTAAAATTTATTTTGTTTGGTTCAATTTATAAGACATAATTAGAGGATGAGAATGGAGGGGGTCAAATGCTCACCTAACTTAATTTTGTGTTTCCTTCAAAAGTGGCGGGAGTTGAAGGAGAAATATTTTATGTACAAAAATGTTCTTAGTTTCTCAGAAGAAGTAATGGCATTTACGCGTGAAAATAACACATGCAAATAAATGTATCCAAAAAGCAATTTGGGACTTCGATAAAGTCCCCATTTGGGTTCTTTTATATCTAGTTGTTTAGAAGCAATGAAACTAAACATTTGATTGATTTAAAAAACGCGTTGTAGTACTAAATTTGAAAGAAAAACTAAGTTATCCGGTGATAACTCGAAGGATCTACTTCCAATGAACAAAAATCAGGGTAAGAGTTGAAAATCCATGTCCTTAAGGAGTGTTGAAGTTAAAAGAAACAAAAAATAAACAAGTGAGAAGAACTTGAAAAGTAATGGAAAGAAAACGCAATTTGATAAAAAGAAAGCTGAAAAAAATGGAAGAACATCTTGTTTACATGTGACTCTTTGTGGTTGTATGTCGTAAACAATAGACATTGGCTTTTGGAGTGTTTATTAGTCAGGTGTTCAACCACTTTCCAGAGTTACGAACTCGTATTTATAATATGTACAAGGTAACTAGTGACCTAGCCTTAAACCTAAGAAAACTACATAATCTAAGCCATCCACTTGGCCTGACTCTAAAGCTCCAAATTAAGCATAAGGTTTCAAATCCCTCATGGTTACTTCAATCTGGCTCACCATTCCTTCGAGTTTTATAATCGATGTGAACGTAGATATGAGATTCTCATTGTGTGTAACTGTTCAAGGTTGTGAGTAAGTTCCTCTGAATCATGACGACGTGTCTTTGACCATGACTTCTCTGAACTAAGCAATACCTTCAAAGAACTCTCTATATATACCAATGCTTTGGCTTGACTTAAACAACCTGGATTTCGGTCCCAATATCATCTGCACGTCTGAACAAGAATCTCTTGAACCTTGAATGAGGAATCCCGAAGTGTGACTTGAACTGGCATAACATCCAAGCCAAAGTTTTATTCTCCAGTCTTCTTCAAATTACTCTTATACCTATAAGTTGCAACTGTGACCTCCGATTTCATAGCTCTTGAAACATCTTCTCGATATTTCCCTCTCTTAGCAAGGATCTTCTCTTTACCCGATCAAAATTTAAACATTTAAATATGCCCCCAAAATGTTTCTCTTTGAGAGAAATGAGATGGACAACATTTTCCTTAGCTCTGCAATTTCGAATCTGGTCCTCTTCAAACAACCATCTCCACGGGCCTTTTGATGTTCACCACCCCAATAGTTCATAGGCCATCCCTTAAAATTTAAACCATTAGCTAACATTGATTTAAGTATCATACTCTCTCCCACGTTGTGTATAAACCTTTAGACGTCCTAGGTTTCCTTCGGATGTTACGTGGCCACATAGGCCAATTTGAATTCGAAACTTTATCAACTACCAATTTATTTGCGTTTGAATTCCCATCTAAAATGGTCTCGCTTATCGACCATTTATTTAGATAGGATTTTTGAATTACCCTTAGTAACTTTTGCAAAAAGTACAATCATATCATTAGTCTTTTCACTTGGGTTCAACTTTAAAAATTATCAATTCATGACCTAGGGCATCATCAAACAACCTCCTATCATGCCTATGACCTAGGGCATCATCAAACAAACTCATACAACCTTTCAAAAACGGATATCTCTATGGGGCAGCAAACAAGATCATAAAAAATATTTCTGTGCGGTCGTACGACACCTAATAAGACACGTAAATTCTAACTGTTTTAGACTCTTAGAAGTTTCTAGAGTTAAAAATATCATTTCTGAAACTAATTGCCGAAATATATTTTTAACTATGGTGGTTTACATCCGCCACTAGTTACGCATACAGTGCAACTAGTGACAATTGTAAACAATCAAAAGTTAGTTTCTAACATGAATTTTTTTATCTTCAGAAAATTGTGGGGTCTAAAACAGTTGTAATTTGCATGTGTCTCTAAGGTATCGTATGCACAGTATGTCAATCAATCACTATTCAATGTCATATTAGTACTTATACGTAGATCTTGACATGGTGCGATATTTCTTAGTAGCCGCTAAACGCAAAGTGTTTAAAAAGCACAACACATATTTAGTCTTGTTAAACCGCCACAAAATTCTCATGCATTTAGAGACACAAATTTTGCGGTGGTTTGACACCGCAAAAAATGTGTTGTGTTTTTGTTCTTACACATCATGTTTAACGACAGTTTTATGTCGCTTGGATATCGCGTAAGTTGTTGTTCAACAATTATTTTCAACTGCGGCTAAATGTGTATATCAGTCGACAAAATTGTTATTCAACAGTCATTTATAGATATATCATATATCCAACCTCCAAAGGCAAATCCTAAGAGTACCACCCCTTCTATTTAATAAAAATCTTCAGTATATTTTATACTCTTTTTTATCTGATAAATAATTTTATGAAATAGAGTATAAGAGACAGAATCCATATAGACAAATTTAACAAAAAAAAAAAAGTATAATTCAATACTTGTACGTCCGAAAGGACATAAGATTTTCTGTAAAAAAAAAAAAATACACTTGTAAGCTTGCATTTTTAAATTAAAACACTACAAAAGTTGGATGCCAATAAGAAAAAGAATAAATAAGACCAACTACTTTAAACCATAACCGGGCTTTAATAATATCCATTAAGCATATCTAAATTAAGATATTAGTACTACTCCATTGCAATACAACCAAGTAGACCACATTAGCTAATTAAGTGCCAAATTAAGTCAGGCAATATTATTTATCCTGCAACTAAATATATTTATATAACCCCGTAAAGCTACGTACGTGGCATCTCAATTCTCAAGAATAGGTTAAAAAAAAAATCTCAAAAATAAGCTGGAATATACTGCAGATTAACATTTTAATCGAGTGATGGGAGCTCATGATTCTTATCTAATGTTTTTTTAATTAGCCGAAAGGGGTGCGCAAAAATATGATATAACATTTTTTTATGTAAATAAATAAGCTATTGTGAACATTGTTATACGATATTCTAGTATAGCATCACCAATCGTATAGCAAGTTTTATACTGGGAATATATATATATGTATGTATATATGTGTGTGTGTGTGCAGATATAATTTGGAAAGGGAACAGAGTAAATATGGTGCAGTGGGTGTCATAATCATTGCATACAAGACACTAAGGAAAGTCAAACAATGTGAGGAGATTGGAAATGATCTGCTCATGGGGACCATTTATTTTTTAAGCCATCAGAAAAATAAATGAGCCTCAAACTATGTTAGAATGCAAAATAGCATAGGTTAAAGTACAGATTAAATTATTTGATTTCCTTATCTAAAAAAAAACTTGGTGTTTTTTTAGAAATGAGATCGCTTGAATCTCTTTGTTTTCGATGGCGATGCACTTCTGATTCGACGGAGCTACGTTGACACGATGGGGGCGTATTTGCAAAAAACACTCTGACTTCCAAGTGAATGAGAGAGAAATGATGGAATTTCAGAGTCTAAGAAAAATTCTAAGTTTGCATTATGAGTAACGTGTACATATATGAACGACTACACCTGTATTTAAGGCTTGATGTCCATCATAATATTTTCTCAAGGAATTTAGGAAGCCTTTTAGAAGGTGTTATGAGATCTTAGTTGCTCACTGGGGCAAACTCGCATAATCATTAGTAAGTAAGTCGCCACTTGGCCATAGTTGGGACGAGGACGAGATGTTCCTTAACTAAGTTATCTTATTGGATGCTTTGGTGCACACTTAATTGCGAGACCTTTAGGCCGATTGAGACTCTATTGGGTCTTTTAGCCTTTTAGGTCGGCCGGAAAAAGAGCCCTTCAACTTGGCATGTAATGCTTGCAATTTCAAGCTACTCAAACTTAGCCGACCACTTAGTTGAGATGATTTTTTAATGTTCTTTCCGGTTGTCTGCGAATCGCTTAATCTTTTGTTTGAAAATTCAACAAGGTCCTTTGGATTCCGCTCAAACAATTTGAATGAATTACATTCCAATTATTGTTGGGAGGTCCCTTCTTCCGTACGTATCCCCAACTGTGATTGTATGTCATAGAAAGGCAAACCACGTTTTGTTGTTCGTTTCATCCCAGCTTTAGGAAAAAAACACTTGAATTTCCCGCTTTCCTTTTTTTTTGGTGGGGGGGGGGGAATTTATATTTTATGCCCTTTTTAGTGTCTGTATCTGCGTCGAGCAACCTAGGCAGCTTTTCGTGTACTCCTTCACCTTCTTCGAATTAGGGGTAAAAGTCATTTTACTGAATTTGAGAGTCACATCTTGGTTTGCCTTTTCATCGCCCCTTCTCAACTTCACCCCGGTTCTTAGAGTATCGTGAGGGGGTTCCAAGTTCTATGTGATTTCACAGGCATCCTGACCGCTCACTCTTCATTCTTCCACCACTTCCAGCCTAATCACACTAGCGACCAAGGGAAGAAAAGCTTTGTGTGTCTCAAAAGTTGGTATCACATGAAAATCTAGAAGGGTATCCATATACTAAGTGGTATAGAGACAATTTTATTTTCATTAAGCTCTCCCCAAACGTCATCCCTTATGTTACATCATTATGGAAAAAGGACAACGACACAGATGTTACATCCTCACCTGTTGCTTGCTGCTGAAATTCTTCTTCATCTTAATCAATTTGTGGATACACCATACAGTTTGGTGTGTGCATTGTAATTAAAGTAGGGTTCTTGCACATTTGGGTTTGATAGGGATCATTGAGAGAACCTTGATGTGAGGTTCGTAATGAACTTTTTGTCATATTGGACAACAAATTTCATTGCACACCGAGGCCTAGATGTAGCTTTCAGTTGGAGCAAGTGAACTCGGATAAAAATCATGGGTGTGATCTTTTCTAACCCTCTCTCTTTAATTTTCATGTTTTAAGGTTTTTTCAATTTTATTGATATCGGAGCTTTTATGTGTTGTTGATAACTTGGTACTCAGGATTCATAGATTCTGATTTGTAACATATTGTAGATTAGTGTACATGGCTTGATTAGCTTTCATTGCGTTTCCATTGATGTGCTTTTGAGTATCTTGACAATTTCTTGTTGCGGTAGCAAATTATAAATTACCGTTAATAGATTACCAGTTGACAGATTAGCAAAAAGCGGTAATATATTACCAAAACTTGTTGTGCAAAATTTGCAATTACTTTTTAATTATGAATTTTTTTAACTAATTTGTCCCCCCTTTTAGGTAGTTCGTCTTAGTGCTTACAATTGACACCAAAGCTTAGTTGTGAAAGTTACAAATAGATCATGGTTAACTACACACTTAGATGACTTCCTCTAGATATTTTGGGTGAGAGATTGAACATAAATAAAATCTTATAGTTTTATCATTGAGTACTATGACTTTCAAAAAATAAGAATGGAGATTTTTAAAGAGTTTCAAGACTTAGATGTGAAGAATTTAATGTTGAAGGTCCTTATAAACCTTGTTTAGAGGTAGATGAGATAAGTCAACCTAAATCTCAAAATTTTGGAATAATGAATATAAAAAAAAAAGGTTGAGTTTAATCTCAAAGCCAAAAATATCATTACCTCCGCTTTAGGATTTGATGAGTTCTCACCTGACAAAAACTGTTCCATGTTAGTTTTTTTTTTAAATTTGCAAGTTGCAATAATTAATATTTTTGAATCGAAATATTCGAGAGTAATGTATCATATACTTTATCATTCATGAAACTGAATTAACTAATATATCACATCGCTTTGGGAGTTCCAAAATACATTTGATTTAATTTGAGGGTAGGCAAGAATGTCCAATGATTTTCCAAGGATTTGATGACCTCATCACCAGCTCTAGCGAGGATAGGTGCATTGCAAAGATAGATGGATAAATTTATTTATTGTAAAAGTCGGTTCGTTCTGACTTAGGAGCATTATCCCATGATATCTTAATCTATTAACTTATCACTTCTAAGTTAAGGATTATATAAAGAGAAAAAACAAAAGCTGAACCAATAATGGTGGCATGCTTTGGTCACTATCTTGGGCGGTGGCATGGGCTAGCTAGTTGAAACTTGGTGGCGATGACGCTGGTAGTTAATTAGTTGAAACTTGAAACTCCAAACTCCAAAAGGCTGCGTTCGTCGACTTATATACTGTCATAACCAGCTTCATTTCATTAACATCATGTACCAAAAAAGTTTTGTTCATTACACCTAGGAAAAAAACAGAGATATATAATAGACAATGTGAAAGAAATAAAAGAAAAAAATAGAAAGAAATATAAATAAAAATAAGATAGAAGAAAAAGTGAGATATTAATGAATTAAAACTCCATCATCATTACCTTCCTCTAATGGCATATAGTATAACTTTCGGCAATAATTGCAAATCAGTGAATAGTGTTGTTTCTATTATAGTATTATTTGACCTTTAACGCGTTTTTTAATCACGATAACTATCCATCAATTATTTGACCTTCCAAAGATTGGTGGAGGAACAAGTCAATGCCAGAAACAGCACTTCCACGTTCAAATAAGAAAAATAAGAGAGTAAGAATGATATGTGTTTATAAGTGATTGAGTTAAGGAAATGGTTTAGCTATTCGTTTTTTAAGCAAATAGTTGAGAGTTTAATTTTTAACTCTTGTGAATAAATAAATAAATTTGGTCGGTCTTATATTGCTTAGTGAACTAATTGTGAGACAAAAGATTAATCTCACGACACTGAACTATGAAGATGTGAGGATACCTTAATTAAAAAAAAGAATGTGTTTAGTTTGGACAATTGCTAATGTTGGTGGATGTGGTGGATAACTCTTATAAACAAATAGGGTTAAATATGTTTCATTTCCTTTAATATATAAAGTGACATTTAAATTGGGCCTCAAAAATATTTTTATAGTTTTTTATTCTTAAATTTAAAATTAGGATAAATGATGTCATAATGTTTATATGACCATGTTTTATCCATGTTAGCGGCCTATGTCAAGAATTCGTAATCCTAGTCATTCCATATGGTCTCCACATGTATTATAATCATCGTCAAATCACATTTGATCCCTCGAACATGCTGTTTACCTAAATCACCATTGTGGGAGTTCTAACCTTTTTTGATACCCAACGACGTGACAGTTGAATGAAGAAGGAAGAAGATAACGCAATAAGAGGCGAATGAATCTTGAGAGTTGAAGTGGATGTGTAAGTGATGACTTTATGGGTTCGACACCTTGTTGGGCTGTCATGAGCATTTCCTAAGAAGGAACAAAGCAAATAAACCCTTCTATTGAGGATGGGAAACTCACACGAAAGAGAGGGAAGAACCCTAAAAATGATAGAAAGCTCCACAAGGAGGAAATAACCACTATGAGGGGGACGAGTCTCCCTCTCTAATGAGGTTTTCGATGTTGTTTCTGTGGATCATGATCTTCTCATATGAACACTCTCTCATGTTGATATTTTGTGTCTATCTATTTTATCATGTGTAATAAATAGGTGAAATCCTTTAAATATTTATGAAAAGATAAATATATACAATGTTACATTTTATATTATCATGTGACAAGAGGAGATCATCCTTACTCTTGTAGAGGTTGAAAAAAATATGAATTCAGATTAGTCATGCGTATTTCCTAAGAAAATGGATGAGTTAGGCCTCTTGTTGGGCTGCCTGTTAGGCTAGTTTGCTGGCCCAATACACCTTATTTTTAACTTTCTTTTTTCTATGTATTGGCCCAAAGAACTTTGTTCTATGACCAATTGTTTTTTCTGCTATATTAAAGTTAATTAAGAAAAGAATAATTTTTTAATCAAGAAAATTATAATAATATTTATAAGTTATAAATATTAATTCAAATTGTAAGTAAGAATATTAATTTAAAAAACTTTGGGAGATACCATAATGTTATCCCAGAGTCTTGGGGATTAGTCTCATGACTGCCGACTGTGAGATAGCTTGAGATACCTTGAAGAGAGCGTTAGAAATAAACTAGTATTTTCCAAAAAAAATATGATGAAAATGCGTGAAAATGTCAAATGGTAAAGAAGGAGTAAAATGTGAATCAATCAACACTCAACTCTTAATTACAGGAATTTCATATTAATTTTCCATAACGGTACAAAATATATTTTAACTATAATTACAATTACACCCGTTCTCACCATTCCTTTTTGGTTGGAACTTCTTTAAATTAAAGCTTTTTATTCCTACACTTCTGGTGATATAAATGCTAGATATGTACAATTACATGTATAAAGGGGACACCTAAAATGGAATCACAGGGCTCTCAACTTCAACTTAAGTTAAGATTCACATCTGTAGGCAGAGAAAGCAGAGAATGTCCCATTAATTTCACATTCGTTAATGACAGTGCAGTAGCTGCAATGTGATTTGAACTAAGTCCTGCCACTTCAATTTGATCTCTCTGAGATCCATGGTTGATGTATCGGTCAGGTAGTGTCATGGCTCGCAACTGTCACCAAATGGAGTGTTAGAAATATAATATAAAATCATTAGCTATTTATCCAATAGCTTAAACTTTTGAGATAATTGGTTCATGAACGGAGAACTTATCTATTTAGTACACTATGCACAATAAGGAAATTGCAGAATGATATAAAACTGAAACAAGTCTCACCTTAAGATTACCATCAAGCAGTCCCTTTAAGCTTAGAAATTGAGAAACATGAGAACCAAATCCTCCAATAGATCCCTCTTCCACTGTGATAAGAATTTCATGCTCTCTAGCAAGTTGCCTCATCAAATCTCCATCTAGAGGCTTACAAAATCTTGCATCAGCCACAGTTGTTGAGATGCCATGAGCATCAAGAACTTTAGCTGCTTCCATACAGCTTTGGACCATTGTTCCAAAACCAACAAGGGCAACCCTGCTTCCTTCCTTTAATATCCTTCCTTTACCAACCTATATTAATTTCAAGTATCAATTAGGAAAAAATGGATTTTTTTTTTTAAACTTTGAAGGATGATTTGGAATTATATGTTAATAAGTACCTCCAGTGGTGTGCCTTTATTGTTAGGTGGAAGAATGGAGCCTATGCCATTCCCTCTTGGGTACCTAAAGCAACTAGGCCTGTCATCAATGGCTGCAGCTGTGGCTACCATGTGCATTAGTTCAGTCTCATCTGAAGGGGCCATAACCACCATGTTTGGCAAACAAGCCATGAATGTTGTGTCAAAGGCTCCACAATGAGTTGGACCATCAGCTCCAACTAGGCCAGCTCTGTCTATAGCAAATCTCACTGGAAGCTTTTGAAGATCCACATCATGTGCTACCTGCACCACCACAAACCCAGGTTTTAGCATATAGATTAGCTACTCAGTCAATTATGGAACTTAGAAGTTTCTATCTAGAATTGATTGTGTCTTCAGAATCAATTGTAAAACGCTTTCCAATCATAGACTTAGAGCGTGTTTGGATCAGCTTTGCCACAATTTATTTAAGATAAAATTAATTTTGGTAAAAGTGAGTATCAAGTGATTTATATTAAGGCACTACGAAAAAAGTGATTTTGTAGGATAATGTTATCAAATCTAGTTATAAAGTCATGTAATTAATTATGTTTGATGTAGCTTCTACGCATAATTGATTTTGTGGCTGAAATCAATTTTCCAAGATGACTCCATAATTTATTATGCATTCACTTATTGCAGGAGGAAATACAAGAAGAATTTCCAGCATGAGGGAAAGAGCTAGTTTGAATTAATTTTCCAAAAGTTCCATAACTTGTGACCTGATCATAGCCTCTTTGTAGAAAGGAGGAATAGATTGCACAGAAGGGTTTAAGGCCTTCAGCAGCTAGGCCAGCAGCAAAGGTGACAGCATGTTGCTCTGCTATCCCAACATCAAAACATCTTTCTGGGAAGTGTTTTTGGAACAAGTTAAGCCCGGTGCCACCTCCCATGGCAGCGTGGATGGCCACTATTCTGTCATCAGCCTTTGCCTCTGCTGTCAAAGACTCTGCAAAGTACTGTGTGTAAGACTTGGTACTTGTTTTGGGTTTCAACTGCTTCCCTGACTTGGGATCAAATTTCACAACACCTACATAGAAAAGAACCCATTAATTAGTGTATGTTTAGAGCTAATGAAAACGTGATTTCAACCGAGAAATAAGATTTTGACACATTGTCTTCATCATGGATTCATATTGAGTTCAACGAATTGAGCACAAATTGAGGATATTAATTACTTACCATGCATCTTGTCCGGTGCTACTTCAGCTGGACGATAGCCTTTTCCTTTCTCAGTGGTGACATGAATGAGAACAGGGCCCAGTGTTTTTAAGGCCTTGACATCTTTGAGGATGTGGACAAGGTCTTCCATGCCATGGCCATCTACTGGGCCAATGTAGAAAAGCCCAAGCTCTTCAAAAAAGCAAGCACCAGAATCGCTTATCATCCCTCTCATGTAGGAATCCAATTTAGCTGCAAATTCATGTGCTCTGATTCCCATTTGCTTCCCCATGCCCTGTTCATAGGTCACGTTGATGTATTTAGGTAAACAACTTAATTAAGTGTTTCTCGCAATAAGAACTTATCGCAAAGTCTATTCATAAGCTAATTTTAGAAGTTTATTGAAATAAGTTTAAAATATGTTATAATAAGCATAAGTTGGTGTAAATAGTTTATGAAAATAAACTCAACAGTTTTAGATAAGTCATAAGTAATTAAGTTCTCTTAAATACTTGTATGAACATTTATTTATACTATAAGATAAACTCAAATAAGCATTCCAAAGAGACTCATAGATGACTGTTTGGATTTTCGTGAAACTCAACGTGGATTCACGATGAAGCAACGTGCAAATCCTACTTCTTCGATTCACGTTACACGCAACATCACAAATTTTAACTTCTTCAGTGAAATCACATTTAAATTAGCTATAACATCTAAACATGCACGTAGTGTTTATTTGAATTCTCGTTGAACTTACTATGAATCTATATTGAACCTAACATGTCAAAATTTTACTTCTTCTGTCAACTCAAGTTAAAATCTATATAGAAAATAATAACTTTTCCGTTGAAATAACTAAGGTTACTTCTCACACCAAACCAAACATGCAATCAATCTTGATTTTGATGTCTTATGTGGAAATGATAGTTTCTTGTTTTTTTTTTTTTTTTTTTTTTAAATTGAAGTGTTACCTTTACAGCCCGACGTAGTTGATGGAACTTAGTACTAGTGCGGAGCTTGCGTAGGGCTCTGCTAAGAGCTCCAACCGGCGGAGCTGGGCCGTCAATTGTGGCGGAGGGAAGAGAAACTTGTTGATTGTCATTTAAGATGATAATAAGATTGGTATCGAGAAAACCAGCGTTGTTCATGGCTTCGTATGCTTGTCCAGCCGTCATGGCTCCGTCACCAATCACTGAAATAACATGGTTCTCCTCCTTTCTCATCAAGTCTCTTGCAACTGCCATCCCTGGAAATCATCAAAGGTTGAAAAATTAATTAGTTCTAAAACTTGACAGGGTAATGGGCCCCATGAAAAGACATATATTGATAGCCAAACATGAATATGAGACACAGAATTAATGCATGCTCGCCTAATAAGTGTTGGCAAAACATTGTTTACAATGGATTAAGATTATCTTATGAAAATAATCTCTTCATGTTCATGTAAGGTAATATTTATAATATCTAATCATTTTTTAATTAATGTGTCACAATTTTATTTGTTGGAACACGAGATGAGACAATAAGGGTTTTCCCCCAAAATGTCTCTAGTAGGATTTAGAAAAATCAACTGTGTCGTCACCCTCATTGGAGGCTTAATTCTCCCGCTCGGGGGATTCTCCTCCTCCATTAAGGAGGCTCTCCTCCTACGTGTTTAAGTTTCCCCCACACATTACATGAGTTTTAACCATATTAAGTGGTTTATTACCCAAATAAGTGGGGTTGTTTTTTACTTTCGTCTTCCTTATAGCCACCACCACCATCCCCCTCCTTTGTTTGGCCACCATCGATCACCTTTTTCTCCTTTCTTCCATCATCACCAAATTTGCGACCACCATTGATCTGCCGCCACTAGCCGTGACCTTCGGCCTCCACACCACCTTCCACGACCACCAGCAACCACCGCCTGCAGCCGCTTGTCACCATCACTCTCCTTTAGTCTTGTGCTGCTGCACACTCCATCTTTTTCCAGCACGTTTGCCCTTTGCTCCTCCAGGTTCATGTTTTGGTAGTGCTTGATGAGTACCACTTGTTGTTGGTTGCCCTGTTGTATGTGATTTTCTTTGGTTTGGGCAAAGTCAGCTAGGCTTGGAAGTTAAAAAAAGCGACACAATAATTATAAAATTAAATTTTTGCTTTGAGAGTAGGAGATCAAGATTTGGATGGAGATTATGAGCTTGCTTATTAGTTTTGGTTGTGGACATGTCAGATTTATTTTATGTTCATGCTTGAGTTTAGGTTTACATTGTATCAAGTGTATTAATGCTAGCTTTGAGTTACTATTTCTTGTGTGTATAACCAACATTTTGACATTTACAAGTGTTCACAATAATACAATCACATTATCCATGTACGAATAAACCGTATGTTTTCTGTTTTTACCTATCACAAAAAGCGGAAGTTGAGCAATCAATATATTTGTTATTTGTGTGTGTAAATTTAATTACCTAAGGCAGCTGAAATGCTAGTTGAACTATGACCAACACCAAAAGCATCATGAACACTCTCATCCCTCTTGGGAAATCCAGCAAGTCCATCTGTCTGTCGAATGCTGTGCATTTTGGATCTTCTTCCAGTCAAAATCTTATGACCATAGGTCTGCAATAATCCACCAATTTTAAAACTTTATTGTAAATACTAATGAATGATTACTGATATTATTATAGATTAATTAACTTATTATACCTGATGACCAACATCCCAAATGATCTTATCATGAGGAGTGTTGAATACATGGTGAAGTGCCACTGTTAACTCAGCAACACCAAGGCTTGAACTTAAATGCCCCCCAGTCTTTGACACTGAATAAACAATCTCTTCACGGAGTTCATCAGCTAGCGCCTCAAGTTCCTGATTATAATTAATTCTAAAGTCAAAATCAATTCTACCGAGAAGCGGTTCTGAATAGCTTATTGATGACAATTTATTCTGAGGAAAAATAAATACCTTAATGGATAGATTCTTCATGAGGATTGGGTAATTTATGGTGTCCAATATTGGGGTGGATGGCTTCTCCCCTGAGAAATTCAGTGATTTCCGCAACTGTTTGTTTGTTTGGTAGCGTTCCTTCAGCATTGTGTTCTCATCCTCCACAGCATTGTCTCCTTGACCAGCAATCACTTGGTTTATCTGAAAATTAAATTTGAGAATCAAATTAATACAAATAAATGTTACCATATAATATTCATTCTACCACCACTTGTTAAATTTTAAACAAATAATATTGTTGGTGCCAGAAACATACTCTTTGTACTTTTGTGGTCACGTTTGATGAGATGCTTGGGAAGAAGCAGCACTTGTCCTGAGAATAAATCAAAGGAAGGAAACTAGTTCCAAGAAGAAAGGAAGCCATGTTTGTTTAAAAATGTCAAAGCTGGTTCTTTGGAGTTTGATTTGTCCTCTAAGGTAGTGAGAAGGTGTTGTGTTGTAGGATTTCGCTGTTGCGCAGTTTATATATATATAGACAGAGAACATGTTGAACCAAGACAATTTATTCCTAGTATCCCGCATAAATATATATTTAACAAATACTCATGGTCTAAAAGAAAGATATTAATGAACGTGATAAAAAATTAAGAGAAATGCTATTAACACATTTATTTATTTGCTGAAATTTAGGTGAATTTCATTAAATTAGAAGGAGATTCATTTAATTTAGGTAGCGTTTGGCCCAACTTTTTTTTAACTTAAAAGTTACTTTTAAGTTAAAACTCACAATAAGATCTTAAAAAAAAAGGCAAAAGTTGTTTGCCAGTTTTCATTTTTTTTAACTTAAAAGTTACTTTTAAGTTAAAAGTTGTTTGGTGGTCGGAGGCAGTGGTGGTGGCCAGAGGCGGTGGTGGTGGTCGGAGGTGGCAGTGGTGGTGGTGGTCGGGGGCGGTGGTGGTTGGGGGCGGTGGTGGTCGGAGGTGGTGGTGGTGGTCGAAGGTGGTGGTGGTGGTCAGGGGTGGTGGTGGTCGGAGGTGGTGGTGGTCGGAGGCAGTGGTGGTGGCTAGAGGCGGTGGTGGTGGCTGGGGGTGGTGGTGGTGGTCAAGGGCGGTGGTGGTGGTCGAAGGTGGCAATGGTGGTGGCCAGAGGTGGTGGTGGTGGTGGTGGTTGGAGGTGGCAGTGGTGGTCGAAGGTGGCGGCGGTGGTGGTGGTGGTGGCTGAAGGCGGTGGTGGCCGGGGCGGTAGGAAGTGAAAAAAGTAACTTATTAGAAAAAAACTCCCTCAATTAACTTTTTACTTAAAAGTTACTTTTCAACATTTTGTGTGTAAAAAAAAGTAACTTAAAAGTAACTTATTTTTTAAGATCTTATACAAAATTGTGTTTGACCCAACTTATCTTAAAAGCAACTTAAAAGTAAAAAAAAAATTGGGCCAAACACTACCTTAGTAGGTTCGATGTTGATTTCAATTTCAATCAATAAAAAATAGTGTTGAAAATAGAATGTTGTAGTGAAGGTTGATGACATTTCTCATATAATAAATGTAATTAGAAGATAAAAATAGATAAAAATGAGATGTGTTCAGCGTCTATATTATTTGTATCCTTAACTATCACTACTACTGTTGTCTCTTGAATCAACTTTGATTAAATCACACTTAATTTCTTTTTTTTCAGCTCATTTTCTAATCATATCTGTATATTTTTTTCATATGACATGACATCCACATATTGGGGTAATGGGGTTTGAATAGACTGCAACTCAAATTGGGGTTTGAATAGACTACTTTACACGTTTTTATTATCTTGATTATTTTACATGCTCAACAGAGACGAAGTTGAACATTAAGCACGTGGGACGCATTACCGTGTGTTACTGTGTTTGATAGGAATAGAAGAGAGGACCCATGAAAGAAAATCAAGGAAAGAAAATCAAGGAAAGAAACTCGTGACAAGAATAAAAAAAATACATGGTATTTATTAAATAACAGTTAAAAGAGAGAGGCAAAATGACAAGTCTTCAATGGGTTAGCCACGACCACATCACCATGAGATTAGTAACTTACTAAGAAATTAGTATGTGGATAGTTCACTGAAGGTTTAGGCATTTGGAAATTACCAGCGTAGTAACCTGTGAGCAAATTATTGATTTTCTAGCTGGTCGGTAAATACTAGTAAATATGATAGGGTGTTGGGTTTGGGCCACTCCATTGGACTCAACACTATCCTCTAAATATGTTAATTTATCATTTTACCCTTAAAAAATAAAAATCTCGCCATCATATCCTCATGCCCTTCCTTCATCCTTTCCAACCATCCACCATCCCCATTCCCTTCATTATTTTCTCCAAACCCACTCTTTATCTTCTCCCTCACACTCACCACCATTTCCATCACACCCACCACCATTTTCATCTTACCCATCATCATTGGAGTGTTTTTTTCGCATTTTTCGCAGACCGTAGCAAGGTTCGTTGCTTCTATTATATATCTCTATTTGGTGAATCCTCGTTTGGTTAAAATTCGCACCTCAAAATGCGACTAAATGGTCCTAGCCGCATCTTAAAGTGCGACCAAAATAATAAAAATTAAAATAATCAATATGTTTAATAAGTTCACACCTTAAAGTGCGACTAAATGGGTCTGGTCGCACGTTAACCACAATAAAAAAAAAGGTCGCACTAATTGATGGGTCTATAATGGTTTTGAGCAAGTCCAAACTATTTTTTATAATGATAGTTTTTCAAAGGCCATTGAATTAGAGGAGACATTCTGCTTAGGTCTTTTTTTTAACTAGGGGTATATTTGGAATTAAAAGAAAAAGAGGGTGGTGCAAGGTCTAGTGGGGATGGTCCCAAACCCAACACCCTATGGTGATATATTACTATTTAGTTTTGACGAGAGCAATTCTTTCTGCTGCTGATGAAAATGACACATTCATGGAAACAACTTATACATTTTAATCTATGATATCATTCGAACAATATTGTGATCTTCATTCATCTAAGTTTAATATATGTGTAAGGGTGTTCCAAAGCCACCACAAAACAAAATAGAAAGTCATTTTTGAGAGGCATCAGCTACGGACGCAATCTGAAGCTCCCATATATAGAAAGTCATTTTTCATTCTCATTCAGTGCACTTGCAGTAGATCACAACTCTTTGTTTATCAAAATCGCTCTAATCATCTCTAATTTAATTTTGGTCCAAGACAAGACGAACTCTACTCCGGTCTTGCGAGAACCATCTGAGGGTAACACAATTGTCATAAATTTTAGAAGTAAACTATTAAGGAATTTTCACCATTTAATAAATATTTTATTGGTGAAAAGACAATTTTGTTTAGTGGTGGTTTAGGAACATGCACGTAGATATGAAATTTAGATGAGGATCACAATATTGTCTCAAATGAAATAATAAATTAAAAGGTGGAAGTTATTTTCACGCATGTAGCATTTCATCTGCAACAAAAGAAATTGCTCTCGTCCAGGTCAAATGAGTAACTGACGGTCTAGGCCATCGATATTATCTCGCATTTAACAATGACCTAGACCATGAGTAACTTATTAACTGAATAATTTATCAAAAAATTATCAACGAATTTGTAAATAATGTTGGTAATTGTATCGACAAAGTGTAATGACCGACGACTTTTGAACGCCACTGGCAACCTTAATTTAATTGTCCTTAATAGCAAGTTTTGTGGTAGTGAAAGAGTTAAATAATAGAATTATATCATTGAAATAAATCAATACAATTTTAGGGAATTTAATATCTTATTAATTTCCATTAAAAAAATATCTTATTAATTTATTATAGATTCTTTTATTTTTTATTTTTATTATATATGGTCAGCAGCTGAAGCGCGGGTGGCAGACCAACCATTTAATGTACGGTCCAAAACAAGCCAGTTTAATTTAGCTCATTTTCTCAACTTTAATTATAATTAGTATTTAGAGAGTTAGGAATAGAACGAGTGGCTCATTGGGGATTTATGACCCAACACACATTAAATTTAGGTCAAACAATATCTATTTGTTAAATAAGTTGTTTAGAGATTTTATAGATACCTACTTAACTAAGAAAATCGGATTTTAAGTTATTTAAAATATATTTACAAGCTGATCTATTATGAATATCTAATAGAGTTACACTATTATTATTATTATTATTATTATTATTATTATTAGTATTACTATTATATTTTTATTATATATTTTAAAATCATGTAATCAATAGTGTACCTAATTTAAAATTGTAACTATATAAGCGTATCAGCTTATTTTGAGATTTCCCATCTAGAGAGCTTATAACACTATTTTTATAACACTTAGTGAGAGTCTTATTGTTAATTTAAATTCTTTATGATAAAATTGTATTTTAAGTAAGTTTTGAGACCAAATCAAGTTCTTAGAAAAGCTAAATTACATTACGTAAGCAGGTCATACTCAAAATTGGAATTTGAAAAAATGGTAAAATTCAAACCTTAAAAAACTCGATTCGAGCTACATATTCCCACCAAATGCATGAGGCTAAAATAATATGGCATTGATTGTTAAATCTTGAATTATTTTAAATCTGTCTAAATGTAGTCCTATTCCTTACGACAACAGCAAGCGTATTTCATGAAATCATAATTTCCAACCATTCAAAGTATAATGGACCTTTGAGTCATGGTTGCGCTAGTGGTTCTACTTCAATCGAAGCATAATAGTGATGCCTCCCTCCATAAGAATTCAAGTTAGGTGAAGAACTAAACAAAAACCTAATAAACCTCAATAAAAACAGAAACATGTTTGTTTATGATGGTTCACATCTCAAACGTTATGCCACACAACCTTTGAGCATTTATCACCTTCATCATCATTCATCATCCCTTTCTCCTTTCTCTAGCGAAAGAGATGATGGTGTTTGAAGTGGGTAGAGATGTAGGAGAGAAATGTCTATTTTTTTGATGGCTAAAATATGTTTTCATCCATGTATTATAAGAAATTATTGATTTGGCCCTCTATAAAGCATACTTCCCCTGAAGTATTTAAAAAAAATTAAAAATGACCACAAAAATTCATGTCATATGACTTGTACATGTGATCAGGTGAGTGAATAGCCGACCGAATCACAACTTAATTGGTGTGGATGAATTAAACATGTGAGTTTCCAAAAAACAAGGGACATGTTTCAAACAAACAAAAAATGGGAGACCAAAATCAATATTTTGTCAAAATACAGGAACCAAAAAATATTTGAGTCTAATTTCAACTTTGAGAAATATTTACTATTGTGTACTTCAATATAGTTTTATAATTCGGAGTATATTTTTGTGTACCTTTGTATTAGATATTCAAAGTTGCAATCGTCGATCAATACATTTCTTACATACCTATAGGTTCTACACTGAATAAGGCTTCAAATCAAGCTATATATTGATCAACTCCTCATTTATGTTGTTGCTAGTAAATTCCGGTACTTTTAGTATTGGATCTTTTAAATCATTCCCTCAAGAGGTCCAATCCTAAGTGTTTATAATATGAAGCATAAGGGTAAACTCAGAAAAAAATCTTTAATATTACATAGGTAATTGAAAAATTAATATTAAGAGGCATGAAAAGTTCGAATGCTCCAGTGAATTTTAATAGTTTCATGCACTGCCATGGGCTGACATGGCAGTTAACAGTCACGATAGCAAATAACTAAGGTGACTGACATTTGCCAATATTGGAGTCTACGAGAGTTATTTCCTAACTAATCAACTCGTGACAGCTTTAAGGGTCAAAGTGACCATTCACCCAACCAGAAAAATACATGAATAAAATTTTATAATCAAAATGTAACAAATATCCCTGTTACAGGATTTGTTTACAAGCTACAAATATCCCTTTCTCTCCCCTTTCACGGCACTGGTTTCAGTTGACAAATTTCAATATGATTTCTTATGTTGAAATATTAATTCTTATATCCTCCTTTTCTTTTAATCATTGTTTGTTGATCTGAGTAATTAAAAGTAAGATTTCTCCTAAAATAAGATCTCAATTTCAAATCATGCCACCATAACATTGAAATAAATCCCATCCTCCTAATCCTAAGTGAACATAAATTTTATCCTCCTATGCAGACCCTCCCAACTCAGACTCGAATGAACCCAAAGTCCCAAAGTGACCTCAATAGTCAATACTGTAAAAAGTAAAAGCCATGCCAGCAACCATTCAAGGTAGGATCAGCCGCTTTGTTCAAAGACAAACTACACACGCCAAGCACGTAACTCACATGTAAATCGTCTACCCTAACAGGACCCAGGAAAAAAATACAGCAAAGACCATTGAACAACATTCATATCATTAATCTTTAAACACGAAAGCAGGTTAAAATGCTTGAGTATGAAAAATAATAGCATATTATAACATCATTCATAGTGAAAGTGATCCCAAAATACACAGGTCAAACTTCCTTCTGAATTCACCAATCGATCTAAGTATCTAATTCGTTGAACCTGGCACTTTTAGCTGCCTCCAGACTTGAGTGTGTTGCTCAACCTACGTGACAAGCTCAAATATTAACATTGCACAAGATAACAGCGATGCAACAAAAAACCATTGCTAAATATCAGCTAGAATTGAAGCTTGAAGCAGTGAAACTCTAAACATCTCAAGTACACACATTTGCAACTATGAAACATGTAACTCTAAAGACCAATGAAATGAATAACTTCACAATATAAAAACAAAAGTTCCAAGCCATATTAGTCACATTTTGTTGAAAAAGGGTTGTCAATAACAAACCTACTACAGCTTCTATATTTCAAAGAAACTAACAAAAAATTGTCTTAAATTTGTTTTGTTTTTGAAAGAATTAAATTATGAGAAGGTAGGGGTTGGAAGAACAGCTATACGGAGGAACAAAACATTTCAAAGTACAGCAAAGAAATGAAAAAGAAAAAGAAAAATAATGTAGCAAAACTAAAATCAATTGATATTTGAAGTCCGTAACTCTTTCAAAACAGCCTTTAATTTTGTCTGACTTACCAATCCAGGCCCTCAAAAAGTCCTTCGCCTTTTATGGCAGAAGTTTTAAAAATGGCCCATTGGCGATTCTTAATCTTATGTAACTCAAGAGCCTCTGTCACTGCAGCGTCATCAAGGGCACCAGGAAGGTCCTGTACGGTGGAGAGAAAAACATTAAAATAAATTAATAAATAAATTTTCAAAAATTTAGTCTTGTGCAGAAGGCATGTTACCATATCGTGTATGTAATACGCGTATGATTAATTAAAAATTAAGTACAAACCGGATATATCCTTTTGCATCTTGTCAGTTAGCAAAGACTTCTGTCAATGAAGCTTCCTACCTTTTCTATATATACATTGTTTAATTTTCGTTGGTTGAATATTAATGGTCCTTCTTACCCTGATCTTGTGGCAATCCTAACTTTTCTATATACTCATTGTTTCTTTTTCTCTGGTTGAATATTAAATGGTTCCTTCTTACCCCGCCCTTTGTGGCAATGTGAGAATCCAAAAAATAATAAAATATAGATCAAATTCTGACCTGTTTGTTTGCAAAAATGAGAACAACTGCACCTTTCAGTTCTTCCTCCTGACAAAAAGATTTAGAGAAAATAATTAGCATGAAGTTTTGATACTATGTAAACCTGAAATTTCAATCAAAGGCAACATAACCATGAGTCTAAGGAGAATAGGAAACAGAACAAATCTATTGAACATCCATAAACATAGAATTTTAGAAAAGAATTTAGACATTGAATCTACTGGCATTACTTCCATAAACAGATCACCTATTTCTAAAAGTACATTAACTTAAGACTATAACCATTTACAAAATGAAATAGAAAATCAGGCTAGTGTCTATTTGCATGAAAACTGAAAAACACTCCAGAATCCAGTTGCACCTGATAGAGCTTATTTGGTTTTAGAAAACTTTTTCTTTTGTTTTCATTTCAATTTTCACCAATGTTTTTAAAATGAACCAGTTATAGAAACCCCTTCAATATCCAGTTACAACTGCTAAGAGTTTATCTGGTTTGAAAAACTTTTTTGTTTTCACAGAAATTTCATGGGTGGTTTCAAAACTAAACCAACCATTGAACCGGTAAAGACATAAAATGTTTATATTATGTTTTGGAAGTCAAAAAATAATAAGAGGATAAACAACAAAAGTCCTTGTAAATTGGCAATGGACCTACAAGGGGCTCAATTTTACTTGTTAAATTAAAAGTTGCAAAAAGTAAGAAATCGCAAAGATCGGTTCAAACCAATTCTTCATCACTGATTTTGGAACAGTTCAACCAGTTCTAACATCAACTGACTTTTTTTGGGTTAAATGGACCGGACATCCAATTGGTCTGATTGTTTAATCAATGGTTTTCACAAACATGTAACCTTATTTTTATTCCAAGAATTTTTACAAAAAATGTTTAAAACACAAAAAAAAAAAAAAAAAACCGTGACCATTACATATGCAATTCCTTGAAAATAATAAGCAAAGTGAAGACAACGTAACATTTTTGTAATTATCAGAGAAGACAAATGAAAAAAAGAATATATTTTTGTCAAACAAAGGATGCACAAAACCTTCAATAGCAACAATCTAATCCTATTCCAATTACCTATAATTAACTACATGAATCAAAATACACAGTTGAATTTCGGCAAAAATCCTTCTTACATATCCAAACCATCTTAAACAAAATTCTTCCATCTTTTCTAAATAGCTGCTAGTCCTACTTCGTCTCTAATACATTGATTCATGACCTTGTCTTTTCTTTTATGACTATTAATCCGTGATCCATTGCAGCATTCTCATCCCTGCAACACTTGTCTTATTCTCTTGTTTGTCATTTTATTGCCTAGCATTCAATACCAAAAACCGTTGTTGGTCTTACAACAATGCAATATAACTTTCCTCCAAGCTTAAGACTTCAGAAACATCTTTCTATCACAAATAACACCGGAAGCAATCTTCTATTTCATCCCCTTAGCAATTGCTAAAACTTCATGACATGTAACTAAAATGCTTAAAATATACAAGAGCCACCAACCCCTGATAATAGCAACTGCAATAGAATTTTAACTAACCAAACTGAGTACTTTGATCAATGTTACGACTTGTATTGTAAGCAATCTTTACACTCCCCCAAGCCCAGATATTTTGTGCAAGTTTTTATAAGTGGCAGGTTCACATTCATGTTTTTCTCATTCTAATTCTTCATAAGATGATGAAAGCCAAATTAGCCAATACATGTAACAGAAATGTAAAACTATACATACATACATACATACATACATACATACATACATGGGTATGCGTGTGTATGAAAAACAAGTCAGGAACAACATATACCTCCAGAATTGCGTGGAACTCCTCCTTAGCTATCACAAGCCTATCAGTGTCACTAGAATCGACAACGTAGATTATTGCTTGGGTATTAGGAAAGTAACACCTCCAATATGGCCTAGGGGAAAAAAGATCAAACCAAAAAATCGGATGGGTATTTGTTACAGTTAGATATATAAAAATTGGATCAAACCAAAGTTCAAATCTTAGGGTAGCACATTGTTATTGAGCCAAACCACTAGAGTGAAACTGAATTTAACACTACAAAAATATAAGAAAACCCCACAAGGCTACTTGATTTGCCATCTTAGTAATAGGTTACTTTCTACAATGTGCTGCTGCCACAGTTTCATACGTGTAGGATTGGTTAGTGGTATCAAAGTTTCAGTCCAGCTCCTGGTCACAGTTGACAAATGTCCTCATAACCTACTTACCATATCTAGTGAGATTATCATTATGAAATCTTTTTCTTCAATTACTTTTTATCATTTAGATTTTAGCCATTTACATTATTAGAAACATAAATATCGGTTAACTGCTTAAATATTGTGTCAACTGACAGGAACTGTATCGATCAAAAGAAAGATGGAGTCACTTTTTACAACCAGAAAATATTCTGAAAATTTTGGGATTGAAAATAGAAACCCATAGAAGAAATGTTACTGAAAAATAAACCAAGAGCCTACCCAGTCCCCAGAGGAAGTCTCAGCCTAAAAAAAAGGCCACCCGAAAAAACCACCAATTCGAAACATGTGCTAGCAGATTGGTGTATTTTTACGAGAATCACACATATCAAGGACTCCACAACAACTTGTACACATCAATTAGAAAGATTTAAAGGACTACAACAGAAACAGAATTTCTGTAGTAACCAAAATTCTAGGATAAAATTCCTTCATATGCTAGCCCAAGACAACTGTAGTACATCCTTATATCAAATAGGAGGGATAAAAAAACAACAAATTGTGATGACATTGTAACATATCAAAAGTTTCCCACTACACTGTTAAAAATAAATGTTATAAAGAAATATACATCTTTAATCAGTCATAAGAAACAAGAGTGAAACCAAAATGCTTACCTGATACTTGTTTGCCCACCTGTATAAACAAAAGTTTGATATCAGAATTGCAAATTGAAATAAGCCCTCCTATGTTATATAATATTTAATATTTAATTCTGAAGCAACTATAAGATCATATGGCTGTAAACAATAAACTATATTTGAAGTTTGAAAGTCTAAACTAAATGTGTTTATTTTCTTCAATAGTCAATACATACGGAGTAGGTGTATATCAAATGAAAGCTTGAAACGGGGGGGAGGGGGAGTTATGTTTTTGTCTAGGTTTTCAATATATTTTAATCTTCGCTTGCACTCCATCAAAATGGAAAAATACCAATAGATAAAACTACTTATGGCCAAAAGAGGACAAAATTAGGCTAACTCATGATTATGTAGTTCACTTACAGTATGAGTATCCCATAAAAACTAGCAAATTAAAGTCTAAAACATGGGCCCATTATTAGCTTGCGACACACATACCACACGTCTTTGACTTTACTTTTTTATATAGAAAGATCTTTTCAATCCAAAATAATAAAGTATAGGATTTTGGCGGGAAAAAGCAATGTTTGTTGTTGTAAAGGACTTGAACATGGCTCCTTGAGCCCGAGCAACTCTTGAGCTAAGAGTTATATGAGCTTGAGCCAATAAAATGGGCTGACTTTCTTGACGAGCCCTGCTTGTTCTTGTCAAGCGGAGCTTGAGCTAGGCTGGCCAACTTTCATTTCTACCTCTAGGCAAAGAGACTCCTGAGTGTTTCAGTGAGACACCCATCAAAATTAACATTGCAACAGACTGTTTTTTGTTTACCAGTCATTAAGATGTGTAAGTCACAATCTACTAAATTATGATAACAGGATGCCAAGTTTGTAATAACATTATTGTTAAGGTCATTTCATCTATATGACTCTATTTTTAGTTTCCAATCTGTTTATCATAACAAGAGCAGTGAAAAACAAATGCCATAAAACATGCACAAAATATACAGAATTCACATCAATCAAGGTGGCTAAAGTCATTTTACCTAAATCCCAGACTTGAAATTTAATGTTGTTATATTGCACAGTTTCAACATTAAACCCGATGGCTGCATCAAACAATTAAATAAATGAGTCAGTCACTGCAGAAAAGGATAAATTTCAAGAGCAGGCATATTATCCATGCCTTCATAACATTAAAAATATTATATGAAACATAAAGTGAACTTAAGTTCTAAATTTAACCAGAGAGTAAAGCAACCGAAAATTCAAAATCAAATCGTTAAGTAGCATCCAAAAAAACCAAAAGGATTTAGCAGCCAAACGAACTAAAAATTAAAGAAAAATGCAGGCGTGAAGATTCAGCAAATGTGAAACGAGATCGAGTACTAACTTGGAATGGTGGAGACAACTTCACCCATCTGGAGCCGATCTGAAGAGAAATGCAAAAGGAATCCAAAAAATTAATACGAAAAACAGCAAAATGGAAGAAGTAGAAGCTGAGGTAGGAAGCATACAGAGAATGGTGGTTTTGCCGGCATTGTCGAGGCCGAGAACAAGGATTCGAGCTTCCTTGTTACCGAAAATGGAGGAAAACAATCTCGTAAACACTAATCCCATCTTCCGATTCGGTAGAGGGACGACGAACACAGTGCAACCACGATTAGCGCATCAATCAGTTGCGAATTGACTCTTCCTGAGAGTTCTTTTCTGACGGATACAAAAATGGAAATCGGATCAGATCTTAAAGCAGAAACCGTGAATCTGATGAGGAGAAGAAGTGCATGTAAGTATGAATCTGATCTGAATCGACGAGGAAGGTGAATTTTGGAAATCAGAGAAAATTAGATTTTGTGAGATGGAGGAGGATGATCGAATGGGATGAAAATGAATCGATGATTTCGATTCCCTCGCTCCCCACTTTTCGGTTATGGGATCCTCACACCTTCTGTAATGTCATTTTGCGCAGTTACCATGAAATTTGGGCTGGGCCCTTTCGTTTCATTCTGGACTTTGATCCCGTCACTCCTATTTCCTGTAGTATTTACCAATGGAATTATTTTTTTGCTGATTAGATGTTTTTATATTTTACTTTTTACTATCATTATCCTTAACAATTGCTATCAATAAATTACCTGTAATTTATTTTTATATTTATAAAGTGTTTGTGCGATGCGGGATGCCTTGCTAGTTGCTAGTTAGTTTTGAATTGTTCACACAAATTGACTTAGTTGGTAAAAATGTGTTACTTTTCCTCATAAAGTTATGTTTTTACTGTTGATATCAGCACTATGTTTGTAGGTGATTTGTAAGAATCTTTATAAACAGCATTTGGTTTGGAGACATGCTCTGACCCGTGGTAGTTATCAGAGCTAAATCCTCTCAAACCTTTCTTTACAGCAAAAACTTAGTTTTGGACTTGCCATATTCAATAAGTTTGAAAGAGAAAAAAGAAAAGAAAAGTTAAATGATAAAAAAAAGTATTTTTACAATTTTACGTGTTTAGTGACTTCATGACTTTTACACTTTGTTTTTTAAAAATTCATTTCTGTATTATAGTGTTATTTTAATGATTTGATTGTAAACCATCTATTTTAATTTTCACAGTTTTAATTCATGTTTGAATACACGATGAATTCTAGAATAAGTTATTCCTGATAGCTTTTGTAGTAGTAAAATTGATTCTGAGAAAACTGAACATGAATCAAGCATGCTAATTGTCTTCAACGAATGTCTTCACCTATTCGAGAAACTGTAATAGTCTCTCCTAATAATTAATTTTCCCAAGGAATCATGCTATTAGTCACCAAGTTTATTCTTAATCCAATAATTAACAAATTTTTCAAGCCTCTAAAATTAACCTTTTTATTGAATAGATTTGGCTCCTAACTCATTTTAGAGGGTAAAATGAGTCATTACTTTAGAGGAAACTTCTCCATATAGAATATTAATTGCCTTATTACTTTTTTTGCTAAAGATGTTTTAGAGGATAGCCTTAGTACAAATAGCAATAATCAATACATGTAAAAGTTACGGTTAACCGACATAAAAAAGAAGGGGGTTGGTTTTAAGACCACCCCTTTGGTCCTTAAACCACCCCCCTCTGGTGTAGTAAATTACATTTTTGCCCTTCATAATTATTATTATTCCTGCCATATCCTTCATCTTCTTCCTACCACTCTCTCCCCCCACTCCCACACCACCCCCTTTTTCCTCCCATCACCATTACCACCACCACCCCATCACCCCCCTTTTCCTTCCCATCACCATTTCCACCACCACCACCCTTCTCACTCCATTAAACCTCAACCTCTTTCACCTCCGACCTCCTTCACCTCCAACCCTTTTTCAAAGCTCCGATCAACCTTCACGTAGCTGTATATTGCAAGAAAAGAAGGTTTGTTTCATTCCCTATCGTCACCTACTTCGACCCTGTTTGTTGACGTTCTCTGCGTTATTTTCGCACCTTAAGGTGCGAAAACTGTTTGGTTAAATTCTCACCTTAAGGTGCGATTTTGACCAAAAATCGCACCTTTAAGGTGCGATGACATTAAAACCATTAAATTTAATTAATAAAAAAATATTTATATTTAAATTCGCACCTTAAGGTGCGATTTTTAACCTCAAATCGCACCTTTAAGGTGCGATCACATTAAAAAATAATTAAATTTAATTAATAAAAAAAATATATATTTTTATTAATTAAATTTAATTAAGGTGTGAATTTAAATATATATATATATTTTTTATTAATTAAATTTAATTGTTTTTTAATGTGATCGCACCTTAAAGGTGCGATTTGAGGTCAAAATCGCACCTTAAGGTGCGAATTTAAATATACATATTTTTTTATTAATTAAATTTAACCATTTTAATGTGATCGCACCTTAAAGGTGCGATTTGAGGTCAAAATCGCACCTTAAGGTGCGAAAATAATGCAGAGAACGTCAACAAACAGGGTCGAAGTAGGTGACGATAGGGAATGAAACAAACCTTTTTTTCTTGCGGTATACAGCTACGTGAAGGTTGATCGGAGTTTCGAAAAAGGGTTGGAGGTGAAAGAGGTTGAGGTTTAATGGAGTGAGAAGGGTGGTGGTGGTGGTGGTGGAAATGGTGATGGGAAGGAAAAGGGGGGCGATGGGGTGGTGGTGGTAATGGTGATGAGGGGAAAAGAAGATGAAGGATATGGTAGGAATAATAATAATTATGAAAGGCAAAAAAGTAATTTACTACACCAGGGGGGTGGTTTGATGAACTTTTTCAAAGGGGTGGTCTTAAAACCAACCCCAAAAAAGAAAAAGGGGACACCTTAACTAAATTGAGCATGAACATTAAAAATAAATAAAGTAGAAGAATCATAATTAGAAAGTTCATTAAACTGAAGGACCAAAATAGGGATTTAGATACCATTTCATACGAGAGTTTTGTGTTTATCTCTATTTACATGTATGCATTAAATAAATGATCAATGATGAGCACTTCTTTTTGTTGAAAGGAACTCCAATCTCCATGCAGAGCACTACAATTGGATCAATTCCTATCCTCGATCCAAAGAACTTGCATAAATATACAGGCAGCACTAGTCAAGGTAAATGCTCAATCCGAGGTTGCATCCATGTGCTTTAGATTTCATTTAACTCGATTAAGCATGATATCATCTCAAAAAACTTAATATTTTATATCTCCTGGTCACGGGATGCGAGATTAACCAAGTCCTTATTAATGAGTTGGGATAAGTAAAAAATCACGACGGACAAGCTCAAAACCTAAGGGATCTGTCTACTGTGATTTTGACCTAAGGGATCTGTCTACTGTGATTTTGACTCACCGTGTACGAGCCTTCGCACAATATTGCACTATCAGTAATTTCAGTATGTACTATCTGCAGTGTTAAGAACAATGATGAGCTAAGGTAAAAGTAGAGTAGATACGAAGGTAGAAGTAATTGTTCATTCTGCATGCTCAATGCTCTTTCTTATGGCCAGGGAAGGTATGCTGTCACATGATTTTTTACATAGGCTAACATGCACTTCACCAGGCACCAAACACGTTTTATCTCCATGGAAAATGAAGCTGCTATAAGTTCATCTCATTTTCCATTTATTAAGAAACCTACTATGGCGAAACAGTTCCTAACTAAACAAAAACAAAAAGTGACAAGCACACACGGCTAGTTGCTGCTTTCTACATGGCAGACTGGAATATCATCTCAGCTAGCTCCTGTGACACACCATGGAGAACTTAATTAGAATTTATGTGTAACATTTCATAGTAAGTTATTTAATTTATTTGTATTTTTGAGTTACCTGTTTTGCAGAAGCAACCTTTGGTTCTCCCCATTCCTTGACCTTCTTCTCAAGCAGTTCAAAGTCAGCTTTCCCAGCCTATGGCAGCGTCCATTCCAAGAAAATCAATCGCAAAAACATTAAATATAAAGAGGTAAAGATTGAAGGAATGTTACCTCTATTTGAGCCCCAATTTCAGAGTCAAAACTCTGATATCGCTTGCGGACAAGCTCAGCCAGAGAACCATCCTTCAGTCCAAATATAATGAGAATGATTAGTTTGATGTCAAAGAGATTAAAAAGTAGCTTAGGTTACGCATTCGAATTATGAGGATATTAATTGATGCAAGGGAGGATACAGGGTATCAGTATCACCTCAATCAGCTTGGCAGCATTCCTAAGGCCACGGGCCATTGTATCCATTCCAATAATGTGGGCTATGAACAAGTCTTCAACATCCGTGCTTTCTCTCCGCCTAAAATATTTCTTAATAATGAAATAAAGATAAAAATACAAACAAAGAGGAATAGGAACACAAAGATAGTGAAGGACTCACAATTTTGCATCAAAGTTGAATCCACCTGGTGCAATTCCTCCCTAGAAAAAGGCAAAAACAAGGCAAGTATAACCCAGAAACCAGTCAGATGAGATTGCATTCAAATGTGAAGAGTGTTTCACTTCATGATATGAAGCTGAGACAAGCAATTTCATACATTTCTGATAACACTGAGCATAATCATTGTCGCCTCTTGAATATCTACGAGAAACTGATCTGTGTCCCAACCTGCAGTAACGATAACAGCTTCAGATTACAACTTCCTGTCTTGCCATGTAAAGACAAAGCCTTCCATGTCAAAAGTTAAATTGTTTATCAAGTTATAGAGGATTCACACATACCGACTTGAGGGTCGCCAGTGTTTGCATCAATATTACCCAGCAATCCATTTATCCTTGCAGTTTCAAGCTCATGATGACAACTACAACAGGCATTAAAACGTAAAAAGAACAAACATAGTTTCAGTAATGAATATAAAGTTTTACAGGAAAGTATGATCACGAACACAACGTGTAAACGCAATATACAAAGACAGATTCACCTGTGACCAGATAGGGTGGCATGGTTGCACTCGATGTTAAGTTTGAATTCCCCTATTAGAGAAAAAATGAGGCAGTGAGAAATATGTGAAGTGAACACAGTTCTTAATGAAGGAAATTAGAGAAACATTTTAAGTCTACAAAGACAGTGCAGAGACTCATCCTGCTTTTGCTAGCTTGACTTCAGCTAAATTTATTCAAATTTGGGTTGGGACAATTCGGTCATTAAAGTAGAAAGAAAATTTCCTAACTTGAGAAGAAGGAAAATGCAGAGCATCAAATTGTGGGATTTGGCTCATCAATTTAGAGAATAAAGTGCAAGGATAAATCAATTGGAAAATCAATGGTTGATTTTGTGATAAAACACGTGTGCATCTATGAAAGATTATCATGTTAATGAAATCTAACCATCAATTTCTTTTCAACAATTATAATCCTGCACTTTATTTTCTAAAATGCACTCCTCAATGTAGAGGAGCTAAATCCCATATTGACGAGTGAAGATAAAACAACACAGGACTTACAGATCAGCATTTAGTGCAAAGTTATCAAATGCAGCAAAAAAAATAAAAAAATGGCATAGCTCTTTATAAGCAGAATAAGAAAGTTCAAGTTATAAGCAGGTCAAAACTTAAAACGCACTGTCTGACAACACTAAATTTTCATTATTAAAAGACATCAAACCATATTTTGCAATGTCTGACAACACTAAATTTTCATCATTGAAAGACATCAAACCATATTTCGGTTCTTGGGGAGAAGGATGACAAACACAGGTAAATGTTACCTGTAAGTCCATATTTTCTCAGGAAATTAGCTGTTGTTGCAGCATCCCAATCATACCTGGAGGAATATAAGTTTGTTAGATAGGGAACAGGTGTTGTACAATTATTGACTGAAAACATAAGAAGCTTACTGGTGTTTTGTAGGTTCTTGTGGCTTTGGTTCAATTAACAGAGTCCCTGAAATCAATTAGAAAAGAGAAATTGCCTAAGAAAAAAATTATTTATTAAGAAAAAGGAATAGGAATTTTTTTTTGATGCGGACCCAAAGGATACTAGGCCTAGAGTTATGTTAGGACGGACAAGAGGGAGAATATCCCTGATACTTTCTAGTAAGATAACTGCCTTGCTGATGTGGCAGTATTCTAATAGAGTGACGTAGGCAAGGGGAATGTGAAGGAGAGAGTATAGGTGGGTATAACCGTGTGAAGGGAGGGGGCAAGAGGTAGGTAGAATCTGAGTTAGGAATTCGGAGGGGAAGGCATCCTTGAATTTGCCTTGTATCTGTTTTCTTTCTTCTTGTATTTTCCCTAAACTGGATCTGAGTTCATCCCAGAAACCCAGAACTATTCAATACAATTGCATTTCAGTCTATTTCCTTTTCTACATTTTTCTTGAACCTAACAAACATTTTTCACTCGAATTTGGTGCTGTCCATGTAGAGGGAAAAAAGTTATAAAACTTCCAATCACCTAGCTACAAAGATGATTGCTTATACTCTACGCTTCTTATGTTTCATAATTTAGTGCATAAGCTAGTTGGCATTCCAAAGAATGTTACCATTGAATCCAATCTTCTTTTTGTATGCAACAGCAGCTTCAAAAAATCTAGCCTGCAACAAGGTAAATAAGCAGCATAGTTTCAGCTACAATACAACGCACATCAAATCAAAGGCCAAAGCTATCCAATTTTTTGGTATAGATAATGGATTACCGAGATTCTTTCTATATATAAATCACAATGAAGGGATAGAAAAATTATATTCAAGATATTGGGCATCTAATCAAATCAGTTTATTCTCGAGCCTTCATGCTGTGGTCTTGCTTACATATTTTTTTAGCATTCTCATTGAGACTTGCTGTTGGGATAAGGCTTGATTCTTATTGTTGTTGTAGAATGGAAATTAAGACTATTATTTATTCAATTCAAGCATATTTTGTATGAGTTGTTTACTCATACAAGAGCTGAAGAGGGGACCACAATCAAACAACCACACCAAGGATAGAAGGATTCCAGTACCAAGTGATTAAGCTCGCGTTCCATATCTGTGTTCAAAAGAGATTGATAACCCTCACGGCCGCCCCAGAAAACATAATTCTCTCCCCCCAAATAATGTGTCACCTGCAATATATTTTAAACAGCAAAATGAACAATGGTTCTAAAAATATAATTGAACTTTATACTACTACAAGCATAGTTTGCATGCCCACAAACATACCTCAATGGCTTTCTTCACTTGAGCAGCAGCATATGCATACACACCTAATTCAGAGCTGTAAAGCAGTTCATTTAGTAAGTCATGAACCCAATTGACATAAGGACCCTAGAGACAAGCCAGGTGGTAATTGTATATACGTTACCTAGTAGCAGCACCATGCATATAACGAGGATGCATGAACAACTGAGCTGTTCCCCATAAAACGCTCTTTTTACTCTATATGGTAAAATAACAAAATGCGTTATGGGTTGTTAAACGAACCATAAAAAGGATATATTCTATGGCCAGAAAATGTATGCTGAACTGACATATACAGGAACTCTTAACACAATACTTCATTCCATTACATTATAACACACTTGAAAGGAAAAAGAAGCTTAAATTTCTGCATTCCCCAAGTTCAAGAACATTCCATATAATTTTTTATATGAAATGGAAACCATAATTACAGGAATTCTGTGATGATCTGAGCTCTATCATAAGTTGCAATAAAATAGTACTTCTTTTCCTACTTAAAACTGATGTATCTGAAAAATACCTTTGTCTGAAGTTCTTTAGCAAGGGCCACCACTTCATCCAAGTTAGCATTTGATTCCTAAGAAAAAGGCAACCAGATCAACCCAATAGCTCAAAAAGAAGATTTAAACTTTAATGAAGGTAGCAGAAAAGCATTAATCAGGAAAGCACATTCCACCATGCCCATAGTTGAATATTCGAGATATAAAAAATGAGTAAGCACATGCCATTGCCTCTCATACTTCAATCCTCTCTAACAATTGCAATCATGTAAAGTTGAGAAACTTAAAAGATTGACTCACTTCAAGAGTTTTCCCATCAGGGGCTATATCCCTGTCGTGGAAGCACCAAAAGTCGACACCAAGTTTGTTTATGAACTCAAAATTTGCTCTCACTGTTAACCAAGAAAAATGAATCTTGTGTCAAATACAAATCTCTGAATATGAAGTACATCAAAGTGGATTCAAATATTAGCTTACTTCTTCTTTTAGCCATGCTTAGTGAATTGGTACCATCTTCCCACGGCCAATATTTGGTAGGTGCACCAAATGGGTCACCACCAGTTCCACGGAATGTATGCCAAAATGCAACACTAAATCTGAACCAATCCTGCAGTTACATACAATAAGTTCAAGTCAAAAACCAACAGGCGCTAGTGGAATGAAATTGGAAGCTTTTTAGAATATAGGAGAACCTTCATTTTCTTCCCAAGGATTTCCTCCTCTGCATTATACCATTTAAATGAAAGTGGATTCTTACTAGAAGGGCCCTGAAATTCAAATAATGCACTAATAAATGTACACACAGGGACACGAAACATAATTATGGAATACAAGTGATACAGAGGAACTGTGCTTATTAAGATTTCTCAAATAACATTTTATGCCAAAGTCTTGCTCCAGAGCAAAAATACGAAAATAAGTCCGGTATTTAGAAGATCAACCCCCTCCTCCTTCTCCTTTTTCAGAAAGACGGATAGTATTTCTTTTTTAACTAGAGGAAAACCAGGCATTATCATGTAAGCCCCAAACCTTCCCCTATTAATTTCCATTCACAATTTTCAAGTTCCCAATACTTGGAGAAGTTCTGAGGATGTTAAACTCCCAAATAATGGAAAAATCCCTTTTTTCCCCTCCCTTCCCTTCTCCTTCACACCCAAAAACAATCCTCATTGGCAACAAAAAGAGGGAAAAAATACATTTAATTGAATTTTATGTAGCAAGAAGATATATCAATATAATCCTCATATGATGGAGATTAATAGGTCAGAAATAAATTGTCATGAACAAGTCTACCTCATATTTAATTTTGGAAATGCCAGGAAAAAAATCCCCTTTCCATTCATCTGAATCACCGCATTTACCAAGATCATTAGCAGGACAAGTCTCAGGAGCAGCAATCTGCATGCCATAAAGAAATATAAATAAATAAATAAAAATAGCATTTGCAAATGATAACCCAGAGTCCCAAAAGTAAAAATCGTATATTTATATACAGGGAAACTGTGTTCGTACCACTGCAAAGCTGAAGACTTTCAAACAAAGAAGAAGCAGTAAAATTTTCCCAGATTTCATTTTCATCGATTCAAGCAAATTCCCTGCGCAATAGAGTGAGAAAATCGATCATCAATTAACAGCATGATACAAAAAATCACACGTGAAGCCTCAAAAGAAACGTCATCGTTTTAGATATCGGGAGGAAACCGACGACGTTGAATAGTATAAATAACCAACAAATTCGCTTATGCAGAAGAAAAAAGGTGCAAACTTTATGCTAAAGACAATTAGACATCTTACTAAAACACGGGGAAGAGTGTGACCTTAACAATTTGAGGCTTGTTCAGCCGAAAGAAAGAAGCTACAGAGAACTGAAAGAGAAACACGTATGCCCAGGTTCGATAGTATAGTATTATATAGAAAGTTGATCAATTTGGTGAGGATGAGTAATGAGATCCTGAAATTTCGAATTATTATGAATTTGAATTCGTGATATAGCTCTAATTAAGTATTGGATAAGAATGACATTATCACTTTACGTGTCAGACTATTGAAATTCCAGTAAGATTGTAGATGAACTTGCCTCGTCTAGAGACACTGCATTTTAGATAGACTCGCGGAAAATTTTATTCAAGATAAAAATTAATAATTTATTTATTTATAAAATGTTGTTTATATTAAATATGTCAACGTATTATTTGGAACAAAAGAAAACCAAAGAAGAAAAAATGGAAAGAAATAAAACAGAAAAAAAAAGAACACTTTATGTCTGATTTATTTGTCGTTTTTTCAATTTTAAAAATATTTTCTGTTTTTAACAAATTGAAAATTAAAAAAAAACTTGTTTTTCATAACTTGTTTCATAAACTATTTTTAAAAACATTTTTATATTTTTCGGATTTTAAAACTAAAATTTCAAAACATGTCATAGATTTTTCAATTTTTTTGGTTTTCAAACTATAAAAGTTTAATTTTTATGCACCGGATGCAAAAAAAAATTATATTAACCATCAATAATATTATGCCACATAGAACTAATAGTAAAATTTCTTTTTTATTTTTTTGAACCAAAAACATAATTACTGATATGGCAGAAATTAATTGGATATTTAGATGCACATGTATATAAAATATACACCAACAGTGTTTTATCTTTTTTAATGGTGTAAATCATCTCATTCAAATTATTTTTTCTTTTAAAAAGCAGATTAAAAATTACTTTTAAATTTAGAAAACCAAAACATAAATCAAATACGCCGTCCTTACTTATTCAAGAGAATATGGGAAAAAATAACAAATGTGGGTGAATAAGGATACAGATCCTCTCATTTGAGGATTTCACATGACAAGGTCATGTGATAAATCTAGACCTTTCATTCCTTTTAATGAAATCTAATGGTCCTTATTTTCTAACCCATGTTACCTTACCATGTACCTCCACAACACAGATTCAATTTGAGATTCTGAAAACCTCAATATGTTTCCCCCTTCTGGTTCTCGCTCTCTCTCTCTCTCTCTCACGATGCTGCAAAAACCCATATGAATTGCCTCATAGCATCAGCTGTCCCTTGGAACCATTTCTTCCCTACCTCTCCATGTGTTTGAGTAGCAGCAAAGACCTGTGAGCATGTAAATGGATGTTTTTTCTTGGCAGTGTTGTATACCCAAAAAGCTTCATCAACAAAGTGCATGAATTTACCAACAACGGTGATGGGAAGAAAGAAGAACGAACAAAAAAAAAAGAACGAAATTCTCAAAGTGCATCAATTCTGCACTACTGTTAAAAAAAATAAGAACAAAGAAGAACGAACAAAAGGGGAAGAAGAACGGTGATGTCGCGCATGTGGGGAAGAAGAACCAGATACAGCGGTGATGTGGGGAAGAAGAACGGCGCGGCGGTGCGACTCATAACGGCAGCGCGGCGACGCGACTCACAATTGATGCATCAATTTGCAGCATCGTGAGAGAGAGAGCGAGAACCAGAAGGGGAAAACGTACTGAGGTTTTGAGAATCTCAAATTGAATCTGTGTTGTGAAGGTACATGGTAGGGTAACATGGGTTAGAAAATAAGAACCATTAGATTTCATTACAAGGAATGAAAGGTCTAGATTGAAATCCTCAAATGAGAGGATCTGTATCCGGGTGAATAATATTTGGTTCAAAGAATGGAAAATGAGGGTGAAGAACAGGAACCGAGAGGAGGAAT
Organism: Acmispon strigosus; assembly: GCA_030819835.1. Lineage (NCBI taxonomy): Eukaryota > Viridiplantae > Streptophyta > Magnoliopsida > Fabales > Fabaceae > Acmispon > Acmispon strigosus. The sequence continues at coordinate 11,568,113 of JAUAMA010000002.1, read as the reverse complement.
TTTAAATGAAATAAAATTATCTTGGGTGAGCCAAACACATGAACAATTTCCCTCAACTATTTTGAAGTGTGGTAGGGAATGCAAACTTAATTCAACAATGCAAAAATACATTTTGCCAAGTGTGCTGAACATTGTTTATCCGCCTTAGCTTGGCTAGTTGGCTTTTGATACATTATTGACTTGGAACCTAAATTAAGATAATCGTGCATATGATGATAGGAATTAAAGGCCACTGAAAAATTTAAAAACCTGTTTTTAAAAATTATTCTTGTTTTTAGTTTTAAAAACTAAAATACCATAATAGTTAAAAGATGTTTTCAGTTTCTATTTTTTATTTTCAAATTTCAGTTTTTTAAATGTTCGAAAACATATCATTCAACCATTTTTTTTCTGCTTTTATTTTGAAAAACTATTTCTAAAAACTATTTTTAAGTACAGTTTTCAAAAACTACAATCAAATAGGCCCTAATTCACTTGAAAATTCTTTCTGCTGTAAAAAAAATCACTAGAAAATAGGTACAAATGCTTCCATCATAAAATAAAGTAAGCATACAAGGACCTGATTTGTGAGCAAAAGCAAGCTCTGAGAAATGGTCAGTTGAGAAATATAAAACTAATCGACCACAGTTTTCAATTCTATAACAAGCCCATATATAATCCAAAAATAAATAAAAAGTTTTTCCAAAATATCAAAATTAGATTGTGTGAAGACATGAACCTCTCAATGAATTGCAGTGATGATCCTTATCCACAATTCCACATAATACATAAAGATCTTGGACAATTAGGATGGGGAGTTTGGTCGCTCACCTTGTAGGCGTGTGTGAAGAGGATACAGTGATTGAGATGGGTTTGGTCATTGATCATAAGTTCATACAGAAGCACATCATAACCAGAAATGCTAAACAAGTTAAAAGCAACAATGAACCTTTGAAAAGAACTTAATTATTTCCTCCTTATACTTCGATCTTTAGCTTGTCCACTACATCAGCCATCAAATAGCAAAATTTGGATTCAGCAGCTAAACAACTAACCATTCCTTCAAGAAGTCTCAGCTCCTCGTGAAACTGTGGATGTAACACCAGTGCAGAAAAATTCTCATCAAGCACCAAACCAAGACACTTTATGACATCTTCAAGTTTAGGAACCCATTCACAAACCTTTAAACCCAAAACTGATGAGGCTTTTGGACATGGAACAGCTTGAGGAAACCTCTCATATTTCTTCAACCACTTTGCTAAGTAGCGAATCAAATTTACCAACTCTTTTCCATTCAACTTACTGAATAAAGGGTATGACATCACATCATTGACGTTGGATGACGAAATCAGATAATGCAAGCAAATCTCAGCTGCAGAGAAACCATCATATGCTATCATAAGCAAAATGGAAGCCTCCTTTGCCAGAAGCAGATTCCTACGCTTGAGGCTGCTATCACCTGCTTTCTCAATGGCTAACAGTGCTTGGTTCTCCCACTTCTTCTTCACAGTTACCATAGTGTTATAAGCATCTTTGGATGGAGAGAGAAAATACCTCAAAATGTTGAGTATTTCTGATGAACCCAGATGAAAAGCATGCTTAATACATAAACAGAGCAAGTCAGACCTCTTTTTTTCTACTAAAACGGCAACCAGCTTTGGATAACAAGAATGCTCAATAAGACCATTAACAATCAAAGCCTCAACTACTTCCCAAATCTCCAAAGAAACACACCCATCCAAAATCAGGCCAGCTACATCTTTACCAATAAAAGTTCCAAGTTGGTCAATCAAAATCATGCTATAACCAATACTAGATGAATCAATCTTAACAGAAACACCTACTTTGTCCCCGATGTTTTCTAGATATGAATTCAAACTACTAGTAAACTCAGCCTTCTTCAAATCATTAGTGTTCTTGAGCTTTGTCTTTAGCTGTGCACAGAACTCTTTGCTAATATCAATGATTTCAGCATCAGTTTGTGAAACTTGCCATCCAGTAAGGGGTTTGATGAGGGATGAGGAAGATACGTCTTTAACTTCAGACAAATTAGGTATAATACTATCTGGGTTCAGAACAATTGGGTAGTCTAAAGGAAAACCAAGTGATTTTGAATTGACTGAAGCATCCTTAATGATTTCCAGTAAAGTCATGATTGTAGTAGCAAGGTATCTGCAAAGCTAGCAGAATAATAAACCTCATATTAATAAGACAGTCAGGTGAAAGAGAACATATCAGCAAAATGTTTCCTTTTATTCATATAAAGAACTTGAGTTTATCATAAACAGCAGCTGTCAATATGGGGCAACTCACTCGTCCATCCCTAAACCCCGTTGGTGAAAGCAAAATTTACCCATAGGGTCAAAAAAGCCCACAGAGAAAAGCTCAATAGGGACCAAAAGCCCACAGAGCCAGGTGGGTTAGGGCTAGGCCATGGGCACTGCACTAAGAAAACTAACCTACCATTAAATAGGTTGGATGAACACCCTTAAAAGACAGGTCCGCTCGCTTAGAAAAGCAGCTCCATTTGAATTATTTTCTAAAAAAGAGTTTTTTTTTTTGTAAGGTGAAATATAACATTTTTAAAAATGATATTTTTTAGAGTAACAAATAACAATCAAATGAAAACATGTTCCTTTTAGATATAGCGAACAACACAATGAGTAAATATAACGGCACCTAAGATGGATCCAATCACTTCAAATGCACTGGCAAGGTTCAGATAAACACTCCATATAGCAAACACTGAGTAATTACAGTGGCACTCGATATCCTATCAGATGATTTTAACATTATTGTCCCAAAACTGTGTCTTCTATTTATATAGGGTATAGCAATTCGACCAAAATAGAACAAAGAGGGGTAGCACAGAGAGTCACTCAAGGAGTAAATATGAAAATGAATCAAAGTCCAACCAAAATTCACCATAGCAACTATGGTTCCCTCACATGTATCATACAAATTTCATAACTAAAATTTATAGAAGTCAAGTTGTGAACTTTTACTGCATGAACGAGTATGATAAACAGAATTCCAAAATCTAAGGTTCGAGGGAAACAACAACCAGAAGCGTAGAAAATAAACACGGAAGGGGTAAACAGTAAAAACTAATGGGATATGGGAAGCAGCAATAAGAACGAAAAAAAGAGGAAAGAAAAGCAGTGATCATGGTGTGTGAGGCTTGTCCGTGAGTTAGCTCAGAACCAAAGATACGCACCGGCGAGAAGGGCGAACGACGGCGGCGGGTGCCAAGGACGTGGGGCGGCGCGAAGGGCAAACGACGGCGTACAGCGGACAGCGCAAAGGGGGAACGAGAAAATGGAGTAGTAGGGTTTTGTCTTTGTTAATCAAATCTGAGTGAACCGGGTAGGGTTTTACATTTTACAAACCAAAAGGGCAAAAAAAATTAAACGAAAAACAAATTCTAAAACGAAGTAATGAATGAACCAACTCATCCTTACCTGCGAGCAGTGAGTCTCTCACTTTTAAAGGTAAAATAAGTTATTATAATTGTTATTGACAAATCAATAGTTGAATTTCAAGAACACTATAATGTATGATTTTTTATTTCTCAAGTAACAACTATAATAATTTACTTTTACTTTTAAAGTCAATTTATAGGGGACGAAAATATAAAAAATTCTCTCAATACTAGCAAATTTAGGAACTTGCATTTAAAAAAAAAAATCAGGAAGTTGATTTGGAGAACTAGCTTCATAACATGTAAGTATGTTACAAAGTAAAATGCTAAGGCTTAGAGCATTGACTCAATAAAACGAGGTCCAACATATTGTAAGAATAAGGGTTATCAATTATGGTAATACCATTTAACTATCATATATATGTTATGTGAAGATATCATATGTGCACTTTATTTCCTTTAGGCTTGTTGCAACCTATGTATACATACACGATAAATATAATAAACATTTAACCTAATTTGTATGTCCCGTATCGTTCTGTTCTGGACGACATGTCTACCAAACACTACATATATGTCCGATTTAAGACTCATAATTATGTTGTGGACTCAAATTTTTTTCTTCTTGATATGATAAACTCAAATGGTTATAAGACTAAATATCATCTAGGACGACCTTAATGTTTCACAACAGTTTCCACACCATATTGGTCAATCGAGATGACCAAAGCGAGGTTTACCTCATCCAACAGTTAGTTGAGCAGAACAAAGCCGATACGGTTCCTGAATAATTGCAAGGTTACCCAAGGGTAAACATCATCTTAAAAGTCATTCACAAAGGCTTCATTAAGACCGAGTGTCTCGTTTACGACTCTCACCATGTTTTTATATAAGTTTGATCCTTCATTTACATAAACATTACTTATTTTGTTAACTTACAACTCTTATAGGACTTTGAGTTTCTCTCTCTTTGTTTTCGTACTGATTTGAATATCAATGTACCTTACTTGTACTCTCATCATGTCTACATCATACCGCTGTGCTGAAAAATCCATTAGGGACCATAGACCACCATCGAAAATTGGGAGCATCCTCTACCTCATGAATACCATTTCTTAATGGGGACACCACATATTGTACATAATATTTTCAAACGATTTATGTCACATTTTGTATGCGGTTGATGCGCTTTCTATCCCTAGTAGCTACAACTACAGCCATGGACCACCAGCCAATTGGTTTAGAGGCACCTAACTTTCAAACAAATGAACATTAATTTATTCGTATATACTTAATAAAAAAATTAATAAGAATTTAATGTTCATTCATTCTTTTATTTAATTTGTTCAAAAATGTTCATTTATTCTTAAAAAGTATTAGGGTATTAGTTTTCTGAAAAAAATTTAATTCAATGTTTTTAATGAAGAATATATTTATCTAGAGTCCAATAATCAGAACACTAAACCTAAAGACTAACTGCAAGAGAGTTTTGGACTTATAATGTATTCTATAATTAATACCTCTCATTTATTGCACACTATGTAGCTTTAAACAATTTTAGAGGCTTTTGATTCTCATTCCTGATCCTGCTATGTAGTGGGTAGGGGTGTTCATAACCGATCCAATCCAATTAAAACCGAAAAACCGATCCAAAAAAACCGAAATCCAATTAAACCGAAAACCGAACGGATCCAAAATCGAGAAACCGAATATTTTTGTCGGATTGGATCGGATTTCGGATTTGTTTTTCAAAACCGAACCAATCCAATCCAAACCAAATGTTTACAAATATATACAATTTTATTTATAAATATATTATATAATTCATACTTACATTTGGGTAAATAGAGTTTCAAGTAATAATTTGAAAAATATGAATCAAAGTAAACATATATTTAAAAAATATGTCATCTATGCAGGATTAACTTTTCTTCTTCTTCTTATTTTAGAGGTACTGAGCCAAGAATGGTGAATGTAAAAATTTGTTTGAGACTTTTGGTTCGTCTTTATTTTTTATTCCAAACTCTCATCGTTTAGGCTTGTAATGTGACGTTATATGATTCAAATTAATTTTTATTTCTTCATTGATTTTGATATTTACAATGTCTATAAAAAACCGAAATCCAATCCAATCCAAACCGATAAAAATTGGATCGGATTGGTTCGGATCAAAAAAAAGAAAAAAACCGATTGGATGATGAAGTGACAAAACCGAAGTGATTGGATCGGATGACTTTTCCCCTCAAAACCGAACCAATCCAGACCGCGAACAGCCCTAGTAGTGGGTATCAACTCATGTTACTTTTCTTATTGGTACATGGTTTGCATATTATGAACATGTTTGGTTTACCCCAATGTTCGCAGAACCGAACCGGACATCAAACCGTTCAAGCTACTGGTTCACGGTTTTTATGGTTCAGCCGAGGTTGAACCGTGACCGAACCGATAATAATTAAATAATATTTTTAATTACATAATTACATATATATATATATATAATATATATAATTATATACAAACATAGCCTCCACACCACACTCTTCTCTCAACTAGAAACCCTAGCAGCCCATACCTTCTTCTCTCTTCCCATTCCTCTTCTTCTCCAACCCAAACGGCTGCCACCCCCACCAAAACACCACCGTCCTCCCACTCCCCAAACTCCTTCATCGACCTCTGCTTCTCTGCTCCAACAGCGCTGCCGTTCCACTTCGTCGCTCCTTCTCTCTTCGTCTCCCTCTGGAAATCGCGCCACCACTCCCCTCTTCTTCGTCGCTCATTCTCTCTTCATCTCCCTCTGGAAACCGCTCCGCCGCTCCGTTCTTCTTCGTCGTCGCCATCACTTCGCTCCAGATCTGTCATCATCGTTGGTCCCTTCTCCATCAATCTCCGTCCCAGACGCCGCCACACCTCCTCTACCTCCCGACGCCACCACCAACATTGCCGTTCATCCTAACCACCGCTGCTGCTCCTCGTCGGAACTACCGCCATCGCCGATTCACCCTCAAAGCTTCGTTTCACTGCGCCCCTCTTTCTTCTCTGTTGGTTCCCTTTTTTTTTCTTGTCAAAACAGCTAAACCGGACGGTCCGGTTTTTGCCCGGTTTTTACCGATTTTTCCCGGTTTCTTCCCGGTTTTTTCGGTTCACGACCGGTTCGATACTCCCCGGTTTTATGTGACAACCGAACCGGCCTAGCAAGCGGTTCCCGGTTTTTCCGATCGAACCGTCCGGTTCGGTCCGGTTCTGCCAACCATGGTTTACCCTTAGATAAAATTGTATTGGGTAAAATGAAGTTTGATAGAATTATATTTAATAGAATTAAATTTGAAAGAAAGAATTTGTGTTTGGGAATGATATGTAAAAGTAAGTTTTAATAAGTGAATGTTACTTTAAAGATACAATTATTAAAATAGATATAAGATGATAGGTATATAATATTAAGGTGGAGTTTCGAAATAGATTATATTGTAAATGAACACTTAAAATACTTTTTCTAAATGAAAAATTATCAATCACATTTTTTCTAAACACACTTTTTAAAGTTTGAAATCACACTTTTACTTAACTGAAAAATAACGCACATTGAAATGCATGCTAACACACTTATTTTATACACACGTGGTTTTGTTTGCACCAAACATGGCATTTGTCATTACTTTACACACATAATTAAATTAGAAGTTTCTAATATATACTAATAAACTAGCTCATAACTTCATAATCATTTTAGTGCAGTAGGCATGGGAGTAGGTCAGACCGCCGAGAGGCCTACAGCCTAGTCTATATTAGGCCTAGGTCAGTTCAGACCAAATTACTAAATAGACAAGGTTAAAACTTTTTTAAAAATTTATTTAGTTAAAAAGGTCATGTTCAGGTCATTTAAAAAGCCTTAAAAGTCTAACAAGCTGGCTTATTTAAATAAATATTAATTTATTTTGTTATTTTAATTATTTTGAATTTTTAGTATAATATCTTTTTTGAAATATTTATTATAATATCTTATAAATATATAGTTGTTCACTTATTTATATGATTAAATATGTTAGAATATATAATGATTTATTCATATAAACTTCTTTAGAAAATGACTAATACTTATTTACTTTGAATTGGACCATATAATTATATTATTGTATTTACTCGTTAGTCTATAAGTTTGTTGACATATTTTCAATTAAATTTTTCGGTCTAATTGAATGTATTACAATAAAATAGGCTAACAAACCAGACAAACTTTTAAACAGATCAGACCTAGGCCTAAAAAAATTGCCTATGACAGGCAATTTTAAACAGGTCAGGTCTATTTAAACAAAGTCAAGTCTACTCCCACGGTAATCCTTCTTTTGCAATTTGAAATTTAGAGGATTTGAAATTTAGAGGACGTCCTTTATTTTAATTTTTTAGTAAAAATCCATTGTTATTATTTAACTGCTAACTTCCACCCATTCAAAACACGTTTTTTATTCTAAACAACTAGTCAACTACCCTCCTATCAGGTATGCTAGCTACCCCCCGTTCTATGAACGGAAGAAGAGCACACACCCTCCGAAATTTCGATTTTCCATGACCTCTTAAAAGCTATAATATATTTTTATTAATTTGTTGCGTGATACTCAAATTTCTTGACATTTTGTATGGTTAAAGAGGACTAAGAACTAAAAACACATTTGTACAAACTTTCAATTTGTTGGCTCTGAAGCTACAAGAAGGAAAAACAACATATACACCAATATTTAGGAACCGTCCATTTATTTCTTTTCCGATTTGCTAATTTGAGATTACGTTTCAAAAATATATATTCAAAAGGTATTAAAAAACTTCTTAAGTTTAGAGACCTAAATTGGTTTACAAATGTTTCCTTTTCTGTAAATATAGTATTTTTTTTCATTTTGGTCCTTTATTATTTGGTTTACATTTTATATGGTCCTTTATAAGACTTGTTTTCTAGTTCTACCTGCCACACATTTTTTTTTTTCATTTGCCACATGATGCAAGAAACACAAATTTACTACTCCGAACAAAATATTATTGAATTGTCATTTTTAAACACACATATTTTCAACTCTTTATACACCACCAAATGCGTAAATCAATTATCATGACATTGTTCTAGTTTAAGCAGATGTCACAAGTTTGTGATCGCAGCTGATTGGTTGCCTCATTATTCTTTTCTCTCTATCTTTATCTACATGTCATATTACTATCATAATCACATCAATTATTTCTGTCTTTACTTCCTTCCCCCTCTTCTTATTTGAGGGGTACACACGTTATGTAGTGCTCACATGCCTGAGGACTTAGTTGAGGCAAAAAAAAGGGAGTAAAAGCATTCCTCTTGAATTAAGTGGATTCAGAGTTAAAGCAGGATTGACATAGCATACAACAGCTCCAAGGCTAGAGATCATAGGGAGTAGCAACTTTTTGGGAAGAAGTCAAGAAGCAGAGCTAATAAACTTGACAGCGGAGAGTAATGGGGTCTGAAAAAAGTATTGGGAAGTATAGGCTTGTCAAGACAATAGGAGAAGGCACATTCTCTAAGGTTAAGCTTGGAGTCAGTGGCAAAAATGGGGAGAAGGTTGCGGTCAAGGTCATTGATAAGCACATGGTCATGGAGAGCAACCTTAAGCACCAGGCAAAACCTCATCACTACCCTCCTTTTTCTCTTCAGCAAGTAGCACTTAGCAAGTTGATTGTTTACTTATGTTAATCAATGCAAAAGACATAATATTTTTTCAGGTCAAAAGAGAGATTAGAACAATGAAACTTCTGCATCATCCCAATATTGTCAGAATTCATGAGGTGTCTACTTACCTTCTAGTGTTAGAACTGTTGTGAAGCTTGAAGATTCATAATCCCCTTCTCAAGTACCTGTATTTCCAATGAACTTCTTAAAACAGGTTATTGGCACAAAGACAAAGATATACATTGTGATGGAATATGCAACAGGAGGCAGACTATTGGACAAGATGGTGAGAATCATCAACAATCTCTCCAAATTGAAGTATTTTGTACTTTTAAGTTATAATAGATCTGGTGACTGTTGTGCAGTCCTATGCCAAGAAATTGGATGAATGTGAGACTAGAAAACTATTCCAGCAACTTATTGATGCTGTTGACTACTGCCACAACAAAGGAGTTTATCACCGAGATCTCAAGGTAAATTAAACAAACCTGCTTAGTGTGTATTTGGATACTAGTTGAGTATGGTGTGAACGGACTTTCATCTCAATTCACAAAAGTTCCGTTCACTTTTTGTTTCGAAGTGAGTGCTAACGTATGTTGACTTTTGAATCTTGGCATGCTCATAACAGCCAGAAAACTTGCTCCTTGACAGCAAGGGAAATCTCAAAGTGTCTGATTTTGGACTAAGTGCACTGAAAAAGGTAACACTAACATGATTCTTTGAATGTTATCATCGGTTGAATTAAAGGCCTATCTGACTGATACTCAATTTTGATGCATTTAGCAGCCTAGCAATATCTTAAACACGCGGTGTGGATCCCCATGCTATGTGGCACCTGAGGTAAGTTAAAACTGTTGTAAAAATAGTGAGAAAGTAAAATCAATTATAGTCTCAGACGTGTGAAAATTGAAATCACACTGTCCTTTAGGATTTATTCGCCCAAGACGCGAAATCGGATTTAATAGTCTCTTTCGGAAATGATCAGGGTATCAGAACTTTAATAGCATCTAATGGATCTGGTATATCAAAAACTTTTGAAACACACAAAATATACAACAGAAATTATCTTTAACGTAGCATCTAATGGATCTGGTTTATGGCATATATGTATTACTGATTCTATCACCCCTATAATTCCTCATATGAAGCTGCTATTAAGCAAGGGTTATGATGGAGCAGCTGCAGATGTTTGGTCATGTGGGGTGATTCTTTTTGAATTACTTGCTGGTTATCTACCATTTGACGACCAGAACTTGATGAATTTATATCATAAGGTATAAATAATATACTATACCTATAATCATGATGAATAAATAAAAAGAAACACCTAGTGTCTGATTGAAATAATTCACATTTTCTGATAACTTTCATGTGTGAAAAGATATGCAGAGCAAAATACGAATGTCCACAATGGTTCACTCAAAGTCAAAAGGAGCTAATTGCAAAGATACTTGAGCCACATCCTACAAAGGTAGAAACTCAAGAACTCATACACTGTGCTTAAAGTATAAAAGATAGTAGGTAACAAGTTCTTCAACTTCCTCTCTATCTCTCATGCAGAGGATAACTATGCCAGATATTACTGAAGATGAGTGGTTTAAAACAGATTATAAACCTGCAACTGTAACTGAATTTGATCAGATCATTGACTCAGATGATGATAGTGCTGCATTTGATTCAACCGAGGTAATTTGTTAGTTAGAAAGCCGTTATAGAAACAATTATTTGGAGCCATGGACCAAATTGTCTAATAATCTTCGCTATAGGAGAAAACCAATGAGTCAACGATACCCAAGTCATCAAGTTTCATTAATGCCTTTCAACTAATAGCCATGGCTCAGGACCTTGATCTATCTGGCCTTTTCGAAGAACAGGTAAGTGTACAAATCTAGAAGAGGTTCTAACTTGTGCATAGGTGTGCCGATCAATTAAGAATGCTAATGTTGTGAGTTTCTTGTATAGGATCACAAAAAGCAGATAACAAGGCTTGGTTCCAAACATACAATCATTGAAACTATAGAAAAAATAGAAGCTGCAGCAACAGATGTGAGACTGTCAGTAGAGAAAATTAACAACTTTAAGGTATATAAACTGTGCTTACTTTGATTCTTAAATGCATGCATCATGCATCATGCATGTAAGTATGTATCTTATATTATCTTCTTCTTCTTCTAGAGTCTTGTAACAAATGAATTTTCACTCTCATTATCAGATAAAAATGCACCCGAACATGATGACTAGGAATTCTAGATCATACTTTGACCTATCAGCCCAGGTAAATTATCAGTTCATTGCCACATACTCTCTCTTTTGCTTTTTCTCTGTTTTGTTGGTGAAGGAAGTTCAATTATTCACGCTTACGTGTGGAAACTATCAGGTGATAGAAGTTGCTCCCACTCATTGTGTTGTAGAAATATCAAAATCTGCAGGAGATCTAAGAATGTACAATGAAGTAAGAAAACAACATCCTGTAGAAATATCAAAATATGCAAGCTCATAAAATCAGTAACTGATTTTAATTTTGATTATCAGTTTTATGAAAGCCTATCAAGTCTGCTGAAAGAAAAGTCTGGAGTGCCATCAGAAAGATCAGATTATGAGGAACCATGTGACACTGGCATAAAAAAGCAAGATGCTGAATTGTAATAAGCCTACGCTACATTACTCAATGGTGATGATATTGCTAATTGTCATTTGTCACCGTTTTCTTATTAATAATTTTCATTCATCTATTTCAGCTATGAAGAACCAAATAGTGAAGATAGTGAAGGTCTTCTTCCTGGCTATAAATCAGCTTGAAGATTGACTAAATCGATGTCCATTCAGGGTCTGTCTTGAGGCAAAGACTCTAAAGCAAAGTACAACAAACATATTTTTGCAAAGCTATAGTTTCTTGCTTTAAGTAATACTTTTTCTTCTTGACAGAAACAATTTTCTTTGCGGCTGTTCTTGCTTATTCACTACTCTCTTCATTGTAAAGTAATGAGAAATATGAACTGGCATTTCCACAGTACATCTTGAAGGAACTAATAATATGTGATAATAGAATTTGCGTTAATTCAAAAAGTAAAAACGTTTGAGAAATATACAAGCTCATTAAAGTTTATCAAATAGAAAGACCGTGGAAAAATATTTCATTGATCTCATTTTAATCAAAAATAAAAATGGCCAAGCTTTGTGTCACCTAATTTTATCAAAACATCAAAGTATGAGTTGTTATCCCCCATCGGAACATGGAAGGAAGCAACATGCAGGTATGCAACGTTTTTCTATTAAAAAGCTTGAATACAAGTAATATATCTTAGGGTGAGTGCATGATGTCTCAATGTAAGGCAAAGTATCAACCTCGAACTCTTGACCTAGGTAGGATGATTTGGCTCCTCTAAAGTGAGATTTACTTTAGAAAGTAAAGTAAGGCATTTAAATGTGGGTGATTTGAATATGATGGGTTCACAAATTTGAGAACATCCTGTCGGTTTCTTCTGCCAATTTGCTGGAAACTTGTTTACAGACATTAAAACCAGATAGTTTTTAACTACCTACCTGTCTACCACTTTTCTCTTCTGAAGGACTGTCGACAACAAATGCTTTATGACATCCTTTTGAACGCACTCCATGATTTGTTTATTTAAAAGAAGAGTTAATTTAGTTTCCTCACAATTATGAGAACTTCTGAGAGGAACATAAATAATCAAGCAAGTAGTGGTGGAAACAATTTCTGTCAAATTCAAGAAGCAATTAAACTAACATATCGGTTGCCAAAAGGTCAAATTACATGAAGACATACAGCAGTTGAACACCAGATAGAACTTGGTACAGAAACTCAGGGAGAGAAAGATAAAAGAGAACTGTTATTGAACAATAACACTAGTACAATAGATTGCTGTCTTTCGAGATGTCAGTACTATCCTAATACACTGATTCCACTCCAGAATAATCTCTATAACTGCTACACAATCTCTTATAAAGACATAACTAACTGCCTAAGCCAGTTACAAAAACTGACTGATTTCAAATAACTACCCAAGTCAGTTACAAAAACTGATTAATTACAAATAATCGTGAACCTCTTGAACCAAATTATTCAGCCTTTATTCCTCCTTTGATACACTTTAGTAATAGGAGGCTGAATCTTGGGTCTATCAACACCTTTTTAATGTAAGGTTCTCAATACATGAATATATGACCAAGTTGTTAGAGAAGACGTTCTAATGTACATGAAGGACCGCTACGATGAAGTAATCAACTTTCCAGGCCAATGCACAACGAAACATAATCTATTATAATACACGACATTAAGGGTGAGTGAGATTAAAAGAAAACTACCATTGCTCCCAACAATGATCTATTGACCCCGAACTTGAAAAAAGTGCTAGAGATCAGAGAAGAAAGTTATCCATCATATGGAAGATCACATCACAACCATCTGAATTCAACCAGTAGGTTTTCACCTGAGAGCATAAACAAACAAATACAAAACTAAGAAAAACAAGGAACATCAAACTGGAGTATCTTGTATTATGCATTTTCTTTTGTATAATGAATGCTCGTTTTATCTAAAGATGGAGTTCTAGGGAATCAGCAGAATGAAGAAAGTAGCTGATATTTTAGTCATCTATAGGAATAGCATGATGTAAATTTTGCAGGAAAGCTGCAATATATAAACTTAACCTGGATTGTACTGTGAGCAACATATCGCTGTTTACTCTTCTGAAAGCTAACATCCACACGCTCCCAAGGAACACAAGTGAGACCTCTTACCATCTCCTCTACACGAGAAAAAATTAAACACTCAGAAAATAAGGAATTCGACAAAGATCAACTGAATCAGTCACTGAGTTCAAGGGAGGACATGAAAGAGATACAGCCTACATGAAGCAGCTAATTGTGGCCTGTTATATTCTGGGGTCTAACTTAGTTGATTACAGAATATAGCTCAATTAGATAATTGTAGAATGTATGCAATGAATACATTGATCATGGGTTGTTAAGGAGTTCAGACACAAAGAAGTTCCTCATAAAAATGTTACCAGATAAAGCAATGATATTTATACAAAATTTTACTCACAAACTGCAAACTGGCTTTATCTAGGTTAACAAGCCCCAAATAAATTCTGGTGAGGGCAGTCAAATTTAGACCCTGTCAATTGGCAGCTTGTGAAAGTATCATAAACCTAACGAACATAATAAAAGGAAAGAACTCCAACTGATAAACAATATACATGCTACTAGGCGGCATCACTACGTTCCTCACATAGAATACCAAAATCGCGACTTGACTTGTATATTTGTACCAGCAAACTAACTATATACCTTCAAAGAGATGCATAGAGGTAGCTTAATTCTCAATAAGCTAGGCCTATTGGACTAACCAGTTGCCCATAAGAAACTAAAATCATTCAAAGATAATTTCTCCTAGCATCATTTATCAATCATATATTTAAATACTAGTAGGACAAATTTTGGTTAAAAATATTGCCAAGAAATATAATTTTCCCAAGCTTCTACATAGAGATCCTACCATAGCAGCCAAAGTTTGGAAGTTTCATTGTCTTCTATGTTAAGAAGCTTATGATATTGTCAACGAAATATCTTCTTTTTAAAGATCAACATCATCACAAGTCATAACACATTCTGCACTTAAACATTATTTAATGTCTAGTAAAATAGTCAAGTACTTGGTGTGTTAAGTGCAGTAAGCAGTTCTAAAACATGCAATATGAAGTGCAAAAATAAACATAAAAATGACAGCCATAAAAGAGGGAAAGGAGACTATTTTCTACTTCTTTCTCTAAACTTACTGAACTAGCAGCACCACTAATAGTCATACAGAAAAAAGCACGACCATCCTCAAAACAATATAATGACTATTTTCAAATCAAAGTTTGCATATTCTACTATTTTCACTTCCAATGGCCTTTTTGCCTAGATTGGTAGGTATTGTACTAAAAGCAGCCCAGTATTGGTCCATTGCTTTGCCAACGGATAAAACACTCTCCTAGCTTCCATTTCAGATGATTAGAGTTATTGAATGTGGCTCTTATTGTTAATTTTCTCACACGTGCTTGAAAGTTAAGAGGTTTATATGTAGTTTACTTGCTTAATGTATAGGCTACTATCTTTCCACAATTATAATAACATAATATTATATCCACTCGTTCCAGAAGTATCAAAAGACAGGAAAACAAGAGCTTTACATAACAAAACAGATAAAGTATTTTTTCAGAAAAATAAGAAAGAACCTTCAAAGTCAATTGTTTGGCCTCCAACATTAGAAGATTCTTTATTGGTAATAATGTCATCAACAGTCCCACTCCCACCTTTGGCATGTACAATGTGTGGGTATTTCTCATCAATTATTAGAAGATTGGACTAGCATAAAAGAAGGAAAGTGAACTTACTCTCTGGAAACCATGTAAAGCAATAACATTGTGTATCATCAGAAAGTTTATACCTTTGGAAGTTCATGTTGACGCCGAATTGAGGAGGTTCGCCATCCAACCATATCTTCAAGGAAAGTCAAGAAGTATACAAGAACATAATAGTTATCGCTCTATAAGTTTTATATGCATCATCATGACAATTTATGGTTTCAATAAGCTATTAGCTTATGTGATAGTGGAGCATGGGCCTGCATGGCTATCAATAAATTCTATGATTTACATAATAATAAGAACTGGTTGAAATAATTCCAATATCATGTCTTCATTACGAGTACTACTTCATAATACACATGAAAGCTGCATCTGCTAACTGTGTAATGTGCTGTTGACTCTATATTCAATAGGCTCAAGCTTCTGCAAATTTGATAAACAAAAAGAGAAATGGTCCTTTAAAATTCAAAATCTAGCTTAGAGAGGATACGATCAGAGTTTGCATTTGCATATGCTACACGACGCTTAAACGCGCCTAAAGCTGACCTGCACCATCATTAACAATTAAATTGACAGTAAATGCAGAAAATACTAGTATATGATGAACTTAACTGACACAGTTATACTAACATAAATTTTAAATCATCAGAATCATAAACCATTTGCAGGAGCAGAGGAGGCTTTCCATCATCGTTGTCTGTAAGGAAGAGATGCTTCCCAGTTCTCCCTGCTACTAAATGTGCAGTTTGAGAGGCTCTTCTTTCAAGGAAGAGAAGACCACAAAGAAATGGAAGCTACAAGAACCAGAAAAATAAAAGGCAAAAGTAAGATGTAGGGTTCCAGTACATACACTTCTAGTCCTTGATCCAATACATGAAATGATTAAAATATACTCATGAAACATATCACTGAGGCGACTGCAAACTGGATCAACAGAAAATGAAAAGGAAGCTATCATTTTTCTCTCATACTGCAGATAGAATATTATTCTTTGTTTCTGTATATTTTGGTACAGAAAGTTAATTCACTACAATATGGAAAAAATGGGACAAACAAGAAGAACCAAAAGCCTTTATAAAATTTCTGAAGTAAATAATCAATCTTCAGTTGATGGTTCTGGAATTATATGGATCAAATCACTTTCAGTGAAGTTGCTTCAGGAAAACAAAAAGGAACTAGGACTAAAGTTTTCATGGATTGCACTATTTTTTTTACTGCCTCCTGTGTGCACTTTTCAGCTAGAAGATTTGAACTCAAGTGGGAGTGTGAGAGACAACAAAAGCTTTTGAGAGCTGATCAAGTAATTAAGCAAGCCAGCAACACAGCACAGGTGAGATTCATGGAATTTGGTAAAAGAAATAGTAAAAGATAACAATAAAATAAAACCAACCAGATGAGTGATGAAGGCAGAAAGAAAAGAAGGCATGTCCACAACGCTGAAACTTAATACAAGACTGTTCAAAGAGAACTTAAAAGCTACCTGTTTATGTCCTCTTGAACCAAGATGTGGTGATGCAAATGTTATAAAGTTCATTGGCTCTAAACCAGCTATTTTAGCTTCATAACTCCGTTTGTCAAGACAATTCTTCACACATTCTGCCTGCTCATTCACCGTGGAAATTTCTTTCGGCTCTTCCGCTTCCAACACTGAAGAGTAATCAAGCAGTCTCCCAATAGCATATCTGGCCACCAAGCCTCCCAAAGAATGTGCCACAAACGAGATCTTCCGCAACCCCGGCCAGCGCCTAACAACAGAACGTACCTACATAAACAAGAACTAAATTTAAAACTGGAGATCCAGATAAAATCATTGCAACTTCAACAACAACAACAACAAAAGCCCATTTTTTCCCCACAGTGATTAAAAGTTCAGGATCACATGAAATTCTCAGTAGTACTAGCAAAATACCTCTTCAGCTAGCCTCTCACCCATTGTATCAACACCATCAAAAGTCAATTTTGAAGAATTGCATTCACTGCCTGTCCACAAAGTACATCACAATCAACGACATCGTTTTTCAAATCATGCTCAAGAGTCAACACAAAGAGTCAAGTAAACAATTGATGGCAGAGTAACTAATAAGTAGGAAAAATTACGGTGCACGATAACTTGATCTGGAAGCTTCTTCAGAAACTGGTCTGCAGCAAATCTCCAATCTGCAGGGCTGAAATGCATGCAGTTGAAGGGAACTAGTTATGTAATAAATGCAATTGAATGATTAAGGCTATCTTTGGATACCCGTTAGTACCGGTGCAAACAAACGGAGGTTACACAACTCTTCTTTATTGAGTTAAAAGTCTACATTACACTCAATCAATCGTTACCCAAACACACATTAAGTTATGTACCTGCCGATGATGCCGTTAACCATAATGATAAGGTGTTGAGGAAGGGCTTTCACATCAACTAGGTGGTGGTGGTGTTGACGAGTATCCGCCTCCGCCTCTGCCTTGGAATTCGCGTTGGGTTTCATGAAGCAACTCACTCCGATGCGGTGAAACAGTTTCATTTCCGATCAAATTGTGAAACGAATGGAAGTTGAAGCGATCGGATTTGGCTTAAGCTGACGCGTACAGATTCATCTTCTTCTGACTTTCGCCATCTCTCTCCACCATTAAAAAAAGAAAAATGCTCACGCCAACTTACTTCTCTTGTTTGTAGCGGCTGGCAACTTTTTGATTTGTGGTGAACAAATTGCTTGCTTACAGTACAAGACAAGCACTTTTATCACATTCTGTCTGGTGAATATTCGTATGCTCGAATTTATTTATATCTGTACAAAGTACACAGACATGTTTGCACATGAAGCTTTGTTTTCAGTTTTGACCAACAGTAAGCTGCTTCTTCTTCTTCTGTTTGGAATTCTGAGTTCTAACTTCTAACCTCTAACCACTCATCTGGACAAAACAATGTTATGAAAAAACATTTATCGGCAGAACTATATACCCACTTAATATGTTCTCCAAGTCTTAAGATTATTTCATGGTTGCTTTGAGGATTTGCACGAAATAAGCCCCAACATATTTTTCTAGAAATTTTTGACCGTCAATAATATGCATTGGCATATGACCTACCAAAAGTTAAGTTATGGAATGCATTTTCATAAAATACATTTTTAAATTTAGTTTTTGGAATATATTTTTAAAATTCTATCCATAATTTAATTTCTGATAGATATTTTATAACTTTACACACCGGTGGCGATTTTTTACGGTTAGAAACAGTTATGAGACTAATTTATCTAAGTTCTGAGATCTTATTAAATCAGTAGAGATTTCTCGACAAAACATTTTTCACATACATCGTTCAATTATCAAACTATGTATTAGACGCTTAAGGAACTATTTATTGGTCTCGTTTTCCAACTTTGAGCCTTCTTTGTATTTTTAAAAAATCATCTAAAAATATATTGTGTACAATAGTTGAATTTTTTTTTAATGGAAGTCATTCACAAAGCCCAAGTGGAGTTTTTTTTCCAACTTTACTTTATTTTCCCAACTAGTGAAGTGGAGTATGAATAAAAGTAAAGTTCAACCTAGTGGGATCGGGGCTAAGAGACCTCACAGGTGAACAAAACCCAATGGGCCTATCTGACATACTCCACTTAGGTATTACATGGGCCGCACTATGAATTTAATGTGTGTGTCGGACCCAAAACCAAAAGTGTATGTACCCTCATAATTCTTTATTTTTTTTCTGATATAGTGTACCCTCATCATTTTAGTATTGTTTTTTTTTTTTAAACTGAATAAATATATTAATCAAGAAGCCACTACATCATGCTGCAGAGCAGCTAAAATCTAGGAGCATCCTCAATCCAGACGAAAGACAACGTGGAAAAAAATAATTTGGCCAGGGAATCAGCAACCATATTGCCTTCCCGCCTAACAAAAGTAAGGTCCATAAAATCAAAATGACAAGAAAATGAACGACAATCCCTAATAATAGAAAAAAGATAAGACCCACTCGGTTTCGGACGACGCCAAAGATCAAAGAGCTTCAGACAATCCATCTCAAACATGACCCTCCTGAAGCCCAAATCAATAGCAGTGGAAATCGCCCAACGGAAACATAGAGCCTCCGCACTAATGGAGGACGAGACCATGATAGTAGCGGCGGCCGCCGAAGCGAGAACTGACAACCACTGACAACCAAGTGGAGTTAATGTTGTATTTCCGTATTTCGTTACTTAAACAAGTGGTTGAGAATTTGAATGTCAAATAATGAAGAAAAAAAATTACTAATGAGTATTCAATTGTTTAGTACACTAACAGTGAAATGAATGATTAAGATACCTAATTAACACTGAAAAAATTGGTCACCATATACATAAGCAGAAATGATTATATTTCAGACTTTAGTCTCGTGACATGTAGTCATTGTCTGTAGAACATACAAATAATGGTGGGCACCAACATGAATCCAATAATAATATGGACAAAGTAGAACTCACGGGCACAACAGAGACCTGACTCACGGGAGAAGAACCTTCAAATTCAATCATCGATCACAGAGCACAATCTCTGTTAATTCCAACCACAATCTCCCCACAACCACAATCTGTTACATTTTCTCTTTGGAAGCATTAGTATTCAAATGTCAATCACTCACCTGCCACATGTTGCTAAACTAAATTCACCTATAAATTAAGGCACATAACTCATCAAAATTTATTGCCATAAAATGAAAACCCATAATTTGATCCTCTTCTTGTTCCTTCTTGTCACCTTCTCTAGGAAAACTCACTCAGCCAATCCTCAAACACATGACCAATTGAGCCAGCAGCAGAAAAGGCCTGACAATGAAACCATATACAAGGTCTCAAAGCAACTATGTTGGGGCTGCATTGGTGAATCACTAGAGTTCTTGTTCAGGCACAACATGGTGAGAGCAGCAAAGTGGGAAGTCCCACTAATGTGGGACTTCAAGCTCGAGAATTACGCGCGGTGGTGGGCTGGTCAGAGAAAACCAGATTGCAAGGTCGAGCACTCGTTCCCGGAGGACGATTTCAAGCTGGGAGAGAATATCTTCTGGGGCAGTGGCTCCGCGTGGACGCCGACCGATGCGGTGAAAGCTTGGGCCGATGAAGAGAAATACTACACCTATGCGACTAACACTTGTGAAGAGGGTCAGATGTGCGGGCATTACACTCAGATTGTGTGGAAGAGCACCAGAAGCATTGGGTGTGCACGAGTTGTGTGTGATGATGGAGATGTGTTCATGACTTGTAATTATGACCCTGTTGGAAATTATGTTGGCGAGAGGCCTTATTGAATTACTATCACAACATATGTATGTATATATGCATTTTGTACAAGTAACTAGGTAGAATTTAGTGTTAAATTAAATGGCATATATATGGTGGTGAAACACTGTCTAGATGGGAGTGAATAATAATAATAATAATGAAGGGATTGGTCACTTGGGACAATAATTCAAAGTAACAAAAAGTTACAAGGGAATCAAATATAGGTGGGGGATCTGTTGCAGGAAATTAATTGGGGTTGAGTAGTGACTGAAAATGAAGTTTATCTTCCCATGTGAAAAAGTATATGATTGTCAAATGTGCCAGCTCTTGAGTTGTATGTGTGTGCAAGCAGTTATGTACTTGGTCCGAATCGCCCTACTTTTTAAATACCTTATCTTATCCTGCAGCTTGTTAGTTTATTTAGGTTATATAGTTTGTGTGCCACTGATACATTTACACATGTTTTTTCTTTCATTTCTTATTCACTTTATTTTCTTATTTGTACGTTCATTTCCAATCACATTATTAATTATATATATCTATCAGTTCTATCTATTCTATTATTATATTTCTCAATGATTTGAATCCTCTAAAATGTAATAATCACTTTAAACTGTAAGTTTTCATAACCGTTGATGGTCATGGAAAAACCTAGGACACAAGTAGGCAGGTCAAATAGTAGCGCATTGGAATTTGTAGTCAAATGAACGTGTGTTATTAAGTAGGTAGGGAGCCCCTTATATAGCCAAGGCCTCCCTGCATTGCAATTATTGTGATGGTAAAAATCAGGTAATTACATTATGGAATGCGAGAGAATCAGACAATACATTAAAGAGTGAGGAGAATCAGGGAGACCTAGTAATGAGGTTAGGGGGATACATCTGGACGCCTTTCTCTTTGCGGATGGGTGACCCGACCGTGTCAGAAGGTACCTGGTCAGCATGCTAAAGTCTCGATGCGACATTAATAACACGCTCAGCCCAATTCTTTCACGGTAAGTTGAGAGTTAAGATTTGATCATATGCTTTCACTTGCACGCATATAATAAATTATGGTTCTTTAATCTTAGCAATTAGTCGATCTCACTTAGTCGGATAAGACTTTTGTTGTTGTAATCTTAACAATTGATTTTTCAACTATATAACTATACTAACTTCCATTAAGCAAGTGGTTGAATGTTCGATTTCAACTCTTGTAAATGAAAAAAGAACTTTGGCTAGCCTCCTACCACTTAGTGTGTTAATTGTGAGGCGAGAGATTAGTCTCACGAGTACTGACTGTGAGGTTACCTTTGTAAAGACCAAAATTATTACTTACTTTTACCCTGATAGAGTTAAATCTTGGACTTGAGGAGATTATTTGGCCACCCAAGGTTACGAAAATCTCGCCAGAGTACTAATCAAGTGACCAAGCACACACGGATCTGAATCAGATACTCGCTTAGGAATACATTCAGCTTCATTCCCCATGTCTATTTAACCAGGTTTCCTAGATTCCCTCTGCCCATATAATTGTAAGGAAAATTCTACATGACACGAACATATGATTCACAAATAGTCATCTTTTGTTTTACACTGTTGATTATTATCTTAGAATTCTCTTATTATCACATATTATTTCCTTGATTTCGCCTAACCTTTCCACATATGGTTCATCTGTGTCGTGTTTGGAAATGCTCGTGCTATATAGTATAGCTCTAATTGTAATTGGGTGATCCCCTCCTCTACGTAAATGTAATCGCACAATCCTCTTTGGACTGGGCGAGCGCCCCACGACAGCAAAAGGGCGGCCCCACATCAATGAAGGGTTGCTTAGGGCGGCGACCCCAGGGGTACATTTGTAACACATAGGGGGGGTAAACTTTGTAACATATTGAGCCTGATCTTTGAGACTCATAGACTCAGTTTGAATTAAATGTTATTTATGGCTTTCTTTCCTATAAATAGCCAAGAGAGACTCATGTAAAAGGGTTCACAATTTTCTCTAATAATACAATTGTCTTACTTCTCTCCTATAGTGTCTCATTCCAAAAACACTCTTTCCACATTAATCATGATCATTGAAAGAGATCTTAACTGTATAAAGGAGCCTTCTATTATCTTGGTGACTTTGTTCTTCGGGTTTTTTTTTTTGAACAAATCCTTTTCTAAGAACGAATTTTTTTCCTCTTATATATATCCCCAAACTCAGGACATACAAAACTGGTTGTCTATTTATTTTTTCGCAAATGAATAAAGTCAAGTTAACTTTAATTTTCCACGCATAAAGCGGTCAAATGTCCTTAATTGTTACCAAAGGAACACACTGACATCATAGGAGAGGATAATTGCTATGAAACTGTCAGAATTAAATAGTTGTTGAAAATTAATCTCCGGTGTTAGCGGCTCAGGTTGAGGGCATACACAAAAGCATTACCCTTTCCCTATTGGGTTCTTTGGAGTTTGGATGATGGTTTTTATCAAATATTTGTATTTGATAATTTTTTGAAAAAGTTAAAAATTAGAGGGTAAAGTCCAAACAAATTGCACAGCAAAAAAACCGTTTCCATTTTTCTTTCTCAAAGAACATACCCATCAGTGCACTGCTCAAAATGCCTTAGAATATGATTCACAAATCACATGCTGAGTGGCCAGGGAGTCGGTCCCACTTGAGTTGATTTGATTACCAACTGTCGAATTTTAGTTGAAATTATTGGAGGGCATTACAAATTGCCTTTTTTTACCAATCAACAATATTGTAGTCACTATACCGAGAATATTTGTTGAAAGAGGTTCACTTAATATGATTTTGAGTGATCGAAGGATTAATTTTATAATTGTCTTTTATGGAAATAGTTTAAAAAATCAAAGAAAATATTGTAGTCACCTACCTCTCTTCCTTTCCTTACAATCCTCCTCCTCTTCCTATTCTTCCTTTCTTTTATCCACCCTCTATTATCTCCTTTAGCTTTGTTGCCACATTCTCTCTATGTTATGATATGTTTGACAGTCCCATGTGATGTCTGATTCATCATTGTTAAAACAATGTTGCAGCATTGACAAATCAGATTAGGCCACAAAAAAAGCAGAAGCAAATTAACATTTGTTTAGTACTCCAAATTCTTCGATCCTACCAACAAAACTTATCACAGTGGAGAATAATAGTAGTTTGCTTGTTTTGTTTTTTAATTTGAGCATGCTATATTCTATGTACATAGTATTTAGTTGTTAAAGTATCATAGTTCCACTCTTTTAGTCTTGTAGAGTTTGTTACTCTCCCATTACTGCTACACAATCAATGATGTCTCTGTTGGTGGGTGAGATTCTCTAAACCAACAAATTATTTAGAAAACCGCAGAGTTCTAAACTTCAACTAAGCCATAAAAATTGAAATTCCAAAAAGAAAGAAGCATATAATGATTTTGATATACATTAATATTATATTAATCAAGCAATTAGAACAAAGATACAGAGGAGTTAAATGCAAGAGGGAGGCAGCTAGCCTATAATTAAAGCCACATGGCAAACAGACACAATGTGTGGCAGCAGAGGACATAGCTACTCGCCTATGACATTATTGACTATTGAGTGAGTTGTCACAACACTCCTCTTTTTGGGAATTTCATGATCCATTCAGTAAGGTCTCTCTCCATAGTAGTTCCCAGGAGGATCATAGTTGCAGGTCATGAACGTGCCCTTACCATCCGAACAGACAACACTAGCACACCCGACTCTCCTCGTGTCGCTCCACACAATCTGTGTATAATGTCCGCACATCTCTCCATTCGCGCAAGAGTTGTGCCAGTAATTGTACCACTGGCGCTCCTCGACCCAAGCGTCGACAGCTTGTGACGGCTTCCACCCAGTGCCGCTGCCCCAGAAAATGTTCTCACCGTACGGCCCGTTCGAGTGCTCCAGGGCGCAGTCATTGCGCCTCTGGTTCGCGTACCACTGCGCGTAGTGTTCCAGTTTGGAATCCCACACCAAAGGCGGCAACCTCAGCACCGACCGAGCTATGTTCTGAGGGATCAAAAATTGGTTGACAAAGCTTCTTTGTCGTTTCAAGCTTTGCCAGCTTTGGGTTGGGCTGAGGTAGGCACTAGCATCAGTGGCTAATGTGATCACCATCAGAAAAAGGGTGATGAAACATTTCAGGCTCAGAGAATGTATAGAACTGTAATGACTCATTTTTGTTTGAGATTTCTGAGGAGGTGAAGTGCTTTGATTTGCTACTTGGTTTAAGGGAGGGGATATATGTGTATATTTATATACATGTAAATGGTATGAGACTATGAGAGTGAGGCCTGCATTGTCAACTCTTAGCATTGGTGGCATCCATGTTCTCTAATCATTGACATTTTTTTCTTTTGCTATTTTTAAAGAAGAGAAATGCATTTGATTGAAACATTGTCAGTTTTTTTTTCTCTAAAATTTCATTGGCTAATATTATTCCACATCTGTAGGCCAATGAGAGGCTAAGCTACTTTTTTTAGAATTTAATATTTTTATTGTAACTTTAATTCATCTTAATTTTTATTAGCTGTGTCTATTACTCACTTGGTAAAGATTCATTACTCTCTCCCAGGTCTTGTGTTTTGTATCCATAAAAAAAGAAATTAACTGCACAAAATTACTGTTTACAATGATTAATGGAGCACGGGGTCTTCCTTGTCCGAGAACTCAGGCGGGAATTGAGACTCCGAGGATTAAGGCCTTGATTTACGTTAACTAAGAAGATAACACTCTGCTTTACGTTACTGATCATCGGTTAAATACTTATTTCTTTCTAATTTTCATAATAATATAACGTATGGATAATGGCTTGGATTTGGGCGTTATCAGAAACTCAATTAGTACATGGGTAATTATTATTTAGAGGATTTGATTGTCATTATTATTTATAGCATCACATGCTGGTATAAGATTGACTTTATGTAAGGATTCTTATTTAAAAACATAATCAACGGATTAATAAATATTTGGTTCTTCGGATTATGTATTAAACATTTAATTTCCATATTTTGTTTCGGAGAGCATTTTAAAATGAAAATTTTGCATACAAAAATTGACCATCACCTGAATTATATTACAGAAGAGTTTAATCCATCACCTGAATTATAACTCCTTATGAGTTTAATACTCATGTACTGTCAGTTAGGGATGTTCGTGGTCTGGATTGATTTGGTTTTGAGGAGAAAAGTCATCATATCCAATCACTTCGATTTTGTCACTTCATCATCCAATCCGTTTTTTTCTTTTTTTAGATCCTAACCAATCCGATCCAATTTTTATGAGTTTGGATTGGATTGGATTTTAGTTTTTTAAAGACAATTGTAAATCAATGAAGAAATAAAAATTAATTTAAATCATATAACGTCACATTACAAGCCTAAATGATGAGAGTTTGGAATAAAAAAATAAAGACCAACTAAAAGTCTCAAATAAATATCCACATTCACCATTCTTGCCTCAGTACCTCTGAAATAAGAAGAAGAAAAAAAGTTAATCCTGCATAGCAGATGACATATTTTTTAAAAATATGTTTACTTTGATGCATATTTTTCAAACTATTATTTGAAATTCTATTTACTCAAATATATCTTTATAAATAAGTACGTGCCATATAATAATTATATAAACTTATAAGGGCGGAAATATGTAAGTATGAATTATATGATATATTTACAAATGAAATTATATATATTTGTAAATATTCGGTTTGTATTGGATTGGTTCGGTTTTGAGAAACAAATCCGAAATCCGATCCAATCCGACAAAAAAATTCGGTTTTCTCGATTTTGATCCGTTCAGTTTTCAGTTTAATTGGATTTCGGTTTTTTTAATCAGTTTTTTTGTTTTTTATTGGATTTGATTAGTTATGAACACCCTACAGTGTTACTGTAAAAGAACTTTACATAGATAACTAATAATAATTCAGATTTTTGTCACATCATATAATTAATTCCAAAACTTATTCAATTAATTACGAAATTAAATTATGATATGACAAATTTAGGAGTTATGATTGATTGTTTATATAAAAAAGTTTTCCACAGACACAGTGCATAGTATTAATTATTAAACTCATTACATAATATAGTTTAAGTTCTTTAAAAACAATTGTATTTTAGTATTTAAGTTTTAATTACATCGTAATGATAATTTGACGGCAAAGCAAATACTCTGGCCAATTGGAAAATGTTTTTGTAAAGAATATAACTTAACGTAAAACAAAACTTGAAAGACTTACCTGAGAATTAAATCGAATACTTTTTTATTTTCAATATCCGAATTCAAAATATTGCTCAAAAGAAAGTGAAATCTCAACTACTTAGATGTTAGATCAAAGCTGGAGTTTAATGGAGTATGATTTAGGTTAAAATTGACTTTAAATTTGGTAACTTTTTTAAGAAAAAAATCATGTAAAGTAATTGTTGTTTTTACTAGTTAAATTATAAAATCGCGTCTTATTTTTAAAAAGCTTATATTATTATTTCTTAATTATTATACAATTACATAAAACTTTTTTTGGTACAATTATATGTAACTTTTTATTAAGCTACTTAAACTAACTTCTTAAAATAATCATAAATATAATTTTTTATATTCTCTTTTTTTCCAAAACTAAAGCAAGCATTCTAAAAATTTACAAAAGTTAGGGTCTCATTCAGTGTTTTAAAACTCGGCCCGGTGATCGACTCGGCCGAGGTACTGGGTCAATGGGTCACTGGTCGGACCGAGGGGTCACTGGTCGGACCGGTTGACTCGGTGTATATTAAAAAATATAAAAAAATTCAATGCTAAAAATAAAAGAATGCTTATAAAAATAACTTTCATTGTACCTCTACCGTCTCTAGCTACCAAAATTGAAATAAACAAATATTGCCTCCACAATAGCTGGATATATACTAATGAAGAATTTTCAAAGTTTTAGATATAGATATTTTAAATTGAATTGATAGTTTTGGCTTTTATTTTAGTCTTTTCTTAAATATGTATTGATTAAATATTTAAATTTGTAATCAATAAAAATTTAAAGTATTAAATATTTCATCAATGTATTGTAATATAAATAATATTAATATTTTTTAAATTCATATTAAAAATAATATTATTCATTTTTTAATTTTTTAATCGGTTTACAAATATAAATAATAAAAGGTATGATTAATCACTAATAACATTGTGGTCTAGTGGTAATAGTGTTGCTTTTCTATTTCAAGGTCCTGTGTTCAACTCCTTCTTGCACCACCTTTTAAAAATAAATTCACATTTTTATTAAATAATTGCTGGGCTTGTCAAATTGGGCTTACACCCATTATCAACATACTTAAGGAAAAAAAAAAACCAGTTTAAAAAAAAAACAAAACTCAGAAACAAAAAAAAAAACCAAAACAGAAAAAAAAAAAAAAAAAAAAAAGAGAAAATGGGTGACTTGCCGGTTCAACCAAAACCGGCCGAGTCACCGGTTCCAGCCTTGAACCGGCCGGGCCGTACCGGTTCAGGCCGGTTCGCTTGCAGAACCGGTCCGAGGAGTAACCCAGACCGGCCATAACACCGGTTCCCGGTCGGACCGGTCCGACCGGCCGGTCCGGTCCGGTTTTTAAAACACTGGTCTCATTTTTCAGTTTTTAAAACTGAAACCCAAAAACATCGCAGTGATGCTTTCGGTTTTAGTTTTCATATCCAATTTTTTCAGCTTTAGAAAACATATGTTTAAATATATATATTTTTGGTGTTGGGTTTGGGGCCATCCCCATTAGACCCTACACCATCCCCTTATTTTGTTATTTCCGGTTATACCCCTAGTTCAAAAAAAAACATCACTAGAACATCACCATCCTCGGCCTGAGCTTCACCTCCTACGTCCTTCGTCCTTCTTCTCCGGCACTCCTCGGCCTCGTGTGGCCTTCTTCTTTGATCTTCCTTCCTTCTTCTTCATGAGGTAACCTTAGATTCTTCTTCTCCCCTTTATTTTTTTCGAAATTGCTTTAGGAATTCTTGTTCTTCTTCCGTTTTATGCTTTTTGTATGATTGTGTGGATGATATTGGTTGTTGTTGTTCCTATTTGGTGGTTATTCTTCCCATCTGCTTTGTATGTCAATTTTTGGAGTGTTTTCGTGGCCTGGTTGAAAATTGCACTTATAAGTGCGATTTGCCTTTATGGTCGCACTTACTAGTGCGGCTCCTTCATTTTTTTTAACTAAAATGTGTTCGTCGCAATATACTTGCACCTTAAGGTGCGACCGCCACAATATACTTGCACCTTAAAGTGCGAACTCATTAAACATATTGATTATTTTAATTTTTATTATTGTGGTCGCACTTTAAGGTGCAGCCAGACCCATTTAGTCGCACTTTAAGGTGCGAACTTATTAAACTTATTGATTATTTTAATTTTTATTATTTTGGTCGCACTTTAAGGTGCGGCTAGGACCATTTAGTCGCACTTTGAGGTGCGAATTTTAACCAGACGAGGATTCACCAAATAGAGATATAAAATAGAAGCAACGAACCTTGCTACGGTGTGCGAATATGCGAAGAAAATACTCCAATGATGATGGGTAAGACGGAAATAGTGGTGGGTGTGATGGAAATGGTGGTGGGTGTGAGGAGAAGATGGTGAGTGGGTTTGGATGGGTGAAGGAAGGGGATGGGGATGGTGGATGGGGGAACGGGTGAAGGAAGGGGATGGGGATATAGATGAGAGGTTTTTGTTTTTTAAGGGCAAATTGGTAAATTGGCATATTTAAGGGATAGTGTTGGGTCCAATGGGGTGGCCCAAAACCCAACACCCTTTTTTTTTTCTATCTGAAAAATATGTTTTAAAAACTAATATGTTTTCAATTCAAAATATCATATGGTAATCCATTATCCATGAATCAAAATCATAATTTTCAATGCACATTTGATGGTAAGAATGCACTTGTTTGGTTGGGCGAATGTGCTTCCACATTCACCTAACGGAAATCTAAACATAGCCTAATGGTTATCAGTACTTTAAAAAGCTAACTAAAAACCTCCATCAAGAGAGTTATCCAATTAGATCAACTAGAATATCGATGTTTCCCACTAAAACAAAATCACTCCCTCTGGAGAATTTATGTATCAGTGATAACACTAAAATATTGGATGAAACATAACCGCTAAAAACCAATATATCTGAAGTTGGGTTAGCCGAGTAAAGTTCAACCATTAGTTATTTTGAGCGAGCAACTGATAAATAAGTAATTAACAGAAAATAAGCTTCACATAAGATTCAAGTAATCTTGCAGAAACTTAGGCTTCACATAGGATTCAAGTAATCTTGCAAAAAAACTTAGGGTAGGATAATGTTTATAATCATAGTAATTTAGGATAATGTTTATATTCACAGTAATTATTCAAATTCTAAGTTTTGGTACTCTTGAAATTTATGTATAGTTGTTAAGCCTCGAATTTGTCAATATTCATACGAGATCAAGTTTCCAAGTTGACTAGAATAGAGAAGCAAGCACCAAGCCACTACCCGACAACAAAGAGATATTTGGACATGTGAGAGGACGTGCTCTATCTTGTAACCGCCAAAATTAGCTAAAATTCACCACATAAAAGGGATGCAGTCATTCGTACAAAGATATATATTAGAAACTTGGAGGTGTAATTCAACCACAAAAGCTAGTTTGAGAGTTGAAATTTGCTCTATTTTTATAAACATTTGATTGGTCATATCTCTAGCCAATGTGAGACTTCTAACACACTCTCATCACGCCCAGGGCTGGACATCTAGATAGTGAAGTTTGCAGGACTGGACATGTGCGGGTGACTCATAGGGGCAGTCTCCACTAACAAACAGATGAATATGCTCTGATACTATATTAGAAATTGGAGGCCTAACTCAACCACAAAAACTAGTTTAAAAGTTAAAATTTACTCAACCCTTAAAAACACTTGATTGGTTATATCTCTAGCCAAGAATTCTAACAATATATAATCAACAACATCAATACCAACTACAAATTTCTCATATCCATTTCTTTTACTTTACTTTCCAGGTTTTTTTTACCTTTTAAGTCTTTGAAGTTCAAGTCTTTGTCATTCTACCTTAGCTGTTTACTTATTTTATTAGTTGTTTTCTCTTTTGTTTCCAAGTTGTTTCACCTAACACAGTAACACATTTCAATAAGGGCTAATTAAGAGCTTTTTCGAGTAAGAACAGTGTCACTCCTTCAACCAATCACTCTAATTATTTGATGACCAATTTACATCGGTTGATTCCAGATTCATTTATTTGTAACAATTAGAATAAGAAAAAAGAGAACCATCGAGACGGAATAAAAAGGCCAAAGTCTTTTTTTTTATAATAGAAAAAGGTCATACTATATTTTCTTTTTGTCAAAAGGCCAGTTAGTTGAAATGTTTCTTTTTTTTTTTGGGATAAAAAGTTGAAATGGGTATATTCTATTTGGAACATGTACTGGGCCTAGATTATTAATCATAATGGAAAATGATCGATGGGCTGAAAGTTATGAGATGAAAAGGGATGAATAAATCCTTCGTAATAGATGACCAAACACGAATAGTTGTAATGGATTTTCAATGATTTTTATTTTGTCTTACCAAGTATTCTCGCAGCCGGCCGTTATGCTCCTCCATGATTCAGTAATGCTTAATGGCTCGAAGAGAATGGAAAACGAAACCACGAATGCTGACATGTCTTTGTATTATTTGTTGTTTGAAAAAAAATACAAAGTTCAATTGCTATTATATAGGATAGGTAACCAATCACATGATTTCGTTTTAAAAGCTTTTTGTAACATTATTAAGCATTTCCGTATTGCAATTAACTACCTCTTCTCTATGTGGAACCCACTCTCTCTTGTCACATTAATTTGACACACTTGTCAGTTTGCTTAAATAAAGCGTTGCTCACTCATCAGTCATCACTCTCTCTTGAGTCTTGAGCATTTTCTTTGCATAGATACACGATCGATAGTTATGGTTATGGAGGGAGGCGCCATCTTTTAGGCTTAAATCCTCGATCAATCAGGTACTATGATATATCCATTTTACTTTTTAAATTGTATAAGGTTTGTTTATGGGTTTTTGCGGGATGAGCTTTTCTATACACCATGGAAGGTAAAGAGTAAATCTGACCAACAACATATAAAATGTTAAATTGATGAATCTGACCAACCATGGAATCTCCTCCATGATTAACAAATTATGATCTGTGTGTGACACATGCATATATGCAAATGAGAGTAATGCGATGAACACAGGTTGAAAATAAAAGAGAGTTACGTTGTAAATTTGTGAAAAAACATTGACTAGTATTTGGGAATCTTTTGATGTTGGTGGTAGCTGTGAGAGGACAGCTGGTGTGTAGCGATTAGCGGACACTTCCTTCAACTTCGGGGCATGAAAAGAGCAGTGAGACACGTGAGTAGGCCAGGAATCCAAGGAGAAAAACAAGTTAGGACAACTAAAAAAAACGCAACAAGATGCATGTTTTAGGAACGAAGTAGTTAAAATTTTAAAAATAAATATTAATTTTCAGTTTTATAAATTTAATTTTAATTTTTTATAATTTTAAGATTTAAAAAATTATTGTCAAATTTTGTAAATTAGCCATCATTGTTATAAGACGTCATTTATCAACATTAATGAGTGTCGGTGATGAATATTACTTGGTAGCGGTGATGGTAAATAATATATTGTGAAGTAATTGTGGCTATACTTAGCCTGTTTTTGTTAAATGCGCGGAGTGAACTCGTTCAACATCTTAAGATCTGCATCCCAAACCACTAGCCACATAAACAAACAGCATAATTGATGTTTGGTTGATTACGTTGAAGGTTAGTTAATGGTTTGGTTTTTTTCACTCAGAGTTTGCACCTTGTCTGAACACACCTAAATGTTAATTAACATTTTCCAACCAAATTTCTCTGTTGTTGCTCGTCACCCCTTTGTTGCAGCTTCATAACATATAAACGTATAAATACTCAAACGGTGTAAATATAGGAAACCGAGCAGGAAAATCCACCATGGCTGATGGTCGTGGTGGTGCTGACAAACATGTGGCTGTCCTGGCCTTCCCGTTCGGCACGCACGCGCCGCCGCTTCTCAGCCTTGTCCGGAGGATCGCGGCTGAGGCTCCACAAGTCACATTCTCATTCTTCAGCACGAGCAAATCCAATGCCTCCGTGTTCTCTTCGATCAAGGAGGAGGAGCTTCACAACATAAAGCCTTTCAACGTGCTTGATGGTTTGCCAGAAGATCATAAGCCTTCAGGGCACCCACTTGAGCACATTTTTCTGTTCATCAAGGCAATGCAACAGAACTATAGGCTCGCCATGGACGAGGCCGTGGCGAGTACAGGGAAGAAGATTACTTGCTTGGTTACTGATGCGTTGTATTGGTTTGGTGCGGGTTTTGCTGAGGAAATGCAAGTCCAGTGGATTCCTCTGTGGACTGCAGGGCCTCACTCTGTCCTTATCCATATTCTCACAGATCGTATAAGGGAAAAGATAGGCATCAACAAGGATGGTAAGAAAATCTTGGGTGACTCAATTTTGTCGGAAAAACATAAGCTTTTAGCAAGTTAGTTCTTAGAAGAAGAAAAAAAAATGCCCCCTTGGTCTCTGATTGTATTAAATATGAGTCAAGTTAGTGGCGATATTTCCTTATTCTAGAGACTAACTTGCTCGACGCTTACCTTTTTAGATGAAATTGAACATTCATTCGAAAATCTTCTATATATTGTATATCTTATTGAGAAATACTTTACTGATCTAAGATCTTCTTTTCATAAATGTTGGTGTTTTTTAGTTTAACTTTATAATATTTCTGACTTTTTCATGAATTACTTACAACAGAAAGCTTGAATTGATCAAGATCTATCAATTAGTTTCCTAAGTTTGTCAAGCAACCTCATGGTCAATAATATTAGATAAAATTTGGTTTTTGATGAGCTTATTAGTGTTGAGTGATCCATATATGACCTAGCCAGTGGTACATATAGTCGACCCAATTAGTGGAATAAGAATAAGACTTTTGTTATTGTTGTAGTAGTTTTCTAAACTTGACTAGTTGTATGCATTCTGGACATTGCTTATAGTTATAGGTTCTCAATCCTGATGAAGAATGACAAATGTTAAATTTTACTATGCAATTACACACAAACTTTCTTCATCGTAGTGTATATAGCTTACTAAATTTCATTAATTGAGGTAATTAATCTGTTAACAAGAATTTGATTCTTCTATTTTGCAGCCCCTGGTGACGAAAGTCTGAGTTTCCTTCCTGGTTATTCTGAGCTTAAAGCTTCTGACTTGCCCGAAGGGGTGATTCATGATACAGAACAACCCTTTTCAACAATGCTACACAAACTGGGAATAGAGTTGCCACGGGCTAATGTGTTTGCCATAAACTCCTTCGTCGGATTACACCCTCTTATCGAGAAAGAGCTCGCATCCAAGTTTCAATTGCTACTGAATATTGGTCCATTTACTCTGACGACGCCGCAAGCTGTTAATTCAGATGAGCAAGGATGCATAGAATGGCTGAACAAGCATGAGAAAGCCTCAGTAGTGTATATTAGCTTTGGAAGTGTGATAATGCCACCACCCCATGAGTTAACTGCACTAGCAGAGGCCTTAGAGGAATGTAAGTTTCCATTTATTTGGGCATTTAAGGGAAATCCTGAGAAACAGTTGCCAAATGGATTCTTGGAAAGGACAAGGTCACAAGGGAAGATTGTTCCATGGGCTCCCCAAATGGAAATCCTTAAACATGCATCAGTTGGTGTGTTTCTGACACATGGTGGGTGGAACTCAGTTTTGGAGTGCATAGTTGGTGGTGTTCCTATGATTGGAAGACCCTTTTTTGGAGATCAGAGGATAAATACATGGATGCTGGCAAAGCTTTTGGGGGTTGGTGTGCGAGTTGAGAATGGGGTTTTGGCTAAAGAAACGATTCTGAAAACTTTGAAATCAATAATGTCTGGTGAAGAGGGAAATAGAATGAGGAAGAAGATGGGAGAACTCAAGGAGATGGCATGGAAATCAGTTGAACCTGATGGTAGCTCCACAAGGAATTTGAGTACTTTGATGCAGATTGTCATAAGTTGAAATTCGAGAACACCAGGTTGAGAGTTTGGATAGCTATCTAGTACTTGTTTGTTTTTGTATGATCAGTATTTCAATTTCTTAAGTGAATTTTCTGTATTAGGTCCGAGGTAGAGTTTGAGAGGGTCCTGAATTGTATTTGTGAACTCTTATATCAACAAAAAATCATGAACTTTGGTGTTCTGTTTTAATTTGATAGCTGAATTGTATTTGTGCTCTTATATCAACAAAAAATCATGAACTTTGGTGTTCTGTTTTAATTTAATAGCAACTGTTTCAATACAGCTTTGATGATTCTTAAGAGAATCCCTTGTAAAAAGTAAAAATGAGCTTAACCTATTAAGAGAACATTCATGAATAACTTTATTAGATCCTTGATGAGTAATTGAGTACTTTATAATCAGACAACACAGGTACTAACTGCCAATTATGTGATGTACCTCACCTTGGACCTACTGAAAATCTGTCTAACTACGTTGTGGGATAAATCTCACTTATTTTGTTGAAGATCAGTTAATGGGTCATTTGTTTCTGAAAGATGTGGTAGTTATGGTAGGGAGGTGGGAAAATAGCCTCCATTAATGCACCTTTTCTAAGAACTACAACATTGATGAAACTAACACACCTAATTGCCACCATCACCAAGCTCCATGCACCAATAGTATACATATACAACAGTCTAGTTTGTTAATCTATCATTTTCGAACCAAATACTTGTAATTACATTTCTCTATGTTAATCTATCACCTCCTTCATTGTAGCTTCATACTAACATATAATTATAAATAGGTACAACGAATTATGAAACTCTCAATATAAACATAGACACAAGCAAGCACTAACATCCACCATGACAGGTAACACACATGTGGCTGTTTTGGCTTTCCCATTTGGCACACACGCAGCTCCACTTCTCGGCCTCGTGCAGAGGATCGCGGCGGAGGCTCCTGAAGTCACATTCTCATTCTTCAGCACAAGCAAATCCAATGCCTCTGTGTTCTCTGGGCTGAACCTGCAGGAGGAAAAGCTTCACAACATAAAGCCTTACAACGTGCATGATGGTTTGCCAGAAGGTTATGTGGCTTCAGGGGAACCCACTTCTCTGTTCATCAAGGCCATGCCAAATAACATGGTAAAGTTTGAATCTTTAGTATATACTTCAAGTCCCACAGCATAATTTATTTCTTTAGCTTTCTAAATTCTAAGCTGACCAGATATATGTGTAATGGGAAAAAGCACTATTAAGGTCCTGAAATTCTGATAAGCACTAGAAAGTTTAGAACTTTACAGTGCACACACACATACATGCCAAAACTTTCTTCATTCTAGCCTAGTCCAGAAGAGTTTATCTTATTGAATGAATGTTTATACAAAGTATTTTGGAGAGTTTAGGTAAATAGCTTATGTTCTAAGTATAAGCTATTTTGAGCTAATTTAGCTTATGAAAAAAATCTTAGGCTTATTTTTAACTTATTTTCAACTTATTTCAATAATTTGTTAAAATAACTTATCAATAAGCGTTTAATTAAGTTGTTTTCTAAACGCACCCCAAATGCATAATATTCAATTAATTCAGTTAATTAATCAACTAATAAGAATTTGATTTCTCTTGTTTTGCAGCCCTTGGTGACCAAAATATTAATTTCCTTCCTGGTTTTTCTGAGCTAAAGGCTTCTGATCTTCCAGAAGGAATAATCAATTATATAGATAAACCTTTTTCAATAATGGCACACAAAATGGGGCTAGAGTTACCACGTGCAACCGCGGTTGCCATAAACTCATTTGCAGGATTACACCCTCTAATTGAGAATGAACTCAAATCCAGGTCCCAATTGCTACTGAATGTTGGTCCATTCACTCTGACAACACCACAACCTATTATTCCAGATGAGCAAGGATGCATAGAATGGCTGAACAAGCATGAGAAAGCCTCAGTGGTGTATATTAGCTTTGGAAGTGTGATAATACCACCACCCCATGAGTTTACTGCACTAGCAGAGGCCTTAGAGGAATGTAAAATTCCATTTACTTAGGCATTTAAGGGAAATCCTGAGAAACAGTTGCCAAATGGATTCTTGGAAAGGACAAGGTCACAAGGGAAGGTTGTTCCATGGGCTCCCCAAATGGAAATCCTTAAACATGCATCAGTTGGTGTGTGTTTGACACATTGTGGGTGGAATTCAGTGTTGGAGTGCATAGTTGGTGGTGTGCCAATGATTGGAAGACCCTTTTTTGGAGATCAGAGGATAAACACATGGGTAATGGCAAAGCTTTTGGGGGTTGGTGTGGGAGTTGAGAATGGGGTTTTGGCTAAAGAAATGATTCTGGAAACATTGAAATCAACAATATCAGGTGAAGAGGGGAAAATAATGAGGCAGAAGATGGGAGAACTCAAGGAGATGGCATGGAAAGCAGTTGAACATGATGGTAGCTTTACAAGGAATTTGAGTACTTTGATGCAGATTGTCATAAGTTGAAACATGGGAGCACCATAGTCATAATCTTGTATAAGAATGTCATGATAGATCGCTTTTCATTATTGGGTTTAAGTCTCTTAACAATAACTTAATGATATTGAGTTATTTGGTCTGAGGCAAAATTTTAGGGGATCCTAATTGTGTTGCTGCATTTGTATCTCAACAAAATCATGAACTTTGATTTTTTTTATTTGATACTAGTAGTAGTTGTTGAGAAAATAAGTGTGAGTTTGAAATCGCATATTGGAAGAAAGTGAAAGTGTTTTTATTGTGAAGAGCTTGGTCACATACAAGGTAAATGTTCCGTATTCATGGAGGATTTGCAAGGAATAAAGGAGAAGACATGAAAATTGAGTATTCATCGTGGTCATTCAAAATTGATGACAAAATGAAGAAATATTTGAATTTGGATGAAGGGAGGATATATTGTGTTAAAGTAGATATTCATTCAAGTCCCACATCAAATAGAATAAAGAAAATGGGTACTCGTTCAAGTTCCACATCTAGTAGTGTAAAAAAAAAAATGAAATTGAGTATTATTATAAATTATAAATATAGAGGATTTGGTTTAGTTTTTTTCATCATAACAATTCTAGTCCTTAATCTGCATTGTGATGGTTTGTATTTTTTTCCCTAAGAGGGAGTGCTATTTTATTTTGGGATAATCATCATATTAGTCCCTGTGATTTACTCGCCGTCTGAACCAGGTCCCTCCCCGAAATTTTTTTTGTTAATGGTCCCTCAGTTTGTAAAGTGTCTGACATAGGTCCTCGCCGGAGTCCGGAGCTCCGGTAATTGCTTACGTGGCATTACACGTCAGTAATTAAAAAAAATAAAAGAAATTAAAATAGGGAAATTACTATTATAACCTTAATGAATTAAAACCCCAATTTGGAGAATTTGAAGAAGGTCCCTCACTTGAAATCCCTAATTTGGTTCATCTTCTTCCTCCCATCATTCTTGCAGCTGCTGGTGTTTGTTCTTCTCTCTTATCCAGCGATGGTGGTCCTCCTCACGCGTTGCCCAAATCGTGCTCCTTGAGCCAATTTCGTCATTGATTTCGTCTCCCTCATCTCGTTGGTATTCTGTTTATCGATTTCTCAGATCTGGGGTTTGCTTACATACCAGCCCCCATGATGAATGACCAATGTAAACACCATTCTGCAATCATACTCACTAATCAGAACCAAGATTTACACATAACAGGCAAAATTAGAAACCAAAAACATGTGAAAGTTGCTCTTTCAGAACACATACTTTCACATAAAACATACTTTCAGAACCAAGACAATACCATTAACAATTAACCATTATCAATTAACCATTAACAATTAACAATTACCCACAACCCCCAAAACCCCAAAAAAAACCCAAATCCAAAACCAATTGATTCTCAAGCAAAGGAAAATAGCAACTTACTTGAATGGAAAGGAAAAAGAAGGTTTGCCCACTGTGTTGTGTTCTACTGCAGCGAGAGAGAGAACGAACAGAACGGGCTAGCCGAAGGGGGATGGAGGATTTAGAGACAACGAAGATAACGGGCGACAAACGGCTACAGACGGCGGGCGGACGGACGACGGAGGGTGGCGCACGGAAGGCAGACGGGCGACGGCCGAGGGAAGACGGACGACGGAGGATGGAGGGCGGCGCACGGCGGAGATCTACAAGGTAGCACGATGAGCAGAAATGGAAGGGATGAAAATTAGGGATTTGAAGTAAGGACCCAGTTCAAATGGGTGTAGTTGGGGTTTTAATTCATTAAGGTTATAATAGTAATTTCCCTATTTTAATTTCTTTTTTTTTTTAATTACTGATGTGTAATGTCACGTAAGCAATTACCAGAGCTCCGGGCTCCGGCGAGGACCTATGTCAGACACTTTACAAACTGATGGACCATTTACAAAAAAAATTCCTGAGAAGGACCTGGTTCAGACGGCGAGTAAATCACAGGGACTAATATGATGATTATCCCTTTTATTTTTGTAAGAAAGTGAAGTTAGATAATAAAATATTTTGTAGGTAATGTGTGTCAAACCCATGTTAAACTGTGAATTGCTAATTAATCTGTCATTCATTTTTTTGTGATGGTCCCTAATTGTGAATTGTTTGATCTGTATGCCCACTGGGCCTGTCTCTCGTTTTATATAGTTTCAATTGGGAAAGAAAGAATATATGATCAACCATCGATAGGTCATTTGCAGCCTAGCCTCTAGCTTTTCTTTACGCCAATAGAAGAAAAATTAGTAATGATTGACAAAACACACTACAATTGATATAATTGAACACATTTTTTGTGAATTTTTCTACAGATTTTGCGTTAAAAATATTCGCAGGAAATTTTCTTAAGAGAATTTACAAAAAAAAATCGTAAGAAAATCTGCATGAAAGTTTTTATATAATAATTTTCGAAGAAAAATTTGACAGAAACTTTTTCAAAGAAAAAAAGGTGTTTAAAACCACTTTTGCGGAGGTTTAAAACCACCGCTAAATAATCAAGAAATTTAGTGTCCACGAAACATTATTCAAGAAAAATAAGTTATAGGGAACACCTTTCAAGAGATTTATTTTTATTTTTATTATTATTATTATTTTATTTTATTATTATTATTATTATTATTATTATTATTATTATTATTATTATTAATGCTATATTTTTTGTCAGCAAATATAGCATGTGAATATTTTGATTGTTTACGGTGTAACTTATTCTTGGACCAAAAATGTCTTGCATTGATGCCCGACTAGCTTGTGGTTAAAATATTTGACTCTTTTAAAATGAGAGAGTCACTTTAGAAGATAAAATCAATTATTACAGTAATTAATAGTGGAGACAATAAAACAACTCAAACAATTATTGGATGACTTACTTTACTCTCTCTATTTTAGAGGAGTCGAACCTTGGTCAAAATGCATAATTTGTCTACGCTACGACATGATATATATTGTTTCAGCCAGCCCAAAAGCTATCAGGCTCAACATCGTTTTCGACAGTCGAATGTTCCACAATTAAGTGATACCATGTTGGCCAGCTGGAACGACTAGAAGAAAGAATTGTCTCGTCCAAAAGAAAGCCAAGTGGAACCAAGTCAGCACATTTATAAGATAACTACAAGGTTGCCTCAGGGTAGTTGGAAATCTGGAGAAGAAATCTTCACACCTGTAGAAGCACGTCTAAAAGCAGTAGAAAAATAAATAAATATCTCACAAATTTAACTGGTTTGACAACCTTGTCTATTCCAAATCTCAACATGTAGAGAATTCAAGTGTGAGTTGAAGTTCCACATTGGTTAAGAATGAGTGAGACAAAGACAATATAATGGATGTTCAGCTGAAGAAATAAAATAAGCACAATCAAAACACATGAGTATAATGTGCAAAACTCCAAAATCAAAGAAAAACTGCAACTGTTGTTGAAACCGACAACTAGAGAATAAACAATGTGTGAATAT
Source organism: Acmispon strigosus (assembly GCA_030819835.1). Classification (NCBI taxonomy): domain Eukaryota; kingdom Viridiplantae; phylum Streptophyta; class Magnoliopsida; order Fabales; family Fabaceae; genus Acmispon; species Acmispon strigosus. Next base: position 11,527,398 of record JAUAMA010000002.1, on the reverse strand, counting down.
TTTTCCAACACATAGGCTTCTCTTAATGTCACCTCATTACCTCAGTACACCACACTTTCACAAAGAAAATATTTAAACTAAGTCAAATATAAGTTGAAAGTGCTATTGACTAGATCTACAAACAAAGAACTTAAATCCACTTAATAACCTTGGCCTCCCTCTTGCTTCATCATCCTAGGCAATGTGGTACTTCTCCAATAGCCCTTTTTTGACCCACTTCTTCAATTAACATAATGGAAATGTGATACATGGTCCAACATTACAATCATACTGAAATTTCTACACGTCCAAAACCTTGATTAAATTATCATACTCAACCATAAAGAGTACACTTTACTTGGAACTAAACTATTCCGATAATTTCTACATGTCAAAACCTTGCTCAAGTTTGTGATGCAACTTCCATGTTGGCCTTCTTCGAAAGTTTTTCGGTCATCGACACAATCCTACCACACACCTTGCATCAATACCAACCAATGCCCATGTGTTATTTCTGAATCTGCTAGTAACTTGTCCTTTTCCATGGTAGCGCGAAAATACGATAAGGATACACTTTCATCTTTTATAGAAGATTATCATCTCCTATAACAAGGGTGACATTGCTAGCACTTGCCTCAGAGCCTTTTCTAATATTGCTCCATTGGGACAATTTCTCTTTACATTCTCAATTTTCCACACTTCCAGCATGTCATATTCTTTCCATGCTTAAATACCAAGTCTTTCCTAGCCATAACCTTACTAAAACTGAACTTTCATAACATCATACTTCTTTAGCATCTTCACAGTATCACACTTCTTTTCTAACGCGGAACATTAGACACTACTACAAATACTAAAGAATATGATATCCCATCGAACCTGAGGCTCTTGATGTCACCGTTAAGAAATAACACAACTGAAAAATAAAATAATCACAAACCGAACACAAGAATATAACGTTGAAACTCATGAAAAAATTGCGAAGCCTAAATGAGAAGACACAAAAGTTGAAGAGCTCTCACTCTGCAAGCGTGGCCAACCAAGATAATGATTTTATTTTCTTACTTTGTAAAGATGAAGTTGATGACAAAGTGAATTATGCGAGACTTTGGATGAAGGGAGGATATGTTATGCTAAAGTGGGTATTCATCCAAGTTTCACATCAAGTATTGTGAGGAAGAAAGAAGTAGAGAAAATAGATACTCATCCAAGTCTCACATCGAGTAGCGTGAAGAAGAAAGTAGTGGAGGACTATTATAAATATGAGAGTTAGGTTGAATTTTATTCACGAGCACACAGCACAAGTCCTTTGGGTATATTGAGATTTGGTAGTTGTGTGTCTAAGTGTCTTTGTGAGAGTTTGCAATTCTGGTATCGAATTGCATTGAGAGGGTTTGCAATTATGTCCTCAAAATTCAATTTAATGAAAAAATTGCAACCCTCACAATGCAATTCAAGACTATATTTGCAAACCCCCACAAGACATACAATTACACAAGCCCAATACACCCAAAAGACTAGTGTTGTTGTGGAGAATAAATCTAAACCTAACTCTATATTTATAATAGCTCTCCACTACTTTCTTCTTCACACTACTCGATGTGGGACTTGGATGAGTACCCACTTTCTTCTTTCTTCTTCACAATACTTGAGGTGAGCTTGGATGAATAATCACTTTAGCACAACAAGATAGACAATATCTAGGAAGTCATACACAAAGACTAAGGTCCAACTCCTCAAATATGACTCTCACTGTGTCTACAAATACAGGTTGGTCGCTCATATACATAAGCATTACCCATTTTGATAACTCATTATTCTTCTACGACTTTGATTTTCTCCCTCTATGCTCTCATACTAACTTGAGCGTCAGAGTATCTTTGTAGTACCTCCCCCCGTTGTGAACATCACATTACCGTGTCGGAAGATCCTTTCAGAATCGTGCACCACCGTTGAAGATCGAGAGCATCCACTAACTCAAAATTTGGAAGAACATATATACCACACCTTTGAGGAAAACCATTTTTAGCATGACGAATTTTTTTTTCGTATGAAGTTACGAAATGGAGTTAGGAATCCTTACTTAACACATTATCTTGACATATATATTGTGAAATAGCTAATAAAAGTTAGAGTCGGCCTCGAAGCCGACTCTACAAGTTAGATGTGACCATTTTAACGTCCATCCCAACGCTAACTCAGCTGCTGCGTCGGTTTTTTACCTTTCGCGTCGGCCAAAAGTTGTAGCGTTAGTGTTGGCCTATTGGTGGAGGTTCTTCTGCTTTGCGCTTCCTTGACTCCCCAACAAGTGGTCTCAGAGCTGAGGTTCCGATTAAGAAAGAAAGACAAACAATGTAGTGCGTCACACCTGTCATTTGGGGAGAAATCAAAACTCATGAAAAATTCTTGAAGCCTACAGAAGAAGACACGGAAGTTGGAGAGTTCTCATTCTGCAAACGTGGTCAATCACTAGAATGATTTTATTACTATTTGTGAATGAAGTTGATGACAAAGTGAAGTAATGTGAGACTTTGGATTGAGGGAGGGTATGTTGTGCTAAAGTGAGTATTCATCCAAGTCTATATCAAGTATTGTGAAAAAGAACGAAGTAGAGAAAGTTTGTACTCATCTAAGTTCCACATTGAATAGTGTGAAGATAAAGTAGTTGAAAACTATTATAAATATGGAAAGTGAGGTTGAATTAAATTCAACACGACAACACAAGTCCTTTGAGTGTATTGAGCATGAGTTGTTGTGTGTCTTTGTGAGAATTTGTAATTATGGCCTTAAGCTGCATCCAAAGGATTTGCAATTATGTCCTCACAATGCAATTTAAGGTTAGGATTGCAAAACCTTAGGATGCAGTTTAAGGCTAGAATTGCAAACCCTCACAAGACACCCAACTACTCAATCCAATACACCGTGAGGACTAGTGTTGTTGTGGTGAATAAAACTCAACCTAATAGTTCATATTTATAATAGCTCTCTACTACTTTTTTCTTCATGCTACTCGATGTGGGACTTGGATGAGTACTCACTTTCGCTTCTTTTTTCTTCTTCACAATACTTGAGGTGGGACTTGGATGAATACCTACTTTAACACAACGAGGGTTAAACATCATCTCGAATGTCAAAAACAAAGACTATAAATACTGGTTGTTCGCTCATCTCCCCCTATTGTGTCAACATTACACTACGGTGCCCGAAGATTCTTTCAGATCTATGCATAATTGCTGAAGATCGAGAACATTCAATAGTACAGATTTTGGTAGAATATATATCGCACCTTTGAGGAAAACCATTTTTAGCCTGATGAAAGAATTTTCGGTATGAAAAACTGGAGTAGGAATCCTTAACGCATTAGCTTGACATATATATTGTGAAATCGCTAATAAAATCGATGAAAGTCCTCTACATCCATATCATAAATTTTCTGTGAGAATTGACAAATGATCATTTAATCATGCAAGACAAACAGAAGATGATCGTCTTTAGCTCTAAAAAAGTATATCATGAAGCTTAATCATACATCTTTCTACGTTTTATTACTACCCATACAGCTCAGAAAAGCCAGCTTCATTCTTTCTATACCATCCCAACACCGTGATATATATTAAATTAATTATCAATACAAGTATACAACACATCAAGAATTCATCTGAAAATCTTGTGATGATCCAGATAATTTTTTTTAGTAAACCTGCAGAATCACAAGAAATGTTTTTGAAACTTCATGCTTTTTTTTGGCATGCATGGATTATTGAAGCTTTTAGCATGTTTCGATTAACTTTTCTCTTTTTCAAAATCAATTCTGGCTCGCAGAAGTTATTTCTAAAAGCATTTTTACAAAATTAATTTTAACTTTAGAATTCGGAGTATCAACTAGCTTCATACTAATGGTTTTTAGTTATTGTTCAGAACAAAACTAGTAGTTTCTACATATTACTCAAACAAAGATATACATTATTATCATATTCACGATATTGTTTACAAGACATGTTACTCACTCTTCTCTTTTCCCATCTTAGGACCAAGGTAGGCAACAAATTAGGATTGCCATAGAAAGTTAATTAAATCCATGAGACTAATTAATTAAAGACTGTAACCAAGCTCATAATCTTGGAACATCCCTTCTGGCAGAAGAACAGGATTAGTTGATGAGTCCCAAGAGTTTGAGGATCCTGATTTGGTGTCAGAATCATTGGACCACCAAATCAAACTGTCCTTTGATCCACCATTCATCTCTCTGAAACAATCAAATTGATCAGCCACATGATGATCTTCCTGCATCTGTGGCATGTAAGTACCCACTGATCTGTTGTTGAGAATGTCATCAAGTTCAGTTTGCAGTGCACCAACTTGCTGAAACTGAAACCTCACATTATAACTCTTCTCAGCAGCCTCTCCTCTTGGTGCAACACTCCCAGAAGAAGCAGAGAAGGGAACAGAACTGTTACTCAAAGGATTCTCCAAAACGCTACCAACCTGTGTGTTGTTAGTGATCTTTGCACCATCTTGTTGAATCACAACACCATCACCAAAAGAAGAAGGCTTGTAGAGCTCATCTTTTTGCATGATCATAGGGTTGTTAGAGCCATCATGGTTCAAAGGTTGTTGCTGCAGGCTCTGGTGGATCATTTTTTCTTGGAAAGGATGCAACTTGTTGGGCCAGAGTGCAGAGTTGTTGTTGTTGTAGAAAGAGAAAGGGCTCTGAAAACTCTGAAGTTGCATATGAAGTTGGAGTCTTTCAAGTGCAGAGCTGCTCAGTGCATTATTTGAATAAGAATTCTCCTCTATTCCTTTTGTGTTGTGGTTTGTTTGTTTTCTCCTCCCAAGCAATTTCTTCTTCAATCTGGTGTTCCAGTAGTTTTTGATGTCATTGTCAGTCCTTCCAGGTAGCTGAGCAGCAATAATGGACCACCTATAAACATAGTAATGAAGTTAACATGGGTCAAGTTAATTTCTAGGAATAGCTAAATTAAAAAGAAAAATTAACATGGGGAGATTCTAATGACAAAGAAAAAGGACAAACAAACTGTGTTGAAGCACATGGAGATGGGGGTTAATTTCAAGAGAAAAAGACCTGCTGCCAATGCTAATGTAAAGGCTGCAAATGATGTTGTCTTCTTCTTCAGTAAATCCACCATGTTTGATGTTTGGTCTCAAGTAATTCAACCACCTAAGTCTGCAACTCTTTCCACATCTCTTGAGCCCTGAGAATCATTTGTATCCATATTAATCAACGATTATTATAATCAAATTAAGTTTACCTTTCCAAAGCCAAAACTAAGTACAATAAGATTAATTACTCTCTCTCTCTCTATATATATATATATCTCAACATATATATACTACAAGAAAAGATGTAAAGAAAAAAAAAATGTCACAAACCTATTTTCTGAGGAAGAGCAATCCAATTGTTTCCAGTTCCATTATTTTCTATGTAAGATTTGAGTGCAGCATCTTCTTCAGGAGACCAAGGTCCTTTCTTGACGTTGGCCTTGTCACAGCATGGAGCTCTACCCATGTTTTTGTTGTTGTGAAGAATTGTGATTATCTCTCTCTCTAGTTAATCAGGTTTTGATTTCTTCTCTCCTTAATTTTCTTTGTGTTGAAGGAAAAGTGAAGGAAGAGAATTGTTGGGAAACTACGGAGAAGGAAGAGAATGATTTATAGGGTGGAAGAGTGGCTGATGGTGATGGTTAAAAGGACAAAAAGTCTTACTACACCTCTTCCACTCCCTCACAAGTCTAGGGTTTATTTCATCTATCTCTTTCTCTGTCTTCCTTTTTGGATTAGTTCGCTCATCCCCGTTTAATTATGCATGCAACTGGACAAACGTAACGCAAATTTCTTCTTCTTTTTGCATAAAATATTACACTGCTTTTCACAGGTCCATTAGTTTAATACTTGTTGCGGGTATTTCATCAAAAGAAGTCTCCATCCTCTTTGTTTGTCACCATTATATCCTTCAAAATGTTCCATTGTCAAGCCATCTCAACTTTACTATATCATTTTGTATTGATTACTCATTTTGCTAATTTATTCTTCTTATATGACTTGGAGTTTCTCTATTGATGAAGCCTTTGTATAAGCCTTCTGAGATAATGGTTGTCGGTAAGCAACCTTGAAGTAGTGTTATAAACATGTTGACTTAAGGTCGTTCGTCTATATGTTGGATGAGATGAAACTTGCTTTTGGTCGTCTCGGGCTAGCCAACATAAAATCCACTTATAGCATGTTTGGAAACCACAATTAATTCTATCGAATTAATTCTACTTGGTTAAAATCAATTCTACAAAACTAATTCTATTTGTCACAACAAACGGTTGTTTCTGCGTTAAACATAATCAATTCTGAGATTCTGCGACTGAATTTCATAACATCACCATACAAAACTCATTTTTTTCATAAAGGTATCCAAACAAAAATACATCATTATATTTTAACTCATGTTTACAATACTTAATTCTGTCAGAATTTCTGCAAGCAAACATTGATCGAAACACATAATTAATTAGTTGTAGATCATTTGGGTCCGTTATACGATATTGGGTCTGGTAACTCTTTGGGCCGACCGGAGCAGATCCTCTATTGTCAAGGTTCTGTAGAGCTCTCTCATGCACAATTATAGGTTATTAATTTTTGTAATCAATAACTATGATTAATTTAAATAAAAATTAATTTATTAAATTAAAGAGTTTATGATGATTTATTCACTGCATAAACAGGAAAGAATATGAATTCCTTGAGAATTCTCATGGAAAATGTAGCAGCAGAGGAATTTGTAGAGACAAGATTTGATTTGACTCAGCCAAATTAAAAACATGATCATATAAAAAGCAAATACACATACAAAGAAAATATGAGTTTAATTTGTTATTACTTATTATTGTATGCTAATTGCTAAGAATGAAAATGTTGCAATTAATGCAAATGCCGTAACATGCATTTTTTTTGGGGGGGTTGAATAATGACGCATGCACTTGCATTTAGTCAAAGCAAAAATGTTCACACAGAAGAATATCATGATCATGTGTTTCCGTACTTTCCTCTTTCCCTTTCTTAAAACCAAAATTGGAAATCAGCTGTGAATTTCAGATATTCTATATGACGCTTGTCTTTGAAATTGAAAATAACATGGACTTGTAAGACTTCACAGTTCCCTTGATCTTGAAGTGGAAAATATGACACTGTTAGGAAAGGTTCTCTGAATATTTAAGCTCCACATAAATAGCTTAGTGATATATATGTTTCTTTTTTCACACGTTATAAAATGTTTATTATTATGTATATGTTTGACTAATTAATGATGAAGCTATGAAAACTATAGTCAATGCCTTGAAATTGTATCCATCCTTGTTTGTTTTCACCACAAAATCATAACCAACTGATTCTTATTTGAAATTAACCATATCAATAATGAAAACTGGCATTTTTTTTTTATCTTTTTTAATGAAAGTTAATGTTCTTTGACGCTCAAGTGCATCCCTTCTCTACCTGCCTATAGACTAGAACAAATTATTGACATGACATATGAATTAGAGACGTAAAATTATTAATTAACATTACTAATTGTCAACTTAGCGTTTTATATATATACAGGGTCTAAGTCGTTAGGAGATCCGTACCACTCTTCACTGGATAGGGTTTTAGGGAGACAAATTAATATGAGGGTTCAACTATATAGATGCATTCAGAAATTTTCTTAATCTTTGTTTAGATAATCTAGACTACTATCTCAAAGGATCGATGACTTGTTTGCTCCCAATATTAACACAAAGACCACTATTGGATTTATAGAGTGCATGATTAGATATATGGTGAAAATTTTAAGTATATTAAAATTACCATGGATAAAAGTAATAATTTATCTATTTTTAGACCTGTCTGCCGTGATTTTTTACTTTTACATAGTCATTAATTACAAAAGTATTTATCTCACCAATGAATTAAATTAAATTAAATTCATTACTATTTACTCTGGACTTTTGATGCTCCGTATATAATACTCCATCCGTCCCAAATTATAAGACCCTTTAGAGACAAACTCGGTGTCCCAAATTATAAGACCCCTTCTAGATTTCAGGAAGAAAAAAAAATAAGTTTTTCCTTTTTTACCCCTTGCATTCATTATATTTTAAATTCCAAAACTTTAATTACCACATCTACTAATTATTTCTTTCATATTCCCAACCAACTTTTGGTATATCCAATACTTACATTAACAATTTCTAGATTTTTTTAAATAGAGGCATATTTGGAAGATTTGTATAAAAAGTAACAAAACCAACATATTAATTAGCTTATTACATGTTTTCTTAATAGGCGTGATTGTCTGAAAAAGACCCTATAATTTGGGACGGGGAGTAGTATACTGTCCATTGTGCAACGGTCAAAGAGAAACTAACCCCTTATACACACATTTCAAATCCACATTTAGACCCAAACATATGTTAACCTAAGAAGAAATACTGAAATACATATATTAAGAAATTAAGAAGTATAATTATTTTTTTTAATTTTTATAAAAGTATTACGTGTTTTCCTATTTTACTTTTTAAAATGTATTTTATTTCTCTTTATATGTTTTCACAAAATCATTTCTTGAAAAAATTATTAATTAATGCTCTTTTAAAATTTTAAATAGACAAATATATAGAAACGAATTGTTCTTTTAGAGTCTATCCAACATACGTCCAAACATGTTAATTAGTCATCATATTATAGTATAATTAAAAGTATAAAATGTATATAATGGCTACAATAGTAAATTCAAATTCAATGTTCGTGTAAAACTTTTTTATACGGTATATAAGTGTATATTAAGGTTTTTTCCAGTGTGCAGTGTGCACCACTTGTTCGGTGGTGTACCAATACATTATTTATAACTTGCAAATATTAGATTTGTAATTATAATGTGAAATATGATTTATAACTTAAAAATATATATAAAATAGTTGCTCGAAAATTATCCACCAAAACACTAGAAAAGCCATTAAACATTGTTATAATAGCCCCTTGAGAGAAGGCAGAAGTAGTTAATACGTCTATCCTTACATACTGAAGTAACTATCACTTGTGAAAGTAGGCCATAATCCTTATTTGTCCAAAGTTATAGTAGATCAAAGCACTTTCTGCTGGCTCCCCAAACATTATCACAATTCAAAGAAAACTCTTTTTACAAGCCTTGGGCTCTGGATTGATTGTGCAATAATGTAGAGCTCTATGAGATTATAAAACTAGAGAAAGAAAAAAGTCAAACTTCTGTTAAGTTAATCAATTTTTTCTTTTGGTTTAGATGTATTATTTGGTTATTATCAACAAACGATACCCCATTTCATTTATTTATTTGTTCCTGTTTGACAAGTTGGGTAGGACATATTAAAGACAATATGAAACTATCAAAACAAGCAAAAGTAGTAAAAACCAAACAGAAAGACATTTGGCGTTCAATATTTTGAGAATATGCACCACTCATTGACCTTGGTTTCCTAATTTAATACTCCAACTAGTGTTTTTTTAATCAAGAAGCAGGAAAATAAAGGTCAGGAACCACGCCCACATGGAAATATAACAAGAGGAAACCATCAAATTCAAAAAGCATTTAGCTCCCTAATTAATAAACATTAATATCTTTATCACATCAAATAGTCGACGAAGAAAACAACATGCTTCTGCTTGTCTTTCTATAACTAAGAATCTTTGCATTGACGCTGTATTTCTTTTTTTCTTCTTCAAGAAAAATGTGAAGAGAAATAGGGAAAACCTACGGTGCATTTCATCATCAATAAGACCAAATTAAATTAAAGTAGTGTAACAGCTGGTAAACACAGATTTGATGAGAGGATAAACATGAGATACAATAAACCCAAAAAATGTATTATGTATTTGGAAAATACAATTTAACGTTTAAGTCAGCTTCTAAATTAGAGAGACAAATTTTAAGTCTTGGAAGAAGTTTAAAGAGCAAAATGAGTAATGTTTATGCAACTAAACAATCGAACATATATTTATAGTGTGGTGTGACCTATGTTTGAGGCACTTAATCTTCATGAAGCCATCGTGAATGACTTTTGATTCAACGATCGCGTCTGAGCAGCCTTGGTGCCATCACTTGTGTCGGCTCTATTTTGATCGCCTGAATAGTGGACGAGATAAATCTCAATTTTGGTGGTCCTGACCGGCCAACACATAATTCACTCGGTTGTGAGCCTTGAATCGGGCCGTCCAGGGTGATATTGGGTTTTATGGTCATTTGGGCCGGCCAGAACAAGAGCCTCCAACTTGGCATGTATTGTAATGCAATGTCAAGTTTGACAAGTTTATATAAAATGTAATAGAACGAAGTAGAGAAAGTTTGTACTCATCTAAGTTCCACATTGAATAGTGTGAAGATAAAGTAGTTGAAAACTATTATAAATATGGAAAGTGGGGTTGAATTAAATTCAACACAACAACACAAGTCCTTTGAGTGTATTGAGCATGAGTTGTTGTGTGTCTTTGTGAGAATTTGTAATTATGGCCTTAAACTGCATCCAAAGGATTTGCAATTCTATCCTCACAGTGCAATTTAAGGTTAGGATTGCAAAACCTTACGATGCAGTTTAAGGCTAGAATTGCAAACCCTCACAAGACACCCAACTACTCAACCCAATTCACCGTGAGGACTAGTGTTGTTGTGGTGAATAAAACTCAACCTAATAGTTCATATTTATAATAGCTCTCTACTACTTTTTTCTTCATGCTACTCGATGTGGGACTTGGATGAGTACTCACTTTCGCTTCTTTTTTCTTCTTCACAATACTTGAGGTGGGACTTAGATCAATACCTACTTTAACACAATAAGGGTTAAACATCATCTCGAATGTAAAAAACAAAGACTATAAATACTGGTTGTTCGCTCATCTCCCCCTGTTGTGTCAACATTACACTACGGTGCCCGAAGATTCTTTTAGAACTATGCATAATTGCTGAAGATCGAGAACATTCAATAGCGCAGATTTTGGAAGAATATATATCGCACCTTTGAGGAAAACCATTTTTAGCCTGATGAAAGAATTTCCGGTATGAAAAACTGGAGTAGGAATCCTTAACGCATTAGCTTGACATATATATTGTGAAATCGCTAATAAAATCGATGAAAGTCCTCTACATCCATATCATAAATTTTCTGTGAGAATTGACAAATGATCATTTAATCGTGCAAGACAAACAGAAGATGATCGTCTTTAGCTCTAAAAAAGTATATCATGAAGCTTAATCATACATCTTTCTACTTTTTATTACTACCCATACAGCTCAGAAAAGCCAGCTTCATTCTTTCTATACCATCCCAACACCGTGATATATATTAAATTAATTATCAATACAAGTATACAACACATCAAGAATTCATTCTTTCTACTTGTGTCGGCTCTGTTTTGATCGCCTGAATAGTGGACGAGATAAATCTCAATTTTGGTGGTCCTGACCAGCCAACACATAATTCACTCAGTTGTGAGCCTTGAATTGGGCCGTCCAGGGTGATATTGGGTTTTATGGTCATTTGGGCCGGCCAGAACAAGAGCCTCCAACTTGGCATGTATTGTAATGCAATGTCAAGTTTGACAAGTTTATATAAAATGTAATAGAACGAAGTAGAGAAAGTTTGTACTCATCTAAGTTCCACATTGAATAGTGTGAAGATAAAGTAGTTGAAAACTATTATAAATATGGAAAGTGGGGTTGAATTAAATTCAACACAACAACACAAGTCCTTTGAGTGTATTGAGCATGAGTTGTTGTGTGTCTTTGTGAGAATTTGTAATTATGGCCTTAAACTGCATCCAAAGGATTTGCAATTCTATCCTCACAGTGCAATTTAAGGTTAGGATTGCAAAACCTTACGATGCAGTTTAAGGCTAGAATTGCAAACCCTCACAAGACACCCAACTACTCAATCCAATTCACACTGAGGACTAGTGTTGTTGTGGTGAATAAAACTCAACCTAATAGTTCATATTTATAATAGCTCTCTACTACTTTTTTCTTCATGCTACTCGATGTGGGACTTGGATGAGTACTCACTTTCGCTTCTTTTTTCTTCTTCACAATACTTGAGATGGGACTTGGATGAATACCTACTTTAACACAACAAGGGTTAAACATCATCTCGAATGTCCAAAACAAAGACTATAAATACTGGTTGTTCGCTCATCTCCCCCTGTTGTGTCAACATTACACTACGGTGCCCGAAGATTCTTTTAGAACTATGCATAATTGCTGAAGATCGAGAACATTCAATAGCGCAGATTTTGGAAGAATATATATCGCACCTTTGAGGAAAACCATTTTTAGCCTGATGAAAGAATTTTCGGTATGAAAAACTGGAGTAGGAATCCTTAACGCATTAGCTTGACATATATATTGTGAAATCGCTAATAAAATCGATGAAAGTCCTCTACATCCATATCATAAATTTTCTGTGAGAATTGACAAATGATCATTTAATCGTGCAAGACAAACAGAAGATGATCGTCTTTAGCTCTAAAAAAGTATATCATGAAGCTTAATCATACATCTTTCTACTTTTTATTACTACCCATACAGCTCAGAAAAGCCAGCTTCATTCTTTCTATACCATCCCAACACCGTGATATATATTAAATTAATTATCAATACAAGTATACAACACATCAAGAATTCATTCTTTCTACTTGTGTCGGCTCTGTTTTGATCGCCTGAATAGTGGACGAGATAAATCTCAATTTTGGTGGTCCTGACCAGCCAACACATAATTCACTCAGTTGTGAGCCTTGAATCGGGCCGTCCAGGGTGATATTGGGTTTTATGGTCATTTGGGCCGGCCAGAACAAGAGCCTCCAACTTGGCATGTATTGTAATGCAATGTCAAGTTTGACAAGTTTATATAAAATGTAATAGAACGAAGTAGAGAAAGTTTGTACTCATCTAAGTTCCACATTGAATAGTGTGAAGATAAAGTAGTTGAAAACTATTATAAATATGGAAAGTGGGGTTGAATTAAATTCAACACAACAACACAAGTCCTTTGAGTGTATTGAGCATGAGTTGTTGTGTGTCTTTGTGAGAATTTGTAATTATGGCCTTAAACTGCATCCAAAGGATTTGCAATTCTATCCTCACAGTGCAATTTAAGGTTAGGATTGCAAAACCTTACGATGCAGTTTAAGGCTAGAATTGCAAACCCTCACAAGACACCCAACTACTCAATCCAATTCACACTGAGGACTAGTGTTGTTGTGGTGAATAAAACTCAACCTAATAGTTCATATTTATAATAGCTCTCTACTACTTTTTTCTTCATGCTACTCGATGTGGGACTTGGATGAGTACTCACTTTCGCTTCTTTTTTCTTCTTCACAATACTTGAGATGGGACTTGGATGAATACCTACTTTAACACAACAAGGGTTAAACATCATCTCGAATGTCCAAAACAAAGACTATAAATACTGGTTGTTCGCTCATCTCCCCCTGTTGTGTCAACATTACACTACGGTGCCCGAAGATTCTTTTAGAACTATGCATAATTGCTGAAGATCGAGAACATTCAATAGCGCAGATTTTGGAAGAATATATATCGCACCTTTGAGGAAAACCATTTTTAGCCTGATGAAAGAATTTTCGGTATGAAGTTGTGAACTGGAGTAGGAATCCTTAACGCATTAGCTTGACATATATATTGTGAAATCGCTAATAAAATTGATGAAAGTCCTCTACATCCATATCATAAATTTTCTGTGATAAATGATCATTTAATCGTGCAAGACAAACAGAAGATGATCGTCTTTAGCTCTAAAAAAGTATATCATGAAGCTTAATCATACATCTTTCTACTTTTTATTACTACCCATACAGCTCAGAAAAGCCAGCTTCATTCTTTCTATACCATCCCAACATCGTGATATATATTAAATTAATTATCAATACAAGTATACAACACATCAAGAATTCATTCTTTCTACTTGTGTCGGCTCTGTTTTGATTGCCTGAATAGTGGGCGAGATAAATATCAATTTTGGTGGTCTTGACCAGCCAACACATGATTCACTCAGTTGTGAGCCTTGAATCGGGCCATCCAGGGTGATACTGGGTTTTATGGTCATTTGGGCCGGCCAGAACAAGAGCCTCCAACTTGGCATGTATTGTAATGCAATGTCAAGTTTGACAAGTTTATATAAAATGTAATAGAACGAAGTAGAGAAAGTTAGTACTCATCTAAGTTCCACATTGAATAGTGTGAAGATAAAGTAGTTGAAAACTATTATAAATATGGAAAGTGAGGTTGAATTAAATTCAACACGACAACACAAGTCCTTTGAGTGTATTGAGCATGAGTTGTTGTGTGTCTTTGTGAGAATTTGTAATTATGGCCTTAAGCTGCATCCAAAGGATTTGCAATTATGTCCTCACAATGCAATTTAAGGTTAGGATTGCAAAACCTTACGATGCAGTTTAAGGCTAGAATTGCAAACCCTCACAAGATACCCAACTACTCAATCCAATTCACACTGAGGACTAGTGTTGTTGTGGTGAATAAAACTCAACCTAATAGTTCATATTTATAATAGCTCTCTACTACTTTTTTCTTCATGCTACTCGATGTGGGACTTGGATGAGTACTCACTTTCGCTTCTTTTTTCTTCTTCACAATACTTGAGACGGGACTTGGATGAATACCTACTTTAACACAACAAGGGTTAAACATCATCTCGAATGTCCAAAACAAAGACTATAAATACTGGTTGTTCGCTCATCTCCCCCTGTTGTGTCAACATTACACTACGGTGCCCGAAGATTCTTTCAGAACTATGCATAATTGCTGAAGATCGAGAACATTCAATAGCACAGATTTTGGAAGAATATATATCGCACCTTTGAGGAAAACCATTTTTAGCCTGATGAAAGAATTTTCGGTATGAAGTTGTGAACTGGAGTAGGAATCCTTAACGCATTAGCTTGACATATATATTGTGAAATCGCTAATAAAATCGATGAAAGTCCTCTACATCCATATCATAAATTTTCTGTGAGAATTGACAAATGATCATTTAATCGTGCAAGACAAACAGAAGATGATCGTCTTTAGCTCTAAAAAAGTATATCATGAAGCTTAATCATACATCTTTCTACTTTTTATTACTACCCATACAGCTCAGAAAAGCCAGCTTCATTCTTTCTATACCATCCCAACACCGTGATATATATTAAATTAATTATCAATACAAGTATACAACACATCAAGAATTCATTTTTTCTACTTGTTTCGGCTCTGTTTTGATCACCTGAATAGTGGACGAGATAAATCTCAATTTTGGTGGTCCTGACCAGCCAACACATAATTCACTCAGTTGTGAGCCTTGAATCGGACCGTCCAGGGTGATACTGGGTTTTATGGTCATTTGGGCCGGCCAGAACAAGAGCCTCCAACTTGGCATGTATTGTAATGCAATGTCAAGTTTGACAAGTTTATATAAAATGTAATAGAGCATTTATAGTTAGTCCGATATGCAATGCAAAGAATATGAGATAAATAATTGCTTCAAGTGCCTCTTGAACCTTTCTAAACCACTAGTGATTTTCAACACTTCCTTCAAGTGCTTTTTATGGAGTTAGAGAATACTCCTTCTCTAGCAAAACCCCCTACAATTGAATTCAAAAATGGTTGAACCGCTCCTTCAGCTGAGTCATCTTCTTCACTATCCTACAAAGACATACTTTTGTCTTTCTTTTGATTCTTCTTTGCATCATCCTTTTTATCCCTTGGTTTAGCTTCCTTGTAAAATTTTGTAAGGAAATCTTGCACACTATGACTCATTCTTCCCTTGTTTTACTTTTGCCAAAGTATGGGAAGTCTTTAGTAGTCCTTTACTGGTGATGAAATGGTGGATGGATTGTGTTGCAAGTCCATCCCAGCTCCTGATTGAGTTAGAGGAAGAAGTGCTTGGAACCAGTGCAGGGTTGTTTTTCATAGAGTCAAAGGAAATGTATGACATACCAAAACATTAGAAGCTCCCATGCAGGACATGAAAGTGAGAAAAGAGTCTAAATGTTCAATTGGATCAATCTCTCCAACATATCACTCTATTCCTATTGGCATCTGAAGCCTTTAGGAATGTCAATTGGCATAATTTCTATAGAGAATGGATTATGAGTCTAAGTAAGCACGCTAAAGGTTTAGCCTGATTCTTCATCAAGAAGAATTGCATTTTTAGCGCAACTGCACTCTGGTTCATCTCACTTCTTGCTTCGCTCATGACGAATGTTCCTCTACGTAATGGCTCTGGCTATGAACCTGTGATGCCTGGATTGATTCGCTGCTTAATTCTCTCTTAACGAGTTCATCCAGCTTTGGAATATGGTTCCCAATCTGTTCTTGAGGACTTGGGTCCTCAGAGTCCTCAACATGTTCCGATTGTAGTATTCCAAGTGAATGTTAAATCAAGGGTTTGCCTCCATTAGAACAAATCTTCTTCGTGTTCCTACCATCACAATGAGATTTGATTTTTTTTCTCACAACGTTGCCAAAATGTTCTTCCAAAAGCAGAGCTCAGAGAACTTCTGATCTTGGTGTGATGGACGTAGGTGAGTGCACGGAGGTGCAAAGAGTTTCCTCGGCGCGACACAAAGGGGACCTGCAAAAGACGATATGACTCTCAAGCCTATTTCAAGATCAGAGGGAGAAACTAGATTTAAGACTTAGAAGAATATTGAAAGATCGAAATGAATAATGATTATGTAAGTAAATGATCCAACATGTATTTACGATTTATGGAGTGCAATGTGACCTGTGTTTGAGGCACTTAGCCTTACTTAAGCCCATGTGAATGACTTTTGACTTATGTTGTGTTGTCTATGTTTTGCTAAACTGTCTAGTGGATGAGATTTTAAATCTCATTTTTAGTCATCCTGACCGACCAACATGACATTCATTCAAAGTCATTTGAATTGTCCAAGGCGGTATTGGGCTTGATGGCTATTTGGTCAGTCCCATAACACACTTTTTTTCTTCTTTCTTGAAACTATATAGAAAATGTGGCGATTGAACATTCACCACGCAACCATGTTTTTCGTGATTAGAAGAAATACCTGCTACGTTAGTATTCCTTAACAGGTCCCCCCACAACAACAACAAAAATTGTATTCCAAATATCTTGGTTTTATTTTTGGTATACATGGTTAGCTTTTCTGCTGATCCAAGGAAAAATAACTTTGTTATCCTGACACCTGTGATTCACTTTGCTTAATTTACTATTTTAATTAGAAGGATTAAGATAAGCATGGATCAAATAAAGTCGCTTGAATTAAAAAACAGCCAGGGATTTCGCAGAAGATCACACTCTTGTATATGTCGTCACTATGGGTTGACAAAGATGCTGTTCTACTAGACTTGGACGCCAATTTGTTTATGCTAACAGACTACAATATCATTCCTTCTTTTAACTAATTGCATGAGTCCAACGAATACGTATTAGTGCATTAATTATAAATAAATTAAATCAAAATCAAACTGTTATTATCCCCATGTGGACATTCGGTTTTCATTCGATTGAAAACCGGTGCAGACAACATTAGTAGCTGTTAAACACCACCACTTAAGCATGTGTCAGCTGAATGTAAGCAAAAACTAGATGTTTGAGTTGTATTTTTGAAAATAATTTACCAACACCGAGCTCAAGTTGGTCCTCAACCCTTTCAATGATTTGTTTCAGTAATACTGCAAAGTGCAAACAAACCTATACATTTGATACCTAGTGGGGGCTATTTTGTTCAAGCAATGAATATCCACATTTTGATAAACCCAACTCTCTAAGTATATTTAGTATTTACATATTAAAATAAAGTCCTCTATAACTAATTAAAGTGCAGAAAATTTCAACATCGCAGTTTTAGATTTAGATCTTACTATGTATATTAGAAATGGAGTTTAAATAAATCAATAATACGGATAAATAATCATTTTGATGTTGCGCTAGTTTTGAACTGAGGATGATTTTTCAAATCAACAAACCACTCTGGAAGCCGGCGGATAAGTAAATCGTTGGAGAATCCAAGTTTAAACCCTTTTTATTAATTACAAAATGAAATGGCATCCTTAAATAGTGCTATAGAGAAAGTAATTTAATGGTATTTACTAAAGTTTACGTACGGTTCAATAACAATCTCAATTCACTATGACAAACATGTCAGACAAAAAGTGTGTAGTTAATGATGTCAATTTCATATTGAAGCAAAGGTTTTAACTAACAGATATGATAATCGTTTAAGTTAATTTTGTTGTTGTTTAAATGTTGAATGCTATTGTTGGTGATTCATCTTATAGAAAACATACACGTGTACAAAGTCAGCCGACTTTGACTTTTTAAGAAAAGTCTACCCCGCGTGTTAGGTACGTGTACAAGGGAGTGAGTAGATGATGATTGTGTCACACAAATTGACCTTGTGGATTTTCTTCTCATTCAGAGTTGTTGATGCTACATTCATTATATAATCATTGGAAAAACCATTCAAGTTCTGCAATGGCACAATGGAGTCAACGAGCTGTTAAAATTTAACAGTGCTAGTGCTAAGTAATACTACCACATTATTCGTATGGATGAATCACAAAATCCAAAATGAACTAATCACGATGCCCATGAAAAACAACAGTAAAATCAACACTCATGCATCATGGGTTAGTTTTAAAGATTAATGGTCAATTACTATTTTATGTATACGACTTATATCAACTTTCTTAAGTTCATTTCATTAAGTTCTCTAATCATATCATGATATTGAATAATTCTTTAAAATTCAGCAATTCTGAATTAGTGTCATTTATTATTAAAAAATATTCACACATTGTTTTTCATTAAACAACTTGATGACAAGAATGCAAGGAACTTAATGTAAGCTTCTCTCTTTTGTGAATTCCATAACTAATGCACAAAAGTTTTGACCAATTTAAAATTTGATAATTTAATTTGAATCATTTAATATAAGAATCAAGAGTCAAGAATCTGCAACAAAAAGCTGCACAGAATATAACTACATAGAATTAATGAAGTTTCATTGTGTGATATTAATACCTTAAAACAATGCAATCAAGTTCTGTGACGTCTCAACACGTACAAATTCCTCCATCATAAGACCATGTTCTAATAATTAAGCGCTTATATGCAAGTGTGTTTAGGTAAACTTTTTTAACTATTTTCATAGTTGTTCAAGTTTTTTCTACAATTGCTTTATTAAGCTATTTATCAAAACACGCCCCATGTTATATTATACAACAAAGTAACATCTGATGTCTATCACAATTCACAAAAAAACAGTTCCATAAAACAGAACAGCACCTAAGTAAAAACTCAAAGAGGCACTCAAGATCTAATTAGGAATAACTTCACTGAAGTTATTTGCTCCATATTTGACAACAAAAACAGGTCAAATCGTTATATTAAAAATTTACCTTTATTTATACAGCTTCATGAGCCAAAACACATATTTAAACATGCATATTCATGTAATATGAGAACACATCATAATCGTGTAAATATTATTAATTAAGCCATTCAGACAAAATGTTTGACAAATTGAATTTGTTCCATCTACAAATGGGAAGCATGATTCGTCATTATCCTCTCCAAATGAAGCACTGGAGGCTTGTCATGGTTAATTTATGTACACTCTCTCCAGAAGGCATGGCATGGTTCCTCAGTTGATGGTAAAACCACTATTGCTACCATCACCCTGAGCACGTACAAAAAAACTGCAAAAACCGCGCCAAAGATGATTAAAATTACAACCATTACCAAAAGAAAACATTATTCTAGCCAATGTATTTGTAACTAGATAATTAAATGTTTGGATCACCTTCTCTTTACTCATAATCAATTCTGACACCTAGAAGCTACTCACAGAAGCTTCTCCACAGAACTGATTTTGAGTTCAAAATCAATTCTCAAAAAATATCCAAACATAGAAATCACTTACATTGACATACTGTTAATTCACATGTAGCTTTCTTCAGAGCACCATGCTGCTTCCGGGAGAAAATCCATGCTACAGTGCAATTAACTGCACTAAGGAAAATACCATTGAAGGCAATATTATAAAATGTTTTTTCAAAACCAAAGGCTGCATGATATTATAGTACAAGCTTGGATAAGCTTGAATACTCCTTTAAATCTATTTTCCCCTTTCTAAGCTTGGTGGTGCCTTGAACTGGAAGAACCATGCTTCACCTTATTTCCCTTCTTTTACCAATTCTAGGCTACATCATACAACATAAGAAGGGTAATTGACTGCTTCAAGATTAATTGACTATTTCACATTCATTGCAGCAGCCATGCTCCTAAGCTTCTTAGAAATTTCAGAAAATGATGGCCTCTCTGCAGGATCAGAAGCCCAGCAACTTTCCATTAGAGACTTCCACTCAGGATCACACCATGTTGGGATTTGAGGACGTAAAGTGCTGTTTACAATTCCTCCTGCAAAACAAAGCCAACACAATAGTGAATATGAGGTTAAAAACGTATATGGAGCCAGATATGGGCAAAGATTTAGACATTTCACATCACAGGAATTTTGTAGCAGCATCTAGGATTTGATGCTTAGGGAATAACTAAGATAAATACATTATTATAAACTCAATAACACAGAAGAGAATTCAGAGAAAATTTATAGAAGAGGGTGAGGAAGAGGAGCAAGAACGAGAAGTTTATGTTTGGTTTTCAGTTGAAAACCACATTCAGTGCATTGGAATTTGAGAACTCGCGTTACAAGGCACTGAATTTGAAGCAACCCAAGACCTCCGTTAGCTTTCAATTGGGTTCAACTGAAAAACAAACACAGGGACTGCCAAGTGCCAACTGCCAAGAAACAAAATAGCAACAATTTAAGCCAGTGCTAACTCGCTTGAATACATGGGAAAAGCTTCACTCCCTACCACAGTAGACAATTTTTCTCCCTGAGTAAAAGTATTAATCTCAAATTTAAAAGCAGCCAGTTAGTGACTAAACTTCCTGAGCAAAATATTACAGAAAAGAGCACCAATACTCGAGGACATTTTTAACAGGAACATAAACATAAAGAATCACTTTGCAACCTAAAATGGAAGAGCATGTTTTGTAGCAAAACAAATTGCTCTATCCATTTTGATTGCTACTCTCACCTATTATTGAAGCACAGTGCATATCAGCATAAGGTTCATCCCCTGTGAGTAATTCCCACATGACTATCCCGAATGAGTAAACGTCAATCTGCAGCCAAGTATAGATGCAAAGAAATATATCATCAGAAAATATGAAAGGGATAATAGTAATATGAAGTTAAACAGCCATGCCAAGGAACACCTTCTCTGACACCATATGGCTTTTCCCACTAAGGAGTTCAGGTGCCATCCATGGCAAAGTTCCCCGGACCCCTCCAGACACTAGAGTGTGCTGTTTAACCTTTGATAAACCCAAATCACCAATCTGAAAAATTACAGACATTGTTTCAATCTCTGCTAGCAGATGTGTGTGAAACTTCTAAAATTTGCATCGTGAATTATGTTATCCTAATCTTCATGGTTACCTTGCAGACAGGCCGTTGTGGATCTCTCATATTGACCAATAGATTCTCACATTTCAAATCAAAATGCACAACGTTTTTTCCATGCAAATACTCCATCCCAAATGCAGCATCCATTGCTATAATGAGCCTCTTACGACGATCTATTGTTCTGTTAAATTACCTCACAATAAACAGCACAAATAATACATCTCCAGTCCACAAGAATTTCAGATGGAAGAGCACACATTCCAGGACTTGAAAACATTTTAAAACATTGATGAAATATAAACTCATGAATTCATCAAATTACCTATCTTTCTTATGCAAGAACTGTTTCAAAGATCCATTAACCATGAATTCTGTCACCGTTGCTAAAGAACCATCAGGGCCATCACGAACAATACCATAGAAGGAGACGACATTTGGATGATGCAATGAACTCAGCATTAGTGCCTCCTTCCAGAAATCTGCGATCTGGGACAAAAACCAAAGGAAATCACTCTAGAGTTGGACATAATGTACACATGGTTATATACTGTTGATATTATAGGGTTTTAGTTAAGAAAAGAGGGAAGAGAAAGAATAAAGACTTTGAATTGTAATTATGTTTTCATTGATGAGATGACAACAAGACAAAACACTGACCTTTATTTATGCTAATACTAGACTACTAATCCTAATCAAACAAGGAAACAAACCATGAAATATAAAAACATTAAAACTAAGGTTGTGCCGTTTTCTCTGACACATCCGAAGGCCTAGAGTGACTCTTTTGGGACAGCCAATGGGACAGGATAATTCTTTGAGACTGCAGTAGGGCCAGACTGCTTTCTCTAGGACTATCGCAAGGCAAGGTTGCATATGGGACAGCCATGGGATAGGTCACAGAAGATTTTAAAAGCCATCAATCAGGTAAGAAGAGAGACATAAACAACATTGATTCAGGGTTGTCTGAGCAAGATGTCGTGGCACATGGTCCAAAAACTGTCAAACAGGTATGTATCGACAGATCTGAAGATAGTGTACTGGGTGAAGCAAGAGCAGGCTGGAGTAGAAGCTGAGTACAAGGAAGAAGCTGAAATAAGGACGGGAAGAGTGTGTTAACAAAAAGACATGCGCACGCTGAGGCTAAAGAGAAGGAAGAAGGGGAAAATCTGATAGAAAATTGTGATGGGACACGTCCCAGAGGATTGTACCACTCTTATGCCATGTTGAAGTTAGAGTGTTCTGGACAAGAAAGGAGGGAAGAGAAAGAAAAAACTTTTGAATTGTGATTATGGTCTTCCTTAGATATGATAGAAAGGACAAAGCTGTGACCCTTACTTATACTAGAATCCCAATCCTATTAATATAGGAAAACTATTCATGATAATTACTAGACTCCTAATTCTTAAATAAGGAAACAAATCATGAAATATAGTTGCCAGAAACATAATATGAAACCATTCATGTGTCTTCACCTAACAGATTCAGCTTTTGGGATGGTTGGTTTAAGACATGGTATCAGAATCTCTTATGACTGAGTGTTTGGAGTTTGATCCTTGTTACCTCCATTATTCTAATAAAAGTTGAATTTCAGCACAAGATATGTGGGCTTGTGTATTGTCCACGCAAAAACCAATTGGCCATCCGATGACGAAGCTTGCACCATTGTTGACAGATTAAGGCCAATCGGTTCCTATATGAGAGGCGTCCTATAATATAAAATCATTCATGTGCCTTCACCCAACAGCTTAAGCCTTTAGGGCTGCTAGTTCATGACAATTTGACAATAAAGGAATATTAAAACTAATCCTAAGAAGTAATCTAAGATACTCTAAGATAAGATCAAGATATTATAGGATATTATTTATATAACCTATCATATACAAAACTACTTAAAAGCATTGTTATTTGCTTCATTTCTTTGTTCTAATGCGTGCCTTCCATCCAAAACAAAATGGATGAATTTCTATGTAGATCACCAGAGTGAAACTAACACTACATTCCTAACTAGGTTATCCAATAAATCAACACCTAAGTCTGATCTCTCACTTCAATCCCAAACCCAAAGGGAATCTAAATCAGACACACATGCACGCACACGAATGTACACATAATACACTCAAATATTTCTTGGAGGCCAATATTTCAACCTCTTGATGAGCTCATAAAAAAATACCACAACTATATTTAAGTCAGTGAATTCTCCGAGCAAGAGATAGAACAAACACAGATAAAGAGAAGAATAGAAATTTTAATCCTACAAGTTTAAATCAATAATTACTTAAATGAAAGGACAAACCATGAAATACAAATATTACCAATCTTGCTCTTTCAGATGGCCTTCCAGCAAAACAACTGGCTTTTATTCTCTTAATGGCAACATCAGAACCTTTCCACTTTCCATGATAAACAGCCCCATAAGTTCCAGAACCAAGCTCACGGATCTCTTCCAAATCATCATTTTTAATAGTCTGAAAAATGATCAGCAGCTTACCATCAAACTCGAGGCATGTGGATAAAGGAAAGCCATGGAAGACCTCAAAACAAAAATGACAAAACATAATGAATTTGAGTAAGATGGGATGGAAACCTGCAATCCCCTAGCAATCGCTTCTGCTTCAGCCTCTGTAGGCTCAATTTTAGAGGTATCAATATGGTTATTTTCAGAGTCCAAATCTAAATCACCATGAGCATCCTACACGACAAATAAATACATATCATAATATAAGGCAATGTAACACAGCACACCTCTCTCTAAAATAATAACAAAAATTACTTTTTCCTTTTGAAAGAAGAATACAAAAGAAATTCATCCTCACCACTGGTTCTACTTCATTTGTTGTTTCTTCCTTGGTATTTGAATTATGCATTTGAGAATTGGCATGCTGATGATCATTAGCTGTAATTTTCACCTCCTCACCTTCTAATGCAGCCTTTTGTACAGAAACAATCAAATCAGGCAAGAAGTTCAACTGATTAACTAAATTCTTACAATCTTCTGGATCAGGATGGTCTTTATCAGCCAGTTTCCCAACATGTCCACACTCTGATGCATGTATTGAATTTGGATTATTCAACTCAACAGAAGCAGCAACTTCATTTGCATTCTCAGCAATTTTATTTTGCTTTGAAAAAGATATACTCTGCACATTAGAGTTTTCAACTATGCCCTCCTTTTTTGCCTCTTTTCCTTCTCCAAGCAAACTCACTGCTTCAGTCAAATGAGTATCATTTCTTAAAACCTCATTATTGTGAACCACATTAAAAGATGGTTGTGGCAGCTGCACAGGCTCCAACAAGATTGCAGTTTTTATGTCGGGTGGGGGATGAATGGCATCTGCAGTAATTGGATGTTGATTTTCCTGACCAAGGGCTTTTGGACTTAACCTCAGAGCATTTGCATAAGGATATTCCACGATAGCTGACCCATCATGCCTTGGTAGTTTTTGTGATGAATCGACCCAAGGACTTTGACTATCTGGTCCAATGAAAAATCCGGGACTACCCTCTCCCCTTATTAATCCAGCATTTATCATACCATCCACCGGCTGCGGTGGAGTAGTTGCCTCATAAGATGGCCCAATATGAGCTGGAGCTGGAGCTGGAGCATTTCTCCAAAAGGCATAACCAGGAGCATTTCCATGAGGCACAGGGTAATTACTATCTACTCCATAAGGGGGAGGTGTATTTCCATATCGCACACTGCATTCTTCCACAGGAGGAATTTTTAGATGCGGAATAGCTGCCATGGTCTGATCAGGGATCAGTTCAGGCCCCAATTCATGTCCAGCCCGTTGATGAACATAATTGGAAGACAAAGTATGTCCATCAGTCACACTACCATGCCCAACAGATAAATTTATAACAGGAACATCACTAACATAATGATCACCCACTCTTCCAGTTCCAGATACATGTCCTCTTGATTCCTCGACCCGAGCAGCTGCCTGATGCTGCAAACCCCATCCTCTCTCATGATTCTGAGCATCACTATTAACAGGCTCATTGGGATAGATCACAGGATGTAACTTCGTATCAGCATTCACCGCGAAAGCATCCCTATTTGAGGGACAATCTACACATGGATTAGCTACTGGTGGAAGTCCATTACTAATACTAGGATGCTCAAGATGGGGTTGACCTCTATGAAAGCCCATGCGACAATGCTCACGGATACCGTTCCCATCAAGAACATGGGAACCATGAAGGATGTTGCCGGGAAAACCAGACTTCTCACCATGTCCTGCTCCGGCTGGCATCCACACAACATTCTCAGAATATTGTGGTTGATTGTCATACACAGGATGGTGATTTACATAATGCCGAGAATACTCTTCAGGCACTCTATCAATGCACTTATCCGGTATTTCAGGAAATGGCATGCGGTATCTTGCACCGGAAGGAGAAGATGGAAATTCATGGTGACCATGATGTCTAGGAGAGTAATATGCAGGATTCCAAGAAGCATCAATGTCATTAAACCTCTGTCCCATAGGTTGTGGGTGCTGGACAGTGAGGTGATGCAAATTGTTGTACTGTGACATAGATAGTTCCCCACTTCTCTGGCTATGAAGCCCATTTTCCACACTTATTGGATTGAAAAACTGATCAGGCACATGGATATCCTCAACAGTGCCAATCACAGGAAACTCAGCTTGTTGCATCCTCCTAAAGTCAGAGGCATCATTTAAACTATTCAATGCATCAACATACCTCCTCTCAGTGTCATC
This sequence comes from Acmispon strigosus, assembly GCA_030819835.1. Lineage (NCBI taxonomy): Eukaryota > Viridiplantae > Streptophyta > Magnoliopsida > Fabales > Fabaceae > Acmispon > Acmispon strigosus. The sequence goes on along the minus strand of JAUAMA010000002.1, from coordinate 11,501,149 downwards.
CCCATCAATAAAGTGCGACGAAACATCCTGCTCCGACTGAGAAAACAAGAAAATCCTGAGCCTAGTGAACCCATCCCCTGAACCCAACTTGTCATACTCTTCCATCATGTTAACCACATCATCATCATTGACAACAGACACAAGTGCATCAAGATCCTCATCAGGCTGCTGGTACTTCAACACAGCAACCCCATCATACAGCTCTCTCATCTTCCCCATCAACTCCTCATAGCTAATCTCTCTCGGAACACTCACAATACGTGTCTCCCCACCAACATAACGCAGCTTCCCATCTTGTGGGCGGGGCATTATGCTCCCCAGAAAGCTACATAAGAATTTCACACGCCGACCATCATCGTTCGAACCGGGCGCTGAACCGGTGGCCGGTGACCGAACCGCCGTGGGACTATCCATCGAGAAGCGCTGTCGTCGATGATCAATCACACTCTCAGACTCGCTCAAGCATTGAAACCCTTTATTACACATGAGCACCAACTCACATCATATATACTACAACTCTATCTGATAGGTGGGTGAGCGAGTTTGCGATTACGAATTTAACAATGAATAATTAGAAAATAAAAGAAGAAAAAGGCGATAAATTTTCCGAGAACAAAGGAATTGAAGCCCAGAGCGCAGATCCAAATTTAGTGGGATGTCAGGGAGGGGTACCTGACATGGCGAATAGGGCGATACCCAGATAGCAAAAACGAAACTTTGGGACCCAATGGAAAAATATTTGATGGGTTTGATTTGTTGGATTGGATTGTTGACAGTTGTGGGAGTGGGGTTCTTCTTCTATCCTGAGTTCTGAGCTGAAGGGTGGAAATTGGAGAAGGATGATGATAAAGGGTGAGTTTTTCTAACTGCAATTATGGAATGGAATAGAAAGAGGAGGAAGAAGAAGAAGATGGTGATGGAAAATCGCCATGGAAGTTGGAAGAGAAGAGAGTGGGGGTTGTGGTTGATGGGATGAATGGATGGTTTCCAAGATGCGATGCCTGGTTGCCATGTAGAGTCCCACGTGGCAGTCTCTGGTAACGTTATTTCCTTGGCATATTATTTATCTCCCTCGTATATGCTCTTTTTTCTTACGCGCTCCCTTCCACCACGCGCGACCGCCACACACCATCATTTTTTTTTCCTGACCATATTCTACTGCGAGCGTTAGTTATGAAACTAATCTCTCTAAGATCATGTTAAATGGTCCAATAAATGCTTCTTCATACGCATCATCCAAAAATCAAACTCTGAACCATATATTTAAAAGGTCAAATTATTTACTAGTCATACTACACCTTACTAGTTGACCCCTTCATTTCTTCACGATGAAGGACCCTAGCCTCAAAAATTCCTTCTGCTTATTTTGGCAGTATTTGATGATGTTTTTTTTTTTTGACATCAATGCATTCAGAAGCTGTACAAGTAGTTAGCGTGATGTTTATTTTATTTTGTCTTTAGATCCTTAAATGTTACTCTATCTTTAAATAAATTCGTACAAGTAGTTAGCGTGTCGTAGGTTATTATCAATACATCAGATACTCTATCTCTAAATAAATTTGGTGTTTGGCGTGGTACGTTAAGCTAGATCAATAATGTGTGGTGCTAAAAATGAGTTGGTTCAGTAATAAAGACTTATGTATCATTTAAAAGATCAACTTTATTCTAATGAAGCAATGCAGTGTTCCATTTTCAGGGATATGAAATTTGTGGATTGTGTTTTTTTGGGTTTTATTTAATCGTCAATCATCGTCATTTTGCGTGCATCTCCACCACCATCGTTCGTTTATGCTGTTCGTTATTTTTCATTAAAAAATGAATTTTATGAGATGAAGTTAATTGACGAGTAAAGTAAATTCTGAAAATGTAACATTTATCTTGAAAAACATGATAATAATCAATTAGATCATTTAATGCGGGTACATGCCCCAAATTTGTTTTGGGTACTACATAATTTTTCAATAATTCTTTGGTTTCTTAACTTTTTAGAGCATCTCTAGCGGTGGGATCTTATTTTGGTGTCTTAAACATTTCTGGTAGATTCATACTGCCACATAGGATTTAAGACACTCATAAGATCTCACTGCACATTTCGCTCCAGTGGTTGGGATATTATTTTACTTTTAGTTGGACCTATAATACACAATATATTTATATTATTTATTTCCACCTAATATTAAATTAAATTAAACTAATAATTTTATACAAACATAATTAATAATTAGAAAAGATATAATATAATTAAATATCAATTTGATAGGAAATACATAATTAAAGTTCAACATGATATTATTTAATTGAAAATGAAAGAAAATACATATTATTGAAAAATAAATGATATACATTTTAAATAAAACACATAATATTATTTTATTTCTGTTAGTTGTATGAGAGAGAAATAATACTATTTTACTATAAATCTCACCTTAAAAGATGAACCAGCCAAGACACCAAAATAAGATCTCAAACCATGTCACCCATCTCCAACGGGTGCGATGATGCTCTAGGATCCTTATTGGTAGAAACCATTGTCTTTATGATTTGGTTTGTTTGACCGTCAATGGAAACTTTGTTCTATAGATTTTAGATTGAAAGTGATACTGTGAGATAATTAACTTGGTCTATAATTAGGTGATCAATCCCAACCCAAGGATAAAAATAACATATAAAATCATAGGCAAATACAATCCAATAAAAATATAAAATATATTAAAATATTAAAGTAATAAATTAAAGAATCCATTATAGTTTCAGGCTATGGATTTACTTACTCGTATCCAAAGAAAAATACATTCGGAAAAACATGCTAGATTCAAAATCTAAAGAAAGTAAACATATATAGAAATAATCACTTTTTCTAGTATAATCTTCAAAAACTTGAAGGGGAAAGACTCCCGCCTTAACAAGTCCAAAAGATATGCTCCATAATCGACGTGGCTACAAGAGTGGAAAAGGCATAGAGAGGAATAGAAAAGTAGTATTAAGGGATAAAAGAGCACTCTCTTTGGAGACCATGAGGGTTTTTTAAATATTCAATAAATAGCATGGATACTAAGGGCATGATGGTTAACCTCCTCATAAAAGCATGAATAATGCACATTCGTATTATCTTTTAGTTCACCAAATAATTAGTTAACTTTTATCATATAGTCACGTAGTATGAAATTAACCATGTTATTGCATATGATTGGAATGCACTTTTCCATCATGCACAACATGAGTCATAGACTCATCCTAGAATCACCTACTAATTACACCATCGTAACATGTCATCTGAAAGAATAGTGATATTCTTCCTCTATGCTCTAAATAACTTATCTCAATCCTCAACTAAACAAGAGAGATATATACACATCATTGGACTAGATAAGCTCCAATAAGTGTTCTTTAGTCTGCGTCCAAATGGACTATAAGACTTATATCTTCTAACCAGAAATAATTACAGAGCATTTTACCACGAAACCAAACTTGCTGTAGTAGTTTCTACTTCAACGTGATCTCAAGCTTTAAATTGAAAATCCACCATCAGTCCAAACATTCATTCAATAATAATAACCCAACGCAACGTATGATTTTGTCATTAAATTCTAGTGCATCCTTATGTTCGTCTATTAAATGCTACTTTTTTTTTGAAAGGTATTAAATGCTACTCAAGTCACACGGAATAGAGCAAAAATGTTATCAAACAGGCTAAATTTGTACATTTCGTTACCAGCTGCCTATTTGCTTTGGACAAGTGTGCGTATCATTTAAGTAAAATATATATATATATATATATATATATATATATATATATATATATATATATATATATATATATATATATGATGCTAGATAGCCCGTAGCCCTGTACATAAAACTTCTATAAGAATTTGAACTTTCATCTCCTTGTTGATGATTTATTTTTCCCCGCATCATTTAACGTCTTAGATGAGTAACCTAGTAGGAAAAAAAACATGACCTTGAGGAATGAATGTCGATAGAGGCTCCGCCATGACCATTTAATCTTTAATTGACAGTAACAGATTTTTTTGTGGATGGTACTTGGATTAATAATACCCAAAGGGTTATCCGGCGGCACTTACATTAGTGGGACTGAAATCTCATGGAGTGATAGTACAATCCCATTGAGTCCAAGCATTTTGCAAAACTATGCCAAGGCTTGGGCCATCATAGATCGATGGGAGAGCTGCTGTTCATAAAGGCCACGGAAGATCTTGTACTTGGCATCATGGTACTTTTTGACCTTTGGATCATTGGACGGATGAATGACCTGCCCAAATTCATGCACATCATTAGCCTTCATGGAAAACTAGGAGTAGCAAAGTTTTACTCTTTATTAACTAAAAACACTAGGTTGTAAAGGATGCATTAGAACGGAAAATCTGGTGATTTACCACAGGTAATTAAAATTTATTATTTTAAGAGAGGAAGAAAGGCGTCCGCACCTGACCAGCTGCATTGAGGGCTTTCATGGCCTCCCTAAGGCTACGATATTTCCTTGTAGCAACAGCACCCAGAATAGCAGCGCCTAAAAGCACAGATTCACTTTCCCTTGGAAGAACTATAGGGCAACCTGAAAAAATTGTAAATACGATTCATTATTTAAATAAAAAGAAAGTAAGGTCTCCATGATCATCAGCGCCATTCCTTATCATTCAGATGCACAGCCAGTCTTTTTTATTGATGATTTGATGAATTAAAAATTTAAAACAAATTAAAGTAAGACAGAATCCGGATCATGGAACAAATGGTTCGGAAACAAACCAAACCTTGAACTGTGGATTGATTTGTAAAACACATAAAGAATTAAGTATGATTTATTTTTCTAGGTTGACCATCAAACCAAACTGGACTGGACTGTGTCTCTGAGCAACCCTAGATACCAATACTAGCATGATTTTGTTAGTATTAGAACTGGAGCATACTCCATACCATTCTTTATGCTGAAAAAAAGTTTACAAAGAATATGTAACACATGAATATCAGTGTGCTGTGTGCATGCATACACACATGCTCCCAACTCCTCTTCAACACATACCAATGATATCAGCATGTTCCTGCATGAAGATAGGGTTCTTTGATAGGCCACCACATGCAAGTAGTGTGTTGATCTGCAGGCAAAGGAAGAACAATCATGATAAATTGATAGTAAAGCCAGCAACTCCATTAACAGCTAAGAGCCTAAGAGTAATGATTTCGCAAACAGGACCATGCAACAAAAGCCTTATCCCACTAAATGAGGTCGGCTATATGGATCACACTACACCATGCAACAATTATAAAGAAAAAATTTACCTACTAGCAAACATCCAATACTACAATGATAAAAGTAACCAGAATATGAGAGATGATCCTAGACGAGAGATGGTAGACTAATTGTCTCATGGACTAAAAGTTTGCAAGGTATACAAAAAAGCCCCAAAGGTTGAGGAGGTAGCGTTGGACCTAGTGGAATGTAGTTACTACGTGGGAATCCAGCAGGCATAGTGGAATGAGAATAATTATTTAGGGGAGGTTAATTAGAGGAGAGAGAGTGTGAATGATTATTCACCAGTTCAGAAGAAAGCTGAGTACATATTCTCTATAGAAGTTTTGCTCAGGGGAAGTGTTAGCAGTAGCTATCTTCTACCTTTCTGTTGTGTTTTTCTGGTTTTGTAATCCCTTATTGCTTTGAGAAGTATGCAAAAATCCGGGAATTGTACCCTTGAGTTCTAATAAGCATGTCTTGACCTTAAAGGGTGAGTGATGCTGGGGAAACAATTTTATACCAAGGTGCGTGTCAGACTGTCAGGGGGTCTGGGTGCAAAGTGCAAGCGTGAAATGGACGTCAAAAAAGCCAAACCAAAGAACTCGTTATAATCTCAAATATGTATCATAGTATTGTGCATCCTTACTTTGTGACCATGTGCGTTGCAATGCTCTACAATGTGGCGTGTGCCATATGCAATGCCCTGCACAGCTGCCAGATATAGAAGAGCCAACTGTTCATCACTTGTGTCAAGTGTCAAACCATAGATAACTCCTTTCGATTTTGGGTCTGCAATGGGAGACCTGGGAAATCATATATAACAGCCCATTATTGGGAGACTGTTATTGCATATAAGTATAACAGAGGAAAGATGTCGTTGGTCCCCAAATACCTGTTCCCATGGAAGTCAGGAAGAACATGCAAATCTTCAGTCAAGGCAGCTACAAAGGATCGGCTCTGCTCAATCATCATTGTTTCCAAGAGCTTGTTCAGTAGCTCAAACACTGAAATCTCTGATATATTGAACAATAGAAAATTAGCCTCGTTAAAACATTCATAAAAATCAGACTTGTTAATATAAATGATAAATCTTTGGCATATCCAGAAAAAGAGGAAAAACCTTACTTTGGGAGGCAGCTCGATTTGCAACACGTGGTGATGCAGCATGGTTTTCAATTATATGATCTAATAATGCACCAGTGGCACTCTGTCCACCTTCAGTTAGCCAAAATTCTGGTACCATTGCTGAAAGTTCAGATAAGGAAGAACTGCATCACAACATAGCGGATGCAAGAGAAGCAATGATGAAAACTTTATTTAACCTTAAATAAAGTAGAAGATAGTGAAAATTAAACAGGTTATCCTTCTGGAGATCCGGTCAAGAGTAAACTCTGATTTAAGTTACCTTCTACTTCTTATGCCGATATTAAAATTCCATAAACTGGAACTAATCATAAGCAGTCATACAAATATCTTTACAAAGACACATGAATGAATGATATTATGAGAATACAGTCATAAAAGTATAAAACATTAACATCAAACTGTGACAAACATTCAATCCCATATTAACACCTTTTCAGATCCAAGTTCCAACAAAAGCAAAATTTATTCAAGAATTTTCAACCACAACCAAGCAACTTAGAATTATTATCGAAAAGCGTAATTCCACTTCTCACTTGACACTACAATTTTCAGTTATGTTGGTATTAACAGCATTTAAACTGCGTGAATGGTCATGGTAGTCACCCCAATAGATATAATCCATGGACCACAGCTGTTTCAAATGTCTCCTAAGAGAAAGGTACAATGTCATCCAGAATTTAGATTCAGTTCATAAAATGGAGAAAATAGTAGTGTACCTGACCAAAATGGCCCCCAAACCCCAGGAATGAACAACTTGCTCCGGGATACTGCCATATGGCATGTAGAAGTTCCACAAACTAACACCATACGGTTGCAAATTGCTTCCTTGTCATGCTCTGAGGATCCATAAGTTTTTCAAGTTAAGAAATGCTACTGCTTCATTTGAATGGCTTACAATCACAAGTATAAGGAAATCGTGACAACCTTCAGCTTCTGATGATGGCACACTTTCAATTACCCCCACACCACCAGCATGAGCATCAATTAGTGATGTCCCTACAGGAATTCCTGGCATAAGACCCAGTTCCTGAAAATTTCAATCCATAAGAAATATTAAAACCAGCCACATCATAGGAGTTTGTCACATTAAAGTGAACCAATCTCCATAGAAGGAGAAAGGTTGTGTTTATTCTTCCAACTGAGCAATACAAGTTTGCTTAGGCAATTAACCTAAAGCAAGCAACAGTTCAAACTTCAAAATAATGTATAATCTTTAGTACTGGACATCTTGCCTTTGCTGCAGTAGGAGTAAGGCCAGAACCCAAAGGATGGCCAGGGAAAGCGACACTTCGTCCTGTGATTATGATTCACTATCAAGTTAAGCAGTGGAAGACAAATAGCAATTAATGGGACCAACAGCAGACAATTAATCATAAGCTAACTCAGATCAACTGATAAAGCCTAAACTCTTCAAGAAAAAAGCAATTATCAACATTCATACATCATAACTATTTATCTTGCTCCAGAACATTGTTTCTTTATATTAAACTTCCAAAGGGAGAAAAGAATTGAGTTCACCATTATAGCAAAGGTGGACCACCGCCTATGCAGTTTGCAGTCACACGATATTATTCAACTAGATTACTTCCTAAATTTAAAAAATGCTAGACAAGTAACAAAAATTTGATATAATCATGGTCAACGAGTTTGCTAGTTGGAGACACTTCCTATCCCTTATTTAAAATTGCAGACCGAGACATTTGCATTTAGGGGATACAAAAGCATATAGCATTTACTCATTTTATAATTTGGTCCAAGAACAAGTCTACTAAAACAGAAATTTTGCATTTTATGCCAAAAAATGTCATACATTTTGCAGTCCACATAGGTGGTCCAAAAGCTTATCACTAATGAAAGTAGGTTGTTTGAGATGAAATATAAAATCATTCATATAAATTCACCTAATAGCTTAAACTCTTGAGACAGTTGGTTCTTGATATTATATCAAAGTCGTTATGGAGTACGGACCAAGTGGTCTAGAGGCTGTTCCCTCCCCCTCTACATTCTGATCATAAAAAGTTGAATTTCTACCAAGGAACATGTGTATAATCTATATTTGAATCCAAAAAGTACTTGCATAGATTTAAGATAAAACCATTCATGTTCCGGTACCCGATAACTTAAGACTTTTGAAATAGTTGATTCCTGACAAGATCAATGTTTATGAGATGAATACCTATCTTTGCATGATGTCCTTCAACAAGATCACCTAAACCAATTTCTTCCCAAAAGTCATCATCCCACCCGCAAGCTTCCATATCTCGGGAATCTTTATCGTCGATATGTTGCATGTGTGCATGACCAAGATATGTCCATTTACAAACTGTGGTGCAAAGACTGCGAGTATCATCTCCAGTTGCCCTAAAAGATTGCCAGGAATTAATCCAAGTGAAGTGCCACAAGACTTGAACATCAAACTGATGTTGGACATAAAGAAGACTTAAGCAACCTGTATGACAACCAGTCACTCAAGTCCATCCACCTCAAAACCATTGACCAAGATTCTTGCAAATTTTCTTTAACCCATAGAAGCTGAAGAGTAAAATGCATCAGTTAAATTTGATAAAGCCATAACTTAATCAATAGGCATCACACTCAAAAATATAAATGAAACAAATACATCATATGAACCAAGTGTATTGTGCAGAACATAGCTAGTTAGTTTAGTAGTTTCAAAGGGTAGCTTTTAGATAATATTTGTGCTAGGTGAGTTTATTTAACCACTATACTCCAACAGTTCAAATAAGAATAAAATGGAACAAGAAACAAGAGACACAAGAAACAAAGAACCTTAAAGAGCAAAAACCTTTTTGTGAAAGAATAATCAGCTAAATGATAATCCCACAAATCCTATCAATTTTGTCTAACTGATCATCTACTTAAGATGCTCAAAACTTTATCCAATACAGACAATTAGGCTCTATCCCAGTCGCAGATATAGTATTTAACACTTCCAATGATCATTGCCATCAACAGTTATACATCCATTGCCATAAAAAGTTGAAAATTACTCTGCATTTAATATTTTACAGCAGAGTAGCATATAAGGAGGATGTTGCGTACAATAAATTTACTAGACAGTATACTGTGTATAGTGACCAATGATGAAATAATGGGACTACTTCAGATGGTACCTTTGGTGGCTCCATTTCAGGTGAAACAGCCCCACCACAGTATTGCAAAACAGGTGAGTTACGTGAATTGATCCTTTCGGCTTGTTCTACAGCTCTATGGTCCATCCATACAATCACATTTCTTCTTGAATCACCACTCCGAGAAACCGAAACAGGTGAGCCATCAGAATCCACCGCAACTAATTCATAAACAATCAGTTACAGCCATTTCACATAAAATTAAATTTTCAATTTTCTAAAAGTAAAAAAAGCATCAATATCATACCAAGAGAACAAGTAGCTGCAAAACCCAGACCCTTTACTTCTGTCGGTGCAACTTTTGCTAGAGAGCAAGCTGCTTTTACAGCTGCACAAACTGCAAGCCATATATCTGTAGAGGATTGCTGTTTAGAACAAAAAGATGAATCCACATCATACAAACACAGAAAGTGGAAAGCAGCAAGACATATCAGACAGAAAAGGAACTAACTGGAAACTTAAAACCATCCCTTCCCCATTTGCAAAATCAACACTATAGACAAGAAGCTGTTCCAACAGAAAATGAAGCAGAAACATGATTCAGATTAGTTTGCAGTAGGAGGTACTACGCTCTGAAATGAAACTCTAGCTATCTCAGAAACTATGGTGTATGTAAAAGTCTGACAGGCAACCAGTCTCACTGATGTGGGACTGTTTAGTGTTTACAACCCCCCCCCCAGACTAGGTGAATACAATGTTCTGCAGTGATCACCAGTTTGAGACAGTCATTTAGATTTACTGACAGTCCATGAACTCAGGAGAAAAAAGAATTACCTCAACATAGACACCGTCTTTCCATATTTGTATTGGGCTGCTAGACGAACCAAGAAGCTTTCCTTTCTCATCAAACAGGCCTGTATTAGTATTCAAGTAAAAGGTCCAGATCATTCAAACCAGTTTGTCACATCTAACAATGACTTAAAAAGTTCATTGGCATATCTAGCTGCCTGGAGCATGTACTACAAAAACAATAAAAATTTAATAAAAGCTATCAGCTCCGTTCAAACTTTGTGCAAAATTTGAACATTTTGGAATTTCATACACATCAAAATTTTAGAAAAGGACAACAGAACCAGCACTGTTCTTTATGCTAATGGCAAATCTGGCAAATAGTGACTGCATTGAAAACGCCAGAAAGCCACAGTTGAAAATGCCAGCATCCAATCAAATAAATACATAGCAAGTTATATATATATATAATCGATTCAATTAAGACAGAAAAGTCATCCAAACGGGGGAAAAGGAAGTGAATGGTAGAAATGGACCTGCACGAGCACTGCCGGTGCCGACATCGACACCGAGGAAGACGGAGCGAGAAGTAGAAGGCTCAGTGGTGGAGGAAGAAGAGGCCATCTTGAGAGAAACTGGTGCGACGGATTGAGTGGCTGTGTACCGGATCAAACCCTTCTTGTGCTGGACATTTTCAATCACTCATTTTGTTATTTTTCGAGGGGAGTTTCGGTTGTCACATTCATCAGCCTGCTTATTGCTTAATTTAAGAAATAATTATTTTTAACTGTTTAAAGAAAAAGAAAAAAATTAATTTTTAGAGATTTTAAGAAAAGTATAAATTGATTTATGTTTACTTTGATTATTTAAAATTACTTTTTTTTTTTTTTTTACTTGCAAACGTTTTTAAGCAACAACACCCTTCATCCCTAGCCTCTTCTTCATCATTCTATGCACATTCCCCTTCTTCCCACACAAACCACCTAGATTCTCCAAACCCAACAAAATAGTGCAAACAACTTGATAAAAAAATCTAATAGAGTTATGTGATTGCTCTACAATCCGGCCTTAAGGTCCTTGGTCTCACTCAACAACTCGGCCTTAACCTTCTATTTTAACTCGTGAAAACCCTGATCTTGCCATTGCTAAATTCACTCATTTTTGCTACGTTGGTGTCTCTTGGAGAAGAAGACTTCAGTGTAGGGTTTCTAATTAGGAGAAAATGAAATAAAATGTTGTGTGAAAAATAGAGGTCATCCGGATTCGAAGAGAGTGTCTCATTAAAAGGTATCATAAGCTCTAAATAAGATGTTCCTATCAGCTTATGGAAATAAGCTAAAAAGAGCTTATGGAGGGCTTATGAACTATTTCGATAAACTCTGTCAAACGCACACAAAAGAGCTTTTTCTATAGCATAAACTCAGATAAGCTGTTCAAAAGCTCTCCCAAACGGGGCCTAAATTAAATATCATAACATCGAATGACAAATCTCCAAGCTGTTCAAAAGCTCTCCCAAACGGGCTTATGAATCATTCCCACTCGCACGTGGACATGTTGCCTCATATTCATCATGCTTTGCGGTGTTCTTGGGGTATTAGTTTCTCCTTTGCTCCCAAGGAGGGTAGCTTAGTTGCGAATTGGTTAGCTAGTGCTTCCTTAAGGGTGTGTTTAGTATGGAGAAGAAATGTGTGAGAAAAAAAAAATGAAAAGAGAGAAAGAGAAAGAGAAAAAAAATGAGTAGAAAATGAGATGATTTTTCAGGTTGTTTAGTTGGAATGAAGATGAAAAAAAAGTAAGATAAAAGAGAAAAGGCATGTTTGTATGAAGACCTAAATATTCTTAACTAAACTTAAATATGATTAATATTTTTTAATAAAAAATATGTATATATTTAAAAACATAGTTAAACTCTGTATATTGTTATTATTATTATTTTATTGTTATTATAAAATGTAAGTATAGAGCACCGTAAAAAAACTAAGTATAAAGGACATATTAGTAAATTTAACAAAATCATTCCTACTTTACCATTTTCTCCTGAGTTGTGCAAAGAAAACAAAATGAGTGGGTCCTGCACGTTAGGGGTGTTCATTGGTTCGGACCGATCCGATAAAATCGACGAACCAATTAAGTTGAATCGGTTTTTTCCATATTTCGTTCAAAATCGATTCAACCCATTGAAAACCGATGAAGATTGGTTCTGTTCACAAATTGAAAAATTAAAAATCGAAGAACTGAAAACCGAACCGATGATATATATTTATTGAAAAAAAATAAAAAAATAAGGCAATATAAAAAATGCTTATTTGAGTATGATGTTGTGGGGATGGTTTTCGTATTTGTTTATTTTGTTGTGTTTTAGAAGCAGAAAGAATAAAAAAGGTTAAGTGTTAACCTTAGCCGCTCCAATTCTTATTCGTTCCACCACCATCCCAGTTATGCACTTCATCTTTCCACACTTCCACCACTGCTCTCCAACGCGACTCACCAATCATCATCATTGCGGGCTCGTGACTCATCATCATCGCTTCGCCATGCTCACTGCTCATCATCAATCATCATCACAGCTCATCATCTTCGCAGTTCACCATCATCGTTGTTCTCATCATAAATCATCATCTAAGTGTTTCTTTAATCTATGGATTTGCAATGTTGCTAAATGATAATTTGTGAAACCAATGAACTGAGCTGATCAAAACCGTTCATCATCAGTTTGGTTCATTTTTTGAAATTTATTTGTTAAAAATCGTACCAAACCGAACAATGAAGTTTGATCGAATCAGTTCCTGGTTTCACCTAAAACTGAACCAAATCGAATCACGTACGCCCCTACCGCACGCTTTTCTCCTTTCACCCCTATGTTTTGGCTTGTTCCAAACTGGAGAAAACTCATCAGGAACCGTGTTTTCTTAGTTGCTTATTTCTTTCTCCATGTTTTCTCTTGTTCCAGACAATGCGTATGTTCTCTATTGAGAAATCACTCGCTTGAGTCTCCATTGGTCGTGTAGCTTCGAGCTTCCCCCTCCGTTATTAGAAGTAAGTGACTAGAACAACGCATACCACTTAGTGGTGTTTAGAAACTCATTTGTGACAGATTTTAACTGTCGCAAAGTGACACATTTTATAAATTTCCACAGACGTGCGGTGTTTGCATATGTCACTAATGTAGCGTGAGCTAATAGTCATTTTAATTTTGTTATAAAAGTGGTAGAACAGAGAGAAAGCACCTCCAGACTACTGAGCATGACGCTAGTGGGATGTTGAAGAGGACAATAGAGACTCACCCCTAAGTACGAGCGCGGGGGATCTCCCCGAGGAGGGATATCCACAAGCTGAGATTTTACTAGATGTAGATGATTCAAACTCTTAACCTATGAGAGGATGCCATAACTAGCTGTGTCAACCCAAGTTTGCACTCAAATGCCCCGTTTGGTGGACATGATAAACATACATGATGAGATAGCAATAATCTTATCTTACTATAATCTGTTGTTTGCTGCGCCAGCAGGATAGGACAACACTATCATGTGTCTTACCCTATCATGTCCATCTCAGACAATCAACTATGGGGAGATGTTGGTCAAGTAAAAAAAAAAAACAAAAATATTTCTTTTTCAAAACTTCTACCAAACAATACAATGGAATAGAATGCACATAACATACATTCCAACTTATCATTGCCGGAAATATTTCCCCTATAACAATGAAACAAAGCCCTTCGTAGTTTGAGTTGTAGAGTGACGTTCCATTTCATTGCTGCTTTCCCTCCTTAAACTTTTTTCTCCTTAACCAAACTGTGATAGATAGTTACACCGAATCCCTTCTCCTCCGCCATGTTCCGCTTCCCCTCCGTCATTCTCTCCCGCCGTCTTTCCCGCCGAAAACTATTTTCCTCCACCACCTCGCAACCGCTCGAGCTCCCTCTATCCCATCCCATCTACCTCATCTGGGGTTCCAACACCGGCGTCGGCAAAACCCTAGTCTCAGCCGGCATCGCCGCCTCCTTCCTCTCTTCCCCCTCCCCTGTCAAATTCCACTATCTCAAGCCCCTCCAAACCGGCTTCCCTTCCGACTCCGACTCTCGCTTCGTCTTCAACAAGCTTTTCCACCTCCGCAGTCCCCACATTGCTCTCTCCGCCTCTCACCGCGTCCTCAATGCCTCCCCCGCCGCCACGAGGGAGATTGATCAGTCGTCGTTTTCAGCTGGCGAAGAAGGTTCCGGTTCCTCGGAGCTGGTTTGCAAGACGCTGTACGCGTGGGAGGAGGCCGTGTCGCCGCATTTGGCCGCCGAGAGGGAAGGTTTCGTCGTGAAGGACTCGGTAGTGCTGGAAACGTTACAGCGGTGCTTTCGAGACGTGCTCCAAAGCGGTGTAGAGAAGGAGAGATCCGAAGTTATGTGTATTGTGGAGACCGCTGGTGGAGTTGCTAGTCCAGGTCCTTCTGGGTCACTTCAATGTGACTTGTATAGGTGTGTATGTCAACCCTCCTTGTTTAATGTTTAAACACTTGCATATTCAGCTTTGATTGAACGAGTTTTAGGTCTATCATCTATGTATTTAGTTAGGTGCCTCAAATTTTGCTGGAATTGGTAGTTGCGGTATCAACTGAAGATCTGTGTCAATTTTCAATGATCATTGATCACGCACCGGGTTGCCCCTTTGTTTAAATTTGGTCATCTTTTGCTATTAATTCATGCGCTGTTTGATATTTGTTACCCTTTGTCAGGGTGTAGCCATGAGAACTCATAGCATTGTAGGCAAAGGAACAGTGTTGTTAATTGCGGATGGCGGGTCATGGCGGAAAGCCGAATTCCCGCCATACATGACAAATAATGGTGGAATATGGCGGGATATTGGCCATGGCGGAAAGCCAAAAAACTGCCATCTGCCATGAGAAACCGCCATAGCCCCACCATGGCAGATATTTGATAACACTGCAAAGGAAGCAAACATATTATGTGTGGTAGAATAGTGGTCTATATGGTATAGTTCAACTCTTTTTTTTTGTTGAATCTGTTTCTTCTGCTATTTTTGTCAGGCCATTTCGTATTCCTGCAATTCTTGTTGGAGATGGGCGGCTAGGAGGTATTTCTGGAACAATATCAGCTTATGAGAGCTTGAAGCTTCGAGGTTATGATGTTGTTGCTGTTGTTTTTGAAGATCACGGCCTTCTAAATGAGGGTCCCCTATTGTCTTATATGCGAAACAAGTAGGCTTGATTACACCAGTTACTTTGTTCCCTTTCTGCATGAAGCACAGAATTAGGATTGTATTTACATGTCTTCCTTTCTCAGGGTGTTTTTGGTAAAAATGACACTTTTGTAGTAAAGAAAAGTTAAGTTTAAGCAATAAGTTATAAATTTTAATGTTTGAAAATTATTTATTTTAAGCACTGGATGTCTTGACCTCAAGCATGCTGAATGGTTCCGCAGGTTTCTTTTTTAGAAGTTTTTATTTAAATTCAATTTTTTAGGTGTACAAGCACCATAAAATCTTACTTGAAGTCTTCATAACTTTACTTTTGAGTAAAATGTACGATAGAATAATTCATTTTGTATATTTTGCTTCTGTAAGGCTGAGTTTTGTGTTTGCGAACATTTATCCTATTCGGCTTATAATTTTTTCTATGTAAAAGTGAATTTTGTTTGAATAGTATTGATAAAATTACTTGTGCTTAATCACCAAGAAAAAAACATTTTTAAATTTTTTCTTGAATGTTGTTGTGAGGATAGATTGGAAAGATAATTTGAAAGGACAATGCTTCAAAATTACCTTTTGTAGAATGTGATTAAACGTCATGCATGTCAATGTGGGTTTGAGGTTTCAACTCATAATAATTCTTGCCAATAGGTTGGCAAGTGTTGGTTTGAAAATTTTAGTGTCTGATTAATTTCCATTTTCATTTTCCATTTGCATTTCCTTCCGTTAAATTCATTTGCAGCAATGCCCCCTTGTTTTAGTTGTTTCCTGTTTTCAAAGTTTGTATAGGGAACAATAAAAACAGCATTTTATTTTTCACTGTTTCCTAGGCAAAACTATGAAATAAAAATATGAAGTGAAAACAAGGGGCATTGTTGCAATTAAAACTAAAAACAGGAAATGAAAATAGAAATAGAAAATGGAAAGTAAACAGGCAGTTCATTTTCAGCACTAAATCAAGTTTTACTAATACACCAGTGTGGCAGTATATCTCTTTCTCTCGCTTTCTCACACTTAGATATTCAAATATACATCTAAAGTTCCTTTTATCTGCATTTACATTTCAGCTAATCAACTATCTTTATGGTTTTGACTTTTCTTCTGTTTTGCGGTATGATACTATGTGATTATATACTATTGTTGCCTCTTAATGCAGGGTTCCTGTTCTAGTGCTACCACCTGTTCCTAAAGATCCATCAAATAACTTAATGGAATGGTTTGAAGGATCTCTTGGAGTGTTCAATAATTTAAAGGAAATAATGCTATCTGCTTATTTTGAGAGAATTAAAAAATTGCATGACATGCCAAGAAAAGCAAGGGATATCATCTGGTGGCCTTTCACACAACACAAACTTGTACCTGATGGAGGGGTCACAGTAATTGATTCACGCTGTGGTGAGAACTTTGCAGTCTTCAAGGTTTGTTTCAAGAAAAATCCTTATTTATTCTTTTTTTAATTTCTTAAGGTGCTGCAAAACAAATCTTAGTGAACTGCCCTATGTGCTCAATGTTGAGCCTACTACATTCAGTGTTTACGTTGGAATTAGATTCAGGAGTTTTATAGAATCTTCAGTCATGCTTTTTTATGTGCTGACACTTAGATGCCACATCACCATTTTTTTAAAGGCTCAGAAGACAGAAGTCATGACACCATTATTTGATGCATGTGCTAGTTGGTGGACTCAAGGACCTGATGCTATTTTGCAGGTCATCCTCATATTTTTATGCTCTTTATTCTGTTATTCAAACTGTTAAAAATCATATGGGCTGTTTGATTAAGGTACATGTGCTGAAATATGCCATTCTTCCTTTCTTAAACTGTTGGATATGCTTGTAAAAATATTCTATCTTTCTTTTTAATTTATAGTGCTTAACCATATCATTTAACTCATCAAATGTCCTTCTTTCCCCCCTTAAATTGCTAGTTCTGAGCTCAATTAAAAAAAGGATTTATTAGGCAGTCAATATCGAATGTAACATTTAGTGAATCTTTATACATGGATCGATGATAACATTTTGATATCTTGTTATTTTATACCAAACATGTTTGCCAGCTTATTTAGACATGGATGCCCCTTTATATGATAGCATCTCTGATGTTTTCCTTTAATGCAATCGTTCCATTAAGGTGATTTCAGGCTGAGCTTGCTAGGGAGATGGGATATACTGCTGCACGATTTGGGCATGTAATGTTCCCAGAGAATGTTCATGAACCAGCCTTAAATTGTGCTGAGCTTTTGCTTCAAGGCGTGGGGAAAGGTTAGTGTGCTGTTTTCATATTCTTCCATATTCTAACCTATTTTTTATTTTTATTTTTTATTTTTTATTATCTAATATGATTTTACCAAATTGTTCCTTAAAGTTTGTATCTAATATATGATCTGCGTTCTGGTCTTAGGGCTAATTGATCCATGAATACTATATCTTTTGTTAAGTTAAACACATGCTTTTCAGTTTATTCCTAGTTTCCCACTGCTACGTAGTGATGCTTGCCACTGCCCAGTGTTATCCCCTGAATGATTAAATATGTTATGTTATGAACCATTTGCAGTTTTTTGTTAGTTATTAATGTTAATTTCCATTTCAGTTAGGTGACCGGACTCGGGTTTGTGCAGGTTGGGCTTCTCGCGCGTATTTTTCAGACAATGGATCTACGGCAATTGAAATTGCTCTAAAGATGGCATTTCGTAAATTTTCTGTTGATCATGGACTCATTCAGGATTGTGATGTGGATACCATAAATGAAAGATCTACTGAGCTAATGGTTGGCTCCTTCAGTCCATTTGTCTTTTCAGTTTACAGTTATTTATTTTCTTAGTTTTTGAGCAACGCATCGGAGTGGAAGGCTTTGGTGCTGTGCTGTCTATGCTATTTTGTGGTGAATTTGGCTTGAGGAAAATTTCTATGTGTTCAATAAGTCGTATCTCATTCCCTAATTTGTTATTGGGCAGGATTGTTTTCATGGCACCCCCTTCTTTAATTTGTTATTTGTCTTTATTTTAGGAGGGTGATTTGCATTTATCATCTCTCTGATTTTTCTTCTTTTATTGAAAAAAAGGGGGAAAGGTTTTTCCACCAGAATGTTTCTAGTTTCGGCACTAGTTTTCACTCAAGTGGTTGGTTAAGTCATCACGTGGTTATTTATTAGTTAGTGTTTGAACCTTGTTAACTGGCTGACAGTTGAGTGGTTAGTTATTCCTAAACTAGAATAATTTTTCAGGTCACTCATGTTAGGAAAATTCGTTGTCTTTTTTAAAGTATCATTCAAATATTGTTGTGATTTAAATGGACTCCCATGTCTTTTACATTCAGTAAATAATGCTGTGTATCTTTCTGAGTTGAATTCATTGATTCATGCTGTTCAAATAACAGCAACATAGACTTCGCATAATCCTCCTTGTATATACGAGGTATATAGCAATATAACCTTGTCTTTAAAAAAAGCAGTTTCATCCTATGAAGTACACATCTCTTAATGCTTGTGGATTTAATTATTTCAGGTGCTCGCTCTTCAGAGATCTTATCATGGTGACACATTAGGTGCTATGGAAGCACAGGCACCATCATCTTATACAGGCTTCCTGCAGCAACCATGGTATAGACATTTCCTTCTACTGCATACTTGTGAAATGTGAAATTGGGTCTTGTGTTTTGGATCATCTGATTAATTGAGATTACTATTCTCATTTTGCACTGTCTTGCTAACAAAGTGACATTTGATAGATATTGACTGAAAATGCCCATGGTCAATTGGTGGTCTTGGAATTTGGCATCCAGTTAGCATGGACATTTATAATTTTCCATGCAAAACATTGTAAAAGGTGTTGGTGAATATGCCAAAAATAGACATAAGCAGTTTTGGTTTGCGACATCTGTTTAGCATATGTCAGATTGTCTATTTTTGTTTAAAAACCTTGTGCGAAGCTATGTTATATTTTGTTTGTGAATTCTGATATTGAAACTATAGATCATTATTTTGGAGCATGTTTTCCTTATATTTTCCGCACTTCTGTTTGGAAATAAATACTCTTGTGAAAACCTTCTGTCCGGGAATGGATTCTATTTTTCGAAACCTAACTAATTCTCATGAAACCCTTCTAAGTTTCAATTCTCAATTTTATAGGTACACTGGAAGAGGTCTTTTTCTGGATCCTCCTTCTGTCTCTATGCAGAACAATGCTTGGAATATTTCCATACCTAAAGGATTTCAATGGGAAAATCTGAAACTTGAAAATCTCAGTAAGTTCAAATTTTCCAACTTCATTTCTTTTCTTGGTTTCTGTTTGGAATATCATTTTTATTTGCTGACACTTTCACAGCTTTTGCTTCTCGTGATGAAATATTTTGCAAGGGCAGGGATAAGTCTGAGCTTGCTACATTTTATTCATCTTACATATCTAAAGTATTATCTGGATTTAGTGGGTTGAATACTATTGGAGCATTGATTATGGAACCAGGCAAGATATTTTGTTTCCTTTATTTTGCATATTTTTAAATGTCATTTTAGTTTCACTATCTCCTCTCTGATGCTGTTGATCTTATATTAGTCCAATGCATGAAGCTGAATAAGAAAAAAACAAAAGAAAGAAAGAATCATTTGCTCACTTAACACTCTTCGACATGATAATGCATCAGACTTCTCTATGCCAGCAGCAACACAATTACCTGTGTGAAATGTGATTAAAATACTGCATTTGGGTTATTCTAGGTCTTCCACATAGCAAAATTGTCGTTTTTGTTTTTCTTGGTTCCTGTAAAATTACCTCTTTCTGAAGTTGGGTCAGTGGCCTTCTAGATCTTCTAATTTAATTTAATTTAAATTCATTGCATTTTTTTCTGAGACTGATGATCTCATCTGAGACCTGAGCTGCTCTGTAGTTATACAGGGTTCTGGTGGAATGCATATGGTTGATCCACTTTTTCAGCGTGTACTTGTTAATGAGTGTCGGAGTAGGAAAATTCCAGTTATCTTTGATGAGGTTTTTACTGGATTTTGGCGTTTGGGAGTAGAGGTGATTTCCCTTAATAGCTATTATTCTATTTTCTCGTTTTAAAAAAATGTATTTATATTCTTCATTTATTTGATTAGCAGTTTATATTTCTTCTCAGACTGCAGTGGACCTAATTCATTGTGTACCAGATATAGCCTGCTTTGGGAAACTGATGACTGGTGGGATTATACCACTGGCAGCCACCTTGGCAACAAATGCTATTTTTGATTCATTTATTGGAGACTCAAAGGTACAACTTTTTCTTGAAATACTCCATGTGGAGTTGGACATGGAAACTGCTGTTGTATTTTAGATTTTGATGCTTTTATGGAATGGGTTGCTTATTATGCTGACATTATAGTTGTGTATCATCTGATGAGAAGTATTTTTATAATCTCCAACTTCTTTGTTTCTTTCATCAACCTATTAGACTATTGAACAGCTTCAAATGGTTGTTTATTCTTCGTTGTTGATTTTCTGATTGCTCCTTATATAACAGATGTAAACTAATCATGCCTGAGAATATTCTGCACTATTACTTGTGACAGAGAGTGTGATTTTTATTTTAATTTGCTGGCCTCTATTTTTTACCTTCTGGTCCTACTTGTATTTTGTGCCTATGCAAAGCAAAGTTCCTGGACAGTGTTCTGATGGCATACTAAAGTGATGTATACTTTTGTTCTGGGTAGCTCAAGGCCCTTTTACATGGCCATTCTTATTCTGCACATGCTATGGGCTGCATGGCTGCTGTTAAATCAATCCAATGGTTTAAAGACCCTTGTTCCAACCCTAACATCAATTCTGAAGGAAGATTACTTAGGGAGGTATGATTACTGCAATCTTTTGTTTTCTCTGAACTTATTAGCTTCTTCATAATTATATATCCATAAGAAAATAAATTTATATTTCGCTACAATATTTGTAAAGGGAATGTCATGCTTTGCTATATAAATTATGGGTGACTACACCGGCCATTTTCTCAGTGTATCATGTAATGAAGGATATGTTGTTCACTTGTTCTTTGCATATCTTGCAGTTCTGGATGCATGTTTTTGCTTATATAAATTGTACCAATGTTTCATTTCATGTATTCCTTCTAAACACTTCACCTTACTTTTGTTTGTATTTATAAGGTGAACGTAGATGTTTTGTATTCAACATAAAATAATGTTCTAGGAATTAATAAAAGTAAATGTCTTAGATGATGAATGTCTTTTCTGGAAATTATTGATTATGAATAAATTTTCATTGTGATACTACAGAAAAGAACCAATACATTTTCTGCTGAGTATGATGAGAAATATATGCCACCCAGTTATCTGCCAGGAACAAATGATGTTTAATTAACGTGTTCTTGTTTTGACAAACATTTGATATACAATTATGGGATCTGACAAAATTATCCTAGGGAGCTTTCATGTTAAACTCTATATGACTGCTGTAATAGAGTTTGTTATTGTTCACTTTACAGTAATGTTCCTTTATTTAATTTTCGGTATGCATTTGCAGTTATGGGATGATAAAATGGTTCATCAGATTTCATCACATCCTGCAGTTCAAAGAGTAGTTACATTAGGGACTCTTTGTGCCCTGGAATTAAAAGCAGAAGGCGATAATGCTGGGTATCATTTCATCAATGTTCTCTCTTTCCTCTACTTTTCACTAATCTTCTGCACCTCATTCCAGAATTCCTTTGTTAGATAGCATAATGAGCTAGTAACATACTATTTTTAGCACGTTCTGTGAAATGTCTTAATTTTTGATTCTCTATCTAAAAAGTAAATTGATCACTTTGTGATGTTGAATCTCAAATAAAAATTAGTCATAAGAGGTAAAAGGAAGCTCTTGAGACATGATGATTCTCTTGATTTTAGTTACTTGTAGATTGACCGTATCTATTGATACTAATATGCAGACATGCCAAAATATTCATAACGACGGCTATGAACTAAATGACTGTGTTTTTTGGATCATTTGTCATGCATACTTATTTGCCGTCATTTTTTTATTTTCAAACCGTGAACTTTATGTTTTCTTAGATAATATATGCAATTAAACCTTTAATTTCGATCATTTTACCCTCCCCAAGGTTTTCTTCTAAATTAAGTTTTGCCCAGGTATGGATCATTGTTTGCAAGACCACTTCTTCAGAAACTTCGGGAAGATGGTGTATACATGAGGCCTCTTGGTAACGTTATTTATCTCTTGTGCGGACCCTGCACATCTCCAGATACCTGCAACGAATTACTCGTTAAACTTTATTCCAGGCTTAAAGAATTTAGTGAATGTAAGAATTGAGAACCCTGTAGGTTACCAGTGAGCTGGTGTAATCTTTTTGCTACTGATTGAAGCTTAGTTTTTATTTTCCACGGTTGAGGATAATAACAATCTAAGCTCTAGTTTAATTTGATTATTGTTTTAATTTTCAGTTGATATGTTTTTGTTTTTGTTTTTTTGAAACTTGATAGTATGTTTTTGTTGACAATAATTCATATACCATTTCTTTGTTTATAACGTTTATTGGCTATTGCCTTCGAGATTTGATGACGAAAAATAAAATGAATTTTGATGTTTTCATTTTCTCTCCTTAACTTGCCTAAACTCATTTTCTATAGAATGGTTATTGTTCCTTGGTTGATGCTAAAGCCTATAGGGATATGAATATTAAGGTAGGTAATACGAGGAAGTCATTATTAGGAGAAAATCAATATATAACTATCATCCAATATTATAAAGCTTGTTTGACTTAATTAGTTTGATAAGCCAAATCAATTCAGCTAATATGTCAAATCGGTTATATTTAATTAAGAATAAGTAAACTTCAAAAATAATTAAGAATAAGTATAATCTGATTTAACTTAACTATTAACAAAAATAAGTACGACTTGGCCAAACCAACCCGATCAAATCGTACATTAAAATAATATTTTTGTAGGGTTTACCAATAACGAAAGTAAAAAACTCATAAACAACAAGCATTTTGTGCTTATATTGAGCTATCTAATCTTTAGCCAACTACTTCCTCCCAAAAAAAACTCTTTAGCCAACTAACTACTCGAATTGTCCAAATACAGTGATTAGGCGAAGTTTTAACTGCACCAAATCTATTTCCTTTTCTCACACTCAACCATGGTGCGAGCCACCATGCTTTTTAATGGGTGACAGCGCGAAAATGCTGTTGAGTTGGTTTCTGTCTCTTTAATTACTATTGATGGAGTATATATTTAACAATAATTTCAAAGTAGTAAATGGTTATTGCGTTTATTATTATTCTTCTTGTATCTTGACGACAAATAGAAAGAGGTGATGTCAGCTGTTGAAGATCAAGTGACGTGATCGGAGAGTAGTGACGTGGCAAGTAGCCACCATTGGTTGTTCAATCTCATCCGAGAAACAAACATACGGCTACGATACCCCCTTCGGTTTTTTCCCTTTAAAACGACGTTAACACGGTACACTGTCCGTCTTAACAAATGATAAAAGGACACGATTAAATCAATGGTTGTGATGATCATATTTTTTATCGGAATATGCCGGCATAGTGCACCACAATGTAGGTGATCATTACTCGATTAAGATCAAAGTCGCCAGAGTAGACCCCAGTTGAAGCACAAGCTAGAAGTGAAGGACTTGTTTTCAATTCAGACAAATCCATTACATGTAATCGATTTTCTCGCTCCTCTCTCTCTCTCTCTCTCTCTCACACACACACACACACACACACACCAAACACTCCAAGGTTTCTCTCTCAGGTAGTACTAGCACCGCACCGTAGCATCCACCCCCTTCAATTTCCCGCTTTCTGTTCCTTCTCTGTCTCTTCTTCAAATTTTCAGCTCCACAAGAAAAATCTGGTTTTCTCAGTGTGTCACAGTTCGTTTTGACCGTTTTTCTTCCCTGGAATTTGTTGGTAGAGATTGCTTATTTGGGGGTAAGGTGTCCAGTTTCATTGTTTTCGTGAAATTCGAGTTGAATTTGTACGTTATTACAGTCTAGATCTGTTCTGTGTTTTTTTTTTGTCGGGTGCTGTAGCTTCTAGGGTTTTGTTTGTTTGTTTATCAATTGTTTTTTTTCTGGCGTTGGTGATAATGGTGACTTTTTGTGGTTTTGCTGTGGTTGCAGATTTGGTAATCTAGGGTGTATTGGGAGAGTTTAAATGCAGAGGCCAACGCCTGATAAAATCAGTATGGGGAAAAGGGCCCTAGAGAGTGGAGAAGATGACCAGCCTGAACGAAAGAGGCCTGCTCTTGCCAGGTGATTGTTGCTCTTTCTTCACTTGTATGCTTCTATGAATTTGCTTTATTTAATCAACCATTTTGTTTTAGTTTGAATTTTATCACTATTTGTGCTAGTCAGTATATATATTTTTTTAATTGGGGGATATGCGGGTGCTAGTTCTAAGTTAACCAGTAATTCGCTGTTGAAAGGAATGTCAATGTCACTTAAATTGAATAATCTGCTTACTTCTGAACATGTTTTTCTGACTGGTTATATCACTGTTCCTAATCTTTGGAAAAATATTGGTAGACAGCCAGCCCATGGGGGTGTAACAGTAACACCTCAATTGAGATGACAGAGATAGGAATAGAAGAGAGATGAGTGAAGTATGTGATAGGTGATTTAATGCAACAGGAAAAGAGGGATAAATAGATAAAAGAAGGTAGATTGAAGCTGGAGGTACTGTTGGGGACTTGGGATGTCTAAAAATTGTAATTGCTAATTTTCCCCCTAACTTGCTGCGCTATTAGAGTTAGATTACCGTGGCTATGTCCTAAGTTGCTGTTACGTCAAACATTTTATTTTCAATTGTCATAGTTGGAATTAAATGTCAAAAATTCCTTTTTCTTGTTTACTCTTGCTGTTGCTTTTTCTGCTCTTCTTAAAAGGAGGAAATCTTAATATTTGATTGTGTAGCTCACTGTTTTTTTTCACTAGTACTATTCCTTCTTCAATCAAAATTCTCTTGCAAAAAGTTAAACCTCAGAATATGATAATGCTATGGCTTGAGTTGAGAGATTGCATCTCTTTGCTTATGATATTAAAAAAAATGTAAAATTTGGCTCCTTGAAAATCAGTTGAAACTTTACTTCCTTGGCTTGAGAGTATGAACTATGGGCATTGGAGGGAGCATCTCCCAGTGCATAACCTACAGTCGTCCTCTATTCTACGAAATCTCTTCATCTTTTGTTATCTTAAGAGCGCGTTTTCTATTGTTTGTCAATGAACATTATGATTTGTTCAAATTCATATAAAAATTTTCTAAGGAGTTAGGATGAATTAATGAAATCAGTATTGAGTAACTTGATAACAAATTCAGCATCATGTTTCAAGTAAATCAATATATATATATATATATGCTTATAAACTAAAATAATAATGTGTTTATTTAGAAAATTAAATGTTGAACATATAATGAAAAATTTCATTTCTTATTAGTGTTAGTCCATATGCCTAGTTTCTTATGTATTTATTTCTATTAGTTTCCTAGAACTGATACATGTGTACTTTACAGTGTAATTGTGGAAGCTCTCAAGGTGGACAGTTTGCAGAAGCTTTGCTCATCTTTAGAACCTATTCTTCGTAGAGTTGTAAGACAGTTGGCTTCACACTACTCTCCACTGTTTATTTTTCTGTGTCATGCCTAATTTTGGGTGGAGGCCCAGGTGCATTGCATATTACATCAATTTTTTTAAAGTTATGCTGTCTGTTATGCAATTCTATGGTGCTGGGGTATTTTTTGAGTGTGTATGTTATCCTGCCTATTTGTAAAAATCTCATTGTTTAATGATAAAAGTAAAATCACATGCTAATTTCTCTTGCTGAAGGAGATTATAGTTCACTGCCTGACACTATTGCTTGCACTTTTTGCTTTATATGTTCCTTTTAACTCCATCTTTTACCTTCTTTCATGGTATGTCATCATTACTTAGACAATTTGTGTCAGGACATGTGTTTGACATGTGATCAAGAAAAATGAATGATTTGTATTCATAGAAGAACTTATTTAGTAACATGGTTTGTTTTGTTGTACCTGAAAGTTCCTGTATTTGGTACTTAATTGTTCTATAATACTAATGTGAAACAGGTGAGTGAAGAAGTGGAGCGTGCTTTGGCAAAATTAGGTCCTCCAAGACTCAGTGGAAGGTCTAAGAAATTCTTTACCTTGTGGACATTAATTTCAAAATATTTTAGTTTTCTAATTTCTGTTGACTATGTCTTCTCTGTTTTTTTTTTTCATGTAATTGTCCGTAGACCAAGCAAAGATACAATTGGATTAATTATTGTGCATGTAATGACTATCATTTTTACGTATACTTTTGAGTTTTTAAGCCTTTTCTCTATTGTAGATTTTGATTCCATGGTGTAAATTAGGTGGGCCTATAGTGTTAGTTTCTTGGTTCTTGAGTGGAAAATATATCTTCTCTCCCTCTCTCTTTCAATTATCTTGTGATGGTTGACTCCAAACTGCAGTATCTAGAAATGGGATAATACTCAAATGTACCAGAGATGGTTGTGTATGATTGAACTCATTCAAATTATATTTGTGCTACTGGCTGGTGTTTTGAAGGATAACGAAAAATGCTTAATTTTTTACTCGGGTAGGATTACAATTGACTGGGAAGGTATATAGAGAAGAAGATAGGGGACTAGGGATCATCTTTAAAGAGGCCAACGAACAGTTAAACTAAGAAAATAATCCTATCTCGAAAGATGATATGGCGGGGAAAATTTATTGCATTCAGGTCTAATCAAATGCAGCGTGCTTTTTCTATCTGAGTGCACTTCTACAAAACCTTAATATTTTTCCTTTAAATCAAAATCCATGAAACTGAATAAGAAGAAACTGAACAAGAGAATTGTACTTTTAACAGAAATAATTTTGTGGTTTCACTGGCTATTTAGACACTGTTCGATCCGCTGCTTTGCCAGGAATTAGCTTTCATGATTTCCTGTGTTTATTTTTAATCCATTTGTATATAAATGTTCAGCGGCCTTGGTCTTGGAAGATTCATTTGGACAATAGTATAGTATGGTGGTAATGATTGCATTCACTATGTCATACCCTGCAATTTATTTATTTTTTACTGGTGACTACATATGCATGACAAAAATAAGCTTTGGGTTTTGGTAAGCATTTTGAGATATCAAGGTATTTTATGTGATCTATCTCCATCTGAAACATGCAGATGTAGTGCATTCATTTTTCTTTTACTGCTGACCTTATTTTTCGTCTGAGACATCAGATAGAAATATTGTACCTCAATAAGTCTGGTATTTTCTTCTAACAGTTCAAAATTGCAGGTCTTCCCCTAAAATGATTGAAGCTCCTAATGGTAGAAACTTGCGGCTGCAATTTAGGTCCCGGCTGTCTCTTCCCCTATTCACAGGAGGAAAAGTGGATGGCGAGCAGGGGGCTCCAATTCATGTTGTCCTGAGTGATGCCAATAGTGGAAATGTTGTAACATCTGGACCTGAAGCCTCTATGAAACTTGATGTTGTTGTCCTTGAAGGTGATTTTAATAATGAAGATGATGAAGATTGGACTCAAGAAGAATTTGAAAGCCATGTGGTGAAAGAACGAGAAGGAAAGAGACCTTTGTTAACTGGGGACCTGCAAGTGACGCTCAAGGAAGGAGTTGGAACATTGGGGGAACTGACATTTACAGATAATTCAAGCTGGATAAGGAGCCGTAAATTCAGGCTTGGCCTGAAGGTGGCATCAGGTTTTTGCGAGTCTATACGGATTCGTGAGGCTAAGACAGTGGCGTTCACAGTTAAAGATCATAGAGGAGAATGTAGGGTTATGCTTTTGCATCTTCTAGTTTTGCTCTAGCATTAGTGCTCTACTTGCTCCTATACCTTAACACCATCATTTTAATTTTTTATTTTGTCACAGTATATAAAAAGCATTATCCTCCTGCATTGAATGATGATGTGTGGAGATTGGAGAAGATAGGCAAGGATGGGTCATTTCACAAGAAGCTGAATAATGCAGGAATATTCACAGTTGAAGATTTTCTTCGGCTTGCAGTTAAAGATCAACAAAAACTGCGGAATGTAAGTTTAGGTTTTTTTGTCTTCATATTAAAGTTAGGTCAGTCCAGCCATTTCCTTATATTATTCAACTGTAGATCCTTGGGAGTGGTATGTCAAACAAGATGTGGGAGGCTCTCTTAGACCATGCAAAGACTTGTGTTCTAAGTGGGAAGCTCTATGTTTATTATCCAGAAGATACAAGAAATGTTGGTGTTATTTTTAACAACGTCTACGAGCTGCGTGGCCTTATAACAGGAGAACAATTCTTTTCTGCTGATTCTCTCACTGATAGCCAGAAGGTTAGTCCGCATCATGCATTTCATCCACTGATATCTGTAGATAATTCATTTACTTCAAGGTTTTGATGACTTAAGTATGATAGTTTTAATTGATCGGCAATGCTGTCTGTATTTTCTTACACTTGCAAACATTCCAATATTGAACCCAATAAACAAGTGCATGTTATGTTAATAAAAGGCTAAATAACGATCTGGACTATAACATTAAGACTTACCAAGGCTCAAAGTTTGCAATTTCCTTTTAAAGCTTTCTGTTAGGAATAGGGTAAGTCGATGATACCTTGAAAATGCTCTTGCGAATCCAGGTTTATGTAGATTCATTGGTAAAGAAGGCCTATGACAATTGGGATCAGGTTGTAGAGTATGATGGCAAATCACTTGTGAATGCTGAGCAGAATAATAGTTCTGTTGAATCTGAAAATGAACTTCATGTTGAGTCAATTGATTATGGTAGTGGTTTGGATCATCAACTGCAACTTCCCCTCCCAATGCCTGTTCCTTCTGAACAGCAAATGAATTCAGGGATGTCGCTTGGAGGTAAGCATTATTTTTTCCTTGAACTCCATTTCGATGGATCCTCTCTTTTCTGGTTCCTCCCTGCTCCTTTTCTTTTGGAACAGGGATGTCAGATTTTCAGTTACTTATCTCTCAAATATAATTTCGCATTACAGCTTTCTGATAATAATGAAATGAATGAAATGTTTTTTGTAATATTTTAGATGAACACATTTCAAGATTAAAAAAGTAGTTTTAAAATGAATCTTCTACCTCCAAAATAAAAAAAATAAATCTGGCATATGCATGAATAAATTTCTTTATTTGCAAAGTTCCATACAATATTGCTGATTGTGTGTGTCTGATGATCTTAAGATGCAAATGTGTGCTAATACATTGTCTTTTCAGGTTATGAAAATGCTTTGGTAACAAGATATCCAACCCACTCACTAATTGCAAACTCCCACTCCCGGAGTCAGTTCGACAGCTCATTATATCTCAGTAACGACCAATTAATAAGCAATGCTCATCAAACCCAAAGCACTAGGAATGATCATGGCACAGTAGGGTTAGCTCTTGGCCCTCCTCAATCATCGACGTCAGGGTTCCATGCTGGAAGCTCTTCTGTTCAGTCGTCTACCCTAAATCCTTTTGATGATTGGTCGCACAACAGGGACAAGGGGGTTGATGATTTCTTCTCAGAAGAAGACATCCGCATTAGAAGTAACGAGATGCTAGAAAATGAGGATATGCAGCACTTGCTTCGACTCTTCAGCATGGGAGGTCATTCCTCCATGAATGCTGTGGATGCCTATTCATACCCTTCATTCATGCCATCTCCGATGCCAAACATAGATGAGGATCGCTCTCGTCCAGGAAGAGCTGTTGTGGGATGGCTGAAGATCAAGGCAGCAATGAGGTGGGGCTTCTTTATCAGGAAGAGAGCGGCTGAGAGGCGGGCACAGATAGAGGAGATAGATGATTAGGTTGTTTAGACAATGATTGCAGGCTTAAAAGATAGCCTAAAGATCTTACTAATGTTCTGCAAATTTAGTTGTCTTCGTTAGTGCCAATCAAATTGTGCAGTCCATGGTGTTTACACTCTTGATTTATGCATCTGGGTTTCTGATTTGACAGCACCTATGTCCACTATCCTGTACAGTATGTTGAATCTTAGGAAAAACCGCGATTGCTATTTGTTTTTCACTTTCACCTTTCAATTGGTTCTGGGTTTAGTGGTGAGGTTTTTAGAAACACCTGTCATATTTGAGAGATGATAGCTCAGATTTGTCGTCTCAGTTGATTAATGTATATTAAGAGCTACTTAATTCTCCAGTTGTGTTATTATTGTCATTATCTCATCATCATCTGTGAGTGTGAACTACTGGGTTCTGTCATCTATTTATCAGTGTCTGGTTAATGAAATGTCTGGTGCTGGTTGTACTTAATTTCTCTGAACATGAAAGATTCTTACGGAGCATGTATCACTTAGTCATGCAGGTTTCCCTTCTCTTGTGGTATCCTTATCCAGTATTGGATTGGTAGTGTCTCTTCCCTGTCTAAGATACAAAACTAGCTGTAGTAACCTATTTGAAGGTTTATAGCAGCTGATCTTAATGCGCATGGAGTGCGCATTAATGTTCCCGTATGTGCTAAGACTTGTTAAAGAACTGTTTTAATTTTATTTTACCTCATTTATCTCACCACAACCTCTACAAATAGCTAACTATGCAAATGACAGGAAAATGCAATGAGGGAAAGAATCAATTTTACTATAAAGGCATATGTATATGTATATATCTAAAGAATGACTAATATATGTTGCTATAGTGACGACAAAGATGGAAACGAATGAAAGAATTAAATTACAAAAACACTACGAGAGTGTTGCTTTGTTTTGTTCTCAAGAGATGTTACATTCTGGAGGAAAACCCTGTGGGGATCGCTTGTTGTCTGCGCAGTAATTGTATATCATATAGTTTTTCTGCACCCATTTTAACCTCTCTTGGCCTGTAGTGTCCAGCTCCTGTGAGAGCCAGGAACCACTGCTGGAAGCAGCACTTGGAGTAGAACTTGAACCACAAGATGATGCCCCAGAAGACCAGATGCAAGCATCAGCATTGAAATTTCTGTAGGAAGCTGTCAATGGAGCTTGTGTCCAATCTGTCTTGACGAGTCCACCTCTAGTAGCCCAATCATCTGCATTCCACAAACTAGAATATATCCTCATTAGCTGGTTCTTTGGGAAGGGGACACCACTAGTCTCTGAGTTCTTAAACTCTGATTGTTGGATGAAGAGGGGGGGGGGGGACAGCAGTAATCGTTGGATGAGGACTTACATAATCCTCTGGGGTTCCAGATGATAGAATAAGTGTGGAAATCAGCAGTTGGGTCAAACCAGAGGTATAATTGTTGCTCTTTGTTTCCTTTCCCTTGGCTAAAAACATTAGTGTGAAGGATGTAAGGATCTCCGCTTAAATTCCCAAGAAATTCATAGTCTATTTCATCCCAAGTTGATCCTTTTGAAGATAACTGCAGTTAAAGGAAGAGTTTTATCATTAACTCTGCATTACAATATATAAAACCTTGAAATATAATGTTAAACAGAAGAACTTACATAGTATGCAGTGACAGTACCAGCAGAGTTTCCGGGGACTAGCTTGAGCTGCATATCAATCTTCCCAAAGAGATACTCATTCTTTGATTGGAATCCTGAACCGGATGCTTTGTCCAGAGATAGAGTGAGTAACTCGCCATTGTTTAGTATCTTGGCGCGGCCATCTCCCCAAGTTATGTCAAAGTCTTTGTTGAAGTTACAAGCAGTAAATGCAACCATCATGAGAGAACTAACGAGAAAGGGAATTAGAAGCATGTTTGGAGAACTAGCAGAAGCCATGTTTCTTAGTGTAGTGAATTGTTTGAAACCAATATAGTAAGTGATTGGCATTTGAAGTAACCAGGGTTGGTATTTGTAACAACTAATAAGGCGGTTGGTGAAGATAGTTATGAGGAAGGACATGCGAAATTGCAAAGAGCTAAGCTGGACACAGCTGCAGTGTTCATTTGTCTGTCAGTAAAAGAAACCTTAGACGCGGTTGGTTATAATTTTAATTAACTGGGAGAAAAATTTGAGTAGTAGTACAAAGTAGTTGTCAATTTGGGCAGCGTAGTTGTAACTTGTACGAACTTCTACTCTAATCTGGTATTCATAAAAGAATAATTTCATAACAATCTATTACTTATTTCAAAGCTGATCTACACGTGACTTTTTACATTGTATTACACATAAATCCAAAGAATATAAGACATGAAAGAATGATGCTACATAGGTAACAGATATTGTAACACTATTTGATGATCCCTCTATGAGTGTGTGCATTCGGTTGGGAGGCCTTGTGGAAATCTCTTCTCGTCAGAGCAGTAGTTGTAGATCATGTAGTTCTTCTGCACCCACCGCAACCTTTGTTGACCAGTAGAATCAAGCTCTTGAGAAAGCCATGATGAAGCAGAGGAAGAAGCTGATTTTGATTTGCATGAGGATTTCCCACCGCTCCAAACACAAGCATTATTGGCATTGAAATTTCTATATGATGCGGTGAAAGGAGCCTTAGACCAATCTGTCTTCACAAGTCCACCCCTTGTGGCCCAATCATCTGCATTCCACAGGCTTGATGTTAATCTCATTGGTTGATTCTTTGGAAATGGAACTCCAGCTGATTCCAAATTCTTGAACTCCCTTATTGGTGTCCCATCCACAGAAAACACTATTCTTTGGGGATTCCAGAGGATTGAGTATGTGTGGAAATCTGCAGTTGGGTCAAACCAGAGATAGAATTGCTGCTCTCTGTTCCCTTTTCCCTGGCTAAACACATTGGTGTGAAGAATGTAGGGGTCACCACTCAAGTTTCCCAAGAATTCAAAGTCAATCTCATCCCATGTTGATCCCTTTGAGGAAAGCTGGAAAAGAGGAAAAATTTATCAGTTAAGCTAAATGACTCAACATTCATGCATGTATGCAAGGTGTTTGATGATATTATAATGAGTGGAGAACAGAGAAAGTGAAATAGTAAATAAATCTCACATAATAGGCAGTGACAGTGCCAGCAGAGTTTCCTGGAACGAGCTTAATCTGCATGTCAATCTTGCCAAACAAGTATTCATTCTTGGACTCAAATCCTGAGCCAGAGGCTTTGTCAAGGGAGAGACTGAGGAGATTTCCATTGTTGAGAATTTTGGCTCGACCATCTCCCCATGTAATCTTAAAGTCTTGGTTGAAGTTACCAGCAGAACAAAGGACAACGTAAGAGCTCACGAGCAGAGAAAATAGAAGTGACAGGCTTGAAGAGGCCATGTTATGCATGAACTAAGAAATATATATATGAAAGGAATGCTTAGGTGTATGTTAATTAACAAGGTACAACTTTGTTTTTTGAATGTAAGCTAAGAAAGAAGAAGTGGTAATGAGTTTGATGTGAAGGTAGAAGAGTTTACATGAGTTTATATAGTGATGAATGAGCGTGTGATTTGCATCAACCAGTAGAGAAGAGGAAAGGGAAAGGGAAAGGGAAAGGAAGGTCCATTCCATTGTGTGCTAAGCTGGAGATAGTTGTATTTTATTGTATATATGGTAAGAAGAAAGCTGTCAAATGAAAGATCAACCAAACTTTGTCGTACTTAATTAATATGAGAAGGTAAATACTGGTGGAGGATTGATAGAGGGTGTGGGTGTGATGCACACGGTTTTGCATTGTTTTTTGGACTTGACACTTTTCTGTCACTATCATCAGGTTTACGATGAAGGTGATATCTAATACCAAGTGGATAGGGTCAAAGGGGAATAAAGATGAGTAGACATTTAAAGGGTGTAGACTACTAGAGAGATATATGGGAGATAAGTGTGATATATGATGTGATGTAATTAGAAGAAAGAGATAGAAAGAAAAAAGAGTGTTCAAAAATGTCTGTATTATTTAGGTGTATTGGTCAAAGTTCACCAACGCCACTAGCCCACCCTCGACCCTCTACTACCCCAAGGGTGTGAAGTGGCTCATCAATTGTAATTTTTTATTGAAGTGGCTCATCAATTGTAATTTTTTATTTTGGGCTTAATCCAACCATATAAAAAAGGTGGGTTATTTATTTGACTAGGTGCAGCTGGCTGCTAAGGTCAGCAGCTGAAGCTCATGGATTAGATAGAATCTCTTTCAAACCAGAGATGGAGACATGCTGTTTAATTAAAATCATGGGTTTAACTAGAAAATTTAAGGGGCTTGGGGTACCTTGAGCTTGATGAATGTGTGGTATGTAAAATTTGTTATTTCATTAATAAAAATTATGTACCAGTTAAAAGTTTGATTTTTGTTCTATCGTAGTGATATATCGTTCCATTTTTAGGAATGTGAATTTTGTTGGTTGTGTTTTCTGAGCTTTATTCATATGTAAACTATGGTCACTTTTACGCACATCTCCACCACTTTTCTTCGTCTCCACCACTTATTCATTTTTTATTTAAAAACAAAATTTGGGATGAAATTAATTAAGCAGTAAAGTAAAATATGAAGTTTTAAGATATATTCCTTAAACAATATGATAATAATTTTTTGAGTTCACACATTATATCATACCTTTTTTTTTTTTTTGAGTGCTACAAAATTTACCAAAATTTAAAGCCGTTGGATTGTGATAATGAGTTGTGTCTTTTAATAGAATTAAAAAAAAAGTACAATAACTGTTTAACTAACTAATATTTTAGGAAGATCCCAACCCTATTCCCCTGTTTTAGTTTGTTGTGATTTTTTATTTCTTAGGCTTATTCCGGTGGTTGCAAGTTTTTGACTTTTAAATATATTTGAAAATTGGATAAAAATGGAACTAAAATTATTTTTTATTTAATTTCAAAACAATTTCATGTTAATTTTTAAAATCTTTTTTTTTAATTATGGTTTTTAGTATCAAGATAACATGTAACCCATCTCCACCCCCACCACCATGGTGACATCCCAATCTGATGACTCGCTGCACGGTAACAACTGACAACACTAGACCTTGGAGTTTTTATGAGTTGAGCTTCCAAAAAGAAAATACATCTTGTTGTTATGAGTAGAACCTATCAATTCTTATAAGCCCTTCTCAATTGTATAGTCTTGTACCTATATAGTATCAAAATACCTCTCGTTCTGCTAAGAGGCCGGTTCATTCATGTGTCCCTTCACTTAGAAGCTTTGTCAGGAGCTACTCCTTCTATGTGCCTTTTCATTGCGCCGACAATTACTCCTCGTCCTCGTCGGCCCCGGGTGTCACAACCATTGTTGTCGCCACTACCAGGTAACATCCACCTCCACCTCTTCCTCCTCCTCCATCAACACTACTACCACTGCGAGTAGGTAACATCCACCACCCACCACTAGGTAATGTGGATAGAGATGTCTTACAATGATGGTAGTAATTTACAAACTTGACAACTTTTTAAAACTCAAAACCACATAAAGCTAAAACTGAATTTATAAAATAAAGACTATTTTTTGTTTTTAAAAATTTTAAATTTTAAAACTTAAAACTGAAAACCACCCGCAGGGAACTAAGTTTGTTTGAGTTAACTAAATTTTTCTACTATTAAATTATGAAAATTTGACCATTTTATCAATTTTCTTACACCAAAAATCATAATTTTTTCAAATATTTTAGAATTTGGAATATAAAATAATTTTCAAAATTTGAATTTAATAAATTTAATGATTGTTTAAGGATTTTATATGATGTGTGACCAAATACCAAAAATATAATCATTTCAACTTTTTGATCCATTCATTCAATACAATACTAGTGAAGTAGCAGGTGTTAAACTCACAATCCATGTAGAGATGATATTTTACTTTGTTTGCAAGTGGTTTATGCGCATGAGCCCATTTTAGAAGAGCTTGAACAAATACCAACTCCACATGTGGAAATGGAAGTGACGGTTGAAGAAGAGCCACATAGATGTGAAGGGGTAATGATTTGTGTACACCTAAACAGTACAGACACCTCTGAACACCTCTTTTTTCTCTTTATCTCTTTCCTCCAATTACATTACATCATATATCACACTTATCACTTATTTCCTCTCTCTTCCTATCTCTCTCTAGTGATCTACGCCCTTTAAATGTCTACCAATCATTATTCGAAGCGAAGAGGAGCTGCATACGTGTGGAGATGAACCACAGAGGATGTTGATGGACTACTGTCAATATCAGTTTGGCAGAACTGCTTCGGAAGATCTTCATGCTCACTTAAAGACTTTCGTTATATATGGCTATGCTTAAAGTCGCAATTTTATGATCTAGTCTTAAATATCAAATCATAATTGTGAGAACATAGTTACCTTTTCAATCAAAACGGTTAAAGTTTCAAAATTTAAAGACTAATCAAACATAAATTAAGCATGATGTCTCCATCATCATAAAAATTAAGTTCGACCATAAATTTGAATGCGAAGATCAATTTTTAAATAATCATCTCAGACAACATTAATTTGGCATATTCTACTACTCAGTTTAACATTATTTTTCATATTGACATTGCATTTACATTACATGCTAAGTTGGAGGCTTTTGTTCATGATTATCCATGTCGGCCAAAGTGACCACACAATGAGTGATCATCAAGTTGGCCGGCAATGACAACCAAAGTACAAGACTTCCATTCGTTCGACCAATTAAGCTCAACATATAAAGTTAAGTTGTTAGATGTATGGTCAAGGCAACTTAAGAAAGGTTGAAGCTTTAAGGCCACGATTATAGGATGGCAAATGGTAAATGACCTACTCACTTGAATTAAGTTTTTATGCTTTAATATTAACTTCAAATTAATTTGTGCAATAACACATGTTTCCATCTAGTTATTTAATTATTTTTCACCTAATATTCACGGATATCTTCTTAATCGTAAATTCTTTCAAGTTTTGTCAAGTTGAAATTGTGTGTTTTACCAATAAAGTGTAACATAATTGATAGATAGTTGAGCTCTTTAAATATCTGGTCTAGAGTTTGATTTATTGGCGGTGCGCATGGAGAAGTGTTTGTTCTGAGAGGCGTACCTATCCACTTAACGTGATCTCCGAACCTTGAGGAATTAATTTTATGATTATCACATACTTTTAAAAACTAATATTGTGTGTCAAAACAAAAATTGAGTCTCAATCTGTCTCTTTATATGTATCAAATAAATTAACTCTTTAAATATTTATAGAAGATACATGCGGATGTTTCAATTGATATTCTTAATTCAATTTAGTTTTTATTCGTGGGGAGATGTCATATGCCAAAGAACATTGCCAAGAACAATGATTCCGTATGTTTGTTTCTTGTAATAAGAAGACCAATTTAAATATTTCAAAGAATAAAAGAATCAGCATGAAAAACATTACAAACCAATTTATTATTTCAAAGCTGATCTACACGTGACTTTTTACATTGTATTCCCCATAAATCCGAAGAATATAAGACATAAAAAAATGATGCTGCATAGATATTGTAACACTACTATTTGAACATTATTCCTCTATGAATGCGTGCATTCGGTTGGAAGGCCTTGTGGAAATCTCTTCTTGTCAGCGCAGTAATTATAGATCATGTAGTTCTTCTGCACCCACCGCAACCTCTGCTGACCAGTTGAATCAAGCTCTTGCGATAACCATGATGAAGCAGAGGAAGAAGCTGAGTTTGATTTGCATGAGGATTTCCCACCGCTCCAAACACAAGCGTTATTGGCATTAAAATTTCTATATGATGCAGTGAAAGGAGCTTTGGACCAATCTGTCTTCACAAGTCCACCCCTTGTGGCCCAATCATCTGCATTCCACAGGCTTGATGTTAATCTCATTGGTTGATTCTTTGGAAATGGAACTCCAGCTGATTCCAAATTCTTGAACTCCCTTATTGGTGTCCCATCCACAGAAAACACTATTCTTTGGGGATTCCAGAGGATTGAGTATGTGTGGAAATCTGCAGTTGGGTCAAACCAGAGATAGAATTGCTGCTCTCTGTTCCCTTTTCCCTGGCTAAACACATTGGTGTGAAGAATGTAGGGGTCACCACTCAAGTTTCCCAAGAATTCAAAGTCAATTTCATCCCATGTTGATCCCTTTGAGGAAAGCTGGAAAAGAGGACAAATTTATCAGTTAAGCTAAATGACTCAACATTCATGCATGTATGCAAGGTGTTTGATGATATTACAATGAGTAGAGAACAGAGCAAATGAATGAGATGATAAAGAAATCTTACATAATAGGCAGTGACAGTGCCAGCAGAGTTTCCTGGAACGAGCTTAATCTGCATGTCAATCTTGCCGAACAAGTACTCATTCTTGGACTCAAATCCTGAGCCAGAGGCTTTGTCAAGGGAGAGACTGAGGAGATTTCCATTGTTGAGAATTTTGGCTCGACCATCTCCCCATGTAATCTTAAAGTCTTGGTTGAAGTTACCAGCAGAACAAAGGACAACGTAAGAGCTCACAAGCAGAGAAAATAGAAGTGACAGGCTTGAAGAGGCCATGATGTTCTGCATGAACTATGAAATGTATATGAAAGGAATGATGCTGTGTTAACAAGTTAATTTTGTTTTGAATGCAAGCTGCGAAAGAAGAAGTGGTAATGAGTTTGAAGTGAAGGATGAAGAGTTTGCATGAGTTTATATAGTGATGAATGAGCGTGTGATTTGCATCAACTAGTAGAGAAGAGGAAAGGGAAAGGAAGGTCCATTCCATTGTGTGCTAGTGCTAAGCTGGAGATAGTTGTATTGTATTGTATTGCATATGGACATGGTAAGAAGAAAGCTGTCAAATTAATATAAGAAGGTAAATACTGGTGGAGGGTGTGAAGCACGCGGTTGTGCATTGGTATTTGGGGCCTGATCTTCAAGATGATACCGGTCAAGTTCACCGCCTCCACTAGCCCCACCTTTGGCTTTGAACCCCTATTACCCCAAGCGTGTGATGTGGGGCACCAGTCATTATTTTATATTTTGGGCTTAATCCACCATTTATATTTTATATATCCAAAAGCTGGGTTGTCTATATGTGTTGGTGCCGGCAGCTGCTAAGTGATCAGTAGCTCATGGATTAGAATATCTTTCAGAGATGGAGACATGTAACCAAGAACATTAAACTTTTGCTGTTCATGGATTTAAGGAGCAAAGTTGAAGCGGGTGGGCTATGACAATTTGGAAGCCTTTTAATAGAATTTAATAATTACTATGCAGTAAAGTAGCGTATGATACACAAGTGGAAAGAAAATAGAACCAAACAGAGAAATTGTTACGTGCGTTATGTGTTTGTTATGTTTTTAAGATGAAATTGATTATGACATAAGACTTTTGGAATGAGATATTCTGGTTCCGTGAAAAATGGTGGAACATAAGGGAACAAAATGGGACACACTCTTATTCTATTTATATTTTAAAAATTAGTTGTATAATAATAGAATATTATTAAAAAATGTATGCCTATAATTATAAATAAATATTAGTTATAACAATGTGTATAATCACTTATATATATTTTTATGTGTTTGTCATTGTTTTTGAAAAAGAATTATTTAATAAAAAATAAAAAAACTGATTATTTCCTTAAGCTATTTAGAGTAGTTTATGAAATAATCAATTACAGTTGAGAATCGAGAAAATCAACCCTAATTTCATGATAACAATACTTCAATTAAAACTTACATTTTTATCCTTAAATAACTTTTTAAATTAACCTGTTGTTGAATGCTCTTTATCTTGCGTTCTCCAATTATGTACTTTAATGCAATTTTATTTATCAAAATACAATTATAGTTTTGTATCTAAACAGGTTAAAATCACTTCTTGAAATGAAATGCACTTATTATACTTGTAGACAAACATAAATAGATTTCTTCTTTTTAAAAATTCACTTAGAATAAAATCAATTATTTTTGAAAGAAAAATTAATTTTTTTAAGCAATGGCAAATGAGCCAATTTTTTTTCACTTAAATATGCATTGGAAATAATTGGTTATTTCAAAAGCTACTATAAATAATTTAAAGAAATAATTAGATCTCTATTTTTTTAAAGCATACACAAACAATTAAAAAATTATATAAGTGATTATTTTAAAAAAAATAAGTGATTATGTCACGAAATAAACAATGACAAACGGGCTCTATATATAATATTCAATTGAGTTTAGCTTTTATACTTAATCAAATATTAAACATGCAGAGTTATATATGTAATTAAAATTATAGTTTACTTCTAATGACGTAGAGTTATCAAATACAATACACACAACATTATTGTCAGGTTCCATCATGATTTCGTTCTATTTTGTTTAACCAACTAATCCTTAGTATGGTCCTTGTTCCTCAATAAGATGCTTAATTACATTTTTAAATTCTTTTATCGGGTATCCATTGCCATTACGATAGATTAATCCATTTGTTGCTTGTGCTTGAACTATGGGCTGACCACGAAGTGTATTTTATTTTCATGGGTGACGAACCAACTCCTAAACTTATAGTTTAGGGACGAAGTGAAAAACCACCACGATACACTCGTGCTTAATTATATTCTTAGTTTAATTATATATTTTTGGTTCCTTTAATTTTGATTATACGTTGAGTTATTTTTAGCTAATTGAGTTCGTCTGCATCTAGCTCTACAAGAACTGAGTATAGCGACCATTTTAATACAAGACACGCCTAGCCCATTGTCAGAACAAAACCAGAGGATTATCCACCTCCAGCGAACTTGAAACTTCTTCGACCAAAGCACAGCATTATCCTTCCTTTTCCTTCCGCGGTTAGACATTTTCCTAGGCCTACAGTCTCCAAGCTAAATCCTGCAAATCTTGACTTTTTAGTTTCTATTAAAATATTTTGTAATAGTGAATTTGGGATATAAATTGTTGGAAAGTTTAAATTAACAAATTTAGTGTTGCACCAAAAATGGTAAAAGTGTAATAAAATTTCAAAGATGTTATAGGATGTGAGATTATGACTTAAAAGAGGATAAAAATGAAAAATTATAAGTGAAATTTAATAATTTGGTTGGTGGACTTGAGTGAAAGAAAATTTAAAATGATTTAATATGTGAATGTTTTACTTAGACGTGACAAAGTGGGTTGGTCAATGACTCACCCTGTCAAAAAATAGGTTAGGACTTAATAGCTCACTTTTGTCATTTGGATTATAGGTTATTCTAGTCATATTTAGGTATTGTTTGGTTCAAGGGGAATGGAGGGGAGGGGAGGGGAGGGGTTTTAAAAAGTGAATTGTGTTTGGTTCAGAATTTTGAAGGGGAAGGGAGGGGAATGGAGGGGATCAAAACCCCTCCTCACTCAATTTTTTATTCCCTCCAATTGTGGGGGGATTGAGAGGGAAAATAATTTTGTGACAAAAATCTCCCTACACAAATTTGGTAATTCCCAAATTGAATAAAACATACCTAAATTGGTTCTGCTTCTTTCCCATTCCTCTTCTTTCCCATTCCTCTTCGTTCGTACTTCCTGCTTCTTTCCCATATACTATTAATATACCAAAACCAACCAAACATAACAGATCAAACTCCTCAGGTACAGAGGATTTCGCATCAAAAGAAAGCAAAGAATTAGATATTATCACCAATGGATACCTGCATGGAACAAGTACCAGCACCAGGAACACAAAATGAACCAGCCAGCATTTTGAATTGGAACTGCATCATGGTTTCCAAACAATGACCCATATTAAATACCCCTGTTACAGCCATACATACATCATGGTATTTAAATATACTTATCTTGTTTGCTAGGATTTCATTGCTGTTGGTTATAATATTTTCTGCTTTTAAAATAGTAAGGGGTAGAAAAGTAATTTAATTATAAAACCCCTCCTCTCCCCTTGTGAACCAAACAAAAAAAGAGTTATTTTCCCTCCCTTCCCCTCCTATGAACCAAACATGTTTTGTATTAAAATCTCTCCCCTCCCCTCCCCTCCCTTCCCCTCCCCTCCATTAAAATCCCTCCCCTCCCCTTCCCTCCTTTGAACCAAACATACCCTTAGGCGAGCTAGCCGGACTAGAAAATTTTTAAGTTAGTTGGTTGGTGGTTTGTACTAGAGAAAGGGAAAAAAAAACATTAAAAACTAATGAAAACTCAAAAAAAAAATCAAAGTAACAATAGAAAAAAAATTCATAATAAACAACCATCACAAGTTATCAAATTCATAACAATAACAAACCTATCATAATTAAACATTCTTTCCTCATAATACTCATATAACCACAAAAGAGGGGTTATTAGGTTAGAAAGTGGGATGAAAGTGAGTTATTGAGTTGGAAATACTAACGAAGCCCACAAAAAAATGTGAGTTAAGCATGCTAGTTCGATGGACAAAGTTTGTTCTGCCACCCCTAATTTTACATAGAAAATGAAAATAAAAGTAATAGGCACTTGATTAAAATCATTTAAAATATAAGGAAATAAATTTTCTAAACAAATCACTATGGAAAAAAATCACATATTACTAAGCTTAAATACACTTTTGGCCCCTATTATTTAAAAAATGCATGATTTTGATCCTCATAGTCTCGTAATTGTTCAATTTAAGTCTCTAAACTTTTAAAATTTAACAATTTTATTCAAAATGTTTATTTGTCGTCTAATAACTAAAAAAAAAAGTTAATGTACATCATAGTTTTTTATGCAAATGAAGTTAAGGCAATTTATGACACTTTACATGTTTAAAGTTGTGTTATATACCCACTTTTTCCCTTAAGTTTTTGAGTCACAAAATAACATTTGAACTAAATTTATTAAATTTTAAAAGTAAAGAAACTTAATTCGAGCAATAAAAACTATAAAAATCAAAATTACACATGTGAAAAATTTAGGAACCAAAACTGTATTTAAGGCTTAATTCTGACAGGAAAATGGCTAAGAGGCAGGGGAGTGAAAGGAAAAGTGGCGAGAAAAAACTGGTAGTCCTAAAAGAATAATTCTAACAATTTATTATTTCAAAGTTGTTCTACATGTGATATTTTACATTGCATAGAACACAAACCCAAAGAATATAAGACATATAAAAGAATGATGCGACAGAGTAACAGATATTGTAAAACCATTTGAGCATTATTCCTCTATAAATGGGTGCATTCGGTTGGGAGGCCTTGTGGAAATCTCTTCTTGTCAGCGCAGTAATTGTATATCATGTAGTTCTTCTGCACCCACCGCAACCTCTGGTGACCAGTTGAATCAAGCTCTTGAGAAAGCCATGATGAAGCAGAGGAAGAAGCTGATTTTGATTTGCATGAAGATTTCCCACCGCTCCAAACACAAGCATTATTGGCATTAAAGTTTCTATATGATGCAGTGAATGGAGCTTTGGACCAATCTGTCTTCACAAGTCCACCCCTTGTGGCCCAATCATCTGCATTCCACAGGCTTGATGTTAATCTCATTGGTTGATTCTTTGGAAATGGAACTCCAGCTGATTCCAAATTCTTGAACTCCCTTATTGGTGTCCCATCCACAGAAAACACTATTCTTTGGGGATTCCAGAGGATTGAGTATGTGTGGAAATTTGCAGTTGGGTCAAACCAGAGATAGAATTGCTGCTCTCTGTTCCCTTTTCCCTGGCTAAACACATTGGTGTGAAGAATATAGGGGTCACCACTCAAGTTTCCCAAGAATTCAAAGTCAATCTCATCCCATGTTGATCCCTTCGAGGAAAGCTGGAAAAGAGGAAAAATTTATCAGTTAGCCACATGATTCAACATTCATGCATGCAAGGTGTTTGATGAAATTACAATGAGTGGAGAACAGAGAAAGTGAGATAGTAAATAAATCTTACATAATAGGCAGTGACAGTGCCAGCAGAGTTTCCTGGAACGAGCTTAATCTGCATGTCAATCTTGCCGAACAAATATTCATTCTTGGACTCAAATCCTGAGCCAGAGGCTTTGTCAAGGGACAGACTGAGGAGATTTCCATTGTTGAGAATTTTGGCTCGACCATCTCCCCATGTAATCTTAAAGTCTTGGTTGAAGTTACCAGCAGCACAAAGGACAACGTAAGAGCTCACAAGCAGAGAAAATAGAAGTGACAGGCTTGAAGAGGCCATGATGTTCTGCATGAACTATGAAATATATATGAAAGGAATGCTTAGGTGTATGTTAATTAACAAGCTACAACTTTGTTTTTTGAATGTAAGCTAAGAAAGAAGAAGTGGTATTGAGTTTGATGTGAAGGTAGAAGAGTTTGCATGAGTTTATATAGTGATGAATGAGAGCGTGTGTGATTTGCATCAACTAGTATAGAAGAGGAAAGGGAAAGGAAGGTCCATTCCATTGTGGGCTAGTGCTAAGCTGGAGATAGTTGTATTGTATATATGGTAAGAAGAAAGCTGTCAAATGAAAGATCAATTAAACTTTGTCGTATTTAATTAATTAATATGAAAAGGTAATTAAATACTGGTGGAGGGTGTGAAAGCACGTGTTTTTGTATTGGTTATTTGGGGGTTGACACGGTCACTATCTCAGGTAAAGTATGATCTTAAAGATGATACCGGTCAAGGTCACCGCCTCCACTAGCCCCCACCCT
Organism: Acmispon strigosus; assembly: GCA_030819835.1. Lineage (NCBI taxonomy): Eukaryota > Viridiplantae > Streptophyta > Magnoliopsida > Fabales > Fabaceae > Acmispon > Acmispon strigosus. Next base: position 11,456,277 of record JAUAMA010000002.1, on the reverse strand, counting down.
TGAACCCATATTACCCTATGCGTGTGATGTGGGGTACCAATCAACCATCCTCTTCAAACAGGACTTATTGCTATTAATTCATATATATATATATATATATATATATATATATATCCAAAAGCTGGGTTGTTTATTTGAGTTGGTGCTTCAGCAGATCGTGGATTAGTTCAAAGGAAAGATGGAGACAAGTAACCAAAAGCTTTGGAACTTTCTGCTGTTTAATTAAAATCATGGGTTTAAGGAGAAAAATTAAAGCCATTGGATTGTGATAATTTGGCTGAAGTATTTTCATAGAATTAAGAAAAATGTGCAATAAATGTTTAACCAGGTAATGTTTTTACTTTTTACGATGGTTCTACTCCCCTGTTTTCTTTTATTGTGATTTTGATTTCTTTAGGCTATGCCAGGTTTGCCTATGTTTTTATTTTCAAATAAAATTAAAAATAAAGATGAAACGTGTTTATTTTTGTTACATAAGGAAATAAAGATGAAACGTGTTTGGTTATACTTAGAAAATATGATTAAAATATGATTAAAATAAAAGAAAAAAAATACTTACTTTTATTTTCACTGAAAATGAAAACGAGTTACCACCACCATTGTCACCATCACTATCACCAGCGTCGGCGGCACCACCACCTCCGTCACCACCGTTGCCACCAACGCTTTCATCACTGCCGTGGCCACCACCAACAACTAGTGAGATGAAAAGCAGTGATGGAGGCGGCAACAATGACGCGGTGAGGGCAAAACTTATTTTTTTTCTTTCTATTTAGGGGTATAATTAAAAATCAAGATAAAAGGGGATGGTGTTGAGTCCAATGGGGTAGCCCCAAATCCAACACCCTTGCCCTAAAAGGTGCGACCCCAAACATAACCCACACAATCCCTCAATTTTTCCAACTCTCGTTTCCCTTCTTTCTTCCTCTTCCGTTTCTCCTTTCGTTCTTCATCTTCGAGTTTCTTCTTCTCGGTGCTTCTTCCTCTCTGGCGTTCTCCCTCGTTCTCCTCGAGTGTTTCGTGTTCATCCTCGATCGTCCCCATCCTTCATCTTTCCTCCATTGTTCAACTTCTTCAGGTAATCTCCATTTTGTCTTCTCCCCCCAATTTGTTGTTGTTTGCTTTAGTAATTCGTGGATTTTTTATATGTTGTGAGTTTTTCTATGATTTAATTGATTTTGGTGGTTGTTATTGTTTGTATTGGTTTGTTATTGTGCCCGATCTGCCGTGCATGTCCACCATCGTTAATGTCTTGTTACCTGGTAAAAAATCACACTTGTAAGTGCGACCTGGACACATTTGTGGTCGCACGTACAAGTGCGAACCAATCCAGTTCTTTTGACCATGTAAGTCGCACTTGTAAGTGCGGCCAAAAGTGTCCAGGTCGCACTTACAAGTGCGATGATGATTATTATTATTATTATTATTTTAAATTTTTGTTGGTAAACATTTTTACTAAAATATTTAATATATTTTATTGATGACTATCCGGAAAATATGTTATTGTTAGTAAAATGGTTACATGCCTTAAACACTAGTTTTGGTTATTTCTTTGTTGTTTATAGAATTAATATACCTTTTTATTCTGTATAGAAATGACAAGGACTAGATATGCCAGTGGCTTTGCTGCACCTGAAGAATCACAGAATGTTGAAGAATATATAAATTTGCATTCGCCAGCTTGCAAGGTATTTGTCAGTGACAATCACACCTGGCAACATATCCCGTTTTACAATCAACCACTTCAGTCGGTTCAATGCCATACAACATCGTGAGTTTTTTCAGTCGACATATAAGCAAACCCGATACTGAATGTCATGTTTGTTGACGTGACACCAACCATCTCAAGCAAGGGAAATCCGTATCTATTGGTTTTGTACGTACTGTCAATAAGCACAGCATTGGGGAAAATGTTGAACAACTCAATCGCACGAGGGTGTGACCAAAAGATATCTTCGACCACATCAGTTGCTTCATCCTTCTGATGCCAATAAACATATCTGTCACGTTCCAACAATTGCATCAAATGTTGCATCTCGGTCAATGGACCCCTCTTTGTTCTCTTGTACCTTTTGCTTGCGGTGTATATTTGATAAATTATTGTCATATTATCAGGATTCTTATCCTTCAACGCCACCAGAATTTGTTCCGGTTTAACTCTGTTATCCACCATGTCGTGCAACACTAATTTTTCCTCACGGGTCAATCGTCCGGCAAATGCGTGCCCCACCAACGACTGTGCCCTGGCATGATTATGAAATCCACACAACACCCTCAGCCTCCAACATTCGTCATCCTCCTTCCTGGGTCTCCCTCTTAACTTAAGGACAGTCACACTTTCTTGTTCCAGTGCTCTTGTTTGTCAGCTTGCCCTTGTACGGTTTGTATTTCCCTCCACGCTCACAACCTAGCGTCAGGAGTTATTTCCTTTTGAGGCTTCCATAGTCGGACTTCTTAATAATGACAACAAAACCATTATCCTTCCCGACTATCCGAGCCCAATCAATGAGCTCATGTTGATTTTGGTATATCTGCAGACAATGGAAACACATAAGTCACTTACCATTTCTTTAAAACGTATTAAGCGAAAGACAAACATGGACCTTGTCAGTCGTAAATGCACACATGCAATCAACACGGCCAGTACGGGTTGCAAAATATTCATTTCCCGGGGAGTCTTTCATACTTTGATCTCCAACCTTAACGTGGACTACAAGTTCTTTCCCTACACAGCTTGATTTTTCCAACTCAAGCCCTTCTGTCACATTATGACACTTATCAATCTCTTCTGACAAAACGGAATGCATGACTGACTTGTATGTATAAAGCATGTTAAATTTGAAAATTACATCTGTTCGCACCTATAAGTGCGAACTGACCACATGTGGTCGCACTTATAGGTGCGAATAAGTATAACCAAGACTTAATTAGGTCGCACCTTTACGTGCGACGGCAAAATAAATACGGTTGCACTTAAAGGTGCGAATTATTTTCAGACGACGATTCAAAAAAAGAGATATACTACAAAGGCTACGTACCTTTGCTATGGTGTGCGAAAAAGCGAATAAAACCCTCCGATGATGATGGGTACGATGGAGATGGTGGTGGGTATGATGGAAATAGTGGTTGTTGTGAGGGAGAAGATGATTAGTGGGTTAAGAGAAGATGATGTTTGAGGTTATGAGGGAAAAGGATGGTGGTTGTGGGTGTGACAATGCTGATGATGAAGAACGAAAGGAGAGGAAGAAGCACGAAGAAGAGTGAACTCGAAGATGAAGAACGAAAGGAGAAACAGAAGAGGAAGAAAGAAGGGAAACGATAGTTGGAAAAATTGATAGTGTGGGTTATGTTTAGGGTCGCACATTTTAGGGCAAAACTTTTTTTTTCTCCTATTTAGGGGTATAATTGAAAATCAGGAAAAAATGGGATGGTGTTGGGTCCAATGGGCGTGGCCCCAAACCCAACACCCTTAGGGCAAAACTTGTTTTTTTTTTCCCTTTCTATTTAGGGGTATAATTGGAAATCAGGAAAAAAAGGGATGGTATTGGGTCCGATGGGGGTGGCCCCAAACCCAACACTCTCATCTTAAACTGGTTTTAAAACCGATTTAGGAATCGAAAATGGTTAAAAATTGGTTTTAAACCAAATAACTTTTCAAAACCGGTTTTAAATTGGATATGGCTCAAAACCGGATTTATAACTGAATTTAGTTGAAAAACTGGATTTAAAATGAATTTAGCCAAAAACTGGTTTTTATTATTTCCTAAAATAATATTATGATATTAATTAATTTTCAAAGAAAGTTTGGAAAAAAACTATGGCAGCAAATTAAATAGAATTAACCTCATTTAAAAAATAAAATAAAATAAACCTGAAAACAGAAACACAAAATACAAATCAAACACAGTTACCCCAAAAATTAAATATTTATGAAGGATATTTAAATCTTAAAAAAAAAGGAAAAAAACTCCAAAATTACCGTGAGATCCAACCAAAACACTATCTTACAATCATCTTCTTCCACTTCTGGTTCTCTACTTTCACAGTGTTTCCTAGGTAGCGTTTGGCCCAACTTTTTTTTAGCTTAAAAGTTACTTTTAAGTTAAAGCTCACAATAAGATCTTAAAAAAAAAGGCAAAAGCTGTTTGTCAATTTTCATTTTTTTTAACTTAAAAGTTACTTTTAAGTTAAAAGTTGTTTGGTGGTCGGAGGCAGTGGTGGTGGCCAGAGGCGGTGGTGGTGGCCGAAGGTGGTGGTGGTGGTTGGAGGCGGTGGTGGTGGCCGGAGGTGGTGGTGGTGGCTGGAGGCGGTGGTGGTGGCCGGGGGTGGTGGTGGTGGTCGGGGGCGGTGGTGGTGGTGGTGGCCGGAGGCAGTGGTGGTGGCAGGAGGTGGCGGTGGTGGTCGAAGGTGGCGGTGGTGGTCGGAGGCTGCGGTGGTGGTCGGAGGTGGTGGTCGAAGGTGGTGGTGGTGGTCGGAGGTGGCAGTGGTGGTCGAAGGTGGCGGTGGCGGTGGCGGTGGCGGTCGGAGGTGGCGGTGGCAGTGGTGGTCGAAGGTGGCGGTGGCGGTGGCGGTCGGAGGTGGCGGCGGCGGTGGTGGTCGGAGGTGGTGGCGGTGGTGGTGGTGGTCGGAGGCGGTGGTGGCTGGAGGCGGTGGTGGTCGAAGGTGGTGGTGGTGGCCGAAGGCGGTGATGGCCGGGGCGGTAGGAAGTGAAAAAAGTAACTTATTAGAAAAAAGCTCCCTCAATTAACTTTTTACTTAAAAGTTACTTTTCAACATTTTGTGTGTAAAAAAAAAAGTAACTTATTTTTTAAGATCTTATACACAATTGTGTTTGGCCCAACTTATCTAAAAAGCAACTTAAAAGTCAAAAAAAAAAAGGTGGGCCAAACACTACCCTACTATTACAGTAAAACACAGTGGTAATCACAAACTCAAAACTCAAAAGCACCACCAACCCATACGAATTACAAATCAGAACCGTGCGATCCAAACACCCATCGGATTCGGAAGCTACGGAGGCGCGCTTGCCGTTAAGGGTGGCGTGGACGGCGGAGACGGTGGCAGCAAGGGAGAGGGGGAAGCAGAGGAGGAAGAAGAGGGCTCTGGTGCGGATGAGCGAAATGGGCGTCGTGGTCGGACTCGACGCGGGTGCGAGGGCCTCGAGGTGGTAGGTCGCGTCGCTGATGGCTAGGCGGCAATTATGTCTCACGCGCGTGCTTTGTACTCGCTCGCGGTGACTCAGTTCAACGGCAGTGGAAACACAAAGCGACAAGGACCTCCGCGCCCAAGGGAGAGAAAAATTGAAGCATTAATCGAACCTGAAAGACAGAACAGAATGCAGGAGGAGCAGAAGCAGCTTGGTTACGGTTCACCATTTTAAAAACCAGTTTTTAGAAACTGGTACAGTACAGGTAACCAAACTGGTTTTAAAAATGTGGGTTGGATCAGTTTTAAGTGGAAGTGGGTTGGACTTTTTTGGATATGGTTTGTATTGGTTCTGTATTTGATTCCATGAACCCGTTTTTTTGCACAGCCTTAGACAGCACAGGCACAGCAGCCACTCTCGTCTCTCAAACTCTCACTCTCGTCTTCACTCTTCACTCCTCTCCGCCGGCGCTCTTCCTCTCCTCTCCGCCAGCCGTCTTCACTCACAGGTTCATCCCTCTGACCCTCTCACTCTCACACACTTCAGATTAGGGATTTAGGGTTAAGAGTAAATTCGTCACCGGTGCTCTTCCTCTCCTCTCCGCCAGCTTGTGCTTGCTAATTCATACATGCTTGTCATGTTCTCATGAGCCATCTCTGCCAAGTGGCTAAGTTTTGGTTTTTGAGTGGTTTTCTTTGCTTGTCAGTACATCTGTTTCATCTTCTGTGTGCAACGGTTGAGCCTTTGTCGATAGATGTTTTTGTTTACATAATGGTCAATGCATAAATTGTCATTTTGTTATTTTGTGCCTTCTACCTATTTCTTTAAAGAAGAAATTGCCGGGTAGTACTAAAGATCTTTTAAACTGTTAGATGAACATTAGATGCCTTGTACTTTGAAATTTCTTCCCTAGAAAGACTATTCCCTTGACATATATCTATGTTTAAGACATGCTGTAATTGATTACTGATGATTCAGAATTATATTGAAACAATGTCTTAATTCTTAAAGGTAGTAGTGCCTTGACCTTTTCCAATTAGTAAACTTTATAGGTGTTCAAACCGTTTAAACTTAAAGTTTAAATAAACAAATTTTGCTTGTTAGTAGTTGACACTCTAAGCTGTGGTGTTTAGAATTATATAAAAATGTAATCTTTTCTCTGTGTTGAGCTCTGTTGTGTGTGAAATCCTTTAACTTTCTGGCTTTTGATGGTAAAAAAAGTATAGTTTCTTCAGTTCTTGTTGAGTGTTGGTTGGTTTTCTCTTTTCAATTGGCTGTTCCATTTGCTCTCATATTCTCAAGAAAGGGTCTTCCATTAGTGAATTTCATGTTGGCCTAACTCTTTAGTTTTCCTCTTTCATCCTTCAATTGGCCCAAACTTTCAAATGCTCATGCTGTTATTCAATTTGTTAAAGAGCTACACTAGTAGTTTACTGATGTTATGCTATGAGTTCTAGTATCTTTTTATAAGCTATATAAGCTCCGTCCTTTAGGCCTTTTCATACTATTAGAGCTATACTTGTATAGTGACTACTAGCTCAGAACCTGGAATTTCCTGTTTACATTACATTTTGGCGGGCTAGCCTGCCAACCCGCTTACCCGCCAAAAGTGGGTTGAGTTGAGACTTTCAACCCATATACCAAAAGTGGGCAAACCCAACCCGCCAGCCCATAGTGCCACCCCTACCCCCATCCCCCTCAACTGGTCACCCTTACCATTCCCCCACTCATCCATATCTTCCTAAATATGGAAATGTAGTAAAGGGGCTAGTCAGAACCCATGGTGGGTTGACTTGATTGTAAGAAAAATTCGAGTTCATGTTTTTTTTTTTTTTCCGCGTTCTGGTTATTAAATGCATTTTTAAATGCAAAATTTGCTTTACATTCGCACTTACAAGTGCGAATTTTTTATTTTTTATTTTTTTAGCGTATTTATTATATTCGCACCTTTAAGTGTGATTTGGAGACAAATTTCACACTTAGAGACAGACATGGATATTAAAAAAAAATATTAAAGTACTATTTCGCACCTATGAGTGTGAGTTGGAGGAAAAATTCGCATTTGTAGGTGCAATACACTTTGATATAATAAAAAAAAGCAATCAGAATAAATTCCGGGGTTTTATATTAATTGAAAAAACGCTGTCATGTATCTAGACATTCCTAACTTTAGATAACCGAGAAAAAAATCTAAAAAAATTCGAAAAAGGCACTAAATGATTTTTAAAAATTATGGGACCATCAAAGTTAGTCTAGTTGACATATTTAGAAATTTATAGTGATTTTTTTTTTTTCAAAAATTCAAAAAAAATAGTAAACGATGGAATTTGGGCTCTGAACATCGACCTTGTGGCAAACGATAAACGTCCATTTACTTTTTTTTTTTTTTTTCAACTTTGTAGTTTAGCCCGTCGTCATCCGAGACTGTTAGAAATTCCTTTTTCAGGGCCAGGGCCATACTGCCCCTGCAGTCTTAAAACTCCTATTTCACACCTATAAGTGCGAACATATATCCTCCCTTGTTATTATTATTTATAGTTTCAGTTAAATAAAAAAATAATTTGGTTATATGTACATTACTCTATATATTTTAGTATATATTTTTTAATTTAACATAATGTAAATCGCACCTACAAGTGTGAAATCTGTATCAAATTCGCACTAAATCAATCTACAATTCGGACATACAGGTGCAACAGTTTATTAGTTTTTTTTTTTTTAAATATTTGGGTTAATCATACTTAAATGTGCGAATTGGAAGCATAAATCGCACTTATAAGTGCGATTTATTCTGACAAAAAGGTAGAAGAAAAGGACATCTCCGAAATCAAAAAATATTTGAAGGGCATTTTCATAAATGCTACTATTGGGTGGCACCACACCCAATTGGGGTGGCACCAAACACAACTCCCTTTTTGGTGGACTGTGCTGTCTCATGATTTGATTAGATTTCGTTACCACAATAAAACCTAGTTCTACTCGACAGAGTATTGTTTTGCTAGTTTAATCATTTGATCCCAATCATTTTCATTCTGTTGTTGATATAGATAGTTTCCATGCAAGATGGGAGAGCTGGTTTCTGAAAAACATGTTCGATATATATTATCAGTTGAAAAGGTACATTCTTTCTGAGAATATAAAGAAGAGGCTCCTCTTTTATGCTTAGATAGGACATTGGGTGTCTTCAGTTTTTTTTTTTTTTTTTTTCATATTCCTTTTCTTTGGATTCCAGAGGAAAGACAATTTTGAATCTGTGGTGATGGAGCATCTAAGAATGAATGGGGCATATTGGGGATTGACTGCTCTGGATCTGCTTGGGAAGCTGCACACTGTGGATGTTGATGAGGTTGTTTCATGGGTCATGAGTTGTCAGCATGAGTCAGGTTGTTTTTGTTCCCACTATGAGAATTAGAAATTGATTTAGACATTGGTTACTGAAGACAATTTCTTGTCTTGTATTTGTTGTTATGAAGGGGGATTTGGTGGAAATGCTGGACATGACCCGCACATCTTGTATACGCTAAGTGCTGTGCAGGTTCTGGCTCTCTTTGATAAGCTGGGCATTATTGATGTAGATAGGGTGACAAATTGTATCCTTTTAACACACATATTGGCTGACTTTGAAGGTTCTCTAATCTGTTCACACAAGTATTTTGGAATACCGGAAAAGCTTTGTTCTTTTTACAGATTTTTTGAAATGCTAGCAACACAGACTCTTACACATTATTTCCAAATTCCAACACACTCTATTCTATTTGTTGAGATTTTAGGGTCTCACTCCCAATTTGATAGGCCCCACTCTCGTTTTGGTGGAATCCACATGAATTTCAACTAATAGGAGAGAGCGTATTGTTAGCATATCCGGGTTGTAATTCTAGTTGGCCATCATACTTGATTACTTTGATATTGTGCTAAACAGACCAAGCCTGTTCGGAGTAGGGGAGTCGGTTGCTTGAGGATCGGTTCGCCTGAGGGTGGTGGTCTTCTGCCGTTCCTGCGCCCGGGAGGGGATCCTGCAAGACACTTCGATGCTAAAGTCAGAGATCGGTGTCAGAGGGGATTCTCGAGTGGGTAAGAGTTAGAAGAGATGTGTGTACCTTATGGTTCAGGGGAGCCCCCTTTATATAGGGGTTTGGGGAGGGCGCGACCTTCGAGGACAGTTGGCCGTGATTTGACCAGTGGATCTCTTTGGGCCGTTGGATACTTAGTCGTGTCAGGACAATCGGGCGGTCCACGCTCGCTCTGGCTTGGCGCGCTCTCTGGCGCGGCTCCGTGGTGGGACCAGGGGTTGGACGTCTATGTGTGGTCCCTCGGTAGGATTGTTGCTCCCGGGTTGATGTCCGACGAGTGGGGTGGCAAAGGACGGCCCGGCCGGTGGTGTTGATGGTGGCCGAGAGGGTAGTAGGTTCTAAGAGACCCACTCCCGGAACATGTGCTTAAAAGGGTCGATATGCTTCATAAAAAAAATTCAGTTAAAAAGTTGTTTGTTCTGAATTTTGATGCAGTTTGATAGATTAGTTACCAAAATTATAATAGTAAATTTAATAAACTATAAAGTATACCAGATCTTTTGTTTCTTAATATTTATGTCAGATATTGTCAGCCTCCAAAATGAAGATGGATCCTTTTCAGGGGATATGTGGGGTGAAGTTGATACACGGTATGTTTGTTAATATATTTTTTTTTTCTTTAATTATTGAGCATGCCTGAGTTTACTGTATTTTTGGCTAAAATTCACTGACTTCTTTCTTAGGTTCTCATATATTGCTATTTGTTGTCTATCGATACTACGTCGCTTGGATAAAATCAATGTAGAGAAGGCTGTGAAGTACATTATAAGTTGCAAAAACATGGATGGTGGTTTTGGTTGCACACCTGGTGGGGAATCTCATGCTGGACAAAGTATGTGATATATTATTCATGACCTTTACATCAATACTACTTTCACATGTTGCTAAATGTGTCTCTACTTTTATCCTCTGAAGATTATGTGCGTGTCTAGTTTTAAATTGAACTCAACTGAACCCCAACGAGGTCTTGAGTTCCTTTCACGTTTCGCGCGTTACAAGAGCTCGTAACTTGCATTCTTGAATTCTAATGCACCAAATATGGTTTTCAACTGAAAACCAAACATGTCCATTATTTACTTATTTCCCACTTGAAGGAGTGGTTTATGTGGTTAGGGCATAGTCTGAATGTATTGTTCAAGTTAAGGTGCAAGAACCTATTTTCTCCTATGCAGGATACTAAGAGAGGGCTAAAAATAATATTTCATCATGAAAACTTTTCTTTTGATTTAAAGATTGGATTAAGGCTTACTAGAGTTAAATATCATATTTAGAAGTCATCATCTTACCTTCTATTAATATTTTCTGGATTAATAAGTTAAATATGGTGCGCATCACACCAGATCCTTTATCCTCTAAGTGGTTAATACATTACTTTGAATATCCACCTAGGAGATAATCCCAGATTCAGAACTTCATCTGAGCAATGATTACCCTAGCTTTTGCATGATTCAGTAATTGATTGAATTATGGTATTTTAGGATTAGATGTGGTGTTGAGTTTATTTAGGTAAATGCTAAATTTTAATTAGGATGTGCAGAAAAAGGAAAAAAAAAAAAAATAGAAGATGGAAAAAGGGCTTACTTAAAAACTAATACTTAGTCATTGTAGAAGTGCTTGCCTATCACCAAAGGCTAAATAAACATGCATGATAGGATCAGCTCACAAGAAGAAACTGTGTGTTCACTGCAGAGAATGAGAGGGCAAGAGAGAAAACCCGTTGTATATATATATATATATATATATATATATATATATATTGGGCTTATGTAGTTAATTATAAAGGTCTATTTTCAACAAGAGTACAGCTGTAGTAATGCTGCAGTAGAAGTGATATTATTCATCATCCACTCCAAGCGGGAACATGGTTATTATATCCACCAAACCTATTAAATATAATTTGATGTCATTTATTAAGGAATTTCAGGAGTGGCCACAATGATGGCGGAATTTCGGGGCCAACATCAAAATTAGGATATGCTCTAATACTATCTTAAAATTTAGGCTAAGTCTAAATCAACTCCAAAAGTTAGCTCGTAAGGTGAGGATTGTCAAAGCTTTTATAAGGAATATTTTAGCCATATCTCTAGTCGATGTGAGATCTTAGCATAATATCTTTCCCTTTCTTCTTCACACTGTCCCTATTACAGGGTCAATAAATTTTTTAATAGTAACCATAAGGGGACAGTCAATATCAGTAAAGGATTTTAGTAATGTTTCAGAAATACAAAAAAAAAAAAAGACTAAAGGGGAAACCATTGCTTAGAGAAAAATGCCTGACCTTTTCTCTGTGATGGCAGAGTAAAGCTGATTTAGCCAAGTGATGATTGAATAGGAGCAAGCAAATCATGTGCTACTACAGTACTATGCGCTGGTATAGTGGTATGTGTAGTAGTAAAAAAGAAGATTCTGCTTGAGGTGGCACATGAGAAATTAGTAGGTGGATTGTGGCCTGTAGATGGACTAATTGGAGGATTCTGAAAGAGACCATTTATAGCGTGGCTTTACAATCCAAGGGTTGGAAGGTCACACGGCCCTAGTCTAATTACACAGTGAAGCAATGGTGGGATGCTGGGGGAAGCCACTAGAAATCTGGAATGACTCACAGACTAGCATCTAGGATTTCCTCCCGTCAAGTGGCAACTGCCACCAAGCACAGAACTTGGGGGGGGGGGGGGGGGTTACAATATTTATTATACTCAAAATTTGGCAGTATACCTATTACACTTAGTATTACTTACAAAATTCAGTAGTTTGGTAATTTTCCTGATAGAAAAGTTGTACTTTCTTTTTGACTTTTTTATATGCTCAAAATTTACCCATCTGAGGTCTGTATTTGTACTATTTTATATCAAGCTTACGTTGAACTTGTTGCTATAGCAATACCTTTATTAAAAGTATTTGATCCATTATATTGTATATAGTGCTCAAGGAATGCATATAGAACATTTTTTTAACCAGTGAATGCTTGACTCCATGAGTCTAATTTTATTTTTTTATTTTCTGAATTTCAAATGAAAGAATGAAATGAGTTTAGTGATATATATTGCTTTTCCTATTGTCAGTTTTCTGTTGTGTGGGGGCCCTTGCTATAACGGGGTCACTAGACCTTGTTGACAAGGACCTACTTGGTTGGTGGTTATGTGAGCGACAAGTTAAATCTGGAGGTCTGAATGGGCGTCCTGAGAAGCTCCCCGATGTGAGTAATTCTTTTCAAACTTTGATTTATCGCGTTCAAATGCGCTTATTGTTTTTCTCATTTTCTTTTACTAGCTTTGAGATCATCTCAGGTGTGCTACTCATGGTGGGTTCTTTCTAGCCTGATCATGATTGATAGGGTTCATTGGATCAGTAAGGAAAAGCTTATAAAGTTTATCTTAGACTGCCAGGTTAGTAAGTTGAATGCCTTTTCTGTGTTTATAAGTCAACAAGATCTTCTTTCGTCTTTTGGGGTATTAGCTATTGTGAGGTTAGTATTTCTGAAATATCATCTATGTTGAATTTATAAGGACACGGAGAATGGTGGAATTTCAGACAGGCCAGATGATGCTGTGGATGTCTTTCATACTTACTTCGGGGTGGCTGGTACGGGTAACTTCATGTTTTTGCCTTTTTCTTTTGTTCCATTTGTTCTTGATTTGGTTGTGCTAAAATCTTGTCATCTAGGGTTCTTAGGGATGGATGCAAGGGGGAGGTCAGGCATGGCCCCCCGCCTTCAGAGTATTTTTATAGTTATATGAAAAGTTTTATGATACCAGACTTACCTCCTTATTTTTATCATGAGTCCTTTATTATTAATATGACTTGTATATTGGTTGAGAATCCATCAACTATGACTTGGGCCCAAGGACAAATTACCACTTACCAATGCAATCACCACAATCAGAAACACACACAAGAAAAAAACTAGTCTTAACTGGAAAGAATAAATGTAGCAATGACAAACGCGCTCAATGGGGAATAAGGAATCGTATTTCTATAAAATCTGATTTCAATCCCATTAAGGTAAATAAGTTTCATGTTATTGCTAGCTAGCTAGCTTTGTTTCAAATTGATATTTTGTTTCTCATGCACGTAAGTAAATTAGTTAAAAAAATATTAGACTACCACGTGTGTTAATAGTTTTTGACAGCTTCATTCTCTTTGTTCAGATAAAGGTCAATGTAATAGTTCAACATGCTTATAAAATTAAAATGATACATTTGAACTGGATATGTAACATGTTATTATTTTAGTTGTTTGAAAGGTTTGAGGTGAGAGGATATATGTGAATTATAAGACTTGATGTTGTTCCATGCTTCATTTTTATATAGCTTCTCTTCCTATCCCTCAGTTTAATGGAATGTAACTTAACAAGATATCCCTATTTATCCTATCGTGATTATGCCGCTGCTTTTATTAATCTTTATTCTTTCTATACAATAAAACTAACATGCTGAAGCTGTTATGCTTGTTTTTGCAGGACTTTCACTTCTTGAATACCCAGGATTGAAACCGATAGATCCAGCTTATGCTTTACCTGTCGATGTAGTAAATCGAATCTTTCTTACTAAATAAGGACATGAAGTTCAACGATCCAGGTCAAAGTCTTGAGTTTAGACTCATTCTCTATGAAAACTATAGTGTTTCTTTAAACATAAAAAATAGTGTTTCTTCAGTTATATACTCGGTTCTCCATCTGACTTCTTGAGTCTGAACACTTGTAATTATGGCTAGCAATAGCATCATTTTAAACTCTTGTCTAGCTCCTACCAAAAGTACTTTTATTCACTCTTCTAAGTGTGTGTTTGGACTTTGGATGCCCGATTAAGTGCAATTTGAAATGACTTCCATCCCAATCTATTTTTCTATTTTTTATTTTAAAGTATGTGTTAATATCAGTTTATACTAGTTACCAACAACTATTCAACATAACCTTCAATTCCTAACAGGTCACGTTAGTTAGACCCAATATGTATCTTCATAAATTTACACAACCTATTTTTTAAATTACCTTTAGGGTGTGTTTGTGAGTGAGTTTTGGAGGGAAGAGAAGGAGGGAGGTCTCCCCATTGTAGATAGATTTGAAAAAGGGAAGGGTTTGTGGTATTTGTGAAAATCCTTAAGACCTCTCTAAAACTCATTTAGTTATATTTTTTAGTTTCCCCAAATTAGGGATTTTGGAAAATTTGAAAATTTCAAATAAGAGAGAGCTTACCCCCTTCTTCTCTTGCCCTCCTGTCCCATTCCTCTAAAAGTCTTCCCCCCTCATCCCCTAAAAACTCGCAGACAAGGGGATTGTGTTTGGCGCCACCCCCTTTTTATGATAATACTAAAAGTACCCCTAAAAAAAAGTCATTTTGTCCAAAAAAAATTCTTCAAAAACCCCACCCCCATCCCCTTCAACTCATCACTTTCACCATTTCTCTTCCTCCCTTTTCCTTCATATCTGCCTAAATATTGAAATGGATGAAAGGGCCAAGTCAGAACCAAAAGTGGGTTCACCCGAGTGCAAGAAAAAATTCAGTTCGTAGCTTTTTTGCGTGTACTGGTTATTATTTGCACTTGTAAGTCATTCGCACTCACCTATAAGTGCATCTTGGAGACAAATTTCGCACTTATAGGTGCGACATAAATGGATATTTTAAAAAAAATTAATATTACCTATAAGTACGATTTGGAGTAAGATTTCACACTCGTAGGTGCGATACATTTTGATAAAAAAAAATTAAAAATCAGAAATTGAGAGTTTTTATAATAAAACCCATTCTCTCACACCACCACCTACCAAGAGTATGTTGATGATGACCAGGATGTGGGTCATGATGGGACCGAGGAGATGCAATACAATGAGGATGATCAAGAGGAAGGGGTGATGATGACGAGGACAGTGACGGTGATGGTGGTGGTGATGATGAGGATGATGATGATGATAATGAAGAAAGGGTCCGTGATGACAGGGCTAAGAAAGAGAAGGATATATAAGGAATTTTTTAGGGGTAAAAAAGTCATTTTGCATGTAAGGGGGTGGCACAACACAATTGAGATGGCGCCAAACACAATTCCCAAGATATTTTATTGATGTGATGTAGTTTTTTTAGTGTGGGATAGTTTTATGGTTCTTATTAGATGTATTAATAAGAAAATGACATAGAAGCAGGGTAGTGAAAGAAAAAAGAACATTACTTCGATACCCTCTTAAAATGGGAGTGTTTGAAACCCTTCATGGTATTATTTAGAGTTTAAATAACTAAATTATAAATTAGAAAAAATTGTTATAAAGAAATCATAGAAAATTAAACCTTGAAGGTATAAAACCCCTCCAAGAAATTACCAAGAAAAAAAGCGGAGAAAAAACTGGTCTCATAAAAGAATAATTTTAACAATTTATTATTTCAAAGTTGTTCTACATGTGATATTTTACATTGCATAGAACACAAACCCAAAGAATATAAGACATATAAAAGAATGATGCGACAGAGTAACAGATATTGTAAAACCATTTGAGCATTATTCCTCTATAAATGGGTGCATTCGGTTGGGAGGCCTTGTGGAAATCTCTTCTTGTCAGCGCAGTAATTGTATATCATGTAGTTCTTCTGCACCCACCGCAACCTCTGGTGACCAGTTGAATCAAGCTCTTGAGAAAGCCATGATGAAGCAGAGGAAGAAGCTGATTTTGATTTGCATGAAGATTTCCCACCGCTCCAAACACAAGCATTATTGGCATTGAAGTTTCTATATGATGCAGTGAATGGAGCTTTGGACCAATCTGTCTTCACAAGTCCACCCCTTGTGGCCCAATCATCTGCATTCCACAGGCTTGATGTTAATCTCATTGGTTGATTCTTTGGAAATGGAACTCCAGCTGATTCCAAATTCTTGAACTCCCTTATTGGTGTTCCATCCACTGAAAACACTATTCTTTGGGGATTCCAGAGGATTGAGTATGTGTGGAAATCTGCAGTTGGGTCAAACCAGAGATAGAATTGCTGCTCTCTGTTCCCTTTTCCCTGGCTAAACACATTGGTGTGAAGAATGTAAGGATCACCACTCAAGTTTCCCAAGAACTCAAAGTCAATCTCATCCCATGTTGATCCCTTTGAGGAAAGCTGGAAAAGAGGAAAAATTTGTCAGTTAGCCACATGATTCAACATTCATGCATGCAAGGTGTTTGATGAAATTACAATTAGTGGAGAACAGAGAAAGTGAGATAGTAAATAAATCTTACATAATAGGCAGTGACAGTGCCAGCAGAGTTTCCTGGAACGAGCTTAATCTGCATGTCAATCTTGCCAAACAAGTATTCATTCTTGGACTCAAATCCTGAGCCAGAGGCTTTGTCAAGGGAGAGACTGAGGAGATTTCCATTGTTGAGAATTTTGGCTCGACCATCTCCCCATGTAATCTTAAAGTCTTGGTTGAAGTTACCAGCAGAACAAAGGATAACGTAAGAGCTCACAAGCAGAGAAAATAGAAGTGACAGGCTTGAAGAGGCCATGATGTTCTGCATGAACTATGAAATATATATGAAAGGAATGATGCTGTGTTAACAAGTTAATTTTGTTTTGAATGCAAGCTGCGAAAGAAGAAGTAGTAATGAGTTTGAAGTGAAGGATGAAGAGTTTGCATGAGTTTATATAGTGATGAATGAGCGTGTGTGATTTGCATCAACTAGTAGAGAAGAGGAAAGGGAAAGGAAGGTCCATTCCATTGTGTGCTAGTGCTAAGCTGGAGATAGTTGTATTGTTATTGTATATATGGTAAGAAGAAAGCTGTCATGTCAAATTAAACGCCCTTCAAATCCAACCAAACTTTGTCGTATATAATAAGTATGAGAAGGTAAATACTGGTGGAGGATTGATAGAGGGTGTGAAGCACGCGGTTTTGTATTGCTTGACACGGTCGCTATTCTCAGGTAAGTGGTAAGTATGATCTTCAAGGTGATATCTATCTTATTGGATAGGGTCACGGTCACCGACGCTACCAGCCCACCCTGCTACCCCAAGCGTGTGATGTGGGGCACCAATTGTAATTTTTTATTTTTGGCTTAATCCAAATCCACCATAACAAAAAGGTGGGTTATTTATGTGACTAGGTGCAGCTGGCTGCAAAGTTCAGCAGCTGAAGCTCGTGGATTAGATAGAATCTCTTTAGAACCAGAGATGGAGACATGTAACCATGAACTTTTAATTTTTCGGTTGTTCAAAATCATGGATTTAAGAGCAAAAGTTAAAGCCGGTGGATTATTTAATTCATTTGCAATTTTGAACAATTTCCATTAATAAATGCATTGTTGAATGACTTAGTTGTCATCAATTTGTGTATGAACACTTAAGAAACACGTGTTTTAGAGTAAAAAATTAGGGTCGGTCTTGACACCGGCACTAATTTTCGCTCTTTAGCATGTTTTTTAAATTCAACTCCACTGAACAACAATGTTGTTTATATTTTCTAACAGTCCTCCGAACTTTCCAAAAAGAGCACACTCTTTTCTGAGGTGTGTTTCGAATTAGAGGCCCACTCTTAGGAGGGACAGGTGCAAGGGGAGCATGAATTGCTTGTAATGCAAGCAAAGTGGGACAAGATTAGGGAACTGGAGCAGGGGATCATGAACTGCCTGAGGAGGTCGTGCATGTACTAGCTCCAGAGCTAGTGGAGGTACCGAGGAGAAGTACTACAAGAAAACTAGTAATTACTGTCAATTTTTTATCGAGGGCCTTTGATCCATCGATAATTCCCATAATAAATGACAGTTTGGTCCTCAGAACCATCTTTTGTACTAGTAAAAAAACCTTTACCAAGTTGTCAGTGGGTGGTGTAAAGACTTGATGAGAATGTTTAGGTTATAAAAACACTTGGTGGGAGAAATTACTAATAGTCACGATTGTTAGTAAAATCACTCACCACTTTATGTCGGGCTTGACTGTTGGTAATTTGGTCAACCAAAGTATTTATCACACGGTTCATTTACAGGCGGCTAAAACCGTTCGTAATTTGATCCTTTTATAGTTTACTAACGTAAAAGCCGCCGGTGACCTATATATAGAGAACCCCCATGTCACATTCAACACACCTCTCTTCTTTTTATCCATTTTACATGTTTTTGTTTTTGTTTTTTTAATTACTTTCTAATTTTTGTTCTTTATTTTGTACTCTATCTATTCTTAATTATAAGACCACATTGAGATAATTGTGCTTATTAAGAAAATATGTAATAAGGTTCATTAATGTATTTGATTTAAAAAAATTTATACAATCTTTCATATTTACCCTTAATTAATATATTGGACAGTGTTGAAGAGAATTAACAACTAGTGGTAATCCAAACTTTGGAATAACAAAAATTTAATAAATACAAGGGCATATGTGAAAGCACTCATAATTTTTTCTAAAATCTAGTAGACGGTCTTATATTAAGGGATATCAAAATTTTTGTAGGGGGTCTTATACAAATGATGTAGTGAGTAGTATAATTATGCGTGATTTTGACGGAGCTTCTTTATAATATCTTACACATCATGGAGGCTAGTAATTTATGGTAATTATATCCAACATTATATATTGTGTAAGCTTATATAATTGTACAAGTATGAAATTTATATTTTTGAGAATGTATAATTACAATGTATAGAATTATTTAAGTTAATAATATTGTTAATATATGACTTGCCCAGTTAGTAATTATATTCACAAATGTATATTTTTTACTGAACAAAAGTGACTTCTTATTTTGAGAATGATATATTAGTGCCGATGATTTTAAGCGATAACTGACGGCTCCTGATCGTCATTATTCAGCATTTTTCTTACAATGAAGAAGATTGCCCATATAAGGTTTCAATGCATAAGTAGGTAAATAAAACGATTAGCAAATGAGAAAGAAGCAAGGGGATTGTTGTTCCAAGAGCCGCATGTCCTGATATCCCACCACTGAAGCACTTATCGGTTTCCCACCAACGACATAGACTAAAATAGAATTTCTAAAGGCTTGTTTGATTACGGTTTTTGAAAACTGTATTTAAAAACAGTTTTTAGAAATTATTTTTGAAAACTGTTTTTCAAAAGAAAAGCAGAAAAGAAACCGTTGGATGAGATATTTTCCAACATTTAAAAAATTAAAATTTGAAAACTAAACAGAAACTGAAAACATCTTTTAGTTGTTCTGGTATTTTAGTTTTTATAACTGAAAACAAGAACTGTTTTCAAAAACAGTTTTAAAAAATAGGTGGTGTCAAACATGTTTCTAAATTTTTCAGTTTTTAAAAACAGAAAACAGTTTTCAAAAACTAATTAAACATGCCCTAAATTTTATGTGAACACTAAAAAATTAAGATAATTTTTAGAAGGACCGAATTAAAATATGTGCTATTTTACAGGGTTGAAAAATATAGTAAAGTCTTCACAAATTTATATACTTATAAAGAATGAAGAATTGACATAAAGAACCTTACAAGCCAAACAAATTGGAACGGCCTCAAAAGAAATTAATCTAGCAAGAATTTAGGATGTTCTGCATTCTGTGGGAAGTCCTTGAGGAAATCTCTTGGCATCACTGCAATAATTATAAATCATGTAGTTCTTCTGCACCCAACTCAATCTGTCTTGACTTGTTGAATCCAACTCTTGGGACATCCAGGCATTGGATGAGGCAGAGTTGGAAGTGCAAGAAGATGATGTTCCTGACCCAGTGGAACGAACACAAGCATTGGCATTGAAATTTCTGTATGATGCGGTGAAAGGAGCTTGGCTCCAATCAGTCTTCACAACACCACCTCTTGTTGCCCAGTCATCAGCATTCCAGAGACTAGAGTATATCCTCATTGGCTGTTCCTTTGGAAATGGAACTCCCTTTGATTCCATGTTCTTGAATTCTCTGATTGGGGTTCCATCCACTGAGAAACTGAAACAGAGGAAGCACAGAGAATTGATCAGTTCATGCTATTAAATAGAAATTCCAAAAACGAAAACATTTTGAAGGAAATCATTGATCATAGATAGCAGCTAAGTGCTTACACAATGCGCTGAGGATTCCAAAGAATGGAATAAGTGTGGAAATCTGCAGTTGGGTCGAACCAGAGATAGAACTGTTGTTCTCTGTTGCCTTTTCCTTGGCTGAACACATTGGTGTGAAGAATGTAAGGGTCCCCACTCAGATTGCCCAAGAATTCAAAGTCAATCTCATCCCAATTAGACCCTTTGGATGATAACTGTATTATGTAAACCAAATCGAAAACAAAAATTAGGAACTTGAAAGTTTAGTAGCATTGGCAAAATGACATGCATTGAGTGAACTTAGAATGCTTACATAGTAGGCAGTGACAGTGCCAGCAGAGTTTCCAGGTACAAGCTTGAGCTGCATGTCAATCTGGCCAAAGAGATATTCGTTCTTGGATTGGAAGCCAGAGCCAGAGGCTTTGTCAAGATTGAGAGTGAGAAGGTCGCCATTGTTGAGTATCTTGGCTCGGCCATCTCCCCAAGTTATGTTAAAGTCCTGGTACAAGTTTCCAGCAGATGCTATCATGAAAGAGGACAATGCCAATAGAGAAAGCCGAGTAATTGTTGAAGAAGTAACATGAGGAAATGCCATATTGGTTGAAGTGTGGAAGGTGTAGCTTGCTAGTAGAGAGTGAAGAGTTGAAGGGATGGTTATGGCAGAGAAGAACATAGGATTGGTATTTATAGATATAGTGGTGTTGCTGTGTTTGTATAAAGGAGTGAAAGGAAGGAGCAGAGGAAGGTGCAGCAAGGTTTGCGCGTTGCGGTGGACAACTGTGGTTTTCAAAGAATTGAGACAGAGAATAAAAAATTCTCCAATTGGGTGTGATGTGAATGTGATGAAGTGTGTGTTGTTCATGCTCATTTTGTTATTGCAGGAGTCAATCCAACATCTTTACTATGTGAGGAATGGTTTGGTTGGTTGGATCTTAGGACAACGCGCATTTGTTTCATTTGCAGAGATTGGTTGGTTCCAAATCCAAAGTGGGGTCTCAGAATATTTGTTGGAGACAGCCTGGTAGGGTAGCGGGTAGCCACATCCAACACCCACCGCCATCAAGCTATTGGCGGTGACAACTGAGAACTAACACGTGTCCTTAATTCATTTGCACTTTTCTTTTCTTTTCTGTAGGTTGTATTTATACGAAGAATGATTTGTTAGAAAAAGTCTACTTATGATATAAAAGACTTAAGAAATTAGTTTCATAGCGTTCGATTACACAGATGGGGAAAAAAATCTTATATAATGCATGAATTTTTATACTTTGAATTAAAATTTAATTTTTTTAATACAAACCTATATGTATAAAATAGTTTAGAATTTTCTAGGTTGATTTGGTACTTGTAAAAATTTTGTGAAAATGTAGTACAAATAGAGAGTAAAAGTAAAAACTAGGTGAATCTAAATTATCAATTCTAAACCTATATAACCTACACTCTTCTTTTATCCAAATTTCATTCATTCATATCTGATTCCCTTCATAGAATCATGGTGATTCAGCTCACACGTCCTCTCTTGTCCATAAAAAGACTAAGACAAATCCACAAACCATTACTTTAGCAATGGTGTTTCACCAATTATCACAAGAATCTTCACTCACTCATCCGCCCTTTAACCATAAAATCGGCCAAGTTCCATAAGTTAATCTTAATTTTCATCATATTTCCTCAATCCTCTCAACTCTCAAGCTTAGATTCATATGATGACATGATGGTGGCGTTTAATAGAAAATCAAACATATACTAAATAAATCAACCACTTATTTTGGCCATCCAATTCATTACATCTCTCAATCTCATCTTTTAAAATTTTTTTAGTTTTAATTTTATTAAAACTAAAAATACATTATCTCTTGTTTATCGGAAACAAAATATAACAAACCTTTTGTTGTATGAAATATAACAAACCTATGAGAAGTTGTTGGATGTAAAAATGAATTAGTAGGGGAGTGTTCCGCCTTAGAGGGAAGTATCCGTGTGAGCGATGATAGACGATATTAGGCATTGTGCATAGTGACCTGTGCAATGTTCTAGCTAACGCGCTAAGTATTCCACACGCCACAAACTTCCAAAAATAAATATCACATTCCAGAAGCTAGTTTCCTAAATGTATAAGTTATCTCTGCATACAGCTTGAGGTTTTAAACTGTCATAAATTGTCTGTGTTGAATGTATGTTTTGCACAATGTATATCTATCTAGCAAGACAGATGACATATTGGCGATAATAACCGCTCTTATTGGCTATAATATCCTACAAGAATCCACAATACTTTATTTTTTTATCTAATAAATGTATCATTGATGAAACAATCATGTTTTTACTCTTTCACCGAAGTTTTTTTTCCACACTCGAACATAAGATTTTGCTTAAGGTGAGTTAATTATGTATCACTTGAATCAACCACTTGTTAATTTTAACTGTATGTCTATAGTAGGACAGATGATACATAGGCGATAATAGCCACTTTGGTTTCCCATAATATCCTACAACAATCCACAATAGTTTATTTTTTATCTAACAAGTGTATCCTCCATGAAACAACAATGTTTCAAGTCATCTACATCAACATCTTTATGAGGCTAACCCTTTTGACGAAGTTTTTTCAACATTCAAACATGACACTTCATTTGAGGTGAATTTAATCATGCATCATTTGAAGTAACCACTCATTGTGTCTGGTCTTAAGTAATCTAAGTGTTTATTAAATGTGTTGATTTCCTCTAATTATCCATATTCTTAAACCTTGAAGAATCACTTTTCCTCTATTGAAACTACTCCAGATAATTATTTTCATAATCACTTTTTTAAGAGTGAAAACCTAAAGATAACTCCAACACTATGTTACTTCTGCCCTTGAGAGATTTTATGTCCTCTCCTCGGACTTAAACATCACTTAATGTTTTCCTGCCATGCTGTTTAAAGAAGTGAAAGGAGGAAGTAACCATATTAATTGAATCCTTTATATTTTATAATGTGGGACTTATACAATGAATTAAAGAATATGATCATTACAAAGTTACGAAGGTATCAAGAGAGGTTGTGGAAAATTGAATTCCAATCTGTAGGAACCTTGCACTCCACATAATTAAGCCATCTTGCATTCAGGAGGAAGTCCCTGAGGAAATCTCTGTGTGTCATTGCAGTAATTGTAGATCATGTAATTCTTCTGCACCCACTGCAACCTCTGCTGACTAGTGGAGTCCAACTCTTCTGAGAGCCAAGCATTGCTAGAAGGGGTTGAATTAGAACCACAAGATGATGTTCCAGAAGACCAAACGCAGGCATTGTTTGCATTGAAGTTTCTGTAAGAAGCTGTGAAAGGAGCTTGGCTCCAATCTGTCTTCACAAGCCCTCCCCTCGTGGCCCAATCATCAGCATTCCACAGGCTAGAGTATATCCTCATTGCTTGGTTCTTAGGGAACGGAACGCCATTAATTGACTCCGTGTTCTTGAACTCTCTAATCGGAGTTCCATCCACTGAGAAACTGAAATATATAAAAGACACGTTCATTTAGTACCTTGCATTCAGAACAAGTAAGAAAAAAACAGAATCATTTTCTTTTGAGGGCTGGATGTTTCAAATTACTATCCGCAACCGCAATTGCGGCAGTTTTGGAGTCCCCGGCTCCCCGCAATAGTGGCCACATCACCCGGCATTTGTCGGCAATTTTGCGACGCAGCGGACAGCAATTACGACTACAACTGCAATTTAAAATCCTATTTAGTTTTTATTAGGGAAACTTACACAATGCGTTGTGGGTTCCAGAGGATGGAATATGTGTGAAAATCTGCTGTAGGATCAAACCAGAGGTAGAATTGTTGCTCTCTGTTACCCTTGCCTTGGCTAAACACATTGGTGTGAAGGATGTAGGGGTCACCACTCAAATTTCCCAAGAATTCAAAGTCAATCTCATCCCATCCTGCTCCTTTTGAAGATAGCTGAAATTGAGCCCAAAAATCATAATCAGTAATTAACTATAGCTTATAAAGAATATGAAAATAGTACTGAGGAGAATTAAAATATGATGTTGTGCATACATAATAGGCCGTGACAGTGCCAGCAGAGTTGCCAGGAACTAGTTTGAGTTGCATATCAATTTTGCCAAAAAGGTATTCATTTTTGGACTGGAAGCCAGAGCCAGAGGCTTTGTCAAGGGAAAGAGTAAGAAGGTCACCATTGTTGAGTATCTTCGCACGGCCATCACCCCATGTTATGTCAAAATCTTGATAGAAATTGCCAGCAGAGGCAACCACAATGGTAGTAGATATTATTAACAGCACCAGGAATAATGGTACTCTTGGAAAAGCCATATATAGAAAGGTGTTTGGAAATTCAGATGAAACTAAACAATAGAAGAAATTAAGGAAGGGTTTTTGGATGTGATATTGCAGAGAATGACATGGTATATATATATTTATGATGAGGGAAGATAGGAAAGTTACGAGAAGGTTGAAATGGATGTTTTGTTTAGGTAGCTGTTGATAGTTGGTGCATAATGGTGAGTCCCACCTGAATCATAGGACGCGGTTCTACAAGCATGGACGCGGAAAAGAAAAGGCATAGCCACACCATGTCTAGAACCTTCACCGCCTTTATCCGGCTCCTCTTTCAATTAAAATATCAAAAATACTCATAAATATAAACACCTCAATGTCCATTTCGCACACGATTTGGTTAGAAAATAGCTTCATAAATCACTGAAAGTGTAAGGTCAATCAATCATATTAGTCCCTATGTTAACATATATTAATAAAAGTTAACATAAATGGTTATATTCCCGAACATATTTGACCATTTACGGATTTACCCATTTAAAAACTTAATTTGAACTTCTTTTTAATTTAACGAGTGTTTGTCGCAATAATTAAAAGTAATTGTTTGAATTGAACACATAGGTCAAAAGTTCGCCTCTTAAAAGTCTAACTTTTGGGAAAACCTTTAACATTCAGCACGGTGACGAATCTATATAGGATGTGAGGGGGGCAAGTGCCCCTACAAGGTTTTTCATTTTTCACGATAATATACTACATATACACTACATTTTTAGAATATTCAGTAAATAATCGGCCCCACAAAATAATAAGTGCCCCAATTGCTTTGTACTTTAGAATTACACTCATATAAAAGATATGAAAGTAGATAAAACATAAGTAAGAGATATGATAAATAATGTGAAGTTGTTATATATTTGTCACAAATAAGTTCAAACTTTATATTCTTGTGATCTACCATTTAAACTTTTTTATATGTAATAAGATAATATTTTAGGTTCATAACTCAGTGTTTTATTCTCTTTCTTCTTCTCTTAAGAGTTCAAAGTTCTTATAATTTTACTCAACTTCATAATAGTATTGAGAATAAAAAAGTTGTATAATATTTTTAAAATATGAATACTCATAGAAAATAATAGTAATAATAAATAAATTTTAAAAAACAATATATTTAATATTATAAATTTATATGTACATACAACTCCATGAGTTAAAATTTCTAGATTCTTGACTGATTCACCACATTTGTGATAACAATTTAATACGTAAAACAAAATGTATGTCAACTTATGCATAATCATAAGATCTAAGCATAGCAAAACAAAACAAATATTAACATTTTGTTATTGGCTGCATAGATGAAGCAATCTCCTGACATTCTTTGTTTATTATCACTGCTTAATGACAGTGACTGCACATTCAGGTGGAAAGGAGTCAGTACAGTAGTTGTAGACCATGTACTTCCTCACCACCCACTCCACTTGAGCTACGGGATCCAACACTTGTGTCATCCATGGTGCATCAGAAGAATTAACTGCGCTGAAATTCCTATAAGATGCAGTGAGTGGAGCTTCTGTTCAATTTGTCTTCGTCGGAAAAGGGATGTCAATTGACACAAAGTTCTTGTACTCTCTAATTGGAATGTCATCCGCATGTGCTGCAGACAAATAGAGGCTTATAAACAAGAATTCCAGAAGGAATATGTGAGTTTTGGAGCAAAAGGAGTAGCTTTTTATGTTAATGGGAAATGTGAAGGGTACATGCATGAAGGCGCATATATATATGGATCAATAAGAGAGGAAAATGGATGAGGATGAGGTTCTTGATAGTGAATCAATTAATGGGCATTTTTCTACCAAGTGACAGAACAAAAAGATAAAAAAATTCAGTGAAATGACACGCGATGGTGTTGCTGAAGTGAGCATTTTGACCATTAGTTAGCTGTATATGACCTTTGAGCGTTATCTACTTAAATTTTGAAGTTGGTTTGTCTCTCGACATTCAAGTTTAGTTTTTTCTTCATCTCTTTACTAATTTACTAAAGTATTCCCACATCCAATTTTTGTGAGATTCACTCCACGATCAACGCACGAAACATTAAGGGCGGGTCAATGAGGATGAAAAAGGAACATAAATTAATATATTAAAAATTATATAAATTAGAAAAATTGAACTAATTTTAATTTGGGATGAGGGTGAAAAAACAACATAAATTAACTATCTTATCTTATGATAATAATTTCTAACTCACCCCTCTCTCTCTCTCAGGTTAAGTTTTACAAATAATAGACAACATAGAATAAGTATATAATTGTGTAATACTATCACACAACAAACAATGGATTATAGCATGATATAATTACATTATCCTATCATGTTGTCTTATTCTATGAATCCAAATTGCTAAACCATTACGTCAATCACTATATTTCGAACTATTTGAACTTAAGACTAGTCCAATATAAATGACTACTATATAAAATTTATGTTTCATATATATAAAAGAAAAGGACATGGGAAGATTTTGTTGGAGATGACTTCATTATTAATAATATTTCTCATAATTTAGTTTTTGTTCGAGTTCAATGATGTGGTGTGATCCATATAGCTGACTACACTTAGTGGGATATAATTTTGTTGTTATTGTTGTATATAGAAAAAAAAAAGAATTTGGATTGAAAATATATTGAGCAATTTTAGCAATATAAACTTCAATACATTTTTAACGCACTTAAAGTTTTAATCTCTTTCAGCCATGGTCTTTCTTTTGGGATAGATTTCGGGTCTTGTTGGCTAATGGAGCGGATTGGATTGTGCTCACTCTGGCCTCATTGGGAGAGGCCAAGCTATTTGATTCATGCTTGGTAGCAATAAACTACCTAGGTTTATGCACAAGTATTAGTGATTTAGGTCAAGAAAACTCCTAGCAATTTTGTAAGGGAGTTTTGTGACGCGTTGTGTGTGGTGCCACCCCCCATTTTTTATAATACTTAAAGTATCTCTAAAAAAAAATTCTACTAAATTTTTTTTCCAAAAATGTCTTTTATCCAAAAACTCCACCATCATCCTCTTCAACTCATCATCGTCACCATTTCTTTTCCCTCATTTCCTTCCCTCATTTACACTCACAAGTGAAATTTTTATACAAATTTTCTAAATCTGTAATTGTTTTAAGTGGTTCACGAGATCGGGTAAGCAAACGAACAATGGGCCAAGAACCAATGGCTGTACACAGAACGGAGACAAATAGTGCCAAAATAAACGAGGAAAGGAAAGGAAGAGCAAGTTTCCTCAAGTGAATAATATTCTGCAATCTCCATGAACGAGGAAAGGAAAAGAAAAGGAAAGGATGGTGGTAGGGATGGTTAAGAGAAAAGGAAAAGAAAATGATGGTGGTAGGAATGGTGAAAGGATATGTAAGAAATTAAATTTTTTTAAGGGTAAAATTGTATTTTTGCATTAAATAAGGTGGTACCATATTCAATTGGGGTGACACCAAACACAACACTTATTTTATATCTGCACTCATAAATAAGAAATAACAGGAGTAGTTAAATAATAAACAACAACAAAAGTTTTATGCTATTAAAGAGAAATTCAAAAAAAGAAAAGCTGAAGAATTTTATTACATAACTTTACTACTGATGGAACAACAATTAATATTGTGGTTTCCAGCTGTTATCTTTCATGTTTATAATCATGCAATCGAACAAGATAGACATGTTTAGAGTAATTTGAATATCTAGTTTAAGGCTTATAAATAGAAGTTATACTTTATCTTATAATCATTCAATGTGTTCCTTATTTTTCTACCTATGCTTTTTTAGCCTTTTACCACTTTATTTCCAATTTTCTTTTGCAGTTTTCCTTTTCCAAATTCCTTCACATCTTTTTACTCGCATTATTAGTTATTAGGGAGTTTAGAAATAGCTAACTTTCAATCTAAAAACTTTATGGAATATCTTACAAACTTAAATAAAGAACAGAGTGTCTTGTTTAATGTATAACCTGATCAGGAAAGTTCCATATCCAACCACAATTTGAATGATTAGTCCAAATTTCACAACAAATTATTACATTGGCACCAAAATTTTCCAGACTATTCATTTTATGAATGGAAGCTGACCCATAATTAACCGACTTAATTATTACTATCACAAGTTAAAGTAAGACTTCACAATCAGTTTTATTTTTAAAGAGATATACATGGATCTGCATTAGGGATGGATAAACTTCATCTCTTTGTATTCTTCTAGAGTTCACCGCTTGTGGTAAAAGGATAAGATTTTTGACCCCCTGACTTGGCAAGCCAAGAAGTGCTGTGGAAGATACAAGATCCTACAAGTTCTAGCACCTTGGATTGCCCCACGAATCAACAATAACATAAGCTTGCAAGAACCGAACCAAGGTTTGGTTCGACACCTAGGAAGTCACAACTCACAACCACTGCACCGAATGTGTGTTTATTTAAGATAATGCCTTCCCTGAGAAGCACCACGTAATGGACCACTTACAAAGTTGAAACTATGTTTATTATGGAAATGAACACTAATTGCTGTCCAGCTGTTCAGTTCCAAGTTCACCCCACCAACCAACTCTTTTCATTACTAAAACAACATCCCCCAAAGCACCTCACATACCACTATAAATTGGAGCAAACGAATTTGCTTTCTCATCACTTTATTGGAACAAAATAACAATTTTGTCTTGCACACACAACACCTCTTCATCAAACACTGTAACATACTAATTACACTTTGTCCAATGGCTTATTTCTCTTGTGCTCCTTATAGTAATGTACTGGTTACTCTTGTCATGATGTTTCTAATCTCTACACCTTCCCTGGTAGCCATTGCTGGCAACTTCTACCAAGATGTGGATATAACTTGGGGAGATGGCAGAGGCAATATTCTGAACAATGGTCAGCTTCTTACTCTGACTCTTGACAGAGTCTCTGGCTCAGGCTTTCAGTCCAGGAATCAGTATCTCTATGGCAAAATTGACATGCAAATCAAACTCGTCCCTGGAAATTCTGCTGGCACAGTCACCGCTTATTACGTGAGTAATCCCTTGATTTGATTAAATAACTATCCATAATAGCTCCTTCCATATAACATTTTAAATTTTTTGCTTAGCATACCCTGGTTTACACAATAACTCAAACACATGGCATGCATGTCT
This sequence comes from Acmispon strigosus, assembly GCA_030819835.1. Taxonomy (NCBI): domain Eukaryota; kingdom Viridiplantae; phylum Streptophyta; class Magnoliopsida; order Fabales; family Fabaceae; genus Acmispon; species Acmispon strigosus. The sequence goes on along the minus strand of JAUAMA010000002.1, from coordinate 11,426,631 downwards.
AATGCTTGTTCATGGAACTTCACTCTAATATATAATTTCTTCTACCTCATGCAGCTACGTTCAGAAGGGTCATCCTGGGATGAGATAGACTTCGAGTTCCTAGGGAATCTGAGTGGTGATCCTTACATAGTTCATACCAATGTGTACACTCAAGGAAAAGGTGACAGAGAGCAGCAATTTTACCTCTGGTTTGACCCAACTGCAGATTTTCACAACTATTCCTTTCTCTGGAACCCTGCCCATGTTGTGTAAGTTAATAAAATCCAGAAAAAGATTCAATTTTTGGTGTTGAACCCATCAATTGAGTTGACTCACATTGATTCATTCCTTTTACTTTTTCAGATTCTATGTTGATGGAAGACCAATTAGGGAGTTCAAGAACTTAGAGAGTGTGGGTGTTCCTTACCCGAAGAATCAGCCAATGAGATTATATTCCAGTTTATGGAACGCTGATGATTGGGCAACAAGAGGAGGAGCAGTGAAGACAGATTGGAATCAAGCTCCATTCACTGCTTCTTTTCAGAACCTCAGAGCAAATGGATGCGTTTGGTCCAATGGGGTTTCTTCTTGCAAGACTAATAACACTTCTGATCATGCTTGGCTATCTCAGCAACTTGACTCTCATAACCAGAAGAGATTGAGATGGGTGCAGAAGAATTACATGATTTACAATTACTGCACTGATGTTAAGAGATACCCTCAGGGTCTCCCTCTGGAATGCACAGTCCGCACTAAGTCATAAGAATTAAGAACTGAGTTTATATATAATATGCCCCATCTTATCATTTCTCATTCAATTCTTTCTGCAATTTTATTTTAATTGTGTTCAGAATTCAGAGGAATCTTTATGTAAAAATAATGTTATATAAAAAATGAAGTGGTTTTGCTTAAACCTAGTGAATTGTGGTTGAATTGGACAAGTTTCACAGCTAGTGACAAACTCAGTTTAAATATTTTGTTCACACTTCACATAGAGGGGAGAGAGAAAACATAAAATATGATAGATCATATGATAGATCATATGAAATGAAAGAAAGAAAAATAGATATAAAATTAAGTGAAAGTGAAAGAGAAAAAACATAATAGATCATATGAAATGAAAGATAATAGATTATTTGAAATGAAAGACAAATAGATACTCTCTCAATCTCTTCCTTTTTATAAGAGCTAAACACACCTTTTAAGAAAAGTAGTTAAAGTGGTTGTTAGTTTTTAATTTGTTCTCAATTTATATTAATTTTCTAAAATTGTCTTATTAATGCATTACATAGTGAAAAGAGAGAGAAAATCTAATTAAATAAGGGTAAGTTTGTCAAAAAATAATTAATGCACTACAATTTTCAAGTCAGTTCTAATAAGAAGGAACACAACACTTCTTAATTTAACTCTTCTCAATTTAATTCTTATAAAAAGAATAATGAGGTGTGAATAAATGAATACTACTTAATTTCTACTGCATTGCAAGGAAAGCTGACAAAACAAACCATTACTCTCCTTTTTCGCTGAATTGGTTGGCAGTTGAATATTTGGAAATTTAACAAACACTAAAGACATATCCTAGCCCCAAAAGGCAGAACCATTAGGCATTAGCCATGTTACTCTGCAGAAATATACATGCTTTGTTCTTATTTTCTTTTTAAATAAATATTAGTAGAGCACAATGGCTTACTATTTGAGTAGGAAATTGTAAGCCGTACCGGTTTACAGTAATTTTATGGTCATAGGATAGGATGCTACCCCTACATAAAGCTGAAGGCCTCTTTGCACTATAGTCCAAGAACTCTCCATGCAATACACTAACAATAAGTCAATAAGTCTGTTTTTAATGCAAGTTCAGTGCAATCATAACAATATACTTTTATCTCAAGTTGTTACGAATATTATGTTCACTTTTTATCTTAGAATGTCTTTTTTATCAGTGCGAAAGTGCAATTGAACAAACTAACATAACTTATTGACATGCTAATCAAGATTGTTCCTTGGAACTCTGCTGCACCAGGACTGGTACATGCAATGATGCAATTAATTGTTGGAAAATAAAAGATGGAGAAAACGAAAATGAGATAATTCTATAATTGGATAAGATGAAAATGAGATCATTCTATTATTTTGTCACACATACTATTCTTCATTTATAATCGGGGAACCCATAACTAAATAGCTACTCAATTAAAATAGTAAATAGACATGATAAATTTCAAGTGGTTATATAACAAAAAATAATGACCCTTAAATAATACTGATGCCCCTGAGTACTAAGTAGTAGCTCATGACCTTTCATATTTTGTAACATGTAATCTTTTATTTTCTAATTACTATTTCCATTTCTAACATTAATTGTCTTTTAGGAAAATATTCCAGCTTATTATTAGCTATCAATATAAATATTTTTGTAATGGAGTTGGTTCTAAATTCACTAATTTCGAATATTGTACTCCCCTTAAAAAAATAAAATCTACTCGAACATGTGCTGTACAATGCAATCCACTTCACGAATGATCATGATCATGATCATGATCTTGAGCACAAAGTGGATAGCTAGCTCCGGTCACTTTCATTTCGTTTTCTTGGTCAGTTGAGCTCGTACTTGCGGAAATGTGCTGTGCATCTCAGAGGGACAATAAATTGAAGACACGAGCTAAGGATGCATCTTCTTCAATGTTTTTTTTCTGTTTTTGAAACAACATCTTCTCCAATATCGCAACAAACTATTTATGATGTTATGAAGCCAATTGATAATTAGCTCGGTCACACAGATGTGATCATAAATGTATTGTATAAGACATTTTTCTAATCATTCCATGTTGTTAGCAAAAACACCTGGATTGCATAGAGTTACTTATGAGAAATAATGTAGAAATAACACAGAAATATTTGTTCACGTAGTTCGGCCAATTGTGCCTACCTCTGCGTGAACAAAGATTACCGTGTTCTTTCTACCTTATTTCTCCTAAGTAACTCTGTGCAATTCAGGTGTTTTTGTTAACAATTGGTACCAGAGCCGATGGTTGTGCGATGTCATTGTGACGACTACTTGCGTCGGAAGTCTTCCTAGTGACGCGGCTATGTAATGGGTCCCGTTGACGCGAACGACGATGCAAGAGCAAATAGCTTTCGTTGAATGCAAGTGTGGATTGCAAGAGTGGACAACTTCTGTTGAGGGGAAGCAGCGTGAGGAGAAACCGACGGGTATGTCAGACATAGATTGGTCGGAGATGTAAGAGAAGGCCGGGGGGATTGAGACGTCCATGCGTTTCAGACAAGGTGATGTATCAAATCGCCGATCTCATGACTCCGAAGCCCGTAACATGGTTCGTGAAGGAACTCGGTGTTGAGCAAGGTGGAGTTCGTTTGTAGTGCAGTGTAGCTGATATGTTGACCAAGTCAGTCACCGGTTCCCGGAGTTAATCTCGAAAGTCAGGATTCTAAAAGGAAGCAGTTGATCTTCACAAGGGTTCGAGAATTTGCCAAGGTGAAGATGGTTGGGAATTGGCTCATCAGTTTTAATTATCTGTTTAAAATCTGTTTATTATTAGCTAATATATGTTTATTATTAGAATCTAATTTGTTGGGATTGTGATAAGATTTAATGAGATATTCTTTTGTAATATCTGGATCATTAGAATATATCCTTATAAATAGGTAAATTCTGTAACCCTAAAATTGTGGTACTGGGTACCAGCCGCAGAGGTAGGCTCAATTGGTCGAATTGCATGACTAAAAGATCAATCTGAATAACAAGGGAGCTATAGCTACTCTATAGCCGCAGAGGTAGGTACAATTAGCCGAACCGCGTGAACAAAATTTTCTGTGTACTTTCTACATTATATCCTAAAATTATTCTGTGTAATCCGGGTGTTTGTGTTAAAACTAGTGCATACCTATAATCCTATCCAGGTTCAAAACAAGTTAATGAGATCGATGCTTGTTGATCTATATAAATATGATTAGGATTTTGGTTTTCTTTAGGTTAGTTTTTAGTGTTGTACCCATAATTAGCACAGATGATAAATATAAAATAGACACTTAATAGCCTTGTTCACGTAAGTGATTTGCGTACACTCAAATCAACATGAAAAAGTAAAAATTAGGAGGTGTGTGACGTGGTGGTTGCACACCTCGTTTTTAAACCTAAGGTTAATTGTGATCCATAGAAATAGAGGACATTTTGTGGTTCGCTTTTGACGGAAGGATAATCCCGGTTGTTAGCGGTAAATACTTTGAAAATAATAAATATGATGAGAAATGCTAACAACACTCTTTTTCTAATTTTTTTTATTGGTTAACTAAATTTATGTTGGTCAACTAAATTATACAGGTTCCACCCCTAATTTAGTAGATTTACATCAATTTTAATAGACAGTTTTATAAAAAAATTGTTTAAAGGAGTATTGCTAGCGTTGCTTTAAATGTGATATAGGATGTCGAGTAATTTAAGGACAAAAATAGAGAGAGAAAATTGAGTGTATCAAAAGTGTTATTTGAGATTTTTGAAAATCACGGTTTTTTCATTAGTATAATTGATTTGCATTAAATTAGAGTGTTAGAAATGTATATAGTTGAAGGGTGAGATAATCAATACAACCAATATTTAATGAGAAAAAGTTGATGGGCTCACAGTGTAAGTAAATTTTACAATGTTAGAGGATCATATTTGAGAGAAGGGACAAAAATATTTATTTAGTTTAATTTATTTAAAATAGTTTAAAAATCCAAATGATGGCGTGATATGTTTTAAAATATGATTGGTTGACAATGTAATTGTTTACACCGTCTATCCATATAAATTAAACTCTATACCAATATATAAGATATGTGTTTTAATTTGGTAACTAATATCAATTTGGTATTAGTTTTTTAACACTAAAAAGCTCAATTAATATTTAATGAACATCCACTTAATAAAACAGTTACGAAGAGTATGGTCCACTTAATTCAAATTTTTTTGGTTACTTGATTTTTATTTTTTTGGTTACATCACTCAATTCAATTAACTCAACTAGAATTAGTTTGGGTTTAGAGAGCCCTGAACCAAAAATAAAATAATTTTGAAAATCATATTTTAAGGAAAAAAAATTCATATTAAAATCATATTTTAAGGAAAAAAATTTCATATTAAAATAATATAACCTACTAGGGAAGAACTCGAGTTTGAATTTAGTGAATGGAAAAAACTCATGTCTTTAAAAAATTATAATATATATATATATATATATATATATATATATATATATATATATAGATATAGATATAGATATTAGTCTTCATTTATTATTTTCACATTAAAATTCAATCTGTGGTCATTTTACATTTACTATATGTTTGGTTGGAAGGAAACTGATAGAAGAGGGGCGAAATTAAGTAAGGAAGCCCCTCACTTGGTTTTATAATAAACGAAGGATGGGATATTTTAATTATAATCCCTTATTTGATTAAAAAATGAAAAATGTGAGTTCTTTTAATTCACGGTAAGAAAGACTTGTTTTGGCGTTAAAAAGTAGTGTCAATTTCGGTATTAACGTTAATTTTCGCTCTTTAATATTGGTCAAATTGACGTAAAGTGTCCAATGAAAAATTAATTTTATTTAACAGTGACGTCGGTCTAGCGTCGGCTAACCCGCTATTAGCGTTGTCTGTGTCAGACGCTAAAACCATCAATCAAAAGTGTCCTTCCAACATTAACTAGTGGCGGGTTGACACAATCAATGATTTCACTGGCCAACTTAGCGTCAGATTTGACTGACGCTAAGTTGAACTCGATCTAGTACCATCTCGTAAATCCACAATGTAGTGTCGGCTTGACCGAATCTTTCTTCACTGGTTTCTCCACCTTATCATCCTTATAAGCCCCTCACCCCCTCACACTTCTCCCTAACCTTTTGTCGCCCCTACTTCACACGTTGTCGCCCTGCTGCACTTCACCACCAACTTGTTTTGCTTCTATTCCTTCTAATATTTATCTCAAGAAGGCTAAAAAGATGAGGTCTAATAATATAATAACACCTACAAACATTCATGTTCTTCAATGTGACGTTGTTTTTCTCCAAGGAAATATGTACTATTTCCTTGGATGAAACAACTATCACATTAGTAGACAGGAAGGTTTGCATGGTTAAATATGTTAGGAGAGCCCTTGTTTTTAGCCCTCTTGATATAAGTGCCAGGAAATAGAAGCAAAATTTGTTGTAATAAGAAAAAGAAATTAATAGCTCTAAAGCCATAAAGATTGTTCATAAGTCGTTTTTGAAATATTTCATGATGAGTGAAATCCAAGTGGTGCATGAGGCTGTCAATATTTGAATTCACTACAAATGTATTTGAGACAATTTTGATGAGTCTTTTCTCTATTCTCATACCATTTCGGGCTTTTCAATTCATCAATTTCACGTTATGTAGTATTGTTATTTGATTTTTTTTACAATTATTTTTTCCTTGTTAGTGTCGATCATACAACTGAGTAGGCTTATACAATCGACGCTTAGGAGGGATGTTAGCGTCGGTCATCTTATCAAGTGTGTAGTGTTAGCTTAGAGTCGGTTAAACTAACGCTAACTTCAAGTGTCGTCTAAGTGGTGGACGTTACACGTTAACTTCAAGCATTTTATATACTAATGTCAGTCTCAACGTCGACACTAAATCATTGTTAGCTAGCATCACTTTTCGCCTACTTTGCGTCAACACTAGTAGGCTAGTAGCATTTTTCTTGTAGAAAGAAGAAAATCAAAAGCTCCCCTGTCCAACTTTTTCCTCCGCTTTAAAAGTAGGGATTTACCACCCTCCCAGCCCATTCCTTTGAATCAAACAATGCATATGGTTGTAGGATTTAGTCTCTATTCAATTAGTAACTTAACTTTTCTATGCAACAAGTAGGAAATACAGCTGTAAACGTGAAGAAAAAAAAAATTCTCGCTCATAAGTCATTAGTGTACTTTAAGAAATTAGCTGAAAAATAAAAAACCTTCATTGAAAAATATAATATTCAATATATAAATAATTTGAAATATATACTTTTCATTACATATATTTTATTTCGTTTTTTTTATACAATTTTATTTTGGTTATACTAACATTATAAGATAAAAATACAAAAGTGTAAAATTTAATAAGAAAAAATATTGACATAATAAATATAAAAGTGTACTGTTTTTTTTCCCCAAGAAATGATATTGTAATTCCATCAGCCAAGGCAAAACCGTACCTTTTACTCCCTCCGTCCCAAATTATAAGGCCATTTAGAGATAAACTTGGTGTCCCAAATTATAAGACCCCTTCTAGATTTCAGAAAAAAAATAAGCTTTTCCTTTTTTACCCCTTGCATTCATTATATTTTAAATTTCAAAACTTTAATTACTACCTTTACTAATTACTTCTTTCATATTCCCAACTAACTTTAAATAGGGGTAAATTTGGAATATTTGTATAGAAAATAACAAAACCAACATATTAATTAGCTTATTACATGTTTTGTTAATAAACGTGATTGTCTGAACAAGACACTATATTTTGGGACGGAGGAAGTAGTTTTTAAGTTCTTAGAATCGTTAGTTTACATTGTATGAGTTCGATTCGATCCCCGTTCATGATAATAAAATGCATTTCATTATCAACCGTTTACTTTGTAATGTGAACACTTGGATGAGCACTGAATGTCATGCGCCTAAAAAAAGAGTGCAGTTTTTCCGATTCTGACACAATAGTTAGTTGAGTAAATACAGAAGAAGAGTAGAGAGCCAACCAATCTGGTACTGAATAAGATGGATCATAAATAAATAATAGATAGGTTAGGTAGCGGGTGAGGTTATTCATTTCCAAGTTAACTCTACGTGGATACTTCTCCCACCACTCTACTAGTGTGTCAAGTCAACCATTTTGGTAACGGTACTGCACAGTAACACCATGTTGCTTCCCCTACCACTCACTCAATTAATAAATTACCCCAAACCAAATTGAGCTAGCTTGAACCAGCAACAAACACCACACAAGATTCACCTCAAGAAAAAATGCCAATGGAGGAGCTTGGAATAGCCAAAGCAGAAGTTTGTCTTAGAGTATCAGCAATACTGTTCCTAGTACTAACAACATGTTTAGTTGCTTTCGATTCTCAAACCAAGGTTGTCATATTGTCCATTGAGAAGAAGGCCACCTACAAAGATATGAAGGCTCTCACGTAATAATTAACACCTCCTCTGTTTTGTCTCCCTCACCCATGATTAATAATTTTGTGTTTTTTTATAGGATCTCCGTGTGTGTTAATTCTGTGGCTGCTGGCTATAACATGCTTATGTTATGTAAGCACTCTCTCTCAGGTTATTCTGGAGGGAGCTATGTGTGCATGGCTTGGATTTATTTCTTGTTGGATCAGGTAAGTTACTCTTTACCTTATAATATTTTTTTGCATTTAAAACGCTTTCTGTATGTATACTCTGATCAAGATACAATGGTAGATGAGGGAAAAATTGAAGCAAACTGATCAGAATCTTCAAATTGTTGATCAGTACAAAGTATTAGTTATTTATTTGTACTTAATTTTGCTGGAATTCGAGGAGCTATATTAAAATATTTGGTAGTAGTAGTGCATATGCTCCATAAGAAAATGGCAAGTTCAAGAAACTCAGGGGATGATGATACAGGGTTGTGACGGTTGCCTCTTTTTTAAATTAGAGTTGGGATCTATCTCCTTCTGCAATTTTTTGAGTAGTTTTTGAATTTCAGAGAAACTGATGCTAGCTTGTTATGAAATTGATTTTGTGGTGGTGATCTCATGTTTAAATTCTGGTGATGTCTGTCCAGCAATATCATGAAAATTAATCTATCTAGAATTTTCTGTTTGAATCAAACGTTTGACCAATTTAGGTTTTATGTGAATATTTGTACAGATAGCTGTGTACTTGACATTTGCTACAAACACAGCATCATTTGAAGCCGCTCTGCTAGCATTAACTGGGTCAGAAGTGTTACAGTGGATGAAGGTATGCAACAAATTCACCAGATTCTGCGTCCAAATGGGAGGGGCTTTGATATGTGGCTATGTAGCGTCCATTCTGATGGCTCTGATTTCCACTACCTCAGCCTACAGAGTGTTCAGGATGTATTCCCCAAAGTGGTTCCTGCGTTTAAAGAGCAAATGATGATTATGTTCTTTCAGAGCACACCACTTGAATCATGTGAAAACAATGAAGAGCATGAAGCATTATGAAGAAAAGTTCATGAAAGTGTGTGATAGATGGGCATGGTAGCTTGCTTGCCTTTGTTTTCAATTGCTAAGAGGAGGATTCGTATCCTCTCAAGTTGAGGTTTATATCTTCCTAACATATTTGAAAATTTGTGTTTATTCAATAGGACAAAATACATCTTCATGCATATTAAATAGGACAAAATACTACTTTATATGTGTAATTTTTTCTGCTCTTCAATTACGTCATGACACTTAGGCTAAAAAAGAGAAATTAAAGAAATAAAATATTAAGATAATGGGTATGTGATTCTTTTATTGAAGAACCGCACAAGCATTAAATAGGTGCACCACAAACTGACAATTATATAGGAACGGAGGAAGTAACGGTTACTCTCTCCGTTTCAAAATATATGTTGTTTAAGGTTATGCACACAGTTTAAGAGTTTAATCAATGATGGTACAATTTGACTGAAATACCCTTATTTAAAGTCGAGTTATATTAAAGAGAGAATGATAGCTATTGGTTGAGCAATTGGTAAGAATTGTGATAGGAAAAAAGTAGGTGGTATGTGAGAGATATATATTAAATAAGAGTATTGGTGGAAGAAAATGAGATAAAATGTTTTGGAATTGTAAAACTGACATATATTTTGAAAAATTGAGCAAAAGTTAAAATAACATATATTTTGAAACAGATGGAGTACTATGTTGATCTATTTTTTGTTCTTATTTATTTGTCACTTTTATAATTTTAAGAGAGCATTAATTATGTTTGATAGAATAAAAAAATTTATGTTATTCTTTAATATATGTGGTAAAAATATATTCTTGCACTTATCGAAGTTTTTTTTACAAAAATAATATATATTGTGCACTACAATTTGTATAATATAATAATATTTTATGTTCTTGAAAAATAAAGGCAAAATTAAATTGTGTTAGAATGTGTTTCACCTGTGTACCGATGAATAAAAAAATAATGTGTTTCCCACCGTTGCAAAAATAAATTTTTGTGGGATAAAAAATGTTGCAAATTTTTTATAGGAACAAATTTAGATTCCCCTTGATATGACAAATAAAAAAAAAAGTAGTCCTAACCACAAAAATAAGCAATTTGATGAAGTTTTATATTTTATGTTTTGCCACATATTCGATATGGGTTTTGAAAATTGCCTGCTTTTTTTTGTCAGAATATATTTTGATTTCAATCCAATGTTACCAGTTTATCAAGTCACAAATTTTTGTTGTCAAAGTCACATATACAAAAGAGTCCAATTAATATATGTGGACAAGCCCAACAACTTGAGGGAATAAGCCTAAAATTAGATTTAGTCATGCCCTGAAAATATGAAGGTTCAGGATGATCTTGTAGATCTAGATGGGCCTTGCATTAGTGTTGTTTGTGGATTAGTGTATCTATTAGGGAGTTGCGGTTGGCGCTCCAATTGGGCCGCCTTCCCCTATTTTTAAAAATAACTAAACTACTTTTGATTAAAAAAAAATTCTCCAAAAATAATTTTTTTCCAAAACCTCACCCCGACACCCTTCAACTCACCACCCTCACCATTTCTCCCACTCATACCTTTCCGTTATACCTGGATAATGAAATGGACGAAAGGGACAAGTTATAACCTAAAGTGGGTTAACATAAGTGAAAGAAAAAATGTATTTCGAAGTTTTTTACGCATCCTGCTTAATATTTGCACTTGTAAGTGCGAAATATTCTTCAAAATCGCACATATGTTAGATATTATTTTAATGTATTTTAGTTAGTCGCACATTTACGTGTGATTTTAAGACAATTTTTGCACATTAAAGTGCGATTTCATATTAAAAAACCGTCAAATTTCCAAGTTAAAATTAGATTTTCGGTTAAACTTTTAGATTGATTTGATATAGGTATCTTTATAACCCCCAAATTTAAATCAGTCCTTTCAAATTGCAAATGATAATCCGATTCACAATGCAAAGATCGATGAAGTACCTATCTTTTATCAAAAAAAAGATGGAAGTACCTATCACATCAAAAAGCACAAATCTTATGGAAAGGAAATCAAATCTTATAGGAAACGGAAATGCCAAAGGAAAGGGAGAACACAAAATTCAGAAAAAGCGGAACATAAACCAGATTATCTTCACATGAAGAAACACGGTTCATGCAAACTAAACGATAATGACATACTAATAATCAAAGTGAAAACCACACTTTGACATGGCTTTATTAATTACTTGTTGGATTCAGCTTTCTTTGCTCCAACACCACCACATTAGCCAAAAGCAAATGATGTGATTGAGCCTTCTGGAGTCTGTTACGTGTTAAATTGTTTCACTAACATTGTGTTTACTAAACAAACTTAAGTAAAAACTTCTAAAACCAAACCATTGTTTTGTTGCTGAAAGGAAAACACTATGGTAAGCTATTTCCCTGAGGAAAACGTACTTGGACCCCCTACGGTGTCAGACATTTCAAAGTGGAAAAATAATAGAGATGGACTATTTTGTGGGATGAATCTATGTAAGATAAAAAGTAAACCAACTGAGATTCATGAGGCAAAAAACCCCATCAACCACTCAAAAGAGGGTTACTTTTGGAAAACGGACCGTGATGGCTAGTCTAATGTGCCTCTAAACTTAACCTCGACCTGGGCAACTTCACGGCAGGTGTCGGACTCCCGCTGATGGTACCTATGAGACCACTTCGACGCTATAGTTACTAAGGGAAGAGGAGAGTAAAGAACTTAAAACTCATATGGAAAGCATATTTAAGTAGGCTAACGTAAAGGGTTTCAACGTCGATGTTGTTTTTTTGCCTCGAGCACAACATGCTTCACAGCCTGCCCTTGGATTGCCTCAATGGTAGATTTTTAGATCGCAGAGATTCCTCAGGTTTTGATGCGAGGCTTGATGAGTTTAAGGTGATGTCGATGTCGCACTCAATGCATAATGTGTTCTGCCCTTACGTCTGCAAGACATGTCTTGGTGTTAGAGAATATGGGCGGTGTAGATTGCAAACACTTGGTGCCAAACCATCCTTGAGCGTGGAGAATAGCCTCGAGTGGTGTGTTGTTTGACTTGCTTTGGGAGGGAACAATTTCGAAGAGGATTTAGCTTTGTCTTCTACTTATGTGTTTTCTGTTTTTGGTTTGGTCAAATGCTTCAATTTGCTGAGTCTAGTTCTATGCTCATGGGTAGTGGCTATCTCTCGGGCGTTCTCGTCCCTTGACGCCGATATCTCAGGTATATGGTCCTCAAGTAAATGACGTGGTTTAATTCCTTAGGGCGGTATGTGATTGGCCTTTGGTGTGGTATGATGGGTCAGACTGAGAGACTATATCGACCTCTTATGATGTAGGTCGGATTTATGTGAATGTATCAGGGGTTAATCAAGTTTTGACCTGACTTAGAATTCTTGTTTAGGTTAAGTGTTGAGTCGTCCTAGGATGGATGTTTTAGTTGTGTCAAGAGTTGAGTCGACCTAGGATGAATGTCTCGGTTATTCAAAGAGTTGAGCTGGCCTACGATGAATATTTCATTATGCTAAGTTGAGTTAGCCTGTGATGAATATCTCAGTAATTACTAGATTTGAGTATATGATGAACATCTCGGTTATTCCAAGAGTTGAGTATCACCTATGATGAACATTTCGGTTGTGTCAAAAGTTGAGTCGGCCAATGGTGAATATTTTGGTTACTTGAAGAGTTTAGTTAGCTACCTTACCGTCTTTCGAAGGTCGTGTCTTGGCCGAGTCATGAGTTCGAGGAAAATGATGAGTTTCGTTGGTGCGACCTCCATTGAGTTCGACGTGCGACAGATACATTTAGAACAGTAGTCTCCTAGCTCTTGCCTACAACAATGGTATATTCGTCTCATATTGTGAAACAATTTTCCTTAACGTTAAGCAAGTTTCAAAATGAGCAGCACTATTTTGCGTGAGGAATCTCTGCAAGAAAAAAATGAAGGTTTGTAAACCAATTAAAATAATGTCACGTGCCTCTTTGCAAGAAAAATTACAAATGTTTATATACCAATGAAAATAATGTATCGCGCCTCTTCAAGATAAAAAAACAGAGGTACTCAAATTTAAAACGTTGTCCAATTCATTAGGCAAATTGAAGATTGTATTTTCATGCACATAGATTCATACATTGAACCTAAAATCTAAGAGACTTGAGTTATTTTCGCTCGAACCAACACTTGGTCGGTAATTAAATTCCTGCTTTGTATATGATCAGTGCATGACTATTTTGCCGTAAAATGATTATAAATATACTTTCTCATAATTAAACACCAAATCAGGTGAAATAAGCTTTCTAATTTCATAGATAAACACACGACAAATTAATTTATTGTCAAATATCAACATCTACATATGAACGTTGAAAGAGAAATTTTCCGTAGCAGGTGATTTAAAAAGACTAAAGTCCAGAATGCACTTCAACTCGTAGCTTACCTTGAACAAGAAAGGCACTGAATTTGTTGCTTGGTTTTAGCTAAACAGGTAAAAAAATGAAGTCCATTGCAAGCTGGGCTTCTACCTTAAACAATGAAATGATGATAAGGGGTTGATTAAGCAAGTAACAAAGAGTGCCCCACATCGAGGACCAACTCGAGGACGCAAGGGACTCAAGAGTCAAGGATATCTATGGGCCACTTAATAGGTAATAATGATATATGGATTATGTGCTACTTAGGGGCATCAACTCATGGATTACAACCTTAAAGAGACACCTAACATGGTCCCTCTCAGGTCTCAACTCTACAACTTATGAAAATCTTTGGACCAAATTTGTGTCATATTTTTACACCAATTAAATTATGTCATGTCCTTCCCATAAAATTAGGTGTGGATACCTCTATTCCAAGTGTGGTGGTGCAAGGTAAAGAGTGCGGCGGCGTGTAGGATGCCCACAGCGACAGAGGTAGCTGCAGAAGACAGACACATTGATGTTTAAGTCAATTTTAGATAAATACAAAAACCCATAGTCTCATGAGATCAATAATAAGTAAATGAGTAATGTTTACGTAATTGAATAATCAAACTTCTATCTATAAAGCTTGATATGAACGGTAATAGAACCACTTGACATTAGTAAAGTTATCGTGAATATTATCGAAGATGTTTATTGTACTTGATCATCATTTTGATCATTAACCTTGTCGGCTTTATTTATACTTGGCCAGTTATTGGACGAGACATAATATTACTTTAGTCATCCGAAAATGAATTTGTTTATACATTTATATGAGTAGTTTTTAACTAACATTCCAAAATTTAATTTGTTTGGATAAGAAAATGAAACACGAATTTTTCTAGTCCTCTACAACTTGTAATTATGGCCGACCATATCGAACCCACATAGAGTTTTCAAAGTACTAGGCTACAAGCCTTGTCTGGTTTACAAATGATCGTCCTTTCAAAGCTCTTCCTTTTGACGTTTTAAATCCGTGCACATTTGCTACCTCCTCCACCACAGTTCTAATTTCTTTTACCATTATTATTAAGACTGAAGAGTAATTATGGCACAGTTGAAAGCTCGGTGCAAGTCTTTTCTTTTTGTATTGCTAAACATTATTGAAAAATGTTCCATCTTTAAGTGTAGACCTAGATGATGAAATATAGTTTTCAACTTACCAAAAAAAGATGGCGAATGGCTAGGGTTATTAGAAATGGGATTTTTTCAGTCTTTTCATTCATCCAATATTTTGAAACTTTAATATTTTAATGTTAACGACTTCCGTCAGCCGTCCAACCTACGTTGATGGATGACTACTGTGACACCTCGTTTTTGAGGCGCTAGTGTTGTGATCCTTTTCTTTTTTTTTCTTTAAGCATTTGTGTACCCAAAAAAAATGTCAATTGTGAAAATATGATATTGCACACATATATCACTTAAAAGTTCGTGCACCCTAGCCTTCACCAAAAAAATAAGGAAAAAATTGTGTACCTACCCAGCTATTGTAAGCAATTACTCAACCTGAAGGAGGGTTTAACAAAAATGCAAGTTCACTAAGCAAAATGTGTAGAACTTGAAGGGTTGTATATCTACTGAGTTACCGATCGCATGTGATAACTCGATCTGAATGAGGATTTAACTACTACAAGTCCACTAAGAAAAAAGATTTTAGAGAGTTGTGTACCTATGGAGCTACCATCTGCGATAACCAGATATGAAGGAAAGTTTAACTACAAAAAGCCCACTAAGCAAAATGCTTTGAATTTGGATGCTTGTTTACATACTTCAGTATTACCTCATTCGGTATTTAACCCGTCCTAGTGGACTAATATGATTATGTATAAAAAATAAAAATAAAAATTATCAAACCTTAAATCCACTTATCTTAAGTACTATTATGATCCATCTAGAATGAGGTTAAATTATCTTATGGGGTAAATTAGAGAATCCTTACTTAAATTTAATTCTCTCATCATAAACGTAGAAAAAGTTTTGAAGATGGAGTGATTCTAAGGTTTTGAATTTATTAATTTTTTTTTAATAAAAACGTTCGGGTGGGTTCAGCTCCGGTCAGGCATACCTCCTGCACTCGGGAATCTAACACATATAAAACAAAGTGATTAGTGTTGGGAAGACAAGGAGAACCCATGTGCCTAGTAAAAAATTAAAATTCCAATTATTAAACTTCGAATCTACTTAGTTTTGGAGTGATTCTAAAGTTTTGAATTTATTAATTTTTTTTAATAAAAAAGTTTGGGTGGGTTCGACTCCGATCAGCCTCCAGTACTCAAGAATCTAACACATATAAAGCAAAGTGATTTGTGTTGGGGAGACAGAGGGAGCTCGTGCCCGAGTAAACAAGACACCAAGAGTACCAAACGCCACATCCCCTCTGCAGCAGCTATCCACACTTGCATCGTCGTTTGCTTCATCGCGTCAACGAGTACGCCAGCGGGCTACATAAGACACTAAAAAAACTCGAAGCCACATTTTTACCAAAAACCTTAATTAAGACATTAGGTTTATGTTTATGTTCTACAAAATGCGTTATGAATTTTATTTCAATAAGCAAAATGCGAGCGATGGACAAGTGAATTTTTTTTTTTTTGAGAGAATGGACAAGTGAATTGAAAGCAATCGAATAATATACTTGTTGCATTCAAAACGTGATTTAATGGAAGCAAACTCCAGTGCACACGGCTGTACCTTGTCACACTCGTTAAGCAACAATGTCTGCAACTTTATTTGTACCAAAAATACAAATTGTCTTCTTCTTGATCCAGTAAATGATGAATTTGACATCAACAAAGACCCTCCTATGTAAACAAACTGCAGATACTAGTTTACTTCCTAAAGGTTTGTACGAATTTTAAACTCCGTGACAAGAACGCTATTCACCAAGGTATTGAATATTCCATTCTAATCCCGAAATAACCAATTATATTCGTTTATGCCTTCACATGATAACCTAGTGATTAAGACTGGGAGATATATAGTCCTTATGAACCCACAGCCACAGAAACTAATACTTTTTGGATTTACTCCTAATTAGATCTAAAATCACTGCAAACTTCCATCCCAATTCATGTGAAAAATTTATTAAAAAATGCATTGAATTGTGTGTCAAACTTGCATTCAAATGTGCAATAATAAGCTTATTAGTCTTTTGTTTTTCCTTTTCCATTATGCTGAGTATACTAGGTTGGCTGCAATGCCAAGGAAAAAATAATTATGGTTTTTCAAAAGTTAAGAAAGAATTGCATGACAGGAACTATAAAAGGCTTTTTTGAATGATCTATTACTTCTTTTCCACACTTAAATTTCACATGCACCAAGAGTGAGATAAGAAGAGAAACGGAAAAAATGAATAATATGATGGGTGATACAATAAGTAATACAGATAAATAAAGAAGAAAACTGAGTGGAAATAAGCAGAAAAAGAAAACCCCAATAAATCTATACCCATTAATTTGCATCAGTGATTAAATGATTGTATTGTTCATAGTTATCTTACCACCAACAATACCATGTGAAAAACTTTCAGAAACCATATTCAGTCTGCACTTTGCATGTTATAAGAGTGCACTGACAGAAGATGTTTTAAGTGGAACTTGCTGCAAAAATTCACAAAGAAAATTTAACCTGTATACGAGTCAGTGACATTACAACATGACCTCATAATTTGTTTGTATTTAACACACCCTACACCATTATGGGTTCAAGTTATAAATTGTGCATCTGCTACTTTTCCATGCTATACTATTAAGAAGCAACATGCCATGGAAATCCCTATTACTTTGCATGGAATTGTTAATCTAAGTCACATCCTATAGGAGTATAGCCTTCATGTTTCTGATTAGAGTTACACCCCACCTTCTATGGCCCTTCAATTTCTCCAATCTTATGAAACTTGTTTCTAAAAAATATCTCATATTTCAAAAATATATATCCAACCTTGCTTACAGTACAAAAAACATACAAAAGTAAACCATAAAGATAGCAACAATCATCAATATAGAAACCTATGTAACCTGCTGAAACTCATCCTCTTTACCTTCTTAAGAAAAAGTGGCAGAGTGGCACTTCCTCATCTTCTAAAAAGTGTCACCTCAAATTGCAGTCCCCCACCCACTACCCCTCCTTGTATAACTGGAGCATTTCTCATTCATAATCAGAAATTGATTCAGAAGGGATCAAAATATATTTTTTCCCTCATAGAAGCAAATTTCAAAGCCTTAAAGACAGGTCAAGTTGGCTAATATCCTCCTGAACATGTTCAGAAGTTGTGTAACCCCCTCTTGACCAAGAAGCCACACCTTCCTTGGAACCATAGCTAAACTCCTTTTGTCCACCAAGCCTCACACCATGTCCTTGGTTATGATCTGGGATCCCAATACCATAACCAAGATTGTGAGAAGCACTGAAGTTTGATGGCTGATGCTGCTGCTCTGGTCCCACATAAGATTGCATGGCTGAGCTCAACTCCCTGCTCTTCTTAGCCAGTGTCCTTTCCAGCTTGTGAGCATTTTGGTGCCCACCAAGTGCTTGAGAACTGTAAAACTTCCTCTGGCAATAGTTGCATGAGAACATCCTAGGCTCTATGGAATTGTTATTAATAGGTGAAGATGAAGAACAAGAAGAAGAAGAAGGCTCAAGGACAAGATCTAAATTCAGATGATGACTCTCAGCTTCTTGTTGGCTTGGGTGAAGAGAACTATTAGGATGGAAATTCATGGCTAGAAAGAAAGAGGATTATGCTTATGCACACTACAGAGTACAGTACAGAGTATAGTGGTTTATGGTGGGTGCAAAGTGCACTATATGGAGTAGTGTGGGGTGAGAGAGAGGAGCTTTATGCATATAAGAGGCTCAAAGGTACATTGTTCCTGCAGACACAAATAGTAGTATATTAAGTGAAAATGGAGAAAGATAGAGGGACATATATCTGCAAGATCAGTGGAGAATCGATGAGGTTGTCTCCTTCATTAATGGCAGAGTTAGGATCCTTTGTCGGTCGAGGCTCTAAAAATAATGCTAGCTCAGCTATGAAATTGAAACCCCACTATGATTGAAGATTAATCACAGGTTTAATTTTTGTGATATTTTAACTTTGTTTTGTTTTTTGTCTTTGAAAACGAGTCATGAGTGAATGTTTGCAATTTAAGCATGTAATCAGAAGTTGTAACCCGCTTTGCTGTGACCCTTATCAACAAGGAGTTTGCACTTAAATCATGCAGTGTTTCCATCAAACTTCCCATTTTGGAATTACAAAAGGAGCAAGATAAACCATCTTGACTAGACTAAATAATGAACATTGATTGGAGACCATTTTTACATTTTTGTCTTAAATCTAAGGTGTCATATACCTGTGTTTCATTATCTGTCCATACAAGATTGGACAATGATCCCTCGGCGGCATATAGATTAATTAACATTCAAGCATTGTGCTCAATTACGGCTCTATAATATGTATAATAGTCAAGTAGTATAGAAGCCATGTATATATGTCTGCCCATCATGTACATAAGTACAAAGACTAATCATTTTCGTTTTATTCTGTCAATAAAAGAACCTTAATCTCCCTTCATTTTAAACTAATTTATCTTTATCTATTCGACTTTTCCAACATAAATCAGTCTGTAACTTGCTGATTAACTAACTTCCCAAAAGTAAAAAGATTTAGCACTACACTTTATATAGTAAATTGCAAAAATGATTCGCAGATATTTATTGGGTGTGGATAGCCAGAAAGATAAAAGTAATAAATGTGATATATTTTTACGTGTTTATACAATTGAGTGGTTTATGATTCTGTACTTTTGAAAAATTAATAAAATATGTTTTAACATAATTCAAATCACATGCATCTTTTTTTTTTCTTCTTCCCTGGCCCCAATGAAAACATAAACACTTGAAATAAAAAGTCTTAACTCTAAGAGAGAGAGAACATACTAGGTTTTAAGAGAGAGAAAGAAAACTAATTTTTATGTTTCATTCTGAGATGGAATTGTATAAATGATTTTAGAGAAAGTTTGAGTTAAATCACCTTAGTTCACACAAAACATATTTGTGTCGTAAACCCTATAAGTTTCACATATATTTTAAATACGTAAAAAAACCTCACAAAACTAGTACGTTGCTGGGGTGTCAAGATTGTAGGAGGGTTTAAAATTATTTTTTTATGAAATGTTGTTGTAGTGAATTTTGGAGTGCTACCTTAGTCATCAGTCCCTCTACAGTTCCAGTCCATGATGCTGCAGCACAACTACAGTTACAGACCTGACTATTTTGAATCTGTGCCGATCACTTTGCCTTTAATATAGGAAGAGCCAGAATGGAGAAACATGTTGTTCTAGCTCTGTACTCTGCCTTTGGCATGATGTCATTATCAACCAAAACCACATGTATCCTCAACAAATGTTCGAGCCGGTTAGGACCACTACTGACAGCTTAAGCTGGAACAACCACACTCCAATTGAGCTACTAGAAGTCTCATAATCATTTTTAAAAAGAAACTACAAAATGTAATTTTTGTGGCTATTGTATTCTGAATTGTGTACTCGTCACAAATCCAGACACATTATTAGTCATTTTACAAGTTAATTTATTGACTGGAGCAAGCACATGGGTGATGGAATAATAAAATTTGTAGCATATAGCAGACAAATTAAATTCGAACCCCTTCCTTCTGATCTCACAGCATGTAATCCCCATTACGAAACAGGCTTCAATAACTTAATATTAAACCATGATTGAGAGATCGTAATCTTGTGTCATCGGCTATGATTGCGGTGAGCCTTTGTCTTGTCTGTAAATCACAGACACAAAATGAACTTAAGAAACTACGTTCTGTTTCCGTATGGTCAATCACTTGGTCTTAAGCTTCCAAAGCTAAGGAAACATTAATTCTTGTGCTAAAACTATACAATATGCAGTCAATTAAATGGGATGTTTCTTTATGTACTTGAACAAACCTACACTAATGCTAACTAGGTTCCATGTATAAACAGATTAATCTTGATTATACTCAGAAGAACATAAAATTATAAGGGCTTGTCTGGTAATCATGTTACAGAACTGCACTAACCTCTGCAAGTTCAGTTGTTTAATTAAATTAACAAAAAGTACCATGATCGTTATTTGAGACCACTGTAATACCTGCCAATGACTGTTGTTTAAATTAACAGAATAAAAGATCATGTAGGCAATTATAACTTTTCATGAATTTTTACATTTTTTTTATTTGGTCCAGAGTGATTCCATTAAAGCCAAGAAAACAGTCAAACGACACTTACATTACATGACGTGTTTGCTCATAAAAATTTCTATCAATTTGGTAATATAGTCCGTCGAATCTTCAACTCGGGTTTACGTAGATGATCGGTTGTAAGCATCTTAATTTCTAGATTCAACCAGCTTTGCTCCATGATTTACTCCACTAATAAACATAGTGTGGGATATTTGAGTTTGTCCATAAACACTATTTATATATTCATATAATCCTCTCTTATTCGCCTTTATTGTTATTAAGGTGGCCTCAAGTATATAACTATATAAGAGGAATCTCATTCGTGCAATAGACTTGTCTTCGAGCTTCAGCAAGCAATGAAGAAGAACTCAGATTCAGGAACGAGGAAGCCGAAGCTATGATCGCACCATCCCCGTTCCTGGCCACCATACCAAAACTAACTGAATTATCTTTCTTACAAGATGCGTCAAAATTAACTTTGATCAAACGTGAACTTCACACAACTTATGGAAGGAACATTATTAGTAAGTCAAAACTATTTAAATTTAATTTTTACATTTTAATACATATTTTGTAGTAATTGTTTTTGTCACAAAAACTTTTGGCTTTTTTTTAAATATTACTAAAAAAATAGAGAAATGTGTGCTAAAACAAATTTAGCACAATATGGTTCTTTTGGCCACGTTGGCAGTGAGGTGGTCGGTGAGAGGGAGTCCCAAAAGCATTCGCGACTTATGGGCACTGCTGCATGTTGGGAAACAGGGGAAAACGAGTCACGAGGCAAAGAGTCGAGTTGACCCCTGCGACTCGTGTTTCCCCAAAAGCTAATTGACACATCTACAGGGAGCCGCTAGTTAGCTTTGCGACTTGCATGCATGCGTTCCACATGTCAATGGAGTCGCAGCATGCATCGTAATTTGTGGCATTTTTCTGACTTATATAAACCGCTAGTGTAAACCGCTAGAAGTGAAGTGAGTGACATTGGTTCAATTCTCTCCAGTTTTCCTTCTTAGGTTTCTGGCAATTCTCTCAATTCCTTCATTCCTTCATATCACTATCCTCAAGCCATCTCAAACTTATCAAGTTCAAATCCACCATATCAACATCTCTCACTATCAAATCAAGTCATCTCATTTTGGTGAGTGTTTGATTTAAATTTTCATATATATTATTGTTTAGAAATATTAATATGGTTCATTATTAAGAAATATAAATTGTCTAAAAGTATTTAATTTTAGAAATATTGTTGTTTAATTATAGTTCCATTTTGTAATTTTATTGAATATATTATAGTTTATACATATAAATATTTATATTAATTTTCAGAAATATTAATTGTTAAGATATATTATTTTTCAGAAATGTAAATTGTTTAATAGTATTAATCTTAGAAATGTTAGGCTGAAATATTATTGTTTATTATTAAAAATATAAAATGCTTAAATTTATTAAATTTAGAAATATTACTTTTAAAATTATAGTTCCATTTTGAACCATTATTGATTATTTTATTGTTTATTTTTTATAAATATAAATGTTTGTATTAATTTGCAGAAATCTAAAGTTATGATATATTACTTTTCAGAAATAATAATTGTTTACTAATATTAAATTTAAAAATATTATTGTTAAGATATTACTGTTTATTGTTTAGAAATATACTTATTTTTTAAATTTTATTGTTTATTGTTTAGAAATGCAAATTTTGTAGAAATTTAAATTTTGTGAAATATTATTGTTTATTGTTTAGAAATATTAATGTTTAAATTATTGTTTAGAAATAATTATTATTTTGTGTTAAGTTTAGAAATTTTTTTGTTTATTGTATAGAAAATATATGATTTTAGTAATATTATTGTTTAGATAATGTTTACCGTTTAGAAATATAAATTTTATAGAAATTAAAATTTTGTGAAATATTATTGTTTATTGTTGTAAATATTATATGTTTAGAAATATTAATGTTTAGATAATGTTTATTGTTTAGAAATTTTATTTATTTAGAAATAAAAATTAGAAATATTTTATTGTTGATTGTTTTGAAATTAAGGTGTTTATTATAATTGATTAAAATTGATTGTAGGAATCTTATGGCGAATGAAGCATATATGAATCCCAGTCCTCTAAATCTGAGTCTCCTGCACTTACAAGATAGGCATGTGTTCAACGATGTGTGGAACGAAGAACCAAATAGAATTATGAATGTGAGAAAACCCGCGGTGAACCGTTATGACATTCCAAGCCTGATTGTAGGCCGCCTCCAAAGGGTCGGGATTTATGAGGTGACACTTATTAGACATGAACCACTCGACAAAGAGGTGACACCATCTCCACGTCATCTTCTGAATGGTTAACGTCAGGATCCACATTATCATTGTCACGGTTGTCATTATCACCCGCCAAATTAACGGTGCTTCCAAAATTCAAAAACTCTGGAATAGCAACCACCTCATCAACGTGTCTAACCCCTTCATCCGGCAACATCTGTTGCATATCCATTGGATACGTTGACACTGGTATTGATGAACCTCCGGTCTCAGCAATATCAACGTACAACTCTAGCATTCTCATTGAAGATTGTTGACTAAAAGCGTCCATCATGAGACTGACATCTTCAGTATCACATATCTGAAGACTTCTAAAAAAAATAGGGTTATCTGAAGTAAAAAATCTATAAGTAACACAAGAAATAACCTGGTTACTTCTGAGTTGTAACTTCTCATGAATTCTCATCTTCAAACATTGGAAAGAAATGTCTCGTTTCAGATAAATGGCATTTGTCTCACCTTCAAACATAACACCTTGACCACCTTCGTAAGCCCTACCAGTGTAGTACACAAAGACAATTTGTTGATCCATCGCAGAGGTTCTAGAGTTTTAAATGCTAATGGAAGGGGGTGGAAATAGTGTTTAGAGTTTGAGGTGGAAATGGCTGCAATGGAGAAAATATGGTTTCTGCAAATTGTGGAAGCAGAGTGTGCATATTTATATTGTTGGAATTCGCAGCTTGTACTGCGATTTCAGCTCATTTTTCTGGCCGATCAGCCAACAAGTTGCAGGAAATTCTGAGATTCGTAAACAGTGTAGGAGTTGCAAAAAAAGCCGCGACTCATGCACTGGGAGTCGCATAAAGGGCTACGACTCCCGGGAGTCGCATAAAGCCTCGTGACGCCCTCTTTGGAGTAGCATAAAGGGTTGCGATTCCCACCTCCCAGGCCATGTCAGAAACCACATGGCAAAAAGAACCACATTGTGCAACAAAAAAATTAACACACAATTCTCTAAAAAAAAATTTACATTATTAAAAAAAAAAAACCAAAACTTTTGTGATGTAAGTTCAAAACTTTTCTGTTTTTGTCAACCAAAACTTTATCTTACTTTTTTTCTTTTCAAAATCTTATGTTTATTGGAAGTCTAGGAAGGGGACAAGTTGGGCCATGGGCTTGAACCCGTAATAATAGAACTTATCCTTCCATGGGCTGCCATTCTTTTGTCCAATGGCGGCATAAAAAGAAATTATTTTTTGCACACCCTTTTTTACCATTTACACAACCATTTCCTTTGAAATTAAAAAATGAAAAATATGAGATTAGGGTGTGTGAATAATAAAAACTGGGTACTAAAAATTATTCCCGCATAAAAATAGTCATATAAATAAGAGGAGTACTAACAACACACTCTTTTCAACACTCTCTTATTAATTGGTTGAAATCATGTGGGTTCCCTATTTTTAGTGGATCATACTTAAATTTTAACCAATTAATGAGAAAGTGTTGAAAAAATAGTGTTCCTAACATTTCTCTATATCTACACTGTATCTAATAAACATGGCTTAATAGCACTTTTGGTCCCTCACCTTTCACGATTTGGTATTTCTGGTCCTTAGAATTTATTAGCATACAAGGTCCCTTACGTTTACTAACCATTGCAGTTTTGGTTTTCCATTTATGTTATGTTAAAAAACTAACGATATCCTTTTTTTTTAAACCCAACATATCCATTTGCCACTGTACCTGGTGTTCTTCCTCAACCCTCTTCCACGCTTCACCATCTTCCCCATTTTTTTCCTGCCACCATGAACTCACTACTTCTTCTTCCCCATGACCCCGAGTCAATTAAAAATCAGAAAGAAGAGAGGACAAAAAGAACATAGTTAAACCCATTTTCTTTACCACAACACCAAAATCCAGCCCCTATAGAAGAAGGAAGAACAACGGAATCAAACCCAAACCAAAAGCATCGAACCACATTCAACCGCGGCAGCACCACCTACTGCTCCACCGAGCCACCACCACTTGAACGGTCTCTTTCATTTCCCACAAACCGCGTCGCCGTCATCCCCTTTCCTAGCCTGAGTCGTCACGCACCGTCCTGGTTCCATCCCCTACAAATCCAAAGCAAGAAGCTCGAGGCGGCGGTGGATCTGATTCGAATTCACCGTTGAACTCCGATCTAGGTTCGAGCGGCTACCACGCCCCCGCGAGAAGCGAAGGCGGCGCTAGGTTTGGAGTGGAAAGGAAGGTGGCGGTTGTTCAGAGGAAAATGGTTTGGGTGGTGGCCGCCGGTTGTGTGGAGGTTCGGTGGTGGTTGAGTAAAGAGGAAGATGGAGAGGTCCTGTGAAATCTGCACATTTGTGTTTACAGTGATATTGTGAGAAAAATCAAATAATAGCCTTTGAGGAAATATGAAAGGTAATTACTCCAACAAGTGCTATAATGTTTGGGTGGAAATCTATGAATATGTTTGATGAAGATGGAAAATTTTATTCCTGGAAATTTGATGAAGATAGAGATGTGTTTAAAGGAAGAAGATGAAGATTATGAAGGTGAGGATGAATTTTCTGGAAAACCCCAAAAACACTGATGATTTTTTATATAATTAATTTCAAATGAATATTCCGTTAAATTTTGGATGATATTTGACGGAAAACCAAAATTGCAACAGTTAGTAAACGTGAGGGACCTTGTATGCTAATATATTCCAAAAGAGACCAGAAAAATGTCAAATCGTGAAAGGCGAGGGACCAAAAGTGCTATTAAGCCAATAAACATTCCTCATCTTTCTTGAACCTCATTCACTTTCACAGATCACTCTCATTTAGAAATTGACACGTCAGCTTTTCAAAACAAATTTTTTTCTCTTCATTAAAAAAAAAAAATTATCTCTCCATTAAAACCAATTTCCTCTCTCCATTAAAACTAAATTTTTTTCTCTCACAAGTTGTCTTGTACCTGTTTCACACGGTTACCAAAAACTTTTCTCTCTCACATAATTTGGAATTATTTAATATTATAAATCACAAAAATTAATTCATTATTTTTCTCCTCCTTCAAATGAATTTATCGACAATCTCTTCCTCACCAGTCTCACGATCTACGCACACAACTTCCTCATCAATTCCACGATTCAGACCATAATGGGTTTACTTCATCTCATTCGAAATTTATGCTCCCTCTTTCAATTCCGAAATTCAAAAATCAATTTTTGCTCCCTCTTTCAATTCCCAAGTTCGAAAATCAATTTTTGCTCCCTCTTTCAATTTCTAATTCGAAATTTCTATTCCCTCTTTTATTCAAAATTTAATTCAAAAATCAAATATCAACTCTTTCATTTGTTTTTCTCTCCCTATCATTTGGTAAGTTCACAATTCTTTTAACTTTAAATTATATTAAGCAATATTTCAAAACTAGTAAAATAAAAGAACAATATCAACATTAGGAAGTTATCTTCGATCTGTTTTTATTTTAAATTATTTTCATTTTCATATGTTTTTATTATGACATGAATGAAGTTAATAGAATTATTGAATTTTTTTTACTATAATTTACAACATATGTATTTTTGAATGTCATTATACTTAAAATAATATGACTCAATAATTATTTAATGTTAAAAGATTTTTTTATCATAATTAATATTATGATATCTTTTATTATTATTATTGTGCTAAAGTTATTGCAGTTCTAAAATAATATTTACTTTACTTTCACATTCAAAGATTATGATTTTACTTTATTTTCTATTTTAATGATAATTTATTAATTATATTATATTTGAGTTAGATAAAATTTATATGCAATTGAATGAAAAATATACATAATTAATTATATAAAAACAATGTGATTTCTATAATAATATCGAATATAACCAGCAATAATCACTTGCAGGGTTATATTTATAAGTATTTAAATCATTATAAGTGAAATTTCAAATGTTAATATAATTATTAATTTTTTAAAAATTATTTTCAAATTTGATATTTAAAATTAATAATACTAAAAAATAATTTAAATGATATTTCTTTATTAAAATCTCGTGCATTGCACGGACTACTTACTAGTATAAATATATCAAGTGAGCCCTCAAGATACATAGCCACTTGATAGGTATTTTTTTCTAAGAGCTCCTTCTAGTATCTATCTAAAATAGATTGCATCATATGCATCTAAGATAGATTTGGATATTTCTTTTTTATGTATTCTTGGTTCAAACTCTACTTGTACTTTGGGCCATGCTTTACTGGGCCGTGATCTAATGCACTGCGTTTCTTAGACAAAAAAATAACAACAAGGCTATCAAGTGTACCTTTGACCAAAAACAATCTATCAAGTGGGGATTGTTTTTTGCAGTGTCATTCATGTTCACGATATTAGAAATTTCATTTCCAAAACTTGCAGTGTCATGATTGTGTATTACACTTTTGATACTCTAAGTTTCAAAAGTGTATTTTTATTACCAAGTGGGGATTTATCTTATTACACATTTTTACACACTTTATGTTTTCATATACTTATAAAACTAGATGTCAGAGCCTCGATGGACTATCAACTGTGGTTGTTGGTTGTGGATTACCTTAAGGCAACCAACTATCACACAGTTATAACATTAAAAAAGTTGTAAATATTTATAATTTAACTCGAGTTTGTATCTCCATTCACAATTCACAAGGTCCAAATTTTGCAATAATTTATCTAAATGTTTATAATATATAGCACGTACGATATATGATTCAGTGCACGTAGTACTAGAATGATGACATAAAATAAAATATAGGAACAGAAACCAAAACCAAAACACGAACGGCCTCTGTTGTTGCAGTTGGTGGGGGTATAATTGTCTTCTTGACATGCACACGTAAGATTCTAGGTGGCCAGATCTTTGTTAAGTCTTGCAGTTAACTCCTTCCGCAGAATTTTGCCTGAGGCTGCTTTAGGAATGGCGTCCGTGAAGAAAACTCTGTTGATTCTCTTGTAAAATACCACCTACCACCACCAACAACACGCACCTTCAAATTTCATTATATTTATATTTAACCAAACCACTTCATATCTAATGCTATGCTATGCTGTTTGTTGGGTGCACCTAGCTGGTATAAACGTGTGATTATTTGGAACAGAGGATTTCAAACCAACTCTGCACTCCCATGCAAAAATAAAATAAAATAATTTCGGTAAAAACAAATTAACCTGTTTTGAAATGTACTGCTTGATCTCATCTTCAGTGATCTTAGATCCATTTGATCTCACGATAAATGCAACTGGTAATTCTCCTGCAGCTTCATCTTTCAAACTGAAACCAACAATAATGATATTAGCCATTTAGAAATTACTATTAACTATATATTTTTATGAGTTTTTTTTTTTAAAATAATTTTTGAATAAAAAAGTCATAAAGAAAAAGATTAAAGTTAGGTTTTGGTGGCTTTGAAATTTTTTAATTAGGTCACCAACTTACGGTACAACAGCGGCATCAGAAATGTTTGGGTGAGCAATCAACAATGCTTCAAGCTCAGCTGGAGCTACTTGGAACCCTTTGTATTTGATTAGCTCCTTTAACCGATCAACGATGAAGAGCTCATCATTATCGTCGATGAAGCCTATATCACCGGTATGTAGCCACCCTTCTTTGTCTACGGTTTTTTTCGTCGCCTCTGGGTCATTCAAGTACCCTGTGATCACCAACCACAAATCATAAGCACCAATTAATTAGCATCTTAGGGAAAACAATTGTAACGTGATTTTTCATATCATCCTAAGAAAGTAATGTTATTTTTGGGTAACATTTTATTGACAAGGCCTAGGTTTAATTAGTCAACAAAATTTGGGTAACTTATCAAATAATTTGTGACTATGCGATGACCTAGTAATGACACCATTTGTGAGAAAAACAAGTGATGATATGAGTTAGGTGAGGATGTGGACTTGGTGAAGTCAATGACAAGAGACTTCCAAGCAATGCTGGCATCACTTTCAATTTCAACTTAACCTTGCAAGTTTCTTCACCTAGCTATCAACAACTTGTTGGATAAGCTTCCACCCGATGAGCATGTACAAGTAATGTCATACATTTTAGGTAGTATTTTGACAATTGTGGCATTTGAATATTTGATGTTGAATTTAGACATTATATATACAGCAAATTTGATTTTCCATTTTACGGTTATTTAACTAACAATTAAGTACCAGCCGCAAATTTAACATGAATTTTATCAGTACTAATAAAATATTATAATTTTTATTAGTTATGCTATATATATATATATATATATATATATATATATATATATATATATGGGGCGTATCTAGTGAGAGCGATGTTTATTATGAGAGATGAGAGCGTTAAATCATGGCCGTACAACCATTCATGAGTGGTTGAGATTAAAAGTAGTTTAGTGGTCACATGACTTTTTAAAAAAGTCACATGCCATTTTGTTTTAATCTTGACCCTTCATGGTAGATCTAATGGCTAAGATTGAACGCTCTCATCTCTCATAATAAACATCGCTCTCACTTGATACGCTCCCTACATATATATATATTTGAAAGATGCACTTAATCAATCATTGTCAAAAGTTTGGTGGGTGTGTACACATAAATTTGGTTTCTGACTGGGCCGGATTTTGATTCAACCATAGATAGTGCACGCGAGTTCTTGTGATTGGTAGCACTCCACTCCACTCCGAATCAGAATCCTCCGCATCCTCAAAAGCATTTCCCATATATAATTGCTATACAGCACAACAACAACACCAACAGAATCCTCCACTTTTTTGATCCACCAAACTCAACCACCCCACGTAGTGTATGATTAATTTTTTTTAAATAAAGTATTTTTAGTTGTGTTGCTGTCCATATACTAAGTATTAGTGTTAGGAATATACTGTTATAAATAAATAAAACTAAATTTTTTAGATTGACTGGCCTCTGGTGTTGCTGTCATCGTAAGTCGTCTTACCTTCAATACGTATAAGAAGTATTGCTTATATAGCAAACAAAGGAGACAGAGAATGCAGCTGCCAAAAGGACAGTTACAACTGTCAAAGGACAACTGTCTAATAAGGACAAAAGACACGATCATGAAATTTTCTAAATGACAGATTTGGTGATCCCAAGGACCGACAAAGTGATGATTGAAAGTGTACTGCAGAGAGACAAAGCAAAATGTGTATTGCAGACGACACTAGAGGCCAAACGATCCTAGAGGTAAGACGACCCACGATAGCAGCAACACCAGAGGCCAGACAATCCCACCGGCTAGACGATTTAAAAAATTTGGTTTTATAAGTTTATAACATTATATTTCTAACAAGTAGGAGGTTAATAAAAGAGTTTTTTTTCCATTAATAAGAGTTGATAATCGAACCCTAACTAGTTGTTTTAGGAATTAAATACTGAACTACTATGTCACCTCAGAATCAGAAAAACATAATTTCAATAGGTTGAGGTTAAGTTTAACAAAAATAAATCTAAATACACACGTACGTACACTCATAAAATCAACAAATAAACTCAGTTTTAGTCATAAACAGTTATAAAATTTAAAATACTTAGCGGAAAATTTCAAAAACTTTCATGTATGCAAAAATAATGGGAATGGCATGGATACCATACCTTTCATGACCTTTGTGCCTCTGATGCAAATCTCACCGGCGTTGTTTCTCGGAAGGGAAGCGCCGGTCTCGGTGTCGACGATTTTCATCTCGGCGTTTCTGACGACGGTGCCGCATGCACCTGATTTGGTCTTGAATGGCTCCTTTGCAAATGCTAGGCTAATGGCAAGTGGTCCTGCCTCTGTCATTCCATATCCCTGAGGATCAAAATTCTCTGTTAATTCCTTTTTCTTTTCTATAATAAATCATAATAAGTAAAGTCAAATTATACTTCATTATTAATATTATTAAAAATGAAAAGATGGATGGTCTTGTGAAAAGTACTTCACACGGACTCCAGCAAAACTAAATGGGACATGACAAGGGTGACAAGTCCAATTCAATAATGAAATGTGAGATTTGATCAATACCACACTCTTTAATATTGCACACACTCTTTAATATTGCACATATCACAATTTAAAAGGGTACACTTTAAAAAGTAACCAAAATAACTAAATATTGACTATGAAATTTATGATCTACTGTAAAAAAAAAAACCTGTACTGGTTTAAATTTAAAAGTACTTCATTTTTTCACATTTACTTATCTACAAAATTATGGTAATAACTCATTGGTCAGCCCCCTACCGCTTCGTGCGCTGACCGTGGGGCGAAGGATTAGTCTCACGACAATCGGCTGTGGGGATACCTTGGTAAGACCAAAAAAGTTCTAAAATTCTTTAAAAAAACTATTTCTATCTCTACATTATTTCCATTAGATCACACATCTCTTGCATAACTTACCTTTCTTTTTATCTCTAGTCTCCTTACTCCTTTTTTAGACCTATATAAATTTATCCATGTAATGTTTTTATTTAAGTCTTAGAGATGCTTGTCATTTTTTAGCTTGAGTTAGATAAAAAAAAAAATTATTTATCATATCTCGTTGTGGGCCAACTATTATAGGTTGAAAAAATTGTGACATTTTCTCTCTATCCTATGCGAGGAGAGAACTTAATCAAATTAAATTCATATATGACAAAGAAAACCTCCTAAATAATGAGACTTTTATATAAAGAATTTTTTTTCCTATTGATTCCCTTGCAAAAAAATTACTTATTTTCTTATATAGAAAATTCGTGCAACATGGCTTCTTTATTAGAGGCATATTCAATCATAGGAGGGGATCCTCATCCGAGATTAAATCATATATGACCAACAAAAGTTCCATAAATAATGGCACTTTGTATTAAAGAAATCATTTTCTTATTAATTCCTTTATAAAAAATCATTTGTTTTCTTATGTAGAAGATTAGCATATCTGCAAATCAATGAAAAAATAAATATTTCCACACACAAAATGTGATCTAGAAATGAATATGATGATCTTCTTATTTAAATAACAATAAAAGTACTCTTGAAAACTAATAAAAGTCAAATATAGTTCTGTCGTTTTTATCACTATGAAGGACTGGCGCAAAATATGTAATTGTGGAAAATCATAATGAAGTAAAAATCACAAAATGAGTGTAAATTACTTTTACCAATCAT
Organism: Acmispon strigosus; assembly: GCA_030819835.1. NCBI lineage: Eukaryota > Viridiplantae > Streptophyta > Magnoliopsida > Fabales > Fabaceae > Acmispon > Acmispon strigosus. The sequence continues at coordinate 11,394,332 of JAUAMA010000002.1, read as the reverse complement.
AATTTTAATCTATCATGATTTTTAATATATATTCAAACATGCACTAAACAATATATATCTAATTCTCACTAGTTATTAACCTACATCAAACTTTCTCATCTCACTCCAGTAAATCTCTATTATCATCCTTCATCTTCACAGATTTTTTTAACTTCTTTCCTATATTAAAGAAATTAAGGTCCTTAAGTATGATTTTGTTAACCTAGCTCTATGTGAAAAAAGTGATTATTATTACTAGAGGTAATCATTCATTAACATTATTCTTTTTCTTATATCTTATTTCCAAATATTTTTCTCTATTTATCTCTCTATAACGGGAAATCATATATAGCTCGAAAACTCTTTTGACGAATTTCACGAATCATTTGTGACCATTGATTTTCAATTTAATAACAATTATATTTTCACATAATACCTCTGTAATTTCCGTCCAACTCATAATATAACCAAGTCGTAAAATTCGTTTCTCAAATCTTTCGTCACATATAGCATTTCTCCTCTATAACTCATTTTTTCGGTGTTAAATATGTAATTTACCGCACTAAACATGAGTTTGATTACCCCATTATCAACCCACTAAATAATAGTAGATTGGCCAATGATGAGTTTTTTACATACTTATTTAAAGATAAAATGTCAAATCTAATTCTTTCTATAATTCCTATCACATCTTTCTCGATTTCATAGTGAAAAAGAAGATTCAATCAACTATACTATTATTAGAGTCTTAAAAGTATGAGAGATAAAGTGTGAGAAAAGAGTGTGAGAAAATTAGCTTAGAAGTTGACCTGTCCTAGTTTGGCTTGTGGAAGCCTAGCTTTCACAGCTTCTTCAAGTTCCGTCCCCATTGGCGCCGCACCGGTGATCATGACCCGAATAGACGACAAGTCGTACCGATGAGCTTCCCCGCTCTTAACCAACGCCAAAACGATCGGCGGCACAAACGACGCCACCGTCACCCTGTACTTCTGTATCACCTCCAACAGCGTCACGATCTCAAATTTCTGCAGAATCAGCACCGCCGCACCGGCGCGCATCCCACAAAGCAAAATGGAGTTCAGCGCGTAGATGTGAAACATCGGGAGCACGCAGAGGAGCACGTCCTCTTCGTCAGTGTACTGGTGGGGATTTTCGCCGTCGACGAGTTGCGCCACCGTGGTGACCAGATTCTCGTGCGTTAAAACCACCCCCTTGGGAAGCCCCGAAGTGCCGGAAGAAAACGGGAGCGCAACGACGTCGTTTGGGCTGAATTCGACGTCAGGTGCTCTGTTTTCGTCAGCGTTTGTTAAAACAGAGAAATGCAGAGCACCTCTGTTTTCTTCTGTTGTATCAATGCTTATCACGGTGATGTCATTGCTCTCCGCGAAATCCTTGATTTTGTCTAGGTATGCGGATTGTGTAATGATGAGTTTCGATTTGGTTGCGGTGGCTTGTTTTGAGAGCTCGGATTGGGTGTAGAAGGGGTTGGCGGTGGTGACGGCGGCGCCGGCGATGGAGGCGCCGAGGAAGGCGAGGGCGAATTCGGGGCAGTTGCGGAGGACGAGCATGATGACGTCGCCGTGGCGGATGCCGAGGGAGTGGAGGCCGGCGGCGACTCTCCGAGAGGTGAGGTGGACATCGGCGTAGGTGTGGATTTGGCCGGTGTCGCCGTCGATGAGGCATGGGCGGTGCTGGAAGCGGGAGAGGTTCTGGAAGACGTAAGAGTGGAGAGGGAGGTGTGTGGGGATGGGAATGTCCGGGAGCTTGGAGCGGAAGATGAACTGTTCTTCATCTTGTGGTGGTGGTGGAGGAGGGGGTGACATTTCGACTTCGGAGATGATGATGGATGAAATTAATTACTTAGCACTTACTACAATAGAATTTTGGTTGAAGTGGTGTGAGTGAGTCTGCAATGCACCATCTACGTTATAGTAGTATTTATATATAAAAAGCAAAACAATAAAGATTAACATATACTTTTTTGGTGCGTAGAAAAAGAAATAAAAATATGGTATATACAAATAGAAAGATAGAAGAAAAAATATATCCTCAACTTTCTGCCTCTATATAGAAATCTACAAATCATTACTCAAAGCATAAATGCAAAGTAGTTGGTTCTCCTTATATCTGTAGTAGTTGGGGACAGGGACAGGCACAGGCACAGACAGCTCCATATATCTTTTGCTACAACAACACACACCCACATTCACATTCGCACGTCTTCAATTTGATCTGTCGTATTGTCCTCGTTTATGCTAAGGAAATGTTTCATTAGGGATCATATCATTCATTGTGTTATTCACTATATTAATTATTAAATATAAAACTTTCTTATATATAAACAAAATACTATATATTGAGATGACTTAATACCAATGTTTCTTTTGGTTTAAAGTTGGTGAATAAACATTATATAATGAATTTTATTTAATGAATTTTTTTACCAAGTGCAAGCGTGTCCTCCGCCCATAGTCAAAGTCTAATCATTTTTGAAGCTTAGAGATTATTTGTATTTCACAAGTCACAATATATCATTTTTCCATACACACAATTAATTAAAAGTTGAATAATAGATTTGGATCATCTCATATGAAATTTCTTTCATATGTCATTATGTGAGAGTTTTGTGTCTATCTCTCTTCATAAACATTTAAAGGGTCTCACTATATTTATTTAATGCATACATGTGAAGAGAGATAGACACAAGACTCTCACATGAGAGAAATTTCACATGAGATGATCCATACTTAGGAAACTTGGGTCATATCCAAAGGTTTATCTTTTCTAGAGTGAGTGAAGTCACTTTACATGATAAAGTGAGAATCACAACCATTTATTATGATTACCTACTTTAAAAGAGTCAATAAAAAAATACAATCAATAATTATGAGGCTCGTTTTATCATATAAAGTAACTCCACTCATTTTAAAGTACTCAAACCTCATATCCAAATATGTTACAGGACCCTTACATATATATTCAAATTCAAATATGTCCCCATAAAATTTTTTATAACTTTTCATCATTCATAAAATAAAATAAATTTAAATAAGACAAATAACGTCATAGTTGGTGTTCACATGCAGCAATAAACCTCGACATTTTACATTACCTTTAATTCTTCAAAAAAAAAATTAATTACTTTTTAGTCATTGTTTTCCCCATTTTCCTCTTCCTCTTCTTCCTCTCACCCAACTTCCACAACCACCACTCACCTCCCACTCAACCACCACCTAGCCCAGCCCCACCTCGGCTGTGGTGGCAGCAACGACAGTGGTGACAACAATGGTGGTGTCAGCACGAAGGTGGTGGCGGCGACTGCGAGGGTAGAGGCGGTGAATGTTGGGGTTGCAACGATACTGGTGGGGTGGTAATGGTGATGATAGAGGCAGTGGTGATGGTAGTAGTGGTGGCGGTCAGTGGCAGAGGGAGAACTTTGAGTTGGGTGGTGCTAACATAGACTAACATAGTTTTTCTATAAACAATTTACAAAGTGAGTGAAACCAACAAGTAATTTTATACTATTATTTTCAAGGAAATTGTAAATAATGGGGGTGACCATGGCATAGCCATGTCCCCCCGGTGGCGGCGACGACAACAACTGCAACAGTGAAAATGAAAATAAAAAATAAAAACAAATATTTTTCTAAATTTAAAAATAAAAACTATTTAAAAAACCAATAATTTTTTTTAAAATTAATAGGGTCTCACTATACCTAATTAATCGATATACAAAGATATACATAAACACAATTTTCAACATGAGAAAAATTTCACATTAGGATAAATGTGAGAGATAGAAATATAAATAAAGAAATTAAAAAATGTGATAGGTGATATTATTACAGATATAAAAAAATAGAATAAAAAGATAAAATAAAAATGAGGTGAAAATAGTGAAAAATAATGTGGATTTGAATAAATCATAGTGCTTTACCATTATAGAGCGACAGTGACAAAGCCCATTGTTGTCATGATTACTATTGGCATCCAATTGTGGTTGGTGACCGTTGTCATCATCTCTGTGGCACCATTTCCTTGTGTGCTATAGTCATACTAGCGTCACTTCTTTGTCACGCATTAGTGATTTAAGTTTTTGAAAGGAGAAAAAAGCAATTAATCAAAAATAAATACAGACTACTTTGCAATTTTCAAAAGTTTGATCATTCATGTATGTCTATGACATGGCATCTCAGTACATTGTGCCTTACTTTATTGGTCTAAGTTAGAAAGACATCACAATTCACAACCATTTCAAATTGAATCACATGAATAAAACTCCTAAATAATAATATTGCTTTCTAACAGCTATGCGTGTTATATACTTATATTAGATTTTTAGATTATCTTAGGTTTTCTCTTTTATTCTTTAGCCTGTAATGAAGGAATTTGCAGTGACTTTTAACTCAAATTTATTAAAATAATAAGCATTTCCTGTTAGATTTAAATATGTAGGGAAATGGTATGACCAAAGTAGTCTACCAAACCCTGAATTATCCAACAAGAACTATAAACACTAAGAGAGAAAAACAAAGAAGAAACAAAGTTCAATTTTCTGATTAATTACCAACAGTAACCACATACGGTCTTTTTTTATGGAAAATAACATAATTAGAAATAGTCATACAAGTGGCAATATCTTAGGAGTTAAAATATTATAGAATGCAATAAAAATATTTAACGGGGTGGCTCTCATTAATTCATTTCCATAGGCCTGATAGTGGCTCTCATTGATTCATTTCCATAGGCCTGATAGTGGCTCTTTTGGACCTATTTCTAAAATAAAGGGGTGGCCCAATTCTAGTAGATCTACCAGGAAATTTAAAAAATAATTGTAACTTTTTCTATAAATAGAATTCTGTAGAAAAACTTTTATGTCTACGGATTTCTCCACGAAGTTCTTGACTTCTTGGGCATTGGCAGAAAAAATTACAAGAAACTTTGAAATATGGTGAGATTTTCATGTGGAATTATTCAGATATTGGTAAGTTTGGTAAAAAAACCAGTACCAAATCAATGGCTATTAACATATGTAATTAAGAATAGTTCTGGTTGTTGATCCAAACTCAATCACCTAATTGAATAGTTCTCAAGAAATTTATAATTACAAAAATTGGTCTAGAAGTAAGAAATAATAGAAATGGAAACATTGAAGGTTCAGAAGATTAACAATAAGTGGAAATCATAGTTTTGATTTGACGAAGGAAAAGATTAATATAAACCAACAAGACAAATTGGTTGATTTGAAGAGAAAGAAATATAGAATTAACATATGTTCCCATATAGAAGATTTTATTTGAGCTTATCTAATAACATAACGCTCATATAAATATTTGTGAAAATTTATGTAAATATCTTACAATCTACCTATTAATTCTTTTTAGCTTATTTTCAAATTTTTTAAATAATTTTTTTAAAATAACTTTTTAAGAGCGTTTATGAAAATAATTGTTCGAGCATAGATGCAGGATACCAAAGAAGAATCATGGGTCATTGCCTCATTGGGCTGGCCTACCCTACAGGCCTTATGGGTTTTTTCCTTGCATTCTTTTTTCTTTGTAGGACTCCTTAATCTTGTGGACTTTTTTTAGCTCGTAGCTACATGGATTAGGCCTAACCCCATTTGTATTAGCTTGGACCAAACCAAAAATATTTTAAAACAATTTGCCCCTATGGGTTTGTTTTTGCTATGTGTGAGTGTAGATTTTTTTTTCTGACATAATCCTAGTGAATTTACAGGTATTTGAATATGTGATATCAAGTCCATGATTAACGTTTTTCAACAACAATATTTGAAGATAGTTGTTTGAGCTGTAGGATGATATTGATAAAGTTGGAAATTTATCAATACCAATCCCATCATATCTAATGTATACTCAAATATGTTGAGCGTAAATACGAGAGACGTATCGTTCAATCTTTTGCTAAACCAGAATAAAATAATGCGGAGCTCATGATTAATTTGGCCAATAATGTAGATCTTTACAACTTAACATGGACGTTGACGTCATTTTGCATAAAGATGAGAATGCAAAAGATGAAATATTAATTGATACACGATGACAATTCATCTGACATAGATATAGAAAGTGATTTTGAAACTACTCTCGAACTGTCAATTATACCTCCTTCCCCTGCATCACCAGTTCCATCTGCAACACCGCTTAATATTCATTGTGAACAACATGAATATGCACAATAAAGTTTAATACCCTAATAAATGAAGATACTTTTTATTTTTTTATCTTTCTCATATGTGTAAATAACCTCATTTTAGAATTTTTCTCCTCACTATAGATTTATTAATTAAAAACGCCTAAATCACATAACAACATTTTTTTTCCTTTCTATCTCCTCATTCTTTTTTGTCATATTTCCCACTTCTCACTTCCATTCATTTCTCATTATGGAAATGATGGTGTAACGAAACATTAGTGATAAATCTCATTAGAAGTTGCATGTTGATCATGAGGCCGTAACTAGGTCTTGGAGTAATCAAGCTTGATCAAATTAGAAAGGGTCAAACTTTGATGTAAGAATTAGACCGTGTTAGTACGTAGTTTTCAAACACGGTAATCCATTTCTGCACGAAATGTTTAGCTTAATTAGCACCCCATTCCTTTTGCAGCAAGTTCTATAGTTTAATTTCATTCAATATTCAATTTCTTATTCCACTTCCTATATAAATTAATCATTCACCAACTTGCATTGAAACTCCACGATACTAATTATTGCAAACATGAACTCACCACACAAGCAGAAAAAGCCTCTGTTAAGCCGCCTCAGGACGGCGGTGAACAAGGTGAGGTTCATACTAAGCTCCACCATACTCAGCCACACCTGGAATGCGGTCTCCATGTTCCGCCGCGATTCTCTCATCAAACGCCGCGTCAGTTTCGACGATCGACCCGGGTTGATGCTCTGTTCCGAGGAAACAGATTCAGCGGGTTCGGTTTCTCCTTCGCCGTCTTGTCTTCAGAGAACCTTAAGCTCTCCTAGTCCTAGTCCTTCTTCGGATGATGATATTGATCGGAGAGCGGAGATGCGTTATTTCAGACGGCAGCTTCAGTTGGAGAGACAAATCTCGTTGCAGCTGCGTTATTGCAGGGAACGTAGTTTCTGATGAATCGATCATTCCATGATGTACTTGATTGATGTTGGAGGACTTTGTGTGTTTTTTTTTGGCAAAGGGTCTCCATTTTGATCAAGTCAACGTAACTATGAAGGCTTTGCAAATTGCATCCATGGCTAGAGAAGATGTAAAAACAATCGGCGAATTTCATTTCTTCTTTTGGGTTATTTCAAGCCAAGTTCTTTGATTGTGTGCAGTTATCAGTTTTTTTTGGGGGGGATTTGCAGCAATTTGATGAGAAAGGGAACATTTCATGTTTTAGTTAGTTGTTCCTTCGTTCTCAATCTCATGCATTTGTTTCTTTCTTACTGTCCCTCTGTATATAATGCATTAAAATATCAAATAAATTGTATTCATAGTTGCTTATTGCCCAAGTTGCTCAATACTTGAAAAGCAGCCGGCAGCCTGAACTTTGTGTGTGACATTTTGCTCTCATTATTCCAATAAGAGTTCATCTTACATGAAAAGGATATTGATTCAATAGGTTAATTACTAATTAGTGTTGATAAGTCTTACATTTAGTAGAGATATATTTAGTAGAGCCCTTATATAAGAAAAAGCAATTCTCAACTACTTTTAAGATTGTTTTTGGATTGAGTTAGACTCCCAAGTTAGTACTAATTTTAAAGGATAAAATACCATGAGTAGCTAATCCCTTTCTCTATCTAATTTGGCCATCTCCTTAATCACTTATTTACCTACATGCAATAATATAAGTGTTGAAGAGTTTGTAAGAGATAAAATTCACAAACTCAATGTAAAGTTTTGAGAAAATATGTGGTGTCCGTCTCTTGTTGCTCTCCAATGTTGGCCCAATATGGTGTGTAAATAGACTGCATGCCCCATCATGATACAACAGTGGTATAAGTGCCGAGTGTGCATGGGACCATGGGACCTTGGTGACCCATCATCAGAGTTGAGAGTGCAACCTGAAACCGTTATGCAAAATATCTCTCGCCTTCTCATTGCTCCTCCTAAATACATGCTAAAAAGTATACTTTTAATTATATTAAAAAAGAAAACTAGCACCTAAAATGCCCTAAATTGGATTTACCATTGCCTTATTTGAACTTTCAAAGATTGGGACATGCAATCGACACATGTAATTTGTGGCGGTTTCTAACTGCAACAAATTGTGCAATCAAACAAAGGCCTAAAACATAATTTAAGATTTCTCTTAAGAGCATCTCCAATGGGGATTTAAAAGTGGGATCTTAAAATAAGATATGGATTTTATAAAATCTCACCCATTGGAGAGGGGTTACATGTCTTGGGATCTTATTTTAGTGTCTTGGCTGGTTCCTCTTTTAAAGTGGGATCTTAAGTAAAATAATATTATTTCTCTCTTATATAACCAACAATCAACCAACAGAAATCAATAAAAATAAAATAATATTATGTATTTTATTTAAAATGTATTGTCATTTATTTTTCAATAATATGTATTTCCTTTCATTTTCAATTAAATAATATCATGTTGAACTTTAATTACGTATTTCCTGTCAAATTGATATTTAATTATATTATTATTTTTTTAATTATTAATTATGTTTGTATAGAGTTTAGTTTAATTTAATTTAATATTAGGTGGAAATAAATAATATAAATATACTGTGTATTGTGGGTTCAACTAAAAGTAAAATAAAATCTCAACCACTGGAGCGGAATGTGCAGTGGGATCTTACGAGTGTCTTAAATCCTATATGGCAGTATGGACCCACAAAAAACGTTTAAGATACCAAAATAAGATCACCGATTCACACATAATCATTATACAATATGACTTGCATAAGCACAAATCACACGACATGACGTTTTATTCTATGACTTGTTGAGCATTATAAAAACTAAATTTAATTTTAGCATCTGAGTGTGTTCTGCTTGCACGCGACCCAACCCAACCTATCATTCAGTCGTCCTCCGCTCCGTCAAGCAAAAGAGTCCTCAAGCATCACATAAGGATCAAAATAAGGATCATATGACATAAAAATTTTGATTCATTATTCACACTCATTCTTTCATTTCTAGTCCTGGGGCTTTTTTCTTGTTTTTAATTATCCGGAAATTACATATTTTGTTATTAGTCATTGCAAGTTGTTTTTTCATCTAATCCAGATTTGAAAACACTCGCACACGCTTAGATCTGTTCTACTAGCGGTGAAATGAAGTTCAGTTATCTCAAATTGTTCCCAAATTGTAAAAGTCCAGATTTAAATGGATGAAAAAACAACTAGCAGAGATTAAAAACAAAACATGTAATTTTTGGAAGATTAAAAATAAGAAAAAAATTCCTAAAAAAAAAAAACAAAAATAATATATTTTGCAGGGAGAAAAAATATATTTAAGCATTTTCATTTTATTCTTTCTATTTTTATTTTATGTTCTGAGTGACTTTGGGATGTGAATGAAATTTTATTGATAACAAAATATAATAAGCTAACATAACAGTAGTTGAAGAAAATACCTTCAAACTCAGTTACATTATTCTGCTTTTGACGCAATTCTCTGTGCTGTGCTGACTGATTATTGCTTCTACATGCCTGCATAAAAATGGTAGAAAGTGGAACAAACCTCTGATCAAGCACTAGAAATTGCTAATCACTTAATACTACTCTGCCTGCCATGGTCGATCAAGCGAGGCAACCAGAGTATATATCGTTTAAGGAAGAAAAAGTGGTCTTTCATGGTAGATTAGCACGAGGGAAACCACAGTGAAGATGGTGGTAGCAGAAAACTCATGTCTTCTAAACATGAAACTAGCTTTGATATTTTAACTAAGGACATTAAAGAACTATTTCCTGGTCAATGGCATTACTTGTATCGTAGTCAAGCTACTATGGCGTGAATATGGTGTTATGCTAGCTTTTCATTTCATGATGCAAAAATGCCTAATTACGAAAAGTTGACCGACCCACTTTACATTAAAGCCAAGCGAGACTCAACATCCATGGATGCAGCCACCATTTAGGCACAACTCCACCGTCTCAATTCTCAATAGTTTCATTCTCAACTCAAATGAACACTCCTATTACAAAAGAAGTCAAAAGGGAAAGGCAAATCCCAAGAGCACGAAAAATGAAACCAATTGCGTTACCTCTAAGAAACTAACTCACAAATTTATTAGTATCATCACTCAGATTTCTCAAACCTCTCAAAACTCCACCAATCAATCAACACAATGGCTGTGAAGTCCACAAAGACAAACCGGGGACGATTCGTGCTCTCTTGTTTTGTACTAATCTTCTTCCTCTGCGTGTTGGCTTCCATAAACGAAGTTCGATTCGATGGCCTCTTGGAATTCGGTCGCTGCGCTCTCTTAAGCAACAACTCTGTCTCCACCACCACCAACTCCTCATCCGACGAACATCTCACCCGAATCCTCATCGGCGTCCTCACCCTCCCGGACCAATACCTCCGCCGCCACTTCCTCCGCCTCGTCTACGGCTCGCAGAATCCGGAAGGCGCGAAAGTGGACGTGAAGTTCGTGTTCTGCAACCTCACCAAAGAGGATCAGAAGCTCATCATAGCAATGGAAATCATGACCTACAACGACATCATCATCCTCAACTGCACGGAGAACATGAACAACGGGAAAACCTCAACATTCTTCACGAGCCTCCCGGAGATTTTCAACGAAACAACAAACGGGCCTTACCCTCCTTACCACTATGTGATGAAAGCAGATGATGACACCTACGTTAGGCTCAACAATTTGATTCAGTCATTGAAAACATTGCCTAAGGAAGATTTGTATTACGGGTTCGTGATTCCGTGTGGGAGCATGGACCCTTTCAAGCACTACATGTCTGGGATGGGGTTTCTGGTGACTTGGGACATTGTGGAATGGATCAGAGGTTCTGATATTCCTAAGAAGCATGTGGATGGACCAGAGGATAAGGTTTTTGGAGATTGGATGCGATGGGCTAAAAGAGGAATGAACAGGTACAATGCTAAGTGGTCTATGTATAATTATCCTGATCCACCTTCTATTTGTAGCCATGAGCTTTGGCCTGATACTATTGCCGTTCATTTGTTGAAGAATCAAGAAAAGTGGGTTAAGACTCTGAGTTATTTCAACCACACTGCACCTTTGAAGGCATCTAAGATGTATCATATAGATTAGCCATTTTAGGTGATTCTGATCTTTGCTTTTCACCATTTTGTTTATTTTATCTTATTTTTTTGTATGTGATAAAAAATAATAAGCTCTCAGAGATTTCAATTTTTGGGTCTTCAAAAGTAGTGGAATATCTATAGTTTTTGGAGAGAAAGAGGGATTATGGTTGAATTCAGCTTTCAATGATATTAATTGACCTTGGGGTGAAGGCAGAGCAGAGAAACAGAGACAGGGCAGGAACTCACCAAGTGAATTCTATCATTAGCATTGTGGAAAAATGGAGACTTGTGGGCGCTGTCTATCTTTCTAATGTGGGAAAAGTAATATGTATAGGATTTTGTTTTCACTTGTTCAGAAAATTTCTACCCTGCCATTTTATGCAAATTTTACTTTGAACGAGACTTTGATGGAAAGATCAGAAAACCCTTTTCACTAGCTTTTGTATGACCTCGAATCTAGCTAGCTCCACAATAGCCTTAGAATCTCCAATGGAGATTTAAAAGTGGAATCTTAAAATAAGGTCTGGATTTTATAAAATCCCACCCATCGGAGAATGGTGACATGGCTTGGGATCTTATTTTGGTGTCTTAGCTGGTTCCTCTTTTAAAGTGAGATTTTAAGTAAAATAATATTGTTTCTCTCTCATACAACCAACAATCAACCAACAGAAATAAAATAATATTATGTAATTTATTTAAAATGTATTGTCATTTAATTTTCAATATTATGTATTTCCTTTCATTTTCAATTAAATAATATCAAGTTGAACTTAATTATGTATTTCCTATCAAATTGATATTTAATTATATTATATCTTTTTTAATCATTAATTATGTTTGTATAGAATTATTAGTTTAATTTAATTTAATATTAGGTGGAAATAAATAATATAAATATATTGTGTATTGTGGGTCCAACTAAAAGTAAAATGAGATCTCAACCACTGGAGCGAAATGTGCAGTGAGATCTTATGAGTGCCTTAAATCCTATGTGGCAGTATGAACCCACCAAAAGTGTTTAAAACACCAAAATAAGATCTCACTACTGAAGATGCTCTTAGACGGCCAAACTCATGGAAAACGTTGAATCTAAAATTTCTATAATTCTTATTTCACTCTAAACTTGGATCTCATTTAACCTGTTGGATTCTATTAATCTTGTATACAAGAGGAAAGAAACATAAGTCTTACTTTTACGAGTGGTTACTAACAATGAAACGAAAAATCAACTAGCGAAGTATAGTGAATTACTAAATATAGTATTTATTCAAGTCACACGTTTCAAATCTCCACCTTAGCTTAAATTCCATATGGCATTTCGACTTCCATCTTCTATATGTGTTGCTACACCAATTTCTAGTGCTAGCTAGTAATTCTAATGCCAACTAAGTTCAAACAATCCTTGAACCATACTAATAGAAGAGCTTTCGTTATTTTGTCTGCTGGATTATCCGAAGTTGCAATATTTTTAGGTAACACATTACCTAGTGTTATGGCATCACGAACAAAATCCATCGTGACATCAATGGGCTTTTGTCCTCTCGTGATCCACCTTGTTCTTTGTTATGTGAGTTGCACTCTCACTATCACAAAACAGTATTGTGCTTCTAACTTTCACCAAGATCATCAACAACACCTTTAAGTCATGAAGCTTCGTTCACTGCTTCTGGAGTTGCCATGTACTTTGCTTTTGTAATCTTAAAGTCTTTTTGGCGTATCTCTAGCCATTGGATGCTCATACTCCGCTTATGCCATGTATTTGCATGTCTTGTCTGGTTGCTAAGGGATTTCAAGTTTAAGCTCCATTTTCTTGTTAGCACCATGAACTTGGACTTCATTCTCATGATCCTCATGTGGTCTTGGGTTAAGTATGACTGCCTCATCAAAAGTCACGTCTCTACTAATCATGAAGTTTGATTCCTTAGAGCCTCATAACCTGTATCATTTTACACCATATGGATAACCCAAAAATATGCATTTCTTGGCTCCTTGCTCCAATTTTCCTTCATTAATCTGAGCGTAAGCTTTACAAAAAAAAACACAAAATGGAATAATTTGTTATTGACCTTAACCACATTTCTTCAGGGGTCTTGCAATCAATAACTGTAGACGGTGATTTGTTAACAAATAACATGCATTATTAATATTCTCTTCCTATAACTGTTTGGGTAGATCTGCATTTGAGAGAATGCATAGAACTCTCTCAAGTAATGTATTGTTCATTCATTCTACCATCCCATTTTGCTGTGAGTATGTCTCGTCATTTTATGACGAACTATTCCTTCATTTTTCACATAACTCATTGAACTCATTATAGCGAAATTCCAACCCGTTGCGCATCCTGAGTCGTTTGACCATCTTCTTTGTTTGCTTATTTGCTTATCCACAAAGAGATATCATTGCTTGAACTTGAGGATTACATCACTATTTTGTTTCAAGACATAAATCCAAATTTTTTTTTGGTGAATAATCATTAATAAAGATCAACATGTACTTTGCTCCACAGTACTTGATGGGCCCCACAAGCCTAAATAGATATCATCAAGAGTTCCTCATGTTCTATGGACTCTGGTGCTGAATTTAGTCTATGTTGTTTTCCATAAACATAATGCTCACAAAATTCCAGCTTTCAAGTTTATTGTCCATCAAGAAAGCCTTTCTTGCTAAGCTCATCATTCCACACTCACTCATACGGCCTAACCTCAAGTGCTATAAGTAAGTATGTTCAATATTTGAAATAGAAGAAACTAGAGTTGCACCTACCATAGTGCTGATTTGCAACATATATAGTCCATTATTCCACTGTCTCTTCATAAATATCAAAGAAATTTAGAGGCTCTTAAGACATCACCTTCAGCTTTATATGTACAACCAAGGGAATCAAATAAATTAAATTATTTTGGAGTTTTGGGACATACATCACATCTGTTAATGTTCTCACAATATTATCTTCCATATTGATTTGCACCGTGCATTTGCCAGCTATGCTACAAGCACCATCATCCCCCCATTAGAACTTTTGGCACCTTCAACCGTTTGAAATGTGACAAGTCAATCTCTCTTAGGTGTCATGTGGAAAGTACATAACATCTACAATCATGTTTTTTAAATACTCTAACGCTAATGACACACATATACGCGTGCACTTTATCTCTTTTATACGACTATCTCTCTCTTCGTGTTGGTCTGATTTAACTATAAATCAATTTTTTTTCTAAGTATGGATGACTAATTGAAGTCTCAATTTTGAATTAACTTTTACAAATTAACACTCACATTATATTATATTTCATTTCCAGCTTTATCTTTCTATTTTATTTTTTATCACATTCACTTGTTTCACATTATAATCCTTTCATGTCATATACAATGTCAAACGACATATTGTATATATCTTTTTTTATATAAATATTCAAAGAGACTCACTTTTCGTAAATATTCAAATGGACTAACATATCTAAAACATAGCGGGAGAGAAATAAAGTTGAACATATTAACCACATGATTAAAACCTGGGGAACATATTTAACCTCAATAATAATTTAAATATAAATACATGCTAGATATATAAGCTGTAAGACAAAAACTGAATGGTTTGGATTTATTATTGCAATGCACTCGCATGCACCAAATCCAAATCCATGAAAGATGAGAAGATTTACACATGAGATGGTCATGATCTACCCACTTCTCTCTCTTATTTATGTCTCATTTTTTTTTACACATGAGATAATCATGATTCACCCGCTTCACGCACCAATGAGATTCTTAGTTTTGATATATCAATATAAGCGAAAGTAAAAATTGAAATAAGATAGAGGAGAGAACAAAATCTGAGTGTATCGCGGAACGGGTCATTGGTCCGTGCGTAGTAGGTTTTAGGTGCAAGCGAATGGGCCACGTCAGCGTTTGACACGAACCCGAGCCTTTTTTTTTTTTGCTGAGCTGCTTCCACACACTCACATTGCAACTTGCAAGGTGCTGCTGTGCTGTCAGCTGCGCCACTGAGAGAGACTACGATCCTGTCCCTCCCTCCTCTCCTCCATTTGGCGGCGGCGACGTTTTCTCTTCTCCGCAAGTAAGATCTTTCTTTCCCTCTCATACATTCATGCATCTCGATTTCAAAACCGATCACTCCTCCCACTTTTTAGATTGTAAACCTGATTTCTTGTTACCAGCTGCTTGTGATTGCGATTATTTGCACTCGAAAGAGTCCCTTTCCTTTTTCCATTTTGTCGAAACCAAAAGATGCGATGTGCATTAGTCACCTCACACACCGTAGTGTCTTGTAGAGAAGCGTGGCTGATCGGTTAGTTATATTGATTATTGAATTTGAGATGCTGTTGAGTATTTGCAGAGGGTTTTGTTTCCTTGCTGTGCGTGACAATAACGCACGCACTTCTTCAACTCAAATTCACAACTTCGCCCTAAGTGTCGATTGGTCTAGCTTTGTGTGCATATGCATTGACTTAAGTGAGATTGAAATCATAGCATTGAATAATATCGCAGCTAAGGATTATGGTCTCATGTTTTGAAAATGGCAATGGTAAAATTTAGGATAGCTTGATGAAACGTTGAATACTTAACTCCCCTTGATAAGTAGAATTCCTCTGCATTAATGTCATAAATCGATGCAGAGATTGAATTGGTGAAACAGAATTATTATTTAATGATCAATTTCATACATTCTGCAGTAATTATATGGGATACTGCTTATTGTTTTACCAACTAACTATCTGTTAGAAATAACTAAGATACTTCTAACTGATCAGCTAGTAACAGAAAAATGAAAGTTAAGCTAACTGACTCAAACTTTAGCTAACTAACTAAACTGACTAGTACATTAATGCTTCTAATAAATTCCGCAGGCATCAACTTGACCGTGGTAATGAGTCCCCTTGTGTTGCTCGAAAGCTTCTGCCATGTTTGGTTTCTGTTTTCACTTCTGCCATCTTGTTTTCATTTTGTTTCATCTTTTCAATATTTTGCACTGCAAACATTGAAAAGAATATATTTCTTTATAAAACTTTCAAAGTAGATAATTATATGAAAATAAGGTGGGGGTTTTATATTTTAAACTGAAAAAAAAAAAACCAAATAGCTGTTACTTCATCTTTTTCGGATCAGTTTACTTTTTATGCTACAACACCTTATGGACATAAATGCAATTGTGTGTGTTTGGATTTTCATTACATTCACTTAAAAGCACTTTCATTTCAATTAACGGTGAGAAATGAAATTCAATTAAAAGTAGATGTAAGCCTTGCCAACAGAAACTCAAACGCAAGCCGTTGTTAACAATCAGTTTAACTGCATCGGAAAGTGGGCTTGACCTTTCCTCGGGAGGAAATGTGAAAGGAGCTTTCTCCTCTCATTTCCGTTCAATCGAACCCCACTGAAAACCAAATTCACCCTCTTGATTCAGTTTCATTGAGGATGATATGGCATTCCAGATGACTTTATTGCTAGTTATTTGTCAGAAAATATTGCATTTGCATTTATGAATGTGTTAGCACGAGGCTATTATGATCTTTGTTATACTCATTTCTCTCTCTTTTGTTTGGCATTTTATTTTTATCAGTCTTTTCCCCAAAATTAACTATTAAAGTATAAATGATTGTGGCATTATAGGGTTTGGTGCATTTATTCTGACACATTATGGCTAATGGTCCAGCACCGTATTCTGAGATTGGCAAAAGAGCAAGAGGTAAACTTGCGTTTGAAATGATGATGTATTCATTTTTGTATGTCATTCCCATAGATGTTTTCTATCCGTTGTTGAACGCATCCATAGTTACCCGCTGTTATACACACATGAAAACATCCCATCACTAGTTCCTGGTTGCAAGTTGTTCCCTCATTGGACTATGGAATAATACTTTGATTTCCGCATTACAATTCGTCACTCGTCACTTACTTGTGTATCATATATGTAGGATATGATATGGTAAAACCCCCCACAAATTTGTTAATGTCGTCATGCCTTATACTCTTCAATAATTTAAACATTCTGTCCTGCTGTGATGCTTTATGAGTAATTTTCTTACCCCTGTCCATTTTTAATGTACTTACCAATCGAGAATTCCAGATTTCTCACCTAAATCAAATTTCTTGAATAGTTCAATAGACATTCTCAATTTACAAAATTGCGAACATTCTCAATATCATGTGCAAAGAATACCAGGCCTCCGAGAGCATCGTGTTGTCTGGAAACTATGTTAGCTGACATATTATTTTCACCTCTAAATTTTTACTTGTTCAAAATCTCTTTCTGATCATTACATTGCATATATGGCCGAACATCTAGATTGCAGGCTTCTTTATATTTCTGATCAAGTCACATTAAATTTTGTAAATTATACTAATATTCTTGTTCTTATGCAGACCTCTTGTACAAGGATTACAACTTTGATCAAAAGTTTAACCTGTCAATTCCAAGCTCCACTGGATTGGTAATGCTTCTCCTAGTTTCTGCTATTATTATCATTATTTTTAAATACTGTTATTAGTTCAGTGTTCAGTTTCTAATTGCTGACACAATCACAACATATGCCACACTTCAAATGATTTAAATAATATGCAAGACAGATAGCGATTGTTGATTCCCTCCCCCCCACCTGTTTACACACTTTTTTTGACCAGCTATGAAGCATTAACACGGTTCTTTAGAAAATATGAGGATAATGCATCCTATTATTCCTTATATAAGGATAAAAGTCTTAGATTAATAGAGTGTGCTTGGGATTCACGTTTTGCAGCCTTTTTTCTCACTTCAAGATGTTTTAAATGGAAAAGCACGTTTTTCACATTTTTCTCTTGAACTTGTCATGAAAAACGTGAATGGAACTACTATACTCTATGGGAGAAAACCTGCTTTTACGTTAATATAATGGTATTACAAACATACTCTCTTGTACATCCATTTTCCCATTTTTTACTATTCGACTATTAAGTGAAAAAAGGCAGAGAGGAAATATGGAGATATTTATATAATGCATAATCAATTAGTGCCATTAATTTCATATATCTGCTCTCCTTGAAATATTAATATTTGAATCTGTTTGACTTTTATTGCTATAATCAAATTATCATACATCGTGGGATCAATTTAACTCTTGGATATCCTAAAGGAATGGTTTTTTCTCCAAGGAATCATTGTTTGGTCTATTTAAGGTTATGCATTAAATTGTCCAAACACTAGAAGGCATCATGTAAATCTCTAAATAACTAATTGTGTGCTGATATTCATCTCCGTGTCATCTAAACCTTACCCTTACTCTGTGTGTACTCCCGAATATTGTGCTAGCAGAGGATGAATATTTCATTTTCCTTCCTTGATCAAGTCGGTTATATAAATTTGGCATCTTACATTTTTCAATTCATTAATTGTTTATGTATTCTCAAGCAAATGAGTGGTACAGGGAATGAATACCCAATGCAACTTCAAACTTAAGTGAATGTTGTATGTTATTAGTGTGAACTGAAATATGAGCAGACTTTTGTATGTCCTGCTGTCTATTGTAGCCTTGTGCCTGATTTTTCAAATTAAATTTTCCATTTGGCAGGGCCTTATAGCTACAGGGTTGAAGAAGGATCAAATTTTCATTGGTGACATAAATACGCTTTACAAGAGTGGAGATCTTACTGTGGATGTGAAAGTTGATACGTACTCTAATGTAAGAAATAGAGGCCTTCTTTTAGTCAAATGTACTTCCTTTTATATGTCGATAGTGCTGCTGTGACTGCTACGCTTGGTCTTTGACGAGTGATTTTAGCAAAAGTTCAAACTTTCTAAAACTGGTTCAGTTATATTATATATATATAGATATATAGATTTAACTGAAACCGGTAGTTGTTAGTGCGTTGCTTCTTGGAAATTTTTACCATGTCATGAACACTGATATTTACTTCTTCAGGTATCTACAAAAGTGACTTGGAATGATATCCTCCGTAGTAAAAAAGTAGCTTTGAGCTTCAATATACCTGATCACAAGTCAGGAAAGGTGAGTACTATCTAGCTTTCCCATTGTGCGATGATGTAAACAATTGACCCATACTTCATAAAATTTAAGAAATGCTGTTTTTTTATTGCTCTTGGGCGTACTTTAAATTTCACCTTTAGTTATCTATCGTTGAAGATTTCGGTGAACAATAAACATGGCTCCCTTACTAGCAAATGAATCAATAATAACAGTTCTCAGCTAAGTAACTATAGTCAACAAAAGGGACTACATTCTTCAAGTTATGCTGAATCACAAGTTGATAAGCTAATGCACCTTTTCATTAAGTTAAAAAAAACCATTCTTTATACTGTCTCTTAAATCATGATAACTTATACCTTTATTTGGGCAATAGCTCTGGAAACAGCCTCTTCAATTATGGGTTTGTGGCTGCTTATATTTGACACTTCCCCCCTTCCAAACGCACATTGTGGGAGCCTTCCGCATTAGGCCATCCATTTTTATACTTGCTAACATTTAAGCAATGAATTTACTTTGGCATTCTGACAATGTATTTGACCATGGAATATTTCCGCAGCTGGATGTGCAGTATCTTCATCCCCATGCAGCCATTGATTCTAGTATTGGCTTGAATCCATCCCCTCAATTGGAGCTTTCAACTGCAGTTGGCAGCAAAGATCTTTGTATGGGTGCTGAAGTTGGATTCAATACAACTTCTGCTTCTTTCACAAAATATAATGCCGGAATTACGTTCAATGGACCAGATTTCTCCGCAGCGCTCATGCTGTAAGTGCTGTCTGTCCCATATTTCCTGGTTCAGTACTATATCTAATTTCTTATTATATATTAATGTTTCCATAACCTGCAAGTTTTTAAATTTTCAACTAGTGCCTTAGAAAACCTATCAGAAAGGCTAGAACACATTGTGGAACTTATCAACATGGCAAAAACTTAGTTTGGCTGTCGTACGTTTTTTTTTTTTTGAAGTATGATTTGTTGTTTTTATTTTTGAAAAGAAAACATTAAGATATGTTTGGTTCTAACAAATATTTTCTGTTTATATTAGTACGTACAAAAATGTATCCCATTTTCACGTTATTTCCTATATTATTAATTGAAAAAAAAGAAAGAAAAGAAGTAAACATTTTTTCAAACAAAAAGACGGTAAGTTATCTCCATATCACCATATGTGGCAACCTAAAGTTGTGGAGGACAAATAAAGCTCTGTAAGACATAATCTGAACCAATTTTAGTGCCCTGAACTGGTTAGTACATAGTAGCTTTTATTTTTATAATTTTGAATTTTATTTAAATTTTTTGAAAGCAACTTTAATCAATGAAAACAAAAACGTACAAATTATCCATATTTAGACCCATGTGTATGTTCTGCTTGTAAGGTTTGTAGATGAACAATTTTATAATGAGGTGCAAAATTAATAATTTCCTTGAAATTTTCTGACCCCCTGGGATTTTTCAAATTTTAATTGGTAACTATGACTCTTGTGAGAGTATGGTGGATGAGCAATTGTGTATTTATTTATTTATTTTTTATTCAACTTGGTTGGGTAGGTAAATTAAGTTCTAGAAGATATGATATTTATTATACACTAGTCTTCATGGCCCGCCATTGGGGGAGGCACTCGCCCGGTCCACAAGCCCACAAGACACCAAGTCTGAGGCACGAAGATGAAGTGTATCTTCAAAGAGTACTCGCCATGTAATTCCAACCGACGCTTCCTTTGGGCGGTCATCCCTATAGAACGTGCCTCATTAAAACCTTCCTAGGAAAAACCCTGTGGGATAAAAACCTAGTGAAGGAAAAAGAGTACAACATTCTATAGAGAAATGAGTCGCCTAAGGCCTGGGCGCGGGGAATAAATATGTCGCCAATCCTAGCATGAAAATGTGAGTAAATGTGACGCTGGGTGAGATCGACACGCCTAGTGTGGAATGAAGTGATCATCATGTCAAAGAATGAATAATATCAATAATGAAGGTAAAATTTAGTATTGCTTCAATTAACTTATTAGTATTGCTTCAAATTTGCAATAATGAATAATATCAATATTTAGTATTGCTTCAATTAACTTATTCAGCCGTCAATGAGTCAAAGAATGAATAAATGGTAAAATTTCAAAATTAAGACACACTTAAATTCAAATTCAAATTTGATAATTCTAAAAATTTTAGAAATTTATAATTAAAATTAATATATACATTGTAATTAATTTTAGTAATTATTAGTTGTTACGTATAAGCATTAATCGTTTTTAAGTAATTAATTCGAAAATTCTAAAATAAATAAAGTAATTCAAAATTAATTTTATTTGAAATATTTTTGAAATATACTGAATATTTATATTATAACTAAAAAAACATTTTAAATTAAGTTCAGCAAAATAGGAATTTAAAATCCGGATAGCAATTTTAAAAAATCAGAATTTGAAATGCAAAAATAATCTATTTCCTTCCAACAATTTCACAAGCTTAAATATGCAATTCAAAACTAATGTTATAAATTGTAATCAAGTTTATTAATTAATTGCCATAAATAAAAGGTATAACTAATAAAGGGTTTATTTTCTTTCTATATGTTAAAAAATAAAATAAAGAGTTGATCATTTTTAAATATAAAATGAAATTCAATCAGTTTAAAAACTTTTAAGTCATTTTTATAGGTGACACGTGTCAACATATGAGAGAGTCTCTTTTTTTCAAGAGTTGCTGAGGTTTGAGATTGATGACTCACAATTAGTAGATAAAGTAGTAGATAAAATGTATAACTAATAAGAGTTTATTTTCTTTCTGTATGTTAAAAAATAAATAAATAGTTGATCATTTTTAAATATAAAATGAAATTATAGCAATTTAAAAACTTTTAAGTCATTTTTATGAGTGACACGTGTCAACATATGAGATAATCTTTTTTTTTAAGAGTTGCTGAACTTTGAGATTGATGACTCACAATTAATAGATACAGTAGTAGATAAAAGGTATAACTAATAAATAGTTTATTTTCTTTCTATATGTTAAATAAATAAATAAAGAGTTGATCATTTTTAAATATAAAATGAAATTGTAGCAATTTAAAAACTTTTAAGTCATTTTTATTATTGACACGTGTCAACATATGAGAGAGTTTTTTTTTTTTCAAGAGTTGCTGAGGTTTGAGATTGAGGACTCACAATTAGTAGATATAGTAGTAGATAAAAAGTATAACTAATAAAGAGTTTATTTTCTTTCTATATGTTAAATAAATAAATAAAGAGTTGATCATTTTTAAATATAAAATGAAATTCTATCAATCTAAAAACTTTTAAGTCATTTTTATGAGTGACACGTGTCAACATATGAGAGAGTCTCTTTTTTTCAAGAGTTGCTGAGGTTTGAGATTGAGGACTCACAATTAGTAGATACAGTAGTAGACTAGTGTAGACTATATAACAAAATCCTTGTATGGATCAGTCACTAATTAAAAATTTACTCCTTTTGGGAAACTCCTGATATGACCCTATTGAAGAAGGATATCCAAACCCTGTATATATGGAAAAAGACTGGTGCTTCCTTTTCCATTTTTTCAGTTTCTTACTTCTGCCTGCAGTTTGTGAAAGATTTGTCTTTATAAACAAAAAGTTGCAGAATTTAAGACATTGTGTTATCTGCTTTGATAGGGCATATATTTCATCTAACAAAACCATCGACTCACTGTTGATGCAGGGTTGATAAAGGAAAGTCCCTGAAAGCTTCTTACATTCATCATGTGGATCGCCCTGATGGATTTACAGTTGCTGCTGAAATCAATCACAGGTTTTCGACATTTGAGAACAGATTTACAATTGGGAGCTCCCAGTTAATAGATCCAAACACAGTTCTTAAGACTCGATTCAGTAATGATGGCAAAGCTGCATTCCTATGCCAACGAGCATGGAGACCAAAATCACTCATAACCCTCTCTGCTGAATATGACTCCACCAAGATCTTTGGTTCAGCCACCAAGCTCGGTCTTGCCCTTGCTCTCCAGCCTTAATCTGATCTGCCAATTAAATTTTATTATTCGCTGACATTCACTTTGCAATCATCATTATACATTGTTTTAAAGCCTTGTCGTTAAGGTAAAACCAAAGGAATTAGTAACATTTGTGAAATCTTCTAAAGCGGAAGGGAGAAAGAGGACCCAGTTTTGAGATACTTACATAATGGCTAGAGTTTTTTTAGCTGATTTGTAACACTGCCATACAACATTTGATTGTGGCCAAATTGTATTATTTGGTAGAGTAACTCATGGTCAGGTAAATTGCGGATGCCTGAGGTATAATTTCATCTTTTTACCTTCTAAGTTCTCATATCACTCAACCTCGGTCTAAGATCAGTCTATCTAACACTTTATCTGCACCAGGTAATAATACACCATGGCAATTTTCAGAGAAAGCATTGGTTTGAAACATGTTTATGTTATTGTATAGGTAACATTTTAGAAGTTTATCCAAATAATAAGATCGAAAGAGCTTATAATTTGAGAAACTTAATAAAATAAGTTTAAAAGAGTTTTTAGGCATGTCAAATTAAGTGGAAACAGAGAATCAAGAGAGTATATATAATTATGTATACGGAAATTATCAAATTAAGTAGATGGCTCTGGTGCAGTCTTTTCCGTTAGGGTAATCTTCGTTGTTGACAAAAATTGGCCTTAAAGTTGCACCCATTTGGGTTGAGGTGTTTTGTTTCTTTAATTTCCTTCTTTCACTTTTGATTAGAGACCTTAAGGGGCTCTATTTTTTCTCAGTAAATTGAGGAAGATGGACTGGGGAGAGGGAGTAAGAGAGTAATCTCAACTTCTGAAGAGCAAGGGTAAACCTATGTGGTTCTTTTTATTCAAAGATGATAATATAAAGGGCTACATTATGTATTTTACAACAATGTAACTTTACAAACTAACCAACTAAACTTAAATCAACAAACTATCGGAATGCAATAACTAAACCGAAAGCACTGCCTGAATATCCCTAATATCCCCCCCCCCCCCCCAAAGCTGGTGGTGCTAGACCTTAACTAGAACCTGCTTGAGAACAAGAAGCAATCAGTGATAGACTAAAACTAACAAGATGGAAAGTCGCATTATTCGAGTGACCAACGGAATTAAACAACAGAAGTCGGACGTCCTCAATGAACTGCCTTTATATGGTCCGACCTTAGACGATCCATCTTCAAATTGTATTGCATCCTATGGTAGTCAGTAGTCAAATATCACTTGATAAACTGAGACATGGGCTGGATGATTTTGATTCTTGACCAATTTTGAGCTTGGCCATCGGCCATCCTTGGAGTTCAGCCTTCCAGTACTGCGGCCACGCGTAAAAACCTACCTAAGCTTGTCCTCTTTTGCACCTTTTTCACTCACGGGAGCTGGCTTGGCTTGACCTGGCCTAGCCTAGTAACGTATTTGAAGGCCTTATTCACATTTAGGCTTTTAAATAGGCCACGAGGAGAAGAGGATCCGATGGTCCTTTTCCGTCGCGGCCGTTCGTCACCGCCAGAGGCGATTTCCGGCGACGTTCTCCGACGATCCTCGTTGCTAGAATGGAGGCACCTTTCTGATTGGTCTCCCTCTCCTCTCTTCGAATCCCCACATCTGCCTAGATCTAGAGAAGAGGAAGGAAGAAGGGGAGGAAGAAGGGGATCGAGACAAGAGGAAGAGAAAGAGATCGACAAATTTAAAGAGGATGTTATAGTCAGCAACAGAATTGATATGCTAATGAAAATTCATATGTTTGTTGTTATCAGATTACATTACAGAATCTGTAACAAGCCCAGAAAAAAGTGAGGTTCTAGATGTTGTTGCTTTCAATTTCAATTTCGTTTCTGAGTTTTAGCTTGTTGTTCTTGTTGGTTTGAATTTCAGTTTCTGAGTTCTTGCTTTTTGTTCTTATTGTTGCTTTGAATTTCATATTCAATTTCGTATATGGTTTATGCTTTGAAATTCAGTTTCGAATAAAGAGAGATTTCTGGGTGTTTGTTGTTGTTACTTTGAGTTTCTGGGTATATTTTCTTTTTTCAGTTTATGAAATGGTTGAAGGTTGGGGGGTGAGGGTGATAAATTTCTGGGTTTGTTTGTTTTGGGTTGAAGGAGGATGAAGAATTCAGGAAACAAGATGATTCTGGAAAAAAAATGGAGGTTGGAGGAAAGGGACGATGATGAAGAAGAGCAAGCCAGAAAACGTTAATTTTTTTACAGAAAACGTTAGTTTTTTGATTGAATAGTGATGAGGGACCATAACTGTTGTCGTTTGGATAAGTGAGGGACGTTTTTTGCTAATAAATTCCGAGAGGGACCAAAGTTGTCAAATCGTGATAAATGAGGGACCAAAAGTGCTATTAAGCCTAAAATAAATCCAAATGATGTAATAGTGTTAACATGACTTAATTTTTGCTTGGCCACGAGTCCATATGGTGAGTCTAGTCAGCTAAAGAGATGTTCATGTGTACTTTTTCATCTACTTTTGTCATTTTCCTTTGTCTTTCTTCCTCTTTCTCAAATCCTACACCACATTCGATGATATAGTCATGGTTCCACCACCAGGTATTTGAGGGAGAAGGTGCCGAAATGTCGTGCAACCATGGCCACCATGCAAGGTGGTGTCAGGGTTTAGACAGAGCAAGAGAAGAAGAGACAAAAACTAAAGAGAATAATTTTGAAGGGAGTAAAAAATATGAAAAAGTCTAGATGAACACTCTTAATTTGACTAGGTCCACCACATGGATTGACAACCGGCAAAATTTAGGTCATATCAACATTATGATTTTATTTGTGGACTTATATTAAATAAATAACGGATAAAAAATAATATAAAAAACTTGGAGTGACTAATTTAGATTACACCCTTTCTTACATGAGCTTAGAACATATTTAAGTTTTTATTTTAAAATGCGTGCTAATGTACGATTGTATTATAGTTAACAAATATTCAAATATCAAATAAATATATATTTAGATATCAGTTAAACGTTGAAGGTGGACCATCTCTAGTTCTTATTAATGAAAAGTTCCTTATTAGTGATAATGCAAATTTAAACTTGTGCTCTATTATATACAAACATATCCAAAATAGGTGAGTCCGTTGATTAGGCCAATCATGATTAGGCTTGTTGCATGGCCAACACACCTTGAGGCAAAGCCAACAATTCGTTACATGGTTCCAGTTGCATCTAATTTCTGGACCTTACAATGCAAATTAAAGTTGCAAACCCCATTATATTGCAATAGATCGAATTCGTAGTCACATCGAAACCGACAATAATAATCATCATATATACATGTTTGGAATCTCGTAACTGAAAAAGGTTATGAGAAAAGAAAAGGTTGAATAATTAGGTTTAGTAGGTGTCGATGGAGACATTAGGCCATTCATTGTTTCCCCTATATAGATCGATTGGTGGCGGCGTTTGTGTAGACTAGTTGCCCCATCCAAGGAGTACTCATTTCGCTTTTGATTTAAAACTTTGAGTAGAGCCAAATCATATCATTGCATACCTATAGCCAGCAAAGCAAATTTGATTATCAACAAAGGCAAAATAATTATGTTAACATCTTAATTTAGCGAGATTGAAATAGAAGATGAGGAATAAAATAAGAGAGAACAATATAACATTATTGATTAAGGATGATTTAGAGCCTGTTGTTAGAAAGAATAAAAACAGTAGTTTAAAACTTAGGAGAGAAGAGAGAAAGATATGAAAAAAAATAGTCTAGAGAAAGAGATAAGAAATAAATTAAATTTTATAGGTTGTTTGATATGATAGAAATAGAAGAAAGAATGAGATAAAGAAGAGAGAAATTAACTTTCAAGTTGACAAAACATTTTAACATACATGTAAAATTTTGTAGAGGTATGCAAGTCAATTACTTGGGGTGTCACAGCCACAAACAAGTTAACAAAAGAAAAAAAAATTGTTGTCGTTGGATTTCTTCACAATTTTTGAATATTGAAAAAACAAGCTAGGCTCACTTCTCATGACTCTACCAACACACGTAGATGACTTATCTCTCTTCAAACTGTCTCTCAGCACAACTCTCTCTACGCAAAGCTCCCTAAAAAAATAGTGTTTTTGATGCATTGAATTTTTATGATAATGTAATCAACATATAAAATAGAGACCGGAATTAGCGATGGAATAATCACTCTATATTCCGTGATGATTAAGTTCGTCGCTATACTACACTGAATAGTTTAAATTAAGGATTATGTGATGAACTATATCCCTCTCATAACTTTTATCAGAAAATAACTGGTCAAGGACAATTCAGACTCAAATTAACGATGGAATACGTTTATGTTTCTAATTAGATACAGATATGTGATCCCTCTTTATGAGCTAGAGATGAATAACTTTCATATTGAAATATTTAAAAAATAGTTATTTTAATTTTCTCAATACCCATACCTTTTTTCACTACTTTCTCCCAATTCTCTTCTTCTATTCTCATTTTGTCTTATAAACTAAACAAAATAAAGTATAAGGGTTGCCATCTATTGGACTATTATTCTCCGTAGATGGTTGTTCCAATTTCAAATCTGATGAATGTACATGTGGTCTTGGATCCATTTTCTGCGGTAAGGCTTCCATCCTAGTTCGTATGTAGGGTCAAATTATTAATAGAAGTGATATCGTAGTTGGCATGTTATGTAGATTCTTCTTCCAGTATCATCATCATTTGCTTCACCTAGCATATAAACCTATACGCATTTTGATAAGACCCAATTTCAACGGATATTAGACTAGTACTGTCAACTGTGGTCGCTTATAATCTTAAAGCTTAGTAGTATGTTAGCTAGCTTTATAACAAACAATCAATACTAAAATCTAATAAGTAAAACTAGATTGTGCATGAATCAGGGACAAAAGTGGGTGCTTCAGTACAAGGAAAACAAATGTTAAGTGTTAACTTCTTTATCCATTGAAAGAATGAAATTCACTCCCTAGGGTACAAAAAATCACATGCAAACGCTCTCTTTTCACTCAATCATGAGACTAGATCACTCTTATCACTACCATTTGTTAATACTATAAAATATATAAAAATAACTAAGTTATTGGAGTTGAAAGAGTTATTTTAATTCAAGCTTTAATGAGCGGTTAATTAAAAGATGTTAAAGGTATAGTAACTTCAAATTCAAAACAAGGACTGAATTTAGATGAAATATCGTGTTGAAGGCCAAATTTGAGGATCAAGTATGAGTGTTAATTCGAAAAGCAAAGTAAAGTTCTATATGAAAACAAAGTGCATGACCAAGCTAATGCTTCACTTCATAGACCAGGTTGATGCTTCAATTTGAAGACAATGTCCAAATCTAAAGTTAAGAGAAAAAGTTTAATTTGAACATTGAGGTTAAAGGTTCAATTTGAACTATACAATAAAGGACACTATTAGTGTTCAAATTTAGAGTCGGCCACGATACCGACGATAATTTCAACACATAAGTGTCGGCCAAACTGACGCAAAGTTGACATATAACGATTTAAAAAAAAACACGTAAACCTTGAGTTGGACCAACTATCGCTAAGTTGCGTTCGTTAACTAGTATTTAGCGTCAGTTATAAGTGAACGTTAATGCCACCATCCAAGATAGCTTCCACTTGTCGACATGTAGTAGCGGCCTTTGAACAACCCTATGGTGAACGTTGCGTTGGCTTTGACCAACGCAATGTTGTCAACGTACGACACATTACATGGGCCTCGTGGCTTAGCCTCGTCTCTAAACGACGCTAATGTGTCAGGTCGCAACCCATTTAATGAGACCTCGCTTTATTGCCGGTCTAGTCGACTATTGAACAACCAGAGAGAGAGAGAAAGAGAACATTTGCTAGCTTTGCGTTACGTAATGGTTCACCTTTTAACTTTTACTTGTAATCTGATCTGAGCAGATATAGAGAAGAGCACTGTATTGCATTGTGTGGAGCTAGCTCTTCTATCTATGACATGTTTAATTCAAAGAAATTGAAATTGCATGAGATGAAGATACATTAGTGTGTTGTTAAGTAAATTAATTACAAATGCAAAGATATATAGATTGGGCCAGTCAAACTAGAACTA
Organism: Acmispon strigosus; assembly: GCA_030819835.1. Classification (NCBI taxonomy): domain Eukaryota; kingdom Viridiplantae; phylum Streptophyta; class Magnoliopsida; order Fabales; family Fabaceae; genus Acmispon; species Acmispon strigosus. The sequence goes on along the minus strand of JAUAMA010000002.1, from coordinate 11,365,054 downwards.
GAGCAGGCAGAGACGCCCCTGTGCGGTGGCCAAACCGCTGCCACTAGTCTAATTGATCAACCAAGCAAAATACAAAATAGATATGAAAGTGTTCAGATTTTGGGGGAGTAGGGCTTCATTTTTTTAATCATAATTGTCTCTCCCAACAAATGTTTTATGTGTGTTTTGATTAAGATTACCAGAATTAATTCTACTAAAATTGTGTATGCAAATGCGTGTTAAAATAATGTGATTTATATTTGAATACATTTATGTAAAAGTGGATTTTGTGAGGTAATGCGATGACATTGAGTTGTGAAACCTCATAATTGATTATGGTTAACGCAAAACAACTATTTGTTGGGGCAAGTACAATTGGTATTGCTTTACTGGTACATCGAAACATCATTTCAATCGGTTAGAATTGATTTTAACCTAGTAGAAATGACTACACATAATTGACTACACTTTTCAAACATGAACTTCTCGGATGGTCAAACTTGTATTCTCATCTTTATGGAAGCAATGGTGATACATAAACCCCTAAAAGGTATGAAGAATCCAATTTTGCGGCGGTTACAAAGTGAAAAACTTAAAAAAACACGTTTTGTAACGATTTTAAACCGCCACAATTTTTTTATTATTCAACGGTTCGTGAATCATTTTTGTATGAAATCATAGTGTGTGGTTTTTACTTTTTCGTTTCTTTGGGTGTTAAATGTAACAGGTCTTGTTAAAAAAACACCGTTTAATAAAGAGTTTTGATTCATTTTCATTATCTTTCTCTTTCTGTATTATTCTTCTTTTTCTATAACATCATCTATTATATCTCTTATTTGTCTCATTTTTCTTTACTTTCTCATTAGGTGGAGGTGGGCTAAAAGTGTTACGATAAGTTTATTTTTTAATAAACTATACTATATATTCATAATTCCAGATTATTAGTGACTTTTAAATCTTTCTTTAAGAAACTCTAAAGGGTTGGTTTAGTGGAGCATAACAAAATAAGTATTTGATAGATCGCAGGTTCAAACCCTTACCATTCTTCTTGGGGTGTTTTCTATATGTGCTATTTGAGTCTGAGGACTTTCCCTGACTTAGACGGAGAGTTACGAGACTCTGTCTTCTCATCCTAAATTTTTATTTTAATTTAAGAAAAAAACTTGTTTATAGAGAAACAAGCGTGTCTCAAATAAATGAGGTTGGCACTGTGCCACTTTGGGCCAATTGTGAATTAGACACCTACAAATAAGATGAGATTAAATAAACCCAGTTTTATGCTCCCAACATGGCCTCGAATCGAGGCTGATGCTATTTGATTGAGGGAGAGGTGGCCAGCGTATCCATCAATGTCGATTCCCTCAATTAACTACTTCCTCAATCTTTTCTCAACTGACAAGCAACCCCATTAATTTGCAGTGAGAAAAATCTGAAAAAAATAAGAAATGTTTCAGAACAAAATGTGTTAGGCATGTGAGCCTAGAGGGTGGTGGGGTCACACTATACTTCCCAAATCCAATAAATTCTTCAACTTCATAGGGCCCTCTCCCCTCATAGCAATGATAACATTTATTTATGTACTAAAAAATAATACATTCAAGCCATTTCCCCAACACAGATAGTAAGTAACTAAGTATCTAGTTGAAGTAATTGAAATGAAAATCTTCATATCCTCTGCCCATTTGCTGATACTATCTGTTTTACTAATAATCAATAATCAATTCCTGCAAAACCCACATGCATTTAGGATAGGACATGTATATCCCTATCAGTCTCAACCAATTAAAAAGAAAAAAACTTTTCCTATTTCCAATTATGTGCATATTTTGTTTAACCTTTACTTGTTATAGATGTTGATAATTCACAGGCCTGCAGCAACCAGCTGTAAAACGTTTCCTTTCCAAATTAACTGTTGCTTGTCCAGTTTCAAAGATCCTGAACCGGGTTTTCTGATCACATTTCAGAATCCTCGTCAGCCATCAGTGGCAGCAAACTTGAAATAATTACCTGATCAGTGAAAAAGAAAAGAGAATCCTTTGTGAAGACGTGTGGTGTAAACAACACAATAATCACTCATGTCCAGCTTCCAACCCAATAAATAGCTCAGGCTCAGGTTCAGGCTCAGGCCCCATCTCTGATATCTTCCCAACCCAAAATTCCAAAACTCTTTTTGTTTTTTTCCACCCTCCCTCCCCCTGCTGTTGTAGACTTGTACTTATATCTCACCACTTGGCCCACCCACTGCCCCTTACATTACAAATCAAACCTCCTTTTTGCACTCCCTTTATTCCCTTGTTGCTCTCCACACACTTTCAAGTCCCAATTCAAAACCCCTCCAACTCCAACTCCATCCATCACTCTCTATAAATACAACCAAACTCACCTTCATTAAATTACAGGATTTCACTCTCTTTCAAGTCCAATACCATTTTAAGTTACTCTTTTATTTCTTTAAGATGAAAGAATATTGGACTTCTCTGGCTTCACTCTTGGGTGTGTTTGCTTTCTGCCAGACCATCCTCCAAGCTCTGTTCCCGCCGGAGCTCCGGTTCGCTTCGGCGAAGCTGTTCCACCGGATCTTCCACTGCTTCTCATCCTACTGCTACTTCGACATCACGGAGATCGACGGCGTCAACACCAACGAGCTCTACAACGCGGTGCAGCTCTACCTCAGCTCCTCCGTGTCGATCACCGGCAGCCGCCTCAGCCTGACGCGCGCTGTCAACTCCAGCGGCTTCACCTTCGGCCTCGCCAACAATGACAGCATCGTCGACACCTTCAACGGCGTCAACGTGCTGTGGGAGCACGTCGTCACCCAGCGCCAAGCCCAGACATTCTCGTGGCGGCCAATGCCCGACGAGAAGCGTGGCTTCACGCTTCGGATCAAGAAAAGGGACAAGCCTTTCATCCTCAATTCCTACCTGGATTACATCATGGAGACAGCCAGTGACATTCGTCGGAAGAATCAGGATCGTCTTCTCTACACGAATTCCAGAGGTGGCTCTCTGGATTCGAGGGGTCACCCTTGGGAATCAGTTCCGTTCAAGCATCCTAGCACGTTTGACACATTGGCCATGGATCCTCAGAAGAAAGAGGAAATCATGGAGGATCTTCAGGATTTTGCAAATGGTCAATCCTTTTACCACAAAACTGGTAGGGCTTGGAAGAGGGGTTACCTTTTGTATGGTCCTCCTGGAACTGGAAAATCGAGCATGATCGCTGCTATGGCGAACTACCTCGGCTATGATATCTACGATTTGGAGTTAACAGAGGTTCATAACAACTCTGAACTCAGGAAGCTTCTGATGAAGACAAGCTCAAAATCGATTATAGTCATTGAGGACATTGATTGCTCTATCAATCTTGCCAACAGGAAGAAGAATGGTTCTGCTTCTGCAATTTCTTCTAGGGGCTACTACGATTCCGGTGCCGGCGAAATGCGAGGTGGTGGCGCGTGCGGGTCTGCGTGTGGGGAAGAGAGTGGGAATTCAATCACACTATCCGGTTTGTTGAATTTCACTGACGGGTTGTGGTCCTGCTGCGGGAGCGAGAGGATTTTCGTGTTCACAACCAACCACATTGAGAAGCTTGACCCGGCTCTGTTACGATGTGGGAGAATGGACATGCACATTTTCATGAGTTTTTGTACTTTCCCGGCTTTGAAGATTCTGCTGAAGAACTATTTGGGGTGCGGAGAGGGTGATTTGGATGATTCAATTTTGAAGGAATTGGAAGAAGTTGTTGAAATGGCGCGGATGACGCCTGCGGATATCAGCGAGTGTTTGATCAAGAATCGGAGGAAGAAGGAGAAGGCTGTGATTGAGTTGCTGGAGATATTGAAGCTGAAAGCAGAGAGGAATGCAAAAAATGGGGTTCTGAGGGGGAAAATTGTGGAACGTGGTGAAGAAGAAGAAGAGGAGGAGGAGCAAGAGAAAAGGGCTTTGGATAGTGATAGTCCTCAACAGGAGTCTGAGATTGAAGACAATTGCAAGGAGGAAGAGAAGATCAAGTGATACCACTACACTGTATCATTTTGAAGACTTCTCATGATCTGTTTCATATTCCACTGTTACAGTGAGTTACAGCTGTTACTGAAGAACAGAATTGGTACATCATAAGAAAAAAACTATGGGGGTGCTCATTGAATATGACTTGTGGGATAGAAGGGGAAACAGGGGAAGAAGCTGTTGGCTTCTAATTTAAACATGTCACATACTTGTGTCTTTTCAGTATTGAATAATTGAGTCCTTTTTATTATTAGATATGTAGGTAAAGTTTATCTGCAACTAGTTTGGTTTTTCATCATGATTTGCTCATATTTAGTTTAAGATTTGTTCCCTTTTGTGCATTTTTTCTCTCTTCTGATTAGGCCTTTACACCCTGACATAGTTGGGTAGCCAGCTGGGATGTTGGTGAACACCTGGGGTGCACATGGCTTGGTAACGTTACTAGCTTGATTGGGACGTCTAGGGAATATGAGTAATATGTAGGGTAGTAAGTAGCACCATTACCTAACAATATGAATTATTATTCAAATCAAGGTTGAAGGTAAGCTATTTTAAATGGAATTGCAATTGGAGTACACTACTTTGAAAAGATGGTGTTTGCCGTCTCTCGCAAAGTGATGTTCATGTGTATTTTTGTTCTAGATGTCTAATGAATTTATGTGTGTGAAAAGAATGTAATGCTATGCCTAATGAAAACTCAGATGAACAGTTTGAGCTTTATTATGGAGTGAAAAGAAAAATACTTATTATGGAGTGCAAAGAAAGTACCTGCAATGTTTTTGCTATTGCAGCGGAAAGCTTGCTCTTAAGAATTGTGGCCACTGAGATTTGTAATTGTTGTCTAGGGAGATAGTGATTTTTGCTAATTAATAATTACAAGTTGATTGGATGGAACGTGATGTGAATTTGTAGTGTCGTTCGTCATGTTACTGTGGTTGATGGAATGTTCGTGAAAGCTCATTTATTTTTTCTTAATCCAAATTAGCCTTAGGTGTTAGTGCCTGATTGGATTGGTACCGTTAAACCTTTATTAACAAATGCAATTTTAAAAGCACTGTGCGAGTGGATAGGATTAGAGGGGTGTTTTGGGAACTATGAGCAGAGTTAGCTGGTGGAAAGTGGAAACAGCTAAAGAAGACCCAGATCTTGTGTTGAGAAAAAGCAGGGTTAAGGCACAAAAGCAATTAGAAAGTCTTCTCATGCATTGAGAAAAGGTTGACAATATTTGGTTGTTGATTTTGATATGGAGTTATAAAGGCTATTAGGCTGTCAATCTAAGGGTAGTGCTATGTACTTTAAGGAAAAGTGAATGCAACCATAAACAAAGGGAAAAAAATATTCCTGCCTAAATTCACTTATGCCTTGTTTTAGTTGAAAGAGAGAATGAGAGAAGATGTGTAGAAAAAACCACCAAGCATGTGTCAGGAGACTCAAACACCAATTTGAGCACAACATGCTCAAAAGCTAGTCCTCCAAACTACGACAAAAGAAATTAATTGGCATAGAGATGTTTGTCGTAAGCCAAACTTGCAAGGGGTGAGGATAATTCTATAAGTAGTGAAGAACACTTTCTTCTCCGTGACAGTAACATCAACATTCAGGGAAAGACGACAATCCACATCTTAAATTGTAAGAACCCGTAAGGAGCCTACCACGAGAGCAAAACCAAGCGAAGGTCTTTACCTTTTAAGGACCTTCGCATGCCAAATCTAAGCTTAAGGGGAAACAAAAACTTCTCATGGAATTATTGTTATTTTTTTCATATTTCTTAAGGTATCCACAATCAGCAGTTATAAGACTAATCTTAAGATTACATGAGACTAAATACTTAAGAAGTTTAGCTATCTACCAACTGTATTAGACTTTGTTGCTGATTTATTTATATTACACAAGATTTAGTTTAATGTGTATAAGATTTCATAAAAAAGTGTCTAAGATCTTAATTTATTAAAATTTTAAAGTTAATGTTGTTTATTCATAAATATATAAATATATATATATATATATATATTTTATAAAATTCTCTCTTTGGATTATTATGGGGGACTCGGCACGGACTAACCAAAAAAATTAATTAATTTTTAATATTTGAGTTAAAATAAATAATAAATAAAAGTAAACAAGACTATTAACAATAACTTATTTCTATTTTTATGTGTTTTATTTTTTTTCATATGATTATTTTACTGAGTGGCAGAGCCGGAAGTAAAATTTGTGGGAGCCAAAAAGTTACTAAAATGATTTATTCTTAATTAAAATACTATTGTGATTTTTTTCAATCTTTTAATAAAAAATTATAAGAATCATTCATTACAAGAAATCTCTAATAAATACTCCCACCGTTTCACACAATCACACTTATTAAGAAAAGATGTAATAATCATAGTTTTATTTATTTTTATATAAGTCTTCCATATTTGCCCCCATTAAAAAAATCTTGAGCCTATAAAAATTGGTTGGGAAGCAAAAACAAGAATTAATAGAGGTAATAATTAAAATTTTGTAATTGAAAATATAATGAATGCAGTTGGTAAATTAGAAAAAACAACTTAAATTTTTTTTTAAATCTAAAATGATCTTATATTTTGAAATACTAATTTAGAACGGTAGGAGTAATAACAATGAACTTTAACCAACTGCCTACGAACTATAAAATAATGTGTATCCGATCGAGTACGGATGGGTTTGGTTGATAATTATTGATGACTCATCCGTCAATAAAAATGTTTTCCTTTGGTGGGAGAAGTTAGCGATGAACTAGTCTGTCGCTAATTTAAAACTACCAACTCAACGCCCACTAGTAGTCACCCAAAATGATCTTCCATTCGAAAACTGTAGGGTGTTGATTGTCATTTGTCAGTTTTATTATATTCTAGTTTCAACATTCAAAGAAGCTGTAATTTTAGATTCATTATCACTTTCACGTTCCAAGTGGCCATAGCTAGCGTCTCCTTGTTCGTCCTCAATTTCAATTGCTTTTACTTTTTAAAGTTGAAAACAGAATAATTGTACCATGTAGAATACATTAATAGGATAAGCTTTGACATTCATTCTTGTTTCAATCAAGTAAGCACTTCCAAAAAGTACTTTAAAACACCAATAGCACGTGCAACGCTTTCACCCTGAAGAAAACACATCCACACATTCAAGTAAATTAGTAAACACATAAATAGACTGCACAATATTGTCTTTGCTGTCCATTCGAGCATGCTCATGAAGCAACTACACGAACAAGGACGCTGCGCTGCGTTCACAAGTCCTTTTTAGCAAGCTTTTACTCTCTTTGGTCGTGTCTCTTTCTTGCTTGGAGATCAATGCAAAGATTTTTATTCTAATGGTTCCCCATTGAGGCATATAACATGCCCCACCAAAACCAAGTAGAATTCATGTCATGTGATTTTGGCTTTTTTTGGCTACCCAAACAAAATCGTCCTACCATTTTGCCGTGCTTCTCTTCTCTTCAATACAAAAAGTTCGAATAATTTCAAGTTTCCAACGGAGCCAGCTTATTTAATTAATTACTTGCAAAATTGTTACTTTAGCCATTCGTGGACCAAATTATGCAGCTCACCAATTTTGAACGTTGTTTTGAATAAGCCTATAAATCTTATATACAATTTATTCTTAGGTCTAACTCTACCCAAAACCTAGATTAGAAGTAATATTTGTTCTACATTTTATAATAATTATCTTGATTACTTATTTAGTTAATATGAGACTTTCTAACACTGGACATTTACGCGCGAGGTGATTCTTATGAGAAGTTTCTAACAGACGGATCTAGGATAAACTCTAATACTATAATAAAATTTGAGAGGTCTACAAAACACCTAGCATGGAGGTGATCTTGCCTTCCTTGATAATGACTATCTTGGTTATATCTTTAGTTAATATGAAACTCCTAACACACTCTCACGCCTAAGACTGGACATTTAAAGCATGAAATTCGTGAGACTGAACATCTGCGGAGTGACTCATATATAAGAGATTTCCAACAAACGAATATAAGATAAACTCTAATATTATCTTATGATTTAGATTATGTATAACTCTACCTAAATACTAAACTTAGGAGTTTTGTGGTGAGATATGTTGTACCATTTATAAGAACTATTTAACCTAATGTTGCACTTCATTGAATTATTTATCCAATTGCAATATGCGACGAAGAAATGAGGGTCCTTATTCTACATCTACTTTGTTTTTACCACTACATGTCACATTTTATAATAGATATGGTACCTAGCAAGTAGCAACTGTTTGCAAAAAAGACCAATCGAAGTGATAGGAATCAAACTACTGGTTCCATCAAAGTCCAGAGAAACTGAAACAAGTGAGGGTCCTTCCTCCCTTGTCTTATTATCACACGGTGGCTTTTGTTTTTCATTGCAACCGTTGGATGGATTAATCGCTTTCGTTCTGAGTACAAAGAACCAGATACTCATATTCTACTCTTGTGAACCGTGCGTGAATTCAATGGTGAGCATTTTGTCCAATAAACGGTAAAAGGTTGAATTTTATAATGGAAAAAAAAAAGATACGGAAAATGAACGATGGATATGTGGCATTTAATACTACAAGAGTACAAGTTATGGCAAGTTGTCAAGGAAAGGATTCTCCAGTAAAAAGGACGTACCGGATGTTTTTGCGTGTGTAGTTTACCAGGTGACTTCTGAAAGTATATTAAATACCATATCCATCTTTGATTCATAGGTTCCTTCCCTCCAAATTCTAAACGGGTCCCAAGATTTCGGAAAGAACCTTTGAATGATGGAAGCATAATTTTCATTTATTCTGTATCGACCTTGACCCTACGAAAATAAAAGCCACGAATAAAATGCAACTATGTAACTAGTTTTGTTGTTATTGAAGCATATTCCATAATCCATATTCATGGTACATTATTAAGAACAAATCCGGATGCATGTGTTGCATCGTAAGATGGGGACGAAGATCTCTCCGCACACTATATTGGGTTAACACAAAAGAGTAACTTGAAAAAATGAACACCACATTTTTACTTCAAATTTTAAGGAATTGGGGTATATGAGTCGGATTTGATCATAGAGTCGCACACTCGACTCTGATACTAGAGTTGTGTTATTAAAGAGGGCATGGAAGTCTCTCCACACACGACACTGGGCTAACACTGAAGAGCAAAACGAGATGCAATAAAAGGCAAACACCTTATATTTACCTAAAACCTTAAGACATTAGGTATATGTATGAGTCGCATTTTGTATAAAGTTTTCTCTTGCCCATTCTTAACCAATGTGACACTTAAATTCTCAACATCAACTTGTCAAACGAGCATTTCAAATATTAAGCAAGAAGTCGGTCACTAAGAGACCGTTGGGAGTGATTCTCTCCTTGATGAAGCTGTCCAATCACAATCAATATGAGTTTTTTACGCAGGAAGTAATCATAGGTGTAATGTACGTACTATGTAGATAGTCGAATTGATTATATAATGAGACCTTTTTTTTAATACTCATAATAACTCGGATAGTGTCCTAAAGTTATCACCAACGTAATTTGGATACTCCTAACTCAAATAGAATTGACAGTGGCCAGAGTAAATACAATTTTCTATTTTCACATCAACAGGTAACTAATACTTAGGGAGAGTTGTTTGGTTGCACCAAAAAAGGGAGAGTTGTTTGGTAAAGTAGGATAGGCCATTTTTTTATTACCAAGTAGGATAGGCCTAAACCCTGGGCATACAAAATGGTTACCACATGGGCCAACAATACAGGCCCATTAACTCGTTGAGGGAGTTATTATCTGGGTGCAACGGATCCATGTTAAACTTGTACTGCACCTCATTGATCAACGATCATAACTGAAAGTGTTCTGAACCAGCAACATGGCAGCTGTATGACCGTTCGATCAAGAGCACGAGGGCGAAGCTCCGAATTCGTGCTTCACGTCACTGACCCTCACTTCTACAGTTCTACTTCTTTTTGCCGCTCAATTTCCCTCTCAGTCTCAGTTGCTTGCAGAGAGCGACGACGAATTGAACCTTGCAGCACTCTTCTCTAATCGGAGCAGCTCCAAAGTCATCGCAATTTCTTCTGGAACCTACTGCGTTCTGGTAATTTCTACCTTGAATTCTAATTTCAATTTGTGCTCGTTTGCTTGCTGAGAAATTGTTGTATGTAGTTTTCATCGCAAAGAGCGCGAAAATTCATTTCATGCTTCGCTCGCAGATATGCATATGAATGTGATATCTTGATATTCATTTCTTACTCTCTCTCTCTCTCTGTGCAACCTTTGTGATTGTGTTAAAAATGCTAGAATGCCGTTGCTTAGGGTTTATACATTTTTTTTTTTTTGAAAAACCTTAGGGTTTATACATGATGTAAGTGTACAGATTGCGAGAAATGCATCATTGTTTTGTATTGTTTCTGGTTTATATGTGAATGTTACTGAATCTAATACATATAAACGGTGGAGAAATAAGTGAGTGTGCGAGAATATGTTGGAATGGAAAATAAGTGGAAAGTGTAAGTGATTAAGATCTGGCTTTCTGCATACCTTGAGATTTTTATTATAGTATGCTGATGATAAATTAGTTATAGTGATTTTTAAGTCACGATGAGGAACTTCTGCTTACTTTCTGGTATCTAGAGTTATAATTGACTTCAAACTATTGATTGCAGTTGCAGTCATGGATACTACTGATGAGGAGTGCACAATTGTTCTCGAGTTATCTGAAAAGGATCCTTTTTTTGATAAGAAGAAGGTAAAAAATTATATATTTCAGTTTTTTTATGTTGCTCAAGTTTTTATTTTTTGTTTTTAATCTTTATAATAAAATTTTCTTTGTTATGAAATTTTCTTAATCAGTAAAATAGTTAGAAAGCCTTCAATGATTAAAGAAAATATATGTTCATAACAAAGATTCTATAATTGTTTCTCATTTAGGAATATCAAATATAGAAAAATTAAGTGACAAATGCCAGCAATGGGCAAACTACGTCAGTATGGTTTATCTTTTTTATATACATATATATTTGTTTGAGTTGTAATCCTAAGCAATTTCCCCTGTACTGATCATTTTGTCAGAAATTACTACAAAGTAAGGGGTTTAGTCCCAAGGAACGGATATATCTCAACTCCTCAGAATCTGGTTGGGAGACTACTACTGTAAAGAGATTACTTGAGATTGAACGAATCATACAGTTAAATGAGGTTACTTCCTCTTCTGCGCTTTGATGCACTCAGTTCTTTTGTGTTTCAACTACTCATGAATTAACTGATTTGCTGAGCTTCAGCTGGAACTTTATTTTGCTGAAGACAATGGTTGCACATCGGTGGATTTTTACAGCCCCAGGAATGAGGTGGAGGCGCTCAATTCAGTTGTCTTTCTCATCGACATATCTCTTTCTAGTTGTTCACATCTCCATATAAATATCCTGCAAGGGTTACGGAAAACTGTCCTTGATTTAATTTCTGACTTTGGAGAAATAAATAGTGTGAAGGGGGTAGTTGAAAAAGACCACAAATGTGATCAAGAAGAACGCGTGATAGAGTGGGGTGAAAGCAATGGTGCGAGAGCACAGTTAAAGATAGCTTGTAAGTTTCATTGTGATTTTATCTCTTTTTCAATTGCTTTCTCATTCGAGAATGATTTTCTTTCCTTTTCACAGGTATCGAATTTACTTTAAGATGTTTAATACAGACTTCTTCTCCCTGTAATTTACACAGATGTTGAAGGAGCAGGTCGGGGTGCAATAGCCACAAAAGATCTAAAAGTTGGAGACATCGCTCTAGAAATTCCTGCGTCCATTATCATTTCTGAGGAGCTTGTGCATGAAACTGATATGGTATGTTTCTTGTTGAAAAAAGTGAAAGTACTTTATGTAGAACTTCAATAAGAAACCTAGAATAGACCAACTCACATTCATTGCAAACAACTATTACACAAAAATAAATTATATGTGAAGATTTCCTTACCTTCTTTTCCATTCACTATGGTGCTCTATTGTTTCAGAATTGATTTGAATATAAATACTGAGTTAACACTTCACCTCATTTATCTTATGTTTTGCAAAAATAAATGTCACATAGGATGCTTGTCAACATGTCCATCCCTACCAAATGGGAGCATACTCTCTCTCTTAGTTGGGAAGAAGTTGAATATTGATCCCTTTGATTTGTTAAGGATATGGATAATTGGATATACATCAGTGGCAGTATTTCTTAAAATACAGAAAAATGAGAAATGTCATATTTCACCTCTCATTATGCTCTTGATAACTAATAATTGTCCTTAATATTTCATTCAGTATCGTGTCCTAAAAAAGATGGATGGCATATCATCTGAGTCAATTTTGCTATTGTGGAGTATGAAACCTAGAATAGACCAACTCACATTCATTGCAAACAACTATTACACAAAAATAAATTATATGTGAAGATTTCCTTACCTTCTTTTCCATTCACTATGGTGCTCTATTGTTTCAGAATTGATTTGAATATAAATACTGAGTTAACACTTCACCTCATTTATCTTATGTTTTGCAAAAATAAATGTCACATAGGATGCTTGTCAACATGTCCATCCCTACCAAATGGGAGCATACTCTCTCTCTTAGTTGGGAAGAAGTTGAATATTGATCCCTTTGATTTGTTAAGGATATGGATAATTGGATATACATCAGTGGCAGTATTTCTTAAAATACAGAAAAATGAGAAATGTCATATTTCACCTCTCATTATGCTCTTGATAACTAATAATTGTCCTTAATATTTCATTCAGTATCGTGTCCTAAAAAAGATGGATGGCATATCATCTGAGTCAATTTTGCTATTGTGGAGTATGAAAGAGAAGTACAACCGTGATTCAAAATTCAAAATTTACTTTGACACACTCCCAGAAAAATTTAATACAGGTAATCAAGCTTTATACACTTACATAGATATAATTTTTTTTACAGATCCCAATAAGTTACAAATCACTTCGATACACAAACTTTGTAGAACTTACAGGTGCTTTTCCAGGGCTTTGAACAACACCTGCAAAACGTAACTCTAATAATTCAAACATGTGCTATTGTATAGGTTTTCTTGGGTGATTACTCTGTCTGTATCTTGAATTCCCCTATTATCAGTTTCATCATCAACCATTTGGAACTATTTTGAGCTATAGCTTTACAAGAGTGATATACCTTTATGTGTTCGTATAATTCAAAGGATGTCCTATAATATAGGTTTTCTTTGGTGATTACTCTGTCTACATATTGAATTTCCCAATTGTCAGCTTCATCACCTTCTGTATGGAACTATATTGAGTAATAGCTTTGCAAGAGCCAGATACCTTTCTGAGCAGGTGTCCCTGTTACTTTTTATCATTCCCTTTATGAGTAGGTGTCCCTCTTAGCTCTACGCCTGTAACTTTTCTCCCTAAGTATGCATCTCTATGGTTAATATCTGGCTGCCTATTTTTCCCCTTCAAAAAGTGTTTACTAATACCCTAAATTACTCTAAGATATCATCAAGATCATAGTTATCAATTCAGGATAGCGGCGTGTAGTTGCCGGCCCCAAAAGTCTTTTAGCGTTATAGCTCAGCAAGGATGACCGTTACGTTGGATTTTTTAATATAGTTTATATAATTTTAAAATATATACATATAAATGGTCAAAAATGATAAACAATTACCTGAAATTCATGACATATGAATATTAAATAATAATAATATCTTTGGTATTTAATTTACAGGATTGAGTTTTGGCATTGGAGCAGTTGCAATGTTAGATGGAACCTTGCTGTTTGAAGAGATAATGCTGGCAAGACAGGTAATCAGTTGTTACGAGGTTCTGACCTCGATTGTTTCTATATGGAAGTTCTGCCTTTCTTTGAGGAGTAGAGAAGCTATTAAAGTACAATTGCCACTTACTACTTCATTCAGGATTTAAGTTATTGATCTTTTTAATAATAATTAATAAGTAGCACCGTATATCTGCCCCCCATTGTGGATTATTTTTAAATTCAAAACATCTTGAGCCAGAATTTGAAATTACCCTGAAGGCATAAAAAATATAGCTTGTTTAAATGAAGGTTCATTTAAGGGATTACCCTGCTGCTTAACTCTTATTGCTGATACTTTGTCCATCATTCTTTCTAATCTTCTCTTCTTTTTAGCTTTTCCTTGGAGAAGGGTTATTGAAGCTTAAAACTGCCCTAACAGCTGTATTAATTAGCATGCTGGGGTGACATGCTTAAAGTCATAACTCTGATCTGAACTATTATGCATTAAAACTTGTACCAATATGGCGTCAAATGGGGAATTTGATGAGAATTGAACGGAGATGTAATATATTAAGTGAAACTGAAATGAAATTACAGCAGAAAGAAAATAGCAAAGCTCCCAGCTATGGAGGTGACTCCTAGCCCAATGAAAAACAGAAAATTACCATGATCTCCTAAGTGACCCCTCTCCTCTCTGTTTACATTCCTTTTCCTTTGATTCTCTCTCCTGTAACTGACTCCCCCGCTATCCACTCACAATAGCTCCTTATTTTACTACTTTTTGGCCCTCGGGAATAAACTTGTAAAACTTTGGGCTTGGGTGACCCAACAGGGTTCATTTCAATTCCTTTGTGTTATATGGATTGGACTTCAATTTGCTACTTGCATGTAGTTTAGAAGCATCCAAATATATATATGCATGGGTTTAAACTTTAAACTTCGCGGAACAGCTCCCAATCCTAGTCAATATCTTCTGCCAGTCTGTAACCTGATGACTCTTGGCATATTAATGCAACTGCTTTTGCTTTTTGAAAAGCGTACTTTAAAGCTGCCAAGAATCTCATTGTTCTTGTAAGAAACATGTAGTATAATGGAGGGGTAAGTTACCCCCCTCCCCTAAATGTTGTTTAAATGACACTCCCCTCCCCTTTATTTTGAAAAAATACACTACCCGTCCTAAAACAATGATAGAGTGTTACTACACGTAGAGTTCATTTTAATTTAAATGAATCTCCTAGCAGCTGCAAGTTGCAACTAAAACTGGGCCTCTGAAGGACTATTTTCTCTCTTGACTCAATATCACCGGTAGCTATTTTTGACAACTTTGCTATCAACTTTGAAACTTCGTAATGTGAAATGAAGTTTTAAGCTGCCTAACTTTCAGCTTTAGGACCACATCTAAAACCTTCATTTCATCTTCTAAAGTCCCCAAGACAGTAGTAGTGGTTTAGAACTATATAAATAACCACTAAGATGCTGAGAGTCGCTGAAAGAGAAAAACTGCCCTGAGAATGAGAGGCTGATTAACATTAAAACGGACAAAAGTATAGCACATATTGATCTTAGGGGATGAGGAATTTAGAATGTAATTTAAACATCGGGTTTTTATTAATTCATACCCAACTTTCTCTTTCATCTCATTGTCACTTACTTTATCTTCCTACCTCTCCTTTTCCTATCACATCATTTATTATATCTTTCACTTCTTTCTCTTCTTTTCCTATCATATCACTTATCATTTCTTTGACTTCTCTCTCATCTCTTCCTATCTCTCCAGATGGAGGTGGAATTTGGATTGAAAGATAATTTCTTTTTCCTTTAAACATCACTTAAAAAAGGGAAATATAATTTACCCTGATGTATGAGATCTAACAGCACTTCTATGAACCTATTCATTATTCTTTCATCAAATTTTTTAATCAATAGGGAATGATATTACTCTCGTCTTGGTACGTTTTTTAACTGGTTAATTGTACTTTTAGTGCATAAGGTTGGCCGCATGTAAATAATGGCTTTTATTGTGTTTTTTCTTCTTCTTGGCAGCACCTGCATGCTCAATATGATGAGTTGTTTCCTGTGTTGTGCGACGATTTTCCTCACATATTTCCACGAGAGCTGTACACGCGGGAAAAATTTATATGGGCTTGTGAACTTTGGTACTCGAATAGCATGAAGATAATGTATCCTGATGGGAAGCTGAGAACATGCTTGATCCCTATTGCTGGCTTTCTTAATCATTCAGTATGTAAATTCTCTCTTTCTCATGGATGTTGCAGTAGTTGCATTTAAATTCTGTGATATCAACCATGATATTTGACAATTATTTACTTTCCTCTGGTTCATTATAATGTGGATTATACACAACTTACTTGTTCATGAAATGCCCAGATTTAACATAGCAACAAGTGGAGACCTCTTAATGGTATTTTTCTGATTTATCTTCTTTGTTTCCTGACGACAGCTGTGCCCACATGTTATGCACTATGGCAAAGTAGATCCTTCAACAAATTCATTGAAATTTTGTCTGTCAAGACCATGCAGATCTGGAGAAGAATGCTGCTTAACCTACGGGAGCCTCTCCAGCTCTCATCTAATAACATTTTATGGTTTCTTACCTCAAGGAGACAACCCATATGATGTCATTCCCTTAGGTAAGAATAAAATATCATTGCCCAAATCCCTTCTGTGCATGCCCATACGCATGCCAGTTAACGTGTTGGAATATAATGGACCTTTGTTGCAAGTTTACTGAACTGGTGCTGTCTCAGTCAGATATATATGCTAATTTTCATTTGCAGACATTGATGGCTCTGATGTTGATTCTATTGAGGATAAACCTGAGTCCAACTGGTCGACTCACATGGTGCGCGGTACTTGGCTCTCCAATAATCACAGCATATTCCATTATGGGCTTCCCTCTCCATTATTGGACCATCTTCGAAAATCTCGAAGTCCCATGCTGAATACTAAGACTTACGTACTGTTCTAATCTATCTCCTTCCAACCTAAATTTGTTTTCGAACTTATATATTTCATCTGCCTTCTGCTGTAATGAGTTTTAACTAAAGTTTTCAATGAGTTTTTTATGCATTTGCATAATTTGTCCTTCTGCAGAGAAAGAAAAAATTACATTGCCTATTACTGCTTTTTCGAACGCATTTTTGGCAAAACTCCTACTGCACGTTTTAAATATTGCATAGTTCATCTAATTGTACTTATTCACCATTTAGTGTACAAAATCTTCTTCTTTCACAGTTGCAAGGGAACTTGGAAAATGAGCTGGAAGTTCTTGGAGATCTCATATATATCTTTGATGACATGGTGGACAATCTGGGTGAGATCGATCTTGATAACAGGTGAAGGCCATAGCTGATTATTTGTGGAAAGAAATCATGGAAGTTTCTTCTGATGATATTTATTGTTTTATCCTTTTTCAGAGAAAACTGCAATCGAGAAGAAAAGTTGGCCATGGATTATAAAAATCTACAAAGAAAAATTGCCTATTCTGTTTCAACTTCATGTCATAATGGTGTCGACTTGGTGAAGAATGAACTATGCAAGTGCATGTCTGAGGACATCCGAGGTTAATTGAGCATCTTGGATCATTGTGTCTCTTACTCCACCTGGAAGATGGTCTTTTTGTAAATATAGATAAAAATCACTACGAAATTTTGCTGTCACTAGCTGTGGCCGAGCTTTTGTTGCCCCCAGTCTATGACACGAGCAGCTCAGCATGTTTTTTTAAAGGTGAAATGGATGATTACGGAATTTTCAGGGAGAAGTAGTTGCTAGCTGTAGCTATTAAGGCCACGTGTTCTTTTGAAATCGCTGAAATAAAACCTACCATCTAAATTGCTTAAATTTACATTGCATTAGCTTTCCGGAAAAAAATTTCAAAAAAAAAAGCTTTCCGGAATTTAATTTATTTATACATATTGGGGATAATTTATTTTAATTACAAGTTAGTTAATTAGAGGATAAATGATTTTTAAAATGAAAACTTAGAAGAATATTAAAAAAAGTTAAAAAAGTCATGTGGAGTGTTTAGACAGTGAGAGGTGAGCAATGTGATAAGGACTAATATATCGGGATGGTTATGTGGTCACGAAAGCTCCTGATAACTATAATAATGGTCTTAATTGCTCTGCATGCATAGTGTATTTTAGATTTAAATGTATTTATATTTCTACATTGCGTTTATTTTGTACTTTCATATTAATTGTAGAAAAGTAAGGTGACACGGAAGTATACATAAATATTAGCAATTTAATTTCTGTACACGTCTGGGTAAACTTTTATTATACAGATATCTAATTAATTTCCATCACATCAGAAATTAAGGATTTAATTTTAATTTAAATAAAAAAGAAACATAACTATTAATCGTAGATGACATACAATTATGGCATCAAAATTAAATTCAAATATTAATATATGTTTTGTACTAATATGTTATAGTATTAACCATAATTATTTGCGTGAACTTCTCTTGCCTCTAACTTATATATGTGATAATTGTTTATGTATCATATTAGCACAAGATCTAGTAATAAATCTCAATTTACAGTGTAACACTCCACTCCCCCCATGAAATAAAGTTGTATTATTTACATGTTTTGTCTCCGATTTTTTTACAAAGACAAAATATCATATGGATCACCTCACTTATCACTCAACAAGTGTGCTGACTTTTTAGCCTAATCACACCATGTGATCCATGGGCTATTATACTTCTTGGTTCTTGCTGGCTTTTAGATCATAGGCCACGGACAAGAAGATCGGAGATAATGCCATTTAAGCATTATTGACCAACAAATCATTAAAAGTTGGTCCAAAAAAGCATATCTATATATTTAAGTTTCAAATAAAATTTTCCACTTAGTTTAAAATCTGAAAAAGTGCCGGTTTAGTAAGTAATTTGTTGGTTTGGAGAATGTCTTTCACCAATTTCTATTCGAAGCTGGCACAGTCTAAAAAAACTGAAAAATTAATAATTAGCTTTTTTTTTAAGTGTTTAGCGAGTGAACATTTCCCTTATCAGTTCTGTACGAACTGACTCTAAATTAAGTTTAGAGTAATATTCTGAGGAATAAATGAATACCTAAACATGAATAAATATTTTCGTTTCCGGCTACCAAAAAATTTAAGAATAAAGGAGAAGGTTGGTAAGTGAACCGTGACTAATTCAGCATAAAGAAAGTGAAATGTGACTAGAATGCATTTTAGGTACAAAACTCCATTCAATCTTTCTCTATATTAATCTCTTCCAAGGACCACCAAAAGAAAAAGAAATAAGATCCACTCCTTTATCATCTAGTGGCATAATGGCATTATTATGCCCGCCAAATCATGCCCCAACCCCAAATCACCATTGAAAATAATATTTTTTGCAGTATCATATGCTTAGAAAATAAAATAAAAGAAAAATACAGAGAAGTAGTAATTGGAAAATGGGGCCCAAGAAAAGAATAGAAATGGTTTGGTAAACCAATGAGGCAACAGCCCATAAACATACTGCCCCATTTGTCCTTTTCTTTCTCCAACTGCCGACGCCTCTCTCTTCCCCACCATCCTCTGCGGACTCCCACAAAACACCCCCCAATCAAAACCATACACGTCACATCACAAACACATCTCTGTTTCCATCTAACACGTGGCACAAGATTCCACCTCAAGGGTTTGAGATACTGTGGGAGTCTCAACACCTGATCATAACCCAACCGAAAAGTGAGAACCAAAAAAAGCTTAAATATGTTTTTAGTCCCTAAAAATATAACAAATATTATTTTTAATCCCTGAAAAAATAATGAAAGATAAAAATGAGAAAAGGTTCGCTTAAACGTCTCTCTCTGAAGGTTTCTTTCTCTCTCTTCATTCTTTGCTTCGTTTCGCCATAACTCTGAAGCGGAGAGAGAAAGAACCCTTCACCTTATTCATATTCACCCCACCCGACTACTGATCTCTCGTTGTAGCTTCGTGTTGTACGGGTTCCCGAAGGGTTAAAGTTTCTCTCTTTTCCCCTTTTTTCGTTGTTTTGCTCGAGTGATTTGGTTTTGAGAGGGTGTTATTGAAGATGTTGGTAGCTAACAGTTTTGATCTATGGCGGAAGGACGCTTTCTTCTCCGCGGCGGAGGAGGTACAGGAATCAGCTGATATGTACGGTCCCCAATCACCCCTTTTTATTCGCGATTACTGTCATGGACCCTTTTCAATTTTTTTGGTTGTTTCTGATTGATTTAGTTACGAGATTCGATGAATTTTGTATGAAATTGTGCTTCTTAGGGGTTTTAAGGTGATCTTGGGTATATATCTGTTGTAGTTATGGTTCTGTGACGACAAATTTTTAGTTCTAGTGGGTGGCTTTTTCTGTTTTTCATGATGTGTGGGTGTTTCTTTTGTTTTTTGTTGCTCCAAGTTCTTCTATGTTTTTACTCAAGTAGCTACCGTTTCATAGACTTTTATCACTCCTACTGGTGTCAATTTCTGTTTGAACTTCGAGTTACTGACTAATTCAGAAAAAAAAAAAAAAAGGAAATTGATTTGTGGTGGAATTTTTTCCTTGACTCTTCAAATGGATTCTTTTTGGCAGTTAAACAATGAGGAACGTGATGTATGAAAGTCTAATATGCATTTTCCTTTTAGCTTAAAGTTTGGAGTTATTGCTTAGTTAACACTTTTAATGATCTCATATGAAATCAATCTAATTGCTTGAGTGATTGTGTTCGTGCATTTAAATGATGTGCTTGCCAACTGAATATTGAAGGAGATTCCTATCATATAATTGTGTGTAAAATGAGAAGAGCCATTTACTGATTTTCCCTTAATTGGGTGTATCTTCAGTGCCTGTTCATACTATAAGTATACTGGAGTACCTTATTTCTTTCTGACATGAATTTGTTTTCTCTCTTCATCCAGAATGGAATCTGCATACAGGGCATGGTTGAGAGAAAGGAGAGAAAGTTCAAATCCAGAGGAAATGAATCAACTATGCAGGGAGCTGCAAACTGCTTTAGGTACTGCAAAATGGCAGGTGTGGCAATATACGGCTTTTTTCTCTCCTCTTAGTTTTAACTTTCCTGTTTTTTGTACCATTCATTATATAATATATATTTGCACCAAAAGTCTTCGAGGTTTTTTATTCAATTTATTGTAGATTTTCAGATAACTCAACTCTCTATTCCTTGTTTCATCCCTTAAAAATTGAATGCTCATTTTCAAGTTTTTGTTAATTTTCTGTTTTGAACATGCTGAAATAGTTGGAAGAATTTGAGAAAGCTGTCAGACTAAGCTACCGACATCTTGGAGACAACAATACAGCCACCAGGCACAGGCAGTTTATTACTGCCATTGAAAGCCAAATTTTCCAGGTTGAAGCATCGTTGAGGGAATCTTTTGTTGAGGAAGGCAAGCAACCCCTTCGGTGGGTAAATCTGGATGAAGAAGAGCGAGATGATCTGGCTGCATTTCTATCCGGAAACTATGAGACCATGCTAAGCTCTAAAGATGAATGCATTGAGGTTGCTTCTTCAAGGAAAAGCTCACTTCCGGAGAAACAAGTCAACAAAGAAGATAAAAATGCAAGTGTAAATGCCTTCTGCCACTGGGATGTCTCTACTAATGAAAATGCTTCAAAAGATGCCATTGCTGTTAACAAGGATACAGATTATGTGCTAGAAATAAAAGTAGATGCTGCTTCTGGAAATAGTGACGACGTAGTTTCTCAAACAGATAGAATAACTAGTACAAGGAAGACATGGAGTCCGCCAAATTATGGTGCTTTAAAAATTATAATTGCTGATGACGATGAGGAGAGAAATAAACCTAGCCGGACTCTCGATGCCACCCCTAAAGAGAAAGGATTCAAACCTATATTCTGGAAACAAAAATTCGAAGAATATCCTCAGGCCATGCGAGCAGTTCGTATGTTAAATCAGGTTAGATGAATAATTTTTAAGAACGAGATTCATGCAAAAGAAGATAACATTTCTTTTCTATTTTGCTTTGCTTACATCGTTTATGAAATGCATCCCAATAAATAATTGACATTTGTGCATTCCAAGGAGATGCTAATGAGTATTTTGTACTCTGCAGCTTTCTGGTCGCTTTGGTTTCTGCCAGAGGCAAGTTCAAAGTCCGCTGCACTTGCGAAATGGTTGTTCTGTTCAAGTTACTCTTGCTCTAATGTTGACCATTTTTCTCATCGGTAAGCTTTCAATTCCTACTGAGAAAGGATACCTAATAACTGTGAATTCCATCGTTATCACTTTGTCTAACTGTGTCCTATGTATGCGTATTTTATCTTTATTGTCTCAGTTCTCTTGTTAACAAAAATATATTAAAGGTGAGGCCTTTTTTCTTTAACTGGGGTTGTGACTTTGTGCAACTTATATTGCTTAGAAAATCTTGAAATCTATTAGTTGTTGTATGTATGATGATGAATAAATAAAAGCTTGCACACATATATTGTCAAATGGTAAACAATTATTATTTGTTTGAATCATTAAGATTTTTTCAAGATTATGTATGCTTTATTTGTTGGGTGCTTGGGTAAAAGGAAGAAAAAGATTCAGGAGAGTTGGATAGGAAGCATGCCATTTTCAATCGAAAAAGTAATGTAGTTATCAGTTTTGAGATCAAGATGATATGATAATCATTATTAGCTATCCTTCACCCTTAGAATCTAGTTAGGCGTCCCCTTGCCAAGTTTCGAGAATAATATCCAAATTACCAAATGGTGCCAAACTCTTGTTGACCATGTATTAGGATCCCATTGCAAGGTATGAGACTTATCACTTTGACTTTGCTAATATTTTTCTTAGTTTGGTGTTGTTTGATTCATGCAATTGATTCGAACTTGTGGAAAAAGATTTTATTATTGTTGACGACATGCAATTGATTTCTTATCGGTAATTTTTTCATTCTTAAATATATGGACACTTTATTTTTTGGCCTGTTTGATTTGCACGATATAGAGAATACTTCCAGCAAGCTGGACTTTTCTTCTTCTATCTTGTTCTGCCCTGCCAATCGTGTTTTAGCTCGATATTAATCATTTTAGTATTCTCAGATATTTTAGTCCCCTCTGCTAAAAAATTGCTGTTTGTTTCTGTATCAAGCATTGCTAATTACGGATATTTTCTTTCCCTTCTCTGCAGTTCCCTTTGTTCTTTATTCAACTTGAGCTAAGCGGCTTCTTCACTCAATCAGTTCAAGAGGTATTTCTGCAATTGTGCAACCTTAGAACTTACGTCTATGATGTTTTGAAATGAACGAAATAATTTAATCTAAAAATAGGGCCAAGTATGTTTATGGTTTAAGTTAACAGCAAGATGTTCCATGTTTCCTTAAAACATGGTTGGAAGCATAAGCAATGCTTATCCTTTTTCCTCAGCTGGATTACTTAGACTGGTTTGGTTTGCTAGTAAAATAGTTTATTCACAAATAAAATTGTCCACAATATTGACTTTTGAGGTTGTATGATAGGGACATCGTGTTTGTGTGTATGAAGAATAATGAAATCTGATATATATTTTCTTTTAGAACCTGATTGTTTATATTTTTAAAAGGAAAAAAAGCTCTTAATTAATATTTATGTCTAAAAATTAAAATGTCAAAAAAAGCTGCTTCAGTTTAAAGTAAATGTTTTCTACAAACTCTATTTAAACTATATATTGCTTGGAAAACTCAAACAAAATATCAACTCAAATTATTTTATCAAAGACCTTGACTTTTTTGAAGGCATTATTAAATTGATCTATCTGTTGTTTTCTTCCTGTTTTGCAGAGCTTTGCTTGTCCCCATGGAACAGTCAAGACAATCAGTGTCACCTTCCATGTTGAATGAGAGATTAAAGAGGAATTTACCTCTGTGGATATTGATAGGATAACCAACCTACATCCTACAGTGATAGAAATGTCTATTTTAGTTTCCCGGGGCTTTTAAATGTATATACATTCATCTAATATTTAATGCAAGTTCCACGGTTTGGTCGCAAGATAATAGTAATGCAACCTTCAAAGTTGATTAATGCGACTAATAGAATACTTATCACAGGAAAAACTCATGGTTTGGAACAGATGAATACTTTTTTTATAACATTGATGATGAGGCTTTAACTTCATGAGACCTTTCAAAAAAAAACTTCATGAGATCTGACGTGAATTGTTTACACTAATAAAAAAAAAACTCTTCGCCACTAGTTCAGTGGTGGCATTATTAATTCTTAATGTACATTCGAAGGTGTTTAAAATCTGATAGGAAGATGACAATTATTCAGTAGATTTATATACCTAAGTTACGTTAGCGTTTGTTTGTAGTAATGATTTTAAAATTATTCGCAGAATCGAATTCGTAAGTTTTTTTGGTTTCAAGAGTGCATTTGAGAAGTAGTTACCTGCTTAAAGAATTTATTTTTTTGAAAGAAAATTTAAGGTGATGGATGGTGCCTCAGTTTAAGGTAGAGAAAACTATCAGGGTCATAGACCGCTCATAAAAGATTTACATTTAGTTCACCCCAAACGCTACAAATTTACCTAATTAAATATTTTTCTTCACTAGAATTGAGAATAATAAACATTATGAACACAAAAAATATTCATTCAGATGCAAGTGAAGATACATCATTATTGGAACACAAGTCCAAGCGCATATTAAGTACAAGGGTGCTCTTACAAAGGTGAAGCCCTAGAATTCTCTACTTAAGCAAAACAAAAAAGAAACATTCATGTAAGAGCATTATGTGAAATACTAAGAGGCATCCATAATGGGAGTATTTTAAAAGTATCTTACGACTAAGCAACCATGTCTTATTTCATTTTACCATTGCAGCAAGTCTATCTGGAACTTCAAAAAGTTTAAAATAAGGTTTGGGTGCTTCTACAAGCAATCATACCTTATGATTAAAATATTATTTTTCTCTCTTACATTAAAAATTCATTCTCTTTCCTATATTAAGTGGAAAAAAAAATAGAAATGTATGAGTTGCAAATGGAAAAAAAGAAATTACCATTAGAGTAAAATCTCCATAAAGTGTTTATGAATTGCTTAAATACAATGTGACATTTTGGGCCTACATAAATAATATTAAACAACTCATATAAATTACTACCAATGTGGGTGCACTAAGACAACCATTTTGGATCAAAGTTGAGAAAACAAAATATCCCTAACTAAGGGCTGACTACTTTATTAATTATGGGGGGCATAAGACAGGTTTGGCAGAACTTAATGTCTCTAGGGTTGTGCCCATCATGAATAAGGAGAAACTAATTACAATAATTTGACTCTCAATTGGCCAACCATGCATTATCACTCAGGTATCACGTCCCTAATTATATGACCTCTTGACAACGTCAATTAAAAGATAATTAAATGAAATGTGGATTGCTGAAGACAATAACAACGGCCTTAAGAGAAGGAAGCTAGACAAAAAGAGACATCTTAACACAAATAGTCCTTGGTTTTGTCCTCAGGTCTCCCTCTTTTGAACCTAGGTTGGTCTCATCAGATTTTACGTGAACACAAACTAAGGTTGACATTCACTTTAATTCATACATATTTATGTTGAGACTACGTTTGTGGATCTCTACTCCAAAATTATCTTCTTTATCAAGGTCATTTTTAGATTAAAAAAAACTGTATCTTTTTTGGACATGGAAGACATTATTGTTCGCGTAAGAAACATTCACATCTTGGTAATTTGAGACATTACTTAAAGAGTATCAAACATATATCACTTGAATCAATCACCCACTGCTAAGCACACTTGTACTTGTTGTAAAGTAATTAATTTGATAAAGATATAATTTAGAAATACACAAAAATAAAACACAAATCAAGATAATTACATTAAAAAGAATTAATGAAACTTGTTGAATTTTTATTTTAGTAAAGATGGGCCAGTCTCTGGACCGTTCGGCCCGATTCGAAAATTCAAAAAAAAAATAATGGAGAGAGAAGAAAAGAAAAGGTTCGTCCAAAAAAGAAGAAGAAGAAAATGTTATGAAAAAAACAGAAGGGGCAATTGGGAGTGGCAGATTCTTCCTACAGCGAGACTCATCAGTCTTCCACCTCCCACAACTCTGATCTGCTGTTTCTGATTGTGTGTCTCTGCAACGTCCAATTTGACTCTCTGAGATCTGAACGGAAAAACCACCTTTCTACCAGATGTGTAAATAATAACAACTCATATTAGCGAGATCCCAATCGGCGACAATGTCTTGTTTAGCGCTCTCTCTTCAACCCGCCAATGGATCCGATATCCTACTCCAGACCCGCGAGTGGTTCCCACCCTCACGCGCCCTCGGCGCCCTCTCCGCCTTCCGCCAGACCCGCCGCTCCTTCGCCGCCAACAAAAACTCCGCCCCCGATGACGCCTACGCCGCCGAATCCATCGGAGACGACCCCCTCGCTGCCTCCAGCGGCCAGGTCATCGTCGGCGTCGAGAGCCGCTACCGCATCGTCTACCGCCTCGTCAACGGCATCTACGTCCTCGGGATCACCGTCGCCGACCACGACAACTCCGTCAACGTCTTCGAGTGCATCCACATCGTCAACCAGGCCGTCAGCGTCGTCGTCACCGCCTGCCGCGGCGTTGATGTCACCCCGGAGAAGCTCAGCCGCAAGTACGCCGAGATCTACATGGCACTCGACATCGTCCTCCGCGGTGTTAGTAACATCCGCCTCGCTGCCATGCTTGCCTCCTTGCACGGCGACAGCATCGCCAAGATGGTCCACTCCGCCGTCGACACCGAGAACAAGATCCGCGGCGCCGATAACTGGTCCTCCGTCGAGGTGCATTCCCTCGAGCATCGCTCAGGCATCGATGCTTTCGCCAGCGCCACATTCGAGTTGCCGCCGGAGACTCTCGAGGCAGGCGATGAGTTCGCCACCACACTCGCCCCGGAACAGCCGGAGGAGTTGCAGCAGCAGAAACAAAAGCAGGAAGAGTCTCCGGCGGAGAACGACCCTTTTGCTGCAAGTGATGCCATTAACAAGCCGCAAGAGCTTATGGGTGGGTTCACCAAGACTAAGGACCCTTCTTCTACTGATTTAACCGCTGCGTTGGAGGGGCTTGATGTCACCACGCTGCCACCACCGGAAGCTACACAATCCACCCATATAAATGTGGAGGGATTTGAAGGGAACTACGGTGGTGTGGAATTTGGGCATGAGCAGGCTTCTTTGGGAGAAGCTTTTGAAGGTTTCAATGATGCTTGGGGTGGTGGACTTGATCCTTCAGAATTTGTAGGACCAACCAAGGCTCCAAAACCCCAAGGACTTGGTGGAGTTGAACTATTGCAGACAGGGCCTGATGCTGTATCTAAATCTGACAAGGGTGGTGCAGGCACTCCAATTGAGGACATGTTGGTAAAGAGAACAGAGATGAAGGGTCCTGAGATGTATATCTCGGAGGAGATTAGTGCAGAGTTCAGGGAATCCTTGCTTGCAAGGGTTGGATTGATGGGTGTTGTTTACCTCAGAACTTTGCCACCGAAAACTGCTGGTGATAAGGAAACTGAATTCTCATTCCGAGTTGAGGGGACGAGTGCTGTTAAGAGATTTGCTATGCAGAGTTCTCGTGTTAGTAGCCTTGGTAATGGGATGTTTCATGTGAGGACCGCAGCCTCAGAGGAACCTATACCGATTATGAAGTATAGTTTGCTACCCAGGTTGACACCTTTGCCTTTGAGGGTTCGGCTTATAAAACGGCATACCGGTAGTTTGCTTTCTGTGATGATACAATATGTTTCAAACCCTGAATTGCTAGTTCCCTTGACTGATGTTACATTCATTCTGAAACTACCCGTTGACCCAACACTGTTGAGTCTTTCTCCAAAAGCTGTATTGAATAGGTCTGAAAAAGAAATTAGATGGCATGTGCCAGAGATTCCATTGAAGGGCTCTCCTGGCAGGTTGAGAGTCAGGATGCCTGTAGATTCTAGCGAAGATGATGAAGAAATTGAGGTGGTTGGTTATGTGAAATTTTCTGCACAAGTAACTCAGTCATTGTCTGGAGTTTCTCTACGGCCTGCTTCGGAGGGTAAGACAGATTTCTATGAGGTTAGCCACAAACTTGAGAGTGGAGTTTACATGTGCAACTGATTTGTAGTCATAGATGATTATTAGGTTCTGTATTTTTTAAAAAAGGAATTTGGGCTCATGCGATTGTATGGTTTTGTTGTGTTTATAGCATTCTTGGATATTGATCATGTACCTTGAACTTTGAAATCATCTGAAAATCTTTGTTTCTGTGTGTCGGCTATAAATTTTTATCAATGGATTGTATTTGGTCTTCTCAATATGTTATTTACTAGAAAGTACATACTTATAATTAATGAACATATTTACAAATACATGACTAGGAAGGTTAGATCCTTGAAAAGCTATGGTGGAGTACTTTTGCTAATAGTTAGTACTATTACCCTATGTTGCATTTTGGAAATCGTTTGAATTTAATTCATGAGGGAAAGGAACATATTGGTGCTTTAATATTTAGATTGGTTCTGTAAATATTCAAGAGACTTTTTTTCCATATGCATCAATATAGATAATCACTGGGCGAGGGTTTTACTCCCTCGATATAGTAATAAACTAGTACTCTCCCAAGATTGGTGGTGTATTGATTTTGGAAATAGCTCCTCATAGTCTATGTGAAATGAGTAAGGGCTTATCCACCCTTAAATTTTAGTGTGTTAAGATCACTATGCATTTTAAATTAAATTCAAGGATAGAGATACTCTTACTTGCTCACATTGGGCGAGTGTAGACCATCAAAGTTATTAGAGGCTATAGTTGCTACTGATGTAGAACAATCCATGAGTACTTCTATTCCACTTGGCGGGGTACTTAAATGATAAATAAACCAGGATTATTCCGAAGGTCAGGGTACTCTCTTGCTAAACCTAGAGTTCTCCTCTCTTACACTATTAATCATGCTGAATGTCAGAGTCACTCAACATACCTGAAGGTATTTATAATCCAAAAATAATGAAAACCCAAAATAAATCCTAATCAAATACAATATTCCTAATTAAATAAAAAATCTGCAGAAATAATTATGTTCTTACCATAGCAGTTGTCTAGATTCCCAAATTTTATCAGGAAGGACTGTTTGCTATATTTTAATTTGATCCAATGGTGAGTGTTGGGACTAACACAGGTAGTCCATTTTACACAGGGAGTCCATTTTACACAGGGACAGTGTTAGAGTGCTCTTCTAGTGCTAAGTGCTCCCTCTAACTAAGTTTCAGATACTCCCTAGGAAGCCAAAATTAAGAATATTTATCTTGTCAAAAGTTTGAATAACATATGGCACCGTAAGGGTATTCATAATCCACTAAGGTAATAAAAGTTCTATGTAAATCCTAATTATAATACAATCCTAATTAGATATAAAATCCGGCAGTCCAAAATCCTAATCAAATAAGAAATCTTAATATGATATTATTTTCCTAAATTTTTAATAATATAATAATTCTTTAATACCTCAAGAATTCATACAGTTTCTTCTTCATACTGCTTCAGCTATGTTTTTTATGAAATAGATAATGCGAAACTGGGATAGCTTGAAAATCAACTGCAAGTTTTCTATTTGCGGTACTCATCCATGTCATTTAAACTCCACGAAGATAATCTATTTCCTTAAGTCATCTCCTCGTGAGAAACGATGACAAACTAATAGCGTTTCCTAATATTTCTTTGTTATCTATTTTGGAAATTTGGTCTCATTTGATGGTCTTTTGAATACTTGAAATTAAAAAAAATTAAAAAAATTCAAGTACAGTGTAGTAGGAGCAGGGTTGCTTCCCTCTTTTGAAGTGTGGTAGTTAGAATTACATTTTATTATAGAACTTGTGTATGTACTTCTCTTCATGATAGTGTAGTAAGGCGGCATTTGTTTTATGTAATCTTCTCCACTTTGGCAAAAAAGGCTAGGGTGTTGATATGTACTTTTCTTGATCCTTGCTGGGAAATGTCAACCTGAGTTGGAACAAATCCTGTGCCCAAGTCTTTATATATCCAATGTCTTAATTGTAATGTGCCCCCAAGCTCAATCTGTTTTATCTTCCCTCTTACCAAATCTATTTTTCCAATGCCTTCATCATAATGTTCCCGAACTCAACCTGTCTATTATCTTCCTTAGAGGGAGTTCCATAACCATGCCCCACATATTGTTCAATGATTGATCTTCACAGCCAGAAACTTAGATGTTTTCGAAATGGGGTTTTATCAATTTACTTTCAGTTGGTCTATTATGTTGCAGAGGAGGTGAAGCTATTGTGATCTGATGAAATGATAAATGTTTGAATGTGAATTCATGCATTTTGGTGGAAGGATGAATGCCATTTACTTGCAATGTCACTAACTTCTCAAATCATTCTACAGTTACATAAAATAATGCTGCTAAGTGCTAATGCATACTTACCACAGTTACATAGACATGAACCCATATCTCATTTCTACAGTTTATGCCATTTGATTATAGTTAGTTGGTCCCACATTTCTATAGTTGGTATTGCTGTTGATAATGCACCCAAAGGTAACCTTAGGAATTTATATCCAGAAATAATCATGTTCCGAAGGCTGTACCTGTAAAATTTCTGGAATTTTTGAAAGATAGTTGCCAGGACATCACATGATGTTCATGCTGCAAGTAGATTTAATTTCATTGTGCATTAGCAAACAAAGAGAGGACTGAGGAGGGTAACTCGGGTCTAATGTTTTAGAACATGATGTAAGAACTGGAGGTTCCATGCTTGGATGTGATGGCTCAAAGATGAGATCTAACTTGAACAGAACAGAAATGGAAGAGATATAGGATTTTCCCTGGAGATCTCACTCTAGCAATTAGAATGGGTTGGAAGAGATATAGGATTTTCCCTGGAGACCTTACTCTTGCAATCAGAATGGGCTCAGTCCAAGTTAGAAAATGCAATGCAAAGAAAACCAATCTCTATTTTCTTCCATAAGTTTCTTCATTTCTGGCAGTAATCACTAAGAAAATTCCACAAGCTTCCAATGAAGTCATGGACAGAGTTCTGCAAGTAAAATTGTCTATTTTGCAATAATATAAATGAATTATATATGCATAAGTAAGGTGATATTCACTCATGATTTTATTTAAAGTGTATTATATTATTAATCTATCAAAAACGTATTCACTTTACAGTGAGTTCACTCTCGAAGGGCTTTTTCCTTTGTAGATTTTCTACATCTAATATAACTAGTGGTTGGTGTTTATACACTTTTATAAAACCGGCTAAGAAGGATTGATTTCGTGACCTGGGTTTAGGTTTGGATATGTAGGTACCCAACGCCTGGTGAAGTGCACTTCTAGTGCAGAATATTACATAGAAGATGGCGAACTTTCTTTTCTTTGCCTCTCCATTGAGAAAGCAATTGACATGTTCTCTTTTCGTTTTAAACACTATAATATCGAACGTATCATAAGGGATTGATCACAATATTAATCTTTTCTGTTCATACGCTACACGGTATCTATGTGTATTGAATGAAAATACATTTGAAGTCCAACCGAAAGTTATGACAATCTAGCTTTTATCATGTTCAACAAGCCATTGCTCAATGAACTTACTTAACATGAAAATGTAAAGCTATCTATCCATAATTGTGTTAGCTTCACTTATACAACTATCTAAGCTTTGATTGCTTCAGAAGTAAGGCTGTCTTTAGTGTAGTCCCCTACATTATGATAGGACTTGAGTGGAACATTTGATTCTGATGATAACTCATCGTCTCAACTGATTCTTTTTTCTTTACGTTTTTTTTTCTCCTCACATATTCTTTTGTAGACTATTATTATATAAAGGGACTCTCCTCTTTGTTCCTAATTTTTATTTTATAAAAAACTAGTATTATTAAGTAGCAATCCGAAGATTAATCTGAGGAAATATATAAATGTTCTCTTATTCATTTTTATTCACAAAGGAAATAAAGAAAAACTACTCTCGAACTCGAATAGTAGAAACATCATGATAGTCCATACAAAGATCATCATACAACCCTATAGGAGGAAGCTCATGGACAACAAAATCTAAAGAGCTCTTGGCCCATGTGACTTAGCTACAAAATCAGTATTATGCTTAAAATCAAACCCAATGTCTAGTTGTAAACTTCCTAATATTGGTAATGATTGAAGAGTAACGGTGAAATTCAAGGAAGTCATTACCCACCAGATCCAAAAAAATAACAATCTTACGAATACCTACCGCCAACACACAAGCAAGTTGTGAAAGATAGCAAAAAGCTCAACTTGAAGGATTTAGAGACACCAACAGCCAATAAAGCTGCCCCTAAGGCTAACTTCTTAGTTCTTAATGTGTATTGTACTGCTCTGAGTCTCTCACACAATGTTTCACTTGTGTTGCTTCCCCACGTCACTACTATTTTCAGCTTTAGATAAGTGGATGGATATTTAGTCTTTTTTTACCACATTGACCGTGCATTCTATCTAAAATCATCCATCCACAATGATCAGTCTGTATAAAATAGTAGTAGTCATGTATCTTAGGTGTTGAAATTATCAGAGAGCACCTTCCTGTGAAATAAAAATCAGGAGAATGGAGAGCTTCGTGGCAAGCTAACCAAATAAAGACATGAACTCGCTCCGAAACTCAGAGCTGGAAAATTCTATTCCAAGAAAAATAGGGCAGTGAAGAAGAATGTAATTGTAACATCAGATAAAGAGAGCAATAGTCATTATAAATGTAATTGGTCTTAAATATTGTGTTGAAAATATCATTTAATCTCTGAAAGTTGATGGTGTTTAAGTAATTGGCGCATAATGCTGCTTTGTTGTATTTGTGTCTCCACAATCCTCGATCATCTTTGTTGAAGTAGGGGAGGAGGAGGACAGAATCACAAATAGTAGTGACAAAGAAAGGAATATATATGTTATTCAGAGAAAATTGGGGAGAAAAAAAAAAGCCAAGCCATGGAAGCCACTTGCTTGGTTCTTGAACAGAGACAAAGGCATACGTGGGCATATATTAGTGACGGAACTTAGCTCTTGAGGAATGGTAGGGCCATTGGGATGTTTAATTAGCATCAACACGCAACTCCGTTTAAAGCATGTTTCACCAACTTCATGTGCCCATCGCATCATTGGATATTTATTTTTACTAATTTTTAATATTTGTTTTTTATCAAATAATATCAAATCAAATTAGATATTTATATATCTACATTAAACTTTCTACGAATTAGACTAATTTTTTATAATATTACAAATTTAAATATTAATTATTTTAATTAGGTTTTGATTTTAATTTTTATATTTAAAAAAATGCTAATACAATGCATAAGAAACAATAGTTTTTTTAATGAATAAGTAACTTTTCAAATACTGTGAGATACTCTTTGTCAACATCACAACAAAAAAGCAAATCACATCCATTACATGTAATTTGGCAAAATAATTTATTTTATGAGGGGGAAAGCCCCGATAAAAAATAATATTATAGTGTTTTATCTTTCGAATACATTTAAAAAATGTTACAATATTTTATTTTTTTTACAAAATGTTACAATGTTTTGATAAGTTACAAATTAGATACTCTTTTAGAGTTTAAAATGTCTTATCGATATAAATATATTACATGAGAAAAATGTTTTTACAAGACAATAGTAATAATAAATCATAACTGTTATATTTAATTATGAACGGTTAAAATTAAAAGATATTTAATAGTCACATTATCACTTAAAAATGTATATTACATGACTTGAAGTTTCTATTTTTGTTGTCCTTAATTAGATCTAACATACATGTTTTGTTCTTATCATTTTCATATAAGAACATTTTTATAAGATACATCATTCATCATTAGGAATGGTAATTGACCCAGACCCTATGGGTACCCGCAAAAAATACCCACTATGGGTAGGGTAAAAACCCGCTAGATGGGTATGGGGTTGGGTATGGGTAAATACCTGCAAAAATTAGTGGGTGTGGGTGCGGGTATGGGTACTATAGTACCCACCCCACCCCATACCAGCACACACATATTTTATATATATATATATATATAATTAATTGTTCATCCTAATATTATATTATAACTATACTACGATTTTTTTTTTACTGAATTATACTATTATCTTATCTTATATGTTTGGATAATAGTATTCAACAAACAAAAAGATATATTCTCAAATTTTGAGAATAAATTTTGATTTAATTTTTAATTAAAACTTGCACATATTTCAAATTTGATCACAAAGAGATCAAATATTATTGATGTAAATTAAAAGTATATCTAATTGATTTTAATTTGATTAGAGAGAAGATCTTACTTAATATGATCCTATTAAAGGAAAAAATATAAATATTATCTACTTTTTTATACTTAATTAAATGATTTTACTTGTTAAGTAGTGGTCTTTTGTATTTTTAATTAATGTGTTTTTATTTTATAATAACAATCATATTTTG
Source organism: Acmispon strigosus (assembly GCA_030819835.1). Classification (NCBI taxonomy): domain Eukaryota; kingdom Viridiplantae; phylum Streptophyta; class Magnoliopsida; order Fabales; family Fabaceae; genus Acmispon; species Acmispon strigosus. Next base: position 11,330,858 of record JAUAMA010000002.1, on the reverse strand, counting down.
GTTTTCTATTAGTGAAAATTATATTTTCTTTAACTAAACTATGGGTAATGGGTACGGGTACGGGCATATAGATACCCAGAGGGCATGGGGATGGGCACTCAAGTTGCTACCCACACGGGTATGGGGACGGGGACGGGGACGGGTACGGGTACTTTTTAAAAACGCGGGTATGGGGATGGGTACTATAGTACCCTACCCAGACCCTACCCATTGCCATCCCTATTCATCATCAATATAGTAATCAATTAAGTAACTAAGTGAGTTTGTGAAGTAGTCGGCACACTTAATCCTTTAAACAAGTGGTTGGAGATTTAAATTTCAACACTTATAAATAAAAAAAATAAAACTTATTGATCAATTTTTTACCGTTTAGTACAATTACCTCGGTGATGTAAACAAATTTTTATTTCAACTCATATAAAGAATAATTTTGTTCACATTTTATTTGAAAGTAAATACTAACATCATTTTCCATTTATTCCAGAAGATATTCAAACATCTTACTCATCATTAAAGAGATAGAGACTTCCCAATTTTTGTTTGAAAAAGGCTAATATTATTTGTATTTTTGGAGGCATACAATGCAAGCTGCTATTCTTTTTTTCTTTGTGTCATTGTCGGATTTCTCGTGATTGGCATTCACTACTATAATTAATAGCCACCAAACGAACCAAAAAACTTTGAATTTAAAAGAAAATGAAATAAATATAAATAAGTCGACTATGATTCCCCATGGACCGCCACTGTACACAGAATACCCTTCTACGTGAAGGCAATATTATATTTTCCTATACCTCAAGCAACATTTTAATGACCAAAATACCCCACCTATGCACATCAACGTCCATGTCATCCATCAAAACCGCAAGGGGCAATCACGTCAACATAACGACAACTTTCCATCTTTCATCACGCATGGCCCTAAAGCGTGCGCGTCACGTGACCCCAAAGCCTACGTGTCACGAGGCTTGAGGCAAAGCAAACGACGTCGTCGCCGTCACCGCGACGCTGCTATGGTCCTTGCAGCTGAGCGCCTTCAGAATCCTCCACGACACCTTGCCGGAGCTCCGATTCTCTGCAACCTTCACGCCGTGATCCGCAGCCGGAAACATCGACGTCGACGGATTCCGGCGAACCTGCCGGTTCTTCATGTCGTTGAGCTCCATCTCCGGCGGGACCTTCATTGCCCCAAACATCAGAGAATACCAACGCGGCTTCGTCGCCTTCTTCTCCGACGGATGAACAGCGCTCCTGGCTGAAGAATTCCGGTGAACCTCCGGCGCCGCCGATTCTCGCAGCAGGTTGTAATTCAACGACCTGCTGCTCCTCATCATGAAACGGCGAGAGCCCGTGTCATAATTCGTGCACGTGCTCTCGCTGTTTGATCGAGTCACTGAAGACAGTGACTCTGATCTTCGGCGATGAGGGGCTTTTCTGTCTGGTTCTGGATCAAGTTTTTTGTCTTTTTCAGTGAAAGGTACAAGCCTACCGCGGAAAATGATGTCGTCGGCGGGGCACATGTCGGAGCTGCTGCTGCTACTGAAGCCGTTGAACAACTCGGTGGCATCTAGCAACGACGAGGGTTGGAATTGAAGACCCTTCTTCAACGAATCGTCGTCGTCGAAGCTTGTTGAATTGTTATTGAGTGGAAGGTCACATAGTGAAAGTGCTTCCTCTTTTTCTTCATCTAATTCCTCTTCTTCTTTCATGATATAGACATACTCATGATCTTCCATGGTTGAAGGAATGAAAAATTGTGATTCAAATAGGAGAAGAATTGTTGTATATATGGGTTTTTGTTCACTTATGAAATTGAGTGTGGGAAAAACAAAGAAGGGTGTGGTGGAATTATAAGTTGTTTTTTGTTTGGAGTGTAGGTAACGATATATTATTTATTCTCAAGGTTTATTTGTCGATGGCTTCAAGGGAAAAAAAGAAGGGAAGAGATGATGGTGATGATGATATTGATGGGGAAAGGCATCTAGAAAGCCCAAAAGGGTGAAGGGTGAAGAGAGGGATGGGAATATAATGCATTGTCTATTTCAGCGAAATAACACTCCATATATTGTCCATACAATGATGCCAAGGGGGCAGATTTTACAATGGTAATGGTAAAGATTTTTCAGTACTTTGCCTTTGCTTCTTGTTTTGTTGCTTTGAGCATTGCCACGGAACAAAGGAGGCCCACGTACACGTACTCGCTAGCTCTTTACAAGCACCCACCATAGAGGTAAACTCCACCACATTATACCAATGGGTGCTTGGTTTAAACAAGATTTTGAATTTAAATCTTGTGCGTGCAAAAAAAACTTCTTTTGAAAACGTTAGTTCTATCATAATATTAATGTTCTCAACTCAAAAAGAATTATTTATAGTGAATGATAGCTGTAAATACTAAAAAAATTGTAGCCTATTATCAACCAGACACCCATTTTTTTATTTTTTTTATTGCGATTAACTTTTTTTTATTTTATGGCCGTAAAAAACTATTACAGTAGTTGATATTTAAATGTGATTGTTATGTACAGCGTTAATGTTTTTGGAGTTTCAATCCATTCATATTCTCATTCTATTTCAACATTCACTTTCTATCTATCTCTATTTTCTTTCAATCATATAACACATCAAATCTCTTATTCACTCTTCTTTTTATTCCTATCTCTCTCTTCTCTACAACTTTTACACATATTTAAGAGGTGTGAAGTTAATTTAATTCATGTTTTAGTTTTAAGCTACATAACACTTGGGGAAAAAAAACAAATAGTTATTTGTCATTATTCATTGGCAACGTCAGGTTAAAACCCTAATCTAAAACCTAATCCCAACTCTTTGCGAACTCTGAGTGTGACCGTGTATATGAGGTTTTTCATCTAGTGTAGGAATAAAAAGTTTGCCGGCCTACTAAAGTGTTGCCAATTTAAACATAATATTCACATCTTTAAGGCGCTGCATTACTTTTTTGTTCTTTTTTTTATTTTTAGTTTTAAGCAGTGCTTTCACCTTTTTGGTTTCTATTTTTGTTTTGGATTATTATTTCCTTTTTTTATTCTGCCAGCGAGAGTTTCTGATGTAATTATTTTATGTAAATAATCCATGTTAAAACCGGTTAAAAAAATTTTGTTTAACTTGACTATAGTGAAACTCTGATATTGTGTAGAGTCGGTTTGTATATGTTAAGTACTTATCTTACACAAGTACATTCATTTACAATTCCATACAACCAAATGGATTGCAGCTGAGGAGTTCGCGACATTATAGAAGAGTTCGAAGTGTATGTTAATTTGAAGTTTCAATGAAAGGCCCATTGAATGGCATAAATTAGAAAATTATGTTTTAATTTGTTTCCATATTCGAAAATAAGATTTGGACATCTAATTGTTGAGTAATCTAAAAGCCTAAGTTCTGCAAGCTTTGCCATAATGCTATCAAGATGTGCAAGTAACAAAAATTTCCATCCTTTTTTACTTTCCTTACAATTGATGCAATTTGTTTTGTTTTTATTTACACTTGCAAGTTCTTTTTCTTTTGTTTATTCTCATTCACTACCATTTACACTTACTAGAGTGTTGAACTTGCAAGTTGGTAAAAAAAAAATTTGAATTTTCATGTTTGATTTAGTGCTTGCTGGAGCACTATTCTTCCAAGTTATTATAGATAAAACACTTTTTTTTCTTTAACACTACAGGACAAAACACTCTTTTATCCACTGTGATCTAGCGTGACTGTTTTAAAATTGCATAACATATAATCTTATTGCTTAAGCTCAAAAAACCTTATATGAGTTCTTAGCTTGACTTTTTATATACATTTGTTTATTTTAGGTGTAAATAATAATCTATTTCATTTTTAAGTGATTATTCTATTCTAGGTAAGAAGAAAAAAATATTGTTTCATACACTTCATTTTTTTTCCACTTCATCTATCACGTTACGTTATAAATTATATCAACAATTTCTCTTTATAGTGTCGATCCATCATTTTTCTTGAAAGTAGTAACTGACAGTAAAGTCAGGTCGTAAATAAACTTCAAATATTTAAGAGCAAATGACATTTTTTAAGATAAGGTAGTCTAATTTTGGGAGTTGGATTTGTCACGCACACAAGATTTCACACCTCCTATTTTATATTCCGGAATTTAAAATCCGGAACATTTTACCTTCGGAGATAATATTTGAAATAGCCTGTAAAATTTTGTTTCTAAATTTTAAATCTTGGAACATTAAAGGGTACAAAATTTTGGGTTAGGGTGTCAAATCCAATCCTCTCTATACTTAATTTTGGACACCAGAGGCATCACATAAAACATTCTAAAATTTTCTCATAACATGAATTGGAACAAGAAAAGTTTCTCCAGGAAAGATTAAATCACTAGCAAAGGAAATAATGCAATATTAGAGAACCCTAGTAATTGAGCTTTAATTAAATGGCTTCCTTTCCTTGGTTTGAATCTTCAAATCATTTTAGTGAGCATCAAGCACTCAATACAAAAAGCACCCAATATAAACACGAAGCTATAAGGTCACAAGGTGAGACGAAATTCCCTTGTCAAATCCCCCTAGATGGACTTAACTTCGTATCCTACAACATTAAAAAGAGTTAGTAAATTGAATGAATACAGACATGTCATGATCGACACCAATACATCAATTGGTTGGACAAATGGGTGATTCTACCATAATTCATGTACAAAATTGTTCCATCCATAAACCATTTCTAAATACTTAGACACCTCAGCTAAATTGGAGAAATAAACATATTAGAATTGTAACTCAGTTACATTCGCACTGTTGAGACTGTAATGTTCATCAGTTGTTTGCAAAAACATACAACTTCTCCCCATGTGATCTCCGGTTCCACATAGTCGTGATTTCAATTACTCTGTTCCTTCTGGCTTCAGATGTTCAAAATTTTCAACAACCTAAATGATGCCACAGTGCCGTATTCTCTGTATGCGACCCGTCTTCATTTCAGATACAAAATTAAACTGAACAATTACAATCGAATTCAAATAAAATCCATCCGAATTTAACTTAAGCTCGATGCATAAACATCACCACTTAATTCTAGTTTAAGAGCCATCTTACTACGAAAACACTCAAATTCACAAATTAGAATCAATTAACCACATTATCGAGCGAGAGAGGGAGAGACATTTTAATTAGAAATCGCAACGCCGAATTCAACAAATCAAATAGAAGATTAACAAATTGCGCGCAACAAATAGCCAATCAATAATCATTGATAAATTCAAACCCGAGAGCTATTACACAACATATCAACAGCGAAATTGATAGATACTAAACGAAACCCTAATTGAGATCGAAAATGCAAAAATCCCCAATCCCCTAGCCCCCGAAACCGTAGAGGGTCCTGCCTTGCCTCTTGAGTGCGTAGACAACGTCCATGGCAGTCACAGTCTTGCGGCGAGCGTGCTCAGTGTATGTGACAGCGTCGCGAATGACGTTCTCGAGGAAGATCTTGAGAACACCGCGAGTCTCCTCATAGATGAGGCCGCTGATACGCTTCACACCGCCACGCCTCGCAAGACGGCGAATGGCGGGTTTGGTGATTCCCTGGATGTTATCCCTCAGAACCTTCCGGTGACGCTTTGCTCCTCCCTTTCCCAAACCCTTTCCTCCCTTTCCTCTTCCTGACATCGTGGTTTTTGGTGGAAGTTTCTTTCTCTGCGATTTTCTGAAATGAAACAGAATATGCTATGAGATTGAATGAATCTAGATGTTATATAGAGTACGGGCGTAGATGTGTGGCCGTTAGATTATTCGCGATCCGTGTGAAAGGAGAGTCTCGTATTTCAGACCGTTGGATTTAAAATGATTGATTCTGATTGGCGGAAAGAGCGCGAGGCGGATTGCAAGTTTTGAAATTTGGGATTTGAGCTGGTTGGTGTTTTTTTGTGCCGAACTGTGTCTGTGAGAAAACACAACTTTTTGAAGCACGTGAGGGGGAAAACAATTTTGAACGAAATGAAATGAAAATATACACACAGCGCACCACATGAAAATATAGTACCCGCTCTTTGGTAATTTGGGAGGATTTGAATTTTGCCATGTCCAAGCCAAAAAAAAAATTAATCAACACTAGCTAGCTTCTCTTAAAACTTTGGGTTGGTATAACAAATTAGCAATACCTCAATAATTAGCTAGGAGGCAAGCTAGCATTGCTATCTTATCTCATGACTTTTCTGATTAGTTGCCAGTTTTTAATTTTTTGTTTCAAAATGTAAATTTGAAAATAAAATGTGTTTAATAAAAATTATATTAAACTGGTTTTTATTCAATTTAAAACGGTTTTAAAATCACAAAATATATTTTTCTGATTTTGATTTTTAGTTCAATGACATGTATCATCACCATCGCCACCACCCTTTGCCATCGGCGCCACTACCACCCTGCGCTACCACCACCACCAACACCGCCACTATCACCCTCCGCTACCGCCACCTATTGCCATTGCCACTGCCACCCCTTCTGTCGCCACAACCATCGCTATAACCACAACCCTTCGCCACAACCGCAACCACCACCACCATCTCCACCCTTGCTACCACCATCATCACTGCCACCTCCACCGCCACCACCCTCCACCACCTCTCGATGCCACACTCCACCCTTCACCGCTTCCTCCACCACCACCGCTGCTACCACCACATCAACGCTACCCTCAAACACCACCACTTCCACCTCCACCACCACCAACACCACCGCTTCTACCTCCACCATCGCCAACACCTCCACCGCTACACCACCCTCCACCACTGCCACTATCGTCGCCCCCATTGCCCCCACTATAGTGGGCACCATGACCACCAACTACACCGTCGTTGCCACCGCCACCAGGTAACATCCACCTCCACTGCCACCACCGCCTTCATCGTCATCACAACAACCTTCACTGTCACCACCACCACCATTGGTGCAGGCACCACCCCTTCCACTGCCATCATTGTCATCTACTACACCACCATCGTCGCATCTGCCACCACCGCCTTATGTAACATCCACCTCTACCGCCACAGCTACCTGGCCCCTCCATTATCCTATCGCCACTACCACGCACTATTGTGAATTTACAAAGTTGATAATTGTAATGACTATTGTGGATTTCCAAAGTAGACAACAACTTTTTTAAAACTGAAAAAAAGAACTAAAACTGAATTTATAATTTTTTTATTAGTGTTGGTTTTTAAAATTTCAAAACATAAAAAACCAAAAACTACCTCGAACGGGGCCTTATTTATAAACATTTGCGACTGGTTCATATAAAGAGGGTTTTCAATAAATTGATGTATGATAGACTTTGATACAATTTTAGAATTTGTATTAAGTTTAATTCTACTATAAAAGCTAACTTTAAGGTGATGATTGTCCTCATATTTATAAGGGCTTATTAGGCCATATCTTTTATTGATGTAGGAACTTAAGAAGCTTAATTATTAGGAAGGTGAGAGTCAATTTATCAATATTTATACTTTATTTGGTTATTCAGTATTCCAAAGATATTCGTTAGATATTATCCAAATTTTATAAAACAAACAACTTTTCTTTTAACATACAAGGGCTAAGCCCGAGCAAAGTAAACATAGTCAAAGTAAGAGAAAACACATGTACACTAGATACCTTAGCAATTTGAAGCAAGAGTTCATGAGGAAGAGGAAAAAAAGAAAGCTACTTGGAGGAGTGAGGCAACAATTACTTTTTTTTTTTCGGTTACAAGGAGGGGAGAGTCCCAAAGCAAAAGACGCTACGACAAACTAGAAACAGGCCCTAAGGACACAACCCACGCCCGTCCTGAACAAAAAACCTGTGACACTCTCTAACCGTAGCTTCCACTATATGGTTACCAAAAGAAAAACGGTGACCCAAGCGAGACATGTGGTCTGCAAAAGAATTTGCCTCTCTATAAGTATGTTGGAGATTCAATGCACCATGCTTCATCTGTAACTGACAAATAGCTTGCGCCCAATCTCCATAGGGATAAGACTCAACATCAGGGGAAGAATGGAGACAAATAACCTAAAAAGAATCAGTCTCAATGATGATTTGAGAAATGTCAAAATTGATAGTTATCACCACGGCTATGAGTACCGCCAAAATCACTGTGAAAAAGACATTGACATTAGCCAAATCTCCCAAGTTTATGCAAAAAACACTTATCCACGGGCCATCAGAACCACGAAGAACCCCAACACAACTAACCCGAAGGCTCGTCGTCAATGCACCGTAGACATTGAATTTCTACCAGCCGCACACGAAGGGGGCGACTACCATCTCCATCAAAAGCATTCTACTTTCAAAGAAAGGACAATCTGAAACATGAATTCCAAAATAAAATCTATGTGAAGCATGGGCTACACAATCTTCCACCACATTAAAACCTAGTGGAATAGATTGAAATTCAATTCCTCCATGAGAAGAGCTGATCTGACAATTGGAAGAAATTATATCTACATATGGATGGCTAGGGTAACATTTATTAGTGTAGCTACTGAGTTATCATCCACGATAACACGGCCTAAAGGATGGGGTATGATCAGTGTCACATGCCTTGGGAGACCAGTATGGTCGAGTCTTGTGAATGGAGGCTTACAAGCAAGAGAAACCATAACTGCCAAAATTAATCAGTCATCTATAACCTCCAAATAAATTGACCAATTATTATATCACTTAATAGCCTAATAAATTGCACAGTAATTATGAAACAACCAATAAGCTCAATAGCCAACCTCAAATCTATTAAAGGTTTGGGATATTAGAATACAACATAGTTTGGAAATTAACCAATCGTGATAAGCTGGATGGCCTCAGCAGAGTCACTTTCAATAAAGGTTTGGGATATTAGATTGAAAGGTTTAGTACTAACTCCATTTCATTGTGAAATTCCCCACAACTGAGCTAGTAGATTGTTAACTAACACATCAACATTATATTTTATTAGTCCAGTATCTTGGCATCTGCACCTCTCGGCAGGGTCTGTTGGACTAATTTGAAGATCTGTTAAGAAAGTCTCAGAAGCAGTAGACTTTAGATAGAAATGAATTATACTCAAATTAGGCACAAGTTGTTGAAAAACACATTTCTTTATGGACTCTCCAAATGGCCCGAATTATACAAGCAAAATAGCTATATCCAATTGTAAAGATTCATGGAAAAATCATCTTAGTATGTGTATTACAGACTCCACATATCCTGAACAAAAATCACATGTATCTGAGGTAGAAATGCGCTTGTTTCTTCACTTCAAATTAGTCCTCTGTTTTGATTTCATATTCCCACTAGTGATAGTTATGAAACTATAAGCACTGCTCAACAAACTCAACTATCTACCAATTCTACTACAACTGCTTCAATTTAATCATAAGCACAGCTCGTTATACTATTTTGTACCGATTTACAATAAAAACGCCTAGATTTGGCATAAGGAAACAAGCTTAAAATCGAAATTGCAATCAAAGAACTTGAAATGAGCTACTTGGTAATCTGATTCCAATTAAACTTTGATACTGAACAGTCAATACTTGCGGTAACCATGATTTACATGAAAAGTAGATCAGCTGAAAACATGAATCTAAACAACTATTAGGAATTGCGAAATGCAACTAGTTGTTACATTGTCAAAATTCGACGAGCTATGATTCGGTAAAAAGATTCAAGACCTAGATCTAGAAGAACAGAAAATACTAATTCCCTAACCACCGAAACCATAGAGGGTCCTGCCCTGCCTCTTGAGAGCGTAGACAACGTCCATCGCAGTGACAGTCTTGCGGCGAGCATGCTCAGTGTAGGTCACAGCGTCGCGAATGACGTTCTCGAGGAAGATCTTGAGAACACCGCGAGTTTCCTCATAGATGAGGCCGCTGATACGCTTCACACCGCCACGCCTCGCGAGACGGCGAATGGCGGGTTTGGTGATTCCCTGGATGTTATCCCTCAGAACCTTCCGGTGACGCTTTGCTCCTCCCTTTCCCAAACCCTTTCCTCCTTTTCCTCTTCCTGACATGGTTGCGATTTCTCTCTCTGAACTCCAATGAGTTTGGCAGATGATGGTGTTGCTTTTAGAGTTGCTGATGAAGATTTGGGGTGTTTGTATATATACGATAAGATGATAGATGCTTTGCCGTTGGATTGGACAGTGATCCGCGTGAAACAATAAACTATGAGCTTCGACCGTTGGATTACAAATGATTGGTTGAGAATGGATGTTACGGGGATTGCAAGAGTTTTTAAGTTAGTATTTGAAAAACATTGGGGGGAACTTTTTGTTTTGTCATGACCCCGCCTCTGGAAATTGGAATCATGGTAATGAATGAAATTAAACTAGTATCTCTTTATTTTCCACTGTATACACCAAAAAATGGATCTTAAAATTATTACTAGAAACTAAATTTTTTTTTGAAAGAAGAAACTAAATTAATACGTCGTCTTTAAATTTGATAATTAACAAAAAAAAAAAAAAACCATGGGTAATAGCTTTATCTCAAAAATATTTGGTCAATGAGATAGTTCTTAATGGGGAATACAAGGTAGGAAACTCATATGTTTGAAAGGGCATTGTTAGGGCTAAGAATTACTTACACCACGAGTTTCGGGCACGACTAGGGGATGGATCTGCATCACTTTGGTATGACAACTGGTTGGGGTCTGGTAAACTCTGTTTTATAGTTTTGTTTGTTCATGTTTCAGACATTGGACTAAGGGTGGCAGATTTATGGTTGGGTTCTTCATGGAATTTTGAGCAGCTATATACAACGTTACCTTTGGATGTGAAGGAGGAGATCAGTGTTGTTAGAGTGCCTACCTAGTCGGCGAGGCACGACGCTATTCGTTGGGCAGCCGCAAACGACAGTAGGTACAGTGTGTCATCGGCATATGCAACCTTGAGCGACTTCGACGCAATTGATTCGGGGCCGTGGAAGCGTGTTTGGCGTTGTAAGGTTCCTGAGAAAATTAGATTTTTTTCTATGGCTTCTTATGAAGGAGGGGCTTCCTACTAATGAGAAGAGGTATCAGAATCATCTCAGCGATTCGACTTCCCCGCTCTTGTTTGCTCTAACGTCATTTTGGCTCGATATTACCACCTCTCGATTCCCATGTCCCTTCTCGATTTGGCTCGTGAGTTTACTTAAGCAACAACAATGTCTCTTATGGGTGGTTGTGTTATGGTGGAAATGGAGATGTAGGGATGAACAATGTTTGGGAGAGAATAAGTGGGAGCTAAACCAAGTGTTGCAGTGGGTTCTATCGAATGTCACCGCTTGGCAGACGTATCTTTGTTCAAAGCATCTTTCTCCTTCGCCGCCAGTTGTTCGTATGGCGCCCTTTTAGCTGCTGGTTAATAGAAGTTGGATTCCGGGTTGTGCAACTATGGGTGGGGCTGTTGTGTTAATTGATTTTGCTCGTGGTTGGTGCTCCGCAGTGTCAACGAGTTCTCTCTGTGGGAACGCGTTCCTCGCAGAGGTTTGGGCAGTGGAGTTGGGTTTAGCCCATGCATGAGAGTTAGGTGTTCACAATGTCGTATGTGCGTGTGACTGTGAGGATGTGGTGTGAGCATTACTGATTCGTAATGATATTAGAACCTTTTGAGATAGGGAGGAGATCACCAAGGTGAGGGATATGCTTAGTTGGGATTGAAATGTTTCTGCTATCCATGTGGCAATGGAGGAGAATAACACTGCGAATTGTCTTGCGAAACAAGCGGCGCATGATGGAACTCCCTAGCGGGTCTGGAAGCAGCCTCCATCTTTTTTCTATGCGTCTATGTATCTTGACGCTTTGAATAACTAGTTTGTTTTTATTTTTTCCTCTTGTAACCGAAAAAACAAATTCTTACACATTGTAAATAAAATAAAGAAGTAAAATGTGAAGAGATAAATACGAAATAAGTATAAGCACACATTTTTTAGGACATGCTTGGTTTGGCTATTTCCTATTTTCATTTTCGAATTAAACAAAATGAAATTGAAAACATATTTGATTCATATTTATAAAATGTTTTCAAAATAGAAAGAAAAAAAGAGTCGTTTTTCATTTTTGAAATGAAAATGATTGAAAGTACTGAGATGAAAAGCAGTGGCGGTGGACATTGGTGATGGTAGTGACGGCGACGGTGGCGACAAAGGTGGCATGGGCGGTGGTGCATGTTGGTGGTGGTAGTGATAGTGACAACATCGGTGGTTGGTAGCGGCGGTGGCAGCGGCAATGGGCAATGAAGGCAACAACATGGGAGGTGGTGGTGACGGTGGGGGATGGTAGTGGAGGTTGGTGGTGGTGGCGGTGGCAAAAATGACAATAGTGGCGGTGACGGCAACAGAGATGGTGGTGGTGGCAGCAGCGTTAGCGGCAGTGGTGAAAATGAAAACATAAAATTGAAAAAAAATATGTTCTCTATATTTTAGAAATTTTAAAATAAAAACTATTCGTGAAAATGAAAATGGAAAATGAAAACAAAATACATTTACTCAAACCAAATAGGCCCTTAGTTTTTCCAAAACTAATCATTTTATCTTTTCTATTAAAAACTTTTACTGGAATCTCATACTCATATTTTTTCTCACTACCTGGTTCTCGCGTAGGACATAGTGACAAACTAATCTCATACCTTGATTTTGGTTGGTCAGGTACCTCCACCATCACTAGCTTCGGACTGATAGCAAGAACATCTTCTGCTGAGCTCCTTGTCGTTGTGTTCCATCTTCTGGCCCTCCCTCCGCCTTGATCCACTAGTTGCGGTGGGGTATGACACTTGCCCATCAGCTGGAGATTAATACTATTATTTTTTAGTTAGATTCAAACATTGTCATCAAATTCATGAAATCGAGTACTTGCCCTTTGGAAATAGACCGAGTGATTCAGGATTGCGGGTTTCTAGCATCCAAGTTCTATCTATGTTAATGAGTTCTCTCATGTTAAGAGACAAGCTAGTATTGTTGCACACAACCTTGCTTCTTTGGCTCTCAGGTATGTTTGTCTTGTGTTTTCATTTTCACTTATAATAAAAAATAAAGATGAAAACTTGTTTGGTTAAATTTTAGAAAAGATTTTCTTTGAAAACATTTTCATAAATGGCTTTAAATTAGAAAATGAGAAAAAGTCAATTTCTCTGTTTTATGTGAAAAGTCTATGGAAATGGAAACAATGAAAAACATCGGAATATATCATTTTTTTTAGGTAAAACACTCGAACACATCAATAGTTGTCAATATGGATTATAATCCGCGCGTCAGCTCGGTCCGTAGTTGATTGGGTTGGTTAAATTACTGCTCGGGTAGGTCATGGACTAGTACAACCTAGCTCATTTAACCCGTTGGTTAAACGGGTCAGCCCGCGGGTAAAACGAGCTGCGGGTTGAGGCAAGTAAAAAAAAATCGACCTAGTTGAATTTAGATATACACGAAGTATATGGTGCAACATTGTTATGATGTTGGATTAGTAGATTTAGTAAAATACATGTGTTAGTATTTTTTTTAATATAATTTTTTGACATTTTTTAATCCAATTGCCAATTTTTTAGATTTTTTATTTATTCCACTCAACTTGCATCGTAATCTGGACTGAGTTCATATTTTATGGACTCGTTAAGATGTGGGTTGCTCTAATCCAACTCGTTTACAACTCTATCTGTGACGGGTCGGTCATATGAACCCATATGCGTCGGGCCATGGGTGTTTGTACTCTGCAGTTTTTTTTTTTAACAAATTGCATCCACCCATTTTGTTTAATATTCTTTTTATCTATACTATTCTCTTTTTCAAATTGCTATCGGTAATGCCAGAAATTAATTTTTTGTTGTAGGGAAAAAAACGTACAGATTCCTAACGTCAAAAAGTTATATATATATATATATATTATATTTAAATGAAATGCAAAATATCCATGTCTATAATTCCTTTTTTTCTTTGCTAAATGTTTATAATTCTTTTGTTGAGTTTGTTTTGTACTACTACATTTTTTATACTCGATCAATTCTTTTTTTATTTTTTAAATAAATAAATTATGAAATCAACTTTATAATCATTGAGATCTTATATTATAAATCTTATTCATAATGTATTCATTAATAAATATATAAATGTTTCTTCCAATTTAAAAAATATTTTCATACTTTTTTTTAAATAGTCCCATCAAACACATTTCCGGTGTTTTCATTTTCAGAAAATGAAAGATAGGAAACTAAACCAAACATGTTTTAATAATTTAAAAAATTGAAAATGAAAATCGTTTTCAAAAAATGGAATCAGAAAATGAAAATAGAAAATGTTTTCTCAAACCAAACAGACCATTAGTTTCCCTTCAAATTTGTGGTGGGATAATCCCCAAATTCTTCTGCTCGTACAATCTTAGTAGACTTATATTTTTCAGTTTAATATATTGAGCATTTTCCCTCAAAAAACTTTTAATGGAAATCATCTACTTATAAAAGACTTATCGCTTTGGCCCTCAGGAAGTGCAGTTCCTCCTCTAGGCTAGGTTTGGATGCTCCAAGCTCAACGGGTACACAACCCCCCAATTCGAAGTGTTTAGCTTCGTGGACTTTTAAGTGTTGTTCCTCCTTTAGGTCGAGTTTGGGTATTCCGTACTCGGAGGGTATACAACCCTCAAAGTCCTAAGTGTTTTAGTTTAATGGACTTGTAAGTGGTACTCTTCCTCTAGGTTGGTTTGAGTGTTTCAAACTTTGTAGGGTACACAACCCTCCAAGTCTTGAGCGTTTTAGCTTAATGGACTTGTAAGTGCTCTTACTCCTCTGACCGGGTTTGGGTGTTCTAAACTCAGATAATGCAAAAATAACTTAAAGCACCCAAAACCCTAAAATGAATATAATTAATGAGATTTAGGTCTCATTTGGAAGAGTTTATGAAAAAGTTATTTGAATTTATTCTATAAAATAAGCATTTATGTACATGCTTGGAAAAAATTATCAAAATAGCTTATAAGCCTTCGCACCAACATGGTGTTGGTTTAGTGGTAGACAAATTAAATCCCTATAGATGTCATAAGTTCAAACCCCGAAAAAATCATTTATTGTGAGAGACTGTCACTGTTTACACCTGTTAAAGACAAAAAAAAAAAATTATAAGCCACCATGATATTTTTTATGCAGAGCATATGCCGAAGTCTTGATGATATCCTCCCTTCGAATCCTAGCAGCCAACTATTTCCACTCTTCATTATTTCCCTCCAAACATTTGAAACTTTTTTATGTATCACTATGAACATCGTAACATAGCCGGTAGCTGCACTTCTTTGCTCTCATACTCCTGTTCCGGTCGCGCCTCTTTGCAAAAAAAAAAAAAAATCCATTTATACTTACCCCCTTTCTCTATCTAATATTTTTTAAAATTAATTTATTATTAAAAATATTCTTTAAGATTAATTTCATGGGACTCTGCAATCACGGTAAGTGAATAAATTTCTTTCAACATATATTTCTACATATGTTAAATTTTTTATACTACTTATAAAACAAGTTTATGAATTTTATTTGAAAATAAAATTTCTGATTATAGTACTCCTAAACAAGCTAAGCGTGTGTTTAGTTGCAATTCTCAAACATTTATGTGAGTCTTAAACATGTAACCCCATTGTTTTAAAAACGTTTGAAAGCTAATTTTGAAAATCGACTCTACAAGTTTGATGCGGACCTGACAGAATTTACACAGAGTAGCTTATTCGTCATACTGGTCCGATTTTGTGTAAATGTACAAAAATTTAGTTACAAAAATAAATTTTGGTAAACATATCTAAACATAAATAACGTGACGTTACTATAATTATAATTATGATTGGATAAAATAACTTAATTGTAACCTAACAAGAAAGAATCAGGTAACGTGACCTCAAATTAGGGAATTTGATTCCTGTAGAGTCACTAATTTTAAAAAAGATAACAAATTATAAAGTTGTTTGATTAATTTATATACAGTATGGCTATTATTCCCGAATCCTTTTGTTTTCCAGGTACTAACTCCCAAATTAGGGGATCGTTGGAATGTGCAGTGATAGATCGGAGGCAGAAGCACTGCAATATCACTACCACTAGGTCCCATTTCCACGGCTGCTTCAGAATCAGAGCAAAAATGGCGAATCCCTCCGGTGCCGCCGTCTCTGCCCGAAACCCAATCACTCACATCGTTTTTGACATGGACGGTCTCCTTCTTGGTACTTCTTATTCTATCCACACCATAACGCCCTTCGATTTTGAAACTACGAATGCATACCCATTTGCCTGTAACTTTATGCTCTCTGTCAAAGTTTGTATTTTGAAACTACGAATGCTTACCCATTTGCCTGCAACTCGATGCTCTCTGTCAAAGTTTGTATTTTGACAAGGCTAGCAATGCCCCTTTTGGATGTTTAGATAGTTATGTGAATAACATTTCATATGTAGATAGATCCAGTTGTTTGTTTTTACGAATTTGTTGTGGGCTTGCATCTTTTGCAGACACAGAGAAGTTCTACACCGAAGTTCAGGAACTTATACTTGCTCGATACAATAAAACATTTGATTGGTCCCTCAAGGCAAAGATGATGGGAAAGAAAGCAATAGAAGCTGCTAGGGTCTTTGTTGAAGAGACTGGAATTAGTGATTCTCTTAGTGCTGAGCAATTTCTTGTAGAAAGAGAGGAAACGCTGCTGAGACTGTTTCCAACAAGTGATCTGATGCCAGGTATATGGAGATTGGAGACCCTTATCTAATGAATGAAACTAGAGATTGAAGGCTTTAATAGTAGAACATGATTCAGAAAGGGCATATGAATTTTTATATTTCTATAGATGTATTACATGCATATATTTTGTTGATTCCAAACATGCCTTCTTTGCCGAGGTGGTGACCTGCCTAGCTGTCAAGGTTTACTGAATTTTGGTTTTGTTTGTATAAATTGACATGAATCAATAACTGAAAGTTTGTGTAGAATAACATGCTAGTGAGGGAAAGTGAGAGAAAATGAAGTGACAGAAAAAGAGAGAGATCTGAGTGAAATCTGAAAAAGTGTACTATGAAATTCTGAATCTCAAAGTATTGAGAGGTTCTACTTATAGAGTAGAAAGCTAGCTATAGACCGGTTATTACAAAATTCAGCTTTCTGTTGTAATCGAATCCTAATACATTGTATTTAGGCATTTTAATTAAACATGTGAAAAAATTGACTTTGTTGTTTGTTACAATCAAAAGCTAAGCTACATGAAAGTTGTGTCAATAAAAAAGTGCTCTGTCAGCCTCCCCCCAAAACTTGGGTGGTTAATAGAGTTGGTAGTGATCAAACACTGAGTTTGTCCTTGAGACCATGGAGCTGAAGCTTGGACAGAAGTTTAGTCAGAGCATTTGCAAGCTGATCATTGGCCTGAACATGAGCAACAGTAAGAACATAAGATGCTTGCTAAGGACCTTCTCACGAACAAAGAATTTGTAAAGCTCCATGTATTTGGTGCTAGAGTGTAACATCGGATAATGGTAGTTAGTGACTGCACTTAAGTTGTTACATTAAAACTCAGGAATGCTGAAAGAGATTGAGTTCTGTGAGCAGAGTGTGGATCCAAAGCATTTCAGCGGCTGTCGAGCCCAGACTTCTATACTCTGCCTTTGTGATGGAGCGGCCACCTCTTCCCCATAGAGAGTCCTGATTGAAAGGGTATTGCTGCTGAAATTGAGTTCCAACATCGTGATTGATAGGAGAGTTGTGATGATGAGTTTCCTTGGCCCCCACATTGAGGACAAGGTGAACCTTTTAGGAGGGTATTGATAGGAGACCTTTAGAGGGAGTAATGTTGTGGGTTGATAGAGGTATTTATTGTAATAATATCTAACTAATCTAAAGTATGGATGGCTTAGCGAATTAGTTAGGAAATTTATAAAGTATAAAAAGGGCGAGGGGACTCATTGCGAGGCATCCAAATTGTAAGATTGAGAACTCTAGTGAGTGAAGCTAGGCCTCTCGAAATTCTTCGCAGTTCTATTCATTCATTTATTTTTATTCTCTTTTGATGCCAATCCTACCTCTACATTAAACCTTTAATACAAAAATTCTGTATCTAATGCACTACAATCTTGTTTATATATTGATGTCCTGTTCCTTTTTCATCTATCATAGGTGCTAGCCGTTTACTCAAGCATCTACATGAAAAAGGAGTTCCAATTGCTTTGGCAACTGGGTACACTTCACCCATCTTGTGTTAATTTATTTATTTTTTATTTCTTTATCTTTTGGCATAGAATAGAGATACACTTCATGTCATGAGTCTATTTTGAAGGATTTTTTTTAATGCCAAGTTGTTTTGACAAATTCGCCTTACAGTTCTCTTAGGAAACATTTTGAATTGAAAACTCAAAGACATCGTGAACTATTTTCTTTGATGCATCATGTTGTTGTTGGGGATGACCCTGAAGTTAAACAAGGCAAACCATCACCGGATGTATTTCTTGCAGCAGCCAAGAGATTTGAGGTATGCCAATTTATGAATGTTGTAAACTTGATGATAGAGTTGTTTGCAGATTAAAGGATTACATATGGCTTTTCTTTTCCTAATTTGAATTTATGGTTGGGCACATTTTGTTAATAATTGTATTTCCAACTTCTTTGTTTGTAATCATATATAGTGATGTTGTTAATGATGAATTGGTGTTCCACAGGGTGGGCCAGTAGATCCTTGTAATGTACTTGTTTTTGAAGATGCGCCCTCAGGGGTTCTTGGAGCTAAGAATGCTGGGATGTAAGTGGAAGTGGATTGATTCATCAAATGATATTTATGTTAATTTATTTTTTAATGCAACATGCCATAGTTTCCAAAACGTTCTAACATTTAGTAGAATGGATAGGTATTAGGTAATCTAAATGCTAGATCTATGTTTCAAATCCTGAATTATTATTTGCGTGGTATATAATACATAAAGTATGCATCATCACTAATCTGGAGTTGATGAAATCTTTACGTTCTGTACTCAAACATATTCTTGAACCGGACAGTTATGAGTTTTGATAAATTGCATTTTTGTAACATGCTAGGCTAGGCTCTTTTCATTTTCTTCCCCCCTCTTGTATATGCAATACACGACTCTGTTGAATGTTGATATAATAATGTTTATTACCTGCATATCTGAGTTGTAAAATACTGTGAAACATGAATATCAGAAGCTGGGTGATGAATTCCACCTTCTTGTATGTTCCTGTAATGACTAAGTTTGAATGTTAACTAATAGCTATAGTACAAATTAGGCAGTTGCCCTTTAAGAAAAAAATCCTTAATAGAATAGTATTCAAATGCTGTTTTTGACCCCCTCCATTTTTTTGCTCTGTTTGATCTTGTTAACCGCTGTTGATTTTGCTTAATATATGCATTAATTTTTCGCCCCCTTAACCTATTTTTTCTGGTTCAGTCTCTGTTTCTTTTTCAACCTTGTTAGTCATTAATTCATTTTTACCTACGTATTAAAATGATTTTTTTCTCATCTAATATGTACTTGGTATATGTGCTGTAATTGGTTAACTTTGAAGGTTTGAGGTAGCTATGACTATAATGCAATTGTTGGGTTTCAAGCTGATTGTTTTTTTTTTTTTTTTAAATACAAAATTTTATTGCACTATTTAGTTTGCTGATGGTTCTAAGGCCTAGAGATTGTCACACACCAAATCTGGAGTTGTGGTTGTGGTGGGACTGTCAACTTTCCCCACAGTACATGGAGGGATATAAGTCTTACTGGTGCGCAATCAAATAATATAATTTGAGGAAAAAAAAAAAACAGAGTGGCCAAACCCTGTCTGTAATATAAAATGGACACAATGATTTATCTGTCTAGATGTCAATCTATGATGGCATTTAGTGTGGTCCAACAGAACATTCAGTTATGATGATGTCTGCTAGTTCCTATTTGTTACTAGTCATTTCTTGCCCTAATCAATTGCATACTATTTTGGTTAAACATGGCTACATACATTGTGTGATTGGTAGTAGTTTTTTCTTATTCAATTTGTTAAGGTTTTATGGCTACGTATCATACAGGTCTGTTGTTATGGTTCCTGATCCAAGGTTGGATAGATCTTTACATGCTGGAGCAGACCAAGTTTTGAACTCACTGTTGGATTTCAACCCATCTGAGTGGGGTTTACCTCCATTTGAAGACAATGGAAGCTGAACATGGGTTTCCATTTCTGTCCTACAAACTTGTTGTGGACAGAAAACGCATTACAGCTTTTATACAACTAATTGCATGTTTGGTTGCACGTCTGGAATTCACGTTAGATCCCGAAATACAATATGGAGCTTCTCTGCTAATGTTCTTTGGAGTGTGTCCAGCACACATCAAAAAATGGATGAGTAATTAATCCATTTCCATAGACTTTCAGTTACATTATTTGATATTTATATTCTTGTGCTTAATAATATAGTGTTACTACATTCAATATATCGGTTTGAGACATTAGAGCTTATTTTTTTAGGCAATTAGAGAGTGGATGTATGCTTACCTTTTTCTATTGTGCATGAAAGTGATTGGATTTAGACCCCATTTGGAAGAGCTTATATGAGCTTAACTTATAGTATAAGTGCTTATTCAAGTGTTTGGGAGAGCTTATGTAAATAGTTTATGACCAACTTATAAGCTATTTTGAGCTTATTTTCATAAGCTAACCAGAGTAGCTTATGAAAAAGAGCTTATGTTTATATATAGCTTATTTTCAATTTATTTCAATAAATTTCTTAAAATAACTTCTTAATAAGCGCTTATGGTCATAAGCGCTTAATTAAGCTGTTTTCCCAAATGCGGCCTTATATTATGTGTGTTTGGAATCACCTATGAAACAGGGTTCAACCAATTTCGAATCACATTTGAAAACTGAAACCCTTCCTTTCCCAATTTCAGAGGATTCTTTAAATAACGGGAAGATTTCATGACCTAATGCCTTACTATAACACTGATGACATCAATGTAAGGCTCTCATGTAATTTAATTGAGGGTAAAATATTTTTTTATTTCTTAGGGACATGCACGTTTGATTAGTCCATAACTTTCAAAATTCCCCATTTTACTTATTATCCGAAATAATATCATTTTTAGTCTTCAATATGAATAAGATGGTGGGGCGAACCATGTTTTTTGTTACATGCAAAAGGAAAAAAAAAAGTGGTACCCATTATATATGATGCCCCACTTGTTCTTCACAATTGTCCATTATATATTAGTTTCATAAAAACCCAAAAATGGAATAAAAAACATACATTAAAAACTAAAATGAGGTACTTCAGAAAACTAGAACTAAATTTTCTCTTTCTCTTGAAGGTTGTTATGTTATTAATCTTTTTTTTTTTGAAGTAATATGTTATTAATCTTCAATTGTAATTGAAATGCAATTTTATTTTTCCACTTAAGAGTTTTTTTTTTTGTTACATAGGAAAATTCCACTTGAAGGTTTGCTCTAACTATCTAATTAAAGTGATTAAGAAAGGAGGTGGGTTTACTATCCTCATCTCATGTCTGCTTTTATGTTTACACTTTGTCACTATTGGCTTGTTGGCAGTGGTCCTTTACATTTATCTTTCCTGGTCCATATTTATTTAAGTTGGAAGCTAATGTAGAGGCTCCAAATTGAAATTGATGGTTCCCTCACTTATCATCAGATCAGAGACAACCAGTTCCCAAATACATGAAGTAGCATAAGGATCAGAATATATGTTTATAGGGTAAAATTTCAACCCTGTTAGTTTATTTATAAATTCCGATAAATATATATAGAAGTTTAGAGAGTATATATGATATGACCGTACAATAATGATGGGTAGACATTTAAAGCGTGTAGACCACTAGAGAGAGATAGGAAGATAGGAGAGATAAGTGATAAGTGTGATATATGATGTGATTTAATTGGAAGAAAGAGATAAAAAGAAAAAATGTGTCCAAATGCGTCTGTACTGTTTAGCACAAACTACAGAGAAAGAGATTCAGAGAGGATAGGCATTATTAATAATAATAAGGGGCGTTGGTAGAAACATATAGCAACCAACATTCCATACTTATGGCAACCAAGAGGGGAAAGGGGATACTGAAGAAAAGCTTATACATGGAACATACATAAACCAAAAACCCAAAACATTGTTCTTTAATTTGTTGATGAGAAGCAAGGTGGAATACAAATCAAGTGAAAATATTAAACTTCAGGAAGAAAAATGTAATGGTCATCTAGTAGGAAAGAAAATACAGTTTTATTGTTTGTTTTTTATTTACTTGGTTGCAAAAATTAACAGTTTTTGTTATTTTTTAAAGTAATATACAAGCACCTGAATAAAAAATATATTTCCATAATACTAAAAAAAGCGAGTACCAGTACAAATATTCTTAAAAAATAATATAGTAAATTGTTTTTTTAATATTCCAAGATGTTGTTTCAAAATTTGAGCTAAATAATACTCTTCATCTTCTGTGATGGTGCATGATTTTGGAAGGATTTTTC
The DNA here is from genome assembly GCA_030819835.1 of Acmispon strigosus. NCBI lineage: Eukaryota > Viridiplantae > Streptophyta > Magnoliopsida > Fabales > Fabaceae > Acmispon > Acmispon strigosus. The sequence continues at coordinate 11,308,405 of JAUAMA010000002.1, read as the reverse complement.
GGCATGGCGGCGTAGCGTTACACGATGGAGGGAGGTACCTAAATGCTCTATGACGCTCAAATCAGTATGAGAGCATAGAGGGAAGTTCAAGGTCATAGAATAACAATGAGTTAGCAAAATGAGCAATATTGCTCATGTAGATAAATGATCAAACTTGTATTTATAAACATAGTGCGAGATATACTCGAGTCGCTGAAGCCTTCGTGAAGTCCGTATGTTCTGAGATGATAGCTGCCCGTAGATAACACATACAATTGTTTTATAAATGTGCCAGTTTAGATCCACTTGATTAACTGTTAGACGAGATGAACTCACTTCTAATCATCTCAGTTGACCAACATGATGTCCATTTAATTGTGGAACTTTCAAGCCTCATCAGACAATGTTAGGCCTTTTGGGCTAACGAGAATTTGAAATACCAATAAAGCCATAAATTTGAAATATTATATATATGGCTGCCCAATCAGTGATGTCAAATTTTAACTACACTATTAGTACTTAGAATGTTACCTTGGATATTTTGGTAACTTTCTCTTAAAATATTGTATTAATACGAAATTTCAACTATTTCTCTTCCATTTCAATCTTTTTAATCAAATTTATTAGTTATAAATGTTTGTAGTTGATTGGAATTTGGATGGAATAAGATAAAGTCTCGTATCTGACAAGTTTTATGTTTAGACCCTCACTCACCCCTTATATTGACTTAAATATAAATATTTTGTAAGTATTACTTATCCGGATTGCTTTATCTGCTTTAAACTAGCACTATCTCCTTACCACTAAATTTTGTACCAAACAAAATAAATTAGAATTTAGGAAATAAATAGCTGTCTTTTCAATTACAATTTACAAGAAGTAATTAAATACTTCAAATAATTAGGACATCCTTCATGCTGCATTGTAAAGAAAAGCTTATATCTTGAAAGCATATAGATACTTCCTTGCCTCCATTCCTTAATAACCGTCACTTTAAGATTTTGATTATATATTAAGGAATTGTATTAATGCTCTTGTTTCTATCAAAGTTACTACCTAACTTCCTAACATAACATTTATCTCTCTTCTTAATTTTGACTTTTTAATTTCCTATCACCATTAAACTAATGGTAGAATTGGTAAAACATAATTAATACTCTCTTGAAATTATAAAAGTGATAGATAATTAAAAATAAAAACAAATGAAAATAATGACAGATATATAGATATATAAGACGGAGGGAGGATTACTTTAGACGTGATAGAATAGTGTAGCGTGGAGGAGTTCTTCAAATGCATTAATGTCAAAGCCTAATTAAATCATCTCTTGTGTGCACTGAAACTAGCAAGGGAGCACATCTAAGAAAGCTCCATAGAGCCTTGTTACTTTAATGACATACATATGCACCATTATAACAAACACCACTAATTAGAGGGGGTGGAAAATTGGAAATAATGGGCTTAATCAGCATCACTCAATGTGTCTTTGTGTGTACCCACAGAAGAAGCATTTATATTACATTAAGAACATAATCATAACTGGTTTGAGTGTCACCTTGGCTGGTTCCAATTCATTGGAAATAAATTCTTTCCCTTTCCGGTTAGTTCTTTTCTTTCTTGTTTGAGTGTTCGTATGATCAAAAAGAAGAAGGAAACAGTCTAATTTTGCACCTAATGCTTTAGCCTCAATCATTTTCATCAAATCTTTCATATAGTTGTTGTGGCTATACCTGCTGGCTAGGTTTGGTCCTCTTCTTTCCAAGGCTCTCATTACAACAGTTGAATTGTATTTGTTTGGAAATCTGGCAGGTTTTCATGTTGGGAAAGAAGTAATTCTTATAAAATCTAGCAACTTCTAATAATAGCAGATTTTAGAAATTATAAACATTGATAGATCTATAATGATTGACCATGTTAAAAACTGGTCCACTCATGAATCGTGTTTTTACTACTAATCTTTAGAATAAATTATTTATAATGCGTTTTTTATGTGTTAAAATTAATTTATAGAAAACTCGAATCTAGGCATAAGTACAGAAACCATGAGCAAACTGGGAAAATTATACTCGCCCTTTTATTCATACAAAAGCATAGAAAAAGCTTTACTGGACTTCCAATTGGGACTAACTCAGAACCAGCATTTGATGCTAGCGTTTACATCTCATTCCCAACCATGTGAAACATATTTTCTAATTTTAGACACTGTCCATTTTATTTATTCAAGTAGTTTCTACATTTTCCACAACCACAAAATATCTATCTCCATAATTATGAATTACCATCTTCAGGTACATATGTAGTTATCACTTATGCCCCTCTTGTTGTTGTGCTTTCCTTGAATTCCCCTTCGCCGGGAGTATCCGAATCCTCTTTGCCACACGTACAAAATCCCTAATCAATATAGATAACCATCAAAATATTAGTACAACTCACATTAATTCTCTAATTTATAGGGTTATGCAGCACTCTCATCAGCACTAATTTTAAAATTCATTGTTATCTATTGTGATATGACATTCATTACATTAGTCAATTATTTATTGGTTAATTTTGAGAAAGACAACAATGAGGAGAGCATCAAAAAGTTTTTAATAATTAATTAATATGTATAAACTTCTAAGTTAAGTAAATGTTCCTTTTCTCATCCTACATAATTAACAATTAATGTTTTAATTAATTCTTCATTTGAAGCTATTTAAAGCATTTCTAAATTAATAATGATACTTACACATATAAATAATGCAGACACTCAATAGACACTTAATTTTTTTTCTTTATTTCTTATCTTTCTTTCTCATTCTAAGTGTTTGTTGGATGTCTGTAGTAGGTGGATGAAAGCTCATAAATAAAGAGAGAAATTAAGTAATAGAGTAGTAGCAATTATAATTGAAGAGATAAACAAGATCCTTACTTCCAGCTAAGATCACCAGCAAGAAGAAGATCATTCTCCATGTCTTCATAGGCAATAAGGTAACCCGGAATGGCATTTGAGAGATCAAGAATATCATCACTCTCAACAGATTCAGAACCAATATCCACAAACATGTGCCTGAGAGCCTTGGCAAGGCTTTGGTAGCTACCATGGTTATGGAGGCTGATGCGTTGGCAGATCGAGCGGCCCTCGAGAACAACCGTCACTGCAGGGACAACAGTTGAGACAAGATCATCATCCTCAAGGAATTTGTTTCCATACTTGGCTATACTGCCTGAGTTGTTGTTGTTGTTGTTATAGAAATTAGCCAAAGAAGAAGAAGAAGAAGAATTTGAAGGTGCACCCATAATCTGTCTTCTCTGATCTTGCCATCTCCTTTTCAAAGAGTCTTCAAAACTGTTCATCATATCAGAGATTTAACTGAGTTTTAATTCTGAATAACTGATGATCTACCTTCTCATGGAAGAAGAAGAAGCTATGTGTTTTTATGCAGACACACACAGGGACAAGGCTGCAAAATGGTTGGGTGTTAATGCAGCATGGGGCTAGCTAGGGGGGAAGTTATTATGTGTGTGTCTGAATCTGATAGAAATGGATCAAAACTGAAAAGGGTTATACTAACTTGAATGGAGTTTGGTAAAAGTTAAAATCATAAAGAGGTAGTGATCAAAATCTGAAACCTTGTGGGGTTCCCTGCTGGGGCACTATGTTTGATGGTGGTGCATGTATTTGATGAAGTTATATAGAAAAGTGAACTACTAATACATAGAGATGAGAGAGAGAGAGAGAGAGAGCACAAATTGTGTCTAGAATCCACCCCAGCCTCGTGGTTTAGTTTTCCATTTTCAAGATCATTTAATATAGTCCCCTTACTCTTAATTTCTCCCTGTCAAAATATCTCAATCACTTTTCATATTTCTGATCTTCAAAAGGGAGTAAAATAGACCAAGTTGATTTCAAAAATCTGATGTTTAAGTTTTGTGTATAAAAAAAAAGACTTTTTGCATGTTTAATTAGCTTTCATTGCATGTTCAGGAGATATAGATACACTACTTGTAACTTATAAATATAAGATTTGTATCAATGTGAAATAAAGCTTCTATCAGAAAATGATATTTAAATAATTGTCTGAAAATAACTATCAAATAGTTGTGAATTTGTCATTCTCATAGCTAATTTGTAATAATTGGATAGCAATATTTACGTCTACCACCCGAGCAAATTGTAGACACTAAACAACCCCATAAAAAAATCCTACCAAAAGAGATAGTCCCACTGGTATGTGGATATTTCTAACTCAAAAATCTCTCATAGTGGATACACATATTAGATAAAAAAAACATAGTACAATAAAATGAAAAATAACGAAAATATTTTATTATTTAAAGAGGAGTGCTATTAACACTCATTTTGTCACTTTTTTTTCAACACTATCATTTTTATTAGTTGAAATTAATGTAGGGCCTACTTAATTATATGTGTTTCACTCCTAATTTAGTGAGACTTACATAAATTTTAACCAGTGAGAGAGTGTTGAGAGGCAAAATCTGTTTTAGTAGCATTTCTCTTATTTAAATATTTCTAATGACATAGAAAAAAAGGATTTTTCCTGTATTTAAATTTAAAATCAATAGGAAAAGAAGAGTATATTAAGTAAAATAGAATGAAAATAAAACATATTCAATCACAGCTTATTCTATTTTATCTTCTTTTATATAACTCACATAATCAAGTTTTTAGTTTAGTAATAGAAAAGTTAAGGTGAGGTTACAAAATTAAATTCTAATAGAGTCGTTTGCTGAAAGAAAACGTTATCATATCTTAAATAAGTTAACAAGGTGTAAAGGATAAGAAAATATTTTGTATTAATAATTCCAACACTATTCCAGTTCTAGATTCACTTTATTCCCACCATCATATTTTTCTTGCTTTTTAATTTTCGTCTTAAACTGCTATATGTACTTTTTCCTGTTTTTTTAATATTCTTTGGATCATAAATCTCAGTGAGGGGAGAGAGAGAAATAAGTTATGCAATTGGGTAGGAATTGTAGGGAAAGGACGAGATCGAAGAGGGTGGGGATGTTTGCTTGTGATTGCAAAAGATGGTGTTTCCATAAATAAATATAGTTTATTTCAACTATGATAGTATTTTATTATATTTAACTTAGGACAATTAAATTATTAGAGTTGCATTAAATTTTCTTGGGGATGGCCATAAAAATTAATTTAATGTGTGAAGAAAAAGCAAGCTTAGCTATAAACACGAGATTAGAGTAAAGAAATGTTAAAACAATCTTGAAAATTGCACTGTGCATGAGCAGTGCAGACGACCGCGCTGCAGTCGCCGAACGGTTTGCTATACATTGAGGAACCCAATAGTAATCACATCAATTTGCTTCATCACTCTAAGTTTTTGGAACAAAATTACAGTTACCATTATTCATACCTGTACCTTGTTAGAATTTATAAATATGAAATAATTATCACATAAAATGTCATTAAGATGCAGATTGAGATTGAGGGTTATCTGTATAAAAAAATTGTACCAACATCTCACAGGCAGAGGGCATGAAAGACGAGGACGGAATCTTTTCAATAGATAAGCTCATTCAGTCACTTGATTTACGTTTCACCTAAATCACGGTGGATATCGTAGTAGCTCTTCTTGTTATGTATAAAGTTATCTGTTTCAAATAAAGTTTATTTGATGAAGTGGTAATTTAACCCGCTGACTACAAAATGCGCATCAACAACAAACCATATAATTTGATGATCAAGTATAAACATTGACATTTTTGTCTTCTCTGTCAAAAAGTTAGAATACTACTGTCTGAGTTGTGAGTAACTCAACATGGTGTAATAAGTTGAAATTCAATAATGTTCATGATTTAGTTCTTAGTGAAGAGATTCCTTAAAGAGAATCGGGAGAATCATCAATCTCTTATATATTGTATATAGAGTCAAGAGGAAGTCATCATAGTTTCCACAACTCAAAACCTATCGAGTGTATGAATTGTGGGAAGCCCGAGTACTATAAAAATAAGTACAAGAGTGCATAGAATGATTAAGAGGCGAAGGTGAAGCAAATGTTGCTTCCACCTAAGGAGGATGTTATGCGTTGATATGTTCTTTAGAGAGCAAAAAAGTTTCTTTGGTGTTTGGCTATGATTATGCCACTTCGCGTTAAGAATTCTTTGAGAAGTATATTTTTGGAAACCATGATACAGTTTACCTCTAATGAAAAACCATGTGACATTGCAGGTAAATGTGTAGTGAAGATTAATTTAAGCAAGTCTGTATAAGAAATGAAAAATGCCATACATATTCTCAACTAGACAAAGAACTTAATATTAGTAAGCCAATTGGCCAATGAAGGTTATACACACAGTCGTCCATGGTGATCATTATTCATGGGAAGATTTTAAAAGATGCAATGGCACTTGCTTGCAGTAAAAAGTGTGACGCTCTTTACAAGACGACATGAGCATGTCATTTGAATGCAGTTGCAACAAATAGGAGTTTCAATCTATGGCACCAGAGATTAGGTCATATGAGTGAGGAATGGATCACTCAAATGATAAACTACTAGGTCTTTAGTGAATAAAACTTGACACGTGTGAAGACTGTGTGCTAGGAAAAACGAAACGAGTCAGCTTCTAGAAAAGTGGGAGAACCTCAAAGAAGGAAAGACTCTAGCCTCTTGTTTGAGGTCCAACAGATTGTCTCATCCATTGGTGAGAAGAAATACTTCGTGACTTTTATCGATGATCACTCCATAAATGTATGAGTATAATTTCTGAAATATAAGTCTGAAGTATTTGAGCCTTTCAATATGTGGAAAGCCATGGTAGAAAACGAGACATAATTGAACATCAAAAAGCTCAAAACTGACAATGGTGGTGAATATGAAGACACCGTATTTAAGAAGTTACTCTATGAGCACAAAATTATGATGGAGAGGATGGTGCAGGTACGCCCCAACACAACAATGTAGCTGAGCGTATGAATCGAACATTAACTAGGAGATCTAAAAGCTTGCGTGTGCAGTCAAGCTTACCGTAGTAGCTATGGGCAGAGGTAGTCAACATGAAAGCTTACTTGATCAATCGAGGTCCATCAATATTATTGGAGCACAAAATATCAGAAGAAGTATGGAGCGAAGAAAAAATAAAACTATCACACCTTAGAGTTTTCAGTTGTGTAGCATAAGTGCGTATTAGTGACCAAGGCAGGTGGACCGGGCGGGTCGCCCCACCCTAGGGGGACCGCCCTTTTTGGACCCTCCCAAGGGCAAGTAAGGCGCGCAGTACTATGGGTGGGTTGACCGCCACTGACGGACGCGTCAGCAAGGCCCACGTGACAGGGAGAATGACATAGAATTATAGATCGTACCCTTTTTTTATAGTAAGCATTTTTGCATAGGTTCTTGGGCCAATGATTAGAGGCCTAGAAAGCCCAATTTTAGGAAAATTAGGATTTAACAGTTTTCCCTATAAATAGGGGCCTGCATTAAATAAAATGATCTCCCCTTTTCTAGTTCATTTATGAGACACTACTTTTATTTGTCATTCTTGCGTAGTCTCTCTTAGGGTTTAGTGCTAGCAGATCTAGTGTTGTAGCCTTGGCTAGAACAGCAAGAATAACCTTGATCCCAAATCAACGAAGTGCGCTTTCACTAGTTATGGTGAGGATGATTTCGTCTATCACCGATTTTGAGGTATCAATGAGGCACCATAAAGAAGTGTCTGTACTTTGGAAAAAGAGAATTAAAAGTACAAGACTATGTAGATGCAGACTTCAGAGGTGAAGTTGATCATGGAAGAATTATCGCCAATTACATTTTCACTGTTGGTACTACAATTATTAGTTGGATGTTGCAGGTACATATGATTGTTACTTTATCCACTACGCAGAGGATTTAAGGAATATGTAGCAGTAACAGAAGTCAGTAAACAGTTGATATGGTTTTAAGAATTATTAACAAATTAAGCTGAGATCTGTCCAAAAGAGAAATATCTCACACTGTCAGAATGCAATACATATGAATTTTTTTTTAGCATTTCAATCGATGATAAAACACATTAATATACGTTACCACTTCATTAGATCGTTAGCTTGGAGATGATGTGCTAACGTTGAAGATATAAGAAGCATGCTAATAAATACGGTGACCATTACCAACTGAAGTTGTGACCTGCTAGATTAACAAGCCATAGAAGATTGAGCTTAATTTTTCACTAACACAAATATAATATTACATAAAAAATGAGCTTATTTTTTTAAGAGTGAGTTCAAGGTTCCCCTAAACGCAAGAAACTCAATATGTGTATCGAAGCGCAACTACCAACTAAGTTAATAATCATTTCATTTTGATTGTAACAATTTGGGGTTTCATTATTCTTGTTCTTTTTCTAAGGCCAGATTTTGCTTACCTGGTTCACACATGGATTCATGAGATCACAGTCACTATTTCAAACACAAAGTAGGCAGGGCCTAGTTTCAAGGATAAGTTGGATTTGTTGACCTTAATTACTGTTGAACATGAGAATTGACAAGTCCAATTTCATTGAAAATGTTTTAGATCACTTTAAGATTTTTGCAAAACAACCTGGACAGTTGCTTTTCAAACTTCATTGCTACGCATGTAATTGACAGATTTAGACATTGTTTGATTTTATGGGAACAGTAACCTGTAATCAAACAACCCCAAATCAATGTAACTTATTTTTGAATTTAACTTCTCCATTTTAAAAAGTAAAGTAAGTTATCACAATGATGAGATCATTGCTCATGTATAATAAATTATTAATTTCTTAATTATCTGATATGACTACTTACTTTACCTTCTAAAGTGAGTCGAGCAAAAACTGAAAAACACCCCAAGTTTGAAGTGGTAGCTGGGGTGACAATTGGCTTTATCAACAAGTGAAGCAACCTCTTGTGCTGAAACTTGGGATCAGAAATTCCTCACTTTGGGATTCGACGTTGTGTGGAGTTTGTGTCATTTGTCTCTCTGCATTGTGTGAGACCCAAGTGTTCATACACGATCCTTACCGTAATTTAGTGGGAATCCAGTTACGAAAGTCACTCTTTTTCAATCCTTCGGAATATGTATGTGAAGAATAATAAATGCTATTCATTTTGATGATGTTTCAGTCTGCCAAGAACAGTTGAATACATGAACACAAAACAATATAATATGTTTTTCCTAATTACTAGTAGTTTAAATTTTTTTATTGGTTTCAAATTGTTTTTCACTTTTTAGAATATGAAACATTAATAGAACAAGAGACTAAGTATCATAAAATGTGCTTACATGGTTTCTTAATTAGACTTTTATCAAAATTTGATACTATGAAAAATAGAATGTATTCTTCTGCTTCAAAAATGGATAGTATATATATATATATATATATATATATATATATATATATATATATATATATATATTAAAATGAACTTATATTATTTTGAAACGATGGAGTTCAACACATGGGCAATAGATTAAAAAGGCCGAGAATTATCATTTTTAAAAATTCTTATAAATATATAACTTTAAGTTCTCTATTATTTCAAAACATAAAGAATAATGAAAAAATAGTGTCTACCAGAAAAATAAAAAATAGCCAAAACTTTAAATTGATCATATTTGAAGAATAGTTTTGTTGGGGGAACACAACAATACAATACCACAATAATGCAGGAAAGGCAACAAAATCAAATCCCCCAACTTGCAAAAATCTTTGAGAAGCAATAATAAAAGTTTGCAGCAATTAAATATCACACCACATAAAACCATCAAGATTTTAATGTGAAAAATCTCTTTAGTATGAGAAGCAAAAACCACATGCACGAGTCAGTCAATTAAATTCTATTATGATCGAAATAACGGTACAAGAGTGTCTCAAAACACAACACAAATCGTGTTCTACAACCAGTCAAACAACAAAGCAATAAAGTTTATAGGAGAAAACTAGGAACATAAAAAATACTCAAAACAAAGCTATTGTGCGATACTTATATGTTTCTTGACGGTCAGAATGGTCACAATGAAGAACCCCGCGTTTAAAATTTGCTATCAAATTTTCAGCTCGATCTAACCGTGAACGACTTTGAAAATGCCAATTTATTGAGAATATTATGTCAGATTGCTGAAATGGTTTCTCTCTTCTCCACTCTCTCAAAGATTGCGGGTTTTCTCAATTTTTTTCACATAATGACTACTATTGAGTTGTCCAGACCTGATATCCCACTAAGACACGAGTGAGATGTTGGGCCTTTTTTCACATAGGAAGTTTGACAAAATGTAGAAGGAAAATTTGAAATTTTATTGAAAAATCATTGTAGAATCCTTAATCCAAAAATATTCCTAATTTTGAGTTATTGATAATCCATTTTGTCAACCTAACCTTGTAATAAGAAGCATTATTGAATGAGGATTTTGAGGTTTCAAATTGAGTATATGTCTTTTTACTTCTTTTGGGCTTTAAATCGTCAAAGCCTCCAATATTAAAGATATAAAACCTCTTGCATCTCAATTAGAAAAATAAATAAACTCAATTTTTGGTCCAAAGAGGGTTGGGTTTTCACTACCACATCAGATGGGCCCAGTGGGCTATGAAAAGAATTAAGAAAACCCATTCCATATCCCCTTGGCCTTGTGTCAAACCCTAATCCCTGTCTCAAGCTCAAGCAGGTAGCAGAAGAGAGTCTCAGCGTGTTTTGCGATTTCGTGTTCTGCAATGGCGGTGAGTATCTTCTTCTTGCATCCCTCAATCAAATCCAATTTTCTTATCGTCATCCTTAAGACTGAAAAGTTTCCAACTTTCTATTTGCTTCTGAGTTCTGATTCGAAACCAAAGTTGTGTATTATATCTAATGCGTTGAACTTCCTGAACCTATATTGCACGTTGAACTTCTTGTATGAAGAGGGAATGCTTTTGCAGTGTGAAAATGTGCCATTTTTTTTTCTAATTTTTGTTTTTTGTTTTATCCTCTTGTTTTGCAGACTATACCAGTTAATCCCAAGCCTTTCTTGAACAATTTGACTGGGAAGCCAGTTATTGTCAAACTAAAGTGGGGAATGGAGTACAAGGGTATGTATGGTCTTTTGTTAGGCTGCAATTTACATGTTTTGTTTCAGTGTTTATTTGCTTTAGTAATCAAATGCTGCAGGGATTTTTCAATTATCTGTTTGATTTTTATTTTTTTCGTTTTTCAGGATATCTTGTTTCAGTGGACTCTTATATGAACTTGCAGGTGCATTTCTAAACTAACTCTTTTGTGTATTCCTGTATGATAAATCTTATTTGGGACTCTTAGCTTAGTTGGTTAAAATGTTTATAATATTTGTGAATCTCTATGTAGCTGGCCAACACTGAAGAGTACATTGAGGGACAGTTTACTGGAAATTTAGGAGAGATATTAATCAGGTAACCTGCATCTAAACTATTCAATTTGCTATTGGTTTTGTGTATTTTCTGCACATATATATGTATATATATATATGTATATATATATGTATAGAGGGCGTATCAAGTGAGAGCGATGTTTATTATGAGAGATGAGAGCGTTAAATCATAACCGTACAACCATTCATGAGTGGTTGAGATTAAAAGTAGTTTAGTGGTCACATGACTTTTTTAAAAAGTCACATGCCATTTTGTTTTAATCTTGACCCTTCATGGTAGATTCAATGGCTAAGATTGAACGCTCTCATCTCTCATAATAAACATTGCTCTCACTTGATACGCTCCCTATATGTATATATATATATATGTATATATATATGAATATATATATATATGTATATATATATGAATATATATATATATATATATATATATAAATTCTGAATATGGTTTTCACTATGTTTTGAATTTGATGTCAGAATTGGAAGCTAGATTTTGTTTCCTTAGCATTTAATATTTTAAAGATAAAAACTGTCTGCTTTGTAACGTTTTTCGAGAGGTAGAACCGTAGAAGACAACAAGATATATGATTCTTGAATCATGTTAGTTTAGTTGAACAAAGTGATCTCTGCCTAGATGGTTTATGTTGCGTAAACTGCTTTTTAGTTTTTGTTTTTCTTTCTCTTGTTTTAATTACATTGATTGAAGCTTTTGCCTATTGGATTATGTCATCTCATGATTCAATCCCAAAAAAGGGTGTTTCATCTAGTTATGTTATGGTTTTGTTTGGAATTGGATATCAAGATTTGTAACTAGAATATCATAATCAAAGGTGATTTACGTCTTTACTGCCATCCTTGTCTTGTATTTGTCATGTTCCAGATAATTCTTTTACAGGCAGTAACACACTGGTGATGTTTTTTCATATTTATGAATATTTCATTATGTTTGACCAGTAATACAGTGACACTTAAAACTTGAAAGCAATATATGCATCTCTTCCTTTTTGCCTGTTGTGTTTTTCCCTCTTAATTAGATAAGATTGTTTCATTTGGTCACTCTGACAGTCTAACCTCCTTTGTGGTTAAATTTTATTTCATTTATCTTTATAGATGTAACAATGTCCTCTACCTTCGTGGAGTGCCTGAAGATGAAGAAATTGAAGATGCTCCAGAAGACTAGAATGATAAAAGCTACTATTTGTTATGATACAATTAAAACTCCATTTTTTTCTGTTATTGTATCTTTACTTAAATGCAAGTTTGCATTTTGTAGTTATGTGTAGAATATGGATCCATGATGCGCTCACTTGCAAACAGGGTGCCTATCTTCAGATTGTTGGCAATTCTTGTCGTGATTCTAGGAAAATCTGACGTTACTTAATGCTCTTCGTATATTTCAGATAGAACTAGATATGAGTAGGTTTGGGGCTTGGTAGTTTGCAACTCCAAAAGTTAATAGTTTTGTGTGCCTAGTTCTGCTTGTGTTACAAGGTATAGGGTTGCTATATACCTGCTTTGACTTGCTTTTTGCGCTGTTAGCTAATCCAAACATGCGATTGGCATGGTTCATGGTTGTTACTCAGAAATCCCCTCAAACATACCTTTGCAGCAAAAGCAGAAGGTATGTATGCAAAACCCCACATCCAACATATAACTAAGCATGTGCCTTGAACTTCGTCAAATGAGTGACAATTGTATGGCTATTAATCCTGCTATAAATCTATAATCCATTAAAAGGCAACTCCTACTTTGTGCCATTGAAAGAAAAATCCCCACATTAGCCATATTTGGTGCATGAAACTGGCAATTGTAATTGCTAATATACTTCTTTGGCTTTCAACTTCTAATACTAGTGAGTCATGTCTGAGAAGCCAGAAATTATTTCAGTCGTGCTTTTAAATTGTGACAGGTTCTTGTTTTTAAGAATTTGCTGGGAATGATCATAAGGATTTCTTGATTTGAGCTTTGCTTGACAGGTTATATAGGGAAGAGTGAAAGTGGTTTAATTGAAAGTTTGAGAGGACTACTTTATTTCAAAAATGTTAAAAAAAACTCATTTGTATGTGAGAAATTAATAGGTCGTATACTCCAAATCCAATTAAAATTTTATTTCTTATTTTATTTCTATCAGATATTCTGTCTATCAACACAACTGGGTAAACTTGATTATTTCTAGGTCTTGAAATTAAAAGATGACTAGGTCGGTTTTGTATCAGTCTATGTATGTGAGATGTTAACTGCAGAGAACAGCTATAGCTGAGGCAAACTCTACTGGAAAAATGTCTAGAGAATTAAAATTTCTGAGGTGCTTAAAGGGCATTTTTTATTATAGCACGGTGCTTCAACTAGCACCTCCTATTTCTCCTCTTTCCTTTGAAGGCCTTTTGTGATGTTATAGGAGCTCTATACCTTTTTGTTTTGTATTTTTTAGGTTGGCCATTGATCAAACCTTGGTGGCCATATACTTAGTGTTGAAGCTGAGTATTGCAACTTGGCACTCAAACCTTACTGAACTTAAGGTAATAAGGTGCCCTGGACAACCCTTCACATCCTCTGACAACCAAATGCTCTCTGTCATGACCCATAATCATGTGTTTCATGCTAGAACAGAACACATGGGATTTGTCATTTCCTTCATGAAAAGATTCTCAACAAGTCTCTACTGGTCGCACATGTTCTAGAACATAAAGAAATTCATTTATTGTGGTGAAACATCTTTGTTAAACCTTTTCACAAAGGCAAAACAAAACGCCACGCCCACTTCATTTTTGTGGCAGAAACTAAATGGCATGGGCACTAAAATGGGCGACGGTATTAATTTCAATCATGTTAGTTGCAACGTTTGGTGGGTTCATACATGGATCACACAGTTCTAGCAACTTCTAAAGCATTCCATGTCATTATTAATCTATGGTGCGGTGGCTTAAGAGAGAATAGACAATAATAAACTCAAAAAATGTATATTGATTTAAAAATACTAGTGATTTTATTAGCATCAACCCTCATGATAATAATATTTCGTCTTTATTGAAAAAAGCAAATATTTAGTCCATTGCCGACTGGAGTTATAAAACAACTGAGATTTTCTATCAAAATGATTGACTTTGTTCACTAGAGATAATATCTATGTATCATGAATTCATTATGATCAAGTTTGAAGAAATCGATTAATTTGTTGAACTAAAAAATCGGTTCTTAATATGGTTGAATATAAATGCTCCATCAGGGCATCACCTGCCCGATTAATAATTGTCATCATTAAAACAGTAGAATAACACAACTAATATATTATATGGTTTAGCTAACAATAGTTATTTTTACCTGTAGCATGATGGAGATTGCCCTCTCATGAGTTTATTTCCTAGATATGAAAATAAAGATGCTTTTGTATAAAATCAATGTGTTTCATTTGATATGCATTCAATTAATAAAGTAAATAGCACATGATCCATATCGACATGTGACCATTTTTTCATAAAATTAGTAATGCGTCACTTTACTGACTTACAATATAGAGTCAAATTATCTATTTTTTGAACTTTATATCTACTACTGTATCTACTAATTGTGAGTCATCAATCTCAAACCTCAGCAACTCTTAAAAAAAAGACTCTCTTATATGTCGACACGTGTCACTTTATCAACCCAACAATTTCTCCCTCTATTAAATCAAATTTCCGAATTTAAATTATGATTTGCGATAATTAAGGAATTCAAATAATTATTTATTACAAATTTAAATCATGTAATTTATCTACTACTTTATCTACTAATTGTGAGTCCTCAATCTCAAACCTCAACAACTCTTAAACAAAAGACTCTCTTATATGTCGACACGTGTCACTTTATCAATCCAACAATTTCTCCTTTTATCAAGATCTTCACTGTGTTAAGACTATTGCTACATAAGTATTTATTGGATGTTTTTCTATTTCTGCTATCAAAACTTAATTACGTTGTTTGATTTTGGTATGACATAAACTTTAGATGAACAATTTTAATATTAGTCATTGTGTCTACTTTGGTTTTATCAATTGAGGACTTCAATATATCATGTGATCTTACGCGTGTTTAAAAATGTTGACATATGTCATATATTTATTAGCTTTACAACATCAACTAAAAAAATATTGCAAATTAAATATTAAAAACACCCGTGCATTGCACGGGTTACTTACTAGTTTGCAATTAAAAATAAGTATAAAGAGATTTTTTTAGTGATATAATCTAGTATCTACTAATTGTGAGTCATCAATCTCAAATCTCAGCAACTCTTAAAAAAAAGACTCTCTTATATGTCGATACGTGTCACTTTATCAACCCAACAATTTCTCCCTCTATCAAATCAAATTTCCGAATTTAAATCATGATTTGCGATAATTAAGGAATTCAAATAATTATTTATTACAATTTTAAATCATGTAATTTATCTACTACTGTATCTACTAATTGTGAGTCCTCAGTCTCAAACCTCAGCAACTCTTAAAAAAAAACTCTCTTATATGTCGACACGTGTCACTTTATCAACCAAACAATTTCTCCCTTTATCAAGATCTTCATTGTGTTAAGACTATTGCTACATAAGTATTTGTTGGATGTTTTTCTATTTCTGCTATCAAAACTTAATTACTTTGTTTGATTTTGGTATGATATAAACTTTAGATGAACAATTTTAATATTAGTCATTGTGTCTACTTTGGTTTCATCAATTGAGGACTTCAATATATCATGTAATCTTACGCGTGTTTAAAAATGTTGACATATGTCATATATTTATTAGCTTTACAACATCAACTAAAAAAATATTGCAAATTAAATATTAAAAACACCCATGCATTGCACGGGTTACTTACTAGTTGTTTGTCAATTGAAGAAGGAAAGGAACAAAGAAAATAAGTATTTTCTCCGAATGATAGCTCAAGTAGTAAGAGTTGGTGAACATATGAGTTGAGAAGAGGAATGTCCAAAGTCTAGGGAAGGGAAATTTGGCTGATAATTTTTTTTTTTTACTATTTCCGATTTATATCATTTTTTATAAACAATCAATTTGTATCCTAATATTAATATACTATAAAAGTCTCATTTTCATATTTCTGTTGGACGGCAACACTTTAAAAAAAAAAAAATTAGTTGGACGTCGACATTAAATTACTACAAAGAATCATTCGTGATATCAAAGAATTGAAAATACGCACAGGGGTTGTTGTAGCATGTAGGTGAACAAAAGTGACAATTGGGTACAGTTTTATTCATGACTTGTGAGTTGTGATATACTCACACACGATGAAAGTGAATGGATCAACTCTTCTTATATACATTGCACTCAACTACACACACATTTAATGTGATTAAGAGAAATGAATACTTCACATTCTAGGGGAATTTCTTACTATCCTAATTTGCTGTGACATCATGTGTTTGTTTAATGTTTGTAAAATAGTTTATACTAGTTTTTAAAAACAGAAAGAAAAAAAGTCTGTTAGATTTTCGTTTTTAGTTTTCAATTCACGGGTTCATTGCATCTAGGGATATTTAACAAACTAAAAACAATACTTTCAGAAATAATATTTTCTTTATCTCCAAACAATTTTTGATCGGTTCATACAATACAATGAATCGTCTGCATCTGTGAACCCTTCTTACAGGTCTAAACAGTACAAGAAAGCTAGATACATTATTCATAGTCTAGTTACAAACAAAGTATATTATAAGTTAAAAAGATAAAAAAGAATCCATTTAATAATATAGTAAAAAAAGAATCACAGGAACTGTTGCCTTTGATGGCAACAAGCAGAACCCGCTCCCCCCTTTTTTCGAGGGCCCCCAATGGAAGACAGCACAAATAAGGCTCTTCCAATATCTTTCTACACACAACTCACTTCTATTACGTTCAGATATCATCACCATACATCACGCAAATAACGGCCATTCAATTGTAGGTTCTTAACCATGCCCTCAGCCTTGGAACTATCGAGGGAACCCTGAAATTCATAAGCACATGTACTTGGTTAGCTTAGCTACGGACAAAAATTTCGAAATTCAACAAAACTACATCTTAGTCAAATTTGAAAATTCTTATACAATTGATTCTAATGTCAGAACTGGGGGAAATTTTCGGTGAGTAGCATTTGAGTTTCATAATTGATTCTGATCCAAGCATGCTATTAAAGAAAATTCATGGTGTGGTGAATACTAGAAGACAGGAGGGTAATGAGGACATGCACCACATATAGTAGTGACAGAGACTTCAAAATTTCAAATAGAAAGACGCTTATTTTCTCGCATAAGACACAACACAATCTACAACAGACAGAGAGGACACGTCCTTATACTCAAGGTAGCAAAGATATCCTCTTTGGCATTACGTGTTAAGTGTTAATAACCACATATCTAAAATAAAAAAATTCGCTGTGTTAATTCAAGCCTTTTATTTAAAAAAATGTATACCTGCTCGATCAAAATTGTGTGTAGAGTGCGGTGTACATCCCTAGCCATGCCCTTGGCATCCCCACACACATAAATGTAAGCTCCCTGAGATATCATGTTCCAAATATCTGAAGCCTGGGCACATAAAGTGGTAAGTATGAGAAGGTGTAAATTGTTAATTGGTAATTAAATGCATCTTGAGGAAGTGTAGGTACCTTCTCCATCATTTTATGTTGCACGTATTCCTTGGTAGGTCCCTCTCGTGAGAAGGCAACAATGAGCTCAGAAAGCGCACCACCGTTGACGAAGTGGTTCAACTCGTCTTCATAGATGTAGTCCTTAATAAAAATGATTAAAAAATGTTGGTAATCCAAACTAATTTTAAGCCTCTGCTCACAAACACACACGTAGGACTTGGCCATTTAAGAAAGTCATATGTACATGGAAGATAGATAACTTACCATTTGGCGATTCCTGCATCCAAAGAATAAAACGGAGGGGCCAAGTTCAACTCCATCCTCTTTCAGAGCTAATCTTTCCTGAAGAGCATATAAAAACATTTGTAAATAATTAACACGGCTAGTTGGATTGGAAGAAAGATTTGGGAGATTGAATGTCAAGTTTATTGTTTTAAACCTGCAAGAAACCCCTGAAAGGAGCCAATCCAGTGCCAGGACCTATCATGATTATAGGCACTATATTATCAGCAGGGAGTTTAAAATTTGACTGCCTAACAAATATTGGTGCCCAGCTGCAGTCCTGGCTTTTCTCCAATGGCACGGAATTCTGTACATCAAAACAAAAGGTAAGTAATGTTTTGATACGTAGGAATAAATAGTTGACTCTAGTCACTGAATAAACTCACAAAATAACTAATAACTAAGTATTGTCATAAAAAAGTGGCCAGATATTATCGATAGTAACAATAATATTCAACCATGGCATGGATTTTTATTAGCAAATTCAAGTTGATACTTGTAGTTAAAGCCAATCTTTTTGACAAAATTATATGGTCTAAAATACTTTAAGTGACCATAATCTACGAAGAAGGTAAATATTTACCTTCATCCATGTTGAACAAACTCCCTTATGAATCCTACCAGTGGGCGTTTTATCATTCACTAATGCACAGGTAACGTGAATTCTGGATGGAGCCATCCTGTGAATTTTAGCAAACAGCCAAACAGTAAGTTCTACATACCCACAAAATCCCATGTCTACCTACAGTGAAGCAAGAGTACCAAACAGAACTAACCTAGGAGATGATGAGATCGAATAAAATCTTGGCTGCAGGCGAGGAGCAATTGCTGCGAAAAACACACCAATTGGAGGTTTGGCTGATGGAAATTCAGCCATGACCTCAAGTAGACTTCTTTGACTGGCAATCACCCACTCTGAATATTCATCCTGTACAGGCAGACCAAAGTAGCATACAAATGAGAAACGTGAGATCAAAAGTTAATTTAAATACTCATGATATAAAACATGAAGAATATTACAACCTTTCCAGCAGGTGAAGCAAGATGTCTTAGTCGGTCGGCTTCAGATGGATTAGATGCAAGAGTAGCTAAGGCAAGCAAGACAGACTGGCAAAGATGTTCAAAGAATTATTAGTTGTTAACATAAAGTGAATCCCTTAAGAAGAAAAAGGGGTAAAGGTTGAAATTAAGGATGCATCAATCAAACTCAAATGAAGCACCTTTTTGGGTGAACTCAAAACATCTGCATATCGAGCAATTGCTGTTCTTAAAGTACAGGGAGGGAAAGTAGGTGGCAAGGAGCTTCCACTAAGTGGTTTCCCATCTTCATCATCAGTATGAATGGAGAAATAGGTATCTGGTGACAAACCGAGTACCCTTACTGCCTCTTCCACAGTTTCAGATAAGTTCTCACAGTAAACACCAACATGGTCCCCTGTTTCATATCTGTGAAACAAAACAGCCATGAGAAAAAGAAAAGTGTCAGTACATTATATAAACAATTGTGCTTATACAGTTATATTTCCACCTGCAGATACTTACGCAACTCCAGTGCCTGAAATGTCAAATTCTAAATGTGTGCAAGAACGATCTGACACAGGAGTATGAAGCTCCCTTCGCACAGCCACATTTGACCTACACAGGTAGTAAGTATGCATGTCAATTACAATATGGTATAACCCAGTTGCAATTCACAATTAGCACAGAATCCAGGGCATGTTTACTTAGAAGCTAAGACTTTAGCTTCTAACTATAATTGATTCTAGAGCATTTCACCATGAAGCCAAATATGCTAGAAATATTCTACTCTAATGTACCTGACTGGATGTTGAGCATCCACAATAGCATGGCCATTAACATTATGCCACTTCTTTTCATCGACAGTTGCATCTAATGGATCATGAATAACAACACGATACTCCAACACAGCAGCCGTATAGGGTGTAGACACAGTTGTTGTATCATCATCATCTCTAAGCAATTCATCCAATGCAGGCCACAATTCTTCTTTCCTGCGATAACAGACAAAGGGAAGGAAAAACAGCTTGAATATCAGCATAAAAATCCAGTCCTGCTCCAATATATTCAAAACAA
The DNA here is from genome assembly GCA_030819835.1 of Acmispon strigosus. Lineage (NCBI taxonomy): Eukaryota > Viridiplantae > Streptophyta > Magnoliopsida > Fabales > Fabaceae > Acmispon > Acmispon strigosus. The sequence goes on along the minus strand of JAUAMA010000002.1, from coordinate 11,288,082 downwards.
CTTAAACAACTCATTACCATGCAGTAAAGTCATCTTCTATGCATTGATCATCATCTCCAAGTCCTACTTTGACAAGACGCTTCCCACCTGCAATTGCAGAAGGCAGGTAGATTCGAGTGATGGTGAGAGTCCATCAACGTGGGAAAGAATAAAAAAATAAAATTTGAGAACAATTATACTTAAGCTGCATGCTATACAAACTTTGTTGCCAACAAGAATTTTGTGAACCACGTTAAATGACAACCCGCAGAAATCAAATTGATTAAAAAGAACACCCACGTATAATGCCACTCATTCACAATACTTAAGTTATGACAAAATCTGGAGAATCAAGATGACTTTATAGAAGGAAAGAGCCTGGACATTTTAAATACTCAGTAGAAGACCTTAATTGTTTCATGATAACAATTTTTATGTAGCATATATATTTTGGGATTTGAACCTTGTCACGTGCAAGTCATTTGAAGAGAGATAAACACAATAATTTAGTGTTAGAAATTGCGGAACCTATACAAAGATTCTAATCATGCATAAACCATTTGTGTGTGAATCTCTCTTTGAAACATAACCAGTCATGTGACAACCCCATCGTGGGATCCAGACCCAGAGATTTAAAATAATATATGACTAGAAGGATAATGTGATACCAGGGGAGGAGTTTCGAACGCATTTATAGTATATTGACTAGTAAGAGTTTCAACTTTCAACCCACAGGAAAAAAAGCATGGAAGTTTCAATCAGCATCCAGCATTATTCGCAGTAGTGACAAAAATAACAGGAATGCATTTAAGTGAGAGATACGTGTTGGTAACCAATTGTGTAATTATAGATGCTTTTCTATTCTTCAAAATACTGATTGCATGCGTGTCAAAGCAACTATGTTGAAACGAATGAAATTGAAGTCTGCACATTCACACACGGCACACAAATTCATGAAGGACCAAAAAAGTGAAGATAAAGACAAATTACCATGCTCAGCAATCTTGTCATCCACTTCCTTGGCCACCTGTGTCAATTGAAATCGGCATGAGATACAGCACAGGAAGTAGCAACTCCATGATTGGATTCAAAGCTCAGAAAAAGCCACAAAAATGTAGGAATTCAAATGCAAACCTTGTTAAAATGCTCATACTGCCTGTTCCCCAGACCAAACACAGCATACTGAAGATTTTGAAGCCATCCTTCTTCTTTCTCATTTCCCTGAAATCAAAGTCACTCGATTCAATATAACGAATATATAATTTCACTCTGATACCATCAATGCAACCGGGGCCAATTTCAAAACATACCTCCGTAAACCATTTGTAAAATCTCGCCGCATTATCAGTTGGTTCACCATCACCATATCTACACTCACCACACAACTGAGTTAAATCCTCAGAAAACAGCACACAGAAGCACCCAAAGATGAAGGGGGGAAAAAGCAGAAAATGAAACCTACGTAGCTAAAAAGAAAAGTGCCAGTGTCTCTTTCTTGAACTTTTCCTCATACTGATCGTCGTCCTCCGCATAATCATCCTGCTCAATCAACAAACCCCCAAAGCGTAAGGAAAAAAAGCAGAAAAGGAGAAACGCGCTTTTGAGTAGAGAAGGCAAACAGTACCAAATCGACTATTTTAAACGCGGCCTTTTCGTATCGCGCTTTTGCTTCTTCAGCTATCGCCTGTTGACAAAACCAAATTCTGGTGGTCAAGTTTCAATGCAAACAATTGTGCTCTTTTTCTACTTTTTTTTATATAGTTCCAATTCGAATTTACCTTGGCGAATCCTTCAGCTGTGCCGGTCTGGGTGCCGAAGAAGATGGTGACCTTTTTGGTGCCATCGTCGAGCTCAACCTCGTCGTCGAGCTTCTCGACGACGCGCTTGGGAGGCTCGATGGACTTTGGCTTGTTGGCGGTCGATCTGCGCCAAATGAAAACGACGACGCATCCGATGAGGACGGCGATGGAGGTGGTGAGGACCATGACGAACTCGCGATTCTCGAGGATGATGGAGCCGGCGCCGGAGCTGGAGGAGACGTTGGAAGGGTCGAGCGTGCCTTTGATCATGGCGGACATCAGATCCAGTGGCGAAATCTTCATGGAGTTCGACTCTTCCATGAAAATTTGATCGATTGAAGAAGAAAGAGTCTCTCTCAGGGACGGGTTGGTGTGGAGTAGTTGGGAGTTGAGAGAGAGAGATGAATAGAGAGAGACTCTGAAGAAGGAAATGGGAAGAGAAGGGGTTATATCGTTGCGTTGCGAGGGAAACAATGCTGGTTTTCTTCTTTCACTGAATGAAGAACCAACGCCTACCAACCCAGACCGGTCAAATCCACCTACTACTCCCACCTCCCTTCTTAACCCTGGTTAATTAAGCGTTTACCTTTTTTTTTTTCTAATGTATCTCTACTAATAAATCTGATCTCTCTTCGTACACACCGTCTAAGGGCCCAATCATTAATTAAATGTTTAAAGAGTTTAATTATCTACTCAATTGTGTTGAACGTTGTTGGCTTGTTTCTATCTAAAATATCCATTGCTCTTGGTCATGAGACTAATTACCTAAGACTCTCAAATCACGTTAAGTGGGTGGGTCTCTTCCGACAAATCATTTTTCATACGCACCGCCCAAAGATCGAGCTTTTACTAGATGCTTAAGGAGTCTGACTATTTACCAACTGTGTTAGACTTTCTCCAGATCATGTATCTTCTTCTTTTTTAGCTCAGGGCATCTACTGCCGACAACAATGACTGATCAATTCGCCACGGGTGCTTGCACTAAGCGTTAAATGGCTGACCACGAGATGCGCTTCATTCCCATAACCTCCAAAACGAGGTAAGCACACATTGTGCTTTTGCTTTGTTTTTTTCTTTTTGATAAGTCTATTTGTCTCTTTAATTTATTAATACGCATTATTTTGATATTATTATGACCTTTTCAACACTTTTGTAAGTTTTGTTTATTGAAAAATGGTTTACCAATCGAAAACGAACGCAGCTCTTCCTTGCTGGCCCATACTAAATCCTAGATACTTATTACAAGTCCAAGCAACTAGTATCTTTTATATATATATATATATATGGGATGGGATCAAACGACACCAGGTGTCAAACTTGTATAGTTACATCACTTCATAACTTTTCATATAGGGAAGGGATCAAACGACATCAGGTGTCAACCTTGTACAGTTACACCACTTCGTAATTTTTCATATAATACAAATTAACTCGATCCAAACCGTTGAATTGAATGTTTTTATAGAGTATATCAAGTTTGCAGAATTTCATATGAATAAAATATTAGTTACTACTACATCATACCACTTTATTTTAACGTATAATATGTTATTAAAATATGTGTAAATATTTACTATTTGATTGCATGCCTATAAATATTAAAATTGTATGAAAATTTATATGCATGATAATTAGCATAATATATCATGACTCAGTGGTTTGGATCGAGTAAATTTGCATTATATGAAAATTTACGAAGTGGTGTAACTGTACAAGGTTGACACCTGGTGTCGTTTGATCCCTTCCCTATATATATGTGTGTGTGGTCTTTACCTTTTGTTTCCATTTTCAGGGGGAAATCAACACTCAACATTCAGAATTTACAGATGAGGGACTTAAGCCCCTAAAAAGATGTCATTATCTTTTATTACATATAATAGACTTCACTTGTTCATATATCTAATTAAAAATTGTGAAGTAACTTATCTAATTTATTGTATTATAATACAAATCATTTGAGGCTTACAGATCATTTATTTTAATTATTTATACGAATCTCTTTTTCCATTTAATATTACGAATTTAACATAAATTTTAATTTTTTTTACAAAATTTTAAATTATTTATATACAATACTTTAGGTATATTCATATATTTAATAAAAATAAATGTTTTCTTTATCATGTCTGAGGTAATTAAAAGCTATTCAAGGCTATGTAACAAATTTCCTTATTAGCTAAAACAATAATTCTTTAGGATTTTTTCTCGTTAAATGAAATCAACTAGGTGAGTTGAATAATGTCACAATATATAGTCATGAAATAAATTTAAATTTAAATATCAAATTTAATAAGTAAAGTTTTAAAAAGATACCACCAAATTAATTATAGAATTATATAAAGAGTTTAACACTCATGCATTGTTAATGTAACTTCACATAAACAACCAATAACAATTTAGATTTTTGCCACATCAAATAATTAAACTCTTATGTAAATTATATAGTTTTATAAAAAAAATCCCATCCTAACAGATTTTTACTATTAAAAACGATGATGGGCTAATTAATCACTCTCTTATTCCTTAAAAAAATCACTCTCTTATTTATATCCACGAATATCTTTGAGCCTTGAGGGATTTCTTATAATTGGTACTATGTGGTAAAAAAATTTATTTCTTTATATCATTATTTTTATCACATTAAATGTATGGAATCATAATAAATAATCATTATAATGAAAAATATAATATTAAAATGGCTTAATAGCACTTTTAGTCTCTCACTTAACACGATTTGGCACTTTTGGTCCCTAACAAAAAAAATTAGCTCAAATGGTCCCTCACTTTGTCAAACGGTAGCAGTTTTGGTCTCCGTTACTATTCCGTTAAAAAACTAACGGTTTCCGTCAAAAATTAAAAAAAAAATTAACGAAAAAAAAATTGAAGTGAAGGAAGACGTAGGAGCAGGAGCAGCACCACCACCCTAGTGATGGAGGAAGTCCAGCAGCAGCAGCACCTAATTCATCATCTTCACCTTCTTCAAAATCAGAAACAAGCTCGAATCCAAACCAGAAATTAACTCAGAAGTTCACCTTCTTCTTCAGCAAACCCATAAATTCGTCAACTATAAAAAACCAAAACCAAAAAAATTAACAAAACCATAAAACCACCCAGAACTTCATCTTCTTCTTTGATTTATTTAAGAATATTGCAATCCAACATGAATGAGAAAATCCAAAATCATCTTCATCCGAATCCAAAACAAGGAAGAAATCCAGAAATAAACAAGATTTTATCACAGCAACAAACTAAGTTTACAAACCAAAATTTTCCAACATCCAAAATTCAAGAAAGCAAAAACCAAAATTGTTATCCAAGAACACAAGGAGAAACAAATCTAGGTTTTAATCTCACTTTCATATCTGAAACTATTGGCCTTCTTTCTTTTCAACGACCCATTGCAAGCCTCTCACACTCCTCAGATTTAAAACCATGGCGACACCGGACTGCAGCGGCAACGGCAACGGCAGCGCTGGCATCATGAAGGAGAGGGAACGAGCGGCGGCACGATGAAGGAGAGGGAGCGAGCGGTGGAGGTAGCTCCTGGAGAGGAGCGGCGGCATCTCCTGGAGAGGAGCGGCGGCGTTGCAGGGTGTTGGAGAGGAGCGGCAGCGGCGCTTCCAGAGGAGGATGAGGAGCGGCGGTTGGCGTTTCATTGTGAGAGAGGGAGAACGAAAGGGGAGGTGCGGCGGTGGGTGAGGAGAGAGAGGGAAGAGAGAGAATGGCGGTGGGTGAGGAGAGGGATGAGGGAAGCGAAGGAGAGAGATGAGGGAAGGGAAGAAAAGAGATGAGGGAAGGGAAGATGAAGATGCGGCGGTGGCGGCGGTGGCTAGAGGTGAGGAGAGAGAGGGAAGAGAGAGAATGGCGCTGGGTGAGGAGAGAAATGAGGGAAAGAGATGAAGATGAAGAATTTATCAGAGAGAGATGAAGATGAACATCAATTTTTTTTTCGTTAATTTTTTTTTAATTTTTGACGGAAACCGTTAGTTTTTTACGGAATAGTAACGGGGACCTAAATTGCTACTGTTTTACAAAGTGAGGGACAATTTAGGCTAATTTTTTTTGTTAGGGACCAAAAGTGTCAAATCATGATAAGTGAGGTACCAAAAGTGCTATTAAGCCTATTAAAATATTGTTTAAACTTCTCTTTCATTTTTTATTAAAAGACCCTGTAAAACATGGATACAACAACTAGTAAAAAGACGTGTGCGGCTTTTTATTTTATTTGAAAAGAAAAAAAAAAACAAGAGATAAATAATTCCCCACGTGTCTCGCGCTTTAAAAGCTTACTTTCCTTCTCTTTATTTATGGTTGTTTATTAGTCGGGGTAGCATTGCTCCATGCAATTTCCAAACACCGGTAGCAATGCGACCACGTGTGGTGGTGTCCAACCAACGATTCAACCGACATTAAAAATTGATCATCATATAATTATATTTATAAGGGATGTATACAGTGAGAAAGTTTTTCGTATATGAGAATGGTGAAAATAAATCGTGACCGTTAGATCTAACAATGTGTGGTCATGATTAAAACATTAAGTCACGTGACTTGTTTAAAAAGTCACATGACATTTTTAAGTGATTATGTAACCACTTATTTATTTTAATCATGATCACTCATTGTTAGATCTAACGGCCACAATTTATTCTCACCATTCTCATATAAGAAGAGTTTTCTCACTAGATACATCCCCATATTTATATATATATATATATTAAATATTTTTATTTTAACAACCATTCATGAGAAATAAGATGTTAGTCTAGTAAAAATAAACGAATTATATATTCGAGTTACGACACACATTCAAACATCGGTAAAATAATTTGTTGTCGTGAATAATAATAGTTTTCCAAGAGAGTGAGTTAATAAACTATTTCAAAATTTTAAAATTATGATATGTAAACTCGCTGCTGATTTATAAATAACTCATCTTTACCAAAATAATTCAGATCCACTTTACAATTCATATTACTTCTTCCATTGAAGATGTAGATAACTACATGGTTAAATTCTCGTCGAGTTGGTCGGTTAGGACGATCACATACTCGCAATTTTAACTTTCAAATTAACTGGTATAAAATAAGTGTAAGTTAGTAGAATTAATGATTGAGTTCGTCTGGGCAAAGTTAACTCCTCAAATGTTAGCTACACAAAAATCTGACAAAGATTTAAAACTCTCATTACTCACTTCGACTTCTATATACGCATGTTTGATCACATTGTAAACTAAGCATTGTTCATATTATTTTCATGTTACTTTTATGGAGTTCAGTAAATTCTCTCTAATTCTTGTTTGAGTCTACATTATTTTAAGTGTATTACACTACTACAGATTTACCATGTTACCACGGTTCCAGGCAGCATGTTACAACGGTTAAACCGCAGTAACAGACGTCGAAGTAATAGATAAATTACTCCGGTTCAAGGCGGAACCGCGGTAACATCGCAGCTTTGTTGCCCCGGTTGAAGGTGCAACTGTGGTAACAATGCAGCTCTGTTACCGCATTTGAAGGCATAACCGAGGTAACATTGCATCTATGTTACTACAGTTCCTTTACCAACCATGGTAACATATCTTCATATTACCTCGGTTCAGCGTTAAACCGTAGTAATATGTCTAATTTTTTTTTTTTTGGTTTTTGTTATGTTCACTCTCACCTTAATTAATTGTACGTGCAAATAAAATACAGTCAATGTCAAAATATATAATACCAAATTAACTAAAACATAGTATACAGACAACTATAAATACCAAATAAACTATATATCGTTACAATTGAATGCCAAAACACAATTCAGTAGTAGGAAACTATCATAATATCTCGTTACAATTCAATGCTAAAATACAGTTCAGCAGTAGGAAATTCTATCCTAATATCTCGTTACAATTCAATGCCAAAACAGTTAGGCAGAAGAATAACTCAATATAAAATAGTTCAGCAAAAGAACAAGTTAAAGCAAAAACAGTTCAGCAGAAGAACAACTCAATGCCAACTGTGCACAACAAAATAAAAACTCAATGAAAATAAAATAAAGGCAACTAGTAGATCTCAGCAGTTGGGGCATATCATCTTCATATAGGAAATGGGTGTTCCTACTTGTGCTCCCACTAGCTTTTGATACATCGCCTTCAATGTATCTCGTAGCCCGGAATGGTTCTTAGCATACGTAATATATTACTAAGCCATTCTGTATAGGCATAATATACTGGTAAGCCATTCCGAACAGTTCCTAGCATTATATTATTTTCAAAAAACATAACAACGAATAAAAATAGAAGGAGATTATTAGAAATAACTAGGAAAAATTATATTCATTGGAGAAAAATTGTACATCCAAATTTAACAAAAATGAAGTACAATTGCTGAGGAATAAAAGGTACAAAAAATCAGGCTACATGATTGGAGACAATTGATTCCATATAATTATTAGAGGAGTCATCCGAAGAAGAGTCATCCGAGTCTTCGGAGGGTTCGTCCAGTAGTGGCTCACCAATGTCAATACCCCTTGACCGGAGGAATTCTACTCCGATCACTTGACAAGCCACCTCCTGTAAAGGGTTCCAAGCTAGTAATGGCAACCCATTTGGATCCCTAAGGAGTTTTGTTACGAGGAAACCACAGGGTATGCCTTGCTGGGTGTCAACCGGAGCAGAAACAAGGTGATTGTAGATGATGTCTACAAAATTAAAACGCCCATTATTCAGGACCATGTACATTATATATAGGTCGTGGTCAAATACGTCTTCCAAACGATCAGGTCTTTGGCACAACACTTTAGTGACCAATTGATGTAGAACTCTGGAATGGTGGTTGAGGGATGAGTAGAGACGACACTCATATGCGGATGGATTTTCCATCCTATAGATGCTTTCATCTATATCTTCCTCATTGTAGCCTACTTTCCAGAATTCATTGTATGTGTCTCCTTCGCCCTCAATATTGAGGAGTTCAGCAATTTCACCTCTGGGTAGGGAGAACTTATGACCCACCACTGTTGCAACGAAGCCTCTATGATGAGAAAATGTTAAGGAGGACCAGAAGACGAAGACAAGATCGGGGTACATGGACTCGTTGGAGGCATCACACAATGCTCGGAAGCGTGTGTTACTCCGAGAATTGGTGCTGAGAACTTGATAATGCTCTAGTTCAGGGAAATTTATGGCATAAGGAAGACATATTTCGAACCGTTTGCCATTTCTGTTTTTACTGAAGAATAATGAACACATAAAAAGAAGGATGCAGGGAAGATGGAGTATTGGATGGAGAACTGGGAAAACATTATGGAATTTATAAGCAAACGAGGAAAGTGAAACGGTATGAAGAAGAGCAACCGCCATGACTTTTGTGAAGTGCACAGTAAAGAGATGTAATGGGAAGGAGAACTAGCGTGACTGTTTAGAAGAACGAAACCGCGCATGCGGGAGACAATGAAGTGGGTGGAAAGACATGCATTTAAGACCAAAACAGCGCCGGGAAAACAAAACCTAGTGGCTATTAGTCTAGTACTGAACAACAACAACAACAACAACGACAACAGTATTCAAAACAAACCCTAGAACTAGAAGTATGTCAAGAGGACTCACCAGTGAGGTAGAGAAGAGCGGCCAACCGGAGAAGACGGGAACAGCGAGACACAAAAATGGAGACGAGTCTGGAACCGATGAGCATGCACAGCAGCATGGTGCCATTGCGGAGAGAAGGAGGGCCGATGATGAGGTGCAGCGGCCAACAACGGCGGTCACGAGGTGTAATGGAGAAAAAGTTCACATACGAGTTTTTTCGATATGAAAACTAAGGTTTTGTGGTTAACATATCAACATTTTAATAATAATACAATACCTATCACCGCGGTTGGCATGATAACCGGGTAAGAGACATGTTTTATTATCACAGTTCAGCTTGCAACCGTGGTGAAAATCCTTTATTATTAAAAATAATAATAATAACAATCTCAGTTACCGTAGTTGACACGAAACCGGGGTAATAAACAACATCAGTTACCTTGGTTCAACACGGAACCGTGGTAACTGAGCTCCTGACACCATTTTACCTCGGTCCGTGACTGAACTGGGGTAACAGGGTCGAGGTAAAAAGACAAATCTGTAGTAGTGTTAGAGCACGCTAGCTTGTCCCGTAATGTATATTTGTGGTGCTTTGTTGTAAGTGCTATCTCTAGAGTTTGATATCTTTAATTTGTAAGTGTTAGAAATATAACTATTCATGTGACACTTACCCAATAACTTAAGTTTTGAGGATAATTGGTTATTAACATGGTATCAGAGTCTCTATGACCCAGCGGTATAGAGTTCAATTATCACCGCCCTCATTTCTTCCAACAAAAAATAATTAAAGCACATGGTAGGCAAGTCCAAACATGATTTTACGTGAGATGACGTATTAGAAACGTTTATGTAATTCTTAACCAACAACTTAAACTTTTAAGATAATTGATTCTTGAGAGTGCCCGTTTGAGTCTTAACCTTAGGTACCTTTGGGGGGAAAATGTGATGATTGAAGACGTAGCAGTTATAATAGTTATTGTTTAGAGTATATGTAGACAATAACTATTTAATTACGTGATTACACATTTAATATCAAGGGACCTAAGTCCTCATTTACAATTATAAGTTCGGTGTTGTTTAGGGTGAACTACCACCGTGCACAACCAGCTTTTGGCCAATGAGATCGTGCCAAGTGTCCATGTGAGTAACTAGTAACCGGTTCTACAAGTTATTTAATTTTTATAATTTATTATAATTTTAATTTGTTGATTACTATAAACCCCTTACTATCTACTCCTTTCATACACTCTTAAACTTATTTTTTTTAAAAAATGGGTAAAAATGGTATTGACTAATTATTATTACTTTTAATTTTTTAAATATTAAGTAAAAAGTTTGTTGTAACGGGTCATTTAAAGTGGTGCACGGTGCACCATTAAAGGCGCAAGTGCACTCTCTAGAACCCAACTATAAGTTCAAACATTTGAATTCAAAAGATGAAAGAATCAGTTACGAGATGTTTCGGTTAAGAGTTTTTTTGAAAGAAATAGAAAGAGAACATTTTATACGAATAACTAGTAAGATGCCCGTGCAAATTGCACGGGTAACTATAATTATGTACATTAAATTTATTTAATTTTAGGTGAATGCATTATAATTTTTAATTAATGTCTTTGTTTTCTATTTTATTTTATAAAAAATTTATCTAATGTAAATAAGTAATTAAATTATTATTTGAGAAAATAATTTTGAGGATTTTTTTATAAATAATTTTAAATGTATATGATTAAAATGATTTTGAGGAGGACACACAGTAAAAACATATATTTATTGTAAATATAACGTGTGAAAGGCAATACTTAGCCCGCGGTGGTGACTGGAGCCATGCCCACCCGAGGTTTTTCGTAAAAAAAAAAAGCATGTCAAGATCAGCCGAATTTACAAAGATTTGCTTCTACAACTTTATTTCTTGTTTCAGAGGTATGCTCTTTTGCTACCCGATGTCGTTGGCAATTTTTTCCTTTGCCAATAAACTTCATTTCAGTTAACTCTATTATTTTTATAGTCGTATTTAAAATGGTTCAAATTCTATAACTTCTATATAATTAGTGAATACAATTAAAACTTCATAACTAATGTTTATTTATTATCCACATGTGTTCCATCATCAATTTCCATGGCAGCTTTAAACTTATTTCATTGAATATTTGTTTAGCTTTCGGTCCCCCTCTTTTTAACTACCTTCAAGATGCATTACAAATAGCAGGGTCTATGAACATGGGTTGGTAAGTTTATCAACCCAAAAGTAGTTACATCATTGACTAAACTTCAAATATGTTACATTATTGTAATGTGATGAGCTCATTGTAACACTCCAAATCATTCTGAACTCATCTTCAAGTTCAATACATATTAATGGTTAAACTCACCATGAGGGTCTAAACAACACTAATCATTCGAACCCGCTTTTACAAGTAAAGGCTTCTACTATGTGCAAACCTTTTTAAATTAAAAACCTCCATTTAAATTTAAGGAAATGAAACTAAAAGAATTAAATGAAATGTAGCTAAACTGTAATGAAGAAATGAAAGAGCCTTCATTTTTGTCAATTAGAAAGAATTTAACTAAGGACTTTCCTTAGCTAGTTCCTTCGGTAGATGTTCATTCCTTGCTCTCTACTTTTGTCACGGATATTAACAAATTTGTGAACCAAAAGCTGTCAGATGCTTCTGAGCGTGTCCTTAGAGTGGTTTGCAGAGGAACTCAACTTCACCAAGCTTTAAAATGAAAATGTAGCAAAGATTCAGTAGTTATGCATCAACAATTAGAAAACCTTAAATTAAATAAACCTAGCTCGCCCAACTTTAGCAACAAACTCATTTCATAGGAGCCTTATACCTCTTCTCCAAATGCTTGTTAGTTTTGATTCCTCCCTTAAATTTTGACAGTTTCACTCATACCAAGTAGACTTAGTAGTATAAGACTGGGAAAGGAGTGGCTTAATAGCATACCAACTTGCCAATAAAGGTTTTGCCACTATTCACTCCAAGTGTTTAGCTAGTTAGACTAAGATACTCTATGGAACTTACCTTTTAAAATAATTACAGTAAACGGTTTTAGATAAATATAACTACATTTGATTAAATTATCATATCACTCCATTTATTGCCCTCTCTCTTTCCAAGAAATATAGATAAATCTGCAAAGAAAAATAATAAGTTTATTCTTTGTTTTCTAAATTGCCAAGAATTTTGACACAAACTCAAACTTTCAACTCAATAATCATATTGAACAGACATAATATTGATATTTATATGATTTGTAACATTCTTTGGAATGGCAGGAACAATGAACATTAAAGTAACCATTGATTGTGTGATTGTGTCAATTGAATTCCTAATAGAAATCAACTCAAGAATAGGGAATTTTCATTTTTCCCTTGGGATAGCAGAAAAATAAAGAGCACCCACTACTTGTTCATGCAATCAGATCATAGCACTCCTAGAATATTCTCATTCTGAAGTTCAATATATATTAAACTCACCTGGAGGATATAAACATCACTCATTGTTCGAAAAGATGCCTGGGGTAGTACCTGAAGGAAGGACCTGAAGTTATATACTCCTGAAACAGCCACAGAGCAGTTCAAAACTTGATTAGTATTGTACATTTATGTTTGCAGCACCTTCGACACCAATCTATAATTAGCAAAACATGTTAAAGTAGCAAAACATGTTATATACTATCATCTTCAATATAATTTATTTGGAGCAGGGCACTCAAGATGTTACCTGTTAGTTCCACCAGTGAAAAGAGAAAATGACAATAGATAGTATTATACACACACCAAACCTTTAACAGAGTATTGGGCCGGGTAAGTTATTATGGTGCAACCTTACAATGTGATTATGAACATAGTGCAACAGACAGAGGATTTGCAAATCTCTCATGGACTCAAGTAATCAATTTACAATAAACATATAATTCAACCACCCTTTCACTAATTCTTGACATGTCATGGAGAAAAATGTATATAATACATGAATTTGTCAGATGAAATTTGCAAGAAAATCAAGTTACGGATGAATGTGAATGGAATTTTGCTCAATAAATAGAGGGTGCATCTTTTGAAAATGAGATATCCTCTATGAAATACAAGTATGCTAGTTCTAGTTCAATCACAGTATTATTACTTTTTTTTTCCAATTTTGGTTTCTACCCTTTACCATGCTCTCTCATTCACTTTATAACATAGATGGAAACCATTTTAGGATTTTTAACTTGAAATATAAGATTGCAAACTCAATGGAGTAAGCTGGATATAGAACTTTTTATTGGAAAATCTGAAGCAATTCTCAACCTCATAGATGCAGGTCAAAAATCCAGGTAAACATGTAGACACTAATGAACATAAAGACTTCATCATATAAACAATTGCAGGATGTGTAACTAATTGAGTAAAATGAAAAAATCAGGAGGAGGGGGCGCATATGTATCACGGATAAGGAAATAAATAGAGATTATGGATTCTTTTTTTGAGAAAAATATGATGTTGATAAAGGTTAGAGTATAGGAATTGAGTGGCTCACCCTCTAGAGTGAGTACTTAGATTTGTAACTGAAGGTTATTGAGAGAGGATGAGCCACTTAGATTTACAATTATAGGTTAGAGTATAGGAATTGAGTGAGACTAACAAAGCATATATTTTCTCATTTATTAAGTGAAGGAGTAAAAATAACTGGCTTGCTGCAGCAAATTTACCTGCATCAAGACCTCAATTGTCAACAGCCTAATTGACAGCAGTAACAGTGAACTGATATTTCCTCATTCTTTAGCGAATCGGATATGAGCTTCAAAAAACAAAAATGACAAAAAGTGAAAAACCCAATCGGATAAAAAGGTTTTTTAAAAGAAAGAAAAATATCCTCCCATGCTGATTATCGCCCATCCAGAATCCAGTCTGCTATTTTGTCCCTTTCCTGAAAATCGAAATTTATAATTTTAGACACTGTTAATAATAATAATATGAAAGGAAAGACGTCTAGGCAGAAAAGAAATCCATCACCAAGAACCCAAATTGAAAGAATACTCACAACATTGGATAAACTTAAAAAGAAATGGAGGCCACAAACAAATCTAATAAAATCTCAATCCTTATCAAAATCAAATAGGTATAGTGGAGGTCTATACCTGCAACATTTTTTTCTGCTACAGAATTATACTTAATATTTTTACTGGAATGTGTCAATACAATAGATGGACTCAAACAGAAAATCAAGAATAATTAGGAAAATTCAATAGAAGTACTCTCCATAAAACTATTTGTGATGCCTGGTAGTCCTATGAATATTTCAACGAACATGCACACAATCATTCAAGCAATGAAATGAATCAAGAATTGATACAAAGAGAGTGGATGAATAGACACAGAGAAACTAAGCCTAATCTCATAAACCATGAAAGACATCAAGAATTAAGCATCCACCAGCTGAATGCTAATTTGATGAAATCCCATAGCGGTTTCGCAGGGAGTCAACCGCCTTCTCGAACGACTGCGAAAGCTCAGTGATAGAAGTCTTGCATGCTGAAAGTTTTGAATGAAATTAAATTACTATCTGACAAATGAATAAGTACTTGTGTGTAAATAGACTCCAATTCAGTAGCAAGAGACATAAATCTCAACACAGTGATTTTGAAGTAACAAAAACATTTTAAAATCAATTTCACTGTGCATACCACGAGAAGCGCTGGCCTGTGCATCTGCCATGAACTCTTCATAAGAAGCCTGAAAAAATAACCATTAGATTATAAGATTCTCATCATTATTTCCAAACGATAGAGTTAAGTGATAGTGAAGGAGGCAATACCTTCATCGCCTCTCGGCTTTCCGTAGTCCGATCTGAAACCTTTTTGTATTCCTTCTCTGCTTCATCCATCACTTGCTGGCATGATAGACTCTGCATCTAAACATTTCAAAAGAGAAACGGCTAAGCGATTCGTGTTTAATCTAAAGATCTATCTCAATTCAGAGAAATTCGTCACAGGTTTTCCAGTGTTTGATTTAGCAATAACTTATGAGAACTTGATTCAGAGTAAATTGATAGAATTAATATAAAAATCCTTTTTGGAAGAATGCAATTTGATCGAATGATTTGCGTTTAGAAATCATATAGTAAAAAGGTTTAAAAGAATTACTTTTATCGGGATGGAAAGATAAAATTACTGTTAATTATAGATACTAAAGCTACATTTTGTAGGTGTCACACTTAAAGTTACTGTTAATTATAGATACTAAAGCTACAACCACCGCAAGCGTAAATTGTACCCAAACAATTCAAAGAAACCAAACCTACTTTTAGTGAAAGGAAAAATGTCCCAAAATATATATTTGGGGTGTGTATCCAAACAGGGTCTTCTACATCATATTTTGAGTTGGGTTGATTGGAGAAATCAGGGTAAATGTTTTAGACACTGTCTGTTCTCACTTTTCAATGCCATGATAGTATATGTTAAAAAACACTTTATCATGAAACTCAAAGAGGAAGGCTGTCAGAAGGATTAATTTTTACCTCTAGTTTGAAACACCTTGACTGTTCAGCAGCAAGCTGACCACGTACTGATTGAAGCTCCTGCATTATCAGTGCAATAACAATGAGGAAATCTTGATAGCATTGAAGAACAACAATTAATATTCATGTATTGTTCTTATATATTGTTGGTCTCATATTTATTAATATTGTATTAGAAGCACTTTTCACCATCAAGGCATCAACCACCCCTGCAAATTACTTAATCCTTTCTTAGCACAAAATTAAATAAGGTAATTGTCACAGCACGGAGAAATTATTTGATTTCAACAGCATCATTTACCAACATCCTACCTAGGCACTATTCAATATGTACTGATAACATAAAATTTCCTGTTAGCTTTTAACTGCTTCCGGAATGAGAAGGAAACTTCAAATATTAAAGTAGTTACCTTGCAAAGGTCAGAGTTTTGACCTTCGGCTTCTCCAAGTTCTTGCTTTAGTTGAAGAGTGAGCAACTTCTCCTTGCTGAGTGATGATTCCAGTTCATCTTTTTCAGCCCTCAGGACTGCTATAACATCACCTTTCAATTTCTGTAAGATACGCAAAAATCAAAACTTGATAGCTTCAATGAGTGCAAATTATGTGTATTTAACAGCCATCCAAATTATGTCAGCAAAACATAAAGTAAACAAAGCACAAAAAAATTAGTATTTTACACAATTGAAACCAAGGTGATCATCAAGTTAAGTCACTAAACCCACAAATTAGTCTTAACCATTGTTGCAAGAGGCCCTACAATTTAAGTTTAAAATGGTATAAATAAGAAACATAAGATCATAAAAAAAATAGAAGATCTAGTTTGAACACAAAGTAAACATATTTGCATACCTAATTAAGTCATACAAACTAATTATCTTACAAATAACAATGAAATTATAGAAGCGTAGATGCTATGTATATGATAAACATCAAACTGAGTATATGTTACCCACAAAATCTGATACAATGAAATACACTACATTCCTCCCAAAGTCTAAGCACAATAATATTGAGACAAAATAACAGTTTTTCCAGAGTGGACAAAAGGAGCAAGTGTGCGATGATGGATGAAGATGCTCAGTTAACAGAAGAAGAAACACAAAAGAGAACATAACATAAGCAAACTAAAAGAAACATAGCAATGCTAAATTGATTAAAAAAATACATATAACCTCAATCTCCTCGATACAACACACTTGCAGGTAATTCCTATCCTATTTTTCACATTAATTATGCTGAATGCATAAAAATTAATATTTAGTAGGAGCAATTGGAAGAATAAGAAAGTGAAGATGAAGGAGCAATTGCATCATATTATATATGAAGAAAGAGAAATTGAAGATGAAGGAGAAGAAGCATGTGGCAGAGAAGTTATAAGAAGTAAGGAAGGAGAAGAAATAAGAAGCAAGGATGAAGAAGAAGAAGAAAAGATGAAGACGGAAGGAAGGACGAAAACCTTACTAAAGCAGAGATGAAGACAACGCGAACACTTTGAAGAAGCAGCGTGAATCAGCGAAGGTGCGACGGACTTTGACGGCAACGCGACGGTCCTTAGGGGAGAAGGCGGCGTGACAGACCTTAGGGAAGAAGGCATCAGAGGACGCGAGGTATGTGTTGTGTTGCAGAGATTCTATAGGGGTAACCGTTAATATCATTGTCCAAAACGAAAAATTTCATTAATCAAAAACTGGTGACCAGAATAACCATTAGAGAATTTAGAAAGATTTTGTGGGATTGTTTTGGTTTGAGAAGAGCGGTTGTGTGGAGGCAGCAAACTGTAAGAACGGTTTGTGTTCACAAGAGAAGTAGTGTGTGGGTCCAGGTGGAGATTAATTTAATGGGAGAGTGACATGTGTCCTGGGGTTTCTGTATATAGATGAATAAAAAATGGAACACATAAAAGGCCATGAATAAAAAATGGTTCAAATTACATTGGGTTTGTTGAAAGAGAACTTCCTTTTCTTTTTAACAAGAGAGAACTTTCAATTGAAGACCGGCCTTCTTATGGGCCCAGGAAACAAACAATATCTTGAGCTGAGTCAAGGTTAAAAAAAAAATTACGGGATGAATGGTTATTTTGTTTTTTAAAGTTATCACGCGCTGATTAATTGGTTCCTTAATTTAGAAAATGTTTCTCATAGTCAATATTGACAAACGTCAACCAAGTTACTATCTACTTTAATCAACTACGATCGTGATATAGGTGATTAAGTGCTAGCCTCATTTGTGAATGAGATTCAAAATCCCAATTAAAGATGGCAAAACACTCAATTTACTAACTGAACTATGCAATCAATTAGAAAATACATGCATATAGTTATATTTATATCATACTTCTTCACCATTCATCATCTTCTTCATCATGATATAAATATAACTCTGCTACTTAACCGTCCATGGCTCAAATATATGTTAATTTAATGGAAATTTGGCCAGTTGTTAAGTTTTTTATAATTGGCTTATTTAGGGAGAATTCGAGACATATTTCTTATCTATCCTTAATGATTGATGAGATTAAATTGCTTGCCTCATTTTTTGTTTCTATTTCTTCTCACCATGCGCATAGAGAGGCAAATAGATTAGCTCATGACTCAGTTAAGTGTTTTATTTTTCATCATGACATTATTTGGTTCTGTCTTGTTTTCTCTTTTGTATTCGTTGGACATTTTGCATTTCCTATTTCTTCAACAAAGTTCCACTTTTACGTAAAAAAAGAATTCACAACTGTGTTTTGAAAAAAAAATATTTCGATAATATGAAAAAGATCTTCTTTTAAGTCAATTTTTAATTTGGTTGTTATATAAAAAATATTCAAAACTCTGAAAATTAGTAATATTTTTTATTTCTCAAAAATCCGGGTGGATACTAACATTAATTTAATCAATTGATTTTTCTTCGTTTCTTAAATAAGTAGTTGGATGTTCAATTCTCAACTATTCTGAATGAATAAAAACGTCTTGACCAATCTCCTACGTTTAATGTGCCGACAATGAAGCAAAAAATTAATCTCACAACTATCAACTATGAGATATTTAGTTAACACCGAAAAAAATGTATTTTTTTACATTAAAACAGTGCATAGGTCATTTACTAAAACTAAGTTTTTTTAAAGGGAAATAATTCATCAATCAAAGCAACAATAAGCTCAGAGGCCAAAATACGCACCCAAAGTTAAAAAAATAAGGGTATTTTTAATTTTAAAAACTAAGGGGGTGAGAATTGGGGTGAAGTTGGGAAAATTAAGTTTGAAATGACATCTCTTGATATTATAAAAATTGTATTGGATTTGAGACCTCTTACCCAAATTCACAACCCCTTCTAATGTTTTGTGATTTAAAATGGGAAACATTTTTACTTCTAACTTCTAAGATTTGAAATCCTGTAAATTTTTACTTCTAAGATTTAAACCTGGCACGTCATGGGAGTGTGAAATCAGGTTGTCAAATCTACCCCTTACAAGAAATAGGAGAAAAAAAAAACAGAAATAAATAATCATGAATCAAATTCGTACGCAATCCGCATGGCGTTGCTTGATCTCGGTAAGGATTCATGAGTGCTATGCCTATTGCTGCGCTGTATTTTTGGCCGTATTTTACATGCCATGTGTCCTAGATAGTGGCATGACAATTCCTGAACACGAGATCACACACAAAGATGTATATGCATATATAGATATACGTATAAAATTACTATTTTTAGACTAAGGGAACTTTACACTCTCATCATGTTACGGGTATTAAACCAAATTTATCATTAATATCTTAGCGTAGATTATTATTTTAGAGGTGTGAATCACACAGAAGAAAGCTCGCTGGATGAAAATAGTGCATTGTTTGTGACAACTAAACTACACAATCCACATTGATTCAGAGATGAGAAGTGCACTGCAACCACAACCACAACGATTTGCAGCATAACATTTGATGGTGATATGAGAGTTTCATCCCAACCACAAAATTCACGGGATGTTTGCTTTCACTTCATTTCACCAAAATGCCGTCAAGACAAAAGTTCCAGAGTGGATGGATTTATCAGCAGTCAAAAGAAAAGATTTTCTATTTTTTTTAGCGAGGTATCTCTTAACGGACATTCATGAATTAATTCAGTGAAGACTCAGATGTTATATTAAATTGGTATGCCTCTTTCAACAAATCATTTTCATACTCACTGCTAAAAAATTGAATCATATACTAAATACTTAACTAACCCAATAATTTAAGAAATATGTTGCCCTTGTTGGTCAAGAAAAGATTTTTTAGTACCAGTAAGGTGTAGCATAGCTGGTTCATTCCTGAACGGTATATATGAAAAAATATTTATTAAAAAATGGCTACTCACTTAATATGATATTAGATGCTCAAAGATTTGTCTCATTACTCCAGCTGTGAGAATACCTAAGTGAGCGTTTTTTAGAAGGTTAGAAAACACATCCCCGGGAATATGAAGGTTGAGAATGCATATTCCTGCGTTTATTATAAGGTTGAAAAATTGATGTCCGGGTATAAACCATTCCCGGGAATGAAACAATTTCCATAATTCCCTTCATTTCATTCCTATGAAATTGGTTAGGAATCTTACATTCTCATGGAAAAGTGCCACTACTCTCAAATTCTATCACATTTTCTTCTATTTTTAAATTTTTAAATTAAATTAAATTAAAAACATTTTCGAGAATACTAATTATTAACCAAACACATTTATAAATCTTTAACATTCCTATACTAATATTCCTATTCCTTCATGAAAATTTAGAATTTTGATACTTATGAATCTTTTTTTATAACGGGTAACAATTGCCCGTAAGATTTATTTTTTATAATTACGCGTGTAAGCGCATGGGACCTGCCTGGCGCCATAATCCAAACCAAAGTGTGCCCCACAACTCTCATCCTCATCTCCCAAACAATTCACAAATTGCCACGTGGAAAAATAATTGTACTGAAGCCAGCTGGAACTCTCCCATTGGAGAGGCACAAAAGTAAATGGTAGACTTTACCGCAGAGTATTCACATTCATTTGCCCAACAACAAGAGCACCCATTTCGTTCATTCATTTTCCCCTTTCAAATTTCAGCACCGCTTAACACAGATCTAAAACCGTACACAGAGCCCAGAAAGGAGCAAGAAGAAGAAGAAGAAGAAGAAGCTCTCTGTTAAACAATGCCTCCCACTGAAGGAGACTTGGATCTTAGGGTAAAACTCCAATTTACCCTATTCACTTTCTTCTTCTTCTTCCTCCTCTAACTATCTCTCTATTTTTTTTCTTCTTTGCAGCCATCTTCTAACTCTTCCTTTTCAATCGGGTCAGCTAACCCTATCATCTTCAATTCTCTGATTCTCTCTTAGTTTCAAACTTTTATTCATTCCAATGGTAGGGTTTTCCCTCGCATTGTCGTGTTGAGACTTTTTCGTCCTTCCCTTGTTTCAGAGAGTACTCCTTCGCCGATGTGGGGAATTTGGAGCATTGCGCCAAGTATTTGAACCAGTCGCTCGTCACTTTCGGCTTCCCGGCTTCCCTCGATCTCTTCGCAAATGACCCCGTAAGTGAGAATTGATCATCCATTCTGTTTCATTTCACATTGCGCCCAAAAAATGATGTTGTTTTTGATAATGTGTTTGTTTTCACGTTGGGTAGGTTTCCATTGCACGGACTTGCAATTGCCTATACTTCTTGCTTCAGCAGAGACAGCGCGATGTCGAATTTAGAGAGTCTGCCAATGATCAAAGACAGCGGTAATTGCTCGAAACAAATATAATGTTCATGTTCTTCAATTTTGGGTTTGACCTTATCTCAAACTATGATGCATATTATTTGGCTGATTAAAAGTCTTTTTTTGTTACTTTTGATGTCACAGATTATTATCAGACATATCTAGATTGGAGGCCAAAGTTGAGAGGCTTGAAGGACAACTACAAGCCAAAGACAGAGAGATAGCAACCATTACTAGAACGGTGAGGAAATGCTTGAATTGAAAACCTGGTTTCGGCAAACGTTGAACATAATATTATCTTACTTAAACGGAAAGATCGAAACTGTGTTGTCTGTTATGGAAGCATTCAGCAATTTCCTGTGTTGAAAAGTAGATTTTCTTTAATGGGGTTGTAATTCCTATGATAATTGTTCTTGAATAGGAAGCTAAAAACACTGCAGCTCTCAAGGCTCAGATTGAGAAGCTACAACAGGAGAGGGATGAGTTTCAGAGGATGGTTATTGGTAATCAGGTTAGAAGCTGGATCTACTTTGTTTAATGCCGTGTCTTGTTCAGAAGACCCTGCTTTAAAATGGATAAGGTCTGACTATTATCAATCTGTCTACATGAATGGTATCAAAGCAAGTAAAGACTCAGCAAATACATGAGATGAAGAAGAAGGAAAAAGAATACATAAAGTTACAGGTAGGATACCTTTGATTTTTCTTATTCAAATTACGATTTTAGAATGGTATTTAGGTGATTGGTGCTGTTATATGATAGGAACTTTGCCAATGCATTTATTGCCAGTTATTAGATTTCAAAATGAAGGGCCAGTTCATTGTACTTGCAGGAGAGGCTAAACCAAGTGTTGATGGAGAAGAAGAAAGAATCTAGGTCAGGCATGGAGATAATGAATTTGCTTCAGGTATCAACTATCCATGTACTTTGAACATTGCTCGGAGGATATTGAATTTCATGATAATTTGGTATTTATGATCTGTGTACAGAAGGAAGGAAGGCAACGTGGAACGTGGAATGGGAAGAAAACTGACAATGATTTTTATAAAAAGATTGTATGCAGCTTGATAAGCTTCCTCCCTGTCGTTATAAACTTTGTATTTTTGGGCACATCATAATTTTTTACAATTTATTTGTAATATTTTAAGGTGGATGCTTATGAGGTGAAAAATCAAGAATTGATAGCAGAAAATGCTGATTTGAGAGCATTATTGAGATCTATGCAGGTATGTTCCTCATACTGAAATGTTATTTGCTGAAATTACTTGCAGACAAGTGTGTGAATGCAACATGGGTTTCTTTTGCCCGTGTTTCATTAATTGCCCTTGGTGTGATTTTGAAACTTCCTTCAACTTTTGCTGTTATGATTCAGTCCATGTATGCTGCTTTTTTAATCTTTCATATTGCCTTCATTTTTTAAGAGCTCCCTCTCTCAATTGTATGTCTTCCCATGTGAATATCTGTTGTCATTTTTCTCATTTGTATGGACCACCTAGGGCCTACTTGCCTCTATATTAAGACCACTGCCTTCCCTCTAAAGCAGTGCCCTTTACCTAGGTTATGAGATTTGTGATTGTACTGATTACAGGTGGATATGCGTGATTTCTTAAATGCTCCTAATGGGCTGCCAAAGCAATCTGTCTCTGGCAATGAAAGAGTTGAAAATGATCCTTCACAATCTCCATTAGTTGGGAGAACGGTATGGAAGCTTATAATTTTCCATGCTCTGTTCTCACTGTCAAACTGCCTTATGAAATTAACAAGTTTGTTACTTGCAGGATGTATTTGACCTTCCTTTTCACATGGCAAGAGATCAAATAGAAGAAAGTCTTCGAAACAAGATGGCTTCTATAAAGGTATTCACTGATTACTTATTGTTATCACTTTCCAGATTACATTTAGATATTTCCATTGATAAATTCTTTATGTTTGGTTGTTAATGGCTTGAGAGTTAAAATATGAAGGAGCGCATGGGTCAATTGCAAGATGCTCAGAAAGGGGCAGAAGTAACTTCTGAAGCTACTGAGAGGGAACTAGAACTTGAAGCTCAACTTGTTGAAGCAAGGAGCATTATACAGGAGCAGGTAATGTTTTGTGCTCTTGCAGCTGCCATCTCAATTTAGGTTTAGGTTCCAAGGCATTCAAATCCTGTTTGACTGTAATGTAAACTCAACAAAAGCTGCTTTCTAGTTAGAACAGTTTTTGTTGATGTTTATGGTCTAAGGCCAAAGTACAGAAGTTCTTTACACTGATAGCAGAAAAATAAAATTGTTATTAAAGAGAAGCATGAAATTGCTGCTTCTGTTAGGAAGAAAAGCAAAATTTTCTAAGCAAGGTAAACCTGGCATTGACCCGGGAAAGGGAGGGAATATATAAAAGAATGGCTTGGGTCAATATACTTATAGATCCATGTTGTTCTTGGGGGGTTCAATCCAAACATGTATCTTCGTTCAGAGAGTTCTCTATTTCATCAAATTGATGGTTTTTTTCTTAATCATTTTTCAATATAATTGCCTAGAAGTGGTTTGCTTAGCGCTGATTTGTGTTAATTTGACAATGCATTTCAAGTTCATGTAATAGAATAATGTGATAATGTGTTGTATTGCAGGCATCAATAATGTCTAAACATCTTGCAAAGTCTGACAGGCCAAGGTATTCATGGTGTACTATAGATTCGTTCAGAACTGTCTAATTATGCATAGATGCAGTAAATTAAATTGCCTTTTGAATTTTACAGGGAGTCTATCATCCCAGCTCCCTCTGAGGTATGTATTTATGTATATTTGCTTGTTTCTGTTGTGTCAACTTAATAATCAAGTATATCAACCTAGTTTCCTATAATTGAGATTCTGGAGGTTTTTATAGGGTGAATATGTGGATTCATGGTAGTTGGTTGATAAGTAGCTTTGGATAATTATTTGTACTAAGGTGTATTTTAGAATGTAAAGTGAGTAGGACCTCAAACAAGCCTGTAAATTTCTCTGGCATGGATATCCAATCTATTAGTCTTTGTTTCTTAGATTTCTAAGTTAGATAATTTTCTTTTTAATTTTCATATAGGAAATACCATCTGATATTTAATGTCCTTTCTCTTTTGATTTTGTGTACTATACGCAACAGTGTAGTTAGGAATTATCTAAGGGGTCTTGGTTTTACTGCATTATTAGATATTTTTATTGAGGTCACAGGACTACACAGTTTTGTTTGTAAGAGCCTAACTTACCAAAGACGAAGAGCATATGTCAGTAACCAGATAAATTTGTGATAGTTTTTCTCTATTTTTATGTTGAGTTAATTACTGCACTACCTTCTTATTTATGTCTCTCTGTGTGTATTTAACTGTTAATGTTGTGTGATTCTGAAATTATCTTCTAAATTGTAAAACCCACTAGCCTCCCTATTGCGGGAGTAAAACCTTAAGCACCTTCTCAGACATCTGGTTTTGAAGATTAACCTGGTTCGTTACCTGAAATTTTGGAACTAAATTGTTAGTGTTGGGGATTGTAGAACTGTCAAGGACAGTTGAAAAGGATTCTCTTTCATACTTATTCTTCTATGGCAGCAGAAAAGTGTTTGTGATGTTGGCATGGACTGTGTTTGTGATGTTGATACTTGGTAGTGGTAGCAAATATTAGTATAGAAATGGAGGTTCTGGGTTTGATTTCCATTTAGCATTAACTTTTTTGTGGTCTTCTCGTTGCTGATGCAATACTTCCGTTGTTTCCACTTTAAATGTTCATTAAATATGGTAAAACTATTGTCATTACTTCTCATTTAGCAGTAAATTTATTGTAACTTGCTTCTCAATCGGTCACATTAATGATACCTGCGTTGTGATATTGTACTTTCTTGATTTACAGGCCGTATGTAACTAACTAGCTGAGGGTACTTGATGCTTGTCTTAATTATGTTGGCTCCGTAGTGTAGCATTCATGGACAGCATGCTTTTAGCTTGCAAAACTAACCTTGCTTGTCCATCCTGCAATGACAGTTAATGTAACAGGCCCTCATATGGTCGAATGTCATTGTTATTAGTATGATGTTGTAATTAGTACTATAGCAACCTTGGAGTTGCTTCTAGAAGAAAAATGTTATTTATGTCAAAAGGACTATTCAAAACATTTAAGATTCGCAGCTAGAAAGTTTTTTAATGCCAGCACCAGCTCTTCTGAGATTCATGAATGGGAAATGTACAGGTCATTTAAATTTATAGTAGACAAGGTGCTAAATTTCAAAACAGGGTAGGGATGTTGATAAACCAATACAGTTCAATAAAACAGAAAAATTGATTCAAAAATTTGAATGCTGAACAAACTTAAAATCGAATAAAATTATAAGATTGTTCTTGGCAACCCAAAAGAGGTGGATTTGGGGGCTGTCTTAGTGGTGTTTGGATTCGGGGCTTTTTTGGTTTCTTTGGTGACTTCGATAATCATCACATGAAATTATTAGCCATTTTTCATGGTTTTGTTATAGCCGGAGATTATGGGTTCTGTGTTGTGGAATGCCAAATCGATTCCATGGAGGCATGGATGCTTTATCTCTGGTGTCTGATTAACTGTCTCATAAGAATACACATCGCTTGTTTAGAACATTAATGATTTGTTGTGTCGCCCTTGGAAAGCAGAGATTCATCATATGCCCACGGTGCTCGTCAAGGGGAGCCTTGACCCCTTTGGTGGGAATGAGTCATTTGTTGTTAGCTGATGCTATTGGTGTGAGACTTTAGTTGAGGGTTGCATTGTTTACATACAATTTTATTTATAAATTTATCATATCACTTGTATCTATATGTTTAATTTTCTATTTTTCACAAGCAATTATCACAACTTATAATTGCTTGTGAAAAATATATTTAGTAATTTTAAAATAAAACTATATTTATTTATATTTATGTAAATAAATATAATATATTTTAGTATAAATATACATCGCTTATTTAGAACATCAAAGATTTTCCCCTGGAAAGCAGAGATTTATCATACGTCAATTATGCTCGTTAGGAAGAACCTATAGTTTACATTGTGACCCATTTGATGGGAATGAGTCATTTGTTGTTAGCCAATGCTATGGATATCTTTCAAGACTTTAGTTGAGGGTTGCATTGTTTACATAAAATTCCATTTTTAAATTTATCATATCACTTTGTATCTATAGGTTTAATTTTCTATTTTTTTTTATAAAATTATAACTTTTTTTTTGTACAGATCGCTTGAAAAAGAAAGAGAAAAACACAGTAAGAGAAACTAGCACCTAAGGAAATAAGTGTCTATCCTGAGCATGAGCACCATGCTTGGCCATAAATTATCACAACTTATAACTGCTTATGAAAATTACATTTACTAATTTTTAAATAAATCTATGTTTAATTGTAGGACAAAAGCTAGCTACTTTGATTGGGGGCTCCAAAGGTATCATGGCTTCATCTTCATTCCATGCCTTGGGCAATTTTCACCACAGTAGCTAGCTGATTAAACTAAAGAGCCCAAAGGTATTTAAACGTTACATTGGAATATCATAATTTCAACGTGGGACTCAAGTCTTATACCATCCCATTGGATCTTATGATATTCTTAATGAGAGTAACCTAACTTTTTTACATGCCCTGGCATGATGATGTAAGTAACTTCTGTCACATGTCTTTTGCAATCGCACACATTCACATCAGTTGAAGAATTAAGAGTAGAGAACGTCTGATTACAGCAGTTATGCATAGATAATAAATGTTTTACAGTTAATAAAAAATAATGTGAGTGGAAGTGTGTGGCAATATCATCAATTCTAATATAAAAGGTAA
This sequence comes from Acmispon strigosus, assembly GCA_030819835.1. Taxonomy (NCBI): domain Eukaryota; kingdom Viridiplantae; phylum Streptophyta; class Magnoliopsida; order Fabales; family Fabaceae; genus Acmispon; species Acmispon strigosus. Next base: position 11,260,718 of record JAUAMA010000002.1, on the reverse strand, counting down.
AAGCAGGAGCAGAACTAACTCCACAACATTTCTAATGTTATTTCAATCTCGCCTTGCAATGGAAACGAGAATTCTGCTAAAATGCATGGGAAAGCAACCTAAGTTCATGGACCTTCTTCCATAGATAGAACTCTCTGTCTCTGAGCATGCTGACTGAAACGAAGGACGGCTCTTCACAAACGACACCGACGAAGATGAAGTAGAAGAAGAAAAACTCGACCCGCGAGGGGATGCCATGGATTCAGAGTCAGAGCTGCAATCTAATCCTGAAAACACATCAAAATCTTCATTGAAACAATCATCTTGGAGTTGAGGCTTCTTGGTTTTTCCACATTTCACCCTTTTCTTCCAAAACTTCAGCCTTGAAGTCCTTGATGAAGGTTCAGGATCCAGAACACATGGCTTGGGGAGTCCCCTGCTGAGAATTGCAGGTGGAGGAGTGAGTGGAGGAATCACTTCTATGTGTGGTTCTTTTGCAATCCCTGGTTGCATTTCCCACTGAAAAGGAACCCCTTCTCCACTACTCCTGTAATAAGAGATCCGAGAGGAGCATCCGATAGAGGATCCTCTTGAAAGAAGAACCTTGCTCCATGACTTGTCGTTTTGATTCTCAAAATCCATGACAGAACCAAGAATTTTCAACAAGGGTATGCAAAATCAAAATCAAAATCAATAAATTAGGCTGTGAAAGTTGTGTTTATGTGTGTGTGTTTTGTAGGGTTGATGGAATGGAATAGTGCTATGCATTATATATAGGTACTGTTTAATTTGAACCTTTAAGAGGTGTGAAAACAATGTATTCTTGTTAGATTGATTGATATTTATGAGTTACTTGTGATTTAATTTGAGTGTGAGACTTTTTTGTATTGACAAGGAAACAAATTGTAAAGCAAAGTGGGAAGTGTCTTTGTTTCTAAGGCTACCCTAAACCTTATAATATTGTAAGTTAGCCGGCCTCTAAATCATGTGCGATGACCAAACCCGAAAGACTTGCCCCCATCTTAGCATCTGAGATAACATATGATCATTGTTGGCTTGATTTTTCTTTTGTGTGAATCAAGTGCTTGGGATTGAAATGAACCAGATTGACCTTATGCTATGCTATGCTATGTGAAGCAGGGCAATGCAGTCATGTTGGGGTTAATTAGTGGTTACAGTTATCCGTAACCTAAGGTTCTTTTGTGTTAAATTGATATAGGACTAGAAATTAATTGCTAGTTACACATTCTTAAAACATTTTCATTATAAGCAAGATTAAAAATAGGTAAGGGGTGGAAATTTAATAAGCAAAATTAACGATCACTAACTGGAAGGTGCAATATAAAAATCTAAGATGCATTTAATTTGTACATTATTTTAAACTATCTTCGTAAATGATTTAGACAACTTTTTTATTTACTGGTTGACAAATATTATATTTTTTTGTTAATACTAAATAATATATCTATAACGCCATTCAAACCCTCCTAAGCCAAGTTGGTGTCACCACTTTTAGGGATAAGATATCATTAAAAAAATTAGAAAGTTAAATTGTTGAATAGAGACTAAACTGTCACCCTCATGCATATTTCTAAGAAATTATGTAGCTGATTGGTTGACCGGCCAAATGCATTGGGAGATATCACCATGATGTATGATATGGAAGCTATTTTCGTGTGGTGTTATTGCATCGTTATGTCAAAATATCGTAGCTCCAGTTTGTTCTTTTTCCATGTTTTAAAAAAAACTTAATTTCAATTTTTATTATTCTGAGTCATGAAATCCAAAAAGAATATTAAAAATATATTACTACGTATCTTGGCAAGCTACAATTACCTACTGGTCACAGCTTTGATTGAAAAGTTGAGAAGTTTCTCAGTTGCTAAGAAATTAAGGAAAGTCCATTGCTTTTGATATCACCTAATGTTTCATTCATTGAATTTGAATGAATGCAATCGCTACTGACTACTACTACTACTATCATAACTGCATGAAAGGGGTGGACTTTAACAATGCCCTGTTTTTAGTAAGTATTATTATAATATATACCTTGTAATATTGTTAATGTTAACTTAAATACAAAAATTAATATAACTTTTTTGGGTCAACAGTTTATTTATATGGTTTTGAGTATGACTTGGGAGCCGGTAACCTAACTGTGGAAGATTTGACCCATTTTGTTCAAGTATTTCGCAAGGTATCCCACACAAATGTTTAGTCACTCTCACGTTAGGTGAGTTTATCTCTTTTAACAAATGTTTTTCTATTCACACAGCTCGGAATTGAACTCTAAAATAAATTATTAAGGATATAACTATCTAGCACATATATCATACCTTGTTAGCTTGTTCAAGTATGCCTTAGGAGTTAGGAAACACGGCGACTATTATTGTTCAACCGACTTCAAGAAAATAATTGGTTATTCATTACGATTAGACTTCAGTAAGGTATTGGCTGGTTGGTGGTATATACTTGAAGTAGCTTATCCGATAATGCATTGAGCATGGATATGTATCTTTTAGCATATACTAAAGTCCGTCCCATAAAATGGAAACTATGCATACGCGTTATCTCTTCCTTCAATAGCTTACAATGAACTTTTTTTTGAAAAAATTACAAACTACATTCATCTCCCCATCCACCATCAAATGTAAAGAAAAACATATTGTTCGATAACCATTAATATCTAAATCAAATAAATATTTAATACTGATACAACCAATGTGTAGTCTATTACTCTATCTTCAAACAATAACACTTATTAGAAAAACATGTAATAGAGTTAATAATGTATTAGTAGTTTTTTTTTTACATCGGAAAGATTATAAGAGCGAAAAAATAAACACGACCATAAAACTAAGGAACTATTAGGGAATCCTTCAGGACGATCAACTCTAGCTTTGGGTCAGGTCCAGTGACGATCGTGAGACCAGGAGAAGGGAGGCGGGCACCCCGCCGATGCATTCCCATCACGGTGGATCCATGATAAACTCACCCGCCACTCACGGTTCAAAAGCTCCAAAACCTCCCTCAAAATATGAGCATGAACATGGAAAGGAACTCGAACAGGGTCAACAAGGATGGAAACCAAATCCGAATAGTCACTCTCGCACAGCAACAGTCTGTGGCCTCTGTTCCAAGCTAGAGCCATGTCCTCCTTCAGTGCAGATAATTCAGCAAGAAACTGATTACCAACAGCTTTATGCAAAACAAATTCGGCTAACCAGCAACCAGAGTGGTCGCGAAGGAGCCCACCACCACCCATGCAATTCGTGTCCGCACGAAAACTACCATCAATGTTTAATTTAACAAAACTCATTTGCGGAGGACGCCACCGGTTGCACAAATCCGCCGACCCCATGGGATCAGCACGAAAATCGTCATGATCATGAACAAGACAATGCAGCAGGCCACTTGAGCGTTCCAAGGAGGAGGAGGATCACCAAGGGGGAGAAAATGCAGCTCACAAAGAAAATTGAGTTGGTCTAAAGACATCAGGTTGGTTGAACGAATTTGAACTTCATAACAACACATTTGTCTTAAAATAATGATAATTCATTCACATTTTATTTTCTCTTCCAAATTATTTTCAATTACTTTCTCTACTAATTTTTTTTTTTCTCTATCAATCACATCATTTATCATATTTCTCATTTACCTCTAGTTTTTTTCAATTATATCTTGGTGCAAGGGTAATTCAAGTGAACAAACACATTGTTGAATAAAAAAACAGACAAGCGCGAAGAGGAAAAGAATGGCGGGAAACCATTTATTTTCATCCTTTTCCTGATTAATTAACTACCATCATCAACCACACCAAATTGTGAAAATTTCAAATCTCGATTTCACAGAAGAAGAAGAAGAAGAAGAAGAAGTAACAGCAGCAGCAACAGCAAAATGTATGCAAGCCAGTTCGACGGCAACGCAGCCTTCTCCGGCGGCGGATTCATGCCTTCTCAGGCCGCTCAGGGCCCTGACACACCCTCCTTTCCCTCCAAGGTCCCTCTCTCTCTCTCTCTCCCCACCTTTCTTCTTCGTAATCGCAACCACAATCACGCAGGGGCGACACTAATTTGAGACTCTAGGGTTTAGGGTTTAGGTTTAGGGTTTTGACCTGTTCTTTTGAGAAATTAAGTTGTGATTAATTTATGATTATACTCTCTATTTGTTTAATTTTCGTCCTCTCTTCCAGAATCGTGATGCTCAGTCCTTGCTTCCTCTCACGATCAAGCAGATCAAAGATGCTGCTCAATCAAATGATGATAAAACCAATTTGATTATTGACGGTGTCGACGTTAACAATGTGCGCCCCTTCAATCTTAAGCTTGTCAATTGCTCATGGTTTGTGGCTTTCATAGCTTGTTCTGACTATTGTTGAGTCCAGGTTACTCTTGTAGGAAGGGTGTGCAACAAAGCTGGAAGGATTACTGATGTTACTTTTGTACTTGATGATGGTACTGGAAGGATTGATTGTAATAAATGGTGAGTGTTGTTAAATCTGCCTTATCTTGCCAACATTTTTTAATTTGATTTTTCTTCTATTCCTTTTCCTATTGTCAATTATATTAAGTTATGGTTTATGTGCAGGCTTCAGGAAGCTTCAGAATCTAATGAAGTGGAGGGTATCATGTATGCTAGTAACATTGCATTTCTTCCATTTAATACTATGTTTAGTTGATTCCCGGTGAGGTTTTGAGCTTTCACCAGTATGTTATGAGAAGAATGGCAGGATATGTTACTCATTTTAGTCAAGTTTTAACCTTATTTCATCTGATTCTGAATCTTAACAATGTTTTTAATGGGTTAATTGAGTGAGGAAATGTCATCTTTCAATTTGCTTGTTACTGCTTAAACAGACAATTCTTAATAATAAAAGCAAACCAGAATATATGGTTGGCTTGCTTTCTTGGGTCCGGCACTCCCTTTAAAGTGTAAAGTAAGTCATCACAACCATTGATTGAGCTGTTTAATTGACTTTTCAAAGTAGGTAATCAATACTAGTGGTTGTGATGACTTACTTTACCCTCTAAAGTGACTCTCTGACTTTAGAGGAGCCAAATCTGTTTTGCAATGAGGTGCTTTGAAATTATGTTGTTGCCACTTCTGTAGTTTCTTCTTTTCTCAGTCAATTCATTTCAAATAGAATGAACTAAAATTATTGTTTCAATATTAGTGATGGGATGTATCTGCGGCTACATGGACAGTTGAAGGGTTTTCAGGGTAAAAGGACTTTAAATGTTTTCTCTTTCAGGTATGATATGAAGTTTACCTTTCGGCTTTTACTTTAACACTTAAGTATTTTAGGTTTTCGTGGATATCTTTTGTTATCGTAACTATTACCAAAGGATAGTTATCCTGCTGTCTAAGTGAATGGTGAGGCAAACCTGTTATTTTGCTAACAATTCAATATTTTACTTCCTTTATATTTCCAGGCCTGTGACTGACTTCAATGAGATTGCCAGCCACTTCATTGATTGCATATATGTTCATCTCTATAACTCCAGAATACGGGTATTACTTTTAAAATTGCAAGTTCTATGTTGGAGTTTGACATGATATGGTGTGTGTATATGATTATGACTTTTGACAAGTTTGTACCACATGAGTCTGTGCATTCTAATGTTTCATGTGGTAAAACATCTTCAGGCTAGTGTCCCTGTTCAGCAACATGTTACTAATTCCACACAAATTACTCCCACCAAAGGTTATCAAGTTCAAGCTGTCCCACCAAATCAAGTAAGTGCACAATGTTTTCAGCTTTTGCTTCATTTTTATCCAGACTTCTCACTGGTTTGCTACTTTTTTGTTGTAGTTCCCTGGTCAATTTAACAATGGTCAGAATAGCATTGAAAGTAAGATCACAGAAGTATTACTTCTTCCCGCAAACAGGTGCTTTTTTTAAGTTCTTTTGTTTGTGTTATTTGGTTGGCCCTTATTGAACACTTGGTACCATTTTTTCCCTGAATGTTGGATTATCTATCCTTGTGAGTTTATACTTCACACACACATCAGTGCATGCCTGTCCAGTGTCCATACATACCTTTCTTGGATATTTCCAGAGCTAAGCATTGTCTACAGTAAAAGTGTTATTAGGAATATTCTAGTTGTTTGATTTGGTGTAGGATGTAAACGGATATTTTTTATTAATCTGCAGAGTTAAAAGTGTATGAATTCTATGGTTTTATTGGACATATATTAGAAGTGACTGCATGTTAAGAAATGATCCAGCTGATCATCTATAATGTGATTATGCGAGGCACAAAACTGCTATTATCTTATGTAAAGTGCACGAGCAAAGAGTTAGTGAGTGACGTGATTTATCTTGGATCCATAATTTCCAATGGGGATTGGATATATGTAATCTCATATGCCTTTCCTGTTGTGACAAACATCCTGAGAATGTGAGATCCTTAATTTTAAAGCTGAACAGAATCTTACACAAGTCAACTAGTAGAATTAAACAGTGAAACAACTAATACTTGTAGAACATTAACTTGTTGCAAGGTTAATATTACAATCATCCAAAACCATCACACAAGCTTGCTTATAATAGAGTGTTTACTTATTTGCTTTTTAGATGCATCTGCTTACTTGCAAGATTTTGTCCGGTATTCACAACTCAAGCTTTATGTTACTGATGTTTCAGCGTAAAGGATGAGGGAGTCCCTCGTGAGCTTATTGCACAGCATCTTGGAATTCCATTGGATAAGCTCATGTCTCTTCTCTCTTTGTCTCTCTGTGCGTGTCCCTCTCTTTCTCTTGCTATCTAGTTTTTGTTGACTCTGATTTTGGTTTTGCAGGCCGGCTATTGAAAATCTTACTGAGGAAGGTGCCATTTACGAAACTATAGCTGGCCACTATAAGTCAATCGTTAATGGTTGACATCATATGGTGGACAGAGACATCAATCTTGTCAGAGTAACCCCAATTCTGTGCAACTTTGTTCTAGTGATGCTTATATATGTACTAGACATGTTGTGCCAGGTTTTGAACTACTTGTCTCTTTTCTCTTGGTAACTAGTGTGTAATTGAGTATGATCCGGTGACAAATGTATCATGACATGAAATGTATGTACTGTGCAAATGGCTTTTCTCAGGCTAATGAAGGACTAAGAATCCTAGAGAGCGAGAAGCCCATGGGCTTCATTGCAATTTCTTGTAGATGGGCCCATGGCCTGATGGACCAAGTGTTGGGCCCTATTAAATACAGCTACTCATTGCATATAAAGTCCTTGACCTTCCTATTACTAAATTGATGAAACTTTCAGTACAGGATGTACATCTTATGTTGTGGCTGCGATATCATAAATCAAAGTAGTTTCGACCCAAAGAAAATCTAAGCAGCGAATTACAATACTAGAAAATATAATACTACGCTGAGAATCCATAGAATGTTAGAAACATAGGGATAGTTTAATCCATAAATGGCATGATAAGATTATATGTTGTGATTTTATCAATCATTTGGTATGGCTATTCCACTTGAACATATTTATTCATCAAATCTTATATATTAGAAGAGTAATAAATAAGTATTAACAGATGGATTATGCTTTGATTAGATTTTGATGTCTAAATTCATATAGTTTTTTTTATTGCATCTTAATATGATATATGTAATTTTGTTGTGTATGATACTTTTATATTATAGTTTTATTCAGTGTTGGGTTTTTGAATTAATACTTAAAATAAAATTGGTAATAAAATTCGAATTGTAATAGCATGACTCAATAAAAAGTAGTACATATCAATATTTAAAAAAAAAATATTACACATACAACTATAAATTGAGACCACCTACAGGAGCTTCAATCTGCCACTTGCAATTAGATACAAATTTTATTTGAATTTTGATACTCTTCATTTGCACGTCTTTTTTATTTAATAACATCAGTAAAAAATTTAGTGAATGCAAATCTTGTTATTATCATTCATTAATGAATTAGAAGCTGCAAATGGAAGATAGCGGTGGCACTAGCTCACGTGTTTTTTTAAACTCAAGCACCACTTCCACCGCCCTCATCCTGTTGTCTCTGAACTGGCACGTGCAAACAATGCCCAAGTTGCCAAGTCACGTGCTGTGGTTGTGGATAACCTCTCAAGACGCCACGTGCGGATCTCGTTTTCAAACTTTGACCCTCATGTGGGTGCACCGTTTTCACTCAACCTCCTTAATTATCTTCCACTTTTATATGTCTAAATACTTGCACTGAATCTGAGTTTACGTACTGTATTATTAGTCTATTAGTAGCATATATAGTATAAAATATATATATGCTACAAATGCCAAAAGAAAATTATGTTTTGACTTAAAAAATGGGAAGCCAACAACCCTCTGATTCACTTATGAGTGATCTTCTTTTGTAATAATAGAATCATAATCAATCACACGTATTGAGAATATAATCCATAGTTGGACCCACATTTATGTGTCTCAAATCATGTAGAATGTAACAAGAATAGTTTAATTCACACGATTAAAATAAAAGAGAATTATTTGAAACTAGAATACAAAGAGACGAGTATATCAGAGATGATTCATGAAGTAATGAGATTAATCAAATACAAATAAAGATATGCAGCGAACGTGAGGAATGATTCGTTTCTCTGACCACAAACTTCACTCTGCATTGCCTTCCTCAAACAAAGTTTGACCATTTCGGCAAAGCATTTGGCTTTCAATTAAAGAACAATGCTTTTTAGCTTTTAATATCAATATGTCCCCATTGCTTTTTTATTAAACCGGATATCTACCACCAAAAGCGTAACTTATCTCTCGACACATGTACTTGCATAGGTGCAGAAGTCTGATTATAAAATGTATTTCATTCTCATTAATCAAAATCCAGCTCTCAACCTTATAATTAAAATACAATGTAAACTTTCATCACACCACACTTCATGGTTAAAAAAATGTCATTGCATTTACTTTACAATTTTTTTATGTTAGTAGTGTGTTTTTAAGTCTTCAATTATTAGTTTAAGTGCAAACACTCCTTTTTTCTTTTCACAGCAGATTTGAAGGGAATCAACCCTCAAATGCGAACACGCTGCCGCCGAACTCTATGCCAATCTAAAACCCTTTCCCTTTTTCTTTATTCCTTACAATTAACTTCATCAGCATGCAACCTTTTGCATTTGTTATTTTTTTAAGCAAAATTTCCCTTTCTGCATTCTGATTGCTTAGTGTAAAAGGATTTTTAACTCTTATCCGGGTTTTGAGGACTTGCCCTGTCTGCTGCCTACTTTTTTTAGTAATTCAATTGTTTTCCACCACCTAATGTCTATCCCAATGTTCCTCTCTATCTGTTTTGTCCCTCTCACATGTGCCATGTGAACTTTGCTTTGCTTGCAATTTGTTTTAGTATCTTTTTTTTTATCAAGGATATCATTCACCGAGTTAATCTCATTTAAGCCGGAAACATCAACATATATTGATGAGACTAGCTCTTCATGATAGAGATTTTTTACTTACTCAAAACTAAAAAGCAATTTGTTACTTAAAGGGAATTAATGGAAGGGTTGCCAATGACCAGTCGCTAGTTGCTCTCGTCGTTAACGGCTAGTCATAGCACCTTTTGTCCAAATGGAAAAAGTGTTGAGTGCTAATTTACTCCTTCACAAAACCATGTGGGATTATTATAGCGTAAGAGATTTGTGTTGAGAAGAGGAAGAATCCATCCTCACCATAACTTCAGAGTTCAAACTCGAAGAAGAAGGGCTACGGGTTATTGAACCGTCGCCTTGGTTTGAGAATCGCTTCAAGCCTCGCCGCTTCTTTCAGCATGGGGATTCTGGCTTCGGCGCTTCGTCTTTTCCTGATACGGCGTGTGTGTATTGGACAGAGTAGTAAGCTGTGTTTAGTTTTGTGGTGAACTATGTCGACGATGTCTAATACCACTTATGCTCATACTCAATATGATGCTGAACTCCCAACCCCTCATGAGTCATCACACTATAAAGAGTCATAGCGTTTCGTTGCGCCACTCCAACAGTGGTATCATAGCCGATGGTTCAGCATCTCTGGCGTGTGAAGCCTGATAGTTCGTAGTGAAAGGTCGATGGTGCGACCTTGGCGAGTGAAGCCGATGTTGCGACAATGCTATGTGACGGTTCCTTGTATCAATGACACAATTAACTGAGACAGTCTGTGTGATCCGCCAAGGAAAGGCGAGTAAAATTCTTAGGCGATGTGCCCCGTTATGTTGAGTTTCATCGGTCGATATAAGAATGTGTGAAGTGAAAGTGCTCGAGGAGGAAGGAAAGAAAAAAATCCAAAAAAAGAAAGACAAAAAAAGGGGAAAATCCCAAGAAAAATAAAGAAATAATATATAAAAGAAAAGAAAAGAACGGGAAAAAAGGAAAAAAAAAAAATCAAGTCAGTTAGACTTGTAGGGGAGTAAAAATAGAAAAGTATGTACTATTGTGAATCGAAGGAATTAGTCCCACATTGAATATATATGCAAGAGATGAGTAGTTTATAAATGGAAGGACTCACTCACCCACTTCCTTAAGGTTTTGTGATGAACTATGTGGATGATATCTAAGATCACTTATGCTCATACCCGATGAGATTGTGAGCTCTCAACCCCTCGTAAGCCATCAGGCTATGAAGAGTCTTAGCGTTCTGCTGCGCCACTCCAACACAAAGTGGCGTTGGCATGTGAAAAACCTGTTTCAAAAATAAAACATATGTGAAAAATGACGGTCGTTGGCGATTTTCGAAAGACAAGTGGTGCGGGTATATGAAAAAAAATAACATTTAAAAAAAACTTTGTTTTTGTTTGTTCTTGTAAGTGACTTATCGTAGGTTCTCCGCGCCGGAACCACCGGTAACAAAATAGGCGGAACCACCAGTTGTAGACCGAAAATCCCATCACCAAGCCTCGTTTGTCACTAGTGTCCAATTTCAGATCCATATTGACATAGCACCAGTCTCAAACTGTTCTCCACTGGATGCATAAATTAGCTAGGTACTATACCTTACAATAATTTTTCTGCGAAAATTTGAATTACTGAATTAAAATTCACCATATGACCACTGTACATGTACATGGGTACTACATACAAGGATTTTATTCCAAAATGGGACTAGCAGGTTACATTATACCGCCAAAAAAACATGGGGAAAGTGTATAGCAGCATTGAACTTGTACATTGAATAAGTTGTTTTTACCACATGCAATGATTGAGTTGAGATAAAAATTGGTAGCTTTGCCATTTGAATTATAGTAGAATTAGGCCCGAAATAGTGTAGCAATGGGCCGGTGCAATAAAAATGTAACATCTTTTCTTATTATGAGTTCATTTCCTAAAAAATTATCATGAAATAATAAAAATGTAACATATTATCTCAAAGATATACAAAATCACAATACATGTATATTTAATAAATAAATCTTACAAGGATATATATATAGTATTCATTGGGCATATACTATAATTAAGTTGTTTATTCAAATATAGTAAGAGTACTATTTTGATAGTGTACATATATGTAATGTGTTAAATTACCCGTTATATATATATCATGTGAGTTGGTAGTTGAGTTTTTTATTAGTCAACAGCACAACAACACCTAAATATTGTACCTAAGTTTTATTCTGTACGCAAACATTTATTACAGGCTGTAAAAGCAGCAGTCTCATATTTAAATGATTTCACCGAGCTAATCTCATTTGAGCCAGAAACATCAGAATGATGAAGCAAGCTCTTCGTTATCAAGGTTTTTTACATACTCAAAACTCACTCAACATGGAATGAAATATATAATACTCGAATGAATGATAATTTAGTTTGGTGATTGGTGTTGTGGCTGAGCCTGAGTCGGTGTAGGAAACATTGAGACAGGCGTCCGCGTGATCCGTGGTCAAGGTGGCGATTTGAGGGCGAGCCACCATGCTTGTTGCCTAATCCTGCTTCACTTAATAAATATATAATTATTATTATGATAACTAACACACTATTATTGATAAAGCGACATCACAATTGACACCACTATCTTAGTCTCTATTTTCACTCACCCGTTCGCCATGTCCAAGTGACTTTATATATAATATATAACTCATTTCCTTCAATAGTTTCTTTTGTTGTAATGACTAATGATAGTAGCTTTTTATTCAATTTCTTATAGCATTTTGATTTACCTTATGAGCAAAAGTTCCAAATTTTGATTAGCATAATTTTACAATTGGAAATACTAATATATTGTAGCAACTTTTAACTGTGGTTGCTAACAGGAGAGCAACTGTGTGAGTAGAGAAACAAAGGCTGAAGAGCAACTTTCCAAGGCCATGTCACTGCAATATGGTTGCTATGTACTATAACCGTGCAAAGTTGGGATTAAGTGAAAATAAAATTGGTGCAATCTATTTTAATTTTATCCACAAAGAGTTAAATAGCCACAAACTAATTGGTTATACGGGTCATTAGATGTTAGAAACACCTCAAGCAGTCGCTGTGAATCACACATATAATTCACTCACAAAGTATTGTACACAAGGAGAGAGAATTGAGAGAGAAAGATCAGAAGCAAAAGAACTCTATTCATTATCATATTACGCTTACATTTTATTTTGTGTTTTATTAAAATTTGTAACCAATTCTATCACATCATTCAACAACTAAGTAAACACTATTAACCACTAACTGATTACTATTTACAACACCCCCTTTAACTCAGCTTAGGTATCGATTGTGCTCCAATCATGTCTCTAATCACTTTGAACCGATCACTCTTCAAAGGTTTTGGTCAAGATGTCAGCCACTTACAATCCTATTTTGCAAAATTCAAGTGTCAATCTTTCTTTGATAACTTGATCTCTTAGGAAATGAAATATTATCTCAATATGCTTGATTCTCCCATAAGTAATTAGGTGCTTAGCTAAGTTATATTGCATATTTGTTGTCAACTAGTAGTTTCATTGGTCGTTCCTCTTTTACTTCATTTCCTCCAAAAGGTTTTCAGGCCACAAGTCTGACATGCTCCCATTGAGGCAACAATGTACTCATTTCACAAAAAGAAGCAATCACATATTTTTTTTACAAATCATATTAGATGTATTGTTCAAACAATTGAAGAAAATTAGTTTTTATTGATATGATTGGAGCTTTTGGTCTAAATTTTTAACATATATAAAGAGAAGGATGGACATTAATGATGGTGAAATGTGGTTAGAAGACAATGTTAAGTATTGCGGCCGAACTTTCGTGACAATATTAAGAGCAATTGATAGGACAAAAGTCGATAACAATGTTCGGTTACGGTACTTGTTTAAATTAGCAATGACAAATGTGTTCCCTTTTCTGAAAAAAGGTGATCATAAATGTCCTTTAGAGAGAGATTAAAATCTTATCCCACGCTTCTGCTAACCAGATTGAACTAGTGGAGCGCCCTTCGCTGAGCAAATTTTAATGATGCTTGGTCAATTGATTTTTATAGTATACAAACGTCTATTCGCTCCGCGAGCAAGTAGTGCCACGCATGAAACTGTTAACTTCTCGCAACTCAAGGCGCAAATGATACAAGGATTGAGATCTATGATAGGAGTGCTCAGTTCTGACACAATTGATCTGGTTGCCATACATGACGTAACTAAAGTGAAGAAGATATGTTTCGTTTTTTAAAACAATCATGAGTTCTGAATCAAACTCATCTTGCACGCGAGTTATTGATGGGTGCATTGCCAATCCATGAATTGGAAGCTTTTTCGTGAGCATTGCAATATCCACCTAGACATTGATATGAGCAGTTTCAATTTAATTGTTGACACTATGAGATATATATTTTAATTCTCCTATTCTAAAACACCTTAAAATTTAGACTAAATGGATAATCTGGCTTTATGAACAACAACTTATATGACCATTATAAACTTTTTGAATTTTCACGCCACAAATAGTGTCTCTTGGCTGATGCTTGTCAAAGTCGGCCTGTACAATTGATGCAACTTGGTATGAATTTGTGTATGCTGCGTTAAGTGAACTAATGCTAAACATAGCTTAAGTCGCCGTGACTGGCACAAAGTGTTAGTTTCGAGTCATTTAACGTGAGTCTGAATGCTAACGCTAAGCTGACATTAAATCAGTTATAGCATCGAATTTTTTCTTGTTAATGTTGATACAGTGATGCTAATGAGCATTTTTATTATACCCCCTCCGTCCCAAATTATAAGACCTTTTAGAGACAAACTCGGTGTCCCAAATTATAAGACCCCTTCTAGATTTCAGGAAAAAAAAATAAGTTTTTCCTTTTTTACCCCTTGCATTCATTATATTTTAAATTCCAAAACTTTAATTACCACCTCTACTAATTACTTCTTTCATATTCTCAACCAACTTTTGGTATATCCAATACTTACATTAACAATTTCCATATTTTTTTAAATAAGAGCATATTTGGAAGATTTGTATAAAAAGTAACAAAACCAACATATTAATTAGCTTATTACATATTTTCTTAATAGGCGTGATTGTCTGAAAATGACCCTATAATTTGGGACGTTGGGAGTAATGAATACTCGATTCTTCTATAATCAATTTTGCAAAAACTCTGATCGAAATACACACTACATAATCCAATAACACAGAGGAAGGAAAACCCGTAATTAAATTAATGTTGAAAAGTTTATCGATACTACAAAAAAATTTAGTAAATAAAAATAGGAATAAAAAGTTAGTTAGAGGTTTTTGTTTATGGTTCAAGAAACAAGAAAAGTTCCATAGAAACGCATCGATATTTATTTATCTGATTTAATAAATAGCAATAAAGGGTGAATTAATTGTCCTAGGTCCATGGGGTGTAGTAATGATATATGAATACCACTGGTGACCATACCTTAGCAATTAGCAATTAGCAATAGCAGAGCAGCCTGGCTGGCTGGTTCTGGCACTATCTATCAGGCATGCATCCAAATGAATATGAATATGAATATGAATATGAACATTTCTTTCTCTTTCTCTTTCTCTCTGTAACATGAATCTAGCTAGCTAGCTACTGTCAACTTAATTGTCAATAAACAAATCATTTATAACATCAAACCACTGACATCCTAAGATCCTCCTCTTGACACTTGTCCGAATTTTATATTCTAAACATTAAACTCTACGTGTCCTTATCGTTACATGCACGCATGGAGATAGATGCCTTCTCTCATTGCCAACGACAAAATAAAATGGCTTAAATACGTTTTTCTTCATGTATTTCTCACTTTTTATTAAAATATTGTAAAATCAAAGTATTGTAATTTAAAAAATATTTATCAATCTATAATTGTTTTGAACATGTGAAAACTCTTTATATGATGAGTTTTTTTGTTTTGCCGGTCTCCTCATTTGAGGAGTTTTTCAGAATTATTAATTGCATTATAATTGTGTTAGATTGGGTATTTGGGGGAAATAGTTTTCCTGTCAGGTTAGTCTCCTCAAACGAGACGCCTCTTATTCAAGAAAGACTACTCATTTGAGGAGTTCTCCGGTCACGTTAGTCTCCTCAAACGAGACGTCTCTTATAATGATTTTTAGGTAGAGGAAAAAATCTAATTTTACAGGTTAGATAAGTTTTTGTTCCCTCTGAATTGATTTTTTTTTTGTTATAGTCGCTTAACTGACACGTCACTCATCATGTAAACATACCACTTAAGCTTTGGTCGAATTCATGGCATGATTGGAGCTCTAACTCAAACGAGGATTAAAACCAAATATGTTACTAAATATAGTAGTGTATTTATAACTTTACTCCGATGATAGTAATTAAAAACAAATCTCCCTCATTGTACATGACCATAAACCTATTTAACCATCTCGAAATTCATCATGTTTGTCTCCACTGAAATATCAAATTTGTTGGGAGCGTGTATAAAAATACTTCACACTGATAAATGAATGGAGGGAGTGGACCATCTTCAAATTGATTTAGACATTGAAATAATGTTTTCAAGAGTCTCGCCCCGTGTCCCCTTTTTTACCCTCTTGCTTCCCTACAATCATACACTACATTTTCTTGTTAGCTAATACTACCTCACATACACACGAGAGTAGTATTTTTTGTATAAGCCAAAACAATTCATTAACTAACGACTCACACGTGTGTATGATTCCCTTACGCAATAATTAATCTATAATTAAGTTGATTGTTTAATAATTACTATTACTATTACTATGATCTGTCTATCTATCCTCAATTAATTGACCCCTAAATCTCTACACATACACCCATACTTGCGTTGCGTATATGTTTGCCTTCCAAATCTATCCCTATCTCTGTCCTAAACCAAAGCTTTCTATTTGTGGCCAAAAACAGAGCGTCACCGCCCATTCTTCCTATAAAAGGCTTCCACCTTGCCTTTCTGTTCCTAAATATCTTCTTCCCCTTTCCTCCTGTTTATGACATTCAAACCTAATCTTACTTAAAAAAAGAATAGTGAATGGATCATACACAATGAATCACATGATTGAGATATCATATCAATCATAACAAATAAGTTACATATTAAAATATGTGAAATACTACTTAGTACTAATAATACATTAATTGTTCGGTATACCATTTTTAACTTTTTTTTTAGTATGGGTTAATTTCACCAAGTATTATAAAAAACAGGAATATTATACTCATATAACATTGTAATGAATGATAATAAAATGTGTTCAAGTAGTGAAAATAATGTAATAAGGACACTCTGAAATTATGGTTCTTAACCTAGCCGTCTCCTTGTATTCAAGTGAGGATGACTATTATAAGAAAGTTATTTTCTTTTATATTAGCGCATAACTCTAACATTAATCCGTCGCCCCCTTTTATACGTGGTTAGTAGAAGTTGTGTTTTACGGAGGGAAGTGGTGGACCTAGCTCTACAGATCTCGAGTGTGAGCTTGCCCATGTATAAATGAATCCTATGGGAGAATACAAAGTCGCCAAGTCATTTGGTCGTGCATCATTCACATGATCGCCCTAAGGCTTTAGATGCCACTTGCCATCCCGTACTTCTTAGCGCATTTTTCCATTAATTTGCTAAGGCCCAACAAAGGCGACCTAATAGATTGGGTCGCCCTAATATAATAACCAAGATGGTCAACCCTTAGCAAGGCTGAGTCACCCTTGCCCAGTCCACAAGACACATTTTCTGAAGTATGAAGACAGAGTAGTGTGTCTTTTCCGTGCGCTCGTCATGTCTTTTGTCTCACTTTCTCGTTTCACAAACTCAACATGCTAGCGACCCGTAAACCGGGTCGCTTCTATCCGGTCCAAAAATGTGATATAGTTTAATGAAACATTTATGATCTTAAGTCAATTATAGATAGTAAAGACGAGAAACTCAATAACTCAATTATTTTTGTTTTTGTTTAGGGTTGTCGGTATCTTTCCCTTGATTTTGCGGACCTTAGTTTTGTTAGTAATTCTGCTGTGAATTTTTACTTAGGAAAGCATCATCTTGTCCTAACTCTTAGTTGGATGAAGAGACACCTCTTGATCAGTCATTTTATTCACCATCATGTACTGGACTTTGTGTCTATTTCTTCTTAATTAATGAAGAAAAAACTCATCACATAAGTATTTAATTATAAACTCATGTGAGATAATTTTGAAGTAACTAATACATACATATAAGTATTTATTTAGGAAATGATTTAAAAAATAAAAAGATTAAAATAAAAAGATAATTAAATCATAACGGTTTACATACATGTGGTAATTTTTTTTTATGCGTTTCATATTCATAAAGTGGAATCTAACCTTACACTGTCTTATTGTATATGGGTTAGCACCCTTGTGCTATGGTATATGCATTTGTTTGGCTTATAAAAAAAATGATTAAGAGATGAAGTGGATTAACTGTTATCTGACAAATGTTAGTTGTATACATGTCAGTTGACAATAGTTAGACTCCAAAATTGGAGTAGGGGCTATATGTTTGTAGGTTACGGGTTAAGATTATTTTATTGAGAGATATTTGAGGAGATGAAAAGATGTATAAACATGCAACGAAGGCATGGGCAATCTGCATTCTTATTCATTTATATGTTCATACATAATAATACCAAAATGATTTCTAGCTATATATACACGTGAATTTCTTCAACAACTATTATTTTCCTCTCTTTAAAAGGGAAATACAAAGTTTGAAAATTGAGAATAGAGAAAAAAATTACTCACTCTATAATTTATTGTAAATTATTTTTACCTAATTTTATAAAATTAAGAAATGTAGTTAATAGTAATAAATTTGTAATTTTTTCTACTAACTTTCTTAAGTTATTCCCATTTAAAAGTTTATCAATTAAATTAGTTTCTCTTTGTATTAATATTTCAATATCTCAATAAAGGTAAATATAAAAAAATTATAATTAATATTTCACATATGATAAAGTAACTTATATTTTAAGATAAAAGAATTTCAAAAATAGTAAGGGAGGAAAAGAGTATAAATTATTATGTGTGGGGTATTTACACCATCCTATTCCTAAGAGAAAGAACCTCGTTTTTCGAGCAACCCTAAAGAGCAGCTGTCCTCCTCCAGAGCCCAGTCTCTTTCTTTAATTT
Source organism: Acmispon strigosus (assembly GCA_030819835.1). NCBI lineage: Eukaryota > Viridiplantae > Streptophyta > Magnoliopsida > Fabales > Fabaceae > Acmispon > Acmispon strigosus. The sequence continues at coordinate 11,242,198 of JAUAMA010000002.1, read as the reverse complement.
CTCTCTCTCTCTCTCTCTCTTAAGACCACCACACCAGACCACCTCTATATCTGTGTCATAATCTCCCACTCTTCCTTCTTCACTTCAACGAACCTCTTCTCTTTCTCAAACAAATACTACTCCTATTAGATTCTTTCTATCGCAGTTTCCAAAGACACCAAGTTGTTGCTTCATCGATCCTCTTTCTTTCTTTCACGTTCATCCACGACGACTCATAAAACAAAAGCTAGCTATGGATCACTCATCATCCACTTCTTCACCACCTCCCAACAACACCCTCGCTTTCTCTCTTTCCAATAATCACTTTCCCAACCCTTCCTCGTCTTCCACCTCTCACCTCTCCCTTTTCCACTCCTTCAACTTCCCCATTTCAACACCCTCTCTCACCCTCACAGGTGCCGTACCTAGCTCCCTCTCTCTTAAAAATATTTTTATTATTATTATTATTTTCTCTCTCTCTAAAATCTCTGTTTATCACGTTCTAGGAACCAACACGGTGGACGCAACTTCCGATGGAGAAGCGACCAATCTCTGCATTTTCACCGGCGAACAGAAGCTGGAGAACTTCCTGGGCGGCTCCGTCGCAGCAACCACCACGTGTGCACCCCAACACCTCCCGCAGTTCTCCACCGACATATACGAGTCGGAGTTAAAGACAACAATAGCCGCTTGCTTCCCTCGCGGTTTCAACTCCGAACCTCCAAAGCCTTCCCCCAAGAAAACCGTCGACACCTTCGGCCAACGCACCTCCATCTACCGCGGCGTCACAAGGTTTATTATTATTTTTATTTTTATTATTATCAAATAAATTTAAAGTGATTTTTTTATTTTATTTCATATTGTCTCTTATTTTCAGACATAGATGGACTGGGAGATATGAAGCTCATCTATGGGATAACAGTTGCAGAAGGGAAGGACAAAGTAGGAAAGGAAGACAAGGTAAATACTAACAATAATATTTTGTTATTAATTAATGTCTCTAGGGTTCTTACAATTTAATGAAAGAGGGGGGTTGTGTCTAACGTGCGCGGGGGATGGATGGATAGAGTGAGTTGCAATTAAACCGGGTCCACGAGATCTGGGAGGGAACGGTCCACTGAATATTGATGACCGGAATAAATGGGAGTAAAAGAATGTGGCTCGATCGCTCGTGGTTCAAATCCCAATGCCTAAACCCCTTCTTTTCAAGGGTTCAGATTTCCTTCTATCTGCTCTGCATCTTGCAGCATTAGATTAGATTCCTGTTGATTTATTTTTTGTCGTCTTGCTAATTTTTCTACCAGTGTGGTCTGTGTGACTGCATAATGTCATGTCTATTATAGTGCAACAGTGCGTGCGTTTGTTTTTTTTATATATATTCAATATACATTATTATTTTTAACGTGCGTGACGTGAGTTAATAGATAGATAGATAGTTAGATGCTTCAAGATTCTGATGATCCTGCTTTTCTTTTGTACGTGGCGAATGATTGCTAACCCGTGGGATCCTTTGCTTGCTCATTATCAGTTTATTTGGGTGAGTTCGCTCAACACTTTGACCGAATCATTAATAATTTTCAAATTCATTCATCATCATTATGAATTTGAAGGCCAGCTCCTTTCCTAGATTCAGATTCTTCTCAAGGTTAATCATTTTTGGTTCTGTGTTATAGGTGGATATGACAAGGAAGAGAAAGCAGCTAGAGCTTATGATCTCGCAGCTCTTAAGTACTGGGGTCCCACCACCACTACCAACTTCCCAGTAAGTGGTAGAACAAAGATCCATTTACTTTTATATATGCATGAAACTCCCATTTTTATGTTCTCTTTGGCTTTTGTCAGATTTGCCACTATGAGAAGGAACTGGAGGAGATGAAGAACATGACTAGACAAGAGTTTGTTGCTTCTCTACGAAGGTATATGTGTGTTTATACACATTTTACTTTTAAAGGTTTTACAAATTATCATAAGCATTAGGCTATGTGAATGTATAGTTTTATGGACATTTTTGTTTTCCTCCATATAACAGGAAGAGCAGTGGTTTTTCTAGAGGGGCCTCTATTTACAGAGGAGTGACAAGGTATGATATTTTGTACTTTTAAGTTTTAAATGAAATTAAAATAATCACAATGGACAATAACAAAAGCCAAATGTGGTTTTGGCTTTTCACTATGTATCTATCATGCAAGTTTTATCTTTTTCTTGCCTCATTTTTTATTTTACATTTTGAATGAATAAAATAATTTTTATTTTTTGATTTAAAACCAGGCATCACCAGCATGGGCGATGGCAGGCAAGAATAGGCAGAGTCGCCGGAAACAAAGACCTTTACCTTGGCACTTTCAGTGAGTGATGAGTGATCCATATCTTCAATATGTTGACATCAATAATTGTTTTTGTTACTTATTCTATTATTCTGTACATGCCTTTTTTTGAAAATGAAAATAATTTGCTCATTTATTTATATACAATGCCAAAATCTCTAGATGCAGACCCATTTATTTTTTTATTATATATATATATGTCTATTATAGCTCATGATTTGATAATACCGTACTCATGATGTAACTGGAGCATATTGATTGATGATTAAAAAATAAATTAGGTACTCAAGAAGAAGCCGCAGAAGCCTATGACATTGCAGCTATTAAATTCAGAGGACTAAACGCTGTAACAAACTTCGACATGAGTCGCTACGACGTGAAGAGCATCGCAAACAGCACTCTTCCCATTGGTGGTTTATCCAGCAAGAACAACAAAAACTCCACAACAGATTCACTATCTGATCAGAGCAAGAGCCACGACACAATAACCAGATCTGACGAACGAGATCCATCTTCAGCTTCTTCTGGCAACTCCAATACACTAAGCTTCGCCATACCCATCAAGCAAGACCACAACAACACCACTTCAGATAATTACTATAGTACCCTCCTCGGCTTCCACAACAACAACAACACTAGTTGTTTCCCTTCTACAGTACCTTTTCACATGGACTTCTCAAGTGCACCCTCAAATACTAACAATGATAACAGTGCTCAGTTTTTAAGTGGAGGTAGCATTTTGGTGCAACAACAAAATGGAAATAGCAGCGTTTCTTCTTCAAGTTCAGTCCCATTTGCCACGCCCATTTTTTCTTTAAATAGCAGTAGCAGTTATGAGAATGGTGCTGGTTATGGTAACTGGATTGGACCTACCCTGCACAGTGGTACATTCCAAAGCCATGCAAAGCCAAGTCTGTTTCAAACGCCAATATTTGGCATGGAGTGAATGAGAGAGAACATGCTGCATGCATCAGGTGTGGGTGAGAATCTGTGCATAGAATGATGAAAGGTGAAGGACACTTGTGATGAATGATCATGATCATAACTCAGGATGAGAGGGAGGGTAGTATAGTATGTAGGTGCTGACACTGTACTAACTCAAAGTTCAATCTTCTTTTGTTTTAATTAGAGTCTCTTGTTTTTGAAATTTGGCGCTTTTGTCCCTGTACAATATAACTGACATGATTTATGAGTATAATGGGAAAAAATTGCTTTTGTGATCATTTCATCAAGTTACTCTCAACTTGCCGTCTATGTGAAAGGGCGCCATTTAATGCCTCTGCGCTTGGTGTACTTTTGTTGTGTGTCTCAACTTGTTGAGGTAATGCTAATTCGCCTCAAATTATAGGTGTGACTATAGTTTATTTTCTTTTTTTCCTTAAAGTAATGATCAATATCATATTTATGGATATGTGATTTTGAATTTGACACTCAAATAATATTTCTATTTTTATCTGGTTTTGACCTGATGACTATTCTGTGTGCGGCTTAACTGCTTAATTAATACATATGACGCATGCAAAGGGGCACGCACATCTTTATCCCGTTGCCGTGTATGTTTCCAAACCAACTGTTATGTGCTGCGGAAAATGTTGACGTATTTTCTATCATGCTGTTATATATGAATTATGATGTATAAAATATAAATAATAAAGTCCCTATGTCTATAGTCTAATACTCTTGTGGTCAGCTTCTACATACAAGACAAGCTCTAATGAATAAAGATCCTACACAATTTAGCTATAGCTACGTAGCTTATTAAACCTTATTTGGTCAGAGTAAATCCAATTTTCAACAGTAAGTAAAATATCATGAGTTTGACATGTTTAAATTCTCGTTGAATGAGTTTGGTATGTTATTGTTAAAGTAAAAATGTTAAATTTTGTTTTTGTTTTTGTTATTCATGTTAAGTTCACCGTAGAAAATTTTAGATTTCTATTAATGTTTTAGAATACGTATAATCACATTTGCATTTGCTGTAGTGTTTTACTTATAAAAACACATGAGAAGGGTTCAATAATTGGTCATATGTATATATATATGCTTCAACAATCAATACTATGTAAATTAGAAAGGTAATTAAGGCCGGGGCCACAAATTATGACGGATAGAGTTTTGACCAAAAGTTGGATAATCGAAATTCAAAAGTGAAAAAAAGGGTGTAAGTAGCTAGATCATGATCATACACATAGGACAGAAACAAACCATATATTGTTAGTGATGTGAACTTTTTGGGATGGGTCCCTTCCTTTTAGACTAGTAAGTGGTAATTACAACTGGACTTTAGTTTAAACATTTTGAAGAGAAAATGAAATGAGAAAAGGAGGGAATAGAAGGGATCATATATAAAAAAAAGATGTGTCCTTTCTTGTCTCTTATTAAACCATCTTAGGATGATGACCGTCCTTTGTACCTTTCGGCGCTCATTACATCCATCCCCACTAATGCCCTCTTCTTTGACCATTTCGTCACTAATTAAACTGCATCTTTTTGTTTATATGTATATAAATAAACTACTACCACTTCATGAGGGTGCCCTAGCTAATATATGAACCCTTGGTGAGCGCTTGTACACACAAATATGTCTAAAAAGAAAAAAGAATACATTTTAACTTTAATGATGCATAGACTACTGAGATCGTGTGGTCTCAGCTGCTATATATAATTATGTTCTGCCATGCATCTTTTCTAACTATCATATCACACGCTCACAATTTTATCACACCTTCGGTAGGATGCTAATCAATTTTAATCAACTACTTAGCTGGATTACTCAATGAGGAACACCATCATGAGACAAAATCGGAATTAATTCCTCTTAATTTTTATTGTAATTTTAGTTTTACCAGCTTTTTATCCAAATATACATAAATTTCAAACCAAAATATATCCTACATAGTAAATGAAAGTCGATCTCACTTTTGAATTTAGCATTTATGAAAGATAATACAGTGGGAAAAACGTGGATGGGGATCCCTTAATTCGCACCAAATTAACTTTTTGATGATTATCTGGTATTGGTACTTTATGTAAACCTATCTGATTAAAATTATGCGTTCAAACCAAGTTGATAGGCACATGCAAGATGCAACACCTTGAAAATTAAAGGGTACACTTTGTCTTTGAAGTGGAACAAAACGATAGTCAAACGTAAAATTGCAAAAAAGCTCCACCATTATTTCTTTTTGTTTGGTTGTTAAATTTGTTTGTAGGGGCCGGGACCTCTTTTTGTGTTTTGTTTAATTCTTTTGGGTGAGTTAAGTCACAATCTATGTTCCCCATATGTTTTGCGCGCTTACAAACAAGTTATGTCGGCCAGAGGAAAAAGCAAAACACACACCTTATAACTTTATTCATTTATTAATTACATGTCTTTTATTTTCGTGATCGAGTACCTTTGACTGAAACCTAAAATTGAAAGGCATGAGTATCTTAATTAGCTAGCAACCAAACCCACCATTATTTGGTTAATATAATATAATGATGAAAGGATTAGGGGGAATTTTGCCTTTTCGGATGCGAATAAGAACACTCGTGTGTCATGGATACCACAGGTACAACAAATATAATTGTGCTTCTCTAATTAATAACCAAGTAATAGTACTTCTTTTTGGGGAGTCAGAATTAATTTTGTTAATGTTATGATAATTAATCATGCGTTGATGAAGCCTCACGTGGTTTTCTGACTACATGGTGCTCCGGCGGAGCATGCGGTTGAATGTCAGAATTAGATTGCCTAGATCTTGTCTTCTCTTTCTACTCTTTGCTCTACTTTATCCTATACAATATATAGTATTACAGTGGATGTGGATGCTATAATCCTATATGCTCATTCGTATGAGTTTTTCCTCTCTCATTTCTGAGATAGATTGGTAGATGAATTAGACTTAATTATGTTTTCGAACTCTGAAAATTAGGAGTCATTTGGTTTTGATCCGGACATTTTTATTTGTTTAGTTTTAGTCCCTATCTTAAAAGAAATATAGGATATCGTCTCTGTTGTTAACTATCATTACAAAAAACGTAATGCGGTTATAGAGCACTCATTAATGCTGCATGTGTTGTCATGCATGACGTTTTTAATCCTCCTTACCCTAATGATAGAGACTAAAGTTAAAAAACTCATAATTTATTGAAACTCAAAACTCAAAACATAAGGGTCTCATCATTTTTCATTCTTCATTTTCCCCATTTTGTAAGCCAAAAACCTCAACACTTTCATTTCAAACGAACGTTGGCCCCGGTGCTCTTTCACCTAGCCCTTAAGGTACATGATTTTTGTAGCTTTTGACTCTTGGATTTTTTAGACATCCACTGTTTCAAACAACCTCCACCCTTCTCAGATTCCCTTCTCATCAATCATCTTTTGGCGAATTACGTCAAGTTTCTCCTTTTGGCATCCTAGTGAATCAACATACTTTTGAGCCTTACTTATATGAGGACACATCCCTTGACTACGCTCCACTCGGTTATGTTCCCCGTAAAATTCATCATATGTTTGTGTCTAAAATGTCCGCCTCAGAGCGTCGGCTTAGATAATCATCATCCAACTTTGAGTACAAGACTTCTTCATTAAAGGGACATTCGATGTTCCTAATCGACCACAACACCTCTAATACTTCATCTTCTTGTTCCTCCTTAGTCCTTAGTTAGGACTATAAATTCTCACCAAGGGTAATTTCATCTTTTGGACGACCCACAATCCCCTGGCAGTCAAAAGAAGATGAGTTGTCCTTCATCATTGATGGCTATTAGCATCATTAGGCAAAATCGTCACAATGTCCAACCATTTATAGCCCAGGTTACCCTGCATGAAAAGAACAAGTGATAAGTTGTTTGGTCAGATTTTTTTATTTTTTTTTGTGAACAATCAATTGATTTTTTGGTGAAGGTCAGATTCTTTAAACTGTAGCTTTCATATTAAAAAAGGTTCTTTAAATAGTAGGTGTGCAACACATATTAGAGAAATGAACAAACTTAATCGGATTGGGTATTAACATTAAAATATAGCCCATTTCCCTGAAACTATAGGTGGACATGGTTTATGGGTATTAAAATTGACATGTTTCTCCAATTGAACGAGGCCCATATATGATGAAACTTGTGGACGAGGCCTGATCTTTGTTGGGCACCTCTTTCCGTATCCCTAACATAGGAGAAAAAAACACACACACACACTAGTATTTTTTTTGGTGAATAGTTTTTTTTTTTTGTGAATAAACACACTAGTATTAAGAAAAATAAATAAAACACTTGTGAAATTTTTTTCTTAAAATGTGAAACTGAATGAAGAAAAAAGATATTTGAAATTTTGGAGACCTAATTCAAGAACTTATATGGATTAAAGGGGTGTATACTGTCACTATAAACTTTGTTTACATGGATATTCAATTGAATTCCACTAAATCATAAAATATCTTCTTCTGAGATATATGAAATTATCAATTTTAGTGTTTGCATCAACACAACAAACAGACATTTTTTACTTTAAAAAAGAAGACATTTTATGCTTACCAATTTTCGAACATGAGCTTTTCGTAATTAGAATTTAGAAGCGGAAACACTTTTGCTTATCTTTGTGCTTATGTTACGGTGAGACTTAAAACGAAGGAAAAAAAATAGGTAAATTGATAATGATATATGGACCGGACGGATCACCCGCCCTCAAGAAAGGCCGCCCCAAAGTTGCCCTTTATATGGGCGAGCAAGAAATATATCAAGAAGAACCAGCAGACCACCCCTCTGGACATGTCATAGGGGACCCACGAAGTCAGAGAAGAAGTACCGAATCTTGAGATTTATCAATCTACAACTAATATTTTCATATAGGTTTTTGGGCCAATAATTGATAGGCTAAAACGGTCTCAATTAAGAAATTTAGTGTTTTGTTTGCTCTCCCTGTAAATACAGGTGATGTATTGTAAAAAGACAAGTTTTTTCTCATTAATGAATACAAGATATTTTCTTATCAAAGTAGTTTATTTACTCTCCTAAAGTTCAAATGCACGTCTTTTAGTGTTTTGGCATTTACTAGAACATGACATACGGCATGCAATAAGGACCTATTTACATGCAAATGCATCTTCATATGAATGCGTGATTGAAATGTTGGCATCAAGAAACTTGCCTCAAATATCTTGATCTTATGCTTTTTGTTCTATTCTATTTACTAGCACCAGGTTGGGTCTTATGGAATTATGGTCATGGTATCTCAAGGCGCATTCACTTGAAGATCCTCTTACTTCGCTATGATGATCATAATGGGGAATGCAAAGAAACTTTTTATAGGTGAAATACACATAGTATAAAAAGGCTTATTTATCGCTGTCTATATAAGGGTTCTGTTGGTGGACAATCTATCAGTATATCTGTAAGACATATGATTCTGATGGCGACAAAATACATTTTTCACGGAATCCAAGATATCAGAAGCAAAGCTGATTAAACATACGAATTTGGTAAGATAAACATTGTATGTCGTGGGAGAAGAGAAACTTGATTCAAGGCTGAAAGAAAATCTGCTGAAGCCGAAGGGCGTAGTTCGGCAAGCAAGATTGGTGAAGGGGTTTCATCACCAACAAGGCATGTGTAATTCAAACCACGCCAAGTGTTGGTGTCAAAAAATGTATATATTGGCTTAGAGAACTCAAGCCACATAGCAATTATTAGGTTGGCAAGTTAAAAAAAGGGCGAAGTCGATTCGACACTTTTGCACATGAATTTCACCAAATTATTGAGCGTTAGCGCCGAAGTTACCATTGCTAGTACCAAAGGAAAGGCCAGCGCCGATAAGCAAAGTGGAAAAGATTTAGAAATTTAAGCCTAAGTATACATGCTGAAAGCAAGCGTTTCGGCACAAACTTCTTCGGCGTTGCCGGATGGTTGCTAGCAGTTACCATATCACAGGATTCTAGAAGCTACCCACATATGGAGCAAAGGCAACGCTAGTGCTCCAAAATGTACAGCTGTAGTTAAGATTTGAATTTCCGCATGTTTTTATTACTGTAGTTGGCACTCACCGGCCTCACACTTGAGCGTTTTTAGGAAGTAGTGCAGGTAGTGCTCAAGTGTTCAAGTTTATGCTTTGTTTTTCGTCTATAGATAGATTTAGGAAGAAGTAGTCAGGGTTAGACATCTGATGGCGTCATCATCCTTTGCCCCTTCGATGCCGAAAACTTGTTGGAGGAAGCTTTGGAAGTCGAAAACTCTTCCTCATTGTAAAGAAATGACGTGGAGATCGAGCATGTCTACATCTCATTCTAGGGCGTTATTCTCTTAATAGACAAGATCGTCTCTCTTTGGATCCTTCATGTCCTTGGTACCTTGATGCCACAAAAACAACGCAACATTTCCTTTTATTCTGCTCGGTCTTGAAGCCAATCTAGTTCCCTAGTTTGTTAGATTAGAGGTTGGAACAAGAGTGTTTTGCTCATGATTTTATGTCGCGGTTTTTATCTTTTGCAAACGCAGCAAGCCTATTTGTTGCGTTGTTACATTCAATTTGGCCAGCCATGATTGAAATGTTGTTTTGTTCCAACCCCTCCTTGCTGGACCATGTTCTGCACCGTGCGTTGCCCATGCGCTCGTCTCTAGTAGCGTCTCAACCAGTTACGCAATTAGTTTGTGCCCTCCCTACTGTTTGGTCATGCCCTAACTCAGGTACCATAAAGATTAATGTTGATGCTTATGTTACAAGTGGCAACCATGCTAGTTTCAGCTTCATTGCTCGGCTAACAAAGACGACGTTCTTATTGTTGCAACAACAACATCCATGGTAGTTCTTTTTCTTGTAATTGCAGAGGCTCTTTGCCTCCGTTGGGCTGTCTCCTTAGCAGTTGACCTATGTTTGTGTCGGGTATGTTTTAAGACCAATTGTCTAGTCCTCTTTGAATCTTGGGAACACCGTGGAGAAGGGAACTCTTACCTTGCTTCCATGATCCAAGATTGTCGTATATTGCTTGCAAATTTTGATGTTTTTTATTTTACCTTTATTCGTAGATCTGGTAATAGCATTGTTGACGCTTTAGCTAAACTTTCTTTTCATTTGAGTACTTTTTTTGGATTGAAGAGTATTCCCCAAAATTTTCCTCACTGATCCAACGTGACGTAACGACTTTTGAGCCTATTATTTATTCTAAATGCATTTGCTCATTTTCAAGAAAAAAAAACCCACAACTTTTCTCTATTGTAAATTTTTATCTATAAGGTAGAATTTATTATTTCTTGTTATTAGAAATCAAATTTAAGACGGCATATGGTGCTACCACCATTTTCAATAACGCTATTTGAGTTAAATTGTTGTATCAATAATTATAATCTTACTTTTTGTGTCAAAATATTAACGATAAAGTTTCTGGAACGGAGGTAGTAGTAGTAATTTGCAGTAATCACGTTCAAGGAAACATAAAGCAATTAGGAATGCAATGATTTTCATGCCATCATTGATAGTATATAACAAGAAGGACCACCCAATAACGTGAGTGAAATAAGAAGGACCACAAATATGATATTAATTGTTGGTGATCGATGGCCACTAATAGAAAATTCTTTTTGGAAAAGCTAAACCAATAATGGTGATAATTAATTACAATATCACTAATAGTGCTTCTCATTTCTCAATTGCATATAATATGTCTCAACGTCTTTATATAGCTATAATGCAAGATATATTCCTTTCATATTTTTAAGTGATTAATGTGCAAAGAGATAGCTAGGTTCTTTGTATTTACTTCCAACGCTAAAATTACTTTTTTACCTTGTTTGAAATGTATAAATGAATAAGAAAATATTAGTCTAGTGGTAAACAAGCTATACATTTATCGTGGGAGACATGCAACCGTATCTTGAACGGAATACATCTACAAAAATAAAAAATGTGCAAGTTGAAATAACCTAATTTTTACTTTAGAGAAGCATAAATTAACATGAGTTGGGTTAGGGTTAGATGGTTCGATTCGATCGTCAACGAATCTGGATCACCGAGCAACTAAAAATCAGCGAGTGACAATTAGAAAAGAGTTAGGGTTTTCATGCTTTGACGATTCACATTAGTGGGTTTCATATTATAATGAAAAATACAAAAACGATTTGTAACTAGCATGCCCCTTCATTTAAGGCGTCAAAACAACCATGCACCACCTCTGGTTTCTCAATCTCCTCCTTCTCCTTCCACCCTCCACCAGCACACCACACACAAGTCTAACTATTAAAAAATAATTAAATCAAACGGTTCAGACAGATGTTGTATACCATACAAGACCTAACTATTAGTGCACCTTAGAAATCCCATGTAATAAATCTCTATTTAATTTGCCGTGTTCTTGATGACTTGAAGATTTAATCTTAAAAAATATCATAATGCTACTTGTTAAAGCAAGTAGATAAAACAAAAAATCCTAATCACGCACGTCTATGAATTGATGTGATTCTTTTGTATACATGTGATTCTTTGGCACATGAAATGTGGAAGAGTAAGTAAGTCACAATCTTTCAGAAGCAAACAAGGCTTCCATTCCATGTGTTCCATCCCATCATTACACGCTTTCTTTGAAGCCCATACCATAATTTTCATTTCGTCGGCGCCCCCTCTAGTGCACCTCCTTATCTTTAAGATTTTTTTAGGCAAATGTCATTTTCACTTCAACTATATATAGCACTACTTTATCTTTTCGTTTTCTTTATTAATTTCCTTTCGACCATTCAAACTTCTCCACGCCAATAAAATATCAATGCTATATGTATATATAGTCTGTTATTCAGTTGGAATCTAGCATGTTACATTACCATTAACAAACAGGATCAATCTAGGAATTTTATGTTATGGGGTAGGATACATACAATTTTGTAGTATTGAAAATATAATATATTACTATTAAACATTTGAATAAATATTATATTTGTTCTTTAGAAGGTTTCACATTTTGGAAACATTGTACAATTTTTTTATTCTCAACACTATCAAATATTTCCCTCTCTATATAAGTAAGTAATTAAGCAGTCATTCAACAATTCATCTCTCATACGATTTCACATACGATTTTTGATAATATGCATAGCAAAGAAAGCTCTTTCAACTGTTGCAGTTGCAACCCGTAGTGTCAAAACCGACCCTAAAAGCAAATATACTAATGGATATACAAAATGCTTCTTGGTCTCTACAAACTTTGTAGCAAGATCACTAATGTCCATCAATCCTGAAAATGCACTATCCAGAACATATATTTATGAAATAATTTTGAAATTGATTATCTAATGCTAAAAGTTCAACCAGGGAAAAATCTGAAGGATAGAATTGAGCCAAACGAATCAACTTTTTCTTGTCAAATGCAACAAATGAATCTCTATGACTCAAGCAAGCTACACAAAGAAGTCAGATCAAACTAGGAAAAACTTTAGCTTTTTGTGGCACTAGGAGAAATATTGTATAACTATGAGACATTTATTTTTGCTGGTGGGGGCAATCAAATATATTATATTAAAATAATGATATAGTAAGTAGAAATCTTGAAAGTCAAGTGGGGGTAGCTGCCCCCACTCTCCAAGTCCATCCGCCCGGACCATTAACCTAATTTTATTTGTTTTCATTTATTAAATTCTTTTATATTGGTAAAATGTTCACATTACATTTGCTTTTATGTAACCATACTATATTGTGTGTTGATTGTCATTGCACGGTGTTGATTCGGTGTTAGAGTAACGCAAACGTGATTTAATGTATTATAAGGTATTAACTAGAAAATTAAATTTTGACACGTTGAGTTTAATATGTATTAGAGAAATATAATTTTAACATATTAACTTTAACATGGATTCATGTTAAGTTCAATGAAAATTTAAACATGTGCTGAAAATTAGTACACATTGGTAAAAATTGCTTCCTTTTTTATCTTTTGGAAACCATAAATTTCCTTAAAGCTGTCTTTTAAGTACAATACGATATATGGAAGAAAATTAGAAAACCAACAACCATAAAACATGCTGATCATCTTATCTTTACTTTTTAGTTTTTTCTCAAGGGTAGAAATCAAGCACTATTAACATGTCGGGTGTGCTATATAAGTTAAACTATTGTACAAATTAGGAAATTAATGAGTGGGAACGGATCAGTCAGCATTATAATTATCAGTGTTTTGAAACTTGGATCTTCATTGGTTGCTTGGATGATGCTACATCTGTTTTTTTTATAAGAGTTAAATCAACTTTGCACACCCTTTAAGAAAGTTAGGTAGTATAATTTTTTGCATTAAATTTGTTATCAAATGTTGTTGAATTTCCAAATTTGTCATTAACATGTTTCTTTTTAATCTCTTTCCATCATTAATGCAATTCCATATTTCCAGAATTGAATAGGGGTAAAAATGTGAAAAAATAATTAATATGACACGAAATCTTATGTGGTTCTTATAAAAAGAAACGACCAACACCTCTCATTTAACTCTTATAAAAAGAAACGAAGGGAGTATAAGTTGTGTTGGAACATATTAATTTGCCAGCTCCTAGGTTCGGATGCTTATAGAAGGAGGGAGATGAAGCAAAAATGTTTGAAACTTGGATCCTGGTTGGGATATCGAATCAATAAGTCACCAATGTGTAGTGGCAGATAAATAAATTTGAGACTAGGCAGTGTCAAGATCAAAGAGGGGCTAAAAACAAAGAATTAGATATACCTACAATAATTTATACAACTCACGTATAAATGTATGACATGTAAAAAAAAACAAAATTGAAAAGTTTGGGAAGGTCATGTCACCACCATTACTCCCTCCCTCTGTCACCGTTGATTGGTGTAATAATAGATATAATAAATTTACTATTTATAATAGAAATTTCATTCATTTTTATTTTGAATTGTGTGTTAATATTTATTATTGATACTAATGCTAAGAGCATCTCTGAGGCAGAGTTGTGACTTGTGACCAAGATGCCACATAATATATTTTACTCCAACCATGAGCTTTTATTTACTTTTAGTGGGATTCCATGCGCCATATATTTAATGAACTAACTAGTAAGTAGCCCGTGTAATGCACGAGTATTTTTAATATTTAATTTGCAACAATTTTTAAGTTGATGTTATAAAACTAATATATGACATATGTCAACATTTTTAAAGATGCGTAAGATCACATGATATATTGAAGTAAATAAATCCATCAATTGATAAAACCAAAGTAGATACAATAACTAATGTTAAAATTATTCATCTAAAGTTTATGTCATACCAAAACCAAACAATGTAATTGAGTTTTGATAACAGATATAGAAAAACATCCAACAAATACTTATGTAGCAATAGTCTCAACACAATGAAGATCTTATTTCACTTCTCTATCCTGACACATTTTAACTCTTTTGTTGATGAGGCTTGTGAAAATCTTATTTCACTTCTCTATCTCAACACGTTTTAAACATAGTTTAAAAGTTATTTTTCATAATAAAGAAAGTTAATATAAGTCTGATAAGAAACGAAGGAGTTATGGTCGTTTGAAGTTAAGGGTGCAGTGTCATCATCAACACGTTTGGAAGGAGGAAGCGTAGACAAAATTGTGGGGTATTTATTACTTTTAAAAATTTATTATATTTAATTACATAGAGTAGACAGTGTTGCCGAGTAGACGAAGCTATAATTCCGCCTTTTATTTCGTTGAGCAGACGACAGAGCTATTTTAACCTTTTATTTTGTTGAGCAGACGATATAGATATTTTTTGAGCAGACGATAGATATATTTGTTGAGCAGAGGATAGAGCTATAGACCATACTTGAGATATGACTTTGACGCTGTAGTCTCTTGCTTTTCCTTTTAGACGATACTTCTCTAGACGTTACTTTCCTTGTCTTCAGACGATTCTTCCGTAGACGGTACTTTCCTTGTCTTCAGAAGATACTTCCCTAGATGGTACTTCCCTTGTCTTCAGAAGATACATCTCTAGACGGTACTTTCCCTGACTTCAGACGATACTTCTCTAGACGGTACCTTCCTTATCTTCAGATGATACTTCTCTAAAGTAGACAGTGCTGTCGAGTAGACGATAGGGATAATTCCGCCTTTTATTTCGTCGAGCAAACGATAGAGCTATTTCAACCTTCTATTTTATTGAGCAGACGATAAAGATATTTGTTGAGAAGATGATAGAGCTATAAACCATACTTGAGATATGACTTTGACGCTGTAGTCTCTTGTTTTTCCTTTAAACGATACTTCTATCTGAGTAGCAGACGATAATTCTATAACGGTACTTTTCTTGGTGATTTTATTTTAGGAAGATGTTTGCACATTTAACGGATAAATCAACATGTTGACAAATTCTTGCTTTAAAATAAGCTAGTTAGTAGTAATAGGAAATTAATGATAAAACCGTAAATAAATAAATAAAGGTGAATTGAATATAATTGGTAACATCATCAAACAATAATTATTATATAAAAAGAATAATAATAAATTAGATGATTTAAATTTGTAACAGATAATTATTTGAATTCCTTAATCATCGCAAATCATGATTTAAATTTGGAAAACTGATTTGATAGAGAGAGAAATTGTTGAGTTGATAAAGTGACACGTGTCAACATATAAGAGAGTTTTTTTTTAAGAGTGACTGAGGTTTGAGATTAAAAATTCACAATTAGTAGATATAAATTGAAACACGTGGGAGAACAAAAATCATACTTATTTAAGAACCGGACTAAGGAAAATTAAACATCCTTCAATGAGCACCAAAATTAAAGAAAGAAGGGACTCTAAACAATCATTTTGGAGATGCTCTAGCGGACATCAATGGCCATAATTTGTAGGACATCCAATGTTAATTGACCATGTTGTCCCTCATGCGTATTCTGATTTCATGTGTGTATGTTATATCAATCACTGCCAATCTGTTATACCAACAAAATTTAACACTCTTTCTTGAGTCATGACGTAAAAATAAAAACAAAATTTCACACTCCTCATTATGCAGTCGTCTGTTGCTTGCACATTGACAAATTTGCCCCTTGTTCTGACCTTGCGATGAAAGTATCTGCCAATACAAAATCAAGGTGTTTATCATTTCATGAAAATAAAATATATTTTTAAAAGATATCTATTCAAACTGTTACTAAAAAAATTATTTTAAATGATTTTAAAAGTTTTTAATTACTCCATTGCACAAACCTCTAACGTTTAATAAAAGTTTTTTAATTACTCCATTTCATCCATTAAATTTTTTTAATATATAAAATATTATCATATCTCATCTAAAGTGTCTTCATCTAATCTCCTCTTATTTTATTTAATTTCTCATATTCAACAGAAGAGAAAAATAATAGGTGAAAAGGAAAGGTCATAACTAATAAGAGATAAATATAAATATTGTTTGTTGGGATGATATTGAAATAATTGTTCATATAGTAATTCAATAAGGGTATAACTAAAAAATGAAATTTGACTAAACATTGATGTTCTAAAATGACGGGGATGTATCATATGAGAAAGATGATTTTATATGAGAAAATGAGAATAAATTACGATCGTTGGATCTAATCATGAATGGTTAAGATTAAAACAACTTAGTAGTCACGTGACTACTTAAAAATGTCATGGTACTTTTTAAAAAGTCACATGACTTCATGTTTTAATCTTGACAATTCATGATTAGATCTAACGGTCATAATTTATTCTTACTTTCTCATATAAAATTATCTTTCTCATATGAAATGACATAAGTTGTAAACAAAAGCAAAAGTCTAAATTTTTTTGAAAGAAGAGAGTACTATTATTTATGCACCTCTATGAAAACAAATGTCTTTAAAATAAATATGGATATTTATTAATTATTAAAGCGTACATCAGTAGCTCATATGTATATGTAATAAAACAATTTTTTACAAAAAGAAATGACTAAAGAGAAATAGACAGCACATATATGAAATCCTTATCAAGTAATGCCACAGTCCACACCACTCTCTCACGATATGGCTCTATTCTGAATTTTCTTTGGATTTAGCATCAACTTATTTATGGGGCATATTGGTGGGATATGGTGTGTGTGGATGGATGGATAATAACAATAACAACTAACTCCTACACACCGCTACAATAAATAAATGCAATGTCTCCGAATAATGTCCGATTTTCGTTAAACTAATCGTGAATTTACTTTAAAGTTAAGGTTTAAATATATTTTTAATCCCTGCGGACGTTCTTTTATTTTTCGTGTCTGGAATTAATCTTCTTCTTATTTTTAGTTATTTGAAAATTACATGGGTTGTTTTTAGTGTCTGCTAGTTATTTTTCATCCAATCCAGATTTGAAAACATTCACAC
Organism: Acmispon strigosus; assembly: GCA_030819835.1. NCBI lineage: Eukaryota > Viridiplantae > Streptophyta > Magnoliopsida > Fabales > Fabaceae > Acmispon > Acmispon strigosus. The sequence goes on along the minus strand of JAUAMA010000002.1, from coordinate 11,224,594 downwards.
ACGCTTAGATATACTCTACAAGCGGTGGAATCGCGTTCAACCTTATCAGATATTCCCCAAATTATAAGAACCATAGATTTGATTGGATGGAAAAACAACTAATATGGACTAAAAACAACTCATGTAATTTTGAGAGGACTTAAAATTTTTTTTTTTTCTAAGGACGAAAAAAAAAAACGTATTTTGCAAACACTAATAATGTATTCAAGCCTTAAAGTTAATGTATCAAAATTTCGCTTCTCGAATACACACACGTTAAACTTAATGTACTCCCTCCGTTCTTAAATAACTGTTACTTTAAGGTTTTGCACATATATTAAGGAATTGTATTAATGTTCTTGTTTTTATCAAAGTTACTACCTAACTTCCTAATATACCCTTTATCTTTCTTCTTAATTTATACTCTTTAATTTCCTATCACCATTAATTAAAGGGTATAATTGGTAAAACATAATTAATACTCCCTTGAACTTTGTAAAGTGACAGTTAATTAGGAACAGAAAATGGATAAAAATAGTGACACTTAATTAGGAACGGAGGGAGTAGCAAATTTTAATTTTTATGTTGATGCATTGGGATACGTGAAGTTACATTTGTGTCGGCTCTAATATCAATCAAAACATACATTAACGATGTTTAGATACTCGTTGATGTTAGAAGCAGTTATTCTAAAGTGAGTTCACTCATCGTGAGTCCACTTACTTTACCCGGTGAAGAAAACATTACAATCATTAATTGATTCTTTTTATTAATTTTTTCAAAGTAAATAATTACTATTAACATTTATAATACTCCCTTTATAATGAAAAATGAGTTAACTCACTTGAGCAAGCGTTAACTAAAGTGATATCTAAACACCCGTATCAGATAAGGGAGGGATATTTGTGTAATTGAAGGTGTTGGACAGTTTCCAACAGAAACAAAGCTGAAACTAAAATTGTTGTTGAGGGAATCAGTGAGTATCGCAATAGCTAGCAATAATAGCATTCATTTTTATAACCAAAACCACTCTCTCACTCTCTCTCCACCTAAGAAGCTTTCTCTCTCTAAAACCAAGCCTCGTCGAATCTCCCTCTTTTACACACACAAACATACACAGAGAGAGAGAGAGAGGGGGAGAGAGAGTGCGTGAGTGATCAGTTTTTGGTTCATGGATTCGTTCATTCGTCTACAGCAATTTGTTTGAAGCATCTTCTATCGGTATTTCTTATTCCATTCCCCTTCTCTCTATTGGATCATCATATTTTCCTTAAATTCACAGTTTTTTGGTTCATATACGGTGATCCATGATGCAGATTGGACTTTCTGTTGTGCAGGTTCGAACAACTTCTTCTGGGCTTTTGGTGGTAATGTGGTGGCGTGAGTGATTCCTTCTCGTTGCATACCTATGGCTGCGGATTCGTCTTTTGATGGTAACGCCTCCTTAATTTTCATTGATATGCCACTGTTTTGTTCTGTTGAGACTGGGTTGATTGAATTCTATCAAGGATTCGTTATCTCTGGCCCCTGGGATTTAACGTACCACCTAATTTAACGATCCATTTGTTGATCGATCCGTATGAACGTATGATATGGTGTTTTAGCATTTTTGACATGTCTGATTTTCCTGGGAATTGATTTGATTTGTTGAATCTCTTCCTCAGCGCACTTTCTCAAGGTGGGGTACTGATTATTAGCTTTTGATTTTTCTTTTATTTTTTCGTAGATGTGTTTCTTTATTTTTTTTATTTTCTTTTGTTATTCTGGCTCTTGGTTTGAAGTCTACGCTAGCTTTTGATGGTTGCTGAGCTGTTTTGGGGCCATAGTGAGCGGTGCAAAATATTAGTATTTATGTTGATGTATTATTATAAGGGGCTTTGGTTCAAGTAAGCTTGTATCGTGCTTGGCGATGTGCCAGCTACTACTGTAACAGGTCCATAAGTTCTCTATTAGGAGGGTATGGAGTCACCTGTAAAAGTCAAAGAAAGTTAAGTCCAACTGCCTAATTGGCTGACTTTGATAAGTCCATTACATGAATTGGGAGACTAATTATCAAAAAGCTTAAGTTGTTGGATGAAAGACACATTAATAATTTTTATACTATATTTCTAATAAGTCCTCTCACACAATAGTTTATTGGGCTTGAAGTGTCAACAATTCAGAGACACACCTATCATGTGATAAAATATCAATTTTTAATTAAAATAATTAATGGAGGCAACAAAGATTGAACGCTAGACCATTTAGTCATAGAGACTCTGATACCATGTCATGAACTAGTTATCTAAAAAGTTTTAGTTGTTGAGGAAAAGATTTAAAGAACGATTTTATATTATATTTCTAACCTCCTATATTTCTATATTCTACTATGTTTCAAGTGGTTAGGATGTCCTTGTGATGCAAAGTCAACCAGTTTCAGCTGTACAATGATTTTTTTGTTTCTTGTTCTTGCCTTCATGGTTATGTTTTAAGTAGCCAAAATTTCAAATAACATGACAAAATGGGGTCCTTAGCTTGTCATAACTTTTCAGATCCGTATGCAGAATGATAGCTGCATTATAGTCGCATGTATTAGTCTTATAAACTTCTCAATTTATTGATGATGGCATGCCTAGCGTGAATGGAAGTTGTAGCAGGAGTCTTTGTAGGACTAGTCTTGTCTCCTTCACTACTTGGAAGTTTTAAAACTGATATGTGTTTTCCTTGATTCTAGGTGCTGCTCTTGATCCTTCTAAATGCAGTAAGCTGAGTATGGAGGAAAAAAGAGAACTTGTACATGAAATATCTAAGTGGTCTCATGGTGCATCTGAGGTGCTGCAGTCATGGAGCCGTCAAGAGATTTTGCAAATCTTGTGTGCAGAGATGGGGAAAGAAAGGAAGTATACTGGGCTGACAAAGTTGAAAATTATAGAAAACCTTCTAAAAATTGTTTCTGAAAAGAAACCAGGGGACCATGAAATTGGTACAGACCCTGAACCAAATTCTTCTCCTGCACAAGGGCAGAAACCTACTAAAAGACAGAGAAAAACTGAGACCCCATCTCGATTACCTGTTCCTGCAAACAATTTTTCAGTTAATAATGGTGGTGATCAGGGCAATACCGCATACTGCAAAAACTCAGCATGCAAGGCTACCTTAAATCAAGCAAATGCATTTTGCAAAAGATGTTCATGCTGCATTTGTCATCAATATGATGACAACAAAGACCCTAGCCTGTGGTTAATATGTAGCTCTGAAACTCCATCTCCTGGTATTTCGTGTGGCTTGTCTTGCCATCTTGAGTGTGCTTTAAAACATGATGGTTCCGGAATTGGTAAAGATGGTGAGCGTCCCAAGCTCGATGGAGGCTTCTACTGTGTCTCTTGTGGGAAAGTAAATGATTTAATCGGGTAATTATACTAATGGTTTCCTGTTTCTTATATCACATCATGTATCCATTTAAAATTTCTGCTCCTCTTTTTCCCTCTTTCCCTGTATAAGGGTGTCTTTTCCAGTACAAGCATTCTATACTTACTAATTAGTAAATTTGTATTGGGATTCAGCAAGATCATATGTAGTCATTTGTTGTTTACAAGATAAATCAAAAGACTTCCAGAACAGACAATAAGGAAAGAAATAAGCCAACTGAATTTTCTTCGAGTTTTCTTCATGCTAAAGTGTGAGTCTTATCCTTCTTTTTGCTAATGTCTTCCTAGAATTCTCAAGAATGAAAAAATTTCTTTGGCTTACTTTAAAAATAATTGAATAACAATTAGCAGAAATTTGGTTTAATTTTATGAAATGAGTCAATAATATAACTGGAAACCTATCCATTTTTTAATACTTTCTCCCCTTTCTTTGGCCGAGTTCAAGAGTCTTTCCAATCATGGCATTATTGATTCATAATTATCTTTAGACATGCATAGGACTGTCATTTCAAGATGAATATTATCAGCATTCTGAATGAGGGAGAGAGAGATTGCTTAGTTGTTGAATGTTATTTTGGATTGCTTAGCTATATTTATTGATGAACTATGGGGAATATATTCTTGTTGTTCAATCAAAATATGATGTTGTTGTTACTTTAATATGTATACTGTGTAGCATGTGCTTATATTCCTTTTAGGATGAAATTCTGTATAATGTCTCGGGTAAAGATGAATCTCATCTAGGCTTTCTTATCATGTGTATTAGATGCTGGCGTAAACAACTGATGGTAGCAAAGGATACCAGACGTGTGGACATACTTTGCTATCGTGTCTCCTTAAGTCAAAGACTTCTACAAGGGACTGAAATGTATCAAGAACTTTATAAAATTGTTGATGAAGCAGTGAAGAAGCTTGAACCTGAAGTGGGTCCACTGACTGGCTCACCGGTGAAGATTGGTAGGGGGATTGTGAACAGGCTTTCATCAGGACCTGAGGTTCAGAAACTCTGTAATTTTGCTCTGGAATCACTCGATTCGCTGCTTTCTAAAAGGATCTTGCCTGTGTCACCCAACCCAACTATTCAAGGTATTCTTTCTAAAAATGATGTTTGTTGCCTTTGTTTCTGTTTTCTAAAATTACTACCTTTACCTCTTAATATTGTTTTTGGGGTATATGTACCTGTATTGGATTTTATTTTTTCAAATTACTTAACGATGTTATTACTGTGGATAGTAGCTATCAGCAGATTAATTTTTCACAAATGTGTTTGGACTCTCCAATAAGGTTTTTATTGATCAGTCTATGATTATATGCTTCACACTTTCAGATGCACATTTACTGGCTCGAAATATGTTGAGGTTTGAAGATGTCACTTCAACATCCCTCACTGTTATTTTGGGTTCTGAAGATCCTTCTGGAGAAAATGCTGCTGGTTACACCTTGTGGCATCGCAAAGCTGATGATGTGGACTATCCAGCAGATCCAACTTGCCCACTGCTCCTACCAAATAGAAGATTGAGTATCAGGGGTCTACTTCCAGGTACAGAATACAGTTTCAAAGTTGTTCCCAATGATTCAGCGGAGTCAGGTATGTGTGAAGTTCAGATCTCAACAGAGCATGGTGAGGATGAAGTCCCCAATTGCTCAGCAACAGAAAGAAGTCAGAGTCCAGTAACCAACTGTAGCAGCCTTTCCAATCCGTCATCAGTGGAAGATGAAACCAACAACAGTAACCCATATAGTGACCAGACTGATAACCGAGCCGATAATTATCATTCTCATCACAAGGATTGTGAACAGCATGCTTCTGGAAATTTATCTAATGGTGTTATTAACTGTTCCAATAAGGGTGGAGTGGTACTCCCCACCGATGTGGATTCCTTGTCAGACAAGCAACATGCTGTAGTAATGACTTGCTCCCAACCTAGTTCTGACGCTCTAAAGCTTGAGAGTAAGCATTCACCAGAGGAACAAGTCGCTGAGGACATAAGCACTGAGGATGCGTTGAATTCAACGGTTCTAACCGGAAGGGAATGCGTGCTGCTAGTAGGTAGCTCGGAAGGAGGCTTGCCTAATACTCCATGCAAGCTGGAATTACCTAAGGATGGGCCAGGAAGAAATGGGAGATCTAAATCCAGTGGCAAAGATAAAGAAAATGGATCTGGGAAAAGGGCAGGCCCCCAAGATGGAAGCACATCCAAGAAGAGAATTGGGGAAAGGCCGGATGAGGGCTGCGCCGCCGCCGCCAATGGTTTTTCGGATCGGGATTTTGAGTATTATGTAAAGGTGATTAGATGGTTAGAGTGTGAAGGACATATAGAAAAGAACTTCAGGCAGAAATTTCTGACTTGGTACAGCTTGAGGGCAACCCCTCAAGAAGTGAGAGTTGTGAAAATATACATTGATACATTTCTTGAAGACCCAGCGTCTCTTGCAGAGCAACTTGTTGACACCTTCTCAGAATGCATATCAAGCAAGAGAACACCGACGGTGCCGGCAGGATTCTGCATGAAGCTTTGGCATTGATCAGGTTTTGTAGGTCCAGCTACTAAACCTGAAGATTGAAGCCCCTCCCAGGGCTGTGATAAAGTAATTCTTTAGATTTATAATATTCATCATTTAGACAGTAATCAAAATATATTTATTTCAACATTATCATTCACATGATGATGTAAGTAAGAATTTTAGATTTACTTCAATTATACAATTACTACTTCAAATTAATAATTTTTTCAATACATTGAAGGATTTATGCCAAACTAATTCATCTCTGTTTTGAGCAAAAGAGACATTGGTGTCCTTTTGAATGATACTGGGGTTCGTACAAGGTGGTTTGTTGGACCAGACACGTTTGTGATTATTCTAGTAATGGGTTGGTCAATGAAGCACGGAATTGGTTTCATTCGATGTATAATTCCTAAATTGGATGATGTTTGCTACACCGAAATGGTGTGCGTTACTGAGTCAGAAACTAATGATTGTATCAATGTGAGTCAGAAACTAAGGTACAATGGATTCACTCATGTTGACGAGCATGACTTTGCACATGAACTTTTGAGTTCGGTGCCGGATTAACTGAAATCTATTCAGAATAAAGTTTTTTTTCTTGCTTTTTCTAACACAGGTATCCTACACAAGAGACAAATCTATTGTACTAGTTATTGAGTTTAAGTGAGAATTCCACCTAGTTCCACTAGAATCTTCCTAAGAGATCAATTCAACTATCTTCCTATCTTACTTGCTAGTTCTTGTAACTCATCATAACTATACAAGAGTTGAAATCAGGAACTAAAATAAAATATTAATCACTTTACAAGAACTAAAAAACATATTTTACAGCCAAATTTAATATGTCTCAAACTCTTAACTAATATCATTCTATTTCGGTCCATTACTTTTCTCAAATCCAGTCCTAACCTATATTTTTTGCAAAGATGGCAAAGATATGGAATTAGAGCCCAACACAGTGGAAGGTGTGTCCTTATGCCACAATGGGTATTGCTGGGAGTTTCTTAGAAATTGAACAAAGATCAAAGTTGTCTAGAATTTGCTATGAAGATAAACCTTGGTCATATGCAGGAGAAGTCTAATAGATAAAGTGTTTTTTTTTATATAATTAGAAGTAGTATAAATGTATAATTTCATTGTCAGAGATTCCAGAAATTGCATATGCACTTTGAGACATGTTCAAAAGAAACTCTAGCAATTTCACCAGTAAAGAAGGTTGTTGGGACCGAACTTGTTTTCTGTGCTCCAGAAAGGCCAAAAGAAAATGGAGATCGGAATAATTTCTATATTTTATCTAACCTGTTAAACTGTGTCTTCAACTTGCTGTAAAAAACTCCTCAAAGCAGCACCAGGTATTGGAGGCCCACCTTCACTCCATTAACAAAATTGAGAAATTGTACCATGTTGATGTAATCAAAGCCTAATTAAACTCTCCCTTTTCTTGTGCCCACCGTCTACTTATACTACCTATAACACATCATTAGATCACCAAAGCCAATTGCTTTCATCTTTTTATCTAATTGTTATGTCACCTTCAAGATCAAGCATTGATTTTATTCATTCATAGTTGCACAGCCCCAAGTTCAACATACTTTTTCATTCCACCTTCCTTTCAAGACCCAGTTGAGTAAAATGTCTGCTGGAATTTTCACAGCTCCGGTTGCTGGGGCTAGCTTTGTTGGCTTGAAGTCCAACTCCTCAAATCTTTGCCCTGTTACAGGGTCCATTGAATGGAAAAGGAAGACTACATCCAATGGTTCTAAAACTCACTGCATGAAGGTGAAGTAATTTTCTGCATTATATATCCACAATTGATAAGATCATGAGTACATACATGCTGATATTTTTCTTCTCTGATATTCTTTGATCTCTGATACGTTTAAACTTCAAAACAGACATGGAATCCCATCAACAATAGGAAGTTTGAAACACTGTCCTACCTCCCACCCCTTTCTGATGAGTCCATTGCAAAGGAGGTTGACTACATGCTAAAAAAGGGATGGATCCCATGTCTTGAATTTGATGTGGTTAGTTCAAGTTAAATTAAATTTTGTTTCTAATGTGAATTTTCATTTTTATTTTAAAAATAATGAAATGGTTCGTGTTAAATAGACATCTCTTTCAACTACACATGACCCGACACCTGCAATTTTGTGGCGGCTTTTAAATTGCAGGTATCAATTATGTTCCAGAAATCTCTTTGTTCAAAGAAGATTATTTTCCATCTAAGATACATGAAAACTTGCAATTCCCATGCCACTTGATCCAAGAAATTAAACTTCAATATTTACTATTATGATGAGCTTAAGGTATTTTGGTTTTTTCCATTTATGCTTTAAATTATCATAGTAACATGGAACTCTTGTATTGTTTGGAACATGAATGAAGTTGGGGCATATTCATAGAGAAAATAGCAGGATGCCAGGGTACTATGATGGGAGGTATTGGACATTGTGGAAGCTACCCATGTTTGGTTGCAGTGACTCTTCCCTAGTCCTGAACGAGATCCAGGAATGCAAAAGGGCATATCCAAATGCATATATACGCTGCATTGCCTTTGACAACCACCGCCACATGCAGTCCATGGCTTTTATCCTTCACAAACCTGCTAATACCACTACCACTTGACTTATTTTGCTCTTATTTCTGTTCAAATCCTCATTAAAATTCTGTCTTTGTAATAGGAAGTTTACTGTCTAGGTACGAATAAGACGACTTTGGAATATCGCCGAGCAATCATATTCGAACCAAATAGAATCTCTATAGCTGATAAAGATTTCTCTACCAATGCATTCACAATAATCCAAAATTAAGATATATGCTTAAGTTATAACAATCTCGTTAAGCTTTTGATTTGATTTTGAAGCTAGTCATATCATTATTAAAATAAAAAGTAAATACATCTTTATCACTTAAAACATGGTTAATTTAAAAAAAGGACTAATTCTCTTTTTACCAAACCATTATTATTATTGATCTAGCCAGTGCATTGGTCCTACACGCATGATGGATTCCATAAACAAGGATTTCAAAATCCGCAGCAAAATCAGCCCATAGATACAAAGATGAAAGAGTGAAACCAGCCCAAAGATTTCAACGTGCATTCCCTGATTTCACCGATATAATATTACATGCCAAGCTGTTTGCATATATAAGATTTGAGGATCACGAACAAAAATATTTGCATAAGCATTTGGGATGGAGCCTAGATTTAACTCTACCCCATAAATGGGGTAGGGGTAGGGGTGAATGCTGTTTTACCCTTTATAAAACCATTTTGATCACAGATTTAGTCAATATGAGACTTCAAACACATCCTCCCACACTCACGACTGAACATTTGGACCGTGAAATTTGTAAGATTGAACGTCTGCGGGTGACTCATATATGGGAGGTCTCCAATAAACGGGGTGATTCATACATCTGCAGGGACTGAACATCAGCATATTCTTTTAATGCTTTTTGACAATAAGTTAAAAATGTTAAAAAGCCTAACAACACCAATTACACTGGCCATTGAGTTGAGGGATATTAAATTAGCAACACATAAAATGGAGTTCTTACAACCTTTCTTTCATTTTGGGTCCAGCCAAGGGTTTCTGGCTCCAAGTTTCCATATGATTGAAGAGCAACCAAACCCATCTGCAATAAACAATGGCAATACACGATCAAGCAAAGGAAATGCTTAATAGTACAAAAGACATTGCAAGAAACGCACAAGTACACAAGAGAAGGAAATGCTTAATAGTACAAAAGACATTGCAAGAAACGCACAAGTACAAGAGAGAAGACCGCAGTGGTAGTGCATTTAATTTTGTATGAAATTAGAAAAAATGGCCCCATCTCAGAACCTGATTGGGTTATTTGAGCGTTCGTAACAATCTCTTAGAAAACAATCACACTACTCTGAAGCAAAACAAGCAGCAACGTAGACAGACAATCTGTGGTAACTTTTTCATTTGTTAAAGCTAAAAGACAAACTACCAACATTGAGGGGAAATCAACCTTAGCATAATATGTTCAAAATTTTGGAACACCTATTATCCAAATGAAGAATATAAAAGAGTACTTTATCTCAAGGGAAGAAAAAAGAACACATTGATACACACTTATGTGGAGGGTTTCCTTAAGAAAAGGATTTCTTAGCAGTAATATATAGTAAATAATCACTATCCTTATTGCTAAATGCTAATCATGCTATTTCGAAGTTACATTGACACAACTTAGCTTATCCATTTTAAAAGCTGACACACTTAAATACCACTGTTCTGTTAGAGAAACAAGATACACTAAGAAACAAAATAAATGCACTCCAGCTCTGAGCCCAACTATGTAAGGTCTTCCTTATGAGCAACTTTTATAGTTACTATTGCTATTAGACTCTGTCTGGCCTATCGCAATTCACACGTCATGTTCCCATGGTTCAACTACTCGTAATTTCTCTTCAGTCTAACATCAAACAAAGCTTCAAAAAACATTGTTTATTCCACAAAAGAGCCACAAATAACAAATAATAATTCTTCATATTCTCTAAGGTTCACAACTCTCGGTCCCACAATGCATGTCCAAGTATAAGGTAGACAAGAATTTTTTTTCCTTCACAAGCATCCTATGGTGTTTGCTTCCATGTTAGTTATAATCAAGATCAAACTCATGAGATCATGTAAGTACAATTTTTGCCACACCAGATCATGCCCAAAATCACAATTTGGTGAGATCATGCAGGATTGTTGTGCTTAGGTGTAAAATTGGTGAAATCAGATGAATCCACTTTCCTGTCTTCGAGAAGAAAAATCAGAACAACAGCTTACTTGACTTTGAGCCCTGTTCTGTTTTCTGCCATTTTGAAATCACCTGTGTTATGTGATTCAACCTGTGGTTGGGTCATGTTCCATCTGTGGGTGGTTCAACTTTGCTGATGACTAAATGAGGGCTTGCGGCTGACGGGTGGTTCAATTTTATTTTTTGCTGATGCCAGACAGTTGTGTTGGATGCTTGTTCGGGCTAACAACTAGGCATGATTTACTGCTGGTTCAGCATGATTCTTCATGTGGTAAAAAACTCTTCATTGCTTTAACTGGTCTTTAGTTTCTTACTGGTTGGGTGGTTCATTTGAACTGAATTTTGTTGGGTGTAGCAAACAGCTGACAATAGGGGTTCTTATGATCCATGATACAGCATACATTTCACGATTTTCCACTCCACTCCCCTCCCATTACGCAATCCTAGTAGGATTTCCATTTTGACTACCATACTCACTACCACACTGAATGAGCTAGCAGCATAAGGAGCTTTGAATATAAAACTACAAAAAGAATCTGGTTTCTACAAGAATGAAAATAAAAGGAGGTCTTATGAGCTTCACCATCACCACTAATGTGAATTGGAACATGGAAGAACAAAATAGACTGCTAATTAATTTGTCATCCCCTCACCTCTCATATCGAAATATTCTCGTTGCAGGGCATGCACACTTAACTACCATCCAGCTTAACTTCTAACAACTAATGCACCCCCGAGTGTTTGACATGAATTTTGAAGGAATTAGAAGACAAGATCTGAATTAAAGGCAAACCTAGGGTTATGTAACTACCATCAACACTTTTCACTCACAATCAACAAAAATTCCACCAGCATGATATTACTCACATGTAAAACTGCAAACACCTAAAATGTTTTATATTTGCAGAAACATGCAAATAACTAGACATGTTAAGCATGAATATATTGAATTATTACTCGATCCCCTCACATATCTTCTTTCTGAATACATCAACCTCACCTATATGTTGACATCTAAATTAACCTCATTTAACCAAGTCTTGTGAAATTTTTAAAAAGAAATAATTACTTACAAAGAAAGGACTGAGGAGGAGGGCGGGTGTTGATTGTGATACAGAAGGTTTGTATAAACTTTCAAAAGAGAGGGGAGGATATTGAGTTTGTGTAACAAGGGTAAAATATAGGTCAGGTCAGGGTACAACTACTCCAAAGTGTAAGTTTGATTGGAGAATAACAGGTCTTTACTTAAGGGAGTAAAATTCTACTGATTGATGTGTGTTTGATAGTCCAGGATAAAACGGAGTAACTTATCATGGATTTGGCACTCCAGTTTGGGATTAATAACTACAATAGTCAGGTAGGTGCAGGGTATCTGAGGAGGAAAAAAATAAAGAGACGAACACAGTGACTGGAGAAGAAGGAATGGACTATGAAACAACACCCATAAAGAGTGCCTGAGTGAATTTACAAACTTCAAAACCTTGTCGGGACTTGATCTCCCATGGATGGTTGCAGATAAAGCACTAATAGCATCGCAAGAGAATTGATGACCGCAAAAATATTGAGTTAATCTCATGCATAGCATGAATGCTAAACTACATAATAAAATACATGACAAGAATGACACATTCCAAAAACAAAAGAACATAGCTATCGGCACCCTCAATTAGCTACATCACAAACCCACACAGTTACTGTATCAGTTATCATTCAGTTGAAAACATTCACTTAATGGTTATCATTAGCAAGAGGCAGATAATTCATTTTTTTTCAATCATGTGCTGAAGAAAACTAAACCCTAACCTAACTGCAACAATCAAATTTGAAAACAAAAAAGAAAAACCCTAATTTGGGAGAAAGGGAAGGAATAGGAACACACCAAAGGGCAATGCAATCTAGCGATTCTTCTCAGCAGGTAATGGGCGATTAAAGCCGCCGCGACGGTTCATGTACTGCCTCGGTTGGCGTTTGGTGACGGCTCTGATGCCGCTGACGTCGGCACCGGGCACGGGCTTTCCCTTGGTGGAGTCAAAACCAGTAGGAATCCCTAGCATCTTCATCATCTCAACCTCATCCTCGTTAACCTCAACCTCTCCTTCTCCTCCATTCTCTTTGTGCTTCTGCTGCTGCTGCTCCTTCGCAATCCCATCGACAAAGTCTGACACTACTTTCTTCGTGTCCTTGTGGTCGTCCTCTACGGAATCCCGCCGGTGACGCTTCCTCGGAGGGTCAGGGGAAGGCGTCCGGTGGTGGTGACGACGGCGGTGGGAGCGCTCAGTGGGGGAGCGAGAGCGCGCATGGCGGGAGCGGCCACGATCGATAGAACGCGAACGGGATCTCTTGCTCCGTGCTCTGTCTCGGTCGCGGTCACGGTCGCGGTCGCGGTCGCGGTCCTCCTTGTCACGTCGGCGTTCTCTATCTCTGTCGCGGTCTCGGTCTCGGTCTCGGTCTCGGTCTCGGTCTCGATCGGTCATGGTGAACCTTTTTGGCTTTGCTTCTGCATTTGGTGTGAGAGAGTGAGTAGTGGCTGAGTACTACTACTGCTGCGCTCGTATCTGGGTTTAACCTTTTTATTTTCCATTAATTTTATTTTCGGGAAAGTTATTAAAGTTTGCTCATTCAAGTTTTTATCATTCCATATCCACTCGCTTGATGCTAACTATCCTTAGATTTAGATTAATCACAATTAAGGTTCTTCATTTCTTTATTATTTATTGATTGTATTGTGCGGGGATTGAACATGACTTTTTTCCACACATTTAGAATCAAATTTATAATTAGTCACAATTAAGGTTATTTATTCATTCTTTTGATGTATTATGTGGGGATTGAACATGAGTTTTTCTGCACATTTAGTTTATTCAGTTTATGTTGCCAATTATTTAGGATTTAAATTTGAATATTTTTATGTTTTTTTTGTTACATAAGAAAAGAAAAACAAGCAAAAGAAACAACTAAGCTACTGAATCCCTGTTATGTTTCAATTTAACTTTTAGTTAAAATCAGAACCAAATAATAATTATTAATAATAATCAGGATTTGAATTTGGTGTTTTTTTCTTTTTGAAATGCAAACAAATTAACAATTGTTTTGTGTTAATTAATTCAAAATAAATATCTTAACGATTTTTTTTGGGATTTTGTATACAGCGAAAATATTACATATTATATTTCTATTTAAGTATTTTAATTGCTTAAATATCAATTAAAAGAAAACATGTGCAAGTTTATATCAAAAGTATATATTTGCAAGTGATACAGAATTTTGGAGTATTCTTTTTTTGGACAACCAGAGTTCTGTAACTAAGAGCATTTCTCCATAATAAAAAAAAAGAGCATTTCTTGCATGCGGAAAGCACCCTTTTATATCTTTGTTTGGTACTTTGTATATCGATAAACACGAGAATAATAAATATTAGGGAAGGCTAAATTAAGTTTATGAAAAATGTTTTAACACTCCAAATTGATTTACACTTAGAACAAATAGGAATAGAAAGACTAAAATTAGTGATGATATGTGATTAGAGTGATTTGGATCCTGTAAAATTTATCTCATGTGTCATCATATGAGAGTTTTATATCTATTTCTTTTTTTTAAACATTTAAAGAGTCTTACTATATCTATTTAATACATATATGTGAAAAGAGATAGAAATAAAACTCTCACATAATAGTACATAAAATGAATTAGAGGATGCTGATGAACATGATCATGTGGTCTCTCTCAACAGAAGAGAGGGGGAACTTTAATGGGTAAAGGTGACCACACCACACGCGCATGTTCACTTATAGTTAACTAGTTGTCGAGACAGGGACTTTGTCTCTTCCAACTCCCAAGATCATGTTGCATGCAACAAAAGCTAAATACTTTGATTCACACACACACACTCAGTGGTCCTCTCATATGCTTCATCAACACACATACGTATATACAAATCAATAACCTTTCCTATAGTAGATTTGTTTTATCTCGTGACTGCATTCATTTCATATTAAATATCACTCATAATTTAAGATCTCATTCATTTTCTCAATACAACATAGTATTCAAATAAATTTGCATGCATCAAAATGAATCAGCTCGACAAAAGTTTTTTTTTCCTTACGTTTCCACTCATTTAAGGGAATTTGTTTAGAAAACTGTAACACCCTCTTTTAATAAATAAATATTAAGGATTCAAACTTATATAGTGTTCATTACAGAAGTCTAATTTTTCTATTACTAAACTTAAAGTCTTGGTAAGCATGTCACCTATTTGTTTGACCCATGATTGACCAAATTTACCAGAAAACTAGCTAGCATGGGCTCAAAGCCTATGGGTGCCTCCAAGTAATACCTTCACTAGTCTCTTTAAACTGCTTCATGACAAAGCTTTTGATGTCATTGTTTTAAGAAAGATAATAACTAGAATACACGATTAATGCATATATCATGTGCCAAAAGCCTAAATCACCATCAATTATATTGTTGACAGAAAACTCGTTCGTTCACATATTAGAAAAAAAAACAAATTATCATCATCATCATCATCAAATATTAGATTACCAAAAGGAAGAAATCAACTTTTGTTTGTTTGCTAGTTTGTTTTAACATGCTACACCTTTTCTTTGGGTTAATGATGATCGGATGACAAAATGTCTATATTGATTAAAAATGAACACATTAATTATATTTGAACTTGATTTTCATCTAGTGATGTTATTAGCTAGTGACGGATGTGTACAATTTTATAGTTTGGTAGTGTGTGATTAAATTTTATTATTCTGTGATAAAGATGTGCTTAAGAAAATAAAATACTGTGATTTAACTGCTTCATACATCATTATATGAAGGAGTTAGGTCTTTATTCCTCCACTATTCATATAGAGCAAACAGAATCGATTTTTCAGTTTTATTTTGTGTTTCTTTTTAGTGTCTTTCCCATTTTAATACTTTCCCTACTTTGCTTTAGGTAGTTGGTTTACAGTTTACTGCCCACGAAAGGGTACATATTCTTTGCTCAGGAAAAAAAAGCACACCCTTTTCAAAGTAGCATTATTTTTGTGATTTGTCTTCTAATTATCGATTATCAATTAGTGACATAGCAATTCGTTCATGAAGTCCTTCATAAGATGGATTGGTGATGCAATGAATATCAATTTTACCCTCAAAACTAGCGTTAATAACCAATTATCTCAAAAGTTTAAGTCGTTGGGTAAATGTCATGTGTTGAAATTTAAGTTTCTTTATCAGAAAAATTAAAAGTAACAATAATTGAACTCTAGACCACTTAATTATAGCATTTAATATTATGTTACTAATTATTTCAAAAAATAAAGTTGTTGAGTAAATGACGACTTTATTATATTTCTAACAAAGAGTTGGTCTTGTATACTTGTAGGATTACTCATCTCTTAAGGTGGTAAAGGTAAGTCTATTGAATTTTTTTTCCATTACAACTCGCTTTCCATCATAATTGGGAAGTAGTTTACCTGAACCATTACCTTAATCGGGTATTACTAATTACATATGATTCACCTTCAGAAACTGACATAAGATTCCCTCCAATTTTTCCTTATCCTCTAAAAACATCGATTCATTGATCATTGACCATGTGATAAAAGGAGAAAAACGAGTGAGAAAATAAATAAAGAAACTAAAAAGTTAAATATTAGCAAAATATATTTTATTAGAGGAAGAAGTCAAGACATGCATCTATGGGGGGAATTGGTTTTAAGGCCATCCCATTGGTTCTCCCACCACCTCTCACTTTCTTAATTCTCATAATATCTTGTGAAATAAAAGTAATTTTCGCACTTTTAAGTGCGAAATAAGAGTAATTTTCGCACTTTTAAGTGCAATTTTTTTTTTCAGTTCATGAAAAACTAGTGCAAAATAAAAGCAATTTTCGCACTTTTAAGTGCGAAATAAGGGTGATTTTAACACTTTTAAATGCAATTTTTTTTTTCAGTTCGCGAAAAACTTCAAAAATAAAATAAAACTACAATTTTCGCACTTTTAAGTGTGGTTGGAGATGGCCGTACGGCCTGTCGGTTGCGTTTTGGGATCGGAGTTTTTCTGTATAGGTTGCCGCTGTTTTTGGGTGGGGCTTTGTATATGCTCTTTTTGTTTTGGTGTTGCCGTCCCTTTTTGTGGTGGGAGGGCAGCTTTATTGGTGTTTGTGTCGGCCACTTCTTTATTAATATATAATTTCGCTTTCTAAAAGTAAATAAATAAAAAGTGCGAAATAAAAATAATTTTGACACTTTTAAGTGTGAAAACAATAAAAATATTGGGTTTTTTAAAATATAATATTTTGATCGCACCTTGAAGTGCGAATGTTGTATAAATTTCGCACTTAAAGGTGCGAGAAATACACAGACGTAACGAACAATAAACACGTTATGAAGGTGAAACAATGAGGAAGAAGTAGAAGATGATGAAGAACGAAACAGACCTTCGTTTGATAGGGAGAGTTGCTTCGTGGGGATGATGAGAGGTTTGGTTAGAGGTTGGAAGTAAAGGAGGTTAGGGTTTAATGGTTTAATGGAGGCAGGAATGGAGTAAGAAGGGTGGTGGTGGTGGTAGTGATGAGATAGAAAATGAGAATGGTGGAGAGTGAAAAATGAAGAATGAGAAAAGAGGTGGTGGATGGAGGGAGAGGAAGAAGAAGAAGGACATGAAAGAAATAAAAATAAATTTTAAAAGGTAAAAATATATTTTTTGCAGGTGATTTCATAACTAATTTAGATAGTTTTAAAACCAACACCCCTACTAAGATATTCACAACGCATGGTTAGCAACTGCTATTACCATTACCATTACAAATGACAATTCAATAAATGCATGTTTCAATACATATAAAACCATCGTGCACAAAAATACTTTTTTTTATGGTTTAGAGTTATCTACATAAGTTTGGCTCCCATAATTTTTAGTCATATATCCAAACATATACAAAATTAAATTAATCAAATTCACTCTTGCGGTTGTCCACTTGATTTTGACTACACCATGTCCATAAATGCATAAAGCTTAATTAACCAAATTCAAAGCCAAATAAATAGAGAGCATAATAGGGTAGGGTGACCCTATCTATCTTTTTAGTTTCTCTAGTTTTCTTGTGATTTGTATCTTGAAAACAGAGAAAAGTATAACAAGAGACAGAGCATTTAACCTCCTCTAACGGTCCCTGATCCCTCCCTAGTACTACAACAGACATGGCTCTTCTTCACACCGCACCTTGAATCAACAAAACGTGCGTGTTGTAGTGTCTCTATGTTTGTGAGACTCGAACACTTTGTCAGAATTTCTATTTTTGTCCTCTGTTCTGGATTTTGTGCTCTGCATGAAACAGAGTACTCTGTTCTTCAATCATTGCAATGAGGTATATTCGGACAAATAGCTTGAAGAGGCTCTTTTCCTTTAGAAGAAGCAGTTCGAGGGACCAAGTTCTGTTCCCCAGTGGTTTCAATGGTGAAGAAACCGATGAGAAATCAGAGATTCTTCCATTTCCACGTGAAGAAGAAGAACCTTCTCATAGACCCACTTGGAAGTGCTTTTCTTATGAAGAGTTGTTTGATGCTACCAATGGTTTCAGTTCAGGTGATTGAGATTGAAGCTTGTTTTGAATATCAAATATCAAAGTTTCTTTCTTTCTAGTTTTGGGGGGTGAAAGCTGACATTTTTTTTGGTCGGTCAGAAAACATGGTTGGAAAAGGAGGCTATGCAGAGGTATACAAGGGAACACTGAAACATGGTGAGGAAATTGCAGTGAAGAGGCTCACAAGAACTTGCAGGGATGAAAGGAAGGAGAAAGAGTTTTTGTCAGAGATTGGTACAATTGGTCATGCTCGCCATTCCAACGTGTTGCCTCTTCTGGGTTGTTGTATTGACAATGGTCTTTACCTCGTTTTTGAGCTTTCTTCCAGAGGCTCTGTTTCATCTCTTCTTCATGGTACATAAATAAATCTCAGCCCAAAAATATTAACTTTTTGACTTATTTTTTCATAAAAAACTGAACTTTTGATGTGGGTCTGCAAAAAAAAAAAGCAAAAACAAAAATTGTTCATGGAGGGTCTTAATGTTATGTGAATTTTTCTTGTAGATGAAAAATTGGCTCCTCTAGATTGGAAAGCAAGGCATAAGATAGCTCTTGGAACTGCACGTGGCCTTCACTATTTGCACAAAGGTTGCAAGAGGAGGATAATCCACCGGGACATCAAGGCTTCAAACATTCTTTTGACAAAAGATTTTGAACCAAAGGTTCTTATAATCTGCCTATTTTAGTTGAATCAAAGTTTTTATGGAAAGTTCATTTCTTTGAAGGTTTATGTTTTAATTGTGGTGGCAGATATCTGATTTTGGACTAGCAAAATGGCTTCCATCTCAATGGACCCATCATTCAATTGCCCCAATAGAAGGAACATTTGGGTAGTCTTCTTCTCTAGGATCCTTCAGTGATAGCTAGCTATCAAGATTTTTATTTTTATTTCTCTAAAAGAAGGTTTGAAAATGGGAATGCTTCTCTTTGTTTTGCAGACATTTGGCCCCTGAGTACTACTTGCATGGAGTTGTGGATGAGAAAACAGATGTATTTGCCTTTGGTGTGTTCTTACTAGAAGTTATCTCTGGTAGGAAACCTGTTGATGGGTCTTACCAAAGCTTACATAGTTGGGTAAGTAGTTATGAGATTTTAGGTTCATTCATTCATGGGAAATATCTTTTTTGGTGTCTTCACATTGATTAGATTGGTTCTTTTAAAGTTTTTTTGGTGTGTTTATTAATGATTATTTATTTTGAATTAACAGGCTAAACCAATTTTGAACAAGGGTGAGATAGAAGAGCTGGTAGATCCAAGGCTTGAGAAGGCTTATGATGTGACACAGTTGAATAGAATTGCCTTTGCTGCCTCTCTCAGCATTAGAGCATCTTCAACTTGGCGACCTACCATGAGCGAGGTATTGTTTCTCTCTCAGAATCAATTTTTGTACTCAGAAGCTATTTACTGCACCTTCTTTGCATAATTGATTTTACCTTAAGAATCAATTTTTCAAGAATTTCTAAACATTACTATTAGATTACTTCTTCAAATCATTAGTTAACTTGTGTATCTATTTGCCTTAGTTTTATTCTTTTGCAAGAAAGTCCCCAAGTCATCAATGGATGGCAAGGATAGTTAATTAGATGTTGAATATCAAATCCTTATTACTCACCATTTAAGAACTTTATGTCTGGAAAACTAGCCTTCCATTCCTTTCCATCTATTTTCATACTCCAAAGTAAACTAATCACCAACTTCATTTAGGTCATCAGATCATGACTGAAACAACTGGTATAACCACCAACGTATTACACAAGTTATAAAACATCTTACACTAGTTTTGATAAGACCCCAGTTGTGTAAAGAAAGAGAGATACAGAGAGGATTTATTCCGGCTTAGCAAACTATATCGTATAAACGTGTGTTAGGATACCTCACGTGTGAACGAACTTTCATATCATTTTAGAAAAAGTCTCCAAAAATTGCAACTCGTCTACTTATATTTTCTTATCCCGTTTAAATTTAGTTTGGACTTGATCTCTAAAGCCCTCATACTAGCACAGCTTTCAGTTATCAATATTCAATACTTACAAGCAAAAGAAAGCAGAGAAGATGACTATTTCAATAGTAGTTAACTATGTTTATATGATTTCATGGAAATAATTTTCTAATTAGATACTTTCATCACCTTTGTAAACTTTGTCACATTCTCATATATATATTATCTATTAGCATTTGTGGCGTGGCGTGTTAGCTTGTCCAAGTATTTCCTTATAGCCGGTTGCCAAGTTACCAATAAACTATACATAAAGATCAATTTCTGGCTTCAATTCAAACACTCAAATTTTCTAAAACAAAATACCATTTGTGAGCTTTTCATTTCATTAAACTATGATGGTTTTGCGTACATGACTATAATATACTCATAATCTTCAGTGGTCAGAAATCTTATGCAGAGTAAGATTCATTCTAAATTTCTCAATGCCATTGGCGGCATTTTTTCTGCCATGCAACTTGATTAGTCAGTTGATGTTCTGTTCTACCTAATTTTGACCATTCTGCTAATAGGACACAAGATAAAATATATGGCAGTCTCCTACACATTATGTATTCTTCAATTTGTTTTTTTTTTTATATTATACTTTTATCATAGTCCTCACACAAGAATCAATTGTCCGTAATCTCTTGGGCAGCCATGGTACAAGATTCATCACTGGACCAATTGTTCTTGCTTGGAAAATGTATATGTTTTTTAATTTAGATTTCTCTCCGTCACGATAATTCCAAATTGAGTAAATTCACACACTTAAATAATTTAAACTATTCCATGAGGATGGGACGACTCATATTTATGTTTCGTCGACTAAAATAAATTTAAAATTCGAGTCACTTGATTTTAATCGATTAACTTTTATTTTTTAATTATGTAAATTTAGTATTTTTTCGCTAGAAAGTTCAAATTCATAAGTCATCTACCTTTGTATTTAAATAACTTTGTTTTGTTAGATAATGAGTCGGTCTGAATTGAATTATACACTGTTTAATCATAGTGGTTTTTTCCCTCTATAAACTAACAATTTCAAATACTTAAGCAATTAAATGAAAAGACATAAATAATTTTATATTATATTTATACATCAAATAAGGAGGTGAAAGATATGCAATTCATTGGAATTGTGGGCCTCTTGGTCTTGTTGTGAATCACGCAAAGCAACAATGATTGGCACTATGCACACAATGGTCAGAAAACTCTAAGTTGCAACAGTGACATGTAACTGTATGGAGCTTTTGAAACATTTCTCCTTGGTGGTGGTGTTTGGATCTTAATATTTTGTTCTTTCTTCTGTTTTTCCAATTGACAGGTATTGGAGATAATGGAGGGAGATATGGATAAAGAGAAGTGGAAAATGCCAGAAGAAGAAGAAGAGCAAGAGGAAGAGTTCTGGGGTTTTGAGGATCTTGATTATGAATATGATAGTTCCTTTTCAATGTCTTTGATTGATTCCATTGAAAGTAACTAGGTTAAAAGAAGTTAGGTAGTATCATTTTCAGTGACATGTATATACATCTTTCTGATAGCATGTCATGAACAAATTATAAAGAAACGAATTATTTTTTTTAACGGTTTGCATCTCTAAATAAGTTTCTTTTCTCTCTCTATATATATTTTGCTGAGTGTGGATGTGAAATATGTATCACAATTGAACATACAAGAGGTAAATGACAGAGTAAGGTTGTTTTCAAGCACTAATTGTTCATTGATAAGCTCTTTGCATGAAACAAGGCAGAGTTAATCATTGGGTCCAAATAGTACAGTCATTTATACACGATGTGACAAACAATAATGTGAAATTCAAAAGGCTTTATAATGATGGCTCATATTTTTCAAGCTCATTGTGCAATGTTTCTGGTTAAAATAGGACATGACTTAAGCTTGAGAATTAACCTTAATTTACACAAGGAAAAGTAAAATAACATATCATATTGCAAGTGTTTGTGAAATCTGAATCCAAAGTTCAAATTCCAACTCTAGTATAATAATGAGAGAAACATTATGAATTTATTTTCAATGATAAGCAGCATAATTGAGGAGAAACATTAGCACCATGCAACAGAGTTGGGTTTGTTGGCTGGCACACATGTTGCCATATGCCATAAGCTACTATTCTGGATTGCAAGGCCCAGTAGAGCTGTCATATAGTTCTGAATGCATATGACATTAATTATTGCAGAAAATATCAATTGGGGGTTCACATGTACTCATTCTCATAACCAAATCCGTGAACAGACAGAGTTTAATTAATGTGTCAATATTCAGGTTATAAGAATCCTATGGACTATGGTTTTGTTCCATCTCCTATGTTTGTCTTTAGCCACTATAATTAATTTAAACAGGACAAGGGCTTCTCTGTTTCTCTAGGCCAGGCAAAATTAAATAGCTCGTGAAAAACTACTAGTACTATATATTTTGTTTACATAGACTAAGCTCGGGAAAACATAAAATGGGTCAACAAGAAACCAATAAGAGTATGCATGATTTTCTTACTTTTTTTCCCCTTTTATTTTCATAATAACTTCATACTTTTCCAAGATGTTATTAAGGAAATTGTGAAAATTATAAAAATTTATTGTCATTATAATTCTTTTGAAAATTGAAAAAACGGTTTTTTTACATGGTTGGTGTAGTTTTTAAAGATAATTAATAAATTAGTGTAACATTTTATTTAATTACCAAATTGGTATAAATCGCCCCTTCAAGTAGCGATACCTCTTTTTTTTTTTTATTTGAGATCGCCTTGGCTAGTGGCGACATCTTTATTTTTTTACTTTCTTTGTTAGTGGCCGA
This sequence comes from Acmispon strigosus, assembly GCA_030819835.1. Taxonomy (NCBI): domain Eukaryota; kingdom Viridiplantae; phylum Streptophyta; class Magnoliopsida; order Fabales; family Fabaceae; genus Acmispon; species Acmispon strigosus. The sequence continues at coordinate 11,201,550 of JAUAMA010000002.1, read as the reverse complement.
AAAAAATCCGTTGCAAAACCCTTTAATATAAAATAAAAGAAAATTGTGACAGAATGGGGAAAGAGAAGCTTTCCGTCACAAAATATATCCGTCGCTAACATGTTTGTGACGGAAAACTTCCCTCTCAAACTTCCATTTTAAACATTTTCTTTGCCGCAAAGAATATTCTGTCGCTAAATATTTTGTGACGGAAAGCTTTTCTCCACATTCCTTCCGTCATTAATTCTTTTTATATTATATACTAGGATTTTGTGATGGTTTTATTTTCGTCACTGACAAAGAAAGTACAAACAAGTAGCGATTTCCAAACAAAAAGAGGTATCACCACTTGAAGTAACGATTTATACCAATTTGGTAAATAAATAAAAAGTTACAATGCTTTGGTAATTATATGTAAAAATTACACCAACAATGTAAAAAAGCCTGAAAAAACAAAACAAAATAAATATACTATGTTCATAAAAATATTATTTATTTTCCTATTTTATGCTTTAAAATATATTTTACCTCTCCTTTTTTATCCGTGTCACAAAAGCATTAGTTTGAAAACGTCAATTAAATTATTGTTCTGTTAAAATTCTAAGTGGACATATAAATAAAAATGAATTTTTTGGACACTTACTAAGAAACTGAAACAGTGGAAATTAACAAACTTAACGTTGTCATGTCATGGGTAAGCATAACATTAAATAAAAACCACAAGTGAGTTTTGAAGTGCTAGATCAAAATAATGTCACACAAATTCTAAGGGGTTGGTCTAGTGAAGTATGATAGAGCCTCATACCTAACAGGTCGCAGGTTCGAGCCCTCACTAGTCTCTTAAGAGTAAGATAAATGTAAGTCTTCCGTAAATGCTATTTAAGGCCTGCAACTTTCTCTGCCTTAAACTGAGACATCATCCTCTCACCCTAAATACGATAGTGTCACACACCATACACATGCAATTTGTGCGGTCTGAAGCGGCTTCTGACCGCCACAAATTACAAATATGCAGTGTATGACACTATTGTGGTGTACACGAATAAATTTTTTATTTTAAAACCCTAAACATAAACACCAGAAGAACAAATTTTTGGTTTAAGAAAGCGGTCAATCGTCTAATGCCAACAAATTACACTGGTTTATGTTTTTGTTGCTCCGAGTTGCAACTAAGTAAAAATCTTAACCATATAATTTTGGGTTGCAACTAAGCCTTTTTTACAAAGAGGAAAACTCTCCATCCCTCTGTCAAGCTTGTTCAGGCAACCTCTCGATTGGTGTTAGCTTACAGTCACTTATTTTGTTGCATAATCTCTTTTCCTCTCCCACTCTCTTGCATGATTATTGATTACTTATTTGTGCATTTATTTGAGTATTTACCCAGCTTGATCAGTTAAAACCTGATATTGAAGATGGGTGGCCCAACTTGATTGCCACAAATGAGGACGTTTGGGAAGATGAGTGGGACAAGCATGGAACCTGCTCATCCCACAAGTTTTCACAGCTTGAATATTTCAAGAAGGCACTTGATCTAAGGAGATCTTGGAACATCACCAAACCCATTAAAACTGCAGGCCAATGCACCAAACACAATTGATGTGGTGAATGTTGTAAAGAAAAATCCTTCCAGCAGAAATTTGACCACAGCTACAGTGTGCCAAAGTGAATTTGAATTTCTAAAATAAGGATCAAAATTTAAAATATAAAAAATAAAACTCAATTTCACAAATTACATGCGAAACTCACTATATAGTTGTTTTTGTTTTCTCAAGTTAAAAGGTCTTTTGAATGATCAAATTCATTACAAAAAAACAATTTTTGTTCGTTAGAATTTTTCCACTCACTCATAATGTTTGTAATGAATAAAGGAGAAGAGATGTACACAAAAAATAGGAGAGGAGAGAAAGATTCTTACTTTCGCACTGAAAACAATCATTCTAGACGTAAATTCCATAAAACAAAAATGTATTTACATTCCTATAATAATTATAAATTACCATCCAAACATTAACAATTCTTTTAAGGATAATTTTCCAATATCATTTCTGAACACATAATTCTACCAAATACATTCATGTAAAATTAATTCATTCTAAATCATATATCAAAGGGCATTCTACTCAACTTCAAAACTGGACCTAAAAGCCAAAATAGACAAATTAGGTAAAAGTGAAAACGTTTGGCCGAAGAAAAAAACAAAGGAAAAACAAATTAAAACACAGTTGTGTAGAATGCAGACAACCACTCACTATATATTTCAGATTACAACTCAATACTGTTACATTTGAACCCTGACAAACCACCTAGACTCATTCACATAGATTACAAGTGTGCAAGATTGCAACCCTGCAAGCTTATCTCCCAAAATTTGATGCCAACCCACATTCATTGATGTTAATATTTCGATTTATCTAAAAATAACTAGCAAGGGAAAGAGTCTAAGGGAAAAGAAAACCTCTCAGGTACACTATGCCGTCTAACCAAAACCATTTAAAGCTGAAATCTTTGTTGCCCTATTTCTCCCAGCATCAATCAGCTAACTTGACAAACATTTACCATCATGTCAAAATGCAATATTTCTGGTGCCAGACCAACCTACCACAGCTAGTAGGCAGTGTTCATACCTGTCTCATAGGGAACATACATCTACTTCAACTTTGAGCCAAACCCTCATGCCTCTCGAGTCCTGCTGATAGAAGTGTAGTATCAAAAGAAGCAAATATCATCCCTTCAAAAGAGTTCCAGGCATGGTATGTCATTCTACAGTTGCAGTCCTTTTCTCTAGCAGAGACTCCAAAAATTCGGAACACAATTTGGTAAGGGGTGGCAACATATGTGATGATCCATTAAATATGGTTTCCCAAGGCCTCTCTGATGCACCAGAGAAAACAGATGAAGCCTTGCTCCTTTTCAAATCGAACACAGGTAACTCTCCATAAATTGATGTATATCCAAATTGTCCTGAAATAATGGAAAATAAGAAAAATGAAAAACTAAGACACAAGGCCAGAAAAAAGGTGGAAGTATTCTTCTGATAATAACTTACTTCACCAGTTCTTTCTTTCCTTTTGTTTTTCAAAAAACAAAAAGAATGATTGCAAGGGATTTATGATTTCTTCCACATACAAACAGTACTTAACCTGAATTAAACACAATAGATGAAGAAGCCAAGTCATCCTACCTGTTTCTTCAAGCGCAACAAGATCCTCCTGCCTGCTCATACTAGGCTCACAGGCTTCTTTGTCATTTGGATCGAAGAGGACATATTCACGATCTCCATTTATATATGCAAGCAGTGTTTGCAATGGTTTACCCTCATTAATTGCTAGCTGAGATGGATTTCCTTTAATAAAGGCAAGCCCTCCTCCTTTGGCCTGATTGAAATGGGTAATACAAAGAGAGGAAACAGTTAAAATTCTTTCACATGAAAGAATTCATTCAGCACTAGACAGGCTAGAATAGAAATATTCAAATAAAAAGTCAACTTTGGTAGACATTACTAGTCGTGACTCAAACGATCTTAATTATCATGTATAATTCTTTGAGATTATTATACAAGCCTAAACGTTGCCAAGAGTGGAGCAAAAACAGAAACTGAACTTAATCTAGTTTCTATCTCAAAGACAGTGCGTAATACTAGCTTGCACTTATTTTTTTATTGCTAATCAGAAGTTTAACATACGATATTTAAGTTTATCCCAACAGTTATCTTCCTGTTAACCTTTCTTCTTTTGTGCAAAATATTAATTCCAACTTGGATTGAAGAGTGGATGATAATGAAGAGTTCCATTCGGCTCGCACTACTGACATGGAAGTATGGAACATAAATTCGGCAAATATTTAATCTGTGAGCCACAAATACTTCAAGAAAGGATTGTCAAACATGATGCAACACTGTGAAAAGCATGTGAACACTTCAAATTTTTCGGTGTCTCGTGAGTCAAGTGATATGTGCATTTTCTTAGCATCTAACTAAATATCCTTCTTGGCATCTAACTGACAGAAACTAGTGCTGAAGAAGAAAGAAAGAAAGACCAAGTGTAGGTTCAGTTCTGAGATCAATACAAGAATGACAGAATTTCCTCGAGTGTTCAAGAGACTCAGGACGCTCCCAATTCCCAATTACAATCCCGTCTCTGCTTCAGTCTTCTATTCTACCCCACTTCACTCCAAACTAACCATAACAGCTATCAGTAAGTTATTATTATAATAACAGTCCCTATCAGAGATTATGATCCTCTACATCTTGCATATGCCACCTTCCAGGCTCTTCTAATTGGAAGTATATTCCTATCACTTACATAAGAGAACAAGTTGAAGAAATAAAAAACCAATAATAATAATAATAATAATCAAAATCCTATGTTTTTCTTCATTAAATAGAGATATGCAAAAACGAACTTACAAAGAGTATTAACAATGTAAAAAAGAAACCATTATGCTGATTGTTGATAGCAAAAATATAGGCTTATACTCAGGATTTTTCAAGGGGTTTTGTAAAAAGAAAACAATACCTTAGCTACAGACCAGGAAGCCACAGGAATAGGATCTGTTACGTTGAATAATAAGATTATTCCATCACCTCTAAATGTACGTTCATTTGACTTGGGGAGGAGAGCAAGGATGGCAAAATATGATAAATCTATTGAACAGGAAACAGCTGCATGAATATGCATCAAATTCGGTTAGATCAATACTGTTCAAGCCACGAAATCATAGGTTTAGAAATGAGAGAGCTATGAAGCATCAGACACTTCTCCTTCATGAGTTGGAGTGTCCGATACATTCACGAACAACTGCATGACATCGTATGACATGTCAAACACTCCTTATCAAGAGTCCTATTAAAAATTTATTTTTTAATGGCTAGGAGACTTAAAGCACCAGCGCATGGACACGTCGCCTACAAGGCTCTGACACTTGGTCAGCCAAATAAGGATCGTGCACACACACACACACACAGACACCCGCACACACGCGCACACACACACATATCCATGTATGTATGTATGTATTTAGCGGTGTTTTGCTTCCATCGGTGTGTTTGTCTAGTACAGTCTATGATGTCCATGTCTATGCTTCATAGACAAGGAGTATCTGGTAATATACAAAGAATGAAAGTGGAAAATATAAACCCAGTATTTAGACATGTGTGAGTGATTGCAAGTTGCAACACTGACAGGTAGAAACTTGAATGGTATATAATTTCTGAAATTGAAATTACATGACATGATAAAGTGATAGTGAGTATACACAGAAATTATCATAGGGATAGATATTCGTTCATTAAACCTTCTATTTGAAGACTGTATGACCAAGATGCAGCTAACTTTGACAAACTCCAAACAGACAGCTGTGGATTTGAACCATGAGATACAGACAGAAGATACTCTGATTTTCCAGCAAAGTTGAGCCGATCAATTGGCTGGGAAAAAAAAGGACAAGATTAAGCAGGCGAAAAAGTATAGGCACAAACTAATGAATCCTAAAATACAGAACCCAAAAGCAACACCATACAGGTGTGTATGCTTGAACACAACAGTAGGAAATTATTTTCTTAAGTGCTGTTTTCCCCCTTTACATACTCTCCAGCATTTGATGCTTTGATGTATGCTTCAAGATAAACACCCAATAACTGCAGGCTTTTCTGCCTCCAAAAGTAGCCATAAATCTTCAAGCAAACTTTGCAAACTAATCATACAATGCTAACAAGCATCTGGGGGAAGAGCTGGCTTTGTCTTATTTGTTAAAACGGAACATATTTAGAAGTGTTTTGGTATGAAGAAACAACTATAATTTATATATGTAAAATGAGATCACTGGATTTCAAACAAATTACCGTTGGAGTCTCTCCTACAACAGCAATGAGCACGTTCTTATCAGGGTCCCACAATGTAATAACAGTGTCTGCGGCAACTGCTAGCACAGAACCATCAGCTGAAAAAGCAGCAGCTCTCATTGCTTTATTTCTACAAAGTGAATGATGTATCAGCATGACGATAAGTAATAACATAATTTAACATAATCTAAAACATAAGTATTAGAAATTACATCATTTTTGGCTTATCCTACTGAAGATTATTTTCTTCATTTATGCAAATAAGTAATCATACCAAAGAAATGCCAAGTGGCCAAACCATAATAAATGGAAGACAATAAAATGCAATTCTCTAATACAACGGCAACAAACACAGGAAATAAACAGATTTATTCCAAGAGAGTTTAACAAGGAATCTTGTAACTCCAAAGAAGAGACCCGACTACGTATCTATTCTTTTTTACTATTGAAAAGAAATCTAACCAAAAACACTTTGTTCTCATCTGAAATCTAAAATATGTCAACCTTTCAATATTTACATGATAAACATCTCATTAGAACTCATCAGGTAAGAGGTGGTTTGGGGATGGTGCAACTTGAATTTTGAAAGCAAAGCCAGAACAGTGAAATTTCAGTCGGTTACTTGGTTTTCTTATTGGGTTATACTAACGAGTGCTCCAAAAGGCACTGGTTAAAGAATATTCAAGATACCACATTAACTGCTTCTAATTACTTTAGAAAGCAAATATTAAATGAGTCATGTATTTAAATGTACTGAAACTTTCCTTTTCAATGCCTTGGGTTCTGGTTATATGAGAAAAATTAGGCGTAAGTGAGTCCACTAGGCTCGATTCATATTAATTAAGGTCTCTACTTCAGATACCGATGGACTCATTAACCAATACCCTAAGAACTAGCATTTGCCGTTTTTATCTCTAGTTTACATGACAAATATTAATTCTAGCAGTTAAAGTCAGATTATATACTTGTATGACCCAACAGCGTGGCACATCCAACTAGAACTCTGAAGCATCTTATCTTTCTGCTGACTATCTTCCTTGCAGACCCATATCTGAAACATGTAAACAATAAATATGTCATCAGGAAAAAAATCCTAAGCATCAATAAGAAGAAGTGGTCTAAAAATACCTTGAAATCTCCACCATAAGATGAGCTGACAGCCATATGACGGGTTGGATGGAAAGCAATAGAAGAAATATGAGCATCCCTATCAACAAGTAGAAATGTGTCAACTCCATTTTCTAATATATCTTAAGGCACAGCACACCAAACATTCAACTTGACAACGCAGAATTGTGATTCTGCTAAGTTACAGATTAGTATAAAAATAAAATCAAACACAAAACTGAACACCAGAATAAGTCATGCCACTCTACTAAGTTACACTATACCAACATTATCTAGGCAACTGGGGAGAAAAATATAACCATAAAACTTACCAACACTAAAAATAACCCATGGACGCACCTGTGAGGTTCATAAATAAGGGTAGATACTGAAAATCTTTTGCTGTCTGAATCCAAATCCCAAAATTTCAAGGAAATAAGACCTCCTATTCCTTCTTCAGGTAGCTTTACTTCAACGGTACCCATTATAGAACCATCAACAGACAGCTCCACTACGGTCACTGCCACCTGTAACCATATTCCATAAAACAAATTCAATGATCCACCAAATGCTATATAAGTTGCAGGAAGATGTGAGATTAGTTATACGCAAGATTGTCAATATATCATATTAGAAGCAATTATGAGTAAATTCACATACCGTGACCTCATCAACTGGTTGATGGTTTCTTTCACAGACTTGAACCTGCAAAGCAACAATTTCTACATCATGCTTTAATTATTAAGGTTGTTCTCACAGCTTTTTAATTAAGGTAAATGCTAATAAGTTTCCTTAAAGATCTGGTGAACGAAATAAAAGTAGAAAGTGTGAAAGGAAAGGAAAGGAAAGCATTTAGTACATTCAAAACACAAAAATCATTTAATTTTAACATCTTAAAGTAACTGGAAGCATTTAATAAAGCATATTAAATACTCTTTAACCAGTGCCCTAAATTGTTCCCAAGACCCTAAAAGAAACTATAGTTAATCTAGAAATACCAGATCAAACTAAATAAACATAAATTAAAATAAAATATAATGAAAGCTTTCGTCAAAAAATAAAATATATACGAAGATTGTTGAGGAATTAGTGTATATGGACTGAATCTCATTATATAAACAAATAAGGCAGGAAAAGAGCCAAGAGAGAAAAGAAGAAATAAAGATTTTGAATACAACAAAAATAAGTTTTACCCAAATCTGGAACCACTTATATTGAGGTAGAAGCAAGAAGGTCTTCTATGCAGATACTAGCTTTTTAACTTAATTCATTGCATATAAAATTAGAGATAATTGATAATTTCCTTTGGGCAAAAAGTTTAAAAAAGAAATGTAAAATCCTGTATTTAGTTTATCAAGACATTTAATAATTTCAAAAATAACCTTGAATAAAAAGCTATTACCTCATAGAGTCCACGATCTCCAAACAAGCTGTAGAATTGGATGCCATAGTTCTCTGTTTGTACGGCCACCAAACCAGAACTGCAGTCAAAGGCAGCTCGGCCGGAAAGACTTTCACATATTTCTTGAGTAGATGGAGGGGGCTGAAAACAGGAAAAAGTGTATCTCAAGGTTGTATTAAGCTTCAGCAAATGCAAGTTTTTGTGCCAGTTTTTTCATTGCTCTTACAAGATCATTTTTCAAAAAAGTAAAAGACCGTTCGGCATAGAAGTACATATATTTTCTCATTATAGTTTGAAGTGGAAGTGAAGTAATGAAGATCAAAGATTATGTTTAAAGTGACCAGTGTTTTAAGTTTGCATGCCAAAATTAAGGAGAAAATTCATAATTGAAGTCATAGACAATGTTGATAAAGGCAGATGGCATAGAGCCAAAGACCCTCCGTATTTGACAAATAATGATGGCTGATTATGGCGGGATATCGGCTCTGGCAGAAAGCCAAATACCTACCATGAAATTCCGCCATGGCGGATATTTGATAATACTGGTTATAGATAAGGAAGAAGGAAAGAGAAAAAATAGTGACTTCAAATGGTGATTACAGTTTTATATTAAGATATAATATACAAACTAATGGACGAACAGGGATTGTTTTTTCCCCCTTTACCACATCTGTACAAATAGAATAAACCATTATACAGAATGGTAAAGGGTCCTCCTATGGATCGCTAATCAGAAAAATGGATAAAAAAAGGAAGAGAAATTTGATACAAAAGACAAAGCACAGACCCCTATACTAATAATAGACTCCTAATTCTAATCGAACAGAGAAGCTAATCATGATGATAAGAAGGGAGAACCATATCATAAAATCTAGTCGTTGTAATTGGAGACCAAGGCCTTATAAACACATCACACTGGACTCTCATATTTCTGATGTGGGACTCAAGTCTCATACCTTGCAATTGGATACTAACAAAATCATCACTAGGCTCCTATCTTAATTGGTAAGGAAATAAGTCATGAAATATAAACAAATATGGAAACTAATCCTAAAAGATAATCTAAGATACTTTAGGATACGATCAAGATATTATAAGATATTCTTCAAATAATCTGACATCCCACCTCAAGTTGAAGCTTACTGTTCAGGTCTCATATTGACTATAGATAAGAACTCAATAGAGCTTATAAAGGAATTGACAATCCTCACCTTACAAGCTAGCTTTTGAGGTTCAGTTAGACCAAACCCAAATTTAAGATGGTATCAGAGTCTATCTTAGATCTTAGATCTAATATTGGACAACCCACCTCTGTCCAAAATTAACTTGGGCCCGCAGCTTTCCCAATACAATCTATTTGGGCGCCTGGACTTCCCAGTGCAATCTACATGGACCCACAACTTTCGCAGTTCAATTGAAAAAATAAACCAAAAACAATAGTCCAATAATCTCCACACTCCTGGGCGTAAGGGGTTGAGGTCTCATATTGACTAGGGATAAAGCCAGAGTAGAGTTTATTTACTAAGCTTCAATCTTGTTACAAATATACATTTTAGAAAGAAAACATGATCAATAAATATAATTTGAGATTGTAGACCACCGTGTCCAGTCTGCATCTTATGGGACTGTGATAGAACTGGATTAGAGTCAATCGACAATTTAGTCAAGATAAACTCAGTATCAAAATTGCTACAACTAATGTTGAGATGGAAATATAGAAAGGAAATCTGAGAAGACCCTTCCAAGTATTTGGGAGACCTGGGATGAAGATATAATTACATATTTTCAATATGACAATAATGCTGGTCAACAATAGCTTAGTTTTCCAAATTTGCAGACGTGTAGTCAGATTATCAACGTCAGAGACTTTTCAAAGCATTAAGGATGATATTGGGACATAATGAGCCCAGAAACAAGATTATGAATAGAGCATAGGAGCTAACCTTGATCCCTGAAATAGACCTCATTATTTCCATTGAAGGGGTCTTCAATATATGGATTTGGTTGTCTGCACAAGATATCTGCAGAACCTTAATTAGTTAAACAGTATAATGAGCTAGTTTTGGTTCCAGGACATAGCAAGAGACATCTAATCCTATGTTCGACTACACAGGGTAATCCTTACCGAGGAAAGTGAAGGATCTGCAGAATCTACAAAATACAGAAGTGGAGATCCAATTCTAGGTAAAAAAGTTTTCTTCCCTGTGTCTACCTGCCAAAGCACAAGAACTCCTTCCTTCCCACCTAATATAAAATGAAGCCACAGAAAAAGAACATTTTATTTGGAAAGCCAGTAATAGCCTGATCAACAAAGCATAAGAGTTTGATCATCATCATCTTCATATAAATATGCATCTAGCACATTATGTATTTTTGAAAGACTAAGTTAACAATATGCATTTAAGATATACACATTATTCAAACAGTTTTAAGGGTAACTTGAAACCTTAAAGAAATTTACAAAGTAGATGAATAAATAAATCCTAACTGCAGTCGAAGTTGTCATGTATTAATCATAAAAAAATATAGAACATGCCGCATTTGACCTGACATACAAGTTAAGTCTACATAAGATTATTGGAGAAGTGTTCTAACTGAACAAAACACAAAAGAATTGCATTTTAAACTACCTAATTGCTAATCTGGCTTCACAAACACCCAATTTCCCAGTTCAGTGGTTTTTCATAAATTATTTTAGGAAATATAGTTTACCTGAATACAGGTAGGCTCCATCTGAAGAGAAAGACAGAAGCCTAACACCAGCAGGGTGCCAATGCCACGTGGAGCATGATTCGGCATCATCATTATCCCTTACCCCAGGCTTATCTTCCTCATCATTCATTGATTTTCTGTTCAACAATCCACTATTGTCCTGAAACTTTTGAGTACCAAATCCTCTCCAAATTAAAATTCTACCTGTTACATCACCTGCAGCCACAATTCTCTCTGTTGGATGAAATGCAAAAACTGTAAAGGTCTTTGTATGATGCAGGGTTATCTTCTTTGGCACAGCAGAATCAGAGTCCACTTTAGGAATTTTCCATATATGAAGTTTGCGCTTGTCTTTTATACCCACAAAATTTCCTGAGGGACTAATGGTCAAAGATTCTGGCCGATCAGTCTGTCAAGAAGTGAAAAAACATTCAAAAGTGACAGTTAATAATAATACTGTATTTCACCTATATGTTGACAGCATGCTGGGATGAAAGAAATCAAATTCTTTCTTTTTAGAGGAAATATAAGTATAAGTAGATAATGCTTTGGAAATTATCATGTGACATGTCTAGGAGTTTTCTAATTATTAAGTTTCTGATTAACAAATAGAAAAAAAAAAAAGCAATCCAAATGACACAAAGTTTGGCTATTAACCCACCCCTCTTTGGTATTTTTTGTCCTTGAGTCCTTAACTATATTCTATTGTGTCAAAATGTAATCACATTAATATCTAGGATCCATTAAGAAGTTGCAAGAACATAAGCAATCAGCACCAGTTAGATGCAAAGGGTGGGTTGCAAACAATGCTGAACAAATCTTCAAGTTTTTCAAACCTTTCCTGCTAAATCTACAATACTCAAATGTATGGTGCAGCCATGACAATTTAAATGAGCTTCAATAAATTTCTACAATCCTCGTATTATTATTCACAAATCACATGAAAATTTTGAAAAACCTAATACGCAGCTTCCATCAAATTTTACCTCTTTCAAAATTAGGTTGCTGATAGCATGATAGTTTGTCAAGTTACACTTCCTGATCTGTCCACGAAGAGGTTTGGGCCGGCTGTCTTGGGCATTTTCATCTTGAACAGACACATAGGCAAACAGATTAGGCGTCTTTGCACTGTTTTCTTCTGGTGAGGATAATATTGAAGGTATCACCTAAAGATAGATTTACAATTTATCAAACAAATAATAGAAAAAAGAAAAACACAATTTAGCTAGTAAGAGTAGGATATCCCTTATTCCCTAATTCACAAGCACAAACAAATGATGAAACAGTCAAAACAAGAAGCATAGTAACAATAAAACCTCAAATTGAGAAACCGCTTCTCGTGTTTAAAGTTTGAAATTGTTTTGTGTTTCCATCCACCCTTCAAAGTAACCAAAATGCACTACTTTTTTTTCTTGATGTTCATAGAACAGGATGTTTGTTCTGAATTTAATCTGCTACCCGATTGGATGCAAATCAAAGAGCACTTACTAGAGCTTATTTAGTGCATTTCTTAGTATATAAGCTCGTAACCTAATCTAATAGCCAAACACTGCCTTAGTACACAGTCTAAGCTAGCTAAGAGTACAGTATTACGAACCATGGAGTAAATAGGGAAGTGAAGGTGGAGTGTTTTGATGCATTCGGAGAGGGAGAAGTCCCAGTAGCGAATGGTTCCGTCGAGGGAAGAGGTCCAACAGTAGCTTAGAATGTTGTTGGGAGCGGGGACGACGACGATGGAGGTGACGGCGGCGGTGTGGCCTTCCAGGGCAGAAACCTGCAAGGCGGTGGCGGTGCTGAAGACGGCGACGGAGCAGCCGCTGGAAACGAGGAGGCGCTTCCCGTCGTTGGAGAAGGAAGGAGCACACGACACGTAGCTTTGGCCTCCCTTCATCGTTTCGGAGCAGCAACAACGAGAATGGCAATGGAGGCGACTCAAGTTATGAGGGAGAATGACGGCACTCCACACCGCGTATATCAGGGTTTTTTCGGAGGGTTTAGGCCTTTTTAGTTCTTTTTTATTTATTTATTTATAATTAAGAAGAAAACTCACTCAATGTGGTTATTATTTATTAATATTATTGTGAAAAACTATACACTAAGAAAAATCTATATAGACTATACAAGTCTTTTAATTTTAAAGGTTTTCTAGTTTAAATTATTTTTTAAAGGTTTCCTATTAACTTGATTTACATTTTATTTATGTTGGCTCAGTCGGTAAAAACAGATCACTTCTTTTCAAAAAATTGTGTATTTAATTTCTATAGTTAGCATGATGTTTTTGTTTGTAGGCAATTTATAAGTATTTTTATAAGCGATCTATGATCACTGAAACTGCCTTGACCCGTGGTAGTATCTCAACTTGTTTTCCTCCACAATTTATTCTCAAAATTTAGTGTACAATTATACCTCACAATTAAGTTGAAAAACTGTAATCTTCGTAAAAACCAATCATCAACCTAGGGGAATGGTCCAAATTGCAAAAACTTGATTCATTTCAAGTTAATTGCAACTCTATAAATGCCATTCGAGATTGAGGTGGGTGAAGATCTTAATGAGAGTTGTGTTAAGGAGTAAGGACTTTATATACTTACACAGAATTCATTTGCAAAAATGAGTAATGTGGATAATTTTCTTAAAATAAAAAGTTTAAACATTTTAGGGTCAAACATGCCATAGAAACGCCTGGCTTCAACTTATAGTCAAATAATTACAAGGGACACAAATAAAATCCAGGGGTGTATAAGAGGATAGTCTTGCATTATTAATTAGAGATATTTCCATACACACTTCAAGCATTGTCAAGATAGGAGTAGCACATCTTGAAGAAACAGTGCTATCTGATGGATGATTTATTTGGTTAGGAAGAGTCCCAACCATTATGGTTTGAAAAGGGTTCAAAGGTTTTGGAATTTCAACTACACCTTCCAACATTCTCACCACACTACACTACTCATCATAGGCCTCAACTCTGACCTGTACTGAACACACCATAAAGCTACCTTAGCCATTCTCTCTAATATCTCCATATTTTTCTCTTCAGCCCCACAAGCTACTTTTCTCAACTCTTCCAGTTTTCCAGAATCAAAATTTTCCCAAACCCACCTAGGAAACCATTCTTGACTTTCTGGAAGACTAGTATCATGGTTCCTTCTCCTACCAATGATTTCAAATAACAACATTCCAAAACTGTAAACATCACACTTGTGAGTCACGGGAAATGGCAAATTTCTTTCAAGTCACAATCAAGACATTGAGATCCAACCGAATCCAAAATCAATGAAGACAAATACCTATATTGTGGATTCCTAGTACCATCCACCCAGGCTTTTGCACCATTAGAATTTGAATTTAGACATAAACTAAGAATCAAGAGAACATAAAGAGAATCCTTTCAAGTGACTTGATAAATCCGCTCCAGACAAGTTTTAACAATATGGTAAACCTCACAAGATAACATGCATTCAATAATTGGAGAAACAGTGATATGGCCAAAAGAAATCAATTTTATTACTATAATCATTATCTCTTGAAAAAAATTGCATAGGACACCGGCGGAATTCAATTTTTAGAGCATAATAGCGTTTAACCAATTAGCACATCAATAGTATACCCTCTACTTTTAATAATTTTCACTGCAATTCTCACATTTTGCTGAAATTAAGATGTATGTTCACGTAAATAATCAACCAACCACTTATTTTACATTACAATTCCATTGGTCTAATCATGAAACTGCTAATTAATTACCCGACATTGTTAATTTCTCTGAATTTGATGCAAGTAGCACAGAAGGTAAATGCATCTCACCTCATTATATCCATTTTACTCCAAATCTAGCATCAGTCGAAAATGTAAAATCATTTTTACACACCATTATAACCATTAGAAGGCCTTCAATTTTATTTCATTTTTTTTTTATTTTGTAAAAATTGAATATGCTAAATTTAAGAGGAAGACATAGAAACCCAGTGTCAAAAGTGATTGTTTAAATCCCTAACTTGAAAGTTCGATAATTAGGAGTCACACCCTAAGGAAGACTTTTAGCATTTACCACACATTGGTCGGAATTGGCAAAACAATTTAGTACACCAGAAAAGAGGAAGGCATAAAGAAATGATGCATAAAAAATGCTTTGGAGATGAGCCACTTCTAGCCATGTTGAGAAGGCAACAATCAATTTGTTTCCTTAACCAAGTTCAAATACAGATACACCTCCGCAGTACGGAAACCCAAAAACAGATAAGACTGAAACTACAATTCAAGAACAAAACATCTGCCCCAGAGAATAGGTTGATGATAATAATCAGACTCAACTGCAGGAGATGGAAAATAACCATTGAATCAGATCAATGGATGTAGATCAAATAACTCTTTGACATATCTGAGGCACTTGTTCTACTCCACATGTAGTAAATACAAAGGTATAATAAATATACTCAAAGCAAGAGTCTTCTCTTCAGATCTCACTTTTGATTAATCCTGCATAATGATACATACCAATTGCAAAGTTAAATGAGGAACTCATATATTTCATGGATAACAAATATTGCAAAGCAAAGGTAATGTTACCAACAGACCTAGGCAAGTCAAACACTCTGTACTTTGCCTGATACTTCTTTCACTTTTAAGTCTCCTTTTTCCTACAGTCAGAAAGCCTCAAATTTTTCAGAAGTGGAAAAAAAACACACAAATACACACACATGTATGTATATGTATATATCATATATGACATGAAGTCAGGTCTCAGAATCAATCAAATAATGCTCTTGAAGCAGGGAGCATATACTATTTATACTGTAGTTATTAGAAAATCATCTATAGACTGGAAAGGAACACATTTAGTAGTAAAAAGAAAAATCAGAACTAAACTACTATCCAACTTATTAGAATGGTCAAGTTCCCAGATCATTCTCTCATAAAAGAATCCATAAAATTTAGTAGTACTAGTACATAATATTCAGGGATTAAGAAGAAGGTAAGAGAAGAGTTCATAACCGAATCCCTAATAAATTGGTGAAATAAAGGACCTCAATTTTGAGAAGTAACCCCCAAAATTGAGCCTAGTGCTCCTTCAAACATCTCTTCTCTCTAGAAACTTTTGCCAGGCTCTGGGTTGTCCTTAGCTAATCACTGTCATCTTTGGTTGTTGAGACTGAAACTGAGCACATCTTTCTACTTTGATTTGATTTGATATGACTCAATCGCTGGCGTATCATAAATTAATTAGCCAATATAATAATCACTAACTAAAATTTAAAGACCCTGGGAAAAGGCCCTTGATTAAAATGTTTTTCAGCTTAAGTTGTAGCTTTTACAGTAACTTGGAAGCATCTGGCCTAAAAAACAGACTTAACTTCAAAGGTTATTTGTCTTTGACAAATTCAAACCACAGGTAACTCTGAATTCTTCCTTAATACAAAACTATAAATAATAGTTATATCCATTTTTGAGCCACTTACGTAACCCGTATGAACTATGAACTGAACAATTGTTCAAGCATTGCTACAGAAAGCACACCAGTAGTTAAAAATCTGGGGACATGACATATATAATCACACGTACATGTACTTATGATATCAGCCCACGGAGAACAAGTTCTTATTGAAACAAAAGTTCATTAAAAAGACTAGAAATAATAAGCTAACACTAGAGAAGTAGTGATTTTATCACATATGTTCAAATCAAAGGGAATCATACCAAAACATGTAGAAGAATACCCAATTCTAAAAGCATATAAACATTAATCTTGCAATCATCAGTATCCAATTAATTGCTCACCATTCCCTTGCTCTCATAATAATCATCAAGAGCCCATTGATACTTTGACTGATTCAACCCAAACCAACGCGCCAAATGATCATCCAAACTTGAGTGGGCTGTAAAGGGAAAAGGTACAGAGCATTTAATTAGAAGAATAAAGTAGAAATTAAACAAAGACCAACTGACCTCTAGGATCTGAAATCAAAATTAAAAAGGAGGGTAGTATATTTTTTTTCCATATATTTTTGGGAAATAGAAAATGCATTACCTCTGCCAGATTTACATGATTCCATACACAGGAATTATAACTTAGATCCACTTATTTCCTTTATAATAATCAGAAAAACAGAACATGCAGTATCATGATAAAATGCCTAGCCACAATTCCCACATGCATATACTTCAATTCACTTAATCAAGGGCTATATTCAATTTCACTTCTTCAGAAAACCAGAGAGGAAAGGATCCCACCCACGCTTATCTTCAGTTCACTGCTTCATTTTCTTAAGAGTGGGTACAAACGAAGCTACTTAATGTACACTTACATGCACCCCCAAAAAAAAACATATATTTAAAGATAAGAAACATATCAAACTTGTAATAACAGATACCCAAATCTTCAAAACAATAAAAAAATGAAGAATCCCACAAGACTCAGTCATACATTATAATAATTGTAGAGTTACATAGTATATCTTGAGTTATCATAAGAACAATAGACAACAACATCTACACTCCATAGTAGCACTTTTCAACAACTCATTTCAAAATTCAAACAATCAAAACCACTCAAACCAAGTCCAGGTCAGTATTAACTATTTCTAATTTGATTTTCCTGCACACAAACTATGCTATTGCTATGTAATCATTCTCTGTTAGCTTGATTACACAATTGAGATTAAAAAAAGAGAGTAAAGTGGGTACCATTATGAACCTTGGTAACAGCGTTCCTGAAGAAGCCGAAAACGGAGCCATCGGAGATGGATTTGGCGGAGGAAGGAACCTGAATCTGAGGCGGAGGAGGGAGGATCTTGGTGGGGGGTTTATGAGGGGAATGAACTGGAACTGGGTCGGGGGAGGAGGGTTTGGGGGTAGAAGGTGGTGTCATGAAAACGGTGTAAGGTCCGATTTTTCCGATCACCGGTGGCGGCGTGGATTCGCTGTTGACGGCCATTGCGGCGACGCGACCACTTTAAGAAACCGGAGCGATTTGGTCGGAACAACAAGTGGGAGTGAAGTGTGAACTGAAGACAAGTTGTTGAAAACGTTTGTACTGTTATTGTCCAATCCAGTGTGTTCTACTTTAGTTGTTGTGTCTCTCATTCTTTTCTTTCTCTTAACTCAACTCTACTTTTATTTACTCTGTTTATTTATTATTTACTGTGTTGCATTAAAGCAATTAACTTTTTTAAAAGGCATCTACAAAAAAGTCAAGGAATAAATCAATAAAAGCTTCAATAATAGCTGTTTATTCGGTTTTTTAATGAGTTTTTCTAAGTGATATATATATATATATATACACTTCTTTTTATTTTCTTAATACTTTTGACGAAAATTATTATAATTTTTTTCTGATGAATAAAAAAAAACTATTATAATTTTTTTTTTGCAATTTTTAGTTCAAATGATATGATTGTTTTAAATAAGAAGAACTTTTTAAAATTAAAATACATTTTAATCTCACATGATCGGCGCTCGTTTTTAATATAATATTCTCTTTATTCTTTTTTATAAGAGTTAAACCAATTTTTCACACTTCTTAAGAAAGCTAGTTAATTTAATTTTTCACATTAAATTTGTTATAAAGTGTTGTTAAATTTCCAAAATTATCCTTTGACATATTTATTTTTAATCTCTTTCCACCATAAATGCATTTTCATATTTCTAATTATTTTTATTTATTTATCTTTGAATAACCCAACACTATTTATTGTATTAATAATTAACTTTAAAGAAGAGAGGGGGATCATTGAGAATTACGCAAAATTTGCTCCAAATGACACTATGTACTAACCTGGCAATTGCTAAGCAACTAACATAGTTCATGTACGTAATGAATGAAAAAGCAAAATAAGAATTTTAATTATAATAAGTAATGTGTAGTGTAGCGAGTCTTTGGAAAATGGAAAAAAGAAGGGTCATAATTAATGTGGTACAATTATTATCCATAATTGAATAGGGGTAGAATGGTGAAAAAATAATTATTTTGGCAAAAAAATTCCTCTGGTTCTTATAAAAAGGAACGACCAACACTTTTCATTTGGCTCTTGTAAAAATGAACGGAGGGGTACCGAGTTATCTCATTTTACTAGCTCGATTTACAATGATCGAGTTACCTCATGTGACCTGAGTCACCTGACCGGATTACTCCATCTGACTATGCCAACTTGTACATTAATTAATGTAACTAGACCGACTTACACATATACAACTACTGACTTACGAAAGTGTGATGGTCGATTTGCAATGAACGAAACTAACCCTCGTTGTACAACATCAAACAATTCACTCGAGTCTCACATTCATGCCTAGTCACAACAAGGAGGGAGCAATACTCCACCACCCCAACATTCAGCCTAACATGGAGTACAAATTAATCTACAATTAATTTTAAGACTATAATAAATTTTGGATAATTTTGACGGTTAGAACTTGATAAAAAAAGAATGAGAAATTAATCTAAACATGCTATAAAAATATCAATATGTTCTCGCCACAAGTCTCGACAATTCCAACGCTTAGATTTTAGGGTTAGGTCTAGTCGTTTTGGTAAGAATGGAGAACATGTCTTATTACATCTTCGGTCTTGTCTTTTATAGTGGGGCGAAACCCTAACCCAACATCTATTATAAGTTGGGTCTCGACAAGCTAACATTGTAGTGGCCGCCTAGCTTCACAATGCAGCTCTTGGTTTCACCGAGATCTTCCTTTCTGCATGGACTATCCTTGCTTCCTGAATGACCCAGGGCTCACCCTAGATGAGATATTATTAAAAAACACTTTATGAACGGTAGACTAATCCCTACTCCTAAGATTTAGTTTCATATTTGAGTTTTTAAGGATAACATATTTTACGCATAAAGACAAAATAACTTTTTTTTTCTTTCTTAAAAAAACATATTAAAAAGACCAGTAGGAGTTATTTTTTTATTTTTATTTTTTTGCCGGAGTCGAAAATATAAATTACTCTGCCAAGAAAAATGAATCTGAAGAATGGTATTATGATCTCTTCATTAATCATTACTCGTGTAAGCTCTATACACATGGTCCCTCCAACATTTAACTAACATAAATACATGGTTGCTCACAGAATCAGCTATTACCATTTACCATGGTGCAATACCCTGCAAGCTAGTATTGAGAGGTTTGGGCTGGGCTCAAGTAGAAGCTGGTACCATCAACTGGATCACCACAATTTGCAGAGAGCTTGAGGTCCAAGCCATAGGTGCAAAAACTGACTTGGGCTTCAAAATACCATCATCTCCACCTATTATTAAGTTTTCTCTCTACTGTATTCAGACTTTTTTAAGCATATATATTCCTTCCCCAATATAACTGAAATATCTTCTAACTAATTTTCAACTAGAATTTTATAATAACGAAGGCAGCAAGGGCCTGAGGTTTATTATGTACCAAATACAGCCATGTACATAAATAAAAGGAACCAATAAAGTTAATATAACATGTGTTGAATCGGCTTTTATCTCTCGAAAAACAATGGTAGCATGCAAAAACTACTCATAGAAGCTTCTCTCAGATTTATTTTTGGTAACATATGTGATTTAACCAAACATCAGTCCTCTAAACTGAAGAAATTATTAACTAGTGTTAATCATATTCCTTACCCTTATCATTGTTCTCAAATTATGTCTTATTTATTTATTTTAATTTGTGTGTACGCTAGTGACCTAGCAACCATGAAATTAACATCAAACTGAGTGTCTGTTTGTTTCAGCTTTCTTAATGAAAAAAATCACTTGTTTTGAACTTTGACATGTTGTTATGTCTTTAATCTCTGCCCATGTGACTGTATTCTGCATATGGTTCTGTCACGGCGGGGATGGTTTGTGGGTTGCATTTGAATGTGATACATGATGATATTTCACTCTCTGTTACCAAACAACTCAAAGAACTACACCAGCACTAGAATTCTAGTTGGTCATTAGTAATTCGATTTAGATGACTAGATTAACAAAAACAAAAAGGAAAGAGAGGACAAATTAAGTGGCTTAAAACCAAAACCAAACAAACTATTATAAGAATTGCCAAAAGTTTTAGTCAATTAAGATGCTAGATTGGTGATGTGGTGAATTTATATCTAAGCCACAACCACACGTTTTTTGTCTTAAACAAGATGTCCTACGGCCGATATCTGTGAGACTAATTCCTGGTGTCACGGTCAGCGGACTAAGCAGTAGGGGGTTTGGTCAATGAGTTTTTACATCCGTAAAAGTTGAGAATCGAACCTCCAACCATTTAGTTAAGAGACGGAGTGGTGATGAATCCATTTGGTTGAACACATGTTTTATTGGAATAAGATGGGTAGGAATTAATTATTCAAACGTAAGTTTTGGCATGAGAGTGACATGAGCTTTGATCAAATTAAAGTAAGGAAGTTAGCATTGATTAGAATGACTTGTAATAGTAGACAACTTGATGAGAGGGTTTGGAAAACCCGTAGCTAACTATAATTAACTTATTTCCAAATGGTAGTTGAAGAAGTTAATGCACCTGGTATCAGAATTATATTACTTTCCACTTGAACATTCTTGCATGCATTGACTTTTACATTGGAGTTGACTGAAATAGATGAGTTTTTCACAGATCAGAAGCAATATATATCATAGCATGTGTTTTATTGTAGCAAGAAATGTCTTTTAATTACTCCTTTCTTAATAATGGTAGTAAATCTAAAATAAGGTATTTCTTCTGCTGCATTGCATGGGGGACTGAAACAATGAGGGCAGAAATGTACTCTTTTTTGTCTTTTATGATGATGATGATATTATCATATAACCAACTTTATGGGTGGGGAGAACTGAAAATTGTAAGGCATAGTGCAGTACCTCCCTTTATACTGCTGCAAATTTGCTTGTTTTAAAATGTCTTATAGTATCTATTATGGGTCCATGTGGTGAGGTTGCACATGTCATGATTTTAAAACATATATCCAATCCATGGTTAAATAAAAGAGATATATGGAAATTATTGGTATTAGTGTTACCGAAATATGTATGTTTTCGGCTCAAACTAAAAAAGAATCGGGCGAAGAGATATAAAGTAAGATTAGCAAGGACTGATTTCATACTTGAGAAATTTAGCTATGGGATGGGTGGAACCTGTTACTGACTTTTGTCTCAATGGTTATTTTGTGGTCTACATAAAATTAATGTCATAGATTACCAATAGGATTTTGAACCATTAAAGAGAGGTACAATGACAGGATTTATTGCTCCTTGTTTGCATTTATAGATACTGTAACTTATATATCCTTTTACAAAGTGCTGCAAGCCTGCAACTACACACTTTGTGCACTATTCAACATGTTCATTTGTACTTTTATTCTTCTTTGTGAATCATGTAAAGTATAGAAGTTAAGAGAGATTTGTCCGATTGTCACCTATTTGCTGTAAGAGTGGGGACAAGTTTTACTAATATAGAAGTTAGTGCAAATGCCACTATGAAATAGCTCAAAGCACTGAATTCTGTCCTCATTCCTCTGTTACTTACGAAATTTGCATTTCATTATCTTAAGAAATTTGCATTCTGTAATGATTCTAATGAAATGAAATTGATATATGGCTATGTTTTTATTTTATTAAATAGTATTAGAATGGCGCCTAAAAAAGATGTATAGCTTTTGAGGGGGATGGAATAGTTAATGGGAAATTGGGTGATAAATAGTTAGAAATATTTTTTAGCGTGGGATAAAAACTATCCTCCCCAATAAAAAATAAGAAAGAGTGAACATTTTAACGGTGGAGACACCTATCAACACTCATTTTTATAATGGTTTTTAATTGTGTGAAAAGATAAAGGGCCTGTTTGATTACAGTTTTTAAAAACTGTTTTAAAAATCTGCTCGGCACGACCTGTTTTTGAAATGCAAACTGTTTTCAGTTTCTGTTTTTAGTTTTTAAATTTCAATTTTTAAATGCTGGAAAACATCTCATTCAACGTTCAACGGTGTGAAAAACTATTTTCAAAAACAATTTCTAAAAACTGTTTTTAAAACAATTTTCAAAAACGACAATCAAACATGTCTAAAGTATTTTCAAGTTTTAAAAAACCCACAAAAATGGATGTCACTTTATTTAGTGGTCGATGATTTATTTTCCTTATGAGTGCACAAAATTCAAAAATAAATGAGAAATCTTATTTGACTCATTTTTAAAGATTGTTGAAAAACAGAGGCAAGACTTGGTCACTTGTCCGGTGTTTGTTGTACTTTTATGTTTGTGACTTCAATGTGTATTGGACTTGTATATTTCAGTTTAATTTATATTGGCGCAACTTTGATATTTATCACATTTGATTCTTGTAACTTTAATATTTATTGGATATGTAATACTTTGAGATTTAAATATGAATTTCTCTGGGGTCATAAGTGGCTGTTAATTACAATTGATAGAGTAACATGAGAATATTTATTTCAGCAATTAGTATGTATATTGACTGATTGATACCTACCACTCACAAAAGTGTAGAAGAAAGTGTGATTTTGTTCTTGTATATAATCCGTATGAAGCCACATGACCATTCATAATAATTTCCATGGAGTTTTAACGATTTTCCTTTTGGTGATCAATATAATATTTAAATTGTCTTTTTCAAGTTAACTAAAGCCTTAATTATTTGGTTTAAGATAATGCAGAAGAAATTGAAACAAAATAAGGCACGCAATTGAACGTACTAAATATGCTTAGATTCATAGTCCTTACTCCGAATGGTAACTTTCTTTATTTCTAATTATGATAAATGAGTGCATTAATTGCACATATCTAGTTTTGACTGTGTTCTTGTTTTTGTTTGCCAACTTAAAAGAAAAACTTCACTATATATCCAAATCACTTTCAATGACTTTCCTTCAACATTCTTCACGTAAGAGGAGTTCGGCGAAATTACTAATTGTATTGATTTGGGAAAAAAATAAACAAATCCAAACACATATTGATTTTTGTTTGGTGTGGGTCAACATCCAAGGTAGAGATAATCAGAAAAAATTATATTATAAATTAGAAAAATTAGTTTTCCTAAATATATATGGTATTGTGTGACCCAACTAAAAGTAAAATAAGAAACTATGATCGAAATAAAATTTGTTTGAGTTCCTTATGAGAAAGCTTAATCTTACATAAAAAAAAACAAAAAAGTGTTTAAAATCTTACAGTAAACTTGTGAACCTAATTGGGTGATTCCATTCCATTAAATGACAAGGGACAGTTGGCCGCGTGAAAGTTAAAAAGATACGGGCCTGCTGAACCTACCTAATAGAGATGTCCTTAAGGTAAAAAAACAGGCAAACAAAGCAGCATTTCAATCATGGTGGATGCAAGTACAAAGTAGTAAGTAATATAATATAATATGTTGTTCAGTGGAGAAGCGAATCTTTTTCATTTTTGAAATGCAATAATCTTACATACCTCATCGAATTCTAGGAACATCATCTTAGAACTTTAATACTACATGTATATCCTATTTTTTATCACTTCCACTTATTTTAATTTTTATCTCTTTTATCTTTTTCTATTATATCATTTATTACCTCTCATATATATTTTTTTTTCCTACCGTTCTTCTCCTTCCACCCCTTTCCACCTTAAAGGGAGGTGTGAAAGGAATGTTATGTTAGGCTGGCTTAAAATGAAATTTCACTACGAATAAATTATTTGAAATTATCTTGTAATATAAACACTTATGCTTTAAGTTTAATTTTATAAGATGAAGTTTATGAATAAAAACTTATACTTATCTATAATTTTTTTTTTAAAGTTCAAATTAGTGAAATAAGTTAACAAAAGACCGGTAAAACATCAAAAACAAGAATATATGGTAACCCAAGAGGAGCCTCATCTATAACAAAAAAGTCAATCATTGAAGACGCTTACTCAGCCATATTGTATGTGACCAACTTCAAGTGGGCACAAACGCCAACAGCGGAAGGTAAATAAGAGGGGGAGCCACCCACCAAGGGCCATTGTTTGTTCACGTTATCAGAAATTCAAGTGTGAGTTGAAGTCTTAGTTAAGAATGGATAAGGTAAAAGCTTTATAGGAGATGTGACCCATAGACAAAATGCATTAAGGTTTACGTAAAGAGTTGGTGTTGGGTTTTCTTGGTATTTTGTTTCCTTGACTCACAGACTCTCGATGTTTCCCAAACACGTGGTGTTAGAGTGGATAGTTAATAGAACTTTTTTTTCAATTCAGCCATGCACTTATACATTAATGTGCTCGAAGACGTGGCTTCCCATCGGGTTTGGCTCTTCTAAAGCGAGTCAACTCACTTTACAGGGTAAAGTAAACATCACAACCATTAATTGAGTTGTTTTATTAACTTTTTCACAGGTAATCACAATTAGTAGTTGTGATGCTTACTCGACAATCAATAGTTGTTGACTCACTTTAGAGGAGTTAAACCATTTCCCATCTACATTGAGGCAAACATGGAAACTAATAGGAGAAACCAAATGGAGAACAAGAGAATATCCATCTACCACTTGAACTCATTGCTCCTTACTCATTGGATTTGACTCTTCATCTTTGACGAGTGTTCACTCATTTGGGAAACACGTGTCTCAACAAATGTCTCTCACATAATCTCATTCTTGTTAGGTCTAACTTGCTCATCACAAAACAACACCTTATTAGTGGATTTGACCATGATAAAGTGAGAAAATCACTTTAAATAATAAAATAAATTATCAAAACTATTAATAATAATTACATATACTAAAATGCAATTAAATGATAAAATGACTTATTTTACTCTCTAAAATAATTGTCGGGGGGAGGAAGCTGAGTTTACTATATAATATATGTAGTTTACGAATTCCAATGTCAAAGGTGAGTATTGGCGCTTTTTGGTACTGACCAGAATAGACAAAGAAAGGGGAGTGCGAGAGTGAGTGAGTGAACGAATGCTGAGAAAAATCTAATTTGGCATCTTACAGTTCAGGTGAGATTGAGAAGAGAAGAGAAAGCGTAGTCAATGCTCTTGCAATTGCATGCCATTGCCATTGCCATTGCCATTACCTCGGAACACTGAATAATACAAAGCGTGTTCCTTTTCTAATTAGATGGATTCGATGCTTGTTGGATCTTCAGCCACCACTGGTATTCACTCCCTCTCACTCACTCACATTACTCTTCGATACAAATCTGGGTTTTCTAATTTCCATCCATTTTCCATTGCATTTTTTTTTTCCTGATTAACACGAGAATCTATTGCTAGTGGCAGGTGCAAATCGCTGGCAGAACAAAAATTGCGTCACCAATTACTCTGCAAGTGGGTCTCTCATCTACCTCCTTTTTCTCTCTTTGACCTACTGCACTTGTTCTTGTTAAGCTAATCCTTTCATTGTGGATTCAACAATTTCACAACAATCTATTGTTTGTTTGTATCACTTGTACTTACTGACACCCTACGTTTGGTGTTCTAGGTTCTTATGGACCAAAAGCTTTATTGCTCAAATGGAATATTCCAAAAGAATACAAGTTTTTGAGGCTCCGCCGGCCAAGTCTGATGAACCATCACTACAAAGGCATTGGAGGAAGGCATGTGTATGGAGAATGTGATAGAAACTATGTTGTGAAAGCAGCCCCTGGAAAGTCTTTTGAATCTGAACCTGATGCTTTGGATCCCAAAGATGTTTTGGGCTCTGTCAAAAATTCCTTGGATGCTTTCTACAGGTTTTCCAGACCACACACGGTTATCGGTACAGTTAAGTTCAAGCTTTTCTAGAAGTGCTTTTAGAACTAATAATCAAATTTTATGGTTAATTAATACTTGATATATACAAATCATATGTGTTAACCACTTGTTTGGATCATTACAATGTTATCAATATTTTAAAAGGGCCGAGTTTATCTTTGTTTGGGCAGGCATTAAGCATAATTTCTGTGTCTCTCCTTGCAGTGGAGAAAATATCAGATGTATCTCCACTATTTTTTACTGGTTTGTTGGAGGTGAGACCCTAAACATCTTATTTTTCTTTGAGTACCCATTGCTTTCTTCTCTTCTACTAGCTTCAGTAATGCTTTTTGGGCTTTTGATGTTTCAGGCTGTGCTAGCTGCCCTGTTTATGAACATCTATATTGTTGGTTTGAATCAATTGTCTGATGTTGAAATAGACAAGGTACGAATCTTGCTCTTAGGAATAAACAATCTGGACCGTATTTAAACTATTTTATGTGTCATTTGGTCATCTGGATTTATTCCAGTAAATAAATTGTTGTCTGGTTTATCTAAAGTTGGTTATTCAGAAACATGTACAGACTTGGTGACTTGGTGTATACAAGAGTCTTTACTTACACATAACAATTTGAACAGTCTATATTATTTTGACCACTAAACTCTGGTTTATATGTTAGTTTAACAAGCAAGCCCAGTTATTGTAGCCTCTGATGTGGTCAAGAAAATATGCACCCTTATTATAGCTTATTAGCTTACAATCCTTTCTCAGGAGCTGCCATATGGGTTGTCTTATTATTGATTTGTGCTACATGTTCTACTGCAGATAAACAAGCCATATCTTCCATTGGCATCCGGGGAATATTCCTTCACAACTGGTGTCATTATTGTTGCATCTTTTTCAATTCTGGTGCCATATAGATTCATCTATTTTCTCAATGATATTTTCAAGATGAACTTCACTGACAGAGTAGAAGGAGGCTTATTGTGTTATTCTCTTCTGCAGAGTTTTTGGCTTGGCTGGGTTGTTGGTTCGTGGCCATTGTTTTGGGCTCTTTTCATCAGTTTTATGCTAGGAACTGCGTATTCAATCAATGTGAGTTCCTTTGGACTGCATCTAAACTTTCTTTCACCCCTCATATTATTTGAGAAATAATCATGCAACAGTTATGATACAATGTCTTCATTATAAAAATTTGCATGAGCGGAATCACACTTGCTCAGGATTCAGCAGGGTACAACATGTATTGTAATATCTCATGGCAATAAATGTGAAATAATATCTATTTCTTATATTTTTCCTTGTAGGAAGAAAACTAATTCAGTTGGTGTCATTTAAAAGTTGACATTGAGTTACACTAGAATGTAATAGGTTTGTTCTGGCGTGAGATTCATTTTTTGCCATAGCAATTGGTTCAAGTAGTAAACTCTGAATAAATTGATAAGACACTAACTATCTTATTTGACATTGATTTTGTTCAGATAAAAAAAATTATTATATTTCTTTTCTGGTTTTTTAGTACTTCTCAATTTATTCCCACATGTACTATCTGATAGATTTTACTCTCTACCCATGTTTAAGCTTGCACGCCAACAAATATTGTATATTTGAAAACTGTAATGATACTAATGAATCACCTATCCTCAAAACTTACACTATTAGGTGAAGATACAAGATGATTTTGTTTGATTTCATATCTCTAAAATGCCGTTTCATGTAAGAGCCTTTTGAGCTCAGTTCACGGACAATGCACTGTTCACTTAACCTCTGCTGAAACAACTTTCTATTAGAAGAAGGGGCGGAAGGGCGGCAAGAATCAAAACCTGGATCACTTGGTCAAATGGCTCTAATACCATATCATAAGGCTACTATCCAAAAAAACTTAAGCTATTAGATAAAGACACATGATTGGTTTTATATTATATCTCTAACAAACACAGTCATAAGTAAAGCCTCATTTCGAAAAATTATTTCATGGTGATTGTTGGAAATATAATATATAATCTTTCATGTGTCCTTTACTCAACAACTTAAGCTTTTGTGATAATTGGTTCATGACATATATCAGAGTCTCTATGACCAAGTAGTCTAGAGTTCAATCCTTGTTGCCCCTAGTTATTCTAATAAAATAAGTTGAATTTCAGCACATGGTAGGTGTGCCTGTGCGTTGTCCACGCTTCAAGCGCAAGTAGACTCTTGCGTGAGGGGGCGTGTTGGAAATATAATATATAACCATTTGTGTCATTTACCCAACAACTTAAGCTTTTGAGATAATTGGTTCATGACAGTGATAGCAGTGTTTACATAACTCTGTCTTTTGAAAATTTTTAGGTGCCCTGGTTGAGATGGAAGAGATTTGCAGTGGTTGCGGCGATGTGCATTTTGGCTGTTCGGGCAGTTATAGTTCAGCTTGCATTTTTCCTTCACATGCAGGTTATGTCCTTTAGCTAGGGTGTTTTTTCAAGCCTTCTAGTGCTGGATGAGCATGCATGAGCTTTATGTGCATAACAGCAATTAAAAACCTTTATCCCAAGTTTTTAGGGTTGTTCTTATTGAATTCATGATCAACTATTTGAAACCAGCCTCCGTATGTTTAATGAAAATTCATCATCTAGTCCTAGGAAGGCCTGTATTCTCTAATAACCATGATCAGTATTAATTAAAAGTGTATAAAAATAAAGGGAAAAAAAGAAAGGAACAGTTGCATATTAACAATAGTAGTTTTGAAAGCATGGTGTCTGACTGGTGTGGTATAACTTTCCATCCAACAAATCTATCACCCACAAGTCTGATACTTTTTTTGTTGCTAATGCATGTGATGATGTCCAGACTTTTGTATTCAAGAGACCAGTTCTCTTTTCAAGACCATTGATTTTTGCTACTGCATTCATGTGCTTCTTCTCTATAGTTATAGCATTGTTCAAGGTAAATTGCCTCTAGTTTCTTAGAATGTGTTTGTTTTTGACATCAAACTTCTGGTTCAATATGTGGACCTAACTAGACCTTCTACTGGATTTACGTAGGATATACCTGACATAGAAGGAGATAAAATATTTGGCATCCAATCATTTTCAGTACGTTTAGGTCAGAAGAGGGTATGTTCTTCAAATGCAACACCTCAACAGAATTGGTTGTGGCTTCCTGTATATCTTGGCTGTTCCTAACTAATCTTTGCCAGGTATTCTGGATTTGTGTTTCCCTTCTTGAAATGGCTTATGGAGTCGCCCTCGTAGTGGGAGCAGCATCTCCTTGCCTATGGAGTAAAATCTTAACGGTAATATGCTAATGACTTATTGTATGTATAGGTTGTTGACTTGTTGTATCCTTCTTCTACTCAAGCAGTTTTTTGTTTTGTAGCAGGGGAATGGGAATGTGATTTTAATTAACAAATATATGGATATATTAAAATGTTATAATATTTTAATCATAATTTAGAGTAATTTAGATTTTCTTTTAGGATTGGTAGCTTAAATAAAACACCTAATTTTAAGGGATACTCATACAACCAAGATATCATATTGTGCTGTTTTATTTAATTAGGATTAGGCATTTTATCTTCTGTAACACATCCATATCAATTTCAAGATTATTTTATTATTCTGAGTATTTATTTCCCTTCCTCTGTACCTAAATTCTAAAACCCTATAATTTGAACAAGTTTTACACAAGTAAGTTGTAAGGAAGTTGGTGTACTCGCCTCCCTTTTGATGCTGCTTTTTTACTTTATATTTGGTTGGTTAATTTCAACAAGTTTTAGACTATTGAGTTGGAAGGAAGTTGATATATATACTTTCCTCCTTTTCATGCTGTTTTTTTTACTGTACAATGTATATCAGTCGCTTAATATCAACATTTGGCAATTGCTTTTATAGTTTTATTCACAAAAGTTTCCTGAAGAACTAAAGGTGCTCATTCACTGTTGCAAATTCGCTATAGTACTGGAGTGCTGCAGACTCCTTTTTGGTTTACTATTATCCACCTGATAGCAGATATTTATACTCAAATAGGAAAGATCTCCCTAGAAATGCTGTCTGTGTTGCTTTCTATTCCAACTTTATAATGTTCAGATTAGTGATATAAGGTAAAAATTGATCGTCAAATGCGTCATTGTTCCACGAGAAAGCTTAGGTCTATTGTTTTACATATCTATATCAAGTGAATGTAAACTTATTTAAACATTCCAGCAGTGTTTGAATTGATTCTTTGCCAATATTTTAGGGCCTCGGACATGCTGTTCTTGCTACAATTCTCTTTTATCGGGCCAAATCTGTAGATTTGAAAAGCAAAGCTTCCATCACATCCTTCTATATGTTTATCTGGAAGGTATTGATTAACCTTAATTACTATTTACCATTTGAGGAGTTGAACATCACATTATTCCAAAGAAATATCTGATTACTTTCCCCTTGTTTTGAGAAAGAATAGTAGTTTAATTTGTAGTCACTTCCAAATTGCAATTGAAAAACAAAACACGATGATATATTGCCTACAGTGAATTTTTTTTGAGAACATGATTTTCTATGACTTAAGATGATTAACTTAATTATATATTGGTCTAGTTTGATCTTCTAGTGAAAAATTCAACACTGTTAAAAGTGCAAGACAACATGTTATCTTCCATTTTTTTTGCAAGATATCCGGTCTTTTGACATCTAAAGTGGAACATGACTTTGTATTGATGTCTTGTTTCCTATTGCAGCTATTTTACGCAGAGTACTTACTCATACCTTTGATTAGATGAGGATGCAGCATTGTTGCCTTGAGAATAAGTTTTGTTTAAATGGTGTTGCCTTGATTTGATTCTCTACAGGCCAGCTTTGATTCTCTACAATAGTTTTACCTTCAACTTTTAAATTACAATTGTAAATGAAGAATTATTTTCTTTCAGGAAGGACTTCTGTTTATTTCTATGCCTACGAGTGGTTTCTCCATTTTTTTTAACCCATTATTACTGAAATATGAGAAACCAACAAACTCTTGCTTCCAAGTCCAACGTCATAATTACTCTATTTTTTGGGGTCTTATTTTAATTCTTTTATTACTATCTTTTAATTTGGGGCAGTTTCCTTGCCCTTCATTTTCTTCCTCTGTATACTTCTAAATTGGACGGCTCTGTGCTGTAAGGCCAAACTTGGAGAAAATCTGATTTGAACATTTTACCCTCATTGCACAAGGTATAGAGAAAACATTAGAGCAAGAAATTGAAAGACAAATTTATCTGGAAAATTACTAAGAGTGTATCAAACCTTGTATTTTTGTTTGTTAAGATTGCAATATTCTTTAAATTGAATCAATGATAGGTGAGGCTTTATTTGCTTCCTCTAGAGATAAACTCACTATTGAGTTCATCCATTTTATTTGACTGTAGTACTATGGACATTGCAGTGAAATGATGAAAGATGTCTTTCAAGAATACATTGGTGATTGGTCGATATAATAACTTTGAATGTAATAAAATAGTTCATGCAGGAAAGAAATTCATGTCAGAATGAACATTTAAACATATTTCACTTTCTCTAGTGGACAAAAGTAAATGGAACTCGAACTATTTATATATTGAAAAAAATGTACTTTTACTTTAATTTTAACTTGTAATTAAACGTACACTTTAATTCTGAATTTTGTTTAGTCTTTGACGAGCTATACTTAACCAAGCATGTTTGTGTACGCTTCCGCTTATTGTAGACACACGTTTTTACGCACATTTACGCACATTCAAGGAAGAAAATACCATAAGAAACACTTGCTTACGTCATAATTGAGATTAATTTGTGGGTTGGAAATATTTGTTATGTAAACTCTTCTACCTAAAATGTATTGTGTGGTGAAATTAGTCCGTGCATTGGTAGCATTTATCATTACATACGTGTTTAAATTTCTTTTAAATTTAACGCTCATTTACATGGAATTTAATTAGATAAAATCCTACTCTTTGTGAAATCAAATTTGTGTTAATACACATGGAAAAATAAACATATTCTAAAGTTTTCAAAATCACTTACACCCACAAAAGCTATTCTTATTATCTTCTTCCAAATTATTTTTGCCCACATGTAGAAACCAAACACATTGAGTTGAATTTGAACAAAACCCTTAAATAAACGCGTAGATCAACTAAACGTGGACATTATAACGACATCGTATGATAATGAATCTGAGTTGGCAGGAAATAGATATAAGTTACAACACCATCAAACGCGTAGATTAACTTAACTTAAACAGATGTATTGGATTCGAGTGTCTATGAATGTAGCTGCGTTAAAATTGAGTAGGGAAAACTTTTCCACCCATATTGGTCATAACTGACTTGAAATTACAATAGCAATAGTAATTAAATACACGAAAGATATCACTTAACACAGTTATATGACAAAAACGACGACGTCAATAGTAATAGAAGGATCTGTAACGCTAATAAACACTCCTAGTGGTGCTAAATCATAAACCCTAGTTACTGTGTCTCCTCTCATTTGCGTCGCGTTTGTTATCTCTCGACGATGGAATCTCCTTCATCGGAGCCTACCGCTTCCGGCACCGGCGAAACCCTGAGCAAAAAGTGAGTGTTCTTCTTTCTAGCCAAATGCTTCTTCTTCTTCCTCTTTGTCTCAATCTGAATTCACATTTCATCCATTGCTTCATTTCCTTTGCGCGCAGTGCATTGAAGCGGGAACTGAAGAACAAGCAGAGAGAAGAGGAGCGAAAGCGAAAGGAAGAGGAGAAGGCCAAAAAGGTAATTCTACTTTCTTCCCCCATTTTCAAGGATTGTGCCATTTTCTTCTCTTCATCGTAATGGTGCGCAATTTAAATCCCAATGCAATTCTTCTGCATTTTTAGGCAGCTGAAGCGCAACGTGCTCAATCGAACAAACCTGCCTCTGCTGATGACGATGATATGGACCCAACGGTATAGTATAATTAGTTCCTCTGCTGTCACTGCAATGATTTTGAGTTTTCATTTCATTCTCTGCAGTAACTGATAATTTGGTTTTAACTGCAGCAATACCATGAGAACAGGCTTAAGTATCTTGCTGCTCACAAGGCAGAAGGGAATAACCCGTACCCGCACAAATTCTCGGTCTCTATGTCCATTGATCAATACATTTACAAATACGGAGGGTTGAGCGATGGGGAGCACCTTGAAGATGTCTCTGTGTCTTTGGCTGGTACTCAACAATTTCTGTTTCGAGTTTTGACCATTTTGGGGGGAGGGGATTGTGTTACTGGTCTCTTTATGTTGCTGTTTTATATGTTGATTGTAGTTTTCTTTCTCTGCTGCAGGCCGAATTATGCACAAACGGACTTCGGGTGCAAAGCTTGTCTTTTATGACCTGCATGGTGGTGGCCTCAAGGTTCAAGTTATGGCTGATGCAAGGTAACCAAAGTTGCTACTTTTATCTTTACTGCCAATGTAGGAGAAATATAACACAAGAGGTAACATTGTACTGTCGTGTTTTGTGGAATCCTATTCCCTTCTTACATTGGTGTTTTTCTAACTTAAAGGTAGTGTGTGGTTTTCCAGTTGATGAAGTTGCGTTTTTTTAAACTCCTATATCTTCTATTTTTTATAGATCCTAGATTTGCTTTTCCTTTATATTTTTCTTTCATAGGACTAAAGCAAGTTATATCTCTCGGGTGCAGTAAATCTGACTTGGGTGAGGTTGAGTTTTCCAAATTCCATTCTAATGTGAAGCGTGGTGATATTGTTGGTGTCATTGGATTTCCAGGTTTGAGATGTTACTCACTTTTTAGTTCTAATATGTTACTCATCATATTCTGTACATATGTTAAACCTGTTTTTCCTTTGTTTAATTGTTTAGGGAAAAGTAAGAAAGGGGAGCTTAGTATTTTCCCCAAGACTTTTGTAGTGCTGTCTCATTGTTTGCATATGATGCCAAGGCAAAAGTCTGCTGCTGCTGCTGCTGATAATGCAAATTTGAAGGTGAACATTATTTCTGTTGGTGTTTGATGCTGTTTAAACCCCATGCATAATGACTTTGTTATTTCATTAATTCTGTAGAAAAGTCTATGGGTACCAGGAAGTACCAGGAATCCTGAAACATACATTTTGAAGGATCAGGTATTATTCGCATAACATTCACTTTGATAGATTTTTTCATTGTTATTGATTATTATTTTTTTCAAAATCTTTTGTGCATTATACTATCTCATGTTTTAGGAACTATTTTTGAACATATGGTAATTAGGTGGAAACACTTGTGTTACTGAGAGAAAGTGTTAGTGTGCATGCAGTAAACCTTAATCCTTTTGTGGCTTGGGATAGGGATAAGGAACAGGTTGAGTTAGATGATATTAGGACTATCTCTCACTATTCTCGTGTGATTGGCTTTAATTTTTCTATTTACCTTGCAAAAAAAGTATTGTTATTCATGAGTGCATGGATGTTTTTATGTGAAGTTTAATAATTGAGCTTAAACTAAGTCATGCACCTTTAACTTATCCTCAATATTATACTAGGATTTTCCCTTTTCTATTTTGTTATGCTCGTTGCTTTCTATTAAAATCTAACAGAAAATTCCTATTTTCACTCCGAAATGAATAGTCTCAATTATATTCTTCAATGAATCATTAATCAATAGCAGGAACCTTTTCCCTCCCCTGCCATTTTGGCTCATGATAGGAAAACACCTCTCTTTTATTAAGAATGGTGGGTTTTGATGTGAGGTGGGAGAAAGGGATTTCATATCTTCTGTTTTCTTTCTAGAAATTATATCACTCATCTCCTAACACTGGTATTTGTATTCCGGTTTAATTTTCTTTCTTAGGAAACAAGGTATCGTTTACGCCATTTGGATTTGATGTTGAATCCAGAGGTTCGAGAGATATTTAAGACCAGATGCAAAATCATCTCTTACATCAGGAGGTTCCTTGATGACCTTGATTTTTTGGAGGTTTGTACTCTGTTGAAGTATGATGATGCCAGCTGCCTCAAATTTATTTCCTTCCATTCACCTACTTTTTCCACTGCTTTCAGGTTGAAACACCTATGATGAACATGATTGCTGGTGGAGCAGCAGCCCGTCCGTTCGTTACTCATCACAATGAACTTAACATGAGGTTGTACATGAGAATTGCTCCAGAACTTTATCTTAAGGAGCTTGTTGTTGGTGGGCTGGATCGTGTATATGAAATTGGTAAACAATTTAGAAATGAGGGTATAGATTTGACACATAATCCTGAGTTCACTACCTGCGAGTTTTATATGGCTTATATGGACTACAACGACTTAATGGAGATAACCGAACAAATGTTGAGTGGTAGGAAATTTTAAGGTCCTTTTATTGCTATCTTATTCTTATTTTATCTTCATGTTTTTATCTTCTTCGGAGTCATGTAGTTAATCTCTTGATGTGGAAAATTTAAATAGGCATGGTTAAGGAACTCACAAAAGGCAGCTACAAAATCAAGTATCATGCAGAGGGGATTGATAAGGATCCTATTGAAATAGACTTCACTCCACCCTTCAGGTGTGGTTTAAATTTGCTCATCAACAATGGTGGTTCTAAGCTATTATATTTGGAATGATTCATTTGGATTTTTTTATTGCTACAGAAGGATCGATATGATTGAGGAACTAGAGAAAATGGCAGGCCTCAGTATCCCCAAGGACTTGTCTAGTGAGGAAACTAATCAATATCTGAAGAATGCTTGCTTGAAGTATGACATCAAATGCCCTCCGCCTGAAACAACTACTCGTTTGCTGGATAAAGTAATCTATTTTCTTTTTTCTTTTTTGGCATATAAAATCCTTTATTTTCAATTTTTCCTGCTATGCAAAAGCAGATTATGGCTTCTTTTTCCTTGTTGAAGTGTTGCAAAAGTTTTAATTGACATGATTCATAGGGTGATTAACTGATATGAACATGAAGATTTAGAATTCAAAAATTGGATAAAATTTGGTGTGATCTGCTGTACTGCATATGGAAATGGAAATCTGTTTCTACTTGTCAAAAGGGCAGAGACTATTTGTGCTGTCAGAGAAGGGGGGGGGGGTTAAGATTATGATTTTCTAGTCTTTATGATAAACAAATAAGTATTCCACTAATATAGCTCAAATTCCCAGTTATGAGCTCTTTCTGTTTAAATCAGTTGGAATAATTTCTGAGAAAGGTGGCTTCAAATTGAGTGATGACTGGATGCAGCTCTGGCACTCTTTTTTTCAGCTGCATATTTGACTAGTACTTGGAACTTAATTATGAACATCAGCTTGGCTTTAAATGCTGCAAATTCTAGTTCATCTGGATCTTCATTTTTATGTTAAGTCTCTAGGAGGTGTCTGCTGGATATATGATGCTATGCTTGTATATTGCAGCTTGTAGGGCACTTTTTGGAAGAAACCTGTGTGAATCCTACATTCATCATAAACCATCCTGAGATAATGAGTCCTTTGGCAAAGTGGCACAGATCAAAACCAGGCCTGACAGAACGCTTTGAATTGTTTGTTAATAAGCATGAAGTAAGTTAATGAAACTTAGGTGATTATTATTAAAAACAAAACAACTTCCTTATACTTATCACTGTTTTTGTTACTTTTCAGCTTTGCAATGCATATACTGAATTGAATGACCCTGTAGTACAACGTCAGAGATTTGCTGAACAACTCAAGGTAATGATGATACATGATACAACTATTAACTTACTCAATTGATTCCCTGCTTAAATTGTTTGATTTTTTTTATGCATGACAAGAGTAATTAGTGTGTACTCCTTCATGTCAGGATCGGCAATCAGGTGATGATGAAGCGATGGCCTTAGATGAAACATTTTGTACAGCTCTTGAGTATGGTCTGCCGCCAACTGGAGGTTGGGGTTTGGGTATTGATCGGTTGACGATGATACTGACTGATTCACAGAATATTAAGGTTCTTGTGCTTTCTCTGTTTCAGTGTTTCTCTTGCATGCTCACTTTTTTTTTTGCAACTTCTTACAATCTTCGTTCTATTTGGGTGACAGGAAGTTCTTCTCTTCCCTGCCATGAAACCTCAAGATTGATCCTTCAACTAAAGGTTTATACTGTGCGCTTCCCTTTTCAATGAAAACGCAGGTGTAGAAAAGTTATTTGCTCAGATATGTTGCTCATGTTGGTTTTCATGATATAATCCATTTTTCCTCGAGGTTGATCGGTTCATTATTTTTTGAGAAATTCAAGATGATCAGGGTGAAAATTCATTTATTATTTTGACAAGTAGTTTGCTTTTGATAGTCCTATCTTTAAGAAAAGGGTTCGTAAGAGGGGCTCTTTCTTCTAGTGACTTTACCATTGTAACCTCACTACCAGCTCCATTTGTCATATTTCAGATTGCAGTATAATCGTTTGCCCTTTTGCCCTCTTAGCACTATTAAAATTTCCATACCGGTTTTTTATGATAACCTAAACGTGTGAAAATATTTGGGTAAACGAAATGGTGTTGGTTTGGGTTCACTCATGCATCCTATGTGAAAAAGATACAAACATCCTATACATACCTGCTCACGCAAGTTCCTTTTGGTTAAAATCTTTGAGGAGCAATCCTATACATATAATTTTGAAGAAACGTAAGAATAAGGCTTTTAGCCAATCAAATCAAATGTTTGTATTCATCTTAGTGTGCCAGGCTTTTTTTTTGCCGTCAATAGCTTTGACAAATTCAATTTAATTAGCATCAGATTTTTTTTTTTTTTTAATGTTTTCCCGTGCTCCCTTTATATGTTTCAAATTTAGTATCCTCCTAATTTGGTTTTTGATTGAATTTAATGGTGCTGTGTTATCCATATAGCTAATTTCACTTAGTAAGATAAGATTTTTCTTGTCGTCGTCTTATAAGATGACACCGTAAATTATAGTCAGCGTTGGCATAACTCAAACATGGACCTCTGAAGTTTTGGGTCTAACTCCGGCCCAGAGTTCAGACTATAAACAGCACAAATGAGTTGTTTTTTTCTTTTGGCCAACACCAGGGTTGAATTGAACATGGACTGATGACCCCATAAGATTGAAAATAAAAGCAAAGTGAGGTGCCTGCAATCAGCAGACCCAATGATTGATAACTTAGTAATGTGAAAGCTGCCACAATCTTTGACAAAAAAAAAAAAACTGCCACAATCAACTTGGGAAGTGGGAACTTACAAAATGCAGGTATCAATCAGGATTCCAGGGAAGGGGTTGCTGGGAAAAAACTCACATGCTTACATACAAGAACATAATTTTACTACCTCATCCTATTTATTTGTCCGGAGAAGGAAATAAAAAAAGTTTAATAAAGTTTAATTTTGATGGACTGACAGTACAAATCATTGTATGCCCACTTAGGACTAGTAATTATGTTTCTTTTTTATTTTAATTAAATTAAATCTTTAATATCTGATGTGACAGAAATCAATTGGATGTCTGTATACAGTGAATAGAAATTAAATTCAAATAAATAAAAAGTTGTTTTTTATTTATCTTCTCATGTACACATGATATTAATTATTATTTTCTCAATTTTACTCTTTTGTCTACCTAATAACTCTCAAGTACAATAAAATCTTCACTATTAAATAATTTCAAGGTTTAAAAATAGTTTTAACAAATTAATTATATTTCTTGATCTTTATAGTTTTATTCCTTTTTCTACGGTCAAATTTTTCTCTCAAAACAGATAAATATGGATGAGTGCTGTAGTTCAAATATGCATTGGTCTTTAGCAGGGATAGAACCACACAAGAAAAGTGTGGGGTAAAAAAAATTAAAACTGACTTCTTCGGTTGACAAAGATTAAGGAAGGGTGAGTTGACAAAAACAAAAAGGGTGAGAGAAATAGGAAAATACCATAAAATAATAAAATACCATAGAAAATACCACTATTGATACCATAAAGCCTACACAAAGTAAGTTAAAATCACTACTTTCAACACAGAAAAAATAATAACTAGTAAGGAAGGGAGAGATTTTATTTTTGGGGGAATTACAGAAACATAACTATAGGAACTGGGAGGGGTGGTTCCACATTTATTTTTGTCACTCGTGACTTGTGAGGTTGGTGCACTACTATCCTTCTAACAATTCTCAGCAGTCTCAAATGGCTCTATATTTATTTATATATAGACTCAGTCAAATCTTTGTTCAATTTTCCCAGAGACCACTTTCACATGATTTTCACGGGAGACAAAAAGAAACGAAGCATGATTCAGCCTTCATCATTTATAGGATGCGTTTGTGGAAAATCAATTTATATGGATAGGAATTCATTTGCCCTTTTTCTTTTGGCAATAATCATTCAAATGTATATTATTTGCCTTGGCTCATGAGTCATTACATGTTTAGTTGCCATTCCCTGTATGCCATTGACATTGTATGTCAATTGAGTTTATAATTGAATTTAATCACACCCCATTTGCCACATTACCACAAAAATTTCAATGGTTGAACTTGAAACCCTTGTGGACCCCTATTTATAATAATTACAATATCTAGTTGTGCATGCTTCAATGGATCGATCATGGGTCCATGTAGCATGTTTTGGCATTTCATCTGACCAATTTGAGAGGCATTGCTGAAATGGGGAGAAAAAAAGTGGGAGCTAGCAAGCTTGGGTAGTGGAATATCTAAATGGCATTAGAAAAATAATGAGCCACTTGAAGAAAAAAAAAGTAGATTCGATGTGTATCAGTATCTCACTTTCAAAAACATTCAAAGTATCTAGTTAATAGAAGAAAACCAATGAATGATTTTCAACAACTTCACTTTTTGGTTTTTGTTTTCCTATATCTTCCTGAACAATACCATATATAGTTCCATACCGGAGTGTAGGAATCTTCCAAAGCGAAAAGAGGGTAATGGCATGACTCCAACAAAGCATAGGTAGACAAAATTAAGTGCTTATATGCTCACCAGAAATTCCTATTGGATGTATCATGTGCTTTAACTTAGAGGCAATAACTCCATCTTGCCTTTTCTTTCTCTGCCATCCATTATTTTTTTTATTTTTCTGGGGTTGGATCTCCTTCTTTTTGCCTATAATCCATTCTCACACACACTCAGGCAATAACATGTATTAAGTGCTTGTTTGAAAATCCGTTCTAAAATTACAATGAAGATAAAATTATAGTGAATAGAAGTAAAAATTAAGAGAAATTGTTTATACCCGTTATAGTTTTGGCTTCACAAGTTTCCAGATATGCAATTAGAAGAAGTCTCTTCTTATAATTGATTTATCTTTATAATAAGTTGCAAGAATTTTTCCAAGCATGCTCTGAGTTTTCGATTACAAAAACAATTAAGAAAATGTAGGGATCTTAACAATTGCAAACATCAAGGCACGTATTGTCAAAAGCTACAATTAGCAGCTTCCATTTTTATTAATATATCAGTTAATTCAACGCCATCCAAACATCCTTTAACTAGGCCCAATAGACGTTGAAAAAGAAAAGTAAAATACTAACAAATTGCCTTTAGTTTGGTAAGAGCAATGCTTGATGCTTGCATGAATATAGTGATTATTAGGCACAGCTAATCAAAAGCTGAAGATACATTAAAATAGGAAAAAGAACTAACAGAACTTGTAGAAGAAGTATTCTAATATTATGTTAATTTTTATTACTTATGGTTCATAAAAATAGCATTCCAATTACTCAACCGTGTCGGTTGCAACGATAAAAAGTGGTTGTTTAAACTCCTAAGTTGAAAGTTTAATTCTTAAGAATCGCAATTTAGGAGAGACATTTGACATTTACCACATTCAACTTGAAATTGTGAAAGCAATTTAATACACAAAAAATATAACATCTCAATTTCTTATTCCACTAACGAAATTATCATGACATGTCAATTAATAAAAAATGTCATCATATGACTTTTCTGACTTAATGATTCTAAATTAACATATCAAAATTTTATTGGTCTGATAGAGAATAAGACATACTTTAGAAACAAACATATGAGTTGAATCTCACATGATGATGCTAAGAATTATTGGTTGGGTGAAGGAAGAAACTTAAAAGGGAGAAGACCATGTCAATATGATATGGAATAATGGATGTACGAAATGAGTGACAAGAAAACACACCATTTGGTATTTGTTATCCTGAGCAGTGGCAAGGAGTGTGTGTCCTCTGATGTACCTGATGGGTGATTAAATTGCGTTTGTTTGGATCTGAGAGAGAGAAAATGATATTAGTGGAGGCTCAAGGGACACTCACTTTTCTATGGTCCATTTTTGTGTGAGCCACGCACGATTGGGGTTTGGACCAGGGAAATTATGCCCTCTGTTCACATCACAGGAAGAGGAAAAATGAAACGTACAAGGAATCAAACATACTAGTCACATTCTTTTTCACAATTTCTTTTTAATACTATTATTTTTTTATTAGTTAAAATTATATAGGATTTGCTAAATTATATATCTCACATTTTCAATTTTTTATCTTGACCAAAGTATCCCACAGCCGATTGCCGTGAGATTAATCATTCGCCCCACGGTCAGCGCACGGAGCGGTAGGGGGCTGACCAATGAGTTTTTTCCATTCTCATTTTCAATTTGATGATACTAACATAAATTTTAAGAAAAAACGAAAAAATTGTTAGAAATAGAATGTCAAATAAATAAAGTGATC
Source organism: Acmispon strigosus (assembly GCA_030819835.1). NCBI lineage: Eukaryota > Viridiplantae > Streptophyta > Magnoliopsida > Fabales > Fabaceae > Acmispon > Acmispon strigosus. Next base: position 11,159,248 of record JAUAMA010000002.1, on the reverse strand, counting down.
CTATCACTCTCCACGAACTAATATCATAGTCAAACTTATTTCAGAGAAACTTTATTTCAGAGAAACTTTGATAGCATACTACTTGGCCAATCATTTTCTTTTTATTTCTATTATTTTTTAGTGATAAAGTTCGATAATTTAATTTTAATATCTTCTTTTTTATTGAAAACTGTGTTTAGAATATACACATATTTGATAAATTTAACTGTTAAATTATGTAATACACTAACATAATAAATATATTATAGTTAATATATCAAATTTTGGATGAATTAGAATTTCATATGCATGTGATCTTATACTTAATATTTACTTATATTTTAAAAATATATAATCAATTAACTTGAAACTTTTCGGGATAGGATCAACCAATTTTACAATTGTATAAAATTTTGTGTTCTTAATGTACTAAATTGTAAGTTTTAATTCAATTGTCAGATTTATTAAATTCATATTTTATAATTATTTATTAAAGAGAGCAAATTTAGGATTAAGTGGATCTTCATCGTATGACTTGGACATATGAAGCCGAGAGACTTTTAAATGTTGACTATTAAATAATTTGTAATTTTTTGTTTGGTTTCTCACTCTCATAAAAAAGATATATATAGTGATGCTAGGAAACTTATCTTGAGTGCACGTTTTTGTCTTATGTTGAAAAAGAATAGTCAGCTTTAGCACAAATAAAAAAGAATTAGCAATTTCTTGTTTCTCAAATTCAATAGATGCAGTGGCCTTCTTCGAGCGAAGAACATTAACCAAAGCAAGCTTTAGATTTACATAGATATATTCACTTTCAACCCAGAAGCCCTGTAGAAACAACAAATAGTATCTTGAATGTCTTTAATTTGGGAGATCTTCCCTTTAGTGAAAAATGATATGCGACTATGCGAGGGCCACCACTAGAAATGTAGGGGGTCTAAAACACTAACATTTGCATGTTTATGAACTACACATGAGCAAGTCTCTCCCTACAAAGTACAAATAATAATAGGATAAAGGTTCGTGAAGCTGAAGAGTCGAATTAAAAGACAAAAATCTAGAACCATTTCAAATAAGAGAAAGCTTGGAAGAAGATGACACTATATCATAAGTTGTTTGATAATCGGCGGAAAGCCAAATTCTTGAAGAGTATCATTCCAAAATCTCCAATCTACTCGATCATATGTTTTCTCAAGATTCAGCTTAAAGATATTGTCCTTCTTCTTATTCATATTAAAGGTCACTTCCTAAAGAATAATGACATTATCAAAAGTACACTGCGCGGGAATAAAACTACTTTGCAACGGCCCAATAATATCTCTCATAAAAAGGCATGACTTATTCCCCAACACCTCAGTGATAACCTTATAAATAACGTTATACAAGCTAATCGGTCACAATCCTTAAAAGACCTTGCCTCCTCCGAATAGGTTAGAACAATAAGAGCTTCAACCAAGGTCGGGCCAAAAGTATCTGACTCAAAAGCCTGTCTCACAACATACCAAACCTCATCCCAAAAAATAAGCCAACTTTTGTTGTTGAAGAAAAACACCTCTCATTAGGTCGCACAACTTTAAAAGACTTCATAGTCTTAATAGCTTGTCAAACCTCCATCTTTGCAACATGTTCCTATAGAGAGACAACAATAACTTCAGGAAGAAAAGACACTCCATATCGTGCAACAAAGAAGCACAACCTGATCAGAACAGCAAAACATGTTTCTAAAAAAAAGACCGAGCTTCCTGCTAAATAATCTCCACATCATCACAACACTCTCCATTCGATAAGGTGATATCGTGGATCTTACTACGCTTGCGTCTTATCAAGGCTTGAGTATGAAAAAACTTAGTGTTTCGATTACCCAACAAAATGTGCTACTCCAGAGGGATTTATGATACCAAAACAATTCCTTTTTCAAAGATTAAGGTCTAGGTCCTTATGAAGACGAATGTGAAGAAAATTCAAAGAAGTCGAATCCACTAATTCCAATCTCAATTGCAACCCCCTAACTGAGAATCAAGTGGTCTCTTGTGATAAAAGATACTTCCAAATACATCCTTGTTAAATATTAGAGGATGTTTTTGAATCTCATAAGCTTGGAGGAGAGCAAGTCGTGAGGTATCCAAGCATTTGGGGTAAGTCTCTCAAAATCAGGATGAGTAGCCTATGTTGCTTCAACGCGAAAAGGATGAGGTCCCCGCACACAAGGAAGCCCACCACTCCGAAGCAAGAGAGGATGATGATCAAAATGGACACAAGGAAGCACCTCCACAATCCCCCCAGGAAAACCAATACATCAGGACGAATGGGAAAAACACAAATGAAGCTTCTTGAAGAGAGTCACCTCGCTTTTCCTATTACAAAACCATGTTAATCTATTCCATTTTTTAGTAATGTAAATAAGCATGCAAGTATCAATAACACCTAGAAGCCTCCCACCTCGAGAAAGAGAGAAATGACCCTTCTGTCCGATGGAAACATGATTTTATTGAAGGCACCCAACACAAGCCAAGGGCACAAGACAATATAACAGATACCATCAAAGTGCTCCCAAAGAAGAATTCAGAATGGGGCTCGCATCAACACCAAAACAAACTCATTCCTTTTGGATGTCTCACACACCAATAGTAACGACCTGATTAAAATAATGCAGAAGAGTGCAACTAAATTGCACTTTTGTTTCCCTCAAACACCAAATACCACCAGAGTGTCCTTTGGCCTCAACAATATGAACCGGAACAAACCAAGTTGTCCTAGAATCTCTCTACCTTTAAAAACACCACATGAGTTTTAAAAAAAACACCAATAAAGGGTCATTGCTCTTAATGATTTAGCCGAGCCACTCACCTCCTCCCTAAAGTTTGAAGCCAATATATTGAATTCCATGATCCCCATAAGAAACATAAGAAAAGGACAGACAACAGTAAAGCTCATCCTTACCCAAATAGCCAAACCACCGAGCTTGATCAGGCAGGTTTGTTTCTAAAAGTTCAGACCCCTGAGAATCCATAGGTTGGTGCTCCCGCAACCTGGTTTCAGCACTCCCTTGCCCTGTGCTAAAATTGAAGCCCAGCCTCTTAGGTTGATTCCATGAAATAGTTTTTCAGTTTAGGAGGAACTGAACGCTTTCGACGCTCACCCTCATGGGCACTCATTCAAGGAGGAGCAAAGTGGCTGAGGTCATGGAGGCGGACACACCACCTGATGAGTGAGGTCCATTACCTTGAGGGGAGGAGGACCTTGCAGCTGATGGCATGCCTTCTTTAATTGCGCAACTGTAAATTTGATAAGTGCCTTAATGATGACAACCTTCAATCCAGAAATAGGCTTGAGAGGGATACATTTGAAAATAGAAACCTCCTTATGTGGCTTAGCATTAATTCTCTAGTTCTTTTAAAATTTAGTCCTTTTTTCTCTTAAGGGTTAACCAGTTTCCATGTATACCACAACCAACAACAACTAACTGAATTGTAGTTGTTGAATGATCTTCGCCTGATTTTACACGGTTTGCAAGGGCATTAGGGTTAATTTGTGATTCTATAGTAGCCTTACCCTTGCAAGGATTCATCGCTACCCCCTTTGTGTGGCTCTGATGACCACTTGTGGACATACAACGAGTATAACAATTACGACCTAGATGGCCATAGCACCCACAATTAGTAGAAATGATATGTAGACCCTTATACTCAATATGAATTAGTTGGTTTTGAAACCAAACTGTTACAACAACGGCTTGCTTAGATCAATCTCAATACATACCTAGGCAAACTTTCCCTGAGAACCCGACAAAGTAAGGTTATCCACCTTAATAGGTTTGCCCACAACAGTCGCCATGGCCATCAAAAAGCTCTACTTAAAAATGGACAAGTTCAAATCAAGGAACCTAATCCAAACTAGAGTTTTGCTCATGGTCGAAGAGGAGGAAATAAACTCTGAGTCTCGCTTAGTAATAACAAGAAAGTGATCGAACATCAACCACTGGCCTTCATGCATCACCCTCTCCTAGACCTCATTCTTGCCTAATTTAATAACGCAAAAACCATGATCAATATCAATTATATCAAAGCCCCCAGATCATAACCCCTGCATCGTCTGCCTCATAAGCTTGAAGCACAATTTTGTACCGAGCAACAATGTTGTCAAGATCGAGATCCTACCCAGGATTGGAAGGGGAGGTAAAAGATCGTAGATCGGGATCTAGGTCGTAGATCCTTTAAGATCCTATTAGGAATGCAAATATATACTTGGCTTAAATGCACATTTTGCCCCTGACAATTCTGAAAGTTGCAAATTGTAACCTACCAAAATTTTTGTCACCAAAAGTACCCCTCTGCTTTTTTTTTGGAGAACTTCGTACCCTTCCGTCAGTCTTCCGTTAGTAACTTAACGGAACTGATGACGTGGACAGTACATGTGGAAAAAAAGAAGGAAATTCACATGTTTTAAAAAAAAAAAAAAGCTGCAGATCACGTGCCTGGCATGTGAGAAGGGTAAAATGTGAACAAAAGTTACATTTAACCCAAAATCCCCAATTTGCAACCTTAATTTCCCAAAGAGAGAAAGGAAACAGAAGAGGAGAGGAAGAAGAAGCCGCCGCCAGCGACGGCTTTGATGCCAGGGCTGTACCTGATTTTTAATTTACCGTCTTAGTTTTGGAGACATTGTTAGCTGGTGAGTTAATCTCAAGTAATGTTCAAAGAGTCTAGATTCAAACTTAACAAAATCTCACTTCTGAATTCTTATGAAATATATGAACAGTTTTTATTTGAATTTTCAATAGATCCGGGATCGATAAAAAAAAGACACTAAGAACCAGAGTAGAGCAAAACTATGAATTAGAGTAGAGCAGTTGACGATTACTTCAAATTGTTTGGAATAAGAATAGGTATAGGTCAGCATTTTAAAGAATCTTAGAGGAGGGGATTAATTGCTATAATTACTTCAAATTGTTTGAAATATGAAAATCATGCAGAATGTTCAAAATTGCAAAACTAGTGCATAAAGAAATATTAAATCGATCATGTAAATCCACCATTAAGATAACTTCTAAGTTGGTCCTCATTCCTTCTTTCATATAGCTGGAGTTTAGAAACAAAAGGTAATAGTTATGTTTCAGAACCATTTGGTTATGTATGAGCTTGAGCAGAACACAAGACAAGAAGCAAGTAAATTATTTATATCAGGAGTCCCATTTCTACGATACTTTGCAGTTTCCTTACCCGATTCAATTGTTCTGTTTTCTCTAGATTCAACAGGAATTGTACCATTTTCTCATACCATACCACTTCTTCTTCTTCTTCCCTTCTCCATTCAAACAGCCCCTTTCTTCCAGCTACGACGGCAACGGCGGCGTGGAGGTCTTTCTCGACGGCAGCCCTCCCTCGACGGAGCCAAGGCTGCGGCGGCGCTACTTCTCTCTCGACCAGCAACTTCTCCCTTCTCTCTGGACCTGCGTCTTCTCCTTCTCTCTGGACCTGCTTCTTCCTACTTCTCTCTCAACCTAATTTCCCCAATTTGGGAATTAGGGGTTGGGGTAAAAGATGCACGTGATCTGCAGCCTTTTTTTTTTAAACATATGATTTCTTTTTTTTTTCTCCACCTGTACTATCCACGTCATCAGTTCCGTTAAGTTAGTAACGGAAGACTGACGGAAGGGTACGAAGTTCTCCAAAAAAAAAAGCAGAGGGGTACTTTTGGTGACAAAATTTTTGGTGGGTTACAATTTGCAACTTTCAGATTTATCAGGGGCAAAATGTGCATTTAAGCCTATATACTTTATAAAATACACCTACATAAAAAATACATGCATAAGGAAAATAACTCATATTTCAAATCAAAATTCACATATAATGACATAATAAGTTCATAACATAAGTAACATAACCCAAGTGTGATAAACACATAAGTTATATCATATGACATATCCATAAGAAATATAAGTTCATAATTATAACAAAAGATAGACTAAAAATAAATATATCAAAATAACATAATCCAAATGCCTAATATACTAGTATAATTAGTTTAGTATCTCCTCCAAGCGACCTCAATCAATACGGTCTTGTTCCAAATCAGTTTTGTGCCGAAAACGGGAAAACTCAATTGAAAACCTTAGCCTTTTGCACCGCAACAATTGGATCTATGGAATAATTCTCCATGAATCGGGTCAAGATCAATCCTAGCTCATTTTAGATCTAGCAACCGATTCAAATCGTTGGAGCTTCGGCGGATCATAGAATCATAGGATCTTGAGATTCAGATCGGGATCCTCACAACATTGCCGAGCGGATTCACAATAAGAGTGTCCTTCCATGGTGTACTTAACTTATCAATCACCGAATCTGTCATATCCACTAGTGGCAGAAGACGATTGTCCTCCTTGAACTCGATGCAAACTAATTTATGGGTGATAGATCAGCAGTTGTAAGTCCAACAGAAAAGAACCCATGAGCAACCTTGTCCTAGAAGGAAGGACGTGGAATCTCTCCTCCATCAGAGTCTGGAGGCTTGTAAAAAAGAACCCATCGTGGGGTGCATACTAATTTTTGCAAAATTCATTTCATTCCATGAATAAAAAAGCTTGGCAAAAACCGGTTAACCTTTGAGACTCTGAAGAGAGCATAAAGCGGTGCTCTTATGCTACATATACTGCTCATTAAGAATGAAAAATGATGAATAATTAATTAAAAATATTTTTACCAGCAAACCAAAATTGATTAATACAGCACAGAAGTTAAAATATTCTTTATAAAAACAATCAAAAAAATTAGTTTTTATAAAAAGGACAAATTGCAGTGAACTCCATTGAGTTTTATATTATCACACTAATCTTTTCATCTATTATTTAATTAAATAATAACCACAGAGTATATTGCACCGACTTCTTTTATGATTTATCATTATTGCAATGACTTCTTCTAAAATTTATTATTATAACATTCAACATCTCTCAATTATTGTACATAGTACATAAAAAAGTAGAGGTCAATACATTTTATAAAATAGAGAAGATGTCAGTTGAACGATGATACTCATAGAGGTCAATGCATGTAATTGCCCTTATAAAAATGACAGAATTCATTGTTAAGTGAGCGTACGGAACAAATCATTATGTTCACATGAGCATGATTAATTGATTAATTTGTTTAAGCACTCACTTCAATGGTTATCCTCAATAGCAGAATCGGCCATGATTCCTATTTGGAGACAAACATACATGGCAAAGCCGACCAAAACAAATAAGCTTGAGTTGACAGAATATATAGCTAGCAAATTAATTACATGTAATAATGTATATGAACCTCGATGATTACTTTTTAGTCTCCATAATTAACAAGAGTGGATTTGCTGTAATTTGTCGTACTTGATTGGTTTCAACCATGTTCGAATAAGGCATTGATCATTGATCCTCCACTCTATATATCTTCTTAATTTGGGAGGCAATTTAATTTGTCTAGCTACATGCATGTGCAATTCAATTATACTCTTCTTTGTTTTACAATAATTTGATTTGATAATGTGTTCATTTGAGTCATTTGCGCAAAGATCAATTTTCTAAAAGGTCTCACAAAGACAGCCTGTTCATCATGTCAATATCATTGAATATTCATAACATACATTACGTTAAAAAAACAACTAGTAAACCTAATATAGTTCTAACGTAAGTTGGTTTTCTACGGTTCATTGAAATCCTTTGTTTTGGATAGCAACTAGGCTGAGGTTGTCTTTTTGGACTAGTAAACTCAAAGACAAATGAAAGAATAACCTAACAATGAGTGGCAAAGACAAAGTTGTAGGGTAATGGGTTGGTGATCAATATGAATGCAAGTGATTTTTTGCTTCAAAGAAAAATATGACATACAAAAGTTTCAGTGTGGGCATCATCATAAGGACTTTAAATAGCATGAGGAGGTCATTGCAAAAACTAGTAAGTGGGAGCTTTGTTTATTGGCTATGTTTTGATTTTTGTTTGTTTAGTTTTTTTTTTTTTTGAAACGAATAATTTGTTTAGTTTAAAAGAGAGAAAACAAGAAAAGAAAATATGAGTAGAAAGAAAGTAATAAGAAAAAAATTGATTTTGTGATTATTTGGTATAATTAAAATGCAGAAGAAAAAAATAAGATAAAGAATAATGTTAATCTTTTCCCCTTCTGATTGAATAAAGAATAGAAAGAAAATTACTTTTGTTTAATATGACATTTTTTTCATATATATATATATAAAATATTTAAAATAAGTAGGTTTTTTTAAATGAAAAAAAAAGTAAGTTAATAATTAATAAAATGATAAATTAAGGGGGGAAAATTACTATCACCAATTTCTGTTCAAATTGAAGAGACTCTCACCCTTCTCATGACTTGCCATGAGTTTGGATCATCTTCGACCTCTATAGCAGCAGTTACTTATTTTCACAACATCAGTTTAAGTAATCATTTTTTTCACAACCATTTAATATAAAAATGGATAGCTTAGATCTTGCAGAATAGTGGCGGTAGAAAAAAATGCTGGAGAGTATCCAAATTCAACTTCCAACCAAACACAGCAGATTTTCTCTGCTAACTCTATATCCTCCATTTTTCTCTTATCAATCTCTGCTATAACAACCATGCCATAAATGGATGTTAGCTAGTCACACGTATTAAAATATAAAATCAACATAACTTTATGAATTAGAATGAAAGTGTGTTCAAGTAGACCTGTGTCCAAACAGACACAAAACTTGTTCTAAATATGTTATTTCGTAGAAACTTCAATATTTCAAACTCATGTGTATGAATTTAGTTATATCAAAGGATCAATATCTTTTGTATTTAAATAGTGTTTCAATTTTTCATCTCACAAGCAAAATTTTATTATGGCAATTAAAAATACGGTTGTTATAAAATAACATGATAATTTTTAATAGACATGTCTAATTTTATTGTGACCGAATATGGGGACAAAATATTTCAATATATGATCGAGAACCCATTTATTACTAGTTAAAAATGAAAAATATTCTTCTAGTTTGGTTTACAGTTAGATAAAATTACGCGGGATAAAATTAAGCTTGATATAATTAAATTTAAAAGAATAAATTTGTGTTTGGTAATGATGATGTGTTAAAAAGCGAATGATGTTTGGATAAAATAAATGTAAAATAACTTTTAGCGATAAAACTACTAAAATAAACTTAAGATGATAGATATACATAGAAGTGGAGTTTCAAGATAAGTAAAATTGTAAATAAACACTTAAGACACGTTTTCTAATAGAAAATTATTAATAACATACCTTTTCTAAACACATTTTTAAGGCTTGAAAATACACTTTTATTTGATAGAACAGTACTCAAATGAAACGCCACATGTTATCATGTAACAAAAAAAATGTTAGGAAACAAAAAAAAAATGTAAACCAAAAGGCTCATAAAGGGGGGAAAATTGTCTAAATCATTTATGAGAGTAATTTCACCTCATCTTAGGTGGACTAATAAAACTTAAGATAAATGAGTGAATAGTTTCATATATTTTATTTATTTTTTATAGCAAATCTTATTAACTAGACTTAGGTAACCAAGGGCTGTCCAAGTTGGCCCGAACTGACCTAACTCACCTAAACTAAGCCAATTTTTTGCTAAATCGGTCGGTTCGGTTTGGTTCTCGGGTGGAACGGTTAGGAAAAAGTGGTTCTGGGTGGGTTGGTTTGGTCGAAATTGGTTTGAGCTGTCAACCGACCGAACCACGTTTGAGGAAAAAAACAACACTGATGGGCCTAGCCCAATATGTGAGTGAGAGGGAGGTAGAAAAATAAAAAATAAAAACCTGAAAAATTCAATTGTAATGTCTCCTGAGGTTCCAGACGTTCCATTTGTGCGAAACTTCTTTGCCTTAAAGAGTTTCCAACTTGTATGCTCCTTTGCCAATCTCGGTGATGATTCAGTAAGGGTCTTCCCAACTTGGGGTAAGCTTTTCTCCTTGATTCTTTTGAGGACCAATATCTTCAATCTACGAGACTAAGTCTCTAGGTCGGAAGCTCCTAGGAATCATGATCGAATTGTATCGAGACACAATCATAAGCTTTGCAACAACTTCTCAACATATACAGCTCTTCTCATATGCATGGCTTGGTCATGAGTGTCCACTTAGAGTGTCTAAACTTGCCAATAGGGTTTGCTTACCTTTATTGGGATCATAACCTCCACACTAGAGGCTAGCTTATGCCACATTTCTCCGAAGTCGAGTGTGGAGTGGTGCCATACGCCCACAAGACATGAAGGAGTTGGTCTGATCAGTCCTTTCCGGCGTCTTCCATGTGCTTCTTCAAAGCGCTAAGAACCACCTTGTTGGCCACTTCAATTTGGCCATTGGATTCGGGGTGCTCCACGGAAGAGAAGTGTTGCTTGATGTGTGGACCTTCCCTTGTTAGCAACCTAATTGTCGTTGTCTTTGGCCACAGAGCGTATGATTATGAAGCGGGTCATGATGTTCTTGTAGAATAACTTCTATACTCAAGTCTAGGTGATGGTGCGGGTGGTTTTACCTCTATTCACTATGTGAAGTAGTCCACAACCATTATAATGAAGCGCATATGGCCCGACCACCTTAATAAAAAGAGGCCCAACATGTCCACTCCCCAAGGGTATAATGCCCATGGGACCATGTGCGAAGAGAGTTCCTTGGTGGAGCTTGATACATGTTTGCGTGTTTTTGACAAGTACTGCAACATTTGACATAGTTGGTTGGACTAATAGTATCATGAACGCAAAGTTTTCTCTGCGAGGGACCTTGCTTCAAGATGTTGTCTACAACTGTTTGTGTGAACCTCAATCGAAACATAGGTTGTGTATGTCGGGTGTTCCTAAGTGCCATCATGGGCATTTAGTTCTGCCGATCGGACCACCACGGCCGACTAGGAGACTGGCCAACCAATCAAGGCATGCGATGGGAGCCGGCAAGTACTCTAATACCAGAATCTGGACACTTAGCTCTGCCGATCGGACCACCACTCCGACCAGAAAATTGGGCAGCCGATCAAGACATGCGACGGGAGCCGGCCAATACCCTAATACCAGAACGAGCCCTAGTGCGGGACAGCTGTGCAAACGAACACTATCCTTAACCTTGTCACCTACTGTACTAGCTACACTGGCACCCTTCTAGGTCAACGGGCCTGATGGTGACAAGAGCTCCCTATAAAAGCCCAATTGCACCACTCCACAAAGGTACACACATTCTAACCCTCATACGCTCCACTTCGCAGAGTCACTGACTTTAGTATCGGAGTATCTTCGCATGGATCCCTCCTGGACGATCACCTGGAAGAAGAGCAGCGACCGTCCGCATCACGGCCACCGGAAGCACCGTACCCTCCTCAACAAACACCTATTCAGGGTGATTGAACGACTTGTTCCGCTCATCGGATATAGACATTTGAGCATAGGAGCAAGTAGCCTATTCTTGTATAAATGCATGTTCATCACACTAAATCAGGAAAGTCTCCACTTAAATTTCTTCGCAACACCATCTGGGAGTTTACTATTTTCCAAGCAGTTTACTACCCAAATCAATTTTTAGATAAACACAAATAACTTTATGTTTTATATAAAAATCTCAACAAAAAAAAAAAATCTTCTTTTTAGACAGCTAAAACTCATTCCAAGCCACCATGAGCACATTGGCTTGAATTGAATTTGAAACAAACATAACTAAATCTCCGAAGAATAATAAAATATCCAAACTAACGGAACAACCATATTTCAAGCCACTAGAATTTGCGTTAAGGGAAACTTTTTTCTTATTTCTTCTTCTTAATAGTAGTAGTATTTTGCAAGACCAACGTGCAGGATTGAAGTTTGAAACAATGGTGGGTGTCACTTTTATCCTACCAACCAAACAAAGACTCAACAAATATTAAATATTCAAGAAAAAATTAAATAAATAAAGCAAGTACCTGAACAGGTTTGAGAAAATGGTCAGTAAAATTGATTCAAAGTCAAAAAATATGTGCAAACGCGGGTTTAATTTAATCAATTAGGAAGCCGGGATGTTCTTAATTTCCCATGGAGGCTATAATTTTTTAGTTTAATTGTGATACATTATAACAACTAGATGGGACGGGTTTGTCTTGACTTTTATCCGACCATAAATATTGATAGGGTCGGTTTCTAAACCCGAACCCGTCCCTAGACCCGGAGAGGTCCGATGAGGTGCGAATTTAACACACACCCGATCGACCGCAAAAGGACGGATCTGAGTTGGCCTGAATGACAAATTGTATATCAATTTCAAATCTCACCAAAGAATTATAAATACATATCATTATGTAAAAAGAATAATTTATATCCTATTAATGAATTATGGAAGAAACTGTATAGAAGTGAAGTTTTTTATAACAATATACTTTATTAGAGAAAAGAATACAAATTATATTCACTTGAATTCAGATTATAAATGAAGATATGCAAAACCATGTTATGAAATTAGTGGGTAAATGGTGTTTGTGGGACGGGTTGAACTTGACTTTCACCCGACCTTAAATATTGACCGGGTTCAATTTTTAAACCCGAACTCGTCTCTAAACACGAAGACATGCGGGTTTAAGGGACATGAGACGGGTCAAGGGACAGAGCTGGGTCCTGTATACCCCTAATAACAACCAATCATATGATATCATATAGATGTAAAAGCAAACACATTCTTTCTAATTTTTATTAAAATATATATTTCCTATGAGATGAAAATCAACTGGGTATGTAAATAAAACTAACACGTGCACGTAACTTAATTTATAATTTTTTACTTTTATTAGAATGCATGAACGGTGTAAAAAAGTAGAGTAAATTTGAATTTAAAATGAAAAGTAGAGTAATAATATAATTAGATGTATGTACAAAATTATTTATGTAAAAAAAGCAATTCGTAAATTTTTATTGAATTCAATAAAAAAAGACTGTATTTTATTCATAAAATAAAGTTTTTTTTATTAACTTCAATTCATAAAATAAAGTCAAAGTAAACAAAAGTCGTTCATGAATGATTTGTGGTAACCACCATTTTCAAGTGGGGTGAAGACGGCGCAGGGGTGACATACAATGCACTCGCGCACATGTGATTCTGATCCGAGGGGATAGAAAGCTACTGAAAAAGAAGAATAACGGGCGTTGGAAAGATCAACGGTGGAGGGTGACGTGGCACGGTACCATTGGATAGATTGAGTTGAAGAAATGGTGATAAGTGGGAAAGAAGCTGCAACCTGATACAAGTGGGGCCAATCATCAAACAGTTTCTCATAGTAGTTCAACACTTCGTAAACAATTGATTGAAGGTTTAATTGACAATTAATTGGTCAGCCTCTCTCCATATAATGTGTTGATAGTGAGGTGAATGGTTAGTCTCACAATTATCGACTGTTGTATTGTTTGATTGAATCCGAAGAAAATATAAGTAGGGCCCACACATCTCAATTATTTTGCATTGGAACTCTGAATTTGCCTTACCGACCAACTTAATCAAAAGTCAATATCTTATTTTTATTTATTTATTTCTTTATATTAAACTCCTCCGGAAAATATTTATTTAAACCCTAGTATTTATGCTAGATAATTTTTGCATGCATTAAAACAAAAGATATTACTATTACCGCCGCTTTTTATGTGTTTGTTATTAAAGTTAAGGTGTGGAATGAGTTTTCATTCATTCTAACCTTTGCTTTTTAATATGATAGTACTATTAGATTTGCCACTAAATGGGTCAGTTTTTTTTTTTTTAATGGCACTAAATGGGTTAGTTAAACTAAATGATATTTGTATGAAAAAAAAACTAATATAATATTTTATTGTTTTATAAATAATCTTGTATGAATCTTACTCATAAGTTGGCCTATGTAAAAAAAAACGGACGTAGCAGATGATTTTATGAGATTGGAAAAATGTTTACTATTCAATCTAATTATGAATAATAAAAATTAAATTATAACACGTATGACTTATTTGAAAACTTAATACATTCTTTGGTACGATAGTGTTTGAGAATAGGAGAGATAGAGAAGAGAGAAGGGGTCATCTTATTTGGTAGGGAAAAGAACTGGAGGGAGGTGTGAACCCACCACCTTTTTGGTCTATAGATATTGAGAAGAAAGGGGTGGAGCGCAACATTTATTTTATTTTTGGCTTAATAGCACTTATAGTCCCTCACTTTTTACGATTTGACACTTTTGGTCCATAGCAAAAAAAATTAGTCATTTTCGTCCCTAACATTTAAAGAAAGTTGCACTTTTAATTTTTCATCCAAATCCATCCAAATTTTGACAATTTTTTTGTTAAAATTTAATAAAAAATTAAAACAAAAGTGAAAATTCAGAAACTTCATAGGTTCTTCATCTTCTTCAAACATCTTCATCTTCTTCATCATCTTACCCAGAAAAAGCACACCTCTTCCAGTTGCTTTGTTTTCTCTTTCCTCAGATCTGAACTCAGATCCACAACCATGGTTGAAAAGGAGCCAACCTAACCTCCTTCAAATTAACCGCGAAGAAAAGCCACCGTCGTCGCGTCGGGAACCATGGAATCGTCATCTCCTTCTAGATTCAGTCCTTCGCCTCCTCCTTTCCTCCATCTTCACCTCTTCCCCTCTTCCGCTCTTTGCTCCTCCCTTCCTCCCCTTACTGCAAACACAAGATTGTATAGGAAACCCAGAACCCAAAAAATGTGTGCTTAAACCAAAATACCCAGAATGAAAAGAAAAGAAAAACCAGAAATTGAACAAAGAAGAACAAAAAACGCAAATCATAGTGGTTAACCCTAACCCTCCCCCACCCCCTCAGTCCTCACCCATTGTTCTTCTTCCCCACAGCAAACCCTATTTTCAATCAACTCATTCAACCCCTACCAAGCCAACAACCCAGAAATATAAGAGAATGAAGGAAGAATCAGATAGGAGAATGACACAATTACAATTTAAAGTTTCCAGGACATGAGTGAAGAAGAACCCTAAGGCGGAGACGTCGGGTGACGCGGTGGTGGAAAGTGGAGGGAAGCAGCAATGGCGATAAGATTAAGAGGGTCAGGACCCAATTTTTGGGCAACCCTTCCAAGCCGTTGTTCCTTTGAAGCTCCCCAAACAGAACCTAGATGCAACCAAAGTCCAGATCCTCCCCACCGCGACACCACTAGATAGAGAGTCAGGCAGATCGAGAACCAAGAAGAAGGGATTGAGCTAAACCCAAATCGAGAAAGGACAATTAGATCGAGAGGGAGAAAGGACAGTGGAGGGTGTGTTTGTGCCTGGAGCATATGGTTTTGGTGGTGGTTTTGTTAATGATGGTGGGTGAATGAAGGAAGGATAAGAGGATGATGGGGACTGAATCAGAGAGACATTGGGGAAGAGATATTGGTGGTTTCTGGGTTTTGGTGGTGGTTTTGTTAATGATGGTGTATTTTCTGAGTTTTGTAGGTTATTGATTATGAAGAAGAAAATAAAGGTGATGAACATTCATCATTGTGCTGATTTTTTTTAATTAATTTTAATTTTTAAAGGAATATTTCGTTAAAATTTGGATGGATTTGGATGGAAAACTAAAATTGCAACTTTCTGTAAACATTAGGGACAAAAATTTATAATTTTTGTTGTTAGGGACCAAAAATGTCAAATCGTGAAAAGTGAGGGACCAAAAGTGCTATTAAGCCTTTATTTTTCATTATTGACATTATTTCTAGTGTTTCTGGCGATTTTAAACTGACATAAACTATACATATTTGACTATCATAATCTTTTCTTTCTGCATAAAGTTGTCTTGTGACACCAAAAGTAACTTTGCCCCTTCTCTTTCTCTCTTGTATTTCTATTATAACAAACATCGTACATAATCTATTATCTTTCTCACTTATTTCTCACGTCTTTTTCTCCACTTATCTTATATCTTATCTCTTCTATCCCAAACCAAGCAAAACATTGAAATAAAATAAAGTAACACGCGAAGGAGAGTTAAATGTGTTTAAAAAAATTCGCAAACTAAATCTATTAACCAGGGGTGTACGCGGGACGTGTTAGGACAGGTTATGGTTGACCCCCACCCAGCCCTAAATATTGACCATGCTAATTTTTAGACCCCAACTCATCCACAAACCCGAAAATATGCAAGTCCAATTAAGACTAGGTCCATACAAGACGGGATCGGGTTGGCCCGATGGACATTAAGAATGAATGCATAAACCTTGAATCTTTGTGTCTTCATAATTTGCATAACTTTAAAACTAAAACTGGCTTACACTATAATATGCTCGTGTCCATAATTTGCATAACTTTGAATCTTTGGGCCGGGACGGATTGAGGAGTCGGGCCAAGTTTTGTACACCCATACTATTAACTAATAAAAAATTTGAAAAATCTTTTTTTAAAAACTCTTTGTTAGTTACAGTGGAGTAATTAAAGAGTAAATAATAAAAAGATAAAGTAAAAGAAGAGAACACAAGAAACTTTATCCTGATTCACTCTAATTCCTTAGGCTACGTCCAATTCTCGGTATTCTGCAAAGATTATCCACTAAAATAAACAAGTATTCTTCGGACATATTCTCTTACAAGTATTTTCAGTGACTTCTCATTTCACATGTATTCTCAAGGGCTTCTCATTTCACAAGTATTCTCAATGGCTTATCCTTTCACAAACTTAGAAAGAGTTGTTATACTTTGAAGTTCTCTTTTCTTGAGGTGATAGTATAAGATTAAAGCCCAAGTACTCTTGTGTATGTGCTTAGTGTTAAAAAATGAAGAATACACTAAGAGTATTACAAAATGAAAGATTGAAAGACTTAACCAAAACGAAATAGCTCATTTGAATTTTGCTATGTAACTTCTAGTCTTCAAACTTTCTCTTAGTCCCTTTTATATAGCTCTGGTAAGAATATGATTGTTGGGAATTAGGGTTAGGACTTGTTCTTTTTGGTATTTAGAAATATGCAACGTATGTTGAAGGAGCATTAAATGCATTTGACCATTGCATGTACTTGAGATATTCATTTGTCTACTTACCTTGGCTATTTGCAAAAAATAGGCTGGCAGAAAGCAACTTTTTGGAGTTTTAGTACGAGACTTTCCATTTTTGTATAAGCACAGTGGTTAACTCCACAAGGTATATATCTTCATCGTCTATTGAAAATTAGGTACGACAACAGGCACTTTTCAGAACCTATGATAGAGGTCACTAGCTATCAAGCTGGCTTGTCTTGGTCTTAGATCTTCATAGTACTACTGTAAGATGATGCACACCTATAGACGATATTCCAAGAGTTAGACAATTCTTGCTTATACTTGTGAGACGATGTCTTCACTTTGAGTCATAGCAATGTTAGTTTTCATAGTAAGACAATTCATATGTCCGACCAAGTTTCTTAATCTTAAAGACTTAGTGCTTGAAAGAATATGCATATGAAATTTCAACACACACTAGTTAAGTACTTAATCACTTAATATACTTATAACCTTACCATTGTTATCATCAAAACTAACTTAAAAGATTTTTAGACATCTACACTCAGACTTAACAAACATAAGCGATAGATAAGTAACTTTTAATATTGATTTTCAAGTTTCAATGTATGACCATATGTATAATTTGAAATAAATAAAAAATCATTTATGAAAAGTATAATATTTAATACATTAAAAATAACAAATATTACACTTTCTCACAAAAATGGCTTATAACGTTTGTTTGCTTGTGGTGATTGAATAAATATTATGAGCCCCCAAGTTAATGTTCGTGCAGAAACTAAAGATCTATCTATGTGGCTGAAGAGACCGTATAAATACCACCACAACCTACCATGCATATTCATTTTCCCCTTGTCTAATAAGAATAGAGATGGATGTCCAATCAAAGGTTACACGGATAAGTGATAAGTGTGGTAGATGATGTCATGTAATTGAAAGAAATAAATAAAGAGAAAAAAAAGGTGTTTTAAAATGTTTGTACTATGTGAGTGTACACCAACCATTGATGGACTAATAATTTATATTACCTTGATTCACTCCGTGGCCGAATCAGAATTAGGATTCGCACTATATAGCACCGCTCATTAGAAAATAACATAATTGCATATCATAAAATAATTAAGTAATCCTTCAAATCATAAAACTCCCTAAATAGCTGATTATTGAATCAATATTTGATACGAAAAATTTGATGCAAAAGTTAATCAATATTTAATTTAAAAGATTGAGTAATTTTCTTTTTTACAACTTGGAAAACAATTGATATACACTTATTTTCAAAAGTATTATTATGTGTCAACATGAGTTGGCAGAAGCTGGTCACAAGTTTTGGTTTTGACTGCTACCTCCTCATAGCTTAAGGATTTTGAACTCTTGAGTCAGTAAAATTTTAATTGGTGAGCAACTTTACTTAAGAAGATCCCCCGACGCTTTCACAAGGAGTGGATATCTACCGACCTCCCCAAGATGTCACTGACACGACTACTCAGTAGTTTAGATGTGTTTTCTTTCTGTTGTCCATTTTTTAGAAAAAGTATTGTTATGTATTCCTCCTTTTATATTTATCTTCGTATTAATGTTTCACTAATGCATAATAAATAAAATTATAAAAATATTGTTAGGGTCCAACAAATTTTGGCTCAGTTAGTAAAAACGAATCATTTGCCATTAGAAGGTTATACATGTGTTTAATTTTTGCTGCTGACCGAGGGTTGTGTCAGTGAATTATTTGTATGTGTATTTGTAAGCCGTTAAATGTCTCAAAAATATGCAATAATGATCAGTGGTGATAAACAGAGCCGAATCCACCATTTTTTTTTTAATATTGCTAGATAACAATGTAACATTGCCAGATCTAAAATCAGATAAACATTGCACTATTAATTGGACATGTACTTCAACAAATTGATTCCATCATCCCTGCGTGATTCATGGTATCTTTTCTCATCACCATTACAAATGGGAAAAGAAACAACAAAGAAAAAGTAAATATTGCAAAGTAGGATTTCACATTCATTGCGTCATATGAATAAGCAAATGGTTATTTTTTATTTGAATATTTGACTGTCGAGTAACTGATATCGAACCAAAAAAGAAGATTCACAAAAGACAGCTCTATAAATTATATCAGCTTCAGTTCAAAAGTAAATGTTAACATTACCAACACAACAATGTTTGTTTAGTTGTTAAAGATGGATCACTTTTCCTTAAAAGTTATGTGTTCAAATTTCGCTACTGATGTGAGGGCTGTGTTAGTGAACGATTTATAAGTATCTCTGTAAATGATCAAAGGTCTCGGAGGCCTGTCCTAACCCGTGGTGGTAACCGGAACCGAACCCACCCAAACTTTTTTAAAAGAAAGAAAGTAAATGTTAACATTTTATTTATTACCCATATTAATGTATCATTGAAAATATCATTTGAAATTTATTTCTCCTCACTAGCCAAAATTTTCATTTTTGTTTACACTACATGCATTAATTTCTTTATAAGACAATCATATTTAACGTACTACCCATAATTTTTTACATTTTAAGTATTTTTTTATAAAACAACACAATTATTCATAAATTTAATAATTTCTTAATTTATATCTTTTTATACAATTGATACAAATTTTTTAGTCATGAAAATTGTAAAAAAATTAAATGTGAAACTTGACTTTCAATTGATAAAAAAATTTTAGACATATTTATTAGTTAGCTAAGGGATTAGTGGTGCGTCATTTTGACTTTCAAATGTAAACTTGAAAACAAAATGTTCGATACAAAATAAAGGTGAAATATTTTTTTACTTGCACGTTGTTTGATTGAGGAAACTTGAGAGAGAGAGCAATTGCATTTGGTAGAGGGGAGAGATAGGAGGGGTGGAAAATGTTTGTTAGGCTATCAAGGGTGTAGAGAAAAATAATGAATGTGATATATAATTTGATGTGATAAGAGGTGAGAGACGTAAATGAAATGAGGTGTTTGAGAGAAATCTATACGGTTAGTGGTCTATAATTTCACCTCGTACGTACTTCCACTGCCACCACTTAACACCCTCCACCAACGTTACCACCATTACCACTACCACTTCTTTGCACATTCCATCGCATCCGTTATCCACTCTTACCACCATTAGTATCCTACACCACCACGTAATATTTGACACTCTTCACCACCACCATTGTCTCCCACCCTCACCTACCACCACTACCATCACCATTGTTGTTTTAGATTCAAAAAAATTAGAATTGTTTAGTTTTGAGCTGTAGGTTAAATTTGAGTTGTCGAGGGCAGTTGAAAAAATTGAATAAGGCAGTTTAGTATATATATATATATATATGTGTGTGTGTACTAATAAGTAAATGCTAAAATATCCCCCTCTGCCCCTAATCATTACCACTATCGCTATCAGGTAACATTTCACCACCACGACCATATGGTATCGTAACCTCCACCACCCGGTACCCTCCACCACCGTCGCTGTCATCTGATTTTCTCCACCAACACCATCTACCATGATCGCTACCACTACTATTCAGCCTCCACAATTTCCACTGCCCACCACCACTGACTCCTTTCTCCATTATCCTCGCCTGATGCCCTTCACACCGGCCACCATTAGGCTCAATTCGCAATACCTAATAGCCTCCATCATCACCATCACCACTATTTAATACCCACCACCGTTGCAATCCACAACAACCAACACCCTCCACCGGCGCCATATACTCACTCTACTACGGCTCTCCACCATTATGCAGGCTATATCATACCAAATGATGGTGATATATTTTTATTTAAGTTGACGACGGTGATATAGATAGACAATGTCTTACAATATTAGGGACAACAATACATTTTCAAAGTTTACAACATTTTTTTGTTGTTGTGTTAAATTACTTTCATAATTTCAATCTGGATGTAGTGAAGGTCAAAAGTTTTCCCAATATTGCACTCTAAGATTCAAACTGTCGACCTAGAAATTAAAACAACCACTTTTTACTATTGCGACCGAGACTCGTGGCATACAAATTTTTAAATTTGAAAACAACAATCACTGGTGCCTCCGGGTGTTATGACGAGAGCTAGGCGTGCCATTTCTGTGGCTAAGCAAGTGGGTGTTGTTTTTTATTGCCCTGATGTCAATGCAGTTAATCAGATTGCGGCACAAATTATGGACCGTAGATTTTCGTAGGTGTGGATTCTTCTTGTGTAGGTGTTGCTTTGTGGGGCATTGCGTTTTGTAAATTTCAGGTTGTTTTCTTTTGGTTGGGATTTGGTTTTTTCCTTTTTTGGCATGAGGTGGTGACGTTATCCCTCTCTTATTTTAGAGGCCTGTTTTTTAGGCGGACGGGCAACTCTCCCTCCTTCTTGTTGAGGCCATTTTTGTGGTTATATATCCCATATTAATATATCATTTTGCTTTTGAAATATTCTTTTTTCAATTTTTTTGAAATATAAAACTAAAATCGAGCGGAACCTCTTAAAGATGTTTATAAAATTTCACCATTTAGAGAGGAAAAGTCATTTTTACACCATAAAAGTGGTTAGCATCATATATTTTTTTCGGGGCTTAAATATGTTTGGGCCCCCTGACATTTGAAAGGGAATCAGTCTAGGTCCCTGAAAAATTAATTTGTTAAATTGGATCCCTAACATATGTTTTTTAATCAAATTAAGGACAAATCTCAATTTAAGCTGATTAAGTCATCTAATTAGCACAGTCATCGTATCCACATGTAAATATCAATTTTTTTACAGCTAATTTAATTTTTTAAATTCCACCTCATCTTAACTTATTTTCACATTCCCAAATTCAATTTCACAAAATCTGAACCCTAAATTAGAATCAGTAATTATCTTCTCTCTTGAAAGAGAGTAGGAAAAAAACAGAGGGAGAGCGTGAGACGAGAGGAAGGAAGTAGAGTGAGAGCGTGAGACGAGAGGAAGGAAGAGAAGGAGGCGGCGGCCGCGCGGCGGCCTCGGAGTGTGAGAGTCGAGAGTCGAGAGCGAGATCGAGATCGAGGGAGAGAGAAGGAGAAGAAGAGAATCGCGATTCAGAGAGGGCGAAAGAGAAGAGACGGTGGCACAGCGGGACTGCGGCGCGAGGAGCGTGGAGACCAACAGAGAAGGAAATCGAGGCCAGGTGGTTGCTGCTACTGGTGGTGTTTGGTTTTGGTCCCTTTCTCTGTTGCTGGTGGTTTGGGGTTGATTCTGTTTGGGTTTTGCTCCTTCTTTCATCTCTTTCTGTTTTGATTGTGATTTGGGGTTTTGGTGGGGTTGTTGGTGTTAGTTCTGGCTTGGTGGGGATGGAATGGCAAGATGATGACTGAAATTGAGATGGTTGAGGGAAATTGGAAAGGGACTAGCTATGGTTGATGGTTGTTTGAGGAGAGTTGCTGTTGTTCAAGGCTTAAGGGAAGCACTTCTCTCTGCGATCTTCGTTCTTCTCCTGCCTTCTTCGGTCTTCTCCTGATTCTAATTTAGGGTTCTGGTGAAATTGAATTTGGGAAAAGTGAAAATAAATTATTGAAATATAATAGATGATGTGGAATATTAAAAATAATTGTAAAAATAGTGACTGAGATCTGTTATTAACACGTGGAGTGATGGCTGGGCTAATTAGAATAATTAATTAGCTTAAATTGAGATTTGTCCTTAATTTGATTAAAAAACATATGTTAGGGATCCAATTTAACAAATTAATTTTTCAATGACCTAGACTGATTGTCTTTCAAATGTCAAGGACCCCAAACATATTTATATCTTTTTTTCGGTATAGAAAAGTGGTTAATATCCAACTCTTGGTTAAAGTGACCCATAGTGATTGTGAAAAAAAAAAAAACCCATAGTGTTAAAAAGATTTATAATAATGTGTTAATAAGAGTTACGTGATGTTTTATCATACAAGAAACCAATCCTTCATGTAATTTGTTATTTATTAATAATTTATTTTTTAAAATGGTATAAAATATTAAAAGCAATAAAATACCAAAACATCATATATGGAAGTAAATAAATATTAATAATAAACTTTCGTAGTTATGTTTTTATTAAATATAAATATTAAATAAATAAAATCCTATAGTTTTTTTTTATAAAAATACAAGGATTGATCGATGCCAACTACTTATTATTAATTTACCAACAAGTCCCATCACAGTTAGGGTCTGTTTGATTATAGTTTTTAAAAACTGTTTTCTGTTTTTGAACACTGAAAAATTTAAAAACCTGCTTGACAAAACCTGTTTTTGAAAACTAAAATACCAGAACAGATAAATAAATGTTTTCCGTTTCTGTTTTTAGTTTTCAATTTTCAAATTTTTAAATGTAGGAAAACATCTCATTCAACAGTTTTTTTCTACTTTTATTTTGAAAACAGTTTTCAAAAACAGTTTCTAAAAATTCTTTTTAAATACAGTTGAATTTCTTAAAAATATAGTTGAACTTCTTAAAAATTTAATTAAAAATTCAAGAAAATAATTTGTTATTTGAGAGTTATCTAATTAATGTGATATTCAAATTTCAAAGAAATTAGTTGATAACTCGAGTGTGGAGATATTTTTTATGGACAAAAAGCTAATTATCATTTTCATTAATTTCAAAAATTAGTCACCAGTGTTTTAACTATTTTTTGTTGCCTTGTGAAAATTGGTGATAAAATAATAAGAGTACTACGGTTAGGGATATAGTGCGAGGTTTTGAAGTCCAAGGCATCACCATAGTCAACATCATAATTTGTGAGGAAGAAAAATATCATAATTGCGAGCCCCTCTCTCTCTCTCTCTCTCTTCTCTCTCTCTCTCTCTCTCTCGGGTATAAAAGCAGAGCCCTTTGGTGCTGCTCATACCCTCACCTTCTTCTTCTTCTCTCCTCCACCTTTTGCTTCTGCAATCACCATTCACCACTGCAAGAGAAAATCCTCATGACCCTGTAGCTCCTTTCTCTCTTTCCATCATTCTTTCTTCCACTGATTCACAAATCTGAGAGCAAACATGGCGGCCGAAAAGGCAATCAGCCTTGAAGAAATCAAGAACGAGACTGTTGATCTGGTATAATTTCCCCAAACCCCACCTTTTTTTTTCTGTTAGGTTTGCCGTTTCTTCTGCAAAATCGTTGGAAAGTTTCGATTTTTTTCTCTCTTTTACTCCACTTTGACTGGCTTCAAGATTACTTTTTTTCCCACGTGCCTTCAACCTCAAGTCCAGATTTAACTTTTTTTTCAGTTCACTTGAACAATCGATTTTAATTTCTGATTGGGATTGTTCTAAAGAGGAGTGAAAAAATTTCTTATCTCGTTTTGAAGCTTTTTCCCCTGTCTGTTTCACTGATGAGAAAAATTAAGGAATAAGCTTGCTAAAGGACTTTGAGGTAACATGTTCCGAAAGGGACATGGCTTGATTCCAAAGGCGTTTTCACCTTTGGAATTAATGCTACCTTTTTTTTCTGGGAAAAATTTTTCCTTCATTTTCTCTGCATCCAAACAGAATGAACTTTAATAGGTTATTTTATGTTTCTATAACGGATCTAAGCGTGGTTCAATGCAGTTTATTTTAATTTTAATTTTTTAATTTCTCTAATTTGTCTAGATGTGTGAACATGATAATTTTCAATGTCTATTCATCTGTCTTTTTCTGTGTCTGCGCCTCGTTTGGCATCAAGGAATTTTAAGTACTTTTCCGTGGTACTTCTATTTTTTTTCACTTCATTTCTGAGATCAACCGTTTTCATAGTTACTCTCACATTTATGAATTAACGATTCCTGAATCCTCTGACACAACAAGGTCCATAGCTTTTTCACTCATCCTATATGTCCAATCTACCCTCAACCTCTCTTACAATTTTCAACCATACCCATCTATTATTAATGGAGATTTGTACTTTTGTGTGTTTGTAACAAAAAGTTTTACTGTCATGTCAAATAAAAATCATTTTTTGCATTAAAAAGGTATGGTTGAAAATAGGGTCCATAGCATCTAGTTGCTGTTCATGTTTTAGTTGAAATAGAAATGTAAACAAACGGGTCCTTAGATGTGCAAGGTGTCTCACATGGAGGGATGGTTTGCCCTGTCGTCTGACACGAACACTTTCTTGGGCGGTGTGTCACCGTTTAGTCAACGCTTTTTGTTATTGGCTAGCGTTTCATCAACGTGATCCTCTGAACCTTGAGTCACGGAACTCAGCTCAAAGGGACCTGTTTGCCCTTTTTTCTTTTCTTTTCTTTTCTGATTAAGTGGATATTTAGATATATGGTAGAAAATTTGGGTGAAACTGGTTAGAAGTGAAAACTAAATGAAGTTGCATCTATCTAGGATGATAGAATTGGATTTGTGTCGGTTGAATGTACAAAGCATATTTAAAGAAGTGTATTTTGTTGGTTAAATGTTTATTGAGAATCGTGATCTTAAATTAGAGAATCAAATGATGTTTTGAAATGACTTTGCTTTCATTGTGCACTTCTAATCTTGAAGAAGATTGTTTTGAAATGACTTTGCTTTCATTGTGCACTCCTAATTTTGAAGAGGACCGTTAATAGATTAAAAACCAAACTCTTTTTATAGATTGAAATGAAAATTTATTCATGTTATACTCGTGCGATATCCAAATAATTGAGGTGGAAATAGAAAGCTATTTTTGAATTTTTTTTCCACAATTGCTTCTTCTTTTTGAAACATGGTCCTAAGTTGATCATCAAAGAAGTTTCATATCAATAATATATCAAGTTACTAATTTATCAAGCACAACATTATTAAAATAGTCCTGCACTCTCTCTGCCTTTATAAATATAAATATGATTAAAATCAAGTTTCTAACTAGTTTACAATACCATTTATTGATTTACAGGAACGTATTCCTGTTGAGGAAGTGTTCCAGCAGCTGAAATGTACCACAGAAGGTTTGTCTTCGGAGGAAGGAGCCAGTCGGCTCGAAATATTTGGGCCAAACAAGCTAGAGGAGAAAAAGGTACCTTACTTTTTGATACATTGGCTAACATGTCTCCAAGATATAATTACTAAAATGCAATTACTGATTGGTAACAATTTCAATGTGGATTAGGAAAGCAAACTGCTCAAGTTTCTTGGGTTCATGTGGAATCCTCTTTCATGGGTCATGGAAGCTGCAGCTTTAATGGCAATTGCTCTTGCAAATGGTGATGGGAAGCCCCCAGATTGGCAAGATTTTGTGGGTATTATTTGCTTGCTGGTGATCAACTCCACCATCAGTTTCATTGAAGAAAACAATGCTGGTAATGCTGCTGCTGCTCTTATGGCTGGTCTTGCTCCCAAGACAAAGGTATGTGTCTGTGTCCTGCACCTAGTAACTGTGTATGTTTATGATCCTAAAGGTATGTTTGGTTAATGAGGTCTAGATTAATTTTCTTTTCCAGTTACTGAAGTCATTGTTATGTTATTCAAGTGTTTGGATTGGACATTTAGAAGTAATAAGTTTAAGCTTGTTTTAATGATTACTTCAAATTGTCACAGGTTCTTAGAGATGGTAAATGGTCTGAGCAAGAAGCTGCAATTCTAGTCCCTGGAGACATCATCAGCATCAAACTAGGTGATATCGTTCCTGCTGATGCCCGTCTTCTTGAGGGTGATCCTTTGAAAATTGATCAATCTGCCTTGACTGGAGAGTCACTTCCTGTGAACAAGAATCCTGGGGATGAGGTTTTCTCTGGATCAACTTGCAAGCAGGGTGAACTTGAAGCTGTTGTCATTGCAACTGGTGTCCACACATTTTTCGGGAAAGCAGCTCACCTGGTCGATAGTACTAACCAAGTTGGACATTTCCAGAAGGTGCTAACAGCAATTGGAAACTTCTGTATTTGTTCCATTGCAGTTGGTATGGTAGCTGAGATCATAGTCATGTACCCGATTCAGCACCGCAAGTATAGAGACGGAATTGACAACCTTTTGGTCCTCTTGATTGGAGGAATTCCCATTGCTATGCCCACTGTGTTGTCTGTGACGATGGCCATTGGTTCTCACAGGCTCTCTCAGCAAGGTGCTATCACCAAGCGAATGACGGCCATTGAAGAAATGGCTGGTATGGATGTCCTTTGCAGTGACAAGACGGGTACACTAACACTTAACAAGCTGACTGTTGACAAGAACTTGATTGAGGTCTTCGAAAAGGGTGTGGACAAGGAACATGTACTGCTTCTTGCTGCAAGGGCTTCCAGGACTGAAAACCAGGATGCAATAGATGCTGCTGTTGTTGGAACACTTGCTGATCCTAAAGAGGTCTGGCCATCAATTGCTATACTTTAGTTTATTGTTAGAAAATTGTTGATTGACTGATTATATTGAACAAATCTATGCACTATGCAGGCAAGGGCTGGGGTACGAGAGGTGCACTTCTTCCCATTTAACCCTGTTGACAAGAGAACTGCTTTGACTTACATTGATTCTCAAGGAAATTGGCACCGGGCAAGCAAAGGTGCTCCTGAGCAGGTAACCTCATGATTCAGTTTTATTAGTGCTGGTTAGATTTCCAGTCACACTATTGATGCTAACATATTTATGTGGTGAACAGATCATGACCCTGTGTAACCTCAGGGAAGATACTAAGAAGAAGGTTCATGCTATGATTGACAAGTTTGCAGAAAGAGGGCTTCGTTCTCTTGCTGTTGCTAGACAGGTTTCCATTGCTAGTTTCATGTTTGAAGTTTGTGTTGAAACTTTGCATTTCCTTTCACTGAGCCCCTTGGTCTCTTGTGCTACTTCTGCAGGAGGTTCCTGAGAAAACAAAAGAAAGCGCTGGTGGGCCTTGGCAGTTTGTTGGTTTGTTGTCATTGTTTGACCCCCCTAGGCATGATAGTGCTGAGACTATTCGTAGAGCTCTTCATCTTGGTGTTAATGTCAAGATGATTACTGGTACCTACTCTAATTCCCTCTTTCATCAAGTCTCTCTTCTTTGTGATAGTATTTAAGTATCCTCAAGTTAATATCCTTGCTCTTGTTCTACATTCCAGGTGATCAACTTGCCATAGCTAAGGAGACTGGCCGGAGACTCGGGATGGGAACTAATATGTACCCATCTGCTACCTTGCTTGGCCAGGATAAAGATGCCAGCATTGCCGCACTTCCAGTAGAAGAGTTGATTGAGAAAGCAGATGGTTTTGCTGGAGTGTTTCCAGGTTCATGCTCCTCACCATTTCACTTTGATGTTTTGTTTATCTTCATTCCTTCTCCTTTTGTTCTTTGAAATGTTATATTTCTTAATTTTGTCCTTATCATCTCTTATTTACACCTTCAGAGCACAAATATGAAATCGTAAAGAAGTTGCAAGAGAGGAAGCACATTTGTGGAATGACTGGAGATGGTGTTAATGATGCTCCTGCTTTGAAGAGGGCTGATATTGGAATTGCTGTTGCTGATGCTACTGATGCTGCAAGAGGTGCTTCTGATATTGTTTTGACTGAACCTGGATTGAGTGTTATCGTCAGTGCAGTCTTAACTAGCCGAGCTATTTTCCAAAGAATGAAGAACTACACGGTTGGTTGCTGTCTGCTTTCTTCATAAACATAATCTCTTTTGCTCTCTGTTTCCAAATTAACACTGTTTGCGTTATTTTCTTTGTATTTCAGATATATGCAGTGTCTATCACTATCCGTATAGTGGTAAGTATATGCTAATGTTTTGACTCTATATAATTCTTGATTACAAAAATGTGAATAATATTCATCAGTTTGGGTTCTCATCTTTCCGCCTGAATGCAGTTTGGTTTCATGTTCATTGCCCTGATCTGGAAATTTGACTTCTCCCCTTTCATGGTTTTGATTATTGCCATTCTAAATGACGGTAAAGCTCTTAGCAAATATTCCTTAGATTTAGACTTGAACTCTTTTCATTTCATTTTGATTGGCAATGGAGGTCTGACACAGTAATTATCATACTAACAGGAACAATCATGACAATTTCAAAAGATAGGGTGAAGCCATCTCCCTTGCCTGATAGTTGGAAACTGAAAGAAATTTTTGCTACTGGGGTTGTTCTTGGAAGTTACTTGGCACTGATGACTGTTATTTTCTTCTGGGCAATGCACGAAACTCACTTCTTCCCTGTAAGAAATATTCCTATGTCCTATACTCAACTTTTTGTTTTGCATCAAATATTATGACATACCCTTGACCTTGATTATCTTTTTGCAGGACAAATTTGGAGTTAGACACCTGACTCATGATGAAATGATGTCTGCTTTGTATCTGCAAGTCAGTATAGTTAGCCAGGCTCTGATATTTGTGACCCGTTCCCGTAGCTGGTCGTTTATTGAACGCCCTGGAATGCTATTAGTCATTGCTTTCATTATTGCTCAACTGGTAAGGATGATACTTCCATTTACTCTTCCAGATTCGCTTGTACGCATGCAACTAAAATGTGTTTCCTTCTCACAATTCACATGAGAGAAAGGTGAAATAAATAATATTGTGACTATATGGTCTTGCAGATTGCTACAATCATAGCAGTATATGCTGACTGGGGTTTTGCAAAGGTCAAAGGAATTGGTTGGGGTTGGGCAGGAGTCATCTGGCTCTACAGCATTGTTTTCTATGTACCTCTTGATATAATGAAGTTTGCCATCCGCTACATTTTGAGCGGCAAGGCTTGGTTAAATATGCTAGAAAACAAGGTATTTGTCAATCGAACTCTTCTCTTTCTGAAATGGTGAATGATTTTCATGAATGTATATATGAATTGTTATTTCAAAATGCATGACAGACTGCATTCACCACCAAGAAAGACTATGGAAAAGAGGAGCGCGAAGCTCAATGGGCTCTTGCTCAGAGGACCCTGCATGGACTTCAACCACCAGAGGCTTCTGGTATTTTCAATGAAAAGAGCAGTTACAGAGAACTCTCTGAGATTGCTGAGCAGGCCAAGAGAAGAGCAGAAGTTGCAAGGTAAGCAAGCAACCACACCACCCTTGAGTTCTTGACTTCTGAGCTTACTAGCATGTTTGGATCCACTTTTCTTTACTCAGAATCAATTCTAGCACCCTATAGCTACTCACAAAATTTCTCACCCCAGAATTGATTTTACCTTTAGAATCAATAGTAGAATGATTTCCAAACATGCACTACTATAATCAAATACTGTATGAAGATTTGAATCTAGATGTTATTGCTATAGTTCTAATGCATGAATTTTGTTCCTTTTCCATCTATTCTTACAGGCTTCGTGAGCTTCACACTCTTAAGGGACATGTGGAGTCTGTGGTGAAGCTGAAAGGTCTTGATATTGATACTATCCAGCAGCACTACACAGTATGAAAAGAGCACGAAACTGTAGATAGCAGAAGGGCCAGGATTCGATGAGATAACTATTTTGATGCTTACTAGGAAGGGAGAGTTAGACTTGCGACATTGCTTTCCCAGTCTGTTTACTTATACCATTTTCCATGTATTGAGTTCTGGCTAAAATGGATATCTTTGCCTTATTTTTGCCTAGGAGCAAAGTAGTGTTAGTTTCAGTACTTGCTTTTGCCCCTGCTTTCTGATGGTTTGGGTGGTTTTGTCATTTCTTAGTTCTCCATTTTAATTGTATGCTGCAGATGGCAATAATTTGATAATGTCGATAATGGATTTTTTAAAGGGGGTGAATAAAGAGTTTTTGGAAGCTTTTTGCATCTCCATGCAAAATTTGATACATGTTTCAATCTATTTTTTTTTTCCCTTTGCTTTGCTATAGGAAGCACTGATCTGGAAAGATCAAACTAGACAATTTAATAAGATATGCATTTATGATGCTAGGGAGATTGTGTTTACTAGCTTTTCTGTCTGTGATGGTATTGGTGTCATAAAATGTTTTCAAGTGTTTAAAAGTTTTTTCTACAACACTCTTAACTACTGGCAGTAGAGAATTATGAGTGTGCAATCTGTCCATCTATTTCTTTGTTTCAATTAAAGTCTTGAAAGTTTTCTGAGTCTATTTACTTTTAACTTTATGGGTTCACTATTCTTGTTTTGCTAGAACATTAAGTGCATGGTTGGAAAACTATGTCTGGATCCGTGTTTGAGTCAGATCCACGTTTCCAAAAGCAAGAAATAGTTACTTTTGGATTGCTGGATCCACGTTTGACCTCTCCAAACGTGAAACTAAACACATCTTAAGATTGAGCTTGTTCTTCACTTTCATTTATTGATGAGTTTCTAGACAACTTAAGCTATATTTAAACAAGGATTCATATTTATTTCCAGATTGTTCTTTGAATATTTTTCTCAACCAACTTAAGTTAATGCTTTCAAAAAGTTTGGCACAATTTTAATTGCTTTCCTTAAGTTACACATTTCAAACGTCTAGAGGAGTTTTTTTTTTAATATTATGAGAAAATTTAGTTCGAAAGAAAATCTCCTTGCTTGAGTTTGTACGATTCTCCTTGTAGCTTAGAAATGCGTACAAGAACGTATTTTTAATGTAAATCTTTCCACACCTTAATATCTGTTTCATCAAAATGTTGGAGGAATCAAAGGAATGGCATAGAATTGTCGTCCACTCATACTCATATGAATTCAGAAACCATTCGCATATTTCATTTCCGTAACAAGGAGCATTTTCCAAAGGAGCATTTTCCTTCTTGATAAGTATTTTGGGAGCGATAGTCCTTATTATCTATGCATCAAAATCTTTTGCAATTCTTGCACTAGTTCATACTTCAATACCAAATATCCTTTTCTAGGAGTTCTTCCCTTTGGAAAATTCCTCATAGAGTATGTAAAGTTACTATTTCCTTGAGTTTCTTTGTTTTTCTTTATTTCCTAAGATTAAGTAGTTTTTACTTTTTTCCACTAACTTTTTATCAGTCAATTATATTTCCATACAATTTCATATGATTTACTAGTTTTTTTTTTTCTAGCACGATATTCTCCTATAGTCTCATATTCCATCATTTTAGCATTTCAGACTCCTTGTTTAGATATTGAAGTTTGATAACCACGAGTTATGATATTGTGGTCCCTCACCTTGTCCCTTAGCCACGAAGTTGAGATTTCAATCCTCACCTCAGGGAATTAAACATATTTTTTGACCAATAGTTTACCGCTTAATGTGAACACGCGCAGTGAAGGAGTGTGACCGTCAGATATTCATCAGTACGGTAAAACTCATTTTTTCAAAGAGCGCTGATTCATGTACACAAAAATAGTGTCGGACACTTGTTTTTGTTTTCCAAAACATCTTATGCCTTTTTTGTTATTTTACGTTAGTAGTATCTATCTACCACAATCCTTAGTTTTTTCTCCCAGTCTTATTCTCAATAGCAGATAGAGCTGAAGTATCCGATGGAACAATTACCCTAAACAATTTCCTACAGTTTTCTGGTAGTTAAAATTATTCTTTCATTTTAAGCTCTGAAAGTCATAGTTTTCACCAATAAAAACTAGTAGATGGATGAGGAGAAGTTAACTGTATTTGTGGTAATGGCGTTTAAAATGAAGAGTTGTAAGAAATGGAATTTGATTGAAAGTTCTTGTGTTCACATTCAGTGTACAACCAAACAGAGCCCTTTAGAATGGATGAATCAGTTGAATAATTTGAAGGTTATGGAAGAAAAAAGTTATAAATAGAAATTCAGAAAAGGAAATATATTATTTATAAATGAAGAACATAAGACTAATTTTTCATGAAAGGTATTGTGCCCCACTTAATACCTATTTAATATTTTTAGGGTAAATTCTACTTTATATGTTGTATCCTATAGTATGAATTTGTGGCTAGGAATTGCCATTAACATTTTAATGAGAATAGTTTTCACTCATTCAATAATTTGTGGCAGATTTTAAAGTGACAAATTCATATCATACATCTACATCATTTGTTTTATGTAGTACTATAGTTGGAGACTTACCTGTGTCTGGATATGTGATAGAGAGATTGATTTTTCTAAAATTTCCTAAACTTGACAAATCAAAGTGAGGAGGCAAAAACTAATTTTGCAGTGTTTATCTTGTATGGTTTTGTAGCCTCTCACATGAGCTAGTGAAAAAGCATAGCACTAGGTTGTTGTTGTCGTTGTCATTATCCTCCACCTAAAAAATGTAGTCCGTACTATATATACATCTTAGTGATCCTCAATGAGTTGGAGAACGTGGAGCAATCGGTGCCTATCATCTGTAGGGTTCATATTCATAATTTTTTATACATATAAAAATTTAGAGCGAGAAGATAATGCTGAGTCTATGGCGAAGAAAACTGTTCTACTCACAAAACATTAATGATTTATGATAGACTTACATTTACTAGACTCCGGTAGGCTCGAATGTATGACTTTTTAGATATAGATACGGGACTTTGTCATGCTCTATTCTGCCTTTCTACTCGACTAACACCTTGATATTCATAGGGAAGGTAGCATGAGTTTTGTGATTATAGCAAGGCAACTGTTCCCGTTAAACATGTCAACTTGTATAAATAGTTTGCACGTGATGCCACTGTTCAACTATCCCACTAAAAAATTAAGCTAAAGTACGAAAATCCAAACCATATCTTCTGTTTGTTCTCAATCCAATTTGTAAGGATTTTCATTGATTGAGAGTTTAAGCGAGTGGAAAGTACCGATTACATGTAGGTAATCAGGATTAACCTCGAGAACAATTAGCATTATCATAGATTAATCAATACCCAAGCTCTGACACTTTGACTTACCTGTTAATTATGTATGACTCGTCAATGCATACTAGTACAACCTTCAATTAATGCCTCATTCCTTTCCTAGCACGGATAAATGCATACTTGGTTGAATTTTGTCACGGAAAATGACCCAACAAAAGAAAAAAGAACACAACTTTTGAATTTATACAAATGAATATTTTTGTGGCTCAGGTAGAATAACATCACTAGTAACAATTATTATCCATGAGAAACGGAAGCGTATACCTTACACTATACATTAATCTCAGTTCTCAGACTCTGCACATGCTTACTTGTCCCACAAACGATCAATAGGGTGGTTAGCAGCATTTAGACTTTGAATCTGTATCTGTATCTGTATCTTTATGATCCTACAAAATGGACTTCTGAATTAACTTTTATCTTTCTTATTTTCTGATCTTGGATAGTTTTTGTCATTTTAGTTTCATGTTTGGAACAATAAATAATACAAAAGTGGGATAACATATCCTCATCATTAACTCATAGGACGAGTGATTATTAAGTAGATGGTCAAAGATTTGATCAAGTTATATCCAGCTTCCTCATAGTCATAAACCTCTAAGCTTTTCCTTTTATTCAATAAAGACAAGAATTTTGACTTTAATTACCATGACTCCATGCTTTATATCATTGTTGCTTTGTAATCATCGCACTAGGGTAGGTACATTTCAGTTTGGATAATTTTGTGTATCCTTTCAATTTCAATGTGTTTGTGTATGTAAGCAAGCATATAAATTAATTTTCTTTAATAATCTTATTATTGATTTGGGATTGTTTGTTTACTTTGAATTAGGAATTTGGGAGTCTAAATGTGTGTTCAGTTTCTTATTGGGAAACATCAAAATCAATTTTAATTTAGGAAAATCAATTTTAGACCTTAAGATTACATTAATTAGTAAGCTATAACATGAAGCTTCTCCACTAGCGTGCTTTAGAGTGTATGCGGAGCACACATCTAAACATGGACAAAACTGTAGAGAGAGTACTGGAAAAGGAGTAGAGTAGGATGAGCTGGTTGATTTGAAATGAGGGGAAACCCTGGAAGAGCAAAGGTTAAAGAGTAAAGTAAAGACTCATGTGACTTCATTTATAGTGGGGTTTTGGTGTATTTTGTTTTCTAGTGCACATGGAAGAGAGAGAGAGTAGAGTTCTCATTTCAAAAGCAAGAAGAGCATCAAGCATGTGAGGCCATGTGCCAATTGCCATTCAAAGATAAATAGACCACTCTCAACATTTTGCTCACAAATCTTTGTGCCGTGTGCTCGTGTCAATAACTCACTCCTATAATCACTCT
Organism: Acmispon strigosus; assembly: GCA_030819835.1. NCBI lineage: Eukaryota > Viridiplantae > Streptophyta > Magnoliopsida > Fabales > Fabaceae > Acmispon > Acmispon strigosus. The sequence continues at coordinate 11,124,364 of JAUAMA010000002.1, read as the reverse complement.
CACACCATGGACTCTGTTTCTAAGCTATAACTCTGCTCTTCTTTCTGTACTTTTTTGTCCATTCTCACTTTCTTGCACTAGTAATGGTAATCAACATTGAATTTCCTAATTACTCTTTATTTTTTAGTAAAGTTTCTTCTTGGGATTTTAGGTTCACAAATTCAAACTTTAGAATTACTACGTTGTAAAAATATAAGGTAAGACGATCTATATTAGATTGGTAGTCCGGCTTTCTATGTCAAGGAAACTTTGCTTAACTTTAATTGCTGAGCCTATATAACCTGAACTAGCTTCATGAATGACCTCTCACTAAAACCAGCACCAGTAAAAACTTGTTCTACTTGCTTTCTCTTTGTCCCTTCATCCTACAACCCCTTCATTCCACTATCACTAACCATTCTTCTTCTTCTTCCTCTTCTTTAAACCCTTCCATCCACAACAAAAAGGCCTCATTGTTTTCATCACCCCTAAACCTTCTTTCTTTTGTTGTCAGCATTATTATCTTAAATGGAGGCACAATCATCTAAACGCAGACGAGTTTACTCTTTGGAACCAACCAAAATAGTGCAATCTTTATTTGCTAGAAATTATTTGAACTACTTAGTCCCAGCATTGATGAAGATAAAGGCAAATAGTACTTCTTCTGCAGAAGATAGTTGCAGCAATTGTGATGTCAAGAAGAATGTTAAGTATGAAGTGGACATGGCAATGGTGTTATCAGCACAAGGTTTTGCATGGAGCAAAGGCCTTAGACTCAAGCTTCAAAAGGATAATGTCAATGAAAATGTAGCTGCAAGCACTAGCTTACTTAAAAATGAGTCTAGTGATGAAAAGGGTTCATCAAGGATTTATGACCAAAATGGAATTGTGTCAGGTGATTTCTCTGCAAAGTCTAGTAATTCAAAGTCTCAATCAGAGTCAGAGATGCCAGAATTGAAAAAGGGTTTAGCCAGAGAAGAAATTGAAGATGAGGAGGAGGAGGAGGAGGAGCAGTTGAAGAGCCTGAGAAGTTTGGTACCTGGAGGAGAAGAGATTTGTGATGAAGAAATGGTTGCTGAACTAGAGAGTTATGTAAGGTGTTTGCAAATGCAGGTGAATGTTCTTCAATGCCTGGTGGCAGAGACAAGTTGATTTAATATTATATGTGTCTTGCATTTCCACAAAGTCATAGAAACCATATATTATGTTGAATTCAAGTTATGTTCATTGTTGAAGAAACCAAGCTATATTAATTATAACTGCTGCTGTAATTTGTTGCATATGTTTCTCAAACTTGATGAATGGCATTGACAATGCAGTTTTGTTAATGTGAGTGTTCATTTTCATACTCTAAAGACCTTAAGTTGCTAGCAGGTAAAAAATGATGATACAAATTAAACATTGGCTAATTATACGTAGACATGATACAATGTATGGGTTACATCCAAATCCAATCACTTAAAAATTGTCGTTAATACATATGTCGATATCGCCACTAAACATTAGCTAGGACTCAAGTCACCACTAACATTTTCTTTTCTTTTTCTGCATACAAAATGTATTGGCATTTTCTTTTCAGTTTTATTTTTGTGCGAACTTGTCGGTTTTGATTATCTTCTGTCTTGTTCCTCCCATAAAAGTATAACATTTCAACAAAATTTTTACCCTTCTTTAAAACTAATATTCTCTCTCACGTGTTAATTTTTTTTTTTTATATAAAACATGTGTTCTTCTTGAGGAGATACAAAAAGAAACAGAAAAAAGAGACAAGTCGTTTGAATAAGATATGTAATGTTGTTAGTCAGCTCTTTGATCAAGTCAGAAAATCTTTGTTTAGGAATATAATTAGCATTAAGTTGAGGGTTAACGATGTGTCCCCTTTTAGTAGATTATATATAATAACATGTGTTTGGTGTGTATGATATCAGGTGTTTTCCATTTGAGTCGGTCAAAACATATTAAAGTTTTGATTCATTTACTCTCATTTTTGCACTTATTTTATCTTTATCTTATTTTTTATTAAAGTTATCTAAATCATTTTAGAAAAAAATTGAGTTAAATAATCTACTTATCTTAAATATTATTAATTCCTGTACGACTAAACTGATTTAACTCAAGTTTTTTCTAAAGTTACTTAGATAAATCATATTTTAACTTCAGTTTTTTAAAAGCAATTATCAAATATTTACACCATTTCGAAATATTTTTAGTTTGATGTCGAATGCCATCTGGGCCCAGGTGCACCACCTAATAAGAGGCCAAAGAATAAGATGTCCAAACCTATATGGATGCAGCATTTTATTTGAGTTTATTTCTAATGTTTATAGAATATTCCCTAAGCTAGGACGATGCTACTTGTAAGGCCATCCTCTCTTTTAGGGTTTAGTCATTTCTAATAAAAATAAATTCTACACATCTTTCATCTAAAACCTTAAGATATTAGGTGTTCATGTCGTTTCACTTATAAACTCTTGAACAATCTTTTCTTCATTCAATGTGAGACTTCTTACTCACAATTAACATCTTAGCATATTTTTGTGAGGTTAACAAATGGTTCCATCATATCAATTTTACCTTCAATTCTTTTGTTAAAAACAATGCCTCCTTGAGACACAACATCGCCTTCCCGAATTTTATCATGACTTCAAAAACACATCAAAGTAAAAGAGAAGATTTTTAATTTATTTGTTCACGTTTTTCACACACACTACAAAGGTTAAAATGTCACTTTTTTTTATGCTTCGGAAAAATAAAAATGTCACTTTCTCTTATTATTCATTAATATTGATTTTAAAAGTTAAAACAATTTTACCTAAGTAAAAGCTGTAATTTAAAATAACTTTTCCTCTTAAATATCCATATTTCTTATTTACAGTATTGTACATAAAAATATAAATTTATATATTTACTATTTATAAATAAATATCCATAAGAATAAGAATTGTAACACCAAGTGGACATGGTGCCTCGTGGCAAGTGGAGAACCAGGTAAAAAAAGGATGATGAGCGAATCTGGAAGATACAAAGCTGGTTTTTTCTTTGTTGTGATAAGCAAAACAGGATTGCAAACAACAACAATCTACAATTCTATATTCTGACAGCAATACCATTTTGCCTTATTAGTTTGTGATTTATTACTAAAAATGTGCAGCATGAGCACAAGCTTAGGCATAGGCATTGGCATAGCCTCTTCACAGCAAAGCTTCCTCACCAACGCCCTTACTCCATTAACCCCTAACTTGAGGATTCTTCCTACCACTTCACTTAAAACCATCTATTGCAGTTCTCAACAACAATATCCAACTGCAAGGTATGCATCAATCTACTTCTCAGCTACTCTTAGCATCTTTGGATTAGCTTCTGTTTCATCATAGAAGCTTTTATTTAATTCTGAAGTCAGAATCATTAGTACTAGAGTTTACAAACATGCACTCGATATTTGGTATTTTATGTTTTCTCTTTTCATATTCATATTTTGCTAAGATGAATTTGACCATAGCTATTGGCAAATTATCAAATCAATTCATCAGTGTTTGCTGATTTGGCCTCTTTAGTTATTGATTATTTGGGGGTTGTTGTTGTTTTGATAGTAAAAATGAGAACAAGCTAGCAAAGTTGGCAATAGCTGCACTGGCTGCTGGGGTGTTAACACTGGGGTCAGTTCATGATGCATCAGCCGCCAAAACTGGTGGTAGAATTGGAGGCCAGTCATTCAGGTCATCAGCTCCTCGCTCCGCGGCACCAAGAATCAACAACAATTCCAGGTACAAATTTCTGGGAGGGAGGAAGTGAATATTGCTAATTAACTTTCAGCTATTCACATATGAAATTGCTAATATTCATCTTAGGCTAGTAGGCTACTCTGTTTTGGTTAGGGTTTCCTGAAATCTTTTGCCTTACAAAAAATATAAACATAGATTAGGATCAAACGTGTGAATGAAGGTCATGTATCTTTCAGTATCACTAGACTGAGTATTATGATTTCTCACCATTTTATTATTTTGACACCTCCACTCCAATTTGATGCCTTGCTCTTCCAAATTTTGTTTCTGTAAAATTAAAATGCTACATTTCTCTTAACGACACACATGTTGGGTTTCTCCCAGTAAGTGCTTATACTAGTCACTAGTCAATCATAAAGTAAAAATTATAGTTCAGTCCAATTAAACTTCCTTCCTATGAATCAGAAGGCTCTTCTCATAAAAATCAATGATTCAGTTCTTGGGCTGAAGATCGATGTTCCCAAATGAACCTTCAAAAGATTTTGGAGCATTTACGGCTTTAGGTATTGTCCCTCCAATCATCATAACCCCAAGTACTATGTGATGAATTTTAATATGATTAGATTTATAAGTAAGCATCTCTTGTATAATATGAGCAACACTTAATTCCTTTAGGGCCAAACCTTCATTTTACGTACCCATTGTGCTCCTTGTATGGTCCTCTCGTTAAGGAGTTGTTGCCTAACAAGTGCATCAGGTCATCAGGTCTTCCATCTTGCAAATAAGCTGTCTAGCCATAATCTTTGAAATGATACCTTTATTTCCATCTCTCCGGGCCTCTTTATCACCTACTAAGAATTCACATTTTTGTGAAATGTTTGTATAAATTGTTTTTGGATTATGACAAGAATCAACCTCTTCTGCAAATCCACCTCACATCCATATCTCGGCCTCTACCACCTATAGGTAGTTTTAGACAAGCTTCCTTTGAAAAGGAAACTTGAATCCCAAGTATAGCTTGTAATAATCTATCTTGAAGCATATGAGGATCCTTTCCATTGCCTAGTAAAGTTGTATGTAACTAGTATAGGTAGTATAGGTAGCGGGATAGGTTGGTCTGGTTGTGTTGTGCTTATGTATTGATTAGTCATGTATAAGTTAATTGTTTTTCTCTCTTTGCATACAGTGTTTTTCCTCTAGCAGATTTTTATTTGAAGGCTTCCATATAAAAACAGAAAGAGTTGTATTGTGTTCATAATAGGTAGATCTTTTCTATTTTATTGCAGTTAATATATACATTACATTACTCATATCCTAGAGTGATATCATTAGAGATTGTATTGAAAGGAAAGAGATGTCTTTTATGATGGAACTTTTGCTCTGTAGTTCCATATTATATCATTCATGTAATGCTTCACCTGCCCATTATGGGAACATTGTTTCTGAAGTTTATGTCAATTGACAGGACCAATATCTATATCAATCCTCGAGTGGCACCTCCCCTAGGTGGTGGATATGGCTATGGTTATGGTGTGCCATTCTATGGTGGCTGGGGATGGTCTCCATTTTCTTTCTTTGCACCAGGTCCCAGTGTAGCTGTAGGCATTGGAGGTGGATTTGACACTATAGTTCTGTTTATGCTACTTGGTGCTGGTGCTGCAGTTGTGCGGAGATTCTTCAGGTCAAAAAATGACGACGATGATGATGACTACTAGCGGTGCAGGACGCTTTTAAATACTTGTATAGAGAGTGTTAAATACATGTTTAAAGGAATGGTAGAGTGACCATGGTGACCAATTATTTGATGTATTTTGAGATATTATAATTGAAAGATAAGCAAATCTTGTTGTTTCTAATGTACCGTTTTAGATATTTGTCTCAGAATGTTGAAGTAGCTAACAAGGAGCAACAGCTCGTTCAGGGGAGTTTTCGTTAGCCGTTTGGATACGGACTTATCGGAGTATATCTACTAAGAAATGGACTAAATTAAAGATAATCATGAAAATGTAAGGTTTTACAAATTCAGATTCACAATCTTTCAACTTCTTGATTATTCCTTCAGCCATTCAAAAAGCATGAGAGTTGCTTGTAATGTACTCTACAATGGAATGGTGTCTGAAAGTGCTATTTTGTAGTTTTCATTTTCATCATTAAACACATCTGCACTATCTTGATCCACAAAATTTCCGCATCTTCCACCAAATGATGAATCTGGAATAACTTCAAAGTTTTGAAATACGTATTTATCCAACTCAATGATTCATCATTCAACCCAATCAATAAAGCAGCTAGGCAATGACAAAAATGTTTAAACATTTTGAAAAGGCCATTAACCATATACAAAGATTATTAATTAGGAGTTTCAGAAGAGACGAGTAAGGAAGGACAGGTTAATTTTTGAGGCAGAAGTCAGGCAATTTAGTTTTAAAAAATTATGAAGTTATTAATAAAAAAATATTGAATAAGTATACATAGAGTAGTAAAATATTAGAAACATATAATTGTAACAATAGTTTGGCATCGATAGAACTCAAAAATAGTTGTAACAACAGGAGAGAGGTTTTTTGTTTTACTGGTTAGTTTACAATGAGATGCAAAATAATGCTTTCTTAACTGTTTTATGTTTTGTGGGTGAACAATTGAGCTTTTTTCTTTTGGGTAAACAATTGAGATTTGTTTTGGAGAGATTGAGATGCACTAGGCCCATAGAAATTGAAGACAATGTTTGGGCTTCTTTTAATGCTTGTTCTATTCACACTGCACATTCCGAGAACCCAATTGCCAACAAAATTGCAAGTCCCTTCATTACCCAAATATCAACTAGGAAATTTCACACCCAAACCACCTTGAGCTTTTGGAGGAGTAATGAAATTTCAACCTCATTTTCCTCTCTTATTGGCCCAAATAATATTATTGAGCAGTCTATCAATAGAGTTACACATAGACCGTGGTAACCATACTAGTTGCATAGTGTAAATAGGTGAAGAAGAGACAAATGATTTAACCAGACAAAACCTACCTGCCCTGTTCAACAATTCGCTTTCCATGCATTGAGCCTCTTATTAATACTTTTCAGAATAAATTGAAGATCAGTTCGTTTAGGATTCTTCATCAAAAGAGGAAAACCAAGATATTCATACAAGGAATGAAGGAGATATTGACCAAGTTCTCCCTTTAGCCTTGTTAACATTTGAGGACCACATTTTAGGTGGACCCCTTATGATTTTTATCATGCGAGTCATGCCTTCATCGATCAATCTCCATCGCAAGTTGTTAATCTAACGGTCCCTTTTTCTTCCTTGAAGTCACATGCCACATATTGTTCTCTTCTCACGTTGAAAAAACTTAAGCAATTAAATGGTTTTCAAACTATAGTTACAATTACAAATTGAAACAAATTTAAATGAAAGATATTATTTACTTCTACATGTTCTTAAAAAAAGCAGCCTATACGTTCCTTCTCCCTCCTAAACTCATTTGAAATTTCGAATCATCATAAGAATATAACGAAGATCTATGTATTCGCATTTTTTATTTTCTTTAAAAATACGGAACACATTGGCATTTCAAATGAATGATTGTTTTGTTTCGATTTTTCTTTTACCTGATCAAATAAACAGATTGGCCCCAGCACAAAATAACATTGCAATCAAAGGTTCAGATTTTGTCGGTCGTTTCTTCATTTCTTAATCATAATGCAATCCTAACTAAATGATTCCTCCATGTGATGCTTGCTTAATTAAAGAAGACCAACTTTTGTGATTTTGTGAAAAGGGGAAGATGAACAAGGGGAAGGAAGAAGAGGAAAACGAGCACCAAAACTTAATGAAATAAATTTTGGAGAGATCAAAATTCATGTGAAAATAATCGGCACGTAAAAAATTTCTTACTAGTTATACTATAAATTAAGTTCAAATATTATGTATACTTTTAATATATATATATATATATATATATATATATATATATTTATTTTGTAATTTCTTTATCTACAGAAAATCAATTTATATTTAATTATAAATATTTTATTAAATAAAATTTGTTACATAAAATCAAACGCGGTCGACCGACCACGACCCGTGCAATGCACGGGTACCTTACTAGTTTAAGCTTAAATTGTATTTTATAAAAAATATCCGAACAATCAACGACATACTTAAGCTTAATTTTGATGTATCTTTCCAGCAAGGGATCTCCATGGGTTTGGGAACGGTGGCTCGCGACTATGAGGGGTCATCGTTGCTCACCATGGCAATTTGCTTACGTTGGGTTATTTCTTTGGCGTTTCAGCTTGGGTTCACCGAGGTCTCCTTTGAGACGGATTGTCTCCAGCTCTTCTAATGGTGGAGCAAGGGTGCTGCGGGCAATTCTAATTTGTTTTAAATTCTCAATGATTGTTGTTTGTTATTTCATAATTTTTCTTCAGCTTCTTTATCTGTTGGGCGTTCTGAGAACGCAATTGCAGCTTTTCTGGCTAAGATTGGCTATACCTACTACAACAATGTTGTGTGGGGTGGAGGAGGTTCCTTTAGGTGTGTTTCACCTTGTAAACGCTGATATTTTAGTCCCGATGCCTTTTTCCTCTTGATCTAAGGAAGGATAATTTAAAAAAAAACGACATAGTTACTACTCCCTCTGTTCCTTTTTATAAGAGCTAAACCAACTTCGCACATCTTTTAAGAAAGTTAGGTAGTATAGTTTTTTACATTAAATTTGTTCTCAAATGTTGTTGAATTTCCAAAATTATCCTTAACCTATTTCTTTTTAATCTCTTTCAATCATTAATCATTAATGTAATTCCATATTTCCAGAATTGAATAGGGGTAAAAATGTAAAAAAAATAATTAATATGACACAAAACCTTATGTGGTTCTTATAAAAAGAAACGACTAACATCCCTCATTTATCTCTTATAAAAAGGATTATAAAAAGGAATGGAGGGAGTAAGAGTTAATAATGGAGAACAGGTACAAAGAAAAGATAAAGCCATAGGCACACAATGAGAGATTCGGTCCTTTTGTCCTTTTAAGTATCCATTTCATATTTTTAATTTTTATCTTATTAGTCGAGAAGTCATCTAAAACACTCAATAGTAATGTAAAACGAATCCGATGCATTGAATGTGGGAGCTGAATTGGATGCAATCTCTTCCTACCTGCTTCAATATCTAGAAGGGTAGTTATCTGATTCTGATTCTGAACCATGCTTATTTTTATCCCCTGTTCATGAGTGAACCAAACCAATATGCTTAAGAAGACAAAAAAAAAAAAGACCTCAATCTAAAGGCAACTGTTTTAACCAATTAAAGATCTCACCATGTTTACTTTAAATCCATCAAATTAAATTGAGAGTGAAATCATATAATTTAGTGGAACACTCTACATAAATTTTAATTAATTAAATAAAGAGGGTTAAAAAAGTTTTAAATGTTTCTTACAGTACTGAGTACTGACAACCAAACGGTGACTCACAAATGTGACTCCTATATTTTTTAGATCCTAACAAGTAATACAACATTGTGTTGTCATACCTTATCCAGCCGTACAACATGCGAACTACATACACTGAGAATGGATGAATGTGATGTTATGTATGACTCTATGGTTTATGATGACATGCATGTGGGAACGAACCATCCGAATTGGTTTAAAAAGTGTATCCACTGTGGATTTAGTAAGTAATTCTCTCACCAACATATATATTGATTCAGTTGGTAAACACGAGCCACTTTTTTTTTAAAGTTGTGTTTGAATCCCGTTGTTGATGAATGTTATGTATATATGTCTCCATACGACTAAATGTTCCAGAGCTGAACCGATCCAACTTTAATTGAAAAATAATAATTAATTCTCGTCGTGAATACATAAAAAACTGATTATAAGATGTGATTCATTCCTGGAGAAATACGCATCTAATTTCATTGACCAATCATATTTCTTTAAAAAATAAATTACATGACCTGGATCTTAAAGATAGAAATATGCTGGAGATTGAAATCCAAGGGAAGATTTAGTATTCTGGAACTGTATTGGATAGTGTGCACCTTTTGATTAGTTAAAAATAATTATTAAGGCTAAAGAATTGTTATTGCTGTGGCTTTTCTGAAGTCTATCAGCACTCTTCAGACAGAGTGGTCCCCTTCTCTAATTTCTAATGTATTCCGAAGTCTAATAATAAGAATCAAGTTTTCACAATAATAATTCATTCACATCCAATATACTCACAAGCAACGAAAAATATGAACAAGAGAAAGAAAAATAAGAAATACTAGTAAGTAGCCCGTGCATTAATGCACGGGTATTTTTAATATTTAATTTGTAATATTTATTTTAGTTGATGTTATAAAGTTAATAAATATATGACATATGTCAATATTTTTAAACATGCGTACAATCACATGATATATCAACGTAAATAAATCCATTAATTGATAAAATCAAAGTAGACACAATGACTAATATTAAAATTGTTCATATATGATACCAAAGCCAAATAATGTAATTAAGTTCTGATAATAGAAATAAAAAAATATCCATCAAATACTTATGTAGCAATAGTATTGACACAATGCATTTCTTATTTCATTTCTCTATCTTGACACATTTTAACCTGGAAAAAAAAAAGCTATAAAAAATCTATATAACATTCAACATGGAATTAAAAATAGTAAAGAAATGAAATATTAAATAATATTAATTTTTGTTATATAAATCAAATTCATAATTGCAAAAATGAATAATATCAATATTTAGTGTTGCTTCAATTAACTTATTCAACCGTCAATGAGTCAAAGAATGAATAAATGGTAAAATTTCAAAATTTAGACACACTTAAATTCAAATTCAAATTTGATAATTCTAAAAAGTTTAGAAATTTATAATTAAAATTAATATATACATTGTAATTAATTTTAGTAAAAATTAGTTGTTACCTATAAATGGTAAAAATTTAAAGCATTAATCTTTATTAAGTAATTAATTCTAAAATAAATTAAGTAATTCAAAATTAATTTTATTTGGAATATTTTTGAAATATACTGAATATTTATATTATAACTAAAAAAACATTTTAAATTAATTTATGCAAAATAGGAATTTAAAATCCTTACGGATATCAATTCTAAAAAATCCGAATTTGAAATACAAAAATAATCTATTTCATTCCAACCATTTCACAAGCTTAAATATGCTATTCAAAATTAATGTTATAAATTGTAATCAAGTTTATTAATTAATTGCCACAAATAAATGGTATAACTAATAAAGAGTTGATCTTCTTTCCATATGTAAAAAAAAAATAGAGTTGAACATTTTTAAATATATAAAATGAAATTTTATCAATTTAAAAACTTTTAAATCATTCTTATGAGTGACACGTGTCAACATATGAGAGAGTCTTTTTTTTCAAGAGTTACTGAGGTTTGAGATTGAGGACTCACAATTAGTAGATACAGTAGTAGATATTAGATGATATGATATGAAAGAGAAAAAAATATTCAAAAGGAAGTGATTAAAATTGGGATGGAAAAAAAAATCAGGTACAATATATTAAAACTCATTTTGTTAACATCATCACAACATTTTAAGAATTAAAAAAATTATTTGAAAAAGGAACTTATTATACAGAAAATCATAATAAATACTTCTCGTTTTGGTAATATCTTTCCAATTTTAATCATCATTTCATCAACAAAAGTGTAACTTTTTAAGAAAAGAACTTATCCTGACACCCTAAATTCATGCATACCCTAACTTACTAATTGATATAAGAAGAGAAATAAGATATGAAAAAAGTATAAAAGTAAAAAAAAAGTGTAAAAATGTGAGGGAAGAAAAGTGTAGAAATGTGAGGGAAGAAAAAATGTTTATGTGTATCAAAATATATTTTTAACCACATTGTTAGACTTACTATAGTTTAGTGGGGCAAATACAAGACAGAGGGTAATGTTCCTGGTCCAATAGTTGAGTGTTGTTTTCAGAAAATGACAACATTTAAAGCTATAAGAATCATGAACTAATACACATCGAAGCCAAAACAGCAATTAGGGGATGCGAAGATTTGTGGGATGAAGAAGTATGTACTCATTTGGATTTATCATGAGAAAAGAATCTGCTATTAATTTGTATTATGAGGAGTGTCGGTACTACAGTTAATTAGTAATTAATATATGACACTGAGTGTGTAGTGAGTGAAGATAGTACAATTGAACTGAATTAGAAAAGGGTATAACTATATAATAGAATAAGTGGTGGTGGGTGGGTCTACTTTCTTTACGGCTTGTGCCTTTGTAAGGCTACAACGCGTGCATTTCCTAATCCAATCCAATCCAATTTGAAGAAGCCACCGCTAGTTGATCTTTAATGAGGCATACCATGATACCAAAAGAGATCACAATTCTCTCATATAAAAACTCTGCCTTATTCCCTCATCTTCATATATATATTTTGTTCAATGTTTATCTCTCTCTTCTTATGTGGGACCTTTTTGTTTTGATCCGGCCCAAATGATCGTTCGGCCAACAATCGTTTTGGTCGGTCTAAAATTATCACAACCAAACGAACGTTGGATTTGTCAGTTGAAACAACCAAGATAAAGTTTTAACTCGTCCAACTAACTAGGCGAATAAATATTAAGTTGTTAGAGTTAATAACACAAGACTATAAAAGTAAATTTATCATCTCAGAAGCCACTTACAATGATCAGTTAAAGGTTAAACATTTTCTCTACCACTCATATCAAATTAACTTTATATAGACATGTTTGTCGTTCTATAACTTAACCATTATTCATTTTTCTTACATATTGCTCTTCTAGACTTTGAGAGATTCTCTCTGATTTTAAGCGTCTGAGTGTTTTTTGTAAATACATTCTTCGCTATGGATTCACACTACCTCACTGTACCCTTCACCTTATTCACCAGCGTAGACCGCCATATTTTGTACAATGGTATATGCCTCTCAATTTCTAGAAGAACACCTAGTCAACATAACGTTACACTTGCTATTTCATGTGAAATGAGAAAATTCAAATTCATACCTTAAGATATTCCTCATTTTGATTCTCTCTGTTTTGAAACAGATTATTTCTAGATGTGTGTTTCAATTAGTATCATCGTAATTGATTTTGCAATTCGGGCTTGTTTGTTTATAATTATTTTATGAAATAATTTCTTATTTTTTAAAAATAGCCACTTATACATTTTTGAGCTATTTGTGTTTTTTTATATGAAGCAGAATTTGAAAAAAAAAGTAAAAGTCCAATTATTTTTAAAATTATTTATAGTAGTAGCTTTTAAAAAAACCGATTATAATTGAAGACAGATAAATGAAATTCTATTTTTAAGGTAACACAACCTTTTTGTCAAAGTGAGAGATTAGGGTTTCATTGCTGCATCAATGAGAAATTGAGAACCCTCGACGTGGGAAAGGAGTGTGTGCAAACCCTAGTCTAAGTTAAACTAGCTAGCTAATTTCAGTTTTACAATCCTTTTTGAAACTAGTTTTACAATCTTATCCTTAAAAATTCTTTAAATGAACCAAATATATTTTCAACTTTGTTTTATAAATTGTTTAATGTCATTTTATATGAATAAACACTTTTATTTTTTTATTCAAACAATTTAAAATCACTTTTTAAAGTGAAAAAATAATTTATCTATAAACAAACATAAATTAATTTAAGTTTTTCATAAACTCTCTTAAAATATAATTTTTTTTATTCAACTATAAAATCACTTTTTTTAAGTGGAAACAAACAAGCGCCCATTATTGGTTCTAATAAGATTGATTATAGAAAAAGTAGCTTAAAGTGAGTTAAAATTGAAGTAATTTAATTTTAGATGTATTTATAATAAAAGTGATTTTTTTAATGTCATGAAATTCAATTATAAAACTCTATAAGTGATTGTGTTTACAGCAAAAACTACTAAAACATGCAAATAGTGGTTCAAGTTATTTACGGTTAGGTCGTTTGGTAGTTTAGTGAAAGTGTCTTCAAGGAAAATTCAGTGAGAAGTGAAATATTCTCTTCACACCCCACCAAACTCAAACAGAGATACGAAGAGAAGAAGGAGAAATGAGAAAATGCTCCATAGATGATCAAAATCCGTGAATGAATAATGTTAAGCAATAAACTTACGTGATTCACAAATTTGGATTCTTTTGCTACCCTGCCTGTGCGCAAGTAGCGGATCCAGAAATTTTAACTCGTGGGGTAGCATATACAAATAAATTTATAATATTAAATATTTTATTTTTAAAAAATTTCATTTATATCATTATTATTTTCTATGAGTATTTTAAAAACATTATACAACTTTTTTATTCTCAATACTATAAAGTTTGAACTTGTTAGTGACAAATATATAACAACTTCACATTATTAATCATATCTCTTACTTCTGTTTTATCTACTCTCATCTCTTTCATATGAGTGTGAGCGAAATGAATGTGAACTCATCTTTTTCCAAAGTTCAAAGCAATGGAAGGACTTATCATTTTATGGGGGCGATTATTTACAGAATATTCTAAAAATATAGTGTATATGTAGTATATTATTATAAAAAATGAAAAACCTTGTGGAGGTACTTGCCCCTATCACATGCTATGTAGATCCGTCACTGCCTCTAATAGCAAAATAACAATTGTATAAAAGTTTTCACAAATTAAATTTATTTTTAAGAATCATACAGAACCATTTAATATAAAAATTAAGCGCCAATAATTTGCAGCAAAGAGTTGCAGTGGATCCATGTTGGTGATTCACACACATGTCATATATGTGGATCTGATTTTCACCCAAAAAGAAAGAAAACAAAGTAAATAAAGAAGACTTCTGCATGAACCTGAGCAAACTGCTAAAATAATTAAGGTTTCTTGGTTTTGTATCCGTACATGACAGCAGATTAGCAGATAGACTCTGTCTTATGTCAAGCTGGATATGAATCTCATCTTTGATTTTGACAATTATTCATGTCCACCACCTCTTGGTGTCTCTTAAGTGTATATAGAATAATTGGTAATTTATGTTTCTAGTTCATATATACATCCTTTCAGGGTATTGGAGATATCGTTATTATGAGCATGGCACATAAAAGTTATCAAAGACTTTTAATTTCCATCTTCAACCAAGGCATCATAATCTTTATCACATCATAATTAAACACTGTAAGGCAATTTCAACATGCTTTTTCATGAGGGCTGAACTTGAATTGGTTGCAGTTGATTACAACTCAACCATGATGAAAAGTGAGGTTTTGTATATAGCGGGACACACACAAAATGTCATTTTCTCTTTTTCTTTTCATTTGAAGTAGAGGAAAACAATTGTTGTGAATTTTCCCACGGATAAAGAAGAAGCATGAGCATAATCCTAGATCCTCTGAACAGAACTAGTTGTGATTATTTTGCATCACCATCCACTGTATGAGGTTGGAAATAGTCACCATCAATTTCAAATCCCAAGCCACTGGAGTTCACTAGAATAGTAGAATCCCAATAAAACCCTCAAATTAGTATTCTGATGAAATCTCAACCACAAAAAGAGGATTGTTCTGCATGTACGGAATGAATAATCAATTCCCAATTGTAGAATTTCCAAAAACTAGAAAGTTTTTAGAGAGAGATAGAGATAAAGAGATTCTAGTGCTATGCTATAGGAAAGAAGCACTAACTTTCATTGCTCATGCATATCTTGATTAAGTCTTGCAAGACTTTGTCTGGAATGTCTTGTTCTCTGGCCTACATTGGCTCATATTTAGGAGTGTCATCTCTTTTTGTCTTACAACTTGGTGGTCCCCTCTCTCTCTTATCCTTTCTCAAAAGAAAACGATTGGTGGATATCCGCGTAGTACAAACAATTCGCCGCAGATACTCTGCAAACACTCAAAGTGGGAAGGAAAAAAAAAATGTGATATATGATAAGAAAATAATTCGTAAACATTCACATAATGTAGATACCCAACAGACATCTAGAATAAGAAACGAATAGAAGATAAAGAAATAATTGATGTGATATCTAATGAATGTCATAAGAAGAGAGGGATAGAAAAAAATTGAAATGTTGTTAGGCATTTATTTATATATCTAAGTATCATGACCGTATATGGATATTACTTAATAAGAAGAGAAATATAAAGATAAAATGGAATATTTGTTGGGTGTCTAATTGTTTTTGTGTCTAAGTATAATGTTCACACTACACAGTACAATCAACATTTCAAATACAAAATATTCATGTTATAATATGAAATCACATCTCTCTCTCTCTAAATATCACATAGTCAGTCACTCATTCATATGCAGACACATTGCTACTCCAGCTTTTCTCTTGCCTCCTTCCCTCACAGCCTGTCAAGCCTGAATTATTAACTAACCCCCATGATTACAGTTTTAAATTTGAGCTGTTTGATTTGTTGTTTCTTAGTAAAGGGTTGATTAATGTTTCTTACCTGCCAAGAGATTTGGAGCTCTCTGTCTGTGAGCTTTCTCCAGATTCCCCAGGTGGTACTGCACTGTTTGGATTGATCCATCCTCTGTCTTGGAAATGATTCAAGGAGAATCATGAGAGCATTGTTTCCTTTTAATATTAGTATTGGTCCTTATGTGTAAATGCTGGCATGAGGGAGGAAAATGTTCAATGTCCTTCATAAGAGAAAGCAGCAATTTGGGTACTTCCTATCACAGGTATTAGAGCTACACCTCACATATATCTTTATTCTTTCCATTAACTTGAATTAGGTGTCAAATCCTGGTGAATTCAGTTCTTTTATTTATTTTTTTCCTTTCTTTGATGCTGATTCTCCAAATGTGTCTGAAGGTGTTGCAAGTCTAAGCTATATAATGCTTCTAAAGTATTTCATGCACCATTTCTTTATAGTTTTAATTTCCATCGAAGTGATATCAATTGTCCATCCATGGTGATACATCAAAAGTTTCAAGAATAACATAAAAGAAAAACAAGGTGACTTAAGAGCCTAGCTTTATAAGGAACAAAGAAAAGTGGGCACTTTTCTAAGGCCAGTGTGTAAGAAGGAGTAAGAGATGATGCCTCCCTAGTGCTTCTGTCATCATACAATATCAGACCCACATCTTAATTTGTTGGTTCCACCTTTGCCTAAATCTATTTTTCATGTTACATGTTGCTCCTATGTCTTTGATTGTACATTTGAAAATTTCAATGCAAATTCAATTGGTCCCCTTTCTCTCCCCTTTTTGTTCCTAAAGTGAAAGCCCCTCTTTTGACAAATTATCTCACAAAACAAGCTAGAAAATTTCCTATATATTGCCTGCATCTTGCACCAAAAAGGGCAGAGACAGAATCTTGCAGGATAATGTGAGCTTATTATTATGACTGATCCTGTTGGATCTTCATTTCAGTCTCTTGCCATGGAACTGAGTGTGGTATCAGGTATATATGGTTAATCTACCAGGTTGGGTCTCAGCAATATCTTTTTCTTATTATTCAATTGGGTCTCAACAATATCTAAAGCCTGAGTTTTCAGTTTTTGTTAATCTTTTATGTTTTTGGTCAAACTTAATTGTGTCCTCACTCACCTTCACATTGTAGCTTAAGAGATCACAACTCCATGAATTGGCTCAATTAGCATTAAAAGAAGTACAAATATGTTTTTGTAGAAGTTGATTGTATGATGATAGCAAGAAAAATAATAAAAAGATTTAATCTTCTTTTTAGGAATGGAAACCAAAATATTCCACAAATCTTCTAGCAAATAACTTAGCTTCGGGTGGAGTGGATGTCTGGGAGCATTATCAGAGCAAAGGGCAGCTAACCTATAACTGTCACAGGACTACAGCAATAACAACTGCAACAAAAGTCTTATCCCACTAAGTGGGGTCGGCTATATGGATCACACGACATCATTGTGCTCGATCAAAAACCAAATTTTGTCACAGTACTGGAATCAATAAATTGCAAGGTCCCATGGATAGGATGCTTGACAGAAACAATATAGAATCCATCAAGGAGACAATGCAGAGGCATGAGGACATCTTTAAACACCAGGTATCCTGAAGATTGGTATGGTTGAACTTCACATCTTAACAAATACAAAATTCAGATTGTCATTCAATTTGTTCCACACATGTTACATCACATGAAAAGCATAGTCATAGAGTCAATCAAGTGTCCTATTAGTCTTTTTCAGCTTTAAGTTCAAGAGTATTATAAGTAGAGGCTATTCATTGCTGTGATATTTGTTTATCTTTGGAGGCCATTATGCTTCATTCTGCATGTAAATTGCCAATGCAACCATAGTGCTTTGATTATGAACATACTGATGTCAAAACTTCATAAAATTAGTCATTCTTTGACATCATATATATTGCCATGTTTTAATCATTCTATGACCTTAATAAATTATTTGTTAACAAGTCCAAGCAGTCACACATGTGAAATATTAGTCCCAACCCTGTTGTAAGGGCCTAAGGGGCATTATGATCTGCAAGAATTACTGGTTAGCAATTATGAGAATGTGGATTTTGCAGGTAAGAGAACTACATAGGGTATACAGTGTGCAAAAGATGCTGATGGATGAGCTCAAAGGAGAAATTAGACAACAGAAATTTTGGAACCCCATGAATGACATAAATGTAAGCCATCCTCATTCAATTGAACAGCAACAACAAACAACACAATTTTCTTTCCATGTTCAAAGATTGAGAGAGGATCTAGGCTCAAGAGAAAGGAGTGGAAGCTGCTCTGGAGACACCATCAAAAGGGAAATAGGTTTTGATCTGGAAAAGCCAGCTCAAGAAGTCATTTTTACTGGAGCTTGTGGTTTTGATGAAGGTGAGGCAGGACCTAGCTCCCATAATGCATTTCAGAGTTGTAAAGTAAGTGCTTGTGGCTCTAGTGAAGATATGGAAGTGGATTTGACACTAAGCATAGGAGGAAGCATGGTGAAGAACTCTAATCTGCCTCAATTAGATTCACCAAATGGGAAAACTAGGGAGCTAAATTCATGTACCTCCCTCAAATCAGAACTTAGATCAGATAGAATAGGAGAATGCAGTGACACAACCACCCCAATTAGTAGCTCCAATGTGACAATTACTCAGGAAAAGAAGGGGGCACATTGTCTTTCAAAAGGTCTACAGCTTAAATAACAGTTTAACTTGTTTGTTCGTAATTGTATCCTTTCAACTCTACATTGATCACAGAATTTAGATGGTTCATGAATTCACATTCCTAGATTACTTTCCACTTTATTCCAACAAATGAATAGTTTATACACACACTTCTGGGTGACTTTTATGTGCATGGTCAATTAATCTTCAGTATTCTTTTAGCACTGAAAATTTGGTACTCCCCTTTTCACATACATTCAGTTAGTTTTTATTTTTAGTTTACAAGAAAACTAAAATAGGAAAAATTAACCATAAAAGGACAAGTGTCATTATATTAGTGGAATTAGTATATACTATAGGGGCATCGTAGTTTTTTTCTTTAAGAGGTGTATCACCTTATGGAAAATGAGAGGCATGGGAAGAGAAAAAAGATAAAATGAAAATGAAGTGAGAAATCTAATAAAAAAAAAAAGTGAAATAGATGGAGTTGCATACGAGGTATGAAAACTAAGGTGTAGAAAAATAACAGTAACTAGTAATTCTAACACTTGTTAATTAAGGCAACCACTCCTATTTAGTACATTTTGTTTCAAAGGTTGGGGTTAAGTACACACGATTAAGACTTAACTATCCTTCAAAGCAATCTAGTTTCTGTAGTTAAATATCCCTCTAATGATTTAAAATAACGAAAATAATAACTATTTTTATTCTAGATTCTTTTATGCCTTAAACAAAGTCAATTCCAATGAAATAATGTATTTTTGGGTGCACCACATCTCATCCGGCACATGAAAACTTCTCCTCCAAATAGTTTTTATTGGACTCCCAAAAATATGAGAATTTGTTAGATTAAAGTAGAACATCAAGTGTTGGAAATATAATAACAATATAGTTAATATGAGCATGTTAGTAGAGGTTAGGTATGGCCAAGAATAGATTCTGCTAATGACTGGTGGAAGGTACGATATGATTAACTATGACAGAAGATTTGATTTATTTTCTCTCTCTTTTTTAAACTAGAAGCTTGAAGATATAAAAAGAGCTCAAAGAACTCTATCCTTTATTAACGCAACCACTCTTTTTTTTTTTAATACACTTTATCTTCCACCGGAAATAATCATATTCGAACCGTGAACATCCACATTCTGGTGGGGCTAGCTTTCCTAAATGATGCTTTTAAACTTTTTTCATACACAAAACTCAGACTTACATTGAAGCATGTATCAATTCTAAATGCTTCCATTTTAGTGGAAGAAGATGAACTTATTGTAAAAGAACTCAAAGAACTCTCCACCCTTTATTAACAGAACAATGAATTATCAAATATGAATAACTCATATAAATCCCCCATGAAGGAATGATGATACCATCCATAATAGTACTTCTCTAATCTCTAGTTGGGCCTGGTGCAATCAATCCTAATTTCACCTTGATTTCCAGTCTTAACACCAAACCTTCCCAACTTAGTAATAGCATCAACAAAAGCACTCTGAAAAGCTTTTTCACTTGATGCAAATAAGTTCACCGTACCCTTTGACCTTGCATCTGTAAACAGCACCTGATCAGAAGTGAAGAGACCCTTTCCTTGCTGCAGATTCTTGAAGTATTGATTGTCAAACTTCTGAGGCGTGACAGGGTCCATGTTTATGGCAATTCTTGGATCAACCCTTAGAGGGCACATCTGCCTAAGCTGGAAAGCATATTGTAAATTTAGTGTTGGATCAATTGTGTTTCTGGGGCTGAACCTGTAGATTCTTTTAGAGAAGCGACCGCAGTGAGAGAATCCAATTGTATGTGCACCTAACATATTAATAGTATGTTTTGATCAGCTTATTTTTTATGAGAATCAATTAGGACGCTCTCAGAAACTACTCGCAAAAGCTTACCTGATAATGCAACCATATCTTTCTGGGAAAGGCCAATTTTGCTAAAGATAGCATTGAGCTGATCAAAATTGAAATCAGGACCAGGAAGCTGGTGTTGGACACTAGCAATAGTAGATACTCTCCCATCACGCCTTCCCAATTCAACATTATAAAATGGCCCCCCTGCCTGCAACATTAAACCATAGGATTATTGCTAGTAATGCAATGCCAAACAGCATAATCAGAGTTCCATAAAGATCCCATTTAGTTACGGACTAAAGACCATTTACCGGAGAATATCTGCTCGAAAAAGAACTGGATAAACTCCAATAAGTGCTCCTTGCTCCGCATCCAAATAGACTCAGAAAAATATTTAAGTAAGACATACAAATGAAGCGAGTGATGAAAGAAATTATACCAAGTTCACAACATCCCTAGTAGCCAGAGCGAGTATGTCAGCACAAGAGACTTTGTTTCGGCACTGAGGATTACTGTCAACAGCTGCCTTGGCCTTAACCACCGTGTCGAAGCCGTCACCGGCAAGTGACAAATCATCGGGATGATCCTTCTCTGCCTTACCATTTGGTGATGAAATCAAAACAGAAGCATCACAACCCTGTGCACAAACAAGTTTTGTCATGAGCACACATACAAAATAACCACCAATTAACAAGAATAAACATGCACAAATTTATTAGAGTTTAACCGGATAAAGTCCATGAGCACAATCCATAGCTTGAAGATAAAAAGTGAACGAAGATCGAATCCAATGTTTGTTCACGTTGCACTCTACTGGTATCGAAACACATTATATATTTTGTGTAGGTTCATGGATGCAAAAGAGCAATGTGAACTCAAACCATATGCTAACAAATTATATATCTAAGAAAACCATGAGACTAGTGATGAAGAAGGGCTACATACCCGCACTAAACAATCATGGAAGAAGAGTCTGAGAGTAGCAGGGGCAGTGACAAAGGTCTGCTGAAACTTCTGCTGCACTGCAGAACGAACCAACTGCTCAACATTGGGGCATATGTTGTTGTAGAAGCCACGAGTGAGTTGTGCTGAGCTTGTAGTAGTAATAGTCACAAGAACAAGCAAGGACAAGACCACAAACCTTGGAGCAGGTTCCATGCTTAACTGTTTTGTTTTGATGATGCTAATGGTTACAAGTTGTAACATCTATCAACATCCACTTATATATAGTTAGCATAACTCCAACTTGAGCTTGAGCAGCAAAGAATATGTTTAGTTGTCTTGACAAGTATTATTTTGTCAAATAGATGTAGCTTCCACCGGAGACATTTGTTCGAATCATGAACATTCACATCTTACTATGACTAGTTCTTTCAGTGTCGATTTTTTCATATACAAGACTCGAACCTGATATTCTGCTCAAGAAAAATTTAACATGTTTCACTTAAACCAATTGTATATAGAATTGTATAGTTGACATGCATGCATTTGATTAATATCAAAAACCAATTAAATCGGCATGAAAAGGGGGTCATAATTGAAGAATAATTGATGACAGTCAAAACAAAACAAAGTTCTGTTATATTATCTGACAGTCTGGCTGGTGATATAAATAAGAATGTACCAAATTGTTATCTTAATTGAGGAGGCAATATAACATTGACACAAACAAGCCTTTAAAGAATAAAATTGAAGGATTAGTTGCGTGAAGCATCTAAACTGCATGCGTTTACAGTCTGTTCTTGACGAGTGATCGTTGGGGGTGCCAGTTTTTATTTCTTGGCCAAGATATCCCATATCCGATTATTTGAGACTAATCATTCGCCCCACGACCAGCACAAGAAGCGGTAGATGGCTAGCCAATGATTTTTTTCCATTCACGAGTTGAGTTTCGAACCTAAGTTGCTTAAGAGAGTCCCACTGTTTATCACCGTGAATTGTATTTATTATTTTATTGCATGAATAACTAATCACGGGGTAGTTGGAGTGCACGACTAAGGATAAGCATGTGCATGATAGTGAAAGGTAATTTAGTTTAGGAACTGACTAGGTAAAAATGTGTATTTATGAAAACTCCAACATATTTGAAAATATTAGTTTTGAAAACCGGATCAGCCGGTCCGACTAGTTCAACACGGAACCAGGACAAGTGACTGTCCATTTAAAGGAAAAAAAAAGTAAATCTTATAACCAGGGAGAACTAACCAAGAACCTGTCTAACCGATCGCGACCGGTGCTATTGAACTAGTGAGAACTAGTTTGAGCAGGTTAAATATGTTTTTAATCCGTGTGAAATATGCATGGATTGAATTTGGTCCCATTAAAAAAAATTCACAATTTTTAGTCTTCAATGTTATTGAAATATATGGAATTAGTCTATGTGGTTATTTTGAAGCGAATTAAATCACCACTAATGCATTTTGGGTCATTGCAACTAATGCACAAATCCCCTCCCAAATGGATGGTGATGACTAACTTCATATATTTTGTTAATTTTGATACTAAGAACTATAATTTTTTTAAATGATTAAATTCAATTTACATATATTTTATTTTACGGAGAGTAAAAAAGACCCTATTAAAAACTAAAAAACAAATTCAGAAAGTCATATTGTTTTTTATTTTAAATAAAAATACATTTTACTCAAAGAAATGTCTAATATAGGCTTACCTCACATACATTGATTTTTTAATTCATTTTATATCTTACAAAAATATACATTGTGATCGGTCTGGTTTTTATATCTTTCAATAATATGCTTATGCCTGCTTAAATGATTATGACTGCTTAAATGAAAACTATTTGTTTTTATTTTTTTACAGTTGAAAACTATTTGTTAAAAAAGTATAATACTTAATAAAATGATACCTTTAAAAAACTATATTCTCGCTTTTGACTTTTTAAAATTCTTATGCACTATTTAATGTGTGTGTATTCTTACACTAAAAAATACCCAGTGTATTATATTATATTTTTTTAATATTTATATACTATGATTTAGAAGAAAGCAAATTTAAACTAATACTAAAAAATTCACTCAAATTCAAACCGTTATAGATTGCACCAAATCAGACTGTAGAGACAAATTAATTGGATGATAAAATTAGAAAATCGGTAAAATTTGATCAGATGATTTTTCTTTTAAAACCGACTCAATTCAATCCACGAACACTCATAAGCATTATTTAAAACCAAGGAATCAAATTATAAATATTCATATCTCTCTCAGCTTGATGTAATGAAAGTGTTGCAACTTGAGAAACCTCAATTGACAAAGTATCTTAATGCAGATATTTGAATCGCTATCGGCCAATTAATCTTTTCCTCCTAACACCCTAAGTATACATGTCTATTACAAGTATGAAGTGTCCCTTATATATTTGAGTTCACCTTAATTACAACATGAAATGAGAAAAATGGTAATCTAATCGATGTTAAATGGAAGGATCATAATATTCTTCATTATGGTGGTGAATATGTAAATTGCAGAGTCAACCTTATTGTTTCTTGATCAAGATTGTGCGACTAGAAGGTCCAACTTTCCCGAACAGTACACATACTGACATATTAAGGGAGTGAGTGTGAAAAGGTGGTATGGGGTGATGAGTGATGGTGAGACTGGAGGGTGGAAAAGGGGAAAAAAGGACAGGGATAAGTTTAGAGGTATTTTAGGAAAATAAACATTGGAGAGGTTTTGAGAATGGATATGGAAATAGGGAGGAAAGTAATACCCTAATGACTACAATTGTCCTGAAAATCTTATAACCCAAAATAAAAAAAGAGGTACAAAAAGAACATGAACACTATATTTGTATAAGTAATAATTTCTTTACTGCACTGTCATAATCTCTATCTCTGTTTTTTTTTTGAAAAGATTACATTATCAACAAGGTGTAGTACAACTAGTAGATAGTTAAGCTCCTTAAGTAACTAGTTTAGGGTTCGATTATTGAGCGATGCGTATGGAGAAACATTTGCTGAGAGAAACCTGCCCAATCTTAAAGTTTTAGGAGATTAGCTAGTTTTGGACATACCTTAAAAAAAAATTACATTAAAAGAAGCAAATAACAATCCTAAATGAGATACACCAATCACATAATAAACTGCATTATACTGTGGGCTGTGGCCCTAGTACTTGAAGCCCACGTTAAAGGAAAATAAAATATGGTTTGAAGCCCAAGTTGTAATTGTCAAAAGTCAAACAAAGTTGCAAACTCCATATCCAGACCAAAATAAGATACGTGTTGTGGACCCAAAGAAAAAAGAGATTTCAAGATTTTCTTTTCCTTTTTAATGAATTAAATTTATTTATGAGATTGTCCTTTTTAATTTTTGTTAATTCGGGTGACTGTCTCAACCCAGTGAAAGAATCTCAACTCTCAAGCCTCAACGCCACTCTACACTAGCAACACAAAACAATAACGATTCTCTCTTTTCTTACAGTTACACTCTCTCTATAAAATTTGCCTCGTCACTGAGCTCAAAACCCTAAATCCCCTCGAGCTTCAATCGGAATCCATTTTCGCCGACGATGCCGACCAAAGACGACGGCTCCGACAAGGAGAAGTGCCTGGAGCTCTTTCTGAAGATCGGCTTAGAAGAACGCACCGCTCGAAACACCATCGCCAACAACAAAGTCACCTCCAATCTCTCTTCCGTCATCACCGAGGTATCCATCCACAAATGCTTCACGATTTTGAGTTTTCCATCCGTTTCTATTTCTGTGTTCTCTTAGAATGTTCAGATTTTTTAATTTGTTTTTTGTGGTTCTTCGATGCATTTTTAGGCTGGTGTTGCCGACGGATGCAGCCGAACGGTTGGAAACCTTCTTTACACGGTATGATATATGTCTCTGCATGCACCTGTTTCTTTGCCACACTCCTTGTAT
Source organism: Acmispon strigosus (assembly GCA_030819835.1). Lineage (NCBI taxonomy): Eukaryota > Viridiplantae > Streptophyta > Magnoliopsida > Fabales > Fabaceae > Acmispon > Acmispon strigosus. The sequence goes on along the minus strand of JAUAMA010000002.1, from coordinate 11,098,844 downwards.
TCATTTGTGTCTAAAATATTTGTTGCCAAAATTTTCCTTTATGATTTTGTTTTTTTCAATTTATGATTTATTTTATGTTGATATGGTCCTTGCCATTGATTTATGTGGCAGGTTGCGACTAAGTACCCTGGAAACGCCTTGCCTCATCGCCCAACACTGCTTCAATACGTCGTTTCGTCGAAGGTGTGCACAAATAGATTGCTCTTTGTTGCTGAATGTGATAGGATTGGCGTGGGCTATCGCATTACCTGTTTATTTCATGTTTTTTATATGATTCCATGTTTCCTTTCTTTTTGTTTGGTTTTGGATTTTTCCATAAGATGTGCTGCCTTTTATTGCAGTGAATTTAGTCTTCTTCTCACTTGGATTATCATTGCAGGTGAAAACAACTGCGCAGTTAGATGCAGCATTATCCTTTCTTGCTGCCACCGGTTCAGAGAGTCTTGATTTGAACAAGTTTGAAGAAGCTTGTGGTGTTGGTATGGTACTAAAACTTTAGTCTCCTTAATTTGGCCAGTAGTTTTAATTCTGCTTCTCTTCAGTTAGATTGGATCCCAATTTATAGTTTTTGAGTTCTCTAGTGTCCGCTAATTTTGCTGAATCTTTTGCATCTATGACCAGGTGTTGAGGTTTCCACAGATGATATCAAACATGCTGTTAATGAAGTTGTTGAGGAGAACAAGGCTACAATTTTGGAGCTGCGATATCGAACAAATGGTAACTTTTCAGTTTGACTTCTAGTGATTTTAATTATTTAATTTTCATATATTTGATTGCGTTGAAATAATTTTTTTATATGATATGACGCAATGATGGAAAAAGTTGACCTTACCAGTTGCCTTAACCAGTGAACGGGTCCGGTAACTGATCCAGACAATCCAAACTATCTTATAGAAATCCGGACTTTTAAGTTCTTATAATTTTATGTTAGTTTATGACTTGAAATTATATACTTATAAAAATATGTAATTAATTATTATTGGTTTGACCCCACCACCGCAGTTAAACCAATTAACCAATCTCTTCATTGGATCATTCACCAGTCTGACTTTTAGAACATTAGTATTATGTGGTTAAGTGATTTAACTTTCAAATTTACATTTGTATGATTATTCAATGCCTACAAATATATACACCTTTTGAATTAGATTTGTACATTCTGTGACTTATTAGTTTTTCTATTTGTTGATGCACTTTTCTATAAGAATTCAAATGGTATATAAGGTGTATTCTATTTCTTGATGTGCTCCTTATGTGATGAATTTCCCTTTGATATTGACTCATCAATCTGTTCAGCACTAATAAACTTTCATAATGTACTTTCTAAAATTTTAGTTGGTGAGTTACTTGGGCATGTGCGGAAGAGGCTCCCATGGGGTGATGCAAAAGTTGCAAAGGTGATTCTGTGAAATTAAGTTAATTAAGTTAATATATTTGATAGTTTTTTTTTTCCGGTTTTATGAATACTATTTTAGTTGCTTTGCATTTTTTTCATGTGACAGCAACTTGTTGATGCAAAATTGCATGAGCTGCTTGGTGATAGGACAGCAGCAGATGATGAAAAGCCTTCAAAAAAGAAGAAGGAAAAACCTGCTAAAGTGGAGGTGAGTTTTTAGTTTGTTTCTGTTTTCTCCTTTACTTTTATTTTGACATGGCTCACAAGTTGTTTGATTTTCTATTTATATGCTTACATAGGATAAGGCAGCACCTGTTGTGACTGCTGAAAAGGTTCCTGAAGAAGATCTTAATCCATTTTCGATTTTCCCTAATCCAGAGGAAAATTTGAAGGTATTTAATTTCCTTACTTTGAAAATTAATTGCATTCTCATTCTATTATTTTCATGATGTGAATCTAATCGTTTTTCCTTTAGTGTGTACCCTGATGTTGTGCGGAGTCATTTTCAATCTATTGTTTGCTCATGACATTTATGTGTTCTCACACGGGGGTTTTCTTACTAAACTAATTGAATATTTTTGGTCAGGGATATTGTTCCTGCAAGGTTTTCAAAATTATGAAATTTCCTTGATATTAACATTCCTGCTTCAGTTTGAACTTTAAAATTTTCGGTTTTCAAATACTCGCATCTGCAACATGTAACGAGGATCATGCTGATTTCAGGTGCATACTGAAGTACCTTTTAGTGATGGTAGTATTCTGAGATGCTGCAATACGAAGGCCCTTCTTGACAAACACTTGAAAGCAACAGGTGGAAAAGTTTTGACCCGCTTTCCACCAGAACCAAATGGATATTTGCATATTGGTCATGCGAAGGTATGTAATGTGTTTCACATTGTAATTGCTATGCTTAATAATCATATTTTTTTTCAGTGATTTATTTGTAAATTTTAAAACAGTTAACTTAATTATTGCTCAGGCAATGTTTATTGATTTTGGGTTGGCAAAAGACAGAGATGGTGGCTGCTACCTGAGGTGTGTACTTTTTTTAATCAAATTTACCCTTGATATATTGTCAGTGTCGCCAGTGTCTCTTCTGCGGAAAGAGAGAGGTTGCTCCTTGAGACATGAAATATTTAGGTGCTGTCTATCGATGTTTTAGCATCATGGTCATATGAGATTCTGAGTTTGTAGTTTAAAATAGTTGATAATCCCCCTCTAGATTTTGTATCAAAATCAGAGTCCCCTCTGTATCTTTTCAGTATGCATGCAGCATATTTGTTGAAAGCTCCCTTTGATGTTTTATATTTGCACTCTGGTCATGTGCAAGGCAATTTTGTGCTGTATGAATGCACATAGACTGCAATCTTTTTAGTCGTATTGCATAGGAGCAATCTTTATATCCTTTTCAGTTGCAATTTTTCTTACTTGCTGAGATTGACTAAATAGCAGCTCTTAGTAACTTTGTAACTGGTCAACTGGCTAATGTTGGTCTTATGGTGTAAACATTGGGAAAACATTAACTTGATTAGTGGCACGTCCACGTACTTTAGAATCTAGGCTAGAAGGAATCGTGGTTAACAGACAGGCTTTTATGTGAAATTATTGACGATAGAAATCTTGTTGTAGACCAGTTTTATATTTATTCTTGAGGGTTCCAATTCCCTTAAATAAATTGGTGGCGACTCTATTATTTTTTAATTATTTTATATTATTTTATATTTATTCTTGAGGGTTCCAATTCCCTTAAATAAATTGGTGGCGACTCTATTATTTTCTAATTATTTTATATTATTTTCCACCATCCCGTCGTAACCCAAGTTGATAGATCCTCGTACTTTAGAATCTAGGGTAGAAGGAATCCTGGTTTACAGACAGGCTTTTATGTGAAATTATTGACAATAGAAAGCCGGGTGGGCTCGAAGTTCCTCTGTTACTAATGTGGACTGTTGACGTTCTTTCTTAACATCCTCTGCACCAAATAAACCATTCTAATGAAATTATGCTTGGGCCATAGTGGAATTAATTGTACTTTGACTGACACAATGATTAACCGGATTTGACACTTCATGCATATCTTTAAAAAATTTGGCATCCATTTTCATTGTAGAGATTTGTCAGAAACTATCCTAATTTCTGGTTACAATTTTAATCTGTCAAATGGCAATAAACTTCTGAGTGAGCTGTTACGGCAGTGAATGTATGGCCTTTTAACATCCATTTGTTGTATTAAAAGCATAAAGAAGTTTAAATTCTCTCTATTATTACCATTTTATGAAAAAATCAAAGATGTGTCCATTCAGGTCAATGAATGTTAAGCATCTTATGGCATCTCCTTTGACCTAATTGTTTTTGATGTTTAGCTTTTACTAAATTCTATAAATGCCTTAAATTTTTTTATTAGATCTTTGTCATTGGAATGGACAATCAATATAATATTGTTCTTTCTAAGTTTTATACTTTCTTGCCCTTCCAGGTATGATGATACAAATCCTGAAGCGGAAAAGAAAGAGTACATTGATCACATTGAAGAAATTGTCCAGTGGATGGGTTGGAAACCATTCAAGGTATGCTGGTTTTTTTTTGTAGCATCACTTGCTTTCTTCCAACCTAGCTATTTAGATGTTAAACAGCTTTACACTTTTTACAGATTACGTACACAAGTGATTATTTCCAAGAATTGTATGAATTAGCCGTGGAGCTCATAGGAAGGGGCCATGCTTATGTTGATCATCAGGTTGGTATTCAAACATGTAATGTCTTATTACTACAAATGTTTAGCATCTTCGTTTGCTTTATTACATGTTTCACTGGCATTGGTTCTCTCCTTTGGGTGAAAATATATGCATCAGCTATAGCTGACTCATTCAAAACACTAACTGTAAGCCATTTGGCAGTTTACTCTGTGCTATGACTATGAGAATCTCGATTGTATTGAATTATATCATAGTTATTGTGGAATTACTCGTGGAGGATGAGAATATTACATCATGTTATTCAATTTGCATTGTTGCAACAAAAAGTAAACATTATTTACTAGAATGATTTGATTGTAGACGCCTGATGAGATAAAGGAGTACAGGGAGAAGAAGTTGAACAGTCCTTGGAGAAACAGACCAATTTCAGAATCGCTGAAACTCTTTGAGGACATGAGACGTGGTGTTATTGATGAAGGAAAAGCCACACTTAGAATGAAGCAAGACATGCAGAGCGATAATTACAATATGTATGACCTTATTGCATATCGAATTAAGGTAAGAACATAGCTAGATATGTTTGATTACTCAAAACTCCAAGTTGACAATGTTATCTTATGGTATGAATACTCGCTGCCTTTAGTTTACACCACACCCTCATGCTGGAGACAAATGGTGTATCTATCCAAGTTATGATTATGCTCACTGCATTGTGGATTCTCTCGAGAACATCACACATTCAGTAAGTTTTCTTTCAACCTGAGTTCTTTTATGTTACCCATTTTGGCATTTGCTACTTGATACTTAAAGTAGACTGTTATTCTTTGATTGTCATGCTCTCTTAATTTTTGTACTAAATATTATTAGCTATGATATGATCTTTATTATGATGTCCCCTTTAGTAAAGACGACAATATGTGGATATCTTATGATGTTGCCTAGGTAGCTTGATTCCTAAATTATCCCCTTCATTAATATATTTATATTTTAAGCTTTTGTTGAGATTTTGTGGTTACTGGTTCGAAGTTAGACATCTGAAGATTATTTGGTTGGACTTATGTTATCGAATATGTGTCGTTCTCCATATATATTAGCAGTTAACTTAGATGTACACATTCTCATGATTTTGAATGTTAATTGTATCAAACAAATTACAAACCAAATACATATGACTTGATGTGTGCTTTTTATAGCAGTATGCAGTACAGTGCTATTCATTTATCATTATAGCACTTGGAGCCTTTTTACAACTGAGTATGCTATGTACTATTTATAGCTATGGTCGGTGCAGTGGTTCAAGCGATTGTGACTGGTCTTCATATGAAAATTTATGCATTGCAGAGTGCTACACCAAGTTTGTTTGGCTTTTTGTATTGGGATGTGTACCTGTTGATTTCAAGTTGTGTTACATGTTGGCCATTGATAAAGTTATAGGGTGGTTTAATTCCCTGGCCTCAAGTGATTTTAGTTTTACTCTAGTATTTTGTAGATGTATTCATAATTTTTGTTTTGCCTTATTTATCAAATGGTTAGCCATATGTTGAGATTGCTAGTTGTATTTTTGTTTTGTGCTTGATTTCCAGGACGGATTCAGTTATATTTGCTTCCATTAAGATGATTTAATGTATACTCTCTTGCCTCATCCTGTGCTCTGACTTATGGTTTAAGTGGTTTCTTATCATCTATTCCTTCTAGTTTTCTGGTAGTCCTGATCTGCTAGTATTTTAAATCACTTAGTTTTATGTTTCAAGAAATATAATTGTCATTTATATATTGCTAATGTATCTGCCCGAAAAAATGTTGGATGCCAAATTCATGTTCACGTCACTCATTTGTGGTCAGTGGCTTTGTTGTCTATATGCTTTATTCCTGACAAATAGCACTCTGTTTGAATATAATTTACCAATTGTGTTAGTGCATGCTATGAGTGATGACATTTGTTGTTTGTTGTCATGATCTATATAAATATATATAACTAAATCTAAATTACAAATATCTCATGCAGCTGTGTACACTGGAATTTGAGACACGTCGTGCGTCATACTATTGGTTGTTGCATGCATTAGGCATTTACCAACCTTATGTATGGGAATATTCAAGGTTGAATGTCTCTAACACAGTTATGTCGAAGCGTAAGGTGAGGCAACAATCTTGGACATTGTAATAATGTATTGAGTTCTATGTTATAATGCTTTTACTCTTCCTTTCTCTAATTCTGGATTATTTTTTGTTGAAGCTAAACCGTCTAGTTACAGATAAGTGGGTTGATGGGTGGGATGATCCTCGGCTGATGACGCTAGCTGGGTTGCGGCGTAGAGGTTTCACTTCAACAGCGATCAATTCTTTTGTCCGAGGAATTGGAATCACTAGAAGGTTGGATATGAAACTTCACTAACTTAAACCCATATCTAAATTTTCCAAGACTTGTTTTCGCTCTACAATTTCCTAGTTTTCCAAGATGTTGAAAGTCTGGAGTCATTTGAATTTGGTATCTAGGATAACATCAAATTAGTAACTAGTTAAAAGTCACAGCATCATATGCATTTACTTTTCTTTTGTTAAGTTTATAAAAATAGCTTGCATTAGCTGTTTCTCTACCACTTACGTGTAGAGGTATTTACTACAAAGATCTTGTGACCGTTATTACCCTTTGCACCAATTTTTGTTTTCTCATTCTGCTTTGGTTGTTTACTGTGTTCTGTTAGGAAAGTGAAGATTTGAAGCTTTGATCGTAATTGTCAATCATGAGCAAGAATAAGAACATGAATCTTGTTTTGCATTAAAAAACTGACGTGTCAGAACTGTATTGCATCTTTTAGTTAATTTAATTAAATATATTTTCTTCCTTCTGCTGCAGTGATGGCACTTTGATATCTGTGGAACGCCTTGAATATCATGTTAGGGAAGAATTGAACAGAACAGCTCCTCGAACAATGGTTGTCCTTCATCCACTCAAGGTATATTTTGCATTCTTTCTGCAGGATATTATTTGACTTTTAACTAGCTCTATATTGATCGGCTCTGTCTTGTTGTAAGGTTGTTATTACTAATCTTGAAGCCAACTCAGCAATTGAGGTTGATGCTAAGAAATGGCCTGATGCTCAAGCTGATGATCCGTCTGCTTTCTACAAGGTGAAATTTGTCTTGTGATTCTTTAAGAGACTACTAAGGTTTTAGAAATTCTTGCTACTAAACCACTTTTACTCAACTTTTGTCCATTAGGGATTCACTGTCTAATTAACTTTAATGCACGGTTTAGCCTTATCATGGTATTAAGTATTAACTTTAACGTTGTTATAGCCGTGTGTTTTATGTTTCTTATTTTTGTCATGCATTTGTTCTCAGATTCCATTTTCCAATGTTATATATATTGAACGCTCGGATTTTCGGATGCAAGATTCAAAAGATTATTATGGCCTTGCTCCTGGTAAATCTGTGATCCTCAGGTTAGTTGACAGAACAAATCAATATTGTGATTTGTGCATATGTAGTTATGGGTCCAATATTCAAAATTTTGCTGTTCTGTGCAGGTATGCATTTCCTATAAAGTGCACTGAAGTTATTCTAGCTGAGGATAATGAGACTATTATCGAAATTCGGGCTGAGTATGATCCTTCAAAGAAGACAAAGCCTAAGGTTTAGTAACGTTGTAAAGTCTGTTGATTAAAATTAATGTCTCCAATAGTTTAAGATCAGATTGGTGATCTATGCAAAAAAAAAAAATATTACAGGGTGTTCTCCATTGGGTTGCTCAACCTTCTCCGGGAGTTGATCCGTTAAAGGTGGAAGTCAGGCTGTTTGAGAGGCTATTCCTATCAGAGGTCAGCTTCTTCATGTCTGAGTACTCTTTCACATTTACATTCTTGTTTCTAATGATTTTTACCTGCTCTGTTTATTTAAATTGCTGCAATAGAATCCTGCCGAACTTGAAAACTGGCTCGGCGACCTAAACCCTCATTCCAAAGTGGTAATTCCAAATGCATATGGTGGGTCCTCACTCCAGGGTTCCAAAGTTGGGGACAGTTTCCAATTTGAAAGATTAGGTACTTTACTTTGACTACTAATTTGCCTTAGTTCGATCCTTATTCCATTCTTTTTTTGCTTAATACACAATCCTTGTATCTGCAATTCCAGGCTATTTTGTGGTCGACAAGGACTCTAGTTCAGAAAAACTTGTTTTTAATAGGACGGTCACCTTAAAGGACAGCTATACAAAAGGTGGAAAATAGGATTCATGAAAGGAGCACACAAGGGCAGATATGTTCAAATACTTATATGATGTCGAATCATTTTTTGTTTAGTTTTGGGGGTTGGGGGGACCGGCCACCTGGTCATGTACATTGTAAGAGATCAATCAGAAGTTCCCAGTTCTTTAATTAACCTCAGGTGTGGTTTTGTTTGATGATTATAGCTGTTTTACTTGTGTAGAAATAATACTAATGTCGCTGTTATTTGCATACAATTTTTTATTTGGAAAAGTTACATCACATCAATCCTAAAATGAGTGTAGAAGAGAGTTATAAACATCACTTTCCATTTAGTAAGAACTGTATTTTAACAGCCATTTTATATTTGCACCGTACTATTTATTAACAGCGATGTGTATACAACCAATGTTTGATTCAGCTTACTGTCTCTATAAACCAATCTTAATATACAAGTACTATATGTATAACCGTGATATTCAAATTGAACTGTAAAGATTGTTAAATTGGGATTTTACCTTGACTTTGGATGAGAGATAATTGTAAG